>OU426987.1:163329531-166139531 GCA_911387755.1 Chrysotoxum bicinctum
GTAAAAATGTGTTTTGTGTCATTTTTTGGTCATTTGCGAATATCTTGGCTCCACTATCTCGTACAAACAAAAATTAAACATATATTTATTCCTAATAACATTATCTATTATGTTATAAAAAAAACATTTGCTTAAACAAATCAAAAAAAGGTTATAGTAAGTTGTAATTCCTTACAATTTAAAAAATAAAATGCACGACTGGATCGCACGAACTTGCTCTTATGTAAAAGTACTTTGGAATTTAAGATGCATTTTATAAATATAAAACATGAATTTAAAATGAAATTGCAGTCTGATTTTTAGAAAAGTATGAATTTATGCAAACAAAGTTTAAAAAATCGTTTTATTATTAAATAAATAAATTTTTTGTATAAGAAATTTCTTTAAAATTCTTCAAGAAAAAAATGTGGGATGCGAATTTAAAGTATTTAATAATATTGATTTTAGGAAGTAATTTCAAAAAATAATCGTACATAGGTTTTGAAGATATTGATTTTTCAAAAAAAAATTTTTTTTTTAAAAAACTCAACAAATAATTTTTCGAATATTTTTATATACAATATTATTTTAAACTTAGGGGGACTCCTACTGAAAATTTTTGGTTAAAATCGTTAGAGCCGTTAATGAGAAAGTCGAAAATCAAAAAAACGGTTCTATGACAGGTACCGTTAATAACATTTTGCCCCAAATTTTTTTTTTGACCAAAACGTAGTCCATGTCCATAATATCACACATAATTTTTTTTATCAAAATCGTTAGAGCCGTTTTCGAGATAAATAAGATTTTGAATTACGGGTGTATGAGGGGTACCGTTAGTTTTAGAGCTAAAAAAAAAATTTCAATTTCCCCTCTAGGGAATCACCGAAGACCCATAACTACCGAGTTTGAAGAAAATAGGTTCAGTGGCTTAGGCTCTAGATCGAGGTACAGACATACAGACAGACAGACAGACAGACAGACAGACAGACAGACGGAATTGCCGGACCCACTTTATTCGTCTTCGCTATCATCGTAATGTCAACTTTGATCAAAATCTCGAGTTCGATTTTTTTTCCAAATGCAGAACTTGCCCTATAGTACCTATATCGCAAGTAAAAATCAACACTCTACGATGAACGAAAGCCGAGTAATAAATTATTGAACATACTCGTAGGTAAGTCAGCGCACCCACGCAATTTTATGTTTTAATTAATATCTCAACCCCAGTATGTCGCAAAGTAAAAATAAAAAACATTATTGCTAATAACAATATTTTCTATCAACATGCATTTAATTTAATATGTTTAAGCGAAAACATAAAAAGTTACCGTTGGTTTCAACGTTTTTTTTCTTGTTTTTAATACCTCTTTTTCATAGTTATTGAGATAAAAACTGTATTTTACAGTAAATATTTTGCAGTTTTGGATTTTTTTTATAGTCCTGCTAATTTTCTACAAATTAAAAAAAAATAGTACATTACGACAAACGGGAGCCAAGATATTCATGATTTAAGAATTTAGGAAAGCTTACATTTTAGTATCTTAACCTTGTAGCTTGTAATAACGAGGAATTATTGAAAAATAATAATAAACAGGTACAAATTAACCAACAATTCAATGAACAATTTTTACAATTAAAAGATATTTTTAAACAAAGTTCAAAAACATTAAATAAATATAAAGAAATCAAAAGCGAAATCAGTTCCCTACGTATGGAAATTTTAAATTTAATAAAAACCTATTAGAAGTACAGGAAATTATAGGAAAAATATCTCACAGAAGAAAAAAATGTAATCATAAATAAAAAAAATATCTAATAATCAAAAATTTGCAAAAAGAAAAAATCAAACAAAATTGTAACGATCTAGAAGGAAATTTTATTCTAAAATTAGAAGATTGTAAAATAGAAATAGGAAATAAAACTTATAACAAAAAATTATACCAAAATAATTTCAAAATTATACCATTGATAAAAAAATTATAACTTTACAGAAGATTACCATAAAAAATTAAACTTTAAATCAATTGATAATATAAAAATGTTAGAATCCAAAATAAATAAACACATAACTTACAACTTGGTAACATTTGCGGTTGTAATAATAATTGTAATATTTGTAATTATCTATTTAAGAATAAAATAAAAAAATAAAAAATCCATTACAAACAAAAGCCTCCCAACGGTTACTTTTAAACCATTGGAATCCTCTAAAGAAGAAGGGGTTATCCACAGAAAAAAGTAAAAGCATTTTTTAATCTCTATATTTTATTTCTAACAAAGGAAATGAAACCACTATCAAATATTTATATGATACCATTTCCTTTCATTGTCATTTAATTAATATTCTGATACAAAGAACAAAGAAATAAAACGCTGACAAAGTCACTTACACCAAAGATGAATTATGAAAAACAGTGGCTATTTGCGATAGCACAGTTCAGTTTTTAAGTAATGCTTATACAATAAAGACCCAGAAACCAAGAGCTCCACTCTTCAACTCCTTTTTAAAAAGTATTTTAAATAAAGTGGCGCAAAATTTCTCGCTTAAGGAATAAAACCGCCTCTACTTAACGCAGTCGTTTAGCTTGGGGACTTTTCTCTAACTTTTGCATAATTTAAAACAAGTTAGACAACTCTTTTAACTAATGTGGGTTTTACAACAGTACCTACTTAATACCACGTTTTCACCAAGAGTAAATCCGCTAGAGATTTAAAATAAATCTTGAAGTGTTTTCACCAAAGAAACTGAGATTTATTTGACGTTTTCACTCTGTCTTGTCATTCAATTGTCAATTTGGACAAGCGAAAAAAAAATTGCAATTGGGTAGTAAACAGGAAAAAAACAGATATTTCTATTTTGTGTTGATTGTCAATGAAGAAAGTGGGTGTTTATTGGTGCGTTCTACAAAATAAGGTTCGTTTGTTTTTCAAATCTTCTGATTGCGAGAAGATTTCAAGGAGATTTATTTTAAATCTTCATTTGAGGTGATTTATATTTGTATGGTAAATCTACGAGATTTAAAGGAGATTTATGGTAAATCCACTTAAATCCCGGATTTACCTTTGGTGAAAACGTAGTATAAGAGAATTTACGTTGAACATCACTTAATTTGACAGATACATAACTCAAACACAACTACACAAACAAACAAAAAAATAAAAAGAACAGACAACTTCAAACCAAATACATTTTCGCCGAAAAAGTGCGTTTAATTACTACCTCGCTTTAGATTTTGATTGTTTTACAAATTATTTACATTATTTTAGATGGAAATGAAGTATACCTATATAGCTAATTCACAGCATACAAATTCAATTTTGTTGGTGCAAATTCATTTGGCTGTACTCGTCTCCGCATGCATACATAACATTATGTACATTTGTACTCGTATGTACAGATTTGTTGATCGTACATCACGATTGTTTTGAATTTCTAATATTTAGTGATTCAGTCTATTTACAAAGCATATCTTTAAAAAAATCGAATAAAACATCAGTAAACATTTTTACTTCGATTTGCTTTTGTATGAAATCACCATTGTTAATATGGATAAAGTATACTTTTAAAAGATAAACTATCTACGAGTATTTGCTGCTGTTAAAGTTAGACGAGCTCTTTAACGTTAAAGTAAAGTTTATGTCCTTTAAAATAAACAAAAAGTCGGTTTTCGTTTTATATACAATATTAAGAGTCGACTCCCATTCTAAAATTGATTTAGAGCGGGTTTTAAATGTTTAAAATTTTGCGCCAGTATATTTATTTCTTATATATATTTAGTTAAAAGAAAAAAGAGCAATAACAAAATCAAAAATAAAAAGTAAAATTCGCTAATTGTTTAGGTTCGTCTCGTACTGCAAATATGCACCAATGTTAACTGTTCCAGTCTTAGCGGGTAGCTCTTTAAAAAGGAACAATCTTGAGTTGGAAAGCGATATCAAACACACTGGTTGGCGATTGAGAGGTGACTTTATTGTTCTAAATATCCTACTTTTATACAAAATAGGTAAATGCTTATTTTACAATAAATTAATTCTAAACAAAATGTACAAATATACAAAAATGCAATGTAAGGAAATGTGATTAATTTTATATTGCCACAAGTTGATTTGTGTATATGTATCTGTTGGAGGTTGCTGTTGTTGTGTTGTTGTGTTGCTGTTGGGTGTTGGTCGTGCAAGTTTGTAAATGGTGTCATGTTGTTTTGTTTGTATTTGGTAATTCGAATTATGCTGTGTGTGGTGTTATTCTATTGTTGTCCCAACAGCTGCCGTTGTTGATGACTCTGCCTTATTCAAGGCTGCTGAAGGACGATCGATGGGATTACCGATGAATCAGTTTAAAATTTGATCACAAGATCTTACCAACAACTTAGACAGATTTTCCTCGAATACGAAGTCAATGGTAGCCCTGCCATTCATTTAAGCAAAACGATAATTTGTTCATAGAAAAAGGTAACATTTGTAAAATATCTTTCTATGTACATATATAAAAATGTAAATCATCATACGATATAATAAAACGGCAAACATGTTTTTTGTGGTACACTTTTCTCTAAAAGTATTTAACCGATTTCGATAAATTTTATATGGTTGGAAAGCCACAGTTACGGAGATGTGCAGAATATACTTGAGACACGCATTTACACACTGTGGGTCATTTTTGTTTTTGCACTGTCGAACACTTTGCATATTACATAAAATAAAATTTAATTTAATAAATTTGCTTGAAAACACTGCCAATAATATAAATAATAAATAATAAATTGGCACTCGAATTTCGAGAGCTGGGTCGGCTAGTATGTAATTATACTTTATTTCTTTCTCTTCAAACCTTTGTCTAGAGTGGATGAAATGGCTGCCCACAAATCGTTTATACTGAACAGAATTAGCTAAAATGCTCAAACAAAACCCCGTCTACGTATCGGAAACATAATTCGATACAACGCCAAGAGGCGTCACGAAGTTGAAGTTGTTTTTAATATTCGTTCTGGTTAACCTAAGATTTAATAAACAACAAGGATCCGAAATCTATAGGACACTTCTTCAAATTTCATCTATTTGTGCACATTTCTTGACTCTGTTTAACAAAAAAAAAAAAAAGGAATAAGTGTGTGTGTATTCGTATAATTTACTATGACTAGTACAAGTGGGCCACGATTGTGTGTCCTTGATCCGGGGTAATAGTGATGAAAATAAGGGAATTTGTGAAGCAGCTTCTATTGCAGATGCATTTGCCTATGTGCTGAAGGTATCGGGTAATAAGGAATCAGATTTCAATTCCTGAAAGATTTCCCTCGAGCGCTGAGCGACTTGCTATACATTTGGAGGTATTTTGTATAATCTTTCCTACTGTTGATTGTACCATTCCATGTAATGCTCCTAATAAATTGAAAATAAGCAGTTTTTTGTTTAATAATGTTTATCCTTAAGTGGGCTTTAGGTCAATTTTTGTTTTGTTTTTTATGTTGTGACGTTTCGGATGTGGTTACACCCTTCTTCAGACAACTTTAAAAATACAAATATTTTTTATTTGTTTGTTAGCTTTTGGTTTCCGTGTTTTCTCAAAAAAGTTTAAGAGACGTTTCAAATCTTTTTCTTTTTTATTGTATATTATCTGTTATCTCTTTTGTTTTTTTATTTTTTAGTTTTTTTGAAAATTTATTTCAAACAAATTGATGTTTAATTATTATTATTGTAAAATTTAATTATTTTTAAATTCAAATGAACCACATCCGAAACGTCACAACATAAAGAACAAAACAAAAATTGACCTAAAGTCCACTTAAGGATAAACATTATTGAATTAAATAAAAGGTCACGAAGAAAGAAAGTTTTTTGTTTAGGTATTTGAAATGTACTTAAGGTACATCGGTTTGGCAGACATTTCTGTAGTAAAAATGTAAAGTCACCAGGGCTTGAAGTTCTGGTGAACCAGGAAGACCGCGATTTGTTACTGGCTCCCTGATATTAACATTTTCGATCAAGAATCGAACCGGTATCTTGATTAAAATTCAAGTTCTTCGAATGGCCTCGCACAAGTTTTATAAACTCTTGGCTTTCTAAAAAGCTCGAAATCTTTAAAAATGTTGAAATCTTCATCTTCTGGAAACATTTTTCTTAAATTTTTTGTTATCAAATGATTAAGTATACTTTATGAAGAAAATGAAGCGTTTTGCTGGTGTTAAAGTTAGACGAGCGCTTTAACGTTAAATAATGCTTTATGTCATCCAAAATTAACAAAAAGTAGACTCCCTCTTTAAATATAATTTTTAGAGTCGACTCCCATTCTAAAATTGATTTAGAGCAGGTTTTAAATTATAAAATTTTGCGCCAATGTTGTTACGTGAAGTGGGTTGTGTTTAGGGAATTGTTTTGATTGGAAATAGTCGGAAAACAACACTTGGAAGTTTTGACTTTTACACTTGATTTGTGTACTTGAGTGTATAGCGGTCCCTAGACGCTCAATATTATTGTGCAATATTTAATATTGCACAATATTATTGTCCGCCTATGGATAATATTGCAAGGTTGTGCAATATATTGAAGAAAATCAAAACCCTTTTGATATTTATTGCACAATATAAAATTATGTATCGTCGCACAATATTTGTTTATTAAATTTTCAAGTGTCGAAGAATAAACTCCTCAGCGAATGATTTCAATAAGTGATAATGTCAAAAGCATGTTGTCTCCACAAATATCAGGTCTGGCAACTAAATTATTGTATAAAATATTGAACCGCCTTGCCAATAATATTGTGCAATATTTTACACAATAATATTGAGCGTCAAGGGACTGCTTAGCTATAATCTATCTTTTTTCTCCTTTTAGTTGGTGACTGATCTAATTGAGCGATTTTTTTTCCCTTCACATTTAGTCATTTATGACTCAACGGCCTATGTAACACATCACTTCTCAGCAGAAGTGGGAAAAACAAATTTTTGTAATCCATTGAAGTCGTAGTTATCATCCAGTTCATGGCCTGACAGATGGAGGACGATCTATATTTTGAGATAATATAGAAAATTTAATTCGATAATTAAAATAATTATATGATATGGATCGATGTCTAGTTTTCTAAAAAAAACAACATGAAATATAATGAGTAAACGATTTAAAAACTTAAAATTATATTAATACACTTACTTGAGTCTATCGAGTTTCATTTTTTATGACATTTGTATTTTTTGTATTAATTTGTTTACTTGACAAAATATTCACCTTTGGGCTGAAATGTCTATTTTTCGTGGTCAATTTTGGGCTCTGTATGCATTGAATTTCTAGAGCGCGATTCTACTTTTGTTTGGATTTTCGTAGTTTTTAACAGAAATCTTATACAAAAATATTAAAGAATTTGTATTCTATATAGAAGCAATACAAGTAATACTTAGTATCTATAGTTAAAGATACAAAAAGCAATTTTAATAGAAAATATTTTTATTATATTTATTTGAAATCAACGGATTATTTTTTGAATATTCAAACGCACTTCTTCAACTTATTGCGTATTGAGCAAAAACCCACAAAATTTCAACAATGATGTGTTGGTCCTGTTTTTAAATGCATGGGACAACTAACATATGTTTGGACTGTGGGTTTTTCCTCTTAATTTTGCTTGTAGGGTAAAAGAAAGCGAACCTCCGAATTCGCGACAGTAGAGTTGTGTAAATAGTTCATTTCAAATGATCGAATCGTTCAACAATCGATTACGAAAATGATTCGATCATTTCAATCGATCATTTTCTTTTCACTCAAATGATTCAATACTGTTCCGATTCGATTTTCATTACGATTTCGATGATAAGATTGACTTGAGGCTTTAATATTTCTTATAAAATACTCTATATTGTAAGCCACAATTGTCAAATGATATCGAATGATAGCTGCCATGTCCATGGGTTAAAAAGCGTTAAAAAATTCAATAAGAAGAGATTTTATTTGTTGCTCTGGAAAAGAGCTATTTTAGGTCTTTCGACTGACATTTGGTACGAAATATTCTACGTAAGTCATACATAACTGAATTTGTCCTTTAGTTGTCAAGTCCAAAAATGCCAAAAAAAAAGAGATTTTATTTATTGCTCCGGAAAAGAGTAGTTTCAGAACTAATAGTTATTGAAAATAGTTACTGAATGACTGGGTACTATCGAATAAATTAACTTTTAGCTACTATCCCATAATGTAAGTCGATAGTTTTTGTTCGATAACTCCCATTCCAATTGAACATTCAACGAGCTAGGTTTAACCCAACAATTGTTTTTGTGGCCTGCAACACCAACAACCAACTCGATCAATCATGTTCTTCACCGTCCGTTTGGCCATAATCCATATTGATTGAATCGGAACAAATGAGTATCAGTTCATGCGCAGTTGTAAAATAAAGCCTAATTTCTATTGATCAGAAATACACTTATTCACTTGGTTCTTGACATCAGCTTACAGACGCCACACGTTTGGCTAACATACAGATTTGAAAATTATAATCACTTACTCGTAATTACATATTTTTTCGTTATAAAAATTATTGGAGTCATATAGGAGCTTTTGTTAGAGCAAGACGTCAAGTTAAGCAATCTTTATCTCTGATCTTGATTTATCATAGTTTTTGTTTTTTTTTTTTTCAGTATTTCTAAACGTGTGAGATCCCCTAATTCCGAGGACAAACTAATGTCCTCGGATAAAATGGATGAGTCTGGATCGAGTAGCAACCCGCCAAAAAAAGTAAAAATCCCTCCCATTAAATTGTTACAAGAAACTTGTGAATATGTGCATACATTAAAGGTATCGATTAATGTTTCGGATTATTCAATTAAAAAAATGTCAAATGGTATCAAAATTATTTGTGAATCAATGAACTCATATAAACTCATTATTGATAAGTTAAATGAAGACAATTGCCATTCACCCATATACCACAAGTCGTATTTTGTCTCGTACTCGTAGTCGAACTCGAACTCGTTTCGTATCAAAATCGTTATTCTTCAAGTCGTATACGTTGCGTTCGAGAAGCTTAAAAAAACAACGTACATATATTGTCGCCCGTAGGTAATTGTCAAAATCAATAAATTTGAATTGAACAAGTCATTTGTTGTTTTTTCAATTAAATTGTTTTATTTATAATAAAATTCAGATGAGCTCCCTTGATTTGAAGTAGTTCTTCTTCTATTTTAGGTAGGTAGGTAGGTAGAGATGGTAGTCGCCAGCCCTGGGCCCGCGACTCAATTAGCGCTGGGGTGCCCCGTTTTGATACCATTAACTCGTGTCAACCTAATAAGGATTTAGTACGGAAGAATATGGCTTTCATATACTTTAGCGGAGCATTGCTAAAACTATTTTGTCGCATTCAGAAAGATAATCAGATCTTTGATTTTCTTCTCCGAAAGTTCGCTGGGGTCATCGAGGAAAGCTTTCCCAAAGGAAGTCATCCTGTAATTTGCTAAGGCGGGGCAATCGCAAAGAAAATGAACCACATTTTCTTTTTCTTGTGGATCTCCACAACTACGGCAGTGTGCGTTGTAGGGGATGCCTAGCTTTCTTGCATGTTCACCTATGGGCCAGTGCCCGGTGCATATTGCTGTGATCCTGGCTATGTCGCGCCTGGGTCTGCATATTAGATCGTTGGAACGTGAGTTGTTGTAAGTAGGCCATATCTTTCTTGATATGACACAGTTTGTGAGACTGCTCCACTTACGGTTGGATTCATTGAGAAAAATCGAGAAGATTTTTCTGTTCATAGCACCAAGAGGAATATTTACGTTTTCCGCTAGTGAGCTATGTAAGGCCGAGCTACAGCGTAAGCCTGTTCATTACCCTCTATGTCACTGTGACCTGGAACCCAAATGAGAGTGACCTGGAGGTCAATGTTCAGACTCGCCAGTTCGTCCCGACATTGCTGGACAAGTACTGAGGTAGATGTAGATGATTTAGTGGCCTTAATGGCCGCCTGGCTATCTGAGCAGATCGCTATATTTCTGAATTGGTTTTGGTTAGATTGGAGCAACTTGCATGCCTCCTTGATTGCTAGTATTTCAGCTTGAAATACACTCGCAAAGTCTGGTAGTCTGAAGGACTTGGAGATGTTAAAGGACTCGGAAAAAATTCCTGAACCAACACCGCACTCCATCTTAGATCCATCAGTGAAGATTATCGAATCGAAATCCTTTGTAACAACATTATTTTTCCAATCCTATCTGGTTGGAAAAATGGCTTTGAAATCCCCGCTTGGGCCAAGAGGAGGTACGCAGTAGTCGGTGTTCGATAGGAAAATATCTGGAGGAATCAATTTTGTTATCTTTCCATGACCATAGGGCTTGGAGAACCAGATATTAGATTCTTTAAGTCTTACAGCACTGCATGCCGCTAGGTATTTGATATGAAGGTCGAGTGGTAAAAGGTTCAGGATAATGCTCAGGGCATCCATTGGGCATGATCTGAGACCCCCTGTAGTGCCAACGCTAGCCGTTCTTTGAACCCTTTTAAGTTTTTCGATGTTATATTGCTTGCTAAGTGCAGGCCACCAAACAATCGATCCGTAAGACAAAATCGGCCGTACCACTCCAGTGTACGTCCACAAAATTATCTTCGACTGAAGGCCCCACTTCTTACTAAAAGTCTTTCTGCAGGCATAGAAAGCTATACAAGTTTTCTTAACCCGTTCTTCAATATTTACCTTCCAATTCAATTTGGGGTCGAGAATAACTCCAAGGTATTTAGCTTGTGAAGAGAAGGAAAGAGTTTGACCGTTAAGTCGAGGTAGGGTGAATGTAGGTATTTTAGACCTGGTAGTAAAGGCATCAGTTCCGTCTTACTCTGATTAACTCCTAGTCCACTACTAGTGGCTCAGTTGCTAACTCTTTTCAGAGCCAATTCAGTGATTTCACTAATCACTGTGATAAACTTTCCTGACACCAATAAAACCAGATCGTCAGCATACACTACTGTTTTCACACCACTACTTCTGAGCTTGACGAAAATTTTGTCCATGACTATGAGCCATAGAAGAGGGGAGAGAACACCACCCTCGGGTGGTCTATTTGTCTATTTTATCTGTTTCCACCCCTGTGCCTTTAAATTGCTGCTTATTGTGATGCAGTTTCTGTTTTAACTAAACACTTTTGATCATTGCAGACCTACAGAGGCGTGTATTACAATTTGTTAAATATTTTTTATTTTAAGACAAGCTGGACCATTTCGGATGGGTGCCCCAAGGCTATTTATTTTTATCGAAAGGTCCGCCCAAAACTGTTAAATATTTGCTTTGAGTTTTCCTCTCTTCCTATGGCCCTTTGCTACCTCCAAATTTTTCTCCAATGCGCAAACCAATGCCTCAAATTGAGAACGATTTTTTATTTTACTAAATATGAACGCGTTAATAACGTTGAGTCCACATAAATAAACCAATAAAAAATGTACTTTAAAAAATTTGGTGGTGCAGTGCAACAGCTCGAAGTGAACCAGAGTGACTTACAATACTCAACCATTCCTGTGTGCATGTTACCAGGAACGGAGGGGTCCTACAATTTTCTGCCGATTCCGAACGGCTAATGTGCAGCACTTTCCAAGACAAGAGATATACTCTTAGAGGATTTGTCAATTCCTTGCAAGAGGCAGTACACTCCGGAAAAACTTTTTGCTGCGGCTGAGAACCGAACTCCAGACCTGCCGCATGACAGTTCAACCCACTAACCATTGTGCTAAGAGGTACCAATGTACTTATATTAACTTTTTGTCCATTTTTATCGAAAAAAAACAAGTTTCGTTTAGAAAATTTAGTACGAGTAATAAAGTATACAAATACGACTTCAAGTAAATCGAATACGAGATTCGGAATAACGATAAAATATGAATAGTCGTATGCGATGTTTTGCGTTTCCCGATATTAGTACAAGTGAAGTCGAATGTACGACTCCTGGAATACCAACAGACGACTATAGTCGAAAACGAGTCATAAATACGAGTTTCAGAATACGGGTGAGTACTTTACTCATGCACTTAAAAGTGAAAAAGCTTTTAAGGTTATGTTGTATGACTTAAATGAAATGAATGTTTCTAATTTGAAGAACTAACTCAATAAACTTGGTCTTTTGTGTAAGAAAGTTGAACTTATAACTAAAGAGTATGAAAAATATACAGATACGTTTTACATTGACTGCTTTTACACGAAAGTGATTTTTAATCTTTGTTTCTCTTTTGGAGTCATCTTCCCCTTTGTGTAACCCCGCCGCCACCACACACGTCTCTCTCCTACGGGCGCAGGGTAATATTGCTTCGTTTAAAAGCAGTAATTGTATCTCTCGAAGCTGGTTCTATAAAATTATTCCAACTTAAAAAAAACTATCGTTCGATATTCCACACGCAAGTTAATTGGTCATACCAACGAAAACAAAAAAATCAATTAACTCAATGTAGAAACTGTCAAATGTTTGGTCATGGTGAGAGTAACTGCCATGTCAAAACATACTGCTCTATATGTGCAGGTTCCCATAAGACCGACAAATGTATTAGCACTGAAGTATTATAAATGTGCAAACTGCAGCCAAAAGCAAAAATAAACTGATAACGAATGCACAATAAGAAAGCGATATCTTGAAATGAGAGAAAAGTTGTCAAATAAAGCAAGTCATCGTGCTCAAACTCAGTTTAAGATCGTTAATCCCGTCAACACTCAGAGAGTTAACCTATCTTATCTGTCAATGGATGATTTTCCAAACTTACCACATCGCCAACGTGAGCATCATGAAAGAGGATTTCAGAACAGCAATGTTATGCGCGAAACAGATTAAACCAGCAACAGCACCAGCATCGTCAACAGCACGCTGACCAGCAAGCATTTCTCAAACACATTGCCACCAGCAACGTCATTTCATTCATTTGACATTTCATATCGAAAAAAAGTTTTATTGCAGTGGAAAAGTTGACAACACTGCACCAGCAACAGCAAATTTAGGACTTTTGCCTAACGACGCTGTTGGCGTTGCTGTAGCTGTTCTTATGTGTGTTGAACAATTGAAATACATTGGCGCAAAATTTTAAACATTTAAAACCTACTCTAAATCAATTTTAGAATGGGAGTCGACTCTAAATACTGAGTATAAGACGAGAACCGACTTTTTGTTAATTTAAACGTTAAAGTATAGTTTATATACTTTAACGTTTAAGAGCTCGTTTAACTTTAATAGCAGCAAATAGGTAGTTTATCTGTTAAAAGTATACTTTATCAATATTGACAATTGTCATTTCATACCAAAGCAAATCGAAGAAAAAATGTTTACTGATGTTTTATTCGATTTTTTAAAGATGTTCTTTGTAAATAGACTAAATCACTTAATATATAAATTCGAAACAATCGTACGAAAGTGCTCTACGATTAACAAAAATCTGTACATACAAATGTACATATCTCATGTATGTATGCCGAGACGATTATAGCTAAATGAATATGCAGGTTGCAACAACAAATTGAGTTTTTATGCTGTGAATTTGCGATGTATACTTTATTTCCATCTAAAATAATGTAAATAACTTACATACTCGTTTAAACAATCAAAATCTGTGCCGAGGTAGTATTTAAAATGTACTTTTTTCGCCGAAAAATTATTTGGTTTGAAGTTGTCTGTTCTTTTTATTTTTTACTTGAGATATAATGTCTGTCTGTCTGTCTGTCTGTCTGTCTGTCTGTCTGTCTATCTGTCTGTCTGTCTGTCTGTCTGTCTGTATGTCTGTACTTCACCTCGATCTAGAGCCTAAGCCACTGGACCTATTTTCTTCAAACTCGGTAGTTATGGGTCTTTGGTGATTCCCTAGAGGGGAAATTGAAATTTTTTTTTTAGCTCTAAGACTAACGGTACCCCCCATATAACCGTAATGCAAAATCTTATTTATCTCGAAAACGGCTCTAACGATTTTGATAAAAAAAATTATGTGTGATATAATGGACATAGACTACGCTTTGGTAAAAAAAAATTGTGGCAAAATGTTATTAACGGTACCTGTCATACAACCGTTTTTTTGATTTTCGACTTTCTCATTTACGGCTCTAACGATTTTAACCAAAAATTTTCAGCAGGAGTCCCCTTAAGCTTAAAATAATATTGTATATAAAAATATTCGAAAAATTATTTGTTGGGTTTTTTTGAAAAAAAATTTTTTTTTTGAAAAATCAATATCTTCAAAACCTATGAACGATTATTTTTTGAAATTACTTCCTAAAATCAATATTATTAAATACTTAAAATTCGCACCCCACATTTTTTTCTTGAAAAATTTTAAAGAAATTTCTTATATAAAAAATGTGTTTTATAATAAAACGATTTTTTAAAGTTTGTTTGCATAAATTCATACTTTTTTAGAAATCAGACGGCAATTTCATTTTAAATTCATGTTTTATATTTATAAAATGTATCTTAAATTCCAAAGTACTTTTACATAAGAGCAAGTTCGTGCGATCCAGTCGTGCATTTTATATTTTTTTTTTTGTAGTTGTGTGAGCTATGTATCTATAAAATTAAGGGTTGTTCAACGCAAATTCGCTTAGATTCTGTTGTAAAACCCACATTAGTTAGAAGAGTTGTCTAATGTGATTAAAATTATGAAAAAGTTAGACAAAGTCTCCAAGCTAAACGAATGCGTTTAGTAGAGCCGGTTTTATTGCTTAAACGAGAACTCTTTAAAATTTTGCGCCACTTTTTTCAGCGAAAAATTATTTGGTTTGAAGTTGTCTGTTCTTTTTACTTTTTTTTTTGTGTTTTTGTAATTGTGTGAGTTATGTATCTGTCAAATTAAGGGTTGTTCAACGCAAATTCGCTTAGGTTATGTTGTAAAACTCACATTAGTTAGAAGAGTCGTCTAACGTGATTAAAATTATGAAAAAGTTAGACAAAGTATCAAAGCTAAACGACTGCGTTAAGTAGATCCGATTTTATTGCTTAAACGAGAACTCTTTAAAATTTTGCGCCATTGGCTCTAAATTAATGGCGGCCGCTGTTGCTGTTCACGGTGCTGTTGCTGGTTCAATCTGTTCCGCGCTTTATAAAACCAAATGCATGGATTGATAACAAACCTGTGGTGAGTACACAACCTACCACACTGTCATCGACATCTACTCATGGTGAGTTATTCTCAATGGAAGAGCTGAACTCCCTCGTAATGGAGATGATTAGTAAATAAGGTTTAGGTAAAAGCAAAATAGAACAATTTCAAGCTATCGCACAGTTAGCTACTAACTTTCTGTATTCTTATGTTAAGTAATGTGAATATGTCAAATACGATTTCAGATTATAATTTAAAAATTATAACATGGAATGCCAAGGGCATTCGAAATAAAATTTTTGAATTCATTAACTTTTTAAATCAAAATTCAATCGATGTACATAGCTTTAATAACAGAAATATGGTTGAATTTGAATTCAGATATACTCGTATCAATCTACACTCAAAACTTTAAATGCTATCGCAAGGATCGAAAAGATCGAAGAGGAGACGGTGTAGCAATATTAATTAAAAAATCAATTAATAATATATTAGTTTGAAATCAAATTTATACTTCTTGATTATTTCTATATACGTAATACACTCTCAAGTAATACACATCTACATTATTAACATGGATCATATGATCATTATATAATCTTATGAATATGAAATGGAATTAAAACAAAACTACTGTATTAATGTATCAACTTGAAATCTTAGTCGTAATTAAACTTTAGCTCAAACAAGGTCGTGTCTTTTTCTTTCAATCCCTAACAAAGGTTATGGGCCCAGTCACGTGAAAGTAGTTCGCGGATTATTTTGAAAGTATTTATTTAAAATTCTAAATATTAAAATATAGTCATGAGTTCGAGTTTATACCAGATCGAAAAACTGGATAATGATAATTACGATGGATGGTCTGTCCAAATGCGTTCGGTTTTGATCCATAGCGAGTTATGGACGTACGTGTCGGGGACAATGGCTAGACCTACAGAAGCTGCTGCATTGGCTTCATGGTCTGCCAAAGATGAAAAGGCCTTGGCAACAATTTTTCTCTCCGTTAAATCGTCTCAGATTCTGCATATAAAAAAAATGTACCACTTCTGCTGATGCCTGGAAAAAACTCGAAGAGACTCACCGACCTAGTGGTCCGGCGAGAAAGGTGACATTATTCAAACAATTACTCAATCTTAAAATGGCAGAAAATATGTCAATGCCAAACCATCTAAATAATTTTTTCGAAATCTTCGAAAAATTAACAGAACTCGACATTAAAATGCAAGATGAGTTATTAGCTATTTTAATTTTGTCAAGCTTGCCTAGGACTTATGAAAACTTTGTGATAGCCATTGAATCGAGGGATGATTTGCCAAAATCCAGCCTTATAAAGACGAAGCTTTTAGAAGAGGCAAGAAGACGTGAGGGAGATATCGCCCAAGAAGTTGAACCATCCACATCATCCGAGTTAGCGTTTTTCTCGAAGCAATGGAACAAGTCGAAGAAAAGATTTACCGGTAAGTGCCATAAGTGCGGCAAAAAAGGCCACATGGCTTTAGACTGCCGTGTTTCAGCAATAAAAGTTGCAGGCAATAAAGTGACGTCATCGTTTGCCATGCTCAACGGGACAAATGTATCAGCACTGAACCAAAACATGTGGGTGCTAGACAGCGGGTCGACATGTCATATGTGTTGTGACAAATCGCTCTTCATAACCCTCCAGCAACATCAAGAGAAAATTGAATTAGCAGGTGATAACGTGATAAAATCTGACGGAATCGGCGAAGTTGTAATCAAAACAAACGACTGCGAGATTCATTTACGCGACGTTCTTTTTGTAAAAAAATTAAAAACAAATTTTATTTCGCTGAGTAAAGTTACACAAGAAAATAATCGAGTTGTTCTTAATAAAAATAGTGCATCAATACAAAAAGAAAATGGAACTGTGTTCTTACGTGCTAACAAAATCGGGAATTTATATATTTTCAAAACTGAGAAAGAGAAGCCCTTTAGTTTAAACGCACACAATAATTTGTTTATCAAGTGGCATGAACGATTCGGTCATTTAAATGCGAAGAGTCTTAGCTTTCTTATAAAAAATAACATGGTTAAAGGAATTGAAAAGAATAATTTTTCAAATGAACAATTTGATTGTGAGACATGCTTGAGAGGGAAAATGACCTCTATTCCATTCCCGAAGAATTCGTTGTATCGTAGTCGCAGTGTTTTAGAACTCGTTCATAGTGACATTTGTGGTCCCATGCGAGTTAACTCATTAGGCGGTGCTAGATATTTTGTTTTGTTTGTAGACGATTTTAGCAGAAAAATGTTTGTATTTTTCTTAAAACAAAAATCAGACGTGTTTGATGCTTTTAAGCGCTTTAAATCCGCGGTTGAATTAAAGACTTCACAAAAAATAAAATGTCTCAGAACAGATAATGGTCGCGAATATTTGAGTCGCGAATTTAGCAGTTTTTTGGAAGATGCTGGAATTCAGCGACAGCTTACCGTCCAGTATACTCCTCAACAGAATGGAGTAGCGGAGCGGGCAAACAGAACTATCGTAGAGATGGCTCGATGTTTGCTCCTTCAAGAAAACGTTCCAGAATTCTTGTGGGCGGAGGCAGTTAACTCTGCAATATATATTCGTAACAGGTGCCCTACTAAAATCCTTAAGGATGTTACTCCCTACGAGGCATGGGGCGGCAGCAAACCATCTGTTTCTCACTTCAGGATTTTTGGATCCAAAGCTTTTATGCTTGAAAATCGTCCTGGAAGATCTAAATTAAAACCAAAATCAACAGAGTGTCTCATGGTTGGCTATTCGTCCGAGTCCAAGGCGTATAGGGTTTATGAACCCAAGTCAAGAAAAATTTTTAAAACCCGGAATGTAAAGTTCATCGAAGATGTCGGTAAGCATTCTAATAAAAATACAATTGAAGTTGATTTTTTAGAAACCGAGCAAAAAACTCAACACAAAAATGAGGAACCTCCAATCAAAATCAATTTGAGTAATGTGAGTGAGGAGCAGGACGAACATGATGAAACGTCTTTTGATGCTGAGCCTGAAGGTGATTATGCTGCTGCTGTGAACGATGGTGGGGATGCTGACGACGATGGAATCTCTTCAGATTTTCAGTTTGAAGACGCTGCTGGTTTAAATAATGAAGTTGTTGCTGATGAAAGTGGTGTCCAAGATAATATTTCTCCAGCTGTTGATGAAAGAAATGCTATTGATGACAGCAATTCTGGTGTTTGTCCAAAGCCTGCTACTAAGGATTGGAATAAAATATTACGATCGCAAACTGAAAACAGGTTTTTCTTTAATGTCGCTAACAATAATATTTTTTCAAACCCAATTACAGTTCAAGAAGCTTTAAGTCGAGAGGATGGTGAGAGGTGGTTGAATTCCATGAAAGCTGAGTACGACATGCTTATGTCGAATGGAACATGGGAGCTTTCAACGCTGCCTCAAAACCGTAGACCTATAAACTCGAAATGGGTATTCAACATAAAACGAAACAAAGATGGAGAAATAGAGCGATATAAATCCAGATTGGTTGCGAAAGGATGTAGCCAGAGATTCGGTATTGACTACTCGGAGACGTTTTCTCCTGTCGTTCGCTACTCTTCTATCCGTTTAATTTTTGCGTTGGCTGCCGAGATGAATCTTTTTATTCACCAGGTAGATGTAACCTCAGCTTATCTTAATGGCGTGCTTGAAGAAGAGATCTACATGAGGCAACCAGAAGGTTTTGTGGACAAAAATAATCCTCATATGGTGTGCAAGCTGAAGAAATCCTTGTATGGGTTGAAGCAGTCAGGGCGCAAATGGAACAGCGAGATAGATGGTGCACTGAAAAATATTGGTTTCTCAAGGTCCATCGGAGATTCATGTGTCTATACCAAGAATGAGGGAAAAGCAGTGAATATTGTTACAGTGTATGTCGATGACATCCTTTTGGCGTGCTCAAACCTTGAAAATCTAGAAGCAATAAAACATCAAATAAGCCTTCAGTTCGAGATTGTCGATAAAGGTGCAGCCGAACATTTCTTAGGGATGGAAATCAGCCGAAAAGGAAGTTCTGTACAAATTTCATCTAAACAATTTATTAAAAATTTGCTCAGAGACATGGGTATGGAAGAATGCAGAACATGCCCAACTAACATACTCTCCAGAGCTTAGCTCTTTAAATCTGAAAAAAACTCTCATACAACTCTTTTATATCCCATTGCTATACTAAAGTATTAATATCTTGCTATGAAACTCAACTGGATGTCATAACACTTTTATTTTAAGAGTTAAACACTTTTCCAGCTTAAAAGAACTTAAATCTTATAGCAAAACTATTTTCTCTTCTTGTAGTTAGATTATAAAAACTTATAGTCTTATAAGAATCCCTTTCTGAAAACTGAGCTCTAAATATGTCCAAATAATCCGATAACAAGTCATACTTAAGAGTAAAGTTATTTGTATACCACTTTGAAAATTCTAAAAGAATTTGAGTTTAAATCCTCCTATATCAAGAAACAATTTGGAGTTAAAAGAATATAAGCTTTGCAGTAAGATCCTAATAAGATCCTTAATGCAACAAGCACAACTATTCACAAGCTTTATTTGTCTGATGTCAACATTCTCCTCTCACTCGCACGTAAGTACACATGAATCATAAAGAAGCGTCTAAGATCCTATAGAAAGAATAAAGATGTTACTAGAAGAGCGTCAGCAGCAGCCATATTCCTATACACAAGCAAAGTAGTTGCCTGTACATTTGAGGGTTACCATGACTTAAAAAATTATGATCTCGATAAAATAACTTGGCTGTAGCACTGACTTAAAATTTATTAGGTGGCATTTTCAAGTTTACATTTAGCATTGTTGTGATTACATATAAAGTATAAAATATATTGTGTAACTTTTTTTCAAGTTAAACTAAATACATTAACATCTTGGGATTTTATTGCTACTACTATCTTTTCATTCATTAACAAAAAAAATTTATTCTTTATGTTGCATTACACGAGTAGTAATTTTTTGTGACAAGAGTAATAGTAGAAAATTACAGAGAATATGAGATTTTATTACTCTTGTAAATGCAGCATAAGACTCTCAGTGTGTAATTTGGAATATTTTATATTAAATTTGACCTTTCCTGTTTCCTATTTACTCTCACAAGCAAATGACCTAAATAAAAACAAAACAAATTTCAAAGTTAATTTTTATTTTATTTGCTTAAGAAAAGAATATATAGTAACCCTATTTCCGATAAAAGTTATAAATAAAATAATTTAAATATGCATTATTTTGAAGGGGCTTTGTGTTTTTTCGAAGTAAAATGTTAGAATTAGTAGATACAATTTCAACCGCATTTACATTTCGGTTCCCATATGTGCAAAATAATAAATATCATGCATCGCCATTATAATATAATAGTTGATACACTTACAAAATAAATACTAGATCAAGCCTAACAGTTTGTTGGCATAGCAAATCATGTATACACACAAACTTAAAAAGTATTTTGTTTCATTCTTTATTAAGTTAACAAATATTCTGTTCTCTTTTTATCACCTCTTATTGGAAGAGACGCTTTCTCATAATAGGATTTTGCCGATCTCTATTAGAGCCTTAGAAGTGCCATTTTAATATAAACGTGCATCTGTCATCCTATAAAGAAACTTCTGTTGCTACTATAAGTAGGAAGAGCCTCTTATAACTAGGCCATTTAAGGCTTTTAACAGTTTTAAAAGAATCTCGTAGTATTCTTTAAGATTACTTTTAGCTCCTCTTAACTAATCTAGTTGAACTCTTGGAGCATCTTATGAGATGAAAAATGTTACTTGGGTGTGCTACTCCTTTAGACCCTGGGAGTAAATTCAAAAGATGCGTGGACTGTACCAACTGTAAAAAACTGGATCCAAAACAGTTCCAATCAATCATCGGCTCATTGATGTACTTGAGCATTTCTACTCGTCCTGACATT
The DNA here is from genome assembly GCA_911387755.1 of Chrysotoxum bicinctum. Lineage (NCBI taxonomy): Eukaryota > Metazoa > Arthropoda > Insecta > Diptera > Syrphidae > Chrysotoxum > Chrysotoxum bicinctum. Next base: position 163,350,459 of record OU426987.1, read on the forward strand.
ATGCATTCGGTGTGCAAGCTTGCACAATTTAATGTCAATCCGCACGTTGAACATTTAAGTGCTGCAAAGCACATTTTAAGGTATTTGAAAACTACTCTAAATTTAAAATTAACGTATTTTCAGAGTGGGGAAAGACTTCGAGGTTTCGCAGATGCGGACTGGGCTGGCAGTTGCGACGATAGAAAATCGTTTACTGGATTTGCTTTTTTCTTGGCCGGTGCAGCTATCAATTGGGAAAGCCGAAAGCAAAAATCCGTCGCACTAAGTAGCACTGAGGCTGAATATGTTGCCCTCTCATCGGCCACGAAGGAAGTTGTCCATTTGAAGACCCTTTTGAAAGACTTACGCTTTTCAAAACTCTGTGATGGCCCCGTAGATCTTTTTGGTGATAATTTGAGTGCACAACAGATCGTCAAAAACCCTGTGCACCACGCCCGAACAAAGCACATTGACATTAAGTTTCACCATGTTCGAGACCTATCAGAGAAAGAAGTCATCGCTGTGAAATATATTCCCACTGGTGATATGGTTGCCGACATTTTCACTAAAAATCTTATGAAAACTAAACATTGCTATTTTGTTAAAAAACTTGGCCTCATTTGAATTTGAAATAATATTACACACTTTTATTTATATATTTTTTTTTTCTTTTGAATAATTGTGTATAAATTTGAGGGCAAGTGTTAATATATTAGTTTGAAATCAAATTTATACTTCTTGATTATTTCTATATACGTAATACACTCTCAAGTAATACACATCTACATTATTAACATGGATCATATGATCATTATATAATCTTATGAATATGAAATGGAATTAAAACAAAACTACTGTATTAATGTATCAACTTGAAATCTTAGTCGTAATTAAACTTTAGCTCAAACAAGGTCGTGTCTTTTTCTTTCAATCCCTAACAACATTCACTCTTGCCTATTGTGAGGACACGATACATTGAGAATGTTGGTGTAGATGTGAGGTTAAGGAATCACAAAGCAATAAAAATATTTTGTGTGTATTTTCCAGGTAAAAATTCTTCTGAAGAAAAAAGAATGCACTTCAAAAGTGATCTTAGAAAACTATTAATTATAAATGAAAATTATATAATCGGTGGTGATCTGAATTGCAGGCACAGGGATTGGGGTTGTATTCGTGCGAACTCGTGGGGTAACGTTCTTTCTAGTATTTATGTCTTCTCTGTTTTCGTATTCAATATTGTTTCCGTTTAGTCCTACTTATTTTGCGTCTGGGTCGAGGGGCAATCCTTCCGTTCTTGATATTTTCATAACGAATATTCCTTAGTTTTTTACTCAACCTGAAACTATTAATGAATTGAATTCTGAGTTCTGAGAATGTCCCAGTCGTGTGTAAAATGCTTGCAATTTCGGAAAATAGAGATAGTTATTATCTGGACACAAAAAATGCAAATTGGAGTCGATTTAGGACAGAAATAAAATCTAAACTTAGAACAATTTCTACAGATTTGGATGGAATTTGTTCAAAAGATGATGTTGAGGTGCATGTCGATATTTTTTCTAATCAAATATTAGAATCAGTAGAGTCATGCATCCCAAAAAAAGTGAGAGAGCCTTTTCTTTTTAAAATGCCGGAACACGTTCTTGAATATATACGCATTCGAAATTCGTTCAAAAGACAATGACAACGTTACCGTTAATGATAGCTAATGAAATTGATAAGTATCGTAATAGAAACTGGAATGAGAGACTTAGTAAATTAGAAAAAAATGCAAAACCCTTTTGGAATATTGCCAAAATAATTAAAAATAAAAACAGGCAAATACCTAATATTGAAAATGATCATGAAGTTGTTTATGACGACTCAAGAAAGGCTAATGTTTTCACATCTACGTTTTTAAATAATCATTCAGTGTCGCAACATCTAAGTGATAATGAGACTAAGAACCTTGTAAGCCACAACTTAAACTCAATCCACATACAAAATGTTGATACTCCAACAGATCAGTTTGTGACTTTACAGGATGTGAGACATTTAGTGTGCAGTCTAAGAACAAAGAAGTCTGATGGATAAAATTAAAAATATATGTATAAAAAAATTACCGAAGGCGTGTATTCAATTTATTGTGTTTTTGGTTAATGCGTGCCTCAAAACTCAATATTTCCAAAAATTTGGAAACTCGCTAAAGTTATATCCATACCGAAACCTGAAAAAATAGCAAAACTCTCATCAAGCTATCGACCGATTAGTTTGCTCAGCTGTCTCAGCAAGATATTGCAAAAGGTTTTCAAAGAAAAAATTCTAAATATTGTTGGGGTATTGAATATCCTTCCAAACGAACAGTTTGGATTCAGAAGGTTTCACAGCACTAGAGATCAAGTGTTAAGAGTTTGTGAACATATAAGAAAAAGTCGTTCCCTGGGTAAATCGACTGGACTTATTTTACTCGACATAGAAAAGGCTTTTGACACAGTGTGCCATGATGGACTAGTACACAAATTGGTATGCTTTGGGTTTCCTGTGTATCTTATCAAAATTATCAAAAGTTTTTTGTCCGATAGATATTTCAATGTTTTTGTTAATAACCGTTCATCAAATCGTTATCAAATTGAACACGGCGTGCCACAAAGATCGGTATTAGGACCTTTTTTGTACAATATGTATACATCTGATATACCTAAGCTACCAGAGTGCCAATTAGCTATATTTACCGATGATACTGGCATTTTTTCATCGCATGAATTTAGTATCAACATAGAGACAAGTTTATCTAATGCTCTTGAACTAACGACCCGGTATTATTCTAAATGGAAAATTAAACTGAATGCGGACAAAATTCAGGAAAAGAAAATCTTGTTTCCTTCCCAGCAATCAGCTTAATGTTAATGGCATTAATGTTAATTGGGAATCAAATGTTCGATATCTAGGGGTGTATTTAGATCAAAAACTACAAACACTACCAAAAGTTAGTATTGGTATAAAAATACTCTATTCTTTTATAATTAAAAAGTCTGGTTTGAGCAATGATAATAAGATCATAATTCATAAGGTATTTTTCAGGCAATCCTTCTGTATGAATGTCAAGTGTGGGGAAAATGTGCAAAATGTCATGTTACTAAATTGCAAATATCTCAAAACAAATTACTAAAAATGATGCTTAACCTCTCTCGCTGCCATTCCACCAGTAACTTGCATGAAAGAGCAAATGTTGAAATGATCTTTAATAGAATCGCAAAACTTAATAATTCATTTTTGCTAAAGTGCGAATTTTCCGATAATCCCTTAATCAATGAAATAGTGTCATAACCATATTTCTGTTTTATGTATTACTCATTGTCTGTATTCATATATTTATTTATTTACTGATTTATTATTTGCTAATTTATTTATTTATTTTATCTGTTATTTATTTATTTATACATATGAATTTACTTATTTATTGATTTATAATTTATTTATTTGTGTTTTTTAATATTTATTTATTTATTTTGTATAAAATTATAATTTGTTTATTTATTTATTATTTTTTTTTTTATAATCTACCCGCGCTCAAGGGATTAGATTACCCTTTATATGTTTCAACACAGCGCGGACGTGAAGTTAAGAAGAGAAAGAAGGATAGGAAAGATGTGTGGCACGATGTTCTGAGACTGAAGGTTGTTGTCTCAGATATTTTATCTCCAGGGATGGCGGCTGAACTAAAGCGGAGAATGCCGTGTCTTATTTGTATGTCGCTTATAATTCACATTATTTTATTCGTGTTCATCCTTGTTGGGCATATTAGTTGTTAGTGTTATGCCTGAACAACATGTAATGAGTAAACCAGCAACCCAGTGATGACAAGTTTAGAAGGTTTTTAATGGAATTAAAATGACATAGACGACGGCAGGGATCGAACCTGTGATCATGAGGTTCACAGGCGAGCACACATCCATCGCGCCACGGCGATGGTTGATATGTTGATTTGTTAATTTATTTATTTACTTAATTATTTATTTTTTTTATTAACTTTTATCTATTTATTAATTTATAATTTGTTTATTTTTGTATCTATATATTTTTTGACTTATTATTGTTTATTTATTAAATTCACCTGTTTACATTGCGAAATGTTTTTGTTTATGATTATCTGTCATATAAGAAGTTTACATATTAAGTTTTTTTTCTATGAACAACTTATTTATTATATATCTATATACTAACCCGTACTACTACACCTCATAAAATAAGTTTTTATTCTTTTATTGTCTAACACAACTTTACTAATCCTGGTACCATTTAAAGTACAATTTTTAATTCTAGTCACAATGTACCTGCCTTTTCATCTTATATTGAAGGTTTTTTTTTGTATTTTCCTTCAAAAAATTCTATTAAAAAATGTAATAAATCCAATGTAATAAAAATACTTATTCAGTTGAAAGATATAATGTACACAATATCAAATCTATGTATATTAACTGTGCGGTAGCTTACCAAATGTAAATCCAATACCGAAAAAATAAAATCTATCTACATATCTGTCTAAGAATTATTGATTGTTTGAAAACAACTGCACTTTAATTATTTGTTATTTCTTTGTATTCCAGTCAAATTAGTATTTTATATCTACAAAAATACTTTTTTTTTGTTTCTTATAGAGTACCTATTGGAGAGTGTAATTCCAAGAAGTTCGAACAAAAAGCGCCCATGCGTTGTCCGCCATTTTGAAAAAGGCTTTGGAAAGCGTGAACTCGATTTTCTCGGCTCCTATCATATATAGAGCTGTATTTTTTTAGGTTTGTACGTTAAAATATCTTCTTTAACTTTTTTTGAGAAAAAAATTTGAAACCTCTTTCCAAAAAAAAGTTATCGACGAAAAACTGTCTAGATTTTGAAGTAAAAAATGGTTTTTAACGTTTATCTCGCCTCTGATCGAAAAAATACTTAAGTTGTTTTTGATAGATCATTTTGGTAAATTTAAATTTTATGTGCGACTCACGTTTGAAAATTTTCAAATTTGATTATGTTCATTATGAAATTTAAGGAAACAGTTCAAACTCTTTTCCACACCACCACCGAGGTAGAGTTAGGGCGCATTTTTTTAATGTGGTGTCCCCAGGGAGGTATAATCCATGATTCAATCGTTTTCGTTTCTATATCAGCTTATCGATAGCTCAATATGGCATAGTTTTTTTATGTCGTTCTTATCTTCCTGTTTTTTTTTTTTGACTAAGCGTGCGAACATCAATTATCATATTAACGTTGTTAGTACTGCTGGGATCGTCATTGGTAGTTTCTTCAATGTTTTCAGATGAGGAAAAGTCTTCACATGCGTCTTCATCTTCCAGTAAATTTTGCAAGGAAGGAATATTCTCGCATGTTTTTCCACTGCAGTACAAACATTGTAAGGAACAATTCAGACCAGATTTTCGACAGCCACAAGCTCGACCACACTGGCCCTTGCATTCCTAACCAACGGGAGAAACAAAGCGCGTTTCATAAATATGCTTTCAAAATGTTTTCACTATCACATACAGCCGTGCAGCATGCATCTGAAGATGCAGATACGTTGATTGTTAAAACAGCAATAGAAAAGGCACCCTCATAAAACAACATTAAAAAATGCGCCGTAACTCTACCTCGATGGTAGTGTGGAAAAGAGATTAGATTAGATTAGATTTTTTAGATTAGAAACATTTTATTTTTCTTATTATTTAAATAATAAATTTCATACTAGTTCATTTACAAATAAAATGCACGACTGGATCGCACGAACTTGCTCTTATGTAAAAGTACTTTGGAATTTAAGATACATTTTATAAATATAAAATATGGATTTAATGAGATAATAATGTTCCATAAAATTTCCGTCTGGTTTCCGGAAAAGTATGAATTTATGCAAATAAACCTTAAAAAATCGTTTTATTATTAAATACATTTTTTATATAAGAAATTTCTCTAAAATTTTTCAAGAAAAAAATGTGGGATGCGAATTTTAAGTATATAATAATATTGGTTTTAGGAAATAATTTCAAAAAATAATCGTTCATAGGTTTTGAAGATATTCTTTTAAAAAAATTTTTTTTTTTTTTTAAAAACCCAATAAATATTTTTTCGAATATTTTTATATACAATATTAAGGGGACTCCTGCTAAAAATTTTGGGTTAGAATCCTTAGAGCCGTTAATGAGAAAGTCGAAAATCAAAAAGACGGGTCTATGGCAGGTACCCCTAATAACATTTTGCCCCAAAATTTTTTTTGACCAAAATTTAGTCCATGTCCATAATATCACACTTCATTTTTTTTATCAAAATCGTTAGAGCCGTTTTCGAGATAAATAAGATTTTGCATTACGGGTGTATGGGGGGTACCCTTAGTTTTGGAGCTAAAAAAAAAATTTCAATTTCCCCTCTAGGGAATCACCGAAGACCCTTAACTACCGAGATTGAAAGAAATATGTCCAGTAATTTAGGCTGCAGTGAGAGGTACAGACATACAGACACACTGAAACATGTTTTTTGTGTACTAAATTTTTATAAAAAAAATTGATATGCAAATTGTTAGTATTTAATAAAATACATTTTTAAACGTAATTTAAAAATTTCATCGTGTATCGGTTTTCAAGATATTGAATTTTCAAAAAAAAAATTGTATTATTTTTTTAAAAATCCAAAAACTATTTTGTTGAAAAAATTTTTAGTTTATATTTTTTCAAATGCAAAGCAGCTCCTGCATAAAAATTTTGGTTAAAATCGTTAGAGCCGTTGGTGAGAAATTCGAAAATCAAAAAAACCGTTATATGACAGGTACCCCTAATAACATTTTCCCCCAAATTTTTTTTTCGCCAAAATATAGTCCATGTCCATAATATCACACTTAATTTTTTTTATCGAAATTGTTAGAGCCGTTTTCGAGATAGATAAGATTTTGCATTACGGGTGTATGAAGGGTACCCTTAGTTTTGGAGCTAAAAAAAAAATTTCAATTTCTCCTCTAGGGAATCACCGAAGACTCTTAACTACCGAGATTAAAAGAAATAGGTCCAGTGGTTTAGGCTGCAGTGAGAGGTACAGACATACAGACACACTGAAACATGTTTTTTGTGTACTAAATTTTCCTTAAAATTTTTATAAAAAAAATTGATATGCAAATTGTTAGTATTTAATAAAATACATTTTAAAACGTAATTTAAAAATTAAGTCGTGTATCGGTTTTCAAGATATTGAATTTTCAAAAAAAAAATTGTACTATTTTTTTAAAAATCCAAAAACTATTTTTTCGAAAAAATTTTTAGTTTATATTTTTTAAAATGCAAAGCAGCTCCTACATAAAAATTTTGGTTAAAATCGTTAGAGCCGTTGGTGAGAAATTCGAAAATCAAAAAAACCGTTATATGACAGGTACCCCTAATAACATTTCCCCCCAAATTGTTTTTTCACCAAAATATAGTCCATGTCCATAATATCACACTTAATTTTTTTTATCGAAATTGTTAGAGCCGTTTTCGAGATAAATAAGATTTTGCATTACGGGTGTATGGGGGGTACCCTTAGTTTTGGAGCTAAAAAAAAAATTTCAATTTCTCCTCTAGGGAATCACCGAAGACCCTTAACTACCAAGTTTGAAGAAAATACCTCTGATAGTTTAGGCTGTACTTCGAGGTACAGACATACAGACATACATACAGACAGACAGAATTTTCGGACCCACTTTTTTCGTCTTCGCTATCATCGTAATGTCAACTTTGATCAAAATATCGAGTTCGATTTTTTTTCCAAATGCAGAACTTGCCCTATAGTACCTATATCGCAAGTAAAAATAAATAATTAAAAGTGTAGATATATAAGAAAAATATGAGACATTCTTTATTTAATTACAATGTAATAAAAATAGTGTTGAATGCCACTACAAGATTTTATCATCATCATCATCATGGTCTACGCCATCTCTCCAGCGCAAGCATGGTCTACCACGCTGTCGTCTACCATAGAATGTACCACAAAGAACTTTCCGAGCAGGTTCCTCTTCGCTCATGCGAGCTAGGTGCCCTGCCCACCGGAGTCTACCGAGCTTAATTTTTGTCACGATATCTGCTTCTAGGTAGATTGCGTACAAATTATGATTGTACCGTCTCCGGAATCGTCCTTCCTCACATATGGGCCAACAATTCTACTTAAGACTTTTCTCTCGAACGCAGCTAAGAGGTCGGAGTGCCTTTTGCTAAGCACCCAAGTCTCGGATCCATATGTGAGTACTGGCAGGACCATTGTCCTGTACAGCAGCAGTTTTGAAGTTATGGTGAGATTTCTGGATTTGAAGAGCTTTGACAGACTATAGTAGGCTCTGTTGGATTTGAAAAGCCGCCCGCGTATTTATTCTTCTATATTGTTATCGGCTGCTACTATTGACCCAAGGTATTTAAAGGACTGCACCACTTCAAATTCGTGCTCCGCTACCTTGATTGTTTGACCAACTGTTCCTCTCGCATTCGACGCCACAATGTACTTTGTTTTACCTTCACTAATGTGCAGCCCCAGATTTTGTGCCGCCTGCTCGATCTGGATGAAGGAATCGTGTACAGCTTGTTCGGTTCTTCCGATGATGTCGATGTCGTCTGCGTAAGCCAGTAACTGGCTGGACCTGTTGACGATGGTCCCTCTTGTTGCCGTGCCAGAGTCACGGATTGCTTTTTTCAACGCCAGGTTGAAGAGGAGGCAGGCCAAACCGTCCCCTTGTCGGAGTCCATTAAAGATGTTGATTGGTCTGGATAGCAATCCGGCTATTTTTACTTGGCTTGTTACGTTGGTCATGGTCAACCTACATAGTCGTGTCAATTTATTTGGGATGCCGAATTCTCTCATGGCTTTGTAAAATTCTACCCTGGCTATGCTATCATAGGCGGCCTTAAAGTCTATAAACAGATGGTATGTTGGGATGTTAAATTCTAGACATTTTTCCATCGCCTGCCTATGGGTAAAGATCTGATCAGTTGTTGATTTGCCTGGCATGAAACCACACTGATATTGTCCGATGACGGTTTTAGCGTATGGGGTTATCCGGTCTTGTAGGATAGAGGAGAGTATCTTATAGGCGGTACTCAACAACGTGATACCTCTAGAATTGCTGCACGTTGTGACATCTCCCTTCTTATGTATGGGGCATATTAAACCTTTTCGCCAGACTTCTGGCATTTCTTCCTGCTCCCATACCGGTACTATAATATCATGAATTGCTTGACGTAAGGCTGGCCCGCCGTGATGGAATAATTCGGCTGGTATGCCATCGGCTCCCGGGGATTTGTTCTGTTTAAGTCGGACCTCGCTCTCGGCTGTTTTCTATTTCACAGATTAGGTTCTTCTCCCAGGCTGATTTTTTTTTGTCTGTGAAGCCGTTTTTCTGTTCTTCTGAGCTCTTTATATTCCTCTTCGCGTACCCGCGTTCTATGAGATTGTTGCATTGCTCGGTACGCAACATTCTTACGTTCAGTCGCTAGCTTGCATTCATCATCAAACCAGTCGGTCCGATTTTTACGACTGCTGCCTAAGATGGAGTTGGCAGTACTAATGACAGTATTTTTTAAGACTTGTCCACTTCTCATTTACGCCCAGTATACTGGCTCCAGGACTTACTCTCGCTAAATCAGGTGTTTCTAGAGCGAGTCCTAACGCATTACCAAAGGTGTTACTGGTGTTTTCATTGCGCAGGGCAGCCGTGTTGATTCGAACCTGATCCGCGGATGCAATGCGTCTTCGCACGGCAATCCGCCCTCGGAAAACCATACCAACAAGATAGTGATCCGAGTCGATATTGGTACCTCGGTACGTTCGTACCAAGTTCGAGTAGTGGCGACGGTCTATCAACACGTGGTCTATTTGGTTACGAGTGACTCCATCAGGTGATACCCAGGTGGCTTTGTAGATATCTTTACGCGGGAACCTGGTACTCGCAACGACCATGTTTTTCGATGCTGCCAATTCTAAGACTCGAAGTCCATTGTCATTAGTGTTCTCATGCAAACTATGGGTGCCTGCGTAATGCCTCTGAATACCGGCTCCCGACCTATTGTTGCGTTCAAATCTCCAAGGATGATTTTAACATCATACCTTGTGCAGGCATTGAGGGCCCTCTCGACTTGTTCGTAGTAAGTCTCTTTTTCTTCGTCTGAGGACCCCTCTGTAGGTCCGTAAACGTTAATGAGGCTGATGTTCGTAAATTTGCCTCGCACGCGAAGGGTGCATAGCCTTTCGCTTATAGCGTTAAAGCCGATAATAGTAGACTTAATTTTTTTGCTGACTAGGAAGCCTACCCCGAGCACATGATGTTTTGTATGACAGCTGTAATATACGTCATATTCTTTCTTCTGTAAAACACCATTCCCTGTCCATCTGATTTCTTGGAGAGCTGTTATGTCAGCTTTATATTTTGACAGGGCATCGGCTAGCTGCTGAGCAGCTCGAGCTCTATAGAGCGATCGTACGTTCCATAAAAAAATTCGTAAATCGTTTTTCCTTTTTCTTTGCGTGGGTTGTCGTCGTGTGATCAGTCCGTTTCCGAGGCTTGTTGTCGTTCTCGAAATTCTCTTAGTTGTACGGGACAGGGAATTAACCTGTCGCCAACCTGTAGAACCAGCCTGATCATATTAGCCAAACCTTTTTTAAAAGGCTTGTTTCTAGCGGCCGCCGCGGAGAGGCTATGATCACACTTCCACCAGTTCCGAATAGTTACGGCACGTGCATGTTTTCGTATGCTACATGTTGTTCCCCCTATTCGTCTGATGGCTGACCGCCACAAGATTTTATAGGTCTGTGTAAATTATAAAAGTATGGGTGGGGTGACCCTTAATTTGAACATAAATTATTATTTTTTTATATGTATGCATTGAAAATAAAATTAAAACAAAATTACAATTAAATTCATAGTAAAGACAATATGTCATGAATAAACTACTAAAATAATGAAAAAATGACATTATTTAAAAAGAAAGCAGTGTTGTTCCATGTAGACAAAAAATGTAGACTACACGATTGTCTACGTGTAGACAATTTAACGTATACAATTCATGATTGTCTACATGTCAATGTCAACAATATAGACAACGTAGATATTCAATTTTTCTTATTATGTTTCGTCTAATAAATCATAAAATTAAAACAAATTTTATATTAAATCAATCTTTCATTCTGAAATTGTATTTATTTGAACACAGGCATTCCTTTCATAAATGAATGTGAAGGCATTATTATTATGATATGAATATGCTTTTTTAACAAATTTTTATTGACCTGTGGCTGCGAATACAGCTTTCTGCAGTATTTTGTAGATTTTTGTTGCACACTGTACAATATGCTACATATACAGAAACCTTTATTTTTCCGTCGACCACACATATTTTATTCGCAAAGAGACTCAATATTTGAATAAAAACTCAAATGAACACCTTAAATTTTCTTAAATGAAGTAAACAATATGACAGAGAAATCAAGAATGATAAATGACAGATTGGTTTGGCATGTTTTGGCATGTTCATTGTGTACATTGTCTACATTATCGACATCATAGTCGACATTGTCTACATTGTGTACATTGTCGATACAATTGTCTACGCATTATTGTAGACAATCAAAGTCGACACGTAGAGGAACAACACTGAAAGAAAGAGAAAAAAAAGCTTAATATACTCATATGACTTAAACCAGAATACCAGAAATAAAAGATTCCAAATTAGAATAATCTAAGTCCAAGAACCAGAGTTTTAAACGACAAGTGAACAAACCAGGAGCAGTAATTGTTCTCAAAAATGGTGGAAGCTTATTAAAAAAACGATGGGAAGAGATTGAATAGAAATTACGAAACGCAGTTGTGCGGAATAAAGGAACTGTTAAGAGATTTGAAGAGTTTCCACGTAAATTATAATTCGATATAAGCCTGAAATTACGGCTTCCCGATTTCATAAAAAAGGAATTCAGAACTTTAAAACAATACAAATGACGCAAAGGAAGAATTTTTAGGTTACGAAACAAAGGGAAACTAGGGTGTCTTCTCGTTTTACGACAGATTTTTCTAACGACTTGGTTTTGCAAAATTAACAAAGGTTTAACTTTATTCACATGAGTTCCACCCCAGCATACAATACCATATTGCAGCTTTGAATGAAAAATGCCAAAGTAGATAGTTTTTAATAATTCAGCTGATACTAAGTTTTGTAAGTAATAAAAATATCTCAACGTACACCGGAAATACTTTCCCAAATTAATTGTGTGATTTGAAGAATTCATATAAGAGTCAATTGTAAGCCCTAAATATTTAAATTCATTTACTTTCTCTACTAAAAAACAATTATCACAAGAGTTCAAGTTACTTATAAAAGTCTTGTGACTTGCAATCTCAGGTGAACAATTCCGAACAGGCAGTTTAAATCTTTCACATTCAGGAGCGTGGAAATATAAATCAACATTGAAATCATTGACTGAGGTTAAACTGAAAAGCATAAGCTTCGTTTTAGAGCTTATAACTAAATTATGTTCAGCAAACCAAACTCTCAGTAGGTCAAGATCCCAATTAATGTCGGATACTAAGTCCAAACGACTATTAGAACCATAAGATAAAGCAATATCATCAGCAAACGCGGTAGGCTTACCTCTAAAGTTAAGTGCAAAAAGCGAATTTATGTATACCAGGAACAAAACAGGCCCCAAGACAGAACCCTGAGGTACACCCAGGTTAAGGTATCCAATATCACTCCTGAATCCATATAATTTAACTCTTTGACTCCTATTCTGCCAAAAATATGATGGGTTCACTTGTCAAGTTTTTAAAACCTGTAGAATTTGGGCATACAAAAAACTTGCCAAGTAAGCCCATCAAAGTTTAGTCAGTAATCATTAAATAATAAAATTTCTCTATTACATTGTAGCTGTTTCAATATTATTCTACTTTAAATATTCGGTATTAAACCTTAATGAAGTAAGAACTTGGCGTACTTTTAGATCTCAGTACTTTTCACGGCTGACTTGTTACACAAAGGTTTTTGTGTAGAAGAACTTGGCTCTTTTTTTAACATTTATGTTTTTGGTCTGATACCCTTTCCAGTCTTTTTGATGTTGCTGTTTTTGTTGTTATTACTACTGCTACTGCCGTTGTCTTCACTGCTGCAATCGATTGTTGACGTTGATGCAAATAATGTCTTGAGGTTTTTTTTTTTCTTTGTCTTCGCGCACATTATTCGTTGTTTTGTTGTTAAATTAGAGAACCTTACATAAATTAATGATTTTGATTTGGAGCGCTTAACTTTGCTTTGGACATTTTTGATGAAGCAATTCTCAATTTCACTGTCACACACATCTATGGACAGAGCAATTAGAGTCATTGGCATTGCGTACACCAACAATTTCGATGTCATTAATTAGAGTAAGTTGTTGTTGCTAATTGAGCCTGCTTTCTAGAATATTTACTTTCGATTTAAATGCATTATTTTCGGACCGAAGTTTCATTTATTTGCTCTAAGAAGCATCGATTTGTTTTCTCTAGGTCACTGAGTATGAAATACACCATCTGAAGCAAGCGCGGATACAGGGGGAGGGCAATGGGTGCAATTGCCCCCCCCTGGGCAGTTCTTCGTTTCACAATTATAAAAACCATAACACTTTTTTCTTTTTACTTGCGACTTATAGTTACTATAAGGCAGGTTATGCATTCGGAAAAAAATTGAACTCGAGATTTTAATCAAAGTTGACATTACGATAATAGCGAAGACCAAAAAAGTGGGTCTCGCAACTCTGTCTGTCTGTCGGTTCGACTACAGCCCAAACGGCTAGGCCGATTTTCTTTAAACTTGGTAGATATGGGTTTTATTTTTTTTTCCCCGGATGTTTTTTGATTTGATTTTTTAAGACCAAAAATAACGCTACCTGCCATACGATTTTTTTTCGAAATTTTATAAATATTTTTTTATCAAAAACTGTCCTACAGATTTAAAAACAAAAATTCATAAGATTTCATTTAGTTAAACCTAGGTAATGAATGAAAAAAAAATTCCAAAAAATTATTATTTTTGGTACCTCCCTTGGAACCATTTTTTTATTTTTTATTTTCTCAAAAACGGTACAACCGATTTTGATAATTTTTTAATGTTAAGGCTCCCCAGCAGTTTCCATATTATTGTGTATTCAAATTTTCAAAAAAAAAATTTCAAAATTTTTTTTTGAAAACTCAATATTTCGAAAACCCCATGCTTGATTTTCTTAAAACTTAATAAATAAAAGTTTCTTAAAATAATCTACAAGATATGAAAAAAAATGTATTTTACTTAAAAATAACGGTACCCTCCGCCTCCATACAAATGTTAAAAAATGTTTTTCGAAAATCGTATTTTTCTCGAAAACGGTTTTGAGAATTTTGCTTAAATTTTTAGTCTTTCGATTAATTTTTAAGGTCTATAATTTAATACAAAAGATTTTGAAAACAAGACATTAGTCACTGTACCTACCATAGAACAATTTTTGAAAATTTTGAATTTCTTATTACCGACATAATTGATTTTAATGAAATTTTTTATAGAGATGCTTCTAAAAGCTTTAAGAAACATTGGCGCAAAATTTTAAACATTTAAAACATACTCTTAATCAATTTTAGAATGGGAGTCGACTCTATATATTGAGTATAAAACGAGAACCGACTCTTTGTTAATTTTAAAGGAGATAAACTATACTTTTAGTCTTACTTTAACAGCAGCAAATAGCTAGTTTATCTTTTAAAAGTATATTGACAATGGTCATTTCATACCAAAGCAAATCGAACAAAAAATGTTTACTGATGATTTATTCGATTTTTTAAAGATGTTGTTTTGTAAATAGACTGAATCACTGAATATTATAAATTCGAAACAATCGTACGAAAGTGCTCCACGATTAAGAAATCTGTACAAATGTACATATCTAATGTATGCACGCCGCCGCCGGCCAAGACGAGTATAGCTAAATGAATCTGCACCTTGCAACAACAAATTGAGTTTTTATGAAGTAAATTTGCGATTTATACTTTATTTCTATCTAAAATAATGTAAATAACTTATAAATAATCAAAAACTGTACCGAGGTAGTATATAAAATGCACTGTTTTCTGCGAATTATTTGGTTTGAAGTTGTCCGTTTTTTTACTTTTTTTCTTGTGTTTTTGTAGTTGTGTGAGTTATGTATCTGTCAAATTAAGGGTTGTTCAACTCAAATTCGCTTAGATTCTGTTGTGAAACCCACATTAGTTAGAAGAGTTGTTTAACACGTGATTAAAATTATGAAAAAGTTAGACAAAGTTAGACAAAGTTTTATTTGTAATGGTATTTGATCATTTAATATGACGTATGTTGTGTAGACAATCGGGCTTAATGATCTATTAAGAATAATGCAATTAATTTAAAAAACTAATTCATTCTTGTCCCAACGTTTCACCGGTTTCTTTCCGGCTTCATCAGGGGTTTATATTTATTTAATTTTAAATTTTGCTTTTTGTTTACATTTTTTGTTGTTAAAATTTTTTAAATAAAATATTGATATATGAAACAATTAATTGACATTAATACTTTAACACTATAAAATTTAAGAAACATTAACAAATTAACAAGATGAAATTTAGACAAAACAAAGATTAACCTAATATCACAGATTGCTTGTTATGGCTATGGCAACACTATAACAGTTATAGTGTTGCCATAGCCATAACAAGCAATCTGTGATATTAGGTTAATCTTTGTTTTGTCTAAATTTCATCTTGTTAATTTGTTAATGTTTCTTAAATTTTATAGTGTTAAAGTATTAATGTCAATTAATTGTTTCATATATCAATATTTTATTTAAAAAATTTTAACAACAAAAAATGTAAACAAAAAGCAAAATTTAAAATTAAATAAATATAAACCCCTGATGAAGCCGGAAAGAAACCGGTGAAACGTTGGGACAAGAATGAATTAGTTTTTTAAATTAATTGCATTATTCTTAATAGATCATTAAGCCCGATTGTCTACACAACGTTAGACAAAGTCTCCAAGCTAAACGACTGCATTAAGTAGAGCCGGTTTTATTGCTTAAACGAGAAATCTTTAAAATTTTGCGCCATTGCATTTCAAAACTTAAAAAAAAAATATTTTTTGAATTTAAAAAAAAAAAAATCATTTTTTTTTTGGAAAATTCGATATCTCAAAAATGGGTCAATATTTTTTTTGGAAATTTAATTTTCATTCGTACAGTAATAAAAACCTAATGTTGACGTACTAATTTTTTTTTTTAAATATTTTAAAAATTTTATATATAAAACCTTATTTTATTAAGAAACAACTACAACGACTTATGCATAATTTTTGTTCTTGCATAAATTCATATTTGCATAGCATTCTGTTTTTGTCTCTTACTACTAAGAGAATTTAAAAAATGATGATAATTTTATCCTTATGAACAGTTTTTTCTAATAACATTCGTTTTTGAAATTCCTAGTCTATTACATAGGAGCAAGTTCGTGCGGCAAGTTATGCATTCGTAAAAAAAATCGAACTCGAGATTTTGATCAAAGTTGACATTACGATGATAGCGAAGACTAAAAAAGTGGGTCTCGCAATTCTGTCTGTCTGTCGGTTCGACTACAGCCTAAACATTTATCATTTTTAATTTCCCCCCCACCCGTTTTTTTCTTCTTTTTTTTTAAGACCAAAAATAACGGTACCTGCCATACGAAAATTTTTCGAAATTTTGTAAATTTTTTTTTTCTCAACAACTGTTCTACAGATTTAAAAAAAAGATACAAAAAAAATTCATTTAGTTAAAGCTATGTACTAGTTGAAAAAAAATTTCCGAAAAATGGTTATAGAGGGTACCCCCCAAAGAACCATTTTTTTGTTTTTGATTTTCTCAAAAACGGTATGACCGATTTTGATCATTTGTTTGCTTAAGCTCCCAAAAAACTTAAATAGAATTGTGTATTCAAATTTTCAAAAAAAAAAATTTTGGATTTTTAAAAAAATTTCATTTTTTTTTTTTTTTCAAAACTCAATATTTCGAGAACCTTATGCTAGATTTTTCTTAAGCTTAAAAAATAAAAGTTTCTCAACATAATCTACAAGATGTATGAAAAAAAGTTTTATTTTGCCTAAAAATAAAGGTATCTACCTACCATACAAATGTTAAAAACCGTTTTCAAAAACCGGCCACACAAAAATATTAGAATTAAATATTAAAGAACTATGTATATCATGTACAACACTATAATTCCTTCATTTAAATTAATTAATTAATTTTTTTTAATACGTACGAGTTCCTATTTAATACTTTAAGACATGCATACAGAGCATTATTGAAAGAGACTAAAGTAATGTAAACGAAGATGTTTGATTTACTATTTAATAGTTACATATTTACATACGACCTACATATATTATGTACCTGCACATGGTTTCCTTAATTCAATTTTATAATTTGTTATTTTTACATATATTCGATTATGTTTATAACTTTTTAGTATTTTAAGACAGAAATGCAGAGAAATGGACCATTTTTTTAAGTTAAGCAAAATATCACGAAAATTGCCCCCCCCTGAACGAAATCCTGGATCCGCGCCTGATCTGAAGAGTACATTCTTTTTCGGTGACAGCATTAGATGAAGGCTTGTTAATGTCAACAAGAGATGTAGCACCTACCGCTTCACTGTTGATGGCCTTTGAGGAAGTGCTGTTATTTACCAAAAGAAGCAGCCAAGGTAGGCATATGCAATGAACATCGTTTAAGCGTACAACATTTATCACATCGAAATCGTGATCCAGTTGATTGGAAATATGCGGCATCGTCTTTCGTTAAATTAACACAATTTAAATGAAATAAATAATTGCAATCGCAAAACTCGATTTTGGATGATGAGTTACGGTCAATATTATTTGAACACACGAAGCAAATCATCTTTTGTGTTATTGTTAATCAATATATTACATATAATTTAATTATTATGTTATAGTTAAGAGAGTTTTCGTTGAGTAGCGCACCCCACGAAACTTCAGAGAGAACTGTTTCTTTAAATTTCATAATGAACATAATCAAATTTGAAAATTTTCAAACGTGAGTAAATTCCTTTTTTTTTTAATTTTCGCAGGATATTGGCCATTTTGACAGGTTATATTTCCTACAGTTTTTGTCGCACATAAAATTTAAATATACCAAAATGTAGGAAATAAAGTGATCTATTAAAAACATTTCAAGTATTTTTTTATCAGAGGCGAGATAAACGTTAAAAACCATTTTTTACTTCAATATCTCGACAGTTTTTCGTCGATAACTTTTTTTTGGAAAGAGGTTTCAAATTTTTTTTCTCAAAAAAAGTTAAAGAAGATATTTTAACTTACAAACCTAAAAAAATACAGCTCTTTATATGATAGGAGCCGAGAAAATCGAGTTCACGCATTCCAAAGCCTTTTTCAAAATGGCGGACAACGCATGAGCGCTTTTTGTTCGAACTTTTTGGATTTACACTCTCCAATAGGTACTCTTTAAGAAACAAAAAAAAATGTCGACGCTGTATTTTTTGTAGATATTTTCAATTAATTAATTTAATTTTACTGGACTATTGGCAACAATTAAATTTGTGTGGTTTGATATCCAGAGAAATGGTTTTATTTGCAAATGATTTTTATTAGATTTATAAGCTGGGCTTTTTTTTTTCCTTTGCAGGTCTATTTGAAAATTTAAATGAAATAAAGAATCAATCACTGGACATCCATTCGATCAAATGCAACTGCTTACAAAACTGCAGAAGCTCAGAAGTTCTTGAGAAAATATGGAAGGTAATGAGAAAACAATATAAATCATTTGCATTATCAGTAAGGTTCTATAAAATATTTCCCTTTATAGCCACTTACACAATCTGATGATCTTATTAAAAAAAACGGTATTATTATAATAATGAAAACTTATCCAAATATACGATATAGAAGACAAATCATTTTTACATTGACAGATTTGTTAGGTAAGTTTCTTTATATATTTAATGATTTCGGTATAATTTCAATTTTAAATTTATCTTTTTTAGTATCTATTGGCGGAACTGCTGGGTTCTTTCTTGGATCTAGCGTTTTAAGCGTAGTCGAGATTGTTTACTATTTTACTGTACGTTTGTTGTGGCACTGCTTTGGTTTTGAAGAATAAATTAAAATAAAATACACGACTGGATCGCACGAACTTGGTCTTTTGAAAAAGTCCTTTGGAATTTAAAAATTATGTATAAATAAATATAAAATATGAAATTAAGGTGATAAAAATGTTAAACTGCATGAAATTGCCGTTTGATTTCCAGAAAATTATGAATTTATGCAAGCAAATCTCAAAATCGTTTTATTATTAAAGAAATTTCTTTAATTTTCTTCAAGAACAAAATTTGGTTTTTGGAATTTTGGATATAATTTAAAAAAATAATCGTTCACACGTTTTGAAGATACTGATTTTTCAAAAAAATATATATACAGGGTGTCCCACAGTCACCGCCCCAAAAGAAAACCATGGATTCCTGAGGTCATTTTAAGTCAAAAAACTTAAGAGGTCATTTTCTCGTTTTCGTCCCGTTTTCGAGTTATAACGGTTTTTATGATTTTTCCCTTAACTGGCTTTATCTTTGCCAAACTACGTCCGATTCGTAAAATTTTTTTTATAACCAATCAAGAATTTATTACAGTTTTGGTTTGTCTAGAGACTTTTTTTTCTGCGGACAACCGTTTCTCCGCAATTTTTGCATTAAACCCAATTTTTTCGTTTTTTAAGTAGTTTTTTCACTTTGATATCATTTTATTCAAAAAAACACGTTAATGAGTATTCATTTTTTTCACTTATTATTAAAGTCCAGTTTATTTTCTTAAAAATATTATTTTGTTTTCCTTAAAAAGAATACTAAATGTTATTAACAAAAAATAAACAAACTGAGTGAATTAAAAAAAAAAAAATTTTTAAATTAAAATTAACTTTTTCTGAGCTATTTTGGTTAAGAAAAGGGCAAATAGATAAAGTTAGTTAGTAAGACCGTTAACTAATGTAAGCAGTAAAGATTTGCATTATGATTTGAAGGTGATCTAGTGATCTAGTGTCCGCGTCGTGTTCTTTCACTTGATACTCCATTTTGGATTTGTTATTCAAGTTGTAGTTTTTTTCAATTATTTGCGAACAATGGATTACACTAATCAAGAATATCTGGAAATGTTATTAATATACCCTGAAATGGGACGATTAACTTTATCTATTTGTCCTTTTCTTAACCACAATAGCTCAGAAAAAGTTAATTTTGTATTTAAAAATTATTTTTTTTTAAATTCACTCAGATAGTTTATTTTTTGTTAATTACATTTAGTATTCTTTTTAAGCAAAAACAAATAATTTTTTTAAGAAAATAAATTGGGCTTTAATAATAAGTGAAAAAAATTAATAGTCATTAACGTGTTTTTTTGAATAAAATGATATCAAAGTGAAAAAACTACTTAAAAAACGAAAAAATTGGGTTTGATGCAAAATTGCGGAGAAACGGTTGTCCGCAGAAAAAAAAGTCTCTGGACAAACTAAAACTGTACTAAATTCTTGATTGGTTATAAGAAAAATTTTACGAATCGGACGTAGTTTGGCAAAGATAAAGCCAGTTAAGGGAAAAATCATAAAAACCGTTATAACTCGAAAACGGGACGAAAACGAGAAAATGACCTATTAAGTTTTTCGACTTAAAATGACCTCAGGAATCCATGGTTTTCATTTAGGGTGGCGACTGTGGGACACCCTGTATATATATATATATTTTTTTTAAACCAAAAAAATATTTTTACGAATATTTTTATATACGATATTATTTTTAGGGATTCCTGTTAAAAAAAAATTGGTTAAAATCGTTAAAGCCATCAATGAGAATGTCGAAAATAAAAAAACAGTTCTATTACAGGTACCGTTAAGAAAATAGAATAGAAAATAGAAGAAACAATTTTTGTTTTGTCCAAAATGTAGCCCATGTCCATAATGGTGCAGGGAAATAAGTCCACAGGAACTAAGTCCACTGAGGGACTAAGTTCTCACTTGAAGTGGAAAATAAGTCCACGGGAACTAAGTCCACTGAGGGACTCAGTTCTCACTCAATGGGAACGAAATCCACTTTACTAAAGTGGTCTTTGTTCCCACTAAGTGAGAACTAGTCCACTTTCTTATGGGAAATTATTACACACTCGAAAGTATAAAGTGGGAATGAATTTCCAACAACAAAAACTTATTGATTTTATGTTGGTTATTTTCCAGATTCTTCGCAACTACCCCAAATCCTATTGAAATTTCGCAAGATTTTTTACGAAGTAGCTCTTGTTTGGAGCTAAAAACTTTAAAGTTTTATGTTTTTTAAATTAAAACAAACGAAAAATGAACTTTAAAAAGAGCGCTAAAGAAAAGACCGTGCGGTGTACGTATTAAAAAATGGAATGTCTTTATTTTCTTGTTTTTTTCTTTTATTCTTATTATTTTTTAGATAAAGATAGCCGGAAGGGCGCGAAATTCAAATTTTAGTACATTTAAATTAATTCACAATAGCTATTTTTAAGGACGTTGATTGTTTGTTGACTCGTCAAAACACCGGCCACGTTGAATGGCTGTAAGGCTTCAAGATTCATCACTTGGGAGCACGGCTAGCTTGACGATTGGACGTCTCAGAACCCCGGTTGATGTTTTGACGTCGGCGACCCTGACCTTGCCGTCCTGCCCTTCGACGACCGCCACGACTCGTCCTGTTTTCCACTGCTGTGGAGGTGCGTTGTCCTCGTGAATGAGGACGAGCTTGCCCACGACGAGATTGGGTTGCTCCTGTACCCACTTGGATCGAGCTTGAAGGCCAAGCAGATACTCCCTGGACCACTTCCACCAGAACTGCTGCTTGAGCCAGCATAAAAGCTGCCATCTTTTCAAGCAGCCCATTTGCTGTTCCGGCACCGTTTCTGGGGGCAACGATCGTAAGCTGCTGCCGATCAGTAAATGCGCCGGGGTGAGTGCTTCTCCGTCGTTGGGGTCGGCGCTTAGTGGCGCGATTGGCCTTGAATTGAGGATTCCCTCGACCTCGATTATAACGGTGAGCAGCTCTTCTGTTGTTAGAAGCGCGTTGCCCACGGTACACTGTAACAGCATTTTCGCCGCTTTCACTGCCGCTTCCCATAGACCTCCGAAATGCGGTGCCCTGGGCGGTATCAAGACGATGCTGAAGCCTTCCTCTGCTGCGTACCGGTGAACAGCTTCTGCGCCTTGTTCGAACTCCTCTCGAATCTCCCTCAAGATCGTCCGGGCTCCTACAAAGTTCGTTCCGTTGTCGCAATAGATCGTCTTCGGAAGTCCTCGGCGACAGATAAACCTTTTAAGGGCGAGAATAAAACAATCAGATGACAAATTAGAAGCACAGCTTTTGAGGCGAAACAAACAAAAACGCAAATATATGTTTTGTTCGGTGCCCGGCCACGAATCTTCAGAGTAGTATATACCGGGCCACAGAAATCTACGCCACATACTAAGAACGGTCGTTGCGCTCGCAATCGATCCGCCGGTAGATTACCCATTATTTGTGTAAGTAATTTTGGTTTGTACTTGAAACAATGTATACATTGTCGCACAACCCTTTGGCAAGCTTCTTTGGCATTTATTAGCCAAATCTTTTCGCGAAGCAATGCCACCATAGCTTGAGGTCCAGCATGGTAATTTTTTCGATATAAATAAGTTAAGTATGTTTTTGCAAATGGTGAATTTTTGGTTAACAAAAGCGGGAACTTGGCATCATATTCAATTGGTGCGTTCAAGAGACGACCACCTACGCGAATTAACGAAAATGAAAAATTGTTGTCTTGAAATTCGTGAATGAAAGGATTGAGTTTTTGAATACTATTTTGTAAAGTAATTTTCTTTTTTAGTTTTTGAATTTCATCTCGGAATTCATAATTTTGGACGATTTCGACTATTCTTAGAAACGCCAAATTCAATTCTCTTGCCGTTGGTAATTCTTCGAAAATTTCTGTTTTGTTTCTTAGTTTGTTAAAGAATCGCATTATATAGGCAAACGTAGTTATAAGGTCGATATATGAAGATTCTTCTTCGATATAATCTAAAAGTTTAGTCCGAGGTTTTTCTACCGCTATCAGAGCCATGTTTGTTTTACGTTTCTCTAAGGCTTCATCTTCTGGAGACAACTCAAAATGCGAATTGACCGGCCACGATGATTGTTCGTCCAGTAAGAACTGTGGACCTTTTAACCAAATTGACGCATTGAGTTCCTCAACATTACAGCCTCTTGACACAATGTCTGCTGGAGTTTGTTTTGTTGGCACATGTTTCCATGATACTTTATGTGTCCACTCTTGCATGTCGAACACTCTATTTGCAACAAAAGTTGCAAGCGCAGTTGGATGTGTTTTTATCCAATGCAAAGTTATTTCGGAATCGGTCCAGAAAATAACTTTTTCTACGTCAAGACTCAACATTGCCTCTACTCTTGTCCACAACTTAGCAAGAGTATGCGCTGCGCAAAGTTCTAATCGCGGAAGCGATTTCGTTTTCAAAGGGGCCACCTTAGACTTTGCTGTTAGTAGCATCGACTTGATACCGGTCTTGCTTTGGCTTCGGATGTAAATACAACAACCGTAAGCCCTCATCGAAGCATCGGCAAACCCATGGACTTGAATTTTTGCGTTCGAATGAGTTTCGACAAATCTTAGAATTTTTATCTCGCCAAGTTGAGATAAATTGGTTTTGAAGTTTTGCCAACTTGTATCAAGGCGCAATGGAATCGACTCATCCCAATCAATTTTTGCAATCCAAAGCTCTTGCAATAAGATCTTAGCTTTGGTTACTATGGGGCATAACAAACCAAGAGGATCGAAAAGACGAGCGGAAACTGATAGTATGTTTCTCTAAGTAGCTCGTAAATCATGGAAATTATTGTCCAGATTGAAGCTAAATGCATCTTCTTTAGGATGCCAACAAATTCCCAGAGTTTTTGTTGAGTCTGAATCATTAAATTTTATTGATTTTTCAGAACTCTCCGTGTTTAGATACTCTGGATGGTTTGAAAACCATTTAGCCAACTGAAAACCCCCTTTTTTAAGGACTTCTTGAATTTCGTATTTCATTATTTTAAGGGTTTCAAGATTATCGGCACCAGTTAAGAGATCATCCACGTAAAATTCTCTTCGAATTACATTCGACCCTATGGGGAATGACGTTTCGTTAGCATCGCCCAACATCTTTAAACACCGTATCGCTAAAAATGGCGCTGGAGACGTACCATACGTTACAGTATTTAATCGAAAGTTTTGTAATGGTTGAGACGGATGCTGCCTCAACACTATGAGCTGGTAAATCGTGTGCTCTTCAGACACAAGAACTTGCCGGTACATTTTCGTAATATCAGCCGTAATGGCATATTTTTGTGTGTACGAAAACGGAGCAACGTCGAAAACAGCTCCTCTTGAATAGTTGGCCCAACCATCAAGATGTCATTTAGTGATAGTTGAGAAGAGGTTCGACTTGAAGCGTCAAAAACAACTCTTAGCTTTGTACTTGTGCTTTGCGGTCGCAAAACACACTGATGTGGAATGAAATAGTGCGGGCCTTTTGGGATTTCGTTATTTATTGGTGACATATGACCCAACGAAATGTATTCGTTCATGAAATCCATGTGCATGGCTCTTAAATCGCTATTTTTGGATAGTTTTCGCTCAAGTGCGAGAAACTGACGTTTGGCAGTTTCGAATGATAATCCAAGCGAGTTCGAAGACAATTTGAATGGTAGTTTTACCTCAAAGCGACCTATCGGCAAAAGTTTAGTATTTTCGCAAAACTGTTGCTCTGGCGTTAGAAATTTTTTCGTTTCCCCGGGGATTTCTTCCAATAACCAAAATTTTTGTACAATTTTATCTTAGTCTGGTAAATCTTCAGACTGACATATCAAATTGCAATGTTTGGTATTTGCGTTTGTACTTTCTGGGTATTTCCCAGATATTATCCAACCAAGAAGTGTCTTTTGAATAGTTGGATATTCGGGACCTGGCTTAATTTGACCAACAGACAACAACTCGAAAAATGTTTCTGCTCCGATTAGTAAGTCAATTTTTTGGGGCTTATTGAAATTCGGATCAGCTAATTGAATGTTGGAAGGAATATTCCAATTAACAGTATTTATCGCTTGATCTGGCTGATACGACGATATCGAGTTCATTACCCAATAATCAGCAGAAAACGAATGATCGTTAAATCTTGATTTTACTTCTGCATGTACTTTTTTATTGACTGTAGTACTTGCCTTTCCAATGCCAAGCAGATTTAAGGCTTTTTCTTCTTTTCGAAGTTTTAATCTTTGGGCTAGTTCTTCTGTAATGAAGTTTACTTGAGAACCAGAATCAAGTAACGCTCGAGCTGGCATATATTCTCCAGAACTGCCTTTTATTTGCACAATTGCAGTGGCAAGAATAACTTGGTCAGTCGAAACAGAGGCATGCATAGCTTGAAAACTTGTTGATGCTTGTGCCGGTGAACTATTGAAAGTTGTTTCGTACTGATGCAACAGTGTATGGTGAGACCTATTGCAAACATTGCACCGACTAAGTTTGCATTTCGAAACTGTGTGCCCTTTTCGAAGGCAGTTAATGCAAATTGGAACACCCTTAGCGTATTCAAATCTTTGCATTACAGGCAGTGCAGCAAATGTTTGACACGTCGTTATGTAATGATCATTCGATTTACAATACAAACATTTGGCTTTGTTTTGTTGCGATTTTACGCAAGCAAATGAAGATTTTTGATTTTTATGACGACTTGAATCTTGTTTCAATTTGAATTGCTTATCAGAGGATTTGAATTTTGCACTTGAAGCTTCTTCAGCAGAAAGATGCTGATATCTTTTATTAAGAGCTTCCTCACAGTCTTTCCATAGAGGAAGAGTATTGTAGTCTAACTGTTCTTCCCATTTTGATCTCGTGATTGCATCCACTTTTGACATAACTAAATGTATAATAATCGCGTTTGTTATATTCTTTTCATCACCCAATGAAAGAAGCGAATCATAAATTGCGGAAACTGTATCTATCATGCTTCGCAATGAAGACGCGGATGGTTTAGAAATGTCTTTCAATTCAAAAAGTGTTGAAATATTATCAAAAAATATTAAACAATTGTTGTCGTAAAATTTCTTTAAGCTCGCCAGCGCTTTCGGATAGTTTTGTTCGGTAATTTGGAAAGCCTTAACCGTTCCTAAAGCTTAACCCGATAAACATGAAATTAAATGGTTGAACTTTTCTATATCCGGAAGTGTTGGATCGTTGTCGACTAAGTTTTCAAAAAGACTGATGAAATTTTTGTACTCGGAGTATTTTCCACTGAACTTAGGTAAAGACATTTTAGGAAGTCGTGAATGGTGTGGGTTGCTAAAAGAATAGTCAACAGCACTCGACTTTCGTCTTTTATTGACGAGTGAAATAAGTAGTGCTTTTGCACCAACGCAAATGTCTTCCAATTCACCGCGGAAACCATCAGTTCGATCCACTGATTCTATTTCCGACTGACAATTCATTAATTGGTCAATATATGAATTTAATATATCTAATTGACATTCTAATTCGATTGGATTTAACGATAAAGTTTTTTCTTCAAGACCCGTTTTAATGCGAATTATATTATTTTTAATTACTAGTCGCTGATGCCTCAAATGTTCAAGATCTGCACTCTTTTTTGGTGGTTCCTACCGTTTCTTGCCAATCATTGTAATTCGTTTCTTATTTATTTATTAACTTTCGAAAGATAATTGTTTTCCTAGAATTAATTTATCTGGAAACTATTCAATTTGCACTTTAGTTTTGATTTCTATTATTTGAAAAATCGTTGAAAAATTAGTTTATTTTCATACAAAATTCCACGAAAATGAAAATTAATTTCAATAAACTATTTATGTGCAAATTGCCGAAAGTTATTTACTTCAACTCGAAATTATTTCAAACGAAAAAAAAATAAATTTTTCTTTGTAAATAATTAGCTGAACACACTCTTCGTATACAAATTTTAGAAATTATTTTGTGTCACTGACTACGACCACTCTGACAGTTGAGAACTTAACGAAAGTCAATACTAATTGAACGAACTGTCAATACGGGTGAAATGTCAAAACAATTTGTAAACAATTTTTACTTAACACGAGTTTCGGTCGTTTTTTCGTAATTATTTTATTAAATTTTATTAAAATATCGCTATATAATTGTTTAATCACAATTCGCGAATATAATTAAAGAACGTAAAGTTCCAAAATAATTTCAAAAAAGTAACTATCGGTGTGGTTGCGCAAAGGCAAATATCGATGTACGACGGTGACGTTGGCGGCGCGCGGCGCGGAGGCAGATCGAAAACAAATTAAATTAAGTAAATTTCGTGAATTATTAGTTTTAATATCACTTTATTATTAAATTTATTAACTGGCAATAAAATTTTAAAAAGAAAACCACGCACTTGTTTGTTTCACCAAAAATCAAATATATATGTCAATTGCAAAATGACAAAAACTGAAAGTTGTATTCCTTTTCAAATCAATAAATTTTTAGAAAACAAACTACTTAAATGTTGCAATTTTTGCAATCTGATTAACAAACACTTTCAGTTTTTGTGTATACCTCTATTTCTGTCTCAACTTCCCTTGGACACTTGTCAGCCATGCAGTTTTTGTGCATTAGGGGTGGCTTTGGAGCTCCGGGGTATTCCTTTGCTGATGACAACGGTTGCTGCTGAGCCGGTGGCTGCTTGTTGTTGTTGCTTGGTTGCTGGTGGTGGTTTTTGTTGTTGGGCTTTGGTTTAAGCCACTCTTTATAAAATTTATTGCGCACGAATTGCGATAAATTTTGATTCCATCGAATTAAAATATATGTATACGGTATAACCCGCGATTCCGGTTCTTTTAAATAATTATAATTATTTATATATATTTTTGTGTTTAAGTACACTTTTTTAAAAAAAACAAATTTAATAATTTAAACTTGTCCCTGCTCGGGCTCTTGTTTGGAGCTAAAAATATTAAAGTTTTATGTTTTTTAAATTACAACAAACGAAAAATGAACTTTAAAAAGAGCGCTAAAGAAAAGACCGTGCGGTGTACGTATTCAAAAATGGAATGTCTTTATTTTCTTGTTTTTTCTTTTATTCTTATTATTTTTTAAATAAAGATGGCCGGAAGGGCGCGAAATTCAAATTTTAGTACATTTAAATTAATTCACAATAGCTATTTTTAAGGACGTTGATTGTTTGTTGACTCGTCAAAACACCTATAGTGTGCCCAGGCAGGGGGGTTGCAGAGGGCAGCGTGTCCCCCCTTACATTGTTACGTAGCAAAACTACAACAACCTAAAACCACTTACTTAATACCTGACGAATTTTTTTTTTACGCCACGATATATCCAACCGCTAATGTCCACTCCAATGTCCGTCCGAGATCCCAAGAAAACCTGAAAAGAAAACAAAAATGATTTAGTCAAATTTAGTCAACAAGAATGTGTTGTTGAGGTGGAATGGGGTTTCCGATATACAAATATATATTGATTTGGATTTCAAAAACAACACCAATTCCACATTCTTACTATCCTTAATCCTGAGTCTTTCCCTCCGAAATATCCTTAACCTCTCATTTATCCCTGAAAAGAAAATTAATTTAATTAAAAGATTCAAGAAAAGATATTAGTATGGCAGAATGTTTGTTTACATTTTTTTTTGATTGCATTTCTGTAACGCACAGAATTGTGAACAAAAATTCTACACTTAACTTGACGAAAACTTACCTGAGACATATACCAATAGACTGGAAACGACCCGAACAAAATAATTATATAATCAAATGTTAATAAATTATAATAAAAACTAAAAACCACAAAAAAAAAAAACAATCAAGTATAAATTAATTGCTACAACTAGCCGACATGTTGAATTTCGAATTGCAATAAGCCATGGTGACATTTCGAAATCATACATGCCCACTGGTTTGCGCACACTTGTTGTCCCTGTCGCTCTCAGGGGAACAAGAAAAGGTAGACAAGAGTCATGTATTGGTGCAATAAGAATTTTGGGACACTTTTAGGTCTGTTTAGCAAAGTACAATTTCGAATCACCTAGGATATTTATAAGATAGAATCTATTACTGACGAATTATAAGAGATAGTTTGAGTAGGAGCACATACAATTTATTATAATTCAATTAAGATAAAACGAAAGAGTTGAGTTTAGAACTATTATAGGTAGAATTATAATTCGATAAATTAAGGTGTGAATGTGTTGGTGGTCTGGGTAGATGGACAAGGGGGTATAGATAAGGACAAAGAACAACTAATACAAACACAAAATAACCGACGTAATACTAATTAAAAATAGTTATCTCACTCAGTTATAGAGGTATCTATGTACTTTAAAACAAAAGAACTTGCTAAGAAACTTCTTGAAGAAAAATTAAAGATTACTTGGATGGTGATAGTCATCGTATTAACTACAAAATTTTTTTTTTGAAATCGAAGTTTAGTTTTTACTGAAAAAAGCCTAGACGAAAGAAGAGAAAATTTGATATACATACATAAAGTGGAAAAAAAGGGAGAATTACTAGTTCCGTAAAGGACAAAAGGAAGTAGATTCTTTTTTTTTATAAGCAGAGGTAATAAAGAATTTTCAAATTTGAATGAAATTCTTCAAAAAATTAAATTTTATAAATTTAAAATAGGTGGAGACGACAGGTCGAAACCTCTGCTGGGAATTTCAAATTTTATTCCCCAAAGAAAACACTATAGGAACATAGTTATATATATATATAATATATATATATATATATATATATATACAGATGTACGTATACCTGCCCGCAACAATAGCCAAGGAAAAATAAGGGCATCCCAGAATTCAAAGGAAACTTATAATAACCTGAAGTTGGAAGAGAAAAGGAAGAAGAAAAAAGTGAATTTAACTAAAGAAAAGAAAAATTAAAAAAAAAAAAAAAAAAAAAAGAAAGATATACTTAGTGATAGTGTAAAATCAGTAAATTTAATTTAGTTCTCTTTTAATTAAAAAAAAAAAAAGAAAGACATTTAGTTAGCTTACTAGCGACCCTTTTTTTTTATTTTTTTTATACAATTAATTAATTGTAAAACATAAAAGAAATAGTGGTGGTGAAAGAAAGTAAATTCACCGAAGTGCTGCCGGCAGGACGTCGAGGGATCAGTCACTAGAAAAATTGTAAGTACCCTTTTTGATTATGATCCAAAGAATGGTCAAATAAAAAAATTGTATAATACAAAAACAAAAACAAGGGTCCACACAAAACTCTTAAAGTTTTTTTCTATTTAATTTTTGAATTTTCTTATATACTTATATATATAACTGTATTATAAATTTTTGTTGAGAGACATTTATTAAGATAGATATAAATTAGTTTTCTTAAGAGAACATAATTAAAATTAATGAAGCACCGAACTTACTTTTCTTTAGATGATACGCATGGTCCTGAATTTTGTATCTTTTCTTACCTTTTCATCTTTCTTCCTGTTAACTTAGTCCTCATCCTTTCCTGATCCGTACCTTTTTTTTTTTACTATTTCCTGGCACGAATTTTATGATTAGCGTAGCAGGAGATACTTTTGTAAAGAGCAAGAACCTATCCCATCCGACGAGCTGCAGCCGTGCAACCACAAGCGTGCCACCGCCCTCTGCAAAGGTATCGACAAACTCCCCCGTGGAAACCTAGCTCCTAACATTGGCGCCCAACGAGACCCGATCGATAAGCCGTCCTTGGCTTATCGTGAGTAATTATCTTTTTCTTTATTTTTTTTCAATTTTTTTTACTTTTCTGTCACACACAAATCCAGAGACAGAGGGATCTTCCAAGGTTGTCGCAACTCGGCGACTGCTTTCCAATCTTAAAGCCTAGTGTTTGGGATCTTGTGAGGTGGTTCCCGACTCGTGACGGCACTGGAAGTAGAACAGGATTGCGGACGTCGGATTTTTGGCTATCCAAGAATTAGGTTTACCCAATTCTCTTGTGAGGTAGAAGATTTGGCGTTGGAAATCTTGTTCAGGTGAAAGTTTTTCAACATCTCGCAGCTATCCATACAACTAGCTATACGCTAAGAACTATGTTGTGGTTGCGAGGTAGAGATGAACGAAATCACCAGCTGAATTTCAAGCGCACCAGTTGCAATCCTAACGAACAAATACACTGACAAGACATGACAAACCAACAACCATACACAATCGGAAAGGAAACTTGGCGCAGCTCCACACACCTAAGCAGGTTTTTATGAAAATTCAAATAGTAATTTTTTTTTACCTTTCTTATTATACTAATTTTTTTTTTTTGGTAATTTACCTTTTTTCCTTTTGAAGTATCTTTTTAAATTATATTTTTTTTGAATATTGAATTTTTTTTAATTTTTTTGTTTCATATTCCATTTCAATTTTTTTTTCTTCCTTTTTATTTTCAATTAGTTTAATTCTGGTTTCTTATTATTTATATTTCAAAATTTGAAGTTATTTTGAATTACATTTCTTGTTAAATACTGAATTTTAGATTAAATATTTTTGAAGTTGTTAGGAAGTTAAGTTTTTTCTTAGTTTTGCTATAGTAGTTTTAGTTTTTTTTTTTGAATAGGTACATCTGAAATATAGTTTTTTTAATTAGTATTTTTTTTTTGAATTGAAAGTTAGTTTCTTTGTTTTCATTTTAATCTTTTTTCTCAATTTGAAGTTTTTTTTTATTTTTTTTTGGCGAGTTTCAGTTTTTTGTCGAAACTTTAATTTTGAAGAGGATAAATGTCTGATAGAGCGAAAAAAATGGGGGCTATTCCGAAAGACCCTTCGAAAGCAGGCCCTATAACGAGGAGTTCGGCAAGGCAGGGTGGGGGCTCAGACATGGGAGGATCAGGTCCGCCAATGCTGACCGATAACTCAGGAACCAGAAACGATACAGAAGAAGACAGACAAAGCCCCGACAACAGAATTATAAATCACATACGGAACACAACTTTACAAATCGACAGCGAAACGGAAGACGAAAGACTAAACGAATACGAAAACTATGCCGGAGAAGAACAAGACGAAGATGAAGAGGAAATGCTGACAGAGACACAGTCACTACAGACCGAACAAGACAAACTGGTAGAAGAAAATAGACGACTTATTCGAGAACGA
This sequence comes from Chrysotoxum bicinctum, assembly GCA_911387755.1. Lineage (NCBI taxonomy): Eukaryota > Metazoa > Arthropoda > Insecta > Diptera > Syrphidae > Chrysotoxum > Chrysotoxum bicinctum. The sequence goes on from OU426987.1 coordinate 163,382,622, forward strand.
AAACAAATCGAACGTGAATACAAAGAACGTTATGAACGAGATACAGACAAAACAACAAAACCGAATTCGACGGTAGCTTTGACAGAGTTGTATGAGCGGATGCAAAAAGTTGCTACTCTGACGTGCTAGTCCTATCGTTCGTAAATGTCTGGTCTCGTTTTTGTCTTGTAACTGTTTCGTTTCCTCTATCTGTTAAGGAGAGTCAGACAAAAACCTTAGACCTATTGGCTGAGGGAATTAGCAGCGTAATGAAGATGGTAGATGACAATATGAAAGATGTCACGACAAAAATAAACAATTTGGAACTCTCTTTAACAGATAGAGGAAACGAAACAGTTACAAGACAAAAACGAGACCAGACATTTACGAACGATAGGACTAGCACGAAGCACTTGAGGGATAGTCAACCTCGACATACCCCGTCGAGTGATCGTCACACATGTAGGGATGTCAAACCAAGAATTGACGTTCATAAGTGGGGCGTGAAGTTCGACGGGTCGTCAAAAACCATGTCGGTTGAAAGTTTTATCTTTCGAGTGGAAACACTACAAAAGAAAACAGGACTGACGGACGAGCAACTTTTTGGAAACTTTCATCACCTGGTTTCTGGGTCCGCGGAAGTTTGGTATTGGCAGTACCTGGAAGAAAATCAAGGAGATGAGCTCCTAAATTATTATGACCTGAAATCTGAATTAATAAGACAATTTAAGCACAATAAAAAAGATCACGAAATATTACGTGCAATTATGGATAGGAAGCAGCAGCCTCACGAGACGTTCGACGATTTTTATGCGGACATTAGAGGTCTGACCCTCCAGATGAAATCAAGGCCTGGAGAGGAAGATTTAGTTGCTATATTGAGAAAAAATATTAAGGAGAGAGTGGCAACACTTATTTTCGGTTGCATGATACATAGTATTAGGGAGTTAAGAGAAGAATGTAAACGTGCAGAAGAACACTTAGCTGCAAGAGACATGAAACGAAAATTCGTTAACGAAATTAATAACAGTAGACGACCAGAGAGATTTGATGACTCAGAAGATGATGAGCTGGAATTAGCAGCTTTCCAGTCGAATCAAACTGACAAAAGGAACAACGACAAATATAATAATAATGACAAATACAAAAAACAAAATTACAGTGACAAAGACAAAAGATATGACGGTAGTCAAACTAGACAACTCACGGGAACATGCAACTCAACTTTTCACACTTTGACGTGCTTCGGCTGTGGTCAAGGTAATGTTGCATTCAAATGTGCTTCCTGCCAGGAAAACTGCAGGGTCAGCAGTGCAACCGGGAACCCACAGCTGACGAAGAAGATGATCCCGGAGAATCCGAAAAATCAGGGGGTCCTAAGGGAGGAAAAATAACGATTTTAGAGAGAGAAATTAAGACTATTAATAACAAAACTCACCTGACGCAAAACGTAGGTCATAAGTTGACTCTCCATGAACGAAAATTACGGTATGAAGAAGCAAGGAGACGAATTTTCGGAGAAGAGATTGATGCTGTAAAAGAGAAGGGTAGGAATTATATAAAAATAGCTAGGCTAAGGAAAATAAGTACAATTAAACGAAGAATGAAGAACAGGATAGAAGCTTCCATTTTGACAGTTAGTGACGATAACAGACCTTATACAAAAGTGACCTTAGAAGGTGACGAAATTTTAGGACTATTGGACAGTGGGGCTTCGGTGACATGCTTAGGGAGAGGTGCCATAGACTTTATTAATAGAAAGAAAATACAAATAACGAACATGAGACATGCGATTAAGACTGCTGATGGAAAGCATCAAACGATAGAAGGTAGCTTTAACGCGAATGTCTCGTGGGGTGGAAAATCCAAAATCTTAGAAGTTTTCGTGGTCCCCAGCTTACAACAGCCTCTATATCTGGGTGTAGATTTTTGGAGTTCGTTTAACGTAGCTCCAAATATATAGGTAGTTAGTGAAATTAATGTGACGGACGAACGTAAGACAGAACTACAACAAAATATCGACTTAACTCCAGAACAGACAAAGCGACTGGAGGGTGTCAAGGTACTGTTTCCCTCCTTCGCCGTGCTGGGATTGGGTAAAACCAATCTCGAAGAGCACATTATTGAAGTGGATGACGAAAATATTCCCATTAAACAGAGACATTATCCTATTTCACCAGCCGTCCAAAAACTGCTCTACGCAGAGATTGATCGGATGCTTGAAATGGGAGTGATCGAGGAGAGCAATAGTGCTTGGAGCTCTCCAGTCGTTTTGGTTAGGAAAAATGGTAAGAATAGGCTATGTTTGGACTCGCGCAAAGTAAACGCAAGGACCAAAAAGTTTGCATACCCGCTACCACATATTGAAGGTATAATTAGTAGACTCCAAGATACGAGATTTATATCGAGTATAGACTTAAAAGACGCATTTTGGCAGATTCCTCTGGAGAGCAAATCGAGAGAGAAGACTGCTTTTACAGTCCCTGGACGGCCGTTGTATCAATACACGGTTATGCCGTTCGGATTGTGCAACGCTGCCCAGAGAATGTCTAAGCTAATGGACAAAGTCATACCTGGACGTTTAAGCCAACATGTCTTTGTCTATCTCGATGACCTCTTGATTTGTTCCCCAGACTTCAAATCACATATCAAGACTCTCGAGGAAGTTGCGTTTGCGACAGGCCGGACTAACAATAAATGTTGAAAAAAGCAAATTTTGTTTTAGGGAAATCAAGTACTTGGGATATGTAGTAGGAGACGGACATATCAGAACGGACAGAGACAAAGTGTCGGCGATTGATGATTTTCCCGTCCCGAAGACCCCCAAGCAACTTCGCAGGTTTCTAGGCATGACGGGCTGGTACAGACGCTTCATTCCGAATTATGCTACGATAGCAGCCCCAATGACTGACTGCCTGAAAAAAGGCAAATCTTTCGAAATGTCGGACGAAGCAAAAACATCGTTTGAGACTTTAAAGACGCGACTGGTGGAAGCACCAATACTAAACAATCCGGATTTTACAAAACATTTCTATATACAATGTGACGCTTCGACTACAGGTGTAGGGAGTGTGATATTCCAGTTGGATGATGGGAGAAACGAATTACCGCTGGCATTCATGTCCCAGAAACTTAACTCAGCTCAGATGAATTATAGTGTAACGGAACTAGAATGCTACGCCGCTGTTCTGTCAGTGAAGAAGTTTAGGGCCTACGTCGAAGGACTACCCTTTACTATCATCACCGATCATGCTAGTCTGAAGTGGCTTATGACTCAGAAAGACCTATCAGGGCGATTGGCAAGATGGAGCCTTAAGCTACAGGCGTTCGATTTTACGATCGAACATAGAAAGGGCGTTCAAAACGTAGTCCCTGATACTTTATCTCGCATCCATATGGAAGAGATCACGACCGTTGACTTAGCGCCCGGAGTTGACTTTAGCTCTCCACAATTTTCTTCGGAAGAATATGTTGAGCTAAAGAAAATTATAGAACAACAACAAGACCGACTTCCGGATGTTTGCATTTCAGACGGATTTGTGTATAAACGGACAGACATACGAACGGGTGACGCGATACAGGAAGACAGAGCCTGGAAACTGTGGGTGCCTGAGGGTCTTCGGAACGAATTGCTGCAAGCAGCGCATGACTCTCCGGCAGCTGGACACGGTGGTATCAAGAAGACTTTGGCGAAAGTGCGTCAATTTTATTATTGGCCTGGGTTGGCTTCTGATGTTCAGCGCTTAGTGAGCTCGTGTGATACTTGCAAGTGCAACAAGTCTATAAACTCGACGACTCGACCGCCGATGGGACAACAAACTATTACTGAACGACCATTCCAACGCTTGTACATTGACTTTTTAGGACCATACCCACGGACTTCAAACGGAAATACTCATATCTTTATAGTGCTTGATCACTTTAGCAAATTTGTTTTTTTAAAAGCCATTAGAAAAGCAACATCATCTGAAGTAGTGAAGTTCTTAGAAGAAAATGTCTTTCATGTTTTTGGTGTCCCAGAATTTGTACATTCTGACAACGGTAAGCAATTTGTTTCAGAATTGTTTACCAGCTTCTTAAAACGTTACGGTGTAAGACACACTCGCACCGCAATCTACTCTCCGCAAGCAAATGCTTCGGAAAGAGTGAACCAATCGGTCTTAGCAAAAATTCGGTACGAATCAAAAACTGTGGGACCAACACGTTAGCAACGTCGCATTTTCACTCCGTAGTGTAGTGCACGATGCGATCACAGTAGAACCTTACTACGCGGTATTCGGATCCCATATGATCCAAAATGCGAAAACGTATGAATTGCTCAGAAAACTTGACGCGGTAAAAGAGTTTAATATCGAAATATTGAACAAACAGGACAAATTAGAACTCATTCGAGCAAAAATTTTCGATAACTTAAAGTTAGCACACCAAAAGGGCATGAAAACATATAACACAAGGAGCAAAGACATAGAATACAAACCCGGACAAATAGTATACCGACGGAATTTTAAACAAAGCAACGCAGCTGAAAATTACAATGCGAAACTAGCAGCTAAATCGGTAAAATCAATAGTATTGAAGAAAATAGGGAATTCATTGTATGAAATTGGAAATCTGAGAGGTGAAAAGGTTGGCGTTTACCATGCCAAAGACCTTCACACCTAAATGTTCTGTCTATATAACGAAATCAGATGATGTTGCTTTCCTAATACTAAACTGTGATATACATAGGTACCTGATTTATTTATTTATAGTGTATTTATTAGTCGTTTATTATTTATTATTTATTAATTATTAGAACCCTTATTTACTGTTCAGATCTGTGATATTTTATTTTTGCTATAAGACCCACTGTGATTTCTGACGATAGACTTTAGGAAGTTGTTCAATCTGTGATATTTTCTTTTAGCTATACATAGTTAATATAGCGATATAATAATAATATATTTAAGAACGTGTTCAATCTGTGATAGTTTATTTTTCTTCATTAGTGTTTATTTATTAGTTATTATTTATTTACTACTTATTATTTATTTAATTGCATGTATTTATTAGATTTTTTTTTATTAGTTATTTATTTATTTACTTTCATCGACGACCCACCCCACGGCCATCTACCTGGTTCACACCCGAAAGGATGTATGAATGTTATACCTAAAGATAGTTTTTTTTATGAATAGGAAGTTTGGAAGAACATGAGACTCATTGAAAATCTCAGGTTGTAGGCTCTACAACACGTTACGAGACCCTTCGACAAAAAAATTTAGTTTTGCAACGTTTAAATTTTTTTACGTAGTAAGTGACCTCGCGACCACTCAGGCACTTCCAGCGAGCCTGTTACGTAGCAAAACTACAACAACCTAAAACCACTTACTTAATACCTGACGAATTTTTTTTTTACGCCACGATATATCCAACCGCTAATGTCCACTCCAATGTCCGTCCGAGATCCCAAGAAAACCTGAAAAGAAAACAAAAATGATTTAGTCAAATTTAGTCAACAAGAATGTGTTGTTGAGGTGGAATGGGGTTTCCGATATACAAATATATATTGATTTGGATTTCAAAAACAACACCAATTCCACATTCTTACTATCCTTAATCCTGAGTCTTTCCCTCCGAAATATCCTTAACCTCTCATTTATCCCTGAAAAGAAAATTAATTTAATTAAAAGATTCAAGAAAAGATATTAGTATGGCAGAATGTTTGTTTACATTTTTTTTGATTGCATTTCTGTAACGCACAGAATTGTGAACAAAAATTCTACACTTAACTTGACGAAAACTTACCTGAGACATATACCAATAGACTGGAAACGACCCGAACAAAATAATTATATAATCAAATGTTAATAAATTATAATAAAAACTACAAACCACAAAAAAAAAAAACAATCAAGTATAAATTAATTGCTACAACTAGCCGACATGTTGAATTTCGAATTGCAATAAGCCATGGTGACATTTCGAAATCATACATGCCCACTGGTTTGCGCACACTTGTTGTCCCTGTCGCTCTCAGGGGAACAAGAAAAGGTAGACAAGAGTCATGTATTGGTGCAATAAGAATTTTGGGACACTTTTAGGTCTGTTTAGCAAAGTACAATTTCGAATCACCTAGGATATTTATAAGATAGAATCTATTACTGACGAATTATAAGAGATAGTTTGAGTAGGAGCACATACAATTTATTATAATTCAATTAAGATAAAACGAAAGAGTTGAGTTTAGAACTATTATAGGTAGAATTATAATTCGATAAATTAAGGTGTGAATGTGTTGGTGGTCTGGGTAGATGGACAAGGGGGTATAGATAAGGACAAAGAACAACTAATACAAACACAAAATAACCGACGTAATACTAATTAAAAATAGTTATCTCACTCAGTTATAGAGGTATCTATGTACTTTAAAACAAAAGAACTTGCTAAGAAACTTCTTGAAGAAAAATTAAAGATTACTTGGATGGTGATAGTCATCGTATTAACTACAAAATTTTTTTTTTGAAATCGAAGTTTAGTTTTTACTGAAAAAAGCCTAGACGAAAGAAGAGAAAATTTGATATACATACATAAAGTGGAAAAAAAGGGAGAATTACTAGTTCCGTAAAGGACAAAAGGAAGTAGATTCTTTTTTTTTATAAGCAGAGGTAATAAAGAATTTTCAAATTTGAATGAAATTCTTCAAAAAATTAAATTTTATAAATTTAAAATAGGTGGAGACGACAGGTCGAAACCTCTGCTGGGAATTTCAAATTTTATTCCCCAAAGAAAACACTATAGGAACATAGTTATATATATGTATAATATATATATATATATATATATACAGATGTACGTATACCTGCCCGCAACAATAGCCAAGGAAAAATAAGGGCATCCCAGAATTCAAAGGAAACTTATAATAACCTGAAGTTGGAAGAGAAAAGGAAGAAGAAAAATGTGAATTTAACTAAAGAAAAGAAAAATTAAAAAAAAAAAAAAAATAAAAAGAAAGATATACTTACTTAGTGATAGTGTAAAATCAGTAAATTTAATTTAGTTCTCTTTTAATTAAAAAAAAAAAAAAAGAAAGACATTCACTGAAAAAACGAGCGTACGTTAAAACAATGAATACCTGTTCATCAATAGCAGTTCATTGTTTTAACGTACAAATTCATTGGTTCAGCGTACAAAATCATTAATAACACATTGTCTTTAATGTTGAGTTCATCGTTTTAATGTAAACGCGTTTATTAATCGCATTTCATACAAAATGTTTTTAGTCTTTGTATTTAATCACGACATTCATTACCTAATGTTCTCAATTCGTAAAAAAAATGCTCGATTTGTACATTGATTTATTGAAAGTATACATTGTTTAATGTAAATATTGTTAATTACTTCGAAAATCATACTGTTTCTTGTATTAATAAACTAATTCGTTATTTAATGACACATTTACATTATTTAACTAAAAAAAGTTCATTAATTAATGAAAATAATTCATAATTTGTTTTTTAGTCCTGCATTGAATAATAAAAGCTTTCATTATTTAAGGAAAGTATTGTACATCAATTCCAACCCAAGAAACATTTTTAGCTGTATTAATGCTTTAAAAGCGCTTTCAGAGCTAATCTTAGAGCTCGTTTATTCTAAAACACGCTCTATATGCACATTTAGAGCAAACATCGAGCCCACTTCCAGCTAATTCATTGAGTTTGAGAGCACTTTTTAGCTCCTTAATAGTACTTGTAAGTATGTTTTGTCAGCTGAAAGCTTTAATATACACTCTAAAACTGCCATAGAGCCACGTGCTTTTACGAGGAGTTATAAACTATATTTTCTATTAGTATTAGTAAATACAAATCATACTATTGAACATGAAGAGAATACATTACATATTTGTATTGGTTAATCATCTTAGCATCAACATTTATTTAAATAGAATAATGAGTAAGGGTAATAATTAAAAGCCATAATACGTTCAATGTGGGGTGATTTCTAAGTGCGATTTCATTTTTATCAGAAATGTTGATATTGTACTTCGAAATATTACAACGCCCTTCTAAAATAATTTGTTTTAAGTGGATATTAAATTTTTTTTATTTTAATTTTGAGCTTCAGAAAAAAATATTTACTTTGCTCGTGCACTTTTTTTGATAAAGCTTCTGTGTTTTTCATGATTCTTTTCAAAATTCAGTTATCACATCACTTTAAATAGTTTTCTTTTTCTTTTTAATACAAATTCTTAGATATTCGCCATTTTTTAAACATGCATAAAGATATAGCTTGAAGCTCTTAAATAACACTTTAAAAAATTCTTTTTCTGTTAAAGAGCTATTTTAAAGGGTGCAGTACCAAAATGCTTACATGCTTTCCGACAGCTAATAAAAACATAATTGTGGAGCATATTTATCGAGCAGAAAGCTTTTAAACGTAACGAAGCTAAAGATTGATAAGAAACTCCATTATGGAGCTAGATTTTTATATTCGTTTACCAAGAGCTGCAATCTGTTTTGAAATAGAGCTAGAGCCTTGCATTTAACTCTCTCAGAGCAATTTAAGAACATTTAAATAACATTTAGCTCCAACGATGTTACTTGGGAAGATAAGGGCATTTATTTTATTAATGATCCGCTTCATTATTTAATGAAAAAAATACATTATTTTCATGAAAAAAGTTCATTAATTAATGAAAATAGTTCATAATTTGTTTTTTAGCCCTGCATTGAATAATGAATGCTTTCATTATTTAAGGAAAGTATTGTACATCAATTCCAAGATAAGGGCATTTATTTTATTAATGATCCGCTTCATTATTTAATGAAAAAAATACATTATTTTCATGAAAAAAGTTCATTAATTAATGAAAATAGTTCATAATTTGTTTTTTAGCCCTGCATTGAATAATGAAAGCTTTCATTATTTAAGGAAAGTATTGTACATCAATTCCAAAATAAGGGCATTCATGTTATTAATGAACCGCTTCATTATTTTTTTTTTTTTTTTTATAATCTACCCGCGCTCAAGGGATTATGATTACCCTTTAAATGTTTCAACACAGCGCGGGCGTGAAGTTACGGAAGAGAAAGAAGGATAGGAAAGATGTGTGGCACGATGTTCTGAGACTGAAGGTTGTTGTCTCAGATATTTTATCACCAGGGATGGCGGCTGAACTAAAGCGGAGAATGCCGTGTCTTATTTCTATGTCGCTTATAATTCACATTATTTTATTCGTGTTCATCCTTGTTGGGCATACTAGTTTAACTCAATTACATGTTGTTAGTGTTATGCCTGAACAACATGTAATGAGTAAACCAGCAAACCCATTGATGACAATTTTTAGAAGGTTTTAATGGAATTAATTTAATGAAAAATAAACATTACTTTCATGAAAAAAGTTCATTAATTAATGAAAACAGTTCATAATTTGTTTTTTAGCCCTGCATTGAATAATGAAAGCTTTCATTATTTAAGGTAAGTATTGTACATCAATTTCAAGATAAGGGCAATAATTTTATTAAAGAACCGCTTCATTATTTAATGAAAAAAATACATTATTTTCATGAAAAATATTCATTAATTAATGAAAATAAGTCATAATTTGTTTTTTAGCCCTGCATTGAATAATGAAAGCTTTCATTATTTAAGGAAAGTATTGTACATCAATTCCAAAATAAGGGCATTAATTTTATTAATGAACCGCTTCATTATTTAATGAAAATTATACATTACTTTCATGAAAAAAGTTCATTCATTAATGAAAACAGTTCATAATTTGTTTTTTAGCCCTGCATTGAATAATGAAAGCTTTCATTATTTAAGGTAAGTATTGTACATCAATTTCAAGATAAGGGCATTCATTTTATTAATGAACCGCTTCCTTATTTAACAAAAAAAATCATTATTTTCATGAAAAAAGTTCATTAATTAATGAAAATAATTCCCAATATGTTTTTTAGTCCTGCATTGATTAATGAATGCTTCCATTATTTAAAGTTACATTATCTTCATGAACAATATTCATCAATTATTGAAAATAATTAGTATTTTTTTCTGACTATATGGATTAAGTCTGCGTACACACTCTTCACTGATTTGATACTCTGCTCACACTAAACCGAAATTTGAGATTTCAGCAGAAAAGTCTTGAGATAACAAATTGGCGGAACAAGATTTAACAGAGTCCACACCAAAACTCATGATAGTTTGCTCGTTATCAGCAAAAATAAATATTCTGAATAATAATTTTACGTTTTTTATTCAATGGAATATTCGTGACAAATCTCTCTGTTGTTTTTTATTCATTCAAGAATATTTTTCGAGTGACCGCTTTTAAATCCTTATTCCTCTTTCAGTTTGTTGGAATGCTTTTAAAAACACAGCAGTTTTTAGTAAAAATAATTTTTGTTCAAGTTAAAATGAACTATTTTTTTTATTTTACCTTTTTAATTCGCTGTTGAAATTTGAAAATAAAATGAAAATAATATGTGCCTATACAAAAATAATCGAACTGGAAATCCTGCAAAACTAATACCAATCTGCACCAATGATAGTATATTTTCATTTAACCGCAAGTTAGTTTGTTGCTCTATTTGAATTCATAAGCGGTCATATTAAATAGTGTTTTATAAAAAATATATGCGAAAAAAATGTAAGAAAATAATATCCACGCATCTGGTTTATGTTTGTTTGACAAATCCATATCTTAAATGACAAATCAAACACAATTTTCTTGTCCATGTTTATTCTTCAATTTTCCAAAAGCTTTAAAAGGAGTTTAGTCTTTCTTCTTTCTTCTTTCTTCTTCTTAACTTCGCAATTTTCTATCTTTGCTTCTCTTTTGATATCTTTTCGATTGCACAGGCGGTTTTTAATAAAATGTTATCTCTCCTAGACCGATGAGACAAGGACATATCGACAAAGAAACTTACGGCAATCAAACTATTTTTTCATGAAAAATCACGGGATGACACTATCGCGTTAGTGTTGATACTTTAAAACCAGATATATGTACATCGTTCAAATGCATGAGAAACACGTGAAAAATTCACAATCTTTTCATTTTCCTTCAATCTATCTTACTGTGTTGAAATAGTAAGGGTATTCATGAAACTAGATAATTTTCCACTTTGTAGAAAGATATAACTTTGCGCAACATGTTTTCATGAACACCCCCTAAAAAATACTTGCGCAAATGTGGGAAATATTTTATGAAATATCAAATTAAAAGTCAAAATGCATATTTCTTTAGTTTATCAGGTTTATTTCTTCACTTTCCGTATCAAATTCTTGAGATAATTTTATCATATTTGCAGAAAGTTTTTCCCATAGAAATTTTGACAGCTCGTTTTTGCAGAGATAAAATTATCTGGTTTCCGAGGTTTATCAGGGTTTTCCGTGCTTACATGAATACCTTTAGTGTAAATGCAAGATTGACGATTGATCAAGCATCAATTCATTTGTGTATAGTACGTTGAAATAGTGTAAATGCAAGATTAATGATTGTTCAAGCATTTATTAGTTAATTTAATCAGAGCACCACTTAAGCACTGATTGTAATAATAAAACAGTAACACAAACACAAATTGTATGATGAAATAAACGGACAAAATAAAACAAATCACTCGGATAAAATTAAAAAAATCTCAAAGAAATTCGAAAGAACACAATTTTGCAAAAAAAATAACGTCTTCTCACCATACTATCGATGTAAAATTAAAAGATTGAAGACTCATGCTTGATGTGTGTATATGCAACATCAACCGGAATTTACTAACGGGATGACACTATCGCGTTAGTGTTGATACTTTAAAACCAGATATATGTACATCGTTCAAATGCATGAGAAACACGTGAAAAATTCACAATCTTTTCATTTTCCTTCAATCTATCTTACTGTGTTGAAATAGTAAGGGTATTCATGAAACTAGATAATTTTCCACTTTGTAGAAAGATATAACTTTGCGCAACATGTTTTCATGAACACCCCCTAAAAAATACTTGCGCAAATGTGGGAAATATTTTATGAAATATCAAATTAAAAGTCAAAATGCATATTTCTTTAGTTTATCAGGTTTATTTCTTCACTTTCCGTATCAAATTCTTGAGATAATTTTATCATATTTGCAGAAAGTTTTTCCCATAGAAATTTTGACAGCTCGTTTTTGCAGAGATAAAATTATCTGGTTTCCGAGGTTTATCAGGGTTTTCCGTGCTTACATGAATACCTTTAGTGTAAATGCAAGATTGACGATTGATCAAGCATCAATTCATTTGTGTATAGTACGTTGAAATAGTGTAAATGCAAGATTAATGATTGTTCAAGCATTTATTAGTTAATTTAATCAGAGCACCACTTAAGCACTGATTGTAATAATAAAACAGTAACACAAACACAAATTGTATGATGAAATAAACGGACAAAATAAAACAAATCACTCGGATAAAATTAAAAAAATCTCAAAGAAATTCGAAAGAACACAATTTTGCAAAAAAAATAACGTCTTCTCACCATACTATCGATGTAAAATTAAAAGATTGAAGACTCATGCTTGATGTGTGTATATGCAACATCAACCGGAATTTACTAACAGACTTGCACGTGCTTGTCATGCATTTGAACAATTTATATCTTAAGTAATGTATCTCAATTTAAAATTAATTTGATAGGCGAATGTTTCGTTGTGGCGCTGGCTTATGGAAGCCCAAATTCCTAAAAATCGCAATTTGAATTGCATCATTTATAAGAGAGTCCCTGAACACCAGCGTGTCCCGTCTTTGTATGAAGAAAAAAAATGTCTCGATTTTTTTATCGAAAGGGGTTACAGAAGTTGCGTAAGAACAAGTAGAATCTGAATAAGTACTTACATACTTTTTGATTTGGGCATGACTTTTGTGCTCTACCGCGGCTTAAAGATCTTAAAATATAGGTTTTTACTTACTTTACTCATGTGTCATGTCCAAATCAAAAAGTAAGTACTTATTCAGATTCTACTTGTTAATACGCAACTTCTGTAAACCCTTTCGATAAAAAAATCGAGAAATTTTGTTTTTTCATACAACGAGTTTCTTACCTTATTTTAAGATCTTTAAGCCGCGGTAGAGCCCAAAAGTTATGTTCAAATCAAAAAGTAAGTACTTATTCAGATTCTACTCGTTAATACGCAACTTTTTATATCTCTTTCGATAAAAAATTCGAGAAATTTTTTTTCTTCATACAACGATGGGACAACCTAACACTCATGAACACCGTCTACGACCCTTTGAATATTGGTTGTTTTTATTCTGGTGTCGCACGACAGCTTGTACCTGAAATCAACTAGGTAGAAAGGTACACGACAGTAAAGATTAAATCATAAAGATTGGAATGAAATTTCCTGTTTCACTTCCAAACTACTCCATTTAATAATATTTCGTAAATTTATAATTTGTTCTTGTGCAACAAAAACGAACAGAAGTGAAAACCACAAAGTGTATGCACGACTTTACTCAACTACAGAAAGAAAACAACCAATCTAAACAGGGTCTTAGGGTAATTACTATATGTTTATATGCGAAATCGAAAGATCGAAATGGAATTTGGTGAGAGGGATAGCCATAATTTGATTCACCTCGACTGAGCGAGCGCAATAGAATCAAACGATGGTGATTTCAACTCGACCTAGGTTTACAAGGTAGTAACTTATGAACGCTTATCAAACAACGTATACACACCATTAAACAATGTTTTTTTCGCGTTAAATTATGAACAGATACATTAAAACCCAAGCGTCCTTTTCCTTTGGTATACACACATGCGAATAAATCAGCCATTGATTTAGTCGGTCAGTGTGTTTTGCTAAGTGCGGTTTTGTTTCGTGTTTGTGCGGTTCTTTAAATTCATTTAAAACAAATAAATTTTATCTTAAAAGTACATAAAGTTTGTACCATCATATAAATAATTTTAAACGAATCAATTATACAAAATATTTCTCCCCTTTTTGTGAAATTGGTAAGTAATCGATTTATATTTTATAATTCCATATCCCCACATACATATATATATCTATTTGGTGCAGTGAATTTTTGTTTTTATACAATTCTTTTGGAGGTTGTCAGGCCAAAAGTTTCCACTTTCTATATATTTATTGAAAGATATTATCTTCATTTATAATTTTAATAATGCAAGATATAAATGTTCTGTTCAAAGTCATCAAAAAACAAGCTTGCACATTAACGTACTTGTGCATTAATTGATAAAAAAAAACATTTTTGATGAACCAAACAAAGCATCTTCTCATTCCATTAATGAACATAAGTTCTTACTTTACGTAAACAAATATTAAACTAGTAATAAATACATTAAACAATGTACTTTTCCCTTGAACAACAAGCATACAGCATTGAACCAATGTTTATTTTGCATTAAATTGTGCATAGGTACATTAAAAGCCAAGCGTCATTTGAAAGACATGCAAATCAATAAGCTATAAATTTATTCGTTCATTGTCTTTTGTTAAGTGTGGTTGTGCGGTTCTTTAAATTCATTTAAAAAAATAAATTATTTCTTGAAAGTACATAATATTGGTAGCATCATATAAATATTTTTAAATACATCTTTTAAACGAATTAATTAAACAAATATCTCTCTCCTTTTTGTGAAATTGGTAAGGAATCGATTTATATTTTATAGTTTCATTATACCCACATACATATATCTATTTTGTTCAGTGAATTTTCGTTTTTATACAATTATTTTGGAGGTTGTCAGGCCAAAAGTTTCCACTTTCTATATATTTATTGAAAGATATTATCTTCATTTATAATTTTAATAATGCAAGATATAAATGTTCTGTTCAAAGTCATCAAAAAACAAGCTTGCATATTAGCGTACTAGTGCATTAATTGATAAAAAAAAACATTTTTGATGAACCAAACAAAGCATCTTCTCATTCCATTAATGAACATAAGTTCTTACTTTACGTAAACAAATATTAAACTAGTACTTAAACTGTACTTTTCCCTTGAACAACAAGCATACAGCATTGAACCAATGTTTATTTTGCATTAAATTGTGCATAGGTACATTAAAAGCCAAGCGTCCTTTGAAAGACAAGCAAATCAATAAGCTATTGATTTATTCGTTCATTGTCTTTTGTTGAAGGCGGTTGTCTGGATCTTGGAGATTATTATAAAATTAAAAACTTAAATTTATTCTTGAAAGTACATAAAAAGGTACCATCATAAATATAATTTTTAATATATCTTTTAAACGAATTAATTAACGGTACTATATAGCTAATTGCGAAATTTTGTAAGTCATTGATTCATATTTCATAATTTCATTTAATTTTCAATTCAGTGAACTTTTGTTCTTCAATATAGTTTTAATGATAGTTATTATAATTTTAACTTTGGACTTATAGGTGTAGGCAAGTTAATCATTCGGAAAAAAATCGAACTCGAGATTTTGATCAAAATTAACATTGCGATGATAGCGGAGACGAATAAAGTCTGTTCGACTGCAGCCTAAACGGCTCGACCAATTTTCATCAAACTTGGTAAATAATATTCTAAAATTTGCCGTCCCATATATTTTGTTCTGTTTTTAAGACCAAAAATAACGGTACCTGCCAAACGATTTTTGTCGAAATTTTATAAATTATTTTTTTTTTGTCAAAAGCTTTTCCACAAATAAAAAAAAATTCATTTAGTTCAATTTTTCTTCAGAAAAATGGTTCAAACAATTTCATTTATTTATTTTTTTTTTCAGAAATTAACTATATAAAAGAAATATAACTATTTTTTTTTTGTTTTTTGATTTTTTTTTAAAACGGTACAACCGATTTAAACGATTTTGTTTATGCTTATGTTTTCTAAAAGTTAGAATAGTATTGAATAGAATATTAAATTTTCAAATAAACCCTTTTTGGATTTTTGTCTAAGACTGAATACATATTTCGAAAACCATGCTCGATGTTGTTAATCTTTAAAATTAAAAGTTTCTTAATACAATCAACAAGATATGAGAAAATAACTTTACGAAAATCGTATTTTTCTCGAAATATAATATAATATAATTTTTTTTATGGCTTATAATTTAATAATTTTTTTAATTTCTTACTATCCATAACGGATTTTAATGATATTTTTTTTAATAGAAAAGCTTCTTAAAAGTTTGAAAAACATTGCATATCAAAACTTAAAAAAAAAATGTTTGAATCTTGGAAACTACAAAATCATTTTAATTTTTGGAAAATTAGATATCTTTAAAACGGGTCAGTATTTTTTTGGGCAATTTAATTTTTATTCGTACAGTAATACAAACTTTTAGTTGATGCACTAAATTTTTCCTTAGAAATGTTTTAAAAATTTTGTATATAAAAGATTATTTTTTAAGAAACCATGGCACATGGTATTCTATTTTTAGCTCGAACTAATAAGAGAATTGTTTGAATCATTTAAAATTTTTAGTTTTTTTAGATAAGAGTCATCTCGTGCGACCTAGTCGTGCATTTTATTTTGTTTAAAGTCATATACAATAAACACAGCTTTAAACTAATGTGTTTTTTGTTGATTAATAGCCGTGTTTTTTTGAAAAAGTTATCCCTAGTACAGTAGGATTTTATATGAATAACAAATACAACATCCACAGAAGGATCACTGCCGATACTCGAATAAACTTCAAATCTTTATCCGCAGCAGGATTTCACTTCCTACTGCGGATGTTGTATTTGTTATTCATATAAAATCCTACAGTGCTACGGATAACTTTTACAAAAAAACACGGCTAATGTAACATTGATATTAAATTTTAAATTTAAAGTAATAATAATATATTTTGATTGTAATATTTTGAAACTATTCTTAAAATTTTTCTTTAATATTTTTTGAAAATTTGCTTATGCAATTTTGTTTTGTTTAAAATTTTTAAATAACTTAAACACGAGATAAATTCTAAACATGTTTTTAGTCTTAGAATTGACGGAACAAAGTTGGTGAGCTAATAGGAAGACATATAATACAGATGAGTATCAGAACACTTTTGCCTTTTTTATAGTTCCACATAATGTAGCCCTAGCTTTTTAGCCATTGGTTTTTCAAAAATTAAAGTAAAAGATAATTAATATAGACAACTGATCTCCCTTTTATTATGTTAAAAGTTAATCTTCTATTGGAAAACTGCTTCTCAAGTAACTCAAGTCCATTTCATTTTCAGGGTTTCATAGATTTCGCTTAACTCAGAGTTTACTTAGTATTGAATAACTGGCATTTAATTTTTACTATCCCCAGAGCATTTCTTTAAAAAAATGTTTACCGAACGAAAAATTGTAAAGCATTATTATTCGTTATAAATAATAATGAGATATTTTTTGTAGGTACACCATGATCTGTTACTTGTGTAAAAATAATTTTAAAACCATCGAGCTTCTTATTCATCATTTTAAAAGAATACATGATCTTAAGACAAGAAGCACATTTAGATGTATTGAAAAATATTGTTATCAAGTATTTCAAGATTTAGGAAGCTTCAAAAGACATGCGATAAGAAAACATGCTAGCAAGCTTGAAAAAGAAATTGATATACATAAAAACGTAACAGAAATTCCTGATAAATCGAACAGTACTTCTTGCGAAAGAAAAATTTTACAAGAAACGGAAAGCGGTTTTGATAAAATAACAGAACATTATCAGGAAGAATACGATCTTAAACTTGAGTTGGATAGTTTTTTCAAATCTGCAGTAAAATTGTCATTAAAATTGCATTCAAATAACAACTTTAATAGAAAAGATGTATATGAAATACAAAAGAGCGTAAAATAGTGTATCACAGATCCATTGTTAGAACTTTTCAAATCATTTTCTACACACAAATTAAGTAAAGTTTGTCCAGAATTACATAATGAATATAGTATCGGAATGCAGAAATCCGTTCAATTTTGTAAAATATTTGAACAGAAAGGTTACTTAAATGATACTCTGGAAACTATGAATAAATATTATACAGATTCTTGAGTTTCCAATTTTGTTCAAGGAGAATTATGGAAACAAAAAATCAAACTATATGTTGGCAAGAAACTCATTCCGTATTTTTTATATAACGACGAATTTGAAATAAACAATCCTCCAGGATCTCATAGTGGGCAACATTCTGTAAGTAATATATATTACTCTTTTCCATGCTTACCTATAATATATGTCATGCAATTGTTTATTTAACACAAACAGCCAAATAATTTAACCTTAAAGTTTTAAACTCAAGAAAGCGAACCTTTGATTATGGCCCTATTGAAATTGATAACTTCTCAGGCGAAATAACAACAACGCGTTTAACAAAAAAACATTTAAGAATGTCAGCAAGAAAAATGAAAACTTTTATGTATTGCCTTTCAATCATTGTTGGCGATTATATTTCTGATGATGATTATGTTTGGAAGTTTCTTATCAATTTCTTTGAAATAATCGACATGATCCTTTGCTTTGATGATACCCTCAAACCAAAACACCACAACCTAATTCATTATCCAACTGTTATCAAAATGTCCGGGCCTCTTAAAACTTTTTTGTGTTTCAAATACGAGGCCAAGCATAGGCAATTTAAAGTATATTCCAACGCAACAACATCACATAAAAATAATTGCTTGACATTGGCAAAAAAGTATCAGCTTCAATTTGCTTCTTCTTTACTGGAATTAAGGTGCAATAATAATTCTAGTGTTATATTTAAGGAATCAGACAAAACGAAAAGCTCCTACAACAATATTATATGCACGATATTAAAAAAGAGTAACTAATCTATACAATCATATGAAGAAGTAAAATTTAACGGATATCAATATAAAAATGGATTTTACATAGCTCTTTTAAAAGACGATATTGAATTGTATATCATTTTATATATTTTTCGTACTGAAAATTCTTCAGTTTTATTATTTTGTCAGAAAATAAATTTCATACAATACAATCCACATTTTTTTGGCCTATGACATTTCATTATAGGATTTCCTATCACTTTAATTAAAACGCCGAGATGAAGAAATATGCTAAAAATTAAAGATTATTACTTCCCAAGTCGAATATAAATTCTCACTTTATTACTTTCATAAGTTCTAAACGTAATGGACGCAGATGCAGAACAAGAAGCCGCTGGCTGTCAAATTAATTTGACAGATATTGAATTTGAGGATGGAAATGGGAATGCCGATGGCGATATCATCGTTATTAATATTGGTGCTGATGAAACCAATAGTGCACCAGAATATCTTCAAAACACGCTAGATCATCAAAAAGAAGAATTAATAGCATTACTCAATAGCTGGGAAATGAGTTTTTTGGCTGATGTTTTAATACGTAAGAATATTTTCTATGTGTATATTTATATGTTCTTAAAATGCTTTTAATTACTTAATTTGTATAGAAAAAGAAGTATGGGTATCTGTTCTAAAGGTCATTAAAGTATGGCATATTCCAATGATCTTGAAAGATTTTGCCGATGGAATTAAAATTGTGTTTGAAGATCAGTTGGAAAAGTGGCGAAACTTCATCGGCTTGCCTCTTATAAATAACTTCGGTATTCGAAATTCCTTGTTACTATCATCACCAGTCAGTAGAAGTAGTTCTTCAATGGCTATGCATTCCAACAGAAATACTCCATACTCTTCACCGAGCACCCCTAGCACCGTTCAGTCTCCAGCATCTTCTCCTACATCTACTCGTGGTTCATCAAATAAAATAAAATGCACGACTGGATCGCACGAACTTGCTCTTATGTAAAAGTACTTTGGAATTTAAGATACATTTTATAAATATAAAACATGAATTTAAAATGAAATTGCCGTCTGATTTCTAGAAAAGTATGAATTTATGCAAACAAACTTTAAAAATCATTTTATTATTAAATAAATAAATTTTTATATAAAAATTTCTTTAAAATTTTTCAAGAAAAAAATGTGGAATGCGAATTTTAAGTATTTAATAATATTGATTTTTGGAAATAATTTCAAAAAATAATCGTTCATAGGTTTTGAAGATATTGATTTTTCAAAAAAAATTTTTTTTCAAAAAAAACCCAACAACTAATTTTTCGAATATTTTTATATACAATATTATTTTAAACTTAGGGGGTATCCTGCTGAAATTTTTTGGTTAAAATCGTTAGAGCCGTTAATGAGAAAGTCGAAAATCAAAAAAACGGTTCTATGACAGGTACCGTTAATAACATTTTGCCCCAAATTTTTTTTTTACCAAAACGTAGTCCATGTCCATAATATCACACCTATTTTTTTTTATCAAAATCGTTAGAGCCGTTTTCGAGATAAATAAGATTTTGCATTACGGGTGTATGGGGGGTACCGTTAGTTTTAGAGCTAAAAAAAAAATTTCAATTTCCCCTCTAGGGAATCACCGAAGACCCATAACTACCGAGTTTGAAGAAAATAGGTCCAGTGGCTTAGGCTCTAGATCGAGGTACAGACATACAGACAGACAGACAGACAGACAGACGGAATTGTCGGACCCACTTTATTCGTCTTTGCTATCATCGTAATGTCAACTTTGATCAAAATCTCGAGTTCGATTTTTTTTCCAAATGCAGAACTTGCCCTATAGTACCTATATCGCAAGTAAAAAGGATAACATTAAGCGATGTCCTTAATAATACAATAAAAGGTAAATTATTAACAGAGTTCTACGAACAGAAAAACAAATTTGGAGAAGAACAAAGAGCAATGCTAGTGAATGCAATTGCTTTTTATTTTGAAGAACAAAATGTAAGATTGGACCTGAGAACAAGTTATGACATCGAGCAGGAAATCGTTGAACGATTTCCAACGGAAATGCTGGTAATACAATTGAATTATATTTTATGCTATATCCATACCAACTATATCCTACATTATGGGCGGGTTTTTGGATGTGGAATAGGCCCACTTTTGAAAAAAAAGAGTTAAGTTCGATAATTTTATTAATCATATATTCAATAGAGCAATAATTCCATTCGGCTCTGAAAAACCGGTAATTTTCATTAATATTAACATGTTTACTCAGGTAAAAGAAAAAATGAACCTATCCCGCTCTCAAAAATGACGCCTAAAATATCTTTGAAAGGAATAGGGAAAGAACGATTACAAGTCAATTTGTTTCACAGATACTAAAATTTTGTATAGTTATAAAGATTACCCGAAAAAATGAGGCATACATATTAACACATAAACAAAGTATAAGTTGAACGAAAAAAAAAACCTTAACTTAGCGCCTACATTCGGCAATCTAATATATAAGTTTGAATAGGTTTCTACAAAAATACTTTTCTATTAACTAAAATCGTTCTTTCTTATAAATCGATGTATGTATATGTTAATCGTTTATTTCTTAATATGTTATTTGTTTGAATAATACCACAAATATAATCTTATCCCTCCTGCTTGATAGGAATACTATAGGACGTGTAAAAGGGGAAAAATTTATAACAAATTCAGCAATCTGAAATCCTGTTTAAGAACAACTGCTTCAAGTCCATCAAGTTCCAAAATTAACGAAAAATCTGAAGAAAAATTACTTAGTAAGTCTAACATATTTCTTGCCTTGTTTTTTGTCTTTAAAGTCCTCGGCACTAACCACTTATTTAGAAAAAAAAGGATTTCTCTCAATAAAACATAAAATTGAAACTTTATATTTTTATTCTTTGAACTTCATAGATTTTTGGATAATTTAGAGATAAAAACCTGCTGAGTATATCAAATTGATACTTAGTATTACTTTTGTGTATAAGTTCTTACAAAATTTTGTTTTTAATAATGTGGTTAACGCAGAAATGGGACTTTAAAACAATAAAAATATTACACTTGTAATTTATTGGCATATTGACTGCATGGATGTAATACATGATAGTTTTATCAGTAGATTACATGAGATTACTTGGTCTTGTACGCAACGTAGAGCACTTTAATTTTATAAAAAATATCAATAGAAATATTGAAAATGAAAACACTACACACAAAAATTAAGAAAGCAATGTTTTTTTCAGATTTTTTTTCTATTGTTTAATGGTCAAATTAAGATTTTTCTTAAAAAATATTGTTTGAATCAATCAATTGAATTGGTCAAATAATTTTTATATTCAGATTTAATTTTTGTTGGTGTTCTGCGATTTTTATTGTGATATTGAATCAACAATATCTCAGCAAATTGACCCTTCGTGAAAAGAATAGTAGGAAACGCTTCCTTAAATATACGTACTTTAAAAGATTTCCAAGAAACTTTCGTTGGTATCGCAAAGTCCATCCAAGAATTAGAAGATCACTTACAGCATCTCTGGTAAAAATCAGAAAGCGTCCAGCCGTTCATAATTATTGCCGTTGGTATAGAATCAAAAACTTATTTTCCGAATTTCTACGTTTATTTTGAAGAGGTAAAGTTTTCTTTTAAATGCTGTATTCAAACTATGAGACATCGTTTCACAAATTTTGTCCTTTTTTTACTTTGATCATCCTGTTTTCTCAACTTTAAGAACAATTTTGAATTCTATTATAATTGAAAAATATTACGAGTATTGATAAAAAATAACACGTGCCTTCACGCATATTTGGTGCCTAACCAAAAAGCGCTTACGAAGGAAAAAATTGGAAGAAAAAGCTACCTTAAATATACAATTAAGGATTCGCAAAAAGCCTTTATTTTTACGGCAACGTCCATCCAGGAGGTAGAAGATCACCTGCAGCATCTCCAGCAAAGATCGCAAAGCGTACAGCCATTCATCATAGCAGTTGGGGAATCAAAATCAAACCTTCAGGATTTTTATGTTTATTTTGATGGGGTCAAATTTTCTTTTAAATGCCTTGTTCGGGCTGTCGACGTTTGTTTTAAAAATTTTCATCAACAAATCAATTTGTGTAAGATTTTTCATTACAATGGATTCTGTGATAGTTCTTTTCGGGAAAATACACATTTTCCTATTAAGATGGAATTTCAGGGCTTATTCAAAAACAAACTTAATGATGATTGTGATAAGAATATTTTTCTTAGTACCTTTAAAGGTGACCAAATCTGAAGAAAAAAGAAATAATGTTACAAATTCTTTTTAAAAAAGACAGTCATAAAAAAATAAAACATCATTAATGAAACATATCACTTTGCAATATATTTTCATTAATAAATATTGAAATATTTCAGTTCCAGAAACAAATGCTGAGGAGTACATAAAATCTTTGAAATTTGACCATTTAAGCTCAGAGGAATTCGACAGATATTGGCAGGCCTGTACAAAATACCGTTTAAATGAATTGAGTAGTTCCGATTCAACGAAAAATACGCTGGAAAAATGGCCGCAGTACAAATTGCCCCAAGGTCATAGATTGGTAATGTTAATAACAAATAGTAGACAAACAATTTGACTTGGCAAACTACAAACCCTTGTTTTTAGTTTGACCAATTTGACTATAGATCCAGCATTATTTTCATTTATTATAAGTCAGTATCATAATATTTCCATTTCAAATATTATTTGAACAATAACTTTATTGATAAAATTAATAATCACTAGGTTGATATGGACTTCAAAGCGTTGTTCAACACTACCTATTCCCTCGTAGACAACTGGAATGACAGTTATGAGAAGATATATAGATTTTTGTCAACAGAGCATCATATTAAGGACAGAGAATCTGTTAAACTTCTAAGTTGCATAAAGGACACCGACATAAATGAAAGTAAGTATTAAAATCATTTAATTCCATCTAAAAGTCCGCCTACTAAAACACGAATTATTTTTTTTTTTCTCTCAAAACTTATTTTGTCCAGTTTTAATCTAATCAAATTTCTATTTTGGTAGACATTTCTTATAGGAATTGTTATCTCAAATAATACATTTAATTTCAAATTAACTAATAATATTTTTAAAAGTGAAGTTCTTATATTTTGGTTCAATTCTACTCTTACTTTTATTACAAAAATTTTAAATTTTAAATATAAAATTTGTATCACTCCAGTATTGGGTGTTAATGTTACAAAGCTAAGTAATATAAAAAAAATATGAAATATATTTGAAAAACAAATGCAACAAACAATTTAACCAAAAGTTAAAGACTTATTTTCAAAAAAAAAAAAAAACAAAACAAAAACTATGTTTTCGATTATCTTGAAAAAGTGAATTAAGTCGCTATTGATTTTAGGTAGAAACAAAATTTTATTTTACTGAAAAAAATCCTCTTTAACTACAATAACATTAATAAGATTTTGGGAAAATAAAGTTTTGCTTTAATTCTTTATTATAACTAAATATAATTTGTAATAATTGATTATTGTTTTCTATAAATGTAATTATTATTATATTTTCAGATAGTCGAAATGCAATTGTATTCACGTGCCTTCACGCATATTTGGTGCCTAACCAAAAAGCGCTTACGAAGGAAAAAAATTGGAAGAAAAAGCTACCTTAAATATACAATTAAGGATTCGCAAGAAGCCTTTATTTTTACGGCAACGTCCATCCAGGAGGTAGAAGATCACCTGCAGCATCTCCAGCAAAGATCGCAAAGCGTACAGCCATTCATCATAGCAGTTGGGGAATCAAAATCAAACCTTCAGGATTTTTATGTTTATTTTGATGGGGTCAAATTTTCTTTTAAATGCCTTGTTCGGGCTGTCGACGTTTGTTTTAAAATTTTTCATCTTTTTAACTTAGAATATCCTGTAGCATGTTCAACCTTTTGGACTTTTATTCAAATTTTTTTCTATAGCATAAAATGTAAAACAAAGTTTTCAAAAGTTCATATATTAGTTTCAGCATTAAACGAGTCGACTTAAACTTTAAATATTTTTATAATTCTTGACATTCAACATAATTTTCTTAAGCACTTGTAATACTTAACCTAATTTTAATCTACAAAATCTTTTGTACCACTTAACAATCTCAGAGCATAAATAAATACCATAACAAGATACAAAAATTTGTCATCATATGAACTAACTTCTTTTGGACCATTTTCAGAGTTTTTTTTCAGAGTTCGTGGAATGAGTTTACTCCAAGACCAGCTGAGGTAAGCTTTGGAAAAAATGATTAGAAAATTGAATGTATTGATTGGCTTTATTTAATTTACATAACATTGCTCATTGATTAGTATTATTTAACTTTTAATTAAAGTAAATTTCAGCGGGCCAATCAATAGAATTCGTTTTCTAAGCATCAATAATAAGCAGATAAGAACATGATATAGATCAATGTATAGACGACATCAAAGCAAAAATATCATACATTAAATAATGAATGGTATACGTTATTTAGGGAAAAAAATACATTGGAATAATACATTAAACAACGTATTTGGTACGTTAATTTCAATGTATAAAGGACATTAAAGCAATGAATGTTGAACATTCTTTAATGTATAATTATACATAAGATAACGAATTTGATACGTTAGTTAATAAACGGTATACATGGTTTCAATGTATAGGTTACATTAAAGCAATAATTGCTATACATTCAATAATAAATATTATACGTAAAATAACGCATTTGGTACGTTAATTTATGAACGGTATACATGGTTTCAATGCATAGGTTACATTAAAGTAATGAATGCTATACATTCAATAATGAATATTATACGTAAAATAACGCATTTGGTACGTTAATTTATAAACGGTATACATGGTTTCAATGTATAGGTATCATTGAATTAATGAAAATTGTACATTCAACAATAAATACTATACATACAATTACGCTATTTATACGTTATTTTATGAATCAGATACATTGGATAAATGTTTGGATGACATTAAAGCAATGAATATTTTGCATTAAATAACTAATTGTGTACATTGATTAATGAATGAGATACATTACTTTAATGTTTAGGAAACATGAATTTATAGGAATTTGTACATTAAACAATGAATTCCATACGTTGTTCGATATACAAGGTACATTGTAAATAATGTATTTGATACTTTCTATAATGAACAAAAAACATTATTTAAAGATAAATTTCATTAATGCCCGTATTATATACTCTTGTTTTATGTGGATAAATACATAGTTATTAATGAACAGCTTCATTAATTAATGAACGAATTCATTTAATGATGAAGAAAACATTATTTAATACAAGACGTTGATAAATAATGATCGAGCATACGTTAAAACAATGTACTTTTACATCGGCTGAGAAATAATGTACAAATGCTGTTATTAATGCACTTTTTTATTAATACTACGTACCTTTTTGGTTCAGTGTTTAGTTAGCTTACTAGCGACCCTTTTTTTTTATTTTTTTTATACAATTAATTAATTGTAAAACATAAAAGAAATAGTGGTGGTGAAAGAAAGTAAATTCACCGAAGTGCTGCCGGCAGGACGTCGAGGGATCAGTCACTAGAAAAATTGTAAGTACCCTTTTTGATTATGATCCAAAGAATGGTCAAATAAAAAAATTGTATAATACAAAAACAAAAACAAGGGTCCACACAAAACTCTTAAAGTTTTTTCTATTTAATTTTTGAATTTTCTTATATACTTATA
Source organism: Chrysotoxum bicinctum (assembly GCA_911387755.1). Taxonomy (NCBI): domain Eukaryota; kingdom Metazoa; phylum Arthropoda; class Insecta; order Diptera; family Syrphidae; genus Chrysotoxum; species Chrysotoxum bicinctum. The sequence goes on from OU426987.1 coordinate 163,409,083, forward strand.
TATATAACTGTATTATAAATTTTTGTTGAGAGACATTTATTAAGATAGATATAAATTAGTTTTCTTAAGAGAACATAATTAAAATTAATTTCAATGTGAAAAGGAGTTTTTCTATTTTAATGGATTACTAAATTTCAAAGCTGTTGGTGTGTGGAGGCTGTGTAAAGCCGTCCGCTATGTGATAGGTTTCAGAAACACGACGGACATGGGACGCAACATTATCTAAAAATAGCAACTGGTTTGACCATCTAAGGGGCTGTCTTCGAAAATATTGGCCATGAAGCCAGCGTAGGTAGTATCCGACAGATACAAGGGTGGGGCGGTCAGATCATCGTCAACAACATCTGACGAGCGTTTTGAGATTTAGCGGAGTGTCATCTGGGGATTTAAAAGTGAGGTGCTTTAGTTTTCTATTTTTATTTAGAATTAGGGATTCAGTTGTATTATAAGTATAGTATTCTAGGATAGTATAGGGTATTTTGGTGTTGGGTTAGGTAGGTTAGTTAGGGATTAAGTATTGTAGGGGATTTAGGTTAGCTAGATTAAGATCAAAAAAAAAAAAAAAAAAAAAAACGAAGCACCGAACTTACTTTTCTTTAGATGATACGCATGGTCCTGAATTTTGTATCTTTTCTTACCTTTTCATCTTTCTTCCTGTTAACTTAGTCCTCATCCTTTCCTGATCCGTACCTTTTTTTTTTTACTATTTCCTGGCACGAATTTTATGATTAGCGTAGCAGGAGATACTTTTGTAAAGAGCAAGAACCTATCCCATCCGACGAGCTGCAGCCGTGCAACCACAAGCGTGCCACCGCCCTCTGCAAAGGTATCGACAAACTCCCCCGTGGAAACCTAGCTCCTAACACATACTTCACTATTTATACGTGTCGTTCCCATGGCTTAACATGGGAATTTATTTCACATTCAAAGGGAACTAAAACCCACAGTTTTTTTTAACGAATTCCCCACCTTGCATGGGAACAAAGACCACTTTAGTAAAGTGGATTTCGTTCCCATTAAGTGAGAACTGAGTCCCTCAATGGACTTAGTCCCCGTGGACTTATTTCCCACCTCAAATGAGAACTTAGTCCCTCAGTGAACTTAATTCCCGTGGACTTATTTCCCTGCACCGGTACCGTTAGCTTTGAAGAATTTCAATTTCTCCTCAAAGGAATCACCGAAGACCCTTTAGTACGGAGAGGTAGAGACACAGACATACAGACAAACAGAAACATGTTTTTTCTGTACTTAATTTTCTTTAAAATTTGTATAGAAATATTTGATATGCAAATTGTTTGTGTTTAATGATAAATATTATATATTAATAAGTGCACCCAAAGACCCATACATTTTACGATACTTGGGAAAATCTAAAACAGGTAAAAAATCAAATTTTTGGTTTTTACCTACTTTCATTGCAGCACTCGGCAATTGGAGTGGTTTTCCAAGAACTGATAGTTATTAGGTAATTTGACTGTGAAAAGTGTTAAACGCGGGAACTGCAAGCATAAGAAGAGTTTCGTTCGATGAAAGGATACTGGCAGCTGTTGAAATCGATCCTACCATCAGCTTGGCTCTACAGTTTAATGTTCCCAAACATAGAATTTCCAGTATACTGCATGGAGAAAATATGTATCCATATCACCATACACCTGTGCAAGAACTGCTTCCCGATAATTTTGAAAATATACTCGAATTTCGTAACTGGTTGGTAGAGAGAAGCTAGGATGACAACCAGTTTTTAAATAGAATTCTTTGGACAGACGAATCTCAATTCACAAGACATGGTATTAAGTATTAGTATTAGTATTTCTTTATTGATGAATGCTTACACATTAACAGCCATATTTATAAACTCATTATAGTGAGTGCATAAGGCTATGCAACCCTTATAATGCCTCTAAACGCAAAATCGTTATTTATAAAACTTATGTGACGTTGAATAGAGGCATTATAAGCTAAACGCGTTTGGAGGTTGAATAGTGCCTACATAAGGACATTTTAGTATTGAACTGTCACATTCACTTTGACATCACAGTGAATTATAAAGATTATCAACAAAAAAATGCCTTTGACTTGATATTGAAACTAAAACTTTGTGTTATTTTTATTTATTGAAACAAAAATGTTATACTAATATATTAAAAACAAATTGAATTGAAGATTGTTTAGAATTAAATAGATAAATATACTTGTTGGTGATGTCTCTCCACGCATCCTTCCTCATCCGGTGTGTTAGTGTTGTAATTATTATCTTGCATTATTGAATTGTATCCTCAAGAACTTGTCTGAGGAGTATTCTAGCTATAATGAAACGAATAACAATTTAATTTCCAGTATTGTGCTAGAGATAATAACATACTTTATCTGATGAATCAAAGTTAATTGTTGGAATTCTTTTAGCTTTTGGTAGTTTCGTTTTTGTTTATTAAATTCGGTAGACAGACAAGATGTTTTTTTTTTTGTTTTTTTAATAAACAGCTGAGTGTTATGAAGGCTAAATGTAATAGATTCTTACTTTTTTGTACTTTATTTGACACAAGCTCATTATAACTATGCAGGGTAGGCAAATGTTTTATAAATATGAATTTGCATAGTGGATGAATCCTTATGCATTGCATAACTATTCACGCGTTTAGGGAATTCTAATAAATACGGCTGTAAGACATAGTATCTTATTAACTAGTGATGAGCTTCAATATGAAACAGTTTAGAAAAATGAAATGAAAGATTAAGAATAAATGAGAACTATTATAGAACAATTTAATACAAGTAAAATTTACATTATGTATGTTTATAAATTATGAATTTACGAGTACCTGATATTACCGAATCAGTAAAAAATTAAGATATAATTAATTAATAATTAGTATAAAAAAATGGTTATAATAGCCAGAATATGATTGAAAGTAGATGTTTAGCTCTTTACGAAAGTTTTCAATGCCCTGCACCCTCCTGACATGCCGTGGTAAGGCGTTCCACAAGCGGATTGCATTGATGAAGAACTGACGTTCGGAGGTCAGGCAAGAAAAACGAGGAAGAATGAGCTGTTCCGATCTATAAGAAGAGGTCATACGTAATCTGTCAAATAGATAACAAGGTTGGTGTGTTTGAATCACATTAAATAGTAAAATTAGGGTTCTGTAGCGCAACAAGTTGTCAAAAGAGAAATTATATATTCTTCTTGAAAAATTTGAAATGTGATCGTATCTTTTCAAGTCATAAATATAACGAACTATGTTATTGTAGGCCACATTCATTTTTCGTCTACTGGCTGCGTAACTTTTGCAGAATAGTTCACATCCAACTGCCGCATTGATGTGAGTATCCCAACTTAGTGTCCTATTAAAAATGATGCCAAGGTTTTTTGCAGTTTGAACATATTCAATGGGAGAATTATTTAAGAGTATGGTGAGAAAATACGAAAGATCTAGAGGCTTCCTACTAATACTGTGTAGCCGTTTTTCTATTCTTCTGAGCTCTTTATATTCCTCTTCGCGTGTCCGCGTTCTATGAGATTGTTGCATTGCTCGGTACGCAACATTCTTACGTTCAGTCGCTAGCTTGCATTCATCATCAAACCAGTCGTTCCGATTTTTACGACTGCTGCCTAAGATGGAGTTGGCAGTACTAATGACAATATTCTTAAGCCTTAAGGCGTATCCACTTCTCATTTACGCCCAGCATACTGGCTCCAGGACTTACTCTTCCTAAATCAAGTGATTCTAGGGCGAGTCCTAACGCATTACCAAAGGTGTTACTGTGTTTTCATTTCTTTCAAATTACCACCCCGACTTAATTCTACTATTTGGAGTTTTTACAAAATAATCTACCAGACCTAATGGAGGATGTTCCACTGCTTTAACTAGCTTCATCATATTTCCAACAAGATGGTGCTCCGGTCCACAATGGTCGTGAAATTAAGGATTGACTGGATGAAGAATACGGTGATCGATGGATAGGCAGAAATGGACAAATTCACTGGCTTGCGAGATCTCACTGTACTGGATGTTTTTGTATGGGGACGGATACAAAAATCGTACAAAAATAAGTACAACGTATTTCCGAAGGATCACTAAAAGTAAGGCAAGAGTTATCGAGAATAAACATTCAAAATAAGATCCAAAAGCGGGCTGTAGCATACGTTCAAAACGCAGGAGGGAACTTTGAGCACTTATTATGACTGTGTTTGTTGGTACATAAAATAAAAAATTACTTAAAACTACACAAATTATTGTTTTATTCAAACCCTTTACACCTCAGGGCAAAAAATCATTTTTTTTTAAATTTTAACTGTTTTAGATTTGTCCAAGTATCATAAAGTGTAAGGGTTTTTGGGTGCATTTATTAAATTGAACACCATTTAAAATTGAATATCTGGCAACTCTATAACACATCAGCTCAATTTAAACGTAATTTTAAAATTTTAATTTTTAATTTAATTAATTAAGCTTAATACAAGCCACTTATACTATATCACAATAAAAAAAAAAATATCTTAAGTCTAACATTAAGTACTTAAGTCTAAAAATTAATAAATTGATTAATAATAGGATAATTTGGATAAGTATCAGGAGGGGAAGCGTAATAGGGCATTTTTAAGTGAGGATTTACTAAAGTTTAAGTCAAATATGTTAGAATTATTTACTTATTTATTATTTATTTATTTATTTATTAATATTTCTACTAAAAAAAAGCCAAAATGAGGTCCCTGCCATTAGTACTAACAGAGAAATTGACCTTAACATGGGTCTGGATACACCAAAGTTAGCATTTTTTTGAATCGTCAAAAAGTGATGTCAAAGTTGAAAATCAGACTTTACTGTAGAACAATTTTTTTCTTAGAATATGACCAAGAATCACATCCTAAGGTAGACGAATTATCGGACACTCTGTATATTAATTGATATTTACGTTTGCATACCTAATTGTCAAATGCTTCATACCTTTCTTTTTTTAATAAATAATGTACATAAGGTACCTGATCATTAACCTATTTATAGTTAGGCTAATCAATGGATATGAACATTATGTACATATTCATACAAAAGAAGATAAGACAATTGCCACCACCTAAATACCCACTGCATCTAATTTTTGTTCTTCAAAATTACACCAATTATTATAATTTTGAATAACTGAAATAATAATAATTACAATCAATAAAGGAAAGTTACCTGCTATATTAACATAATGACTAAAATTTAAAAAAAAGGCAAATCTTATCAAGAATCAAATTTGAAAATTATTCCTACTTAAACAGTAGTACGCAGATCACGCTAAATTTTATCTTCCATACGAAATTCTCTCCAAAATTTAGCCAAGCTAAAATTATGTCAAGCATATTAGCCGAGAGGTACGCTACTCCAGCTAAAAAATCAAAATTTCTCTTCGAACTGTACATAACTTATCTGTCAAAATTTAGCGCACGAAATGATTGTGTGGCACATTTATTCACGAACTAAATTTCAATTTCAATTTGAAATGGAATAATATTTGAATAATATTTAGAAGAATATTTTGTGACGGGATTCTTACAAGATTTTCCACAACAAAAATCACTCATAATTCATAATTCTCATTCGTTCTCATTCATAATTCTTAAAAAATCATACTTTAAACCAATTTCTTTAAAAATCTTTGAAAAAATTTCAATTAGAGAACAGCTGTTTTCTGTGACATATTCTCCACAAAGTATGTCAAAATTTAGCTCGGATTTTAGCTGATGTTTGGAGAAAAATGTGGCAGATAAAATCTAGCGCGATCTGCAAAGTTGTATTTTGGTTAGATACCTGTATCGAAAATTGAACAACGTTGCTTTGTTGCGATTCAAATAGACCAAACAAAACTAAAATTCTTGACAAGAAGATCCTTCAAAAGAAAAATACATACTACAAAACAAATTTGATTTTCTCATTCGAGTATTTCTCATTGCCAAGTGGCTAATAGCTGATAAAATTTTCTCGCTCTGTCCGCAATTACTAATCCACCCTCAAGCGCGGAACAGATTGAACCAGCAACAGCAACGCCAACAGCGCAGTGTTCCCAGGTTTTCAAACAAAAAAATCACCTTTTTTTTGCACCAAAATCTTATTTTTCCCCTTTTTTTTTCTTTGAAATCATCTTTTTTTCCTCGAAGAAAAAAAACGAGTTTTTAATTGTTTTTCATATATTTTTTTTTATTTTTAATAAAAAAAAATATTATAATCCATGAAAATAAGAAAAATACACATAACTAAGTTCTTCAGGACTAAAAACTAAATCACAAAAACAAAAAATATATTCTTTAATTATGATCAGACCAAACACATAAATGTTAAAAAATAGCCAAGTTCTTCTATACAAAAACCTTTGTGTAACTCGCCAAGTAAGCCCATCAAATTTTAGTCAGTAATCATTAAATAATAAAATTTCTCTATTACATTGTAGCTGTTTCAATATTATTCTAATTTAAATATTCGGTATTAAACCTTCATGAAGTAAGAATTTGGCGTACTTTTAGATCTCAGTACTTTTCACGGCTGACTTGTTACACAAAGGTTTTTGTATAGAAGAACTTGGCTATTTTTTAACATTTATGTTTTTGGTCTGATTTCACTCCTTTTTGCAAAGATTTTAATATTTTTCCATGTCAAAATCTCGAAAGATACGGATAGATAGAAGGGTGTACTCTACCTACTAAAATCAACTTAGTTTAAAGCTTCCTATTTCCTTTGGTATATTTTCTTTTTCTTATTGGTTGTTTTGATTTGCGCTTCAATTATTTCTTCTTGTCCTGGCAAGATACCTAACACTAACATACCTATCTTAATTACGGCAATCAGAAGTACTCCATATAAATTAAACATTTTCTCAGAAAGTGGGTGGATACCACGCCCCCTGAATGGAAAACCCAAATTTTTATTTTTGGTACTTTATATGCAATTTGAGCCCTACCGTTCTATCAAATTTCATTGTTCTACTGCAATCAGAAGTGTGCCATATAATTTACATCAGTTCTGAGGAAGTGGGCGGATACTACGCCCCTGAATGGAAAACTTCAAATTTTATATTTTTTTCTTTGTATGCAATTTAAGTCCTACCACTTTACCAAATTTCATCGTTTTACAACAGTCGGAAGTGCTCCATTCGACCAACACCAATTCGGAGAAAGTGGGCGGATACCACACCCCCTGAATGGAAAACCTCGATTTTTATTTTTGGTCCTTTATATGCAATTTGAGCCCTACCGTTCTACCAAATTTCATTGTTCTACTGCAATCGGAAGTGCGCCATGTATAATTTACATCAGTTCTGAGGAAGTGGGCGGATACCACGCCCCTGAATGGAGAACTTCAAATTTTATATTTTTTTCTTTGTATGCAATTTAAGTCCTACCACTTTAATAAACCGTCGGATGCTTTCTGGATGTCGAGAAAGCATTCGATAGCGTGTGGATAGACGGTCTAATCCACAAACTTCATCTTATGCAAGTACCTCCGCCATTAATAAAAATTCTCTTTTCTTTCCTATCTTTCAGGAAATTTTTCGTTCAATTAGATAACTGCAAGTCGAACATGAAGACCATCAGAGCTGGAGTCGCCCAAGGCTCAAAACTAGGCCCCTTCCTCTACAACTTGATGACTTCAGATCAACCTTCACCAATTAGATGCGAGAACCTTCTGTATGCTGATGACTCGCTCACCTACGCCACATCAATGTCACCTCTAATCGCTGTCCAAAAAGTAGAAACCCACATTAACAGACTCTTCCAATTCTACCAGAAATGGGGCATCCGAATCAATACTTCCAAATCGGAACTTGTCTGCTTCAGGAGACCTTCAACTGGTAGAGGCCTTCGCACCGCAACAATTTGCAGAAATCTGGTCCTAAGACTCCCTGACGGATCCTCCATAGTGGCAAAGCCAAATGTCAAGTACCTGGGAGTGCACTTCAATGAGTTGCTAAGGTTTAACCTGCACTCAAGAAATGTTCTGAAAAAGGCCAGCTGGGCCTTCAGCCGTTTGCACCCATTGCTGAAAAGAAGATCAGGTCTTAGCCAACCGACAAAGATATTAATCTACAAGCAGCTCCTGCGACCAGTGGTCAGCTATTCCTTCCCAGTCTGGTTTTCCATCTCGAAGACAGCTATGAAGGAACTTCAACTATTCGAAAGGAAGATACTGAGGATCTGCACTGGACTCTACTTCGACCGTCAACGACAGAAACACTACAGGAACAAGCATCTCTACACAGAAGCCAATTTAATCCCGCTGGACAAATATCTAGTTCTTTCAACGAAGAAACTAATGGGGAACATCATAGACCACCCGAATCAGCTTATGAGAAGGATGACCACAGAACAACGACATCCCGAGCCGCGGTACCTCAGTGTGATGGAAACTCTGGATGACAACGTAATCATGGACAACGAGGAAAAATTCTCGTTCTACGCTGACATTGGGTCAGCCTACCACCGCGGCTAAAACGCCATCCCTGCCCACAACCCACAAAAATCACCACTGACAACCAGGAATGAACACCCTGAGGACAATACAACCGACATTTTAAATTTAAAAAAAAAAAAAAAACTTTAATAAATTTCATCGTTTTACAGCAGTCGGAAGTGCTCCATTCAACCAACACCAATTCGGAGAAAGTGGGCGGATACCACGCCCCCTGAATGGAAAACCTCAATTTTTATTTATGGTCCTTTATATGTAATTTGAGCCCTACCGTTCTACCAAATTTCATCGTTTTACAGCAGTCGGAAGTGCTCCATTCAACCAACACCAATTCGGAGAAAGTGGGTGGATACCACGCCCCCTGAATGGAAAATCTTAAATTTTCGATTTTTTCCTCTACTTGCATGACAAGACCTACCGTTGTGCAAAGTTACAATATTCTACGATGTCGGGAAGTGCTCCATAATTTTGATGATCTGTCAGTCAGTCAGTCAGTCAGTTACGGTTTTTGTGATTTTTGAGGCCTTATATCTCAGGGACCGCTTATGATAGAAAATTGAAATTTGGTGAGGCGCCTGTGCTTGACTAGCTTAGCAAATACTCGGAATTTCAAGTTTCTGACTTCATTGGTACTGAAGATAGGAAGGGGTCAAATGTCGCCTGAGTTTGTTCCTGTAAAAAGGGTGTAGTGCCAGAACTTGGCTGGGCACTACCGTGCCCTTTGATGTTAAAGTGGGCATTTTTGGTAAAATTGTTTTAGATGCAAATAAAAACAAATTATTTCATCTTTCCCAACGTTTCGTCGATTTTCGCGACTTTTTCAAGGGTTTAATTTATAAATGTTTTTTGATTATTTTTAAATAAATGAATTAGTAATACACATTTTAGTAAATTAACATAGAAAACAATACTAAATAAACTATCATTTATTCATTTATTTAAAAATAATCAAAAAACATGTAACGTGGCTGGATAGAGCATTCATAATAAAACGTAAATATCTACTTATAACTAACATGCGAATCTAGGCATCTACCATCATATGTATAAATAAATAATTATAATAAGAAAAAAACTAGGCATACTACAACTACCTCTTTACCCATAATACATGTACTTAATCAGGAAAAGGTGATCATGCACACCTTCTCAACCATCTGAGAATAATTTTTTTGTTCGTAATTTGTACGACTCCAAGTACCAAGAAACATTTCCATGGTATCAATATTTACGTATTATGTAGCTTTGTTTATCCTTTAGCTGCTGAAAAAAAAAATATAGATTAGTCAATACAAATTAAAGTGTATAAAAGAATATGGGATATGAACTTTTACCTCAGCCTCAGCCATGGCGGCTGAGACTAAGATCTGTTCACATCTTTATGACGATGAACTTCTGATACTTACCGTTTATACTCGTATATACTTTGGATACAAATTAATTAGCAAAGTCTGGAAAAAAAAAGAAGAAAAAAAAGGGAATTAAGAAAGAATCTTTTTATATATAAATAAAATAAAATAATAAAACTTACCAAAAGCCTGTCCAACTACTTGCACGTTCTTATGAATTTTACACTTTCCTTGCACAAACAACTTTGACATAAGATTATAATAGTTTTATCTCACTCTTAAAAGAGTAAGAAAATATTAATATCTTTGCGACGACACTATATCATTTGCGGCGAATTCACTAAAAGAAATATAATATGAATTGTTGAAATAAATCATACAAGTAATAGATTTTTTTTAGGAGTAGGTATATTTAATTTCAGGAAACTTTAAACTCAATGTCGGTTACTTTCAAAAAAATTATAAAAGAAAAAAAAAAAAAAGTAATAAGTCCAAGGGTAGTTGCAAAAATGATTAAAGGTAGAAATGTGATTCAAAACAATACTGTGATATTAGATATAAGATAGAAATAGATTAGTAGTATAATTTTGTTAAAAGCTGTACTTAGACAATAGTAGTGAGTGCTAACTTTACATGAAAAGCGTAGAAGAGGAAATGAGACAGAAGAAAAAAATTAATAAAACGTTAATGATATTTGATTAAAATACCTACCTTTGCAGTTATAAACTTTGTAGTGATCCCACTACCTGATACCCTCCTAACACAATTGATTCCTTTTTCCCACGCATCTTCCACACTCCAACCACTGATAATTCAAACCAATTTATCGCCACCAATATAAAACCATAAAATATTGACCCACAAATGAATCCGCACTACGTAATCATAAAACGATCACTCGTCATAAGTACGACACAAACCAAGACCCATAAACTGCTATGAGTAATGGATACCCAATGTCCTACGGATTGTACGTAAACAAATCCAATGCATTAATTGCTGGCATTGAGGGAATCCCAGAACAAAATGCTGATAATGCATCTTAGCATGGGCGAGTGTCGCTATGAGAGAAGTGTATTGTGAAATATGATGCGGCGGCACATTTGTGAAAAACAATTAACTGGGTTACAATTTGGTTTGTAAATATTCTTCGTAATTCCAATTGGACTAATATATAGGAAGTATTACCAACTGGAATATCGATTATGAAATATCAGTTGGTGGATATATGTACTTGGATGATTTGCGTGAGTATTGGAATAATAAAGTATTTTGAAAACAGTATAAAAGGGCAGGAATATTTCAGAAATAGCATAGAATAGATTTACAAGAACTATTAACTTGGTCGCAGCCTAGCTCAAGACAGCGGGCCATTTTAATAAATAAAGGTAAAATATAGAAAATAAAAGCAAAATAAATAATAAATTTAAACTATTGGTCGCAGCCTAGCTTGAGACAGCGGGCCAATAAGTAACAAAAAAATTATCTTTTTATCTTTTCTATCCGCACAAGTCACTCTTCTCCCCTTGTGGAAAGCACGGTGACCTAGGCGTTATAACATTTTGGTGGCAGCGGTGGGATTTTCTATCAAAATCTCGCTACCGAAAGAACAAGAGACCTCTCTCTTGATGCGTACTGGGGCTATACACCAGAAAAAGTGTTAAAATTGAAGAAAACAAATTTTTTAAAATCCTATAATTGTAAGACCTGGCGAAATCCCAAGCGGACGCGGAGGCAAACTTTAGGTAGTGTAAAAGACCAGGTTGTAATTTTCAACTTTAGGGCGCGAAGCCTGCCTGGCAAGTGAACAGCAGTAAAAACAACGACAACAACAACAACAGCAGTAAAAACAACAACAACAACAACAACAACAGCAGTATCAACAACAGCAAGAAGTAAATTATATTTTTATTTTTTTTTTAATCATTTTCAAAGCATTTTATACCTACATACTCCTGCTTGTGAAAACGATTTTTTTACGAACAACGCTTAGGAACTTTTTTCTTCTCCTTAAAGTGAAACAAATTTTTTTTTAATTAATATCCGTTTCCTTCGACTTTCAACGACATTCCGCGTACACGTAAACAAAAGTCCTTGGTAGAGTTATTCGAACTTTTACCATACCACTACAGTCCTAACGAAAACGACATAAGTGTTGATCTGTCAAAAATGGAAGTAAAAATTTCTTTAAATGACGTGAACAACATCGTCCCCGAGTTCGGAGGGAATCCCGATGAACTAAATAAGTTTGTCGCTTGCGGCAACATCTTATTTTCTTACATAAAAGACGACACACAACATTCCTTGTTTTTAGACATAGTGAAAACAAGATTACAAGGGGTAGCATTCGAGCTTACCCAATACAAAACTTTAAATACGTGGCCTGAATTAATAGCCGAATCAGAGGGACAATTCAGAGAACGTATTTCACGCACAAGCGCACAGACAGAGCTTATTTCAGCTCGACAAAACCAAAAGGAAAGTGTAAAGGACTTCGGCGATCGACTAACAAAACTACTACATAAATTAGACAGGGCGACGCACCAAAGTACAAACGACCAAACAGTAAGGGCTTACCTTATTGCTGAAAATAAGCAGACAGCCTTACGCTCTTTTGAAGACGGGATTAAACACCCAAACCTGAGATTACTAATAAAAGCGTTTAACGCAATGGACCTGAAAGCAGCCATTGAATATGGCATTGCTCAATCTTCTCGGATAGAGAATGAACAAGGGGAATATAGAAATTTTGGCACAAGATCCCGTTGCCAGAATTGTAACAAACTTGGACACACAGCGGCATCGTGCTTTGGGGCATCCAATCAAAATCGCCCTCTTATTTGTCAAACCTGCAACAAAACAGGTCATACTTCTTCCACGTGTTACCGAAACACGAATTATCCCAACTTTAGACCCCAAATTAAGAGCGAACCAGCCCCTAAGTGCAACTATTGCCATAAAATGTTTCATACCGAGAATGATTGTCGGTTACGTTTAGAACATTCTAAAAATCTATCTAGACCACCTAGAAACTTCCCTACCTCCCACAATTCAAACCCATTTAAAGGAAATTCAAGCCACGAATTACGGCATTGTTGTTCAAATAAACATCCAGAAGATCTCGATAAAATTGAGTCGGAAAACGATTGCAGGGTGGAACAAGTCGGCAACTCCGCCCGAACGCAGAGAACTGCTGCCGACGTACATCCTATTCCGACCCAATAAATTTTAAAATAATTTTACCCTTCTGCCCTGAATTTAAAGACCCAGTCATTCGTCTTAAATTACACAGGACAACACAAGACTGTTCAACTTTATTAATAGATACAGGCGCCGACATTTGCCTTCTAAAAAACAAAAATTTGCCTTATATTAAACCTAAAAATTGTTGTGAAATTTTAACCATAGCTGGGGAACCTATCCAAACTATGGGTGAAATTACAGGAACATTAGAAATCGTTGATCTGAAAAGCATATCATTCTTAGAACATCCATTCCAAGTGTTGTCACACAAAACACATTTGGAATATGATGGAATTCTTGGGAACGATTTTCTCAATAGGTTTGAGTGTAAGGTAAATTATGAAAAAAGACAATTAGAAGTAAAAGCCTCTGCAATAATACGCCATTGCGACAACAAACAATTTTTTATACCTCAAAAGAAAGAAAATATAGCGAAATGTGAAGCTAATGAGAAGAAGGGAGACCGTAAAATATCTTACGAGATACCATCTACGGGTGAAAAAGGTCTCGAAAAAACTAAGTATGAGAAGGAAGAACCGAATAACATTGGTACAGCTAATTCTAAATCCCCAGATATATCTTTATACACGGGGATGAATACTGACAAAACACCATGTGAATCCACTGACGTTTCAGATAAAAAAGATTCATTAAAATTCAAACTCGACCAAAATCGTACAAAAGCTTTCAACCCAATTTTCTCAAAAACCTCACACGGCTATCCCGAAAAATCGAAAGTTAAAGAAATCTCTAGTTATGACAAGGCCAATATGAAAACACATAATAAAATAAATGAAAAAGATAAAACGAAACAATTAGAAGAAAAAGAAAACCCAGCAGAAAATAAGACTGAGGTAAATAAAAAATTTTATGAACAAAAAGAAAAAATTATTCTAAGGCCAAGAACTCAACAAATAATAGAGATACCATTTGAAGAAGAGGATTTAAATTATATTGTCACGCAAAAGGGTGAAGTAGCACCAGGAATTTACTTGGGCGAAACAATTACCCAAAACAAAAATTGCAAATTAAAGGTACTTCTAATGAATATTTTAGATTCAAATCAAGAAATAAATGTCAATAATATTAAAATAAAATACGAAAAACTCAATAAATACAACACTCTAGAGTTAAACAGTCTTAAGGACCCAGTACAGAATAGGTTAAAGAAATTAGAGTCACTCTTAGAACTCAAACATTGTAATATTGATGAAAAAAAAACCATTCTAAGTATATGCCGCGAATACAATGATCTCTTTTATCTAGAGGGAGATCATCTCTCTCATACAAATACATTGCAACATAAAATTATTACAAGTAAAGACAAACCCCCTCTGTATACTAGACCATATCGACTTCCAGAAAGTTCTAGACAGGAAATTCACAAACAGGTGAATGAAATGCTAGAAGATGGCGTGGTACAACCAAGCAATAGTCCATGGAATTCTCCTCTACTACTAGTTCCGAAAACGTCAGGACAAGATGGAACTAAACGATGGAGAGTGGTAGTTGATTTTAGGAAATTGAATGACATCACCGTCGGAGATGCTTACCCCTTACCCAATATAACTGACATTCTAGACCAATTGGGAAGAGCTAAGTATTTCAGTACTCTCGACCTTGCAAAGGGCTTTCACCAAATCCTCATGGACGAAACGGACAAATCAAAAACAGCTTTCAGTACTCCGTTTGGTCATTATGAATACAATCGAATGCCTTTCGGACTAAAAAACGCCCCGGCTACTTTCCAGCGTCTTATGAATAATGTACTAATGGGACTTCAAGGAATTGAATGTTTTGTCTATGTGGATGACATAGTTATTTATGGCTATGATTTAAACGATCATAATACCAGATTGATAAAGGTTTTAAAACGCCTTAGGTAAAATAATCTCAAACTGCAGCCCGAGAAATGTCATTTTATTAGAAAGGAGCTCACTTACCTGGGACATGTCATCTCAGAGGAAGGAATAAAACCTAATCCTGAGAAAACAAAAGCTGTAAAAACATTCCCTGTTCCCAAGAAACCGAAAGATATCAAATCCTTCCTTGGATTCGTAGGTTATTATCGAAAATTTATCCCTAACTTTGCTGAAATTGCAAAGCCATTGACAAATTTGTTAAAGAAAAATGTAACCTTTCGTTGGGACGCTTTTTGCGATGAAGCTTTCAGGATTTTAAAGGAAAAAGTCATTAACCCTCCTATCCTGACATACCCAGATTTTAATGAAGAATTTTTAATTACCACTGATGCCAGCGATATTGCATTAGGCGCCGTTTTGTCACAAGGTCCTATTGGCAAAGACAAACCGATTTTCTTCGCAAGTCGTACTCTAAACGAGAGTGAAACAAGATACACAACCTCTGAAAAGGAACTTCTTGCCGTAATTTACGCCCTGACACAATTCCGACCGTATGTTTATGGAAGAAAATTTACGATCGTTACTGATCATAGTTCGTTACAATGGTTGATAGGACGAAAAGATCCTACGTCTAGACTTATGCGATGGAGAATCCTATTAGAAGAATATGAATACAAGATTATCCACAAAAGGGGAAAATTAAACACTAATGCTGATGCTTTAAGCCGTATTCAAGGCGGTGATGAAACCAAGGTATTTGTGACTACTCGAAGTCAAAAACGGGCACAAGAAAAAGACGACCGACAAGAAGATAGAGACGACACAGCGTCCGTAAGTAATGGAATAATAAGAGAACCTCAATCAAAGTTTAAAATTATCGAAAAAAAAGAATCCATATTTTTAAATAATAAAGTCACCTTTAAAGTAATTATATTGCCCCTAGTAGAAACTGCAGAAGAGAAAATATTAAAACATCGTCTACCTGATTTCAAGAAACCCGATATATGTCAAGCCTGGATCCAAAAATTAGAACCCTCAAATGTCTTTTATTATACAGTTACATTACCTTTACCAATAAGAAGTCCTTCAGATCGAGAAAACATTAGGAAATGCATGAAAGACATCATATATGAATGTAATAAAAACAATTTATCATCAATTGCATTGTCAGTACCCATAAGTAATCAGCCTCAAAACGACTTAAAAACATTAATACTTGAAGCTTTCAAACAAGCAAAATTCAACACATATCTCCATATTGATACAAGGATACTAATAGAAAAACAAGAAGATATATCAAAAATTCTACATGAAAACCATGAGTCACCATTTGGTGGGCACCAAGGAGTAACAAGAACCTCCAAACGAATTAAGCAGTATTACTACTGGCCAACTATATCGAAAGACGTCAAAAATCATATACGTAAATGCGAGTCATGTCAAAAAAATAAATTATCTCGTAACAACAAAATACCCATGAAAGTTACCACCACCTGTAAATCCCCATTCGAACGTATAGCCCTAGACATAGTAGGTCCACTACCCGTCAGTTATGAAAATAACAAATATATTCTGACATTTCAGGATGACTTAACCAAATTCTCCGAAGCAATACCTGTACAGAACGCCGAGGCTTCAACTATAGCACGAATGTTAGTTGAACGGCTGGTTTGTCGATTTGGGATACCCGACTCGATCCTAACGGATCAAGGAACAAATTTTCTCAGCAATGTGTTTAAAGAAGTATGCAAAGTCCTCAAAACAAGAAAATTGCAAACAACCCCATACCACCCCCAAACCAACGGCGCATTAGAGCGTAGTCACAGGACACTTGCGGAATACTTACGACATTACATTGACAAAGATCCTTTCTCTTGGGACACATGGCTTCCATACGCTATGTTTGTATATAACACTACTCCACATAGTAGCACAAATTATACTCCATTTGAATTGTTGTATGGTTATCCTGCACGGATTCCAAATTCAATAAGTAGGGAACCACAAACTTTCTATAGTTACGACAATTACGCCTACGAACTAAAAAGCAGACTCCAACATGGTTACAAAATTGCGAGAGACACTATTCACGAGAAAAAAAAGAAAAACAAAGTTTATTATGACAAGAATGTTAGGGAAAAGAATTCAAAGTTGGTGATATGGTTTTAATGAAAAACCAGACGAGACAAAATAAACTATCAAGCTCATGGGACGGACCTTACGAAGTTACTAAAATTGTATCTGAAGTAAATACAATAATAAGAATTGGAAGAAAATCCAAACTAGTACATAACAACAATCTCCGACTATTAAAACGATGACAAGACAATTTAATACATTCAATTTTCAATTTTTTTCATCTGTAGTCAAGACAAACCCTTTTCAATTAACGAAAATTCAGACTCTTTATGTTTTAATATTCCTGGTATAAAAACGCACAACCACTCACCTTGCAAGTTCATAATGTCCAAAAGTTTCCTCAACAATATTATCAAGCTTAGAGCTCCAAATAATTGGCTATTTGCGTTCCAAAATAAACAAATCATTTATTCTCAATGTGCTGAAACTATATCTCAGAAATACTTAGAAGGTATAGGAATACTTCACCTATTTAAAAATTGCACCTATTCGGTTGCACATTGGAAGCTACCAACAGAATCAAATGCCGATTTTACTATCCCCGATTTTATTAAAAACATCTCACTAGTACACACAACCAATAATAATATAACCTACTTTAATATCACTACATTAGAAAATTTTCCAAACATTCACCTCTCCCAAACCTCATTTAAAAATAACTGGATAAAAATCAATGAAAATTTACGACAATTGGAGGACAGTATCTCTATAAATAATCTATATACTATGTTTTCCCCTGAATTGATATCCTATACAAACTCAGGAGCATTAATACTACTTATAATTCTGTTAATGATAATATTTATAAAATTCAGAAAAAACAAACAGAGTCGTAATGATGCGCCAGTTACATCAATCAAAATATGTACGGCAGAACCAAAAAATACTTTACCTGAAAAAGCTAAGCCCGTACAAAAAACGATGAACATATCGCCACCTCCTCCACCTCCACTACCTAGTGCTTTACCAAATACTATCACTAAGGGTCCCTCAACTTCTTTCAAACAAGAAAGTGCACCCCCCGTACCTAAACAAACAACCGTATTTAATTCATTAAAACAAACGATTATGCCTCAACAAATAGTACCTCCTCCACTAAAGCAAAAAAATCTTAAGTCATACTTTAACTGATACAACCGGACTGACTAACAATAACAAAAACAAAGACAAAAGAAGCATACAATTTGCACTAGATTTCACTAGAAGGCTAAGTTCTAGAAAATATCCTTCACGTTGTTCGCATCCCAAAGAATAATAGTTAAAAAAAAAAAGAAAAAATATATAAAAACATTTGTAAATACCACTAGCATAAATATAAAAAAAAACTCTTATACGAGTATAGAAAAAAAAAAAGAAAAAAATATATAAAAACATTTGTAAATACCACTAGCATAAATATAAAAAACTCTTATACGAGTATAGAAAAAAAAAAAGAAAAAATATATATTTAAACGTAAGTTAATATGGACATAAAAAAAAAAAAAAAAAAAAAAAAAAAAAAGACATTATTAATAAAATAAATCAAAAATTGAAAAAAGAATTTTAAATATACATAAATATAAATATATAAATATATATATAAATATACATATTGTTAACAAAATAAAAAAAAAATTTTTTAACCTCTTCAAGGACAACTTTAAATCACCATTATTATTAAAAAAAATGAAATTTTATAATTATTGTAAGGAAAATTCAATTGTAATTTTTTTTTTTCAAAAATAGTTAAAATAGTAGAAAAAATCTGAATTTAATAATTGTACAATTTCCTGAACTTTTAAACCGTTATACAGAAAATTAACCTCTTCAAGGTCAATTTTCTTTTTCGAAGGGGAGGAGGATGTAGTGATCCCACTACCTGATACCCTCCTAACACAATTGATTCCTTTTTCCCACGCATCTTCCACACTCCAACCACTGATAATTCAAACCAATTTATCGCCACCAATATAAAACCATAAAATATTGACCCACAAATGAATCCGCACTACGTAATCATAAAACGATCACTCGTCATAAGTACGACACAAACCAAGACCCATAAACTGCTATGAGTAATGGATACCCAATGTCCAACGGATTGTACGTAAACAAATCCAATGCATTAATTGCTGGCATTGAGGGAATCCCAGAACAAAATGCTGATAATGCATCTTAGCATGGGCGAGTGTCGCTATGAGAGAAGTGTATTGTGAAATATGATGCGGCGGCACATTTGTGAAAAACAATTAACTGGGTTACAATTTGGTTTGTAAATATTCTTCGTAATTCCAATTGGACTAATATATAGGAAGTATTACCAATTGGAATATCGATTATGAAATATCAGTTGGTGGATATATGTACTTGGATGATTTGCGTGAGTATTGGAATAATAAAGTATTTTGAAAACAGTATAAAAGGGCAGGAATATTTCAGAAATAGCATAGAATAGATTTACAAGAACTATTAACTTGGTCGCAGCCTAGCTCAAGACAGCGGGCCATTTTAATAAATAAAGGTAAAATATAGAAAATAAAAGCAAAATAAATAATAAATTTAAACTATTGGTCGCAGCCTAGCTTGAGACAGCGGGCCAATAAGTAACAAAAAAATTATCTTTTTATCTTTTCTATCCGCACAAGTCACTCTTCTCCCCTTGTGGAAAGCACGGTGACCTAGGCGTTATAACAACTTATTTACCTGGTTAAAACAAAGAAGTATGAAATACATAAGGGGTCTTGGCAGAAAAAGAAAAAAAGACAAAGGGATAGGAGATGACTTGCGATTTTCATAGAGTGAAGTTCGAGAACAATTCTGTTTGAAAGTTTCCTTTATTTTAAAGCAGTATAAAAATAAATAATTTTTTTTTGAAATAAAGTTTAAAATTTCACAAAAAAATAAATTCCGATTATAAATACGAAAAAAAAAAGAAAATTATAAATATTAATTATAAGAACAAACGAACAATACAAAAAAAAGAAAAGGCATATCAGAGGCGCTCCGCACCTACAGTGGTCTTAATAAGTGCTTCTGCCCCCATAAGGTCCAAGGTGCTCTGTCCATTGTAGAGGATACTTAAGTGTAAAACTAGAAACTATTTAAATACATACGAGTATATCGAGGAGTGTATTCTACAACCAAGGAAAGAAGACATAATTGAAATCTGTGAGGAAGAAAAGATAGAAATACCCAAATAGACTAAGTGAAACTCAGGTAGGTGAAAACACCGATTATTCGGAATTTACTCTGCATGGGTATAGCTTAGTGCCATTATTCTTCCCACATCACGGACTCGCGATTTATATAAGAAATGATGTTGCGTACCAACTTCAACCCCAATATGGTAAATGTTTAAATACGAACTTCAATTTTATATGGTTAAAATTCACGGTACACAAGCACATCATCCATACCTGTTTCATTTATCGAAGTCCAAACCTGGACAGAAATTCAACTTTTAACGAATTTGATGCTCTGTCCGATTCCATCCAAAGAATTGTTTTCCATTATCCTCACACTGAAATCGTCATTGCGGGCGATTTCAATGTACACAATTCTAGTTGGCTTCGCTTTTCTGGTCAGACAACACCCGAAGGAAGGTATGTTGAGGTCTTTGCTGAGTTAAACCACTTGACTCAACTTGTTAACGAGCCAACTCGAATTCCTGACGTTGCAGGTCAAAATGCCAACACACTAGACTTGTTTCTTACCTCTGATCCTGATAAATACACCATCAGTGTATTATCTCCTCTAGGCACATCAGACCACTGTGTCATATCTGCCAATTTCTCGTGTCAAAAAACCCCAGTTAAAGAGAAAACCCCCAAGAGAACCGTTTGGCAATACGAGAAAGCCAACTGGGACGGTCTCAATGATTTCTTCAGAAACTTTAACTGGTCACTATGCTTCCTCGATAGTGACGTGGACTCCAGTGCAGATATGATTACAAATTTAATTCTCATCGGAATGAGAGATCATATCCCGCATAGGGAAAAATCTATCAAACGGAAAGAGAACTCATGGTTTGATTTGAGCTGTAAAGAGGCTATCAGGTTCAGAGAAGTAAGTTTCCGATGTTATAAAGCCAACCCTACTGAGGAAAACCGGAATAAGTTTAAACAAGCTAGAAAGACCTGCAATGATCATATTCGATAGACCAAGTTCTTGCATGACCAACAAATTAGGCAAAAAATACTACAATGTCCCAAGGGTAGTAAAAATTTCTGGTCATTTGTAAAAAACATTCGAAATACTACTTCGTCCTCGGTCCCAACGCTCGTTGTCAATGACACCCCCTATGTCAGCTCACTAGATAAAGCCAATTTACTTGCAGCACACTTTGCTGCTAATTCGACGCTGCCAGAGAGTGTTATGACTCCTCCTGTACTTGAGAACACAAATTTTTCCATGGGACGAATCTTCTTTCGTACTCGTACAGTTGCAAGAGTCCTGAAAGATCTTGACATACACAAATCCGCTGGCCCGGATAGTATCCCTCCCATTGTTCTGAAGAGGTGTTCTTCAACGCTGGCAAAACCACTGCGTAAGCTTTTCTATCTATCCTATTCCTCTGGACTCTTTCCGAGTAGATGGAAAACAGCATTTGTCCAGCCTGTCCCTAAAAAAGGTGAATCTTCTTCCCCCTCTAACTATCGTCCAATTGCACTTACGTCCCTTCTTTCCAAGGTCATGGAAACACTGATAAATAATCAGCTCAAGAAATATCTCGAAGAACGAAAGCTTCTTAATGACCGACAATACGGCTTTCGTAGCAATAGGTCCACTGGTGATCTGATGGTATATCTCACCGAAGAGTGGCACAAATCTTTACATCGTTTTGGAGAAAGTAAGATTATTGCACTTGATATTTCAAAAGCATTTGATAGAGTTTGGCATCAAGCTCTCTTATCGAAAATGCGTGCATTTGGTATTGATGAATCTCTTCTTCGATGGATTAGAAATTACCTTTCAGGCCGCTCAATACAAGTCGTATTGGATGGCCTCAAGTCTGAAACTCATAAAATAAATGCTGGTGTACCCCAGGGCTCCGTTTTGTCTCCGACTCTCTTTCTCATGTTTATCAACGATCTCTTATCTGAAACTTCTAATCCATTAAATTGTTTTGCTGATGATAGTACCCTCAGCTTTTCATATTCGTTTAAAGATTCACTTCCTTGTTCTTCGGAAGTGGAACTTGAACGGCAGCGTATGATAAGCACATTAAATTCTGATCTTAACAGCATTGTCCATTGGGGAATAAAAAACCGTGTAGAATTTAATGCTTCAAAAACCCAATGCTGTTTTCTATCGTTAAAGCGAAACCCTCCCCTTTTGCCACTATCCATGAGCGGCACTTGCATTGAGGAAACTGAACAACTCTCTGTGCTCGGTATGTGCATTACAGACCACCTTGTATGGAATGATCACATATTCGACGTGGCCAAAAACGCTGCCAAGTGTTTAGGATTCCTTCGACGTTGCAAGAAATTTTTCACCCCTTCTGATCTGGCTGTAATCTATAAGGCTTATATTCGTCCAAAGCTCGAGTACAATTCCCATATTTGGGCAGGTGCTCCAATAACACACTTGAGTCTCTTGGATAGAATCCAAAAAAGAGCTTTAAAAATGATAGGTGATAGAAGTATAACAGAAACATTTGAATCTCTCGAGCACCGCCGAAATGTTGCTTGTCTTTCATTATTTTATCGTTACTTCTATAAGCAGTGTTCTAGCGAAATAGCCAGTTGCATTCCTCCCCTTAAACAATTTAACCGTAATACTCGCGCTTTTAGGAATGCTCATCAGTTTACCCTTGAGCCCAATTTCGGACGTACTGTGAAATACAGAGATTCTTTCTTTAGCCGGACTACACGCATGTGGAATGGCTCTACCCAGCTCTATTTTTCCTTCCCATTGTAATCTTCAAAAATTTAAAACTAATGTGCATCGGCATCTCCTTTTAAACCCTTCCTTGTTTTCCTAACGCTCGTACTGTGTTAATCATTTTAAGGGTAGTAATAACCCCTTGAGTGCGCGCTAATTATAAAAAAAAAAAAAAAAAAAAAAGTGATGAAATATATACATACAGTCGACGTCACCTATAACGACGTTGCTTATAACGACCAGCCGCTTTTAACGACCACTTTTTCTTCAGTTGGTTGGTTTTCATACAATTTGTACTAATGTGACGTCGGATATAACGTCGCCGGCTATAACGACTCGTTGGATATAGCGACGAATTTATAACAGAAAATACTTTTTTACCGCCGCTTATAACGACAACAAAAATTTCGTTTTCGAAATTGATTACATTCGTCAATGGCACAAAGAGTTGTTTAATAAAACAATTCTTTTGACGATAGATAATTGTTCTTGCCACCCGCATATTACAAATTTGACTGGAATTAAAATTGTATTTTTACTTGTTAATACAAAATCCGTACTCCAATCAAAGAATCATTAAAAATTTAAAAGTGTGCTTCCGAAAATTTTTCGTACTAAAAATGATTGGGCAGCATTTATGGTTGCAAAATCTTGAGATAAGTTACTCCCAATAAAATCTCTAATTGCTTTAGACATGCTGGGTTATGTTCTGCAGTACCTCTGATTAGATACACTTCACATGACGAGTTCAGCGAGGAGGATGATATTCCTTTAAATGAACTATTGCATACAATAATCCATAGGGTTGTACCAACTGAAGAATGATGGGAGCAATATACGAGTATAACAATAGACGATAACGTTGTAACATCGAAAATCCAAGCAGATGAAGATATTCTGCAAGAATTAGCTTGAGATCATCAAGACGAAGATAGTGAAGTGGATGATGAAGATCCAGAAAATTTACTCCTCCTCTTTTTTTATTTGCAATTATTCCAACGAAAATATTATAAGTCATTTCTCTGCTCTTGAAAAAAGTTTAAATATTGATTATTTAAAATTAATGAAAATAAAAGAAACAAAATTAACTGATTTTTTCAATCAAAATGCATAAACATTGAAATATTATTTATGTATGTTTATTGTTGTATTTTTGTTTTATTTTTTTTTTCTTACGTCGGATAAAGCGACCGCCGGCTATAGCGACCAGTTTAGCTCGGTCCCTTGGTGGTCGTTATAAGCGGCGTCGACTGTATATAGATATATGCATATATATAATTGGAGGATCAGAAGACAACTACAAGAAGAAAGAAATAAGACTTCAATCCAAGAATTAAAATAAAGTGAAATCAATAATTTTTTTACTTAAATTAAAACTAAATTACATAATTTCTTTAACTAAATAACGTAAATTTTACTTGAATTAATTAAATGTTGTGTAAGAACCAATCTGCTTTAAAGAGTTTGTCCAAATTGCCGCGGAAACTAATATTTTAGTAACAACTAATTCTCCAGTTCCTGATTTGTGCTGCCGGCAGGACGTCGAGGGACGAGTTAAAAAAATCGTAAGTAATCATAAATATATGTAAAATTTGTCCTGGGATGAACAAAGCAAATCCCCAACTTAAGCTTTTACTGTTAAAGACAGATATCGGTTCCTCTTTTTTTTTTATTTGCCTTTCAATTTTAATTTTCATTTTTTTATTCAGAAAATTCAGATTTTTCTTTTAACTCTTCATAAGATTTGTTAAATAAAGATTTTAAGAATTTTTTTTGAAATTGAATGAAATCTGATTTTTTTAATTTAATAAGAAGTTGGTAAGATGAAATACATCATGATGATGCAGTGTTAAATCTAAAGCGTGTGATGTGTGAAGAGACGTGTCAGGCCGTCTAAAAAGGTAACTGTCGTGACAGGACATGGTTAGACGATAAGTTTACATAGCTGAAAAGCAATTTAGGGGATATCTTCCATAACTTAGGCCAAGGAAGTTAGCGAAGGATGTGTCTCAGACATATGGGAGGGATGGCCAAGCTGTACCAACAACATCAGGTAAAACCTTACTGATTAGAGCGAACCATTGTCTTGGAGAGATGATGGATTGAGGATGTTATGCTCTTGATAAGCTAGGTAGGAAACAAATTAGGTTTAAGTAATTTAGAATTAGATGGGGGGTTAGTTTTACTTACTAGGTCTTAGGTTAGTTATAGTTTAGGTTGTAATAGTTGTGTTTCTATCCAACTTTAAGGAAGTGTAACATTCAGAATTATACGTCCTTTCTCCAAGGCAATGGCAAGGGTAAGCGAGTATGCATCTTTTCATTTCCTTTTTTTCTTTTCTTTTCATCGTCCGATCGATTGTCCGTCTGATTTTTTTATTTTTTTATTAGTTTACTTTCTTTTTCTATTAACAATGGCATGAACAATAGTGAAGTTGAGCCGAAGTTGTTTTATTTGAGACAAGAACTCCCCCGTCCGACGAGCTTAGCTGAGCCGAGACAAGCATGCCACCGTCCTAAAAATAAAGAATAAAGCAACAAAGTCGCCTCTGTGGCAAATAAAGGTTCATTTCAATGGCGCCCAACGAATTTTTTTACAATAGTCCTTACACCATCTTAAAACTTTTACTTTTCTATCTATGAGTCTGAAAATCTCTGCCCAAAATATAGGTCTATAGAACCAGTATTTCCGTGAGGAAATTTGAGGACTGATATAGATGCAGGAGTGGGACGAGTATGAAGGGCCATATGCATCGCGCTGTCCTGGAAAATAAGGCACAGTCTAGTTTCCAGAGAGGCGTGAGGTTTGGTCTTGAAAACTCGTCCGTGTTGATGCGTAACTGGAAAATCAGGCCAGCCTCCTATAAGGGTTATTCACCCGTTGCAAGTAGTGGCAGGAAAGAAAGGTTATGCATCAACACTCGATCAGAAAGGTTCCAGCTATGAAAAGACAGACTCGACAAACAGGACACACTGACATTAGGTTCCTTAGTAGATAAGGATACCTGGCATAGGATCTTCACACATCACCGCAAAACCATATTTGGCCACTTCTACAAAAAGAAAAAAAATTACAGAAATCGAAATTAACAAAAAAAAAAAAAATTAAATTACCTCAAGATTGAATAAAATAATCTTTTTGAGATTTTTGCTTTATTTTGTTTATTTGAGATCGATTTTGGGATTAATCTTTAATTTTAGTCCTCTCTTTTAGTTTTTTTATTATTTACCTTTCCTTTTTTTACTTTAGCTATAAATTTTGAATTTGGTTAGTTTTGAATTTGAAATTACTTAAAGAAAATTTATAAATTTTTCGATTTTCTTTTATGAATTTTTAAAGTTTTTCTTTTACTTTTGAGTTTTTAGGGGAGACAAAAGTTTTAAATAGTGAATAGAAATATAAAGAATTCATTTTTCTTATTTTTTTTTATTTTTTATTATCCTTAGAGATACATTTTTTCGAATTTAATTTTTGTACTCTTTCTCTAACAATATATTTTTGAATTCCATATATTTTTCTTTATTTTTCTTTTTTTATACAAATATTTGAAATCAATTCTTTTTATCCATTTACATTTCATTCAAACAAACAGATTTTTGAATTTTTTTTGTTCAGAGATAAAAGTTTTTTTTTAGATATAGAATTATTATATTATATACATACTAGTATTTTAAATTTACAATCATGGTAGGTAGAAGCAGAGGAGGTATTTCTAAAAACACCTTACCGAGAACAAGCACTAGGTATCCTCTAAGGAATCTTTTGGGACAGGCTGAAGACAGAGCATCTATACCCGGGGATAACCCCAGTGCAATGTCCACTCTGAACGACAATGCTCTGACTAGGTCACTAGATGACAACCCACCAGGAGCATATGGCTCCGATGTGCCTCTACCTAGAGGTAGAATTCAAAGTGAGTCAGTGAGAGAATTTACTCTTCGTCGGCCAACTATTGAGGAGGTCAACGAGAATAGTAGCCTTCACGGCACAGAAGATGAATATGATATTCTCGATCAGATCCGTTTAATACAGATTGAAGAAAGAACCATTCGCACTGATATGGAAGCTCTTCATCGAAATACACAGCGTGAACAAACACGTAAACAAGTTGATTCCAACATGGATTTCATTCGAAGAGTTTCTGAAGTGAATACAGAACCTCTAGAACGCAATTCTCAACGAAATAGAAATCGCCAACCATATGAAACAAATTCAGATTTTATTAGACGAGTTACCGAAGAAAGTATCTCCAATAAGATAGAGACCGCAGTGTCAGTAGCTATTCATGAATGTAATGATAGAACTTTGAATATGTTCCATGAAGGTATGACGAGAATGTTCGTTTCTATGGAAAACAAACTCAAAGAAGTTAATAAAAAAATAAGTGAACTTGAAGGCGCTTCCATACAAAATGGTTTTCCACCTCAAGCCAAACATTCGGAAAACATATTTCGATCTAAACCTATGGCGCCAGACCCAGTTATCCCTCAAACCTTACCAACATTATCCCATACTTCTAATTCGAGATTACCAAGAAATGTAGACACTCAAAGTTTTAGGGATTCTAGACGGATAGATGTACACAAATGGGGAATCAAATTTGATGGGACATGTAAGTCTATGCCTGTTGAAAGTTTTATTTTTAGAGTTGAGACACTTCAGAGACAGTGTGCACTGAGCAATGAAGACCTGTTTGCTAATTTTCATCATTTGTTATCAGGGGCTGCCCAGATATGGTATTGGCAGTACCTTGAAGAAAATGCAGGAGACGTAATGCTCAATTATTTTGATTTAAAATCTGAGCTACTAAACCAATTTAAAAATAGAAGAAAGGATCCTGAAATTCTACGTCAAATAATGGATAGGAGACAACTTCCCAATGAAAATTTAGATGAATTTTACAGCGATATTAGAGCCTTATTCTTGCAAATGCGAAACCGACCAAGTGAACAAGATCTTATAGGAATCTTAATGCCTAACATTAAAGATAGAGTTGCAAATCTCATCTTCAGCAGTTCAATAAATTCAATTCACGAATTAAGAGAACAGTGTAGGCGAGCTGAAATTCACATAGCAACTAGAGAGGTTAGGTTTCGAAAAAACGTAAGTGAGGTAGACTATAGGAAGCATGAAAGACAGGAAAATGATTTGGTAAGAGAAGATATTTCTTACGTCATAGATGACGAAGAATATGATATAGCTGCAATTCAGCAAAATATAGGGAATTTTAATTATGACAAGAAATCAATAGGTCTACAAAAACAATTAGAAAAAGAAAAAAGACATTTAGGTGGAAATGGACATTTGAAAGAAGCAGATATAAATAAATCAACTTGCCCTTCGAGCTTTCATGCTATGACATGTTTTAGTTTTGGACAAGGAAGTATATCTTTCAAATGTGCCTCATGTTTGGGAAAAGTTCAAGTCGGGAGTGCGTCCGGGAATCAACTACCGACGAAAAGTCCACTTCCCGGAAATCCGAGCCCCTCGGAAAAGTAAATATTTTGAAAAGAAATGAAAATGAAACGAATAAAATAAGACCTGACACAAGTCCTAGAAAAACTCTCCACCAAAGACTAATCGACTACCAAAATGCAAGAAAACGAATTTTCGGTGAAGAGTTATTACAAACTACAAAAAAATCAAAAAATTATAAGAAAATTTTAAAATTAAGGGAAATGTGTGCAATAAAAAGATTTCATAAGAATAGGATAGAGTCATCGATTTTAACAAACACAGATGATAATAGGCCATATACTAAAGTATATATCGATGGTGAAGAGATGCTCGGTTTATTGGATAGCGGAGCATCTGTGAGTTGTTTAGGGAGCAGTGCAATCGATTTTATAAAAAATCACAACATAGAAATTACAAAGATGAATATACTAGGTATAAGGACAGCTGACGGAAATAGTCAAGAAATAATAGGTAGATTCAAAACAAAGGTTTCATGGGGAAAGAATATTCAAGAAATGGAGTTGTATGTTGTACCGGACTTACAACAAAAGTTATATTTGGGAGTAGACTTTTGGAGATTCTTCAATGTAGCTCCCCACATCGTCTGTTCTCTTGATACTACATCGCCGATGGGAGGACAAAATCTAGATCCCGTAAGGCAACTCTCACCAGCACAAGCTGCAGAATTAGAGCGGGTCAAACTGCTTTTTCCGTCATTCGCAGTGTTGGGATTGGGAAAAACAAGTCTAGAAGAACACGTCATTGAGATGGAAGACGAAAGCATTCCCATCAAACAACGACACTACCCAATCTCACCTGTAGTACAAAAGCTCATGTATGCGGAACTTGACCGAATGCTCGCACTAGGAGTGATTGAAGAAAGTAACAGCGCTTACAGTTCTCCAGTGGTGCTGGTGAGGAAACCTGGGAAAAACAGGCTTTGCTTGGATTCACGCAAAGTGAATGCAGCTACCAAGAAATTCGCATACCCTCTTCCGCATATAGAAGACATTATTAGTCGCCTTCAAAATACCCACTTTATATCAAGCATCGACCTTAAAGATACTTTCTGGCAGATTCCACTGGAGACCAGGTCAAGGGAGAAGACAGCTTTCACAGTCCCTGGGCGGCCATTGTACCAGTTCACAGTCATGCCGTTCGGCCTGTGCAATGCCGCTCAGAGAATGTGCAAGCTGATGGATAAGGTCATTCCCACTCGTATGAGAGAGAATGTCTTTGTCTACCTGGATGACCTCTTGATCTGTTCTCCAGATTTTGGAACTCACATTAAGGCTCTGGAAGAAGTGGCTAAGAGTTTACGTGAAGCTGGTCTCACTATCAACGTGGAGAAGAGCAAATTCTGTTTTAAGGAGATAAAGTATCTTGGTTATTTCATCGGTGATGGGTGTCTGAGAACAGACCCTGAAAAAGTCTCTGCTGTCAAAGATTTTCCATTTCCAGGGACTCCTAAGCAACTCCGTCGGTTCCTGGGGATGACGGGGTGGTACAGACGATTTATACCTAATTTTGCAACTATAACTGCCCCCATGACAGACTGTTTGAAAAAAGGTAAATCATTCTCAATGACAAACGAAGCAATCAAAGCCTTTAATGAACTTAAAAACATGTTGATAACTGCACCAATACTTACGAACCCAGACTTCTCGAAACACTTTTACATTCAGTGCGATGCTTCGACTTCCGGTGTAGGGAGTGTGCTTTTTCAGAAAGATACCGAGGGGAACTAACGGCCCATAGCATTCATGTCCCAGAAGCTTAATTCCGCACAAAGGAATTATACAGTGACTGAACTTGAATGCTTGGCGGCCGTTCTGTCGGTAAAGAAGTTTAGGGCATATATTGAGGGATTACCATTCACTATCATTACAGATCATGCCAGTTTAAAGTGGTTAATGACCCAAAAGGATCTATCTGGACGTTTGGCCAGGTGGAGTTTTAAACTGCAAGGTTTTGATTTCACGATCGAACATAGGAAAGGTATCCTCAATATAGTCCCTGATACTCTCTCGCGTATACATATGGACGAGCTCAATCCCGATAAAGAAATACAGGAAGTTGATCTCAGTTCTCCATATTTCTGTTCACAGGAGTATGAGGAACTGAAGAAAACGGTAGCCGAAAACAAAGACCGTCTCCCTGATGTATGTGTTTCAGAAGGTTTTGTTTATAAACGGACAGACATGAGGACTGGCGACGAACTACAGGAAGACAGAGCTTGGAAACTCTGGGTTCCGAAGGAGTTGCATAGGAGCCTCTTGGAGGCGGCACATGATTCCCCAGCAGCAGGACATGGTGGGATTCATAAGACTTTAGCGAAGTTACGACAAAGGTATTTTTGGCCAAATATGACCATTGATGTAAAAGAATATGTGAGTTCATGTGACGTGTGTAAGTGTAATAAGCCGTTGAATGTTATTTCACGACCACCAATGGGAAACCAGGTGATAACAGAAAAACCTTTTCAAAGGTTATACATAGATTTTTTAGGGCCATATCCTAGAACAAAAACCGGACACACTCACATATTTATATGTTTAGATCATTTCAGTAAATTTGTCTTCTTAAGACCGATAAGAAAAGCTACCTCAGCTGAAATAGTGAAGTAACTGGAAGAGAATATATTTCATATTTTCGGCGTACCAGAATACATACACTCGGACAATGGGAAACAATTTACTTCGGAACTGTTCGCGAGCTTTCTGAAGAGATATGGAGTTAAACACACCCGAACCGCTTTTTACTCGCCACAAGCGAATGCATCGGAACGAGTAAATCGCTCTGTTTTAGCTAAAATTAGATCATATCTAGAGAGCGATCAAAGAAATTAGGATGTACATGCAAGTAATGCGGCCTTTTCTCTAAGAAGTGTGATCCATGATTCTATAGGTTTCGAACCATATTACGCTGTGTTTGGTTCGCAAATGGTCCAACATGGGGGATCATACGAACTTCTGAGAAAATTAGATGCTTTAAAAGATAGTAGTATTACAGTAAACAATAAAGCCGATAAGTAAGAATTGATAAGGAAGAAAATTTTTGAGAACCTAAAGTTAGCTCACCAAAAAACAGAAAAAGTTTATAACACTCGAAGTAGGGATATACAATACAGCGTAGGACAATTAGTTTTTAGACGAAACTTTAAACAGAGTACCTTAGCAAATTGCTATAATGCAAAATTAGGCCCTAAATTTCTGAAGTCTATTATATTAAAAACTATCAGAAACTCTTTATATGAGATAGGAAATCTCAGAGGAGAAAAGGTTGGAATCTTCCACGCAAAGGATCTCCACACGTAGAGATCAAAGGAAGTGACGAATGCCACTGTTAATGCATACCCTCTGTGATAATTTGTCGCAATATACTACTGTGATAAAATTTGTGATATAATACTGTGATATGAGCCTATTTTAGATTTTTTGTTAGTTAGAGATTTATTTATTTTTTATTTATTTTTTTATTTATTTTTTTTTTATTTATTTAGAGACTTTTATTTATTTACATGACAACACTAAGATCACAAGGTGTCGAACAGACCGGTCTTCATGTTTCAAAAAGTTTAATGTGCAATATAGTTTTAAGAGTGTTCACAATATGCAACATAATATGCAATAAATTGAATTCCTGTGATAATAGTTTTAAGCTTTCCATCTGTGATATCTACACATAGTATGTTTCCGCCATGTAAAACATGAACAACTCAAGAAAAAAATTGATAGACACAACAATGTCACTATAAATCCTTTTACTAAGGAAAATGCCCGGCTAAGTGATAGATGCATGATAGTTCAGGGCGGGGCTCTTGCCACACGTTAGATATGCAAGCAAAATGCACTATTGCACAACCTCAGCCACAAATTTTTACGAGGCTTCTGACCTCACGACCATTCCGTCACAATCGTCGATACTGTAATGTGGCTGGATAGAGCATTCATAATAAAACTTAAATATCTACTTATAACTAACATGCGAATCTAGGCATCTACCATCATATGTATAAATAAATAATTATAATAAGAAAAAAACTAGGCATACTACAACTACCTCTTTACCCATAATACATGTACTTAATCAGGAAAAGGTGATCATGCACACCTTCTCAACCATCTGAGAATAATTTTTTTGTTCGTAATTTGTACGACTCCAAGTACCAAGAAACATTTCCATGGTATCAATATTTACGTATTATGTAGCTTTGTTTATCCTTTAGCTGCTGAAAAAAAAATATAGATTAGTCAATACAAATTAAAGTGTATAAAAGAATATGGGATATGAACTTTTACCTCAGCCTCAGCCATGGCGGCTGAGACTAAGATCTGTTTACATCTTTATGACGATGAACTTCTGATACTTACCGTTTGTACTCGTATATACTTTGGATACAAATTAATTAGCAAAGTCTGAAAAAAAAAGAAGAAAAAAAAGGGAATTAAGAAAGAATCTTTTTATATATAAATAAAATAAAATAATAAAACTTACCAAAAGCCTGTCCAACTACTTGCACGTTCTTATGAATTTTACACTTTCCTTGCACAAACAACTTTGACATAAGATTATAATAGTTTTATCTCACTCTTAAAAGAGTAAGAAAATATTAATATCTTTGCGACGACACTATATCATTTGCGGCGAATTCATTAAAAGAAATATAATATGAATTGTTGAAATAAATCATACAAGTAATAGATTTTTTTTTAGGAGTATATTTAATTTCAGGAAACATTAAACTCAATGTCGGTTACTTTCAAAAAAATTATAAAAGAAAAAAAAAAAAGTAATAAGTCCAAGGGTAGTTGCAAAAATGATTAAAGGTAGAAATGTGATTCAAAACAATACTGTGATATTAGATATAAGATAGAAATAGATTAGTAGTATAATTTTGTTAAAAGCTGTACTTAGACAATAGTAGTGAGTGCTAACTTTACATGAAAAGCGTAGAAGAGAAAATGAGACAGAAGAAAAAAATTAATAAAACGTTAATGATATTTGATTAAAATACCTACCTTTGCAGTTATAAACTTATTTACCTGGTTAAAACAAAGAAGTATGAAATACATAAGGGGTCTTGGCAGAAAAAGAAAAAAAGACAAAGGGATAGGAGATGACTTGCGATTTTCATAGAGTGAAGTTCGAGAACAATTCTGTTTGAAAGTTTCCTTTATTTTAAAGCAGTATAAAAATAATTAATTTTTTTTTTGAAATAAAGTTTAAAATTTCACAAAAAAATAAATTCCGATTATAAATACGAAAAAAAAAAGAAAATTATAAATATTAATTATAAGAACAAACGAACAATACAAAAAAAAGAAAAGACATATCAGAGGCGCTCCGCACCTACAGTGGTCTTAATAAGTGCTTCTGCCCCCATAAGGTCCAAGGTGCTCTGTCCATTGTAGAGGATACTTAAGTGTACAACTAGAAACTATTTAAATACATACGAGTATATCGAGGAGTGTATTCTACAACCAAGGAAAGAAGACATAATTGAAATCTGTGAGGAAGAAAAGATAGAAATACCCAAATAGACTTAAGTGATGAAATATATACATATATAGATATATGCATATATATAATTGGAGGATCAGAAGACAACTACAAGAAGAAAGAAATAAGACTTCAATCCAAGAATTAAAATAAAGTGAAATCCCTAATCGAATTCAATAATTTTTTTACTTAAATTAAAACTAAATTACATAATTTCTTTAACTAAATAACGTAAATTTTACTTGAATTAATTAAATGTTGTGTAAGAACCAATCTGCTTTAAAGAGTTTGTCCAAATTGCCGCGGAAACTAATATTTTAGTAACAACTAATTCTCCAGTTCCTGATTTGTGCTGCCGGCAGGACGTCGAGGGACGAGTTAAAAAAATCGTAAGTAATCATAAATATATGTAAAATTTGTCCTGGGATGAACAAAGCAAATCCCCAACTTAAGCTTTTACTGATATCTGTCTATATCGGTTCCTCTTTTTTTTTGATTTGCCTTTCAATTTTAATTTTCATTTTTTTATTCAGAAAATTCAGATTTTTCTTTTAACTCTTCATAAGATTTGTTAAATAAAGATTTTAAGAATTTTTTTTGAAATTGAATGAAATCTGATTTTTTTAATTTAATAAGAAGTTGGTAAGATGAAATACATCATGATGATGCAGTGTTAAATCTAAAGCGTGTGATGTGTGAAGAGACGTGTCAGGCCGTCTAAAAAGGTAACTGTCGTGACAGGACATGGTTAGACCACAGATAATTATATACAGATGTCTCACCTCCATACAAAATTCTGTCATCGAAAATTTTCTCGAGCAGACAATCTCGAGCAGACAAAAGCTTTCTTAAGAAGGTTTCATAAGAAGAAGAGAATTTTATAGTCATTCTGAATTAAAAAGAGAACAATATACGAGTAATATTTTCTCTTCTGTTTAAGGACTTTTTTTTATTATGCGCGAGAAAGATAATACTGGCAGACAATGCGGCTACCTTTGTTCATGTGGAATAGATAGGTATCTACCAAAAAAAGCAAATTCCTACTGTGGTATCCTATTTTTTTTTAGAAAAAAGGCAAAAGGTAAGGCATTAGGTAGATAGAACATACGAGTATTCTATTATTATCTATATCATTTGTATTATATTAATTTATAATCTTTGTTTTTTTTTTTTTTTAAATACCTTACACCTGTTCGTCATGTTGATATTGTTTGTTTGTGTGTGTTCATCCATGGAGTAGCCGCATGTATAGGTCGGTATTCTATGAAGAATGTGCATTTGTTTTTCTATAAGTTTGACAATACAGAGCCCACACCGCGCACGGGTGAATGAATTTCAATTTTTGTACAGAACATTTTTATGAAGTTTCCTAAAGTGTAAGAGTTAAGAGTGTTTAATTTTTTTTTCTATAAAATCTACATGGACTTTCTTAGAACTAATAATATTATTACTAATTCAGTTTTGCTGAAATGGAAAAAAAACACCACCTTTAGTTAGTTAGTTGTTGAAAAAACTTTATTTGAAAAACTGCTTTAAAATTTACAAAATGATAGCCTTAAGTTTAATATGGTTTGGCTGATAGCCGTCTACCAGATTGACAATTTATTTAAGCTTAACTTGTTTATTTGTTTATTTAAAAGTTTCCTTCGAGGATGCGTTCCCTATAGTTCAGTGCATTAATTGTATATTTATATAAAGTTACACAGCCTAGTTTACCGTTCAGGACATCCAACGTGTCATTAAATTCCATCGAGGCCACTCCAAAGTACCTCACACGAAACTCCTTCAAAATGGGACATCTGGCGACAAAGTGGTACACATCTTCCCTCTCTTTAAGGTTGCAGAGGTCGCATAGAATCGGTAGGTCGGGTCGATGCGGTATATAGTTTAATTTTATAAGTTCGCCTCTAATTTTAAATATTACATTTATCATATGTATGTGGTAGCGATTGAGCAAATACGTACTTTCATGAAGATCCATATTTAGTTTGGTGTAGATCAATCTATATTGCGAGGATTGCGCTTCTTGTTTAAAGTTTGCGTATGTTGAGTGGCTAACTTTCTTCAATATTGTGCTAAACTTTTGTCTTAAATCTGAAGGGCTCATTTCTGGTACAAATTGGATGTTTTCACCTACGCAAACAGCCAGCTCTTCCCACTTTCTTACCAAATTTCCCCTGGTTGATAACATCTTTTTAAGCACTAGGTTCGGCAGCCTTCTTTCATCCATCTCCATCACCTTAATAACGTATTCAAAGTGCAGTTTTAGGGTCCTTAGGAACAAAGGCGGTTCAGTTGTTTCCAAATGCAGCATATAGTTTGGCGTGCAGCTTGGTAATTTAAAAATGCGTTTTAGAAAATATCTGAGGAACTTTTCAACATCTTCTAATTGGGTGTATCCCCAAACTTGGGCCCCGTACAGCAGTATGGAAGCTGAGGTTGCATGAAAAATTTTAAGCTTTGCACTATGTTCGATATAATTATTATCTATACAACGGTTCCATACTGAGGAAACCGCTCTTTTCGCTTCAGCTAGCTTTAACTCAAAATGTTTTTTCATGTTGAGGTTTGAAGAGACAAGTATTCCTAGATACTTATATTCACGAACTACAGCAACGTTTTCTCCTTTGTATGTCCACTTTTCGTTATTTGCATATCTACCGCCTCCATCCCTGAATATCATAATTTTAGATTTTTGCAAATTAACGGAAAGATTCCAGTTTTCACAATAGTTCTCCAGCCGATTCATCATTCGCTGCATACCTTCAACGGATTCAGAAAAAAATACGATATCATCCGCAAATATAAGACCAGGTATACGCATATTACCAAAGTGAATTCCTCCTCCAATCTCTTCCACGATATCGTTAATAAATAATATGAAGAGTAACGTGCTCAGTACGCAGCCTTGTTTAACTCCCATTTGTGTTGAAAACTCTTCAGAAATGCACTCACCATCCCATACGTAGGCCACGTTGTTTTCGTACATCGCTTTGAGTAAGCCAATAATTTTTCCCGATATACCCAACTTATACAGCTTATAAAAAAGAGCTTCACGGGCTATTGTATCGAATGCAGCACGTAAATCGACGAAAAAGACGTAAAGTTTATGTTTCCTTCTTTTGAAGCTCTCCGCAATATTTAACAGGCTGAATACTTGGTCTAAAGTCGAATAACTTCTCCTAAATCCAGCTTGAAATTCGTTAAGGATTTTCTTCTCTTCAGTCCACCGTGTAAGTCTATTAAAAATTAAGGTACTAAAAAGCTTGACCGAAGAATTTAAAAACGAAATGCCCCTATAATTTTCAGGTGCGTCATAGGATCCTTTTTTATGTAGTGGGAATATAATTGACTTTTTAAAACTTTCTGGAACGTCTGCGCTTGCAAAAATTCTATTAAACTCTTCAGTCAATGCAGACAGGAATTCTGGTGTGCTGTTTATATAAAACTCAACCGGGACTCGGTCATCCCCCGGTGCTTTTCCAATTTTAGATTTTTCAATAACACGATTTACTTCAGAGATCGAAAATGGTGCATCGAGTATCTCATCCTCAAAATATGGGGCTGCGTAATGGGGAAGCGGTGAAAATTGTGGTGCGTTCAGCAAGTTCATAAAGTAGTTGCGCAATTCCGGAGCTCTCAGTGATGTAGCAATGTAATTGGTCCTCCCGTTGATTGCTTTCGCGGCTTTCCAAAACTCTGCCGAAGATCTTGACGAGTTCAAAACGAGAATATTTTGTTGGTGCAATTTCTTTCTTTTCTCGAAACAGAGTTGCTTAAAATACTTATTTGCTTCTGCGTACATGCTTTTGAAAAAAGGTGTGTTGTATGTCCTCAACAACTTTAAGAACGCGAACAACTTTTTTCTAGCTTTTTGGCACTCATAATCAAACCAACGCTGTTTATAATTGTCGATTTTAGGGGGCCTTTTAGCGGTTGTTGGGACAGCTTCAATTATTATTTCGGTTAGCTCTTTCATTTGAAGCATATTGCGCGACCTGCATAAAGCAAGATTTTCGTTCAGATTGATCTGATAATCAGTACGAAAACTATCACTCCATTTCAACCTAGGGATTAAGCCCAATTGCTTAGCGTGAACTGCTTCATATCCCGAGATTGTACACGTTACTTCCAGGGGCATGTGGTCGGAATAAATCTGTGCTCCTATTCTGAAATCGCTAAGTATCTCATTCCACTTTCCAGATACAAAACAATAATCTATAACGGAGCAAGATGTTCCACGCAGAAACGTGAACTCACTACTCGGATCGCCTTTACAGCTCCCATTTAACATCCTTGCGTCCAAATTATCGGCCATTTCTAATAATTTAGAACCCTTTCCATCACATATTTCGTCTTTTGACTTTCGAGTTGAATTGATGAGAGGCGATGCAGTTCCACTAACAAAATTATTTTGCGATAGTCCAACCCTAGCATTAAAATCCCCAATAAGAAGAACATCCACTGAGCCTAGATTCTGTAGTACTTCGCAGAGCCGGTTATAATCACTCATCCAGTGTGAACAATTCAAGTACACAGGTATGATGTGTAACGCTGAACCGTTTAATTTTAATTCTAATATCTCTGCTTCTTCAACCCTTTTAAAGCTCGATGTAACTCCTTCAAGATATTTGCGATATCCCCACAATTCACCACCACTACCTCTTCCAAACGTATTTGCTTTCACTGCTGGGATCCATTTTAATTCATAATTTATAAAAATTTCATTAAATTTAGAGATTTCATTTTCTAATACATGCGTTTCAATAAGTACGAATATATCAAAACATTTTATATAATTAAAAAAATTCGTAACTAAAAATTTATT
The DNA here is from genome assembly GCA_911387755.1 of Chrysotoxum bicinctum. Lineage (NCBI taxonomy): Eukaryota > Metazoa > Arthropoda > Insecta > Diptera > Syrphidae > Chrysotoxum > Chrysotoxum bicinctum. The sequence goes on from OU426987.1 coordinate 163,447,775, forward strand.
TTTAAGTCCTGCGACATTAAACCCTAAAATACTTAAATTAACACAACTAATTTGTTTCTGGTAGACGGTTACACCTCATTCCATTCCATCGTGTGAACGGCTACTTGCTTGCTGTCTCCCTCGCGTGCTTGTGTTTGCACCTAAACTATTATTGTCGCTGGTCTGGCATTGAAGAAATGAAATGTGACCAACTTCAGATGTTTTACTTGAATGTGACATTTTGTGTTTGGCATTTAGATTATTTACGTTTTTATTACTACGTTCTACTTCATTCATAAAATTTTGAAGATCGTGAAATAAGCTAAGTTCACCGCCAAATGTATTCCGTAGCACCTCCAGGGGATCTTTTGTGCCACAGATTAATCCATGCGTGAAATCCCAAGTGAATATGTTGTTGAGAATGAAAAGCTTATCATCCTTTTGTTGGATTTTTGCATGTGGAAATCTATTGCGCAGGAACCTGGAAATTGGGAGCAGTAAGTTCTTTTTACGGCGAGTGTTGTACGGGAGGTCTTTATGGACGTGGATTTGAGTGTTTTTTAAAGATTTTGTATTGCGAAGTACCGTCCAGGCTGCGCTTCGAGAGTTGAGCTTGACAACGATCATTGCTGTACGACTGTTGGAAGGAGATACCGAATGAGCATGCTCAATCATGGAACTTGAGTTCTGAGTTCCCAACAGGCCAGCACAGACAGACTTGGCTTTTTCTCTCATGTCAGTATTTGCTTCCATGGGCATGTGCACCACGACATTCGACTCGAAGCTCTTTTGCAACAAATTATCTATTCGGTTCTCTAATTCATTGTTACGTTGTTCCAAAGAGATAACCTTGGCTGTAACTTCTTCGTACTTCGATTTCAAGCCAGTGAATTCATCGCGCAGCACTTGGAAATCGGCTTTTGAAGGAAGTTCTTTTATTAGATTTTTGTTGCTTTCTTCGAGCAATTGTTGGAAAATAGCGACAGTTAATACCAATGATGATGCCAATATTGTCGTTGAAAATATTCTACGCTTTTCTTCTCTCAAATGGTCGGGTGAAGTCGCAAGCAGGTTCCTCTTATTCATGAGTTGAGGTTATGCTTAAGATTTTGGCAAATTTCATTCAATTTCTCTTAATTTCTAAGACTTACAAGGTTGTTGGATTGTTTTGAAAGGATAGTCAATTTAGCTGGTTTTTGATCAATTTTTTAGAATTCTTTGTGCACTTTTTCTCTATTTTAAAGGACTTTTATTAGGAGCTTTTTCTTAAACAAGTAACAACTTTGACAGGTCAAATGTCAATCAACAAATATATAGAATCCTTTCAAGGAAGCAAATGGCAAGTAACCCCATGAGGGTACTTTAAAATGATCGTAGTCGATTAAAAAAAAAAAAAAAAAAAAAAAAAAAAAAAAAAAAAAAAAACACCACCCTTAAGTATTTTGAAAATAGTCAGGATCTTTTTTTGGTCAAATGAAAGACAGGCGCAAAATTGTAAACATTTAAAACCCGCTCTAAATCAATTTTAGAATGGGAGTCGACTCTAAATATTGTGTATAAAAAGAGAACCGACTTTTTGTTAATTTTAAGGGACATAAACCATAATTTAACGTTAAAGAGCTCGTCTAACTTTAACAGCAGCAAATACCTAGCTAGTTTATCTTTTACAAGTGAACTTTGTCCATATTGACAATGGTTATTTCATACCAAAACAAATCGAAGTAAAAATGTTTACTGATGTTTTATTGGATACTTTAAAAGATGTGCTTTGTAAATAGACTCAATTACTGAATATTAGAAATTTGAAACAGTCGTACAAAAGTGTTCTACGATCAGCAAATCTGTAGATACGAGTACAAGTGTACTGTGTACATATGTTATGTACCTATGCATACCAAGACGAGTATAGACAAATGAATTTGCACCTTGGAAAAACAAAATGTTAATTAGCTATATGAGGCTGTCAGTGCAATAGTGGCGTAACCCATAAAATTCACTTTAGAGCTACGAGAGATTTAAGAAACAGGTTTCCTTTAAACATTTTTTGTATTTTTCCTTTGAGATTTTTGATTTATCTAAAAACTTGGAAGAGTTTAAAAAAAGGCATATTTTTTTTTTAATTTAACTTTAATTTCTGTAAAAATAAAAAAAAGATAGGTTACGCCAAACTAATTATATTTTTTTTTATTTCTCTCATAGTTCATATTTTAACAACAAAAAATTATAGGTACATTTTTACTTGTTTTTTAATGATTTTACTCCTCGTCTGATAAATCGTCAAATATTTCGATTGGAACACTTGTTGACGTTTTTAAATTATTATAGAAAAAGTGATGGATTGGTGGTATACATTGAAGCAGTTCAATTAAGTCTTTCTTTTTTTATCGTCTTTTTTAGGTTGCTCAAGCTGGTTGAGTTTTTTAATATTAACGGATTGTCTCTATTTACATTTACCTCTTCGAGTAACACATCAATGTCATTAGAATATTTATAAAAATTGAAAATAATGACTTACTTTTTTGGAAAACCACTGAATTTTAAGCCGTTCAACCTTGGAATTTGAAATGGACAGTTTCCTATTTGTGATAGGTATTTTTTTTCGATAAATTTTGTGGAAAAAAATCATATGAAGTCATTTTCACAATTTCAAATGGGTTTCTCTTTCTGGCCGAGGAAATGACGTTAACATCATCTGGGACAAAGATGTCTTTATATTTTTTTTATTCTTTTCTATTACACCAAAATCTTGGTCATATGGTAAATAGGAATGGCCACTAACTAAAAATTTATGGTCGATTTCTTCAACCATAAAAACGGGATGGGGTACCAAAAATTGGCACAATAGTTTATATTTATATTTTGGCTCCCACATTGGTCAGAATACATAATAATTTTTTTCTAAGAGAAGTATGAAGGTTACGCCACTATTGCACTCAAACTATGATCAAATTATAAAATGCAATAACACGTTTTTTAATTGCCATCTAGTTTTGAGTGTATATAGCTGCATAAAACAATTTTTGTATTAAAATATATATATTAAGGGACCCATTTTTATGAAAAACTCATTTTTGAAAAAAAGTGGGTTACGCCACTATTGCACTGATAGCCTCATATATACTTCATTTCATCTAAAATAATGTAAATAACTTATAAACAATCAAAATCTGTACGGAGGTAGTAGATATTTATGAAGTTTACTTTTTCCGACCAAAAATTATTTGCTTTATTTGGCTTCTTTTTTTTTATTTGTGTTGTTGTGTTTGAGTTATGTATCTTTCAAATTAGATTTGTTCAACGTAAATTCGCTTAACCTCTGTTGTGTTTAAAATTGTGAAAGAGTTGGACAAAGCCTCCAAGCTAAGCGAGTGCGTTAAGTAAGGCCGGTTGTACTGTTTAAAATTTTACGCCATAATTTCTAAATGGTATATTTTTATTGTGAATTCATTTCACAAAACTTTAATAGCTTCTATTAAAAGAACGAATGAAAAAATAAATAAAATTAATTATTGTCTTCATACAAATTTCTAAGCAATGAAAGAGTTTTCTAAAGATAAAATAAAATAACACAGGAAGGTTTTAATGTTATTGTAAAGTGTTAATTATACCTACACTCTTATTTAAAGATATCGAAATCTAATGTTTTCGTATTTAAACAGAAAAATCGCGGCATATGTCTAACACATAAATCTTGATATTAAAGAAAATACATAATTTGACTTTAGACTTTATAAATACATATGTTGTTCAAACATGAACATAGTACCTAAATATAGATAACCCCATGTGCATGAAAATAAATAAAGATAACACGGATCATCATGAACATGCACTGACGGTTATATTAGATAAGCATAAAACCTAGATACAAATACTCATAGAGATAAGAATAATATAAATTCATCTGTTAATAGTATTTAAGGAAGATTACGTTGTAAAATAAATTTAGTAATGATTTGGAATTACACCCGGATTGTTACTCAAACATATGTACATACATACAGATGAATCTAAGTAGGTTGTAATTAAAACTCATCATTGAAAATTTAGACTTATATTTTTGTATTCACTTTTTAACCGACTATATTTTGGTCAAAAATAAATTTGGGGGGAAATGTTATTAGGGGCACCTGTCATATATAAGGGTTTTTTTGATTTTCGAATTTCTCACCAACGGATCTAACGATTTTAACCAAAATTTTGTGGGAAACGGCCTATTATAATAAATATATATAATAACAATAATGACTAGAGTAAAATAACTATGACCATAATAAGAATCCAAATAATACTAAACATAATAATACAAAAAAAAAGGAATAGATACCTTAATAATAATAATCTTACTGATAATAACTCTACCATTAAATATTTAAATGTAAATAATACCTACTGTAATAATCCTAATGAAAATAATAATAATCCCTATAAAATAATTATTGTAATAAAACTAATTTAACGATAATAAAAATAATAAACACGACTATAATACTACCACTACAATAATACGAATATTAATTATAACAAACATAACATACCTTATAATAAACTTTCGGATATAAAAAGATCACAATAATAACTATCCTAATAATAATAAACTCCACCATAATAACTACAATAATAAATATATGCAAAATAATATCTATAATAGTAACTAATCGTATAATAATATCGTATAATAATATCCACCAAAATACCAAATAATATGAATACCTGGTAATATTAATATATACAAACTACATTATAAGAAAATACCTAATAAAAAAGCCACATAATAATAATTACAGCTAATAATATACATACCTAATTACTACAAAATATAATAATAATAATATAGACCTATAAATAATAACTTATAATAATAATGCATACCACCTTATAAAATAATCACTAACTAATGATCATAATATAACACCCTATTATAATAAGATCTAAATATAATAATCGCCAAGTAAATAAAAACAATACCTACCAATCAATAATATAATATGTACCTCAGAATAATACATGCAGATACTAATACCTAATAATAATAACCTAGCTAAACTACATACTGACTTGTGAATTAAATTTTTTTTAATTCATAACAGCCTTATTTATTATTTTTCACTAATACTGGGTTCAACCTCGGAATAGTTAAACCGAGCCGAAGCACTTACTTCGAGTTTACGCCACGTCAAACGAATCCTTATTTAATATATATTTTCTTAGCCGTATTAGCTACGCCTTCCTTATGTCAAATATACTGGGAATATACTGGGAAAAAAAGTGACAAATCTAAAACTATGGTTATTATACACCTAAATCAAACTCCAGCTGATTTCCATTATTATTCAGTTTATTATCATTGTATGCATATTGGAAATTGGATACATTTAAAATTGGATTGTATAAAATTCAAATCCAAAAAATGAATGTACCAACCAGCAACCAAACCACATTGCATTCCCAATACTGTACAACTGTTAGAGCGCTTTGAAAATATAAATATTTTATTATTGCAAAATATCTATCCTTTTTGTCTTAGTAAGAAACGAAAAAAAAAATTGATTACAGTCCTTTTTGTAAAATTCCCAAGATGTCATCTCAAAATGACATTTAGATACTAAAACGGCCTTAAACCTCCTACGAACCAGTTTTAGCTTATTCCACCGCTATTCCTCGTGCATTTTCATTATAAATAAGGTTTTCAGGTTTAGAGCCGTTGTAAAGTCGAAGTAACTTTACTCCGTCGCTAAAACGAGTTAGTAAATAAGGCTGTAAGTCACTAAGTTGGTTTTGAATTAAATTTTTTTAATTCATAAGTCACTTACTTGCTGATGATTTGAATTTTTTAATTCATAAGTCACTTACTTGCCCATGACTTGAATTTTTTTTAATTCCTAAGTCACTTAGTAGGTTGGGAATTAAAATTTTTTAATTCATAAGTCACTTACTTGCCCATGACTTAAATTTTCTTAATTCATAAGTCACTAAGTAGGTTCTGAATTATTTTTTTTTAATTCATAAGTCACTAAGAAGCTTATGATTTAAATTTTTTTAATTCACAAGTCACCAACTGACTTGTGAATTAATTTTTTTTTAATTCATAAGTCAGTTCCTAGCTGCTGAATTATATTTATTTTAATTCATAAGTCACTCACTAGCTTGTGAATTAAAGCCAAGCTTAAGCTAACAAGGTGTAATGTAAATAGTAGGTACTTGAAATTCGGGTGCAATCGGAAGCCTACGGCTTATAATTCGATCTTGGATCTTTAAGTTTTTCAACTAAAAGCCGATCTGCTATCTTGTCAAACCTATTTCTGGAGCAAAATTCTCCATAAAGCTGGGTCTTCAATCATATACATACATACATACATACATACATATTATGTATATCAAAATCTTCGTTTTCCGAAAACATTTTATAATATTTTATTTACTTTTAAAAACAATTTACTCACGAATCGAAATAAAAAAACACAATTTAACTCTTCTAAAATTGCCTAGAGATTTTGTTTGAGGAAATTGACAGATTTCATATTAATTTAGTAAATTACTAAAAGTTAAAGTAAACAGTTTGTTATTTTATGTTTAGAGATAGTAAGATGATAAAATCGTTTAAAATTAGCGAAATCCTATTTTTAACTTAGTAACTTACTAACATAACATATTTTTCAAATTGGTTTGAAAATAAGAATGAATGCCGTACGCACAGACTTGATATACAGTCAACTTCTTGGTAATTATTTTTCTCTCAAAAACACATACTTAAATGACAAGAACGTTAGAAAAACTTAAAACCTTAATATACAAATAAGAAGCTACAGAACTTAGTGAATGCTTGAAAAATTTAAGAATTAAACAGTATCTATGAAAAACTAAAAATGGATTGTAAAAATAATAAATGTAAAATGGGATGAAGGGTGGGTGAACTAAGCAAATACGCAATTAACAGTATAAATGCTTCAGACATTTTATATGGAATAGGCTAAGAGCAGAAAAGCTAAAAAAATGCTCCTTTTTTCTTTACTAACACTATCATTATTTTTTCACTTACAAAAAAAAAATATAAAACAGAAAAACCGTTCTTATGTACCTTAGTATGTACATACATACTACGTTTTCTTATTTATACTGAAATGAAATAATTTTGAAATTTGTAGTAGGTATAAATTGTTTCATTTGACAATTCGTAAGATTTATAAATTAACTTCCGCTACAGTAAAGGTGTTTTGACGATGCAAACAATTTTAAAAATCAAAATGAATTAATTAAAACAATAAAATTTACTGTTGTTAACTATTTAAATTTGGTCTAAAATTTGAATTTCCCGCCCATCCGGCCATATTAAATTGTAAAAATGAAAAACAAGAAGAAGAATAAAATTATTCCAAACCGAAACTCGAAGTTATCCGCACGCTTTTTTTTTTCTTAAAAAACATTTTTCGATTCGTTTAAATTTTATCGTTAGCTTTAACCAGCTAATTTGTATGTTTGTATCTAATTGATAACTAGAAAATTGTCACCTTTTAATAAATTTTCACAAACGCAATGAATTCCTAGGCATACGTTTTTGAAAAATTGTATGTCATATCTGTATGTTTGTATATGTACAATGTATACCTACCTACAACCTATCATAACCATACAACCTCTTAATTAAGTAGGTGGTATAAAATAAATAGGTAACTAACCCGTAAAAAAATCTGTATCCACAATTTCTTAGGACTTTATTTTCTTTTTCTTTGTCGCCCTACTTCAAATTGAAGTTTTAATTTAACTATTTTTTTCAGATTTTTTTTTATTTTTATCAAACCCAAAAAAGTCAACCACGTTATTTTCGCCATCATCAAAAGATCGCACCAAATCAAATAAAACCAACCTTCCTGCCTGCAGGTGTCATCATAACCTCATGAACCTGAATGCAAAATACGTACTACATATGTATCTATGTATATAGCAACTAGGACTAGGAGTAACAAACAATACTGTTTCTGTTTTTGCCTCTGATAAACAAAATTGAGCAACGAAATTAGAATAATTTGTATGGGAATTGTAAAGAACAAATAGGTACGTACCTAAAAGATAAAGAATAATTTTCACAAATCCATCCAAAGGCTTTGAAATACCTACCTACATAAGTTCCTAATTTGCTTCTAAATGCAACAAAATATCTAAGTAAGTGTCCTTTTTATGAACAAAATTGCCTTAGATTCCCAGATAAACACACAAAATACTATTTTTTCTTGCAAAGATTCCTCTATGAAAAATGTAGGTATCTTGTGTTCATAACAAATCTATTGAAAAAAATGGTCTGGCGGTATTGAAAAAAAAAAAGTGTGAGTGCCAGGACTCACGGTTAAGATGTGTAAACATCAACGTTTGTCCGAGTGCCGAATTTTTGTTATCGAACGTACCCAACGAACATACAATGGAATCGTACTAGTTTGTGACTTTAGATTTATTCAAATGAAAGCCACTATTTTTCCCACAATTTATCCCTTCCACTTATACTTAGATCCAAAAATATATACATACATAGCTGAACATAACGCTTTAAACCTAAACACATGTATTTTTGCACCATGTCCTTTAAAAGCGATTTGAAATAATCAACTATTTTGTTGTCTTTACTTATTTCTAGTAAAATAATTATTTCGGAACGAGTCCAAACACATTTTTCTTGTTCATTTTCCATTATTACTTGTGTTTAGGATACTTTTAATGTAATAATCAAAAAAATTATAAAGTGAATTTAAGATTAATGGGATCAAAAACACTAGTTAACAACTAAAACCGAATAACAACATAAAAAATTGTGTCGACGAACTAAAGGATTTTCCAATAAGAGGTGTTATTTTGATATTCAAAGAAAAATGGCATTTTTGGAGATAAATGATCGGATGTTTATTTCATTATAAAGAGAAAGGTATGCCGTTAATAATGGAACACAACATCAGCCAAATGGCCGCCAAGACCACGCTTACAGGACCATATCCTTTTCATGAAATTTTCCATAACCAAATCGCAAAGTGGCTGCCCTATGTCCTCGATAGCCTCACGAATTTCATCTTTGAGGTCTTGAATCGACACTGGGCTGTTGGCGTAGACCTTATCTTTCACGTGGCCCCAAAGGAAGAAGTCGCAAGGTGTTAAATCACAAGATCTTGGTGGCCAATTGTGATCTCCTCTTCGAGAGATAACACGGTCCGGAAACTTTTCCCGTAAAAGATCGATGGTTTCATTGCTTGTGTAGCACGTAGCGCCGTCTTGTTGAAAGTAAACGTTGTCCAGATCAATACCATCCAATGCAGGCCATAAAAAATCATTAATCATCTCTCGATAGCGCAATCCATTGACCGTAACTGTTGCTCCAGCCTCATTTTCGAAAAAGTAAGGTCCAATGACCCCGCGGGACCATAAACCGCACCAAACAGTCACGCGTTGAGGATGGAGAGGCTTTTCAACAATAACTCTTGGGTTTTCCGAGCCCCAGATGCGACAGTTTTGCTTGTTGACGTAGCCTCCGAGGTGGAAATGGGCCTCATCAGTCAAGATGATTTTTCGATGAAATTCCGGATCATTTTCATGCATTTCAAGGACCCAATCAGCAAAGACACACACACGGCCATTTGGCTGATATTGTGTTCCATTATTAACGGCATACCTTCCTCTTTATAATGAAATAAACATCCGATCATTTATCTCCCAAAATACCATTTTTCTTTGAATATCAAAATAACACCTCTTATTGGAAAACCCTTTATTTCGATCCTTTTTTACACGCCATGTCGGCATACTACATCGATTCCCAAAGTTCGCACTGCCGTGTCGACACTTATTCATTTCACACGACCCAAAAACCTTATCGACAATATGCTTCGATGAAGTAGTTCGTGGCATGTGTTAGGAGTAAGTGGATTCCGCTACGTAACGTAAAGTTTGTTTGACTTATGTTTAAACAAGGATGTTGCTTGTGACAGCATTATAATTTTACAATTATATTCAAACAGAGATGTTATCTGATAAAAAATAGACTGTTTTTACACGAATCTGATTTTAATATCTGTTTCTCTTTTGGCTTCCTTTCGAGTGCATCTGTGCTTTTAAACACAGCGATTTTTAATATGAATTAAATTTTGTTCATACGAAAAGAAGTCATCTCTTCGCACTCCTTACTCTACTCAGTTAAGAGAATTGCACTGAGCGAACGCCAAATATAAAAAAGAAAACCACAAAGAAGAATGAACGATAACTCCGCATTTTTCTCAGCAATTTTAAGTGTATTAGTGAAAAAGTCACACGTATAGATTGGAGGTAGGCTTGAAGAAAAATCAAAATCTTTTCAATCAAGCGTACTGCATAGAAATATTTTATATGCAAGGTTGATGATTGATCATGTATTTATTAGTTCATTTGCGTATATTACGTTGAAGAGATGAGAACACAGCACAGCATAAGCACTGATTAAAATATTAAAACAGCAAACGAAAATTGTATGATAAAATGGACAGACAAAATAAAACAAATTACTCGGATAAAATTACAAAAATCTCAAAGAAATTCGTAAAAACAAAATTTTGCTGAAAAATATAAACCACAAAGGGCAACGTTCTCTCGCCACTGAAATAATAGACTTGTACGTGCTTTTCACGCATTTGAACAATGTATATCTGGCTTAACGCCGCCAACAAATATACTTGTCATGCAGCGAAAAAGTCAAAACTTTTTTTTTGACAAACCACTAGATGGAGCGTTCACCTTATCAAAATCAAACCAATCCTTTAACTTTTTTTTAGGTTTCTGCACTTTATCTTACTCCGTCTGTCAGAGACTTACAAACCGATTGACATCATTCCCACCTTGTAATGGAATTATAAGTGGCAAAAACTAATTTTTGTAATACATTGAAGTCGTAGTATCTATATTTTGATATAGTGAATGCTAAAAGTATATTTTGATATAATAAAGAATATCTAATTCGATAATTAAAATAATTATATGGTATGACAGATAAGGGACAAATTAAATTTTGAAGTATCGAGAATATTTCATTGCAGATGTCAACTGATTGCCCTGAAGAACATTTTTTGGATTTTTAAAGTTCAACTCTGAAAATGCATTTTTTGCGAGCATAAAATAAAATGTAATCGTCCGTCAATAACGTGAAGTGGATTTTTTAAGACATTAAATCAACCCGCTATGAAATTTTACACCAGTTGATTTGTCTTTCGTCTTTTTCACATATTTAGGCCTATTCAGCGAGATCTTTTATTCTTCTATTCTGTTATTCTGCTATGAATTTCCATACAAATGTTTGAGCTGTCAACAAATCTTTTATGAATTTTAATTTTGGTATTCAGCACGCTAAAATCTGTTAAAAAATCTGCTAAGAAAACTTTTATGAACTGTCAAACGTTCGAACATAGAAAAAATCTTTTACGAATAGCATTTTTAGTGTTCAGCATGCCAAAATCTGTTATGAAATCTGTAAGGCTAGGCGCGCACATTCAATTTTTAGTTGCATAACTGTTTGGTAGCTTATAGAAAACAGATGAACTACTTAGTTGAATGTCCGCGCAGGTGCATATAATTATATATTACACAAAATAGCCTTAGGCTAGGAGCGCACATTCAATTTTTAGTTTCGCAACTGCTTGGTTCGAGCAACTTAAAGTTTGTGTTTTGATACAAAATAAACGAAAGCCTAAAATTAGTTCGCTATTCTGTGTAACATATAATCATATGCACCTGCGCGGACATTCAACTAAATAGTTCATCTGTTTTCTATCAGCAACCAAACAGTTGTGCAACTAAAAATTGAATGTGCCCGCAATCATTTAGTTTGTGTCAAAACACAAACTATTTAGTTGCTCGAACCAAGCAGTTTCGAAACTAAAAATTGAATGTGCGCGCCCAGCCTAAGAGTTTTTACTTTTTTGTTCGTCATCCATTTAAATTATGTCAGATGAAATATTTTACATAATCACAGCTGATTACGATAACAGATTTAGTTCAGTTTTATAACAGATCTCGTTTTCGAAGTAGCACAAAAGGCCAGGCGCGCACATTCAATTTTTAGTTTTGCAACTGTTTAGTTGCTAAAATGAAACATATGGGCTTATATGGGACAACGCGCACTTAAAGCAAATCGATTCGAGCAACTAAAAAGTTTGTGTTTTGACACAAACTAAAAGATTGCCTAAGGCTAGCCGCGCACTAGCAACTTTTAGTTGCGAAACTGCTTGGTTCGAGCAACTAAAAAGTTTGTGTTTGGACACAAACTAAACGATTGCCTAAAATAAGTTCGCCATTTTATTGAACATATAATTATCTGCAAATTCACGGACATTCAACCAAACAGTTCATCTGTTTTCTATAAGTAACCAAACAGTTTGGCAACTAAAAGTTGCTAGTGCGCGGCTAGCCTAAAATTAATTCGTAATAGTTGAGCTGTTTTCCATAAGCGCAAAAGAGAAAAGAGTGTGAGCGTGAGTAAAGAGTGCGCGGTTCTCTTTCAACTGGTGATTAAACTATTTGATTTCGATCACAGTATTGCCAGTGCGCGACTAGCCTAACAGACTTTTATAAAAGTTCGAACTTCTGAATAACAGAAAATCTATAGCAGAATAACAAATGTGGCAGAATAGGCCTAATTTGTCGAGAGGTGAAGAAATGTTGAGGAATTGAATTAAGTTCTAGCCAGCAATGGAAAGTAATAAAATCGAGATTTCAGTACTCAAAGTCTCCAATGTAAACACGATGTCGTAAGTACGCAATATTTACAATGTAAACATGGTGTTAAATGCAATCGTCGGTAAGGTAGATTGCTACACGGAACGTGTAACCGTAACGTGTAACCGTAACGGGTTACACGGGACGTATAAGTTTTACACACGTTTTCGATTCACTCTACCGCCGGGAAAGATGTTTACACATCAAAAAACCAAGAATACAGACACAGAGTGGAATACGCAAGAGCAACAGACGAAATAGATTTTATTTGTGAATTCAGAGAGCACACATTTTAAAGAGAAAAAGCACTTCTCACATAATCTTAAAATAATAAATTGAAAACAGCTTTCTTAAAAGCTCTTCAAAAGAAGATTTTCATTTTCATATGTCAATTTTTTCTATGGGCATGCGACATCTGTATATGTATAATTATCTGTGCTTGAACCTAATATAATTTGGATGACATTGAATTACATTGACTATATTAAAATTAAGAAATAGTCGATTTTGTAATCTCCGTGGCCTGTAATCTCCGTGGCCATTTTCGTATTTGTTTTTAAATATGTTCTTTTAGTTTATAATGGCTCATATTATTATTATTTTTTTTTATATTCTAGATAAATATACTGAATTTCATCATTCCTTACAGTATTGGTACCGTAAAAGTTCCAAGAAAGTAATGTGTCGTTATTTAAAAATATTTTTTTGACTCTTTCATGCTTTTAAACAAAATCATTTCGTAAACAAACAACTTCATAAACAAAATATATATGTGTTACACAAAATTTCAACTATTTATTGTTACTATTTATTTTGTGGATTATTGTTATTTTATGCAAGAAAAGAACATTTTTAATACATTCGAAATTTTCAATTTTAATTTTTATCGAAAAATACTCGTAAAATGAAAAATATTTGAAATTATTTTTGCGCAACTCGGAGAACTCCTTTTCTACTTGTTTACTATAGATTTAGAAACTAAAACCCAAGAAAAACTGAAAATTTTTTTTTGAAACGATCAATAAAAAATGTCAATTTTTAAAAAATGACCCATATGTCAATTTCAATTTATATTTCAATGTTGGCCATTATTAAAGAAAATATAAAAATCTGATGTCAAAACATGTATAAATGTACATTATGTTTAATTCTAAAATTTAATGCATAGCGCCATTTTCATTTCAATAATTTAAAGTTCTATCACCAGCATATAACTGCCATTTTTTTCTTTTTCGCCAGCAATCAAATTGTTGTTGTTTGTCGAGGGAAATTTTTCTGCTCTAGCTATGCAGCAGTGAATAAAACACACCTATTGTGTGGGTACTTTCAAAGTAAGAAATGTAGCTGTTTGAATTTTTTGTTGTTGTAATTTCTCTCGTTTTCTACTGCAAGAGACAGTTGGTTTTTCTATCATGCAACAATTTCTCTCTATCAACGAAAAAATTGGATTATTTGTCCCTCCACAACAAATTATTTAATATTTTTTTCTTTATTTTAAAAGTTTAGGCATAAATCGAGACCTGCTGATATTCGCAAAGTGTTGCCACCCACGATCAAATTGATTCAAATTGAGATTTGTGTTCTTAAATTGTTTGTAAACGATAATTAAATAAATTTATCCAAGAGCTATCAAAAAACACTACCACTCACTAAGCTTCGCTTCGACTTTTTTTTTCAGTAGTATATAGAGTTTGTATTATATAAATATAGACTTAATCAATAACTTTAACTATTTATTTCACATATCTCTCACATAATCCGTTTACTCTCAACAAAACATAACACTATTTGTTTATATCGTTTGTATCTATGCTTAATTTTTAATTATTTCATTTTTCTATGCTCGTATGTGGGTTAGATTTGCTTGTTCAAATTTAATCAAAATGTTAATATAAGAATCACTTACCCCAATTAATTTTTTTGATTTTTTTTTTTTTGATTTATTTATTTTATTAATTATACAGGGTGATTGGCATAAGGTGTGACAAAAAGCTAGGGCGTGTAGGTTGGACTTAGACAAGAAAAAAATCGTATCGGAGGGGGGGGTCTATTTCCCCCCGTTTAGGCGGAAGGGGCAATTTAAGAAAAAAATCACTTAAAACAGAAAAAAAAATATTAAAAAATAACGGTGATACCTACAGAGTAATGCTATAGCATTTTGAAAAGCCAGAAATACATTCTTTAATTTTGTTCTTAAAAAAAGTTGTTCGAGTGAATAGTTTTTGAAAAATTAATTTTCAAAATCAAAATTTTGAAAAAAAAAAAATGAATTTTTTTTTTTAAACAATTTTTTTTTCAAAATTTTACGTAATTAAGTATTATTTTTGTATTCAATATTCAATGCTCTTATAAATTTTTGATCAAACACAAAAAACCGGATGTCAAAATGTTTTGTAGTTTTTGTTTTAAAGTTAATCCTTTCTTTCGTAAATGCACCTAAGCCAAGCCGACCCCACCATAATAAAAAAGTGGCAGGTCAATTTTAAACCAATGCTCTCACGCAGGTGTTCTCAATAAAAAAATGTGTGAAATATGGTTAATCCAGTACTTGGTCACATTATTGTATGCTTATAAGACGATAATTAAAAGAATAGTAAAAATAAAGTTAATCCTTTCTATCGTAAATTCACCTACATAAGAATCCAAAAACGTAAAAACTAAAATAAAAGGCTTTTCTTAGAACAAAAGTAGTTTTTGTTATTTTTGATTTTCTCAAAAACTACAAAACATTTTGACATCCGGTTTTTTGTGTTTGATCAAAAATTAAAAAGAGCATTGAATATTGAATAAAAAAAAAATACTTAATTACGTAAAATTTTGAAAAAAAATTGTTTAAAAAAAAAAATGAAATTTTGATTTTGAAAATTAATTTTTCAAAAACTATTCACTCGAACAACTTTATTTTAAGAACAAAATTAAAGAATGTATTTCTGGCTTTTCAAAATGCCATAGCATTACTCTGTAGATATCACCGTTATTTTCTAATAATTTTTTTTCTGTTTTAAGTGATTTTTTTCTTAAATTGCCCCTCCCGCCTAAACGGGGGGAAATAGACCCCCCTCCCATTCGTTTTTTTTTTTTCTTGCCTAAGTCCAACCTACACGCCCTAGCTTTTTGTCACACCTTATGCCAATCACCCTGTATATATAACTATTACAAGTTTAAATCTTTAACAAAATTTTAAATGAAAACAAATTTTGATTTAAATTTACATTTTAAAATCAATTGAACATTAACAATATTTGAAATCTAACAATAATTTGTTTTAATGAAATTGATGACAAGTTTCTTAAATCGATGGAAGTTGGACTCATCTTTTATTACTCTCGGCAGTGAGTTGAAAAGTTTGACTCCTTGGTACATCACAGATTTTTGGGTGCTGCTTCTGTTAAATCTCTCAAGTCGGAAATCATTTGCTGATCGGAGATTAAATGGCTGCAAATCTCCAACATAAACCAATTTCTCTTGTAGGTACTGCGGATAATTGCAAAATTTTATATTATATACAAATATTAGGACTTTCAAAATTAGACGCTGATTAACATTTAACCACTTTAAAGATTGTAACATAAAGTTTGACGGGGTATATCTATTGCATCTTAAAACAACACGCATAGCTTTGTTTTGAAGAACTTGAAGTCTTTGCCTAAGGTCCATATTGGACATGAATAAAATTGTGGGCACAATAGTCAAAATGTGGTAAAACAATTGTATTGAAAATCATTTCTGCATTTTTAAACGTTAATTTCTTTCTTATTCTACTTAAAAACCCCACTTTTTTGCTTATCTTCGCACAAATATAATCTGAATGTTCTTTGAAATTTAAGTCTTTATCAATAATTATCCCTAAATATTTTATACTTTTAACCTGTGGGATATTTTCTGATCCAATTTGCAATTTAACATTTTCATTTGAATTTAAAATCATTAATTTTGTTTTTGACACATTTAGTTTTAATTTGTTCATACAAAGCCACTGGTAAACGTTATTAAGATCCTCATTAATTTTTGCATAAACTTTGTTCTCCGTTTTTGATTATATTTTTGGTGTATGTATGTTTCTCCTTACTTCATCCTGATGGGGTGCACAGCATCGAGGGAATTCGAGGATTTTTGTTTCTTAAAATTGTAGCTATACTACAGTGGCGTGGCGTGAAAAATTTCAAATGGTAAGTCGAAGCTTAGACTAATTACCTGCAAACGATAATTAATTCTAATATCGATATGTATCCTAAATAAAAAAAAATGTATTGCAGTTCTGATTGCCAAAACAAACAAGCGAAGCAATTCATGCCAATTTTGTATACTTCAAATGATTAATTTATAAATTATAAATAGGTAATCTTAAGGCATAATAAAGGTGGCTTCGAAAGAAACCGTTTCTGACAAATGCAAAGCAGTACATTAAAGAAAATTTAAGGTACGAGTAATGTTATAAGAAAAAATAAAAAATAAGGAACTTCAAAACAAAAGTATATTTAAGTATGAGATAAATAAGCAAATAAATCAATTAAATTTTTCAGTTACGAGTATGTATAAAAGTTCACAAATAGATGATTTATGTACATACATATGTTACCAATCTCTGTAAATTGTTTATTGGTTTAAGTATAAGAAATGTAATATTTTTGGCTACAATAAAATGTTATTAAAAAAAATAGCAAAAGTTCGCGTTTCTAAACAAATAAGAAACTATGAAAAGTGTTACGAAAAAAACTTCTCTTATTTACATATATTCTAAAGCTATTCTACGATCTTTTTTTTATAAAATCTGCTAAAACTCTTTCATGGAAGTCAGGCCTATTCCTTATTTTTAAAAGAAGACGCTTTTCTGTGGAAATAAGTGCTAAATCTGTTAGCCTGTCTTCTCAGTCTTCTTACTGAGAATTCATTAAATATGTATGAATGAATGAATGACCTACTCAATTAATCCAAGAAAGTGCAGGGGTAGAAAAAAACTCACACAATTCAGCAAAGAAGTCGGTGAAGAGCGAGTTATTTTTTGCATAAGCAGAGAAGTGTACCTATAAAACAAAATTAAGTCTGATGGGTTTACTGTAAATGCTTTCCTCTTTAATTATCTTTACGATTTTAGATTGTAATTAAAATAAATAGATAAAACAAAATTGAACAAATACAAATAACCTTCTCCTTGAGCTACAGTCTTCAGTTCTTCACTAGTTAAATTTCTTGCGCACCATTTTTTTTGCTCTATCTGCGCAACCCACCATTCACCAAGTGACTTGGTTTTGGAATGGGGTATACTCACCTCACAACACAACATTCACCAAATAAGTCGAAGAAAAGCTTGTTATTTCTTTGCATGAGACAGTGGGCGTTAGACAGAGTGGACCCAAACTCAGAAAAACCATAAGTAAAATAAAGAAAGAAAACTAACATTGTTCTATCCAGCGAGAGATCTTATAACCCGAGATATTCCGGGTTGCTTTTGCTTTGGCTTGTGGGCAGAGTGTGGAAGAAATTACTCATGAGTGTGTGGTGCTGGTGTGGTGTGTATTTGAATGCAAAATGAGAATAAAGTTCAGTTGGAGTGTGCAGCTTGTGGAGTTTAATGAATAGATTCGTATTTAGTATATAAAGTGGGTTTTATGTAGGTCGTTATTTAGTAAACATTCTTGTGCAGCAAGGTCGTTTGTTATTTAGTAAACATTGTTATTTAGAAGAAAATTTAAAAGGTAACCCGATAGGAATCGGGTTATCTGGACGCCACGCCACTGCTATACTATATTTTTAGGGAAAAGAAAAAGAGAATAATTTTAAAATAAACTTGAACGATTAAATGAACTGTACATATACATATGCATATACAAATATTTATACCGAGTAGAAATAACGATGATTGATAAAATATAAGCAAAAAAATACCTAGCTTCTTAATCCTAAATAAGGATTTGTTTGACGTGGCGTAAACCCGAAGTAAGTGCTTCGGCTCGGTTTAACTATTCCGAGGTTGAACCCAGTATTAGTGAAAAATAATAAATAAGGCTGCAAGAGAACATATTGTATGTAGTGTAACTATCCAGAAAGGTTTCCCGACATAATCAACAAATAATTCCATTAAAAAAATGACAAAACAGAAAAAAATCACAATAATGTCCCAAAAATAACCCGCCTCTGGTAATACTTGCACAAAGAAAAATGCCAATATAAGCAAAAATAAAATGAACGACTGGATCGCACGAACTTGCTTTTATGTAAAAGTACTTTGGAATTTAAAATACATTTTATATACATACATACATATATAAAACATTGATTTAAGGAGATAAAAATGTTCAAATGCATGGAATTGCCGCCTGATTTCCGGAAAAGTATGAATTTATGCAAACAAAGTTTAAAAATAGTTTTATTATTAAAGTAAGTTTTTATATAACAAATTTCTTTAAAATTTTTCGAGAACAAAATTTGGGATGCAAATTTTAAGTATTTAGTAGTATAGATTCTAGAAAATAATTTCAAAAAATAATTGTTCACACGTTTTAAAGATATATATTTTTCAAAAAAAAAACTTGGATTTTTTTTTTTCAAAAAATCCAACAATTTTTTTCGAATATTTTTATATACAATATTATTTTAAGTTTCAGGGGGCTCCTGCTGAAAATGTTTGGTTAAAATTGTTGGAGTCGCTGATAAGAAATTCGAAAATAAAAAAAAAAAAACGGTTCTACGACGGATACCGTTAATAACATTTTGCCCCAACATTTTTTTTAACCAAAATGTAGTCCATATACATAATATCACACCTAATTTTTTTTATCAAAATCTTTAGAGCCGTTTTCGAGATAAATAAGATTATGAATTACGGGTGTATGGGGGGTACGGTTAGTTTAGAGCTAAAAAAAAAATCAATTTTCTCTCTAGGGAATAACGGAAAACCCTTAAGCACCGAGTTGGAAGAAAATAGATTCAGTGGCTTAGGCTGTAGATCAAGATACAGACACACTGACACGCGCTTAAAAATTCGTACTACCTTAAAGGAAAGTTCAGCCAAAACATCTTCCTATTATAGATGAAATATGTATATGGGTGATTCTACAAATGATCGAATTTTCGGCAGTCCTAGAAATATTTTAAAATCCTTTCAATTATTTGATCTGAATTTGTTTTATAAATTTAAATCTGATTGATATCTACCTTTCCAAACAATATTATTAGGGTGAACTTGTAAGAGTAGTTCAGCTACCTAAGCTAAATTCAGCTGTCTACTCTGCTCTCATCAATTAATATTAAGTAAGCTTTACTCTGTATTGAATATTACTTGCCAGTCGCTGCATAGCCCTCAAACTATACATTATTATTAAGTTACCTATATGTAAATAGTTATACTTGAATAAAGACATAATACATATAACAAAGTTGAGTATTAACATACTTATTTTACATGGTGTAAGGTGTTAAAAAAAAAAAAAAAAAAAAAAAAAAAAAAAAAACTTTAACAAAATTGATTGATAAGTCAAGTGAAAATGGCCGAGCAATGTATAAAAGGTCCAACTGCAATGGACTTCGATGAACCAGCAAGGAATTGGCGCATGTGGAAGCAGAAATTCGAGATATTTCTGATTGGGTAAATAATCTCCAAATTATAGAAAAACCAAATGGGTCATTACGCTTGTGTTTGGATCCTAAACCATTGAACGAGTGCATTCGTCGTGAGCATTTTTCAATTCCGACAGCTGAATCCATGAATAGTCGACTTGCAAATAAATCAGTGTTCACGGTAATGGATTTAAAGAATGGGTTCTGGCAGTTGGAATTGGATGATGCTAGTTCAGATATGACAACCTTCATCACCCCTTTTGGTCGATTTAGGTGGCATAGGGTACCATTCGGGATAAGTAGCGCACCTGAGCTTTTCATGAGAAAAATGGTCCAATTATTTGGAGATATACCAGGTGTTGAGATATATTTTGATGACTTGTTTATAGCAGGCTCTAACTACGAAGATCATGATCGAGCACTTGCAAAGGTTATAGAAAGGGCAAGAGCAAACAATGTCAAATTTAATAAAGATAAGCTTCAATACAGGCAGAAAGAGGTAAAGTTTATGGGTCAGTCAATATCAGCGGGGAGTATAAAACCAGATGACAGATATCTTAGGGCCATTGTTGAATTACCACCACCCCAAGACAGGACAGGTGTGATGAGGTTTTTAGGTTTATGTAAATACTTAGCAAAATATATACCTAATTTATCTATAATAACAACAAAACTAAGAGATCTCACAAGAATAGGAAAGAAGTGGGAGTGGGAGGCAGAACATCAAAAAGAATTTACTAACATAAAAGACATAGTCAGTCAAGCACCTATGCTAAGATTGTTTGAACCAAAGCTGCCTCTAGTCATACAGGCTGATGCTTCTAAAGACAGGGTAGGCTGTGTCCTTCTACAAGCAGGTCAGCCAGTAGCTTTTGCATCAAGAAGCTTATCGGCAAGTGAGCAAAAATGGGCCCAAATAGAGAAGGAGCTGCTTGCTATCGTGGTCGCTTGTGAGAAATTTCATTTCTACATTTATGGTCGGGAGGTAGAAGTTCACTCGGACCACAAGCCTCTCGAAACATTGGTAAAAAGAGAACTAGACAAAGTAACAGTCAGGCTCCAACGAATGTTTATGTTCTTACTAAAATACCCGGGTCTGAAGATTAAATAGGTATGTGCCTGGAAAGCAATTATTATTGGCTGATTGTTTGTCTAGGGCTTACGTAAGTGCTGCGGAGGTAGAGAAGCCTGAAATGAATTATATTGTTCACAGTCTTGTTAATCGAGTCTGTATGTCGGAATCGAACAAATCGGGTTATCAAGAAGCAACTCTCAATGATGATTGTTTAAGTCAGATTTTGAAGTTTCATGCTAATGATTGGCCAAATTACAAGACGTTAAGCTCTGAATGTAAAAAATTTTATAAAATTAAAAACGAAATAAGCGTCAATGATGGGATTTTGTTTTTTGGTGACAAGTTAATTGTACCAAAAAAACTAAGAAGTCAAGTTATTGATATGTTGCATGCCCCTCACTTAGGCATTGAAAAAACTCGACTGCATGCAGGGAGAATATTTTATTGGAAAGGTATGTCAGATGAAATAGAGAAAAAAGTTCAAAAAAGCCGTGTATGTGAAAAGCATAGGCATAATAATCCAAAGGAACCATATTAAAACACCATGACTCACCTGAGTTTGCGTGGGGAAAAAATAGCTTTAGATATTTTTGAACATGCTGGAGTTTCATATTTGGTAGTAATTGACGCATATTCAAATTGGTTATGTGTTGAACGGTTGAGAGACAAATCGATAGGTCATATTATTAATACTTTGATGGACAAACTCTTCACAAAATTTGGGTTTCCTTTAGAAATTCGGTCAGATAACAATCCATTTAACTGTCGTAAATTTAAAGAGTTTGCAGATGATTTCAATGTCAACCTTACATTTTCCAGTCCGCGCTATCCAAGGTGTAATGGTTTAGCCGAAAAGGGTGTGGCAATAGGAAAACGAATATTAAAGAAATGTTATGATGATTGTCGAGTACAGGAGTTAAGTTATAGAGTTTTGGAATACAACGCTACACCATTGGCTAATATGTTACTGTCACCTGCTCAGCTTTTTATGAGACGTGAAGTCAAAACGAAAATTCCAACCACCACGAGCAATTTAAAACCACATGAACTTAGTAGGCAAGAAATTTGTAAAACAATCGATGACAAACAAAAAACACAAGATCATTACTATAATAGAACATCTAAGCCCCTATCCAGTTTGAAAGAGAACGATAATATAATGTTTTGGAAAAAAGAAAAAGATTGGGTGTATGGTAGGATTATTAAAAATTTTAACGATAGATCTTATATTGTAAAAGATAACGAAGGCAATGAATTAAGAAGAAATAGACAATACATAAGAAAATCACTAAATACTGCACCAAAAAATATAGTAAATTATGACGAATACGCTGGCATCGATAACAACCATCGTTCCAATGATTTAGAATCATGTAATCTAACAGAAGATCGTGGTCCAACTAAAAACGCGAATGAGGGTGTTATCGATCGATGACTGCGAAGTTAATATCACTAACCAGCCAAATATTGTAACAAGATCAGGAAGAATAGTTAGAGCTCCTGAGCGCTATGGCAATCCAATATCTCATTAACTTTTAAAATTTATATTTGAACAGCATTTGTAGATATTTGTACATATATACAGATGTATTTTCATACAAAAAAAAAAAAAAAAGCGTGTAAGAGTAGTTCAGCTACCTAAGCTAAATTCAGCGGTCTACTCAGCTCTCATCAATTAATATTAAGTAAGCTTTACTCTGTATTGAATATTACTTGCCAGTCGCTGCATAGCCCTCAAACTATACACTATTATTAAGTTACCTATATGTAAATAGTTATACTTGAATAAACACATAATATAACAAAGTTGAGTATTAACATACATATTTTAAAGAACTTAATTTATTTTGCTCAAAAAATTCTTCAAAGTGTCGGATTCTCAGTCCCCAACGTGCCCCCTTTGCGTTTTCGCACACAAAACTTATTATCATTCTTTTATTTCAGGTCTCATACTGAGATGAATCCCACCGAAGTTACGCCAAATAATACATCTTTCCTACGAATTAGATAAATATTTTTTAGTAATTGATTTTATTACAAAAAAACTTAATTAAACTTTGTCCCCCGCATTTAATATCAGTCCCCTGGAATATTTAAATATTCGAAAAAATCAATAACTACTATATCGATCGAATTTCCATCACTGGCAATTTGAAGTAACAAGTCTCCTTAAAATAAAATCGTGTTGCAACTCGATTCTGTTTCTTATGTTAGTATTGCGAAAAAGACATTTGTGCAAGAGGTCGTGGATTATGGTGAGTTCTTACAAAACAAATTTGTATGTTAGTAGGCATCTTTGTTAGCATTATAGTATAGTTTTAATAAAACTGTTATATTATATTATATATTTTTTGATTTTTTTAAAGTAAAAACTTAATATCTTTTTTGCGCAAGAACCATGAAAAAACTTATGTCGTTTTTATTTGGCAGTCCGGAAGCCTTCCGGACTCTTCTAAAAGTGTTCAATTGGGGAAAAATGACAGTTCTGATTCTGAAAAGAAGAGAAATTTGCTTCTGGATTTGAAATCAGAAGCAAAATCAGAAGCACTCACACATTCATATACTTAAACGTCAACCTCAACAGCTGTGATTTTTGGTATTCAAATTGTGCGAACCAGGGTTGGCCGAATTAACTACATTACATTTTCTACATGATTTACTACGTTTATAAGAGGTGTTGAAGCGAGCTTGAAGCTCGTTTCGAACCTTTATATACCTGTATTGAGTTGAAATGAGCTTCGTTCGACTCGATCCCAATCGCTCAGCGGTGTATAAAAGAAATGTGGGTCGAAAATCCGACCCTAATCCAACTCGATCTTTCGATACTGCATATAAACGTAGTATTTAACTACGCGTAGTTTATTGAAGAAACTACATGCCTAATTTACTACAATTTGTTACGTCTGCTACATATTAGTATAGTTATAAATTCATAAAAATTAATTCATAAAAATTCAATATAATAAAGGATAAAAAAAAACAATTTTGCACTTTTATGATCTAATGAAGGTTTGTAAAAAAAAAAGTTTCATTTACCATAAGGATGAAGAATTGTAGGAATAACTGAACGTTTAATTTAAAAATTTAAATTTCAAATGCATAACTGACAGTTAATTGACAGCAATGCTACAATTTCTTACATTAACTACAATTAACTACATTTAACTACATTAACTACATAAAATACGTAGCAGACGTAACAAATGTAGTTATTTCTAAAAAGTGACAATTCGGCCAACCCTGCTTTCAACAAACATTTTTCTTGATTTTGATTATTGTACGCATTTGATGTTTCACATATACAATCAAACAAAATTTCAGAATCATCAGAAGCAAACAAAAGTGTTCAGTTGGGATTCCGGATTGCCAAATAAAAACGACATTAGTCCCCTGGCTAATAAAAGAACAAGGGGTGGCCGTGGCACGATGGTTGTGTGATCGCCTGTCAACCTCAAGATCACTGGTTCGATCCCTGCCGTCGTCTATGTCGTTTTACTTCCATTAAAACCTTCTAAAAATTGTCATCAATGGGTTGCTGGTTTACTCATTGCATGTTGTTCAGGCATAACACTAACAACATGTAATTGAGGTAAACTAGTATGCCCAACAAGGATAAACACGAAAAAAATAATGTGAATTATAAGCGACATAGAAATAAGACACGGCATTTCTCCGCTTTAGCTCAGCCGCCATCCCTGGAGATAAAAATATCTGAGACAACCACCAACAGTCTCAGAACATCGTGCCACACATCTTTCCTATCCTTCTTTCTCTTCATTAACTTCACGCCCGCGCTGTGTTGAAACATTTAAAGGGTAATCATAATCCCTTGAGCGCGGGTAGATTATAACAAAAAAAAAAAAAAAAAAAATTATATATTATTATCTTTGTTTATATACAAAGATATTATTCAGAAACCTACTTGAGAAATGTTTGCATATAAATTAAGGTGCGTGTCCATTTGAGAGCAAAAACACTAAGAGTAGCTATCAGGCGACACTTGAGAGTAAACTCTCAAGTGGACGCAGCCTTGAGAGAAGCTAGCGGAGAGTTGACTTTTCACTCTCGACATACGAATTTTTTGAGAGTTACTCGCAAGTGGACACACTTTTTTATTACTATCGGAGATGAGCTCGCAGAAGTCCAACATAGTTCGTATTTTGCGATTAGCTGTCCGAGATTTGATATGTCAAAACATTGAACAGAAGGGGACAAACGAACTTATGAAAATGAAACCAAGAGAAAGCTCCATAATTTGCGAAACCAGGTAAAGAAAATAATTTTTGTCAATCATATTGAATCTATTATGTACATTTAATTAATAATCATGAAAATATTAACGGATGTCACAAGAATTGAAAAAAAAAAAATAAAAAACGAAAAGTGGAGCCGGAACTGATGAAATATAGCACTAGGTGGCCTTATTTTCGGGGTTTGCAGGTTTTTATTCCATTTTTAATGGCTGCTTCAACTAAGTCAAATCTGGTACGTATTTGATTTCTTATTTATTTTCTGTGATGTGCCTGTACCGCCAAGGAACTTCACCTTATGGGCTCATAAAGTAATTTTTGAATTCATCCCTGAAATCCTTTTGAGAAGTATTATAGTTGTGCCTTCTTGCATTTTGAAGATCGGAAAATGAGTTTTCGAAATTGTTGTCTAAACGCCAGCTTCCATTCAGTACATCGTGAGTTTCTATTTGTTCGGGCAAAATTATAGTTTTGCAAAAATATATTAAGTGGACACGGTTATGAAAATACTCTCAGAAAATCATCTCCCAAAACTTAACTAGTGAACTCGCGATAGTAAAATCTCAAAAAAATTACTCTCAAATGGACAGGCACCCGAGAGCAACTCTCGAGAGTTTACTAGCGAAAGATCTCTCAAATGGACACGCACCTTTAAACATCGAACTTCATTACGAATATTTTTAAAAAGAATATAATTTATTTTAAATTGCTTCTAAATAGAAAAAATATTTAATTTTATTATATTCTTTTACTAAAATGCTAAGTTATATGTATTAACCATGAATTTGTATGTTTGTATGCAGACTAATTAAATTTAATTTTTATACTTCAATAAAGATTTATTCGGTCCCCTTAAAGAAACTCAGTTCCCTGAACATCCTTTTTCAAAAAATGTCCTTACAATCGTCATGTTTTTATTTTTTTTTTTTGACAGTCTGCTTTTAACAACGCAAAGAGACGTTCAAATGATCAACTAGAACAATTTTTACGACTTTTGGCTTCCAAAAATGTCGTGCCGAAATTTTTAACATTTTATTCCATTGTTTGTAGAATCACCCATATTTCATTTTCCCAGCATACCACACATTAAACATTAACAAAAACGAGTCTTCATACCACGTTCGTCAAGTAAATTGGTTAATGTAAACGCCACATTTACCTGAGCGTAAATGTAAACCATGAAAGCGAAAGAAGATCGACATTTTCATTTTTGATTAGTCAGTTCTCAGTTTGTGCAAGTGCCAATGTGCTGTGCTGTGCGGTAGAGATCGGGCAGGTTGATAGTACTGCGTCTAGCTTCTATCTTTACTTGTTTTATTTGTCATCGATTGTTGTAAATATTTGGCTAGTATTCCATTTCCCGGAAATTATACATAAACGGTTAGGAATAAACTATTGACATAAAAACAAAGTTTTTTTGACTTATAAATTGAAGTATCTTCCCCACAGAAAGTGAGAAAAATATATTTATATACATATGTAGGTAATCTTTTAAGGCAAACAAAACTGCTTAGTTAATTTTGGAACATAATTGGGTACACGTTTAACTTAATACTTTATTTGTTTTTGTTTGTGAAGAGTATATTGTTATGATTCAATTTATTCTAATTCAAAAGATTTCCCTAAAAACATGCCAACTCTATCAAATCTGTTCAACTTTACTTTCCCAAATCTTGTACCTTTATCTACTACACCTAGTGGACCTACCATTCTACATTTCAAAACAAAAACCAGTTTTTATTCACACAATACAAAGTTCAAGTGTTTTTTTTTTTGTAAACGAAGACAAGAAGAACACGGTTCAATTATACGTAAAAATTTGACGTATTCTGTGTTGACTCCAGGGATATTTTACCTGTGCTGTTTCTTTGATCTTTTTTATACTAATTGATATAAATTGTATTTTCAATCGGCTAGTGTTATTATAATTAGTTAAATTATTCTTTTATTGTAAAAAAATATACATACCTACGTAATTTAATTTATATCAGCAAATACCATATACAAGAAGTAACCATTGCCAACCCGTACAAGTGACATACTTTTTGTGTTGTTCAATGATTTAAATTATGTCAAGTTACATCATATCCGAAATATTACATCTTGCATTTCTCAGATTAATTTTGGATTATTTTTTGTATTGTAGAGAAACGTCCAGAGGAGCATTGTCAACAGTATCTGTTGATTATTAAAAACTATATATTTTGTTTTGATATGAAATGTCAAACTCTTGATTATTGGGAATGTGTTTGAGAAAATGTTATCATTCATTCTCAAGTGAGTGAGCGCTCTCTCGAAAAAATTGAGGTAGTCGAAACAAAACATTGAAAATAAAATATATTGTCGGTAAGAGAAAAAAGGGGGGCAACTTATTAAATAGTGTCAGTTGTCATAAATGCAGTTTTATTACAACACAGACTGAAACCGATTTGGCAGTAAATCCTATTAAAAAAAACTTATGTCGATTTCCTTTACACCTATGAAATCAATTTCTGATTTCCGTGTCAAGATCTTGATCCCTCGTTAAGCCAGATATACCATATACATACATTGTTCAAATGCATGACAAGTACGCGAAGTAGATTAGTAAATTCTGTTTGAAGTTGCATATACACACATCAAGCATGAGTCTTCAATCTTTTATTTTTACATCGACGGTGTGGTGAGAGGACTTTGCGCTTTGTGATTTTTTTTCTCTGCAAAATTGTGTTTTACGAATTTCTTTGAGATTTTTTAAATTTTATACCTACGAGTAATTTGTTTTATTTTGTCTGTCCATTTCATCATGTAATTTTTGTTTACTTTTTTAATATTTAAATCAGTGCTTATGTTTTGCTATATTCTCATCTCTTCAACGTACTACATATATGCAAATGAACCAATAAATGCATGATCAATCATCAATCTTGCATATTTATGGGTGATTCTACAAACAATGGAATAAAATTTTATAAATTTCGGCCTGACATTTTTGGAAGCCAAAAGACGTAAAAGTTGTTCTATTTGATCATTAGATCGTCTCTTTGCATTGTTGAAAGCGGCCAGTCAAAAAAATAAAAAATGACGATTTTAAAAACATTTTCTGAAAAAGGATAAGAGGACCGAATAAATCTTTATTTTTTTTTTGTATTTTCTCTTGGGTACACAATGAAATATAGAAATTAAATCAATGAAGATAGAAAGTAATTTCTGTTTAAGTGGAGTGATTGAATTAAATTCAATTAAAAGCTCAAGTGACCTCAACTCCAAGGTGCGTTTCGCCCAGGTACGACAGTGGGCTCATCAGTTAGATGCTGCCGTACCCTTCTAAGACGCAAATATTGGTCGATGTTTACCGACTCTTATAAAATGTACAGCTTTAATAGACTGTGAATTTTATTTTTCTGAATTTAATCAAATTCCCCTAGAATGGTTAATACATATAACTTAGCATTTTATTAAAAGAATATAATTAAATATTTTTGTCTACTTAGAATCAATTTAAAATAAATTATATTATTTTTAGAAATTTGAGAAATATTTCGCAATGAAGTTCGAAGTTCAACATAACTAAAAATTTCTCAGGTTTCTGAATAAAATATCATTTGTTTATTTATTAGCCAGGGGACTGAGGCCAGGGAACTGAGGTTTTTAATGGCTTTTGCGCAAAAAAGATATTTAGGTTTTACTTAAAAATACAAAAAAAATATATATATAATATTACAGTTTTATTAAACCTATACTATACTGCTAACAAATATGCCTACTTACATACAAATTTGTTTTGTAAAACCTCACCAGAGGACTGATAAACTAAACGGACAATCCACGACTTCTTGCACAAATGTCTTTTTCACAATACTAACATAAGAAACAGAATCGATTTGCAACACGATTTTTAAGGAGACTTTTGGTACTTCAAATTGCCAGTACTGGAAATTCGATTGATATCCTAGTTTTTGATTTTTTCGACTGTTTCAATATTCCAGGGGACTGATATGAAATGCGGGGGACAAAATTTAATTAAGTTTTTTTTTGTAATAAAATCAATTACTAAAAAATATTCATCTGATTCGTAGCAAAGATGTATTATTTGGCGTAACTTCGGTGGGATTCATCTTAGTATGAGACCGGAAATAAGAGAACGGTAAAAATTTTTCTTTGTGAAATCGCACTGGGGACACGTCAGGGGACTGAGAATCAGACACTTTGAAGATTTTTTTGAGCAACATTAAATAACGTCACCCTAATAATATTGTTAGGCCAGGTAGATATCAGTCAGACTTAATTTTATAAAAAAAAAACAGATTAAATAATTGAACGGATTTTAAAATATTTCTGGGGCCGCCGAAAATTCCATCGTTTGTAGAATTACCCATATACATATGTATGTATGTATACTTTTTCAATGCAGTACGCTTGTTAGAAGGAAAATCAAAAGATTTTGATTTAGCTTGAAGACTACTTCCAATCCAATCTATATCTTTTCGTGCATTTGAACAATGTTTATCTGGCTGACTTTAAATTTTGCGTTCCTTCACACCAACAAAATTGATTTTTTTTGACAGGGATCAAAACCTTCAAATTCATATTTGAAGAGGGACTTACATTAGGGTGGAGTGAAAAAATTTTATTTCTTATTTTTGAATATATGTATACATAGGCAGGTTGGGTGCCATTTGGACTCTAAATAACGGAGAAAAAGTTTCAGGTCAATCAAAATAGTTTTGGAGGGTTCACAAGACACTTGAAAATTTCGAAAATGGTCTTAAGATTGATATGAAAGCTTTTTTATATTACAACATTGGTTCTTTATTACTTTAAATAGTATTTCTTAAAATTACTAAAAACTTTTAGTAAAATATGTGTTCATACAGTATAAGCTCCCTTAACCAAAGCCCATTACAACGAAAAACAATCATTTAAATAAAAAAAACACCACTTTCACCGTTTTACCCGATTTCTACTAAAAAAACACTAAGAAACCGAATTTTTATGTGGCCGCTTGAAATTCACTTAAGAGAGCTTTGACTGTAAACATAAACAAATAAACTGGTCTTATAAGAAATAATTTAATTTTCGTTGAGCCCCAAAAATAAATTGAATTTAAATTAAATTTTCTCAGCTAAAGTAATTTAATTTCTCTTCATTCGATATTTTTGACTGCGAGGAAAACACGTGTTTTGATTCAGTAGAAAAGAATATTTTTTGCTCAATAATTAATTACTTTATTCGGAATTTCTCTAATCCGAAAATGTCTACCACTAGACGAAAAGTAAACGATTTGATTTTTGGGAAGCCGGAACCATTTAGAGAATGCTGCTTGCAAACTATTGAAGATGTCATGAAACACTATTTACATATAGTATTCGATCTTAAAAATGCATAGAAAAAAGAACCAACCGTTTTAGAAGTATCTGAAAAAGTAGCTCATAATGTGGTTGAAGTTTGGAATAAGGCTTCTTTGCCAACTATTTCCCATTCTTCTATTGTAAGGAAAGTTCGACAATATCATGAAAAATATAAAAAGCTGCTCAAAAACTATAAAATAAATGAAAAACGAAATAAGCTCGAAGATTTTCAATTACAATTAAAACCATTTTTGAGCCAGTCTCGGACTCTTTTTGATATATGCTCTTGCCAGTTTGATTCATTTCACAATTGTTCTTGTGTTACCGAAAGAAAAGTTTCTGTTAAAGAACAACATTTTATGATGGATCAAAGAACTGCGAGAAAGTTATATATCGGAAGTATTGATTGGACTACTACTCGAGGACTGCAAAAAAGCATAAAAAGAAAGCTAGATAGAGCTATAAAAATTAACCCGGAAAGACTATCAAAGAGTACGAAGCCTGATGCTCCACCCGAAAACTTTGAGGAAGATCTTTCTGGTATTTCTGCTTCTGACGCAACCGACAGTGACAGTGACTTCAAAGTTTCTCCTATTAAAACGAAAAAAACTGAACCAACCAAAAAGCAAATGCGACTTAAACTGCCTAGTTTGGGGATTGCTTGTAATCGAACAGGAGTATCGGACAGAAATGCTGCTATAATATCAAGTAGTGTTTTGAAGGACGTTGGCATAATATCAGAAGAAGATAGATCAAAGGTTATAGATCGTTCAAAAATAAGGCGCTCGAGGTCTGAAGTAAGGCAAAACCTTCAAAAAAATATTTTACGAAATGGTAGTAGGTTTGAGGGTCTTTATTTTGATGGTCGTAAAGATCGTACCAAAATATTGTCAAAAGAAGGCGAGCGAGTATATCATAAAATTTCCGTCGAATAACACTTTCTCTTATTCAAGAACCTGGTTCACAATATATTTGACATCTTTCTCCCAGCGATGGAAAATCAATAAGTATTTGTCAGTCTTTATTCAGTTTTTTGATACGAATAAGATTTCTTTGGATAATTTTGTTGCCGTTGGATGCGATGGAACCGTTGCAAATACTGGCTCAAAGGGTGGTGTTATAAGATTGAGAGAGGAAAAATTATAAAAACCCTTACAAAGGAACATTTTTGCTACATTGTAATGAGCTGCCCCTTCGACATCTTTTGCAAAGTTTGGATGGTCACACAACAGGTCCATATGGCCTATTGGCAAGCAATTGGAATGTTGTGAAAAGACGAAACTTGAAAACTTTATTCCAATACGAGAAATAAATGATATTTTACCGGATATTAATAATATAAATGATCTAAGCTGTGACCAAAAATACCTGCATAATATATGCCAAGCTGTTGCTACTGGAAACTGCCCGGTATCTTTACTGTCGAGGAATCCCGGAAAGTTATCACATTAAATTATTGATCCTGTTATACAACGAAATTCATTTAACGCCCATCCGGAAAACTTGCGCTTAGCTAAGATGACAGACTCAAGAAAATCGATTCGTGAGCTGACATAAAAAGCCATCTACTCGCCAGTGTAATAACTGATTTTTGGATCTTTGAAATAGATCCCGATAGAAAACAGGATCATGTTAAAACTTAATCCAGATCCGGATCCAGATAGATTTGTGACTAATAAAACGCACCTTATAAAACGCACCTAATATCTTTGCATTTCACAGATCGATTTTTTAACTTATTTGAAATGCTTGCAATCAAGTTTGCTACACCTGACATTTTTTTAATAAAAGATGTTCGTAAAACTAGCTCGCTTTTATTAGAAAATTTTGACTTGTCAAAAATAAAAATCCAAGTTGTACTCACAATCATTTGTATACAAATTCTTTGTATTTACTTACTTTTAATATTATTATTATTTATTCGGGTTCGGGTCTTGTGAATATATCGGCTCCATTATATTGGTTTAATATTCAATATCACCCTTGTAATATGTATGCTGGGTGTTCAGTAAATAATGGATTATCTTGTTTAATTACGATATTCCTCAAATATCTGAACTCTATGACCAAAAATGAATGAATCTTATAAATTTTTATAATATTCTACAGTAACTGTACTAATTTTACACTAGGTACATACATTTATAATATTTAGTTTAACCAAACTGACTTAAAAATTGTCATGCAAAATCTTTTTGTTTGATATGAAATGGAATTAATAACAAACTATGTTAATAATAATTATGTTATTTATTAATTTTAAATTAAAAACGCAATAAATGTTCAAATAAACTTCCAAGTAGGAAATTTGCTCCTCAAGGAAACATAATGGTGAATTCCAAGTGGAAATCACGTCGCACTTTCATTGAGTAAAAGGTCTGCACTGCTTTCATTCATCGAAAGTCATGCAATGAGTCAGTAGTTTGTAATCCCAGTTGCATCTTGTGCTTTGTTTTCGAAAGAATGTAAAGAAAACACGAAACAAAGCAATATCCTTCTTACACATCCTTAATGTTAATGAATACAATGCTGAACACGTTATAATTATTCCTGCATCTTTTCAGTGGTTATTGTAATCCACAATTTAGTGTTTAATGCCTGCGATGTGAAAGAGAAAACAACCCTTTATTTTCTTTGGCATTGAAAAAATCAGTAAGAGAGAGAGAGAGATTATGACATGCAATAAAAAAATCCTTTTTTTGGGTTTTTCACGCGATGGGTTGGTGACGCTCAATTGGTGCTTTTTTGTCATGAGTAATTTCTTTTGCTTTGGAATAATTGAGTGTCTATTTTCAGCCATATTTATAAACTCACAGCCATATTTATAAACTCATTATAGTGAGTACATAAGGCTATGCAACCCTTATAATGCCTCTAAACGCAAAATCGTGATTTATAAAACTTATGTGACGTTGAATAGAGGCATTATAAGCTAAACGCGTTTGGAGGTTGAATAGTGCCTACATAAGGACATTTTAGTACTGAACTGTCACATTCAATGTGACATCACATTGAACTATAAACAAAATAAAACGCCTTTGACTTGATATTGAAACTAAAACTTTGTGTTATTTTTATTTATTGAAACAGAAAAGAACTAATATTATTAAAAACAAATTGAATTGAAAATTGTTTAGAATTAAATAGATAAATATACTTGTTGGTGATCTCCCTCCACGCATCCTTCTTCATCCGGTGTGTTAGTGTTGTAATTTTTATTTTGCATTATTGAAGAACTTGTCTGAGGAGTATTCCAGCTAGGATGAAATGAATAACAATTTGATTTCTAGTATTGTGCTAGAGATAATAACATACTTTATCTGATGAATCAAAGTTAATTGTTCGAATTCTTTTAGCTTTTGGTAGATTCGTTTTTGTTTAATAAATTCGGTAGACAGCCAAGACGGTTTTTTTTTTTGTTTTTTTGACAAACAGCTGAGTGTTATGAAAGCTAAATGTAATAGATTCTTACTTTTTGGTACTTTATTTGACACAAGTTCATTATAACTATGCAGGGTAGGCAAATGTTTTATAAATATGAATTTGCATAGTGGATGAATAAGTCATTATGCATTGCATAACTATTCACGCGTTTATCGAATTCTAATAAATACGGCTGTCATAATATAATATATTATAATGCCTCTAAACGCAAAATCGTTATTTATAAAACTTATGTGACGTTGAATAGAGGCATTATAAGCTAAACGCGTTTGGAGGACTGTCAGATTCACTTTGACATCACATTGAATTATAAAGATTATCAACAAAATAAAATGCCTTTGAGTTGATATTGAAACTAAAACTTTGTGTTATTTTTATTTATTGAAGCAAAAATGTTATACTAATATATTAAAAACAAATTGAATTGAAAATTGTTTAGAATTAAATAGATAAATATACATGTTGGTGATCTCCTCCACGCATTCTTCTTCATCCGGTGTGTTAGTGTTGTAATTTTTATTTTGCATTATTGAATTTTATCCTAAAGAACTTGTCTGAGGAGTATTCCAGCTAGGATGAAACGAATAACAATTTGATTTCCAGTATTGTCTTAGAGATAATAACATTCTTTATCTGATGAATCAAAGTTAATGAATCGAATTCTTTTAGCTTTTGGTAGTTTCGTTTTTTGTTTATTAAATTCGATAGACAGGCCATATTTTTTTTGTTTTGTTTTTTTGACGAACAGCTGAGTGTTATGAAGGCTAAATGTAATAGATTCTTACTTTTTGGTACTTTATTTGACACAAGTTCATTATAACTATGCAGGGTAGGCAAATGTTTTATAAATATGAATTTGTATAGTGGATGAATAAGTCCTTATGCATTGCATAACTATTCACGCGTTTAGCGAATTCTAATAAATACGGCTGTTTGTGATTAAAGGAAACGGTTGTGCGGGGTTTTCTTTGTTTTCAAGTCTTTTTCATCAATTTAATAAAGGGAAATAGCGATCATGGGGAAGGAAAACAATTCACCAACGGTAAATTCCTTATATGCTTTTTAATGATTTGAAAAAGGTAAATATTCCTCTTATTCTTAGATCTCAAATGAACAGGAGAATGAAGATGATTAATACCTAATATATATATAATATGTATTAAGATTTTGAGCAGACACAGTAAGCACCAAATTGTCTCTGTCCTTTCGCTTCCCGGATTTGGTTAGCCAAGAATAGTATCATTTTGATTTTTAAGTTTATAAATTATTTTTTTTAGGCTATTAGTGGATATAAAATTACGAAGAACATAGATTAAACCTAATATTTTTTTTAATTCTAAAGTACATATCGGACGCTGAGATCAACAATGGCGTTAAACAAAAAACCTTGTTTTTAAATACAGCCATTTAAAGTTTTGGACTTACTTCAATGGTCGATAACTCTTTGAAAAAAGATTTAAATCTTATGTTACTTTGCCAAAATATAGTTTCACTTTCTTTTAATAAATTGGCATTTTAGTATTACAAACGAAATAATGGGTATTTAAGAAATGAAGTTTGTTTTTTGAAAAAGTTTGGTATAGTGCCAGTTTTGTTTTTATTACTTTCGCATATTTTCTAATCAAGCCGTTAAATTGTTCAGATTATTACCTAGAATCACTTTTATTTTGAGGAGAAAACCGACACTAAACACAAAATGACATTTATGAATTAACTTTTATCTATAACAACTCTTAGCTTAAATTTAATTGACATTATGCAAAAAGTGCCACTTACCTCGATTTGGTTTCACTCTGAAGAACTGACCTGAACTGAAAAGTTTAATTTTATTTACTACCGATTGAGTGATATACTTCAAACTCATAAGTGACCACTAGTGACTTTCTGCGGAAACTAGAGGAGTTATCAGAACGGGGATTTGGAAAAAATACGTTGTATATATCGGAACCCAGATATCGCTCCGCTCTAACTCAAAAGTGAACATTTTTGCTTAACGCCATTGTTGTTCGCAGCGTGCGATATGTAGATTAGAGATGTCGTGAATATTCGGCCACTATTCGGTATTCGGCCTATTCAGCCTAGTTTTTTGATATTCGGTATTCGGCCGAATAGTTCACAACATTCGGCCGAATACCGAATATTAAATGGAGAATAAGAAAAAGATTTATTATCTTACAAAAAATGTTGTATTTTTATTAAAATTTTTTATTTTAGTATTTAAAATCTACTAATGGTAAGTTGTGGTGAATAAATACAGCTTTTCCAGTATTCATTGGTAGCATACGTTTTATGTAACGTATATATTCGAAATCAATTACAGCTTCTGCAAATAACCTCTCACTAATACACTAGTACCAGGAGACGAGAGGTAGATTTCAGCAAATGTTGTCAAATTGGGAAACAGTTTTGTATTTGCTGACCACCACTTGTAAAGGTCTGCCATCCGATCTTGGCGAAAAGTTCTTTAAAAAAATCTATTTTGTTTTCAATGGCAGTTTTTTCAACATCTTTATCATTTTGTCTATTTCAACTTCCTCAAAACAACTTCCCAGAAACTCACCCATATTCTGAAACTCGTATTTATGACTCGTATTCGACTAAAGTCGTACGTTGTTATTCCAGGAGTCAAACATGTGATATTGATTTACTTACGCTAAATACTAACGCTTAGTTAACAAACAAAACTTATAACTAAATAAATGATTTATGTAATACATTCAAATTTATAAAGATAAGTTAAACATTAGTGATACAACAACAAACACAAAATTAAGAATTTAAATAATGTGAGAAAAAACTAATTTTGAAACTATTAGATTTGACATTTTGATTTACAGAATTTAAAAGAAAATTATATCATTATATATGTTTATTAACTGGTTAATTGGACTGCTACAACCATAGTTTGATCGGCTAAAGTTTGTTCGAATCGGCACTCGATTTCTTAAATTATTTAGGCTAACATTAAAATGAAAACGACACAAAACTGATGGTGATGAAATGGATCCATTTAGAATTCCAACAATGAAGCAGAGTTGCAAATACTTGCGGTGATTAGTAAGCGTTGGAAGACTTATAAGTTGTAACCTGTCAGAATAAGGAGGCAAAGCTAATTCATGTGGCCATGGAAGAAAACGCAGTGTAAACCTTAAGAACCTTCTTTGAATACCTTCAAGTCTGTGAATATGATTCGAGTAATAAGGGGCCCAAATTATACAACCGTATTCAAGGAC
This sequence comes from Chrysotoxum bicinctum, assembly GCA_911387755.1. Taxonomy (NCBI): domain Eukaryota; kingdom Metazoa; phylum Arthropoda; class Insecta; order Diptera; family Syrphidae; genus Chrysotoxum; species Chrysotoxum bicinctum. Next base: position 163,485,360 of record OU426987.1, read on the forward strand.
TGATCTGACAAATGATACATATAGAGTTTTAAGGACATAAGGATCTTGGAATTCCCTTCCAAATCTTTTTATAAAGCCTAGTGTCTTATTAGCTTTTTTTACAATGTAGATAATTTTGAATCCAAAATGATACCTAGGTCTGAAAAGATAGACAATTTTTCAAAGTACGAAGAGTTTAACAAATAGTCATAGTTAAGAACATTATGTTTGCGTGTAAAACTCATTGTTTTACACTTGTCAATATTTAACGTTAAACGGTTTTTATTGCACCATTCCCATAGTCGATGTAGATCATCTTGTAATAATTCACAGTCCGTTAAGGTATCAACTATTCGAAATATTTTCACGTCATCAGCGTATATTAATGTCATTGAATTATTTAAGATAGAGGGGAGGTCGTTTATAAACAGAACAAATAACAACGGACCAAGATGGCTACCTTGAGGTACTCCAGAATTAACAATAAACGAATTAGAATAGTCATTTTTGAAGACAACACTATAATGTCTATCAGTAAGATAAGATGAAATCCACTCTATTAATTTGTCATGTAGTCCGATTTGCTCTAATTTACTCAAAAGTACTTTATGGCTTAGTTTGTCAAATGCTTTGCTAAAGTCTGTAAATACACAATCAACGTGTTGTTTTTTCTCGAAAGCGTCAATACAAAATGTTGTAAATTCGAGTAGATTTGTAACAGTAGATTTTCTTTTTACAAATCCATGTTGATTATCACAGAAAACCGAGGAACAATTAAAGGAAAGAACGTCACAAACAAGCGATTCAAACAATTTTGGGATAACAGACAGCTTAGCTATAGGACGATAGTTGCAGATAAAATGTTTGGGACCTTTTTTGTGGGTTGGTTTGAGGAACGCATATTTCCATAAGAGGGGGAAACGAGAACATTTAAACGATTGGTTAAACAGAATAAACAATGGGTATGAGAGTTGTTTTGCACATTTTTTTAGCATATATGATGGCAAGCCATCAGGACCAGGATTGAGGTTTTCGTCAAGTTTTAGAATTTTGTCAAGTATAGTAGATTCAGAGATTCTTAGGTTTATGTGAGCTAAGTGGGAAACTGATAAGTATTAGTAATAACTGTGGAGCTATGATTAGTTTGAAAAGAGTCTTCATAGGCACTTTTAAAGAAATCAGCAAACATATTGGACAACACTTTAGGATTGTGACTTGTTTTTTCTTTATATGTCATGTTTGGAGGATACCCGTCAAATTTTCGTTTACAGTCAACATACTTCCAAAAATTTCGTGGATTCACCTTATGTTCACGTTCAGTATTTGCAACAAACTCGTCATAAACACAATTTGAATAGATTACAAATTCATTTCTGATTTCTAGATAGAGACCATAATCAACATCACTAAGTGACTGGCTATATTTTACCCAAGCCTTATTCCTTTTATTTTTTAAGCTTTTAAGATGCCGATCAAACCATGGTGGATTGTTACCTTTAAGTTTAATTTTACGGAGAGGTATATTTTCTAAAAAACAATTAAATAATATTTTATAAAATTTCAAAACCATATCATCTAAGTTTAAATTTAAAAATATTGTATCCCAGTCCAAATCATTTAAATTGGTAAAAAGTTGAGTGAAATTACATTTTTTGAAGTCAAATTCAACTTGATTATCACAGGTCATATCAAGATTACATAAATTTAAGTTTAGGGAAATTGTCAATGCAGGATGATGTCGATCTTCTTTTAAAAGTATTATGTCGCTTTGAATAACAGCCGTGTCAGCATTTACGATGTCAGAAATATAAACAAGGTCAAGTATTTTGTTGTTTTGGTTTTTGATTGAGTTAAGTTGAATGAGTCCTAGTGAGGCCATTGTGTCGATGGTACAAAATTCAATATCATTGGATGGGTTAATCGCAAAATATTCTTCTTTATTTTCATTCTTCGACCATTCAAGATTTGGTAGATTGAAGTCACCAATTACGCAAATTTCATCCTCAGGATTTATATTTTCAAATAAATTGTCCAAACATTCATAGATTTTGTGATACCATATGTATTATAGTTAGAACTTGGCGGTATGTAGACGGTAACTATATAAAGATTGCCGAAGTCCATTTTTATTTTTATGCACAACATTTCTAGGTCAAATTGTTGGAAGTCATTTACCAACGAGCTTATGAAAGAGTTTTTAGCAGCTATTATTAATCCTCCTCCAACTCTTGTAGATTCGTCATTTGAATGTCGATCACGCCGGAAAACTTGATAATTCAAGTCAAAAAGTTCTGTGTCAGCAATTGAGTTACATAGCCAGGTTTCAGTTAAAACAATAACGTCGTGAGGTAAGTTATTTACATTTTTATAAATCTGATTAGTTTTAGTTCGTAGTCCATTTACATTTTGATAATAAATTAGCAGTTTTTGCTGTTTTTGTAGCGGTAGGCATACTTTGTCAGTTGTTGAGGAAAATGGGAGGACTGTTTTTGCGAACTCCTGTTGACAAACTCATGCGTAATAATTCCAGTGGGCCAAAAGGAAATAGGATTTATTAGATGAAAGAGAGAATCCGGACATCTAACCTTAAATGATGAATATTTTGAAAAATTTCGCTGGAGCATTTTTTCAACATGTACATGATCCAATGTGCCAACTTTGGCTTTAATATAGGTTTTGATATCTAATGCATTTGTAGCAGGATCAAGCTTAGAAATAAAGATAATCCTTTGACCTTCAACTACTTTAAGCCTTGATACAATAGGAGATACATTTATGTGTTGAGTATGTGAGGTTGGGGATGAAGGAATGGAAATCAAAGCAAAACTATTTGATGATGGCTCATTAAGAGATGACGTTTTTGTTGGTTGAATTAATGACGAAGACGTTGATGATGATGATGATGATGATGATGATGATGATGATGATGATGATGATGATGATGATGACGATGACGATAACGATGAGCATGAGGATGAAGATCAGGATGATGATAATGATGATGATGACGATGAGGAAGTAGTAGGAGAAATAACTTGAGGTGTTTCAGAGACAAGTTCAATTTGAGGTGCATTTAATGTTATAGTAGGCACTGTAACATTCGATGGAGATATATTGTGGTCAGTAGAGTTAGACGGGTTTTTCTTTTTTGAAGGATGAGGCAATGTAACGTCCAATCCGACTTCACTTCACTAATATTGGGAAACGAAAAACATCGATACGACTGTTCCTACGACTGTAGTCGAATACGAGTCATAAGTATGAGTTTCAGAATATGGGTGAATGTTGTGGCTCGTCAAAAGTCACGTAGGAGATAGATACACAACACATCGTTTCGTTGGCCGAATGTTCGGCTGCCGAATATTCGGTATTCGGCCGACGAGTGTGGCCGAATATTCGGTATTCGGTATTCGGCCGAGTCACTATTCGCGGCATCTCTAATGTAGATTATAATTTTTTTTTTCAATTCTTGAGTTAAATTAAATAAATTATATCTAAGTTAGGAAAAGTGGTACATAATTTGGAAATAATTTGTATTTGTTTCAGATATCTATCCAGTCAACTAAATCGAATTACCAATCTTCATCTTATGAAAGCCTCGAAACGGAACAAAAACATTTATACTCTCCCCATTTGGGGAAAAGCGCGGAATGCGTTGATGAATGTAAGTTACAACAAATGGTAACAATTCTGGATCAAGAGAATCAGCGACTTAAAAAAGAGTTAGCCATAGAAAAGCAACGTCGCAATGAAGAGCTTTCGCTTATCATTAAATCATTGATTCGTATGGAATCAAAACTCAGGATAGACAAAAAACTTATCAATCAGCGACTTTTAAAGAGTGAAACGGAAATATGCCGGTTGATAAGTTTAAATCGAGTTTTGCGAAAGAAATTAAACGATATTGGGGCAGCAAAAGACGAATGTTTTGTATTAGAAGCCTTGCAATGTAACACTTGTACTCAAAAGTATTACGCCTTAGATACAAGAGATAATAGCAGTCAAACAATGAAAGATGGAGTATTGTTTCATGGTGAGTATATAAATACTATGTTTTTTTATTATCTGACATTTTTTATTTTGACATAAAAAACTAACTCGACATTTTGATCAAAGTTAACATTATAATAATAGACTACACGAAAAAAGTAGGTCCAGCAATTCTGTGTGTCTGTATTTATGTATATACTAGCAAAACCCCCGCCCACTTCGCAGGGCATACAAGAAATATTAGGTTTTTTATTTGTTTTATACGTGCTTTATTGAATATTTTTTTGATAAACAATATTTTTGGTTTATCCATTGTTCGTCGTATAAATGAATAAGGCGGATGGTTTACCAACACGTGAACAACCAACATAAAGTTGGCCATGATCAAAAACTGGATGTTCCAAATACATACCACAGATTTCAAGCGTTTGGCCTTGAGATTTATTAACTGTCATGTTAATACGATTAGGCAACTGCAAACGCTTAAATTCAAATGGTAAATCAGTTGGAATCATTGGTATACGTGGTATTATAACATCTTCGCCTTTAAATTTACCATTTAAAATTTTCGCTTCAATAACATTATTCATTAATCGTTTAACTACTAATCTGGTGCCATTACATAATCTTAAATGATTTAGATTTCTTAACATTATAATTGGAATACCAACTTTCAATTGTAAATAATGTGGCGGAATACCTGTTGACAATTTCATCCGGATTCATGACGGTATCAAAAGATTTATAAGTTAGATTTGCACCTGGTATTTTGTTCATAGTTTCCACATTGATACTAATAGCAATTTATTTGTACATGCCAATATACATCTTTGACTTAACCAATCATAATTTCGATAGTTATTCACAATATTAGGAAACGCTTTGTATTAACGCAGCAGTCGATTCTGATAACGAACAAAAATTATTTTGTAACGTACGCTCAAGATGTTGTTGAGAAGACCATCCACTCTTCATATTACCACAATGCTCCAAAACTTACAGGTGTCCTGAAACATCATAGTAATAGAATGGATAGCTGTCCAAGTTCTAGTCGCGCGGCATGCTAGCATAGCCAATGGAGGAGGGGAGGTTCTTGCTGCTAGTAACCTGGACGACCGTCACGTATTTTCATGCCGTTTATAATACGTTGAATTTCGCAAAGCCCGATTGTCCGAACAGGAAGGATTCTATGCCTAGTGAGTGAGGAGAGCTAAGATGTTAAAGCCCTCTGAGGAATGTCCCACCCCAGTGCCACGTAATACACCCACAGATGTACCATGCGACACGACCTGGTTACCACACCCTCGGTTTTTCTGGTAACCCCAAAACTGAAATATAAGCTCTATTAATGTTTCATTCTTATGTCTCCACATCCACCTATTAAAATGACTTAAACCATGCTCATGGTTGAAACTTATTCCCAGATATAAGAAATCGAAATCTCTTTAAAGATTCAAATTATTTTAGCTATAGCTGAGCGGATATCGAAAAAACGAAAAAAATTTTAAAATAAAACCAAGCGAAACCGATAGAAAAAAAACACAACACCAGCATTTAAATTTTTCAAAAAAAATTATATAAACAAGTTTTATTTTATGGGAGAAAAAAAAATAAAATTATAAAGTAAAAATCAAGAGAACAGGAAAAAATTCTAAACGAAAATAACTTTTTAAAATTTATAATTTGTAATGAGAAGAGAGGAAAAGAAAAAATAAACCTATATCTGCTAAATAAGAGAGCGGATTACGTAACAAAACCCGAGAAAAGAATTCTAAATAACAGCTTTATTAGATAATAATTATTATGCAATATTATTATGGCTTCACTCTCCGGCTAGTGATTATATTATATAATGTCATGTATTATTTATCTCTTCTCTTACACTTTTTACTCTTTATTTCCCACGTCACTCTTAATAAAACCAAAAATGTACCATTCAAAAAATTATAAAAAAAAAATGAAGCTCAAAACTTTAAATTAATTCACAAAACAAAAGAAGATATTCGCTTTATTCTTCTAAGAGAATTATTTTAAATTCGGTTTTATATAAAAAGAAAATCGTTCTTTCAAATTTTTAAATAAAACATTAACAAAATCACTTACCACAGTTAAGTATCTATCTATTTTTGTAGATTATTTGTTGTTTTTTTTTTTATGTTCTTTTGCTTAATTGTTAATTGTTAATTGTTGTTTCTGTATGTTCGTCCTGATGTTGTGCACAGCATCGAGGGAATACGAAGTTTTCGTAAAATTTTTGACTGTAGCTATATTTGAAAAAAAAGGAAAGAGTTTTTTTTTAAGAAATCTGAACGAACAAATTTGTACAGTGTGTGTGTATGTATTGTATATGTGGAAAATCAAAAATTGTTGGATATTACGAAAAAAAAATACTTAGCTTTTATTAGTTGAAATAAAACGTTTTTTTTTTTTTTTTGTGTTGAATGATGTTTCTCTTTTTTTTATGATGTCTGGCGATATAATTGTTGATGCTGATATTGATCAAGGTTAGCTCTTCGCAGAGATACGGAGACACGGATGCTGGGAGAGGCTATGGAGATGGTGATGGATGTTGTTGGATGTGGACACGTTGTTGGTGTTTAGGCAGCTTGGCACTCAGTATTCCAGTATTCTACGTTTTAGCTGCTCTTTGGCCTGGACAGATTTTTGGAAGTTGTCTTTGACTCACCAGATACAGTCCAGCGTCTTAGACATCTGCGCGTGGTGGTGTTTTCTTGAATGCTCCTGATTTTCTTTTTTTTTTTTTATTTTTTTCGGCAGATTACTGGTGAATGAATGTTCCAGATGAAAGCGCACTGTACTTTGTTTCCAATGATGTAGTTTTGTGAGTTTTTGTTTTGTTTTTGTGAGTGAGCCCCTTAGCGTTACTTTGATTGGGGCTGCTTTAGGCTTTCAAGGCGCGGGAACTTTTTTTTTCAGTTTATTTAGTTTATTATTTTAAATTTTTTTACATAAAAATAAAACTTTATCAAAATTTTAGTTTGTTTAAATGTCCCGAACAACGCTTTAAAAATTTGTATTATTTTTTACTTTTTTTTCACTTCGGGGCTCACGTACGCGTTCTAAAACGTCTGCGGACAAAAATTTCACCAAAAAAGAGACTGGTTATCGAGTTTCGGGGGTATTTATAGTCCTGGAAACCAAGCGCTAAGACTCACACATACACTCTCACATCTTCATCGATTATGTTTTTGAGCTTCCGTTTTATTCATATCTGGTTGAATTTTAACCAAGAAACTTCGAATTTTAGCTTAAAAATCAAATTTTATTTTTTTAAAAATAGGTGTGTGAAATTTAAAATTTCTTGGTCAAAATTCTAAAATATTTATAGTCTCGGAAGTCATCCATATTTATTTTCTTCATTGTATAGGTACACACAAAAAATCGTCTCTCTTTTTTTATAAATCAAAAACAAGCCTTCGAACGACTCTCGAAAACCAGAGAATCAGCTGTGTCCTTGAACCATATTATGCATACAAGTACATACAATAATTACTTGAGGTGCTTCGCTTGATTTGCTCACTTTTTCGATAAAGACTTTTAACTTGTTCAGTGGCACAGTTGGTATGTTCGCTGGGCTTACCTCGGTGGTTCCAGGTTCAAATCTTGCTGTACTATTTATTTATTTTTATTTTTGCATAGGGTATTTTTTTTTTGTTCATAATTTACGTCCATATATATTTTTTTAATGTTTTTTTTTATATATACATATACATATATATATATATTTTTTTCTTTTATTTTTTTTAAAACCAACCTGTGTCTATTTCTTGTTTTGTAGCGTACAGTTAAAAATACATAGTCCTGTCAGATATTTGTAGCCTAAAGCCTAGTACGCAGATCGAGACAAGACAAATTTTAGCTCTACAATTTTAATCTCTACAAAACTTTTCCAAATCTCGCGCAAAAGTTTGAAGTTGGAGAGATGAAATCTAATTTAATGTGTTTTTTAGTGTATCTCTGGAACGGGTTGTCTTACAAAAGTCGTTCATACCCTTTTGGAATCTCCTCTCGATGATCTCAAGCATCAGCACCTTTTACACAAAATCAGAATTGACAAAAATAACTTTCGGAAATACGGTGGCTGTCAAAATTTGTCCCGCAAAATAATGCTTGTATCATTCTTTTTCCTGGCAAAATTTAGTGCAGACATTTTGAAGAGTAATTCACAATAGTATGAATTTTGCGCGCGAACTGCGTACTGCTCGGAAAAATATCCGAGACAAAATTTGTCCCAGGAAAAAAAATGTATGGGAGACAAAATTTTTCCCGATCTGCGTACTAGGCTTAACGATCAATCATCCATAGCGTCTCCATCTTCCGCTTAGCCCGAAAGTATGCATGGCTTAAATATAGATACTTATCTTGACTTAAACTCTATTCCTATCTCTTATCAAGTCAATAAAACTCAAGAGCAATACCCCACAGTCACTTAAACTTTTTGTATTTTGAGTTAAATTAGGATGATAATCTTAGAATAAGAGAGATAACTTAAAATCCAGCGATGTTATAGAAACCAACTAATCATTTATTTATAAAGATCATTAGATAACCGAGAAAAAAGTAAAAGAGAAAACAGAAAAGAGATTTGAAATTAAAGCTATATCAGTATCCTATAACTGATAAGCTTGAAAAAAGGAAAAACAAAATTTAGCTTCCGCATAAGCAGACAAAAAAAAATCATAGTCAGAGAAGATTATTACTAACAAAGAGAATTATGTTTTTTTTTTTAACAAATATAATATATACGACAAGATTGTTTTAAAGAGAGAACTTCGAATTTGATATTACATTAGAGGCGCTAAAGTAAAGTTAAAAGACTTACAATTTGTATTTCTTAAAAGACTACGAGGTGAAAGCTTAGGTTTCCCACAATTTGCCAATGTTATTCGACCATCAATATCAAGAGGCAATTCTCCATTTCCAATGTTCAATAATTGCTTGGAAAATTTTGCCGCTGTTGAATCATTTTGCAATAACACTTACATTTTCGGTGAGAGAAAGTGTTTTCACACATTTCCACAACGTTGAAAATTTCAAGCTAGCATTTAATTCGTCGGCAGCATTAGATCCAGGAATAACCGGGAGTGTTTAATGGGTGTCCCAAACCATCGAACTCAAACTTCATGTAAATGGGTTTGCATGTATTGGTGTGAAAGAAATCTCAAGGGGCCAATCCATGGAATCCGTTACGTCGACGGATTTAACTGACAGCTCGATAAAATACACAAGTTCTTATGAGAACCGACCCATACAACATGACGGACTCGACAAATGTGGTTTAAAAAGGAAAAAAATTAGAATACGGAAGGAAAAACAAATATTCCGTTTGGCCACCTAGCAGTAATTTCTTGAATCGATATATCTATGTCTGCATGATTTTGAATATATTTATCGTAAAAATGCAAAAAATACAATTTTTCAAAAATTTAATCAAAAGAAACTGTAAATGAAATAACTATTTTGTTGCTATAATTTGAAAAAAAAAAACATCAAAAAAATATTTAAACAAATATTGGGCGCTGCAATGCTTGTCGTTTTCTCACCAAAGAAATGCATTTCGAATTGCAGCGAATGTGTTGAAAAAAAGATTTTTTTTCTTCAGTAGCTTTGTAAATACAGTACCTTGCCATATTATTAGGTCCAAGCGAAAAAATGCAACATTTTTGTTTACTTTGTTTTATTTTCAATGTTTTTTTTTATAGATAGCTATTTACTGTTTATTTCCAATTCGTTAAATACTAACGTGAACAATATTATTCTAAGCTATTAAAGAACAAAGTTTTTAGTTTAAGGCATTTCAAATCATCATTGAAAGATTCTATACAAAAGCTAAATTTATTAAATATTGAAATCAATTGATTGAGGGGGCTATTTACACCATAGTTTGATCTACTAAATATATGGCATAATTGTTGCTGTACTTATACTTATACTTGTACGACTAAATCTGAAATTTAACTGACTTAGAACTGATGGGGATGATATTGACCCATTAATAATTCCAACAATAAAACAAAATTGCAAATACCTTCTATGATTAGAGAGTGAAGGAAGGCTTATTAAAGCGAGTCTTTGAGAATAAGGAGGAAGTGTGTTTGCTTGTGACCACGGAAGAAAACGAAGGCAGAAACGCGAAAATCTTATCTGAATTGCTTCAAGTCTTGTTATATGAATGGAGTAGAAGGGTGATCATACTACGCAACTATATTCAAGTATAGGTCTTTCGAATGAAACAAAGAGAAGCTTAAGAATATAAGGGTCACGGAAATCGCATCCGAATCTCTTTATGAATCCTAGCACCCTATTAGCTTTTTTAACTATGTAGTTTAAATGATCATTAAAAGTTAACTTAGGATCAAGAATAACTCCTAAGTCAGAAAAAACGGAGACTTTACTTAAAGGGTAAACATCAAACGTATAATTAAAAACAAAAGGAACTTTTTTCCGTGTAAAACTCATGGCCTTACATTTGTCAACATTTAAAAAAAGACCATTTTTATTTCACCATTCCCTAAATATTAACAAGTCTTCTTGCAAAAGTAAATAGTCAGAAGTAGAATTAATACTTTTGAAAAGCTCAATGTCATCAGCATAAATAAGGACGGACGAATATTTTATGAACGAAACCAAGTCATTTATAAATAAAATGAATAAAATTGCACCTAAATGGCTACCCTAAGGGACACCAGAGTTGACAACAAATTCATTCGAATAGTCATTACTATTTTACATTACGAACCCGGGGAATTTATTCTGATATTCATAATTTATTTTTAATATAGACAATTAATTTTAGGAAAAAGTTCACAATTCAAAAATTGCTCAACTACAAAAATTATTAAATTTCCTAACCCAAGTAAATTAATACACTTTCAAAAATAATAATGGTAACTATGTACCTATACCTATAAATCTTCTTTTGAGTCTTTTTCAAAGGGCTGTAACTCTGCGAAAAGTGGTCGTATTGGGATGAAACCAAAAGCGTTTTAAATATTTCTTTTTCTTGTTTCAGAGTTTCTAAAAATAAAAAATATCCATAGTTAAACATTTTAAATTTTTATTGATGTGTAAACATCTTTCCCGGCGGTAGAGTGAATAGAAAACGTGGGTAAAACTTGTAGCCCGTTACGGTTACACGTTACGGTTACACGTTCCGTGTAGCAACCTACCTTACCGACGATTGCATTTAACACCATGTTTACATTGGAAATATTGCGTACTTAGGACATCGTGTTTACATTGGAAACTTTGAGTACTGCAATCTCGATTTTATTACTTTCCATTGCTGGCTAGAACTAAATTCAACCCCCTAACGAAAGATTTCATGGTGGGTTCATTCAATGTTTTTTAAAGAAATCCACTTTACGTTAGTGATGGACAATTAAATTTTATTTCATGCTCCCAAAAATGTATTTTCAGAGTTGACATTAAATAAAATGTACGATTGGGTCGCACGAACTTTCTCTTATGTATTTGCAAAATCGTCGTTTTAACCTAGTTTCATTGTAAAACAGCTTTAATATCGTACTAATTCGACTAAAATTTTGCATCTTTGTCTTTCCAAAAAAAATTTGGAATTTTGTTTCTAAATACGAGTACAAAAAAAAATAATACTCAAACTTTTGAGGAGCTTTAGCATAAAAAAACGATCAAAATCGGTTGTACCGTTTACAAAAAAATCAAAAACTTAAAAAAATGTTCCAAAAACCATTTAAAATGTTGTTCAGGGCAATCAGTTGACATCTACAACGAAATATTCTCGATACGTCAAAATTTAATTTTTCCCTTATATCTGTCATACCATATAATTATTTTAATTATCGAATTAAATATTCTTTATTATATCAAATTATACTTTTGGCATTCACTATATCAAAATATAGATCGTTCTCCATCTCTCAAGCTATGAACTGAAAAATGACTACGAACTTCAATGAATTAAAAAAATTAGGCTTTACCACTTATAATTCCATTACAAGGTGGAAATGATGTCAATCGGTTTAAAAATCTCTGACGAGGGGAGTAAGATAGAGTACAGAAACCTAAAAAAAAATTAAAGGATTGGTTTGATTTTGATAAGATGAACGGTCCATCTAGTGGCTTGTCAAAAAAAAAAGTTTTGATATTTTCGCTGCATGATAAGTATATTTGTTGGCGGCGTTAAGCCAGATATATGTACATTGTTCAAATGCATGACAAGCACGTGCAAGTCTATTATTTCAGTGGCAATAGGACGTTGCCCTTTGTGAGTTTTTTTTTCTGTAAAATTGTGTTTTTACGAATTTCTTTGAGATTTTCTTTTAAATTTTATCCGAGTAATTTCTTTTATTTTGTCTGTCTATTTCATCATATAATTTTCGTTTGCTGTTTTAATATTTTAATCAGTGCTTATTATGTTGTGCTGTGTTCTCATCTCTTCGACGTACTATACGCAAATGAACCAATAAATGCATGATCAATCATCAATCTTGCATATACAATATTTCTATACAGTACGCTAGATTGAAAGGATTTGGATTTTTCTTCAAGCCTACATCCGATCTATATGTGTGACTTTTTCAATTATACACTTACACGCATGCTTGTCATGCATTTGAACAATGTATATCTAGCTTTAAACGCAATTGCTGAGGTTGAGAAAAATGCGGAGTTATCGTTCATTCATCTTTGTAGTTTTCTTTTTTTATATTTGGCGTTCGCTCAGTGAAATTCACTTAACTGAGTAGAGTAAGGAGTGCGAAAAGATGTCTCCTTTTTGCATGAACAAAGTTAACTTACATTAAAAATCGCTGTGTTTAAAAGCACAGATGCACTCGAAAGGAAGCCAAAAGAGAAACAGATATTAAAATCAGATTCGTGTAAAAACAGTCTAATTTTTATCAGATAACATCTCTGTTTGAATATAATTGTAAAATTATAATGCTGTCACAAGCAACATCCTTGTTTAAACATAAGTCAAACAAACTTTACGTTACGTAGCGGAATCCACTTACTCCTAACACATGCCACGAACTACTTCATCGAAGCATATTGTCGATAAGGTTTTTGGGTCGTGTGAAATGAATAAGTGTCGACACGGCAGTGCGAACTTTGGGAATCGATGTAGTATGCCGACATGGCGTGTAAAAAAGGATCGAAATAGTTCGTCGACACAATTTTTTATGTTGTTATTCGGTTTTAGTTGTTAACTAGTGTTTTTGATCCCATTAATCTTAAATTCACTTTATAATTTTTTTGATTATTACATTAAATGTATCCTAAACACAAGTAATAATGGAAAATGAACAAGAAAAATGTGTTTGGACTCGTTCCGAAATAATTATTTTACTAGAAATAAGTAAAGACAACAAAATAGTTGATTATTTCAAATCGCTTTTAAAGGACATGGTGCAAAAATACATGTGTTTAGGTTGAAAGCGTTATGTTCAGCTATGTATGTATATATTTTTGGATCTAAGTATAAGTGGAAGGGATAAATTGTGGGAAAAATAGTGGCTTTCATTTGAATAAATCTAAAGTCACAAACTAGTACGATTCCATTGTATGTTCGTTGGGTACGTTCGATAACAAAAATCGGCACTCGGACAAACGTTGATGTTTACACATCTTAACCGTGAGTCCTGGCACTCACACTTTTTTTTTTTCAATACCGCCAGACCATTTTTTTCAATAGATTTGTTATGAACACAAGATACCTACATTTTTCATAGAGGAATCTTTGCAAGAAAAAATAGTATTTTGTGTGTTTATCTGGGAATCTAAGGCAATTTTGTTCATAAAAAGGACACTTACTTAGATATTTTGTTGCATTTAGAAGCAAATTAGGAACTTATGTAGGTAGGTATTTCAAAGCCTTTGGATGGATTTGTGAAAATTATTCTTTATCTTTTAGGTACGTACCTATTTGTTCTTTACAATTCCCATACAAATTATTCTAATTTCGTTGCTCAATTTTGTTTATCAGAGGCAAAAACAGAAACAGTATTGTTTGTTACTCCTAGTCCTAGTTGCTATATACATAGATACATATGTAGTACGTATTTTGCATTCAGGTTCATGAGGTTATGATGACACCTGCAGGCAGGAAGGTTGGTTTTATTTGATTTGGTGCGATCTTTTGATGATGGCGAAAATAACGTGGTTGACTTTTTTGGGTTTGATAAAAATAAAAAAAAATCTGAAAAAAATAGTTAAATTAAAACTTCAATTTGAAGTAGGGCGACAAAGAAAAAGAAAATAAAGTCCTAAGAAATTGTGGATACAGATTTTTTTACGGGTTAGTTACCTATTTATTTTATACCACCTACTTAATTAAGAGGTTGTATGGTTATGATAGGTTGTAGGTAGGTATACATTGTACATATACAAACATACAGATATGACATACAATTTTTCAAAAACGTATGCCTAGGAATTCATTGCGTTTGTGAAAATTTATTAAAAGGTGACAATTTTCTAGTTATCAATTAGATACAAACATACAAATTAGCTGGTTAAAGCTAACGATAAAATTTAAACGAATCGAAAAATGTTTTTTAAGAAAAAAAAAAGCGTGCGGATAACTTCGAGTTTCGGTTTGGAATAATTTTATTCTTCTTCTTGTTTTTCATTTTTACAATTTAATATGGCCGGATGGGCGGGAAATTCAAATTTTAGACCAAATTTAAATAGTTAACAACAGTAAATTTTATTGTTTTAATTAATTCATTTTGATTTTTAAAATTGTTTGCATCGTCAAAACACCTTTACTGTAGCGGAAGTTAATTTATAAATCTTACGAATTGTCAAATGAAACAATTTATACCTACTACAAATTTCAAAATTATTTCATTTCAGTATAAATAAGAAAACGTAGTATGTATGGTATGTACATACTAAGGTACATAAGAACGGTTTTTCTGTTTTATATTTTTTTTTTGTAAGTGAAAAAATAATGATAGTGATAGTAAAGAAAAAAGGAGCATTTTTTTAGCTTTTCTGCTCTTAGCCTATTCCATATAAAATGTCTGAAGCATTTATACTGTTAATTGCGTATTTGCTTAGTTCACCCACCCTTCATCCCATTTTACATTTATTATTTTTACAATCCATTTTTAGTTTTTCATAGATACTGTTTAATTCTTAAATTTTTCAAGCATTCACTAAGTTCTGTAGCTTCTTATTTGTATATTAAGGTTTTAAGTTTTTCTAACGTTCTTGTCATTTATGTGTTTTTGAGAGAAAAATAATTACCAAGAAGTTGACTGTATATCAAGTCTGTGCGTACGGCATTCATTCTTATTTTCAAACCAATTTGAAAAATATGTTATGTTAGTAAGTTACTAAGTTAAAAATAGGATTTCGCTAATTTTAAACGATTTTATCATCTTACTATCTCTAAACATAAAATAACAAACTGTTTACTTTAACTTTTAGTAATTTACTAAATTAATATGAAATCTGTCAATTTCCTCAAACAAAATCTCTAGGCAATTTTAGAAGAGTTAAATTGTGTTTTTTTATTTCGATTCGTGAGTAAATTGTTTTTAAAAGTAAATAAAATATTATAAAATATTTTCGGAAAACGAAGATTTTGATATACATAATATGTATGTATGTATGTATGTATGTATATGATTGAAGACCCAGCTTTATGGAGAATTTTGCTCCAGAAATAGGTTTGACAAGATAGCAGATCGGCTTTTAGTTGAAAAACTTAAAGATCCAAGATCGAATTATAAGCCGTAGGCTTCCGATTGCACCCGAATTTCAAGTACCTACTATTTACATTACACCTTGTTAGCTTAAGCTTGGCTTTAATTCACAAGCTAGTGAGTGACTTATGAATTAAAATAAATATAATTCAGCAGCTAGGAACTGACTTATGAATTAAAAAAAAAATTAATTCACAAGTCAGTTGGTGACTTGTGAATTAAAAAAATTTAAATCATAAGCTTCTTAGTGACTTATGAATTAAAAAAAAATAATTCAGAACCTACTTAGTGACTTATGAATTAAGAAAATTTAAGTCATGGGCAAGTAAGTGACTTATGAATTAAAAAATTTTAATTCCCAACCTACTAAGTGACTTAGGAATTAAAAAAAATTCAAGTCATGGGCAAGTAAGTGACTTATGAATTAAAAAATTCAAATCATCAGCAAGTAAGTGACTTATGAATTAAAAAAATTTAATTCAAAACCAACTTAGGCTGCGCGTACAGTAGTGCGACAAAGCGATGCGATGCGAGAAGCGTTTGCGTGCGAGAAAAATATTTACATTGATTCTTATACATGTGCGCACAGTGGAGCTATATTTGATGCGAGTGTTGCGAGTTTCTCGCATGCCTATCGCAAGCATCTCGCACACAAACTGTTCTGACCACTTTTTCAAGCGAGTTCGTGCGAGAAGGCTCATATTGTTTGTTTTGAGGTTTCAAAATAAAATCAAAAGAGTAAAATTTTGTTATTTCAGTGCTTGTGTTGTGTGGTGCAACTTTTTACAATTTTGGTGGCAATAATTATAAAGGGATCAACAACATAACTGCAGAAAATATCGCTTCTACTGTGCGCACTATCTCGCATTTAATTATCGCATCTCGAATCGCTTGTCGCATCGCTTCTCGTATCGCATCGCTTTGTCGCACTACTGTACGCGCAACCTTAGTGACTTACAGCCTTATTTACTAACTCGTTTTAGCGACGGAGTAAAGTTACTTCGACTTTACAACGGCTCTAAACCTGAAAACCTTATTTATAATGAAAATGCACGAGGAATAGCGGTGGAATAAGCTAAAACTGGTTCGTAGGAGGTTTAAGGCCGTTTTAGTATCTAAATGTCATTTTGAGATGACATCTTGTGAATTTTACAAAAAGGACTGTAAGCAATTTTTTTTTTCGTTTCTTACTAAGACAAAAAGGATAGATATTTTGCAATAATAAAATATTTATATTTTCAAAGCGCTCTAACAGTTGTACAGTATTGGGAATGCAATGTGGTTTGGTTGCTGGTTGGTACATTCATTTTTTGGATTTGAATTTTATACAATCCAATTTTAAATGTATCCAATTTCCAATATGCATACAATGATAATAAACTGAATAATAATGGAAATCAGCTGGAGTTTGATTTAGGTGTATAATAACCATAGTTTTAGATTTGTCACTTTTTTTCCCAGTATATTCCCAGTATATTTGACATAAGGAAGGCGTAGCTAATACGGCTAAGAAAATATATATTAAATAAGGATTCGTTTGACGTGGCGTAAACTCGAAGTAAGTGCTTCGGCTCGGTTTAACTATTCCGAGGTTGAACCCAGTATTAGTGAAAAATAATAAATAAGGCTGTTATGAATTAAAAAAAATTTAATTCACAAGTCAGTATGTAGTTTAGCTAGGTTATTATTATTAGGTATTAGTATCTGCATGTATTATTCTGAGGTACATATTATATTATTGATTGGTAGGTATTGTTTTTATTTACTTGGCGATTATTATATTTAGATCTTATTATAATAGGGTGTTATATTATGATCATTAGTTAGTGATTATTTTATAAGGTGGTATGCATTATTATTATAAGTTATTATTTATAGTACTATATTATTATTATTATATTTTGTAGTAATTAGGTATGTATATTATTAGCTGTAATTATTATTATGTGGCTTTTTTATTAGGTATTTTCTTATAATGTAGTTTGTATATATTAATATTACCAGGTATTCATATTATTTGGTATTTTGGTGGATATTATTATACGATTAGTTACTATTATAGATATTATTTTGCATATATTTATTATTGTAGTTATTATGGTGGAGTTTATTATTATTAGGATAGTTATTATTGTGATCTTTTTATATCCGAAAGTTTATTATAAGGTATGTTATGTTTGTTATAATTAATATTCGTATTATTGTAGTGGTAGTATTATAGTCGTGTTTATTATTTTTATTATCGTTAAATTAGTTTTATTACAATAATTATTTTATAGGGATTATTATTATTTTCATTAGGATTATTACAGTAGGTATTATTTACATTTAAATATTTAATGGTAAAGTTATTATCAGTAAGATTATTATTATTAAGGTATCTATTCCTTTTTTTGTATTATTATGTTTAGTATTATTTGGATTCTTATTATGGTCATAGTTATTTTATTCTAGTCATTATTGTTATTATATATATTTATTATAATAGGCCGTTTCCCACAAAATTTTGGTTAAAATCGTTAGATCCGTTGGTGAGAAATTCGAAAATCAAAAAAACCCTTATATATGACAGGTGCCCCTAATAACATTTCCCCCCAAATTTATTTTTGACCAAAATATAGTCGGTTAAAAAGTGAATACAAAAATATAAGTCTAAATTTTCAATGATGAGTTTTAATTACAACCTACTTAGATTCATCTGTATGTATGTACATATGTTTGAGTAACAATCCGGGTGTAATTCCAAATC
Source organism: Chrysotoxum bicinctum (assembly GCA_911387755.1). Classification (NCBI taxonomy): domain Eukaryota; kingdom Metazoa; phylum Arthropoda; class Insecta; order Diptera; family Syrphidae; genus Chrysotoxum; species Chrysotoxum bicinctum. The sequence goes on from OU426987.1 coordinate 163,503,792, forward strand.
ATTACTAAATTTATTTTACAACGTAATCTTCCTTAAATACTATTAACAGATGAATTTATATTATTCTTATCTCTATGAGTATTTGTATCTAGGTTTTATGCTTATCTAATATAACCGTCAGTGCATGTTCATGATGATCCGTGTTATCTTTATTTATTTTCATGCACATGGGGTTATCTATATTTAGGTACTATGTTCATGTTTGAACAACATATGTATTTATAAAGTCTAAAGTCAAATTATGTATTTTCTTTAATATCAAGATTTATGTGTTAGACATATGCCGCGATTTTTCTGTTTAAATACGAAAACATTAGATTTCGATATCTTTAAATAAGAGTGTAGGTATAATTAACACTTTACAAGAACATTAAAACCTTCCTGTGTTATTTTATTTTATCTTTAGAAAACTCTTTCATTGCTTAGAAATTTGTATGAAGACAATAATTAATTTTATTTATTTTTTCATTCGTTCTTTTAATAGAAGCTATTAAAGTTTTGTGAAATGAATTCACAATAAAAATATACCGTTTAGAAATTATGGCGTAAAATTTTAAACAGTACAACCGGCCTTACTTAACGCAGTCGCTTAGCTTGGAGGCTTTGTCCAACTCTTTCACAATTTTAAACACAACAGAGGTTAAGCGAATTTACGTTGAACAAATCTAATTTGAAAGATACATAACTCAAACACAACAACACAAATAAAAAAAAAGAAGCCAAATAAAGCAAATAATTTTTGGTCGGAAAAAGTAAACTTCATAAATATCTACTACCTCCGTACAGATTTTGATTGTTTATAAGTTATTTACATTATTTTAGATGAAATGAAGTATATTAGCTAATTAACATTTTGTTTTTCCAAGGTGCAAATTCATTTGTCTATACTCGTCTTGGTATGCATAGGTACATAACATATGTATGTACACAGTACACTTGTACTCGTATCTACAGATTTGCTGATCGTAGAACACTTTTGTACGACTGTTTCAAATTTCTAATATTCAGTAATTGAGTCTATTTACAAAGCACATCTTTTAATGTATCCAATAAAACATCAGTAAACATTTTTACTTCGATTTGTTTTGGTATGAAATAACCATGGTCAATATGGACAAAGTTCACTTGTAAAAGATAAACTAGCTAGGTATTTGCTGCTGTTAAAGTTAGACGAGCTCTTTAACGTTAAATTATGGTTTATGTCCCTTAAAATTAACAAAAAGTCGGTTCTCTTTTTATATACAATATTTAGAGTCGACTCCCATTCTAAAATTGATTTAGAGCGGGTTTTAAATGTTTACAATTTTGCGCCTGTCTTTCATTTGACTCGTGACCAAAAAAAGATCCTGACTATTTTCAAAATACATAAAGGTGGTGTTTTTTTTTTTTTTTTTTTTTTTTTTTTTTTTTTTTTTTTTTTTTTTTTTTTTTTTTAATCGACTACGATCATTTTAAAGTACCCTCATGGGGTTACTTGCCATTTGCTTCCTTGAAAGGATTCTATATATTTGTTGATTGACATTTGACCTGTCAAAGTTGTTACTTGTTTAAGAAAAAGCTCCTAATAAAAGTCCTTTAAAATAGAGAAAAAGTGCACAAAGAATTCTAAAAAATTGATCAAAAACCAGCTAAATTGACTATCCTTTCAAAACAATCCAACAACCTTGTAAGTCTTAGAAATTAAGAGAAATTGAATGAAATTTGCCAAAATCTTAAGCATAACCTCAACTCATGAATAAGAGGAACCTGCTTGCGACTTCACCCGACCATTTGAGAGAAGAAAAGCGTAGAATATTTTCAACGACAATATTGGCATCATCATTGGTATTAACTGTCGCTATTTTCCAACAATTGCTCGAAGAAAGCAACAAAAATCTAATAAAAGAACTTCCTTCAAAAGCCGATTTCCAAGTGCTGCGCGATGAATTCACTGGCTTGAAATCGAAGTACGAAGAAGTTACAGCCAAGGTTATCTCTTTGGAACAACGTAACAATGAACTAGAGAACCGAATAGATAATTTGTTGCAAAAGAGCTTCGAGTCGAATGTCGTGGTGCACATGCCCATGGAAGCAAATACTGACATGAGAGAAAAAGCCAAGTCTGTCTGTGCTGGCCTGTTGGGAACTCAGAACTCAAGTTCCATGATTGAGCATGCTCATTCGGTATCTCCTTCCAACAGTCGTACAGCAATGATCGTTGTCAAGCTCAACTCTCGAAGCGCAGCCTGGACGGTACTTCGCAATACAAAATCTTTAAAAAACACTCAAATCCACGTCCATAAAGACCTCCCGTACAACACTCGCCGTAAAAAGAACTTACTGCTCCCAATTTCCAGGTTCCTGCGCAATAGATTTCCACATGCAAAAATCCAACAAAAGGATGATAAGCTTTTCATTCTCAACAACATATTCACTTGGGATTTCACGCATGGATTAATCTGTGGCACAAAAGATCCCCTGGAGGTGCTACGGAATACATTTGGCGGTGAACTTAGCTTATTTCACGATCTTCAAAATTTTATGAATGAAGTAGAACGTAGTAATAAAAACGTAAATAATCTAAATGCCAAACACAAAATGTCACATTCAAGTAAAACATCTGAAGTTGGTCACATTTCATTTCTTCAATGCCAGACCAGCGACAATAATAGTTTAGGTGCAAACACAAGCACGCGAGGGAGACAGCAAGCAAGTAGCCGTTCACACGATGGAATGGAATGAGGTGTACCCGTCTACCAGAAACAAATTAGTTGTGTTAATTTAAGTATTTTAGGGTTTAATGTCGCAGGACTTAAAAATAAATTTTTAGTTACGAATTTTTTTAATTATATAAAATGTTTTGATATATTCGTACTTATTGAAACGCATGTATTAGAAAATGAAATCTCTAAATTTAATGAAATTTTTATAAATTATGAATTAAAATGGATCCCAGCAGTGAAAGCAAATACGTTTGGAAGAGGTAGTGGTGGTGAATTGTGGGGATATCGCAAATATCTTGAAGGAGTTACATCGAGCTTTAAAAGGGTTGAAGAAGCAGAGATATTAGAATTAAAATTAAACGGTTCAGCGTTACACATCATACCTGTGTACTTGAATTGTTCACACTGGATGAGTGATTATAACCGGCTCTGCGAAGTACTACAGAATCTATGCTCAGTGGATGTTCTTCTTATTGGGGATTTTAATGCTAGGGTTGGACTATCGCAAAATAATTTTGTTAGTGGAACTGCATCGCCTCTCATCAATTCAACTCGAAAGTCAAAAGACGAAATATGTGATGGAAAGGGTTCTAAATTATTAGAAATGGCCGATAATTTGGACGCAAGGATGTTAAATGGGAGCTGTAAAGGCGATCCGAGTAGTGAGTTCACGTTTCTGCGTGGAACATCTTGCTCCGTTATAGATTATTGTTTTGTATCTGGAAAGTGGAATGAGATACTTAGCGATTTCAGAATAGGAGCACAGATTTATTCCGACCACATGCCCCTGGAAGTAACGTGTACAATCTCGGGATATGAAGCAGTTCACGCTAAGCAATTGGGCTTAATCCCTAGGTTGAAATGGAGTGATAGTTTTCGTACTGATTATCAGATCAATCTGAACGAAAATCTTGCTTTATGCAGGTCGCGCAATATGCTTCAAATGAAAGAGCTAACCGAAATAATAATTGAAGCTGTCCCAACAACCGCTAAAAGGCCCCCTAAAATCGACAATTATAAACAGCGTTGGTTTGATTATGAGTGCCAAAAAGCTAGAAAAAAGTCGTTCGCGTTCTTAAAGTTGTTGAGGACATACAACACACCTTTTTTCAAAAGCATGTACGCAGAAGCAAATAAGTATTTTAAGCAACTCTGTTTCGAGAAAAGAAAGAAATTGCACCAACAAAATATTCTCGTTTTGAACTCGTCAAGATCTTCGGCAGAGTTTTGGAAAGCCGCGAAAGCAATCAACGGGAGGACCAATTACATTGCTACATCACTGAGAGCTCCGGAATTGCGCAACTATTTTATGAACTTGCTGAACGCACCACAATTTTCACCGCTTCCCCATTACGCAGCCCCATATTTTGAGGATGAGATACTCGATGCACCATTTTCGATCTCTGAAGTAAATCGTGTTATTGAAAAATCTAAAATTGGAAAAGCACCGGGGGATGACCGAGTCCCGGTTGAGTTTTATATAAACAGCACACCAGAATTCCTGTCTGCATTGACTGAAGAGTTTAATAGAATTTTTGCAAGCGCAGACGTTCCAGAAAGTTTTAAAAAGTCAATTATATTCCCACTACATAAAAAAGGATCCTATGACGCACCTGAAAATTATAGGGGCATTTCGTTTTAAAATTCTTCGGTCAAGCTTTTTAGTACCTTAATTTTTAATAGACTTACACGGTGGACTGAAGAGAAGAAAATCCTTAACGAATTTCAAGCTGGATTTAGGAGAAGTTATTCGACTTTAGACCAAGTATTCAGCCTGTTAAATATTGCGGAGAGCTTCAAAAGAAGGAAACATAAACTTTACGTCTTTTTCGTCGATTTTCGTGCTGCATTCGATACAATAGCCTGTGAAGCTCTTTTTTATAAGCTGTATAAGTTGGGTATATCGGGAAAAATTATTGGCTTACTCAAAGCGATGTACGAAAACAACGTGGCCTACGTATGGGATGGTGAGTGCATTTCTGAAGAGTTTTCAACACAAATGGGAGTTAAACAAGGCTGCGTACTGAGCACGTTACATTTCATATTATTTATTAACGATATCGTGGAAGAGATTGGAGGAGGAATTCACTTTGGTAATATGCGTATACCTGGTCTTATATTTGCGGATGATATCGTATTTTTTTCTGAATCCGTTGAAGGTATGCAGCGAATGATGAATCGGCTGGAGAACTATTGTGAAAACTGGAACAGAGATTAAAATCGGATTCGTGTAAAAACAGTCTATTTTTTATCAGATAACATCTCTGTTTGAATATAAGTGTAAAAAGCAACATCCCTGTTTAAACATAAGTCAAACAAACTTAACGTTACGCAGCGGAGTCCACTTACTCCTAACACACGCCACGAACTACCTCATCGAAGCATATTGTCGATAAGGTTTTTGGGTTGTGTGTAATGAATAAGTGCCGACACGGCAGTGCGAACTCTGGGAATCGCAGTACTTCATCGAAGCATATTGTCGATAAGGTTTTTGGGTTGTGTGAAATGAATAAGTGCCGACACGACAGTGCGAACTATGGTTTTTAGTTTCGCAATTGCTTGGTTCGAGCAACTATACTCTGTTCAATTTACATTTGCAGTACAGGGAAGATAGGATATTTGCCTTTCAGTCTGACCATTATGGATTGCCGTAGGAGCATTAAAAATTGCGGCAAATCTCAGAAAAATATTTGCTATCAAAAGCTCGAAAAAGCTTAAATCCTGGAAGTTACAAGGCACAAACCAAAGAAAATGCCATAGTTTTTGTTTTAATAAACATAATAAGGGTTGGTTGAAAATTGGCGATCAGTCTCCTTTTACTCATGGAGCAGATAGGTCATGGTGGGCTGTACGTGAGCTCAAAGAAGATAACACAAACAATTTCAATTTAACTCAGTGATTCTCTTTCTTATTTCTAAAGTTAAGGTGCCGTGAAAATAGCAGCAGGCACCAGTGTTTCTGAAAAAGCTCTCCCATAAGGCCTGTACTGCAAATATAAATTGAACAGTATAAAAAGTTTGTGTTTTGACACAAACTAAACGATTGCCTAAAATGAGTTCGCTATTTTGTGTAACAATAATATGTATGCACCTGCGCTGACATTCAACCAAATAGTTCATCTGTTTTCTATAAGCAACCAAATAGTTGTGCAACTAAAAATTGAATGTGCGCGCCTAGCTTAAAAAGGACCGAAATAGTTAGTGGGCACAAGTTGTTATGTGGTTATTCGGTTTTAGTTGTTAACTAGTGTTGTTTTTATCCCATTAATCTTAAATTCACTCAATAATTTTTTGATCATTACATTAAGAGTATCCTAAACATAAGTAATAATGGAAAATGAACAAGAAAAATGTGTTTGGACTCGTTCCGAAATATGTAATTATTTTACTAGTAATAAGTAAAGCGTTATGTACAGCCATTGTCTTATTATACATGGACTGCCAGAACTACGAAACTAGCGCTATTGGTGCAAACTCGAAAAACATAGTGTAACTTTTGGTTTTGGTATTTGATATATCAATTTTTGACATAATTGAGTTTGTAAAGGGGGTTGAGCGGGAATTGTTTAAGTTTATTATTAAATAAAAACTTGAGGGCTATTTTCATGCTTTATTTGCGGATTTAAGATTCAAAATATGCATTTATCATAGACAAGAGAAGAGCATTACTTATAGTGCTGTGATTCGTTAGAGTGGGAAAGCACAAAGAACTGTCGAAATTCTGGGGTGGAATCGCGTAAGATGATAGTTGATTATCAATTTGTTGATTGTCGTTTTGACCATCGCTCTCTCTCTATAATTCTTAAGTTGAGGTGCCGTGCAAACAGCAGCAGGCACCAGTGTTTCTGAAAAAGCTCTTCCATAAGGCCTGTTTTGCAAATATAAATTGAACAGAGTATAGTACGATTGCATTGTATGTTTATTGTGTACGTTCGATAACAAAAATTTGGAACTCGGACGAACGTTGATGTTTACACATCTTAACCGTGAGTCCTGGCACTCACACTTTTTTTTTTAAAGAGCTTCATTGTCTTGAGATTATTTATGATTTAATAAAGTTAATAAGTGCAAAAAAATATAGCTTCAGATTAAAAAGAGGTTCCGTCTTTGACCACTAATTTACATGTAAAAATTGACAACATAAAAGGTAAATTGGGCAGTTTTGAAAACATGAATAAATTCGTTATAGATAATGGATTCTTTGAAACAATTTATGGAGATACATAATTGATTTTTTACAATTGACCGTTCATTTAAGAAAAGTGGAAAACTGTTTTTTAAACAAACAGATTATCAATTTTGAAATTGGTTGATCAAACCGTTCGTTTATTATCTATTGTTCCTGAATTGTATGTACCTAATCATCAAAATAAAAACAATGATAATAATTTTCATAGTTTTGCATTTGTTACATATCTTAGACTTGAAGTCCCTATCAGCGTTACCACTTCCGGAAAAAAATCGAAGGAGATTTGAAGAAAAAAGTGAAGTTAATTGCGAAAAATCGAAGTAGATTTTAAAATGATTTTTTACTTGCTTTTAGACAAATTTGAACTGGGAATTTTCATAAGTTGACATTACAACACAAAAGAGTAATGATTCCGTCTATCTGCAACTCTGTACCTCAATCTGCAGCCTAGAGGAGAAATTGAAATGGTTTGTTTTACTTTAGCTCGGTTTCTTCCATACAGCCATTATGAAATATTATAATTATTTTGAAAACGGCTCTAATCCTTTTTTTTTTAGATAACTGTACCAACAATGCAGTCCACACATTGGTAAAAAATAAATGTTATTATCGGTACCTGTCATATAACCTTCTATTTATTTTCTACTTTTTCATTTGCGACTCTTCCAATTTCGATCAAAATTTTTACATCACAAATTCTTTGATTTTGAAATAATATTGTATACGACAAATGTCTTCCCTAAATGTATACTTTTAAATACTTAAAATTGTCAATACATTTCTTTTAATTTTAAAAGGAAATTGTGTACAAAAATTTAATTTAATTTAATTAATAAAACATTCTTTTATAAAAAATAACATTAAAATTACTATATTTAAATATAGTTTAATTTTAAATTAAAAACACATACATATGCAAGCGAAATTTGTATACATAGGATTCGTGTACACATCAGTGTGTTGAGTTCCTATGCTTTTAAACTTACTTATTTGTGTATTTTTATTGTGTTGACATTATTTTTTTTTTGTAATTCGATGAATCTCTTCTTCGTTGGATTAGAAATTACCTTTCGGACCGTTTACTAAAAGTAGTTTTGGACGGTTTCAAATCTGATATTGGGCATTCAATCCCTAGAATCACGACGTATTTATTTCGGTGTAATGCTTGTTAGAGATTTAATAAATTATAAAATCAATTGCCCTTACTTGCTTTCGTTGATTGGCTTTCATGTTCCTTGTAGTGAATTACGTAATAATCGTTTATTTTGTGTACCCTTTCATAGGGTCAATTATGGAATTAATGAACTCTTAACTCGCTGTTTAAAACAAGCTAAATCTGTTTGTAATGCTATTGATTTTAATTTATATGTAAGTAGGGATTGTTTAAAAAAAAATTGTTATTAATAATAAACTTCGGTGGTTAATGTTAATTCTACATTCTATTTTTGTTTTGTTTTATTTATTATTGTCATATAATAAAACGGCAAACATGTTTTTTGTGGTACACTTTTCTCCAAAAGTATTTAAGCGATTTCGATAAATTTTATATGGTTGGAAAGCCACAGTTACCGAGATGTGCAGAATATACTTGAGACACGCATTTACACACTGTGGGCCATTTTTGTTTTTGCACTGTCGAACACTTTGCATATTACATAAAATAAAATTTAATTTAATAAATTTGCTTGAAAACACTGCCAAATATATAAATAATAAATAATAAATAAATTGGCACTCGAATTTCGAGAGCTAGGTCGGCTAGTTTATATAAATTTACTATTGTTCTAAGTAGTCTTTAAGAGCTGTGTCTCTGCTTGATGAATAAATAAATAAATAAATAAATAAATGCTGGTGTGCCCCAGGGGTCCGTTTTGTCTCCGACAGTTTCTGTCTATAACTGTTGCTCCGCTTAATTGTTTTGCTGACGACAGTAACCTCAGCTTTTCATATTCGTTTTTAGATTCACATCCTTGTCCTTCGGATGTGGACTACCAACGGCAGCGTATTATAAGCTCATTAAATTCTGATCTTGATAGCAATGGGGAATCAAAAAACATATAGAATTCAAAGCTTCGAAAACTCAATGCTGTTTGGCACTTGTATCGAGGAGACTGAACAGCTTCTAGGTATGTGCATCACAGACCGTCATTTGTGAAGTAATAACATGTTTGACGTAACCAAAAACGCCGCTAAGTGTTTAGATTTTCTCCGCCGATGCAAGAAGTTTTTTACACCTAATGTGGCTGTAATCTATAAGGCCTATATTCGTCCAAAGCTCGAGTGCAATTCCCACTAGGCAGGTGCTCCTAAAAAAACCCTCTTTAGTCTCTTGCACAGAATTCAAAAGAGAGCTCTAAAAATGATAGGCGACCGTTGTCTAACTGAAACATTTGAATCTCTCGAGCACCGCCGCAATTTTCATAAACAGTGCTCTAGTGAAGTAGCCAGTTGCGTTCTACCCCTCAAACAATTCAACCGTAATACCCGTACTTCTAGGACTGTTCATCTTTTTCGCCCAATTACTGACATACTGTCAAGTACAGTGATTCCTTTTTTAGCCGCACTACACGAATCTGGAATGCTTTAGCCGGCTCAATATTTCCCACTCATTGTAATGTGCAGACATTAAAAACCAATGTGTATCGGTATTTCCTTTCTCATCCTATCCTACTTTCCTAATTTCTTGCACTGTGTTTAACATTTTGATTTTATTCATAACCCCTTGAACTTGAGTGCGCGTTTAATATAAAAAAAATACTACCTAGAGTGAAATAGAGAAAAAGAAGTAGATTTGGACTTTTTTTTGTAAAATTGAAGTAAGTTGAAACAGAGATTTTTAAAATGAGGTAGATTTCAGTATTTGGCTGATGGTGCGAAGTAAGAAGTAGATTTTAAATATTTTGAAAAAAAAACTAGATCTACTATTATTGAAGTAAAATGGTGCCACTGGTTCCCATTAACTGAAACAAATTTTGTAGAAAAAGTTTGTCAATTTTATTTCATTGTATTTTAATTTTACTTTGTATACTAGTACACTAATTTTAAGCTTCTATTTTATAAAGCAAAAACTAAAAATGCATTTTATATAAAAACTGATCTTATTCAAAAAAAAATGAATTTCATTTAGTCATTTCGAAATTATTCACAATTTGTCAACTACCAACGTAACAATTGGTGGTCGTAAGTAAAACGTTAGAAAAAAATGTTGATGGGCAGATATGTACAGATAACCGGCTAAGCTTTAATAAAAACGAACTTAATATTGGTTTTTCAAACATGTCAAAATCTTCATCGAAAAAAAAAAAACAAAAAAATGTGCTCTTATTTTTATATCATTTTTTAATTTTGACATCAACAAAATTATTGGAAAACTAATACTTGTTTTTTTTACAAATTAAAAACTAAGTGATAATGAATATATGAACATACATATGTATATTATATAAAGGTCGTTCTTATTAGAACTAGGCCATATTTGCCTATTGTCCTTTTTAAAAAATTATCTCATTTCGAAATTTTCAACGAAATTACATCATGTGGCCTTATGAAAACGACGTAGGTATTACATATGTATGTATTTTCTATTTGCTTACTTTTTATCAATTTTTTTTGCTTGAGTTTTTTGTTTCCTTTGTTTGTTTTTGGAGGCAGTTGTTGCAAAAAAATATTTATAGGTATGTACAAAATAGATTTGCACAATAAAAACACAACAGAAAATAACTGTAACGAGAGTATTATCTATCACCATGACATACTAAAATAAAGGAGACAACTCTTCCTATATAAAACCAACAAAAATACATAAAAGAAGCCCACTTCCCATATTGTTTCTACATACTTTCACCATTCTTCTACCAGTGGAATACGTCACCACCAAAAACAAAAAGTGATCGAATTTTCCTTCTTAACTTATTTATATAAATATGTACATAGGTATTTAGATTAATAGATACCTGCATAATATTGTACATAATATTTTGGCGCCATCCACTTGCCATATCCCTTGGTTGTTGCGTATTCGCTTACAGTGAAATGCAATTTGCGTTCATTCAAAGGATTAACATGTACTTATCTAATATATTTTTTGATACATCCATTACCTACCTATACGCAAAATTAAATCAAAACAATCCTTACGATACCAAATTTATACAAGGCGTTGCACCTCTACATTACCTATGAACCTACCTATCGGAAAAAACAACACAAAATCTATTGTAGATACTTATATGCTATGTATCTTATTCTATACACAACATCGCAGATTTCCTTTCTTCCATCATGTACACACCCTTTGGCAAAAAAAAATGAAGATCACTATGCATCGCAATTTATTACTATGTGTGTACCTAAAATGGCTTTCCATAGAAGAAACAAAAAAAAACAGTAGAATGATGATAGATCGCAAATAAAAAAATACAAAAAAAAACAAAATTTATGACAGCGAATGTGTGATAACCTACTTTTATATTCTTTTTTATACATACACAAAGAACATTTTTCCACCCTACCTCCGACAATGTGGAATGGTCATTGCATCATTATACTTACTAAAAACAATCATCCCAGTCCCAGTAGGAAATTTGCTCCTCAAGGAAAAATAAAGTTGAATTCCTCGTAGAAATCACGTGGCACTTTCATTGAGTAGAAGGTCTGCATTGGTTTCATTTACTACGTTTATATGAGGTATTGAAGCGAGCTTGAACCTCGCTTCGACCCTTTGTAAACGGGTATTGAGTTGAAAATGAGCTTCGTTCGACTCGATCCCACTCGCTCAGCGGTGTCGAGTCGAAATATGAGACGAAAAACCTGGGTCGAGGAGTTGGCTTAACAAAATGTTTCAGAATCGCTCAACACCATTTCAACTCAACTCTAAATCGAGCTCTCAACTCAAATGACGGAAAACCTGGGTCGAAAATCCGACCCTAATCCAACTCGATCTTTCGATACTGCATAATTCATCGAAAGTCATGCAATGAGTCAGTAGTTTGCAATCACAGTTGCATCTTGTGCTTTGTTTTCGAAAGAAGGTAAAGAAAACATGAAAAAAGCAATATCCTTTTTACAGATCCTTAATGTTAATGAATACAATGCTGAACACGTTATAATTTTTCCTGCATCTTTTCAGTGGTTATTGTAATCCACAATTGAGTGTTTAATGCCTGCGATGTGAAAGAGAAAACAACCCTTTCTTTTCTTTGGAATTGAAAATCAATAAACAACCTTTCAATAGAGCAAAACTATGGTGATCAGGTGATATCGCTAGGGAAAAGGAATGTATTTTTTCATGAACTTCGTTTACTGGGCAAAATAGTCTGCGAGCTGAGAGGAAAAAGAGAGAGAGATTTTGACCTGCAATAAACAATCCTTTTTTTTTTGGGTTTTTCCCGTGATGGGTCGGCGACGCTCAGTAGGTCTTTTTTTGTCATGAGTTTCTTCTTTTGTTTTGGAATGATTTAGGCTCAATTTTGTGATCGAATAAAATGGTTGTGCGGGGTTTTCTGTGTTTTCAATCAATTTACTAAAGATTAAATAGCTACGATGAAGAAGGAAAACAATTCACCAACGGTAAATTCCCTATATTCTTTTGAATTATTTGCAAAAAGTAAATATTCCTCTTTTTCTTAGATCTCAAATGAACAGGAGAATGAAGATGATTAATCCCTAAGCTGCTCCCCAAATTCTACGAGTACCAAGTGTCAAAGGAGACTTTTTCGACCAACTGTTTGTGTTACGTCTTACAACAAGACAAGACAATGTAAGACATATATATCTACTAACTTCTTTAAAATGTGCTATAATAGTTAATAAAATAAATACGTACATAACACAAATTTAATTTGTTTTTTTTTTTCATTCAAGCGATAAATTTGCCTATACATTTCAGGCGCTTCTTCTATTGAAGAAATAAGAAAAGAAATGGGTAATGATTTCATTCATATTCTTTCTCTTAATAAAATATGGCCTAAATGCATCCCTTTTTTCAAAACTGAAAAACGAGCTTCAAATATGTACACAATTCTATAGTGAATAATTAGTATTTTCAATAATTCTTTCCCTGAGGCAATTGATTAAATGTTGACTCACTTTTCATAAATTTATTTCCAATGAGGAAAGCATCACATCAATAGAACCAGTTTTTTCAGACACAAAAATTACCCATGAAATCGAAGATGCCGTGAGCATAGTGATTTCACAACAAAATATGCATCGAAAAAGTGTGTACCTCCTTCCAATGACAAGCCTGTGTTAAATTCCTCATAGGATTCCAGTAGGAAATTTCCAAAAATTCACTAATGAAGAAGTAGGTGTTTCATCATGTGTTATAACGCCTAGGTCACTGTGCTTTCCACAAGGGGAGAAGAGTGACTTGTGCGGATAGAAAAGATAAAAAGATATTTTTTTTGTTACTTATTGGCCCGCTGTCTCAAGCTAGGCTGCGACCAATAGTTTAAATTTATTATTTATTTTGCTTTTATTTTCTATATTTTACCTTTATTTATTAAAATGGCCCGCTGTCTTGAGCTAGGCTGCGACCAAGTTAATAGTTCTTGTAAATCTATTCTATGCTATTTCTGAAATATTCCTGCCCTTTTATACTGTTTTCAAAATACTTTATTATTCCAATACTCACGCAAATCATCCAAGTACATATATCCACCAACTGATATTTCATAATCGATATTCCAATTGGTAATACTTCCTATATATTAGTCCAATTGGAATTACGAAGAATATTTACCAACCAAATTGTAACCTAGTTAATTGTTTTTCACAAATGTGCCGCCGCATCATATTTCACGATACACTTTTCTCATAGCGACACGCGCCCATGCTAGGATGCATTATCAGCATTTTGTTCTGGGATTCCCTCAATGCCAGCAATTAATGTATTGGATTTGTTTACGTACAATCCGTTGGACATTGGGTATCCATTACTCATAGCAGTTTATGGGTCTTGGTTTGTGTCGTACTTATGACGAGTGATCGTTTTATGATTACGTAGTGCGGATTCATTTGTGGGTCAATATTTTATGGTTTTATATTGGTGGCGATAAATTTGGTTTGAATTATCAGTGGTTGGAGTGTCTTTGGAAGATGCGTGGGAAAAAGGAATCAATTGTGTTAGGAGGGTATCAGGTAGTGGGATCACTACATCCTCCTCCCCTTCGAAAAAGAAAATTGACCTTGAAGAGGTTAATTTTCTGTATAAAGGATTAAAAGTGCAGGAAATTGTACAATTATTTTTCTACTATTTCAATTATTTAAAAAAAAATTACAGTTTTTAATAATAATGGTTATTTAAAGTTGTCCTTGAAGAGGTTACAAAAAAATTTTTTCTATTTACAATATGTATATTTGTATATATATATTTATATATAGTTATATTATTTATATTTATTTATATTTAAAATTCTTTTTTTCAATTTTTGATTTATCTTAGTAATAATGTCTCTTTTTTTTTTTATGTCCATATTAACTTACGTATATATTTTTTCTTTTTTTTTGTTATACTCGTATAAGGGTTTTTTTTTTTTATTAACAATATGTATCTATATTTGTATATATATATTTATATATATTTATTTATATTTAAAATTCTTTTTTTTTTCAATTTTTGATTTATCTTAGTAATAATGTCTCTTTTTTTTAAAATATTATTCTTTGGGATGCGAACAACGTGAAGGATATTTTCTAGAACTTAGCCTTCTAGTGAAATCTAGTGCAAATTGTATGCTTCTTTTGTCTTTGTTTTTGTTATTGTTAGTCAGTCCGGTTGTATCGGTTAAAGTATGACTTAAGATTTTTTGATTTAGTGGAAGAGGTACTATTTGTTGAGGCATAATCGTTTGTTTTAATGAATTAAATACGGTTGTTTGTTTAGGTACGGGGGTTCACTTTCTTGTTTGAAAGAAGTTGAGGGACCCTTAGTGATAGTATTTGGTAAAGCACTAGGTAGTGGAGGTGGAGGAGGTGGCGATATGTTCATCGTTTTTTGTACGGGCTTAGCTTTTTCAGGTAAAGTATTTTTTGGTTCTGCCGTACATATTTTGATTGATGTAACTGGCGCATCATTAGGACTCTGTTTGTTTTTTCTGAATTTTATAAATATTATCATTAACAGAATTATAAGTAGTATTAATGCTCCTGAGTTTGTATAGGATATCAATTCAGGGGAAAACATAGTATATAGATTATTTATAGAGATACTGTCCTCCAATTGTCGTAAATTTTCATTGATTTTTATCCAGTTATTTTTAAATGAGGTTTGGGAGAGGTGAATGTTTGGAAAATTTTCTAATGTAGTGGTATTAATGTAGGTTATATTATTATTGGTTGTGTCTATTAGTGAGATGTTTTTAATAAAATCGGGGATAGTAAAATCGGCATTTGATTCTGTTGGTAGCTTCCAATGTGCAACAGAATAGGTGCAATTTTTAAATAGGTGAAGTATTCCTATACCTTCTAAGTATTTCTGAGATATAGTTTCAGCACATTGAGAATAAATGAAAGTTTGTGGTTCCCTACTTATTGAATTTGGAATCCGTGCAGGATAACCATACAACAATTCAAATGGAGTATAATTTGTGCTACTATGTGGAGTAGTGTTATATACAAACATAGCGTATGGAAGCCATGTGTCCCAAGAGAAAGGATCTTTGTCAATGTAATGTCGTAAGTATTCCGCAAGTGTCCTGTGACTACGCTCTAATGCGCCGTTGGTTTGGGGGTGGTATGGGGTTGTTTGCAATTTTCTTGTTTTGAGGACTTTGCATACTTCTTTAAACACATTGCTGAGAAAATTTGTTCCTTGATCCGTTAGGATCGAGTCGGGTATCCCAAATCGACAAACCAGCCGTTCAACTAACATTCGTGCTATAGTTGAAGCCTCGGCGTTCTGTACAGGTATTGCTTCGGAGAATTTGGTTAAGTCATCCTGAAATGTCAGAATATATTTGTTATTTTCATAACTGACGGGTAGTGGACCTACTATGTCTAGGGCTATACGTTCGAATGGGGATTTACAGGTGGTGGTAACTTTCATGGGTATTTTGTTGTTACGAGATAATTTATTTTTTTGACATGACTCGCATTTACGTATATGATTTTTGACGTCTTTCGATATAGTTGGCCAGTAGTAATACTGCTTAATTCGTTTGGAGGTTCTTGTTACTCCTTGATGCCCACCAAATGGTGACTCATGGTTTTCATGTAGAATTTTTGATATATCTTCTTGTTTTTCTATTAGTATCCTTGTATCAATATGGAGATATGTGTTGAATTTTGCTTGTTTGAAAGCTTCAAGTATTAATGTTTTTAAGTCGTTTTGAGGCTGATTACTTATGGGTACTGACAATGCAATTGATGATAAATTGTTTTTATTACATTCATATATGATGTCTTTCATGCATTTCCTAATGTTTTCTCGATCTGAAGGACTTCTTATTGGTAAAGGTAATGTAACTGTATAATAAAAGACATTTGAGGGTTCTAATTTTTGGATCCAGGCTTGACATATATCGGGTTTCTTGAAATCAGGTAGACGATGTTTTAATATTTTCTCTTCTGCAGTTTCTACTAGGGGCAATATAATTACTTTAAAGGTGACTTTATTATTTAAAAATATGGATTCTTTTTTTTCGATAATTTTAAACTTTGATTGAGGTTCTCTTATTATTCCATTACTTACGGACGCTGTGTCGTCTCTATCTTCTTGTCGGTCGTCTTTTTCTTGTGCCCGTTTTTGACTTCGAGTAGTCACAAATACCTTGGTTTCATCACCGCCTTGAATACGGCTTAAAGCATCAGCATTAGTGTTTAATTTTCCCCTTTTGTGTATAATCTTGTATTCATATTCTTCTAATAGGATTCTCCATCGCATAAGTCTAGACGTAGGATCTTTTCGTCCTATCAACCATTGTAACGAACTATGATCAGTAACGATCGTAAATTTTCTTCCATAAACATACGGTCGGAATTGTGTCAGGGCGTAAATTACGGCAAGAAGTTCCTTTTCAGAGGTTGTGTATCTTGTTTCACTCTCGTTTAGAGTACGACTTGCGAAGAAAATCGGTTTGTCTTTGCCAATAGGACCTTGTGACAAAACGGCGCCTAATGCAATATCGCTGGCATCAGTGGTAATTAAAAATTCTTCATTAAAATCTGGGTATGTCAGGATAGGAGGGTTAATGACTTTTTCCTTTAAAATCCTGAAAGCTTCATCGCAAAAAGCGTCCCAACGAAAGGTTACATATTTCTTTAACAAATTTGTCAATGGCTTTGCAATTTCAGCAAAGTTAGGGATAAATTTTCGATAATAACCTACGAATCCAAGGAAGGATTTGATATCTTTCGGTTTCTTGGGAACAGGGAATGTTTTTACAGCTTTTGTTTTCTCAGGATTAGGTTTTATTCCTTCCTCTGAGATGACATGTCCCAGGTAAGTGAGCTCCTTTCTAATAAAATGACATTTCTCGGGCTGCAGTTTGAGATTATTTTACCTAAGGCGTTTTAAAACCTTTATCAATCTGGTATTATGATCGTTTAAATCATAGCCATAAATAACTATGTCATCCACATAGACAAAACATTCAATTCCTTGAAGTCCCATTAGTACATTATTCATAAGACGCTGGAAAGTAGCCGGGGCGTTTTTTAGTCCGAAAGGCATTCGATTGTATTCATAATGACCAAACGGAGTACTGAAAGCTGTTTTTGATTTGTCCGTTTCGTCCATGAGGATTTGGTGAAAGCCCTTTGCAAGGTCGAGAGTACTGAAATACTTAGCTCTTCCCAATTGGTCTAGAATGTCAGTTATATTGGGTAAGGGGTAAGCATCTCCGACGGTGATGTCATTCAATTTCCTAAAATCAACTACCACTCTCCATCGTTTAGTTCCATCTTGTCCTGACGTTTTCGGAACTAGTAGTAGAGGAGAATTCCATGGACTATTGCTTGGTTGTACCACGCCATCTTCTAGCATTTCATTCACCTGTTTGTGAATTTCCTGTCTAGAACTTTCTGGAAGTCGATATGGTCTAGTATACAGAGGGGGTTTGTCTTTACTTGTAATAATTTTATGTTGCAATGTATTTGTATGAGAGAGATGATCTCCCTCTAGATAAAAGAGATCATTGTATTCGCGGCATATACTTAGAATGGTTTTTTTTTCATCAATATTACAATGTTTGAGTTCTAAGAGTGACTCTAATTTCTTTAACCTATTCTGTACTGGGTCCTTAAGACTGTTTAACTCTAGAGTGTTGTATTTATTGAGTTTTTCGTATTTTATTTTAATATTATTGACATTTATTTCTTGATTTGAATCTAAAATATTCATTAGAAGTACCTTTAATTTGCAATTTTTGTTTTGGGTAATTGTTTCGCCCAAGTAAATTCCTGGTGCTACTTCACCCTTTTGCGTGACAATATAATTTAAATCCTCTTCTTCAAATGGTATCTCTATTATTTGTTGAGTTCTTGGCCTTAGAATAATTTTTTCTTTTTGTTCATAAAATTTTTTATTTACCTCAGTCTTATTTTCTGCTGGGTTTTCTTTTTCTTCTAATTGTTTCGTTTTATCTTTTTCATTTATTTTATTATGTGTTTTCATATTGGCCTTGTCATAACTAGAGATTTCTTTAACTTTCGATTTTTCGGGATAGCCGTGTGAGGTTTTTGAGAAAATTGGGTTGAAAGCTTTTGTACGATTTTGGTCGAGTTTGAATTTTAATGAATCTTTTTTATCTGAAACGTCAGTGGATTCACATGGTGTTTTGTCAGTATTCATCCCCGTGTATAAAGATATATCTGGGGATTTAGAATTAGCTGTACCAATGTTATTCGGTTCTTCCTTCTCATACTTAGTTTTTTCGAGACCTTTTTCACCCGTAGATGGTATCTCGTAAGATATTTTACGGTCTCCCTTCTTCTCATTAGCTTCACATTTCGCTATATTTTCTTTCTTTTGAGGTATAAAAAATTGTTTGTTGTCGCAATGGCGTATTATTGCAGAGGCTTTTACTTCTAATTGTCTTTTTTCATAATTTACCTTACACTCAAACCTATTGAGAAAATCGTTCCCAAGAATTCCATCATATTCCAAATGTGTTTTGTGTGACAACACTTGGAATGGATGTTCTAAGAATGATATGCTTTTCAGATCAACGATTTCTAATGTTCCTGTAATTTCACCCATAGTTTGGATAGGTTCCCCAGCTATGGTTAAAATTTCACAACAATTTTTAGGTTTAATATAAGGCAAATTTTTGTTTTTTAGAAGGCAAATGTCGGCGCCTGTATCTATTAATAAAGTTGAACAGTCTTGTGTTGTCCTGTGTAATTTAAGACAAATGGCTGGGTCTTTAAATTCAGGGCAGAAGGGTAAAATTATTTTAAAATTTATTGGGTCGGAATAGGATGTATGTCGGCAGCAGTTCTCTGCGTTCGGGCGGAGTTGCCGACTTGTTCCACCCTGCAATCGTTTTCCGACTCAATTTTATCGAGATCTTCTGGATGTTTATTTGAACAACAATGCCGTAATTCGTGGCTTGAATTTCCTTTAAATGGGTTTGAATTGTGGGAGGTAGGGAAGTTTCTAGGTGGTCTAGATAGATTTTTAGAATGTTCTAAACGTAACCGACAATCATTCTCGGTATGAAACATTTTATGGCAATAGTTGCACTTAGGGGCTGGTTCGTTCTTAATTTGGGGTCTAAAGTTGGGATAATTCGTGTTTCGGTAACATGTGGAAGAAGTATGACCTGTTTTGTTGCAGGTTTGACAAATAAGAGGGCGATTTTGATTGGATGCCCCAAAGCACGATGCCGCTGTGTGTCCAAGTTTGTTACAATTCTGGCAACGGGATCTTGTGCCAAAATTTCTATATTCCCCTTGTTCATTCTCTATCCGAGAAGATTGAGCAGTGCCATATTCAATGGCTGCTTTCAGGTCCATTGCGTTAAACGCTTTTATTAGTAATCTCAGGTTTGGGTGTTTAATCCCGTCTTCAAAAGAGCGTAAGGCTGTCTGCTTATTTTCAGCAATAAGGTAAGCCCTTACTGTTTGGTCGTTTGTACTTTGGTGCGTCGCCCTGTCTAATTTATGTAGTAGTTTTGTTAATCGATCGCCGAAGTCCTTTACACTTTCCTTTTGGTTTTGTCGAGCTGAAATAAGCTCTGTCTGTGCGCTTGTGCGTGAAATACGTTCTCTGAATTGTCCCTCTAATTCGGCTATTAATTCAGGCCACGTATTTAAAGTTTTGTATTGGGTAAGCTCGAATGCTACCCCTTGTAATCTTGTTTTCACTATGTCTAAAAACAAGGAATGTTGTGTGTCGTCTTTTATGTAAGAAAATAGGATGTTGCCGCAAGCGACAAACTTATTTAGTTCATCGGGATTCCCTCCGAACTCGGGGACGATGTTGTTCACGTCATTTAAAGAGATTTTTACTTCCATTTTTGACAGATCAACACTTATGTCGTTTTCGTTAGGACTGTAGTGGTATGGTAAAAGTTCGAATAACTCTACCAAGGACTTTTGTTTACGTGTACGCGGAATGTCGTTGAAAGTCGAAGGAAACGGGAAAAAAAAAATTGTTTCACTTAAAGGAGAAGAAAAAGTTCCTAAGCGTTGTTCGTAAAAAATTCGTTTTCACAAGTAGGAGTATGTAGGTATAAAATGTTTTGAAAATGATTAAAAAAAAAATAAAAATATAATTTACTTCTTGCTGCTGTTGATACTGCTGTTGTTGTTGTTGTTGTTGTTGTTGTTGTTGTTGTTTTTACTGCTGTTGTTGTTGTCGTTGTTTTTACTGCTGTTCACTTGCCAGGCAGGCTTCGCGCCCTAAAGTTGAAAATTACAACCTGGTCTTTTACACTACCTAAAGTTTGCCTCCGCGTCCGCTTGGGATTTCGCCAGGTCTTACAATTGAAGCGTTTGGATGAAGAAGGGGGTAAGTGACATTTTTTCGATTTTCGGTTTTTTTCGAAAAATTAGGATGCCTTGCGAAAACTTAAATTTCTGTCTAATCTACGTCGCGCTACGATTCGTATTTTCTTATTTAGCGCTTTAATTTTTGGTATAAAAGGGTTACTAACAACTAAAAATCGTATAATATGAGTGGAAGAATGGGCTAACAGCACTTAACTCCTTTTTGGGTGAAATAAAAATAACTTTAAAAAAATGTATTTTGCATGAAGGGGTTAAGTGCTTACTTACCTCCTTCTTGCAGATAAATTAAAACCCATATTCAAAGTGGTTATAGTAACGATGAAGGTTCTAAGCGACTATGTACTCCATCAATGCATTTTCTTGAAGCAAAACAATAACTGCCGTTATTTTTGTTCCGAAAAAATAAATTTTGAGCAAATATTGACACTTTTATCAAGCTTTTATTCACTCGACATTAATACCAAGAACGTTCTACTGTTTAAAAGCATAACAAGAAAATCAACAAGTCGAGTTAAGAAAAATATCCTTAAGCAAAGAAAATTTGTATATGAATACCATGTTACAGTCGGTACAAATTCCATACGAGCTTACAAAAGTGCAATGTGTTCCTTATTTCAAATTGGAAAGAAAAAATTGGACATTTTCAAAGCAAAATGAACAGTTGTGAGTTCGCTCCACCTTTGGATAAAAGATGTCAGCATTTTAACCGACCAAATAAAATATCCGATCATCTAATCGACTATATTTTGGAGCACATTAACGAATTTTCAGCCGAAGAATCGCACTACTCAAGGAACAAAAACCCAAACAAACTTTATCTCTCACCTTTGCTAAATATATCTAAATTATGTATATAGCCTTTACATTAAAAATGCACCAAACAAGAAAAAAATGTCGACAAATATCCAACACGAAATTCAATCTGTCTTTCCGCCTACCAAGAAGTGACACTTGTAGCATTTCTGACTTCTAAAAACTCAGTTAAACACCAAAACAGCTATAAGTCCGGATTCCAAAATCAAAAAATTGACCGCGAAAAAGCTCGGTTCGATCCCAACGTCTTATATATTACTTTTGATCTCCAGAAAACCATGCCTTTACCAAAATTAACCACGTCTAAGGCATTTTATTATCTAGGAATCCATGTCATTACTTCCGTTGTGTCGTATATGTTAATCTGGACCGAAGATGTTGTAGACAGAGGAAGCACCGAGGTAATGAGTGTACTCTATACATTCTTCCAAGAATGTGAAATTGCAAAAAAGAGGAAACATCTGATGGCATGGACCGATTCTTGCCCTGGACAAAACAAAAACTTCTTTTTATTGTGCCTATACCAAGTCCTTATTTTGACGGAATATTTTGAACTGATTGACCACTAATTTCCTGAATTTGGCCATACTTATCTTGACAGCGACAGGGATTTTAGAAAAATCGAAAAAGAGTTACGAAAAAACGAAACCATTTACACTGCTGAGCAATACCGACAAATAATAAAAAGTGTCCGCAAAAAAAAAACACCGTTATAATTGACATGGAGAATCACTTTCGATCATTAGAAAATCTTCCAGTGAAATTAAACGTAAAAATTTTGCAAAAAACATATTAAATGAAAAAATCAATTTCCTTGATAGCGTTAAATGGCTTCGAATAAACAAATATGGGTCCTATTTGTATAAGGAATGCTACGAGGAAGATGCTTTATTGAATGAAGCTGTTATAGCAAAAAACATCCGAATAGTTCCAGACAAAAACCAAGACTTTTTCGTCCGAGAAAAAAAGAAAGCAGCTTTCTGTTGAGAAAATAAAAAAATTAAAGGAACAAATGATGTTCATACCAAGGGAACACCGCTGGTTTTATGAAAAAGCTTTATCGGAACCATGCGAACAGAAAACAACTTTTCAAAATAAAAAGAAAAAAAATTAATTTTGTTACTTAACCCCTTTGTATTCTTAAAAGTTCAAAAGACTAATAAGCTTTTTGTGCAAGAAAGAGTTAAGTGCTCTTTTTCTGAAAAATTTTGTTTTTTTAAATATACCAAGCTACTGTAATGAAATAAAAGTAACATTGTTAAAAAGCTATTATTTTTCTTGTTTTATTAGTTTATCCAATTTTATTTAGGTTGGAATACGAAAAAAGTTCTCAACAAAAAACTTTAAGTCCTTATATCTCGAAATGTTGCAAATGTCATTTACCCCCTTCTTCATCCAAACGCTTCAATTATAGGATTTTAAAAAATTTTTTTCTTCAATTTTAACACTTTTTCTGGTGTATAGCCCCAGTACGCATCAAGAGAGAGGTCTCTTGTTCTTTCGGTAGCGAGAAAATCCCACCGCTGCCACCAAAATGTTATAACGCCTAGGTCACCGTGCTTTCCACAAGGGGAGAAGAGTGACTTGTGCGGATAGAAAAGATAAAAAGATATTTTTTTTGTTACTTATTGGCCCGCTGTCTCAAGCTAGGCTGCGACCAATAGTTTAAATTTATTATTTATTTTGCTTTTATTTTCTATATTTTACCTTTATTTATTAAAATGGCCCGCTGTCTTGAGCTAGGCTGCGACCAAGTTAATAGTTCTTGTAAATCTATTCTATGCTATTTCTGAAATATTCCTGCCCTTTTATACTGTTTTCAAAATACTTTATTATTCCAATACTCACGCAAATCATCCAAGTACATATATCCACCAACTGATATTTCATAATCGATATTCCAATTGGTAATACTTCCTATATATTAGTCCAATTGGAATTACGAAGAATATTTACCAACCAAATTGTAACCTAGTTAATTGTTTTTCACAAATGTGCCGCCGCATCATATTTCACGATACACTTTTCTCATAGCGACACGCGCCCATGCTAGGATGCATTATCAGCATTTTGTTCTGGGATTCCCTCAATGCCAGCAATTAATGTATTGGATTTGTTTACGTACAATCCGTTGGACATTGGGTATCCATTACTCATAGCAGTTTATGGGTCTTGGTTTGTGTCGTACTTATGACGAGTGATCGTTTTATGATTACGTAGTGCGGATTCATTTGTGGGTCAATATTTTATGGTTTTATATTGGTGGCGATAAATTTGGTTTGAATTATCAGTGGTTGGAGTGTCTTTGGAAGATGCGTGGGAAAAAGGAATCAATTGTGTTAGGAGGGTATCAGGTAGTGGGATCACTACACATGGAAAAGGAGCCGCACCCATGAATTTCCTACGGAATCCTATGAGGAATTTAACACGGGCTTGTCATTGGAAGGAGGTGCACACTTTCTCGATGCATATTTTGTTGTGAAATCACTATGCTCACGGCATCTTCGATTTCATTGGTAATTTTTGTGTCTGAAAAAACTGGTTCTATTGATGTGATGCTTTCCTCAATGGAAATAAATTAATGAAAAGTGAGTCAACTTTTAATCAATTGCCTCAGGGAAAGAATCATTGAAAATACTAATTATTCACTATAGAATTGTGTACATATTTGAAGCTCGTTTTTTTCAGTTTTGAAAAAAGGAATGCTTAGGCGATGTACTATTAAGAGAAGGAATATGAATGAAATCATTATTCATTTCTTTTCTTATTTCATCAATAGAAAAAGCGCCTGAAATGTATAGGCAAATTTATCGCTTGAATGAAAAAAAAAAAAACAAATTAAATTTGTGTTATGTACGTATTTATTTTATTAACTATTATAGTACATTTTAAAGAAGTTAGTAAATATATACAATACATATATCTTACATTGTCTTGTTGTAAGATGTAACACAATCAGTTGGTCGAAAAACTCTCCTTTGTCACTTGGTAGAATTTGGGGAGCAGCTTAGGGATTAATCATCTTCATTCTTCTGTTCATTTGAGATCTAAGAAAAAGAGGAATATTTAATTTTTGCAAATTATTCAAAATAATATAGGGAATTTACCGTTGGTGAATTGTTTTCCTTCTCCATGGTTGTTATTTAATCTTTAGTAAATTGATTGAAAACACAGACAACCCCGCACAACCGTTTTCTTTGATCACAAAATTGACACTAAATCATTCCAAAACAAAAGAAATAACTCATGACAAAAAAAGACCTATTGAGCGTCGCCAACCCATCACGGGAAAAACCCAAAAAAAAAAAAGGATTGTTTATTGCAGGTCAAAATCTCTCTCTCTTTTTCTTCTCTTTGCCCAGTAAACGAAGTTAATGAAAAAATACATTCTTTTTCCCTAGCGATATCACTTGATCACCATAGTTTTGCTCTATTGAAAGGTTGTTTACTGATTTTCAATTCCAAAGAAAATAAAGGGTTGTTTTCTCTTTCACATCGCAGGCATTAAACACTAAATTGTGGATTACAATAACCACTGAAAAGATGCAGGAATAATTATAACGTGTTCAGCATTGTATTCATTAACATTAAGGATGTGTAAGAAGGATATTGCTTTGTTTCATGTTTTCTTTACCTTCTTTCGAAAACAAAGCACAAGATGCAACTGGGATTGCAAACTACTGACTCATTGCATGAATTTCGATGAATGAAACCAATGCAGACCTTCTACTGAATGAAAGTGCCACGTGATTTCCACGAGGAATTCAACTTTATTTTTCCCTGAGGAGCAAATTTCCTACTGGGTTCTCACACGTTTTTTTTATTTTTTCTGTTCTTGTAATACGAGATGCAAGATGACAAGTCATAAACAAGAATAAAAAACTAAATGAGTTCAGACAAAAAAAAAAAGAATCAAGAGAGCGGATGGGCGGACAAAATTCTTTTGCACAGAGAATACAAATCCTTCTCTTTTAAAGCGCTGATATTGCTGAAATAAAACTTGAAAAACCCGGCTGTAAAATGGTAATGATCAAAGAAAGCCCGAGAATTAAGCAAAGAAATACAAAGTTATTTATTGTTCCAGTTCGTAAGAGTTACTAACTTCAACTGCGCGTAAAGCACATAACTAAGAAAAAGTTCCATAGAAATACATTTTCATTATATAAGTTCATTAATGTATGTACATATGTATTAAGAAACTAGACTTATGTATGTATATAAATGAAAGAGATAAATAGCTTAATGTATGATGTAAATAATTCAGGTATAAGGTATAACATATTTGTTTCGTACTTCGTTATAATTTTTAATATCCTCCGGCCGAGGGAACAGAATCGATCTCCAACGGGTATAACAACTGAATAGGTCTCCTAGTTTTAGTTCCGTCTGCATACCGTATCTGACATGCTCTCACCTTGCCATCACGACCAGTAAAAGCATTTTCAATTATAGCCATTCTCCAGTGGATTCGCGGCTTTCCAGAGT
This sequence comes from Chrysotoxum bicinctum, assembly GCA_911387755.1. Taxonomy (NCBI): domain Eukaryota; kingdom Metazoa; phylum Arthropoda; class Insecta; order Diptera; family Syrphidae; genus Chrysotoxum; species Chrysotoxum bicinctum. The sequence continues at coordinate 163,529,933 of OU426987.1, forward strand.
CGAAAACAAGAACGACATCGTTGTTCTTTAGTTGATTTGTGGAAGCATGTTTAACAAGATGAAATGAACGAAGTTGTTGCATATACTCTAAACGCCATCGCTTCCATAGAGCGTTTACGTGCCGCATTCTTTGCTTCCAGAAAAGCTGAATATTATTCGAGCCAGGAACTGATGCACTAAGGTTCAAAAAATTACCATTATTCGTTAAAAAATCACCTGGGGTTAGGGCGGCAGCATCAAATGGATCGTTGCTCATATAGGTAAGGGGGCGAGCATTGACAATTCCTTCCTTAATTGCTCAAAATTAAGCCTTGGTTTTCCGATAACAACTTTTAGAACGTTCTTTATGGTTCGTATTAGACGTTCCCAAAATCCACCCCACCATGGCGCACGTTCTACTATAAATTTCCATTTAATACGTCTGTTTGCTACAAAATTACTGATGGCTTCTTCATCGAAAGTGAAATTATGGAGTTCCAATGCAGCACGGCGCACAGTGGGGCAAAATGGGGAAAAGATGGCATTAAATCAACCAACAGGTCTAGAAACTTGAAATTTGGCACAAATACTACTGATACCAATGTTAATACATGACCAAAGTTTCTAATGGCCACGCCCATTTCTAGGGTTACCACCCATACAAATTTCATTAGTTTACGAAACTACTCAAAAACGGCTCAAACGATTTAAATGAAACTCTGCGTGTATTGCATCCTTCGTGATTGTAATACAACTACATTTATAAAAAAAATTAAAAAAAAATTATAGGGTTACCATTTCGGGATATTTTGTGTTACTAATTTTTGTTTGCTAAACTTAGTATCCTTTCTTCAATTGAAATAAATTCTTTGCTTTTCAGCTACATGTGCACTTTTAAAAATTCAGTTTTAATAGGTCAACAATATCTATTTGAGCTTGGACGTGAATTTTTGTATGTTATTTTAACACCAGAAACTAAGCGAAGTGGAACAAGGCAAGTAAGAAAAACAGTCGATTCTACCTGGTCCAATTCATAAAATGCTTGCTTATTTGAATAGTGACCAAAACTCCTATCAAAGTCCCATTTAGAGTACAAGCATACATTTATCAATTTTTAGTGAAGTGAATTAATCTCGTCTTTTTGGAGAATAATTAAGCCTTTAACTGTTAAGTTTAACAAACTTTGTAAACTTGTACTCACAGAAGTTTTCGAAACAATGATATATGTTCAGGATCGGGATAGCAATTTTTTTAACACTACTGAACTATTTGATACGAAGGAAACACAAGAAGCTTTAGATATGATAATTTCATATTGAAATTTAGATAAGCCTGCTTCGAAAATTTACGCAAAAGCTTCTTCACCATTCATCGAAGTAGGTTAAATGGACTCTCTTAAAGCTTTCCTACACTGTTTGACTTTTCTAGGACTTTGGGGTACTTCGTGAATTAGTTTTGCAGCTACCGATTGCCCACATGTTCTCAAACTAATTTCAGATGCATATGCCAATTCAGAAAGAATGTATGTCATTTCAAAAGTTACCCAAGTATTGAGTTTGCCTTACAATTTCTTCCTTTAAAAAATCCATCTGGCTATTAAATCTTCGGCAACTTGACTTCTTCTTTATATTAAAAAGATCTTGGCTGGTTATTGGTAGTATTTTTGATTTTGTTGGGCGTAAGAAATGTCAAAAATACAATAATATTGACGAAAAATATCTTTTTCTAGAAAGTGACGTCACCAACAAAAATGTATACAACACACAGGGGAGCAGATTGGAGCAAGAAAATTTTGCACATTCTGAAAGGAGAATGTACACTTAACAAAATGACATATAAAACTTATTGGCACCTTACGGCGAACACAACTAAACGTCTAAGGATTTCAGAGAAATGCAAAGAAACAAACAATTTTTTAACTTTTTTTTATATTCAACTACGAATTAAAATAAAAAGAATTTACTTTTTATAAAAAGAAAAAACAGACAAAAATGCTCCTGAGCTTACTGATTCTATTGCAATTTAATTTAATTTGATACACGCAATAAATAATAAACTGTACACAATTTACTTAACCAACTCGAAATGACAAAAAGAGGTCTGCGATCGACTCAAAACGTGAACTTACACCCCTATTACGATTGTCAATTATCAAATTGATAGTTGATAAACCTTGAAAATTGGGTTACAAAACTCAATTTATTAAAAAAACTAATCAATTTTTCTTTTAAATTTTTCAATTTGCTTGTGTTTCGCAATGGTCTGAATCATTCTCAATGATCAAAACTTTAATCAGTTGGGTTTTTAAACATTGAATTAAAAATTTATCAACTATCAAATTGATAGTTGACAATCATAATAAGGGTGTTACTCTTCATTTGAGACGATCTGCAGAAGATTACGTGATTCAAATAAACTTTCTCTCTCTCATTTCTAATTCTCTATCATATTTGGAAGAGAAATAGAACGGTTATTTAAGACAAAGCTCAACTTCATAATTTGATTAAATGCCAGCTTTTTTACGTTTTGCCCCATTGTGCGGCGGAAAGACTGAGCATTATCGGAATAAATGACCGACGGTATGCCCCTTCTAGCAATGAAACGACGAAGACCCATCAAAGAACTTTCGGTTGACATGGTTGTTGTAATTTCCAAATGGACGGCGCGAACAGCAGCGCATGTAAACACCATAAGGTATGTTTTAGTCATACCACAAGCAGCGTTGTCGAATATATATAAAGGTCCCGCAAAGTCTATACCAACCAGTGGCGTGGCGTCCATATAACCCGATTCCTATCGGGTTACCTTTTAAATTTTCTTCTAAACAACAATGTTTACTAAATAACAAACGACCTTGCTGCACAAGAATGTTTACTAAATAACGACCAACATAAAACCTACTGTTTATACTAAATACGTATCTATTCATTAACCTCCACAAGCTGCACACTCCACCAACTCAATTGACCTTTATTCTCATTTTTCATTCAAATACACACCACACACGGTAGATATTATCATGAGTAATTTCTTCCACACTCTCTGCCCAAAGCCAAAGCAAAAGCAACCCGAAATATCTCGGGTTATAAGATCTCTCGCTCGATAGAACAATGTTAGTTTTCTTTCTCTGTTTTACTTATGGTTTTTCTGAATTTGGGTCGACTCTGTCTAACGCCCGCTGTCTTATGCAAATAAATAAGACGCTTTTCTTCGACTTATTTGGTGAATGTTGTGTTGTGAGGTGAGTTTACCCAATTCCAAAACCAAGTCACTTGGTGAATGGTGGGTTGCGCAGATAGAGCAAAAAAAAATGGTGCGCGAGAAATTTAACTAGTGAAGAACTGAAGACTGAAGCTGAAGGAGAAGGTTATTTGTATTTGTTAATTTATTTTAATTACAATGTAAAATCGTAAAGACAATTAAAGAGGAAAGCATTAACAGTAAGCCCATCAGCCTAAATTTTGTTTTAAAAGTACACTTCTCTGCTTATGCAAAAAATAACTCGTTCTTCTCCGACTTGTTTGCTGAATTGTGTGAGTTTTTTCTACCGCCGCACTTTCTTGGAGTAGGTCATTCATACATATTTAATGAATTCTCGGTGAGAAAACTGAGAAGACAGGCTTTCAGATTTAGCACTTATTTCCACAGAAAAGTGACTTCTTTTAAAAATAAGGAATAGACCTGACTTCTATGAAAGAGTTTTAGCAGATTTTATATAAAAAAAGATCGTAGAATAGCTTTAGAATATATGTAAATAAGAGAAGTTTTTTTAGTAACACTTTTCATAATTTCTTATTTGTTTAGAAACGCGAACTTTTGCTATTTTTTTTAATAACATACATTATTATATGTATTTATTATTGTAGCCAAAAATATTACATTTCTTATACTTAAACCTATATTGCACAATTTACAGAGATTGGTAGCATACATAATGTACTTTTGTACATAATTATTTATTTTTAATTGATATTTTTTATATCATGATATTGAATTACTTGAAAAAATTAATTGATTTATTTGCTTATTTATCTCATACTTAAATATACTTTTGTTTTGAAGTTCCTTATTTTTTTTTATAACATTACCTTAAATTTTCCTGTACATGCAATGCACTCGCCAGAAACGGTTTTTTCGAAGCCACTTTTATTATGCTTTAAGAGTATTTATAATTTATATATTAATGATTTGAAGTATACAAAATTGGCATGAATTGCTTCGCTTGTTTGTTTTGGAAATTAGAACTGCAATACCTTTATTAATTTAGGATACATATCGATATTAGAATTAATTATCCTTTGCAGGTAATTAGTCTAAGCTTCGACTTACCATTTGAAATTTTTCACGCCACGCCACTGATACCAACAGTATCAAAGGGTCTTGACAATGTAAGTCTTTCGATGGGCAGAGGACCGAATGGTTGCGAGGCTGGTTTGCCCCATAATTTTTTGCAAACGATGCATCTTTTGATCAGCTTTTTCACTAGTTGTCGTCCTTTTGGAATCCAAAAACGGGTTCGGAGTTGAGAAAGAACAGTATTGACCCCGCTATGGAGACATCTTTCATGGCAGTCAATAACAAGAAGGTCCGTTATATGAGATTTCGGTGGCAGTATGATGGGGTGTTTGAAGTCCACCGACTCTTGTAAAGACTGAAATCGCCCACCTAAACGCATCAAACCTTCCTCGTCCAGAAATGGAAAAAGTTGGAAAATATTGGATGACCCAGGTACAGATTTCGAGTTCTGTAACAAACAAATTTCATTAGTAAATTTATTGAATTGTATGTACCTGATCCAATAAGATTCCGCGGCTACGAGCTCATCAGCAGTCAAATGTAGAGAAGGCTTTCTCGTAGCCTTTTCCGATAGCGTGCAATGCGAAAGATGAAACAAGTAACTCGTAACAAGTGATTCCAGGTACTGAAGTCTTCAAAGCATAAAACTGGTTCATGCTTAGTACATCCGGAAACAGTTTCAAGCAAAACCAATGGAACAGCAGTCGTTGGTGGTTGATAGATGTCATCAGTTCGGTAATTGTCATCTTTAAGCCAAGCTGGGCCCTGAGCCCACAAAGAAGACGAACGAAGGTGTTCAGCTGCAACTCCTCTAGTAAGAAGATCCGCAGGATTTTCTTTTCCAGAGCAATGATTCCATTCTATGGTATTTGTGTGACGACGAATCTCGGAAACACGACTTTGCACGTAAGGTTTCCAGCGGTCTTGTTCTCCTTGTATCCAATAAAGAGCAATTTTGGAATCTGTCCACATGTAAACTCGTTCAATAGGTATCGTTAGCGACTTCTTAAGGTAGCAACACAAACGAGATGCTATCAAGGCAGTGGTCAGTTCTAGTTTAGGTAACGTTAGCTCTTTTGTTCCATCTTCTTTAAGTGGGGCGACTCTGCTCTTCGCACACAAAAAAACAACACTGCACTCGTTCTGGAAATTGATGTTCTTTAGATAGGCCACAGTACCGTAAGCTTTCATGCTGGCATCAGCAAAAATATGTAGTATGTGCACTTTGCAGGTGGATGAGAGCGCTGCAACAGGCCTTGGTATAGTCACATCCTTTAGCTCTGATAGATTTTTGACGCACTGATCCCATTCAAGCAACAGTTCAGCAGGTATAACTTCATCCCAAGACACTTTCCTTTTCCATACCTCTTGGAATAGAATTTTCACTTTAATAACGGTTGGTGCAAGCATTCCTAAGGGATCGTATATTCTTGCTATGGTTTGGAGCACGTTGCGTTTTGTAGCTTTCGCTAAGTTGGACATAAGCAAACTTTCCACTGCTGTAAAAGGTACAGCTATCTCGTCACTGAAGACAAACCAAGCAATTCCTAACACCTTCTGCACCGGTGGAACATCAACGGAACCAAACCTTTCACGAATCAGAGAACTATTCGATTTCCACTTTCTTAAATTCATATTTGCGTTGCTCATGATTTGTGAAACTTCTTGGCAAATCGTCAGCCCTTCATCTTCATTATCTACGCTTGCCACCAAATCGTCCATGTAAAAACCGTCTTTCAACACATCACACGTTGATTGAAAATGAGGCTTCTCTTCGGCAAAGTGCTGACGCAGTGTTGCTGTAAGTAGAAATGGGCTACAATTTACTCCGAAGGTCACTCTTGTCATCCTCAGCTCTTCAAATTTTGGCATCCCATCTGATGATTTTTGAGGAGACAACCATATAAAGCGATGGCTGTCTCGATCCTCCTCACTAAGCAAAATTTGTAGAAAAGCCTTTCTCACATCAGCAACTATTCCAATCCTTCCGAGCCTAAAGTTGAGCAGAATTTTCAAGACATCAGGTAGCAGGTTTGCTCCCACGTGGAGCATGTCTATAAGAGATGGGGTATCATCTGAGCGGGCCGACGCATCAAATACAATACGCATCTTTGTTGTGGTGCTTTCATCCTTGTAAACGGGTCGATGAGGTAGATAAAATACTCGTTTTGGAGTACCACAACTGTTTGCAGATTCCATCAATTCCATCAATTACCATCTGCCTAATGGCCTTGTCATATTCTTCGAAGCGATCAGGTATCCGAGACAAACGTGTAGAAAGGTAAAGAAGCCGTTTTATAGCTTGGTTTCTGTTGTTCCCGGCAGATACTTGTGAATCCTTCCACGGTAAAGTTGCTATGTAGCGAGTACCTTTTCGTTTGATGCACGATGCGATGAGATCTTCTGCTAGATGTTGGTTTTCTGCATCTTCGCTACGAATACCAATGGATTCCAGTGACCAGAAAGCAGTAATGTCACTATCTTCCATAGCAGGTAGAGTTAAACTTGTGCTTAAAACAGAAGAAAAGCATACGTTAGTGTTTGAGAGAATGTCCTTACCAGAGGAATTATGTGGGCCTTGGATTGTCCACCCGAATATGGTTTCTATTGCACGCAAACAAGATGAAATGCGCCTTTGTTTTCCAGTTACTATGGCCCAGTAAAAGTCAGAGCCAACAAGCACACTCAAACCATCTTCTGAGTCCATGGAAACATACTTTGTGTCCGCCAGCTGAAGCCAATGAAATGAGGGGCATGAAGTTTCGGGTGCTGGGAGGACGTCGACACAAATTTCTGGAACCACAACTGCCTCTGACTTGTTGCTGACTTGACTAAGAATAGCTACTCGCACTTTATTCAGAATTTGAAACGGACCCTGCTCTTTGCTTCCAAATGGTACAACAGATATTCGCACTTTTCCAACAGAGACTAAGTTGAGTTTTAACACGAGGCTTTCACGAATATAAGTATGTATTAAAATGTTTTTGTCTTTGTTAGGAGCTGCTGCTATACCTCGACCGGTTTTCAGAAAGACATTCGAATTTTCCATTATAGAATTGGCACATAAACTCATTGCGCTTTGATCTTCGGAATCTGTCTTTTCTACTACTGGTGCCGCGACTACTATTTTGGGATCACACATTGACGTTGAATGTTTTCCTTTACATTTTTTGCAAGAAATCCACCTCGAACTTTTGCAATTTCTGGCTGAATGTCCAGGTTTTGTACAACGAAAACAACGATTGCTCTTACGAAGCAAATATTTTTTTTTCAGCAATGGATTTATTGCTATCACAGTCTTTCGTAAGATGGTTGCTCGATGTACAAAAGAAACACTGGTCCTTTTCGTTAAGCGAAATTAAACTTGTTGCTGTTGCTGTTTCGGCATGTGGATTTTTTGCATTTGTAGAAACAGAGACAACGCGACTTCTTTCGAGCGATTCCACCTCTCGCTTTAAAAATCGCATAATACCTTGCACCTGTTTGTCACCAATTTTTGAAAAAGTCGAACTACTTGTACTTGATTGTTCCGATTCTTCTCGCTCTTCATGATGATTGTCTCTTTCAACACTACGGTGGTAGTCGACACGGAGCTCCACTGGTAGACAACGAAGTAAAATGGACTTGAGCATGACGAAATATTGGTGTGAAGGGATTTGTAAGGCCGTGAGTGTGCGACTGCATGCGGTGATCGAATTATAGAGATGACGTAATCCAGTAACATCAGTTGGAGAGTTTACCGGTCGAAGAGCAATAAGTTGTTGCATGTGTTTGTCGACTAAGCGCTCAGTATCACCAAACTGTTCTGTTAACAGTGAAATCGCCGCATCATAGCACAATTCCGTTGCAGAGAAACCTTCGAGTAGCTTTTTTGCATTACCCACCAATACACTTTCAAGATGGCTGAACTTATCAGAAGATGTCAAACCAATATTTTCATGAATTTTGGTACGGAATTGGTCCCAAAACGGCAACCATTCCTGAAAACTTCCATCGAATTTTTTCAAAGTTAACACCGGCAGCTTGACTGGTCTGTGCATTACTCCCGATGTATCATTTAGATTTTCTGTTTTAGGCGTCTGCATCTTTCTAAGTTTAGCCATGCGTGAATTAAGTTTAGCCAGAGTTCCTATGGCCGAGTCTTGGTACTCTGCAACTTTTTCACATTCTCTGTCCAGGTCTTCTTCTTTGATGAGGTTCTTACTTTTTACCTCCAGATTGGAAGAAAGAAGACTTTCGTGGGCAGCTGTCAAACGCTGGATATAAGAAATTAATTCTTGTTCGATTTCATCAAATTTATCCTCGTCTTTTATTTGGGACTCTGTGGAACATAAATATTCATTGGCAGACTTAACGATTTTTGTTACCTGTCCTCTGTAGGCAGAACGAGCGGATACTTCCATTTTGTGAACGTTAAAGAGGAAAAGCGACTTTCGTTCAAACTTTTATTTCTCGGACTAAAATGCGTTAAATATATTTCTTTTCTCTGTACGACTAACTTTTCCGGGTTTCGGCACCATGAAATAAAACTTGAAAAAACCCGGCTGTAAAATGGTAATGATTAGGGCTAGGATTTCCATGCAAATGCATATTTTTTTTGAGAAACTTTAGAAACACAGGAATAAAATACAAACACGAATTAATCAATTTGCTTAAAAATGGCATTTAATCGTTAGTGCATATTTTTGCATATTTTACTATAAATGCATATAAATGCATATTTGTGATTATTTTCGAAAAAAAATAATTCTAATGTAAAAAATGCATATACAATGGCCGATCGAGGAATTAAAAATTTTATATCCGAAAATGATCATAACGTGCTTAGCACATGCAGTAGATAGAGTGGCAGAACAGATACTCGTCAGAAGTAATTTTAAAAATGTAGATTTTTTAATCTTAAATGGAAACAAAAATATTTTTAAAAGCAACATCTCGCGTTGAGCATTTCAAAGCAAAGCATCACTCGACCCCTCTTCCTCCCCAGCCAATTGTTACCAGGTGGGAAACTTGGTTGGAAGTTGTTGCTTACTACGCCAAAAACTATGAACATTTTGAAGATGTAGTGAATGATCTTGATAACTCGGATGCCGTTTCCATTAAAAATATAAAAGAAGCATTGAATAAGCCTTTGGTAAGAAGTCAAATCATATTCATCAGTTCCAACTACAGTTTCCTGCGCGATACAATTGTATAGATTGAAGGAAAAAATACGTTAAAAAAAATCGATTTAATTGAAATAGTTTTTCAAAAATTAGTGCAGTTGAAGGACCTTTTGGTGCAGCAAATAAAAAAAAAACTGAATAATAAATTAAGGCTTTGCAAAAATAAAAAATATTTACAAAGAATTTACACTGAGTTGTGTCGATGAGAATTACATAGAGCCCTTAATACCTCAAGAAATATGTTCTTTAAAGAATGCTCTATTAATTTCAGTTGACATTGAGCGATCATTCTCTATGTACCTATAAAGCATTTGAGAGACCGAATCGTCAAAGTTTTGCGTTTGAAAATTTGAGAGAAAGCTTTATGATTTATGCGAATAAAGAATACGAAAATTTTGAAGATAAGATGTAATGCAATAATGGATTTAATTCAAATTCTGTGCTATTTTAAATATATTTTTTTTTTATTTATTTATATTTATATATATTTATGTATATATGTATATATATTATTTTTTTTAATTGAAATGATGAATTTTATTATTTTGTTATTATTGATTATGTAATTTTGTGTTCCTCGATTATAAAGACTGAATTTGTTATATAAACTTAAATACTATGTTTTTCCCATACAGACGGGATATGGTTTTAAATGCATATTTTAGGTGCATATTTTACATTTTTAAGAGCATATTTTAAGCGCATATTTTGCATTTTTAAGTGCATGAAAATCCTAGCCCTAGTAATGATCAAAGAAAGTCCGAGAATTAAGCAAAGAAATACAAAGTTATTTATTGTTCCAGTTCGTAAGAGTTACTAACTTCAACTGCGCGTAAAGCACATAACTAAGAAAAAGTTCCATAGAAATACATTTTCATTATATAAGTTCATTAATGTATGTACATATGTATTAAGAAACTAGACTTATGTATGTATATAAATGAAAGAGATAAATAGCTTAATGTATGATGTAAATAATTCAGGTATAAGGTATAACATATTTGTTGCGTACTTCGTTATAATTTTTAACAATTGCAGTGTGAACTGATAACTTACTTGTGTGCGTGTGCAAAGGAACTTTTTGTTAAAAAATGCAAAATAGACCTCTTTTATAAAAATAAAATTAAATAAATATTGAGTGAAAAAAGTATTTTGTATTTTTAAATTTAGTAAATAAAATATCAAACAAAAATAAAAAAAATATGTGAGAACTGTATTGTCAATACGAGAAGATACAAAATTCCTCAGATTAACCCACCCAAGATTAAAGGAATACCATTAAGCTTTTCCGACCAAGCCAAATATTTAGGCCTCATTTTAGACAAAAAACTAAATTGGAAGGCAAATATTGATGAAAGAGTAAAAAAGGCTACCGTAGCGCTCTTTACTTGTAAAAAGGGTATAGGATCAAAATGGGGCTTCTCCCCAAAAATAACCCACTGGCTATACACCTCGGTAATCAGACCGATACTCATCTATGGAGTTGTCGTATGGTGGACCGCACTGGACAAGATGGTAAATCTAGGAAAACTCATCAAAGTCCAGCGGTCAGCAGGTATGTGCATCACAGGAGCACTTCGCTCAACACCAACCGCAGCCCTGGAAGTGCTTTTAAACCTAACACCTCTTGACATCTTCTCCAAAATGGTGGCAGCCAACTCATGCGTGAGGCTTAGAGCCACCTCTCAATGGATCAATAACAATACTGGTCATACTACCATCTTAGACAATTTCAGACCTATCCCAGATCGCTTAGACTATACCACCCTAAAAATGGTATTCGATAACAGCTAATCTCAGTCTTTCATATAGACTTCCCAATCAATGTAGTGTATTCCAGGCAGAAGTAATGGCGATTAAAGAGGCACTATCCTGGCTCAAAGAAAACGTTATATCTTGCAAGGATATACGAATCTTCTCGGACAGCCAAGCCGCTCTCAAATCTCTCGCGTCTGTCTCCACAAACTCTCTAATAGTCCACGATTGTCGATCATCTCTCAATGAGATGACAGAACAGTTTAATATTCACCTCATTTGGGTGCCGGGCCACAGAGACATTCCGGGAAATTGCAAAGCCGATGAGCTCGCCAAAAACGGAACACTTCTGCCTACTGTTAGACAAAAACATAACATAGGAACACCACTTGCTACATGCAAATATCTTCTCAAACAACATGCTCTAGAATCAACAAATGCTAGATGGTCACAGGGTACCACCTGCCTGGCAACCAAACAAATATGGCCAAGCATAGACCTTAAACGGTCAAAAGACTTGATCTCCCTGAGCAGACAAAATATAAGCTCTACAATCGGAGTTATAACAGAACACTGCCTCATAGGTAGACATGCTTTGAGGCTAGGAGTCTACACAAATGACTTCTGTAGAAGCTGCATGGACGAGGAGGAAGAGGAAACAGTCCAACACCTTCTATGTACATGTCCAGCACTCTCCAATAGAAGGAATAACTATCTCGGTAATCCCTTCTTCGATAATACCAGTGAACTGGCAACGATCGAGACAAAATGTCTCTCTAACTTTATTAAAAGCACGAAATGGTTTGTTTAAATTCATTACTCTCCCATGGAGTAACTTCTTTAGTGGTATCACAACGGATCCTTGAGGTCTAAGTGAGTCAACAACAGCTAGACAGCCACTCCAACCTAACCTAACCATTGTCAATACTTTTCTTGCAAATGCATTACAAATACTGTCATATTGAATTGCATTTTTATGAACTTTAGATGAGTTTAATTAAAGTTTTAAGACCGATACGCTGTTCAGAGAATATAAATATTTGATTAAAAAATTATTTCCAAAAATTAAAAAATATAACTCTCAATTTCCCAGGGTAGAGAACAAAATATTTGTAAAAAAATTTATGTTTTTTGACTTTTGTTAGTAAAAAGTTACTGTAAAAATAAAAAAAATATTAACGTAATTGCACATACTTATTGGCTGTGTATAAGAGTGAATTTTACTACGTTATCTTTTATACTTATGAAGTCTTATCCAGTAGAGCATTCATACCACTACGCAAATTTCCTTCGTTTTTCATAGTTTTGTATATTTTTTTTTGAATAAATAATAAAACAGAATAAAAAAAGAAGACCGATACATGATTTGGGAATATGTTGTTTCTATAAAAAAAATATAAAAAAATAAAAAAGTAAAATTTTCGGAATTTCCCTATCATTTGAATAAGGACCTTACTAAAATGTATGATTTTTCCACTTGTGTGGCAGTTTTAAGGCACACAATTTTTTTATATTTTTTTCAAAACTGCAAAAGTATTTTGGTTAACATTATTCTAATCGATGACCGTTTATTTCATTGAAATATTCGTAAAATTGTGAAAGTTATACAGCTTGGCGCAAAAGTCTAACCTATTTTTTCAATGGACACCTACCCTTAAGCCACTTCATATCATTTTTTCAATAAATCTCTATGCTACGGTGAGTTTCTCGAAACTTGGAAGTGGTCCTTTATAACACCTATACATAAGTCAGGTTCTAAAAAGTCTGTGATAAACTATAGACCAATTGCTAAGCTTCAGATTATTCCAAAAATCTTTGAAGCTATTGTCAAAAATAAGTTATATTCTATTGTTTGTAATAATATTTCGGATTTTCAACATGGTTTCGTGAGAGGTAGATCCACAACCACGAATCTTGTAATATATGCCAACGCCTGCCTACGTGCTTTAGAGAGTAGACATCAAACCGATTCTATATTTACAGACTTCTCTAAGGCTTTTGACAGCGTTCAACATAACATTCTAATTAAAAAGCTGGAATTTTTAGGTTTTCACTCACAACTATTGTTGTGGTTGAGAAGTTACTTAATTGGAAGAAACCAATTTGTAAAAATTGTATCCAAAATTTCGTCAGAAATAACAAATTCTTCAGGTGTACCACAAGGTAGCCATCTTGGTCCACTTTTATTTCTGTTGTTTATTAACGATTTATTTACACATGTCGCTCACTCCCAATGCCTATTATATGCTGATGACCTTAAAATATTCAAAGAAATTCAGTGTAAATACGATGGTTTTGATTTACAAAACGACTTAAACAATATATCTGATTGGTGTGATCGCAATGGACTATTCTTTAACATCAGTAAGTGTTCGGTATTAACCGTATCCAAAATTTTGAATCCTATTATATTTGATTATACTATTGGGAATACAAGTCTAAAACGCGTATCACGTCAAAAAGATCTGGGTGTAATTTTCGATGAACAATTAAATTTCTCCTGGCACTATGATTACCATATATTATTTTTAAAGCTAACTCAATGTTAGGTTTTTTGTTTCGAAATTCAAACGATTTCCAAGATCCTTATACTCTGAAGGCACTATATATTTCGTTAATACGTTCATCTCTTGAGTACTGTTGTGTAGTATGGAATCCATTTTATGCCAATGCCCGTTTTCGTATCGAAAAAATTCAAAAGCGGTTCACAAAATTTGCTATAAGAAAATTTAATTGGTCCTATAGTCCACCATATGATGCTAGATGTGCTTTAATAGATCTTAAGCCTCTTGGCGTAAGACGTGAATATTTTTCTGCTCTTTTTGCACGCGATGTTTTATGTGGGCATATTCAATGTTCACAATATTACTCTCTATGTTTAATTTGTACGTCCCTATACGACATCTAAGACTTAGAGGAGGCGATTTCTTTTTCATTCCCTTACATAGGACAAATTACGGTCTAAATGACCCAATTACTATGGCTTTAATTCATTACAATAAGTGTGCACACGTAATCGACTTTAATATGAGTAGAAATATTTGTAAGATAATGATTTTTAATTGCGTGTAATATGTTTTTTTTTTATTATTCTTAAAAATTGTAAATTATTATTATTTATTTCTTGGTATTTTATTTAACTTATTTTTAGTACTTTAAATGTGTAAATAACATATCTGTATATTACTTTTCAATTACATTTTTACCACTATATATTTAATCTAAGAAAGTTAATGCACTTGATAGATAATAAATAAATAAATAAATTACCCTCAACCAGAAAAAAAAATCATAACAATTTTGTTGTTGTTTGTTATTCATACTCTATACAAAGAACTTACATAATTCTTCTGTCATTATATTTTCTGTACCTTTCCAATATTTTCATTCAACGATAATAACACTCAGTTAAGAAACATCTTCTGGCCATCGCTTCTACGTCAGCCAATCGTTTTGCCTTGTGATAGTAATATAATGTTTATATCCATAAATAGCTCTATACATACATATGTAGGTACAAGGATAAACAAACAAATTTTAACACTTTTATAATATTAAGTACAGACATATAATCTTTTTTTTAATACTTTTTTACGTTTTCTCCTATTTTTCTAGATTCTTCTACAAGTGAACATGGCTCTTCAAGTGATGAAACGGTCTCATCTTCGTTTTATGGAGCTCGACGATGCGTTCGCTATACCAGTAAGAGGACGTTTGGTACGTTTCGCGATTATATGCATTCCCGATCTATGAACATTGATGATAATTTCGATAGCCTAGTCGAAAATGCAAGCCCAATAAGTTGCAATAATATTCAAAAAAGCTGCGAAGAAAATAATATCTATTCCAGCATAATTGATAAGCTACATGGTGTTAAGCGAGTTTCTTCAATCGAAAACTGGCGAAAAGCTGTAAGCCAAACTCTGGGAGTTGAAGAAAACTTGTGTTCCCTAGACAAAGATAATAAAGTTTCGTCAGATAAAATTGAAACCTATAATGGGAAAAGCAATTCGTTCAGATCAAAAGACTTTTTAGAAATCACGCCGAAGCATAACTTTGAGTTGTCAACCGATAATTGGTATGCTAGTGCAAGTGATGGAGAAGAGGACCATGGAGTTCAATCAAGTCTGTATGGATCTAATAATACTGTGAATCCAGTTCTGGAGTGTGTCAATCAAATTTTACTGCAGCAATCGATGGAAGACCACAATAATGACTGCCAGCTAAAACCGTTCGTTGTCAATAATAACAAAAGCACTATTGATCTAGAAAATACTGGAAGCATTTGTCGTAAACGAGTGCACTTTTCTACTAAAAATAGTATGGCTCATGTGCTCAGAGATAATAATGATCATGAGGAAGACAATAACGATGTTCACTTACAACTTTCCTCACAAAATAAACCTACCATCGTTGATCAAATCAAGGACAACATTCTTAACTATGAGAGTATATATAGTAATGAATACGAACCGATTGGTAGTGAAAACAACTCCTCTAGCCTGTATGTTGATATGGAGGCAAAACTCAGTCCTAATAATCGGATAAACTTTGAAACTAAACATCCAAAACAACCACCAGCTCTACCTCCAAAGCCAGCAAATCTCCTAAAATTCAACAAGGCATTCGAGGTAAACGAATCAAATGAATGTAAAATATTCACAAATACCGATGATAAGTCAGTTTTATCAGAACCAGACTATTGCTCTATCTCTGAAATAACCGCACCTTCAACATGTGTTGAAGTAGTTGCAGATGTACATAAAGAGCTACATTTCGAAACAACTGTAGATATAGATACTCTACCTAACGACAAACAATCCCAGAAGACTGTTGAAATTGAACAGATATTTGCTAACATTCCCAAGTTGTCAAACTTCGCTGAAATTATATATCCAAAATCTGGACCATCAAAAATACATCGTTCTCAAAAATTACTTCACGATGAATTGATTGCAAAATCACAACGCTCTCCATCACAATTCAAAGGCAAACATGTACCGAATATCTTAGCCGAAATAAACAAACGCATATCTTGCTCATTTCCTACCACACATACAAAAAGCATTAGTAATTTTCGAAAAGAAAATCCTAATTTGCCCACTCCCAGTAAATCACAACCACCGATGACTAAATGCTCACAGCATTCAAAATCTGTGGTTCAGGAGAAACATCTTCCCATCCAAGCCGAATTTGACTGGTACAATTTAGATGTAGAGTATGGAAAATCTTCTTCCAATCATCCAGGTGTAATTAGAGCCTCTGATGTAAATATGATTGATGAAAAAAAAGACGTACTTATAAGACTTCAAGGAATAGAGTATAATCTAGATGAAGAGTTCTCCTTGCCTGGGAGTCCTGATGAAATCAAATCAAATGAATCACTTATTACAATAATTGACCCAGGATCACCAAAGACAGTAAGCGAAAAGTTTCCTATCATATCAGATTTAACCCCTCGCTTCAAGAAGAAAACTGCTAGCTTCGACAAATTTATTGATAGCTCTGGACTGAGTACAAAACCTTTGCCTAGAGAGAGAAAGATCTACTTCGCTGGACCATTTGTGTAACATATTGAAATATTTCTCCAGAACTCGTGATAAAACTTAACACTTATTTATGTCCGCAATACAAAAAAAAATAATATAATTAAATAGCATTATTAATCACAAACAACAAACAGTTAGTTTAGTTTAAAATATACCTATTTACATTATGTATATCCAACTAAACAACTTTAGTTCTCCCATTGCTTTTCATTTTACCACTGAATCTTTATTCTTACAGTTTTGTGAATGTTATTTAGGCTATCAGGATCCACAGTTGTCTGTGTTTGTTTAATTTTGCAATTACTAACAGTAATCGTGTTTTTTTTTATATTTTATAAATAGTGCTGCAAGTAATTTCCAAAATAACCCATCCACGGTAGCGTGAATTTTATTTTTGCATTTCACTTTGGTGCCTTCGAACAGCTGTCCGAATAATTATGAAAAAAAAACAAAGAGGTTTGTTCGTAGATTATAGTCAAAGTAAAATGTAATTAAATTTTGTTGGATCAATAAAAATAAGGGTGTTCATGATTTAAAAGTACGCACATTTATACGAATTTTCACTATATTTTTTTAAAGTTTTCCTTAAAGAGCTTTAAAAATTAATGGCGCAAAATTTTAATTGAATTAGTACGATGCTAAAGCTGTTGTAGTATGATACTAGGTTAAAACAACGAATTTGCAAATTTTAATCGAATATAGCATCATACTTTCTCTACCGTTTTATTAAAGTTAAAATCATCGAATACCTACTTTACTTTTTTAGTATCGTGCTAGCTTCATTATTACTCTGACATTTTTGCAGTGTTGTTCCATGTAGACAAAAAATGTAGACTACACGATTGTCTACGTGTAGACAATTCAACGTTTACAATTCCTGATTGTCTACATGCCAATGTCAACAATGTAGACAATGTAGACATTCAATTTTTCTTATTATGTTTCGTCTAATAAATCAGAGCTCGAGCCAAAATCATTGTCATCAATTAAAACAATCATAGATACATCGCCGGATTAAGATGTCGCAGGTGATTGGGATTGCTTACAGGCATTGCTTTCGTAAATGAAAAATGTGAAGGCATTATTATTAGGATATGAATATGCTTTTTTTAACAAATTTGTATTTACCTGTGCAGTATTTTGTGGATTTTTGTTGCACACTGTACAACATGCTACAAATTTGTTATTGTTTTCCATTAAAAGAAAACCTAGGTGATCGAAACCTTTATTTTTTCGTCGACCAATATTTGAATAAAAACTCAAATTAACACCTGAAATTTTCTTAAATGAAGTAAACAATGTGAAAGAGAAATCAAGAATGACAGATTGGCTGGCATGCTTTGTCTACATTTTGGACACCATAGTCGACATTGTCTACATTGTCGACACTATAGTCGACATTGTCTACATTGTCTACATTGTCGACACAATTGTCTACGCATTAATGTAGACAATCAAAGTCGACACGTAGAGGAACAACACTGGTTAACGGTGTTATGTTTAATGCAATAAATTCAGCTCACGCAGGTCACGTTTCGTGTTTTGTGTCACTGTCAAACATCTTCAGTTTGGTATATAATTTAACCATGAATCGTTTTACAAACGAACAACGCTTGCAAGTTATTGAATTTTATTATCAAAATGCGTGCTCTGTTAAGAAAGTTCATTGCACGTTTCTTCCATTCAGGCTATTGTTGCTTAATTTCGAACCAAATTTAGATTGTTGGACATTAAACTACCAACACGCTTACGTAGAGTGCGAACTGAGTAAAATATCGCAGCTTTATCGGCCAGTGTTAGTGATGACCGTGAATTATCGATTCGGCGCCGTTCGCAGAGAAGAAGCTCATTTCTGGTTGAATGGATACGTGAACAAGCAAAACTGCCGTATTTGGAGTGAAGAGAAGCTAGAAGCATTGCAAGAGCTACCAATGCATCCAGAAAAAGTCACTATTTGGTGCGGATTATGAGCTGGCGGAATCATTGGGCCGTATTTCTTCAAAGATGATGCGAATCGCAACGTTACTGTGAATGGTGAGCGCTACCGTGCGATGATAACAAACTTTTTTGCGCAAAATGGAAGAGCTTGACTTGCATGACAGGTGGTTTCAAAAAGACGGTGCAACATGCCATACAGACGCGTAACAATGGACCAATTGAGATTTAACGCCTCTAGACTATTTTTTGTTGGGCTATGTTAAGGCTCATGTCTATAGCGACAAGCCCGCTTCGATTGACGCACTGGAAGCCAAAATTGAAGTATTTATTCGTGAGACACCGGCCGAAATGTTAGAAAGAGTATGCCAAAATTGGACTAAGCGGATGATAGTCCAGTCAAAGCGTCATTTGACCTTGCGCGCAGAGGCATGGTCTATTTTTTTTATGGATCGATAGGTGCTTATGAGAAAAGCTTAAAACCAAATTTGCACCACATGGCAACTTTTTTTACCAAAGTTATTGATAAAAATGTGTTTTGTCATTTGTTGGTCATTTGCGAATATCTCAGAGCTCCACTATCACGTGCAAACAAAAATTAAACATGTATTTATTCCTAATAACATTATCTATTATGTTATAGAAAAAAAACATTTGTTTAAACAAATGAAAAAAAAAGTTATAGTAAGTTAAAATAATTTTTTGTTGTTTAAAAATCACTTTTTCGTGATTATTAAGAAAAAAAACTCATTTAACGATGAAATTTTTATTTTGTATTATTTAAGTTCTTGTGATTCCCTACAATTAAAACAAAAAATCAGCACTCTGCGATGATCGAAAGCCGAGTAATAAATTATTGAACATGGGTCAGCGCACCCACGCATTTTATGATTTTATGTTTTAATTAATATCTCATCCCCAGTATGTTGCAAAGTGAAAATAAAAAACTTTATTGCTAATAACAATATTTTCTATCAACTTGCATTTAATTTAATATGTTTGAGCAAAAACATAAAACGTTACCGTTGGTTTCAACGTTTTTTTTTTCTTGTTTTTAATACCTTTTTTTCATAGTTATTGAGAAAAAAACTGTATTTAACGGTAAATAGTTTTCAGTTTTGGATTTTTGTTTTATAGTCCTGCTAATTTTCTTCAAATAGTCCATTACGACAAACGGGAGCCAAGATATTCATGATTTAAAAACTTAGGAAAGCTTACAATTTAGTATCTTAACCTTGTAGCTTGTAATTTTGATGTCGCCAGCAACAAGATATATTGGTATCCTTCAAACACCCCCCACATACTTACACATATTTGTTGCTTCTTTTGTGATAATACTACCACTTGTATGGCGACCAAACAAATCTGGCCTAAGCTGGATCTGAAACGGTCAAAATGTCTATTGTCCCTCAGTAGATCTCAGATCAGCTCCGTAATAGGTGTCATAACTGGACACTGTCTCATAGGTAGACACGCCGCACGACTCGGTGTACTATCAAACGATTTTTTCAGGAGTTGCTTGGACGAGGAGGAAGAGGAGACAATCCCACACCTTCTTTGTACATGCCCTGCTCTCTCTTACAGACGCAAACTTTATCTAGGAGAATATTTCTATAATGAACCAAGCGATCTCATAAACACAGACATTAAAAGTCTCCTTCGCTTCATCAGAAGCTCCAAATGGTTTTAACTAGTAGGAAACCTTTTTGTTCCCTATTAGATTGTGGTATCACAATGGACCTCTAATGGTCTAAGTGAGTCAGACGCTTTAATGACAACCACTTTAACCTAACCTAACCTAACCTAAGTAAATTGTTTTCGATATAATTAAGTGGTTAAGTTAGAAAAGAATTTTTTTTTAATTTGCGAAATAAATAATTGGAAGTTTCAAATAAAGTAACTAAATTTATTAAACAAACCTGAGAAACCGAGAGTTTTCGTATTTTCAATTCTACTTGTTATTGATTTACGTGACCTTTTTTAAACGAATTTAATATGAACTGGTTAAAGCGGGCTTTAGGTCAATAAAAGATGTTGATTTAATGCAACGTTTCGAACGTGTATACGTCCTTCATCAGGCCTTTTTATTATTAAACAAAATAAAAAATAAAATAAACACACATTAATTCACCAAATAATGTGAAAAGTCAAACAAATAATCTTACAAAAATTATGTTAAAAATGTTCTTAAAAAACACAGTAAGAATCAAAATTTAATACAAGAATTAAATGCATTGCAACTGAAAACACAAAAGTTATTTTATAAATAAAAGTTAGGTTGACAAGTGTATGTTTTTTATAAATTACTTATTATAGTGCAAGCAAAACTAAATTATTCACAAAAGAAGAATAAGAAGAAGAGTAATAACAATCGGCTTGTCATCATCACCCCCGCACAAGCAGACACACTTTAATCAGCCAAACTTGTTTGGTCTCTTTATCAATTGGCTGTATGTGCTGCTTAGATTCTCACAATTGGTACATGAAGCCCACTTCATCCGGTCGACTCATCAATTTCAATTCGAAACAGCCAAAAGGGGTCATTATTAATACAGCACAGAATTTCATTAATCGTGTACTTAATACTAGTGACAAAATTTTTCATAAGAAAAATATTAATATTATACGAAACACCCTATGTTCCAACTCTTTCCCACTACCTTTGGTCGACAAGTTGATACGCAATCATAACAAAGAAAAAGTACTCACAGAAAATGTCCAACAATTAGCAACTTACAGAAGCTCTCTATACATCCCCCTTCTTTCGAACCGCATGCTCCATGCACCTATAAGAGACAAAGAAAAAACAAAAATAGCTTTCAAACCTGCAAATCCTACACGCTCAAAATTTTTCACTAACACCAAAGGAAAATTAGATGATATGGAAAGATCCAATGTCATATACCAAATTAATTGCTTAGGAGGGAACGGTACACCATGTTCCTCTGTTTACGTTGGCACATCAAAGCAGAAGTTAAAAAAGCGTCTCTCTGGCCACAGGTCAGACATCAATAGTGGGAGTGCACAAAAAACAGCACTCGCTCTTCACTGTATAAAAGAGATCCATAAACCAGATTTGGAGAAAGTCAAAATCTTACAGACAGAGAAAAAACCAAGCGAAGAGATTTCTTCTTGAGATGCTGCATATCATCAACACCGACAACGCAGTGAACCGACGATCGGATTGTGAGAATCTAAGCAGCACATACAGCCAATTGATAAAGAGACCAAACAAGTTTGGCTGATTAAAGTGTGTCTGCTTGTGCGGGGGTGATGATGACAAGCCGATTGTTATTAGTCTTCTTCTTATTCTTCTTTTGTGAATAATTTAGTTTTGCTTGCACTATAATAAGTAATTTATAAAAAACATACACTTGTCAACCTAACTTTTATTTATAAAATAACTTTTGTGTTTTCAGTTGCAATGCATTTAATTCTTGTATTAAATTTTGATTCTTACTGTGTTTTTTAAGAACATTTTTAACATAATTTTTGTAAGTTTATTTGTTTGACTTTTCACATTATTTGGTGAATTAATGTGTGTTTATTTTATTTTTTATTTTGTTTAATAATAAAAAGGCCTGATGAAGGACGTATACACGTTCGAAACGTTGCATTAAATCAACATCTTTTATTGACCTAAAGCCCGCTTTAACCAGTTCACTGATCTTGAATTGATTATCATTGAAAAAGGGGACTTCAATTAAATAGGCCCTTATTGCGAGTGTCGTTTGTTAATCGATCGACGACTTTTGTCGAAAATCGATCATCGGAAAATTAAGATATCTAAAATTATTCTTGTATAAGATACCATAAGCTGTGTTTTTATACGTGGTTACAACAACATTAAGTTATCTAAATAGCTTTGGATACAAATTTTAACGCATCAAACGTTTTGGCACTATCGACTTTTATTAACGACACTCACAATAAGGCCCATAGATACACAATAAAACAGCGGTGCATAAAAGCATAATGCGTTGGCTTCTAAATACAGCCATATCTTTTTCGGTTGGAATCTCAATTTCAATTTCGGAAAAAAAGTTTATAATAAAAATCGGGTTGCCCACCGTGAAATAGCTATAACTAGAGCCAAAAAATTGGTAGCAACTTAAGTTATTATTTCATTAAATTTTTGCAATTTTGTATGCAATTAATAACAATCATTCCATTTTTTTTTAATATTATATGATTTTGAAATACATATCTAACAAATATTTACAAATTCAAAAAATGCAATGTGTTATTTTTTGGATCCAATAAAAATTTAAAAAAAAATGATAATATTGGAAAGCAATCTACAAAGCGTTGGGAATAAGTAGGGAAAATAGTAAAATCTTAATAAAATTTATTAATTTTTATTTTTTTTTTGTAATTACAATATTTATTTGGTGGCAGTATTCCATATAGCACATAGTTTCACGATATATAAAGTAAGCATTTAAAAAGACAAAATCGTTTATTTGAGAATAAAATTTCAATGATTTATAATATAAGCTCAGATCACAAAAGTATATTAATCTTAAAGTGTCAAAACAATCTGTAAAGTTGTATCTTTGAATCCCTTGCTTAAGTAAACACAAATATATTTAAAAAATTACAATGATGTTAAAGAATAAAAATCATAGTCCTAAAGAACACTTATTTAATAATGTACATTATACTGTGATGACTTTTCGAAACTACTCAAGGATGATTTTGGCTTCTTTTCCATCGATAAATACTTTTTGGCCGTATTTAAGGCAAAACTCGCGTTTAACATACGCAAACAGTAGGTCAGTGACTAAAAATATCTGAAAGTAAGTTAATTAAATGTAAATTAATGAATGAGCATTTTAATTAATTTGATTTTCATAAAATTCTGTACAACTCATATTAAAATAACATTCATGCCCTTTTAAAAATATATAATTTAGTATAGTATATAGTTGTTATGTTCTTCTATTTATCAAAATTCAGTTTTTAATTCTAAAATAATTTATAAAGCGGAGGGGTGATACAAAAAGTGATGAGCAATATATTTATTTTATTTATATATATTTTATTCTATCAAGTTTTTAAAAGCAATCTTTCAAAACTCAAAACTTTTCGAAAAAATTATTATTTCAAAATTTTAAAAACAATGAATTAAAATGAACCTCATTCAAACTATTTTATTTTTGTTTTTATCAATTCTTAGCCAAATTCTAAATACATTTTGTGTAAAAATATATTTTTGTTCATATCTACAATTAATTTAGATTGAAAGCTCAAATGACCTTAACTCCAAAGTGCGTTTCGCCCAGGAACGACAGTGCGCTCATCAGTCAGTCACTCCACTTAAACAGAAATAACTTTATAAGTTGAGTGGAATCGATTTGAAATCTTTCCTTCGGCTTTTTTGGTCACTGCAATATTGGCAATGAAACAACTATGTTACATTGACTTTCCCGACGTTTCGGCAGGATTTGCTGCCTTCTTCAGGTGAACTTTGCGAAGGTAGTCACCGTGACATGGTGCGAAGGCTTAAGTAGCAAAGACTCACCCGATCTGCCATTTTGGGATAGCCCCAAATCGGTAGAGAAGTTAATGAGCGAAAACCAAGAACTGCCCTCCCTAATCCAGGGTGTTAAGTGACCCATGCCAATTGGATGGTTTGCAGCCAGGGAGTATACCGGCCGTATTATAACGGAACCTTTTTGAAAACAGGTCGAATCAAAGAGTAACCTAGACCTTACCATATTATGCGGAGCTCTGATATGGTGGACTCCATTATTTCTCTAGCTACTCGTGGGATTAAAATGCCAAAAAATATAAAACAAAAGAACAATAAAAACTTCAAAAAATTCAACACTCCGCGGGATGTTACCGCAAGTAGTTAGCAGATTGTATGGAGAAAGACCTCCGTGGTGAAGATCTGAGACCCGAGATAAGCAAGTACCTGAAGAGGATGCCTCAGGGGAACACGCAAAACCGGACAGCAGCAGGGACGTTGACCTCTGGTCAAGGGAGAATACCTCCCAGACAAGAAGAAGACGTAACTCAGAGTGCAGCCTCAAGGGAGAATACCTCGTAGACAAGTTGAAAACGCTACAAAAGAGACAGCATCTACTAGCACAGGGAGTTTACCTCCTAAGCAAGTGAATGATCTGATTGTGGTCAGACAAGAAGATGATGCGAAGTTACCACCATCTAAATCATCCAGTCCACCCAAAAAGCCACACAGCCGAAATTCCCGAAGAACTCATGTACTTCCGAAATTGGGTAGTCCAGGAGGCCTGAACGACCTATATAGGAAAGGACTAAGTGGATCAGGCACCAAGTGATACTTCCGGTTCCTTGCAGTGGGGTTGTCCCCGAAGGAAGCTAGGAAGTAGGTGGACTTGAGAAAAAACAAGAAAAACGTAAACACAAGCCTAGGACAGGGTAAGAGGAAATGCCACCAACTAACTCCTCCCCAAAGCAAAGAAGCGAAAAATCCTAGGACGACGGCAACTTCATCTACGGGACAAAGCACCGTTAAGGCAATACCCGTTCAACAAAGGCTTGAGCGTCAGAATTTCTGTTCTGCCGAAGGGATATCCACAAGTCGCCTTGACTGCCGAGGATCTATTGGCACTCGAGGAGGCAATCATTGAGGAGGGCTCTTTAGGCTGGAAATATGATATCTCTATCATTGCAGTAGGTAAGTTTGAAGAAACTCTTTGCGATATTATCCAAAGAGGACTAAAAAATACAAGAAAATGATGTAATGATGAAAATGATGATTGGCTGGCTATGCAGCAATGAATAAAACACACCTATAGTAAACTCCTCCGGAACAAAGACTTAAATGCTATAGTCGGAAAAGCCACAAAAGCTCTAATGATTTGCAAAAGACTTGCAGGCAAGTCATGGGGATGCAAACCGAACATCCTCAGGTAAATGTACACTATGATGGTAAGGCCCATCATTTCCTATGGTGCGGTTGCATGGCACAAGAAAACCGAATTAACAACAACTAGGAAAACTCTAGAAAAAGTCCAAAGGCTCGCATGTATCTGTATTACGGGAGCAATAAGAACCTGCCCTACCGCAGCTATGGAGGTTATTATCCATCTCCCTCTACACGAGGTCATTAAGAGGTATCATGGGGTTTTCAAAGGAAGGAACTGGAACAGGCAAAATTATTGGTCTCAGAGAAAGGGACTTAATTGACAGGTCCACAATAACACAACCTTATTGACATCCCAAGAGATGGAATGACAAAAAAACTTAATTTCGAGAAAAACTTTCTTACACAGCTCAGTAACAGGGAGAGGAAACAAACTACACACTCGAAACAAATACCATCAAATGGTACACTGATGAATCGAGAACAAGCGAAGGGACTGGTGCAGGAACCTTTGGGACAAAAATTAACCTTTCCTTACCGATGGGGCAGTCCACCAGCATCTTCCAAGCGGAGGTAAACGCCATAGGGAAATGCGTGGATCGCAATATCGAAAAGAATTATCGTAACAAGAACATTGTCATTATGTTAGATAGTCAAGCAGCACTCAAGGCACTAAGCTCATACACCATCAGCTCTAAGCTGGTGTGGGAGTGCATAAGCAGGCTAAATGAACTTGGTAACCAGAACAGGGTCAAACTTTACTGGGTACCTGGTTAAGTTGGTGTTCATGGTAACGAAAAGACAGATTCCCTAGCAAAAATAGGGCTTCAACCCCCCTAACAGGGCCTGAACCCTATTGCGGGATAGGAGAAAATGCCATCAAAGCCAAAATTAAACCAGAAGAGGAGGCAAACAGATTCAAAAACTGAAATGAACTCCCTAAGCTGAGATAGGCGAAATTACTACTGGGCAATTACAACCGGCAACGTTTCGAAAACTGCATCAACTTAAGCAGGAATAACCTAAGAATAATAACAGGTATTCTAATAGGACACTGCAAACTTAAAAGACACATTAATTTACTTAGTGTGGTAAGCAGTGCCACTTGCAGATTCTGCAACATGCATGAGGAAACACCGGAAGACATACTGGGAAAATGTTGTCCAATTATGCACCAAAGGAAAACCCATCTGGGACAATAACAAGTAGAGAAGAGCAACCTATCTTCTCTAAAAGTGACCCAAATACTGAAATTCTTAAAGGCAATAGGTTTGGAGGAAAAGGAACTGTAGGATGAGCCAGCTCATCATTTTATAAGCGGGGGCACAATAGATCTACAGGTCTCAGTGCAATAACTCCCCCAATTCAATTCATTGATTCATGGGAACTTTATTAACACAAAAAATAGATAGAAAAAACATCAGTTAACTCAAGAGCATAATAACAATTAAAACAATAAAATAAACTCACTTGCTTATAAGCTATTTGTTTTTTTTTTTAACATAAAATATAAATGATTGTAAAAAAAAAAAAAAAAAAAAAAAAAAAAAACTTCAAATGAAGCTTATATACTATGTCGTTTTTATTTGGCAATCCGAAATCTCTCTCCGATCCGGAATCCCAACTGAACACTTTTTTTTGATTCTGATGATTCTGAAGTTTTTCGTGATTGTATAATATGTGAAACATCAAATGAGCACAATAATGAAAATCAAGAATTATGTTGGTTGAAAGATACACTTCGCACAATTAGGCAATCTCAATATAACAGGTTCGATTCCTGCCGTCGTTTATGTCGTCTTTAATTCCATTAAAACCTTCTATAAATTGTCATCAATGGGATGCTGGTTTACTCATTACATGTTGTTTAGGCATAACACTAACAACATGTGATTGAGTTAAACTGGTATGCCCAACAAGGATGGAAAACGAATAAAATAATGCGAATTATAAGGGACATAAAAATAAGACACGGCAATTCTCCGCTTTAGTTCAGCCGCCATCCCTGGAGATAAAAAATCTGAGACAAACACCTTCAGTCTCAGAACATCGTGCCACACATCTTTCCTATCCTTCTTTCTCTTCCGTAACTTACGCCCACGCTGTGTTGAAACCTTGAAACATTTGAAGGGTATTCATATTCCCTTGAACGTGAGTAAATTATAAAAAAAAAAAAAAAAAAAACAATTAGGCCGGTATTCACCGAGCGCTCATAACTTAAGAAGCTCATAAACCTATTCACCAAGCAATATTAGTGAAGATCTACGAGCGCTCTCTTCGAAAGTTTGTTCGCTTGTGCGTGTGCCACGCACGCATTTGACTCGAATCCATGTGAGCAATGCCAAGTAGAAGAGTATCCATTTGCTGTCAAGATCAACATTTCACAGTTTGGGTATGCCTGAACAAGAGAGAGTGGCTCTCATTTTCGAACTTCGAAAAACACTTGTGAGTGGTTGGTGAATACCCCAAAGAAATTTCGAGTTAAGAGCCTCGTAAAGTTAAGAGTCGTTTAAGAGCGCTCGGTGAATGCCAGCCTTAGTATACAAAAAATCACAGCTTTTGAGTTTGACGTTAGTAAGAGTATTCACATGAGAGCGACCAACGACCAACGAATAAAAAAACAAATGGGATTTAAAACATATATAAGCCTAAACATTTCACAAAAAATTTACAAAAGTGTAGCAATCTAATTTAATTTAATGTTAATTTATTAAAATTAGCGTTGTAATTGCTAAAATGAAAGAAATTTGAGAAAATAAATTGGTCGTCGCGAATTGCAATATGATTGCTGCGAACTGTCAAACACTATTCGCGTCCCACATACCATCCACACTGCAACGAATGAATTGTTCGCGCGCGGCTAACCTCAAAATCATTCTAAGTTGTCTAAGTAAACGCCATTCGCGACGAATAAAAACAAAATATGCATGTGAATGAAATGTCAAAATGGGCGAATGTTCGTTCATTCGTCGGTCGTTGGTCGCTTTCATATGAATAGTTCTTTAGTCTAGGAAACTTATTTTCAAAATGTCATAAATTAAGAGACAAGCGAGCAATAGACGACAGAAATGTTTTGTGTGTCTTGTTTTCTGTTCATGTTGTTTTTATTACTCATTATGTATAGCGTTTCGATGCATGTTGCTCGGTCTGCAGAATTTTGACACCTTCAAAATCTGGAGAATGACCGTTTTCGATGCTGTGATTCGCCAGGGCTTTCTTCGCAGGATTATTAGATTTGATGTCAGATCTATGATTTGAAATGCGTTGTCGAAGGAATTGTTTTGTGGTTCCGATGTAGCACACATTGCATGGTTCGTTTGATTTTCCCTTACAATTAATTTTGTAAATAATATCACAACAAAAACATAAATGTTAAAAAAAAGACCCAAGTTCTTTTATACAAAACCCTTTGTCTAACAAGTCAGCCTTGAAAAGTACTGAGATCTAAAAGTACGCCAAGTTCTTACTTCATGAAGGTTAATACCGAATATTTAAAGTAGAATAATATTGAAACAGCTACAATGTAATAGAGAAATTTTATTATTTAATGATTACTGACTAAAATTTGATGGGTTCACTGGTCAAGTTTTTAAAACCTTTCGAATTGGGCATACAAAAAAACTTGCCAAGTAAGCCCATCAAATTTTAGTCAGTAATCATTAAATAATAAAATTTCTCTATTACATTGTAGCTGTTTCAATATTATTCTACTTTAAATATTCGGTATAAACCTTCATGAAGTAAGAACTTGGTGTACTTTTAGATCTCAGTACGTTTCAAGGCTGACTTGTTAGACAAAGGGTTTTGTATAGAAGAACTTGGCCCTTTTTTTAACATTTATGTTTTTGTTGTGATATTATTTACAAAATTAATTGTAAGGAAAAATCAAACGAACCATGCAATGTGTGCTACATCGGAACCACAAAACAATTCCTTCGACAACGCATTTCAAATCAATTGAACGCTCTACAAAAAAGATCTCTGTAGTTAATCGATTACTCTAGCCATTCAAAAGATATTCGCATTAGAATTCCAATGCCTACTGATTTTAGTAGTTTTTCAATAAATATTCCCAATTTACCAAGTTAATTTTTGAATTTTAAGATAGTTCATGTTCTATTTCAGGAAAAGAAGGTTTTTATTTAAGAAATATAATTTAACATGTCAGCAGAAAAAATAATTCTATTTCACCATATGAAATTTTATAATTGATACAATATGATTCAAATTTTATTCAAATATAAGTCTTTAATTCGGTCACCGAGCACTTTTAAAGACTTCTGATCAACAATATTGAATAACATTTTGAGTTCATTCTGAAATGTTGCTTCTTTTTTTTTTTGTGTTGGCGATTTTTTAAGCGTGCAGTTTTTTTTATCCTTAACCATTTGTTATGACATCGAAGAATTCTTTTCACTACATTATCATTACTAGAAGTCGGAATATCATTTTTTACTTGCGATATAGGTACTATAGGGCAAGTTCTGCATTTGGAAAAAAAATCGAACTCGAGATTTTGATCAAAGTTGACATTACGATGATAGCGAAGACGAAAAAAGTGGGTCCGACAATTCCGTCTGTCTGTCTGTATGTCTGTACCTCGAACTACAGCCTAAACTACCGGACGTATTTTCTTCAAACTCGGTAGTTAAGGGTCTTCGGTGATTCCCTAGAGGAAAAATTGAAATTTTTTTTTAGCTCCAAAACTAAGGGTACCCCCCATACACCCGTAATGCAAAATCTTATTTATCTCGAAAACGGCTCTAACGATTTTGATAAAAAAAAGTAAGTGTGATATTATGGACATGGACCATACTTTGGTCAGAAAAAAATTTGGGGGAAATGTTATTAGGGGTACCTGTCATAGAAGGGTTTTTTTGATTTTCGAATTTCTCACCAACGGATCTAACGATTTTGACCAAAATTTTTATGCAGGAGCTGCTTTGCATTTGAAAAAATACGAACTAAAATTTTTTTCGAAAAAATAGTTTTTGGATTTTTAAAAAAATAATACAATTTTTTTTTTGAAAATTCAATATCTTGAAAACCAATACACGATTAAATTTTTAAATTACGTTTAAAAATGTATTTTATTAAATACTAACAATTTGCATATCAATGTTTTTTATAAAAATTTTAAGAAAAATTTAGTACACAAAAAACATGTTTCAGTGTGTCTGTATGTCTGTACCTCTCACTACAGCTTAAACCACTGGACCTATTTCTTTCAATCTCGGTAGTTAAGGGTCTTCGGTGATTCCCTAGAGGAGAAATTGAAATTTTTTTTTAGCTCCAAAACTAACGGTACCCTTCATACACCCGTAATAAAAAATATTATTTATCTCGAAAACGGCTCTAACGATTTTGATAAAAATAAAATGCACGACTGGATCGCACGAACTTGCTCTTATGTAAAAGTACTTTGGAATTTAAAATACATTTTATAAATATAAAACATGGATTTAATGAGATAATAATGTTCAAGTGCATAAAATTGCTAAAAAAATTTCAATTTTCCGTCCAGGGAATCACCGAAGATCCTTAGCTACCGAGATTGAAAGAAATAGGTTCAGTGGTTTAGGCTGTAGTGAGAGGTACAGACTTACAGACACACTGAAACATGTTTTTTGTGTACTAAATTTTTCTTAAAATTTTTATAAAAAAAATTAATATGCAAATTGTTAGTATTTAATAACATAAATTTTAAAACGTAATTTAAAAATTTAATCCTGTATTGGTTTTCAAGATATTGAATTTTCAAAAAA
This sequence comes from Chrysotoxum bicinctum, assembly GCA_911387755.1. Taxonomy (NCBI): domain Eukaryota; kingdom Metazoa; phylum Arthropoda; class Insecta; order Diptera; family Syrphidae; genus Chrysotoxum; species Chrysotoxum bicinctum. Next base: position 163,561,230 of record OU426987.1, read on the forward strand.
AAAAATTGTACTTATAATTTTTTTTTAAAATCCAAAAACTATTTTTTCGAAAAAAATTTTAGTTTATATTTTTTAAAATGCAAAGCAGCTCCTGCATAAAAATTTTGGTTAAAATCGTTAGAGTCGTTGGTGAGAAATTCGAAAATCAAAAAAACGGTTCTATGACAGATACCCCTAATAACATTTCCCCCCAAATTTTTTTCTGACCAAAATGTTGTCCCTGCCCGTTTTCGAGATAAATAAGATTATGCATTACGGGTGTATGGGGGGTACCGTTTGTTTTAGAGCTAAAAAAAAAATTTCAATTTCCCCTCTAGGGAATCACCGAAGACCCTTAAGTACCGAGTTTGAAGAAAATACCTCCAGTAGTTTAGGCTCTAGTTCGAGGTACAGACATACAGACATACAGACAGACAGACGGAATTGCCGGACCCACTTTTTTCGTCTTCGCTATCATCGTAATGTCAACTTTGATCAAAATCTCGAGTTCGATTTTTTTTCCAAATGCAGAACTTGCCCTATAGTACCTATATCGCAAGTAAAAATTAGATGTGATATTATGAACATAGGCTACATTTTGGTCAAAAAAAATTTGGGGCAAAATGTTATTAGGGGTACCTGTCATAGACCCGTTTTTTTTTATTTTCGACTTTCTCATTAACGGCTCTAAGGATTTTAACCCAAAATTTTCAGCAGGAGTCCCCTTAAGTTTAAAATAATATTGTATATAAAAATATTCGAAAAAATATTTATTGGGTTTTAAAAAAAAAAAAAAATATTTTTAAATCAAATCTTCAAAACCTATGAACGATTATTTTTTGAAATTATTTCCTAAAACCAATATTATTAAATACTTAAAATTCGCATCCCACATTTTTTTCTTGAAAAATTTTAGAGAAATTTCTTATATAAAAAATGTATTTAATAATAAAACGATTTTTTAAGGTTTATTTGCATAAATTCATACTTTTCCGGAAACCAGACGGCAATTTTATACATTTGAACATTATTATCTCATTAAATCCATGTTTTATATTTATAAAATGTATCTTAAATTCCAAAGTACTTTTACATAAGAGCAAGTTCGTGCGATCCAGTCGTGCATTTTATTCTCCATAGCTCTATAACCTGACCTGCTACATTTTTAGCACTTTGTTTCACAGAATATTTAAGGATATTAAGTTGATGAACAAGAAAAGTAAGAAAAGTAAAAAGAGAAGAAGGGACATGACCACCATGTCAGCCAACGTAGGTCCGGCACCTAAAAAAACGTCCCTTATTGGTAGTGAAGTCGTTGAAAATTCAATAACTTTATCCGACCCGGTTATCGAATCACTCCATATTAATGAACCAAATACTAATGTTACCGAAACTTCCTCTGAACCCACTGAACCCATTCCACCTCAACCTGTCACCGAAAATCTTGTCTTGACTCCAACACAGGAATCCGTCGTTACTGGTCCAAAAACTTTAATTTCAGTTCCGAAGCCCAGGGCCATATTTATATCTCGTCTCCAACCCGAAACGATGCCTGAAGATGTTGTGGATCATTTGATTGCTACTAAGGCTATTATCAATTCATCATGCGTCAAATGCTCCAAAATAAGCAAACCAAACAGCTTCGTAGCCTCCTTCAAAATAATAGCTCCCAATTCTCTCTTCGAACCCATATGTAGTACTTCTTGGCCTTCTAACACATTGGTAAAAGAATTTACAGCGCCCTTGAGAAGGAAATCAAATTTAAATTCGTCTTCTAGTATAAATTCGAAAAACTGCCCAGGTTCTGCATCTACTACCAAAATGTGAGAGGTCTTCGAAGTAAAACTTCTAAGGCCCATTTGCTGATACGGAACATAAGTACTTATGTTCCACATAAACTCTTATGTGACAGTTTACGTAGAGGAAAAAGTAGAACATAAAGCGCTTAAGTTGAACATAAATATTTATGTTCCGTATCAGCAAATGGGCCTAAGACTTTCAAAAATTCCCTAGTTTTGCCATATGATCTTTTTGCCCTTACAGAAACTTGGCTTAACGCAACAATTTTAGACACGGAACTTTTTGATAATGAGTTCTTAGTTTTCCGTAAGGACCGTCACGTTGACGTTACAAATTCAGTTGGCGGGGGAGTATTTATTGCTGTTAGAAGTAATTTCTGCTCAACACAAATAGTCTTCCCATTCAATCTGACAATTGATCTGTTATGCGTCAAAATAACTAAGGAATCTTTAGTCTTATTTGTTTTAAATGTTTACATTCCACCTAAAAGTCCTGGTTCCGTATACACTGAACTTTCTTTAGCACTCGATTTTATTTTCAGTTTAGCTAGCTTTGACAGTAAAATTCTTTTATTAGGGGATTTTAATCTTCCCCGTATCGAATGGGTTCCCTCTGATGAAGAATCCTATTTTGAAGCTTCAACAAGTTCACCCCAACAAGAGGTCCAAATGTTGGATAATATTATCTCTACAGATTTACATCAAATTAGCTGTATACGAAATAATATGAATAGACAACTTGACCTTGAATTCAACTGTTGTAAAGTATCTAATAATGTATATGTTAAAATAATATAACTATCTCTCTTAATATTCTTACTTAAATGTAACTTCAATGATAATAATGTATAACAGCGCTCTCGCGCTCAGATCTAAAAAAGAAACCTCTTCTTTATATAAGAATATCCAATGTTATAAGATACAAATTTATTTTTTTAAAATAAATTTAAAATAATATATTCATCTCACTCTTTACTCTCACTTAAATGATATTTTCTATGAGAATTAATGTATTAGAGCATTCTCGCTCTCAGAACTGAAAAAAAAAAAAAAAAAGAGAGACCTCCATATCATCATTATTATTATTATTTTTTTTTTTTTCGTTATTTAGTTTTTAAGCTAGTGTTAGTCTTTTGTATATATGTATAAATGTAAATTCTCATATTTTGACGCCATGCCATCTTAGTAAAAGTATATATAAACACTCTCCTGGGCAAGAGCAGTCCAACTACATAACAAAAGACAGCCACGAGGCATTCTATTCAAGCAATTTTAAAGCAGGCAATACATTATAGCCGCAGTATTACTTACTTAAGATGCTGACAATTATACACCTTTGTAAACTATTTTCAAGACTCAATAAAGAATTCAATTCAATTCAATTCTCCAAAATCCTCCGACAAGTTCTTGTTGCGGAAAGTATTTTCTTTTTAAAGAAATTGTTAATTAAAATGTAAGTAATAAGGAAAATAACTTTATTTGAGTTAACTTGTGTTACCTATTTATAATAGACTTTTTGTTCTTAGGCAGAACGAAAAAACAAGTTCGCAACAATATGAGCGGATTACATCAAAAAGACACCAGAAATTGTAGCTGTGTTTGTGAAGATCTGGCCCAATCAGTTAAATTAATTGGAACCAAGGCAAATGGATGTTTGAATGGAAAAAAAGTTCGTTCGTGATCTTTTGTTTTGTGTATTGATTCATTTCCATTGTGATTAAAGTACCTATTAGTCAAATAAATATAAAATATTGTTTTTCAAAAGTTTTTTTTCAATTTATTCTTTTTTTTGACACTTCAAATGGAAACAAAAAACATACGTTTGGAAATAGGGAGGGGACTTTATTCGATAGTTTTGATTTAAAAATCGGTGCACTAATTACATTTCTTAAAAACGCTAGCGCATTATAATTAAAAAAAATACTTCACGCCCGCGCTGAAACATTTAAAGCGTAATCATAATCCCTTGAGCGCGGGTAGATTATAAAAAAAAAAAAAAAAAAAAAACTAAACTCTCTCACCGGTTTTTTATGGTTTAAAACGCTTATGGTGTTTATTTTATAAAAAACTATCGAAAATATATCGCATTTTCGATATATCGGTTAATTAGCGCATCTCTGTCTGAAATTTATATCCATCGCAATGCATCGCTGGATTTCTGTAAAATTTCTTCCGATGAAAGCTACTTCGCACTGAAATTGAATCTCCGACGAAGGATGCGTTGCGGAGAAAGTTCCGCTCCGACGGTTACCTTAATAGAGCCGAATATATTAAAACTCAGCTGTTAGTTAATTGGTTTTAGTTATACACAATAAGACAACTCAGAGCTCCAAAAACTATGTATGCAATGTAGAAATATAAAGGGAAACATAGAAATGACCTGAAACCACAGATGGCGCTAGTATGACAAGTACTGAGTAACAGAACTACCAACATTCGAAATTAAATTTTCAAATTCTCCAAACAAAAAATATTCAATTATTAATTTTGTGGAAAAAAGGATTTTATATGACATTTTAAATAAACCCGTTGAAAAATATTAAATAACAATCCTAAACTGTAATAAAAGTTATAAAAAGAAAATATCGTTAAATAATTGATTCAAAAAAAATATATTCTAAAACAAAAGATAAGATATACATAGCTTGCAAGCCGTCAGTAAATTGGGTAAATTGGGAATATTTATTGAAAAACTACTAAAATCAGTAGGCATTGGAATTCTACTGCGAATATCTTTTGAATGGCTAGAGTAATCGATTAACTACAGAGATCTTTTATGTAGAGCGTTCAATTTCTTATAGAAATAATTGAAACTCATTTGACAATAATTATTTTTTATTAAGTTACAAAATTCAAAACAAAAAAGTTATTTTTCTTAAAATACTTCAATCTTTGACGTTGAATATCTTTTAAATGGTTGGATTAATGGAAAAAGTATAGAATACCATTTTTGTAGAGCGTTCAATTTCCTATAAATATTGACTATGCGATTGGTTTAACGATCTATTGTTGATAAGATATGACCATTTTTATATGATCCTAAATTGAAAATGGAAAACTATGATGAGCATAATCTTCCCGTTAATATTAAGAGCTATTATTTGATAAGTACTTTCTAGAGGTACCTAGGAACCAGTTTTCATGTGTCGGATCCAAAAAAAAAAGAAACTTGATTTTTTTGACCCACCCTAGTCGACATATGTACTTTGTAACAAACGTAGGTTTTTCTTCCATTTCCTTAAAACATCATCTACTATGTGATCTAGTACTAAATCGGCAATGGTTGGTGACAGAGGATTTCCCATAGGCATTCCAAAAATTTGTTTAAAGTTATCATCTTAAATTGTAAATAAAAACCGTAAATACATGGAAGCTGAGCAGTATATGTTGTCATCTTAGATTTTTCCCTATCATCAATAAAGTTATTGTTACGTAACCATTTTACTAGATCATTATTGCGAGCTTGTAGTGTTGTTGTTGGGTTGTTCCTCACCCGCCTATAGGTATTACGATCAGACAACAATTCGCACATCTAATCATCGTACTCTGCTCGCTCCATCGCCACTGTGACGTTGCTTTTGTCAGCTGGTACAATGACAATGTTTTTGTGCTGCTTCAGAAAATTAATTCTTTTTGTATTTACGTTAAGAACATACTTGGCAAATCGATCGGTTTACCAAAAATTCATAAAGCAAACATGCCCCTCATCAATGAAACTACCATGTTAAGACCTTTCCAAGTTTATTGGCAAAATATTACAGCGCGCGTCGACAAAATCAAGCTACGCCATAAAAAATGCATTTGAATTTGTTAAAAAAGCTAAAAACATTAAATTGAGAGCTAATGATGTTTAAGTTTCGTATGATGCCGCGTCGCTTTTTACTAACATTCCCATACAATTAGCTATCACTATAGTTAAAAAGAAATGCTAATTGATTAGTAAAAAAACTTCCATCAACCAAACTAAATTTCTGGAGATTCTCGATTTTTGTCTAAAAGACAATAATTATTTACAATTTAAAGATGATATCTTTAAACAAATTTTTGGAATGCCTATGGGAAATCCTCTGTCATTAACCATTCCGATTTATTCCTAGATCACATACTAGATGATGTTTTAAGGAAATGGAAGAAAAACCTACGTTTGTTGCAAAGTACGTGGACGATATATTTGCCGTGATCGACAAACAGAACATAGATAAAGTGCTACTGATCCTCAACGAATTCAATCCGAAAATCCAGTTTACTGTAGAAATGGAACAAAATAATTCAATAGCATTTCTTGACGTCAAAATTCATAGAGAATGACCACCTTTTATTCGATTGGTATCAAAAACGTACAGCATCAGGAAGATTAGTCAACTTCCGTTCTCACCAAGTCAGACACACTATTATTAATATTGCCTCGAACCTTATAAGTAAGGTTTTTATGTTGAGTGACGAACGATTCCACAAGGTCAACGAGGAAAAAAAATAGTCATAATCCTCAAAGACAGCAGCTAACCTCCAGCTATCATTCGTGGTCTGCTTTTTTTTTTTTATAATCTACCCGCGCTCAAGGGATTATGATTACCCTTTAAATGTTGCAACACAGCGCGGGCGTGAAGTTAATGAAGAGAAAGAAGGATAGGAAAGATGTGTGGCACGATGTTCTGAGACTGTTGGTGATTGTCTCAGATATTTTTATCTCCAGGGATGGCGGCTGAGTTAAGGCGGAGAAATGCCGTGTCTTATTGCTATGTCCCTTATAATTCACATTATTTTATTCGTGTTCATCCTTGTTGGTCATACTAGTTTAACTCAATTACATGTTGTTAGTGTTATGCCTGAACAACATGTAATGAGTAAACCAGCAACCCATTAATGACAATTTTTAGAAGGTTTTAATGGAATTAAAACGACATAGACGACGGCAGGGAACCTGTGATTATGAGGTTGACAGGCGAGCACACAACCATCGTGCCACGGCCACGATATGGATCCAAGAAATGGCTACTTCAAAAGTATTGTTTATGTTCCATGTTTGGCTGAGAACTTTAAAGAAGTCATCAACAAAAATCTAAAGGACGTTCGCTTGGCTTTCAAATCAAATAAAACCCTTAGTCACCTCTTAACAAGACATAAAACAAAACCGGACAAGGACAAAAGAACAGATGTTATTTACAAAATTAATTGTAAGGGAAAACCAAACGAACCATGCAATGTGTGCTACATCGGAACCACAAAACAATCTAATAATCCTGCGCAGAAAGCCCTGGCGAGTCACAGCATCGAAAACGGTCATTCTCCAGATTTTGAAGGTGTCAAAATTCTGCAGACCGAGCAACATGCATCGAAGAAACGCTACACATAATGAGTAATATAAACAACATGAATAGAAAACAAGACACACAAAACATTTCTGCCGTCTATTGCTCGCTTTCTCTTAATTTATGACATTTTGAAAATAAGTTTCCTAGACTAAGCTTCATTTGAAGTGTTCTTTCTTTTTTTTCTTTCTTTTTTTTTAACAATCATTTATATTTTACGAGTATGTTAAAAAACAAATAACTTATAAGCAAGTGAGTTTATTTTATTGTTTTAATTGTTATTATACTCATGAGTTAAATGATGTTTTTTCTCTCTATTTTTTGTGTTAATAAAGTTACCCTGAAGAACGCAGCAAACCCTGCCGAAACGTCGGGAAAGTCAATGTAACATAGTTTTTTCTTTGCCAATATTACAGTGACCAAAAAAGCGGAAGGAAAGATTTCAAATCGATTCCACTCAACTTATGAATTCCAAATTGTTCAATAAATCATCTCAAGAAATAACTTTATTTTATTCATCTTCGTTGATGAATTAAGATTAACAATTGATTGATCTGTTTTGGTCAAAACATGATGGAAAGTATTTTGAAATTTTTAACTACTGTGTGCTAGACTGAATTTTCGATCGTTTATTACACAGCTTAAAATTTGTTCCGCCTATTCTTGAATGTAATTGACAGGATTGGCCAATCTATTGTGACTATTATAAAGCCAAGTTGGAACATTTGCAATGCTTGCACTCCGTGGGTAAGTTTGATAAAATTCTTAAGAACTACCACCTTACAACAAAAGATTCAGATTTATTGGAGCAGGTGATCTTATTTATCTTTTGACTTGAATGAAAAGGGTTGGGTACGAAATCTCGCAAAATGAAATCCCGCAAAACAGAAGCCCGCATAACAAAATCCCGTGTAACGAAATCCGTTAAATACTATTTTCTATGATATAAAGCGACAGCGCATTATAATTATTTTTATTCCCATAGTGTTTAGAGACACTATTCAATGAGAATCAACGTGGACGAAGGTTGCTACTATTTTGGAAACGGCACTGTTTCTTTTAATTTTTGATTAACCAATGAGAATCAAGGAAGGCTAAGTTAATTATACAGAAGACCTCATTGTATTTAACATTTCAATACTTTATGTGAATTAACCAATGAGAATCAAAGAAGACCGCACTGTTCCAGTCCAGCTATTGCGCCACCGTAGGATGCTTTCTGGATGTCGAGAAAGCATTCGACAGCGTATGGATAGAAGCCCTTATTATATATATTATATTATTATGATATTATTTTCTTTTCTCTCTTTCAAATTCAACCCTCACTCTAGGCAGGTACTAAGGAAGGCCAACTTCGCATTTCATCGCTTGCACCCATTGCTAGCCAGGAGAACCAGACTAAACCAGCCAGTGAAACTACTTATATACAAGCAGCTAATCAGACCTGTCATCAGCTATAATTTTCCTGCATGGTACACCATTTCGAAGACTGTAATGCAGAAGCTCCAACTCTTCGAACCTCCGATCGACAGCGACACAAGCACTACAGCAACGAAAGAATCTACGAAGAAGCCAAGATCAAGCCACTGGACCAGTTTCTTGTGCAATTGGCAAAGAAGCTTATTCATAACACAGCCAACCACCCTAACCCGCTGATGAGAAGTAAGGATGACCACCCAGGAACGACATCCAGAGCTTAGATACCTTATTGCTTTGGATATGATAGAAAGGATCCCAACCAACAACGAAGAGGCAGTTCGATTTTACGCTGATGCGGAGTCAGCATACCACCTTGGCTGAGAACACTTACCAACCAACCCTCAACAAACCCACCAACCAGGACAACCAGGACGGAACAACCCGAGAGAAAAATCATGCCAACAGATTTTAATTTTTAATTTAAAATATTTGCCATGTATATTATAAATATTGTAATTTTAGAAATAATGTCATTGTATAAGTTAGGCCCCCTTCATTCATTTTATCCTTAAGTTTAAGTTTCCAATTGTATATATTAAACTTCAATAAAAAACCTTGAAACCTTGAATAATCTTCAATTAACGAGGTCTTCCCACTTACCTCTACGTAGTTAAAAGAAGAACTAAACTGAAGTTTAATGCGGAACCACTACTGCTTAAAAACTTGTTACCACCCTAAAGATTTGACACCCCTGGAGAAAAATTATATGAACCAGAACGAGGATAATTTGACGTCGACATTTTGTAATGAAGAGAGGAGTTGAGTTGGAACATCCGTCGTGACCAGAGCGAACTTACTTTAACCTAATTTAATTTAATTCAATTTTCTTTTATAAATACATTTATATTCTTAAATGACAATAAATACATTTAACTTTATTATAACTTACTTCATATCTGTTAAAGTTATAACAGTGGCGACGAGGATTACTCGAATTAAAGTCGATCAAAAATCAACTATCACCACGCATCATGGCAGAGAACAGTGGAGATCGGCATCAGCAACAGCCTTCTCCGCAACAGATACCTTTGCTTCAGCCTCCAGTTCAAAAACTTCCTCCTCAACGCGTCCATCAACAGCAAGCCCTACCTCAGCAACAAATTCCGCAGCAGCAACCTCAACAGCAAAATCCTCTTCAGCATAACCTTCAAATGCCTCCACCACCACCGCAGATTCCACAGGATTTTATTTCATTTTTCCAAGTGATGATGACTAATCAATCTGCTCTTATGGAGCGCTTATCAGAAAATGTGTTCGGACTGAAAGCGGAAAGGGCATCCGCAGAATACACAATGGAAGTGCTTGGTAAAAATATTCAAGAATTTCACTATGATGAAGAGAATGGCGTCACATTTTCTCAGTGGTTTCAGCGTTACTCCACCACATTTAAGGAGGATGCTAAGGCATTGACGGAAGACGCCAAAGTACGCCTTTTACTTAGGAAGTTGGGTGCAGCAGAGTATTCCAGTAAAAAGTAAGCTAAGTTTTTGTAATTTTTTTACTTATATAAATAAGTTTGATATTTTCTTCTTGTTTGAAACAAATGTATTAAAGGATAAAAAAAATTGAATTTGCACATTTCTTTGATAGTTATTATGTTGTATTGGGAAGATGCTGAAAAGTTTCACAGTGCTGGACGCGCGAGTGGTGGTTGTTTGTTTGGTTTTAGAAAATCTATTCAAAACAAATATAATCTTAGATTCAATAACTTTTCGGGTAATTTTACCCTCTCGGCTAAGTTTGGTGATATACATTTTTGCTTTATTCCTCGTTATTTAAATTGCACTAGGTGGTCGAGTGATTTCAAAAAATTTGAAGAGTTTTTATATGACATGGGATTTGAATCCTTTTGCATCATCGGTGATTTGAATGCTCGAACGTCTAATGGTCAATTTATCGATAGAAATTTAATCAGAGGTTTACCTTTTATATCACAAGAGAGAAATTCAAAAGATAAAATACCAGATTCGAAAGGGAAAAACTGTCTAGAATTATTTGAAAATATAGGTGGTGTTATTTTAAATGGAAGAGTACTTGGTGATGAAGATGGAGAACTAACGTTTTGTGGGGCTATGGGTAGCTCAACTATTGACTACTGTATATGCTCGTATGATTTCCTTGGGTTTATTAACAAATTTTCGGTTCAGAGTAAGCCATATTCAGATCATATGCCTTTAAACTTTATGTTTTTCTCCACCTTTATCAAAAACAGCAAAACCAGACCATTTAGCACTTGGTAAAAAATTAAATTGGTACCCCAATATGGCTTCTAGGTACACCAACACATTAATTTGTCTAGCTAATTATGAGTACATCCAAGCTGATATCTCAATTGAAGAAAAAGTAACTATATTGATTAATAAAATAAGGGTAGCTGCAGGTGGAAGTGGTAAAAGAATACAATTTGTACCTAAACAGAAGTGGTTTGACTATCAATGTCTACGCGCAAGAAAAAAAATGTTGAAACTTCTTCGCCTCTTTCGAGTACATAATCTGAGTCGTTATAAAAAGCTATATATTCACTCTAGATCTCAGTACATACAAATTTGTAAACGGAAAAAGTTACTTCATAAACACGATAATATTATAAAACTTAACAATGTTAGAAATGCTAGTGATTGGTGGAGACTGACAAATAATTTAAAACAGATATCTCCAAAGAAACGAAGCTCTCTCCTGATTGAAGATTTTTATGAGTATTTTAAGGCTTTACTGTCACCCACAGAAGATGAGCAATCCATTTCTTGGGCTATACCAGCATTAACAGATTCTTTTCTTGACTCACCTTTTGAAATGTGGGAACTATTGCATGTACTTCAGAGAGCAAAGCTTAAAAAAGCTCCAGGTAAAGATAGAATCAGTTATGAATTCTACAAAAATGCTCCATCGTGTTTTTTAGAAGAAGTTCTCATTTTGCTTAACAAAATATTCTTATCTGGCGAGATTCCAGTTTCGTTTAGAACTTCTATAATTACGCCACTTTTTAAGAAAGGGGATCCCAATAATTGTGTCAATTACAGAGGCCTCTCTTTATTAGATACGCTGTACAAGATTTTCACTGGGTTAATTTTGAATAGAATCTATGATTGGATAGAACGTCATGACATTCTTTGCGAGTTTCAATCTGGATTTAGAGCTGGTTACTCCACAATCGACAATATTTTTAACTTAACCAGTATGGTCCACTTAAACAAAAGAAAAAAGAAAAATACTTATGCATTTTTCGTTGATTTTTCATGTGCTTTCGACCTGATTCCACGTAATTCGCTTTTCTTTAAACTTTCTTCCTTGGGGCTGTCAACGAAGTTAATAGAAATATTAAAACTACTCTACAAAGATACATCATGTCAAGTTTGGGATGGATCTTCCTTGTCTGACTTCTTTGAGGTCAAAGTTGGTGTAAAACAAGGATGTTTGCTAAGCCCTATCTTATTTAGCCTATACTTGAACGACCTACATTCACATCTACCGGGAGGTATTAGAGTTGTCGATATGGTTGTGAAGGTACTTCTTTATGCCGATGACCTCGTTATTTTGTCTGATAACCCGATCGAACTTCAAAATATGATTGACTCATTGCATAACTACTGTACATTATGGGGTCTAAAAATAAACCTTAATAAATCCAAAATTTTGGTTTTCAGATCGGGTACAAGAATCTCTAACAACCTCAGCTGGAACTATGGTTCTGCTCAGATTGATGTGGTAAATGAATACAGGTATCTAGGGGTAACTCTCAATTATAACCTTTCATTTAATAAACACTTGGACTTAAAGCTAACAACGTCTAAAGGTGCAATAATCTCAACATGGGCAAAATATATTAATCATCCTTTTATTAATTTCTCCAACAAACTAAAAATATTTGATACCGCAGCGAGATCTATTATGCTTTATGGTGTACAAATTTGGGGATCCAAAAAGTATGGACTGGACAAATTTGAGTCGGCGGCTCTTAAAACACCAAATTTATTGTAAACATGGATCAGTCGTCAGAAAAACTCAAAATAATAACATGGAACGCGAACGGAATTACTCCAAAAATTGAAGAACTAGAAACAGTTCTTCTTAATGAAAAAATAGATATTTGTTTGATCTCTGAAACTCATTTGAAAAAAGACTCGAATTTAAGTATCAAAGGTTATTCGGCCTACCACGCATGTCATCCATCCGAAAGAGCAAGAGGTGGTTCTTCCGTATTTATCAGAGAAAATATCAATCATTCGTTTGAGATGAATATCGAGCTCGATGCAATGCAAGTAACTTCTATTATTTTAAAAGTTAGTAACGTTCTTTTTAACATTGCGTCTATTTACTGTCCTCCTCGGTCCAAGATAGACAAACAGGAGTTTAAAGAACTCTTCAATGCATTAGGTCCAACATTTATTATTGGCGGCGACTTCAATTCAAAACATACATTTTGGGGATCACGATGCATCTCGACGAAGGGTAGACAACTCTACAAAGCGGGTACTGAATGTAACGTCGAATTTTTCTCTTCAGGAAAACCAACGTATTGGCCAACCGATTCAGCAAAAACTCCCGACCTTGTCGACTTTTTCATTGCAAGAGGAATTAACAGAAAATATGTGAAAGTAGATGATAACGTCGATTTTTCTACGGATCACTCGGCCGTAATCCTAACAATAAGCAGTAACGTAATCGAAAAAGAAAAGCCCCTGTCTTTAACAAATAATAACACAAATTGGGACAAATTCAAAGAAGATTGCGAAAACAGTATTATACTGAACGTCTCCCTGCAAACTCCGTTTGAGTTAGAAGATGAAACCGACAAATTTATAAATATTATCCAAAAAGCAGCTTGGGATAATACACCGGTCTGTAGTAAAAAGTCAAGGCAATACGAAGAAAAAATTCCAGCAGATATAAAAGAATTGATTCGCGAAAAACGAAAAGCTCGAAAAACATGGCAGCACTCACGTGCTCCTCAGCATAAATGTGTAGTCAACTTTTTAACAAACAAAATCAAAAACTTGTTACGAGATTTTAAAAACAGAAAGAATTCTTCCTATTTTGAAAGCCTCACAGCAGACAAAAAAACGAATTATTCTCTTTGGAAGACGTTAAAAGGTATTAAAAAGCCTCAAAAAATGTCGGCACCGATTCGAAAAAATAATTCTGAATGGGCAAAAACTGATCAGGAAAAGGCGGATTTATTTGCTGAGTACCTCGAGGAAACGTTCAAACCATTCGATGGTCAAGAGTTTCCGACAAATGAAGGAGAGTTTCAACCAAGGCCGGACAGTTTATCTATAAGAAACATCACTTTGACTGAACTTGTCCAGGAAATAAAACGGCAGAAAAATAATAAAGCTCCTGGTTACGACCTTATTAACAGTCGTGTCCTCAAAGAGTTGCCTAAAAAAGCAATGGTTAAGCTTTTACAGCTCATTAACGCTGCTTTAAGACTTGCGTACGTACCTTCGCAGTGGAAAGTCGCCGAAGTTATAATGATCCCCAAACCGGGTAAGCCACCGAATGAGAAAAAATCGTACAGACCAATTTCTCTCTTGCCTACAACATCTAAAATATTTGAAAAATTGCTTCTTAAACGACTGTTACCATTCATTGCAGATAAACGTTTAATTCCCGAACACCAATTCGGTTTCCGGAAAAAACACTCGACAATCGATCAGGTTTTTCGGATAACTTGTGAAATTGAAAAAGCATTTGAAGAAAAGAAGATTTGCTCAACTGCATTTCTTGATGTTTCCCAAGCTTTCGACAAAGTCTGGCATGACGGGCTTAGATATAAATTAAAAGTCTTTCCAGAGCAAATATATAACCTTCTTGAATCGTACTAGAATCTTTCGAGTTAAGCAAGGAACGGAGTATTCTGAGTTTAAGGAAATTAACGCTGGCGTGCCCCAGGGTAGCGTCCTTGGACCGATTCTATTTGTTCTCTATACTCGCGATATACCCCAAACAGAAGGTACAACTTTAGCCACTTTTGCAGATGATACAGCCGTACTCGCAATATCAGATTCAATAGAAACGGCGACCTCTAAGCTTCAAATGGCATTAAATAGCATTTCAGATTGGACAAGGAAATGGCGAATTGAACTTAACGAAGCGAAATCCACGCACATAAATTTTACGTATAAAAACGTAAACACCTTACCCATCTATATTAATTCCATGCAAATTCCATATACAAATGAAGCAAAGTATCTAGGTATGACTCTAGACGCGAAACTTAAATGGAAGGCTCATGTTAAAAAGAAACGCGATGAACTCGAAAATAAACTCCGCGAATTGACATGGCTTATTGGAAGATATTCCAATCTAAGCGTGTATAACAAGCTGCTTATTTATAAGCAAGTACTGAAACCAGTTTGGACGTACGGTATACAACTTTGGGGTTGTACCAACGAAAGAAATATACAAATTTTACAAACATACCAAAACAAAGTACTTAAGACAATAGTTAATGCTCCATGGTATGTAAGAAATAGCAACTTACATAGAGACTTAAATATAGAAAGTGTAGAAAACGAAATTAAAAAATTTGCCACAGAACTAAGATCACGACTTAGAGATCATAGAAACAACGAAATCCGACAATCGCTTAGCGAGACGAACGTTTTTCGGCGATTGCACCGAACAAGACCTCTTGATCTGGCGCAACAAAATTAATTTCTCCACTCGAATCTTGTGGAACTTTCAGGTCCTCCCGTTGGGGAGCTTCCTGACAAAATGCGAACGAAACTGCTGCCAAAACTACTTGTTAAGCTCGACTTAGTTGTAGTATCTCTATAGAAGATAAGGGAAGTGTTTTTTAGTCAGTAAAAATCTGACACTACTATAAGCATCGGGCTAATAGTGTCTTCCTGAAGATTTCTCACCTTCCTACGCAAAAAAAAAAAAAAAAAAAAAAAAAAAATATTTCACTGATGGAAATTCCTCACACTTGGTCAGTTTAATTTTTAAAGCAAGAGGTGGTCTTTTAAATATAAACGCAAGAGCATTCAAAAAAGATACATTTGGTATTTGTACAATCTGTAATTTGGATGAAGCTGAAAATACGTATCACCTTATTGGTAGATGCCCAATCTATAATAGTATGAGAATTGCTTGTTTTGGTAAAGTTGCACTGTCTATTGATGATCTACATAACATACTTAACGGAAACAACTTCGCTTCCCTTTACAACTATTTAGTAAATTGCCTTAAGTACAGAAAAATGTTAATAAATGAATTTGCTTAAACTAATATGTAAATGTGTAATAAGTACTTATGTAATTTTTATGATATTTAACTTAATTTAGAAAGTAGGTAAACTAAATATACCATAAAAAAGTTGTATAATATTACATAATTCTTTATTTGCCATATTTGCAATTGTAATTTTAAATGAATTTACAATATTTTTAATAATATTTTAAAACCGATGTTTAGTCTTAATATCTACTATGTAAATAAATAATTGTAAATAACTAGTTATCGATGTAAATTTGAAAAAATTATATTAGATGTGTAATGCCAATCTGACAGACAACATAAAATGTTATGTCATAATAATGTGTTATTACATTAATAAGATTTTTTGATACGATTGTTAGCATAATTTATATGAACTTAAATAAAAAATCTTTTTCTATTCTCTATTCTATTCTACTCCAGATAAGTAAATTTAATTTTACCGAATTTACCTGCTAGTTTCGATTTTAATACGACAATCGAAAAGCTTAGCAGTATATTTGGACAGTCGGAGTCAACTTTCAACTTGCACTTCCACTGCTTGCAAACCACAAAAAGCAGTTGTGAAGACTATACGATCTACGCAAGCAGAGTCAACAAGAACTGTGAACAATTTCAACTTGGAAAGCTAACAAGTGAACAGTTTAAGTGTTTGATTTTTGTGAAAGGGTTACACGCTTCATGTGACTCAGATGTAAGATCGAGATTGCTTGCACTGTTGCAAACAGGCGATGAGTCCAAAATAACAATAGCCAACTTACTAATGGAATGTCAGAGGATGGCAGCACTCAAGCAAGACACTCAATTGCTAGAAAATACACCATTCAAAGCACGTGCACTTTCTTATGGCAGCAAGCAACAGGTGATGAAAACTCAGCAGAACAACAATGTTCCACCCAATCATCGGGCATCAAGCAGTTCTACAGTCAAGTCATTCCCACGTACACCATGCTGGGGATGTGGTGGTATGCATTTTGCAGTAGACTGCCCCTTCAAGAACCCCCAATGCTCATCGTGCAAACGTACTGGTCACAAAGAGGGATACTGTTCTTGTTTTCGCAAGACTAGAACCAATCAACCTTCTAAGCGAAATGCCAAATTCCACAACAGGCAACGAAAATCAAATGTTGTTTGTGTCAACTCACTTCGCAAATCAAATCGGAGATTCGTTTAAGTCATTATAAATGGAATCGCAGCTAAACTTCAACTGGACACAGCGGCTGACGTCACAATTTTGTCGAAGAGTGTATGGGAGCAGCTGGGAAGTCCAGAACTATCATCAGCAAATAATCAGGAGTCGGTAATTGATGCACAGGGCAAATTAATAAACATGCTTGGTTCGTTTATTGCAGATGTTACACTGGAAAGCAAAACACTGAAATTGGCTTGTCGAGTAGCTGAACTTCCAAATCTGAATCTATTTGGAATAGATTGGATGGATGAGTTTCATCTATGGGATCAGCCATTTAACACCATCAGCAAAACAATCCGGTTAACATCAAAACTTTCTGTGGAAAATCATATACAGAAAATCAAAAAAGACTTTTCTGACATTTTCACCGCAACTCTAGGCCATTGCACCAAATTTAAGCCTAAGTTATATCTGAAGGAGAATGCAACACCAATTTTCCGAGCCAAACGACCAGTACCGTATGCAGCCATTCAGCAAGTCGAAGAAGAACTGGACAGATTGGAACGACTGGGTGTCATAACGCCAATAGATTTTTCTGAGTGGGCTGCACCCATAGTAGCAGTTCGTAAAGCTAATGGAAATTTACGGATATGCCCAGACTACTCAACAGGCTTGAATGACGCTCTTCAACCACATCAGCATCCACTCCCGCTACCTGAGGACATTTTCGTAAAGCATGCTGATGGCAAGTTCTTCACACACATTGACTTGTCAGACGCATATCTTCAAGTGGAAGTGGAAGAAGAAAGCAAGAAATTCCTCACCATCAACACCCACAGAGGTCTATACAAATTCAACAGGCTTCCTCCTGGAGTAAAAGCAGCACCAGGTAGTTTCCAACAAGTGATGGACACAATGCTCACGCAGCTTGAAGGCGTTTCAGCGTTTATTGACGACCTTTTGGTATCAGGAAAAACATTAGAAGAGCACCTTCAGAGATTGAATGCAGTTCTCACAAGACTACGTGAGTATGGGTTTCATATCAAAATAGAAAAATGTTCATTTTTTCAGCCCTCGCTCAAATATTTGGGTCACATCATCACGTCCACTGGTCTCAAACCAGATACAGAAAAGTCTGCCGCTATTATTTCGATGCCTGAACCACAAAATGTTTCAGAGCTGAGGTCCTTCTTGGGAGCCATAAATTACTATGGCAAGTTCATACCAAATATCAGCAAATTAAGTGGTCCTTTACACGCTCTACTGAAAAAAGACAGTAAATGGTCATGGACAAAGGCATGTCAAGATGCTTTCAACAATTTCAAGAGCATTCTTTCGTCAGATCTAGGCCTAACGCACTATGATCCACAACTACCAATCATAGTTGCTGCAGATGCGTCCAATATCGGCATTGGTGCATGCATTTCTCATCGATTTGAAGACGGTACAATCAAACCCATTCAACATGCATCGCGTACTCTCACTCCAACGGAGCAGCAGTACAGCCAAGTGGAAAAAGAGGGCCTGGCTCTCATATTTGCAGTGAAAAAGTTTCACCGCATGCTGCTTGGGCGTCAGTTCATCCTTCAGACAGATCACAAACCACTTCTGTCGATTTTTGGTTCAAAGAAAGGAATTCCGGTGTACACAGCAAATAGGTTGCAGCGTTGGGCACTTATTTTACTCAGGTACGATTTTTCAAGACAATACATATCTACTAGTGACTTCGGAAACGCACACGTTTTATCACGGTTGATTCGCCAACATCCAAGGCCTACATCTGAAGAGTACGTCATAGCAAGTAGTACTGTGGAAGAAGAAGCTTTTGCGGATCTCAGTCATACGATTCAGCAACTGCCACTTACATTTGACATGGTTCGCAATGCAACATTGAACAATCCAGAACTGAGTCGAATAAGTGAGTTCATCAAATCAAAGTGGCCAAACAAATCGTATCTATCTTCAAACGAACTTCAGTACTTCAATAGACGTGAGGCGTTGTCACTCGTCAACAGCTGCATCATGTTTGGAGATAGACTAGTGATTCCTGAGTGTTTTCGAATCAAAATACTTCGCCAAGTACATCGAGGACATCCAGGCATCCAGAACATGAAGGCGATAGCTAGAGGATACATTTACTGGCCGCAAATTGACAAAGACATCGAGAATTTTGTAACGCAATGTTCAAAATGTCAATCAGCATCTAAGTCACCAGTGAAAACAACACTTCAGTCATGGCCTCTCGCAGCGGAACCTTGGGAGCGTATTCATATTGACTACGCAGGCCCAATCCAGAAAGCGTATTACTTATTAGTAATAGACGCTCATTCCAAATGGCCTGAAATTGTAGAAACCTCATCTACAACCTCAACTGCCACAATTAAGATCTTAAAAGAAATTTTTTCAAGGCACGGCTATCCCAAAACCTTGGTATCGGACAATGGAACACAGTTTTGCAGTAATCAATTCAAAAGCTTCTGTGATTCGGCTGGTATTTGTCACGTTCGAACGGCACCATTTCACCCTCAATCAAATGGGCAAGCGGAAAGATTTGTGGGCACGCTAAAACGATCTTTTCAAAAACTCAAAGGGGAGGTAACCATGCAAGATGCTCTTCAACAGTTTCTTTTCATGTACACATACAAATCAAATTCGTCCACGAAGTTCATCTACACAGACATCATCAACATCCGAAACACAATTGCCTATTTCAATCCTTTTACAGGACTTTAACATAAAACCGGTTCCAATCGTTTCAGAGTCTTCAATTGGTCCAAAAGTCACAAGGTCCAACCTCACTTCCACCGCAAGTTCGCAATCACGATGTCTTTACTCAGAGGTACCTGAGATTAACTATAATCCTTCGACTTTGTCAGAAGTTATAAGGACTCCACTAAGTCAGAGAAGATCCGGTCGTAAACGTAGAGCACCAAAGAGGTATTCTCCTCCCTCACCACCATCTAAAAGAGGAGGTGTTACCACCCTAAGGATTTGACACCCCTGGAGAAAAATTATATGAACCAGAACGAGGATAATTTGACGTCGACATTTTGTAATGAAGAGAGGAGTTGAGTTGGAACATCCGTCGTGACCAGAGCGAACCTACTTTAACCTAATTTAATTTAATTCAATTTTCTTTTATAAATACATTTAAATTCTTAAATGACAATAAATACATTTAACTTTATTATAACTTATGAAGATATCTGTTAAAGTTATAACAATACTCTTTTTCGTTGTCCAATACATGTTTTTTTTCCAAAAGTGCGAAATATTATTTAGATAAGTATTAAAAATTTTGCTAAATATTGGCAAATTTGCGGGTTTTCGTTTTACGGGATTTCGTGGTTACAATATTTTTCTGTGATAACAGACTTTTTACAGAATGTTGCTTTGCGGGATTTTTTTACACGGGATTATGTTATGCGGGATTTCGTAACGCTCCCGATTGAAAAATTGATAAACGGAAACATAGACACTAGGGTGGAGTGATAATGTATGAAAAAAAAATTAAAAAATTTTTTTTTAATGGAATAGCAATACAAAGTTGCCTTTTAATGAGTAAATTCAGCATACAAAAGATTGTTTACTTGTCTTGATGTTATGAGGTGCCCCAACCCAATTGAAAATTAGAAAAATACTAAATTTTTAAAACAGTGATCTAGTTTTGATTTTCTTCAAAGGCGAATTCAAATCAATCTGTGAACAGGGGAAATTAAAAATATTACTTACATGAGTCTTATTTTCTTGACAGCAGTGTAAAATCAATGTTTCTCACAAGTAGATTAACAATAACACGCACGCACTTAATGGCGTTCGAACAACGTTTGACAGCGATTGAATTGAAATGAAAGTGCAGTGAAACCCCCCCCCCTCCCCCCACCTATGTACGCACTATTCAAGGTCAAACAGTTGCCAACGAAATGGAACACACAGAATATGATTTAGCGTTAATTTGACAATATTAGACATTTGTGTTTTTTGACAAAATTTTGCGAATTTTTCTAAAGTTCATGTTGGGGGCACCTCTAAATTTATCATGAGCCGAATAAAATTTTGTATGTATATTTGTGAACAATAACAGCAACTTTTTACAGGTATTCCGAAACGAATATGAAAAAAAAAATTTCACTCCACCCTAATAGACACATAGTAACTTTAATATTCCGCAAAAATTAAAATTAAATCAAATTATTACTAGCTATAATTGGAACGATTTGTTTTTTAAATAAATTAAATTATTTCATAAGATAAACAACAGTTCAACAAAAAAATAATTGTACACTTTTTCTGAAACCTAATACATATTTTTAAATTTAGTAGAACTTAGAAACTTGCTTACATTAAATTTACCATATACCTTAAAAATATTTTTTGAGTTGTGAATGAAGAATCACACATAACTTCGTTAATTCCAAATCGATTTTAAATTTTTTTATTTTTAGTTTTTACATAAAATATTTTCAATTTTTGTTCATGATTTCCCAAATTTTACATGGAGTGGAATCGCTTGAAGTGATTTGTGATAATTGACAGTCACAATAAACAAATTCGGTCTGCGTAATATGATTGTCACATTCACATGTGATTTTCACATGAAGTTCACAATTGTGTTTTAAATTTCTTTGATCACAAGGAAAATGAACACGTTTGTCCCTGTGTATTTATTTATTTTTTTTTTATAATCTGCACGCGCTCAAGGGATTATGATTACCCTTTAACAGCCTTATTTATTAGAATTCGCTGAACACGTGAATAGTTATGCACTGCATAAGGACTTATTCATCCACTATGCAAATTAATATTTATAAAACATTTGCCTACCCTGTATAGTTATAAGGCGTTTTTCTTTTTTAGTTCAGAACAGAGCCTGAGTTGTCAAAAAATAAATTGTGTTTCTTTTTTAGTTCAGAGCGTTCAGAGCTTCGTAAATGTGTTTCTTTTTTCGTTCTGAGCATGTTCTGAGCGTGTTCAGAGTGCGCTCTATAAGCTCAGAATAAAATAACTGAGCAGACAGAGTACAATGCTTAACACAGGCATTTGACAGATGGAAATTTAAAAAAAAAAATGTCGACAGCTAAGTGTTCAGGTGTGTTTCAAAAAATACTCAGAGCGCTCAGATCACGCTTGGTTCAGAGGATGTTCGGAACATGCTCGACATGCTCGGACTCTGTTCGGAGCTCTATACTGAACTAAAAAAGAAAAACGCCTATAATGAGCTTGTGTCAAATAAAGTACCAAAAAGTAAGAATCTATTACATTTAGCCTTCATAACACTCAGCTGTTCGTCAAAAAACAAAGAAAAAACGTCTTGTCTGTAAATCGAATTTAATAAACAAAAATGAAACTACCAAAAGCAAAATGAATTAAGACAATTAACTTTGATTCATCAGATAAGGTATGTACATAATTATCTCTAGTACATACTGGAAATCAAATTGTTGTTAGTTTTATCATAGCTGGAATACTCCTCAGACAAGTTATTGAGGATACAATTCAATAATGCAAAATAAAAATTGCAACACTAACACACCGGATGAAGAAGGATCCGTGGAGAGAGATCACCAACAAGTATAATATTTATCTATTTAATTCTAAACAATTTTCAATTCAATTTGTTTTTAATATATTAGTATAACATTTTAGTTTCAATAAATAAAAACAACAAAGCTTTAGTTTCAATATCAAGTAAAAGTCATTTTATTGTGTTGATAATCTTTATAATTCAATGTGATGTCAAAGTGAATGTGACAGTTCAATACTAAAATGTCCTTATGTAGGCACTATTCAACCTCCAAACGCGTTTAGCTCATAATGCCTCTATTCAACGTCACATAAGTTTTATAAATAACGATTTTGCGTTTAGAGGCATTATAAGGGTTGCATAGCCTTATGTACTCACTATAATGAGTTTATAAATATGGCTGTAAATGTTTCAACACAGCGCGGGCGTGAAGTTACGGAGGAGAAAGAAGGATAGGAAAGATATGTATGTGGCACGATGTTCTGAGACTAAAGGTTGTTGTCTCAGATTTTTTATCTCCAAGGATGGCAGCTGAACTAAAGCGGAGAAATGCCGTGTCTTATTTCTATGTCCCTTATAATTCGCATTATTTTATTCGTATTCATCCTTGTTGGGCATACTAGTTTTACTCAATCACATGTTGTTAGTGTTATGCTCAAACAACATGTAATGAGTAAACCAGCAACCCATTGATGACAATTTTTAGAAGGTTTTAATGGAATTAAAGACGACATAAACGACGGCAGGGATCGAACCTGTGATCATCAGGTTGACAGGCGAGCACACAACCATCGCGCCACGGCCACCCCTTACAATTATTTACTAATGCCCCTGACACACATCTAGTATTAATACCATAGTACTCTCAATACCATGCTACGTGACACACTACAGAACGTAGTATAGTTTAAGAGCCAGTGGCAAACACAAATTTTCAATCTTTCAGCTTAATCACTTTAAATAATAATAATTTCCGCTTAAACCGTCGATATTCTCATTCCAAATATTGAAAATCTTGGCGATTTGGTCACTGTCAAGAACTTTCCGTTTATGAAATTCGTTTCCATTTTGAAATTACAAATTAGAAAATATTAAAAAATCATAATAAACATCAATATGACACTGAGTTTTAGTAAATCTATTATTCACTTGAGAAAAATGGAGCTGTTTTCACTAAGGAGAAGACTATACTACGCAAAAAACCCTAGTAGAGATACCACGCTCATACTATTTTGCTCGGCTGGTATTACCGTAGTATACCCTAACAGACATGTGACAGACCGTGGTATACCCTGACAGACATGTGGTTCATTCGTATACTATGGTGTCTATACTAGATGTCTGTCACAGGCATAATTATGAGCAGCAGAGTATCAATATCGTAACTGATTTTTGAAAGCCAAAAGTTTACATAAATAAAATTTCACTCAGTTTGTTTATAGAAAACGCTTAATATAAAACTCTTTTTACATTTCCTTGTGCTCTTGAAAAATGATAAAATGAGCAACGGAAACAAATGGAAAATGGAATTCTATAGATTCGATTCAAATAATTATAAAATAAGACGTTGATTACAGGGCTTTAAGGGAAGTAGGAGAATTAAATAAATAAAAATCGTTTGACCTCATCAACAAATGGAGCTGCCCTTGCGTAAAACGCAAAGAACAAATGTATGGAGGAGCTGATCTTTTATCATCTAAAAGAACTTTATTATAAATATTCATTAAAGTTAAAACTCCGACTATCTCTTGGTCTCCTCAAATATGGCTAGAATTTCGCTTATTTGAGAGTCAATTCAATTAAAACTCTTCGATATCGGATGTGCAGAAGCTTCCTGAATCTGAAAATGAAATTCATCCGCTTTAGTCCGTTATATATGGGATACTATGTATATGTATACTCCCACAGAAAAAAAACATTTACCATGTGGAGAATAAAAATAAAATTATTCTTTAAAAGTACGTGATTGATCTTTTTATTGATTTTCTTAAATGAAATGCTTAACGCTGATCTATTTTCAAACAACTTTACTAGTTCGCATCATATGAACAGATGGTTAATTAGGATAATTCCATTTATTGCAGTTTTTTTAATCAATACCACTTACATTAAATCATAAGTTCTTGACAAATCATCGGGGTTTTTAAATTCAAAGAACGTCTTGTTTTACTTGACTTCTGTCGCAAACTACCAACATAATTTTGATAAACAGGCATACATGCAAATTACACACTTGTACTTTAAATAAAATTAAAAGTTGAATGGAAATAATTTGGAACTTCGTTATTTATTCCAATTTCAGTGCGAGTCTGTTCCAAAGTGGTGTTATGTGATATGGTTTCCCCCAACGTATATTTAAAGGAAAATACCAATTCCATTTCGGTACAGGAAAATAAGTTTGCGGGATCAGGACTCAGCTTTCTTAAATAAAAGTTGGGTGGCCTGCTTTGTTCATTTCAAAGATTTTAACATCTTAGAGTCTTTAGATAGGCGCAATTTCAGAGTGTACTAAGTTATAGAAATTGACTCCACTTTGATAGGTGGAAAAATTACAATTACAGAGCAACAAATTCCTATAAGGAGCAGATTCGGTTGGAATTATTTCCCTGTACCTTCCAAATGTTCAATGTGACAGGGTTTGTACTGAATTTAAAGCGTTGAATCTTAAAAAGCCCGAAGAAATTGTTGAAAAAAAATAAGTTGTGCAACAATTGCTTATCAAATGCCAATTAACTCAAAACTGAAAATTAAACATTAAACCCAATACATGCTATGGAACCAATCCCAACTGTAGCTATTCAGCTAACTAGCCAACAAAAACAAACCTCCTCTCCTACTTCAACCTTGTGAAATACAATTTTGTAGAACGCATCAGCGGCAAGCTGATGGGAAACAATATAAAGTTCATATAAACATTAAAAAAGGAACACGTCCTAGATTAGTGTTTCTACATAAATCAGCTTTTATTAGGTATCTGCAACTCGAAAGAAAGCTTCAGACAAATAATTTGTTCCAGGCAAAACATACACAGGTTTTCAAGATCTAGGACATATAACAGAACTAAATCATATTTTAATGGAACTACGAGTATAATATGATAATAGTCAAATTCCACTCCAATACTACGGATTGTTTTATTGGGTCTTGTAAAACATCTGACGGAACGTCACTTAATACACATCTGTTTGTTGGCCTAATGTTCATAATGCACACTACAGGGAATACAGTCAGTTTTGCAGCAGACATAACTAAGATATACAGGCAGATCTGAATGACTTCATAAGACGGTGCATATCAACTCATCTTGGGGAGAGACAGAAAAGAAGAAGAGGTCAGGATGTAAGGGCTCAACTCTGACCTTTGGCAGAACCCGGGTACCGCATTTAGAGGTTTTCACTCAGATGAATGAAACGACTACCCACTGGTTTCAAAGATCTTAATGCAAAAATTCCATCCACGGCGAAGACTCAATGGAACATTAAGCTTGCAGATTATAAATCTGCCATGAAATAGACAATTTTATGTGATACTGATGTTGCTCGTTTTTATGGATCAATTGGATGATTTTAGGACCACTTAAACGTTTGTCATGACCATTTTGTCATCCGCGATTCGTGGGCGCAAATGTCGCAAAAAATTATGTAATAATGATTAAGCAATATTTTTTATAAAAAATCTTATTTCAATAAAGTGAACAAGGACTTACTTGTCCAGTGGAAAATGCTAAAGTTGCTCCAAAGTAGAAATTTGCATTTGCAGATCCTGCGTACATCCATAGATACCATAGTGCTGGCATAATTAACAAAGTAATTAAAAAGAAGCAAAATACAACAAAATTGTGTGCCATAACTGCAAAAAAAAAAAAAATTCAATAGTATTCATTTTATTTAACTTATTTTTATACGAACACTTCCAACAACGGCGCCATAAAGGAAGAAAAGCTAAGTAAAATCCAATATCCCCGAGACATGGGTATGATCGAAATATTGAAGTTAGGGAAATAAGAATTGTTGTAAGCATTAAGGGTTCTTTATGCAGCTTAAACGTTAAAGGAATTAAGTATAGAATTGTTGCATTTATCTGAAAAGTGATCAGGAACAACGTTCGGAAATGGTCAAACATTTCCATAAAGAAGTACCAAAATAATCCAATATTAGGCTGAAGCTCACGACAGGAAAACCTGCAATGAAACAGTAAAACTAAAACTTCGCATTTTCTTAGATATAATCATAACTTACACAAATCCTAGTGTTCCATTAAGAAATGTCCATGATCCCATAATTAAATAGCTAATATAACAAAAGCCTATGCATGATAAAATAAAATAAGCAGCAACTTTTACATAGTCTTTTTTGCAACTTTTTCCAAAAATAAGTAAAACTGGTGCAATAAAAACAACAGGATATAGGCTTCTCAAAGTTTCCAGTGCCAAAAATGGAAGACAACAGCACAAGTTTTGTTTCGCCATAAAATAAAAGCAAGATGCTAAAAGAAAATTGCTAAAAACGGTAGAGGAAAGAGCAACGGAGTTAAGAATCGTAAATGGATTAAATAAATAGGCAATGAAAACGAATTTCGGAATATTTATTGTGTCTTCATGTTGAATATGCAGCTCATCAGTTTCGTCCGCATATTCTCCCTTTTCTTTACTTTGTTTTGAGAACTTAAAAGAAAATATAACTTTTTAAGTAAGAACTTACTATTACTCAACTTTATTTTACCATTTGGTTTACAAATCCCTCGCTCATTTTGAAAAGAATAAAAGCTGCAGCTAGATCGATCATGATATAGATCCAAGGAACTACTTGAGGAATAGTGGAATAGGCCCACGCGAGACTAAGTAGTAACAGTGGCGTTTCGTGCACCACATCTCCTTGGTAGGGATCTATTTGGTTTTTGTATAGATGAACACCTTCCTGAACTGGAATTATTCATATGAGACCGGCGAAAAAGTGATGAATCAATATTATAATACTAACCTCTTTTAAAAGAATTAAGAGGAGTTGAAATTTCAACTCGTCCACTGATAGCCGTTGAATATTTCGACGACATTAATATATATCGTATTGTTCCCCCTAAAACTAGAAGACCTAAAGCTTTTCTGTTTTTCATTTTGTGGAACTCCTTAATTTAAATATCTTTAAAATTTAGGAAGGATTTTGCTTTGATCTTGGTCTATAAACAATAAATACTCAAGTTTCAATGTTTTGGAAAAGTCAAACAACAATTGGAATTGATGTAATACGTAACGTAATGTACCGTAGTACTATGTTCACATTTCTATGTTCCCAGACTATGCCACTATTTGATGCGTTCTTTTTCTAACAAAAGTTTTCTCTTTGTATATAAAGCGCGGAACAGATTGAACCAGCAACAGCACCGTCAACAGCAACAGCGGCCGCCATTAATTTAGAGCCAATGTATTTCAATTGTTCAACACACATTAGAACAGCAACAGCAACGCCAAAAGCGTCGTTAGGCCAAAGTCCTAAATTTGCTGTTGCTGGTGCGGTGTTGTCAACTTTCTCACTGCAATATTCAGTGGCACCACAATGAAAAGCTTTTTTTTCCATATGAAATGTCAAGCAGATGAAATGACGTTGCTGGTGGCAATGTGTTTGAGAAATGTTTGCTGGTCAGCGTGCTGTTTGCTGTTGACGATGCTGGTGCTGTTGCTGGTTTAATCTGTTTCGCGCATAATAGCCAATTCACAATCTCGCGTTCGTCGGTCCGGCGGTAAATGGGCGTTTGATCGTATATACGATTTTGTGTGTCAAAAAGCGCGACCGTAGCATTTGTAAAACGAAATTTAGCTTCAAACCTCGAGCGTTGACTGGCAAAAAATTATTATATAAATGGAATATGTTTGAAAAACAAAAGAAATACTCGTATATACCTTCCTTGGTGCGCTGGCCAAGATAAGCAGGTAGGTAGGTTAGTTTTTAATTGAAAACAACGAACTTGGCCAGCTTTGCTGGACTTTGTTATGGTTTTTTGTCTATATTTCTATCTGCTGTAATAAATTATACAAAAAGAAGTGTCTGTAAGTTAATTATGATTAAGTGTATTATCTTTTTCGATATATGTACATTACATTATTTTTAGATTTAGATTTAGATTAGATTTATTGTTTGTTTTCTTGTTTAAAATACAAATTTAAGTAACAAAAAATCATTAAGCATGGCTTTGCCGTCTGCCTGATTGACGTGTAAGTAAACATTTGATAACAGGTTTGTTTTAAAGTGTATTCAATTTTTAAATTTAAAAAAAAAAAAAAAAAAGTTTAAATATATTTATAAAATAAAGAAAAAACAAATATAAAATAAACATAGATTTGGAGTTAAAAATTCTCAGTAATAATTTTACTACGGTAATTAATTGCTGCTTTGTAGAAGTAAAAAAGTTGCTTAATATCACCTTCGCAGTTTAGAAGGGCTATAACTTCTTCCTCTGATTTCGTGTCGTTTCCTAGAAAATATCTTCTTATTTCTTTAAGAATAGGACATCTTCCGATGAAATGGATAACATCTTCTCTTTCAGATAAGTTACAAAGGCTGCAGTAAAGTGGTAAGTCTGGTCGATGTGGAATATAATTAAGACGTATAAGTTCGCCTCGCATCTTAAAAAAAGCCGAAATTAGTGCTTTGCTGTTGTCATTGCGAAAATAATTTTTTTCCGACAAATTATGGTTTAAAACGCTGTATGTAGCTCGGTGAACTGATGATGAAGCCATATCCACGCAATCAATTCTGTTTTGTTCATCTACTTTCGCAATAAGATCCCAAAGAACATCCTTACGGTATCTTTCATTTCCATGAGCTAAGTTGGATTCGAATCTGCAGTACGTTGCTAGCTCTTCGAGTTTTTTGTACCAGAGCATATTCCTTTCGATTACTTTCTTTGCAGTTATTTTTGGAAGTCTATCGTCTGGCAATTCCAACACTTTCATTACATAATCCACATGCAGTTTTAATGATTTAATGAAAAGCGGTGGCAATCCTGTTTCGATATTAATCATATAGTTAGGTGTTGTACTTGGTAAGCTGAAACATCGTTTTATGAAGTATCTAAGGAGTTTCTCTACAGTTTCGTATTGGCAATATCCCCAAGATTGTGCTGCGTACATCATAACAGATTCTGATACTCCTTGGAAAACCTTGTATTTTACGCTATGGTCAATTAGCTGATTTGAAAAACATCTTTTCCATGTTGCCGATATGGCACTTTTTGCTTTTATTAATCTTTCCTTTAGATGCGGTTCCATAGTGAGATTACTAGCTATTGTCACTCCGAGGTATTTGTACGTATTCACAATTTCAATGTTTTCTCCATTAAGATGCCATTTTTCATTTCTGCATTTTCTGCCACTTCCCTTCTTGAAAATCATAATTTTTGATTTTGTAAGGTTAACCGTAAGATTCCATAATTGGCAGTACAAATCAAGACGATTAATCATTAGTTGTAACGACTCTGGTGAATATGCAAATAGAACCACATCGTCTGCAAATAAGAGTGCTTTTATCAGCTGTCCTGCAATCTCAATTCCTCCGGGTAAAAAGTCGGTGAGGTCATCGATGTACAAAGCAAATAGATACGGGCTTAGCGTACATCCCTGTCGTACTCCCATAGTTGTTGCAAACCATTCTGACGTTTCGGTTCCGCTCCACACACTTGATTGATTGTCCTCGTATATGTTTTCAATAACCCTCCCGAACTTTTGGCTCATTCCAGCGATGTAAAGTTTATAAATTAAAGCCTTTCGATCAATATTATCGAAGGCTGCCTTGAAATCCACAAAAAAGGCGAATAATTTCTTTTTTTGTTCGAGAAATATTCCAGCTATATTTTGTAGAACGAAAATGTTGTCTACGGTTGAATAACCTTTCCGAAATCCTGCTTGGAATTCTTTAATCAAATTATTACGATCAATCCAAATTGACATACGCTCATTTAAAAGTTTTGTGAAAACCTTGTAAGATGAGTTAAGAAAAGATATTCCACGATAATTTTTTGGATCATCTATATTGCCTTTTTTGTGAATCGGATAAATTATGGCTTGTTTGAACTGTAGCGGTAAGTTCCCTGTTTCTAGCATCTCGTTGAAAATCTCCGCTATTTTGTCGATAAAATTGCTTGTTGCATATTTAAAAAATTCAATGGGTATACGATCAGCTCCAGGCGCTTTTCCATCTTTAAGTTTTTTCAAAATCTTACGTATTTCGCTCGGTGTTATAGGTGCATCTAATACTTCATTTTCAATTAATGGCAGTGCGTAGTGAAACGGCAGTATGCTACTTTGTGGGTTCAGCAGTGTTTGGAAGTGGATCATCAGTGTCCTCGCATCTAGGTGTGTACCAATTTGTGGTGCTCTACAGTTGAATTTTTTGATCGCATACCAAAACTCCTTAGTATTTTTACAGTTGACTAATTTTAGAGCTTCATTTTCAAAATATCTTTTCTTCTTATGTTTACATATTTGCTTAAATGCTGCATTTGTTTGACAGTACATTTTTTTGAAGAACTGATATCCAAACTTTCTAAAAACTTTTAGCCATCCAAAAGATATTCTTCTCGCTGCTTCACATTCAGTATCAAACCATTTTTCTTTAAAAACGTATCTTTTTTGGTAAACTTGTATTTGTGGTGGGTAAGAAGTTTTTATTAAATTGTCGATATCAGTTATATCAAGTTGTACACCTGTTTGCAAGTTGAGATCGAGTTTTCGTCTATACTCAGCTGCATTCGATTCTTTCCACATCAGCTTATGGGGTAGTTGCATCGTTCTTGTATCTTCTTTTTCTGCTGGTGCAGTGAAAAACTGTATCACAATGGGCATATGGTCTGAGT
Organism: Chrysotoxum bicinctum; assembly: GCA_911387755.1. Taxonomy (NCBI): domain Eukaryota; kingdom Metazoa; phylum Arthropoda; class Insecta; order Diptera; family Syrphidae; genus Chrysotoxum; species Chrysotoxum bicinctum. The sequence continues at coordinate 163,592,520 of OU426987.1, forward strand.
ACTGTTGTGTCAGGACTTCAAGGTCATTTACTAAAGTTATCCATAATCCACGGACCAGGCAGTAATCTATGACTGAGCACCCTTGTTGTCCTACGAACGTATATTTCCCATTTGAGTCTGAACTGCTTGTACCATTTAGTATACGGAACCCATGAGAATCACATAATTCTAACAATTTGACTCCATTTGCATTTGTGGTTTCATCTTCTGATTTTCTCACCTTACCAGCGTACTTATTTTCTCTTCCCTCCTTTTTACCTATTCTGGCATTTAGGTCGCCAATGATCATAATATCGTCGTATTTACAGTGCTCAATTGCTTCAACTAACGCATTGAAATCTCTTTCCCACCTGCTGCAATTTATATAAATTGGTAATACATATAGCTTGTTTGATTCGATTGATATTCTCAAAAGCTTAAGTTCGTATACTGATTCAAATTCAAAAGATATGTGTTGTTTCAAACTTTTTTTATATCCAAAGAAGCATCCCCCACTTGCTCTTCCTCGTACATTCTGTTTTAGAGCGGAAATCCAGACAAATTCGAAGCTTTTAAAATGGTTTAAGTATAATTTATAATCTTCTTCTACTAAAAATGTTTCATACAGAAATATAATATCAAATTTATTTATAAATTCATAAAAACCTACTTGAATTGACTTATTAATAAGGCCTTTGATATTATAGCTTAAAATTTTAACTTTACTTATTTCTACTAATTTAATTTTATTTTGGCAGACGGCAGTTATACCCTATGATATAATCGAAGAATAAGTGGATGGTGTCCTTGCTAACACTAAATTTGGGTTTTGAAATGTAGGCGTCGCTACTGAATCAGCCCTGTTGTTATCTTCTGTCATCTGGGCTTCAACGTTGAGACCCAGCTGATCGCTGACATTTGTTTGGTATATTTGATTTAGCGCCGAAATTCCATTGAAGTTGTTTTGTAGAAGTCCCAGTGAAGAACTCCAACGAAAAACTTTTTTCTCCACATACATCCTATCATCCCGAACCAACACTTTAATATTTCGATTTACTTCAATAAGGCTGTTTCTTATCTTTAGAAGCTTATTTCGTTTCTGTCGAATTGATAAAGGAAGATCTTTGGATAAACTAACACCTGTACCTCGTAGTGATTTGGATTCCTTGAGCGCTGTAATCACCTGCTGCTTTGAATCAAGCTTTACAATAAAATTTTTCGTATTTGTGTTATTTGTTCTTATTTCGCGAATGTGATTGTTTTCAATGATCGGATTTGGCTGAATGAGACGTGATAGTGTATTTTTGATTAGATCTTTTTCATCGATTCCATCTTGGGTCGCTATTCGTATCATCAGATTCTTTTCTGTATTTTTCTTTTGTATTTCATCAATTTGTTTCTCAAGGATTTCATATTTTGTTTCCAAAACTTGAATTTTGTTTGCCAATTGATGGTTTAGCTCTATAATTTTATTGTGTGCAGCTGTTACTGCTTCAATGTCACTCTTCGTGGCTGTATTTTTCATCTTCGAGTCGAGAAGATCACAAAGCAAATTGGAAAGTTCAGATTTGCTCATATTTCCAACTAGTTCACTAGGCATATTGTCGTAGTGTAGTAATCTTTTTTCTGAATTAAAGGTTTCAGGAGAAGTTTCAGAAAGAGTTCGCTTGTTTTTTGTTGTCATATATATGTATTTCGATGGATGCGTATATAGTGCAGAGTGTGGTTATGTTTGGCGTTATTAGCACTCAGTTTAAAGACTTATAATAATTATGCTTAAAGATAAACAACTCACATGCGAATATACAGATTGGTTTTTTATATCTTTAAACAGCACTTTTAACACACTTTTATGTTTTCTGATGTTGAAAAAAATGGCAAATTTATACTTTCTTACAGGAGCGACTTTAAAACGAACCTTTCCGTAATTTGACAGAAACGTCAATCCATCCAACATTACATTATATATTACATTACAAACTGTTCAAAAGAATCGCAAGATGTGCTTCCAATGCTTTCATGATGGTGCACCGTGCCGCTATCCACGACGGCCCCGCCGATTGTTGATAGTTTGGTGGTTCAAAGTTAATAGGGTTCATACAGCCGGGTTAAAGATTTCTGAAACAATATAATTATTTAAATAAAAACAGAACCACACTTTTTTTGATTTAATTATTTATAAAAAAAGAACTTCAATTACTTACTTCTTATTTCACTTCAATTTTCAACTTTCAAAACAAATACAAGATACGGCCGACACTGAACTGTCAACGCCCGACCGAATAGAAAATAGATCTACTTTTGCTTTGGCCTGGCGTTGGTCTGACGTTTACGATATTACGATATAATAGCCAAATCTCAATCTCGCGTTCGTCGGTCCGGCGTTAAATGGGCGTTTGATCGTATATACGATTTTGTGTGTCAAAAAGCGCGACCGTAGCATTTGTAAAACGAAATTTAGCTTCAAACCTCGAGCGTTGACTGACATTTCCATGACATCTTTGATAAGTACCTACTTAAATTGTTATATTCCAATGAATTTTGTTACTGTTTATTAATTTACAAGGTATATAATATTGCGTATTTTAAATTTTGGGCATTTAAAATAGTTAATTTGTAAAGCTATTTTCTTAAACAAGAGATGATATGGCCGATATGGATGATCCTGATGACCTCCTTGACTTTTCCTTGTTCGGTGTTGTGAGCTATGCTGGGTATGAGGCATTTAAAAACGACGAAAAAAGAGTAGAAAGGCAGCGATGGGTTCGGGAGCTCAATTTAAGCAGAGACACTGATGAATTCTTTGCTCTTAATTATGATGCAATGCAAAAGCATGATCCAGAACATTTTTTTAAAATAACCCGAATGAAACCGGCGACATTCGATCTGTTGAGAACTTTTATCGAGCCAGAACTAGAAAAGCATTCTTGGAGAAAACCAATTTCTCCTAGGTGTAGATTATTTCTCACCCTTATGTAAGTAGTATCTGCCACTGAAATTATTTTTGTTTGCAATGAAAATTGATTTTTTTAAAGGTATTTTTCGCAAGGAGTTCCCAGACAAAAAAGAACTTCAATTACTTACTTCTTATTTCACTTCAATTTTCAACTTTCAAAACAAATACAAAATACGGCCGACAATGAACTGTCAAACGCCCGACCGAATAGGAAATAGATCTACTTTTGCTTTGGCCTGGCGTTGGTCTGACGTTTACGATATTACGATATAAAGCGGTCGCAACGCCGGAGGTAACATTTCAGATTACCTCATAAGAGTCTATTGTTTTTATTCAAAATGTCAAAGCCCGACCGACCAAACGCGAGATTGTGGTTTGGCCATAAAATCCTTTGAGTATATATAATATGGAGGGCTCGTTTCTATTCCAAATGCGTGACTATCATAGAGCCTGTTTAGATTGGGAAGATTGAGTACGGACTGGTGAGTACCATCGTGTTTACATTGTATATATATTTGAATAGTACTATCATGAATAGGAACGCGACTAGGCGAACCAAGCGGCACCATAATTACTAAATTAGCAGAGATGCCTATGGCAGAGTTTTAACAGATAGACAATTAATACATGACAGTGACAGCAATAGGAATACTGTATATAAAATAGGAGAACAAAGGCACATACTATGTGCATTGGAGTAGAATGTAGGTGTGTGTGGGGATTTGGTAGTTGTTATTTTCTGTAGGCAAATATTTTCAAGGTCAATACTTTCAATACTTTTTTGGCGATTACGTATTTTTTGGGATAGAAGAAAATTATTTCTGTGCATATTGTCGTCTGAGTTATATCTTGTTCAAAAGAGCATTTTTGGCGAAATTTAGTTAGAAATGCAGTTTTTATAAATCAAACATGCTCTTTCGAATGGCATACTCCATTTCTTTCTATCTCTTTTAGTTTTTAAGTTATGAAGAACTACTATGTTCAAAAAACCACTTTATTAAACATTTGAGTTCGACTACAGCTAAACGGCTCGGCCGATTTTCTTCAAACTTGGTAGATGTTTTTTTCTTTGGAATTTTTTTCGAAATTTCATAAATATTTTTTTTTTTTCAAAAACTGTCCCACAGATTTAAAAAAAAAATCATTTGGTTAAAGCTAGGCATTGTATATATATACAATGAGCTAGGTAATGGTTGAAAAAAATTTTACAAAAAATTGTTATTTTTGGTACCCCCCTTGGGACCATTTTTTTTGTTTTCGATTTTCTCAAAAACTGTACGACGGATTTTGATCAATTTTTTTTTGCTAAAGGTCCCTAATAGTTTGAATATTATTGTGCATTCAAATTTTCAAAAAATTATTTTTCGGATTTTTAAAAAAAATTTAAAATTTTTTTTTTGAAAACTCAATATTTCGAAAACCCCATGCTCGATTTTGTTCAAACTTGATGAATAAAAGTTTTTTAAAAAAAAATTATTTTTGAAAAAATATCAAGTAACTTACGAAAAAAAAAAAAATATTTTCACTCGTATACAAATTTTCCTTTTTCCAAAAAATGTTCATACTTTTTTGAAAATTTTAATATTATCAAAAGTCTTATATATTTATACCTAGAAAAAAAGTCATTCTTTTTGGAAAATTCGATATCTCAAAAAACGGCTCCATATTTTATTTCGAAACTTAATTTCATTCGTAAAATAAAAAAAAAACTTAAGGTTGGCGTACCAAATTTTTTTTATATTATTTTCACTTACAAAATTATGTAATTGCAAGTTTTGCATTTGGAAAAAATTTAACTCAAGATTTTGATCAAATTTGACTTTACGATGATAGAGAATACGAAAAAATATTTTTTTATCTAAAAAAATTGTTTTTGAAAAATCAATGTCTTGAAAATGTTTGAGCGATTAATTTTTGAAAATATTTCCTAGAATCTTTATTTTCAAATACTTAAAATTAATATCCCAATTTTTTTTCTAAAAGAATTTTAAAGAAATTTCTTATATTCAAAATCAGTTTAATAATAAAATGTTTTTTAAACTTTGTTTGCATAAATTTTTACTTTTTTATATTTATATTAACAAAATAAAAAAAAAGCTAAATTTTTATTTTAATGAATTAATAATTTCCAAATTTGATAAAAATTCGTAGACAAACATTAAAAGAAATGTTTGTTTGTTCAAAATTCGCAGGGCAAATATCTTATTTTTTACAAAATATATGGATAAAATTTTTTGTTTTGTAAAATTATTTTTTTCTCGAAAAACTTATTTGATTTTTTTTTCAAAATAGCTTTATGTGAATATTTATGAATTTCTGAAACAGTTTATTATACACATAAAAAGTATTACAAATTTTCTATATTTTTTGCAAACAAAGTTTATATGAATAAATTTTAAAAACTGGTCTATACCTATATCAAATTTTGTTTTTATATATTTAATTATATAAATACCTATCAACGCATAACAATAATTTTTCGTTTTTGTACCTAATCCAAATTATTATTTTAATTTGATACAATTTTCTATGGGTATGTAGGTACCTACATACTATGCAAAAGCTATTTTCTTTAATAAAAATATAGGTACGTACCTATAAGATTTTCTTAAAGAAATAGTTTTCTAACTGTGTACGTACATATCTATATTAATTACAAAAAAATTCAATTGCCATTATCTAACTACCCACTGCAAATAATTATTATTAAATTATTATTATAAAATTATTTTGGTTACCATAACGAAATAAAGCCAATTTGAAATTATTTAGTTTTCAAAAACGAAATAAAACCATTTGAGTTTATTAAGTTCAAATTCCTCTAGATCTTATTACAAAGTCCATAAAATGGCAACCTCGGTAATTAATCGTATCAGAATTTAAACAAACCATATTGCATGAGCAATGAAACAAAATTCACAAAGCCTCTCATACACTCTCAATACTATTTGCTTGTATTCATCTCGCGCATGGCATATAAAACTGTATATACCTACCTACAATTGATTCTGACAGCAAAAAGAAACGCAGATAAGACTTTCTCCCTTACCCTCTTTATTGTTGTCAGAATAAATATATCTCTACCTTGTCTCTTTTTTTACTTATATTTTCTCCTTCCACGTCAACTCTGTACTGCTTAACATAGCCACACTTACGATTTTGCGGCACAATAAGTTAACTTAAAATCGTGTTCCATGAGAGTACTATTCAAATATATATACAATGGTGTTTACATTAAAAAAACTTTGAGGCGCCTCACGATGGGTTTTACGTGGAATTATTTGAATCGAAACATTTTTTTATCGTCATTAATAAATATTTATCAGGAAACTTCAGTGGCCACAAGCCATAACGACCTAAGTCGAGTTATGACGAATTTGAGTTTATTTCATAATTGTATTCAAAATGTGAAGATCTACACCCACTCAATTTTTTACGTCTGTATCTTTTTTCAAACAGAAGTTATAAGCAAAAAACCTTACAACCTAAGTCCCTTTTTGAAAATTATCATTTGCCAAAACAACTTAACTGAAGAAAAAATTAATTTTTTATAACAACGGTTTCATAACTAAAGATAAGTTCTTTAAGGTTCGTATTCACCGAGCGCTCCTAAACGGCTCTTAACTTTACGAGGCTCTTAACTTGAAATTTCTGTGCGGTATTCACCAACCACTCGCAAGTGTTTTTCGAAGTTCGAAAATGAGAGCCACTCTCTCTTGTTCAGGCATATCCAAACTGTGAAATGTTGTGTAATGTTGGTCTTGACAGCAAATGGATATTCTTCTACTTGGCATTGCTCACATGGATTCGAGTCAAATGCGTGCGTGGCACACGCACAAGCGAACAAATTTTCGAAGAGAGCGCTCGTAAGTTAGGAGTGGTCGGGACCACTCCTAACTTTTAAGAGCGCTCGTAGATCTTCACTAATATTGCTTGGTGAATACGTTTATGAGCTTCTTAAGTTATGAGCGCTCGGTGAATACCGGCCTAAGTATCTTAAATTAGTTTTGCCATAAAAACATATGTTTAGATAAGAAAATCATAGCGTGTTCATGATTAAAAACTGTCGTTTTTTCATTTTTCCTAAGTCCACATAGGCTGTTATTTACAAAATTGAACAAATATTTCATTTTCTTAACTTGAGTTAAGCTGTTATGGAAAATTACAGTTCGTCTTTTTATAAATTTAACTTGACTTAAGCGCTTTTGGCAAACTTGGTAATTTGTTTTACAAAATCGTAAATCGAGTTAGGTCGTTATGGAATATTTGAATTTACAAAATCACAAATCTAAGTTCACTTAGGCTTTTTTGCCTAAACCAATTTTATATTAATTTCGGTAAAATATGAGTCATAAGTTGATTTATGCTGTTGTGACCAGTCGCATTTGCATTGAAGTGTTCTAGTGAAAGTTATTTTTAAAAGTGAAGTTTTATTTTAAAATTGTTTTAATATGTCAAACAGAGCCGTGAAAATGGTGCAATTAGCAAGGATGCTTACTGAGCGTGCTAAGGCCAAAGGTAAGTTACATACATACATATGTTTGATAAAATTTGATTTTGAAAACTCCACAAATGTTGAGGTATTTTGTAAAACATTCAAATGTGTGTGCATCTTTAAAGCGTTATTTTATGTAGTTAAGCGCTATAATTTGAAATACTTTTCTTCTTTAATGTTAGGTTACTATTGGAAATTTATCTACGACTAGTTTTTTTTTTATTTATAGCGGTTTTTTGTATTTGTGTTATAAAAATTTTTTTCATGACCGAAACCCGTCATAACTATGGCGACAAAAATAGTAGCAAACTGTGTAATAGCGCATTTTAAAAAAAATTAGGTATATGTAAAAATATTTAAACGTCTTAGAAAATACATCAAAAAACCCAGGGGTGTCAGCATGTAACTTTATATAATCGAATTTACTCGATACAATCGAGTATAGGCAGTTCCTTATTTTGTTCAATCGAATCGAAAAAAGTCGACCGAGTTAAATTAGGAACTGCCTATGCTAGATTTTAGCAGTGAACTCAATTGTATCTAAGTTTGGTGTTAGTAACGAGTTTTAGTTTTTGAGTTTTTAGCCTCAAATATTAAAAAATCCTGACATGGTAAAAAATTGACCATAATAGTGATACAAAAATATTCTTTTAAAGTAAAAATTTATTTTAAAAATTACTATTGTAATTTTAATTAAATTTTTTAATTTGCCCTCTGTTGTTTAAGTGATCCCTTAAATTATAATAGTAAATAGCTGTAGGCAGAATTCTATTTTATATTTTATACATTTTTCCTTTAAAACAATAAGTAAGTACTCATTCCTCTATAACTTTGGTATTATTATTCCAATTTGGTTCAGAAAACGTTCGCGGTTTTGAAAATGGAGTATTTCAGGACGGAACTGAAACGCTGGGTGCAAAGAAGATTAATCAATTGTCAACAGAAGAACGCACAAGTAATGAAGAAATTAATAACGATCTATTGCCAAATTTTGAACCAAGGGTACTAAACGAAACACAGTCATCAATGAATGGTCTATTTTTTGATGTTGATTTCCTCCAAAGTAAGAAAATAAGTAGTTAATCTTATTCATTTCATCAAAGATATATTATTCCATAGAAAATATTTTACTGACACATAATAATTACTTTTACTCAGGTGAACTTGAACTTACTGAACACGTTGAAACTGATCTTGAATTTGATAATAGCTTAAAAGATAAACCCGTATGGATGAATTCTGACGATTCAGTGAAAGATCCGGATTTTAACTTATCCAGTTCGAGTAAATCCAGTGAGTCATACTTTGAGAATGATGATGAAATTGTTGCTATGGGAGCTCAATTAGAAGAAGCTTTAGCAACACCGAAATGCAATAATAAAAAAAAACTTCGTGTTAAATTTCGAAATAGTGGCCAGTCATATCAATCTGTAAAAGGAAACACAATCAAGGCTAGATCTTGGAAGGCGTTTGATAATTGTAGGAGTAAATGCAACGAGAAAATAAATGATGAAAAAATTAAATTGCTGTTTCACCACTACTGGTCCCTAGGAACATATGACCAAAGAATTCTCTATATCGGGTCTATGATAAGTATAGAGGATAAGAAATGTGACACTTTGGTCAATGCAATCAATCGGAAACGAAATCGCGCTCATACTATGAAGTACATGCTAGAAGTTGACGGAAACAATTTAAATGTATGTAAGAAACATTTTCTTCAGTGCTTTGGCGAAACTGACAGCTTTGTTAAATCAGTTATTAACAAAAAAAATTGGATGTCCATCGATTCCTTTCAAAAATAGGAGAGGAAAACATACTCCTGCTAATAAGTTTGACGCATCTGTAGCAGAAGAAGTGAGGGATCATATTTCAAGGTTTCCAGCGTATGAAAGCCATTATAGCCGAAGGGACACATGCAAGAAATATTTACCAGCTAGCCTTAGCTTGGCATCTATGCACCGCCTCTACAAATCGGAATCCTCAAATCCGGTAAGCCTATCTAAATACTCCCAAATTTTCAAAACCATGGGCCTTAAATTTAAAGCACCAAAAGTAGACACATGCTCTACTTGTGATACGTATGTTTCAAAGATCAAAGTTGCTGAATCTGAAGAAGAAAAGTCCATGTTGATGAAACAAAAAAAAGATCATTTGGATAAAGCCGAAATGGCATATGAAGCAAAGCGCAACGATAAAATTGAGGCAATAAGTTCTAAAAATATGAAAACATTCGCTTTTGACCTTCAACAATGCTTGCCAACACCATTTTTAAGAAACTCTATAAGCTTTTATAAAAGGCAACTCTGGACATTTAATTTAACGGTCCATGATCTAGAAACAAATAAAGCAAAATGATTCATGTGGCATGAGGCTATGGCCCGTCGTGGCGGAAACGAAATTTCATCTTACTAAAAAGTTTACCGGAAGAGACTAAATGCATAACATTATACAGCGATTCATGTTCTGGGCAGAACAAGAACTCATATGTTGCTGCAATGTTTAGTGTTTTTGTAAATACCTCCGAAAACATTGATTGTATCGATCACAAATTCCTGGAACCAGGACATACGCACATGGAATGCGACAGCGACCATGCGCTGATTGAGCGTATGAAAAAAAAGACAAATGTGCAAATTGAAACGCCAAGGGATTGGTATCAATTCGTTAATAGTGTTGGAACAAAGATCGAAACAGTTGAGATGAGCAATGAAGATTTTTATAGTTTTTCAAAGTCTAAATTCTCGTGGAAACGAATTGATGAAGATGGAAATAAATTTATATGGCATAAAGTTCGGTGGCTTCGCTACACAAAACGCTGCAATCAAATAAAATACAAAAATTCTTTGGATACAAATGAGGCTTTTAAAATTTTAAAAGTAGTGAAGAGAGGAGCTTCTTTGATTAATATCAATGAAATTACAAACATAATGGATTTACCAAGCATTTCTGAAGAAAAAAAAAGGCTCTTATGAGCTTAAAGCAATTCATTAGCCCTGATTTTCACTCATTTTATGACAATCTCAAAACTAATATGAATGAGCCGAATACTCATCCCGATTTAACGGAGCATGACAACGAAGAAGATGTTTGAACAAGCGCCCGCAGTATTTGTATCCTGTTCATTTGCACATCTTGCATATTATATGGTAGCCCGGCCTTTGTTTGAACTTTAATGTTGGTCACAAAAATTAAAAAAATGTAAATTTTATAAAAAAAACTTGAATTTGAATAAGAATATAATTAATATTTTCATAATTTCATTTTTTTATTGTAATGATATTTATACATAAACATATTATGTACGTACCTACTAAGAATTTAATTAATCAAGAACGATACGTAAGTAAAAAAAATGGCAAAATTTACTAAAAATATGGTACTTTATTGCTAAGGAAATGAGCTCAATTCAACATAGGAAGTCTTATATCACATTTTCATAAAAGTATAAACGACCTAAGTCGACATAAGAAATAAGAAGCGGTCTTCCTTAATATTCCATAACAGCCTAACTCAAAGTAAGCTTTTTATAATTTGTTTCCTAAATATGACATAACAGCTTAACTCGATATAGGCTTTTAATTTTTTTCAAGTTCAATAAGCCATAACAACTTAAGTCTTATTTTCTTTAATTTCTCCTTAATTATAAAACATACAAATAATTTGCTTTATATTATATAAAAAAAAAGGTGTTTGCTTCCTTTTTACATTTAAGAAATTTTAAATTTACAATTACATTTTTCTCAAAGAAGATCTAAAACTTCAAACTGCTCTCCTGAAAAGTACGAAAAATCGACTTAGGCGGTTATGGCTTGTGGCCACTGACTTGTTTGCTCTTTTGTCCAATTCGTAATTTTTTTTTTTTAAAATTCACACGAATAAAATTAAATACTTTTATAGACAGACAGCTGTTGTTTTCTTGAAAATTGACAAATTGAAATGGACAAAATGAAATAAAACGAAACGTTTCGGTTATGAAACAGTACTCACGAGTCCAGTTTTTATGTTTTCTTCATGCCTCACGAGACCTCTCACCCCGCACTTTTCTTGCCTTCAAATTGCCGTGAGTCCGTACTCAATCTTCCCAATCTAAACAGGGGCGCTGCTCAAATTTGTGTAAGACAAAGTTTTTTGACAGCGGCAACCAAAAACAAGTTTTTGGCAGGATTGATTGCCTTGCGGGAAGATACCAAGTTAGAACAAAAGAATAGCATACAAATTAACAAACAAAAAAACATTTTATTATTCAATATTTTTGTATCATTAAACCACCAAATAGACACTAAAACTTCTTAGAGCTAAATATTTCTACAAATTTATTTTTTAAAATCCAACTAAAACTCATTACACCTTGATTTCGTCTTCGAATTTGGACTCGTTTTTCGGTTGGAATTGTGCCAGTTCCTTAATCTTTACCTCATTACAAAGGTGACTCAAACCACTTGCCATAGAGGAAATATATTACCTAGAGTCACGACTTCGGGGGTTTGCTCTCTTTAACCCTACAAGCTGAATTGAGAGGAAAAAACCCACAGTCCAAAGATGTGTTAGTTGCCCCATGCATTTTAAATGGGGACCAACACAGCTTTGTTCAAATTTTGTGGGTTTTTGCTCAATGCGCAAAAAAGTTGAATAAATGCGTTTGAATATTCAAAAAAGGAATCCGTTAAATTCAAAAATTTTAAAATACAAAATTTTTTTTATTAATTTTGCTTTTTTTACCTCTTTATTAATAAAAACTATATTAGATATTAATTTTATTGCTTTTCGGATACAAATTCCTTAATATTTATGTATATTTCTGTTAAAAACTAAGAAATTCCAAGCAAAAGTAGAAGCGCACCCTAGAAATTCAATGCGTATAGTGCCCAACATTGACCACGGAATATAGAAATTTGAGCAAAAGGTGAACATTTTGACAAGTAAACAAATCGATAAAAAAAAACAAATGTCATAAAAAATCAAAAGTGCGGGTCGATGCTACTAATTAGTAAACAAGTATTTCACCGATTTTAGTGTAATTTTCTCAATTAAATTTCGTCTGCAAATCATAAAGTTATCGCGTAAATTTCGATTGCAAAATACCGAAGGTGTTTTTTCTCCGCACACAAGTTTTTCCCTACATATTCTTTTTTTTTTTATTGTGTGTGCAAAATTTCGCAAGTTATGGAAGTAGTGAAATTTTGGTTAAAAACCATAAAGGAAGTGTGAAAAAGTATAATTGCACCTTAGTTCAAACATTTAATTAAACATCGTTTGGCATAGTTTTGTTAATAAAACTCATTGTGCGGGCGATTTGTAAACAATCTTCTGTTGGCATAGAACAAACACTAAATACAACCAGAAATAGTGCAAGCTACCCACTAATTGTCTTCAACATCGACGTCCACTTCGTCAACGAACAGCATCGGCAGTGACCGCAAAAAAAGTGTTTTCCCTTCAACAACAGCCCGCGAGCTAAATAACAATAATATAAATTTTGATAATTTAAAAAACAGCACAACAATAAGTGCAACTATTGGAAGAAGCAAAGGAGGAGAACTGGTGGACTTTCAACAGTTGGAGGAGCCCAAAGACAACAAACCTAACAACAGCCACCCAAATCAGCCTGCTGCTGGGCAAATATTTTCTTCACCTGAGAGCACGCAAATAACTCAGCGGAATATGCCAAAAAGCAATGAATTGATTAAGATAGCTTTCTCAGCATCGCAAACTAGTGGTCTGCAGTTGGTATAAAACATTGCGTCCTTTAGCTCCGCCGAAAGAGCCGCATGGAGCGGTCAGGCACTTCCACAAACTGCTGGCGCCAAGCCCACAGTAGCTGAAGACGTTGATGGTAAGTTCGAATGTCACTGTTCTTGCCAATTGGCATCTAAATTTAAAAATCTCTATTTACCCAATATAGAAGTAGATCTATTCGGATCAGACGACGAAGAAGAAGACGCCGAAGCAGCCTACTCTGCCAAGAAATCAAAGAAACCCGCCCTCATTGCCAAATCGTCCGTCCTGGTCGACGTGAAGCCTTGGGATGACGAGACCGACATGAAAGAAATGGAAAAGTGTGTCCGCACCATCGAGATGGACGGTCTGTTATGGGGTGCCTCCAAACTCGTTCCAGTCGGCTATGGCATCAACAAGTTGCAAATCATGTGCGTCATCGACGATGACAAGGTTTCAATTGACTTGTTGCAAGAAAAGAGGCAAGAGTTCGAGGACTTTGTCCAATTTGTTGATATCGCAGCTTTCAACAAGATCTAAACACAAAAATCGAATTAGATCTTGAATCAACGTAATTGTTTGTCCTTGAACTTTAAGTTCAATTCAGTTGAAAACAAAAAATGTCTTGATTAAAAAAAATACTATATTATACTCAAGAATGTTTTGTTTACTTTTGCAACTTGATAGTTTAACAAAATTTCGTTTAACTAGATGTCCGCCGGAATATAACCTAAAATTCCAGCCAAGTTAGTGCTGAAGTTTTGATAGAATAACTCGGTTAAACCTGTGAGTGGAATTGATGTGGGGATTATGGAAATATGTTCTAGGAATCATTGGATAGGGTTAAAAATAATATCAATCGAGAAAATGGTGTTTCTTAAAAACGCTAGCGCATTATAATTAAAAAAGATAATTTTTAGAAACAACTTTCAAGAAAATGATTTAATTTTTCATTAAATTCTTGAAAATGGTAGATAAACCAAGCTGTTATTTCTGAACTAGTTGCTTTATTTTTATGATTGAAACGGTTTCAATTGTTGATTTTAATCTTCTAAGTGGTTCTGAAAACAAATTTTAATTTTAACAAAAAATTCGAAAAATTTGCATATGAGGACCGTTTTCACAATTTCAATATGAATATGAAAATCTTGAAACGTGCCTCATACAAAAATCTTTCGAAGTTTTTGCTAAAATTAAAATTGGTTTTCAGAACCACTTAGAGGATTAAAATCAACACTCGAAACCGTTTCAATCATAAACATGAAGCAAATAGTTCAGAAATGACAGCTTGGTTTATCTACCATTTTCAAGAATTTCATGAAAAATCATGTGATTTTCTTGAAAATGTTAAATAGACACTCCTGTCATTTCCAAACGACTTGCTACATTAGGATGATTTAAACGGGCTTGAGTATTGATTTACGGCTTTTAAATGGTTCTGACAACCAATTATAATTTTAACAAAAACTTCGAAAAATTTTCATGTGAGGAACGTTTTAGCAATTTCAATATGAATATGAAAATGTTCAAACGTCTTTGGCATGAACTTTTTTCGATATTCTTATCAGATTTTAAAATGGTTTTCATAACCATATAGAGGACTTAAATCAATACTCAAAACCGTTTAAATCATCCAAATGAAGCAAATAGTTTGGAAATGACAACATGGTTTATCTACCATTTTCAAGAATTTCATGAAAAATTCTATGATTTACTTAAAAGTGATCGATAAACCATGTTGGTATTTCTGAACTAGTTGCTTCATTTGGATTATTGAAACGGTTCCGAGTGTTGATTTTAGTCCTTTAAGTGATTCTGAAAACCAATTTAAATTTTAACAAAAACTTCGAAAAATTTTCATATGGGGAACGTTTTAGCAATTTCAATATGAATATACAAATGTTAAAACGTCTCTGGCATGAATTTTCTTCGAAATTTTTGTCAGATTTGGTTTTCACAATCACCTAGTGGACTTAAATCCACACTCGGAACCGTTTCAATCATCCAAATGGAGCAACTAGTTTAGAAATGACAACATCATTTATCGACCACTTTCAAGAAAATCACATGATTTTTCATGAAATTCTTGAAAATGGTAGATAGACCAAGCTGTCATTTCTGAAGTAGTTGCCTTATTTAGATAATTCAAACGGTTTTGGGTGTTGATTTGAGTTCTCAAAATGGTTCTGAAAACCATTTTCAAATCTGACAAAAATTTCGAAAAAAATTCATGCCAGAGACGTTTCAACATTTGCGTATTCATATTGAAATTGCTAAAACGTTCCCCATATGAAAAATTTTCGAAGTTTTTGTTTAAATTAAAATTAGTTTTTAGAATCACCTAGAGGATTAAAAACAACACCGAAGACCGTTCAAATCATCCGAATCGAGCAAGTAGTTTGGAAATGACGGGATTGTTTATCCACCATTTTCAAGAATTTCATGAAAAATTATATGATTTTCTTGGAAGTGATCGATACATTATGTTGTCATTTCTAAACTAGTTGCTTCATTTGAAATATTGAAATGGTTTCGAGTTTTGTTTTAAGTCCTCTAAGTAGAACTGAAAACCAACTTTAATTTTATCAAAAACTTCGAAAAATTTGCATATGGGTATCGTTTCAAGAATTTCAATATGAATATGAAAATGTTGAAACGTATCTGGCATGACATTTTTTCGATGTTCTGGTTAGATTTTAAAATGGGTTTCAGAATCACCTAGAGGATTAAAAACAACACTAAATACCGTTTAAATCGTTGGAATCGAGCAAGTAGTTTAGGAATGACAGGAAGATTTATCCACTATTTTGAAGAATATAATGAAAAATCATATGATTTTCTTAGATGTGATCGATAAACCACGTTGTCCTTTCTAAACCACTTGCTCGATTCCAACGATTTAAACGGTCTTTAGTGTTGTTTTTAATCCTCTAGGTGATTCTGAAACCCATTTTAAAATCTAACCAGAACATCGAAAAAATTTCATGCCAGAGTCGTTTCAACATTTTCATATTAATATCGAAATTCTTGAAAGGTTCCCCATATGAAAATTTTTCCAATTTTTCGTTAAAATTAAAATTGGTTCTCAGAATCACTTAGATAAATTAAATCAACACTTGGAACCGTTTCAATAATCCAAATGAAGCAACTAGTTTAGAAATGATAACATGGTTTATCGATCACTTTTAAGAAAATCATAGAATTTTTCATGAAATTCTTGAAAATGGTAGATAAACCATGTTGTAATTTCCAAACTACTTGCTTGATTTGGATGATTGAAACGGTTTCGAGTATTGATTTAAGTCCTCTAGATGCTTGTGAAAACTATTTTGAAATCTGATAAGAATATTGAAAAAAATTTCATGCCAAAGACGTTTCAACATTTTCATATTCATATTGAAATTTTTGAAACGTCCCCCATATGAAATTTTTTTCAAGTTCTTGTTACAATTAAAATTTCGTTTTCAGAACCACTTAGAGGATTAAAATCAACATCTAAAACCGCTTCAATCATCAAAATGAAGCAACTAGTTCAGAAATGACATCATGGTTTATGTACCATTTCAAGAATTTCATGAAAAATCATATTTTCGAATGTGATCGATGAACTATGTTGTCATTTGCTGCCTTTTTTTGAAATAGCTGACTTGTATGCAGCATATACTTACACCACATCCACTCATTCAAGTTTCAATTAGGATAGCTAAATTAAAATTAGATTTAAAATCAACCGATCAACAGTTCTCAATTTTTTTATTTTAGAAAATCATTTCCGTTATTTCGAACGATAGGTGTCATTAACAGGCGGGACAAGCGTTTTAAGTGCATTTATTTTTCTTTCAAGTGTATGTGCTTTTCATAAGCACTAGTATTCTCTTGAGATCTTTTTGTATTACAAAATTCTTTATGTGATACGTGTGATGTTCTACACAGAATAACCCAACAACTGCGCCGTTTTATTATCTTTGTTTTGTGGTCCATCACCAATTGTATTCATTAAAAGTGGAGCTGTCGATAAAGACAATAATTAAGCTTCTTGTATAAACCAAATAAAAATTATTATACCAATTAAGGTTTGAATTCTATGCTTGTAAAAGAAATTTAGGAATTCCCCCTTCTAGGTGAGCATGTTCTTTGGTTCGGAATCAGTCAACATTTGTTCACCAGCTATATTAAGTAGCATTCATCCCTGCAGAAAAACAAAAAAAGATGCATTTAAAACTATTATATTTGTATTAGTTCGCAACACTTACCCCGTCCGTCCTGCTCACTTTTTGCAATGTGTAATTGCGAACAACCAATGTCGAAAACTCGACAATTGCAAAATATCAATAGAAGCTGATTTCGTCTTCTGATCGGCCATTATCAAAGTTATTTACAGTGCCTGAAGAATTCCTAAGCACGTTAGGGTTTTGTAGAACGAAGAACGGTTCGATCCAAATAGGCCAACACTTGTACCGCCAGTTTACGTGGCAGAAGAGAAATAAAGTCTCTCTCCCTCTAGCTTTCTTGACGATTTCTTCTTTGGAACTAAGGCATACTATTGGCTGTGTATGTTTGGATAAACGTTCGATAGAATTTCAACAAGCTTTTTGGCTGGATTATTATGCAGTGTTGTTCGTAGATTTAGCGGCGATGAAGATGAATCCGTGACTGCTGATGAGACTAATTCCGGACCAGGATTACGTGCTTCTGGATGGTGTTGTTGTTGTACTTTTTGCTGACCACTTGTCGTTGAACTATCTGGCTGATCTTTATTTTCGGTTGTATCCTCATGACTATCAACTTCTCCATTTGTAATCGTGGTGCTTTCTGGATGATTTAGGCTGGTGGTAAGATTTATTTTGGGAGTTGATTTAGTTAATCTGCTTTTGTAATGCCCGCTGCTGGTCGGTGTTGTTGAATGGTCTTTGTAGGTGCACTTACTGTCTGATGAGACTACTCGCTGTTGGTTATTTGTGCATTTTGTTGAACTAATTATAATTTAAGTTATTAACATAAGCCTAAGAATAAAAACAATTAATGTTTATCACGAATATTTATAATCAAGGTCTACTTACAATTCTAAAATATTTGTTTTGAGAACTGTCATTTTGATATTCACAAAAAAAAACAAAACTTCAAATTTTGAGCTACTGACTTCATTTTGTATTTTAATCCACCATTCACACGTATTCACGGATAGGGAATTTAAGAGAGTTTTCTCTTACTCACCTCAAAAAAAATTTGAGGGTGTTTCAGGCAAGAGGGGTACCGGTCGTGACTCTAGGTAATATATTTCCTCTATGCCACTTGCAGGGAATGGATCGCTGATGTCGGAAAAATCATTCTGCTATTCATCTCTCTTAATTGAGGCTAAATTACTGTAGTCCAGATATTGAAAGATCTCCCGATTGTAGTCGCCATCCTTGGTAAATCCATTGTATTGGTCACATTGTGGGGAAGCTATTCGCCTCCAAGTAGGGAACTTTAATATTTTGATTACAAAATAGCAATTAACAGTCACTTTAAAGTTTGATCTTTTTTATCGTATAATTTGTAAAGAATTAAAACAAAAAAAACAAAGCTTATTGATATGCGGTTTTTTGCAAACAAGACTGAAAATTTACTGAGTGCTTCATATCACATGTGACGGAGAACGATGTGCGAGGAGAAGGTAAACACAAATTGACAGCATACAGCTGTATCCTTAACTTACAGAAAGTAAGACAGCGACCCCTATCACAACTGCAAGTACTACAATGCACTAGGGGTAGGAACGAGCCCTCCATATTGTATATACTCAAAAATAAAATCATTTGAGTATATATAATATGGAGGACTCGTTCCTATCCTTGGAACAGTTGAAAAATAAGGAACAATATTGACAGCAAACAGAAGATTGTGAAGAAGACGACATAAATAAAGCTATTTTGTTATTTCCTTTGATTCATTTCCAGTACAGGTGAATTTGATGTGATTTTTGTTTGCGCCATAAGCCTAGTACGCAGATCGAGACAAGACAAATTTTATCTCTACAATTTTAATCTCTACAAAACCTTTCCAAATCTCGCGCAAAAGTTTGAATTTTGAGAGATAAAATCTAATTTAATGTGTTTTGTAGTGTATCTCTGGAACGGGTAGTCTTACAAAAGTCGTTCATACCTTTTTGGAATCTCCTCTTGATGCTTTCAAGAGAAGCATCAGCACCTTTTACATAAAACAGCAAAGCACAAAAGTATGAATTTTGCGCAAGAACTGCGTACTGTTCGGCAAAATATCCAAGACAAAATTTGTCCCAGGAAAAAAAATGTATGGGAGACAAAATATTTCCCGATCTGCGTACTAGGCTATAGGGTGAACTGGCCAATTATTGGCACCACCCAAATGATTGGCACTTATAGCCTTATTTACTAACTCGTTTTAGCGACGGAGTAAAGTTACTTCGACTTTACAACAACTCTAAAATCCTGAAAGGCTTATTGATAATGAAAATGCACGAGGAATAGCGGTGGAATAAGCTAAAACTGGATCATAGGATGTTAAGGCTGTTTTAGTATCTAAAGGTCATTTTGAGATGACATCCTGGGCCTTACCAACAATCAAATTAAGAGACGACTTAAATATTTGAGCGAAATGAAGCATTATTTAATGGACTC
Source organism: Chrysotoxum bicinctum (assembly GCA_911387755.1). NCBI lineage: Eukaryota > Metazoa > Arthropoda > Insecta > Diptera > Syrphidae > Chrysotoxum > Chrysotoxum bicinctum. The sequence goes on from OU426987.1 coordinate 163,612,306, forward strand.
TATAACTGACCATATGTATATGCTGGATTTTATTTTTTAGATTCCGTACAATGGTTAACTTTATAGAGCTCTTTAAATAATGGTCCATTTCGCTCAAATATTAAAGTCGTCTCTTAATTTGATTGTTGGTACGGCCCCTTGTGAAATTTACAAAAAGCAGTGTAAGCAATTTTCTTTCGTTTGTTATCTTCTAAGACAAAAAGGATAGATATTTTGCATTAATAAATTATTTATATTTTTCAAACGCTCTAACAGTTGTACAGTATTGGGGACGCAATGTGGTTGGTACATTCATTTATTGGATTTGAACATTATACAATCCAATTTTAAATGTATTCAATCAATAATATTTTGCCGACTTGGAATTGGTCAGGCTACACAAGTTTTTTATTAATATTTTTTGTTTTTTGAGCACGTTACAATTATTTTAGATCAAAGTCTTTTCGTTTCATTAGAATTACGTCCACTCAACAAGACGATTTCTTATTTTAAACTTAACCGAGGTATATAACAAAGAAAGGTGGATAGAAAAAGAGGAAGATATAAGATGGTGAAAATGAGAACACCGGATGGGAACACATGCTGGTGTCTCTACACCTAAATCACTGATGACAGTGAGCGAATAGGATAGTATAGATTATAGAACCTAATTTTACTATAGTACAGTAGGTTCAGCTTATATGCTTGTTTTTTTTTTTGTTGAAAGAGTCATCGTAATTAAGATATTGTGAAATATTTTTTCTCCCCAGTTTGTGAGCCTAGTTTTGTTTTTACATTTGTTTATGAGTTTATCTTTTTAAACTTTGGTTTAGCAATTAGCGTTTCATATTCTTGCTTATTACTATTAGGTTAGAAGTAGTTAGTCTTGTTATTAATAATTCATTGTTGAACAATTTTCACAGCAAATTGTTCTTATATCTAGTGAGTTAAAAATTAGATAATCACATTTGGGTAGGAACTAATATAAAATTGTATATTTTAATTATCAGACTTAATTTGATAACGTAGGACGAGTTAGGATAGGTGAATTGCATAACCTTTGTTGGTGTTTGGTAGCTTTATATTTTAAGGGAAGTGCAGTGAGTATTCAATCATTGTCAAGGATTTGTAAGAAGCACTTTTACAAAGCAAGTTTTTTTTGCAATAAGATTGCAGTTGTGAAAATATCTTATAGTAAGAGATACATTTCTATTTGTTTTTCTATGGATAGTGGTTAACTTTGTAAATGATAAGACTAGCATTTATTGTAAGGATGGGGAAAGGGATGCAATTAGGCACAGGTATGCACCTGATTTTTGGGATTCGTTCATTTTTTTTATAATTAGGCCAGAAGCCTCTAATTTTGGATATTAGGCTGGTTATTGGCAAACCAAATAATCTGTTAGATTCATTCATAAAATCAAATATGTCATTATTAGGTAGTTCAGGAGAGAACAAAGGATATTCATGAGTATTGGTTTTTTTTATGGCCTCTTACTGTGTCTGCAAACAAGACAGCATTCTCTGAGAAATTGTTAGTCAAATTTCCGACCGGACTATAGAAAGACGATTTGGCGTTTTCAGTTTCAGGCAGCTTCTTTTTTTTTTTGAGAAATGCTACTCTGTTTGTGCATCCTCTAAAGCTCGCAGGGTGACCCACTGATTGGCAATTGACACAAGATGGTACAGATGTATCTGTTTTTTGACTAAGTTCACATGCTCCAATGTCATGGTCTTTAAGACATTTCAGGCACCTTATTACAAAACTGCAATAAGCAGCCATGTGGCCAAAATTTTGGCATCTATAGCACTGTTTAGTATCAGAGTTTTTAATAGAATCCCAAGTGATTCTATGCCTTAATAGGGAACAAGTCAAGCGGGATGTCATTTAACTTAGACCATTTGGTCTCAAAATTTTTCACATTTACCTTCAGTGAAAGGGTCCAAAGATAGAATTTCGTTCTGAATTTCAGCCGGCGAAAAATTACTAGAGATGCCCTTGAGAATAGTATTGTATATACTAGTAAGCATCTATGCCACAATCTTTAAATTTTTTGATGAAGAGGCCATGCAATTCAATATCCTTTACAATTGTTTTTAATTTTCCAAAACCATTTGCAATAAATTTAACATTATTTAGATCATACTCATAAAAAACATAATGGTTTTGGCTGAGACCCCTTTTTTGAAGATGGGTGGGCACCAGGACTCATGGGATGATTTTCCGTTGACATTGGCGGAGCTGTCGATGCTTCATTTGATGTTCTTGGAGGTTCCAGGGTTGATGTTGTTTGTGATATCACTTGGATTTGCTGTAGTGTTCTTAGATGAAATGACTTCATCATCTTCCTCAGCTAAAGGATGAAAGCGGTTATGAGTATTAACCGCTTCTCTTGCTAATTTTCTTGATACCACGACCGGGACGTGTTGACCTCTTTTTCGGGCTATTACTGCCGAAAGCGTGCTCCTATCATCAGAAAGTAGATGATCAAGAACATTTTCAGTGCCTGGTTGGGAGTTATAGTTTGTCCAGAAACCGTTGATACATTCTGCGCGTGCCCAATTATGACACAGTTATTTAGTGGCAGACTCTGTCTGCCATTACTGTTGTTTGTCGCGTTAACAGCACTGGATGTCGACTTGTGGTCTATATCCATCTCTTTCTCGCTACCGGCGTTATTCTGGGTAGCGTCGTATTCATTCCAGTCACCGGTGACTGTATCAATTATTCTTTTTTATAACTGGGAAGAAAGTTTAATTTTTTCGTAAAAAGATTGTTTATCAGGGGGTACCTTTGGTACCAATAGAGGTGAGCGTAAGCTATCCTCCATCACTTTATAATTTCAACACAGAAAAACAATTTATAAAAATATAATACGGAGCTAAGAAAAAACACGTCTGCACTGTATGAAGAGCTGCCGCAGAATCTATTGGTGATTTTTATTGGTAGTATATTTGACATAAGGAAGGCGTAGCTAAAACGGTTAAGAAAATACGGGTATATTATAAATAAGGATTTATTTGACGTGGCGGAAGCCCGAAGTAAGTGCTTCGGCTTGGTTTAACTATTCCAACGTTGAACCAGTATTAATGAAAAATAATAAAAGGCTGTTACAGTTCAAATAATAAAATTTAATAAAATCTTTTTAAAAATATTAGCCTCAACCTATTTCTTGTTGATTTGGCATCATTTCCCATGGCCTCTGAAGTTAGTAGCAATTAAAAAACGCTGTTAAAAATTCAGTATCAAGTTCGCGCCAAATTTGATGTGAAACTTGGGAAAACCGTAAGGAAAGTGGTGACATAGTAGTGTTATTTAATAATAAATTTAAGAGGAAAACCATTGTCAAGTGCAGTTATTATAAAGGAATTAACTATAATAAAGAGGTAAGTTCTTTTTATTTTAATATTTTATTAAAAATATAGTATTTATAAGGGGTGTTAACTATAGGAATGCAAATCCATCAAATTTCTATTTATTGGCACATGCCAATCATTGGATGATGTGCCAATCACTGGGTTGATTCGCACTATGCCAATCTTTGAATGCCATGCCAATCATTGGCAAAAGCGCCAATCATTAGCTTGATTGGCACTGTGTCAATCATTGGTAAATGAAAAAGTTACAGATTTTCACAATCTTGTATCAATTTTCCTTAGGTTGATAATACACTTTTTTATCAATTAATACAAATCTAATCTAATATCTAATCTCGGCCTTAATGTAAACATAATGCAACTTAAAAGACTAAAATATAATTATAAAAATAAATAATTATCTTTTATTTCTTTAATTTTATAACAGAGTTATACAAGGTGAGGTTTTTCTGGATCCGGATCTGGATTAAGTTTGAACACGTATTACAAATATAGTATTATTTATTTTCAAAAGTTTTTTTAAATTAAAATTTTTGTTTAGCTTTTTTGATTTTATCCACTTTAGTATTAAAAACAAAAAAAATGCTTAAATTAAATCGTTAAAAATATCTACAAGACTGCATTTAATGCACCCATCTCTATTTACCGCATGGTTAATTGTTTTTCAACTTTAATGATGTCTTTTTTCTTTACCATCGTCAAAGCGAAAACTTACTTTTGCGTTATTGAAATAACCTCCGATAGAAACCTGGACCACATGTTGTTCTTGCATGTTAAAAGATATAGAGCATATAGAGATTTAGAGGATATAGAGCACATAAGCACTGAAAATGTAACTTAGTTGCGATAAATATGAGAGCTTAAATGCTCTATATCCCATTTTCTGTGGATATGGGACACTTATGCATTAAATAAATGTTTTAAGAACTCTTCTACAAAGATTGCCCCACTTAGTACAAATTTTGAATATGCGGCAAATAAGCACTAAAAGGACCCACAAATTAGTGGTCTATAGAGCAAACTGGCTATGTAACTTCGTTAATAATGAAGATAGAGCAACGGGGATAGCGCCAAACGATAGAGAATATTCGAATTAGTATAACTGCATATTTAACTCAGTTTCCCGAAAAGTGGTCTGTGGGGCATTTAAGTACTCAGGCGGCGAAATGTCATAATAAATAACTGTACAATAACAAAACCATAAATTTCTTTTAAAAGTTTATTAATTTTGTATCAAAAATCTAAAGATGAATGCAAAATAAAATAAAATGTAAGTTTGCCTACTTCGTTTTATTAATAAATTAAGTTGCAAAAATATTTTTTATTAAAGGCGAAGAATTTGGACAAATTGTGAAACCATCGCGTTTTTAAGAGCTTAAGAGAAGCGGCAATATGAATTTGACCACCCCCGTAAAAAAAATATGCTATGAGCAATGTGCTGGAGGATCTCTTGGCAGCTGAAGTCCTCGTAAGTTTCTCGTTTTATTTAATCAAACTATATATCAAATTATGTGACAACAAAATTAAAAAAAAATTAAAAAAGGCCTTGAAAGAAACAAGCAATAACAACACCCAAACCAGTGCATCTGCTAGCAAAGCCCCATTCGAGGATATAATGGAGGTACTCTTCAGGAGGAGACCAGAGATAAGAAACATACACACTTTAAATTTAAGTGGAACGGTCATCGCTGCATTGCCGAGCTCTAGACGCTTTTCCCCAGAAGAAGAGGAATGGTTAGAAGGTAAGAAAATAAATTTTTTTGTTAGGATATGGTCAACGCGTTGGCTATTTTTGTTTAATTTGTTGTCATATTGATTTTTTGTGATTTTTTTTAAAGTAGTTTACTTTTATAAGGCTATGAAAAGTACGTTTTATGTTCATTTTTTACTAAACTTCACACCCAAGCAACACATAAACTCTTGAAGATTACTTCAAATAAATAAAGCAGCTCTTAACAAGCTATTAGTTCAATCTTCTTAATACCATTCCACTTAATGACCTCCTTATTTGCTCTTTAAATGTGTTCTTATTGTCATACTATTAATTAAGCCTCTTTAAAATATCTTAGAGACATTCATGGAAAATGTTTCTATATTGACTCCTTATATACCCTCTTTTAAACCTTTTAAAAAGGAGTGCTCAAAGAGTTTCCCTCTTTAATCTTTCAAATATATCTTGAAGACAATATGAAGACGTTTTCACTAAAACGTCTTTATGATAACTTAACATTGTATCTTCAAGTAGTATTACTTTGGTTTAAGAAAAGTGTTTTGTCTGACATTTGTGAATTGGGCGTTAAGTATTTTCGTGTTATTTATGCTAATAAAATGAAAAAATTAAGTTGCTTCGAAAAGTGGAAATTAAAAAAGAATTCTGGAGGTTATAAAAGACTTAAAGCAAACCAAATTGCTGGCCAGTTTGACCAGTACATAACCAGAACATCTGAAGTTTATCAGGATTCAACATTTCAAAACAATGTAAATAGCCAAAATGAAGATTATTCAAACTACAATGGTAATATTGTTGAATGGACACAATTACTGGCTATGATGATGATGTTAATACAAAGAAAAATTGCATGCTGGGCAATAAAAACAAACGTTAACCATAATCAGCTCAAAGGCATATTAGAAATATGGAACAATCATGTACCTTTACAAAATTCGCCAAACGACCCACGAACGCTTTTAAGAACACCAAGAGCATTGAATATAAGAACAGATGGCCAACAAAAGTACTGGCACTACGGTCTGAAGAAATCTTTACTGAAGGTTCTAAGCCTTTCTCATAATGTTCCAGATTCAATTTCGCTAATATTCATTGTTGATGGGTTGCCGATTTTGGGTAGTTCTAAACAACAATTTGGCCTATCTTTTATACGATATATGAAATGAAGCATTTGCCCGCGATGGCAATCGGAATATTTTATGGATATGGTAAAATTTTATAAATATGACGTATGTATGTATAGCAAAGCAATTCATCCTTATATAAATTCCTGTTTCAGAAAAACCTAGTAGTCTTGAGTGATTTCTGAGACATTTTGTGGACGAGATTTAATTTAATTTAATTTAATTTAATTTAATTAAGCTTAATACAAGCCGCTTATACTATATCACAATAAAAATATCTTAAGTCTAACATTAAGTACTTAAGTCTAAAAATTAATAAATTGATTAATAATAGGATAATTTGGATAAGTATCAGGAGGGGTAGCGTAATAGGGCATGTTTAAGTGAGGATTTACTAAGGTTTAAGTCAAATATGTTAGAATTATTGTTGCGAGGCAAGAGGAGGTGCGGAGTCGGTAAGGAAGTAGGATGGGAGAAAGTAAAGGGTAGGAAGCTAGGAAAGGGAGAGGTTAGGAAAAAGGATGGAATGTCAAGTCCCGGGGACGCGGCCTGCCTAAGGGAACTAGAAAAAAAAAAGGAATCGGACTAACTATGACTACGGACGGACTATTGCCACATCAGGGCACTGCAGGTGTTCTCGCAGCGTGGCCTTTACCCACCCAACCATAGGAATTCGTGGCCATTTTTGAATTCCCCCAATGAAAAATAGTGAATGATCGGTTTAAAATCATACCATCTTCACTTATACTCGGCTACCATCGACACCCCTGAAAAAGTTGCTTCAATTAGACATTTCACTCATGTGAAATAAAAAAAACAGGAATATATTTTTTTCAACCATAGGCGTTGTTTTGAAGTTTTATTACCATAACATTTGCAGCTAAAAGATTGTAATTTTGTAAAGATTGTAATATTGAATGAATCTTATCTTAAATAAAACAGGATATTTAAACTACTTAAAAACCAAATAAATTAATCGAAAAGTTGAACAAAACCGAATCTAGATGATTTTTCCCTACCTGAACAACATCATCCGATCCACATCTCTATGAAGCGCATACAATAAACAAACATATTAATAGAACAACACATTGATCGGTTAATGCCTTAGTATGGGTATGAGAAAACAAAACTTGAAATGACATTTATATTCCTCACTTTCGAACTTCGATACTCGATGGGTGTGGTTCATAAACAATTGGACCCGCGAAACTTACTTTGACGCCAATCCTTGTCGACAGATGAGGCTGTAGAAGTTTCAACTTATAAATTAGATTTGATTTTGATACATCTATTGAGAACTCGTTATATCAGCCTGATTTCAATTGAGTTAATCAATTTATTACCTAACCTATCCGTTTCGTCGACCTCAACGTTTTATCGAGACATGAGTATTTGGGTGAAACTTTTAGGCCGGTATTCACCGAGCGCTCATAACTTAAGAAGCTCATAAACGTATTCACCAAGCAATATTAGTGAAGATCTACGAGGGCTCTTAAAAGTTAGGAGTGGTCCCGACCACTCCTAACTTACGAGCGCTCTCTTCGAAAATTTGTTCGCTTGTGCGTGTGCTACGCACGCATTTGACTCGAATCCATGTGAGCAATGCCAAGTAGAAGAGTATCCATTTGCTGTCAAGACCAACATTACACAACATTTCACAGTTTGGGTATGCCTGAACAAGAGAGAGTGGCTCTCATTTTCGAACTTCGAAAAACACTTGCGAGTGGTTGGTGAATACCGCACAGAAATTTCAAGTTAAGAGCCTCGTAAAGTTAAGAGTCGTTTAGGAGCGCTCGGTGAATACGAACCTTAATTTCACAAACAAGAAATAAGAAGTTAAAACCGTATTTGACCGTATTATCACTAACAAACAGTAACCGTCACGACATAAAAATAAATATAAACACACAGCACGGTGAATAAAAAAAATTAAAAGTGTAAACGAATACTCCTTAATACTTCCACTAGAAGATACATTAAAAATATTGTATCGCTGTGTATATTTATACAAAAATAGACGAATATTAATTATTTTCCATATTTAGCAGGAATCAGCCTTAAGGAGGATTTGCCGCAACTTTTGCCCCATATTTAAGGTAGGCGCGCACATTCAACTTTCTGCTGCACTACTGCTTGATTCGAGCAACTAAAAAGTTTGGGTTTTGACACAAACTAAACGATTGCCTAAAATGCGAGTTCGCTGTTTTATGTAACATATAATTACATGCACCTGCGCGGACATTCAACAAAATAGTTCTTCTGTTTCCTATAGGCAACCAAACAGCCCTGCGATTAAAAATTGAACGTGCGCGCATAGTCTTAGGCTAGCCGCGCACTAGCAACTTTTAGTTGCGAAACTGCTTGGTTTGAGCAACTAAAAAGTTTGTGTTTTGACACAAACTAAACGATTGCCTAAAATAAGTTCGCCATTTTATTGAACATATAATTATCTGCAAATTCACCGACATTCAACCAAACAGTTCATCTGTTTTCTAACCAAACAGTTTCGCAACTAAAAGTTGCTAGTGCGCGGCTAGCCTTACCGAGCTAATCGATAAAAGTTGCCATTCCGTGCCTAGTCAGCATTTCACGGATCCGAACGGACTCGCCCTGGTGCGCAAACACAATCGTCTCTATTTTGTTTTTTTCTTTTCCTATTCTATCATCTGACATTTCTCCCAAAACATCCAAGCAGTCGCAGTCATGAGTCAGCGGTAGAAGTCACAGTCAACAACGTTGGTAAGTAAGAAGATTATTGTTTTCTCTATCATAGTTATTATTTTCTAGGTATATTTTTTTCTTTATAAATTCAATAAGTATTATTATTTATTATTATTTATCTCGTTTCAGGGTTCACATGATGACCACAGTTCTAGGCGGCCGCAACATTATTTACCCTACTCAAAATTCTTGTCAGGGATTCGTTTAGTCCGTAGTCAGTACTATGGTATTGCAGTCGAAAAAGAGTCGTAGATCGAAAACGATGTTGGTTAGTATTAAAACCGATCTGTTGTAGTAAACAGGAACAGTCAATGTTACATGTTAATAACTGATGAACGAAGATAATCAGCCCTATCAGGAGTTTCGCCCGAATAACCTTTCACCCGAAATATTTTTGTTCCCCCGGATTTTAAAAAGCAATCAGGAGTTTCACCCGAATAAGATTTCACTTCGAATTTAGAGCTGACAGTTCGAAAAGTAGGCATGTTCGGAAAACTGAGCTCTCAATAAATTTCCCCATCTCTGTGATGAAAACAGATAATAAAATCTGAGCCTCCTTCTTTCTTTTATAAAAAAAAAGCTCAAAATGTGAGCGATTTTGCAATTATCTGTTAAAATTTAGGCCACTGATTGCAATGATGCTATTTTCAATCCTTCTCCAATCGATTTATTCAAAAAAAAAAAAAAAAGTTAGAAGCAGATACACAAAATTTCCCTCTCCGTTTTTCAGCATTGTGTCTATTCGTGTTCTGCTAAATAAACAAACCTAGCAATCTTTTAGTTTTGACAACCGAAAAGCGACGAATAAAAAAAAATTGGTTTTGATGATATTTTACTTTACGAAGAATAATTTAATTAAGAAATATAAATAAAAAACTTAAAAAAAATCATTAAAAATATTAAAATGCAAAGCATAGCCATGCATGTATTATTACTTGCGGAAGAAGAAGAGGAAGAGGCAACACTGCGGCGGACTGTTCGGAGGGAGTTAAGAGATCACTCCAATCCGTTGCAGTTACCTGACCCATTGTAAGAATGGAAATACATTTTAAATTTCATTTACTCTCTAAATATAAATAATTTTCAGATTTCAACAGCTCTATAGAGTAAACAAGGCAGCTTTTACTTATTTGTTGGAGATCTTATCGACCGCATTACCCTTAAAAGTGCAATCCTTTGGAATTCCACCCATTGTTAAACTTTCCGCTTGTTTGCGGTTTTTTTCAGAGGGTGGATACCAAAAAGGTGTCGGTAATGATTATCAGGTTGGATTAGCACAATCATCGGTGAGTGCGGTACTTTCCGAAGTTCTCAACATATTTGAAAAAGAACTTTGCCCACACTGGATTACTTGGCCAACACTTGATGAACAACGACAAACAAGACAAGACAATCTTTTTTTGTTAAATACAAGCTGCCGGGAGTTGTTGGATGCATCGATGGTACCCATGTGAATATAATTTCACCTGAAGTTAATAAACATTTATTTTATAACCGCAAAGGAAGATGCAGTTTAAATGTTTTGCTGGTAAAAAAAAAACTTTTAATATCACTGATGTATAAGTAGGTAATGACAAATTGTTTTACAGGTATGCGATCATCAACTGAGAATCCGGTTCATAGATGCTACGCATCCCGGAGCTTGCCACGATTCCTTTATATGGAACGTAAGTGATCTAAGATCCAAAATGGAGACTGACTATTTGCAGAATGACGTTAATGTATGGCTGTTAGGTTGTTATTCAAAACTTTATTATTTTAAAAATTTAATTCGATTTTGTTGCTAGGAGATGCCGGGTATCCCTTGGAGCCATGGATTTTAACTCCATTCAGAACTCCTGAGAGTAATTCTGCAGCGGAAAAATTTAACGAAGCTCATTCGCGGTGCCGAAATATTATAGAAAGGACAAACGGCGTTCTTAAGAACAGGTGGAGATGCCTTTTAGGTGCAAGGGAATTGCACTATTCGCCCGCGAAAGCAATCAAAATTATAAATGTTTGTGCAGCACTCCATAACATTTGCATTAGCTATAAAAGTGACATAGCTTTCGATTGTGAAGAACTTTTGAATGAAGTTGAAAATGTTCAAGGAACTGAATCAAGTTCTAGCTACCTTACTGCAGGACAGCGCATTCGTAATGACATTGCAAATACACTATAATAAAAAAAATAAACAATAGAGTTATAAATTATATGAAACTTTTTGTTTTAATAGAACTTTTACTTAAAACTAGAATATACATATGTATATTAAAGACTTTTAGTTGCAAATTCACAGCTTTTGGTAAAAAAATAAATACAAAAAAATATCAAGTTTAACAAAAAATAAAATTATTTCAATACTCATAACAAAAAAAAAAAATAACAAAAAAAGTAAGTTATTCAACTAACAAAAGAAAACTTAAAAAAATAACTTAGCAAAGGAACATTTACATATTTTCTTTTTCTTCAATATGTTTGATTTTTAATTCTTCAAGTTCGATCTGTTTTTGATTTCTTTTAATTTTTGATTCAATTTCAGCTTTTCGCAACTTCTCCATTTCATAGTTGTGACGCTTCTGTTCTTTTAGCTGTTCTTTTTGCTGATACTGGATATTATCTAAAGATCGGTACATCTTTTTTATGCTGGTTTCCATCTCCTTATTATGTTCTTTGAACACTTCGATAGCCTCACCAACCTTTGCACAAAGAGCTTTTTGGACTTCCAGTTCGTCCATAAGAACTTCTTGGGTATTTATTTTGCCAGTCATAATTTTTTGGCCACCTGTTGTTTTATTTCGAGCGGTGGCATTATTCTCGTTAATTTGAGAAGGAACAGGTGGTGGAGCTGAAAAAATGTCGATCTCCTGGATTTCTTCCATTTGCATCTCTTCGTATTCATTTTCAGCACATTCAATTAATGATTGCGATTCAGTGTTCTCGTTCTCATTTTGTTTGTTTTTGGTCTGATGCAGCCCGAACGAGGAGGAGGCAGCGACACCCTCTACTGCTGTCTTTATTCCAACGAGTTGGAAAATTGCCTCCTCAGAGGGAGAGAACTTTTTGGTTTTGTTAGGTCCACCACCTGTTCCTTTTTCATAAATTCTGTTTTGAGAGGCCTTCTTCCGCACGTATCGTTTTTGGTCGGTCCACACCTGATAATGATTTGTTTTGTATGCCAATACAAAAAAATATTGATTTCTTACCTTCTTCCATTCAAATTCACTTTTAATTGGAGGTCCGGCGCTATTCAACTCCAGTGTTAGCTGCTTCCAAAATGCGGTTATTTTATTTTTATTCTCTTTTACAAACCCTCTTGCAATGTCAGGGTTTTCCTGCATTTTCAGCAAGAGTACATCACTTTGCTTTGAGTTAATTGCTTTGCTCCTAAAAATAAAACAAAAATTAATTCATTTTTGTTAATAAACAATAACATTAATGTCGAAAAACTTACATTTTAAAGTTGATGTCGTCCACTTCGCCTCCAAAATTTAAGTGAAAATTTTAGCGGTAAAATGTGTGACGTTTCGCCCGAATTGAATGCTCATGATAAGGGGAATTTTTCGAAGATGCGCATTTTTCGGGTGAAACTCAAAATAGGGGAAAAGAAAAAAGGGATATTTTTCGGGTGGAATGACATTCGGGCGAAACTCCTGATAGGGCTGAATAGGTGTGTTTTTTTGGGAAAATTATCCGTAGTGAAGTAGGATTTCCCAAAAAAACGTATCCGCAGTTGTGCGATTTTTCTACTTTAAAGTTGGTACCACTGACTAGTTGTCAAATATTTAATTGAAAAAAAAACATTCAATAACTTTTTGCCAAGTAATTTTCATGTTTCTGAAAATATATATGGAGGTTTTTATTTATGAATTTCAATTTAAATCATTTTGTATTTACTTTTTCTGTTCACCAGCCATTCTTCATAAAGCAGAAGTTTTGTTTGTGAATTTTTTTTTTGTTGACAATTATCACCACAAAAGTCAAGGGATCTGTTCGCAGACTTTAGTTAGTTTTGGATTTCTCAACAGCTTTTTTCATAAGAAGGCTTTGTCGCGTTAGTAACTCTTATACTACGTTTTCACCAAAGGTAAATCCGGGATTTAAGTGGATTTACCATAAATCTCCTTTAAATCTCGTAGATTTACCATACAAATATAAATCACCTCAAATGAAGATTTAAAATAAATCTCCTTGAAATCTTCTCGCAATCAGAAGATTTGCAAAACAAACAAACCTTATTTTGTAGAACGCACCTATGAACACCCACTTTCTTCATTGACAATCAACACAAAATAGAAATATCTGTTTTTTTTCCTGTTTACTACCCAATGCAATTTTTTTTTCGCTTGTCCAAATTGACAATTGAATGACAGGACAGAGTGAAAACGTCAAATAAATCTCAGTTTCTTTGGTGAAAACACTTCAAGATTTATTTTAAATCTCTAGCGGATTTACTCTTGGTGAAAACGTAGTATTAAATGTCGCTGTTTAACTAAAGTATAACAGCTGACCACGACATTTCGCTCCTACAAAAACGCGTTAGTTATTAAACAGCTTTCTATAAGAGTTCGACACCAACACGATACAAAATGCAGCGTTTTTCTTATAAAAATGGTTTTGTAAAAAAAAGACTTAGGCCGGTATTCACCGAGCGCTCATAACTTAAGAAGCTCATAAACGTATTCACCAAGCAATATTAGTGAAGATCTACGAGCGCTCTTAAAAGTTAGGAGTGGTCCCGACCACTCCTAACTTACGAGCGCTCTCTTCGAAAATTTGTTCGCTTGTGCGTGTGCCACGCACGCATTTGACTCGAATCCATGTGCGCAATGCCAAGTAGAAGAGTATCCATTTGCTGTCAAGACCAACATTACACAACATTTCACAGTTTGGGTATGCCTGAACAAGAGAGAGTGGCTCTCATTTTCGAACTTCGAAAAACACTTGCGAGTGGTTGGTGAATACCGCACAGAAATTTCAAGTTAAGAGCCTCGTAAAGTTAAGAGCCGTTTAGGAGCGCTCGGTGAATACGAACCTTAAACTCTCAATGGAAAATGCTAAACAACAAACTACTTTTCGTACTCTACGAACATGCCTTCGAGATACAAAAGAGTTTTCAATTGTACCAACATTTGTATTCGAGACTCGAGCAAACGTCAACATTCTATCCGCAGTTGGATCCTACTTCTACTTTTATCGGCAGTGAAGACTTTGTATTTGTAATACGTATAAAATCTTACTTCACTACGGATAGCTTTGCGAAAAAAACACACCTAATATCAGAAGTGTTACGGCGCTCATATAAAGATTGTAAACTTAGAAGCTTTAGACGTTCTTCATATGGAGGAAGGTTAAAAGGATCGTCCCAGCCAAGTCCACGCAAGGCAAAACGTAAAAATTTTCGTTGGACGGCTTCAATGCGATTAATGTGAACTTGATAATAAGGCGGACCCATGTTCTGTAACTTTCACATCCAGTGAGTTTTCGCATAAACGGTGCGAATCAGAACAAAAACACTGCGGAATGACACAAAATTCACATTTTTAGAATGATATCCTTTGCGATTAAGGTAGCAGTTCTCTATTTCAGTTTTTGGTTTTTTTATGCGAACATGAGTACAGTCTATAGCTGCAATAACACCAGCAAAACCAGTTTTGTTGTAAAATCTTTCAATAGAAACAAAAAACTTATTTTTTGAATACCGTCTATAGATTTAAATTTACCTTTGTTTTATGACATCGTATTCATCTACTGATGGAAATTTAATCCATTATGGCATAAGATGCGTTTGTAAAATAACAGATATTTCTTTTACTGAGCGAGAGACCATCGTTCTGCTGATAGGTACTGAAAAATCTTGTCCGATATCCCTTTGAAAGGACCCAGTTGCAAAAAAATGCAGAGCAGCACACACATTCGGTCAAGGGATCTGTTCGCAGACTTTAGTTAGTTTTGGATTTCTCAACAGCTTTTTTCATAAGAAGGCTTTGTCGCGTTAGTAACTCTTATACTACGCTTTCACCAAAGGTAAATCCGGGATTTAAGTGGATTTACCATAAATCTCCTTTAAATCTCGTAGATTTACCATACAAATATAAATCACCTCAAATGAAGATTTAAAATAAATCTCCTTGAAATCTTCTCGCAATCAGAAGATTTGCAAAACAAACAAACCTTATTTTGTAGAACGCACCTATGAACACCCACTTTCTTCATTGACAATCAACACAAAATAGAAATATCTGTTTTTTTTCCTGTTTACTACCCAATGCAATTTTTTTTTCGCTTGTCCAAATTGACAATTGAATGACAGGACAGAGTGAAAACGTCAAATAAATCTCAGTTTCTTTGGTGAAAACACTTCAAGATTTATTTTAAGTCTCTAGCGGATTTACTCTTGGTGAAAACGTAGTATTAAATGTCGCTGTTTAACTAAAGTATAACAGCTGACCACGACATTTCGCTCCTACAAAAACGCGTTAGTTATTAAACAGCTTTCTATAAGAGTTCGACACCAACACGATACAAAATGCAGCGTTTTTCTTATAAAAATGGTTTTGTAAAAAAAAGACTTAGGCCGGTATTCACCGAGCGCTCATAACTTAAGAAGCTCATAAACGTATTCACCAAGCAATATTAGTGAAGATCTACGAGCGCTCTTAAAAGTTAGGAGTGGTCCCGACCACTCCTAACTTACGAGCGCTCTCTTCGAAAATTTGTTCGCTTGTGCGTGTGCCACGCACGCATTTGACTCGAATCCATGTGCGCAATGCCAAGTAGAAGAGTATCCATTTGCTGTCAAGACCAACATTACACAACATTTCACAGTTTGGGTATGCCTGAACAAGAGAGAGTGGCTCTCATTTTCGAACTTCGAAAAACACTTGCGAGTGGTTGGTGAATACCGCACAGAAATTTCAAGTTAAGAGCCTCGTAAAGTTAAGAGCCGTTTAGGAGCGCTCGGTGAATACGAACCTTAAACTCTCAATGGAAAATGCTAAACAACAAACTACTTTTCGTACTCTACGAACATGCCTTCGAGATACAAAAGAGTTTTCAATTGTACCAACATTTGTATTCGAGACTCGAGCAAACGTCAACATTCTATCCGCTGTTGGATCCTACTTCTACTTTTATCGGCAGTGAAGACTTTGTATTTGTAATACGTATAAAATCTTACTTCACTACGGATAGCTTTGCGAAAAAAACACACCTAATATCAGAAGTGTTAAGGCGCTCATATAAAGATTGTAAACTTAGAAGCTTTAGACGTTCTTCATATGGAGGAAGGTTAAAAGGATCGTCCCAGCCAAGTCCACGCAAGGCAAAACGTAAAAATTTTCGTTGGACGGCTTCAATGCGATTAATGTGAACTTGATAATAAGGCGGACCCATGTTCTGTAACTTTCACATCCAGTGAGTTTTCGCATAAACGGTGCGAATCAGAACAAAAACACTGCGGAATGACACAAAATTCACATTTTTAGAATGATATCCTTTGCGATTAAGGTAGCAGTTCTCTATTTCAGCTTTTGGTTTTTTTATGCGAACATGAGTACAGTCTATAGTTGCAATAACACCAGCAAAACCAGTTTTGTTGTAAAATCTTTCAATAGAAACAAAAAACTTATTTTTTGAATACCGTCTATAGATTTAAATTTACCTTTGTTTTATGACATCGTATTCATCTACTGATGGAAATTTAATCCATTATGGCATAAGATGCGTTTGTAAAATAACAGATATTTCTTTTACTGAGCGAGAGACCATCGTTCTGCTGATAGGTACTGAAAAATCTTGTCCGATATCCCTTTGAAAGGACCCAGTTGCAAAAAAAATGCAGAGCAGCACACATTCGGATCGGCTTAGGAATAAAGCTGTTTCGAACCCCTGTTTTCATATAGGGACTTAATTCCTCTAACAAAACATTAGCTGTGGCTTTTGTGAGGCGGTAAAGTTCACGAAATCTTTCTCCAGGCATTTCAAACGCATTAGTGGTATCTCGTAAATGACGTCTGTAAATGCGCATCATATTTCTATTGTCACTTTGTTCACTAATTACAAGCACACTATACATTTTACTCGTTTTAAAAATTTGAATTACTGCAAAATAAAAAACTTGAACACTTCAACCTTTTCAATATAAAAGAAAAAATAATTTTTAGTTAAATGTGAAATAAATTGAAGCTGTCAGTTTAAGGGAAATGTAAACATTTCTCCCATTGGAAACTGAAAACTATGGTTTTCTCACAGGGGTGTTTTCGCATCATGTTATAGACACAGTTCATTTTCCAATATAGAGAAACGATGAAATTTTTCGTTCCACCTCTAATCGGCTGCGAAAATAATCGACCGAGTTACAGAACATGGGTCCACCTGAGATGCATATTCCAAAAGTGGTCGGACAAAAGTCATGTAGAAGGATTTTGTAACATAGGGATCGGAGAATTCTTTGTACCAGCGTTTAATAAATCCAAGTTTAGAGTTAGCTTTATTTATAATGTTATCAATGTGAGAGCGAAAGTTCAGTTGGGAGTCGCATAATAAACCTAAATCACGGATCGAAGTAACAATGGGAATGGGTTCGTAATTTATAAAATATTGTCTTTGAGCTAATGGAGGACGCTTACGGGTATATGTAATGGCTTGACATTTATTAACGTTGAGTTCCAGGAAGTTTTTTTGGCACCAAATGTAGAATTTGTCCAAGTCGATTTGCAGAGATTTGGAATCATCGGCACAAGAGATCCTTCGGCTTATTCTCATCTCATCTGCGTAGATTAACAGATCAGAGTTCGAAAATATTTTTTCAACGTCATTAGTGGTTAGAACGAAAATAAGTGGTCCTAGGTGGCTACCTTGCGGAACTCGACGTTGCACGGATGGAGTTAGATATACACGACCTGAATATAACGTTGTATTGTCGTTTCGATAAATATGATTGAATCCATGAAATCATTAAAGCCGGAAAGCCGAGTTGTTTTAGCTTAAATAATATTATATTATGGGATACTCGTATTTTGTCGAAAGTGTAACGAACTGCAACTCAACTGTTTTTTTTTGTGTTACAACGAGTCCTCATTTTAGCCACTACTCTCCTACATTTCAAATTTAATGCGAATGTAGAGACCGTGTATCGCCACCGTTCCCGATCGGCGGTATTCTCCCTTAAAAAGAGACTTGTAAATGGCCAGAAGCAAACTGTTGCAAAATCAAAAGAAGTTTTCTTTCCAAAAGTAAAAGTAACCACATAAACCTACGGAGTGCTAGTCAATTTGTATTTTTTTATTTAGAATTATTTTCATTTATTAAAGTACGTATTTTAACAATTATTATAAATAACATAAGTGAAACACTGTAAATACAAACATCTTAATTTACTTAGAAAATAAAAGTGAAACTTATCAGAGAATCGATAACGTCGAACGACGAATCTAACGTCATACAAAATAGGAAACAAAACAGGAAAAAAGGTATATCACATTATTGTGCAAGCTAATTTAAAAATAATGCATATCGTCGGTTTGTTGCTGTGATCACTTAAGTGCAATTTAGATTAAATTAATACAAGCTTGAGATTTTTGATCATATGTAATAAATTATTAAGCCATTAAAATAGATTAAACTGTATTTTAATAAGTCTACGATGTTCTCATTTAAAAGAATGAAAAATTATCAAAGATTAATTTAAATCATCTTTTGAATTGTTACTTAGTGATCATTTGCAGTGAACCAACGCGACGGTAATTCAGTGCAGTTTAGTAATTCACTTTTTTTTATTTTGTGTAGCTAAACTGTTTTATAAACGCCCCCAAAGCTTCAAATTGAGTTTTGAAATAAAAAAATAAAAGCACTGGTGGTCCAGTCGGATAGGCGTTTCACCCGTAGGCGTGGGGTTCCGGGTTCGAATCCAGGCAGCGGATAACCTATGTATATACTTTTTTTTTATTAATTATTTTAATTGATTTTTTTTTATGTTTTAACGTCATTTTTGTATTTTTTTTATAACGTAAATTACAAATTTTAAAAGCGCATATCGTGGGCGCGAAGTCAATTATAACTAGCCACAGGTAGCATAGTTATGTGTACATATTTAAACATATATGTACATATATGCAATGCTACTTGTTTGCACTAATGATTTGTTCACTTTTGTAAGGGAAAAAATTATTGAAAGCATTATAATATTTTTAAAGCAGTGTAAAAGTGATAATATCAACAGATAAGTTCATCTCATCAACCTGGATGCTGTGGCCACAACATTTGCAGCTCGATTTTTAAACACCGAAAATAAGGGTGAGTCATTGTTCTGAACACTTTTATATTCAATTGCATTTAAATATATAGTCTTTCAAAGGGGTGGGGAATATTGTGAAAATTTAGTAGTTTTGAGTGAAGTGCACTCAAATGATAATTCGTGCATATACATGCATATTTATCTATGCGCGGTGTGCTTACCCGTGGGAAATAGAAACGAAATTTACTTTCAACTTACGTATGTGCTTAAGTACATATTTTAACACTATTTAAACCAAAAAAATTTGAGAATTTGAAAGACATAGTCTTTTGTAAATAATAATTTAACTTGTTTAAATAATTCCTTTTTTTTTATTAACTTATAATTATAATTTGTTTGGTTAAAATTCGTTTGATTTTGTATAACAGAATGAAACAAAATTCTAATGTTTGAAAAGAAAATTTGATACAAAATGGGTTTTTAATTTAAAGGATTAAGGATGAGGATTGATGGAAATGGTAGGAGTGGGATGAGGTAATGAAAGATGGCGAGGAAAGGGGTAACTTAGGCGAGATAGGTTACCATGGCAGGGTGGGTATAGTAAATATTCTCGTGACGTCACAACACCGCGACGTAGAGCCTGGCATGATTTTTGTCTGCGCGGTTTTGATAGGGGTCAAGAACTTACTCCCTCCGACGAGCGTGAGGCCGGTCAAGCATGCCAGCACAGACCCCGACGGCATCCAAGAAACCCGCAACAAAAGCTTTGCTAAAATCAGTAGCTATCGCATCGACTTCTTTTCCTACTTCTAAAGCACACAGGGTAGTAGATACAAAATCCACCAGATTAGTGGCAGTGGACCTGTCCTTTAAGAAACCATGTTGTTTAGTTGAAAAAATCGGCTTACAAAAAAAGAACATATATATCATATATAATACTCTCAAAGAGTTTCGGTATGCAAGAAAGTTTTGCAATTGGTCTATAGTTAACTATATCATTTTTAGGTCCTTTCTTATGCACAGGTATAATAAAAGCATCTTTCCAAAGCTGGGGAAAAATTCCTGTTGAAATAGACTTTTGGAAGATTGCAGTAAGTGGCTGGGCTAAGTTGGCAGTACATTTTTTCAACAAAACAGAAGGGAGACCGTCAGGACCAAAAGAGAAATCATCTTTGAGCAGATTCATTTTATTTATCACCGATGATATGTCAATATTAATGGAAGTTAGGGAAGTCAGCCTCAGAATTGTCACACGAAAACGCTGCCCGAAAAATTCTGCAAAAAGATTGGATATAGTTTTTGGATCCATTGACGAAGAATCGTATAATTTTAATACAGAGGGGTAACCATCAAATTTTTTTTTACTATTAATAAACTGATAAAACAACTTTGGGTTAGAGACAAGGTCGGTCTGCATTTGAGAAAGATATCTTGTGTATAAGTATTCACACAAAACGGAGAAGTTATTATAAGCTAAAGTGTAGTTAGAAAAATCAGACTCTGATTTGGACCTTAGCAATGTTTGCCAAAGTTTGTTACGTTTATTGCGAAGAGAGCGAAGTTCTTGGTTATACCATGGAGGAGAAGAAGTTATGTTTTTTTTGAGAAAGTATTGGGATCGATTGGGAACAACAGTCAAAAATATGTGCATAAAAAGTAGCGATAGTTATGTCGATATGTGTATTATAATCAGATATACCTACTCGTAAAATCGAAATTTACCCTACCAATGAGATCGTTTAGTTTTTCAAAATTATCTTTACGAAAGTTGAATTTACGATGTGTTAATACGTCAGGATTAATATTAGGCGTGTTTTATTCATTGCTGCATAGCCAGAGCAGCATTCAAGTGCGAATAAAACGATCAAACTTACTCCATATGTCAATTTCAATTTATATTTCAATGTTGGCCATTATTATAGAAAATATCAAAATCTGATGTCAAAGCATGTATGTATGTACATATGTTTAATTCTAAAATTTAATACATAGCGCCATTTTCATTTCAATAATTTAAAGTTCTATCACCAGCACAACTGTCATTTTTTTACTGGCTTCTTTTTCGTCAGCAATCAAAAAGTTGTTGATTGTCTAGGGAAATTTTGCTGCGCTAGCTATGCAGCAATGAATAAAACACACCTATTGTTGCTAACGTATGCGAAGATAATTGAGATTGGATGATGATAACAATCAAGTTTGGTAAGAAGATGACTGCTATTCGAGGCTACGGTGTTATCGGCGTCTGAGGAAAAAATTAAATCAAGCTGTCTTCCTAAGTTATTTTTAACATTGCTCATCTGAGCAAGGCCGGAGGCTTGAAGATGGTCAGTGAATAGAATTTCCTTTTCGGAGATTGCATTATTCGAGATCAAATGGATCTCGTCTTCAGAATTAGTCCATATCAATCGTGGAAGATTAAAGTCCCCAACAATAATGATGTCGTCTTCAGAATTAGTTAGATCAGCAATAAAATCAACTGCATCAGAAAAAAGCTCATACACTGAACCAAAAAGGTACATAATATCAATTAAAAATTTAATTGCGACAATGAACTTTTTAATTAAAACTCGTCCAATAAACTAGTTTCTTGCGACAATAAACGGCTGTTTATTGATTTCATTTTTCCATAATTTTTCAATAAACTGTTTATTGATTTTAAAAAACGTTTATTGATTTTTAAAAACGTTTATTGATTTTTAAAAATGTTTTTTGAAAGAGTTTATTGGCGCAATAAACCGTTTATTGCGGCAATAAATGGTTAATTGCTATAAACGGTTAATTAAAAAACTCAGTTTATTGGCGCAATAAACTCATTTATTGTCGCAATTAACTCAGTTTATTGGCACAATTAACCGTTTATTGTCGCAATAAACTCATTTATTGTTGCAATTAACTCAGTTTATTGGCACAATTAACCGTTTATTGTCGCAATAAACTCGTTTATTGTCGCAATAAACTCGTTTATTGTCGCAAGAAACTCAGTTTATTGGCACAATTAACCGTTTATTGTCGCAATAAACTCGTTTATTGTCGCAATAAACTCATTTATTGTCGCAATTAACTCAGTTTATTGGCACAATTAACCGTTTATTGTCGCAATAAACTCGTTTATTGTCGCAATAAACTCGTTTATTGTCGCAATTAACTCAGTTTATTGGCACAATTAACCGTTTATTGTCGCAATAAACTCGTTTATTGTCGCAATAAACTCGTTTATTGTCGCAATAAACTCAGTTTATTGGCACAATTAACCGTTTATTGTCGCAATAAACTCGTTTATTGTCGCAATAAACTCAGTTTATTGGCACAATTAACCGTTTATTGTCGCAATAAACTCGTTTATTGTCGCAATTAACTCAGTTTATTGGCACAATTAACCGTTTATTGTCGCAATAAACTCAGTTTATTGGCACAATTAACCGTTTATTGTCGCAATAAACTCGTTTATTGTCGCAATAAACTCATTTATTGTCGCAATTAACTCAGTTTATTGGCACAATTAACCGTTTATTGTCGCAATAAACTCGTTTATTGTCGCAATAAACTCATTTATTGTCGCAATTAACTCAGTTTATTGGCACAATTAACCGTTTATTGTCGCAATAAATTCATTAGTTAGCGCAATGCACTCAATTTATTGGCGCAATTGACTGTTTATTGCCACAATAATCGGTTTATTGTGGTAATAAATTCATTTATTAGCGCAGTAAACTCGTTTATTGCCGCAATTAACTAATCAATTGGCGCAAAGAACTCAGTTTATTGCCACAAATAACATATTGATAAAAATTTTAGTAAAAGATTAAAATTTCTATTCATTGATATAAGTATATGTACATATATAAATAATTAAATTATTGATATATATAAATAAATAAAATGTTTAATATATTTTTAAAATTTCTATAAATAATTTACTGTGGCAATACGTACATGTT
The DNA here is from genome assembly GCA_911387755.1 of Chrysotoxum bicinctum. Lineage (NCBI taxonomy): Eukaryota > Metazoa > Arthropoda > Insecta > Diptera > Syrphidae > Chrysotoxum > Chrysotoxum bicinctum. Next base: position 163,635,394 of record OU426987.1, read on the forward strand.
AAATATACTTACATTTTATTTCCAACCTTTCCTGAAATTTTTAAGAATTTTAAGTTCAAAAATGAAACATTTTAGTTAAACGTTATAAGATATTTTATTAAACTATATCATTTATTATTATTATTATTATTATTTTTATTATTTATTACAATATAAACTAAATGTACATTTTAATATAAGCGATAAACAGCATTAGCTTTAAGCTGGACAAAAATTTAAATTACTTTGGAGCAAGTAAACTTTTCATACATGTATTTAAACGAATACAAACTATTCTTTATATCCTTTTTTATAAAAAGTTACAAAACTTGGAAAAGGAAGTCTTAAGTTAAAAATGAAAACTCTTGAATCAAATCCCACGTTGAGGACAACAGTGGCACTAACCAAAATACCTACAACCGTATTATGGTTGTAAATTATAAATTAATAGTTAATAAAAATTGAAATTCGATATTTTATAACCCAATTAAAAAAAGTTTTGGTCATTTAATCATGCTTACCCTTATGACAGAAAGAAAATTGACAAATATTGTCAGATAGTTGATAATTTCTTAAGGTACTAGTACGGTCTAGAACGCCAAAAATCGCACGATTTTTGGGAATTTTTTTCTCGGAAACTTTATTAGGTACTAACATAATTCTTTTTTAAATAAAGAATACATGCGTCAAGAGTACAAAAATTTTTTTTAAGTTTTCGAATTTTGGCTGAATTATAGAGGGTCCAACGTCGACTCATCAAAAAATACATTGTCCCATTACGGACAGTTAATCTCCGGAGCTACTGAACCGATTTTCAAAAAACTTGTCGCAACTTGATTGTTTTTATGTTTTCTAAGATAATTTACCACAATTTGACCAAAAAGTTATGAACACAAAAAAAAAAATCGCGACCCAAAAATGGCCTAAAAAATAGCCAATTTTTTTTTTTCAAAACTTGACATTTTTTTCGTTTTTTATTTTTTAAGCAAATTGTGGTAAATTGTCTCGCAAGAAATCTTTCTTTAAATACCCGATTTTGATTTTTTTGTTTCAGTACAGCCAATCCTTTCCACAATGGGACAATGTATTTTTTGATGAGTCGATGGTGGGCCCTCAATAATTCAGCCAAAATTCGAAAATTAAAAAAAAAAAAAATTTGTACTCTTGACGCATGTATTCATTATTTAAAAAAGAATTATGTTAGTACCTAATAAAGTTTCCACGAAAAAAATTCCCAAAAATCGTGCGATTTTTGGCGTTCTAGACCGTACTGGAACCTTAAATAAAATTGAGTTTAAAAGTACCAAATTTCAGTATTTATCAAACATTTTCATAATTAACAACTGTAATAGCGGTGCTAGTTTTGAAATATCGCATGCCGAGAACCACAGTGACACTAACAAAAATTTACACTTTCGAGTTAATGAGTCAGATACTCGTCTAGTTTCCACACGAGGTTCGCTTATATCACCCATAACTCAAAACTAATTTTTTTTAGTGCCACTGTTGTTCTGAACATGGGATTTGATTCAAGAGAATCTCTAAAAAATTTATTCTTTTATTGCACTCAGGAGGATATGTGCTTTTGTACAACATTTTTGTTTGTTCGGAAAATAGAGCGACTGCATAAAATTCCAAAAATTGGAACTTTGATTTGGGAATTCGAGGTTGAAAAGGAAAAAAGTTTTGAAACAGATGTCCACTGCTCGGATAAAACTAATGAATGGAAACTTCACTCCATCAAAATATAAAAAGATTTCCCTAAAGTTTATAACATCTTTACCCACCAAAATAATGAAGGGTTGCACATTGTCTCCTTTTTGTTGCAGGTACTGGATGTGGTCCTCAGCTACCTGAATTGATCCCGCCACAAAGATAAAAGATTCCTGCGAGTCCTTGATAGTTGGTTTTATCGATGTCTTCATTCCCTTGCGATCTTTTCGCACGAACTTATGTGTGGGTACTAAGTACCCGTGAAGTGCCCACAAGAGAGCAGCATCCCGACAGTCTGAAAATAAGAATGAAAACGTGGATATAAAATTTTGTTATAAAATTATGTAGTACTTAAATAAAACTAGTATAGTAGATATAAACTTTTGTAAAAGATAAGATAAATCGGGTCAATAAATGGGAGCCAATCTCGAATTTCGCTATATCGACCCTTTTCCTGCATTTTATCGTAAGGGATGTTTTAGAAAGAAAATAAATTATTGAATTTTGTTAGTACCAATTGAAGCCATCAAACCTGTTGTCATGTTGCAGCTAAAGCACTGTAAATATTCAATGCTGACTTTAGACATAAGTGGTTATATGGATCAGAAGTAAAATTTTGTTTTCTTCTCATACTTTGTTTGTGTCGCTTACGATAATTTGGTGGAAAGGGTTCGATATTCATTGATGTATAAAGGAGAATGAATATGATATACATAGGTCTTTAAGTGTTACACCAATGTGATGCAACCCATAAAATTATGCCCATTCTCCTTTAGTACCTGTCATTTTTAATACGGAAATAAACTATTTTCGTTTTTAATAGGCAAAAATAAAATAACTACATAATATTCAACTTACTTTCTGGAATATTATCGGATGCTATCTTCTCCAGAACGCCCTTAATTGTTTTCTCCTTAACCCGATCTTCCGTTTTTAAAAATTCTCGTATCTTAGTAAAAACTTGTTCCCATCGATCAAGGAGAGAATTATGGCTTTTAAACATGTACGCAAAATCCATGTCCACCTTTAAGAAAACAAATTAAAATATTTATTCATTGAGTGTATTTTTAAGGCCAGCACTTTTTATGAAATGATTCTAAGAAGTTCCCAAAGTTGGAACTTGTATCAGAAAATTAAAAAAAAAACTTTTGAAAGAAGTATATATCTACTCAAGTTTGACTTACAAATCGAAAGCCAGAAGGAATTTTGTATTGGGGCCATTTCTTAAAAATGTCCGATGTTGTTGTAGAGTTTTTTATATCCGTGAGTCTCGATTTGGAACACGCTTTCCAGCACCTATCAAATTCCTCGGAACTAAGGTTGTCAAATCTTAGTGCTTGATAGCACGTTTCAGCATTTTCTTCTGGAACTGAAAACCATAAATATGTATAACTTATTAGTTTTTTTTTAAATAAATTAATAAAAATAATATTCAAGCTCCTGTTTCTCATCAAATTATATCAACTATTTCAGAAACCAATAGTTTCGCTTGATTGAAATTGGAAAATACTCATTGATGGTAAATTAGTTCAGAAGCTTAAAAAATGACTTCGTAAAGTTTAATCGGACTCACATATTGTTTAGAGTCGTTGATGTGTAATTGATGTAGATGATGAGGAACAGGCCCCAGGTTTCAAAAATAAAATGCACGAAAATGTAATCGACTAGCAATTTTACAAAGGAATGTTATAAGCGAAAATTGTTCAAAAGGATAAAATTAATAAGTATAAATTCTTTTCGTAGTATGAGACAAAAACAGAATGCTATGCAAATATGAATTTATCTAGGCAGTGGTTTCTTTAAATAAATAAGCTTTTATATACAAATTTTTTAAACCTTTTTCAAGAAAAAACTTGATTTTATTATTGTACGAATGAAAATTAAATTTCCAAACAAAAATATTGAGCTGTTTTTGAAATTTTCCACAAAAAAATATTCTTTTTTTTTTTCAAAAATTCAAATTATATTTTTTTTAAGTTTCGAAATGCAATGTTTTTTATTTTTTTTTTAACCAAACCTATAAAAAATTTCATTAAAATCCCTTATGTCGATAATAAGTCATTCAAAATTTTAAAAAAATGTTCTATGGTAGGTACAAGCTGTAATATCTTGATTTCAATTTTTTTTTTATTAAATTAAAGATCATAAAAATTAATGTAAAGAAAAAAAATTTATCAAAATTCTAGGCGCGCGCCGTTTTTTGAGCAAAATAATATTTTTGGAAACCATTTTTAACGTTTTTTAAAACTGTTTTTAAAAATCAAAAAAAAAATATTTTGGAAAATTTTAATACACAAGTGTGTTTGACTTACTGGGGGCTTTAGCATAAAAAAAATTATCTAAATCGGTGGTACAGTTTTTAAGAAAATCAGAAACTAAAAACTAGTTCCATGGCGGGTACCCCCACTGACCATTTTTCTGAAATTTTTGTCAACCATTATCTAGCTTTAACTAAATTAAATTTTTTTGTATCTTTATTTTTAATATATGTCGAACATTTTTGGAGAAAAAAATATTTATAAAATTTCGAAAAAAAATTGTATGACAGGTACCGTTATTTACGGTCTTAAAAAATGTGTGGGGGTAAGACATTTAAAGAAAATCGGCGTTTAGGCTGTAGTCAAACAGACAGAATTGCGAGACCCACTTTTTTAGTCTTCGGTATCATCGTAATGTCAACTTTGATCGAAATCTCGAGTTCGATTTTTTTACGAATGATAACTTGCCTTATAGTACCTATATGTAAGTCAAGTCGCAAGTAAAAATAAATCGCCAAGTGATATTATGTAGGTAAATAAATAAATAAGACTTACCCATTTCGACTTCTGTGTCTGTGTCTACATCCACAGTTTTTTCACTCCTGGGCTTACTTGACGTTGGGGTATTCATTGTTTTTAAAATGAATTTCAAATTGCTATATTTATTGTAGATCTTCCCCCTCTTCCCAGACCTATAGTACTCCTGCAAAATATTGAATATTTACCTTAAAAATATTGCTTTAAAAAAAATTTTGTGTGGGACAAAAAAAACTCTTCTTTTCCACTTTGCAAAACGAACAAAACTTTGAACGACAAGTAGAATAGTATGGTTTTAAAAAAAATCGAGCTTTCGAGCCTCAAAATGTATATGAAGCAGGGTTGCGAATTTTTTAATTAAAAAAGTCCATGTCATAAGTCTGTAGATGACTTGTGAATTAAAAAAAAATTAAATTCAAAAGTTAGTTAGCGACTTATGATTCATAAAAAAAATAATTCACAACCTACTAAGTGACTTATAAATAAAAAAAAATGTATTCTTAAGCTACTTGGTAGATTGGAAATTTGTAAGCTTGTTTTGACTACATAAATTATTTAATTATTAACGAAACAAGTTTTCAAGCTCTTGGAGAATTGTGTGTGTTTTATTTTATCGATATTGCTTTTTATTCTATTGGGTTATAGGGACTGCAGAATCGGTTACTCACACACAATGCTCCAAAAGCTTGAAAACTGGTTTCATTAATAATTAAATAACCAATTGTCAAAACAAGCTTAACCCTGGATGGTTTTAATATGCTATTACAAGAAAAATCAACAAAAAATACCCCAAATAACAAAATAAGAAAAAAATGTGTTCATACAAAAATCACACAAAAGTTATCCTTCGTCGTTTCGACGAACATACCTTTAAAAACAAAACATTTTAATTGATCACAGGATACCATAAATTCGCTCACTGGTAGAGATCAACACCAACTGATGTTGTACAAAGATTGAATTAAAAGGGATGAATAGTTAAAAAGAAATTATACAAAATAAAAAGGGTGTTCGTCGATTCGACGAAGGATAACCATCCAGGGTTAATAATTTCCAATCTACAAACTAGGTTATGAATTAATTTTTTTAAATTCATAAGTCACTTAGTAGCAGGTTGTGAATTAATCTTTTTAATTCATAAGTCTTCTGATTTAATTTTTTTTTAATTCAAATGTCACCAACTATCTTGTGAATTGAATTTTTTTTTTAATTCAGAAGTAACCCAATAGCTTGTGAATTAAAGGTAAGCTTGAGCTAAAAAGTGACTTAAGCTTTTGCAACCCTGATATGAAGTAATGAGTTCTGATGTGATTTTGTTAAATATGTACGTAGTTAACTTCCCGAAGGAACACTTTCTCATATTTAAAAGTGGAAAAGAAGAGATTTTAAATTATTTCACCTCTTTGTAAGGTATTATACTCGTAATTTATTAATAAAAATATAATTAAAATTATATAAAATTGAATTGATTTCTTATAAAAAGGCTTACCAGTTTTTCACTAGGAAATCGTTCAATTATTTCCTTTTCCAATTTATAGCTACCACCTAGTTCAAGATGGATTTTATTCATGATGAAATACTGCGCTATAACACCAATCAACTGATTTCGTTGTTTTTCATTTAATTTTTTTGTTTCGGCATAGCTTTGGGCAATTGAAAGTGCATTTTCGTTGTTACTTAAAATCGTTGATAGTGTTACAGAGCAATTATTAGGATTCGGTGATGAAGTTCGCGATGCTGGTCTGGAAACAGGGTAGGGAGAAGATCTTGAGGATGAACTTGGACCATCGTCAAATAAACCGAAATGCGATCGGCTATAAAGAAAAAGCGACTGTCCAATAGATTCTCTCCATACTCTCAAATTGTTTTCAAATCTGATGAGAGTAGTGTACTTAAACGGCTTTAAAATTTGTGGCAAGTGGTGGCATTCAATTGTTTTCAGGACATTTATATCTACGTCTTCATCTTAAAAAAAAAAAAACATTGGTTAGTTAGTATGAGAAATTCGTATGAGAAAGGAGAATAGGCGGTTTCGTCCCATAGGTTTAACACATAGTGACCTATATAATATCAAGGTCTCGATGAATGAAGTAATTTAATAAACTTAAGAATAAAACGACACTTTTCCAGTGATGTACCTAGCTCATTATGTGTTACACCGATGGGACGAAGCCCATACAAAAGTGCCCATTAAAATGATATTTTTTCGTCATTGAAATTTGTCCGAATGCATTTGCTTTTAAAATTTGAATTGAATGTTCATATGTATTACTGTAGATATCAGTATTTTACATAAAATGAAGCTCCAATATGTGATGTTGCTGTGTGAAAAATATTGTACATACACATCTACAGTCGGTATGCTGCAAAAAGACTTCAAGTCCACTTTTTTGTTATTAGGATCCAGGTGCACCTGAATCTTTTTTGCACCACTATTTGGGTGTTTTGGACATTCAATGAATGGTTTTGATACAATAACTACAAAAGTAAATTAAATAGACATGGGATTTTTTTAAACGGCATAAAACATTGGGCCTTACCAATAATCAAATTTAGAGACGACTTTAATATTTGAGTGAAATGAACCAATATGTAATGAGCTCTATATAGTTAGCCATACATGTTGTAAACTTAATATTTAATTGGACTCTTAATTATGAACCATTTATTATACGGAACTAAAAAAATAAAATTTAACATGTATGGTCAGTTATATAGCGTCCATTAAATAATGGTTAATTTTGCTCAGATATTAAAGTCGTCTCTAAATTTGTTTATTGGTAAGGCCCAATGGGCTTTTGGGATATTTTTGCATCAAGTCGTAAAACAAAAAAATGAACTTGAGCTCTTTTTGCAACATACCGACGATGTTCACTTCTGTGGTGTTTGGTATAAACATGATAAATCCTAAATTAGTTATTTTTCATTTAAGACTCTCAAATGTTTATTAAAATATAGTAAAACAGCTTTTGCAAGTATAAAACTAAATAATTAGTCACCTCTGAACGTATGTACGTCCAGTTTTCATGGATAAAATAATGAAAATATGGGCAGAAAGTATCAAAGTCGCAATAAGGATGGTAGTCTATTAATTACATTTTTTCAATGGAGTTATCATGTTTATACAAAATACAACAGATTATTACTAGACAAATCAAGTAAAATCACAAACCTTTAAAATGTTGGATGAGTTCCTCCTGATTCCAGCTTTTTAAGAGCGCCGAGAGTTCATCAACTTCTTTGGTTGAGTTGGATTGAAGATCCGAGAGAAGTTTTTGCAGTGCGTCATCCGATAACACCTCCACGCTGATGACACTCGATTCTTCCGTATTGCTGTGGACTGGGATCATCTCCTCGCTGTCAGCACACACGTTGATGACGCTCGCTTCTCCCGTATCGATGTGGACTGGGATCATCTCTTCGCTGCCAATACACTGCGATTCGCCGATGCTTTCATCTTCGTTGACCTTTTCTGATGGAATAATGTCGTCGGTGACGGTTTCGTCGTCGGTACTTAGGTAGTCCATTTCCAATTTATCTTGATTTATTCAAAGTCTATAATTTAATTTTTTCTAAAAATTCTCAAGACGAGATTAAAGTTCCTACTGATTTGACTAGGGGTTTCACATTGACTAACTTGCTAATCAAACAGACCAGCTGTGTGTGAACACTCCCTTGTTTGCGAAAAAGCTGTAGTATGAGATCGTATAAGAAATGCATATGTATTTGAACTTCTGATCTATCGAAAATCCTAAGAAAGAATTATAGAGAAAAAAGGAATAATTTAAAGAATGAAAGACTGTTGACTTAAAAAAATCTACGAATCATTTAGACTGTCAATTTTCGGAATTTAAAAATAATGCAGCATTCAAGTAATACATTAGAGTTTTGTTTAATTTGTTTAATGGGTGCTATCGCGAATAAAATTTCTCACGGATTTTTTCCCATCGTGCGTCGATTACTGGAAACGTGAATTATGGTTGCAGTTTCTCTTATAATGTAATGACATCAAAAATGAATATTTCGTGGCAGCGGGACTGTCATTTTGATGAACCAAATTTGAGACTACAAGAAGCAGTTAAAAATTGTGAACATTTCCAATTTTAGAAGATGGGAGAAATTCCGTGGGAAATTTTATTCACGATAGCCCCGAATATGTACATACATATATTAATAAAATAACTCACCTTGTCTATTCTTTCGATATTTAGTTTTCTATAATTTTTCAAAATTATATCTTTGAGTTTTATTGTTTATCTAACAGCTGGACTTGTACTTGTAGTTCGCGTACAATATGAAAATAAAAAGAAGAAAAAAACAAAAAGTTAACAAAAAATTAAAAACAATAAGGACCGACTTTTCTTACGTCAGATAAAAATGTCTGATAGAACAAGCAAACATGGGTTAGTAAAAACGTGTTCAAACGTGTTAAAATTGAAAAATAGAAAATGCACAAATGTTTGTTTATTTTTATTTGTCAGATAGTTAACTGGAGATGAAAAAATCGGATCTAAATCTGCATCAATAAATAGTTTATTTCGGCAAATAATGGTTTATTGTGACAATAAATGGTTTATTGTGGCAATAAATGGTTTATTGTGACAATAAATGGTTTATTGTGACAATAAATGGTTTATTGTGACAATAAATGGTTTATTGTGACAATAAATGGTTTATTGTGACAATAAATGGTTTATTGTGACAATTAATGGTTTATTGTGACAATAAATGGTTTATTGTGGCAACAAAAAGTTTATTGCGCCAATAAACAGTTTATTGCGACAAGCAACAGTTTATTGCGCCAATAAACAGTTTATTGCGACAAGAAACAGTTTATTGCGCCAATAAACAGTTTATTGCGACAATAAACTGTTTGTTGGGACAATAAATAGTTTATTGAAAGTTAACTGTTTTTTGATATGGCAATCTGTTTATTGTGCGAATTAATTGTTTGTTTATTAAAAGTTAAGTGCTTTTTGGTCAACCATTTTAAAATGGGAAATTATTATTAAAATATTCCCAATAAACCATTTTCTGACCAAAAGAAATTCAAATGCGGCAATAATTAGCGAAATCAATTTTATTGTTCAACGCTTTTTTTCAGTGCAAGGAAAAATGCAATACTTACTTATATGGAATTGAAATTAACCACTCGCACAAGATTTTTTTGTAACTTTTTGAATGTATTATATTTTATATTTTAATATTTCTACTACAAACTTATTAATTGTTTTATTTTTAACACAACACTTGGTATACTCTGTTATAAATTAATAGATATGACGTTTACTCACGAAAAACACGATCACGACAAGAACAAGGAATAGACTGAATCGTCCCACAATTCTTATTGTGCGTTTGGGTTAGCTAAGACAATAAATGGTTGTTTGCGACAATAAAAAGTTTATTGCGCCAATAAACAGTTTATTGCGACAAGAAACAGTTAATTGCGCCAATAAACAGTTTATTGCGACAATAAACTGTTTGTTGGGACAATAAATAGTTTATTGAAAGTTAACTGTTTTTTGATATGGCAATCTGGATTATCAATTAATAGTTTATTGCGACAAGAAACAGTTAATTGCGCCAATAAACAGTTTATTGCGACAATAAACTGTTTGTTGGGACAATAAATAGTTTATTGAAAGTTAACTGTTTTTTGATATGGCAATCTGGATTATCAATTAATAGTTTATTGCGACAAGAAACAGTTAATTGTGCCAATAAACAGTTTATTGCGACAATAAACTGTTTGTTGGGACAATAAATAGTTTATTGAAAGTTAACTGTTTTTTGATATGGCAATCTGGATTATCAATTAATAGTTTATTGCGACAAGAAACAGTTTATTGCGCCAATAAACAGTTTATTGCGACAATAAACTGTTTGTTGGGACAATAAATAGTTTATTGAAAGTTAACTGTTTTTTGATATGGCAGTCTGGATTATCAATTAATAGTTTATTGCGACAATAAACTGTTTGTTGGGACAATAAATAGTTTATTGAAAGTTAACTGTTTTTTGATATGGCAGTCTGGATTATCAATTAATAGTTTATTGCGACAATAAACTGTTTGTTGGGACAATAAATAGTTTATTGAAAGTTAACTGTTTTTTGATATGGCAGTCTGGATTATCAATTAATAGTTTATTGCGACAATAAACTGTTTGTTGGGACAATAAATAGTTTATTGAAAGTTAACTGTTTTTTGATATGGTAGTCTGGATTATCAATTAATAGTTTATTGCGACAATAAACTGTTTGTTGGGACAATAAATAGTTTATTGAAAGTTAACTGTTTTTTTGAAATAGAAATATCAGTAAATAGTTTATTGTGACAATAAAAGGTTTATTGTGACAATAAATGGTTAGTTGAAAGTTAACTGTATTTTTAAATGGCAGTTTGGATTATCAATAACTAGTTTATTGCGACAATAAAAGGTTTATTGTGACAATAAATGGTTAGTTGAAAGTTAACTGTTTTTTGAAATGGCAGTTTGGATTATCAATTAAAAGTTTATTGTGACAATAAAAGGTTTTTGAAAATGGAAATATCAAGAAATAGTTTATTGCGACAGTAAAAGGTTTATTGAAATGCTAATTCGGATTTTTTGTGAACTTAAAAATAAATATAGAAAATAACTTCTAATTTTATACATTTTATTTCAAGATCAGATCTTTCAAATAAAAGTTAAATAGAATAAGAAACCAAATACAATTAGGTAGATTAGATTTTGGAAATTGTTAATATTGGTCAATTATTTTATGCAAAAAGAAATCGATTCAAATTTTGAACTCGTTTACTATGGAAATAAACTGTTAATTATATATAAAATTACAACTGGGGCTTAGAAAATAATATTAAATTGTAATAACTTATTTATCGTCACAATAAACGATTTTTAATGCTTAATTCAATTAAAAAGTTTATTGGGACAATGTATGAGTTTATTGCGGTACTAAATAGCTTATTATTTTCCGATTTCGAATTCAATAAACTCAAATTAATTGTCACAATAAAAAGTTTATTGATTACGGAAATCTGAAATCAATAAAAGTTTATTGTGACAATAAAAACTTCATTGCGACAATGAAAAGTAAGTCAATAAACGGTTTTAAGAATTTTTATGACGATTTTTATTTTCAGTGTATGCACTTGTGGGCTGAGACGGAGGAATGTAGCAACACAAGATGTAAATGCAACGATTGTTCAGGTTTATCTTGACACATATAAGTTCCAAATTTAAAATATTGGGAATAACAATTAACGATGCATCCAAATCGGAATGGAGTGCTAAAAGTACACCACGACCTACAGGGTTATTAGCACCTAAATTGGAACTATCAGGAACTAAGATATCCTTCCGAAAAACAGTAAATTACGAGGTGAAAAGCTCATTACTCTCAATGTCTTGGGAAAGATTTGTTTCAGTAAGGGCAAACAAATTATATGGAAGTTTTTGTGAGTTAAGATAAACTTCGGTGGTTTTAGTGCGAAGACCTCGTACATTCTGATAATAAATAGACAGACATTCATGACTATTTGATACATGGGAGGTTTGTTTGTAAGGGATATTTTTAATTACGAAAAACCTGATTTTGGGAAACGTGTGGTCTTAGTTTGGAGCTCAAATAAGCGTCGTAAGCTGAGAGGTCATTAATTACTTGAAGGGGTAAAATATCAAAACATTCATGATATTGAATAAACATTTTTTTCAGGGTTAATAAATCAATAGGAATGCCTTCTTTTAAAATCAAAAGTTCAAGATTAACTCTAGTTATTCCATCGATGCAACTATGTTGTGGTTTATCATGTAAATATGCGAGGTAAAGTCTGACATTGGCATAGGTTTTTGGATCACGGAAACGAGACATAACAAAAAGGATATTCTCGCAGGATTCCGGAAATTGTTTGGCCGATTTCGCTAAGGTATAAGTGGATCTATATAAGAAGATGTTATTAAGGAGGAAGAAGAAAATGGAGGAATATTTGGGTATATTCTGGGAGCGGCTCTTGCATTAGGTAGGGGGGTTGGAGTGTTGAATGGTGTGCAGTCTGACTGTTTATTTAATGAGGGCACAGGTGGATTTGTAATGAGGGTGTGGGAGCGATGAAAGTTTGGGTATTTGATAGTAGAACTATAGGGTAGTTCAGAAGAAGAAGAAGGTGGATGATTTGGTAAGTTAGGTATAGGAAAAGACATATTAGAGGATACATGATTACATCTAGTATTATACTTAAAATTAGAACTTAAACTATTAATAGAAAATGGTTTTTGAATCTTCATCGTACTATTTTTTAAATTTATAGAGGAGGATGAAAATAACCATTCATAAATATGAGGTATAATTATTTTGAAAATTCTAGGACTAAGCCGAATACAAACGATGATATAAAAACTGTAGTTAGTTCTAAAAAAAATTCTAATCCAGGACTCGTTTGCATGTTGACGTGCATCCTTAACGATGAAGGTTGATGTCGTTTTATAAATGCTAGTAGGTGGTAGAAGTGCGGTGTGCGATTTCGATGTTGACAGCGGAGGTTCGGTGGAGACGACCTGAGATTGATGTGATATGGCTGGTAACGGTGTAGGAAGAGTAGATACAGTTATAGTTGAACAAGTATCAAGTAGATGTGCAGCTGATGAACTTTCGTTAAGAGATACAGTAGGGGATTCCAGATCATCAAGCTCAAATAGGAGGGATTTGTTGTTGTTGTTGAAAAACGGTTCGGTTACAGAATAGTCGTTTTATTACATACACGCTTCACTTTTTCAGATACTTCAGAGATGGCCATTCGAGTGGCTACAGATTCTTTTACCAAGATATCAGCAAGAGCTACTGAATCTTTAATCAGCTTACCATATGTAGCACAAAAGTCAATATCAATGAATTTGAGTGCCTTGGATTGTGTCATTATAGTTTTTTGTAAACAAGTCACACTGTCTTGGATGGAGTTAATTGAGACTAAACTTGAGGTTTGTTCCGGTGGATGATTTAAGGATGAGATCGACTTGGTTATATTGGTGAGTTGAGAATCGATGTGGTTGGAAAATGAGTTAAAGTTATCAAAGCAATCGGAGCATTTAGTGAATGATTGTTTAGATATACATTCAATATTATTAAGTTGTTTTTTTGATATTAAATGGTATTTTTCAATGCTTTTAGTGGTTGATTCATTATTATCTGCCAAAAGTTGGTTAGTTAAACTAAAACCATGACGAGATGAAGCTCCTGCTGGCCTGTGGAATCGCTATTCACGACAAAAATGTTGCCATTAAAATTCGCTGCTTTGTTGCCAATTCTCCAGCTCGTGCGTTCTTTAAAGGTAACGCTAGTCATTAAATCTTAACACGCCTGCTGTTAACCAACTTACACACATTTATGTACATAATGTACATACGTTCAAAATTAAAAAAAAAAATTACAAAGCATCCCTTATTTTAAAATTTTCGATTCAATTTTATCCCTCTAAGTCAGGCTTGCCAGATTGGGCTATTTATCGGAAATTGGGCTATCTTTTTCCAAAATTGCCGACAACAATTTCACTATGACAGCCCAATAATAATTGGGCTATAAATAGCCCAAATCCAATCTTGGGCGATATATATTTTCGTACAAATAAATCATATAAATAAAACACTTCGCCCTCTAAACATACGCTTAACTCATTGCACAAGCTGGCATCACTCTTTGTTCTCTGAATGTATATATACATAGGTACTACATATAGGTACTATATAACATTTTATGAATGATTTTAATCAATTAAATATGTAATTATATTGTTAACTCTTCTTTTTTATGAACAAAACATGTTTTTTTTTTATTTTTCGTTGTTTTTTCAGATAAAAATAAATTGTAATTGAAATTATGAGAACATTTTTTTTATTGGTATTGGGCTACTATTTGGGCTACTTTATCGGCTCCGATTTTGGGCTACAAAAATTTCTAAATTGGGCTATCAAAATAGCTGAAGACATGGCAACCCTGCTCTAAGTATGTACATATAAGTGTTTATCAACTATTTGTAATTCGACATTATCTTTCAGAGATTTACATTATGGCTAAGCACTTCTACTACCTTATGCAAAATTCACGAAAAATAAATACAATCGACACTATTTTCAAAATAAGCCAACTTGTTTCTAGGTACATTTTTATATTCTTTTTACATCCAATTAAAATATTCAAAATAATGCCTTAAGCGGTCCCTAGACGCTCAATATTATTGTGCAATATTTGATATTGCACAATATTATTGTCCGTCTATGGATTATATTGCAAGATTGTGCAATATATTGAAGAAAATCAAAACCCTTTTGATATTTATTGCACAATAAAAATATTGTATCGTCTGTGGGTACAATTGCACAATATGTTTTTATTTATTTTCAAGTGTCGAAGAGTAAACACCTCCTCGACTGATTTAAATAGATGAAAATGTCAAAATCAAAAGAGGATGTAAAAATTATTGGATAAAATATTGAACCGTCTGGGGCGCCTAGCCAATAATAATGTACAATAATATTGAGCGTCTAGGGACCGCTTTAAGAATCCACTTTGTAATTCAAGTTTTCATTTACATATATTTCAAATAATGAAGTTCCAAAAAAAAACATTTTGAATGTATGTAAATACATACAATGTAATACTATATTTAAGTAAAAACTATCGGGATTGTAATTTCCATAAATATAAGCGTAAGTTGAACTTATATACATAGGCTGAGTTCGTAATTGCAAAACTGCCGCAGTCCTGCAAAAATTGCGTTCATAATTGTAAACAAACAGCATCATCTCTGCATGAAGCATGAGCATGGCAACATTAATGTGTTCATAAAAGTAGATAAACTTACAGGGGCCTGTTTCTCAAATCATACACATCATACATTGTATGATATTGACAGTTTTGCTGTATGATTTCTGTTTCTCAGATTTGTTGTATGATCCGCTGTCATACAACAATGTATGACCGAAGATTACACTGGAAATATTGGAATGTTGTATGATTCTGTTTCTCAGAAATTTATCATACACATCATACAGCAAATTAACCTACAAATTTTCATACATTTAATACAACACAAAATTCTGTTGTAAACTGCATGTACAACATGAAAAGTAAATATACAAAAGTTAGTATTTTTTGAACTAATAAAATTATAACAATTTTGAATTAATTTTTATTGTTTTCTTTTCTACAGTCGTCAAAAGAACAAACAATTCTAGTGTGCAGTCATTTCTTTGAAAACAAGACATTTTATTTGTGGAAAGTTCACTGGCTTGACCCTCACAAATCCAAATTAGAGAAAGAGAATTTCATGTTTGAAGTGAAATCCACTTAGAAGACTCAAAATAAATAGAACCCCCAGTCTTAAGCCATGAAGCTAGTGCTGTTAGTTTTTAAAATTAATTTGTTCATTTATGAACCATCGAAACATTTTTCTGATTCTTTCAAGAATTTTAATTTTGTAATCAACTATTATTATAATCAATTACAGTTATTAATTTATTAATGAATATAGTAATTCCATGGTTTTATACATAAATTATCTCCCATATTACTTTTAAATTAGTAAAACTTTAATTTTCTTATCTAACAATTAACTTTTTTCTTTCGCAAGAAAACAAAGTTGAGTAATTTATATTAACCTAACACTCAAATAATAATGAAATGTCAGAATCATACACATCATACAACAATACAAATATCATACAACACTTCCAGTGAAATCTGAGAAACAGAAAATTGTATGATGTGTATGATGTATGAAAATGTTGTATGAAATGTATGATGTGTATGATCTGAGAAACAGGCCCCAGTCAACATGCGGTCAATTTGGCATGTGTTTTTTTTTGTGTTGCTGAATTTGCAAGAAAATGGCAGAGGATCAAATGTGAGTATTTTTTTTTTAAATTAATTTATAATCGTACAAATATTGATTTTTACATCTTTGATAAGAAATTAATAACTAACCATCCACAGGATTGAATACGAGAACAAAATCTGGTCCGATGCTATTTGCTATTATGAACTCATTTTTAACAAAGTATGATGACTGCACACATGCTGTTGTAATTGTGTTCATAAATGTATTCGAAGCATGTTTTAGACAGCGCAGGGGCAACAAACATTGCAATTACGAACTCAGCCATACCTACACACATACACACATGCAGGGGCCTGTTTCTCAGATCATACACATCATACATTTCATACAACATACAACATTTTCATACATCATACACATCATACAATTTTTTGTTTCTCAGTTTTCACTGGAAGTGTTGTATGACATTTGTATTGTTGTATGATTTATATGATTCTGGCATTTCATTATTATTTGTGTGTTCGGTTCATATACAACTCAACTTTGTTTTCTTGCAAAATAAAAAAGTTAATAGTTAGATAAAAAAAAACTAAAGTTTTACTAATTTAAAAGTAATATGGGAGATAATTTATATATAAAACTATGGAATTGCTAGACAATCGTGTAAACCATATTCTTTGATTAATAATTGTAATTGATTATAATAGATGATTACAAAAATAAAATTCTTGGAAGAATCAGAAAAATGCTTGCATGGTTCTATTTATTAATCAGAGCATAAATGAACAAATTAATTTTAAAAACTAACAGCGCTAGCTTCATGGCTTAAGGCTGCAGGTTCTATTTATTTTGAGTCTTCTAGGTGGATTTCACTTCAAACATAAAACTCTCTTGTAAAAGTACGAGATAATTTGGATTTGTGAGTGTCGAGCCAGTGAACTTTCCACAAATAAAATTTCTTGTTTTCAAAGAAATGACCGCAGCACTAGAGTTTTTTGTTCTTTGGACGACTGTAGAAAAGAAAACAATGAAAATTAATTCAAAATTGTTGAAATTTTACTAGTTCAAAAAATACTAACTTTTGTATATTTCCTTTTCATGTTGTACATGCAGTTTACAACAGAATTTTGTGTTGTATTAAATGTATGAAAATGTTTAGGTTAATTTGCTGTATGACGATACCTTCCCGTAAGAATGTACTAAGCGACATTTCTAAAATTGTTCAGGAAACGAAAAAAACGAGGAAAGTTCTAGTTGAATCATAGTGTGCTAAGAGACAATTTTGGTTAAACTAAATGGCATCTAACAAACTTTTTTGTTGCTCACGACAATGAGATCTTTATTAATGTCGCTTAGCATAATTTTTTTGGCGGATAATACAAATTTCAGGGGGCAACATTATTTTAATGAGAAAACATGGCAGTTGATAAATTTTTTTATTTGTACTCTAGTTTCCTTTTCATGCATAATAGGTTGGCGAAACCCAGGCCAAAACGTGGCCCTTAACATATAGTATATTTCCTCATCAAAAAGTCATTTTCGGAAAAAGTGTCGCTTAGTACATTCTTACGGGAAGGTATCGATGATGTGTATGATAAATTTCTGAGAAACAGAATCATACAACATTCCAATATTTCCAGTGTAATCTTCGGTCATACTTTTTTGTATGACAGCGGTTCATACATCAAAACTGAAATCATACAGCAGAACTGTCAATATCATACAATGTATGATGTGTATGATTTGAGAAACAGGCCCCAGGTTATATTTTTAAATAAAAAGATTACTAGCTTTTTATGATGATCTTTTATGTTTGATTTTTCCGTTGGGTAATTTAAAATCAGCAACTCTGACAATATTATCCGGTACTGGGTATACCTTTACCACACGCCCCAGTTGCCAAGCTGATCGAATCTCATTTGGCTCAACAAGAACAACTATGTCACCGATTTGAATTTGCTTTGTATTCTTGTTCCATTTCATTCTTCTTGTGATATCTGGCAAATATTAATTTGATTAATTTAAGCTTGAGCTTCTATCAAAGCGTTTCGCAACACGTCATCTTGAAGAATTATGCCTTTCGAAATGAATTTGATACTTTTCTTGATAGATTGTATCAACCATTCCCATGCGCCTCCCATCCACGGAGAATATGCAGGTATAAACCGCCATAAGATTCCTTCATATTTTGCAGCATACTCACTCAATTGATTCTCCATGACTTTTATATCCTTGTCAATAAGATTTTTGGTGCCAATAAAATTGAGACCGTTATTGCTATAAAAATAACGAGTCACAACTCGGCTTATGACAAAACGAGGAACAGCCATAGTACATTGATCCAAACTAAGATCATTTAGTAGCTCAATTTGTACAGCTCTGAAGGTAAGACATGTAAAAATCATACCATATCTTTTCACCGTACCACTTCCAAACTTTACCAAAAGTGTTCCGAAACAATCAACACCAACATGAGTGAATGGTCTTGAATTGAATGCTAGACGGGCTTAGGGTAACTGACTCATAGCGGCATTGCTGGCTTAGCTTTGAGACGCTTGCATTGAAAATATTTAGATATAACTCTAACAACAGCTCTTCGAATGCAAATAATCCAAGCACATTCGCGGATATCCGAGATCACAGAAGAAGTTCCTAAGTGAAAGTTTTTTTCATGATGATGTTCAATTAGTAAATCAACCAACGGGTGCTTATTTGGAAGAATAGTAGAATTCCAAGCAGCGTATGACAAGTTAGTTTTTTGAGCTCGGGAACACATTCTGATTGTTCCATCTTCGTCTAAAAATGGCAATAAACTAAGAATTAAGCTAGAAGAACTTACACAACCATTCTTTTGTAGATTCATCAAGTCATCAGGAAAAGCCTCAGTTTGAATTTTTCGGAATATCCAATTATCAGCGCGGACATATTCATCTGGTGTAATAAAATTTTTCTTCTCAGTTTCTTGATTCCAAATTATGTCCTTGAATCGCAACAAAAATGTCATTGCTCGTACCGAAGAAGTCCATCTTGCTTTAAACCTAGCACTCAGATAATTGTAAGCATCAAAAGAAGGTAACGTATGTT
The DNA here is from genome assembly GCA_911387755.1 of Chrysotoxum bicinctum. Taxonomy (NCBI): domain Eukaryota; kingdom Metazoa; phylum Arthropoda; class Insecta; order Diptera; family Syrphidae; genus Chrysotoxum; species Chrysotoxum bicinctum. The sequence continues at coordinate 163,654,799 of OU426987.1, forward strand.
GGATATGAACTAAAATTTTTGTTGTATCAGAGTTAAATGAAGCCAAACTGGGAGACGCTGGTTTAGTGGGCCATTCAGAAAATGGTAACTTCAGAAATTCAGGACCTTAAAACCATCTTGTTTGCTGATTTCCCATCGAATTGTCAAAACACTTAGTACCATTATCAGAAACATTGTCACTTGAACCAGCGTGAAACCAGCGACTGGGAGTAGTGAAATCAAGAATCTATTCAATTCGAAAAGCAACAAAGGCAGGAAACTTGTAACTGGTAGAATTTATCCAAGAAATCACTGTATTGGAATCTGACAGATATATCTCTTCATCAATACGTATCGTGTGAGACTTCTTGATTGTTGACGCTAAACGAACTTCAAGCACCGCAGCCTGTAACTCTAACCTTGGAACTGAAAGTTGTTTCACAGGAGCGACCTTAGCTTTTGCCATTACAAGTGAAACCTCAACTTCACATTGGGATTCAAAACGAAGATAAGAAACTGCGGCAAAAGCTTTCTCGGAAGCATCAACAAAAGTAATTAGGCTTACCTTGAAATCGTCTGGGTTGCACGAGATATATCGACGAGCGATTTGGAGCTTGTCAATATTCTTTAGTTCTTGAATGAAAGACACCCACCTAATCTGCAACTCATATGAAACTGGATCGTCTCAACTGAAATTTTCTCGCCACACTCTTGAAGAATTATTCTTCCCCGAATGATATAAAGCGAGATTAAACCCAGAGGGTCAAAAATTCTCATCACAGCTCGAAGCATACTTCTCTTGGTGATAGCAGTGCTTTTTGATATCATTTCTTGTAAATCAACATCTTTGGCAAGTTTGTATGTAAAACAGTCAGAGGATGGATGCCATACATTCCCAGGATCTTGGCAACATATCCTTTGCATTCGTTAGGATCAATACTAACTAGTTTAGTGTTGACATGACTCTCCGGCATTTGATTAAGAATTTCACGGCTGTTAGATTGAACAGAAACCAAATCAAAGTTCATAGATTTGCAGATTCATATTGCATCTCTGGTTACTGAAACTGCTTCTTCCACCGAGTCATGGCTGTTAAAATAGTCATCAACGTATGTTCTTTTAGTAAGTCCATCAACAGATTTTGGATTGTCATCCTTAAATAAATTGGCATGATAATTTTTACAAATTGTGCGCACGTTGGAGAACATCTGGGACCAAACATCATGACTTGCATAATAAAAACCTTAGGCTGGCGTGAACTGTCTCCATCTCTCCATAAAAATCTTTGGCATTGCTGATCCTCTTCGTTTATACGGATTTGATGGAACATCTCTTTTACATCAGCATTTACAGCTATATTTCGCTCACGAAATTTAAACAAGCCAGCATGTAACGGAACAAAGTTGTCTGGGCCGTTTAAAAGAAATGTGTTGAGAGAAACTCCATTGACTTTAGCTGCTACATCAGCAACGCATCTTGGTTTCACTGGCACCTTACTTGTATTCTCGATAATGAAATAAGAGGCCATGATTTTTTCAAAATCTTCCTCTGAAGCGATTCTAGCATACCCTTTAGTTAACAATCCTTGAACATAATTATTTTTCCATTCAAGAAGATGCGGTTTTTTCTTCAAGGATTTTTCTAAACCCACAAGTCTGTTAAGAGCCATCGAATAACTGTCTGGAAGTTTCACATTTTCTACACTCCAAAGAAGACCAATTTCATACTGTTGGCCTACCAACTTAAGAGAACATTCCATAATGTCAATTGCCCGACTGACTTCTCGACTAACCAAGTCACTTCTAGGAGGCGCAACCCCAAACTCTTCAGTGGAAAAATGACGTTTGACTAGATCATGTAAATCATATTTTTGTTTTATAGCATCATGAAAGGGGAAAATCATTTTAGGTCTGCAAACTTGGTGGATACAAGAAAGAAATGAGCCTGATGTGGTTTGATTAGCACTACCATACACAATCCACCCAAGAAGAGTTTTAAGAGCACATGGTTCTTTATCCTTTCCATGACGTTGTCTATGACCCAAAAGAAATTTAGCTTGATCCAGTCCAATTAAAATCTTTGGCTTAGCATTTACCAAATCCACCAATGGTAAGCAACGAAGATAAGGATACTTAAGCTTTAATTTAGAGACATCGACAGATTGACTAGGCATATCAAAATCATTGACTGCATAAACGTTTTTCAAAAAATGGCGCTTTGAATTGTTAATACCAGAAACTGCCAAAGTTGTTCGAAAAGAGTTCTCCAAACGAGTTACACCTTTAGTCCATTGCAGATTCAAATCTTCTGGATCACCTTCTAGGCCAAGATCATCAAACAATTCTTTTTCTAGCATTGTCAAGGAGCCATCGTCAAGAAAGGCAAAAGTATCAACAAATGAAGGAGCTTGACACCTTTTTGATTCAGAATGAACAGAAGCTAGTGGCCTTATTAGATCTGGAGGAGTAAGCATTCAGAATACTCGACTTCTTTTTCTCCCACTCTTGGTATAAGCCTGCGCCAAGTTTGGAGGCTAGATTGGTCATCACATACCCGTTTGTTAGATCTGCTTCCCTGTTCAAGGATCTGACATTAGCAACGTACCCATTTTTTTTTTTTTTTTTTTATAATCTACCCGCGCTCAAGGGATTATGATTACCCTTTAAATGTTTCAACACAGCGCGGGCGTGAAGTTAATGAAGAGAAAGAAGGATAGGAAAGATGTGTGGCACGATGTTCTGAGACTGTTGGTGGTTGTCTCAGATATTTTTATCCCCAGGGATGGCGGCTGAGCTAAAGCGGAGAAATGCCGTGTCTTATTTCTATGTCGCTTATAATTCACATTATTTTATTCGTGTTCATCCTTGTTGGGCATACTAGTTTTTACTCAATTACATGTTGTTAGTGTTATGCCTGAACAACATGTAATGAGTAAACCAGCAACCCATTGATGACAATTTTTAGAAGGTTTTTAATGGAATTAAAGCGACATAGACGACGGCAGGGATCGAACCTGTCCATCATGAGGTTGACAGGCGAGCACACATCCATCGCGCCACGGCTACCCCCTTTACTGCCCACAAATGAATCTTAGGATCACTCTTCGATTCAATAAATCTGTTGTCAAATCATGAATTAGGACATCATATCGACCAATAATTACGCGAAGGGAGTCCATGATTGCGTCAGCATCCGATGAATATTTTAAGCGATCACACACAAGCTGGTATGCTTCCCCTTTCAAATCCTTACGGAGACGAGCAACATTTTCCTTATTGCTGAATCTAACTTCCATGGTTGTTGATTTAAAAACCTCTTCAAAATATGGCCATTCACGTCTATTTTCCCCAGAAAACAATGGAAGATCTTGCACATTATTGCGGTTGAGAATTGTTAGCAGGTTTGCCATATCATTTTCTTGAATAGAAGGTTTCACATTATCCCTGATGTGTTCGGGCGATAATGCTATGGGCATGGAATGAAGAGGCTGAGGATTATTATTCAGTAACGCCTGATAATTATCTTGAATTTTCTTAATAATCTCCAACCGATCGTAACCATCGCCATGAACTTTAACACCCTGTCGAAAGTTAGTAGCAATTGTTGGACCTTCTCTGATAGGCTTAGATTCTGACAGCTTAAGCTTAACATTTTCCAGCTCAGCTCGTAAAGCCACGAGTTCTTGGTCACGCTGAGAAACTGCAGCTTGAGCAACTACAGCTGCTTTCACCAAAATGTCGAACTGATCCTCTATATCTGATGGCGATTGTTGAGAATTTACTTCTTTGTCATGCTCAGACTCAGCTATATTATCTTTCCTGAGATTACAGTTTTTTTCCTCACAATACCATGGAGTATCCGTATCGTACATATTGGGATCGAAATCATGGCAAGTATAGTGCCACCAACGATGGCACCTATCACAACTTACCATAAATTCATCGTCCGCTTTTCGGCAACTCGGAGAACTGCAACTTGGCATTTCGTAAGCCAAGAGATAACGTTTCTAATTAGCTTCAATTTAAAATAAAATAATATTGTTGCACCGCTTAAAAAAAATTTCCAACTAATAAATATCGTGTCCAAGTCTTCAGAAAGAATCCAAAACAATCTTCTTGGAAATTATACGATTTTATTTTCTGTTTAAATAAAACATATTTTTAACAAATTTATAACATTTTACAAATATGTACTTACTTACTTACTTACTTACATACAAATTGGTATAACAACAGCGATGAACAAAAATTGAAAATTATTAAAACATTTAAAGAACTAGAAAACTTCTTATGAAAATTTGAAATTAGAATGAAAATTATATGAGAAGTTTCGAAAAAATAATAATAAAAACAAATCAAAGAAAAAGAATTATTAGTAAAATAGCAAGTAATTATTAAACAAGTAGAAATTAATTTAGGATTTTAAAACCAAAAAGATAAAAGATGATAAAAGAAAAATATGGCTTGATGACAATGTCTCAAGTGCAGAGTTGAAGGATATACATAGATCACCAATAACGAGTGCTACAATTTTTTCCAACCTTAATGCTCCAAACAGATCAAACACTTTTTTACGATCTGGTTATCAAGAACACCTCTTTGCTGAAAAATTTTCCGATCATAAATTATTATCGTATAGATGTGAATATCTTGATAATCTATACGAATCGTACGAAACGTTTGAAGAATTAAAGCTTAAAAATTTTATTATTTCAACTTTAATATCAAATAAATAGATTTTGACGAATGTACTCGAAGCTATTGAAGTGAAATGTATCGTAGTGACTTCGGGATCAAACGAATTGTGTAATCGAATTCAGATTTTTGGTTGTAGTGTTAAGAAATTAGAAGATTTTTTCAAAACTCCAATTCCATCGAGCGCGTTGCATATACAGGGTGATTTGCATAAGGTGTGACAAAAAGCTAGGGCGTTCGACTTAGACAAGAAAAAAATCGTATAGTAGGGGGGGTCTATTTCCCCCCGTTTAGGAGGGAGGGGCAATTTAAAAAAAAAATCACTTAAAACAGAAAAAAAAATTATTAGAAAATAACAGTGATACCTACAGAGTAGTACTATAGCATTTTAAAAAGCCAGAAATACATTCTTTAATTTTGTTTCTAAATAAAGTTGTTCGAGTGAATTGTTTTTGAAAAATTAATTTTCAAAATCAAAATTTTGAAAAAAAAAATGAAAATTTTGTTTTTAAACAATTTTTTTTCAAAATTTTACGTAATTCAGTATTATTTTTTTATTCAATATTCAATGCTCTTATTAATTTTTGATCAAACACAAAAAACCGGATGTCAAAATGTTTTGTAGTTTTTGAGAAAATCAAAAATAACAAAAACTACTTTTGTTTTAAGAAAAGCCTTTTATTTTAGTTTTTACGTTTTTGGATTCTTAGGTGAATATACGATTGAAAGGATTAACTTTCTTTTTAGTATTTTTTTAATTATCGGTCTTATAAGCATACAATAATGTGACAAAGTACTGGATTACTCATATTTCACACATTTTTTCATTGAGAACACCTGCGTGAGAGCATTGGTTTAAAATTTAAACTTTTTTATTACGGTGGGGTCGGCTTGGCGACGCGACCTGTTTTGTTGTACAAATTATTTCTAATTTGAATGTCAAGTCGTCAACATATCACGATGTCAAATTACTCTCGTGCCGAATTAACGGATATGCATTACTGCTACGGTAGTATGGTCGAAGTCGTGAAGCGCAAAGACTCTACGCTGAAATGTATCTCAATAGGAGGTGTCCCAGTCATACGATATTTTCAAGAATCCATCAACGTCTTCGAGAACACGGAGTACTGGAGCACCGACGGAGAGAAAGTTCATCTTTTGAATCAGTACACATACAGGAAAGAATTTTGGATATGGTCCGACGTAATCCCTCCCTTAGCACAAGGAGAATAGCTACTATGCTTCAGTTGCCCCAAACTAGAGTATGGGCAGTGCTTCATACCGAGCATTTACACCCGTACCACACTACACCAGTTCAGGAGCTAACCGCAAACGACAAGTTACTGAGAGCTGCATTTTGTCGAAGATTATTGCTGAGAGATGAAACTGAACATAATTACTTTGGAAGGATATTCTGGACGGATGAAGCTCAGTTTACCAGAGATGGAGTAACAAATTTCCACAATTTACATCACTGGAGTAACAGCAATCCGCATAACAAGAAACAACCCAAATCTCAACACCGCTTTAGCTGTAATGTTTGGCTTGGTATTGTTGGACGAACAGTTATTGGACCACGGTTCCTGAATTCAGTCATAAATGGAGAATCCTATCTGCAGTTACTACGAGACTTTCTGCCCGATTTGAATGACAACGTTCCCTTGGCCATAGCAGACAATTTAATCTACCAGCAAAATGGAGCTCCAGCACACTACAGCCGCACTGTAAGGAACTGGCTTGATGAACATTTTAGTGACCGTTGGATTGGAAGAGGAGGTCCAATAGAATGGTTTCAATATTCAGGAACATTTTTGTTCTTATTTCGCAATTGCATTTTTCTGTCACTAGTTAGGGCGTGTAACGTTGCATTATTTAAAAAACATTCGCAGGTCAATATTAATCCAATGCTCTCACGCAGGTGTTCTCAATGAAAAAATGTGTTAATCCAGTACTTTGTCACTTTATTGTATGCTTATAAGACTGATAATAAAAAAATTTTACAAAAAAAGTTAATCCTTTCTTTCGTAAATGCACCTAAGCCAAGCCGACACCACCATAATAAAAAAGTGGCAGGTCAATTTTAAACCAATGCTCTCACGCAGGGATTCTCAATGAAAAAATGAGTGAAATATGATTAATCCAGTACTTTGTCACATTATTGTATGCTTATAAGACCGATAATTAAAAAAATAGTAAAAAGAAAGTTAATCCTTTCAATCGTAAATTCACCTAAGAATCCAAAAACGTAAAAACTAAAATAAAAGGCTTTTCTTAGAACAAAAGTAGTTTTTGTTATTTTTGATTTTCTCAAAAACTACAAAACATTTTGACATCCGGTTTTTTGTGTTTGATCAAAAATTAATAAGAGCATTGAATATTGAATAAAAAAATAATATTTAATTACGTAAAATTTTGGAAAAAAATTGTTTAAAAACAAAATTTTCATTTTTTTTTTCAAAATTTTGATTTTGAAAATTAATTTTTCAAAAACTATTCACTCGAACAACTTTATTTAGAAACAAAATTAAAGAATGTATTTCTGGCTTTTCAAAATGCTATAGCATTACTCTGTAGGTATCACCGTTATTTTTTAATATTTTTTTTTTCTGTTTTAAGTGATTTTTTTTTTTTAAATTGCCCCTCCCGCCTAAACGGGGGGAAATAGACCCCCCCTACTGATGTATAATGCTAATATTGATATTACTGATCATGCATGAATACTCGTAATTACGATAAACTAACGTACTTACTATATGTACCCAACCTAGTGTGGTGGTCTCAGCCTTTGATTGTCTCTCTTAGTTTAGTTGTACGTTACATTTCAATAAAGAAAGTCGAATTTAAGTACACATTAAAAAAAGCCTTTTAATAATATACTTCCAAGAAATACAACATGGCGCAGTCGGTGTAAAGAACAAAGAAAATATGTAACATTAAATGACATATATTAACCATACCAAATTGTTTAAACAAAAATCAAACAAATCAGAAACGAAATAATAAAAACATTTAATACAATGGCAAATTGTGATTTCCAAAAACCTGGTCCATTATTGCTAGATGGCAATGTTAAGGAAAATTGGCGCAAATTTTTTAATAATTGGAAAATTTACACGGTGGCGACGAAGACCGACGCGGAAAGTGAGCCTATTCAAACAGCAAGATTCCTATCGTGTGCTGGAGAGAAAGCCATAGAAATCTTCCAAACGCTCCCAATATTAGAGGCAAATAAAAATAAAATACAGATTGTGATAGATGCATTTGAAGCATACTGTGTGCCAAGAAGCAACGTGGTCTATGAGCGGTATCTTTTCTTTTCACGAAATCAGAAAGAAGGAGAGCCATTCGAGAACTTTTTGTCTGACATAGTAAAATTGGCGGAAAGCTGTGAATTCGAGATCCAGAAAGAATCCATGATAAGGGATCGAATTGTCATGGGCATTGCAGAGCAAAATGTAAGATTACAATTATTAAAGACGGATAATCTTGATCTTTCCAAAGCTAAAGAACTGTGTCGCGTGGCTGAGCAAGCAAGCATGCAGGCACAACAGATGCAAGCTGAACGAGGAGCATCATCATCATCAGTTGCAGTGGTTTCAAGGAATGCCGGACAAAAACAAAATCATAATTATTATAATAAAAACTTAAATTCGCAAGTTCCTAAATTTCCATCAAATTTTCATTCCAGATCTCCAAATCATGTAACAAAGCAAAGAGACCACCAAACTAGTGAAGAAAGAAAACAATTCAATTCAAACCACGTGTGTGACAAATGTAACAGATATCATAATCGAGGTCGCTGTCCAGCTTATGGACAAAAATGTTTGCGTTGTGGCAAGTACAACCATTTTTCATCTACATGTAGATTTAAGAATATTAATAATATTAATACCAATGAAATCAATAATTACAATGAACAAAGTGATGAAGATGAGTCATATATTGATTCTATAGAGGTAGTTGGTACTGGTTTAGGTCTAAGCATCGGTTCGATAGATCAGGTTCGAAAAGGTTGTGAGAGTTGGTATGAAGACATAATAGTTGAAAAAAATTTGATTAAATTTAAATTGGACAGTGGGGCAGATGTGAACGTTGTAACACTAAAAGATGTTAAAAAATTAAATTGTGAAGATAAAATTAAATCGGTAAATACTAAGTTAGAAGCATATGGTGGTTCTCGTATCCCAACAAAGGGTTCAATTCGTCTCCGCACTCAATACAAAAATAAAATTATCGATGCAGACTTCATGGTGGTAGGTAGTGATTCAAAACCATTACTGGGACTTCGTACTTGTGTAGAGTTAGGTTTAATTCAAAGAGTGAATGAAGTGAGCAAGATTAGTGAATTCCTTCATTCAAATAATGATGTGTTTTCGGGAGATGGACGGTTTCCGGATAAGTGCGTCTTGGAATTAAAGCCAAACAGTGTTTCTGTTAGTAAACCTCCAAGACGAATTCCAATCGGTATCAGGCAGAAGGTAAAAGATGCACTTGAAAATATGGAACGTCGTGGGATAATCAGTAGGCGTAATCAACCTTCAGCCTGGTCACACCAGTTAGTGGTCGTAGAAAAGCCAATGGGTCTTTAAGATTGTGTCTCGATCCCAGTGCACTTAACGTGAACCTCAAAGACGAACACTTTATAATTCCTACACTTGATGATTTTTGTGACGTAATGAGAGATTTAAAATATTTTTCAGTGTTCGATCTTAAGGAGGGATTTTGGCAACTTGAGTTATGTAACAAATCAAAAGAACTAACAGTTTTCAGCACGCCGTTTGGTTCTTATCAATATAATGTGTTACCTTTTGGTATTAAAACGGCTCCTGAAAAGTTCCAAAAAATTAAATTCAAAATATTTTGGTTGTTTACCGGGCACCTTTGTTTATATTGACGATGTTATTGTTGGTGGAAAAACTAAAGAGGAACACGATGAAAATGTTAAGAGAGTAATTAAAAGGGCTCGAGAAGTAAACGTTAAATTTAACAAAGATGAGTTACAACTGTGTGTAAATAAAGTAAAATATTTAGGACATGTTTTCACTGGCGATACGATCAGTCCAGACCCAAATCGTGTTGAAGCAATTGTTAGGCTTAAAGAGCCAAAAGATAAAAAACAATTAGAAAGTATTATGGGTATGTTTAATTATCTTCGTGCTTTTATACCAAACTTTTCCAATTTAAATGCACCTCTTAGAGAATTGCTAAAAAAAATAATGAATTTCAATGGTCACCCAATCATAGCAAAGTTTTTAAGGATATAAAAGACACTCTAGCCCAACACTCAATTCTTCATGTTTTTGACCCAAAAAAGCAGATTTTGCTTCAAACGGATGCGTCTCAAAATGGTTTGGGTTGTTGCCTTTTTCAAGAAGGTAGGCCCGTGGCGTATGCATCCAAAAGTTTGACTGACACGGAAACTAGGTACGCTCAAATCGAAAAAGAGTTGTTAGCAGTTGTATATGCTTGCAAAAAGTTTAAACATTATATTTATGGGTATCATTTTATCATAAACTCTGACCATAAGCCTTTAGTAGCTTTAGCAAAAAAAGATGTAGGTGAAATTCACTCCACTCGCCTTCAACGGATGAAATTGAAACTTTCAAAATACGATTTCGAAATAATATATGTGCCAGGCAAATTTTTATATGTTGCTGACTTGTTATCGAGAAATTTCATGAAAGATCCTTTAATGGACATGGAATTGCCTCTTAAAGATTTGGTACATAGTGTAAATATGAGTGATCCAAAAAGAAAAATGTTCGAAGAAGAAACTAGAAAAGATTTGGTACTACAATCTCTCATAGAATTGTATGTAGATGGTTGGCCATTAAATAAACAACAAATTCCGGAAGTTGTAAGGCAATTTTGGCAATTTAAGGACAAAATATATGTTGAAGACGGTTTAGTTTTTTATGAAAATCGAGTCTTCGTTCCACAAACTTTGATCGGCGAAATGCTTGAAGTTCTTCATAAGTCGCATATGGGCATAACAAAAACCTTAAATAAAGCTAAATCCACTCTTTATTGGCCTTATATGAGTAGAGATATAGAAAATATGATTTTGAAATGTCGAAAGTGTGAGATATTTAGACCAGAAAATAAAAAACATTCATTGATTCCACATCCACTGCCTAAAAGCCCGTTCCAAAAACTAGGAGTGGATTTGTTTGATTATGGGGGTAAATCGTATTTAGTGGCAATGGATTATTATTCAAAATGGATAGAACTATACTCTACTACTGACAAAACTGCAGCAAGTATCATCAAAATTTTTGGTAAGATATTTTCAATTCATGGTATTCCACAGAAAATTGTTTCCGACAATCAACCTTTTAACTCATATGAGCTTCGAAACTTTGCGGAAAAGTCAAACTTTGATTTCATATATAGTAGCCCTAGATACCCTAGGTCAAATGGTCTGGCAGAAAAAGCAGTCCATATCGCAAAATCGATTCTAAAAAAAATTAACGGATCAGAAGCTTGTTTAGGAGATGCTCTTTTAGAGTATAGGAGTACGCCAATTCCAGGAATTGGATATTCTCCAGCAGAAATGCTTATGGGCCGCAAGTTAAGGACGTGGTTGCCGATCAAAGACGAAGACCTTACTCCGAAAATACCTTCTAACTTGCGGGGATTATTAGAACAACGGAAAGAAAAAACTTTAATACATAATAATCCTGCTCGACCGCGTAGCGATATTAACTTAAAGGAAGGGGAAAATGTTGTATATAGACACAAAGGGAAATGGGAACCTGCTAGAGTAGTTTCAAAACATGAGAATCCTAGATCATACTGGGTGCAAAACGAAAATAATCAAATCATTCGTAGGAACACTTTTCATTTACGAAAGTCATTGAATAATCCCCACATGAACTTAACTGATGATGAGGAGAGAACACCATCTGCCTCTGCTTCTCAAAATAATAACAGACCATCTTTTGAAAATAATCGCTCTGATAATACACTAAAAGACATCCAATTCATACCACCAACAAACAACGAAGTAAATCAGAACTACGAATCAATGCCACAACCTGCAGAAGAGTATAGTATAAGTAAAAAACCAAACTTCTATAGACCAGAATAATATAAAAAAAAAAAAAAAAAAAAAAAAAAAAAAAAAAAAAAATGGAATATTGAATTAAAATTAATTTTAAAATGTTATTATTGTTATTCTTAAATCTAATTGATGAAGTAAAATGTAAATTGAAAGAAGGGAGATGATGTATAATGCTAATATCGATATTACTGATCATGCATGAATACTCGTAATTACGATAAACTAACGTACTTACTATATGTACCCAACCTAGTGTGGTGGTCTCAGCCTTTGATTGTCTCTCTTAGTTTAGTTGTACGTTACATTTCAATAAAGAAAGTCGAATTTAAGTACACATTAAAAAAGCCTTTTAATAATATACTTCCAAGAAATACAACACCTACCATACGATTTTTTTCTTGTTTAAGTCCAACCTACACGCTCTAGCTTTTTGTCACACCTTATGCAAATCACCCTGTATATAAGGCTAGTCGCGCACTGGCAACTGTGATCGAAATCAAATATGTAGTTTAATCACTAGTTGAAAGAGAACCACGCACTGGCAACTCTTTACTCACGCTCACATTATTTTCTCTCTTGCGCTTATAGAAAACAGCTCAACTGTTGCGAAGGCAATCGTTTAGTTTGTGTCAAACACACAAACTTTTTAGTTGCTCGAATCGAGTTGCTCTAAGTGCGCGGTGTCCCATATAAGCCCATATGTTTCATTTTAGCAACTAAACAGTTGCGAAACTTAAAATTGAATGCGCGCGCCTGGCATAGAGCCAAGTATGTATTAAATGGGAAATTAAGTGCAAATGTTTAAACTATATAGTGCAGGTAAAAACATATCCAGTAACAATAAAACCAATAGTTTATCAATTTTTTTTTTTTTAATTTCAATTTCAATTTATTTCAAAAACAAAATTAAATTTACAAAGATACTGTAATATTTTTGTTAGGTTCGTTAAATAAAACTTATCACTCTTTTTAGTATTTCTTCTTTATTTACACTTTCCAATTCAAAACAGTAAATCTCAATTTATAATCAGCTCAAATACTTTTATTCAATTTAAATCACACTTGTTTAATAACACAATCCAATAAGCAATACTTTTGCACACTTTCACAATCCAAAATCAACTGTGCCTCGCTCACCGTGAACACTCCCTTATATACTCAAATTAGTTGTTCTCGAAAGTTCTTGTCTTGGAATGTTCTAGATGGTTGGAATAAGGGGAAATACATTTGACATTGGAAAAGAGCTTTTTGTTTCTTCCAGAAATTAGATATGTAATTTTCCAACAGATGGCGCTGTAGTAGTATAAAGCTCTGTTCACAACAATACATTAAGACAAAATCTTTTAGAGTATCAATCAATTTAAGTAACTTAACATTTCTTAATAATTCAAAATATGAAAAAAAAACAGTAATAATTCCGAAAGCAAGAAAAAAAAAATAATGTAATTATGTAAACTATAGATACAAACAGTTAGAGAAAAAAAAAATAAATATAAATATACATATTACAACCTTTAGTCCAAATGCGTTTCGCCCAGGTACGACAGTTGGGCTCATCAGTTAGATGCTGTCGTACCCTTCTAAGACGCGATATATTAGTCGATGGTTATCAACACACATACGATTTACAGCATGAATGCAGTGTAAATTATATTTTTCTATATTTTTGGTTAAATTCAGACACCTAGAAAATTATGCCCGTGGTCTGGCTAATTTAAGAAGAAGGGAAACAAAAAATATAAAAACAACAAAAATTGTGTTTATAGTTTTTGTTTTTGTTTTTGTGGACTCTATTGATTAAAAATCAAATTGAAAGTTTTTGCGACCTTTAGTCCAAATGCGTTTCGCCCAGCTACGACAGTTGGGCTCATCAGTTAGATGCTGTCGTACCCTTCTAAGACGCGATATATTAGTCATGCTGTAAATTGTATGTGTGTTGATAACCATCGACTAATATATCGCGTCTTAGAAGGGTACGACAGCATCTAACTGATGAGCCCAACTGTCGTACCTGGGCGAAACGCATTTGGACCAGCGTTGCCGCCAAAAAAAAAAATTTCGTGCCACACTCTTTGAAAAAACGTGCCATTTGTGACATTTTCGTGCCATATGAAAAAACCTCAAGTTATTCTTTAAAAATAAATTTTAATTAAATACTATTACAAACAAATAACAAACAAAAAATCAGTTCCTCTATTCGTGTATAGGTATTTTCCAGAAACAGGAGTTTTTGACATGTTCATAATAAGTAAAAAGTTTGTATTATTTAACTACCTATTTCACATCACATGATGAGTACCTATTTTTATTATTAAAAAATATAAAGACGTAATAAAGCTTTGTTATAATAAGTTAAACAAATAAATTAGCTGGAGGTTTGAAATTTTAGCAATTATTAGGCTAAATAATTTCATTATATGACATCATAGCATTAATTGTTTTGTATATGACAGTCTGTTTTTGTTGTTTGTTTTAATATTATTTAGCCTTGAAAACACTCGCTCTGTTGATGCACTTCCGTGAGGCAAACTAAGAAGAATCAACATAAATTTTGAAATATTAATGAACATTCCTTCGTCAATATTGTTTTTTAATTTGTACAACTTAACCTAGAACGTTTTGGAATCTTCAAGAAAAATACTTTCGGCTAGTCCAACCTGAATTTTTTTTCTTATTTCGCCAAAAAGAACATCTTTCTCGCACTCTAATAGATGATAAAATTCTGATACCAAAATATTGAAGTGTGGCAAAATACTTTGTATGTTTGAATTATTTTTTTAAGGTTGGGTCAATAATCTTAAGCGCATTTAGGTAAAATAATAAAAAAAAAAACGTGCCATATTGAAACTTTTCGTGCCACCGTGCCACGAGAAAATTTCCGTGTCAAAATGGCACGATCGTGCCACATCGGCAACGCTGATTTGGACTAAAGGTCGCAAAAACTTTCAATTTGATTTTTAATCAATAGAGTCCACAAAAACAAAAACAAAAACTATAAACACAATTTTTGTTGTTTTTATATTTTTTGTTTCCCTTCTTCTTAAATTAGCCAGACCACGGGCATAATTTTCTAGGTGTCTGAATTTAACCAAATTCCCCTAGAAAAATATAATTTACACTGCATTCATGCTGTAAATTGTATGTGTGTTGATAACCATCGACTAATATATCGCGTCTTAGAAGGGTACGACAGCATCTAACTGATGAGCCCAACTGTCGTACCTGGGCGAAACGCATTTGGACTAAAGGTCGCAAAAACTTTCAATTTGATTTTTAATCAATAGAGTCCACAAAAACAAAAACAAAAACTATAAACACAATTTTTGTTGTTTTTATATTTTTTGTTTCCCTTCTTCTTAAATTAGCCAGACCACGGGCATAATTTTCTAGGTGTCTGAATTGAACCAAAAATATAGAAAAATATAATTTACACTGCATTCATGCTGTAAATTGTATGTGTGTTGATAACCATCGACTAATATATCGCGTCTTAGAAGGGTACGACAGCATCTAACTGATGAGCCCAACTGTCGTACCTGGGCGAAACGCATTTGGACTAAAGGTCGCAAAAACTTTCAATTTGATTTTTAATCAATAGAGTCCACAAAAACAAAAACAAAAACTATAAACACAATTTTTGTTGTTTTTATATTTTTTGTTTCCCTTCTTCTATACATATTACAATCAAAAAGAATGTATAGAGAACAAAAATATAGAAGGCTAGACCTATAATAAACTTAAGATTGATTTGAATAGTGCAAAAATAGTTTCCTCTTAAAAGCTGTAGGCATGGTAGTTCTTTGCAATTCATTTGGAAGTAAATTCTACAAAAGAATTGCAGATACGTAAAATGAACGTTCTGCAATGCTGCGTGAAAAACGAGGCATAATAAGTTTAAGACCTCTTTGTGAATGGGCAAAATTGATGGTTTCACTTAAATAACTAGGACATCTATTATGGATGACACTATGGAGTTTCAAAACAAGTCTAAATTTTAAGTACTCGTCAAGACTCATTCCAAAGAGAATGTGTCGTAAATGAGATACACTAGAATACCTCGGAATAGAGTAAATAAATCGAATGCAATCATTTAGAGCAACATTAAGTTTGCGTTTACACTCACAGTCCAAAATTGGGTATACTGAATAGCTATAACTAAAATATGGCAAAACTATTGATTTTATTAAGTGTTTCCTCATATTGGGTAACAAAAAATCAGATGAAGATCTCAGAGTTCGTAATCCATAGTAAATATTTCTAATGGTTTCTCAGATTGCTCTACAGCAACTCACACTTCCATTTATTATATGTATATCCTTATAATTTTACTTCCTTTACATACATAATAACTTCATTATTGAGGACAACAGTGGGAAAATATGAAGAATCAAGCTCATCTCTGGAGCATAACATAGCAACAGATTTAATAGGATTAAGCTTTATAAGGTTATTATTAGACCAAGTTTGGATATGAGTTAGATCCTCATTTAACCTAGCTATGCAGTCTTCCGTCAAACCAATTTTACGAAAAATGTAAATTACTACATCATCAGCATACAAATGAACTCTGCAATTAGTAACTACATCAGGAAGGTCATTTATAAATAACGAAAATAAAAGTGGACCCAACACTGAACCCTGAGGAATTCCTGCATTGCTGATCAAAGGATTAGAAATACCAACCTCTGTTTTTATTTGCTGAACTCTATCTTTTAGGTAGTTACAAATCAGACCAAAAACATAAATGTTAAAAAAAGAGCCAAGTTCTTCTATACAAAAACCTTTGTGTAACAAGTCAGCCGTGAAAAGTAATGATATCTAAAAGTGCGCCAAGTTCTTACTTCATGAAGATTTAATACCGAATATTTAAAGTAGAATAATATTGAAACAGCTACAATGTAATAGAGAAATTTTATTATTTAATGATTACTGAGTAGGCTTACTGGTCAAGTTTTTAAAACCGTTTGAATTGGGCATAAAAAAAAAACTTGCCAAGTAAGCCCATCAAATTTTACTCAGTAATCATTAAATAATAAAATTTCTCTATTACATTGTAGCTGTTTCAATATTATTCTACTTTAAATATTCGGTATTAAATCTTCATGAAGTAAGAACTTGGCGCACTTTTAGATATCATTACTTTTCACGGCTGACTTGTTAATTGTTAAAACACTAATACAATCAAATGAAAAAGAAGAAGAGTTTTCAGTCTCAGAGATTGAAAAAAATTTCTTGGGGAACAATGGACCTTGACACTAAACGGAATAGAGCATTAGACATTACTTCAGCGCTAAACGGACATTTACTTTTGTTTTTATCTTCTTTGACACCAAGTTTCTTCAAGTTATTCCAAAGTTCTTTGGAGCTAAGAGAAGGATCAAGTTTTTTTAGTAAGAATGCGCGCTTCGCGGAACGAATGCTAGAATTGACTTTGTTTCGCGAAAATATGAACTGTCTTTTATAAACGCTCTCTTTCCCGAATCAGACGCTTAAGACTATTATTGAACCAAGGACATCTATCTGTTTTCAATTCCCTAGTAACTATTGGAACATAGTTTTCATATAGCCGACCTATTAAACTGTTAAATAATGAAACTTTGACATTTACGTCCACAGAAAAATAAATTTGATTCCATTCAAGGCTATTGAAATTCATCTTTATATCCATAAAGTTAAAGTCACGATACGACCTGTAGCTTATTGTGCGATTTGTGTTTGTCCTGTCCACATCAAACTGAAAAGAGCAAAATATAAAGTCATGGATGAAATCTGAAGTAGGTCTAATCTGATCATTTCCTAGAATTCGGTGCCTTGAGCTAGTCAAAAACATGTCTAATAGAGAGGGATTTGTGTTTGATTTAAAACAAGTTGGCCACCTATTGTTAACAACTGAAAGACCCAAAATATCGCAGTAATAGTTAAATAATCGCGTAAAGCTGTTGTTGATCAAAAAGTTAACGTTAAAATCACCTCCGATTAAAATGTCACTGTACCTCGGACCCAATTTAAATAAAGTTTCTTTCAATTCCCACAGATTTTCTTCTTTAAACATATTTGGAGGACTATAGATACCATAGCTACAAGTAAGCACATCTCAAGAGTGTTCCTAACTTCAACACAAATAAAATTAATATTAGTTGCATTTGACCTATAAACTGTAGATGCTGAGATATGTTCACGAACATACATACAAACACCACCCCCAATCCTATCTTTACGGTCATTCCTGTGTATATTAAAACCAGGTAAAGACACTGATGCGTCAGTGATATTGATATTCAGCCATGATTCCGACACCATAATCACATCCAACTTAGAGGTACTAATCATTTGATATAATATAGTATATTTAGCCCGAATACTTTCAGCATTCAAAGAACAAATGCTGAGGCCATCAAATGCATCACACAACACATTCAGAACGCATCTTACGTTATCAGGATCTATACCAATAACCATAATTACATAAAATAGTTAAAACCACCATCACCACCAACATAAAAGAGGAAAATATTTGCACACAAAAAAAAAAAATTCAAATCAAAAAAAGAAATATATTCAAAGGAACTAGAAAATCGGAATAAGAGGATATATTTTGGATTGGTTTAAAAGCTATTTAGCAAATAGGATTATGAAAGTGAAGATATCTAATTCAATAAGCCAAGAAAAAAATTTGCAGTATGGAGTTCCTCAAGGATCTATCCTGGGGCCTATTCTATATATTATATATGTAAATCAAATACTTACAATTTTAAAAAACAGTATCGGCTTTGCTTTCGCGGATGATACTGCAATAGTAGTCAGCCACAGAGACTTATCAGCAGCAACCAGGATTATGCAAACGGAATTTGATTTGATCATACGGTGGTGTCACGATTTTGGTCTTATAATCAATGTTAAAAAAACAAAATTGATGCATATCAGACCAGCACATGTACTGAAAACTAAAATAAACATTAAATTTCATGAAACAAAATGCATACATCGGAACGCAAACAACGAAAACCTTAGCTACGATGATAGCTGTCAGGAAGTGATTGAAAATGTTCAACATTTCAAGTACTTAGGTGTGTATGTTGACTGCTTTTTCAAATGGGACTTACATATAACTCACACATGTAAAAGACTACGAAAAGCAGTATATGCTCTACATCATTTGAGTAATTATACTCCATATAATGTACTCAAGCAAGCTTATTTTTCGTTAGTGGAGTCAATTTTAAGATATGGTCTATTAGCATGGGGAAATACAACGCCTACATACTTACAAGAGCTGCAAAAAGTACAAAATCGCTCTGTTAAAATTTTGATCAGATCAAAACATGGAATAAACTTGCAATATGACTCAAACCACCAGAGAACATACAAAGAACTAGGACTATTAAACATAAAACAGCTATTTGAGCTAAATATCCTCGAAGAATACTACAACGATCAGCACTATAAACGACAAATCGATCACCAATTCAACACGAGAAGAAGAGCACAAGGCTACCTGCAAACACCAAGGTACAAGAACTCTTACGGCAGGCAACAACTATCGGTTATTATTCCGGAAACATTCAACCAGATACCCAGAGAGCTCCTCAACATATCCTCAGATGGGTTAAGAAAGAAACTATTAAGGAATCACTTATTAAATTATTAAATTAACACTATCAAAAAAAAAAAAAAAAAATTAGTTTTTATTTAATATTGTAATTTATTGCTTTCAAGAATACTTAATGATATAAACAATCAATGTATTTAACCTTCTGCAGAAAAGCCTATCCAGGCTTCGCAGATTTCTTTTTGTAAACAAAATGTATAAAATGAAATAAAAAATTGAAATTGAAATTGAAATAAGATATAAAATTAGAGTTGATCTAAATAGGAAACTTATAGAAAAATACATTTTCATCATCTTATTGCCAAACATAAATGTAAGCTCTATTTTAGAAATTCAATTCAAAAGAGACTATTTACATAAAGTGTGCATAGGTTTTATAATAAGATACTGAGAAAATTAAAATTGGAATTTGAACTACTCATACATTATAATCAGCAACAGTACCAGCAGCAACAGATACAGCATCCCCATAGAGAACAGATGGACACGTATTGGTGGCATCTTTCTCATGAATATCCACAGCAACTTCATTGTTATCAACGCAACTAGCAACACCATCAACAACAGATGCATCAGCAGAAACAGCAACAGACTCTTGCACACCCAAAACAGCAGCAGAAGCAACAACAACATTAGCAGGTGAAGAGAAAACTTCAAGATTCTTATCTCTATTCCTCTTAAAAGCAGAAGTATTAACGGTATCAGTGGTAGGATTACCTAAATTATCATCAATAGACCGAAAGAATTCAAGGGAATTGATGCCTGTGATACAGATAGGCTTTTTGTTTTTTTCATTCGTTTGCATAACGTAAACTCTCTGATGATGAACTTGAGTCTGTGTCGCAAATATTTGACAAAAATAATGTAGTATTTATTCTTTTGCTTCACACTTTAATTTAAAATAGTCTGAAGAGTAAAAATAAATACCATAAGCTCGGTTCGCTTTGATAATGCACATACTTATGTACATATATGTATGTTGCAAACATTTTCGTGTCAAGATGAGGTTTTTTAAAAATCTTCATTTAACCATTAAGTCCATTTAATGATTCTTTTTATTTTTTTTAAGAACATTTTTTTTGAAAGCATAATCAAAAGGAATCATTGAATTGAAATCAGTGCTTTGCTACATGTTTCATATGCTCATATTATTATGTTTACCATATGTTTATCAAAGCTATTGTTTATTTAAAAAATTTTTTTTTAAGAATTTTTGATTATTTGAACTAAAAATACATCCTTAAGTAGATTTGATAATAAGATAACATTAAATAAATACTCGTTTTGAATTGACGTTTACTCTGATAGATGTTCCAAATATTCTCTATATTTGTATTCTTCAACGTCATTTGACATTTCAAACTTTTTCTTTTTTGGATTTCTGTTTCTTGATGCCACTCGTTTATGTTTGGTTGGGAGCTGATTCCGGTTTTTCATTTTGCTTTGGAAAAAAGCAGCCAACTCTTTATCGCTGTAACTAGCATTAGTTTCCTCAGGGACTATGCCTTTGAAAAAATTAAAAAAAGTATGATGCTCCTGAAGTGCAAATTTTGGCTTTCCTTCATCTTTGGTTCCACCTGCCCACGAAGTATATTGCCAAAACTCATGACATATTAGCAAATCGCAAAGCTCCAGACAACAGGACCGTACTTCAGCTGGCTGTCTTTTCCCGATCCTCACCAGCAATTCCAAACGTAATTGTTTTTCCCTTTCTTCTGATTGCTGCTCAAATTGGTTTAAGCTTGCTTCATCCTGTATGAGTTTTTCTTCAGTTAAAATTTTTAAGCCGCCGCCGAAATCATTTTTTGAATTTGAAGTTTCTATAGAACTGATTATCATATTAACTGCATTAGTAAGGTAAATCAGTTTGGTTGATAGTTGTTTTAGTTGTCCGATTATGAAACTTAAAAGTATAGAAAGATCTACTGATGAAACCGTTTTCAAAAAATATGATTTATTTTTGCGTTTCTCCAGCTGCGAAGTTTGGTTGCACCGATAAGGTAGTTTCAACATTATTTCTTATGCTTACAGGTGTTGCTGGTCTTCTTGTCGGTGTATGTATGTGCATCCTGAAGTACTACATAATGGAGGCCTTGATTCCCTTCCTGATACTGGTACGAGCTAGCACCGGCGGCCTCTTCGTAGTCCTCCAGATATTCCGACATATTTGTCGTTTCAGGTGATGTTGGTTCAGGTCCATTTCCGGAGGATTATTTAATGGCATTTTCTGAAAATTAATTTAATAATAAATAATATCACGCAAGTTATGTCTTACAGATTTGACTTTCTGAAAAACTGGTGGCAGTTGAAGCTGTACCATCCTGTTGGAAGCGTCACTCACGCTGTGTTTCATGCTCCTTGTTCTTAACTGGTTTGCATTTATGCCTTGACCTTCAGTGTCCGTGATAAACTGTTCCAGCATTTTATCTAGCCTTATAGCTGCTTCATTGTAGTCTTCATATCCCGTTCTTTTTATCCTTGCCATTTGGTACGACAACCAGTCCACCTCGGGTTTTGTGTTGGCATCTTTAATCATGGTATTCATGTTGTTTTTTGGAAAATACACTTTTGTTCCAACAACCCAAGAACTCGGAACAATGTTTTGAGGACTCCTTAACATATTGGTAGTGTACTTATGTAAAATACATATTTTTTTGTAAAGGGTGACATTGTTAAACGTATGTATCTATATGTATTTAATATTAAATTATATTTACAAATTTGTATGTTATATTAGTTAAATACGTTAATTTATATTTTATATAAAAATATTCAATGTAATTTTTACACATACTGCTTAGACATTGAAGTTTTTTCCATGTTATAAGTTAATTGCGTCGAATGAAGAGAAGAAAAAGTTAAAATTTATCAATTTTAAAATTTGTACCCCTCTGGAATATGTGCATTTGATATACAACTCTGAGCTCTGGCCTAAGGGTATTCGTATTCGCCCATTTAATTACAGGCCAAAAAACGATCCACAACCGGAAAGAACTCAAACGACCTAGGTATTGCTCTTGCTGGTGTTGTTGTTGCCGATGTTATTGCTGATGTTGTTGTTGTTGTTGTTGCTGATGATGTTGTTGCTGCTGATGTTGTTGCTGGTGATGTTGATAGTTTAGACGACTTTGTTGTTGTCTCTGGTGATGTGAATGCTGATGATGCAGATATAAATAATTTTGATGCTGTGCATAATGATATAACTATCGACGAAGCTAACGTTGATGTTATAGATGATCTCTTGGCTGATGTTATTGTTGCCAATGAATTACGCTCAAGAGTAGTTTTTGTTGCTGACGATGCTGTCGTGAATGTCGCCGTAGATGTTGCTGCTGAAGCTGTTTTTGATCAAGAATTACTTAGTTTTGGTGATTTTAATATTAATTATCAAAATGTTGTTGGAGTAAGAACTAAATTAAATAATTTATTTTTATATTTTGCTACTTGTAATTATCATATACGAGTAATAGTTTTAATTGAAACCTGGCTTAATGATAGCCATCATACAACAGAACTTTTTAATTGTGATCAATATGCTGTATATAGGAAAGATCGTTGTTCAACGAAAACTGGTCTTAATAGAGGTGGTGGAATTATTATCGCCATTCAAACTAATTTTATTTCGAATCAAATTGAATTGTACTGAAGCAATAATGACACTTGTTTCGATATTGATCAATTAATTGTTAAAGTGCATCTTAGAAAAAATGTTTATATATATCTCCGCTAGCTGCATTCCACCTGGAAGCCCATTAGATTTATATAATATTCACATTGAAAATTGTCGTAATTTGTTTAATTCCTTAAATCCATCTGATCATATTATTTGTTTGGGCGATTTTAATATCGGTGATGTAAATTGGAAATTTGATGCTGAAGATAAATGTTTAATTCCTTTTAACGTTAAAACTGAAATTGAGTGTTCTGTAATAGATTTTTACAGCCAGTTTAATTTATTGCAAAAAAATAATGTTTCTAATTTATTGAATCGCATATTAGATTTAGTATTTGTTGATGAGTTAGAAGTAAGCGTTGACAAAGCTCTTTCACCGGTGGTACAAAATTCTCAGCATCATATTAGCCTAGTCATAGATTGTAAGCTCTCAGCCTATTTTCAAACAACTAATGATATCGATTATTTTTTTGATTATAAGCGTGGTAACTTCGATGCAATGAATTTATTTTTAAACTCATTACCGTGGGAGTCCATAATAGAAAGCCAAGATCTGACCCTAGCGTTCGTATCTTTTAAAACTTACTTAAAACAAGCATTTGAAAGTTTTATTCCGAAAAAAAAGTAGAAAGAATTCCAACCCACCATGGTATAATCACAGACTTTCTAAGCTCAAAAATAAAAAAAATAAAGCATACGAGTATATCCGTAAACGCTACAAAAAAGACAAAAATAATTTGGTTTTCAGACAGAACTGTTTTGTAATCGAAAAGTCTTTTGATGTCTTAATAAATTTTTTTATGGTAATTAGTTTCAACAGCTGAATCCAAAGTTAAGAAAGACAGCAAAAGCTTTTGGAATTTTATAAACTCTAAAAGAAAATTTAGTGGTTTACCAAATTGTATGGAGTTTTCGGGTTCTATATCTAGTGATTTGCAAACTACCTGTAATCTTTTTGCAGATTATTTTGAATCTGTTTACGCAGTTACGTCTCCTAGCGAGCTTCCTGAATTTACTCCATCTAATGTAGTTGATATAGGAATTATTCAGTTAGAAATATCAGATGTACTTGAAGCGTTAAATGGTATTGATGAAAACAAAGGACTTGGTCCAGATAGTATATCTCCCAAGATAATCAAAAAATGTGCAACGTCCCTTGCGTTACCTTTGTTGCTAATTTTCAATAAGTCTCTGAAAGCAGGTGCATTTTTAAATGAGTGAAAAACATCGTACATATCTCCGATTTTTAAGTCTGCAGCAAAGCAAAAAATATGTAAGTTATCTATTATTCCTAATATATTTGAAAAAATTGTATGTGAAGAGCTCATTTTTCTTACAAAACAAATAGTATCTCATTCTCAGCATGGATTTGTTTCCAGCAGATCCACAGCTACAAATCTCACTATTTTGTGTGATTCAGTTGTTAGTGGATTTGAAAGTGGTCTCCAGACCGACATCATCTTTACTGACTTTGCCAAGGCATTTGATAGAGTTAACCATGATATATTATTATACAAATTGTCCAAGCGTGGAATCCACTCCATACTTTTAGAATGGATACGTTCGTATCTTACTGATCGAACCCAATTCGTTAAGGTACACAGATATGTTTCTAAGTGCATAAAAGTAACCTCGGGCGTCCTTCAAGGAAGTCACATTGGTCCTTTGTTCTTTATTTTGTTTATCAATGATATTTCTGACATTTTCCAGTTTTCCAGGTATTTATTATATGCTGACGACGTAAAAATATTCAGAACTATAAATTCTCTAATTGCTTGTTATTTATTGCAAGAAGATTTATGTGAACTTGCATCATGGTGCAATAAAAATCTTCTTTTCTTAAATGTAGCCAAATGTCATAGCTTTATATGCTCAAGGAAAATTGCACCAATAGTATTTGATTACACTAACAATAATATAACATTAGATAAAGTAACTGAAAAGAAGGATTTACGAGTCATATTTGAAGTTCACATTTAGTAGTCACATTGACTATATATGTAGTTAATAAAGCATATAAAATGTTGGGTTTTCTAAAAAGGAACACTAGAGAATTCTCCGATTCATATGCTTTTAAATCTCTTTATATGGCTTTTGTGAGATCTACCCTGGAGTACTGTTGCGTGGTTTGGAACCCGGATGCAAATCATTCATTGAGAATTGAAAGGATTCAGAGAAGTTTCACAAGATATTGTTTTTTTAAGCTAAATTGGAACATTATTATGCCTGCATATAATGTGAGATGTTTGCTTTTTGGTATGCAAACGCTTGAGGTCAGAAGAAAGTATTTTTCTATTATGATGATAAAGGATATAGTAAGTAGTCACATTATATGTCCTTACTTGCTAGGGCAAATAAACTTTTATTTTCCCAGTAGAGGCCTTAGTATAGGCTTTCATTTACGGGAGAATTTTTCTAGAAGTAATTATGGTAGAAATGTACCGATTATGCGTTGCATCAGAGAAACTAACGCTGTTATTGAAAAGATAGATATTTGTATGCACAGTTCACGAGAAACTTTTAAAAACCATGTCATGTTAATTTTGTTATTTCATTAATTATTGTGATATATGTTAAATTTATGTTTTCTGTATTTATGTGTATTTATTTTGAATATTTATTATATCTTTAAGTTACTATTTTTCGTTATTTTTATTTATATTTATGTAATCTAAAAGAGAATGTTAATCTCAGATTGATGAAATAAACTAAACTAAACTTTATGTTTTATATAATTTAAATAAAATTGTTTATTTTATAGCTTTTCGTTTGATAAATTCGGGTTTGTATCTCAAATTTTATTTTTTACGTGCCAAGTGCTTAAGGATTTCAGATTTAGTTTTTTTATCATTGCATTGATTATTTTTGTATAGTTGTCAAACTGATGGGTGTCAATTTTGTATAGTGGTGTAAGTGGAAAGAGAAATATGTCTTTGCAGCAAAAATCTAGACGTAAATGACTAATGAAAAAATGAATGTATTATCCGTTTTGAATTTGTATTTGCGTGAAAGAGAAAGACATTATTTATATTTTTGTCTTCCTCAAAGTTGAAACTTTTTACTGGAAAAAAAATATCTTGAAAACCAGTTTAAATCATCTTCAGAGGTTATAATCAAAAACTGATCTTAATGAGCTCTAAAGAATACTTAGAACTCTTTGTTCAATACAATAGGCTCCTCCCATTTGGGCCCTTTTGGGTCTTACTGACATCTTGAAGAGTGTTTGAAGAGGTGAAATCACTTGAAAAATAACTTTTCAAGATATCTTTAAGAGGTAATTGTGTTGCTTGGGCACATACATATGTATGTATATACCACCTCTCATTCCTCTGAAGAGATGTTCTTCTTCGCTAACAAAACCATTAAACCATTGCGTAAGCTCATCCATTTACCTGTTGAGTTTATTGGGATGTTTTTTGCTGTATCACCGGCATACGATATAGAATCTGCTGAGTTGGTTGTGCAGGGGCCCTAGCACATAATTTATACAATCGAGTTTTGTCGATACAATCGAGAAAAGGTAGTGCTCTATTATGATTATATTTTCGATTCGATTGAACTAAATAAGGAACTGCCTGTTCTCGATTGTAGCGACTACACTCGGTTGTATGAAGATACGTGCTGGCACCCCAGGTGAATGTGTCTGCTGTGGTTGAGCATGTTGATGCTGCTGCGATTGTTGTTGTTGATGTTGTTTCTGTTGTGGAGGAGCAGCATGCTGGAATTCGGATGTATAGTACAATGATTATTGTTGAGTCTGAATTGGTTGATGGTGCTGCTATAATTGATGACGCTGTTCCTGTTTTAAATTCAAAACATAATTTAAAAAATTTTCTATCTAAAGTAATTTTCTCATTTTCAAAAAAAAAATTACTTGTATGAAGATTTTTAGTTTTTATAATTTTTTTTTTTAAATTTAAATTGAAATTCAAAACCATTACAAGAATGCAAATAAAGCAAGTTGTTTTAAAATGATAGTGTGTTAGATACAAAACCACGGCATTTCTTCTTTAATTTTTAATTTTCTGTAATTTTGTTTTTTTTTTTATCTATTAATGTCAATAATTTTTTATAGATATCTATATAGGTATGTAACATTCAACTTTTAAATAGTCAACGACCAATTTTATTGATCAATTACTAGTTGCTTAAATAAAGTTTTCTTTTTTTTCAGAACTATCAATATCACCGTGGCAAGGAAATGAAATTGAATCGTCTACTTGGAGGATCAAAATCCGTTAAGCCCAATGTCATCATCAGGAAACGAAATTGAATCGTTTACTTTGCAGGAGGAAAATCAGTTAAGCCAACCACCGTCGGGATTACAAATAGCATTGCAGGAACTTAATGTTGCGAGCCGAACTCCACCATCTTCGTCAAAATCAAAAATAAAAAACCCGCAAAAACGAGCGCTAAGGAAAGATATTTTCAAGGCAAAATCAATCTAAAAAGGGAAATGGCAATTGCTAAAAATAATATTATACAAGAATACCATAGCAAAAAACTAAAGAAAATGGATAATGTGGAATAAGGACGAAATGAACGATTTGAAAAAAAACTTAAAGCAATAAAAGAAATGCACATATAACATGCTTAATAGAATACTGACCCATTAGGAGATAGGTCAAAATTGAGTTACATACAGATACAGGCTTTTGCAAGCCTCAGATCTCATGAATAGTTTATAATACCAGTATCCATGATTAATTCATGAATTAGTTTTAATTTTATCCGTCAACAAATACGACAAATCTTCATAGCAAGATCTTTTTTTGCAGCTTCCCAAAAATCGTTTTTTCGAATTAGGTCAGTATTCAATTAAGCATGCGATATGTTAGATAAAAACATGGATTGTTAACTTTTAAGAATTCTTTTAATTTTTATTTTATTTATTTGTTCAATATAAATGTTATAAGTTTGTTATTTTTGTATTAATTAAATAAAAGTTTATTTTTGCTTGCAATAATTTTGTAAAACTATATAGTAGATATTTGTTAAAAAGTCTTAAATAGGTACGTATTATATTTGTATTTATCAAATTATCCAAAAGTCGTTGTCGCCTGGTGTTGTTACAATTCAATCCACTAGTGGTCTCTGGCTCCTGAACATTATCCTCTGCATTTTGGTTGGCACCGAGGTCATCATTTGCTTCGGAGCATAAATTGTGTAGTATGCAGCCACATTTCCTTTGTCCTTATTTCCGTTGTCCTTGAATGGTGGAACTAACCAATCCAAATATGCATATGCTGAGTCCCCAACAAGAAAGTATTGTTTGGGAACATTGCATTCAAATTTTCAGTTGTATTTCTTTAAAGATCCGACCTGCGCAATAGGCGACTATCGTGCAAACTTCCAGGTTCGCCAGCAAAAATATTTATAAAATTTTTATTTGCATCCACTACTTCTTGTAAGCATATACTGTACATTTTTTTTCTATTGAAATAGCTCTCTTTGTAGGGGTTTTTATCATTATGTAGGATCCATCAATGCAACCCTAAATGCCAGGAATTTTGCAGCGTTACTCGAATATTGCCGCATTTTGCAGAGCCTCATTTTCATTTGGCCATTTCACATATTCATGACCTATGGAAATCAACCACTTCGAAAATCTCCTTACGACGTTCCAGGCTGTGGATTTTGTGACTCCGAAAAAATTTGCAAGCTCTCGAAATGTATTAGTGTTAGCCATATACCAAATAAACATAAATGTTTCCTTTTCAGGAGAAACTTTTGGCAATCCTCTCTTGGTGTTGTTTTGGTTCTAAAGCTTTGTATCGGTCTGAAAAAAAGGTGATTAATAAATATAAATAAAGCTAAAATATAAAAGCTAATTCACCAATTAATATCTGAACAGTAAAACGATGAAATCGAAAATGCTTTTTGCAATCTAGATCACTATATGTGTTTATAACTTCCTCAAAACCTTGAATTCTTTGGTGATTTTGATTTTCGAAATCAGAAGAAGAATCAGTACTGGAATTGGATGTAGAAGAGTCAGAAGAGTTTGAGTCCCAGTCACTGCCTTTCTAAAATAAACTAAGAAAATTATTTTTAGTATTACACAGTAAATAAATACTGCAATTTATAATGAAAGGAAATTTACTTACTTCAATTGCGTTTTCCATTTTTATTTTTTGATTGTTTACAAAAAAAAAGTAGAAACGTCAAAAAAAAATTCAGAAGTACCACGATTGAAAAGTACATTTTTTAGGATCTGGATCGATATCCATATGGATATTAGCCAATCATTGGTTTGTTCAGTGCCAATGACTGGAAATGGTGCCAATCATTGGTAAAAGGACATTGTTTTACTTTTTATTAATTTTAATAAGATATAGGGTATTTAATATTTTTCACTAAACAAATATATAATTAAAAAAAAAGTCTTTTCTTAATTTACAATAGTTATATAAGCTGAATAAGTGGTGAGTAACCTTAAGGCTAGGGGCGCACATTCAATTTCTAGTTGCACAACTGTTTGGTTGCTTATAGAAAACTATTTGGTTGAATGTCCGCGCAGGTGCATATAATTATGGAAATATGTATAAATCTTTGTGGTTCAGTCTCCATGTTGATTGTATAACTTTAATTTTAAAAAATTAAAATATAAAATTTAAAAAGGAATAAAAAAAATTCCTTTTTAAATTTTATATTTTAATTCTTTAAAATCAAAGAAAATATAAAAATAGACAATGCAAGCTATACAAAAATTTAAATATTCTGTATAGAATTTTTCTGAAGTCCGACAAAATATCATAAAAATCGATGTTTTTAAAAAAAATATATCTTGCCACAAAAATTGAAATAGTTAAAACTGATTGAACAGACTTTGGGGAGAGTACGATAACTTGGCCGCCAAGATTTGATAACGGGTTTTTGTAGAGGGGTCAAAAACAAGCACTTTTTACTACGGGAGGGGGGGGGGGTCTATCTCCCCCCGTTTAGGAGGTAGGGGCACTTTTAGAAAAAATGGTTTAAATTGAAAAAAAAAAATATTAAAAAACAACGGCAACACCTACAATAAAGTGCTATACTGCGTTTGAAAGCTAGAAGATCGTTCTATAATCCTGCATTTAAATTAAATTACTCATGTCAATGGTTTTTGAGAAATTCGCATTTAAAGTCCAAATTTTAATAAAAAAAAACGTGAAAAAAAAGTTTAGACCGATTGTTTTCAAAATTGTGAAATGAAATTGTAAATTAGCTTATATGTGTTTCATGTATCTATCAGTTCTTAATCGAACACAAAAAACCGCATGGTTCTATGTCTTCTGGTTTTTGAGGAAACCTCCGTTTAGGAGGTAGGGGCACTTTTAGAAAAAATGGTTTAAATTGAAAAAAAAAATATTAAAAAACAACGGCAACACTTACAATAAAGTGCTATACTGCGTTTGAAAGCCAGAAGATTGTTCTATAATCCTGCATAAAAATAAAATTACTCATATCAATGGTTTTTGAGAAATTCGCATTTAAAGTCCAAATTTTGATAAAATAACGTGAAAAAAAAAGTTTAGACCGATTGTTTTCAAAATTGTGAAATGAAATTGTAAGTTAGCTTATATGTGTTCCATGTATCTATCAGTTTTTAATCGAACACAAAAAACCGCATGGTTCTATGTCTTCTAGTTTTTGAGAAAATCGAAAATTACCAAAACTGCTTTTTTTGATTTTTGGTGATGACGGTTATTCCATTTTAAGGATTATTGTTAATAAACATAATGCATCTTTGTTAGTTCAGTACCGCAATTCATTTAGCGTTACCCAGAATGCACCATGAGGAGGTATAATTGCATCTGGGTCAGTTATTTTGTCAGTTAGTCAGGAGTTAGTCAGTCATAGTTAGTTAAAAATGGTCAAAATGTACTAAAAAGGTGTGTAAGTCTCGTCAATAAAGCCATCGTCCGTACTATAACTGTCGAGTTCGTTGAGTTACTCTTTTATGGTGGGAAGCCGAGGATGTTTTGGCGGTAAAACACTTCCTAAATTTTCGCTCTGAAGGGTGGGAGGATCGATGTCTTTTAACTGTAAACCCTCACATATATCACCATCGGTATAACAAGGGTAAACTTTTTTTACATCTGATAAAAACTATTATTTGCGAACCCCAGTCGTCCTTATATTTCCTTTCTAGGCACTATTTTCGATAGAAAAATAGTGCCATGTATTGGTGAACATGGTCGGAAGTTTGTTTTGGTTTTCAAGTATTTTATATGTATTTAGTGGACATTGGATAAATAGAATAAATTTGAATTTTTTTAAATACAGATTCTGTGAATGCAAAAGAAACTTTGCATGCACCCAACCTCGCACCTACCCCAAATCCTATAGTGTGCCCAAGCAGGGCTAGCACTGATTTATTTATGTAAGGAAGCAAAAAATATCAAACATTTTATAGAAAAGTAGTTTTAGTTAATTTAATTTTTTTCAAAAAGTAGAAGACATAGAACCATTCGGTTTTTTGTGTTCGATTAAGAACTGATAGTTACATGGAAAGCATATAAGCTTATTTATAATTTCATTTCAAAATTTTGAAAACAATCGGTCTAAACTTTTTTTTTCACGTTATTTTTTCAAAATTTGGAATTTAAATGCGAATTTCTCAAAAACCATTGATATGAGTAATTTAATTTAAATGCAGGATTATAGAATAATCTTCTGGCTTTCAAACGCAGTATAGCACTTTATTGTTAGTGTTGTCGTTGTTTTTTAATATTTTTTTTTTTTCAATTTAAACCATTTTTTCTAAAAGTGCCCCTACCTCCTAAACGGAGGTTTTCTCAAAAACCAGAAGACATAGAACCATGCGGTTTTTTGTGTTCAATTAAGAACTGATAGATACATGAAACACATATAAGCTATTTTACAATTTCATTTCACAATTTTGAAAACAAACGGTCTAAACTTTTTTTTCACGTTTTTTTTATCAAAATTTGGACTTTAAATGCGAATTTCTCAAAAACCATTGACATGAGTAATTTAATTTAAATGTCGGATTATAGAACAGTCTTCTGACTTTCAAACGCCATATAGCACTTTATTGTAGGTGTTGCCGTTGTTTTTTAATATTTTTTTTTCAATTTAAACCATTTTTTCGAAAAGTGCCCCTACCTCCTAAACGGGGGGAGATAGACCCCCCCCTCCCATAGTAAAAAGTGCTTATTTTTGACCCCTATACAAAAATTCGTTATCAAATCTTGGCGGCCAAGTTATCGTACTCGTGCCCAGACTTTTATAGAATGTTAGTTCATTTGTTATTTGATTTAAGATATTCCAAAGAAAAAAGTCCGATTGGAAAAAAAGACTTACAAGAAAATGAAATTATTAAAAAAGAAGAAAAAATTTGTTTTATAATAAGATACTGAGAAAATTAAAATTGGAATTTGAACTACTCATACATTATAATCAGCAACAGTACCAGCAGCAACAGATACAGCATCCCCATAGAGAACAGATGGACACGTATTGGTGGCATCTTTCTCATGAATATCCACAGCAACTTCATTGTTATCAACGCAACTAGCAACACCATCAACAACAGATGCATCAGCAGAAACAGCAACAGACTCTTGCACACCCAAAACAGCAGCAGAAGCAACAACAACATTAGCAGGTGAAGAGAAAACTTCAAGATTCTTATCTCTATTCCTCTTAAAAGCAGAAGTATTAACGGTATCAGTGGTAGGATTACCTAAATTATCATCAATAGACCGAAAGAATTCAAGGGAATTGATGCCTGTGATACAGATAGGCTTTTTGTTTTTTTCATTCGTTTGCATAACGTAAACTCTCTGATGATGAACTTGAGTCTGTGTCGCAAATATTTGACAAAAATAATGTAGTATTTATTCTTTTGCTTCACACTTTAATTTAAAATAGTCTGAAGAGTAAAAATAAATACCATAAGCTCGGTTCGCTTTGATAATGCACATACTTATGTACATATATGTATGTATGTTGCAAACATTTTCGTGTCAAGATGAGGTTTTTTAAAAATCTTCATTTATTTAACCATTAAGTCCATTTAATGATTCTTTTTATTTTTTTTAAGAACATTTTTTTTGAAAGCATAATCAAAAGGAATCATTGAATTGAAATCAGTGCTTTGCTACATGTTTCATATGCTCATATTATTATGTTTACCATATGTTTATCAAAGCTATTGTTTATTTAAAAATTTTTTTTTTTAAGAATTTTTGATTATTTGAACTAAAAATACATCCTTAAGTAGATTTGATATTAAGATAACATTAAATAAATACTCGTTTTGAATTGACGTTTACTCTGATAGATGTTCCAAATATTCTCTATATTTGTATTCTTCAACGTCATTTGACATTTCAAACTTTTTCTTTTTTGGATTTCTGTTTCTTTATGCCGCTCGTTTATGTTTGGTTGGGAGCTGATTCCGGTTTTTCATTTTGCTTTGGAAAAAAGCAGCCAACTCTTTATCGCTGTAACTAGCATTAGTTTCCTCAGGGACTATGCCTTTGAAAAAATTAAAAAAAGTATGATGCTCCTGAAGTGCTTTGGCTTTCCTTCATCTTTGGTTCCACCTGCCCACGAAGTATATTGCCAAAACTCATGACATATTAGCAAATCGCAAAGCTCCAGACAACAGGACCGTACTTCAGCTGGCTGTCTTTTCCCGATCCTCACCAGCAATTCCAAACGTAATTGTTTTTCCCTTTCTTCTGATTGCTGCTCAAATTGGTTTAAGCTTGCTTCATCCTGTATGAGTTTTTCTTCAGTTAAAATTTTTAAGCCGCCGCCGAAATCATTTTTTGAATTTGAAGTTTCTATAGAACTGATTATCATATTAACTGCATTAGTAAGGTAAATCAGTTTGGTTGATAGTTGTTTTAGTTGTCCGATTATGAAACTTAAAAGTATAGAAAGATCTACTGATGAAACCGTTTTCAAAAAATATGATTTATTTTTGCGTTTCTCCAGCTGCGAAGTTTGGTTGCACCGATAAGGTAGTTTCAATATTATTTCTTATGCTTACAGGTGTTGCTGGTCTTCTTGTCGGTGTATGTATGTGCATCCTGAAGTACTACATAATGGAGGCCTTGATTCCCTTCCTGATACTGGTACGAGCTAGCACCGGCGGCCTCTTCGTAGTCCTCCAGATATTCCGACATATTTGTCGTTTCAGGTGATGTTGGTTCAGGTCCATTTCCGGAGGATTATTTAATGGCATTTTCTGAAAATTAATTTAATAATAAATAATATCACGCAAGTTATGTCTTACAGATTTGACTTTCTGAAAAACTGGTGGCAGTTGAAGCTGTACCATCCTGTTGGAAGCGTCACTCACGCTGTGTTTCATGCTCCTTGTTCTTAACTGGTTTGCATTTATGCCTTGACCTTCAGTGTCCGTGATAAACTGTTCCAGCATTTTATCTAGCCTTATAGCTGCTTCATTGTAGTCTTCATATCCCGTTCTTTTTATCCTTGCCATTTGGTACGACAACCAGTCCACCTCGGGTTTTGTGTTGGCATCTTTAATCATGGTATTCATGTTGTTTTTTGGAAAATACACTTTTGTTCCAACAACCCAAGAACTCGGAACAATGTTTTGAGGACTCCTTAACATATTGGTAGTGTACTTATGTAAAATACATATTTTTTTGTAAAGGGTGACATTGTTAAACGTATGTATATGTATTTAATATTAAATTATATTTACAAATTTGTATGTTATATTAGTTAAATACGTTAATTTATATTTTATATAAAAATATTCAATGTAATTTTTACACATACTGCTTAGACATTGAAGTTTTTTCCATGTTATAAGTTAATTGCGTCGAATGAAGAGAAGAAAAAGTTAAAATTTATCAATTTTAAAATTTGTACCCCTCTGGAATATGTGCATTTGATATACAACTCTGAGCTCTGGCCTAAGGGTATTCGTATTCGCCCATTTAATTACAGGCCAAAAAACGATCCACAACCGGAAAGAACTCAAACGACCTAGGTATTGCTCTTGCTGGTGTTGTTGTTGCCGATGTTATTGCTGATGTTGTTGTTGTTGTTGTTGCTGATGATGTTGTTGCTGCTGATGTTGTTGCTGGTGATGTTGATAGTTTAGACGACTTTGTTGTTGTCTCTGGTGATGTGAATGCTGATGATGCAGATATAAATAATTTTGATGCTGTGCATAATGATATAACTATCGACGAAGCTAACGTTGATGTTATAGATGATCTCTTGGCTGATGTTATTGTTGCCAATGAATTACGCTCAAGAGTAGTTTTTGTTGCTGACGATGCTGTCGTGAATGTCGCCGTAGATGTTGCTGCTGAAGCTGTTTTTGATCAAGAATTACTTAGTTTTGGTGATTTTAATATTAATTATCAAAATGTTGTTGGAGTAAGAACTAAATTAAATAATTTATTTTTATATTTTGCTACTTGTAATTATCATATACGAGTAATAGTTTTAATTGAAACCTGGCTTAATGATAGCCATCATACAACAGAACTTTTTAATTGTGATCAATATGCTGTATATAGGAAAGATCGTTGTTCAACGAAAACTGGTCTTAATAGAGGTGGTGGAATTATTATCGCCATTCAAACTAATTTTATTTCGAATCAAATTGAATTGTACTGAAGCAATAATGACACTTGTTTCGATATTGATCAATTAATTGTTAAAGTGCATCTTAGAAAAAATGTTTATATATACATATATCTCCGCTAGCTGCATTCCACCTGGAAGCCCATTAGATTTATATAATATTCACATTGAAAATTGTCGTAATTTGTTTAATTCCTTAAATCCATCTGATCATATTATTTGTTTGCGATTTTAATATCGGTGATGTAAATTGGAAATTTGATGCTGAAGATAAATGTTTAATTCCTTTTAACGTTAAAACTGAAATTGAGTGTTCTGTAATAGATTTTTACAGCCAGTTTAGTTTATTGCAAAAAAATAATGTTTCTAATTTATTGAATCGCATATTAGATTTAGTATTTGTTGATGAGTTAGAAGTAAGCGTTGACAAAGCTCTTTCACCGGTGGTACAAAATTCTCAGCATCATATTAGCCTAGTCATAGATTGTAAGCTCTCAGCCTATTTTCAAACAACTAATGATATCGATTATTTTTTTGATTATAAGCGTGGTAACTTCGATGCAATGAATTTATTTTTAAACTCATTACCGTGGGAGTCCATAATAGAAAGCCACACCGAAAAAAAAAAATGTAAAAAACCACCGTAAAAGTGATAGTTTTCGCTTACATTTTCCAGCTGATGTTGAACAATGTTACTTTTGACATGACTGTCATATCACTTTTGATATTGCAAATGTACTTTTAACATTATATACTTGTCAAATGTACATTGACATTTCATCCAATTTTTGGATTAAAACTGTAGATATGATATGAATTCAACGTTATCCTGACATGAACAATGTCAACAAATTATATTAAAATGTGATTATGATGTTGTAACATGTCATCTTGACATTCCATTTTTGGATTAAAAATGTAAAAATGATATGAACTCAATGTTATCCGGACATGAACAATGTCAAAAAATGATATTAAAATGTTATTTTGACATTGTTTCATGTCGAATTGACATTGATATTTTACATTAAAAATGTAGAAATGACATGAACTCAACGTAAAATTGACATGACCAAATGTTGTTTTGACGTTATTTCATGTCGAGTTGACATTGAATTTTTACATTAAAAATGTTGAAATGACATGAACTCAACGTAAAATTGACATGACCAAATGTTGTTTTGACGTTATTTCATGTCGAATTGACATTAAATTTTTACATTAAAAATGTGGAAATGACATGAATTCAACGTAAATTTGACATGATCAAATGTTGTTTTGACGTTGTTTCATGTCAAATTGACATTGAATTTTTACATTAAAAATGTTGAATTGATATGAACACAACGTAAAATTGACATGACCAAATGTTGTTTTGACGTTGTTTCATGTCGAATTGACATTGAATTTTTACATTAAAAATGTAGAAATGACATGAACTCAACGTAAATTTGACATGACCAAATGTTATGTTGACGTTATGTCATATCAAATCAACATTGAATGTTTACATTAAAAATGTAGAAATGATATGAATTCAACGTAATATTAACATGAACATCGTCGACAAAATATTCAAATGTTTTTTCGACGTTGTTTCATGTCAAATATTATATTGAATTTTCGCAAATTTCTTATATTAAACACATTATTTAAACCTTGCTCTATGGATAAAGAATCAGTGTTAACTTACTTTGATTGATATTTTTGTTCGTCAACGACCAAAGAAAATCCCCAACAGCTTTTATTTATGTCTGGTAACACAAATATTCATTTCATAGGAAGAACAATACTTACATTCATGATTACATTGATTTCGTTATTACTTAAATCAGTTTTTTTAAATAAAAAAGGATTTGTTAAATTTTTTTCATAACACTTTATTTGGTACTAAACAGACCAATCAATTTGATAACTTAAAATTAACAAAATCAAAATTTATTATTTAAAAGGAATAGCATTAGGATAAGATAAGATTAGATGAATCTTTACTGTTGTCATGAACAAAATATGCTTATTAACTATTATAATATAATTATAAGAATTGGAGGACTGGTAAAATTAACAATATCTATTATTTCAAATAAATTATTGTTACCTCTTACGGAGTATGACTGAAAGTGGTTTTCAAATTTAATTATTTCCATTTTTTTTCCAACTATAAAAGGATGATTAACTTTACTTATCAATATGTCTTTGATTTCAAAAAGGTCAATAGTTTCGTTTTTAGTTATTGTTAAGAAATATCCAATTTTGTAGGCCGACCCTTTAAATGTCAAGGCTTTAGTGGCCAAATTGTTAGTGAAATCAGTTTTACGAGTTAAAAAATTTAGGATATAATTCTTATAACTACAATTTTCTAAATTGAAAAAATAAGAACGCTCGAATTTAGTTACATTTGGTAAACCAAATTGATGATCGTTTAGAAAATTCGTAAATTTCAATGATGCCTTCATGCTTAGTGTATAAGTTATATTTTTTCTTGAGGATATGTTTCTTGCATATGTTTTTGCTTCTCTATGTTTGGATTCATAGCGATAACTCCACAAGTATTTTAATGGACCAGAATTCCTCACTACCCTTTCATAGTGTATTAAAAAGTGAAATTTCGGTTTTAGTTGCGTCTGAAAAATCCGTATATAAGATTCATTGTGAAGTTTAATTAAGAACTGCATTTTTTTAAGTTTGCTTTCCTCAAATTGGCTTGTTAATGTGAGATCTACAAGTTCCAACAAAGTTAGAAAAAAATTCCATACCTCATTTCTTGGTGGAATAAGATCACCGATAATAAGTGGAAGGAAATGGACAAAACACATCATTTCACGAGCTGACATTTTAATTTTATTATTTTGTAGGTGATTCAAATCCAGGGGTGGAGATAAATTGCCTATTTCTGTTTCTCCGTAATTAAACATTTGTTTTCTATAGTTTAATATTTCGATGGAGAAAAATTTTTTGGATATAAAATATAACAATATTTCACACAAATCATATCTACACACTCCTTCGAATAAATCGTGAACAATATCAACGACATAATTGGTCGTGGCATGGAAAGAAGGCAAATCGTTAAACAAACAATAACTCTTTATACCTGTGACCTTTACGTCATTTATTGTTATTGCAGCGTTGTAATTGTCTATATTTCTTAAAAAGCCAACGTGCTCTTCAGTGTCTTCAAACATTTCACACTTTTGGCGGTTAAAAACGACAAAAGAAGTTGGAATTAAATGAAGTTGTGAAACCTAATACATCATTTAATCCTAAATTATCTCCCAAAATATTACATAGCACAAAGTGAACTTTGTGAGACCCAGACTCTGTGTTAACTAATATTCCATTTTCTTCTATTTCTTTTAGTTGAGTTATAAGAGGGCGAAAAAATGAGTCATTTCCATATATTTTTTGATCTTTGGTTTTAAAATAGGCAGCTACGAAAATATAATTTAAGTTAGACAAAAGATATTGAGGTAAGGAAGGAAAACTGTAATAAACGCCACAAATAGAATCAACATTGGCGTGACTTCCTAAAGGATTATTAATTTCAAAGCCATCCAGATATGTATATAAAAAATGGCATGATTATTTTACCTTTATGAACTTCAGCCAATTTCTTGAAGGAAGATGAATTAAGAAAATGGTTTAAGGTTTTGTCGGTGCATATTTGTGTCATATTCACGAGTGTAGCACTTAAGACATTTGGCAACTCAAAAAATTTTCGGAATTGGAACGCAATGGGCATAATACAACCTTGAACATTACTGGGGCCTAACGTCGGTTCACAATTTAGTATTATTTCAGAAATTTCATTATTAATGTTAAAAAACATAGGCTTAGCAAATTGATCTGAATCAAGCAAACTTTGAAATAATTTATATTACGATTTTATTTCTTCGAAAGGGTTTGCACAGACATTTAAATAATTTAAGAACTCTTCTTTCTCTGAATCTGAAATAAATTTTAAGACTCTTTGTTTTATTGTTTCTGTCATACTCGAAGTTATAGAAGGAACACCTTGTTGGATGTCTAAAACATCTTTTCGGGTAATATTCAGTGGCGTAGCGTAGGGGGGGCGGTGGGGGCGGTCCGCCCCGGGCGGCAGGCCTAGGGGGGCGGCAAAATGTCGCCGGCGATGCGGGTAGAGTAGAAATCATATGTTTCATGAAAGATTGTTTGACAAGTCAACAAACAACAATGATGTAAATTTGAAATTTGCCACCCTATCTGTGGTTCGTCGTTGACCGCTCTCGGCTGATTTTCGTGAATTCGTAGACGGTGAGTAGGGCCGTAAGAGTGCATTCCGTATCGTCAAACAAAACGTTCCGAAACTCTCGTGAAACTGAAAGGGAGTGTTTCGAAACATATGATATGCATATGCGA
The DNA here is from genome assembly GCA_911387755.1 of Chrysotoxum bicinctum. Taxonomy (NCBI): domain Eukaryota; kingdom Metazoa; phylum Arthropoda; class Insecta; order Diptera; family Syrphidae; genus Chrysotoxum; species Chrysotoxum bicinctum. Next base: position 163,694,782 of record OU426987.1, read on the forward strand.
GATATGATAAGATACGAGTAACTAGGATTCGACGGAAACGTTATTCTAGTCTCAGCCAGCTCAATGTTTTTGCTCAATCCCGCATCACAAAATGTTGTTTCGATTGTGTTGTTTATAGTTTAAATACTGTTGAATCTTCTAGAACTAAACACTTAGTACTTCACTCAACCTTTGAACTAGTTTTTGAAAATGAAAAGAGTTAAAGGAAGCGGCGCGGAATACCGCAAGAAAAAGGCTAAGAAAGAAGCAGACGCGAAGATGCAAAATATTTCAGTTCTAGTTCTGGTTCAAAAGCTACGTTAACATCTTCAGCGGCATCCAGCAGCAGCGAAAGTGATTCCAATGTAAGTAAGATTCCTCCATCTACAATCGTCAGTGGCCTAGAATTGTCCTCCGGCCAATATTCATGGGAATGCATAACTTATTTTACAGGCAGAAGAAGAATACGTGCAGACGAAGACGAAGTCAACTCACCAGAAGTACCTCAAGCATCTAGTCACAAGCCTGCAGAAGAAGTGAACCTCGTGAAGCTGTAAAGACGCTTAAAAATAAGTTTGTGGAAGTTCTTGAGGTACTGGAAGAATTGACGGATCAGTAGTCAGTCTTCTTCTGACAGTCATGCAGTCCTTAAACTTCCTCACTTTTCTTGGCTTTTGAGCTGCAGAGCTACCTAAAGAAGATGACTCACAGATTAACCTGTAGCAACGTGGACTGAGTGTGGATAAGTGTGCTCAGAAACGCTGCGTTTTAAAAGCTCTCCTAGTGGGGAGAAGAGACCGTTTCGTCCAAGCCGCAATCGACTTTTCTAAGACTCTTAGCAAAAAACTCGGAATCGAACTCAAAACTAGAAGAATTCGCAGGAAAAAACGCATGCATGGCGATACTTCATTGCCTGTGAAATGATGTCCCGAAATTTAATTTTAATTTAGTATTGAATGGGGGCGGCAAAATGGGGTTCCCGCCCCGGGCGCCGAGATGGTACGCTACGCCACTGGTAATATTGTTTCTTTTATGTAAATTCATGGAAAATTCCTTGCTTGTCTTCGAAATTAAACATTTCGATTCGATAAAGGTAATTGTTTTTAGGTTTGAGACATTATTTTCTAGTAAAATTGGTATATCGCATGAAAGTAAATCATCACTATTTAAATTAATACATTCTGAATTTATATTTTCTGAATTTCGTTCTTCGTTAACATTAATACTCTGTAACATACCTATTCTTTAAATGGCTTTTAGTGTGTCTTTGAAATGAACTTATGTTTGAAAAAATTTGATTACAGTCTGCAAAAATGCATTTAAATTCACTATAAGAGTCTAACCCATGAATAAGTTTGAAATGTTTGCAAAGAAGGGATAGTTCTTGAAAGCTAGTATTACAAACAAAACAATTTAAAGTCATTATGAATTTAATATTTTATAATTTTAAGAAATATTCAGAATTAATATCAACCATTTTTGAAATTTCGAGAACTTTTTTGAATAACAAGTAATAATTAGTTTTTTTTAAAAGTAAGGATAGTTCTTAGAACTTGAAACGTAAGGATAGTTCTAAGAAATTTAGAAGTAGGGATAATTTAGATTTGAGAGGAATGAAGGATTTTATTTTTTTAATTTTTTTATAAACACGGCTAATGTCGGGCTATTTTCATCAAAAATTGTCGAAATTAAGGAAAGTTCTTAGGATAAGGATAGTTCTTAGAACTTGAAACGTAAGGATAGATCTTTGAACTTGGATGCTGTCATAGCAAAGTTGAGATTAAAAACTTAATGTTTTTTAAAAGTAAGGACAGTTCTTAGGGTTTGAAACGTAAGGATAGTTCTTTGAACTTGGATGCTGTCATAGCAAAGTTGAAATTAAAAACTTAGTTTTTTAAAAGTAAGGATAGTTCTTAGGGTTTGAAACGTAAGGGTAGTTCTTTGAACTTGGATGCTGTCATAGCAAAGTTGAGATTAAAAACTTAATGTTTTTTAAAAGAAAGGATAGTTCTTAGGGTTTGAAACGTAAGGATAGTTCTTTGAACTTGGATGCTGTCATAGCAAAGTTGAAATTAAAAACTTAGTTTTTTAAAAGTAAGGATAGTTCTTAGGGTTTGAAACGTAAGGGTAGTTCTTTGAACTTGGATGCTGTCATAGCAAAGTTGAGATTAAAAACTTTAAGTTTTTTAAAAGTAAGGATAGTTCTTAGAAATTGAAAAGTAGGTATATTTTAGATTTGAGAGGAATGAAGGATTTTATTTTTTTAAATCTTGTATAAACACGGCTAATGTCGGGCTCTTTTCATCGAAGATTGTCGAAATTTCAAAAATATGGTTTTGAATGAAAAGCCAACTCAGTGCTGATTCTTTTGGATATTTTAGTTGGAATATTTGAAAAACCTTAAAACATATATCGAGAGCCGATAAAAAAGAATTAAATTTCAGTACATTGTTGCCGAAACTTACATAAAACTCTTTCAATGTTGTAATCTCTGATCCTACTACGAAAATGTACGGTTGGATCGTATTCTTGTTGAGAATCGATGTCATCAATTTGTTTTCTCTCGCCAGCTCCAAGTCGTTAATGGTTCTCAGGTGGATAATACTACTGTTGATGGCATCGGTAACAGTTGTTTTGTGTACTACTGACTTCCCTTCTTTTTTTGCAACGAACCTCGCCGTTGGTTTCAAAATTGCGTTCAGCAACATTGTCAAAATACAATCTCTAGAATCTGAAAATGAATATGGCTTAGTAAATATAAAAAAATATTTTATAGTATTGCTGACTTACTTTTGTTGACATTTTCGTCTCTCAAAGTATCCAACAAACTGCGGAATCTTTTGTCCTTGATGTTTGCGTCGTAATACGCAAAAAGATTGTTGTCTAATTCATCCCATTTGTTTATTAATTCATAGGATTTGTTGGGAAACATAATCCCAAAGTCGTAGTTGATCTGTTATAAAGATATTAAGATAAGTTTGAGATAAAATTTGCAATAGATATTTGATAAAAGATTATATTAATTAATAATCATTCTATTTTTTTAAGTTTTTAAGAAGTTGACCAAATCGTTTTCAAAATATTGATATTCAAACAAAAATTTAACTTTTTTTGAAAATTAAAAAAAAAAAACACATTTTTAACCTTATTTTGGATAAATGTTGAACCGGAAAGTTGAGCTTTTTAATTAATTTTAAGGTGTCTACTAAATTTTAATATTTATCAATGATAAATTTAATAATAATATTGACAACCGTTAAAGAAGTTTAAGATTTATATATTAATACACATTGATTACAAAACAAAATAATTTTGATCTTCGAATTAATATACTTACGAATTGTTCTCCACCAGATTGTTTATAAAATGGCCAGTCATCTAAAATTTTCTGAAGGTTGTATTCCTTTTTAATGGCTTCCTGACGAAATATGAAAGTTTCCTTCCATAGGTCCATTGCCTCACGCTCATCATTCTGCATTAATTTAATTTTTTTTGTATGGCTGTCGTAAGTGGTTTATTTTCAGAAGATGGAGCTGCATTTTCTTCTTCTTCTTCTTCTTCTGCTTCGTAGTTTATTCTCTGAGGCGTATCGTCAGAATTTTTCCTCTTGCGGTTAATATTATTAAACCGATTAAAAAGTAGACCTGTCGGATTTGCTCGAACACCTTTTTTCCGAGAGATGAAATAAATTTCTTTGGTCTCCGTAGGAAAAATTTCTACTATTTCGTCCGCCAGTTTGTCCAGCTGGCGGGGGCTAGGTACTTTATACCTATTTAAATTAGGTTCGAAGAAATATTCAACAAGACAGTTTATAAGTTTTCTCCTAGGTATCTTGTTTTTCAAGTTTATTTTTGTTGGAGTAGACAGTAAGCAAGTCTTCTCCTGCTTTTGTTGATTTCAAAATGTCTATAACACGCTGAGAACAGAACAAATAAACAATTCCTTATTAATTCTAGATAATTAATAAAAATATCGAAAAACGGAATAGAGTATAATAATTAAGTTAGAACTATGAACAAGGAAATGACACACTTATAGAAACAAGAGTGAAAAAAAGACTCCGTTATTATTAAGTTTTATTTTGAAGTGATTGTTACTTCAAGTGAAAATAGATTAAGCAACTATAATTTTTATTAAGGGCTTTAATATATCTGATCCGCGTAGTGACTTCTGAGTTTGGTTATAAAAGCAATGCCTTACCGAATTCATTGAATAAAATGAAATTGAATAAAAGGCGTTAAGAATAATATTTCAAATCCATTTATGCTCCAATTGTTGAAGTATCTAAATGTTTTTTTTTTTAAGTAAAAATATTGATTCAGAGCATGCAAAACTTTTTCTATCTGTAACATTGTATTCCAAAACAGAACTTCATAAACCCATTTAAATTAACCAACTCATATTGGACTTGAAGCGTTATATTTCTGAACCCCTAATATAATTAACCTTAAAGTTGGTACTTCGAAGCGATTCTACATTATAAAAGCAAAATTTAAAGTAAAGATTAAAATGCACTTACTGTATTAAAGGAAAAGTTAGTTTTATCTGACATCGGCGTACTTTCTCTGCTTAAATGTTCGTTTTGAACCCATTGAAGCACCTTGGATTGACAGTGACAACCTGTTGTTTCAGAAGGGAACTATGAAGATAAAATAAAAAAAAATTGTTTTAATAAATGGTAGTAGGAATATACCAGACAAATAAGTTATTGGTATGGTATATAGTTTTTTGCACAAAATAATTTGCAACTTTATTTTGCTACTTTTTCTTTCATTCTTTATCAGCACACATTTCTTTATTAAATAATTTACCAAATAGGAAAAATACAATTTTGAAAGAAAGTCAAATATAAAACAATTCCAAATATCAAAATCGATGAAAAACAGTAAAATTACAAATAAGTTGCAAATTAAAAGACAAACACAAGCTAGCCTCAAAATGAAAACATTACAATTTTAGCTGTGTTTGACAGATTAACATTTCAACACATATCACGGGGATGAGTTGGAAAAAAATTACAAAAAGTTACTTTCTGACACTCTATCTTTGAATTTAGGAACTACGTGATGACGTCATAAAGTTACTTAAATTATTTTTAACCACAGTTAACTTTGGAAAGATAAAGAACGCACCACTGGACTAGTGATAAATCGCTAAAAAACCATTTGAAAAAAGATTCTTTAGTTTAAGTTATTCTATTTCCAGATTGAAACAAAATGCGACTATTTTGTGAATTGAACTTAATATATGCGTGAATTGTACTGCCAGTCAGAAAGACAATAACAGAAATTGTGCACAAGTAAATTCCAACAAGAAAAGAGAAACAAAAAGTAGGTAGGTATATACTTACATTTTTAGCTTTCCACCTATAAATTTTGTCTCTTAGTTCAGCCTTGAGAGCTGTGTGTTCTTTCCCCGGAAATACCACTTCCAGGTCATCATTGTTAATATATTTTAATTTTTCATAACTGAATCCACAAGCTATAGACAAAAATGCAAAATATAAAAGGATGTCTAAAAAAACTTGAATTTATTATGTACATTATGTGAATTGTAATGAAAAACTTTATAATTGTTTTTTTCTTTTATAGCAATTGTTCAACTATGATTTCTTAGCTTGTATAAATTGTTTTATTTTCTGTCGTGGAAGAAAATATATTCGCACAGAAACATTCCAAATAACTTCGATTTTATTTTATAAATGAAGTGATGGCAAAAATGTTTCTATGTTTTTGTTTTGGTTTTAACCATCTGCAAAAAATGGATTTTCATGTTTAAGGACATCTTTTCTCCAAAATCTCTTTCATTTATTTTAAAAACAATGGCGCAAAATTTCAATCAGCCCAATATTAATTACAAAACAGATTACTAAAACATTCTTAGTTTTAAATAATTTTTAACTAGTATCGTACTAAACCAATTTCCTTCGTACACTTAAACTGAACACGTCCATAAAAAGTGTCAGTTCGTTCAAAAAATTCAGAAACAAAGTGTCGAATGGATTTAGTACGAAAAAGATAAAATAGCCATTTGGTGTTCTTAAATTTAGTAAAATGTTAGGAGATAGTATGCTTAACTCGTTTAAAATTAGCAAAATACCATTTTTCATATATACTAAAAATTATTTAACTGGATGGATTAAATTTTGCGTTTTTAGTATGAAACCTCTGAAACTGGAAAAGTACCTTTTGTAGCTGGTAGAGAATAATATTCAGAGATATTCACACTTGAAAGTAAGTGTTTCGCATAAGAACCAGTAAAATCAAAGCAAACTTTTAACATCATATGTCTCATTTTTGTAAGGTTTTTAGTTAAGCTAGGTGGAAAGAAAAATATTTTTCCAAAGGTCATTTTAGTTATAATGGCACAAAACGTATTCAATCTGCAAAAAAGTATAAGTTTTCACTTGAAGGTGATTAAATGGTGAAAGCCATATTTGGTTTCGTATGCCTTCTGTAGGTTTCCACTTGTCATTGAAAGAGCCCGATTACACGATTAGCTTTTTCGGTTGTTTCCTCTTTCTCCTTTTTGATAGATTGGGTGATAGTGAAGAAATTAAGAGGGAAGATAGTAACGAAAGGAGGAATACAAATTACAATTACAAGACTTTTTCTGGTTGCACTTTGACGTTTCTGATTTGGCAACCACAATGCTCCTTAGTGTTAGCAAAAAATTATTTAAACAAAAATTATTGAATTGGAATAGTTTTTTTTTATTAGATGTCATAATAAACGATTGTATTTGAGAAAAAAGTGATTAAAAAATGTGTTTATTTATTTTTACTTATTACTTTCTTACAAAACAACCATAAATTCCATGAACGTCAAAATAACGAAAAGAATTGCGTACGTATTTTCACAAACCATGTTATCATAAACTTCGTGCCTGTCAAAAAGTGCGAAAGACGAAACAACCGATAAAGCGAATCGTGTAATCGGGCTCAAAGACACAGTCTGACAAGTCAGGGTGAGTTATACCATCCCTCTACCACTACTTTACTTGGTTTTAACTTTGGTAAAAGCCACCCTGTCCTGTCAAAGTGTGCCAATTTGCGTCTTTTCAATGACATTTGGAAACCGAGCATTAGAGTGTTAGAGTAGGTATTATTTTCTCTCAAACAACCGTCGTCGGCAGAATTATAAAGCAGTGAGATAACGCAATCAAATTTTGTATATACAAAATAACAATAACTTACAGGAGAGTCCATCAAAAGCTGTTGTGAGCCCAAAATCGTTAAGTAAGTCTAGGAGCTTATTTTCCCCCACGCTAACTTCAATGATATCACTAGCATTAGTACTTTGCGTCGATGGTAGATCTTCGGATGAAGGTTCCACCTCACCGGGTTCGAAAATGTTGTCACTAACATTTTCTTGGATGATTTGACTTATGGCCTCTGGTACCACATAAATTAAATCATTGGTATTCATTTTTAAAAATAGTATGGACCACGTAAACTGCTGAAAATTATTTTGAAAAAAACAATAAGAATAATAAATATTTAGGCTGGCCAATTCATGTATAGCATTCGCACATTTAATTAACCAAACGCAAATAGGTTTAACCTAAACGCAAATAGGTTTAACCCAAACGCAAGTAGTTTTGACCCAAACGCAAATCAATTTAGCCTTAGAGCAAATATATTTAAACTTTTAGCATGAACAAAATGTTTTGCAAAAAGTTAAAAGTGTTGGTGCAGTAGTTCCACAACGTAATTTTGTACGTGCCTACAATAGAATCAATGTATTTGAAATACTACTATAATGTGAAAACGACATTTTTTTTTATATGAATCAATATATTTGAGATATGTATATATTTGAGATGTGGAAATGACATTCTTTTTACATGAACCAATTTTTCCCATTTAAGATACTAATATAATGTCAAAATGACACTATGTGTACTTTTAAAGGAATAATTTATAAATACCCTGCCTTTAACTTAATTATACTAATCAACAATTCTATTATTTTACTACTTCTTGTTTTGGTTTTACTAATATTTTTAAAACAACAATTTGAAGAACACGATCACGGTACGCGATGTCTTGTTTCATATTATTATGTATAATGTATATTTTCAATTTTGTGCTTATTAGTTTCTTTTTAAAATAACAATTTAAAGAAAAGACTGTACTGATCTCGGCGTCTGTCCCCACTAACAGTAAATGAAGGATGGAAATGGAATTTATGAATTCATTTAGAAGCATACCTACAGACAATGTCATTTTCACATTATTGGGTATCCCAAATTCATTGATTCATGTAAAAATTACATTGTGTGAGCGTTTTTATATTAAATTAAGTGTGTATTTGTGACGCTTTGTCGTCTGAATTTTGGCGTTTATGATATTTTATTTTTCATTTTCACAATCAAATAATTAAAAATTAAAAATTTATAAAATGTAGGTACTTACTTCTTTGAAAATCCACTAGTAGGTATACTGCCGAAGCCAGTTCTCGTTTTTTTTATTACTGGTGTCGAAAGGGAAGCACTTATTGTTTTTTTTCAATTTTTTTTTCAAAATAATCAGGGCGCACTAACGGGACCGATCGCTGCACAAGAAAAACACCCAATTCTTCGCTTTTTTACTTGCGATATAGGTACTATAGGGCAAGTTCTGCATTTGGAAAAAAAATCGAACTCGAGATTTTGATCAAAGTTGACATTACGATGATAGCGAAGACGAATAAAGTGGGTCCGGCAATTCCGTCTGTCTGTCTGTCTGTCTGTCTGTCTGTCTGTCTGTATGTCTGTACCTCGATCTAGAGCCTAAGCCACTGGACCTATTTTCTTCAAACTCGGTAGTTATGGGTCTTCGGTGATTCCCTAGAGGGGAAATTGAAATTTTTTTTTTAGCTCTAAAACTAACGGTACCCCCCATACACCCGTAATGCAAAATCTTATTTATCTCGAAAACGGCTCTAACGATTTTGATAAAAAAAATTAGGTGTGATATTATGGACATGGACTACGTTTTTGTAAAAAAAAAATTTGGGGCAAAATGTTATTAACGGTACCTGTCATAGAACCGTTTTTTTGATTTTCGACTTTCTCATTAACGGCTCTAACGATTTTAACCAAAAATTTTGAGCAGAAGCCCCCCTAAGTTTAAAATAATATTGTATATAAAAATATTCGGAAAATTATTTTTTGGGTTTTTTTGAAAAATCATTATCTTCAAAACCTATGAACGATTATTTTTTGAAATTATTTCCTAAAATCAATATTATTAAATACTTAAAATTCGCATCCCACATTTTTTTCTTAAAAAATTTTAAAGAAATTTCTTATATAAAAATTTTATTTATTTAATAATAAAACGGTTTTTTAAAGTTTGTTTGCATAAATTCATACTTTTCCAGAAATCAGACGGCAATTTCATTTTAAATTCATGTTTTATATTTATAAAATGTATCTTAAATTCCATAGTACTTTTACATAAGAGCAAGTTCGTGCGATCCAGTCGTGCATTTTATTATAATTGTTTTTATTCTTTAGTTTTTTTTTTTACAAAATTACAAGAAAACGATCACGATTCACAAGTTCACGGACTAGCACTGAAACTGGACTGATCAGGACGAAAGAGAAACACTAACTGAGAGGTGAGCTATATGAAATTTATAATTTCCTGTTAGCACACAACAAACAACACGCATACAATGTTATTTTTACATTGTTAGAGTACAAAACACGTTGATTCATGTAAATATTACATTTCTGTGTGCGTGTATGTACATTAAAAATACGGCAACGACATTTTTTCGTGTAAAAATAACATTTTTGTGTTCGTATGCATAGAGAATTCCAGAAAGTATTTGTGACTCCCTATCGCAGTGTTGCCAATAAGATATAACTTTCCACCATACGTTAATTATAGTTATTATATTTTTAAACTCAACGGCGTAATATTCTGATAATATATGCAATTTTGTTTTAACGATCTTAACACACCAAAACAAGCCCACAACACAATTAAAACGTCAAATCTCAAACGATACGTCAAAATTTTTCCCAAGATATCAAGTTTATTTAAAATTTGTGAAATAATTTTATATGCTATGGCAGATTATTTTGTCCATACAAAGTTGACAGTCCATTTATGCGGAGATATATTAACCTGGTTTCTCAGGTTTATCGCCATTGAACTCTAATTATGGTGGATTTAAGGATGCTAAATGTATTCTAGTTGGGAAAACGTAATGATGAAAGATTTCAAAATATATATTTTCTTTGTAGATAATTAGGCCTATTTTGCCAGATCTGTTATTCTGCAATGAATTTTCTGTCATGAATCATAAAAGATGTTCACCACAAAAGATCTTTGATAATTGGTATTCAGGAGTTCGAACTTTTATAAAAGTCTGTTATGGAATTTCGAAAAGAAAATTTGTATAGGAACATACCTAAATTCTGCTATCAATAATCAGCTGATCTGCTGTATGTAATTACACTATTTCGTCACTGAAAGTAACCTGTGGATTGGTGGTCGAATTCTGGCATTTAATTCATCATTTAATTTTTGCAAATCGTGAACATCAATTTGTGGATCTATGCCAGACCGATGGACTCTAGTTTTCTTTTGGATTTGTTAAGTTTTTCATTGGAAACTAAGAATCAAGAGAAATACGAATTTTATGTTTCTGGCAACACTACATTTACGTCTGAAATTTGGCGGTTAGAGAGATTTTGATATAATTAATGTTCTTTTCACATTGAAAATATCCCAACGACGTTGATTCTTGCTAAAATTACATTTTTTTTTGTGTGTGAAGTTGCCATAAGTACAGATTTGTTTGCATTTTGAATATTGGTAGATTTGGTTTGCATAAAATAAAAACAAGTTATGGATTTTATCGCGCTAGTTGTATATGTGTTTGAACCTTATAAATTATTGTAGTTTGTTGTTTACTCTCCAATGTGAACACGATATAAATATTGGTTGAAATGGTTTTCGCTGATGAAGATTTTTATTAAAGAAGTTAATCCATTGGCCACCTATAGGTAGGATAAAAATGAACTTAACGAAAATTGTTGAAAATTTTAGCAATTATCTACAGCCTTACTAATAATCTTAAGATGCATACAAAAAATTGTGTGCAAAATTAGTTTCACACCTTTATACTTTTACCACCATTTTAAATAAAGATTGAATTACGTGCATTTTTTATCATAAATATCAACTATTCGCGTTTTAACATAAATTGTTTTCAGGTATCTTCATCAATTTTTGGGGTTGGAAGGAGCAAAAGAAATTCAAACATAAATAATTTTTAGATAAAAGTCGCAAATGAGTGAGATATTTAAAAAAATAATTTTTAATGAAGATGGTGGTCAAAGTTAAGAGGTTTATTTTTATAACAAAAATGATCAAAACTAATACGCTTAACTTGACAATAAATAAAATTAAATGATCACAATCTTATTCTTCACTAAGTGGAAAATAAAATCATTAATTTAGTGAAAAAATATCATTTTGTCGAAAAAAAAACTTCAATTATGAAAATAGCATTTTGAACAATTTTTGTTAGGTTAATATTTAGTCAAAAAACGAATAGAAAAGCGAGTTATTTAGCAAACGGATTAAGTAGGTACCTATATATTTTGGAAGATGAGACAGAAGCTTGGTCCACCCACATAACATCAACAAGCCATGTGCCTATAATAATCAAGACCCATTGGTCTGGCAGCGATACTACGGACATTTTGAAAGTGTATTTTTAAATGATATCTTACTGGTGCTAGGTCCACTGTATCTCTGCCAGACTGATGGATTCTAGTTTTCTTTTGGATTTGTTCGGTTTTTGCATTAGAAACTAAGAACCTAGAGAAATACGAATTTTATGTTTCTGGCAACACTACATTTACGTCTGAAATTTGGCGGTCACAGAGATTTTGATATAATTAATGTTCTTTTCACATTGAAAATATCCCAACGACGTTGATTCTTGTTAAAATTACATTTTATTTTTGTTTGAAGTTGCCATATGAACAGATTTGTTTACATTTTGAAGCTTTTTGAAACAGGTGCAAATTTTAGAAAATCAAAAATCAGAATTGAAGATTTTATCTGCTCATTACTGAAAAAAAATTATTTCGATATTTTATCTCGCTCTTTCTTAAGACAAAGAAGTCTAAAAAACAAATTGCAGTCAAAATAAATCCAGTTGTTGAGTTCTATGTGTATAGATATTTGTACATTAAACATATCTCACACACATTCTTGTGTGCGTTTAAATACAAATGTGCATTGATAATTTGCAAGTCTTCGTGACGCTTCGACGTCTTAAATTTGGCGCTTTGATATTTTTAATGTTTTAGTTTTACAATTTGTTTTAAGACATGACTATTGAAAGCCGTCTGCCCAAGTTTGACAAAGTTTTAAAAATAGGTATCTATATTAATATTTAAAAAGATTCTGTAATAATAGCTCTTCTATATTTTAGTGCTTTTTGACAATATTTGTGTAGGTTATTCCAGTCAGCGCCGTTCAAAATCATTTTCATGTCGGATTCCTCCAATACAAATTTCTCAAAAAACTGCAACCTGAACTCTCGTAAAACAGGACACCTTCCCAGGAAGTGATAAACGTTCTCCCTTTCTCTAAGATTGCAAAGCGTACAAAAGATAGGCAAATCTTCTCTGTGTGGGATGAAGTTTAAGTCTAACATTTCTCCTCTGATTCTAAAAACAGTAGATATTACATCTCTTGAATACTTTTCGTTGAAATAGTTGCTTTCGCACAAATTGTGGTTAAGGTTTGCGTATATTTCCCGATGGTTTGAACTTCGTACTTTTTCAATGCTCTCTACTCGCATTTTTTCATCGACTTCTGTAATCAAATTACCAAACTCTTCTTTCCATTAGGGTATATTATCGATGGTTATTCGTAGGGTGCATCCAGAGAATTCTGATAATGACTCCCATTCCTCGAAAAACAGTATTTTCTTCTCTATTGCATAACGTGCTATGCGTTTGGTCAACCTTTCTCCGTTGAAAGACATAGTTTTTGTAATGAAGTCTAAATGTAGTTTCAATGTTTCTATAAATATAGGTGAAATTCCGGTTTCAACGAGCAGCATATTGTTTGGGGAAGACTGCGGTAGCTTGAAAACGCGTTTAAGGAAAAATCGAAGGAGTTTTTCTACTGAATCATATCGTTTACAGCCCCATACTTGTGCTCCATACAGAATTATTGATTTGGAGACTGCCTGAAAAATCCGATATTTTATTTTTGGACATATATGTCTGTCTTCCAGGCAGTTTTTCCAGGCCGCACTTATAGCTGATTTAGCTGCAGAGAGTTTTTCTTGGAAATGATGCTCCATGTTCATATTGCTGCGAATATTCATACCCAGATATTTATATGTCTTCACTGTTTCTATTTCTTGACCATCAAAAAACCACTTTTCATTTCCTGCGTACCGTCCTCCGCCTCTTCTAAAAACCATCGTTTTTGATTTATTTATATTAATTTTCAGTCTCCACTCATCGCAATATTTTTTGAGCTGATTGATCATACCTTGTAAGCGCTGTGGTGTATCCGCAAACAAAACCAGATCATCTGCGTACAACAGGACTTTTATAAGAATCCCACCAATCCTTACCCCACCAACCAGATAGTCTGAAACGTCGTCGATAAACAAAACAAATGCTTGTGGGCTTAGGTTACATCCTTGTTTGACGCCAGTGACCGTTTCGAAAAAATTGGATAGCTGATTTCCGTCCCAAACCGCCGAAGTCGTCTTTTCGTATATCCTTTCAATCAATCTTCCAAATTTTCTTGAGATACCTATATTATATAATTTATAGAAAAGTGCACTTCTGTCCACCGTATCGAATGCAGCTTTGAAATCGACAAAAAATGCATACAATTTCTTTTTCTCTCTGATAAAGTTCTGCGCTATGGTATTGATAATGAAAATTTGGTCAATTGTCGAATAGCTCTCACGGAAGCCTGCTTGAAATTCACTCAAAAGTTTATTTTCCGAGATCCAGTCTTGAAAACGTTTAGCCAATACACCCATCAATATTTTTAGTGTAGAGTTTAGAAACGAAATGCCTCTATAATTTTCCGCTTGGTTAGGGTCACCTTTTTTAAGGATTGGGAAAATGACACTCTGCTGAAAGCACGTTGGGATGTTTCCTGTTTCGAATATGCGGTTGAATTCTCTGGTGAGAATTTCTAAAAGGTCATCATTAGCATATTTGTAAAATTCTACTGGAATCCCATCGGCTCCGGGTGCTTTGCGGTCTTTACATTTATCTAACCAGCATCTTACTTCTGTTTGTGTAATGGGTCTATCCAAGAGCTCATTTTGTACATCTGGAATTGCGTACTGATAACTAGGTTGGAGCGTAGAGTTCAGTGGGTTCAGCATATTGTTGAAATGTTCTTTTAGCTGTGCTGCATTAATGTTTACTCCAATTTTGAACTTCCTTCCATTTTTTCTACTAAGCAGTTTCCATAATGTCGACGAGTCCTTGCATTGTGATATTTCGGTTGCTATAGTTATCTGAAACTCATTTCTTTTAATTAAGCATATTTTTTTGAATTCTTTTTTCGCATGGATGTACATTAGTTTGTAGATGATTTCATCATATTTTCTGTAAAGGTTTAATAGTGAAAACGATCTTCTTCTTAGCTTTTCACATTCGGTATCGAACCATGGTTGTTTGCAATTTTGTGTATTTTGTTTTTGTGGTAAAAGTGCTATGACATTCTTAATTATTTCATTTATATCATCAATGTTTTTATCAGTGTTCATTATTTCGATCTGTCTGCTCATAATTGATCGATACATTTCTTTTTGTTTGTGATTCCATTTGTGTTTAGGTAAAAGATTGATTGCTGTTTCTGTGCTACTTGTTTCGTTGTTATTAAATTCGATGGTTGTGACAATTGGCAAATGGTCTGAGAAGTTCTGAGATTGTACTTCAAAATTTTTAATTATATGGTTCCATTCACCTCCACTTAGGGTCAGGTCTATGACTGAGCTTCCTTGGGCTCCAACAAATGTAAATTCGCCTTGAGCGTCTCCTTCTGAACATCCATTTTGGATTTGAAGGCCATATCCACCACAAAAGTCTAACAGTTGAGAACCTTTTCTATCTAAAATCAAATCTTTCGAGTTACGCAGTTGTAATGATTGGGATTCATTTCCCGGTTGAAATACTTGCTGGGTACCAGTTCTTGCGTTAAAATCCCCTGTTAGTAAAATATTAGTTTGCTGTTCTAGATTATTGATGGCATCATTTAGTCTTTGCAAATCGAGCGCCCATTGTGGTCCTTGTGATCCATTTAAATAAACAGGGATAACATAATATTTAGTGTTAGAAGCAAGGGGATAGTTAATATTAATTATGCTATAGCCCATGGATTCCTGAAATTCTATTTTTATATTGTTTAGGTTTTTTCTATATCCATAGAGACAGCCACCGCTTGCTCGCCCTCTGCTGCTATTTCTGACGCCGTATGTCCAACAAAGTTCATAATTTTCAAAATATTTTACATAATTTTTTTCTTTTCCTTCTAATAGATGAGTTTCAAATAAACAGAACAAATCAAAATTATTTATATATTTGAAGAAATCGGCAAATAAAAGTTTATTGTATAAACCGCTTATATTATAACTTAAAATTCTAAAATTAATATTTTTAAATGTATTTTTGCTTAAAACAATTTTATTTGGGCAGACGGAAAAATTCTATGCTGTTTGTGCGGCAGTGTGAGCACTACCTTTGGATATTTGCAAATGGTTTGTGCATTTACTATACCCTGTTGCTGCGATTTGACTCCCAGATGGCGCTGGTCTCTCATTGTATTTTAATTTTAATGTTAATTTCACAATTTGGATATGAATGCCAATTTAACATTCATAATGTCCCATCTACAATACTTCATGCAAAAATTACATTTTTTATCGGTGAAAATTTTAATGTTCTTTTCACAATTCGGATATAATTGCCATTTTAACATTAAAAATGTCTCATCTACAATACATCATGGAAAAACGCATTTTGTATTTTTGGATATTTGCTTTTAAATTAATTTTATTTTCACATTATATAATAAAATTAACTAATAGTACAGTAATTGTCAAATTCATTCGTACAGAAATAATGAAATTATGCCGCAAATTGAAAAGCGGCATTTTTTTATATATTTCGTGTTATTATCTTATTTTCGGTTTGTAATTTTTTTAAAGAATCCACGAATTGCATCTTTTACTAATATCAAAAAAACATTGCAACATAACAATGTAAAAATGAACCTCATAAGCATATCAATTTACATTTTCAATATCAAAACTTTACGAATGGTTTAGAATTTACATTTAATTTTATCATAAACATTTAAAAAATGTGAAAATGATGTTGTAAATTCTAAAAAATAAATTGATAAGAATTTTTGATATTGCAACGTAAATTACACATCGCAAAAGTGTAAGCGTTTAATGTAGTTCTGACATAAAAACTATAAAACGGACGTTTTTTCATGTCAGTATTACATTTTTTTCCGTTATTTTCAAATTTTTGAACAAAATTGAATTTGATATGACAAAAATGTCAATTTTACATGTCACTTTTTTTTCAGTGCAAGATCTGACCCTAGCGTTCGTATCTTTTAAAACTTACTTAAAACAAGCATTTGAAAGTTTTATTCCGAAAAAAAAGTAGAAAGAATTCCAACCCACCATGGTATAATCACAGACTTTCTAAGCTCAAAAATAAAAAAAATAAAGCATACGAGTATATCCGTAAACGCTACAAAAAAGACAAAAATAATTTGGTTTTCAGACAGAACTGTCTTGTAATCGAAAAGTCTTTTGATGTCTTAATAAATTTTTGTATGGTAATTAGTTTCAACAGCTGAATCCAAAGTTAAGAAAGACAGCAAAAGCTTTTGGAATTTTATAAACTCTAAAAGAAAATTTAGTGGTTTACCAAATTGTATGGAGTTTTCGGGTTCTATATCTAGTGATTTGCAAACTACCTGTAATCTTTTTGCAGATTATTTTGAATCTGTTTACGCAGTTACGTCTCCTAGCGAGCTTCCTGAATTTACTCCATCTAATGTAGTTGATATAGGAATTATTCAGTTAGAAATATCAGATGTACTTGAAGCGTTAAATGGTATTGATGAAAACAAAGGACTTGGTCCAGATAGTATATCTCCCAAGATAATCAAAAAATGTGCAACGTCCCTTGCGTTACCTTTGTTGCTAATTT
Organism: Chrysotoxum bicinctum; assembly: GCA_911387755.1. Taxonomy (NCBI): domain Eukaryota; kingdom Metazoa; phylum Arthropoda; class Insecta; order Diptera; family Syrphidae; genus Chrysotoxum; species Chrysotoxum bicinctum. The sequence continues at coordinate 163,711,993 of OU426987.1, forward strand.
TCAATAAGTCTCTGAAAGCAGGTGCATTTTTAAATGAGTGAAAAACATCGTACATATCTCCGATTTTTAAGTCTGCAGCAAAGCAAAAAATATGTAAGTTATCTATTATTCCTAATATATTTGAAAAAATTGTATGTGAAGAGCTCATTTTTCTTACAAAATAAATAGTATCTCATTCTCAGCATGGATTTGTTTCCAGCAGATCCACAGCTACAAATCTCACTATTTTGTGTGATTCAGTTGTTAGTGGATTTGAAAGTGGTCTCCAGACCGACATCATCTTTACTGACTTTGCCAAGGCATTTGATAGAGTTAACCATGATATATTATTATACAAATTGTCCAAGCGTGGTATCCACTCCATACTTTTAGAATGGATACGTTCGTATCTTACTGATCGAACCCAATTCGTTAAGGTACACAGATATGTTTCTAAGTGCATAAAAGTAACCTCGGGCGTCCTTCAAGGAAGTCACATTGGTCCTTTGTTCTTTATTTTGTTTATCAATGATATTTCTGACATTTTCCAGTTTTCCAGGTATTTATTATATGCTGACGACGTAAAAATATTCAGAACTATAAATTCTCTAATTGCTTGTTATTTATTGCAAGAAGATTTATGTGAACTTGCATCATGGTGCAATAAAAATCTTCTTTTCTTAAATGTAGCCAAATGTCATAGCTTTATATGCTCAAGGAAAATTGCACCAATAGTATTTGATTACACTAACAATAATATAACATTAGATAAAGTAACTGAAAAGAAGGATTTACGAGTCATATTTGAAGTTCACATTTAGTAGTCACATTGACTATATAGTTAATAAAGCATATAAAATGTTGGGTTTTCTAAAAAGGAACACTAGAGAATTCTCCGATTCATATGCTTTTAAATCTCTTTATATGGCTTTTGTGAGATCTACCCTGGAGTACTGTTGCGTGGTTTGGAACCCGGATGCAAATCATTCATTGAAAATTGAAAGGATTCAGAGAAGTTTCACAAGATATTGTTTTTTTAAGCTAAATTGGAACATTATTATGCCTGCATATAATGTGAGATGTTTGCTTTTTGGTATGCAAACGCTTGAGGTCAGAAGAAAGTATTTTTCTATTATGATGATAAAGGATATAGTAAGTAGTCACATTATATGTCCTTACTTGCTAGGGCAAATAAACTTTTATTTTCCCAGTAGAGGCCTTAGTATAGGCTTTCATTTACGGGAGAATTTTTCTAGAAGTAATTATGGTAGAAATGTACCGATTATGCGTTCATCAGAGAAACTAACGCTGTTATTGAAAAGATAGATATTTGTATGCACAGTTCACGAGAAACTTTTAAAAACCATGTCATGTTAATTTTGTTATTTCATTAATTATTGTGATATATGTTAAATTTATGTTTTCTGTATTTATGTGTATTTATTTTGAATATTTATTATATCTTTAAGTTACTATTTTTCGTTATTTTTATTTATATTTATGTAATCTAAAAGAGAATGTTAATCTCAGATTGATGAAATAAACTAAACTTCCCTGTGCAGGGACGGGTTAGAATATTCCTGCAGCGCCTCCCCGCTTGTCGTAAAAGGCGACTAAAGGAGTAAATACATCTAGGCCACAAACAGCAAGGTGAACCTAGCGACATGTAACACCTATAAACTTTCCCAAAAGTGTGCATGCCAGTCCCTGGGTTGGCACGACTGGAGATCACCGGTGCCGTAAAAGAGAGATCAAATACAAAACTGGAGCATGCACACGTCGATACTTACAACAGATTTTGTGAATTCAAGCATTATGGAAGTACTCGTCCAAAATGACACTACCCCGCCAGGCACTACCATTGTTACACATGGTACTGATCCTGGACCGAGCAGCAATGCTCGGGTCAGAGCTAGACGGATTCCGGGGGCTAGCAAAGTAATGCCGCAGATTATACAAAATCTGAGAGTTGCGAGTTGGAACGTTGGCAGTATGACAGGTCGAAGCTTCGAGTTGGAAGAGATGATGAAAAGAAGGCGAGTGGACATCTTATGTGTTCAAGAAACAAAATGGCGAAACACGGGAAACAGGGCCCGTTTCTTGGATACGAGGACAAAAAACTATAAGATGTTCTACTATGGAACGGAAAAGGGTAAAAACGGAGTCGGAATCATCCTTGCAAAACATCTATTAGGCAGCGTATTGACCATTTCGAAATCCAGCGACCGTTTGATGTCCCTTAAATTGGTGATTAAAGGAAAGTTGTGGAATATTGTCACTGCATATGCTCCCCAAATTGGATGTGAGCAGGTACAAAAAGATGCATTTTGGCTAGACTTTCACAATCTACTTAAGGACATCCCAAAGGAAGAGTTTTTGTTCGTGGGCGGAGATTTGAACGGACATGTCGGGAAGACAAACGAAGACTATGAAGATTGCCATGGAGGCCTCGGATACGGCACCAGGAACCCTCCTGGTGAAGACATCCTGAGCATGTGCAAAACATACGGTCTTATCGTGCTAAATACCATGTTCGTCAAACAAAGCCGACACCTGGTCACTTACAGCAGTGGTGGAAATGAAACCCAGATTGATTACCATTTGGTATCTAGTTTCATGAAACCCCGGGTAAAAGATTGCAAAGTGATACTAGGAGAAGCGATCGCCCACCAACACCGTCTCCTACTGACAGAATTTTTTATGGAGACAGTGAACGACAACAAACATACAAAAACTTTTGGGAAGATCAAATGGTATAATCTGGATAAGGAAAAAGGCGAAGCTTTTATTTCGAATATGCAAAACTTTCTGTATAACAACACCGATATAGTTCGAAATGAAGAGAGTACAGCACAAAGTATGTGGGATCTCCTACAGAGAACTTGCAAAGAAAAAGCCAAAACACTGTTAGGGGTTTCAAAAGGACACAACCAACAAGGCAAAGAAACATGGTGGTGGAATGATGAAGCTAAATCAGTTATAAGTAAAAAGAAAATGGCTTTCAAGGCTTGGTCGAAGTGCCCCTCTAATGATACAGAGCAAAAGTCACGCCTCGAAGTGGAATATAGAAACTGCAAGAAAGAAGCGAAGAAGAAGTGCGCCCAAATTCAAGCAAAGAATACAGAAAACCTGTATCGGGAGCTGGATGAAATTTCTACCCCGACAGCTGGTGCTATTCAAGAGCTACGGCAAAACACGAATAAGGGCGCAACTATCTTCAAAATAGCCGCTCAAAGAAGAAGAAATGCCCAGGAGATTTGTTCGCCAAAGTTCATTAACAATGCTCAAGGCCAACTACTTGTGGAAGATAACGAAATTCTTCACAGGTGGCGACAGTATTGTGACGAACTTCTAAACGAACAATTTACAAGGCTATACTTTCCAATAGCTTCACCTAACTTAAGCGAAGTATCCGACGTCACAGTCGAAGAAGTTAGTGAGGCGGTAAAATACTCCAAAAAGGGAAAAGCTGTTAGCCCAGACGAAATACCCTCAGAGTTTTGGAAAAAGATGGGAGATATCGGGTTTAGATGGCTCATGATTCTTGTCTCCAAACTTATTCGAGGTGATCGCATGCCTAATCAATGGAGGGAAAGTTACCTTCTTCCAATTTATAAAGGAAAGGGTGATACTCGAAGCTGTGATAATTACCGTTCGATTAAGCTGATGTCACACACCATGAAGATCGTTGAGCGAGTCTTGGGTAGCCGACTGCGAAAAATAATTAGGCTATCTGATGACCAGTGCGGGTTTGTCGGGGGTAAGTCAACCACGGATGCAATCCAGAGTATAAGAATAATTATGGAAAAACATCGGGATTCTTTGGAGGATTTGCATGTCGTATTGGTTGATTTTGAAAAAGCATTCGATCGGCAACCACGAGATCTAATATGGGTGGCCCTCAGGCAACGAGGAGTTCCAGAAACCTATGTGCGGATAATTATGGACATGTATGATGGAGCAGTTACTAAAGTAAGATGCGCAGCTGGAGTCACCGAAGAATTCGAAATCACAGCAGGTGTACACCAGGGAAGTGTCTTGAGTCCCCTGCTCTTTATTACAGTTCTTGATTATCTGCTTGAAGGCAAAGTGACGGATCCAAAAGTACATCAGTTATTCTTTGCTGACGATGGAGCCATCATAAGTGAAGACCCGATATCCCTACAACGAGCACTTGACGTATGGGTGGATGTTCTAGAAGGAAGTGGGTACCGCATAAGCGCGAAAAAGACAGAATACCTATGCTGCCCATTTTCTGATCCACACAGGCCTACTCCAGACATTTATTTGAATGGAGTAGTGCTTCCCAAGTGTGAAAAGTTTAAATATCTGGGGTCTGTGATAAATAACGAAGCTACTTGTGATGACGATATCAATCATCGCGTAAGCGTAGGGTGGATGAAGTGGCGGGAAAATTCTGCTATCTTCTGTGACCGAAAAATGCCCCCTAAGCTGAAAGGAAAGCTCTACACTTCAGTTGTGCGTCCAGCACTCGCATACGGTTCACAATGTTGGACAATGTACAAAAAGTATGAGAGTAAGCTAACGGCAGCTGAGATGAAGATGCTTCGTATGACAGCAGGAGTTACAAAGCTTGATCGAATTAGAAGTACGAAGATCCGAGGAAGCCTGCATGTTAAGAATACCATTTGCCAAAAAATTGAACACGACCGACTCAGTTGGTATTGCCATGTTCAAAGGAGAGATCCTGAGAACCCCGTCAAAAAGGCAATATCATACAACGTTCCAATTCGGAATAAAAAGAAAGGTAGGCCTAAACACTCCTGGTACAAACAAATGCAAAAACACCAGCATTCAGTTGGCCTCAGAAATGGAACAATACAAAACCGGGAGGCTTGCCGCCGATTTCTGAGGTCAACCCGGCGAACCCCACAGGCGGATCACTAGTGTGAAGCAGATACGTGGGAGAGTTATGATCCCCTCGACATCGAGATCATAACAGCGCCGAAGAAAAGGAAGAAGAAGAAAAGATGAAATAAACTAAACTAAACTTTATGTTTTATATAATTTAAATAAAATTGTTTATTTTATAGCTTTTCGTTTGATAAATTCGGGTTTGTATCTCAAATTTTATTTTTTACGTGCCAAGTGCTTAAGGATTTCAGATTTAGTTTTTTTATCATTGCATTGATTATTTTTGTATAGTTGTCAAACTGATGGGTGTCAATTTTGTATAGTGGTGTAAGTGGAAAGAGAAATATGTCTTTGCAGCAAAAATCTAGACGTAAATGACTAATGAAAAAATGAATGTATTATCCGTTTTGAATTTGTATTTGCGTGAAAGAGAAAGACATTATTTATATTTTTGTCTTCCTCAAAGTTGAAACTTTTTACTGGAAAAAAAAAATATCTTGAAAACCAGTTTAATACTACGTTTATATGAGGTATTGAAGCGAGCTTGAAGCTCGCTTCGACCCTTTGTAAACGGGTATTGAGTTGAGTTGAGCTCCAAATCGAGCTCTCAACTCCAATGACGAAAAACCTGGGTCGAAAATCCGACCCTAATCCAACTCGATCTTTCGATACTGCATATAAATCATCTTCAGAGGTTATAATCAAAAACTGATCTTAATGAGCTCTAAAGAATACTTAGAACTCTTTGTTCAATACAATAGGCTCCTCCCATTTGGGCCCTTTTGGGTCTTACTGACATCTTGAAGAGTGTTTGAAGAGGTGAAATCACTTGAAAAATAACTTTTCAAGATATCTTTAAGAGGTAATTGTGTTGCTTGGGCACATACATATGTATGTATATACCACCTCTCATTCCTCTGAAGAGATGTTCTTCTTCGCTAACAAAACCATTAAACCATTGCGTAAGCTTATCCATTTACCTGTTGAGTTTATTGGGATGTTTTTTGCTGTATCACTGGCATACGATATAGAATCTGCTGAGTTGGTTGTGCAGGGGCCCTAGCACGTAATTTATACAATCGAGTTTTGTCGATACAATCGAGAAAAGGTAGTGCTCTATTATGATTATATTTTCGATTCGATTGAACTAAATAAGGAACTGCCTGTTCTCGATTGTAGCGACTACACTCGGTTGTATGAAGATACGTGCTGGCACCCCAGGTGAATGTGTCTGCTGTGGTTGAGCATGTTGATGCTGCTGCGATTGTTGTTGTTGATGTTGTTTCTGTTGTGGAGGAGCAGCATGCTGGAATTCGGATGTATAGTACAATGATTATTGTTGAGTCTGAATTGGTTGATGGTGCTGCTATAATTGATGACGCTGTTCCTGTTTTAAATTCAAAACATAATTTAAAAAATTTTCTATCTAAAGTAATTTTCTCATTTTCAACAAAAAAATTACTTGTATGAAGATTTTTAGTTTTTATAATTTTTTTTTTTAAATTTAAATTGAAATTCAAAACCATTACAAGAATGCAAATAAAGCAAGTTGTTTTAAAATGATAGTGTGTTAGATACAAAACCACGGCATTTCTTCTTTAATTTTTAATTTTCTGTAATTTTGTTTTTTTTTTTTATCTATTAATGTCAATAATTTTTTATAGATATCTACATAGGTATGTAACATTCAACTTTTAAATAGTCAACGACCAATTTTATTGATCAATTACTAGTTGCTTAAATAAAGTTTTCTTTTTTTTCAGAACTATCAATATCACCGTGGCAAGGAAATGAAATTGAATCGTCTACTTGGAGGATCAAAATCCGTTAAGCCCAATGTCATCATCAGGAAACGAAATTGAATCGTTTACTTTGCAGGAGGAAAATCAGTTAAGCCAACCACCGTCGGGATTACAAATAGCATTGCAGGAACTTAATGTTGCGAGCCGAACTCCACCATCTTCGTCAAAATCAAAAATAAAAAACCCGCAAAAACGAGCGCTAAGGAAAGATATTTTCAAGGCAAAATCAATCTAAAAAGGGAAATGGCAATTGCTAAAAATAATATTATACAAGAATACCATAGCAAAAAACTAAAGAAAATGGATAATGTGGAATAAGGACGAAATGAACGATTTGAAAAAAAACTTAAAGCAATAAAAGAAATGCACATATAACATGCTTAATAGAATACTGACCCATTAGGAGATAGGTCAAAATTGAGTTACGTACAGATACAGGCTTTTGCAAGCCTCAGATCTCATGAATAGTTTATAATACCAGTATCCATGATTAATTCATGAATTAGTTTTAATTTTATCCGTCAACAAATACGACAAATCTTCATAGCAAGATCTTTTTTTGCAGCTTCCCAAAAATCGTTTTTTCGAATTAGGTCAGTATTCAATTAAGCATGCGATATGTTAGATAAAAACATGGATTGTTAACTTTTAAGAATTCTTTTAATTTTTATTTTATTTATTTGTTCAATATAAATGTTATAAGTTTGTTATTTTTGTATTAATTAAATAAAAGTTTATTTTTGCTTGCAATAATTTTGTAAAACTATATAGTATTTGTTAAAAAGTCTTAAATAGGTACGTATTATATTTGTATTTATCAAATTATCCAAAAGTTGTTGTCGCCTGGTGTTGTTACAATTCAATCCACTAGTGGTCTCTGGCTCCTGAACATTATCCTCTGCATTTTGGTTGGCACCGAGGTCATCATTTGCTTCGGAGCATAAATTGTGTAGTATGCAGCCACATTTCCTTTGTCCTTATTTCCGTTGTCCTTGAATGGTGGAACTAACCAATCCAAATATGCATATGCTGAGTCCCCAACAAGAAAGTATTGTTTGGGAACATTGCATTCAAATTTTCAGTTGTATTTCTTTAAAGATCCGACCTGCGCAATAGGCGACTATCGTGCAAACTTCCAGGTTCGCCAGCAAAAATATTTATAAAATTTTTATTTGCATCCACTACTTCTTGTAAGCATATACTGTACATTTTTTTTCTATTGAAATAGCTCTCTTTGTAGGGGTTTTTATCATTATGTAGGATCCATCAATGCAACCCTAAATGCCAGGAATTTTGCAGCGTTACTCGAATATTGCCGCATTTTGCAGAGCCTCATTTTCATTTGGCCATTTCATATATTCATGACCTATGGAAATCAACCACTTCGAAAATCTCCTTACGACGTTCCAGGCTGTGGATTTTGTGACTCCGAAAAAATTTGCAAGCTCTCGAAATGTATTAGTGTTAGCCATATACCAAATAAACATAAATGTTTCCTTTTCAGGAGAAACTTTTGGCAATCCTCTCTTGGTGTTGTTTTGGTTCTAAAGCTTTGTATCGGTCTGAAAAAAAGGTGATTAATAAATATAAATAAAGCTAAAATATAAAAGCTAATTCACCAATTAATATCTGAACAGTAAAACGATGAAATCGAAAATGCTTTTTGCAATCTAGATCACTATATGTGTTTATAACTTCCTCAAAACCTTGAATTCTTTGGTGATTTTGATTTTCGAAATCAGAAGAAGAATCAGTACTGGAATTGGATGTAGAAGAGTCAGAAGAGTTTGAGTCCCAGTCACTGCCTTCACTTTCTAAAATAAACTAAGAAAATTATTTTTAGTATTACACAGTAAATAAATACTGCAATTTATAATGAAAGGAAATTTACTTACTTCAATTGCGTTTTCCATTTTTATTTTTTGATTGTTTACAAAAAAAAAAAGTAGAAACGTCAAAAAAAAAATTCAGAAGTACCACGATTGAAAAGTACATTTTTTAGGATCTGGATCGATATCCATATGGATATTAGCCAATCATTGGTTTGTTCAGTGCCAATGACTGGAAAATGGTGCCAATCATTGGTAAAAGGACATTGTTTTACTTTTTATTAATTTTAATAAGATATAGGGTATTTAATATTTTTCACTAAACAAATATATAATTAAAAAAAAAGTCTTTTCTTAATTTACATAAGTTATATAAGCTGAATAAGTGGTGAGTAACCTTAAGGCTAGGGGCGCACATTCAATTTCTAGTTGCACAACTGTTTGGTTGCTTATAGAAAACTATTTGGTTGAATGTCCGCGCAGGTGCATATAATTATGGAAATATGTATAAATCTTTGTGGTTCAGTCTCCATGTTGATTGTATAACTTTAATTTAAAAAAATTAAAATATAAAATTTAAAAAGGAATAAAAAAAATTCCTTTTTAAATTTTATATTTTAATTCTTTAAAATCAAAGAAAATATAAAAATAGACAATGCAAGCTATACAAAAATTTAAAGATTCTGTATAGAATTTTTCTGAAGTCCGAGAAAATATCATAAGAATCGATGTTTTTAAAAAAAATATATCTTGCCACAAAAATTGAAATAGTTAAAACTGATTGAACAGACTTTTATAGAATGTTAGTTCATTTGTTATTTGATTTAAGATATTCCAAAGAAAAAAGTCCGATTGGAAAAAAAGACTTACAAGAAAATGAAATTATTAAAAAAGAAGAAAAAATTTGTAAAAAATTTTATTGCTAGAAGTTATGAACCTCGCAATTTAGTATTAATTTAAATAGCGCCCAGCGAAGAGGGCTGGTAATAGCTAGTTTAAAATAAATATACAAATCAAAGATAATGTAAAACCAGTTTTTATTCCCAAAAGACAGGTAGCTTATTCCGACTTGCCATCAATAGACAAGGAGCTTAACCGACTTCTTGGGCCAGCTCCTATAGTCGTTGTCAAACGAGCAGATGAGGCCATTCGCATCTGCGCAGATTATTCAATAGGGTTGAATAGCTGCGTGGAACCCCACAGTCATACGCTGCCTATTCCTCAAGACATTTTTGCAAAAATGTCAAAATGCCATGTTTTACGCGCATCGACTTATCAGATTCCTATCTGCAAATGGAAGTGGATGAAGAAACTAAGCAAAGCAGAGCACACACATCGCGGCCTATTCACGTTTAACAGGCTCGCACAAGAAGTCAAAGCAGCCCCTGGCGCTTTTCAAAAAGCAATGGACACCATTCTTGCGGGAATACAAGTAAGCGGAAACATCACGGCAGTAGAAGAAGTACTAAGAAGATTTGCAGTTAATTGGGACAAATGCAAATTCTTCTCAGGGGAGTGCAAATATATGGGACACATTATCAGTCATAAAGGACTACGATCTACGACCCGATTCACAGAAACTTTCAGCCATCAGTTTATTACCACCAACAACAAATATCAGAGTGACCTTCGATCGTTTCTGGGATCCATAAACTATTAGGCTAGGCGCGCACATTCAATTTTTAGTTGCACAACTGCTTGGTTCGAGCAACTAAAAAGTTTGTGTTTTGACACAAACTAAACGATTGCATAAAATGAGTTCGCTATTTTGTGTAACATATAATTATATGCACCTGTGCGGACATTCAACCAAATATTTCATCTGTTTTCTGTAAGCAACCAAACAGTTGTACAACTAAAAATTAAATGTGCGCTCCTAGCCTTATTGGAAATTCATGAATAAGATGCGTTCTCTACGAGCACCTTTGGACGACCTTATTAAAAATAACAAAAAATGGTCATGAAAGAAGAATGAAAGCAAAGTTTTGCGAAGTTCAAATCTCTTCTATCATCCGATTTGGTTGTCACCCACTATAATCTAGCACTTCCGATAGTCGTAGCTGCAGACGCATCAATCGTTGGAATCGGTGCCCGTATTTCTCACGTTATAACGGATGGAACAGAAAAGGCTATTTACCACGCTTCCCGCTCACTTACAAAGTTTCACCGAATTATATACGGAAGAAATTCATCCTTCGCACCGATCACAAACCACTGCTGTCGATTTTCGGATCAAAGAAGGGGAAACCAGACAGTTCTGCCGGACAATGTTCAGTCATTACTCATTACCAGGCTTCAGATCCTCATGCACTTAAAATCTATATTTTCAGATTTTAAGTGCATGAGGATCCTAAAATATGCGCTTAAAAATGCAAAATATGAATTTAAAATATGCACTTAAAACCAATTCAACTTAATATATATATAACTTAAAATAGGACTCAAGAACTAAGCATGAATGCATCTGTCGTTACGCCCACTTGCGGTGGACGCTAGAATCGGATGGAATTTGAATAAAAACAGCTTCTTTTGTTTTTTTTGCGTTTTATTCTCTAAGGATATATATAAATTACAAATGATGTATTAAATACAATATTTGGTACTCACTCTTTAGCAATTCCTCCTATCGCGTCCAGATTACAAAGACAAATGAGACAATTATCAGTTTTGGCGCATAATTGAGATTTTTTGGCGGGATATTTGTCTGTCAATTTTATGGGTGCGCTCAGATAATTTTAGCTGTCAAGTTGACAATTAGCTCCGTTTGTCCCTGGAATCAGGACCTGAGGGAAGGTTACACTTTGCTATATAAATTTCCACGACATCCCACCCACCGTCAGGCGCTCCGGATCAGAAGCCTCACTAACATCTAAAGCTCCTGAACTTGTCTTCACATCCGCTACACGAATATGTCCGTCTCTGCCAGGAAATACTCTTAGTATTCGGCCACGAATCCATTGGCTTCTAGGTACGCTGGCATCACAGACAAGACGTAAGTCTCCAACTTTGAGTGGTTCTACGCGCTTGAACCACTTGCACCTTCTGGTAGGAACCGGCAAATATTCTCGGACCCATCTCTTCCAGAAGCGGTCCTTGAGTTGTTGACTAATACGCCATTGTCTCCTGAGACAAAGGGCTCGTTCGTCTATCTCACCTGGAGTTTGTGTAGAATTGGGAACCCCCAACAAAAAATGATTGGGCGTCAAGAGATTCTCGTCTTCGGCAGAGATGGGCAGATGTGTTAGTGGACGTCCGTTTATAATATTTTCAGCCTCTATTAAGGCGCTCTGCAATGTTTCAAGTCTTGGTGCAATCTATCTGAGTGTATGTGAAAGAACTCTTTTCACTGACTGAACTAACCTTTCCCAAGAGCCGCTTGCATGTGGGTTTAATGGGCAGTTAAACGACCATTCGATGCCACTTGACGAAAGTTCAGCTTTTACAGCTCAAAAGGCGCCTTGGGCAAGCGTTAAAAAAGCCACTACTTCATACAAAGTGCACAATTTTGTTCGCTTAACAACAGATACCTACATATTTGCTATTTTTCTCTTTATCAATCTACTGTTACGTTTTTCTTCACACTCACAACGCGTGTATGAGTGAAGGCATTTATTTTATTTTGTTATCCCTCCCCTATGCAGTGTAACATAAAACAGAATTTCAACAGCAAATACAGACAGTTAAAAGTTTGCAGCATAGAGGAAATATATTACCTAGAGTCACGACCGGTACCCCTCTTGCCTGAAACACCCTCAAATTTTTTTTGAGGTGAGTAAGAGAAAACTCTCTTAAATTCCCTATCCGTGAATACGTGTGAATGGTGGATTAAAATACAAAATGAAGTCAGTAGCTCAAAATTTGACGTTTTGTTTTTTTTTGTGAATATCAAAATGACAGTTCTCATTTCTCAAAACAAATATTTTAAAATTGTAAGTAGACCTTGATTATAAATATTCGTGATAAACATTAATTGTTTTTATACTTAGGCTTATGTTAATAACTTAAATTAGAATTAGTTCAACAAAATGCGCAAAACGCAAATAACTAACACCAAGTAGTCTCATCAGACAGTAAGTGCACATACAAAGACCATTCAACAACACCGACCAGCAGCGGGCATTACAAAAGCAGATTAACTAAATCAACTCCCAAAATAAATCTTACCACCAGCCTAAATCATCCAGAAAGCACCACGATTACAAATGGAGAAGTTGATAGTCATGAGGATACAACCGAAAATAAACATCAGCCAGATAGTTCAACGACAAGTGGTCAACAAAAAGTACAACAACAACTCGATCCAGAAGCACGTAATCCTGGTCCGGAACTTTATTTCTCTTCTGCCACGTGAACTGGCGCTACAAATGTTGGCCTATTTGGATCGAACCGATCTTTGTTCTACAAAACCCTAACGTGCTTAGGAATTCTTTAGGCACTGTAAATAACTTTGATAATGGCCGATCAGAAGACAAAATCAGCTTCTATTGATATTTTGACTGCAATTGTCGAGTTTTCGACATTGGTTGTTCGCAATTACACATTGCAAAAAGTGAGCCGGACGGACGGGGTAAGTGTTGCGAACTAATACAAATATAATAGTTTTAAATGCATGTTTTTTTGTCTTTTTTTTTTTTTCTGCAGGAATGAATGCCAGAATATAGCTAGTGAACAAATGTTGACTGATTCCGAACTAAAGAACATGCTCACGGAGAAGGGGGACTTCCTAAATTTCTTTTACAAGAATAGTATTCAAGCCTTAATTGGTAAAATAATTTTTATTTGGTTTATACAAGAAACTTAATTATTGTCTTTATCGACAGCTCCAGTATTAATGAATACCATTGGTGATAGACTACAAAACGAAGATTATCAAATGGTGCAGTTGTTGGGTCTAGTTTTGGACATTCTATCATTCTGTGAGAACATCACAATCACACGTATCACAATAAGAATTTTATTATACAAAAAGATCTCCTCAAGAGAATACTAGAAAAATAAATGCACTTAAAGACACTTAAACGCTTGTCCCGCCTGTTAATGACATCTATCGTTCGAAGCAACAGAAATGATTTTCTAAAATAAAAAAATTGAGAACTGTTGATCAATTGATTTTAAATCTAATTTTAATTTAGCTTTCCTAATTGAAACTTGAATGAGTGGATGTGGTGTAAGTATATGCTGCGTACAAGTCAGCTATTTCAAAAAAAGGCAGCAAATAACAACATAGTTCATCGATCACATTCGAAAATATCATGATTTTTCATGAAATTCTTGAAATGGTAGATAAACCATGATGTCATTTCTGAACTAGTTGCTTCATTTGGATTATTGAAACGGTTCCAAGTCTTGATTTAATTCATCTAAGTGATTCTGAGAACCAATTTTAATTTTAACGAAAAATTGGAAAAACCTTTCAAGAATTTCGATATGAATATGAAAATGTTGAAACGTCTCTGGCATGACACTTTTTCGATGTTCTGGTTAGATTTTAAAATGGGTTTCAGAATCACCTAGAGGATTAAAAACAACACTAAAGATCGTTTAAATCATCGTTGGAATCGAGCAAGTAGTATAGAAATGACAACGTGGTTTATCGATTACATCTAAGAAAATCATATGATTTTTCATTATATTCTTCAAAATAGTGGATAAATCATCCTGTCACTCCTAAACTACTGGCTCGATTCCAACGATTTAAACGGTCTTTAGTGTTGTTTTTAATCTTCTAGGTGATTCTGAAACCCATTTTAAAATCTAACCAGAACATCGAAAAAATGCCATGCCAAAGACGTTTCAACATTTTCATATTCATATTGAAATTCTTGAAACGATACCCATATGCAAATTTTTCGAAGTTTTCGATAAAATTAAAGCTGGTTTTCAGTTCTACTTAGAGGACTTAAAACAAAACTCGAAACCATTTCAATATTCCAAATGAAGCAACTAGTTTAGAAATGACAACATAATGTATCGATCACTTCCAAGAAAATCATATAATTTTTCATGAAATTCTTGAAAATGGTAGATAGACCAAGCTTTCATTTCTGAAGTAGTTGCTTCATTTGGATAATTCAAACGGTTTTGAGTGTTGATTTGAGTCCCCAAAATGGTTCTGAAAACTATTTTCAAATCTGACAAAAATTTCGAAAAAAATTCATGCCAGAGACGTTTGAACATTTTCATATTCATATTGAAATTGTTAGAACGTTCCTCACATGAAAATTTTTCGAAGTTTTTGTTAAAATTAAAATTGGTTGTCAGAACCATTTAAAAGACGTAAATCAACACTCAAGCCCGTTTAAATCATCCTAATGTAGCAAGTCGTTTGAAAATGACAGGATGGTCTGTCTAACATTTTCAAGAAAATCACATGATTTTTCATGAAATTCTTGATAATGGTAGATAAACCAAGCTGTCATTTCTGAATTAGTTGCTTCATGTTTATGATTGAAACGGTTTCGAGTGTTGATTTTAGTCCTCTAAGTGGTTCTGAATACCAATTTTAATTTTAACAAAAACTTCGAAAGATTTTTGTATGAGGCACGTTTCAACATTTTCATATTCATATTGAAATTGTGAAAACGGTCCTCATAGGCAAATTTTTCGAAGTTTTTGTTAAAATTAAAATTTGTTTTCAGAACCACTTAGAAGATTAAAATCAACAATCGAAACCGTTTTAATCATAAAAATAAAGCAACTAGTTCAGAAATAACAGCTTGGTTTATCTACCATTTTCAAGAATTTAATGAAAAATTAGATTATTTTCTTGAAAGTTGTTTCTAAAAATTATTATTTTTTAATTATAATGCGCTAGCGTTTTTAAGAAACAGCATTTGTTCGATTGATTCTATTTTGAATCCTATCCAATGATTTCTAGAACATATTTCCATAATCCCCACATCAATTCCACTCACAGGTTTAACCGAGTTATTCTATCAAAACTTCAGCACTAACTTGGCTGAAATTTTAGGTTATATTCCGGCGGACATCTAGTTAAACGAAATTTTGTTAAACTATCAAGTTTGAAGGCCTTTTAAATTGGAAGAAAATCAAAAAAGTAAACAAAACATTCTTGAGTATAAAATAGTATTTTTTTTTAATCAAGGCATTTTTTGCTTCTTTTTTTTCAACTCAATTGAACTTGAAGTTCAAGGACTAACAATTAAGTTGATTCAAGATCTAATTCGATGATGTTGGCCGATTTTTGTGTTTAGATCTTGTTGAAAGCTGCGATATCAACAGATTGGACAAAGTCCTCGAATTCTTGCATCTTTTCTTGCAACAACCTTGTCATCCTCGATGACGCACATGATTTGCAACTTGTTGATGCGATAGCCGACTGGAACGAGTTTGGAGGCACCCCATAACTGACCGTCCATCTCGATGCTGCGGACACACTTTTCCATTTCTTTCATGTCGGTCTCGTCATCCCAAGGCTTCACGTCGAGCAGGATGGACGATTTGGCAATGAGCGCGGGTTTCTTTTATTTCTTGGCAGAGTAGGCGGCTTCGGCGTCTTTTTCTTCGTCGTCTGATCCGAATAGATTTACGTCTATATTGGGTAAACAGAGATTTTTAAATTTAGATGCCAATTGGCAAGAACAGTGACATTCGAACTTACCATCATCGTCTTCAGCTACTGTGGGCTTGGCGCCAGCAGTTTGTGAAAGTGCTTGACCGTCCTATGCGGGTCTTTCGGCGGAGGTGTGTGCAATGTGTTACACCAACTGCGGACCACTAGTTATGCGTCAAGAAATTGACTAAATTCAGCTTTACCGTTTTTAATAAAGTGGAAGCCTCTAATAAATGAAAATGTTTGATTAAGAAAAAATATCAGTGGAAGTTTAAAAAAAAAAATTGTAAATTGTAATTGCGAACGCCTTGCATGCTCAAGTGGAAGTGCATATATATGCAGTTCCTTCCAAGTCTAAATAAATATGATATCAACTTTGCCAAAATGTAGAGTTAAGCCCTCTGATTGAAAATATCGAGGTCCAAGACGTTTTCCAGACAGCCTTCTGCTGCCAGACGCGATAAGAATACGGTACTTCTTGCACGAAGAAGGCCACCTTCAAGTTATGGCAAATTTCTTATTACAATTTTTTAGACTTTGGAAAGAACTACATACCTGATGCACTCTTGTGCACTATTGCTCCCACTAGATAATGCAAGAAGTTTCCGAACTGAAAAATCTGCCTTATGGATCGAACCTAAAAATGAAAATTTTGAGATACTTACACTTTCTGGTCAGCATCTGCCTTTGTACCGCGACGCAGCATTCTTTCCTCCAAGTCGTTCAACTTGTTGGTTTCTTCAACAATGTCCTTAAATTAATACAAAATAATTTTTCTGTCTTTCAGTTATTGTCCACTGCAAACTTACATAAATCAATTTAAAAAAGTTAGGCCTGCCACTGTAGAACATGCTGTGGAAAGGACGTCCAGTTTCATCGAATTCAGCCGCTTTCCGTGCTGGAAACACTTGATCGGGACTTTTCATAGCGGGTCTGGCGAATTTATCATAAATTCCCGATGGAAAAATGGCATCATCAACGTCCTCTTGAGTGAATGTTTCACGATCTTCTCCCATCATATCTCAATGTGTTGCGTTTTCATGAATTGATCGTGCTCTTGAGGCCGTTGTAGATAATAGGCTTTCATGGCTTTGTTTACTTTTTGTTTATTGACAGCCATTAGAGTAGCGTGCACTTACTACGTTTATATGAGGTATTGAAGCGAGCTTGAAGCTCGTTTCGACCCTTTGTAAACGGGTATTGAGTTGAAATGAGCTTCGTTCGACTCGATCTCACTCGCTCAGCGGTGTCGAGTCGAAATATGAGACGAAAAACCTGGGTCGAGGAGTTGGCTTAACAAAATGTTTCAGAATCGCTCAACACCATTTCAACTCAACTCCAAATCGAGCTCTCAACTCAAATGACGAAAAACCTGGGTCGAAAATCCGACCCTAATCCAACTCGATCTTTCGATACTGCATATAAACGTAGTAACTGTAACTTCTGTACTGTAAGGAATTGCAATTGATTTTAATCCGGTATTACTTATACTTTTAAGAAAAACATTGTTTTTTGGTTTTTAACAAATTTAAAATTGATAAACTTCGAAGGGCTATCCTGGGAATTTATTAAAACAAATTTGCCTCCGAAATTTAACAATTGTTTTTGCTGGGTTTCTCAAGTTTTGTTTTTATGACATTTGTTTTTTTATCGATTTGTTTACTTGTCAAAATATTCACCTTGGGCTAAAATGTCGGTATTCCGTGGTAAGTGTTCAGCACTATACGCATTGAATTTCTAGGGTGCGCTTCTACTTTTGCTTGGATTTTTTTAGTTTTTAACAGAAATATACATAAATATTAAGGAATTTGTATCCGAAAAGCAATAAAATTAATATCTAATAGAGTTTTTATTGAAAAAGAGATAAAAAAAGCGAAATTAATACAAAAATATTTGTATTTTAAAATTTTTGAATTTAACGGATTCCTTTTTTGAATATTCAAACGCACTTATTCAACCTTTTTGCGCATTGATCAAAAACCCACAAAATTTGAACAAAGCTGTGTTTGTTCCCATTTAAAATGCATGGGGCAACTAACACATCTTTGGACTGTGGGTTTTTTCCTCTCAATTCAGCTTGTAGGGTTAAAGAGAGCAAACCCCCGAAGTCGTGACTCTAGGTAATATATTTCCTCTATGGTTTGCAGGTTGATAACTACTCGTAACATGCGCACGATGCCAATTCTTCTATATGAAATCGAAGTCAGCAATGTTACTCAAACAGAAATTCTGAGGTACAAAATTCATACTCATTGACATGTCCATAGAGGATGCACTATTATGCACTATTATGCACTTCCACTTGAGCATGCAAGGCGTTCGCATTTGTAAATAACTACTAAGGGCCTATCTAATTATGCTAATTATTTTTTGTTATCAATCACATCCAAAAATTGCTGTGGGCTCTCGGTCTATTAGAAGAAGCCTTAGACACCAAAATGGAGCATATGCATCTATTTTCATTAAATGATATAATTTCACTTCCCAATGATTTTCTCCACTTAGTTTTACTTCTGGTGGTAGTTTATTCCAAAAAAGTTTCACGCTTTGATGAAGAGTTGACATAATGCTACGCTGCTGTTATAGAATCTCTAAGATTTTGGGGACTAGCTGCTTTTGAAAATTGGTTTTGGAGTATATCATGCTCCTTGAATTTTCTAAATCTAGTTTTTATTTGCGACATATACAAGGTACTATATAGGAAGTTATGAATTCGTAAACAAAATCGAACTCGAGATTTTGATCAAAGTTGACATTGCTATGATAGAGAACACGAAAAAAGTGGGTGTTGCAATTTTGTTTGTCTGTTTGGTCGACTACAGCCTTTAAACTAGAGAGCGTAGAGAGCGTTTTTTTTTTAATTTTCACCCCCAAACGTTTTTTTCTTTGTTGATAAATTTTTTTTCTTTCGATTAATTTTTACGATTTATTATTCAATACAGACATTTTTAAAATAAAATATTGCTGACTGTACCTACCATGAATGAACGAATGAATTATGTATTACGGATATTGCATGAGTGGACAACAATTTCCTAGTATGTGGTACAGTGTTTCCTCATGCATGTTGCAGAATCTACATGTGGTACTGCTTACCACACCAAGTAAACCTAGGTGTCTTCTAATTTTTTAGTGTCAAGTTGGGATATCTGTTTTTATTTTCAGAATATTTCTACTTAAGTTTATGCAGTGAAACGTTTCTAGTTGTAGTTACCCAGTAATAGTTTCGCCTGCCTTAGCTTTGGGAGTTCTTTCTAATTCTTGGATCCACTTGCCTCCTTTTCTTGTTTAATTTGGTTTTGATAACATTTTCTCCTATTCCGCAATAGGACTCTGGCACTATTAAAGGGGTCGATGGCCTATTTTTGCTAAGGAGTCTGCCTCTTCGTTTCCACAAACACCAACCCAGAGAAGTGTAACCCTGTTTTGTTTGCCAAGTTTGTTTAGCCTGTTTGTGCACTCCCACACTAATTTAGAGCTGATGGAATATGAGTTCAGCGCCTTGAGTGCAGCTTGGCTATCTGACATGATGGCAATGTTCTTGTTACGATAGTTCCTTTCGAGATTTCGATCCACGCATTTCCTTATGGCGGTTACCTCCGCTTGGAAAATGCATGGAAAGTTTGGTTCTAGGCCCAAAAATCCATACATCAGTGTACCTCTTGATGGTATTTGTTTCGAGGGTGTAGTTTATTTCTTCTCGTACCCAATACCTACCATAGAACAATTTTTTCGAATTTTGAAATTCTTATATCGTCATAACGGATTTTAATGAAATGTTTTTTTATCGAGAAGCTTCTAAAAATTTGAAAAATTTGCTGCGGCTGAGAATCGAACTCCAGACCTGCCGCATGATAGTTCAACCCACTAACCATTGTGCCAAGAGGTACCAATGTACTTACATTAACTTTTTGTCCATTTTTATCGAAAAAAAAACAAGTCTCGTTTAGAAAATTTAGCACGAGTAATAAAGTACACAAATACGACTTCAAGTAAATCGAGTACGAGTTTCGGAATAACGATAAAATATGAATAGTCGTATGCGATGTTTTGTGTTTTCCAATATTAGTACAAGTGAAGTCGAATGTACGACTCCTGAAATTTCAACATACGACTATAGTCGAATACGAGTCATAAATACGAGTTTCAGAATATAGGTGATTGTTTTTTTAACCCTAGAAAGGTAATCTTCGTCGATTAGACGAACATCATTTTTTCTTTTTAAAGTTTCTCATAGATTCTTCATAGATCTTTAAGGAGAATAAAAAGTCGGAAATCTAAAAAAATAAAATGAAAAGTGTGTTTTTATTAAAAGAAAGGTTTGATAAAAATAAATTATTAACATCTACAAGAATTTGTTAATAACTTTTCGAAAAAATTGCATTTAAATTTTACTTCGTCGATTCGACGAATGATTACCTTTAACGTACTAAAAAATATGATTACCTTTCTAGGGTTAAGCTTCTCGTACGCAACGTATACGACAACGACTTGAAGAATAATGATTTTGATACGAAACGAGTTCGAATTCGACTACGAGTACGAGACAAAATACGACTTGTGGAATATGGGTGATTAGTACAAGTGAAGTCGAATGTAAGACTCCTGGAATACCAACATACGACTATAGTCGAATACGAGTCATAAATACTAGTTTCAGAATATGGGTGACTATAATTTTGTATTTT
Organism: Chrysotoxum bicinctum; assembly: GCA_911387755.1. Lineage (NCBI taxonomy): Eukaryota > Metazoa > Arthropoda > Insecta > Diptera > Syrphidae > Chrysotoxum > Chrysotoxum bicinctum. The sequence goes on from OU426987.1 coordinate 163,732,739, forward strand.
AATATAAATACATTCATAAACTTTTTTTATTATCTGTCAATGTGAATATCTAATGTTATGGTGTAGTTTTTAGGAAAATTGAAGAGGATATAATTGGAGATGTACATGACAATGAGGGGAGAAAATCGAGAAGGGCAAAGTATTCCACATTCTAGTAGTGCGGCTTAAGAAAGAACCTATATATTTGACAGTAAGTCCGAAATTAGGCTCCAGGGTAAACTGATGTGTATTCATAGCTAGACGAGTAATACGCTTCGTGCCAAACTGTATCAAATGCTTATGAAATATCAAGGACTATAATCTTTGTTTCACCAAAATGATGAAAGATTGGTGCCACTTTTTGGTAAGATATGCATTCAGATCACTAGTGCACCTATTCCTAGAAAAGCCGTACTGACGGTCGTTAAAGAGCTTTCTTTCTTCGAGATATTAGTAGGGACGTTAGTGCAATTGGTCGTTAATTGGAGGAAAGAGCCCGAAGAGTAAGACAGATGGAAAAGCTTACGCAATGGTAAAGTTGAGATGTAGTTCATACCAGCGGATTTGTGTATTTCAAGGAATTTAAAAACTCTTGCGACAGTCAGGGGGAGTCATAACACTATGTAGCAAAGTTGAATTTGCAGCAAACTACGCTGCAAGCAGATTTGCTTTTTCTTGCGAGCTGACGAAAGGAGTATTATTGTGAACGAGTGGAACCGATGATTTAGAAGTGCTTTTAATACTCTTGGGGCATTGTAGTATTTTTTATGCAGATTTTGGTCATGTAATAACTTTGTTCTTCAAAGAAGACCATTACGGGTATTCCTGGCTTGCCTGTACTTTTTTCGGTTTTCATCAGTTCAGTTTGCCTTGTAGCATCGGAAGTTTAACTCCCAACTTTTTTTACTTATATCTATCTTTTTGTCCATAGGTAAGTTATGCATTCAATCTCAAGATTTTGATTAGACACATTACGATGATAGGAAACGGAAAAGTGCACCTCGCAATTCTGTCTTCCTGTTCGACTAAAGCCCAAACGGCTCGGCTCATTTTCTTTAAACTTGGTAGATAGCATTTTCAAAATTTTACAATTTTTTTTTTTAAACTTCCACTGATATTTTTTTTAATCAAACATTTTCATATATTAGAGGCTTCCACTTTATTAAAAACGGTAAAGCTGAATTTAGTCAATTTCTTGACGCATAAGCTCTTTAGAAGTTAAAATAATACTGTGTATTCAAAGTTAAAAAAAATCATTTTTTTGAAAATTACGGCCTTAAAGTGGTCTTAAAAAAAAAGAAATAAACCCTGAGGGGGGGAAATTTAAAAACGATACATACCAAGCTTGACGAAAATCGGCCGAGCCGTTTAGGCTATAGTCGAACAGACAGATAGACAGAATTGCGAGTTCGTCTTCGCTATCATCGTAATGTCAACTTTGATCAAAATCTCGAGTTCGATTGTTTTTACGAAAAGAGCAAATTCGTGTGACTAAATCGTGGATTTCATTCTGAATTGTTTAAGGATATCTGCATTTTATAAGGACATATACAATTTTCTTAAGTTTTCAAATTTCGAATTGAAGACCAAGAAAATAATTTGATTTTGTTAATATTATTCCAATTTTGTATTTACATCTGATAGCAGCATCCAATGAAGCAGATATGTATGATATGCCACTCCTCCACACTTACCCAGCAGCGAGCTTAGTTCACCCGGACAATTGCCGTCGATAAATGCTTTCGAAGAAATCGGCGGTGCAACTAGTGGTACTAATAATTCAACAAATGCAGGAGGCGGAAGCAAAGCATGCTCCACAGACTACCATTTCGCACGAGACACTCATATGCGAATAATTTTGAGAAACCTTAAAGAAAAGTGTGAAAAAGTATAATTGAACGTTAGTTTATTTAATTACACATCGTTTGGGATATAGTTTTGTTAATAAAACTCATTGTGCGGGCGATTTTTTTACTTTATAGTAAAATCAATTCGGTACGATGTATGTAACAGAATCGACGTCTGCCATAATGCCATCAAAGAGAGTTTTCACCAGTTCTTAGAAACGTCTTCGATCTTGCATTGAACAAACACTAAATACCACAAGAAATTGTGTAGGTAAGCGACCCACTTATTTTGTCGTCAACATTGACGTCCACTTATTCAACGAACAGCATCGACAGTGACCGAAAAAAACTGTTTTCCCTTCAACAACAGCCCGCGAGCTAAATAACAATAATATAAATTTTGATAATTTAAAAAACAGCACAACAATAAGTGCAGCTAGTGGAAGAAGCAAGTAAGGAGAACTGGTGGACTTTCAACAGGTGGAGGAGCCCAAAGACAACAAGCCTAACAACAGCCACCCAAATCAGCCTGCTGGTGGGCAAATATTTTCTTCGCCTGAGACCATGCAAATAATTCATCGGAATATGCCAAAAGCAACAGCAGCAGCAACAGGCGCAACAGCCTCAGCAGCACCAACAGCAACAACAACACCAACAGCACACCACGCAATACCAGCTCTCGAATAACAGTTTCATAAGAACCACCAAGATACCAACCAGCATGAACTCGAGCAACCAGGCGGCTAGCAGGAATCGGATCACCTTTGTCAGTCAGTCGCTACCCAACGGCACAATCAATTTCGCCTCACATCACAATCACAACCCGGTGGTATTCGCATCCAAGGACAACTTCAAACTAGTGGTCCGCAGTTTGTATAACACATTGCGTCCTTTAGCTCCGCCGAAAGAGCCGCATGGAGCGGTCAGGCACTTCCACAAACTGCTGGCGCCAAGCCCACAGTAGCTGAAGACGTTGATGGTAAGTTCGAATGTCACTGTTCTTGCCAATTGGCATCTAAATTTAAAAATCTCTGTTTACCCAATATAGACGTAGATCTATTCGGATCAGACGACGAAGAAGAAGACGCCGAAGCAGCCTACTCTGCCAAGAAATCAAAGAAACCCGCCCTCATTGCCAAATCGTCCGTCCTGGTCGACGTGAAGCCTTGGGATGACGAGACCGACATGAAAGAAATGGAAAAGTGTGTCCGCACCATCGAGATGGACGGTCTGTTATGGGGTGCCTCCAAACTCCTTCCAGTCAACAAGTTGCAAATCATGTGCGTCATCAAAGATGACAAAGTTTCAATTGACTTGTAAGAAAAGATGCAAGAGTTCGAGGACTTTGTCCAATCTGTTGATATCGTAGCTTTCAACAAGATCTTAACACAAAAATCTGCCAACATCATCAAATTAGATCTTGAATCAACTTAATTGTTTATTCTTGAACTTCAAGTTCAATTCAGTTGAAAAAAAACGCCTTGATTAAAAAAAATACTATTTTATACTCAAGAATGTTTTGTTTCCTTTTTTAATTTTCTTCCATTTTAAATTGGCCTTCCAACTTGATAGTTTAACAAAATTTTGTTTAACTAGATGTCCACCGGAATATAACCTAAAATTCCATCCAAGTTAGTGCTGAAGTTTTGATACAATAACTCGGTTAAACCTGTGAGTGGAAGTGATGTTGGGATTATGGAAAAATGTTCTAGGAATCATTGGATTGGATTCAAAATAGGATCAATCCAGCAAATGCTGTTGGAAATTCTTGAAAATGGTCAATAAACCAAGCTGTCATTCTGAACTAGTTGCTTCATGTTTATGATTGAAACGGTTTCGAGTGTTGATTTTAATCCTCTAAGTGGTTCTGAAAACCAATTTTAATTTTAATAACAACGTCGAAAAATTTGCATATGAGGACCGTTTTCACAATTTCAATATGAATATGAAAATGTTGAAACGTGCCTCATACGAAAATTTTTCGAAGTTTTTGTTATAATTAAAATTGGTTTTCAGAACCACTTAGAGGACTAAAGACACCACTCGGAACCGTTTCAATCAACCGAATGAAGCAAATAGTTTAGAATTTACAGCTTGGTTTATCGATCATTTTCGAAAATTTCATATAATTTTTCATGAAATTCTCGAAAATGTTAGATAAACCATGTTCTCATTTCTGAACTAGTTGCTTCATTTAGATGATTCAAACGGTTTTGAGTGTTGATTTGAGTCTCCAAAATGGTTCTGAAAACCATTTTCAAATCTGACAAAAATTTCGAAAAAAATTCATGCCAGAGACGTTTCAACATTTGCGTATTCATACTGAAATTGTTAAAACGTTCCCCATATGAAAATTTTTCGAAGTTTTTGTTTAAATTAAAATAAGTTTTTAGAATCACCTAGAGGATTAAAAACAACACCGAAGACCGTTCAAATCATCCGAATCGAGCAAGTAGTTTGGAAATTACAACATGATTTATCTACCATTTTCAAGAATTTCATGAAAAATTATATGATTTTCTTGGAAGTGATCGATACATTATGTTGTCATTTCTAAACTAGTTGCTTCATTTGGAATATTGAAATGGTTTCGAGTTTTGTTTTGAGTCCTCTAAGTAGAACTGAAAACCAACTTTAATTTTATCAAAAACTTCGAAAAATTTGCATATGGGTATCGTTTCAAGAATTTCAATATGAATATGAAAATGTTGAAACGTCTCTGGCATGACATTTTTTCGATGTTCTGGTTAGATATTAAAATGGGTTTCAGAATCACCTAGAGGATTAAAAACAACACTAAAGACCGTTTAAAGCGTTGGAATCGAGCAAGTACTTTAGGAATGACAGCATGATTTATCCACTATTTTGAAGAATATAATGAAAAATCATATGATTTTCTTAGATGTGATCGATAAACCACGTTGTCATTTCTAATTTACTTGCTCGATTCCAACGATTTAAACGGTCTTTAGTGTTGTTTTTAATCCTCTAGGTGATTCTGAAACCCATTTTAAAATCTAACCAGAACATCGAAAAAATGTCATGCCAGAGACGTTTCAACATATTCATATCGAAATTCTTGAAAGGTTCCCCATATGAAAATTTTTCCAATTTTTTGTTAAAATTAAAATTGATTCTCAGAATCACTTAGATGAATTAAATCAACACTTGGAACCGTTTCAATAATCCAAATGAAGCAACTAGTTCAGAAATGATAACATGGTTATCGATCACTTTTAAGAAAATCATAGAATTTTTCATGAAATTCTTGAAAATGGTAGATAAACCATGTTGTAATTTCCAAACTACTTGCTTGATTTGGATGATTGAAACGGTATCGAGTATTGATTTAAGTCCTCTAGATGCTTGTGAAAACTATTTTGAAATCTGATAAGAATATTGAAAAAATTCAATGCCAAAGACGTTTCAACATTTTCATATTTATATTGAAATTGTTAAAACGTCCTCCATATGAAATTTTTTTCAAGTTCTTGTTACAATTAAAATTTCGTTTTCAGAACCACTTAGAGGATTAAAATCAATACCTAAAACCGTTTCAATCATCAAAATGAAGCAACTAGTTCAGAAACTACATCATGGTTTATCTACCATTTCAAGAATTTCATGAAAAATCATGATATTTTCGAATGTGATCGATGAACTATGTCGTCATTTGCTGCCTTTTTTTGAAATAGCTGACTTGTACGTAGCATATACTTACACCAAATCCATTCATTCAAGTTTCAATTAGGATAGCTAAATTAAAATTAGATTTAAAATCAATTGATCAACAGTTCTCAATTTTCTTATTTTAGAAAATCGTTTGGAACGATAGATGTCATTAACAGGCGGGACAAGCGTTTAAGTGTCTTTAAGTGCATTTATTTTTCTTAAAAGTGTGTGCGCTTTTCATAAGCACTAGTATTCTCTTAAGGAGATCTTTTTGTATTATAAAATTATTTATGTGATACGTGTGATGTTCTACACAGAATGATAGAATGTCCAAAACTAGAGCCAACAACTGCGCCGTTTGAATGTCTTCGTTTTGTGGTCTATCACCAATGGTATTCATTAAAAGTGGAGCTGTCGCTTCTTGTATAAACCAAATAAAAATTATTATACCAATTAAGTCTTGAATAATATTCTTGTAAAAGAAATTTAGGTAGTCCCCCTTCTCGGTGAGCATGTTCTTTGGTTCAGAATCAGTCAACATTTGTTCACTAGCTATATAAAGTAGCATTCATCCCTGTAGAAAAAAAAAAAAAAACAAAAAAACATGAATTTAAAACTATTATATTTGTATTAGTTCGCAACACTTACCCCGTCCGTCAGGCTCACTTTTTGCAATGTGTAATAATGTGTAATTGCGAACAACCAATGTCGAAAACTCGACAATTGCAGTCAAAATATCAATAGAAGCTGATTTTGTCTTCTGATCGGCCATTATCAAAGTTATTTACAGTGCCTGAACAATTCCTAAGCACGTTAGAGTTTTGTAGAATGAAGATCGGTTCGATCCAAATAGGCCAACAATTGTAGCGCCAGTTCACGTGGCAGAAGAGAAATAAAGTCTCTCTCTAGCTTTCTTGACGATTTCTTCTTCGGAACTAAGGCATGGCTGTGTATGTTTGGATAAACGTGACAGGGAATGACTGGATGAGGTATTGAACGAATGCTCCGATAGACTTTCATTTGAATTGGGATTCGATAGAATTTCAACAAGCTTTTTGACTGGATTATCATGGAGTGTTCTTCGTAGATTTAGCGGCGATGAAGATGAATTTGTGACTGCTGATGAGACTGATTCCGGACCAGGATTACGTGCTTCTGGATCGAGCTGTTGTTGTACTTTTTGTTGACCACTTGTCGTTGAACTATCTGGCTGATCTTTATTTTCGGTTGTATCCTCATGACTATCGACTTCTCCATTTGTAATCGTGGTGCTTTCTGGATGATTCAGGCTGGTGGTAAGAGTTATTTTGGGAGTTGATTTAGTTCATCTGCTTTTGTAATGCCCGCTGCTGGTCGGAGTTGTTGCCTAAGTATAAAAGCAATTAATTTTTATCACGAATATTTATAATCAAGGTCTACTTACAATTCTAAAATATTTGTTTTGAGAACTGTCATTTTGATATTCACAAAAAAAAACAAAACTTCAAATTTTGAGCTACTGACTTCATTTTGTATTTTAATCTACCATTCACACGTATTCACGGATAGGGAATTTAAGAGAGTTTTCTCTTACTCACCTCAAAAAAAATTTGAGGGTGTTTCAGGCAAGAGGGGTACCGGTCGTGACTCTAGGTAATATATTTCCTCTATGGACATGTCAGTGCGCAGAATTAAAAGTTGCGTCTAGGAATTTAAACTCTTCCGGTTGAGTGTTTCTTGTACTACGAGTATGTTTTAGTTTGGCACTGGCCTCTGTTTATGATTGAAATTTTATTACTGTCGTGTGTCGAGAATGAGACAAAGGGTTGAAATATGGAAATACTTGAGTGACGATGATGCGATTATTAATGTTGAGGTTTTTCGTTAATGAGTGAATCTGTTTTATTCAATTTCTCATTTTCTCTATTTTTTTTGTTCTTGCCAGTTATTGTTTACATTTAAAAAAGGGATTTTTTGACTGATCTAATTACTTTATTTATCTATGTAGGTATTATGGTAAAAAAAACTCAAAACAAAAGAAAGGATAGGGAATCTATATTGACAATAAAACTTGTTACGCTGCTATTTTAGTAGTGTATACGAGTATGTATAAGGTTATGATAATGGTTCAAATATGAAAGGAAAAGAGGCTGGTGTTCAAAACAAAATTAAGTGTCTTGAACCAAGATCTTATTTTGTTCAGGCTGCTTGCATTCCTTTTGGTTGTTGTTGGTTTTTAATGATTCAGCTTGCTGTTTATTGGAAGCTGTTAAGGTTTTTGACATTGCTCAATGCATATAAAACTTTGTATCAGGTTCAACAATGCGTTGGGACATACATATATACAAAAAATTTCGCTGGTTTGACCTTAAAAACCCTTTCTGAAACCAGATGGGAGTAGACTAAATGCTTTAAAACCATTCAAAAAAATCTTAGAAGCTATAATATGAAGCTCTTATTGAAATATCTGAGGTTGGAAACGTTGAGAATAGAAACATGCTAACATTAGGAAGTAAAATTTTAGTTTCAAGTTTATATGTTGCATATTAATCTAGTTTGATATTTAAGAAAAAAAAAAAAATGGCGCAAAATTTTAATTGAATTAGTACGATGCTAAAGCTGTTTTAGTATGATACTAGGTGAAAACAATAATTTTAATCGAATATAGCATCATACTTCTCTACCCTTTTATTAAAGTTAAAATCATCGAATACCTACTTTATTTTTTTAGTATCTTGGTAGCTTCGTATGACTCTGAGATTTGCAGACATCAAAAAAGGTTCGTGTACTTATTTTTTTTACACGAAATGTCGTTGTTTTAGGTGTGTTCAGAAGCAATTTATTAAGGAAATTCTTTTAGTACGATACTAGTGAGAAAATGTTTAAAATTAAGAATGAGTTAGTAAACTACTATAAAGTTAGCAAATTGTTAAGTAGTATCATACTAATACCTTAATAGTAGGTTGTTTAAAATTTTGGGCCAATATAACTAGTAAGTAGATATTTAAAAACTCCGTCTGCTAATGTATCTACTAAATATGCTACTAAAAACTCTTTAGTGGAAATGCGATCAGAAGAACAATTCACTAACGTGCAATCAGCAGAAGCCATAGCTCTAAATCTATAAATACCATCACAGTTTCCTCAAATAACAGTTTTTTGAAACTAAAATTAATAAAAAAAACTACTTCAGGACCCCAATGACTCAGGAAAGATAAGTTGACTAGTCAATCATGGCTATAGAGAAAGAGCTTGTCAAGTCATTATATTATGATGATCTGGTAGCTGAGTTTGCTAAAACAGAAGCCAGACAAGTTAATCTATTGCAATAAATTCGGTTCTATTTATTTTTGTTAAAATAATAATCTTATTATTATTTCCTACATGAACAACAATTAATGAGTTCATTATTTATTTGTATGTTGTTATGTTTTTGAATAAGTTTCTTAATATGTTTTACTTCAAAAAATACTTTTTTCAGTTCCTAAATGTTTGTGATATATTTTTTGACTATTATTTTTGTGATTTATTTTTGATTTCTTAGTTTTTAATAAAAATCATATTTATTTTAATTAAATATAAGTATTATCTAGGAATAGGCCTCTTGGGGATCCCTCATTAAAAAAACGCATTGCAAAGGGTACCCCTTGGGTAATGAGGAAATGACTTTTTCCGCCAATCCAATCCAAATGAGAGGCGCCACTGATAAAGCTTGCGCAGGGCTCTAATTTAGCTCGGGCCGATCCTGGTTGCGAATACATAGTATGCAGGCATCAGCAGAAAGATTTGCAGCGATTTCAAGGTGCATAACTCGCACGGTCATGCACGTAAGAAGTGCAGTCCATCTCTTTTCTCTCCGTCGTCCAGTAGTGATGTACACTGGGCCGAAATAGTCAAGAGCTGTTTATTTAAAGGGTCTTAAGAATGGTGTGAGACGCTCCTTTGGTAGCTGTCCCATTAATGGCGGTTGTGGTTTGGCTGAGCGTATTCGACACATGAAGCAGTTATTTTTTGCTCTTTTTACAGTTGATCGAATACTTGGCATCCACAAGTGTTATCTAATCTGGTTAGCAATTGTGTCATCATTTTGATGACGTAGGCGGCAATGAAAATGGTCTACTATCAACCTGGTTAGGCGATGATCTCTTGGGAGGATAATATTACGTCTGGCTGTAAATGGTATAGTTATGGCGGCGTCGATTCGTCCATACATTCTTAGCAAACCGGTGTCATCTATGTATGGCGTTAACTTAAACAAATGGCTGCCTTTTTCGATTGGAAGATTTTGTCTTAGACGGGCAATATCATGGGCGAAGCGTTTCTCTTTGGGCCTGGAGGCACAGAACTAATTCGGCGGCTTCAAGTTCATTGACGCATATCTCTCCAGTTTCTATATGCTTACGCAAACAGGCAAATTTAAATCGCAGTACCCATGCCGCGCATCTCTTCAATCTTGAATACTTCGAAAATCTTGACATGTCAAAAATAGTACTACTTACTGCGTTTGTATGCAGAAGAAACCTCGGTCGCACCTCGTTTTCACAAGACTGGCTGTTGTTGGCATCTGGTTGTATAGGCCAGTCTTTTTCAGGCAACAGAAGAAAGTCCGGACCCATAATCCACTTAATTTTGACGTTCAGCTTCGGCGGATATCGTGTTCGGGTTGCCTCATCAGCTAAGTTCAGTCTTGAAGGAATCCAACGCTATTCACTTACTTGACTGCTTTCCAATATTTCAGCATTTCGAAATCCCACAAATTGATTATACCGCCGGGGCTCCGATCTAATCCAGCTTATTACGTTTTTTTAATCGGTCCTTGAACGACAGGTCATGGTTCTTCACGATGGCATTGCAAAGCCTTTTGCCCAAAATTGCTGTGGATAGTTCCAATCGTGGAATGCACATAAGTTTTTTGGGCGCACATTTGGTTTTGCCGCAGATAAATGATACTCGGACACTGCCACCATACTCGATTCGAAGAAATGAAACTGCACTAAACGCCTCTTCACTGGCATCGACGAAAGTGTGAAGAACGATGTCACTTGTGAACGTCAGGTGAGGATCATGGCATCTCGGCATCTTGAACTGAATTAGCGACGGAAGCTCGCCTTTCCACTGCTTCCACCGCTCAAAAACTTCTGCCGGAATTGGCTGACTGGCTGACTGAACGTAGTAACAACTTCATATAAATGGTGAAGTTGGCGACCATTCCAAAGGGATCGAAAACGGACATGGCAATGCTCAAAAATTGCCTCTTAGTAGGGCATATGTCATTCTCCATTACATCTCTGTTAGCCCGATTACATTGAAACTTAAACACGTCTGCGACCGGGTCCCAACACATCCCAAGAATTTTCTTAGTTATTGTTTCGATGTTCAAGTAAATCAACCTGACGTGCTCAATCTTTTGACACGAGATTCTTCGCAAAACCTGCTTCCAGTTCGAAGAAAAGTTACTTACTGCATTGGTCACCTCTATTGCTTCATCTTCACTATCGAAGCTGTCGACGTAATCGTCAACATAATGGCGATCAAGGATTGCTCTTGCTGCTCTGGGATGAATGTTAAGATATCTCGATGCATTGAGATTCTTCACATAATTGGCTGAGCATGGCGAGCAACTAGCACCAAATATCATCGATGTCATCATATAAACGCTGATAGGCTCTTCTTTGTGCTCCCTCCATAGGAAGCGCTGCGAATTTTGGTCTTCTGGTTGAATACAAATTTGGTGAACCATCTCCCTTATGTCTCCAGATATGGCTATAGTTCTTAGGCGAAAGTTAAACAGGATCATCATCATGGGCTTCAGTTGATCAGGACCTTTTAGAAGAAGGGAATTCAAGGAAGACATCTTCTACTTTGGCAGCCGCATCAAATACCAATCTTATTTTGTTTGGTTTATTCGAATTCCTCACACCAAAATGAGGAAGGTACCAAGTCTTTGACGTGTTGTGATTTACTTCAGCTGTCGTCAGCTTTCTGGCGTACCAACTCAATGTAGCTCTTGATGATATTCTTGTACGTTTAAGCATATTCATGATCTTTCTCCAATTTACTTTCCAGGTTCCAAAACCTTCGTTTCGCCATCTCATAACAATCTGGAACATCAGGGTTGTCTTCCTCCCAGAGAAGACCGGTTTGGAATCGGCCATTTAATTTCTTTGTTGTAGCTAACAATATTTCATTTGCTCTTTTGTCAGCTGAAGATATCAGCTGTTCCGTCGGCTTTTTTATTCCAAAGTTTTCCAAATCGAAGTACTCTTCCACCGCCTTGCCCAATAGAGCGTCCTGTTCTTGACTGCATTGGCTACTATGAAGAACAACATCGTCTCTTTTTTCGGTTACGTATTCTGACATTTTCCTATATATGACCTAGCCAAATTTAGTTTCGGCTACGATAGGACCAGTTCCCAATATCTGATATCTGGAGAGTGCGTAATGGTGCACCCAAATGGCTGTTGTCCAGCCCAATTAGTATATCTGGCCTAGGATCTTTATATTTGGCGAATGGGATGATGTCTTGACGATGATTCAACATCTGGAGTTCTTCTGAATGGACTGTTTGGGACGGCAGGTTCAAATCGATGACGGTCTGTATTCCTTGTATCCTGAACCTTTCTGCACCTTCTTTATCGGCACTTATATCCGCATCCACAATGATCGATTCCTTTTCAATAGTCTCCCTTCCAAACCATTGGAGCTTCAATTTATTTTGACTGCCCTTTAATCCCAATCAGATCTATACTCATTATAGATACTGAGGAACCTTCATCGAATAGCGCATATGTTGATATGACTTTGTTAACACCATAGATTCTCACAGGCAGCACACGAAACAGAATCTTGGCTTTGGTATGAACGTGACAACTAAGCAACGGTCTCGAACATCCGACGTCAACTGTTGACCTCAACGGCTCGTGAAGTAATGGATGATGCATTTTAGTGCACTCATCAATACCACACTTCTTTCTGGCTCTGTATGAGCGAACGCTATGACCGTACTTTAGGCAGTAACAGCACAGTCTGTTTTTCTTGACCACTTCCCACCTTTCTGGCACATCTATCTCAGCAAACAGATCGCATTCCACAACTGGGTGCTGTTTCTTCTCGCAGTGGTGGCATTTGCTTCTGGCGAAAGCGTTTTGTCCAGATACAGTGCAGTTCACATGATTAGACGCACCATTGTTCTCTCAATAAATTGCAGTTTTCTTTTTGTTTTTCTTCATGAACTACGAAAGAATTGCATTCATTTGAATAGTTATTAAATTCTCTGGGAAAAAAACCTAAATTCAAGATTAGTGAGAGACACTTAACGGTTATTTTGATCTCTTTCTTCGCATTAGTGCTAAAAAAGCTCAAATAAATCGGTTCATTTGAATAGACGCACCTGTTAAAAGTTAAAAAAAAGAGGTTGGTCAATTTTTAACATTTTCTATTTACTTTTTTATTGTTATTGAAGTTATTTTTCACAGTTTCAATACTTTGTACAAACTCTACCATTTGAAATTACGTCAAAAATTCTACTTCTAAGAGATTTATACAATTTTCTAAATAATCTAATGAAATCTTAGACAAGGCTTCTTTAATTGCGGCAATAATCTCCTCACAGCTTTCATACTGCTTACCTTTTTCATAAATTTGATGGGCCAGCCATCCAGAAAGGTTTTGAATGATGTTTAAATCAAGTGAGTATGGTGGCTACTGCAAAAATTCCACATTTTCACTGGGGATAAATGCTTTTACAACGTGCGCGTTGTGGATCAAAGCAGTGTCTAGTTGTCAGATCTACGGGATAGGTCCAAAAAGCTCTCTTATGGCTGGAAAAGCTGTTTGCAAAAGAGCTTTATAAGAAATTTCTGTCATTTTGTGAGACACAAAGCCAACTCAAAGGCGCGGTAGTACGAAATGGCACCCCACACCCATACTTCTCCTTTCTTGAAATGATTTCGGTTCAAAAAGCATTCGGATGTCATAGAAATAAAACTTATACCCATCAGGACCATCTAGGTTGAACTTTTTCTTATCAGAAAACACCACATTTCTTCAATTTAAAACACTTCCAACCTGCGCATACCATGTCATGTGAAGACGCGCGAACTCCAACCGCTGTTTTTTTTTTTAGCTTTTTGAATTTCAAGTGTCCAATACCTAAAAAAGCTCAAGGAGCAGTTGATTTGCTTGCACTTACCCCCGCTAATTGTTTGATTTTCATCGTGGAGTTAGTTAAATTTGAGGCAATTCTTATAATTTTTCGCTTCTCGTGTGATGTAAAGGGTGTTTTTGTCCTTCTTTTGTTATTTTTTCCGTAGGTGGCAGGATTTGATAAAACATTTCGAACAGCTTTATCATTTCGTCCTATTTTCTTTGCAATGTTCGGCATAGAATACCCTTCTGAGTGGTAGGCCTCAATTTTTGCTATTTCCGCCGCCGTTAACATTTTCTTTTTACCCATTTTCACTTTAAACACTCGGAAAAACTTTAATAACGTACACTCATTAACGAAATTTAATTTGTATTACCCAGCATTAAGAAACTAACTGAATTAATTCGTGCGTCTTTTCAAATGAACCAATTTATTTGAGCTTTTTTAGCACTAATGCGAAGAAAGAGATCAAAATAATCGTTAAGTGTCTCTCACTAATCTTGAATTTAGGTTTTTTTCCCAGAGAATTTAATAACCTTTCAAATGAATGCAGTTCTTTCGTAGTTCATGAAGAAACACAAAAAGAAAACTGCAATTTATTGAGAGAACAATGGTGCGTCTAATCATGTGAACCGCACTGTACATGGAGAATCTTCTTTGGACCTGACTTCTGCTCTACATGAGCTGGCGGCAATAAAGAAGTCGACGTAACCAAAGAAACGATCTCGCTGATGCTCCTTTGGACCCATTCTAGTCGCTTTCTCATTAGTAACTTAGCTACTAGCTTGTCAATAAGCGTTGGGTTTGCCAGATGTTGGTGCAAACCACTCGCCTCCAAAAATGTCGAGAGATTTTGCACTGCTGTGGCAAAGGGTATTAGTAATTCGAGTTTCCCTTCCGAAATTTAAGAAATAGCTCTCACTTTAGCCAACTGACTTCGTAACAAACATTCCGGGTGTCCATATCTGAACTCAAGGTCAGCCATCACCCGATCTACATTATCTGGGTGGATGAGTAATGATTCCACTGTTCGTGCTTCATGTTTAATAGACTTTTGTAAGCGAAGCAGATTTTCTACCATCGAGTAATTGTATAATGAAGTAGATTCTCGGAATGCTGTTGAGAGTACTGGCCATTCTTCAGGTTTGCCTGTGAATTCAGGCAAATCTTGTAACTTGCGACTATGTCCGGTGGTCGCATTTTCGAATGGGTGATGCTGAAAAAAAAACGTGGTGAAAAACTCGGGAGTGGCGTGAAGGATTGTGTCGGCGTAAATTGTTGTATACTACATGACTGCGATGCACTAATCAGCGGCAAGAATGATGGCACTGCATGTGTATATGATGAACATGCTGCTGTAGTTGCAGTTCGAATTTTATAATCTACACGCGCTCAAGGGATTATGATTACCCTTTAAATGTTTGAACACAGCGCGGGCGTGAAGCTAAGGGAGAGAAAGAAGGATAGGAAAGATGTGTGGCACGATGTTCTGAGACTGAAGGTTGTTGTCTCAGATATTTTATCTCCAGGGATGGCGGCTGAACTAAAGCGGAGAATGCCGTGTCTTATTTCTATGTCGCTTATAATTCACATTATTTTATTCGTGTTCATCCTTGTTGGGCATACTAGTTTAACTCAATTACATGTTGTTAGTGTTATGCCTGAATAATATGAAATGGGTAAACCAGCAACCCATTGATGACAAATTTTAGAAGGTTTTTAATGGAATTAAAACGACATAGACGACGGCAGGGATCGAACCTGTGGTCATGAGGTTCACAGGCGAGCACACATCCATCGCGCCACGGCCACTCCCAAAATCGTCTGTGACTGCTGGTACGAGAATGGGATTGCGTACGTGTCATATATAGCGGGTGTATAAAACATCGTTGTCTCAGGAAGATTCACACTAGTTGATAGAATATAGGTTGTGGCAGCGGCTACGGATGTTGTTGTAGTTGGTATCGTTGATGTGTAAGCAACGGCTGGGACAACAATAGAAGTTGTTGCAGCCGTTGTAGATGTTGAAGTGTTGGCAACTTGATTCAGAAGCTCCTGCGATCGGACTCCAGTTGTGAACGCATTTCACGTATCTCTTTCAAAAGTTCTTCCATGGCCTTTGTTGTTGCCGACTTTTCCACATTGGGTGTTTCGATTATAGTGGTGTTGTAGTCACTTTCTGATTTATCGCTGTCGCTTTCTACTTGTTCTGGAACTGTTTTAAGTAGCTGCACTTCAGTTGCATCACAAGGCAACTTTACTGTTGTTGTGCGCGGACTATGCCTTGGCTGGCGGCTGCTCGACATTTTTTTTTTTTTTTTTTTTTTTTTTTTTTTTTTTATCCGATGGAAATCTTCAAAAGACACTCGGTAAGAATCTGTACCGAGTAGTGTGGGACTCTTACCGCACTAAAACCACCGGTGAATCAGGACCAATCTATGAAAAGATCGACAAATGATTTTTATTTCTTAATTTTTAAATCGCATTGGGGGAAGTTTAATGTAATAACACTTTCCCATAACTTTTAGACCATCAGCTCATGAGGCTTGGTTCTTCCTAATCTCCGAACATTGTCTCGTACATTTAATACGGTCTCCATTTCAGAGTTAGTGTGACTTTGCAATCGCTGATTGTGTGATACAGCGTGTTTCTTAACCACTTCTGTAACCATTTCAATTTGAATGTCACGATGTAGATCGCTATTTCTTATATACCAAGGGGCATTTATTATTCCACGAAGGACCTTGCTTTGGAATTTTTGGATGGGTTCAGCATTTGTTTTCTTTGTACAGCCCCATAGTTGGATGCCATATGTCCAAACGGGTTTCAATACTTGCTTATATAACATTAGTTTGTTCTGGATAGATAGGTCAGAGTTCTTTCCTAGTAACCAGTACATTTTTCTGTACTTTAAGTTTAGTGCTTCTCTTTTCTTTTTGATGTGCTCTTTCCATTTAAGCTTTGCATCCAATTTCATTCCAAGGTATTTGGCGGTATTGGAGTAAGGTACTTCTGTACTGTTTATAAATATTGGAACATTGTTTATGTTTTTGTTTGTAAAGTTTATATGCGTCGATTTTGTTTCGTTTAATTTGATACGCCATTTCTGCGTCCAATCACTAACTTTATCGACTGCATTTTGCAATTTTTGTGTAGCCTTCGTAACGGATTTATCTGGCACCAATATTGCAGTATCATCAGCAAAGGTCGCCATGATAGCGTTGTTGTCCACTGGAATATCCCTTGTATATAACAGATACAGGGTTGGTCCTAGGACACTTCCTTGTGGTACACCGGCTTCAATATTCTTAAGTTCCGAGTAATTTTCGTCGTACCGTACTCTAAAGAGTCGGTTCGTAATGTAGGATTTCAGTACTTCGTAGTACTGCCTGGGAAGGTCCCTATGCAGTTTGTACTCAAGTCCCAAGTGCCAAACCTTGTCAAAAGCTTGAGCAACATCTAAGAATAAAGCAGAGCATACTTGTTTTTCTTCAAGTGCCTTTTCCACAACATCCGTAATTCGATGCACTTGGTCTATCGTGGAATGTTTATTTCTAAATCCAAATTGATGGCTTGGAATTAGTCTTCTTTCTTCAATTATTTTGCTAAGCCTTTTCAGTAGCAGTTTTTCAAAAACTTTTGCCATGATTGGTATAAGCGATATTGGTCTGTAAGATGTTACTTCTGTTGGTGGCTTACCTTTTTTAGGTATAACAATGACTTCTGCAATTTTCCAATGATGTGGCACATATCTTAGTTTAAGGCATGCGTTTATTATAAATTGGAGTTTCTTGAAGGCTATTAGAGGCATTTCTTTCAAAACCTGAGCAGTTATAAGATCGTACCCTGGTGATTTTTTGTTAGACAACTTATGTTGACACATGCTTCTTACTTCTTTGAGAGTGACAGAAGGTATTTCACATTCGTCGTTTCTTTCAACAAACTCTAAGGGATCTGTAGCTGTGTTTGCTGGGAATGGCTTGAAAACATTCGCGAGATGTTCAGCGAGGAGATCAGCCTTTTGTTTCGGGTTTCCGATCCATTTACCATCTTGAGATTTTATTGGCGGGTTTTGTGTCTGAGGTCTTTTTAGGCGCTTAGCTGCTTTCCATAAGGAGTATTCAGTAGAAGCATCCATCGTCAGACTTTTCAGGAATCTACTTAGTGACTCATTTTTAAACTCACAAATTCTTTTTTTTAATTCGTTGTTAAAACGGTTAAAAACTACCTTATCATCTGGGAATCTCGTGGTTTGCCATTTTCTTCTAGCTCTTCGTTTTTCCAATATCAACTCCTTTATTTCGATAGGATATTTTATACCTTTTTCTCTCGCGTTCGAAATAGTTGGAGTACTTTCTTCTGCAGCCTGCTGCACATCAGCAATAAATTGTTCTACTTCATGATCAATTTGTTCAATTGTTTGCATAGGGGATCTTAGGTTTATAAAACTTTCAAGTTTGTCTCTGAATTCGTTCCAGTTTGTTCTGTTATTCACGAGCTTGGGATTACTTTTTTCTATTATTTCTGCTTCGCTCAGTGATAAAATTACTGGAGTATGATCTGACGATAAATCGTAATTACCTTCGACACTTATATGATTTCGTTTAATACCTTTAACTACGAAAAAGTCTATAAGGTCTGGTATTTTGTTAGTATTAGATGGCCAATATGTTGGCGAAACAGAAGAATAAAAATTACAGTTGTATTTTCGGCCTGCTTGGTATAGCCGTTTACCTTTTGTTGTTATGAGCCTAGATCCCCATTGGGTGTGTTTAGCATTGAAGTCGCCACCAACAAGGAAGTTATGCCCTAACAAATGTAGGAGTTCTGCATAGTCTTCTTCAGTTGGAGAGCGCCTAGGAGGGCAGTATATAACTGCTATTTTAAATTCTTTCTTTTTTATACCAATACTAATTGATGTTACTTGCATGTTTTCATTAGTAAACTGTGGTTCTTCATAGTGTGTTAAGCACTTTTTTATAAGTATTGCCGATCCTCCCCTAGCTTTGTCAGCTGGGTGCGGAGCGTGATAACATGTATAGTTTGGTAATTTATTATCAAGACTTTGTTCAATAGCGAGGTGGGTTTCGGACACCAAACAAATGTCTATATGCTCTATGACTGCTCGACATGCGAATATTGTTTAATATTTATGCGAATTGATTTCTCCTGGCTGGAGTTCGTTGTAGGCGGCAACTGGATTACGCTGGTGGCGCAATTAACCAATCTTCTGATAAAGAATAATACAAATTTTGTCGTTACGTCCACTGGCGGTGGACGCTGGAATCGGATGGAATTTGAATAAAAACAGCTTCTTTTGGTTCTTTGCGTTTTATTCTCTAAGGATATATATAAATTACAAATGATGTATTTAATACAATATTTGGTACTCACTCTTTAGCAATTCCTCCTATCGCATCCAGATTCCAAAGGCAAATGAGACGATTATCAGTTTTGGCGCATAATTGAGATTTTTTGGCGGGATATTTGTCTGTCAATTTTATGGGTGCGCTCAGATAATTTTAGGGTTGGTGACATTTTCCCCAAGTTATAATCCCCAAAATAAAATCCCCAAATTCAAAATCCCCAAAGAAAAATCCCCAGCAGCAAAATCCCTAAAAAGAGAACCCCCAGGGCAAAAATCCCCACGCCAATATCCCCAAAACCATTTTGGGGGTTTTGGTTTAATTTATATTACAAAAATGTAATCCGAAGAGTAAATATAAAATTCTTTAAAATTTTACCAGGTCATTCGCCGAACACTCATAGAGGACCATAAAAAAGAGTTTATCGAAAGTTGGCAAAATTCTGAAACGTTTCTACGAAAACATCAACCTGCTTACACGCGTATCCCATACAATCGGTCTCTTAACAGAGAAGACAGCATAAAACTTTTTCGAATTAGAGTTGGAAAAGCAATTTTCAACACGCAACACTATTACAATGCTGGAGATACTAAACAATGTTCTAATTGTCAAACCATACTCTCTGTTTGGCATATCCTTGTCGAATTTCCTTTATCTCATCAAATTGATGTATCATCAGACAACGTTGCTGAAAAACTTGCCGAAATTTTGAATCCATCTGAAGTACGATCCATTCAATACGTTAAAGATGCCACATCCGCTCACCAAGTATATGATGAAATATAATTTTTTTTTCCTCAATGATTTAATTATTTGTTCCTTTCAATTTAACTTAATCAGATAGAACATTAATTTAAATATTTAAATGTAAATATAATGTAGATTAAAGACGGCATCATATGGTCTGGCTACCCTGATGCCTTTAAAAAAATAATTTATAAATTAACTTTGTAAATTATTTCAATAAATAAATAAATAAATAAATAAATAAAATTCTTTATTATGTAATGTTTGTAATATTTATTAAAGTTAAAATAAATTTTCAATACAAAACAACAAAATAAGGTCATGATCATCCATTTCAACTTTTATTTCAAAAACAAAAAAAACACTACACTACAAAACTAAGACAGCACTACTCCCCATGAATACGAAAGTTAGACTGAAAAGTGCATGCAATCATGCGTTCATAGTAATTTACTGTTTAGAAACTGTAAATCGTTATCATTTATTAATAAGTTTAGTATCAGAATAAAAGAATTTGATGAGAATTTTTCTGATGAATTTTTCACATGATGTAGATGTACACGGACATTGGGGATTTGGGGATTTGGCAAAAACATAGTTTCATTTGGGGATTTCGTCCATGTGCATTATGTCTGTGGGGATATTAGCTAGATGGATTTAAATGTTTGGGGATTTAAGTTCGATGGGGTTTTTTTTTTTGGGGATTCCGTACGACTCCCATAATTTTAGCTGTCAAATCGACAATTAGCTCCGTTTGTCCCTGGAATCAGGACTTGAGGGAAGGTTACACTTTGCTATATAAATTTCTACGACAGCATTAGTCAACATTTTTCAGTTTATATGTAGTGGTTTATGTGTAGTCGCAACCGAAAACAGTTGACTGTTGTACATGAAACGTGTTAAGCTTTATGCGCGAAACAGATTAAACCAGCAACAGCACCAGCGCCGTCAACAGCAAACAGCACGCTGGCCAGCAAATACTTTTTAAACACATTAAACCAGCATCGAGTTGTAATTTTTTGACATTTATACGTCTGACGGTTTTTGCATTTTGTGTTATTGTAACCAATAACAGCAAAATTTGGATTTTGACCAAACGACGCTGTTGAAGTTGCTGGTGCTGATCTATTTTATGTTGAACGATTAAAATACATTGGCGCAAAATTTTAAACAGCTTATTATTAAGGTATTAGTATGATACTACTTAACAATTTGCTAACTTTAAAGTAGTTTACTAAGTCATTCTTAATTTTAAACGTTTTCTAACTAGTATCGTACTAAAAGAATTTTCTTAATAAATTGCTTCTGAACACACCTAAAACAATGACATTTCGCGTAAAAAAGTAAGTACACGGACGTTTTTTGATGTTTGCAAATGTCAAAGAGTCATATGAGGCTAGCACGATATTTAAAAAATAAAGTATGTATTCGATGATTTTAACTTTAATAATTTGCAGTTTCAAACACACAGACTTAATTTTTTTTTCATTTCAATGTTTTGCCTAGTCTCGTCAAGTTTATATGCACCTTTCTTTATATCGTTGCTGTAGATCGAATACCTCGTACCCCAGAAAAAACCGATTTTTAGGTAATGATGCAATTATATTGTGAAAAAAATTCCGGATCTAATGAAAAATATCCTGTGAATCTAAAAACTATAATTGCAGAGCCACGCGCATAATTAACAACACGTCTCTCATTGCCTATCACTGATTTGATAATAAGTTTTTTGTCTCTCCTGAAAAATCGACTTTTCTGGGTTACGAGGTATTCGATCTATAGCGACGATATAATGCTTTATATTGTGGTGTTTGAATATGGTTCAAGATTGTGAAATGATTAAAAGAAATAGATAATAGTCTTAAGGTCCGTTTGCACTGACATACAATTTATATTTTTTTTACTGTCTAGTTTAGTTTTTGAACAATATAGGTAGGTACTCTAAAAATATAAATCTATTATAAAAAATATGCATTTATAGCAAAATATGCATTTATAGTAAAATATGCAAAAATATGCACTAACGGTTAAATGCCATTTTAAAGGAAATTTCTTGATTCGTGTACATAATTAGTTGCCTTGCTTCCAAGGTGTTATTAAAAAAATATACATTTGCATGGAAATCCGAACCTTACTCATTACCAATAAATTTTCACAAGGTAAGCCAAGCTTTTTTTTTTTTTTTTTTTATAATTTACTCACGCTCAAGGGAATATGAATACCCTTCAAATGTTTCAACACAGCGTGGGCGTGAAGTTACGGAAGAGAAAGAAGGATAGGAAAGATGTGTGGCACGATGTTCTGAGACTGAAGGTGGTTGTCTCAGATATTTTTATCTCCAGGGATGGCGGCTAAACTAAAGCGGAGAATTGCCGTGTATTATTTCTATGCCCCTTATAATTCGCATTATTTTATTCGTTTTTCATCCTTGTTGGGCATACTAGTTTAACTCAATCACATGTTGTTAGTGTTATGTCTAAACAACATGTAATGAGTAAACCAGCATCCCATTGATGACAATTTATAGAAGGTTTTAATGGAATTAAAGACGACATAGACGACGACGGCAGGAATCGAACCTGTTATATTGAGGTTGACAGGCGAGCACACAACCATCGCACCACGGCCACCCCTTACACAAAAATATAACATTTTGCAACAGGTCAAGCACTATATTCGCAATGGTTGGCCTCACAAACTCGGCGACTCCACCCTATCAGCATTTTTCAACCGGAAAGATGCAATGTCAATTGCCTATTGTACGGCGAACGAATCGCCATTTCATCCACCCTCAGCAAGCGAATTCTAATTCAACTCCACAAAGGGCATCAAGGCATAGTTAGAATCAAGGAAATCGTGCAACCATTTGTATATTGGCTCACAATACTCGTAGATGCGGACATAACAAATTGAGTTCGTCAGTGCCACAGTTATGCTACAGAAGCTTGAACTCCAGTAAAAACGCTACCATCTTCATGGCCAATGCCGACGTCACCGATGCCACGTATCCACATTGATATACCAGGTCCAATCAACTCTACAGATTATTTGGTGATCGTAGATGCTTTCTCGAAAAATCCAGAGATCAACCGAAGCAACAAAGCAAAGCATCGCAGCTTCTGTGAAGGAGATCCAGTTTACGCGTTTACGCAAAAGTTTTCAAACGAAACAAAAACTTTTGGGTTTCAGCTGTTGTTGTCAACAAATAAGGAAATGTCAACTACGACATAAGCCTGCAGTTAGATAGAATGCACACTAATCAACTTCGTTTTCGTTATGCTGAAAACAGAATGGGTAACAAAAATACAAATGCGTTTATTGAATATTTTGATCTTTTTGACAGGTACAATTCTGTCACACCAGATGGAAGTAATCAAAACACTCAAAATATACAGTGGGCTTATTTGACCCACACCTTATATTTACATTAATCGAGTATGGTTCCTTAACAATAAAAGTTATTTGGAAAGTACAAACACAGAAAGGTTAATTAATTTTTTACCTTGAACATGACATTTGACTCAATTAATTTTTTTTTAAAACACCATGTTTAACTTAAAAAAAAAGAAATAATTACATTTTCTAGTACTACAGCTTATTTGACCCACTGTGTTTAGAAATCACCTGCCTTAGAAAAAATATCGAGATAACGGTAGTTTTTGTTTCTTTCTCGTATTTGTTCTATATTCAAATAGAATTATCATTTTTAGTAATATTTCGCAAAAGCAATACGTGTTACGAAGATGGGAAAACGAAGAACAGTTGAATAGCGTGAAATAGTGCTTCATCATCATAAAAATGGCCTTTCTCGGCGAAAAATAGACGAAATTGTTAACATACCAGATGGCACGGTCACCACCATTTTGTATTCGAGAATCGAATTGAAAATAAAGGAAAAAAACCTCAGAACAAAATATTTAGTGCATCGGATAAACGATATATTGTGCGAAGAGTAAAGCAAAATCCAAAGCTATCGGCACCAAAACTAGCTAGTGAAATTGCGAATATCCTTGGAAAACCTTTCTGCCCGAAACCATTAGCCGGATCCTTAGAGATAATGATTTGCATGGAAGAGTACTACGCAAGAAACCTTTTATCAGTAAAAAAAAATCGACTTAGCCGTTTTCAGTTTGCAAAGGAGCATATTTCAAAGGATTCCATGTTCTGGAAGTGTGTTATATTCCCGGATGAATCCAAATTTAATATATTTGGATCCGACAGGCGGTCTTATGTGTGGCGAAAACCGAATATATGTAGAGCTTCAAGATAAAAACTTAAGAGCAACAGTGAAGCATGGAGGAGGAAATGTCATGGTATGGGCCTGCATGCCTGCAGCTGGAGTCGGCAAGCTGCAATTTATTGAGAGTACCATGGACAAATTAGTGTACCTCAATATTCTCAATGCAAAGCGCAGAAAAACTAGGCATAAAGGATACATTTCGATTTTATCAAGACAATGATCCGAAACATACATCGGGCATTATTCAAACTTGGCTAATTTATAACTGCCCTCACGTCATAAAACCGCCAGCACAGAGTCCAGATTTAAATGTCATCGAAAACCTTTGGTCAATTTTGGACACAAAAATACGCGAGCGCAATATTTCTAACAAAAATGACCAAAAGACGGCTTTAGTTGAAGAATGGGCAAGAATACCTGTGGAATCGACAAAAAAAACTGGTGGATTCTTATAAAAATCGGCTTAATACAGTTATAAAACAAAAGGGAGGACATACCAAATACTAAAATTATGCAAAATGTGTCTTTGTATTAATAAATAATAATAATTTTACTCGATTTTTAAAATGGGTCAAATAAGCTGTGACCCTGAAATATTGATTTTAATTTGTTTTTGTTATTTTGTTTTCTAATTTTAATTAAAAATAAATAAATGAAGTTGTTATGTTTTAGTTAAAAACTTAGTTAACATTTCCGCGTTTTTATTTGGTTGATTACTTGCTTCGTTGAAGAGATATTCTCCTTTAAAGTTTTGAGTAAAGGGTGGGTCAAAAAAGCTGTGATCCACTGTAGTTTTACCAGCATCACAACCGATCTTCATCTCATATCGAGCGCACGCGTGGGAGTATATGTCCATTTAAATCGAAGTGTTGTTATTTCAATCTTTAACAATAGAAACAAAAAATCAGTAATACAAAAAATATAACAAATATAACAAATAAAACATAAAAAAATATCAAAATAAATAGTCTTCCTACCGCGCCGCCCCACTATGGGACCAAATCGTGCAAACCATCTCAAAAAGCCATAACTTTTTCGTTTCTCAATATTTTGCACACTTATACTTGTATAACCAAGAATTTAAAATATTAAAACGTTTTATATAGAAATAAATTATTTTCTTTTTTTTTTAATAAAATAAAATTACAAATTTGTAGATTTGTAGGAGCAAGAATAATTGCAACAATTTGAATGAAACTTGTACAGTTTTTTTTCTTTTACGTGAAAACATTTGAAATTAATGTTTGTAAGATCCGCCCACTATCACGTCCATATTTTTTTGATTTTTGTTATTTGCTTATTTTTAGTGAACAGGAAGCCGAAAATTTTTATTTGAGGTTTTTTAAACTTAAGACATCGCATGTATATTTTTTCTGTCCACTTTCCCGCCTACTTTCACTCCCTTTTTTTTTTATTTTCAGCTTAAAGTTCATTAAAAGTAGGCATTATTTAAATTAAGTTTTATATGTAGAAGTGAATTTATGAAAAGTGTTATTTGTTTTTAGTAAAATCCGTGTACTGCCACGCTCCTTTTTGATATATGAAAGTTTTTCGCCCTTAAGACAAAAAAAAAACAAGGAATTTAAAAGTACACCTTACTTCTAGGTATTTTAATTAGGTAATGTCTGAAAGTTCTTTAGCCTCGTCAAACAATTCTTTGGTATCATTTTTTGTTCTTGGTTTTCCCAGACTAGATATATACGGATCAGATGTTTATAATAAAGTGTGTAGAAGTAGAACATCTTCGTTCGTAGCTGATCTTCAACATTTCCTTGCAAATAAATTCTCTCATTTTGATTTGTTTTTAAATTTAATCCGAATCCTTCAAACGCTTTACTGAGAATAAAAGCTTAATTAATGTTACAACAACAATTTGGCTGTCCCATGCCAATTCTATCACCTTTTAGACTCTTTTCGCATGCTTTTGTTGTTGCTTTTGGTATTGTTTACGATTCAGTTTCCACATTGTATGCAGTTCTCTTCTAAATGAACTGTTAAATTTGTGTCTTCTTCTATTTTGTGTTATTTATATGTATCTACATTTGTATTATATGCATTTGTATACACTCCCCCTCGCCCCTCCCACCCTCAAATGTTTGGCATTTATTTGTATTTAATTACGATTTTTTTAATATAAATATGAGTAAAAAAGTTTAAAATTGGAAAACAAATATTTTATTCTAAAAATTAAATTTTGAATTTTAATAATATTGGAAATAACTGATAAAAACTTATAAATTTTGTGGAAACATAGTCACTTATAATGATTTAATATATAATTTAATTTCACGCTCCTTGTTTATAAAAAAGAAAAAGAAAATTAAAAATTTACTAAATATTCATGATAATACCCACTCCAAAACAACATCATTGGCTCCAGTGTTTATTCCAAATTTCATTGTTAATAAATCGTCCATAACCCTAACCGAAGAAGAAGAAAAAACATTGAATAATGGTCTCAATTTTGCTGTCCAACAAAAACATATACCTTTGATTGACATAGTAGCTGACATTGAAGTTGCGCTAAAACATGACGTGGACACAAACAATGCAAACTTCATTCGGTCGTCGTTGTTGTTAGATAAAACGTTTAAAATAAAAAAACCTAATTCAATTAATATGAAGTTACAAAGCACGATCAAATCGTTAAATAAAAAAGATGTTTTTATAACAAAAGCTGATAAGGGTAATTGTGTAGTGATTATTGACAAAAGTGATTATGACAAAAATGTTTAGTGTTTAATTGATTGTGGTCCTTACAAAATCGTCCGTAACCCATTAAATAAAATAAAAACAATTACCAATGACGCTATTAACAAGTACACTGAAATTTTCGGTCCGGCCTGGAAGAGAAGAATGCGTATGACGTATAGCAAAGTGCCTCGTATATACTGTCTCCCAAAAATCCATAAGGATGGCTGGCGCCCAGTGGTCTCTAACATTAACGCACCAACATACAATCTCTCCAAATGGCTTGTTGATCAATTTAAAAGTATGCACTGTTTTGACAAGTTTTCGGTTAAAAACTCAATTGATCTAACCAACAAGTTGAAGGGAATCAAAATAAAGGAAGATGAATCGTTAGTTTCCTTTGATATAACATCATATTTCCCCAGTGTTCCACTAGACAAAGCATTATGTACTATGGAAGAATGTGTAACGGAAGATGTTCCTGCTTCATACTGGGGTGATGTTAGGCCTTCCCACGGTCCAACCAGAACCACAGGATTCTCTGAAAGTACGATGGGGTATGAAGCAGGTTGTCCAGCCAGCAGAGTGCGGTAGGCATGCTTGCGATGGCCAAAAGCTAACTCGTCGGCGGGGAGGGATCTTGCACCCGCTGCTGGACTGCCGTACATATTTAAATCATGCCTTAAGAAAAAAATTAACACGAAAGGAGCTCACTATGAATCTTAAAAGTTTGTGCAACATTCTCAATTTGAGATCTAGTTCCAAATTCCATAATTGGGTAACCATATGATGGATTGGTCCCCTGAGTGTACCCTCCCTTGGTCTATTACTTCTAGGTAATAAACCCCATGGTTGCCGCGCCACTCTTTTTATTTAAGCGGTAACCCCTGATTTGAACTTGAGTATTTGACTACTGCACGCTCATGCGAACTCTATCGATACGTCTCAACATTTCTTCTTTCCCTTTGTAACTAAACTTACTCAATCATTGTAAAATTAGATTAAAATCTATAAAATTTAAAGTAGTAAAACATATTTGGATTTTATTCAAAACTTAAATCATTTTTAAGCAAATTAACAAATAAAAAAAAAATCTTCTTATAAAATCAGAGAGTAGCTTTGTACAACAGGCCTTAGGGTTTTTTAAATTAGCATTATCAAAATGAAAGATAATAATCTATCGCAAAAAAAAAAAAACACAGAACTGTCTAAGAGTATTCTCTATGCAGCTTCTATATATGTATATGTATATTGGTTTGACCTTCGTTTGGGTTTAATCAAGTGTATTTTCAATGGTTGTACAAATCTCTCTTTGTTTAAAATTATAGTCAATTAATTCTCTTCAACTTAATCTCTCTCTCTTATGCTTTTTAATTCGAGTAAAACTTTAATACAAATCTCTTAATCTTTCAAATTGAATGGATATCATCTGTGACTTACCGATAGTTGATATTGTTGTTGTTTTATTGACACATACGATGATTATCGAGTTCTTCCTTCCAAAAAAAGACGTGCGCACTCCTTTCGTTGGTTGGGTATTCTTGAGCTCTCTCTGCTTTGTAGCTCTTAGCTTTAACGCGAATGCTAAATTTTATTTGCTGATAAGAAAATGAAATCTTTTCAATTTGAACAATTTGGCATTAACAAGAAGAAACTACTTAACTGATATAGAAAGAAGAGAGATCGTTTCAATTACAAGCTCTAGTTATCTAATATATAATTCTGGTGATTTAAGCTGAGGTGATTTAATTGATAGGTGGCCTGATGCAATCAATTACAAGAAACTCTTGTATGGACGTGGCGATTTCCTGAGCACTATTTGCGTCACTGGATTGTAGTGCTATTTAGTAGGTTAGGTTTCGACTAAAGCAGGTAGTTGGTATCTTGTCCGGTGGTTAGAGTCTTGGCAGGTGGATAATGTCTTGGCAGGTAGATAATAAGGCGATGAAATCTGGCCTTGGAAGAAGCGATTTTTGCTATGATGCGTGGGATCGTATGAGGAAACGGGGTGTGGTAAGATCGTGGAATATTATACTTATAACCCACGTTTGACGATTAGCGGTTTCACACGGAAGTATGGATAAAATTCCAGTAAGATCTCTTCTCAGTTAAGATGCTGAAGAACTATGTAATGACCTCGAATTTTGGTAGGATCTTTCTTTTCTCTGAGATTATCCAGCGGTCGTACGAGTACCCCAGTCAGCGATAGAAGCACGTGGCGGGCTCAAAGCACTTCTGCTTGTGAAGGTGCTCTGCGCTGCTTTGGGCACTGGAGTGACAATCGTACGATAAAAAAAAACAGGATTTAACTGATGCAGCCTCTATATAAACTAGTGAAGGGTTCACACTATAAATAATACGAATAATTTGTCAACTTAGATATTTTGTTTGGTTTTCAATCACTAAAATTTAATTAATTCTTACCCAGATATATGGTCAAAAAAAATATGTTCCGGTTAGTGAACGGAGCTTCTTTGGTTAGGTTCTTTCTCTGGAGGTGTCCGAGATCAAAAAGACATTCGAAAGAACGAATCAAAGCTACAAGAGGTACGGGTACTTTAGTCGCCGTGACTTCAGACAACTGACTGACAAAGTTGTCGAATGTGCCACGTTGGAACTTCGAAAAAAAATAAAATGCACGACTGGGTCGCACGAACTTGCTCCTATGTAATAGACTAGGAATTTTGAAAACGAATGTTATTAGAGAAAACTGTTCATAAGGATAAAATGAATTTTTTTTAATTCTTTAAGTAGTAAGAGATAAAAACAGAATGATATGCAAATATGAATTTATGCAGGAACAAAAATTATAAGTCTTTGTAGTGGTTCCTTAAAAAAATAGGCTTTTATGTAAAAAATTTTTAAAACATTTTTAAGAAAAAAATTTGGTACGCCAACCTTAAGTTTTTATTATTGTACGAATAAAAGTCTAATTTCCAAAAAAAATACTAAGCCGTTCTTGAGATATCGAATTTTTCAAAAAAAAAATTACTTTTTTTTCTAAAAATTGAAAAAATATTTTTTCTTAAGTTTTTAAATGCAATGTTTTTTAAACATTTTAGGAGCTTTGTTATAAAAAATTTCATTAAAATCCGTTAAGTCGATAATGAGAAATTCAAAATTCGAAAAAATCGTTCTATGGTAGGTACAGTCAGTAATATCTAGATTTCAAATTTTTTTTTATTAAATTATAAATCGTAAAGATTAATCAAAAGAAAAAAAAATTTAGCAAAATTCTCGGAACCGTTTTCGAGAAAAATGCGATTTTCGAAAACCATTTTTTAAAATTTGTATGGAAGGTACAGTTAGTTTTAGATAAAACAAAATTTTTTTTCTCAAATCTTGTAGACTATATTAAGAAACTTTTATTTGCCAAGTTTGAAAAAAATCGAGCATGGGGTTTTCGAAATATTGAGATTCCAAAAAAAAATTTTGAATTTTTTTTTAAAAATCCAAAAAATTAAAAATTGAAAATTTGAATATGTAATAATATTTAAACTTTGGAGGAGCTTTGGCATAAAAAAAAATTATTAAAATCGGCTGTACCGTTTTCGATAAAATCAAAAACAAAAAAAATGGACCCAGGGGGGCTACCGAAAATAACAATTTTTTGTAAAATTTTTTTCAACCATTAGCTAGTTTTAACCAAATGAAATTTTTGGAATTTTTTTTAAAAAATTCTGTGGGACAGTTTTTGAGAAAAAAAAATATTTATAAAATTTCGAAAAAAAATCGTATGGCAGGTACCGTTATTTTTGGTCTTAAAAAAAAATAGAAAAAAACGTCCGGGGGTAAAAAATTAAAACCCATATCTACCAAGTTTGAAGAAAATCGGCCGAGCCGTTTAGGCTGTAGTCGAACCGACAGACAGACAGACAGACAGACAGACAGACAGACAGACAGACAGACAGACAGACAGACAGACAGAATTGCGAGACCCACTTTTTTCGTCTTCGCTATCATCGTAATGTCAACTTTGATCAAAATCTCGAGTTCGATTTTTTTTACGAATGCATAACTTGCCTTATAGTACCTATAAGTCGCAAGTAAAAAATCAGAGATGTGCTGTAATTTACACTAGCCATCATGATCTCGTATTTTATTTGAATTTTTAGGGATGCCCGTACACAACTTTTTAATTTCTGGACAACAATGTCAAGGGATTAAAATGAAAAGGCATATTTAAGTCGACCCATTTGAGGATTTATATTAACAATTGAACAAATCTTACTTACGTAGGTCCTTGGCGTGAAAAACCCCTAAATTATTTCCATTTAAATCAGTCAACTCATAGAGGTTGCTGCCAACAATTTGCTTAACTTTGGCAGGTACAAATTTTGGACAAAGTTTAGAATTACGTTTTTTTGTTGCGTCGCTCAGTATAAAATTTCTTTTTAGAACAGTCTGCCCAACACAGTATTTAACATCTTTACTTCTTGTGTTATACGTTCTCTCATATGCTTTATGAGCCTGAGCCAGAGATTCCTTGATACGGCTGTGTACCATATTCATCTTTAATGCGTTTGGTAAAACCCGAATTTCGGAGTTATTTAATCCATTTAGTTTTTTTTAATATGGGATAGTCTGAAGCATGTTCTATTTTACTTTGGCCGAAAAGAGCCTCATGCGGCGACATGCCAATTGCGGAGTGTATTGTTGAACGTAAGGCACTCACTATAGACACCAGGTTTTTGTCCCAATACGATTGGTCGGAACCAATATAGGAACGGATTGCCGCCAGTATGGAACGGTTGACGCGCTAGTTATGTATAAGACACACTCTACCCCCTCAATTTTAGATATCCGGTTAACGGATACATTTAATACAATTTCAAATCTCTCATAATTATTGTTCCCACAAAAACATGTTGCAGTTTGCACATTCCTTCACGGAGCAGACAATGTAACATGATTAGGTAAGTCATTTTGCTTACCAAACACTTTATGATTATTCTATTGAAGGTATCTTGAAAGATTTCTTAGGAGAGTTCATTTTAAGAATCGGTCGTGAGAAGACGTAATTTCTGTTCGGTAAAATTAATGTATTATAATCTCGAATAAAGTGTTTATTATCTCTAAAGAGAAAATTGTTTTCTTTTTTAAAAACATCTCGCAAAGAGAAATAAACATAAATGGCGCAGTCGGTAGGATTGCATTGAAACATAAATTTGCAATCCAGTGATACGAATCTCCAAATAAAATCGAAAAAGATTAATGATTCAGTGATTGTGTATTTAATCAAGCCAGTGATACGAATCTCCAAATAAAATCGAAAAAGATTAATGATTCAGTGATACATAGTATTTGAATAGATAAGAACTGAAGCTGAAATAAAGAAAGTGTGGGTGTTAATGTTAACAAGAAGCAAAAAACTACATAAATTCGACATCAGCAGAAATCTAAAAGACATCGAGATGGAAGAACAGAACAATGAACTCCAACAACAACTAAGATTACGTGAACAGCAACTAGAGCAACTGAATAATGCATTCCAGGCTCTTCAAGCTAGAGAAGTAGCTAGGCTAGACCGAGAGAGAGTACTACGTGAGGTTACGCATATGGCAACCTTTACTGGAACCAGTGATGTCACTATAAATAGTTTTGTGAAAAATGTAGAATACTACATTGCGGACGTAACCAGTACATCTTTAAAAAAATATATGATTAGAACAATATACAACGAGAGGATACAAGGCAGAGCCAAGCAGATACTTATCAACATACCAGACCCGGAGAATTGGGAGGATATAAAGAGGCAACTGAAACTACATTACAGACCAGATGTGGAGCCCAGCGAAATATACAGAAGCATCCACAATTTAAAAGTAAATACTGTAAGTGAATTATTATTAGAAACACAAAATATTAAATACAAATGTGATGAATTAAAAGAATATTATAAAGGTGATAGAGCCGTTGATCTAAGTACTGTAAATACAATGTTAGTTAATATAATCAAAGACATGTGTCAAGGAATTTTACTTGATAAGATTTATGAAGAAAAAGATTTAAATAAAATTTTTGAAATAATGATAAAACGAAGATTTGAAGATAGTTGTATTAGGGATGAGTTTAAGAAAAATAGTGCAAATAAAATGGTTAATCGATCAAGTAGAAATCAAAGAAGTTCAGGTCAAAGTAATAATTTTCATAGTGATAGACGCATACAACATAACCCAGAAAATTATAATAATTATGGAAATTCGGGCCAAAATCGCCGCGAACAGAATTTTCTACAATATAATAATTTAAGTTATTCTGGAAACCAAAATGGTAGACGACAAAATAATAATTCAGGGCAATTCAGAAATCAATATTATAATAATTCAGGTCAGGCTAGGAACCAAAATTATAATAATTATTATCAAAGTAATAATAATTCAAATAGAAGAAATTCTGGAAACTATTATAGTCAGAATAGAAGAAATTCAGGTAATTTCTATAATTCTAATAATATCGGAAATTCAGGACAAATTCGATCTCAACAACAAAATCGAAATACAGTTAATAATACTAATACTTATTCTGGTCAACAAGAACCAATGGATGTAGGAAATATAGAAAAAGAAGCAGAGGTCGGAAATGAGGTTAATAATGTTGAGTTTTTTATCAATTAGCCTCGGAAGATTTACCAACAATAGAAATCACTATAAATAAGAAAAAATATTTAGCTCTTATTGATACAGGGTCCACCCTAAGTATTATTGATGAAAAAATTAAAGATTTTAAAACAGTTAAAATAAAACCAATACGTTTTACCACAGTAAATGGTAATGATGCCATTGAATATGAAGCACATACACCAACACCTGACGAGCTAAAGCTACCTAAGGGAACTTGTGTTAGATGGAAAGTTAAAAATTTACCAAATAGACGTTACCAATTTATAATTGGTATTGACATACTTAACAAACTAAATACCCTAATAGATTTAGAATCAGGCATCATATCACTTAATGAACAGACTATACAATTACTAGGGAAACCATACAGTTATGACGAAATCTATACACTAGACACAATAAACAAAGGTAACATAATTGACAAACTTAAACTTGACCACTTAAACAAAGAAGAGTATATAGCTATAACTAGAATTATACATAGATTTAAAAATTTATTTTTTCAAGAAGGAGACAAGCTAACAAGTACTCCAGTCATAAAACATGAAATAAAGACTACTACAGATTCTCAAGTAAATGCAAAATTATATCGTTATCCTCCAAAACATGAGGAAGAAGTTAGAAAACAAATAGCTGAAATGGAAGCCCAGGGAATAATAAGAAAAAGTAAATCCAAATATTCAAGTCCTTTGATAGTTGTCCCTAAAAAGAACGACAACTCAGGGGTCCAAAAGTTTCGTATAGTTATAGACTATAGGAAACTGAATGAAATTACTATCGATGACAAACAACCACTTCCTAATATGGACGCCATATTAGACAAGATGGGCAGGTCAAATTATTTTACAACAATAGATTTAGCTAAAGGTTATTACCAAATTTTAGTTAAAGAGGAAGACATTGAAAAGACAGCTTTCGTTACACCAAGAGGTTTATATGAGTTTGTTAGAATGCCTTTCGGCTTGAAGAATGCCCCAGCGACATTCCAAAGGCTAATGAATGAAATTTTAAGAGATTTTATAAACATTTCATGTGTAGTATATCTAGACGATATACTTATATTTAGCACTTCACTTGAAGAACACATACAAGCTATAACCGCAATATTTAAAATACTTGAAAATACGGAACTAAAAATTCAAATAGATAAGTGCAGTTTTATGAGAAAAGAAACCCAGTTTTTGGGTCATGTTCTTACTCAGGATGGATTTAAACCAAATCCTGATAAGATTAAAGTAATTCAAAATCTTGAATTACCTCAAACACAAAAACAAATTAAGAGTTTCTTAGGTCTCAGTGGATTTTATAGAAAATTCATAAAAGACTACGCGAAAATAGCACAGCCTATGACAAAGTATCTCAAGAAAGATACCAAGCTTAAGACTACAGATCCGAATTATGTAGCAGCTTTTGAGAAACTTAAAAGCCTTATAAGCTCTCACCCAATTTTAAGATTCCCAGATTTTAAGAAACAATTTCAATTGACAACCGATGCATCGAAATATGCATTAGGGGCAGTTTTGTCTCAAGAAGGACATCCGATCTGTTTTGCCTCCAGAACGTTGAACAAGCATGAAATCAATTACTCTGCCACTGATAAAGAATTTTTGGCTATTATGTGGTCCATCAGTTATTTTCGACCGTATTTGTACGGTAATAAATTTAAAATTTTTACGGATCATCAACCAATTAAATATCTGCATGCCAAATACAAGGGGAAAGATATGTCGGCAAGACATCAAAGATGGCTCCTAAAGCTAGGGGAGTATAATTTTGAAATCGAGTATTTAAAAGGTAAAGAAAATAGAGTGGCAGATTTCTTAAGTAGGATCGAAGTTAACGAGGACGTTAAATCTGAAAAAGGGGGGAATAGTATGTGTAATAACTTTTCAAAAATTTATGAGGACGATGTCTCAGAAATTGGTTTATTATTTAATTTAGAAGATGATGAAAATGACACAACTAATGCCACAATTCACTCAGCAGATGAAGAATTATTAGATCACATTCCGATTAAGGAAGAAATTGTGAACAAATATAAAACACAAATAATTCTTACAAATAACAAAGTTCAGGAAATAGAAATAATTCATGGTAAAAGAATAATATACATTGCAGAATATGATTTCGAAAATTTAAATGACATATTGCGAAGATTTATTAAAAAAGGATTAACAGGTATATATTCAGAACTAAGCGATAGTAAGTATAATATAGTTCAAGAAAAGTTGAGAGAACTATTTTCTAATGACAATCAAATAAAATTTATAAAATGTTCATACAGAGCAAGAGACATTAAATTAGAGACAGAGGCAGTGAAACAAATTTCACTCTACCACGTTAAAGAAAGCATGCACTCAGGCATACAAGAAACGTTTAGTGGTATGAAGAATAAAATTTATTATCCAAAACTGCTTGAACTAATACAAATTATAATTAATCAATGTGAAGTTTGTCAGCAGGTTAAATACGATAGAAAACCCATAAGACCAAAGCTAAATTTTACAGAAACACCTTCAGATCTAAATGAGATCTTACACATAGATACATTCGTTATTCTTAGATGCAGTTTTTTGACGATAATTGACAAATTTTCCAAATTCGGATTTGCTTATTATCTATCAGATAGAAATCATATAACGATAGTAGAAGAACTAGAGAGTCATTTTGCAAAAGCAGGAAAACCTAAAAAGATAGTTGCAGATAATGAATTTAATTCAATTCATATAAAAGAATTTCTACAAAATGAAAATATTGATATTCATTTTACCAAATCAAATTCACATACCGGAAATTCGGATGTTGAAAGGTTTCATAGCAGCTTGCTAGAAAAGTGTAGAATTTTAAAATTAAATGCTGTAAATGTATCAGTTAAAAGGTTAATGCAACAAGCAATTAGAAATTATAATGAAAGAATTCATTCGACAATTAAAACAAGTCCAGCTATAGTAGAATTTCACAAGATAGAATTTGATAAGATTAGAAGTAATTTACAAACTGTTAAGAAAAATATAATTGAAAAGATAAATAAAAAAAGAGAAAATTACAACGAAACAAGATCAACAGGATTTATAAGGAATTATAAAGCAGTTAGACATAAGCATCAGCCTAGATTTAGGAAGAGTAAACTCTCTGACATACATGTAACTAATATAAAACGACAACCGAAATTTTCAGCTCTTCATGACAATATTCCTATTATTGCTGTTAACAGTGTTAACACTAGCTGAAGGAAGACTCAATATAGACGAAATAAAGGAACAAAACGGATTCACAGAAATAAAACTAAATGACGCTGACATGATTACGAAAACAGACATAATTGTACATGTAGTAGACCCGTTCGAAATTATTAACATACTAGACAGTATTGGATTAAATTTAAAAGGATTGGACACAGAACACCAAGAAATGATACAAACTGAACTTAGACATCTTAAAAACAGAGTACAAACATTAATACAAAAGGACAAACGACATAAAAGAGGACTGGTTAATATTGTAGGTAGTGCATCCAAATGGTTGTTCGGAACCATGGATGAGGAAGACAGGTTAAATATAGAAAACCATTTTAGGAACATTGAAATCAATAATCACAATGCTATAGGAAATATTAATCAACAGGTTATTATAAATGATCATTTTAATAAAACATTCCAACAGTTAAAAACAGTTTTAAAAAAAGATAGAGCTGTTATTCTAAATCAATTAAATAGTGTATCAAACAGTGTAATGCAAAGAAATTTATTTTATGACCAATATTTCAAATTACAAATTATAAAAGAAAAAATTGATAATATACAAAGCAATATAGCTTCAGCTAGATATGGACATATAAATCCGAATATGTTAACTGATTTAGAAATTAAAAAATATGAAATTGATTTAAATAAAATGAAACATATTAAAATGGGAGTAATTAAATTTAGAGAAAATTTGTTATTATTTGCCATAAAAATTCCCAAAGATTTTGTAAAAATTCAACTTAAAATAATTTTACCAATTCCAAATATTCTGAAAGAAGAAATTGATAGTGCTAAAGAAATAGTATTTAAGTATAATAATGTAACATACAAATATGAAGAATATAAATATTTAAATGAACTACAAATAAGTAAACACTGTGTATACCAAGAAAATTGTAAACTTGTTAAGAATAATTTAACCGAAATTTTTACTATTGATGATGAAACCATAATTATAAAAAATGCTAATAATATTAACATAACACAAAATTGTGATGAAAGAAATTTAAATTTAACAGGTAATCTGTTAATTCATTTTAATAATTGTGATTTAAGAATATTAGACCAGTATTGGACAAATGTAAAGGAAATTTTTCAAGATCGTTTTTATTACCCAATGAACAAAAGTTTTACAAATTTTAGTAGCAAAATAACTTTAGAAGATATTGTATTTGAAAACGAAAATAACATTAAGAAAATTGAAGAATTACAGTATCATAAGAATATATCTTATGGAATTAACTTTACGTTTATTATTTTATTAATTGTTTTAGTTATTTTCAGTTTTATTTTGCAAAAGAAAATTAAAGTAAAAATAAATAATAAAATTCAGGAGAATTTTAAACTAAAGGGGGGAGAAGTTATGTATAAGACACACTCTACCCCCTCAATTTTAGATATCCGGTTAACGGATACATTTAATACAATTTCAAATCTCTCATAATTATTGTTCCCACAAAAACATGTTGCAGTTTGCACATTCCTTCACGGAGCAGACAATGTAACATGATTAGGTAAGTCATTTTGCTTACCAAACACTTTATGATTATTCTATTGAAGGTATCTTGAAAGATTTCTTAGGAGAGTTCATTTTAAGAATCGGTCGTGAGAAGACGTAATTTCTGTTCGGTAAAATTAATGTATTATAATCTCGAATAAAGTGTTTATTATCTCTAAAGAGAAAATTGTTTTCTTTTTTAAAAACATCTCGCAAAGAGAAATAAACATAAATCGCTCGCTTGCGTTTGGCTGAGGTGAATACGAAGCTGTTTTAATGTGTTTTGTTCCATAAGCTGACAAAAATTTAGAAAATTCCTTACTCAAAAATTGCTTACCGTTGTCAGATAAGAGTGACTCTGGTACCCCGAATAGAGAAAAGACTTCCTCCTCTAGAAAATCTATTGCTAGCTTGCTTGTAGCTTTTCTTATGGCTTTCACCGAGACGAATTTAGTTAATTGATCCAGACACACTATCATGTAACAGTTTCCTTTTTTCGATCTGGGATAGGGTCCTAAGAAATCAACATATATATGTTGAAACGGTCTCTCAACGACAAAAGCTTGTCCCATAGGAGGTCTAAGGGTAGAGTTTGGTGCTTTAGAAGCCTTGCA
Source organism: Chrysotoxum bicinctum (assembly GCA_911387755.1). Taxonomy (NCBI): domain Eukaryota; kingdom Metazoa; phylum Arthropoda; class Insecta; order Diptera; family Syrphidae; genus Chrysotoxum; species Chrysotoxum bicinctum. The sequence continues at coordinate 163,771,386 of OU426987.1, forward strand.
AACGTTGCAGTCCCCTACAACGGCTTTTACTTGAGCCGCCATATTAGGCCAGTAGAAGCGGTCACGAAGGCGATACAACGTTTTAGCGACACCACCATGCGAGGCACGAGGAGGTTCATGAGCCAATCGGATCAAACGTTCGGTTGTTATTGACGGAATCCAGAGTTTCCAAACACTGTCGTCTCCTCTTGGATCCCCTGTGCAGGGTTTGACCTTCTTGTATGCAAAACCGTCTGATACACGAAGATCAGGGAGCTGATTTTTATTTTCCTCTATCGTTTTTATCAATCCTACATATTCGTCCGACTTGAATGCTGGATCAGTAAGATCGACAAATGGAACATCTGAAGGATTCACAGTCTCATTTTTCGCAGATGCTATCTCGTCGACAGCGTACACCCGAGAGAGGGCATCTGGAACAACATTCTGTGTACCCTTCCTATGCTCTATCTCGAATGAGAATCGTTGAAGCCTAAGGCTCCAACGTGCTAACCTTCCATTTAAGTCCTTTTGACTCATAAGCCACCGCAGGCTCGCATGATCGGTCACTACCTTAAACTCCTGGCCTTCGACGTAGGATCGAAATTTTTCTACGCCCAACACTGCAGCAAGACACTCCAATTCTGTAATGCTATAATTTCGCTGAGTCGCTGTAAGCTTATGCGAGAAGTAATAGATGGGTCTCTCTACCCCATCCTCGTCTTCTTGGCATAAAACGCTGCCAACACCTGTTGTGGACGCATCACAGAGGATCTTAAAGGGTTTTTTGAAGTCTGGGTTAACTAAAATGGGTGCCGTAGTCAGGGCAAGTTTTAAGGCTTCAAATGCAACCAAAGCTTCGGGAGTGAAATTGAAAGTTTTACTTTTTTTGAGGGTGTCGGTTAAAGGAGTGGCTAAGGATGAGTAGTTATTCACGAATCGGCGGTACCATCCAGACAGACCTAAGAACCTTCTCACCTGTCTTGCTGTCTTCGGTACAGGGAAATCTCTTATCGCAGATACCTTATCTGGATCTGTCCGAATGCACCCACCACCCACAATGTACCCTAAGAACTTAAGTTCTTTGAAACAAAATTTTGACTTTTCGATATTTATGGTAAGTCCTGCATTTTTGAGAAGTGTTGCTAGCTTTGAAAGGATCGTTATGTGTTCCCCAAACGTCGCCGAAACTACCAATAGATCATCCAGATAAACAAATATATTTTGTCTCAATTCATGTGGTACCACTTTGTCCATGAGCCTGCATAGCCGTTGAGCAGCATTGCATAGGCCAAAGGGCATGACTGTAAATTGATATAGGGGTCTGCCAGGCACAGTAAACGCCGTTTTCTCCCTTGACGTTTTTTCCAGCGGTATCTGCCAAAAGGCGTCCTTCAGGTCCACACTTGAAATGAAGTGTGTCTCTGACTGACGACTTAGCAGACCATCAACATGATGAAGTGGATAGGCATCGTTTTTCGTAGCTTTGTTTACTTTCCTAGAATCCAAGCACAGGCGATTTTTTCCAGGCTTCTGTACCAGGACAATAGGAGAGCTCCACGCGCTTTCGCTTTCTTCGATGACTCCCAACGAGAGCATCCTATCCAATTCTTCATATATCAGGGTTTGTACCGCCGGTGAAACAGGGTAAAAACGCTGCTTAATGGGCTCCGCGTTCCCCGTGTTTATTGTGTGTTCCTCTAGTTTAGTGTGTCCGAGCCCCATCTTGGCAGCAGACGGAAACAAATTTAGAACTTTACGCAGTTCATCTTTCTGATCCGTTGATAGCTCGTGCGCGTTTGGGTCACTCACTCGATCTATCGTCGCAATCTCGGAAATAATCTGGGGTGCAATTTCAAAGATTTTCCAAAAATTAACCCCCAAATACAAGGGTTGCTCTAATGAAGGAACCAGGAAGAAGGAAATATCCTTGGTTACATCTTTGTACGTTATTTTTGTTACCAATTCACCTATAATCGATTGTGGATCTCCACTAGCGGTCTTAACTTTTGATTTGAAGTTTTTATATGTAATACCCATTTCATTGACCAAATCTAGGCATCCTGATCCTAAACAGCTGATGCTAGCGCCGCTATCTAACAGTCCCAGCATTTTTTTTCCAAATATGGAAACATTCGCATATGGTCTTGGGTCGTCGGTGTTACAAAGGTTCGTTGTGGAAATTGCTTTATGTATAGATCTTTTTTCTCTGAACCTGTCTCTAAGTTTACGTACGTTTTCTGAAGGTTCTTTGAAAATTCGAGAGCGTGTACTGTAATAATCCTTTAGCCTTTCGTGAAGCGACTTTTGTTTTGGTTCTTCTTTAGGGATTGATTCTAATTTCTTTTCAAAAAATATAGAAGATGGTCTTTTTAAAATTTTAACATTCGATCTTTGAGGTGAATTTGGTACATCCGGTGTAAAGGGTAAGTCAGGTGAGTATTTACTATCTGAGGTTTTAACAATGTCTGGTGAGTCAATAATTATAGGTTGGTCTTCGGTAGTTTGGATTCCGGGTTCATTTGTGGAGGACAAAACTCCCCGGTTGTCTCGCCCCACTTCCGGTTTCCCAAACACTTACTACACTTAGGAGAGGTGGTGTTCTCTAAGCCACATCTGAAACAAAACAGGTTTCTCTGTGGGCTTGGACATTGCTTATAGGAATGGCCTTTGGTTTTACAATTCCAGCATGTATAAGAAATTTGATTTCGTTGGACCGCTGGTAAACCTAAAGCTTCAACATCGAGTTGATCTTCAAATGGAAGGTCTAATTCGTTTACTTTGGGTCTGAGGTTGGTATTTGTGAAAGCTCGAGGACGTAAACTATCACTTTGAATGGCATGTTTTTCTATTGTTCGACAAACGTTAACCATCTCAGGCAAACTCGTCGTGTTGAACGTAATCAACAGTTCACCGGTTCGACGTTTAACATTTTGCTTGATCAGGTCGATCAGTTCTCTGGGTGACTTTGGAACATGTAATCGTGCATTCAAAACTAATATGTCTTGATAAAAACTATCAAAACTCTCTGAAGAACCTTGCCTTCGATCGAACATTTTCCTCGAAAGTTCGGAGTCAGTTTCGAGGCTCCTATATTGCTCGATTAGTGCGAATTCTAGGTGCCGCCAAGTGGCGTTTGGATTTGTTTTAGAAAAAGTCCAAAACCAATTCTCGACTGGACCTGTTACAAATAGATGGAAATGGAGGAATATATCATCCCAAGTAACTCTATAGCACGTCTTCAGTCGATTTAGTCGAAAGAGAAAATCGTCGACTGTCATCCTCTGGTTATCGAACTTGAGTCCCCATTTTTGAAACTCAACTGCCCTTATAGATACATTCGAAGGAGGTCCCCGATCACTAGGAGCTGCAGAGTTCAAATTTAGTGCGTTAAGCCGACTTAAAAAATTTTGTAAATTCTCGTTAGGAGGTGTAGGATCAACTGGATCCTGACGACTGTCATGGTTTTCCGGAGCACGAGCTAACGGAATTTGTATGGGGGAAGTATTAGCGGTACTTCGTTCGCGAGGGGGTGGCATGTGATTGAGCTCTCCTGGCGCTCCATGAGGAGTCGTTGCGAGTGCTCTGAGTTCTTCCTGAATAGTTCTGGCTATTTCCTGTCTCAAGCCGATCTTTTCAGCTTCATACTCTGCTTTGCGGGTTCTGAGATCTTCGGCCCTGCTCAGACCTAATGATGCAGTAATAACGTTGTTAATATAACGCTTTAAGCTTTCGTCAAGAGAAAAGCTGGTCTGGTTAGCTTGTTGTGAGCCACCAGGAACTTCATCAGGAAGTGGAAGTGGTTCAGTTACTTCGTTTCCAACCTCTTCACCTTCAAGATTATTTCTTCTTGTGCTACGTTGATTAATGTTTTGCGTTTTAGGAGGCATTTTAGTGACTAAAATTTAATCAAAAAAAAATGTTCGAGCAGGTTTTGGCTTAAGAGCAATGTATTCAAATGCAATTGAAAATATAAAAAAAAGGACCAGATTTAAAAATAAGAAAATAACATTAAATCACGCTTAGGCTTAAAATAACGATGGTGTTTTATTTTTATAAAACGGCTATGAATTTAAAACCAAAAAAAAAAACTTAATCAAATAAAAATAAAACTTCAAAACAAAGGTATCTGTTATGCATTAATAAAGGGAAAGTAAGATTGTTTAAACGGCATCGATAAAGTAAAACGAATTTGAAATAAACTTGTTACAAATTCTCCAGTAGTACCTATTAATATATTGTGAACTAAGATAACTGGGATATTAATGAAATGCATCAACAGAGAAATGGGATATACCTGAATCTCTTGGCCACTTCATAATAAACCAGAATCATTTCCTTATTCACATTTTTTTTTTTTTTTTTTTTTTTTTTTTTTTTTTTTTTTTTTTTGTGAAACAGAATATAGGCGCTACAGACAGAGAAGTGGTCTCCTTGGACCGATATCTCCCGGACGTCTAACAAACTCCTTCAAAATAAATACCTTAACCTCGATTCTTCCTCGATTTAATTGCTGCAAAGTAGAAATTGTATCCCACACATGAACATTTCTTCTTTCCCTTTGTAACTAAACTTACTCAATCATTGTAAAATTAGATTAAAATCTATAAAATTTAAAGTAGTAAAACATATTTGGATTTTATTCAAAACTTAAATCATTTTTAAGCAAATTAACAAATAAAAAAAAAATCTTCTTATAAAATCAGAGAGTAGCTTTGTACAACAGGCCTTATGGTTTTTTAAATTAGCATTATCAAAATGAAAGATAATAATCTATCGCAAAAAAAAAAAACACAGAACTGTCTAAGAGTATTCTCTATGCAGCTTCTATATATGTATATGTATATTGGTTTGACCTTCGTTTGGGTTTAATCAAGTGTATTTTCAATGGTTGTACAAATCTCTCTTTGTTTAAAATTATAGTCAATTAATTCTCTTCAACTTAATCTCTCTCTCTTATGCTTTTTAATTCGAGTAAAACTTTAATACAAATCTCTTAATCTTTCAAATTGAATGGATATCATCTGTTTGATCAACAAATTTATTTGAATATCTGTGACTTACCGATAGTTGATATTGTTGTTGTTTTATTGACACATACGATGATTATCGAGTTCTTCCTTCCAAAAAAAGACGTGCGCACTCCTTTCGTTGGTTGGGTATTCTTGAGCTCTCTCTGCTTTGTAGCTCTTAGCTTTAACGCGAATGCTAAATTTTATTTGCTGATAAGAAAATGAAATCTTTTCAATTTGAACAATTTGGCATTAACAAGAAGAAACTACTTAACTGATATAGAAAGAAGAGAGATCGTTTCAATTACAAGCTCTAGTTATCTAATATATAATTCTGGTGATTTAAGCTGAGGTGATTTAATTGATAGGTGGCCTGATGCAATCAATTACAAGAAACTCTTGTATGGACGTGGCGATTTCCTGAGCACTATTTGCGTCACTGGATTGTAGTGCTATTTAGTAGGTTAGGTTTCGACTAAAGCAGGTAGTTGGTATCTTGTCCGGTGGTTAGAGTCTTGGCAGGTGGATAATGTCTTGGCAGGTAGATAATAAGGCGATGAAATCTGGCCTTGGAAGAAGCGATTTTTGCTATGATGCGTGGGATCGTATGAGGAAACGGGGTGTGGTAAGATCGTGGAATATTATACTTATAACCCACGTTTGACGATTAGCGGTTTCACACGGAAGTATGGATAAAATTCCAGTAAGATCTCTTCTCAGTTAAGATGCTGAAGAACTATGTAATGACCTCGAATTTTGGTAGGATCTTTCTTTTCTCTGAGATTATCCAGCGGTCGTACGAGTACCCCAGTCAGCGATAGAAGCACGTGGCGGGCTCAAAGCACTTCTGCTTGTGAAGGTGCTCTGCGCTGCTTTGGGCACTGGAGTGACAATCGTACGATAAAAAAAAACAGGATTTAACTGATGCAGCCTCTATATAAACTAGTGAAGGGTTCACACTATAAATAATACGAATAATTTGTCAACTTAGATATTTTGTTTGGTTTTCAATCACTAAAATTTAATTAATTCTTACCCAGATATATGGTCAAAAAAAATATGTTCCGGTTAGTGAACGGAGCTTCTTTGGTTAGGTTCTTTCTCTGGAGGTGTCCGAGATCAAAAAGACATTCGAAAGAACGAATCAAAGCTACAAGAGGTACGGGTACTTTAGTCGCCGTGACTTTAGACAACTGACTGACAAAGTTGTCGAATGTGCCACGTTGGAACTTCGAAAAAAAAAAAAATCAGAGATGTGCTGTAATTTACACTAGCCATCATGATCTCGTATTTTATTTGAATTTTTAGGGATGCCCGTACAAATGGTTGGATAAACAAAACATAAACCCGTTAATGAGATTGGCATATTTGGAGCTAACTACACTGTGTATGAAGCAAACTTATTTCGGTTTTCGCTCAAAATTTTACCAACAAATAGATGGTACGGCCATGGGTAATCCGTTGTCCCCATTCGTCTGTAATATTTATGTTAATGCTTTAGAGGATTTACTCTCGAAAAACACGTCATTTCCATCTATTTGGTTCCGTTACGTCGACGATATCTTCGCGATTGTGAAGACGAAGAACATCAAAGAAACGCATCAATTGTTAAACTCCGTTTGTGAAAATATAAAATTCACCGTCGAAACGGAAAGAAATGAATGCTTGCCATTTTTGGACATCATGATACGACGAGAATCAGACGGCAGTTTAAGCTTCGATATTTATCGAAAAAACACCAGCACTCAGCGATATATAACGAACACATCAAACCATCATAACACACACAAGCATGCAGCTTTCAACTCTATGATTAATCGAATGCTCAAGTTACCTTTGTCCAAAGAAAATTACATAAAAGAACAAAATTTTATATATGACACTGCACGAGTAAATGGTTTTGGAAAAAATGTGATCGATAGCTTATGTAAAAAACAAAAGAAAAAACTTAAACTTCTCGAGACGACATCTTTATCATCAAATGAAAAAACATCACTCATAAAACGTTTTCCCATTACATGTGATCCATTTGTTTATAATAAAATAAAAAATCTTTTTAATGGCACCAATATACAATTAGTTCCAAAAAGCAATAATAAAATCAGCCAATTAGTTTTGTCAACTAAAGATACATTAAATTCATTAGAAAAACCAGGTGTTTATATTGCAGAATGTAATAACAAAAATTGTAATAGTATTTATATTGGGCAAACTCTAAGAGAATTAATTGTTAGAATAAAAGAGCATTTAAATTATATAAAAAATAACGAACCATATAAAATGCGGAATAGCCGAACATATTTTAGAATCAAAACATTCTTTGACTATTGAGAATTTCTCTCTTAAAAAATCTGAGCAAAATGTAACACGTTTAAATATTCTTGAGTCCCTCTTTTTATACTTGTATCGAGATAATGCTGTAAACAGAGACAATGGCCCATTTGTCTCATCTCTTTTTTCACTTGTTAATACATAATGATAATATATTTATTATTTTTCAATAGTTTCCATGTATTTATGTATAATATGTTATTATTAGTTGTTTCTTTGTTTTACTCTTGTTCTTAAATTGACACGTCTAGCCAGTCGACATAAAAACTGAAGATGATGCGCACATGCATCGAAACAATTGTCTTTATTTTTAAAAATAAAAAAATTATGTAACTTAAAAGGTGTTTTTGTTTTATTTATTTGAACTTATAATGATGTTCGAAAATGTGTTGCAAATGTTTTAACAGTTAGTTTTTTGATCTTTTGACAAAAAAAAACATATTTTTTTTTTTTAATTTTGAGCTAAAAGTAATAAAATAATGGTCTAAAACTTTTTTGAATACGCATTTATGTGTGTCAATAAAGGTACCACACTTTTGCCAAATTTTAATTTTTTTCATCACTTAACACTAAAGTTATAGAAATACGAATTTTTATTCTAAAAAATTATTTTTCTTTCTCATCATACGTTTTTTCTTCTTAAACAAAAATGCATGCAAATGCGAAAGTTTTTATTTTTTCTTCCAAATTAAGAATATTTTTAGAATACAAAACAGCCATTAACTAAACGGAGGCAGCCGGAGCTAAAAGAGAAAACTTCAATTGAAAACAAAAAAATGAAAAAGATACTGAACCTTACTCATTTTTTTTTATTAATTTACTGGTGAACTTAATTAAAAAAAATATAACGGTTTGGTAAAGAAGAGGGCTTGGGATTTTCGGTATAATACTTATACATTCTATCTAGAAAAATACGAAATAATTGCACTCTCACTTCTAATAATTCTAAAAATAAAAATATCGAAATGTCATTTTTAACGGTAATTTTAGTTACCTAGAACAAAAATAAAATAAAAATATAGAATATAATCCCACCATTAGATTTTTCAAATTACGAAATTCACCAAAACCATTTTTGAGATGGATTTCAACATTTGGTCCCATAGTGGCCGTGTTAAAAAAAAATAAATCTATCAAAAAAAAAAACAAAATCAGTGCAATATTAAAATTTATATACTACCGATATTCTAATAAATAAAAACACAGCGAGCTTATCTGTGCTTCCCTCCCTCTCCGTTCCTACACCGCTCACAGTTGCTTAGTATAGCTACTGCATACATTGTATGGTAAACACCGTTCAGTGTTGCATTGCAATATTGGATAAATTGTGGTTGTTAATTTTATTTGTACAGGAGCGGATCAGTGTGATTTTCCATTTAGGTATAACACTAATGGTAAATTGCAATTGTGAAGTTTTTGGTGCCCAAGATTAATACTCACATAGATAACTGCCTAGTTTTTTTTTTTTTTTTTTGTTTTGTGTATTGAAATGGCTGGTAAGGTTTTTGTCGATTATTGAAACATTCGGGGGCTCCTGAAAAATTTTTGTGATGTGTACGTTCACTCTGTTTTAAACAGGCCAGCTCTCTTGGAACTAAGTGAAACCCAGGAAGGTGAAAGCATCGATCATATGGAGTTTAAAATACATGGTTATAGCTTAGTGCCATTAATGATGTTGCCTATCAGCTTCTACCACAGGATGGTCCCAGTATAAATACAATTTTTAATTATATATGGTTCAAATTCACTGTTCAAAGGCGCATCATTCATACATGTTTTATTTATCGCAGTCCAAGTTTGGATACTAATTCGACTTCTAATGAACTTATCCGCTATTTCTTGAACTTGATGGAATCGAATCGTCATTTCTTGAATGATCTTGTTAAATGATGCGAACACCTCTCGACGGAGTTCCTGCTCGTGAGACAAAGCTGCATCTGAGTTCGATTCCGAGTTTTTCGCAGAATCTTAGCAAAGTCGATTGCGGGTTGGACGAAACGGTCTCTCCTCTCCACTAGGAGAGCTTTTAAAGTGCAGAGTTTCTGAGCACACTTATCCACACTCAGTCCTCGTTGCTGCAGGTAAATCTGTGCGTCTGTAGATTTAAGGCTATTTTTATCGTGGTTCTGAGACATTTTAATGAAAGAACAATTTTCGGACTTACCGCGATTATTAATTATATTTTAATCAAATTTGTATTTGATTTTTCCCGACGTTTCGACAGGGTTTCACTTGTCGTGCTCACGGGTTTGACTGATGGCTTGTAGGTAGTTGTTGTTTTATTCTTCTCTTGTTCTTGCTCGTAGATTGTACCGGTGCGTTTGTGCTTGCAGTTGAGATGGTACATGTTGTTGCAACTGCATTGATTGTTGTTGTGAATTAATATACTCTTGTGAGCAGGCAAAGCTAACAGCATCAGCTGGCAGATTGTTTTGATTTGTGTGTTTGTTTTTGTTTTTAGCCTGGATTCTATCAAGCTTTAATCTGTGTATCAGAGGATCCCATGTCCCAGAGAGATTAAAACTTTGGTCTCGGTTGAAGTTTGAGTGCATTTTTATTTCGATTGCCTCTCGTACTATCCTGGGGACATAAAATCTTTCTGTGGAGATTGATTTAGCTTTATCGAAACGTATAAAATGATCCTCATTATAAGCTAAATGTTCACATATTGCCGATTTTGTTACTTCGTTCTTTTGTATGGCTCTTATATGTTCGTTCAGTCTCGTAGAGATTGCTCGTTTTGTCTCACCTATATATGATGAGCCACAGCTACACGGAACTGAATAAACTCCTGGATTTTGTAGAGGAATTTTATCTTTTGGGGATCTTACTTTGGGGATCTGCCTTTACGGAGAGGCAATGCATAAACAATTAAGATGGTTTGAAAAGCTTCGTACCAAACGTGTGCGTCTATTAAACTCTATTGTGTTCTTAAAACGGTGTCGTAAAGATAATATTGTACCTAATTGTGTTAAAATAAGCAACAAAGTGCATATAAAAGGTTCTGATAAGATCATAAAAAGAACCAGTGATATTTTATTAAAAAAGGTTATTTCAAATAACTACTCTGAGCTTAATCATGTGACCAGTGAAATATATAAGTGTCATTTAATGTTATCTAAGAGCATGAGTGCAGAAATGTTTGATTTGTGTGACTCACTTATATATAATCAAAGTGAGAGAATAGCAATAAGTTGTTGCAATAGCCATATAAGGAAATATGAAAAACTCACAACAAAGGTAAGAAAAACAACAACAAAAGATCAATGTGTGTCTGATACAGTGAGAAATTTGTCTAGCAAAGCGCTTGATGACAATACTGTATCTTTACTCTCCAAAGGAATGAATTTTGCACCTACGCCGTTAAATATTCCTACGGAGTCAATAATAGGATGTGTAGAAGAATGCCTACGTAGGAATAAAATAGAAAGATTAACATCTGAGACCATTAGACAGGATGTTTCAGTTTTAATTCGCAGGGCAAAACCGATAAAACAAAACATCACGGTTAATGAAAGAATTGCTTTGAAAAAACTTAGAACAGACAAAGACTTGATTGTTCTTCCTGCGGATAAAGGTAACTGCACTGTAGTCCTCGATACAGTAGATTATTGTTCAAAAATAGAAAATCTTCTCAGTGATAGAGATACATACAAAGAAGTGAGTTATGATCCAACAGCAAGGGTGACAAGAAAAGTGAGACAAGAATTGGCTAAATGTAAATCGCTTTTTAGTAAAACAAATATAATACCTGCGTGTACTCAACCACCAAAACTGTATGGCCTTCCAAAAGTACACAAAGAAAATGTCCCCTTGAGGCCAATTGTCAGCCAAATTGATTCACCTACTTACCTTGTTGCCAAAGAACTAGCTATGAAACTTAAACCGTTGGTGTCTGATTGCTTTTCTTCTGTAAGAAACTCGCAACATTTCATTTCAATAATAAAAGACTTACGCATAAATACAAATGAAATAATGGTTAGTTTCGATGTAACATCATTGTTCACCAATGTTCCAATATTAGAATGCCTAGAAGTTATTAAAACTAAGTTATCTTCTTCTGATGATGACTTAAAATTTATAGAACTTCTCCACATATGCCTTACATCCGGATATTTTCTTTACAATAAGAAATTTTATTTGCAAGTTGACGGAGTAGCAATGGGTTCTCCACTTGCTCCAGCTATTGCAGATATTTGGATGAGAAATTTTGAAGATCAGGCAATAGAAACGTCTACAATAAAGCCAATTATTTGGAAGAGATATGTTGACGACACATTTTGCATTCTCAACAAAAATGATGTTGATACATTTCTCAAACACTTAAATTCGGTGCATCCAAAAATAAATTTCACAATGGAAGTGGAAGAAAACAATTCATTGGCATTTTTAGATGTAAAGGTCATTAGAAAACCAGATGGAACCATAGGACACACGGTATATAGGAAATCTACTCACACCGACAGATATCTTCATGCCGCTTCCCATCATCATCCATCAAATTTCACTTCCGTGGTGTCTGCTCTTGTTAATAGAGCAATTGCAATCTGTGACAATGATCATCGTGAAGAAGAGTTAAGACACGTTGACGCAGCTCTTTTGAAAAATGGTTACAGTTCAAAACAACGGTCTTGGAAACCAAAAGAAAGAGTAGCTTCACAAATTTCAACACCTCAAAATGAAAAAAGAGCTTTTCTTCCGTATAGGAAAGGCGTTTCTGAAGCAATTGGAAGAATCTTATCGAAGCATGGCATAAAGTCAATATTTAAGCCACCTGAAAAAATCCGCCAACTTCTAAGATCCCCAAAAGATAAAATTCCTCTACAAAATCCAGGAGTTTATTCAGTTCCGTGTAGCTGTGGCTCATCATATATAGGTGAGACAAAACGAGCAATCTCTACAAGACTGAACGAACATATAAGAGCCATACAAAAGAACGAAGTAACAAAATCGGCAATATGTGAACATTTAGCTTATAATGAGGATCATTTTATAAGTTTCGATAAAGCTAAATCAATCTCCACAGAAAAATTTTATGTCCCCAGGATAGTACGAGAGGCAATCGAAATAAAAATGCACTCAAACTTCAACCGAGACCAAAGTTTTAATCTCTCTGGGACATGGGATCCTCTGATACACAGATTAAAGCTTGATAGAATCCAGGCTAAAAACAAAAACAAACACACAAATCAAAACAATCTGCCAGCTGATGCTGTTAGCTTTGCCTGCTCACAAGAGTATATTAATTCACAACAACAATCAATGCAGTTGCAACAACATGTACCATCTCAACTGCAAGCACAAACGCACCGGTACAATCTACGAGCAAGAACAAGAGAAGAATAAAACAACAACTACCTACAAGCCATCAGTCAAACCCGTGAGCACGACAAGTGAAACCCTGTCGAAACGTCGGGAAAAATCAAATACAAATTTGATTAAAATATAATTAATAATCGCGGTAAGTCCGAAAATTGTTCTTTCATTAAAAAAAATCTGTGCGTCATTTATTTCAAGTAGCCTTGCAGCCCAAAAGCTAAGAAAAGTGAGGAAGTTGAATGACTGCATGGTTGTCAGAAGAAGACTGGCTCCCGATCTTGTTTCGGAAGTTTGAGATGAATCCGTCAATTCTTCCAGTACCTCAAGAACTTCCTCAAACTTATTTTTAAGCGTCTTGACAGCTTTCGAATTCAGTGCTTTAATCCAGGCCTGAACTCCATTGTGGATCCCTGACATTGTGGCAGCGTTGTCATAAGCCTGTCCTCTCAAGTTCTGTATGTCCAGTCCGTCTGATGTTATCTTCGCGATTATATCGTTGCTGAGATCTTCTACATTTTTTTCTTTTGGTTCGAAGAAGTCAATAAAAGATTCTACCACGGTGACCTTTTCTTCTTCGATATGTACGTATCGCAGAACCTGGCTCATTTGGTCTTTGTGGGAGATGTCTGGTGTAAACATGATCTCTACTCTACCCGCTTCAACTGCGACATTTTGCCGCCCCCTCCATCCCACCCACGCTACGCCACTGCCTCTTCGCATAATTTTTAAGATGATCGTCGTCCAAACGACTGTCGAACACGACGTCCTCAAAAGTTTGCTTCATGTAAAGTTTCAATCGCATCGTTCCGTCGTGTCGTCCACCGTCCACAGTTTGAGAACATCAAGAAGCAACAAATATCATTTGGGCTGTCTGGTTGTAGTCAAACTGAAGTTTTCGTTGGACGTCAGAGAGCATGCGATGTCTTCATTATGTCGAGTTCCTTTACACATGAGAAATCAATTTCTGTCTGAAGATTTCGATCTTCCGATAGATTTGAAGGAACGTAAAAAACAAAAAAAAACGACAGAGATCAAAATCTTCGAATCCTTATTTGAAGAGGGATTTACATGTATACGAAATACGCACACCACCAAAAGAAAAAAATGTATCCGGGATCGAAATCCCTACTGTGTAAATAAAGGAAATCGACATTAGTGATCTTCGCATTAATTCGATAGTTGATTCGCTTCATCGAAAAATAACAAATTGTAATGTCGTAACATTTTTTTTAAATAATTTAAAATAAAAAAAAAATCTTCAAACATCCACAAAATGTATGACACGATTTAAAAATAGCAATCGTTTAGTCGACCATATTTGACAGTTCAACAAGTTACATGAAGCTAAAGTTGAATCGTCTTAACGACATCGTCCAGACAATTGAAGTTTGTACGTGTTACACGAAGCAATTCAATCGTTCAACCGACGTTGTCAAACTTACTTTTCCTTTCCCATTCCGAAATTTACCTTCCGCAAGGCAAGGGGTGGCCGTGGCGCGATGGATATGTGTCATCAATGGGTTGCTGGTTTTCTCATTACATGTTGTTCAGGCATAACACTAACAACATGTAATTGAGTTAAACTAGTATGCCCAACAAGGATGAACACGAATAAAATAATGTGAATTATAAGCGACATAGAAATAAGACACGGCATTCTCCGCTTTAGTTCAGCCGCCATCCCTGGAGATAAAATATCTGAGACAACAACCTTCAGTCTCAGAACATCGTGCCACACATCTTTTCTATCCTTCTTTCTCTTCCGTAACTTCACGCCCGCGCTGTGTTGAAACATTTAAAGGGTAATCTAATCCCTTGAGCGCGGGGGTAGATTATAAAAAAAAAAAAAAAAAAAAAAACAATGGTCTTGTGCAATAAATTTTTCATTCGATTAATTTAAACGAGTTGTTTGAGTCATTTAAAAAATGATTTGTATGCTTATAAACAGTTTTTCTCTAATAACATTCATTTTTGAAATTCTTACAGCCGTATTAATAAAAACACACAATTTGCTCGTTAACACACGTTTTTTCCAACACACGGATAATGAAATTATCCCTTTGATAAATTAAAATATTAATAAAACTATCGTTTCTTTATTTTATCTATTCACTGAATAACAAGGAAAAATTGGCAGCACTTCCTTCAATTCCACTAAATATTCTAGTACTTTTTTCATTATTAAAAGTCGGCATGTCATCTCAGACACACAAAATAGTTTTTTTTGTCAAACTAATTCTAAACGGTTATTTAATTTTTGTGTGAAAGTTCAATAAAAAAAAGATATGCGAGAAAAAAAAAATTACTGAAAATTAGAGTTCTGGCGACGAGGTTAGTTAACACAATAACGTATGGCAGGCATTACTTGGATACTTAGTGGAATTTGTATTATTAAATAAAATATTTCTATCAAATTTGACGAGCAAGTTGAAGATATCCGCTCGTTAATCACCAAAATCGGTGAGACAAGTTATCCTCTCATTGTCAAACGTCATTTAAGACTAACACACATTTATTATTAAGAATTATAAGTTAAAATACGTGTTAAAGTTGTTTCGCCTGTATTTTGTGCTTATTAATAGGGCTGTTAGTCTCTTACATTAGAGCAAGTTCGTGCGACCCAGTCGTGCATTTTATTTTATTATTAGCGCGCACTCAAGGGATTTTTGCTATAATCTTTAAACATAGTGCGAGCGATGTTGATTTGATGATCCGTATGGATCATTAGTAAGGACATTACTGCTATTGCACTTAAACATTTATTTATTGACTTAATTCTAAAACAATATTTAAAAAGCCTAAATAAACTTAAAAACTAATACATAATAATTTTTGTTTAAGAAATGGCACTCACAGTATTCTAAGATTTTGAATTAATTATATTTTAAATAGTTTTTTTAATTTTTGTTGAAATGTGAAAACTTTTTAAAAAGGACAGTCGCGAATGGACATATGTATATACGAGTATACAGTGAATCACAAAAGTAAGTAAGCACCTCTTAGTTTAAAGATAATTTCCTTCAAACAATCGATAGTAATGTTAAAAAAGAAACTTAATATTTTTGTCTGTAATTGATATGTATTTCGAACTAAAAAATAACATTTAAAATAAAAATTTAAAGAAAACTTAAGAAATATTCGACTTAAACTAAAAAAATTAACAAATTAATATCACAAAAGTAAGTAAGCAGTTCAAATAAACCTTGAATTCAGTACAGTTATTTTGTAAATCTTATCCATTTAGTACTTCGTTTGATACCCTTTGGCTTTTATAACTGCGTCCATACGTCAAGGCATTGAGTTAACCAAATTTTGCGTAACGTTTTGTACAATTTTCGACCATTCATCCTGAAGAACACGCTTTAAATCATCTTTCGTCCTGATTTCATGTTTTCTTCGTCGGTCAAGATGTTCCCATAAATTTTCAATGACATTTAAGTCGGGCGACTGTGGTGGTGATTTGAGCTGGATTCGGACGTTAAAAAGCAGCCATTCTTTGACAACATGTGAGGTATGTTTAGGATCATTGTCTTGCTGGAAGACAAATGACCGACCCATACCCAGCTTATTGGCATTTTTCTGAAGATTTTTCTTTAAAATATTCAAATAGTCGAACCTATTCATCAAAGAATCTATAAACACTAAATTGCAGACACCAGATGCTGCCATACACCCCCCACCACAACGTTTTCACCACCGAGCTTCACGGTTCCTGACATGTTCGATGATTAAAGCTCTGCGTTCTTTTTTCTCCAAACTTTTCCGCGTCCATCTGAGCCGTGGATATTAAATTAGCTTTCATTGGAGAAAACAACTGTGTTCTAAAATTCTGCTTGCTTGGATTCATGAATTTTTGCAAAGAAGAGCCGCTTTTGGCGATTTATTTTACTTATGTATAAGGTTTCTTTCTAATGTTTCGACCATGATAACCAGATTGGTAGAGCACTCGTCGAATAGTTTGAGGGTTACATGACTTAACTGTTTTTTTCTGTTGCGGCCAAATAAAATAATTGATTTGAATTAATTATTCATCATAGAACTAACGTAGAATTTTTGAATTTCTCGCCACTCAAAAATATGTATTTATTTAGTACAAATCAGTGGATTTTATTTGTTGCTATTTTCCTTAAAAAGAAACTCACCACACTAAAATCTTGCTTTCTTAATTTGTAAAATTGAAAATGTAATTCTCTTGAAAGTTAGCCATCGAACTAAACAGTTGATAATTATTGTTACTCAAGATTATAATTAAAAAAATAATTCTATTATAACGTTTAATAAGTTTTTCATTTCACTTATTTTTATCGTTGAAACAAATTTCTTTTGCAAATTTTACATGGCGACCGTGACAGGACTATAGTGTCCAAGCGAAAAAAGAGTTGACTTTATGTGAAAAAAGAGTTAAAAAGACAAAAAAAATAAATAAAAAACAATTGATTGAAAGTGTTCGGTTCGCGTTAGGTTGAAGCTGCATTGTACCCAGTATCTACCCATATCGTGATTTATACAAAGAGATCCTCCTTTAAAAGACTTCATTAATCAAGGGAATCGTCATTACATCGATTAAATGGACACATATTGGTGAGTCTGTATAGTTCAATTTGTTGCATTATATCATATAATTTATATGTACTGTACATATATAATTAATTATTTGCGCCTACAACAAACCGTCGATTGCATACATTATTGCACTTTCAAAATTTCACAAGAAACTCTTTCATTGTTCTTCGAATCTGCAAAAAAGAACAATCGCAACTCTGATACTTTGCATGATATATTTCTATCTTAAAGACAGTTTAGTTCACGACTTTATCTCATATCGTTGAGAAAAAATCATAAAAAATCATAAAGCTAAAGCAAAATAATTCGTGAAACTTATATTTACTTCGGCATATTTCTATATACGTGATTCACATATTATATTGTATGCGATATCAAAGGGCACGGTAGTGCCCAGCCAAGTTCTGGCACTACACCCTTTTTACAGGAACAAACTCAGGCGACTTTTGACCCCTCCCTATCTTCAGTACCAATCAAGTCAGAAACTTGAAATTCCGAACATTTGCTAAGCGAGTCAGGCACATGCGCCTGACCAAATCTCAATTTTCTAGCATAAGCGGTTCCTGAGATATAAGGCCTCAAAAATCACAAAAACCGTAACTGACTGACTGACTGACTGACTGACTGACAGATCATCAAAATTATGGAGCACTTCCCGACATCGTAGAATCTTGTAATTTTGCACAACGGTAGGTCTTGTCATGTAAGCAGAGGAAAAAATCGAAAAATTGAAATTTTCCATTCAGGGGGCGTGGTATCCGCCCACTTTCTCCGAATTGGTGTTGGTTGAATGGAGCACTTCCTACTGCTGTAAAACGATGAAATTTGTTGAACCGGTAGGGCTTATATTGCATATAAAAAAACAAAAATAAAAACCAAGATTTTCCTTTCGGGGGGCGTGGTATCCGCCCACTTTCTCCGAATTGGTGTTGGTTGAATGGAGCACTTCCAACTACTGTAAAACGATGAAATTTGGTAAAGTGGTAGGGCTCAAATTGCGTTCGAAGAAAAAAATATAAAATTAGCGGGTTTTTATTCAGGGGCGTGGTATCCGCCCACTTCCTCAGAACTGATGTAAATCATATATGGCGCACTTCCAATTGCAGTAGAACAATGAAACTTGGTAGAACGGTAGGGCTCAAATCGCATATAAAGGACCGAAAATAAAAATCGAGGTTTTCCATTCAGGGCGATGAAATTTGGTAAAGTGGTAGGGCTCAAATTGCGTTCGAAGAAAAAAATATAAAATTAGCGGGTTTTTATTCAGGGGCGTGGTATCCGCCCACTTCCTCAGAACTGATGTAAATTATTTATGGCGCACTTCCAATTGCAGTAGAATAATGAAATTTGGTAGAACGGTAGGGCTCAAGTCGCATATATGGGCTTACTTGGCAAGTTTTTTTTTATGCCCAATTCAAACGGTTTTAAAAACTTGACCAGTAAGCCTATCAAATTTTACTCAGTAATCATTAAATAATAAAATTTCTCTATTACATTGTAGCTGTTTCAATATTATTCTACTTTAAATATTCGGTATTAAATCTTCATGAAGTAAGAACTTGGCGCACTTTTAGATATAATTACTTTTCACGGCTGACTTGTTACACAAAGGTTTTTGTATAGAAGAACTTGGCTCTTTTTTAACATTTATGTTTTTGGTCTGATCGGTATTATCTTTATTAAAGAGCACACTTTATTCAGAAGATCATCGTCGAAAAATTCTCTTTGTGCTCACCGGAGCAGTGTTGGGACTTCTACCACTTAAGTGGTATTTCTACCACTTTTTCAACTCACCTTTCATCTATCTTTTTACTTTACGATATACCATACTACCCACCCACACCTAAAATTTTATTAGGACCATATGATTTGGAAGACATTGCAAAAAACTTAAGAATCAAATAATAAAGTATAATAATTGATGAAAGCACTGATATTTCATCAAAAAATGTCTTGTTGTCCTTGTGAGGTATTTTGATTCAGTGGAGGGAGCAGTAAAAGATAAGCTTTTTAGGTTAGATATCTAAGCTTGAAGACTCAACAGCTGAATCAATCTACAATAAAATTGTAGAAACTTTGAAACTTTCTAATATTCCAATTCAAAACATGATTGAATTTTCTTCAGACAATGCTGCTGTTATGACAGGTTCATTAAGCGGTGATGCTTCACGTTTGAAAAATATTAATCCTAATATTTTAACGATTAGATATTCATGTCATAATTAAAGTTTCTGCTCTGCTTATGCTGCTAAATGTATACCTGGATAAATAAAAAAATCACAAAGGGTATTTATATTATTTCTATTTTTGCCACAGCTCGAAAAAATCAAAAGATTTCATTACTTTCCAAAAAGCAAGTGGGGTTAATGAGCATCAAATTTTAAGGGTTTGCCAAACTCGTTGGCTTTTGTTGGAAATGGTCTTAAAAAGAATCATTGAATAGTAAAATTCCTTGTTTAATTTTTTTATACTGCACTCATTTAAAGAACCTACTTCTAAGGCTTCACAAATTCTTGATTTTTTAAAAAATAAAGACTATTTAGTGTTTTTAAATTTTTTGTCAATAAATCTGAAAATTATAAATGAGTTAAACAGAATATTTCAATCTGAGAACACAAAAATACACTTTTTGATCGAAAGTATGAATACGTTAAAACTAAATATAATGAATGACAAATTCTGTAAAGTCAGAAAATATTAATATAAACACAAATGTAAGAAACACTGAAAACTATTTGCCATATTCTCAAATGTATTTTGGCCTTCACTGAAAGGTGCTCATATTAGAAAATGACGTTTATGAACTAAAACTAACGGAATTAAGGAAAGTGATGTGCAGCTATTATGTCGAATTATGTTTTCAAATTGGAGAAAGATTTTCAAACGATAAATTAAAATTATTAAAATATTTAAATCCAAAAAACCTAATTGATGGAACAATGCCATCAGTTTAAGGTCTGACGAGACATTTTTCCCCAAATATAACGAACCTAGAAGAAAATTTTTAAAACTAATGACATTGTTTGATGGCGTTTGATAAAAAATTTAAAAGATGGTATGGACCATTTATTGTTTGAAAACATTTATTCATATGTGTTGGAGTTTTGTTGCTTACCACATAGCAGTGCTGCTATGGGACGTAAATTTTCCGATTTGATAAATATGAAAACTGAAAAAAAAAAGAAATAAATTGGAAACAACAATACTGTTCACAAGATTTTAGCTGCAAGGGAAATTTTATTCAATGATAAAAATTTTAATTCTCCAGAAACATTAGTAAAATACGAGTATCCTTCAAGATTTAGATTATCTGACGGTTTATATAAAAAAAATAATTATAATTTTTTGAAGTCTTAACTAATTTTATTATTAATTCAAACGGCTGTTACAGATTTAAGTTTTTGGTTTCGAACGAGTCTAAAATTAAATTGCATATGTATATGTATATGACTTGCTTCCAGATATAATGTCATCTTTGAAGCATAGAGAACTGAAATGTTATTAACTTTATTTTTGTATTTGATTTATTTTCAACAAAGTTATTGAATATACGTTTTGTTACATAAAAATGGCTTTTAATTTCTACCACTTTTCTACCACTTTTTTGACAACCTTTCTACCACTCTTTGGCTTCTGCGAAGTCCCAACACTGCACCGGAGCCTTCTTATGAGAAAACGATCTCTTGTTTACGATCATCGATCACTCAGCAGATCCTCATCATCTAATTCGGCCGTGGGGAAATTTTAATAAAAGCTTTTTTCTATTTAAATCATCGCTGGACTTCTTGTTGGAGGGGAAGTGTCTTTCGACAGCATATGGTTGCTTAAGAGTTCATCTTGATACAAGAGAAATTTATGAAAAAGCTTTGCTAGTTTATCGCGCACATTGCAAAATTGTTGCTGCAAAAAGAATTCAAAATAATTCTTTAAAGGCGAGTTCGTTAATGAAAATCGTTTTTCGTTTATATCACTCTTTACTTACTTTTGGATCGTTTGACCTTCGTGTACAATAACTAAGTCAACATATTTATTGTTTTGTTTGCAACAAACAACTACCTAATATATACGAAAGCTCCTTTGTTTTATCGCATGCGATTTGAATTTGTCTCGCTGAATATAAACTTTCTGTAACAATAATAAAATCTTGGTCCAATTATTCATTATGGCTAATGTAGATGAGAAGTTATTGCAGACTTTAAAAACAAATCGTGCTTCAACAAAGGGTAGTATTTCGGATAATGTTCGTCCGGAATTAGAGGAATTATATTGCACAACAAAAGCTAAAATATTATCGTTAATGGGTAACAACAGGCGGAGTAGTATTGGAGTTGGAGATACTACTATATCAACCTCTTTGCCTTCCCCTCGCTTACCGCTGCAAAAACTTCCTAAGTTTTCTGGCAAATATGCAGATTATAAAAATTTTATTGGGCTTTTAAAAACTTTTGTGCATAACGATAATTCTATTGCACCAATTGAAAAATTTAATCATTTGATTTCTTGTTTGAGTGAACAAGCTCGAGGTACAATTAAATCGTTTCAAGTTACTGAGGAGAACTACGTTAAAGCACTCAATCGCCTTGAAGAGAGGTACGACAAAAAAGGTTTAATATTCATGGAATATATTTCTTCATTATTCGATCTGCCTAAAATGAAAGGAGCTTCGGCATCGCAACTTAGGACTTTGGTGGACGATACATCTGCTTTATTTGACTCGCTCAAATCTTTAGGAAATCACGAAGAAATTTGCAATGCCATTATAATTCATTTAATTATGTCCAAAGTTGATACTCAAACCCACAATAAATGGAATGAGTCTCTTGATTATTCGAAATTGCCAAAATGGGAAAATTGCTCAGAGTGTCTTAATAATCGTTGTCAAATTTTGGAAAGCAAGGAATCAAAAACTTTTAATTCTTCGGAAGGGTCTGATCTAGTAAAATCATCACAGAGGAAACCTTCTCATGTTTCGTTGTCAGTGATAAAAACAACATGCCTTCATTGTAAATCGCCATCCCATCGCATTGTAGATTGCAATAAATTTAAAAAACTCCGTGTTTACGATCGGTACAAAAGGGCAAAGGCTCTATCTCTTTGTATGAACTGTCTAAGCAAAGGGCATGGCGTTAAGGATTGTTGTGCCAAAACATGTGAAGTTTGTTCGGATCCACATCACCTTCTTCTACATAGGTATGGAGATGTCGTTGTTAACGCTGAGCAATCGGGAGCTGATAAAGCTGCTGGAACTTCCCGAACAACTCTATTGAGTTAAAAATCCGCTGAAGCAGAATTGCAGGTAGTCTTGTCTACGGTAGTTGTTAGGATTCGCAATAAAAATGGTGAACTCATAGAAGCCAGGGCCCTACTTAATTCAGGATCGCAAATTAATTTGATGACTCAATCACTTGCAAACAGCCTTCAACTAAAGTCTATTCATAGCCCAGTAAATATTAGTGGAGTTAGTGCAATAGGAACAAGAATTGATTCTTACACCATGACATCTGTTTTTTCTATAAGCCTCAAAGAGTTGACATGCTGTTAGGGGCGGAAATATTTTTTGATTTAATAGAAAACGAAAAAATATCATTGGGCTCTAATTTACCAACGCTACAAAAAACAGTTCTTGGTTGGGTAGTCTCCGGTAACTGTTTAGTAGAGAGGCGATGGTGCAATTTGGTGCAGCTACAGCTTGATGAAATGGTGGAAAGATTTTGGAGGTTGGAAAAGGTTTCATGTAAATCGCCTCTGAATCCAGAACATGAACAATGTGAAGAATTCTTCAAACAAAATCATGAGGTCATGCAAAATGGTCGGATTTGTGTTAAACTTCCGTTCAAGGAAAGTGCATCTAAGTTAGGATATTCCTTGGATATCGCCAAGAAAAGGTTCTAGGAGATTGAAAAAAAACTTAGAATTAAAACGACAATATTCCAAATTTATTGAGGAATATCTACAAATGGGACACATGTCCCTCGTTGAGCATATCAGTCTTGATAAACCCCATTATTTTATGCCTCATCAATGCGTTTTACGTCCTGAAAGTTCGTCAACTAAACTTAGAGTCGTCTTCGACGCATCATGCCAAACTACGTCTAAATTATCGCTTAACAATTTACTTATGGTAGGACCAACTATACAGGAGGAAATGTATTCAATAGTTTTGCAGTAAGGACCCGTCGATTCGCGCTGACCGCTGACATACAAAAAATGTATCGTCAGATTGAAATCGATCCAGATGATCGACGCTTTCAACTCATTCTTTGGAGAAATGAATCTAATGAAAGGCTTCAAACTTATTGCTTAAATACTCGTACTGTTACATACGGCACTTCTGCTGCACCTTTCTTGGCAACGCGTAGCCTCAAAGGAATTGGAATTCGAAACCAAATTCAATATCCCCTTGCAAGTAATATTATTCAAAGAGATTTTTACGTCGATGATCTCATAACAGGAGCCAACACAATCAAAGAACTCATACAAATCCAAGAAGAAGGAACTAGAGTTTTAGGTTTAGCCAATTTCGAGTTGCATAAGTGGCACTCCAACGCCTTGATAAACTCATCAACAAAAAATTGCAAGATGGAATTGAAAATTGATGAAATGGAAACAACAAAGACTCTTGGAATTGAATAGAATCCAAAGGACGACAAATTCAATTTCTTCGCCAAAAACACATTTTCAACAAATTATGCGACCAAGCGGACTGTGCTTTCCGATGCAAGTAGATTGTTTGACCGTCTTGGACTTCTTGGGCCTATTGTAGTAAAGGCGAAATTATTACTTCAAAGTTTGTGGGCGGAAAAGTTAGATTGAGATGATCCATTGCCTGACGAACTAGGGAGTTTTTGGAAGGAGTACGTCGAAGATCTTCAAAATCTCAACGTCATTAGCATTCCTCGTTTCATCTTCCAACCAAAAATGTATACAAATTCATGGATTTTCGGACGCATCGATTAAGGTATATGGATGCTGTCTATATGAAAGATGTGAGGATGAAAGTGGAAATATATTTGTGAGACTTATAACTGGGAAATCGAGAGTAGCACCGTCAAAAACACAATCCATACCACGACTCGAGCTTTGTGGTGCCCAGTTGCTGGCAAAATTGTATAAAAAGGTTGAAGAATCATTAAAAATTAAGTCAAATGAAGTGTTCTTTTGGGTGGATTCCGAAATAGTTTTGTATTGGCTTTTGTCCTCAAGTAACCTGTACGGAACTTTTGTGGCTAATAGAGTAAGTGATACTCAATCTTTAGCTTCAAATGTCTGTTGGAGACATGTTAGATACGAACAAAACCCTGCTGATCTTATATCGCGAGGAAGTCGTCCGAGATTTAAATACATCAATTTGGTTTGAGGGTCCTGAATTCTTAAAATACCCTCTTAATGAATGGCCAGAAAATCCAAAATTTGATCAATTAGATATCGACACATCAATGTTACAAACCAAAAAGAAAAAACACGTTTTAGTTTGTTCTTCAGTCGGAAGAGACTTTTTGGAAAAAAATGAAAAATCAGTCATATAGGAGCTTTTGATAAAGCAAGACGTCTTGTCAAGCAATCTCTATCTCTGATCGTGATTTTATTTTGTTCAATATTAATAAACGTGCGAGATCACCTGGTTCCGAGGACAACTCAATGTCCTCGGACAGTAAATTTCGGAAAAAAATAGCAATGAATGTGAATAAAAGGGACTCCAGAGGTAACTACTGGAGCCCCTTACAATGCTTACCGGATAGTGACACCGACAATGAAATAGAAACTGAAAAAATGGACGATTCCGCATCGCCAAATCAACCTTCCAAAAGAGTGCAAATTCCTCCCATTAAACTGCTACAAAAATCTTGTGAATATGTGCATGCATCTATGAAAACCATAAGTGTGTCCGATTATTCTATTAAAAAAATGTCAATTGGCATCATGAGCTTAAGAAAAAAATAAGATCTATATTTCATACGCAAATAAATTGGTCATATCAACGCAAACAAAAAAATCGTTTGACTCAATGCAGAAACTGTCAACTGTTTGGTCATGGGGAGAAAAATTGTCATGTGAAAACATACTGTTCCATATGCGCGGCTTCTCACAAGACTGAAGATTGCACCAACACTGAAGTTCTTAAATGTGCAAACTGCAGCGAAAACCACAAATCTACTGATAGCGCATGCGCAATACGAATGAGATATTTAGAAATGAGACAAAAGCTCTCTAATAAAGCAAGTCATCGTACCCAAGCTCATGATCAGTCAAAGATCACTAATCCCGTCAACATACAGAAGTTCAACTCTTCTCATCTGTGGATGGACGATTTCCCAGCTTTACCCCAACGTATGCAAGGAAGACAAGGGCAGAACTACAATACTACAAAAACAAATACATGGAAGAATATAACACCTGTGGTGAATACGCAATCAACTGCAACTCATCAAAACAAACCAACATTTACCCCGAGTGGTGAGTTATTCTCAATGGAAGAACTAAATACTTTGGTAATGGAGATGATTTCTAAATTAAGTTTATGTAAAACAAAACAAGATCAATTTCAAGCTATCGCACAGTTAGCTACTAAGTTTTTATATTCTAATGTCAAGTAACATGTTAACAAATAATATACTAGCTTATAATTTAAATATTATAACATGGAATGCCAAAGGCATTCGTAATAAAATTATCGAATTCTCAAATTTTTTGAATAACAATAAAATTGATATAGCTTTTGTAACAGAAACATGGTTAAGTTCAAATGTATATTTGTCCACCCCAAATTATAAATGCTACCGCGTAGATCGAATAGATCAAAGGGGCGGAGGTGTAGCAATTTTTATAAAAAAATCAATTCAACATTTTCTCTTGCCCGTTGTAAGGACTCGTTTAATTGAAAATGTTGGTGTGGAGGTAGGATTGAGAAATCATACAACGTTAAAATTGTTCTGTGTATATTTTCCCGGTAAAAATTCAAATGAAGAAAAAAAAATGTATTTTAAGAGAGATCTTAGAAAATTGATAATAAGAAACGATAATTATATAATCGGAGGTGACTTAAATTGTAGGCAGAGAGATTGGGGATGTGTTCGTGCAAACTCGTGGGGTAATGTTCTTGTGAGTATGTCGTGCTTGTTTCCGTATTCCATGTTGTTTCCGTTTAGTCCAACCTATTTTCCGTCTGGGTCAAGGGGAAGTCCGTCCGTTCTTGATTTATTCATAACTAATATTCCTTCTTTTTTTACTCAGCCTGAGACAATCAATGATTTAAGTTCTGATCATATTCCAGTTTTATGCAAAATGAATGAATTGGCTGAGCATAGAGTAGAGTACTTTTTGGATCTTAAAAATGCAGACTGGTATCGTTTTAGATCTGAAATTAAGTCCAAACTTAGAACAGTCTGCACAGATTTAGATACAGTGTGTTCTAGAGAAGATATTGATGTGCATGTCAATACCTTCTCTCGTCAAATACTAGACACAGTGCAATCATGTGTACCAAAAAAGACAAAAAAACCTTTCTTTATTAAGATGCCGGAACACATTCTGGAATTAATAAGACTAAGAAATTCTTTTAATAGGCAGTGGCAACGTTATCGCCTACCAGAATATCGTGATGCAGCAAAACTTTATAAAAAAAGGATTGATAAGGAAATTAGTAAGCACAGAAACAGAAATTGGAACGATAAATTAAGTAAATTGGAAAAAAATGAAAAACCTTTTTGGAACATTGCCAAAATTATTAAAAACAAAAATAGACGAATACCAAATCTTGATAATGGAAATGAAGTGGTTTATCAAGACTCAAATAAAAGTAATTTATTCGCATCTTCATTTCTTACTAATCATACTGTTTCACAACACCTTAGTGATGTCACAACTGAAATTCTTGTAGGTAATACGTTGAGCATGGTAAACTCACAAAACATTGATACACCTAGTGATCAATTTGTATCTAGGGAGGATGTTGGGCATATAGTTTCAAACCTTAAGTCAAGGAAATTAGATGGACTAGACAATATAAAAAATATTTATATAAAAAAACTACCCAAAGCAGGCCTTATATTTCTTACCTTTTTGATAAATGCATGTCTTAAGATTCAGTATTTTCCAATGACTTGGAAAAATGCAAAGGTAATTCCAATTCCAAAACCTGGAAAACCTGCTAAGCTTCCTACTAGCTATCGACCGATAAGTTTGCTTAGTTGTCTAAGTAAAATATTGGAAAAGATTATTAAACGTAAGATTTTGCAAATCGTTGAAGATTTAAATATTTTTCCAAATGAACAATTTGGATTTCGAATGCATCATAGCACCACTCATCAAGTTTTAAGAGTATGTGAACATGTCAAAAAAAATCGTTCTCTTGGGAAATCAACTGGTCTTGTTCTACTAGATATAGAAAAGGCGTTTGACACAGTATGGCATGATGGGATTGTCCACAAGATGGTACATTTTGGTTTTCCCATGTATCTCATAAAAATTATTCAAAGCTTTCTTTCTAACCGTTGCTTTAGTGTTTTTGTTAATAATTGTCCTTCAATTTCTTACCAAGTTAATGCAGGTGTTCCACAGGGATCAGTGTTGGGTCCTTTTTTGTACAACATTTACACATCTGATATTCCCAGGCTACAGGAATGTGAAATTGCTATATTCGCTGATGATACAGGCATCTTTTCATCACATGAATTTAGTCTCAACATTGAGACAAATTTACATCATGCACTTGAACTGATGATTCAATATTATCAAAAGTGGAAAATTAAGCTGAATGCTGATAAATTAAAAGCTATCTTTTTCAGCAGAAAAAGAAAGTCTTGCTATCTTCCCAGTAATCAGCTTATTGTAAATGGCGTTAATGTCAAATGGGACTTGAATGTAAAATATTTAGGGGTTTATCTAGACCAAAAACTTACCTTTAAGGAACATATTGCGCAAACCATGCGCAAAGTAAGCATAGCAATCAATATGCTCTATCCATTCATTAATAGAAAGTCATCTCTAAGCAACGCTAACAAAATAATTATTCACAAAGTAATATTCCAAGCAATCCTTTTGTATGGATGCCAAGTGTGGGGAAATTGTTCCAAATGTCATCTTAACAAACTACAAGTTTCACAGAACAAATTACTTAAAATGATGCTTAATCTTTCTCGATACCATTCCACATTAGACTTACATACAAGAGCAAATGTGGAAATGATCTCTGTAAGAATTGATAAACTCAACAACTCTTTTTTGAGAAATTGTGAAATTCCTGAGAATCCATTAATCAATCAATTGTTTTCTTAACCATATTTTTGATGTTGATTTTATTATATGTTTATATGTTTACATGTATTTATTTATTTATTTATTTATTTATTTATTTATTTGCTTTTTGTAATTATTTATTTTATTTTTTTGTTTATTCAATTATTTATCTATTTATTTATCTTGTACTTATTTAGTTATCTACTTTTTTTTGTTTATTTACTTATATGTTTATATGTTTACATGTATTTATTTATTTATTCATTTATTTATTTATTTATTTATTTATTTATTTATTATTTATTTATTTATTTATTTATTATTTTAATTTATTTATCTATTTATTATATACATATAATATATATTTATTTATTTACTAACAAACTACTAATATACATTACATAAATTATATATTATTATTATTCACTAACTCAATTCATACTAACTTAACATTCTTCTAAACTATTGTTTTGAAGTTTTATTTCTTATTCGAGTCAAAATGTACCTGCCTTTTTTTTTTTTTTTTTATATTGAAGGTTTTAATTGTAGTTTCCTTCAAAAAGTAATTTCTAAACCCTTTGTTAACTTAAAATTTATTAAAATACTTATTCAGTAGAAAGATATTATTATAGTATATCAAATCTCTGTGTATAAACTGTGCGGTAGCTTACCAAATGTATATCCAAATACTGAAAATAAAAATCTATCTAAAAAATGAAAAATATAGTAATTTCAGCAAAACCATTCGAATTATAGCTTATATACTTCGATTTTGTAAGATTTCTAGAACAAAAGGAAGAAAGGAGCTAAAAGGGAAACCACTATCTGCAGAAGAATTGAACAAGGTGACAATGTCTAAAAATGGTGCATTCAGCAAGAAAGTTTTTCAACTGAGATTGCAGAAATAAATTCCAAAAAAGGAAACTTGTCATCAAGAAACATAGGAAAATTATGCCCATTTGTAGATGTCACATGCAATAGGACGAAGGGGTTGTCCTTCTAAAATATATTGCGATAATGCGATAATAGATTTTAGAGAATCATTTTTTAAAAACTAAGTAAAAACACAATTCTTGAGTTCGTTGCAGGTAAAGGAATCCAATTCAAGTTTATACCACTGCGCGCTCCTCATTTTGGAGGCATTTGGGAAGCGGCAGTTAAATCCGCGAAAACACTTCTTACAAAAACCTTTGGAGGAGCTCTATTGACGTTTGAAGAATTAAATACTGCACTTATGGAAGTAGAAGCCATACTTAACTCAAGACCAATTACTGCAATTTCGTCAGATCCAAAGGACTTCAGTGCTCTTACCCCGGGACATTTTTTAATTGGGTCCCCCATGAATTCGTTTCCAGAACCGGAAAGAAACATTAACAAAATTTCTTCTCTTCACAGGTGGCAAAGAATCACAGCACTTAAACAGCATTTTTGGAAGAGGTGGTCAACTGACTATCTCCGTAGTCTACAAGAAAGGTCTAAATGGTTCAAAACCAAACCAAACGTTAGAGAAGGGTCCTTGTGGTAATGCAGGATGAAAATTTACCACCCTTCAAATGGGCTCTTGCCAGGGTAGAACGAGTTATCCGTGGGGCCAACGAAATTGTACGAGTTGTCGATTTGAAGACTGCAGCTGGAAGATTCCGACGTCCCATCACAAAGATAGCACCGCTTGACTTGGATTGAAAGCATAGCTTGTCAATGGGGCAGAATGTTGCGGCCAAATAAAATAATTTATTTGAATTAATTATTCATCATAGAAATAACGTAGAATTTTTGAATTTCCCGCCACTCAAAAATATGTATTTATTTAGTACAAATCAGTGGATTTTATTTGTTGCTATTTTCCTTAAAAAGAAACTCACCACACTAAAATCTTGCTTTCTTAATTTGTAAAATTGAAAATGTAATTCTCTTGAAAGTTAGCCATCGAACTAAACAGTTGATAATTATTGTTACTCAAGATTTTAATTAAAAAAATAATTCTATTATAACGTTTAATACACCGAAAAAAAAACCTTGGTAAAATCAAGCACGAACCTTGTTTGTTTTTGCGTCAAACACGAATATACTTAATTTGAACAAGCTGGCATTTTCAATTTTTTTGTTTAAATGATACAATTTTCATTGTTCAAATCAACAATGCCATTGTCAATTTCGTGCTTAAACTATCACTAAAATAATAGTAACATGAGCATAAACATTGTTAGCCAAAAACGTTTGTGATGCTAAGAACATGAAAATCGTGTTTCCTTCAATATGCAAATGTTGCTCGAATTAATACGAAATTGAGCAGGATCGTTGTTGATCAACAACGTTTGTGATGTCAGAAACATGAAAATCGTGTTTCCTTAAATATGCAAATGTTGGTGTGACAACATTAAATAATTAATTTAAGCATTATAATTTAAAAAAAAAAACGTTTTTAAGTTTCTTATAGTTTGTATGTACCTATTACTTTCAATTTTTTTAAATTTTCAGAACATTATTGTTGTCCTTTCTTCACATGCAGAATTCACCATATGAAGATTAAAAAAAAATCCTTTTTCATACGAGAATACTCACCACTTTTGATTTTTCACCTGAGAGTTCCGGGAAAAGGAGACACAAGACACTGTTATAATCAATTTTTTTTTCAATTTTTATTAAAAACAACAGAATTACATTTTTTTTAATTACAAATACATTTTTTTTAGTATTTAAATATAAGCTTTTTTCTTAGTAATCTAAGCAAAACAAAATATTTTAAGTATACATACAATCATAGACTGTTGGGAGTCCTTTATAGTTGGCTTGAAATATTTCCGTTTTCGGGATAATCCTTCAACTTTTAAATGCCTTGTTGATGGTGGGAGTGTTGCATGAAGCAAATTAACAATAAGTACATCTTCTGGTGCTAATACATATAGGGAAATGTTAGTTTAAACCAATAAATAACTTAGAAAAAGCAAGGTACATTTTGAAAAGTTTTGTTAATTTAAGTCCCTTAAAAGTCCTAGATAAAATGTATCTTTAACTTTTTCATTAAAAACTGGACCAATAAGTGATTTAAAATCCTCTCAACGCTCTATCAAAGAGTTCGAGTTGTGTTGAAAGCAATCAGCAACGCAATTGAAAGCAATCAGCAATGCATTGAAAGCAATAAATAAGAGATGGACATGAAAGCAGCACATGTAAATGTTACTATAAGAAATGTCATATCGATAATACGTCAAACGTCAATTCTTCAACATCATTAATAAAAGCAAAATCAAAGTATTAAGTTGTGTGTTTTCTTTCACGTCATTTTTTAAATTTCATTTTTATCAATTTATTTAAAAGTAAATTTTATAAATTAAAATAAAGGCTAATCAGCCAAACATTGGTCCTTCGAGCCGTAAAAACAAATATAAAAACTTATAAACGATTACCAAAATAATCAAGGATTAAAATTGTGTTGTGTGTGCAACGTGGGAAAATCCAAAGGAAAATTTTGACGCCATTTCCCAAAATCTCTAAGTGAGTGTGTTCTTTACTTACATTTCTTTTATTATAAATTTATAAATAATGGCAACAAGAAGTTTGCAAACAAAACTCACGCAATTAAAAAAAGATGTTGAAAATTTTGGGAAGAAAGGAAAAGCGATTAGCCTTGCTTATGTCCAAACGAGGCTCATTTTGTTGAAGGAGTTGTGGACATCGGTTGACAAAATTTATGAAGAATTTTTAACTAAAAGTGATGAACTTGCCAAAAAAGAACCAGAAGCTGATTCAATTTACGATCAGATCAGAGAAGAGTATTGTGTGTTTCAGGCCAGGCTTCTGGATTCGCTCGAAAGTTTGGGTGGCAGCAGCAAGCAGCAATCCAAAGAAGTCGCTGAAAATAAAAATGTGGATAAAAGCGAGGAGCTTCATTTACCTTCAATTAAAATACCTTCATTTGATGGCAATTATGAGAATTGGCCAAATTTTCAAGATCTTTTTGAAAGTCTCGTCGACAGTAAAGCATCGCTTTCAGACATTCAGAAAATGCATTACCTGAAGACTAGTTTAACAGGTGACGCAGAGAAGCTTCTATTGTCCTTAAAGATTCAGGGCCAAAACTACTCTAAGGCATGGTCGATTTTGAAGGATCGGTATGATCACCCTCGCGTTCTTGTCAACATCCAGTTGAACGCCCTATTCAATTTACCATCATTGAATCAGGAGCGTGCGGAGTCGATTAAAGACCTCCTATAC
The DNA here is from genome assembly GCA_911387755.1 of Chrysotoxum bicinctum. NCBI lineage: Eukaryota > Metazoa > Arthropoda > Insecta > Diptera > Syrphidae > Chrysotoxum > Chrysotoxum bicinctum. The sequence goes on from OU426987.1 coordinate 163,804,040, forward strand.
ACTTCGACCCAAGTAGTTCACAGTTTGTCGAATCTAGGGATAAAGGTAGAACATTTAGATACTGTGCTAATTTTTCTTTTGGTGCGTAAATTACCTGCTAGAACGCAGCAAATGTGGGAGGAGAAACTCAACGAAAGAGAGAAACCGAAAGAGTTGCCAGTTTTCAAAGAGTTAACATCTTTTTTGGAGACTCGGTTCCGGACTCTTGAAGCAGTCGACCAGCAGCACCATCAAAGTTCATCCAACACATCGCGAAATTCTTCACACAAGCAGACGTTCATCGCTCACGCTCAACCTGATGCTCCGAAGATTTCCTGCAAAATTTGTCAGAAGAGTAGACATGGTGTCAGAAAATGTAATAAATTTTTAAAAATGAGTATTAATGATCGTTGTCAGGTTATAAATAAGCTAGGTTTGTGTCGAAACTGTCTAGGGTATAATCATGTAACAGAAAACTGTCAAAGTAGTCGCAGATGTTATCATTGTCAACAACCACATCACACGTTACTTCATGTTGCTAATACTCCTTTTCAGTCAAGTCAACAACCTTCACGATTAACACAAAACCAAAACAATACTTTTCAAACCAACACACAGTTAATGAATAGTACTAACCCGAATTCTCAAGGTACAAGTCTGAACGCAGAAGCACCTTCATTCCGAGGTTCCAGTATCCAGCCGTCTACATCTAATAATGTGACATCTCACCACTCACATCACTGTTCTCCGACGAAAAATACACAAGTCTTATTGGCTACAGCCCTTGTGAAAGTCAAGTCATCGTTGGGAGAGTGGTTGACATTGCGAGCGTTGTTAGATTCTGGCTCGGAAGCGTCGTTTATCACTGAGTTTGCTGTTCAGTTGCTCCAGCTTAAGTCGAAATCAACACATACGGAGGTGTCCGGGTTGGGTTTGGTCAGCAGTGGCACTTGTCTAAGAGCAGTAGACATCACATTTTCTTCGCAGCATTCCTCTTTTGCGACAACAACGCAAGCTTACATTTTTAAGTCACTGTCTGGGCATCTGCCGGCCCGGACCCTCTGTATTGAGAGTTGGACACATCTCAACGATTATGTTTTAGCAGATCCCGATTTTTACAAGTCATCCAAGATTGATCTCCTTCTTGGCAGCGATGTTTTGGCCGAATTGTTGTTGCCGGACTTGGTTCAACCTGAAGACAAGTCAATGCCAGCCATGCAAAAGACTGCTTTGGGATGGATTCTCTTTGGAAAGGCCCCAATATTACGCCAATCAAATCCATCAATCAGAAGCTTTATGCAAACAACTGTAGATGTAGATAAACAACTCCGGAAATTTTGTGAATTGGAAGAGACGCCGTTCAAGCCATTTCAAAAACCTGAGGATTTGGAGTGCGAAGATCATTTCCAAATGAATGTTGAACGAACAGCTGATCGACGCTATCAAGTCGCGTTGCCGTTCAAAGGCAATGTAGCTCCAGTTTTTGGCGAATCTTTCCAAGGTGCTTTACGGCGATTCCAAAGTGTTGAGCGACGTCTGGTGGCAAATCCACAACTTCAAGAGCAGTATTCGGCATGTATCGAGGAATATCTTCAGCTGGGCCACATGACTGAAGTCGACAAAAATAGTTTGCCAGCTAATCAACATTATTTTTTGCCTCATCATGCCGTCATCAAGGAAAGTAGCTCAACAACGAAACTGAGAGTCGTGTTCGATGCTTCATTCAAAACATCCAGTGGCGTGTCGTTGAACGATGTTATGATGACAGGTCCAGCACTTCAACCGAATATCTGTGATGTCATTCTCAGATGGAGATTATATCGATTTACATTCACTGCTGACATCGAAAAGATGTATCGTCAGATTTGGATAGCTGAACGTGATCGTAATTATCAGCTGATTCTATGGAGAAAGGGTTTAGAAGACCCAATAAAGGTATACAGACTAAATACAATTACCTTTGGGACAGCAGCCGCTCCATATCTAGCGATTCGGACTCTGCATAAAGTAGCTGAAGATAATTCTGCAAATCTATTCGCGTCTACTATGATTCGTGATGAAATGTATGTCGATGATTTGATATCAGGAGGCAATACTATCGAGGAAGCTAAAGCAAAGATAAATCAAATTAAATCGACACTAGAAGCATCGGGGTTTTACTTACGTAAATGGACGTCTAACTCTGATCATTTACTCGAAGGCATTCCTACAGGAGAACGGGAATCCACATTCTCAGTGCCTTCAGATGATTTAGAACGAGTCAAGATGCTTGGTGTTCACTGGCTTCCTGCTGCCGATAAATTTTCTTTCTGTTATACTTCGGATGAGAATCCGCAACTGACAAAGCGATTTATTTTATCTACGATAGCACGTTTGTTTGATCCGATGGGATGGATTGCCCCATGTATTTCTATGGCGAAGATATTCATGCAGCAACTTTGGACGAAAAAAATGACTTGGGATGAGCCGATTGAATCATCACTACTGGATCAATGGACGGTCTTTTACGAAGATTTGAAATTTATCAACAAGATCCAATTTCCAAGGTGGGTTCAAACGGATGGTGATTTGTCGAAAGCAGAACTCCATGGTTTCAGCGATTCATCGGAGAAGGCGTACGGCGCTGCAGTCTACTTACGAGTAGCAGACGACCAAGGTCGGGTAAAGATGCACCTGCTTATGGCTAAGTCCAAGGTGGCTCCAGTACAACCCGTTAGTCTCCCTCGTTTAGAACTCTGTGGTGCAGTTATGTTGGCAAAACTTCTCGACTACATCGTTCAAACAATTCGTACCAAAGTCATCAACATATTCGCTTGGACTGATTCGATGATAACCCTTTCCTGGATTCAAGGTTCACCAACCAGATGGGACACGTTCGTTCGAAATCGCGTAGGAGAAATTCAACGACTGACATCCATTAAAATATGGAATCATATTCCAACTCAGTACAATCCGGCAGATTTGGTTTCAAGAGGCGTTTTACCATCTGCCTTGCTGAACAATTCAATGTGGTGGCATGGACCAGACTTTTTACGAGAGTCTTGGACGTTTTCGTGCCCTCAACCAACAATGGAAGTTCAACGAGTTCATCATATCAAACAAAAGATTTCTCCAGTTAATGAGTTGTTGCTTCGGTCATCTGAAATAAACAAATTAATAAGAATTACTGCTTTTATTTTACGGTTTACGAAAAACTTACAAGTTGGTGTATCAGATCGGAAAGTTGGCCCGATTTCTCCAACGGAGATCTTGGAGTCAAGCAAGAAACTTATTCATCTCACTCAACAAGAAATGTTTCCAGATGGTGTTCTGAAATCACGAGGCATGGCATCCTTAAACCCCTTCGTTGATTCTTACGGAATTATTCGTGTTGGTGGAAGGTTGGAGAATGCTAATCTGCCGTACGATCAACAGCATCCCATTATCTTAGAACCAAGTCACCATTTTACGAAGCTTATTATTCGAGATGCGCATGAGAAGACTCTTCACGGAGGTATCCAGCTTATGATGGGTTTTCTTAGAAAAAGATATTGGATTTTCCAAATAAAACGAGCGGTAAAGCAACACATCCATAAATGTACGATCTGTCATCGGTATCGGAATAAAACAGCTCATCAATTGATGGGAGAATTACCCAAGCCAAGAGTTACTATTTCGAGACCATTCACTTACACCGGTGTTGATTATGCTGGTCCAATCAGTATTCGATCTTGGAAAGGTCGCGGTGCAAAATCGTATAAAGGCTACTTAGCCATTTTTGTGTGCCTAGCAACCAAGGCCATTCATCTTGAAGCTGTAAGCGATCTTACGACCCAAGCTTTTCTTGCTGCATTTCGCCGTTTTACATCGCGTCGAGGAGTTTGTTGCCAAATTTACAGCGATTGTGGTACTAATTTCAAAGGTGCCGAAGCAGAATTGTACCGTCTCTTGAAAGATGCCACGCATGATTGGAAAGAGATTGCGGAGAATTTAGCATCCAATGGAACAAAGTGGAATTTCATTCCCCCTGCTTCCCCTCACTTTGGAGGATTGTGGGAAGCCGGAGTAAAGAGTGTCAAACACCACTTCAAAAGAATCGTCGGAAATGGGACACTCACTTTCGAGGAACTCTCCACGCTTCTGACCCAAATCGAAGCGTGTTTAAATTCGAGGCCTCTTTGTCCTTTAACGGAGAATCCCGAAGATTTCCAAGCGCTTACTCCAGCACATTTCTTAATTGGAGCTGAAATGTATACCGTTCCAGAGCCTGATCTAACAATCAGTAAAACAAATCATGTGGATCGATGGAGAAGTATTCAAGCAAGCTTACAAACCTTTTGGCAACATTGGCAAACCGAATACTTGGCGCGTCTACAACAGACACCGAAATGGCTCAAGCCGCAGCCTGAAGCGAAGGTTGGAGACTTGGTCTTCCTACGTCAAAATGGAACTTGGGTCGAATCCTAGAGACATATCCGGGACAAGATAATTTAACCCGAGTTGTCAAGTTAAAGACTCAACAAGGTGAGCTGAAAAGACCAATAACCAAACTTTGTTTTCTTCCGGATAATAAAAGCGAGGAATCAGCAAATCAAGACTAATTATATACACATAAACACACTACTCTCTGACACATGCAAACACACACACATACACACACACATACACACACACATACACAAACGCATATACAAACACACATAACTTCATCATTCGCAAACACACACACATAACATCATCATTCGCAAACACACACAAACTTATTAACTTTGTTTACAAAATACAACACAAGGAGGATTAAAAGCTAACATAACAATACATTAACGAATTAACAATTTCATCTAATCAACATTATCGAATAAAATAAATTATATTATTTAAGCCCCCGAAAATAATACATTTTGCTCATTTTTCTGCACGAAAACACGCTCATTTTCTCCGAAAAAACGCTCATTTTTAAAGAAAAACACGCAAACAAAATCGAAGGCAACGAATTTGCTCATTTCAATCGAAACACGCAATTAAATAATATAACAGAAGTTAATTCGCCATGGTAAATTTCAAAACATCTACAATATAAGCTCATTTAAATTTAAATCGCTTAATATTTTAAAACCAAATCAATTTATACAATACAATACAATTTATACAATTTTTCAATAAAAATCAACATTGACATCGAAATCAACGATATTGATAAAATTATCAAAAACTGTATCGATAACAATAACGATGAAAATATCGATAATATAAAATTACGTTGCACATCTCTAACAAGCTGGACATTTTTAACATGAATACTACAACATTTAATTATCATTTATTTCAATATAAAACGACATAATTACAACAAATAATATGAAATTCAACTCACCTGAATCATTTCCCAAAACTGCAGCCAAAAATTTGGTTTAATTTCACACTTTTATAATTTGTACTTAAAATAACACTCAACACTAACACAATACAATGCAAAAACCAAACAGCGTAATCAATGGAATTTTCCATTCATTAAACGCAACCAAGCAATTTGTTGTTGTTTGCCTCCTTCTTCATGCTTACTCGACGTTATCAGTAGTAACAACGAATAAGATCTACATGGGCAATTTACTAAGATTCAGGATATCGATAAAGTCCAAGTTATCGATTACCTAACTTATTTTCAACTTGATACAAATTTCATTTTTTTTTATTGATTAATGTGCGAATTCATACTAAAATTATTTCTTTTCATGTTGAAGAAGACAAAACGCAATAACCAGCCATTTTCTACATAGTGCAGCACGTAAAGGGACTTAACAATCCACCAATTGTCTTTCGCCCGGGGAGAATGTTGAAAGCAATCAGCAACGCAATTGAAAGCAATCAGCAATGCATTGAAAGCAATAAATAAGAGATGGACATGAAAGCAGCACATGTAAATGTTACTATAAGAAATGTCATATCGATAATACGTCAAACGTCAATTCTTCAACATCATTAATAAAAGCAAAATCAAAGTATTAAGTTGTGTGTTTTCTTTCACGTCATTTTTTAAATTTCATTTTTATCAATTTATTTAAAAGTAAATTTTATAAATTAAAATAAAGGCTAATCAGCCAAACAAGTTGGTTGGATATTTGCTTGCGAAGGCGGAACTGATCTGAAAGTAATACAAAAATAAAGTAAAGTATGGCTATACAAAAACGTTCAATTCATAACTAAAAATTTAAACATAATAAATGTAAATGAAATGTAAATCCTTATTAATACGTTAAGAATTAAAAATTTACCGATGTTATTCCAGCTGAGTGTTTTAATAGCGGCCAATCATTTATAAAAGAAGGAAATTTTAAAGTATGAGCATCTTTTCGTCTTAGTGCATACGTGTTTTTCCATTTCCATTTCACTTCGTCCCACGGTTCATTGTGTAGCTGGAGCCATCTCTTGTCAGCAAAGCAGTTTTCTAAAGCATATAAATAATTTTAATAGCCAAAAATTACAACTAAAAATAAAGAATCTCCAAGCCGATTAGCAAAAAAAAACATAACACGCTTGTATAAGAAACTGCTTACCTATAGGATCTTCAAGCTCTTCTTCTGAATTTAAATTGGAACAGCTTTCTTCTTCCGTGGATCGATTATTAAAGATGTAGAAGCCAATTTTTCTTTATCTTCGTTATAAAATACCCTTTTTAAATGTCCTGGGTTTTTGCTTAGTTGTGTTTTTTTTCACCAACTTATTAGTTTTTGTTTCTATTTATTTTTGACACTATTCTTTTGTTAACTTTTAGATTTACATATATTATTTATTTATTTTCACTCTTCACTTTGATCGCGTGCACACTCATCAAAAAAAGCTGAACTAATAAACAAGAACAAGGAAACACATCAGAATAAGCACAGGAGTTGAAACTCAGTTCTGCAAGGATTGTTTGTTGTTGGCTAAACAAGAAAAGTATTCAGTTTGAACATGATCTTGATACTTTAAAGAAGAAAATTTTTCAATTGAACATTTGCGTGATACTTTTAATTCGAAAAGTATTCAAATCCAACATGTTTGTGATACTTTAACAACGTTTATGTTTCCTTAACAATTCTGTTGATTGGTTAAAGATAAACATTTTCAACCAAGCAAATTGGTTATAATTCAACAGCGTTCTTATTCGTTCAACAGTTGTTAGTCAAATTTCTGCTGTAAATACCTGAATTGAAATTCCGTTATGGGGCACGGCGTTTGTTGTGGGCTAAATATTAAAAGTATTAAAATTCAACATGTTTGTGATACTTTAACAACGTTTCTATTTCTTCAACATTTCTATTGATTGTATTTTCTGTATTCTGTATTTTCCTAGTATTTCAAGAAAAACAAATTTTTTCTAGATATGTAATTAAACATATTTTTGATATTTTCTCCCGAAAAAAAAATCAACTAAGACCGATTTGAGTTTTGAATATGATACATTGTTTGTTTTAATCACAAACATGTTGTTTTAATCACAAACGTTTTAGTTTTCGTAATATTCAGTTGAAATGTAAATTAAACACGTTTGTTGTTGATTAAGTATAAAATCAACAATGACATTGTTGCTTGAAAATAAGAAAATATTCAAATCAACTTCAAACATGCTTAATTTAAAAAAGTTTATGATACTTACCCAAAAAAAAATTAATCACGGCTGCATCGTTGATTTGAAAATGCGATCTTGTTTGTTTTTATCACGAAACTTGTTTAAATTCACAACTATTGTTCAATTTTATTAATTAACAATGAAACATGTTTAAATCAATCAAGGTTTTTTTTTTCGGTGTAAGTTTTTCATTTCACTTATTTTTATCGTTGAAACAAATTTCTTTTGCAAATTTTACACTTTCGTTATTTCTGCTGATATGTTTTGATTCGCTTACTTTGGGATTCCTCTTCACATTCCTTACAATAATACGGCATTCCTGTTGAGTAAGCTGGCAAGGGTCATTTTTCAAACTTCCAATGTTATTATATTTGGGTTTTATTTTGTGTATAGTAGATGGACTTTTGTTAACAATTTTACCAATCTCGCGGTCCGATTTATTTTCCAAACAGTGTTTGATTATAATTTTTTTTTTTTTTATTTAAGCTAAGTTGATTATCCTTGGAGCCATTTCCTTTAATTAATTATTAATTAATCTTAAATTGAAAAAAAAAAAATTATAGAAAAGAAAGATAAGAGAGATAAGGAGCCAAAAACTAAAAAAAAGTCGAAGTTAACTACACCATTAAATATTTAACCTTAAAATGCTGCAGGTTACTTATTTTTGTGGCATAGAAATGCGATTAACTGAACAAACAGTGATGTTCTGCAAATAAACCAAATGTTAAACGGTAAAATTTTCTATGTCTATGCGACAGCAATGAGTACTTACTTACTTTTGTGATATACACTGTATATAAACTTAGACTTAACAAAATTTAATTAGCCTAGCTTATTATAGTACCAAGGCCTGTCAAGTGATCTCTATTGTCGACTTATCGCTTTCTATTCGCACGCCAGCTCACACTGATAGAAAATAAAACCGTTAATGAATGGAAATGGTCCGTAATGAACAAGCTTCAACCAACTTTTACCAGAATTAATATGTAATTTTTGTTGACAGCAGTAATATTTTTCAAGAGTATTTATTTATTGATTTTCATCACATTTAAGCGGTATGTTACTAAGCTTATTGTTATAACGCGTTTTTCTTTGGACAGAATTAAATTTTGATGGAGTATAACCAATATTTAAAATTTTTAAAAACTGAACTTAAAATCGTAGAATCGTAGATAGAACCACGCTGAGTACGAGAACAGCCATAAATCGCGCCGGAAAGCTGCTATGTGATAAGGCGAGGAGTTGGTGAACTAGTTAAATACCCTCACGCTATTAGTGAGTAAATACGAACCAGTCGTTGATTTGTTTTCAGGAAAAGATTTTTCATTCTGAGGAAATTCATATGTGTCCACTAATGCCATTTATATTTCTGGTCGGCGTCGACTTAACGGATTCGATATAAAAGCCAATCTGGAATCGGCCTGCCTTTTAAGTTTGTCATCTTCAATAACTGTACTCATATTCCTAAATTGTTCTCTAGCTTTTGGCATCAACGACATGTGAATTAGTGGTGGAGGCCTTTTTCTAATATCTTCTTCGATTTTGTATAGTTCTTCCTGTTAAAAAAATTTATTTAATTACCATTAAACTTTGCAAAGTAGTTTTGAGAAATTACTCTATTTCTGTAGACCATGCAACACGCTCTCATTGTAAAGTAATACATTATTTCCACACCTGATAAAAGAGAGAATCCCAAGAAAAGGCTGGCAATTCCTCCAAATGACACCAACAAGTCCACCCATCCAAAAAGAACCTCTCGTTTGAAGCAAATTATTGGCCAAGTCAAGAATTCGACAATGACAGTCTGGTCTTCTGGGTTGCCATAGCTATAATTTAATTCAGATTCTTTGGTTTTTTTAATTATAATAAAAAAAAATTATTTTACTTCTTATTTAGTTTTTCGATATTGTAGACCGTTTGAGAGCATCCAAGTTCACAGTGCAAGCAATCTTTAATGTTTGTTATATTTGTAGCATACTTTTGTAGGCAAGGAAATTGGCTGACCTTGCAAATTGGAACGTAAGCTAGAAATTCATAGATTTTTTATTTTATTTTTATTATATACGCAACGACTAGGTTATGTCATGTTAGGTCTAGTAAGAGTCGATTAAAGATACATTCGGAGGCTGGCAATTTTCGAACTGTCATGTGATCTCTTTTGTTGATTTATCGTTTTCCCGCCGCGCGAGACAAATTATTTAATTAAAAAGAGAAAAGATTTTATCTGGTTTTCCAAAAAAAAAATAGAACCACTTTATTTCATTAAGGTAACTGAAAGACTAAAAATATAACATAAAATTCAAACAATCTCCTATCCTTCTTTCTCTTCCGTAGCTTCACGCCCGCGCTGTGTTGAAACATTTAAAGGGTAATCATAATCCCTTGAGCGCGAGTAAATTATAAAAAAACAAAAAAAAAGCTGAATTGCCAAAATGCAATTCAGGTTAAAGAAAAATGTTTAATATTACTCAACCATTAAATTTAGGTTGAGTAATGTAACTTATTATTCAATATCAGTTATTGGAACACTGGATTGCATTCAATTAAACCAGGTCAATAAAGAATGAAGAACAAACATGAAAAAAGGGAACGTGAACTTCACATATATGAGGTCAGCTTTGTTGGGTATGTGACCCGCGCCGACTCACACTGAAAGAAAATAAAACCGTTAAAGAATGGAAATAGTACGTAATGAAAAACTTCAACAAACTGTTATCAACATTTAAGTCTTTATTTTTAGAAGAAATACCAGCTTTTATAATTTCGTTTAACCAAATTTGAAATGTTATCTCTATCTTGAGATATCCAGTTTCTAGCATGTTCCTTTTTTCTTGCCTGTGCTAATTTTTAATTGCGACTTATAGGTACTAAAAGCAGTACCGTCTTTACCATAAGGGCACACGGGGCCCGTGCCCAGGGCCCCCAATCTCAGGGGTGCCCCGAAGCACCGACAATTTCTCTCACACATTTATTCTCAGAACATTTTTGTCGGGCACATTACACTTTTTTCACAAATCAGTAATCTTATCAGAAGGTATTTAGAAGGCATATACTACGCCATTATATCGATGACTGCGCCTATTCCTACTGTACTAATTAATAAAAACAATATTTCCGAACGTCTCCTACCTAATTTACTAAGTACACCATCTGGCGATCACTTACGCAATCCCTCCGATTCCTAAGTCAAGTTGCACCGTCTAAGCAAGGCCTAACATAAATGTCGACATTGTCTATGGTTGGGGAAATCCCTGAATGATGTATTAAACCCTTGTATATAAAATCTATAGTACTCTCATGGAACAAAAAAAAAAGTTGGGGAATACATTCCACTGAGGGCGCTGTCGGCGGAAAAAATTGATGTGGAGACTTTTGATTTGGGGGAATGGTAATTGAGGATAGAGCGACAAAATTTTATCAGCTCTGGCAATGAGAGAGACGAGAATGAGAAAATCAAATTTGTTTTGTAGCATTTTTCTTTTGAAGGACCTTCTGTGTTTTGTTGTTATATTTTTTTGTCAAGAATATTTGTTTTATAACGGCTTATAATGAATAAAAACAAAACAGAAATATGAATAAAAACAAAACAGAAAATAGCTTTCTTGTTGTCGCTTTGTTTTGCACCTTCGGTTTGCTTTTACCGAAAATATTATCACCCCTTCCTGATTATCGACTGTCCTTACTCTCCACAACTCTACGTGAAAAGTTGGGGAATACATTCGTCCAGGCGGCGCGTTGTTCGTTCCTCTTCATGAGAGTACTATAGATTTTATATATAAGGGTTTTATGCATTTCAAAATTTCATTTCCCAAACTTCTGCATCCCAAAATTCTACTCTTCAAAATTTTAGCTTACAATATAATTTTTCTGTACCTATTTCAGAACTATAATACTCAAAACTCTAATTCTCAAAATTCTGCATTTTAAAAATTTTACAAGGGGACAAAAATAATTATCTACTCGTAATAGTTGTCAGTAGAGCTGTGTAAATCGTTCATTTCAAATGATCGAATCGTTCAACAATCGATTACAAAAATGATCCAATTATTTCAACTAATCGATCATTCGGTTATTTTCATTTCACTGAAATGATATAATACTGTTCCTATTCGATTTTAATTTCGATTTTGGTAATAAGATTGACTCGTAGCTTTGATAGTTCTCACGAAATACTCTTTTGTTGTAAGCCATAAATTGCCAAATAACATCGAATGATGGCTACTTTGTACATGGATTAAAAAGTGTCAAAAAAATCCGGAAAAGGGCCATTTTAGGGCCTTCGACTGACATTTTGTACGAAAAACACTTTGTACGTCATAACTGAATTCGTCCTCTATTCGTAAGTCATAAACTGTCAAATTCCATCAAAGGATGGCTACGATGTCGATGGATTAAGAAACGTCCACATTAAACATACCGGATCCTGATACATCAAATAACATCAGTTCAACCCAACAATTGCTTTTGCGGCGTACCACATAAACAACCAACTCGATCAATCATGTTCTTCAATGCCGAGTTCAACCCAGAAATTCCAGTTCACCGTCCGTTTGGCATTCATAATCCACATTGATTGAATCAGAACAAATGGAATCGAGTAAATCATGGTTAATCGAGTCAACTGATATCGAAAATGGAGACTCATTAAAATGATTGAGATTGAAATAGAAAATCGAGAATCCAGAATCGAGAATAATCTAAAATTCTAAATGATTGAGATTGAGATCGATTAAAATGATTGATTTCGATCATCAATACTTTTCGATGATCGGAACAAAAAAAATCGAATCAATCCTGATTGACAAAGCTCTAGTTGTCAGTTAACAACAATCGAATCTGATGAGTTGACCAAAAAATGCAAAGAATTTGCAGAATTTTATCATGAAGACATTAATGCAAATGAGCTCGAAACAGACTGTTTTCATTTAAGCCAATATTTAAAAAACATAGCAAAGCAATCAGTGGTTTTAAATATCTCAACCTTACATAACCTAATAAAATCAGATAAATTGGAAGAAACTTTTCCAAACGTAGAAATTGCTACAACAATATTCCTTTGCCTAATGGTTAGGTTACCAATTGTAGTGGAGAGCGGTCATTTTCGCAGCTTAAGAGAATAAAAAATGAATTGCGAACAACAATGTTACAAGAACGACTGAGTAATTTGTCAATTATGTGCATAGAAAGTCATATCCTTCAAAAAATTGACTTTAAGGATATAATAGAAAATTTTGCTCAACAGAAATCCCGAAAGAAACTATTATCGTAATCGTCACCAAAAAACCAGCAGCATTCCAATATCATTAATGACATATTATATCATACTATATTTGATTACCTTTAATAAATGGTCATACTCATACTTATTAGTAAAAAAATGTTATTATATAATTCGCTTTTTTTACTTTTCAAAAGGGCCCCAAATTCTTGTGTGCCCAAGGGCCCCAGCCTAGTTTAAGACGGCCTTGACTAAAAGGCAAGTTATGCATTCGTAAAACAAATTGAACTCGAGATTTTGGTCAAAGTTAACATTACGATGATAGCAAAGATGAAAAAGTGGGTCTTGCAATTCTGCCTGTCTGTCTGTTCGGCTACAGCCTAAACGGCTCGGCCGATTTTCTTTAAACTTGGAAGATATCAATTTTAATTTTTTCCCCCCACACGTTCTTTTCTTTTTTTTTAAGACCAAAAGTAACGGTACCATACGATTTTTTTTTTTCAAAATTTTATAAATATTTTTTTTTATTTTTTCAAAAACTGTCCCCCAGAATTTCTTGAAAAATATTTGAAAAATTTAATTTAGTTAAAACTAGGTAGGTAATGGTTGAAAAAAATTTTCCAGAAAATTTTTATTTTTGGTAGTCCTTTTGGGTTAATTTTTTTTTGTTTTTGATTTTCTCGAAAACGGTACAACCGATTTAAATCATGTTTTTAAAGCTAAAACTCCTCCAAAGTTTGAATATTATTACATATTCAAATTTTCAATTTTGTATTTCTTGGGTTTTTAGAAAAAAATTAAAATTTTTTTTTAGGAAACTCAATATTTCGAAAACCCTATGCTCGATTTTTTTTAAACTTGATAAATAAAAGTTTCTTAACATAACAAGATTTGAGAAAAAAAAAATTGTTTTATCTAAAACTAATGGTACCCGCCATACAAATGTTAAAAAATGGTTTTCGAGAATCGTATTTTTCTCGAAAACTGCGCCTAGAATTTTGCAAATTTTTTTTTTCTTTTTTCTTACGATCTATAATTCAATAAAAAAAAAAAATTTAAATCTGACTGTATCTACCATAGGACCATTTTTTCGAATTTTGAATTTCTCATTATTAGCATAACGGATTTTAATACATTTTTTTTTATAAAAATGCTTTTAAAAAGTTTAAGAAACATTGCGTTTCAAAACATTAAAAGCTTATTTTTTTAAGAAACCATTATAACGGCTCATAACTTTTGTTCTTGTATAAACTAATAGTTGCTTGAATCACATGGCATCCTGTTTTTAGCTCCAACTACTAAAAGGGTTGTTTTAGTCATTTAAAAAATGAATTTTATGCTTATGAACATTTTTTCTCTAATAACATTTATTTTTGAAATTCTGAGTCTTTTACATAAGAGCAAGTTCGTGCGATCCAGTCGTGCATTTTTTTTTTTTGAAAAACCAGCAGCAGGAAAAAAGGGTTTTCTGATTTAGGACACGTTTCTAACAACAGTTTACAATAAGAGTAGTTTTGCAAGAATTTTGCAACGTTTCTTAAAAAAGCATAGCGGTTTTAAAATGTGCTCATTTCCTTTCCCGTTTTCTTAAAAGTTCTAAAAAGACTTAGGTTTGGGGTATAAAGCTCTATTTGGAAAATTTACTTAACAAAAATGTTATAAAAGATTAGAAAACGAAATTAATTCATCAGATAAATTTTTAACGCCAAGGCAACAGTTGATTAGAAACGCTTTTAAAATGTCTACACTTACAAAACAAATAAAATGCACCTTAGACTAGGAATTTTAAAAACAAATATTATGAGAAAAAACTGTTCATAAGGATAGAACTAGTTTTTTAAATTCTTTTAGTAGTAAAAGACAAAAACAGAATGCTATGCAAATATGAATTTATGCAAGAAGAAAAATTATAAGTCGTTGTAGTGGTTTTTTAAAAAAAAAGCTTTTATATACAAAATTTTTTAAAGATTTAAGAAGAAAATTTGGTATGCCAACTTTAAGTTTTTATTGCTGTACGAATGAGAATTAAATTTCCAAAAAAATATTGAGCCGTTTTTGAAACATCGAATTTTCCAAAAAAAAATATGTTTTTTTTTTCAAAATTTCAAAAAATATTTTTTTTTTCAAGTTTTGAAATGCAATGGTTCTTAGACTTTTTAGAAGCATGTCTACACAAAATTTCATTAAAATCCGTTCAAAGTTTCTGAATATAATCTACAAGATGTGAGAAGAAAAATTATTTTACCTAAAAATTAAGGTACCCACCATACAAATTTTTTTTGAAAATTCGATATTTCACAAACAGCTCAATATTTTTTTTGGAAATTTAACTTTAACTGGAGCCACCACTTAAGCTATCCATAAACGACGAACATGCTCGCCGAACTTGTTCGTTGCGTTATCCACTATACGGCGAACACATTTGGCAAACATTCATTTCGTGTGTATTCTTCACATTCGCATGTGCGATAAAGAAGCACAAGTGTTTGCTCTTATGGTGATTTATTTATGTAAAAGAAAAGAAAACAAAAAAGAAAAGAAAGTGGATGAAGTATTGGCTGTATAAACGCAATAGTCGTTTACATGTAAAATTATTTAAAGAGATGGGAATAACATCTCCAGAAGATTTAAAACAATTTTTGCGAATGGATGGATATGCCACAACATATGCAGAACTTCTTTTTAAAACTACCCCGTCTATAAAACAAAAATAAAATACGTATTTCATCCCCGATATGAACTCGGCGACGTTCACAGCGAAAATGAGGTTTGCTCGCGAACATGGCCCCACACGGCGACCATCGAAGCCAACAAACACGACAAAATTGAAATTTTTCGCGAACAGCGAGCGGCTCGCGAACCAGCCTAAGGCCGTGGTTACGGCCAACGCTAGTAAGCTAGTGCGCTAGCCCACGCTAGTTCTCGCTATTTTGTGCTAGTGCGCTAGTAAGAAAATCGTGGACGATCGTTCACGCTAGTTCAATTCGCACTAGTTGGTATTTGATCGTATGGTCTATTTTGATATATTAAGTCATTAATTTGGGAAGAGAAAAGAGTACACAATTTTTACAATTTATTTATTTATAGTTACATACTCGTATATGTCTTGTCAAAGACATTTAAAAAATACCCAAATAGTACTAATTTGAACTTAGCGTGAGGTCGGTTTTAATACCAATCGGTTCTTTATGTCTTAATAAATTTCACGAAAAGAATTCGAGTTTTGCTGTGAAAATAGCTTTTTTAAAAGAAAAATGTTTTATAAAAATAAAGAACCACAACATCGTATATTTTCTGACCGCTGCTGGAAGCATTACGAGCTCCATTCCATCATTTATATGATTTTTTGAGGAAGGACGAACAAAAGTTTTTTGAGTACTACAGAATGACCACAAACACTTTTGACTATATTTTGAAAGAAATATATCTAATCATTTAAACTCAAGAAGCGAAATTATCAATTACATCTACAGAAAGACTATCCATAACCCTGTGCTGCGATAAGCAAAATATATATTATGTTTATTTTGTGTATTTAAATTAAGACCTTAATAATCGCTTTTGATATATGTAAACAGAGCTGGAAGTTAAAAAATACCTTTTTTCGCAATTTTTTAAGGAAATTCTCCGAAAGGAACAAACAAAATTTTTTAAATCTTTAATGAATATTTAGGAAGAAGATTACTACATTCGGAATTTTGTAACGAGTTTTTTGGAAAAAAAATTATTTCGTAATTTAATATAGCCTCAAACATGCAAACAAAAAAAATCCTGAAATTAGGCAACAATTTTGATGTCGAATCCAGGGAATCAAAAACCTTACGAAAAGTTTAGTCTGATGGTCCCAAAAAATGTGATGAGTAGTGCTATAAGTAAATATTGTATTATTAGGAGGTATTTTCTACATTCACGAGTGTGAATAATTTGATAAGAATCTCAAAACAGGCTTCTTAATGCTATATATTTATATAGCTTTAATGTAGTCAAATTTACAGAAAATATACAAGGAAAAACATAAATTCCTCATTTTATCATAATAAGTTAGTAAGCTCAGATATTTATACCCAAAAGAACTCGCTTACAGTTTTCCTAAAAAAATGTATAATTTTAAATTTAACATCATTAATTCCTTTGAAGATATCGTATTGAAATTTGGCGTTCAGCTACAGAATGGCACAGATCACAATTTCTGGTATTGCAAAAAATGTGTGCACAGCAATTTGAAACATATTTGTGAAAAAAAACATTTACCACGTCCATGTGAAAAACAATTAAAAGAATTTGTAAATAAATTTTATACCCGGATCATATCGAAAATTGTTTGTAATAAGCTTTAGTTAAAAATTTAAATAAACAGCAATTATGTATTTTATCTAAATATGCATGTATTTCTTATTTTAATTGATTTCAAGATTCAGGAACATTTTTGTTCTTATTTCGCAATTGCATTTTTCTGTCACTAGTTAGGGCGTGTAACGTTGCATTATTTAAAAAACATTCGCAGGTCAATATTAATCCAATGCTCTCACGCAGGTGTTTTCAATGAAAAAATGTGTGAAATATGGTTAATCCAGTACTTTGTCACATTATTGTATGCTTATAAGACCGATAATTAAAAAAATAGTAAAAAGAAAGTAAATCCTTTCAATCGTAAATTCACCTAAGAATCCAAAAACGTAAAAACTAAAATAAAAGGGTTTTCTTAGAACAAAAGTAGTTTTTGTTATTTTTGATTTTCTCAAAAACTACAAAACATTTTGACATCCGGTTTTTGTGTTTGATCAAAAATTAATATGAGCATTGAATATTGAATAAAAAAATAATACTTAATAACGTAAAATTTTTAAAAAAAATTGTTTAAAAAAAATCTTCATTTTTTTTTCAAAATTTTGATTTTGAAAATTAATTTTTCAAAAACTATTTACTCGAACAACTTTATTTAAAAATAAAATTAAAAAATGTATTTCTGGCTTTTCAAAATGCTATAGCATTACTCTCTAGGTATCACCGTTATTTTTTAATAATTTTTTTTCTGTTTTAAAAGATTTTTTTCTTAAATTGCCCCTCCCGGCTAAACGGAGGGAAATAGACCCCCCCTCCTATACGATTTTTTTATTGTCTAAGTCCAACCTACACGCCCTAGCTTTTTGTCACACCTTATGCAAATCACCCTGTATAACTTGTATTTTTGTTATTATTAATCCGACTTTGTTCCATGCTTTTTGTATAGTTTTTCTATTTTTTGTAGATTTTTGACCCTTCACCCCACAAGAATTTCTTTTTTTTTTACTTTACTTATCACTAGAAAAATTAAAACACTCTTCGCGCTAGTAAGCTTGAAAATCAAATGAGTTTTGATTTACTAGCCTACTAGCGTGGACTAGCGCGCTCTCTTTTACTAGCGTTAAAGCTACTAGCGTGATCTATGACCACGTTATTGATTATCCAAACATTAGATTTACGGCCAACGCTAGTAAGCTAGTGCGCTAGCCCACGCTAGTTCTCGCTTTTTTGAGCTAGTGCGCTAGTAAGAAAATCGTGGACGTTTTTTCACGCTAGTTCCATTTGCACTAGTTGATGTTTCATCGTACTGTTTATTTTGAGAGCATCATCAGGTAATTCATTTAAAAAAAAAATAAGTAAAATTTTATTCGTAAACTATTTCTCTTAATATGTTGTCTGTATCGATTACATCAAAATGCGTTGAAGGTGATGTGAACTTGGAAGTTGAATCTGAAAATTAATAACAAAGGTAATAAAATGTGAAAGATTTAAACCAACTAGGAAAAACATAAATTCCTCATTTTATCATAATTAGTCAGTAAGCTCAGATTTTTATACCCAAAAGGACTCGTTTTCAGTTTTCCTAACAAATGTATAATTTTAAATTTAACATCTTTAATACCTTTGAAGATACGAGTATCTAGCTACTGGCGCATCGTATTGAAGTTTGGCGTTCAGCTACAGAATGGTACAGAGCACAATTTCTGCTATTGTTAAAATTGTGTTGTGTGCGCAGTAATTTGAAACAGATTTGTTAAAAAAACATTTTCACGTCCATGTGGAAAGCAATTAAAGGAATTTGCAAATAAATTGTATACCCGGTGGTGATTTCCGAATTGTTTAGGTTGCATCCCTTTTGTCTTATTAGGAGATGAAGCGAGCTTTCAATGAACATTATACAAAAAAAAAGTAGAGTTATGGAATGCTGGAAAGTGGCATATATTAACAAAAGAGAAAGAAACAAGTGTTGACGTAGCAAAGGTTATCGCTAAGACCATTTGTTTATTGCATAATATTATCATCCATATTGAAGGTGTAGACAGATGTCTTTTATTGAATGTTCATAGACAAAGTTCAGCAGCCGAATCTGTAGCCTCAACTTCTGCTAAAAATTACAGCTTCGCAACAAACAATACTCGCAATATTTATATGGAATATTTTTATTTAAACAATGAATACAAAAATTTATTGCAGAATCTAATATTATGTTTTTCATGCTTTGTAAAAAATAAAAAAAAAACTCAATATATGAATAAATAACTTGTATTTATTATTATTATTATTATTAATCCGATTTCATTCCCTGCTTTTTTTTATAGTTTTTTCTATTTTTGTAGTTTTCGGACCTTACATCCCACAAGAATTTCTTTTTTTTACTTCACCTACCAATAATTGGATGTCCATTCCGACGAAAATTAAAACACTGTTCGCGCTAGTAAGCTTGAAAATCAAATGAGTTTAGATCTACTAGCTTACTAGCAAGGACTAGCGCGCACTCATTTACTAGCTTTAAAGGAACTAGCGTGATCTATGACCACGTTATTGATTATGCAAACATTAGATTTACTAGCTTACTAGCGCGTGTTAAAACTAGATAAATCACAAAGCAAAACAACTCTATATAATTATGTACACATACTACTTTGTATTAATAATTTAGTAATCTAGTTATAGAAAATATGTATCTATCAATTAGAAAATTATTTTGTATTCATTATTAAAAGGAAAGCTGAAGCTGAAGGAACGTTTTTCTTTAAATAAATAATTTGTTCTTTTATAAAACGGTCTTTCATTGAGATTATATTTATCAGGTTATGTGCCCAGTCTCATGTGAACTGCATTAGAAGAAAATGGCATCCAATGAATTGAAGGTCTCTGTGGATAAGCTTGAAAGTCCTAGCGATTGGGCGAAATGGAAATGGCAAATGGGTATGCTTTTCCGTGCATATGATCTCAAGGGAATCGTTACCGGAGAGAAAATATGTCATACAATCACATCTACTTCTGACGCGGAAGAAAAGAAGCAACATAGCGATTGGCTGAAACAAGATGCAAAAGCTGCTGGTTTGATTGCTACATCTCTAAGCTCACCAATCGCCGAACTTGTCTTAACATGTGAATTTTCCAAGGACATTTGGGATAAATTATGTGCTCGTTTCGAAAGAAGCAGCATACAAAGGCTCAACATGTTGATAGACACTTTCTTTCAAGCAAGAAAAGATGAACAAGAGGACATCAGTGCCCACATTGCGAAATTGCAAAAGCTGTTTGTAGATCTCAATGATGAACTATCCAAGCATAAGGAAAATACACTATCTGAACGGATTCTTAATGGCAGAATCATGTCAACTCTTGGTAAGGAATTTGACAATTTTAGAGATTTGTGGGATACGATTCCTGCTGAGAAACAAACTCTAAATTTGTTGATTGAAAAGTTATGCACCATTGAAACAAGAGGAACGAAACAAAATATGAAGAGTGATGGCGCTGCTTTTGTTTCAAAAGGAACTTTTAAGAAAAAGCAACCGGAAAAGTCAAATCAGAAACTGGAACGTGCAAAGATGAAATTTCCATGCAACAAGTGCAAGAAACTTGGACATTGGGCTGCCGAATGTCCACAGAACAAATCTGCAGAAAGCAAACCTGCGTTGATGGCGTTTTCTTTAAATGCAACAATGGGAAACTTATTGAGACAAGATCAATGGTATTGCGACAGCGGAGCTTCAAGACATATTACACCGAACAAATCGCACTTCGAAACATACACGCGATTCGATGTACCCGAAGTTATTTGTCTAGGAAAGCAAGATGTCACAATGCAGGCGTATGGTAAAGGCAACATCGGCATTCAGGTAAACATTGAAGGCGTGTGGAAAGAAGCAACTTTGAGGGATGTATAGTACGTCCCTGATGCAAGTGCACAATTGTTTTCTGTGAAGGCTGCAGCTCGAAATGGTTTTACTACAACGATGGATGACCGAACTGTTACTGTACAAAACAATCGCAGTGGTCAAATAACAGTAGAAGGGTATCTTCAAGATGAGTTGTATGTTTTGAAAATACAAGTTTTGAAACCATCAGAGCGCGTGCAAGCTTACATGTCAAAAATTTCAGAAAGCCTTCAAGTATATCACGAAAGATTTGCTCACCAGAATAAGCGCCATGTCAAGAGAATTCTTGCTAAGATGAATATCAGTGTCCCTGAAAGCGGTGAAGAATTCTGTGATGGATGTGCAGTGGATAAAATGCATCGACTTCCCTTCAAGTCAAGAAGTGATCGACCAGTTACAGTCGGTGAGCTAATCCATGCAGATGTTCTTGGTCCGATTGAAACAATATCAGTAGGAGGATCCCGATATTATGTTTGTTTCAAAGACGATTTTAGCAAGTTTCGTAGACTCTTCTTCTTAAAGCACAAGAACGAGGTATGTACATCACTCGAAACATTCTTGAATGAAGCTAGAACCAGTGGACACATTGTCAAAAAATTAAGATGTGATGGCGGGAGAGAGTTTGACAATAAAGAAGTAAGAAGAGTGTTGTCAAAATTCGGCATAGAGCAATGTATTGGACCTCCTTATACGCCACAACAAAATGGAGTCGCAGAACGCGAAAACCGGACAATTGTGGAAGCAGCGCGGAGTATGAGAGTGTCCAGTAAGTTGCCGAAATGTTTGTGGGCTGAGGCATGTAACACAGCAGCATATGTCTTGAACCACACAGGGCCGACAACAATCGAAAACAAGGTTCCGTATGAATTATGGCATGGAAAACAACTGGGAACTCTTAGCCATTTACGAATCTTTGGCACTGGATGTTATGTCCACATACCGAAGGAACTTCGCAAAAAGTTTGATGGAAAGGCTATGTATGGAAGGTTGGTTGGCTATGTGAATGAAAAAGACGGATATCGAGTATGGATTCCAAATTTAAAGAAAATTGTCTGTAGCCATGATGTGATTTTCAAGCCAGAAGTAGTTTGCAACACGAAACCTGAAGAAACATTCCTAGAAGAGATACAAAATAAGGAAGATGTTTCTAGTATTAAGAGTTTTGAGATTAGTTTAAAGCAGAATGAGAATGAAGACGTTGAAGCAGATACTGAAGCAAATACTCAAGAATCTACTAGTTCTGAAGAAATCAATAGATCAAGTTCATCTGTTCAGAATGAAGAAAATGCCTCATTTTTCGATGCTGAAGATTCTATTGAAGACGAACTCAACATCATCACAAGAGAAAGAAAGAAGCCAAGTTGGATGACAGGTGGAGAGTATCTCATGTTTGCAGAAGAAGGTGGTTCAAGTCAAGAACCGAGGTCATACTCTGAAGCCTTGAAGTCAGAAGATAGTGCACATTGGCTCGCAGCAATGGAAGATGAATTATCATCTCTTGAGGAAAATCAAACATGGGAGCTTGTGAAACGACCTGAAAACGTCAAAGTAGTCCAAAATCGGTGGGTCTTTCGAGTGAAGAATGCCGAAAAAGATGAGAACAGGCGATATAAAGCGCGACTTGTTGCAAAAGGGTATGTTCAACAAAAAGGTGTCGATTACAATGAGACATTTAGCCCTGTAGCACGATACGATACAGTTCGCATGCTGTTAGCCCTAGCTGCAACAAAAGGACTGAAAATTCAGCAATTTGATGTCAAAACAGCGTTTTTATACGGTACTCTTGAGGAGGAAGTATACTTGGAGCAGCCTGACGGATTTCAAGATGGAACTGGACGAGTATGCCGATTGAAAGGGAGTTTGTATGGCCTTAAGCAAGCTCCACGATGTTGGCATAAACGCTTTTTGACTTTTATGAAGAAGGATGGACTGAAAAACAGTACAGCTGATCCATGTCTATTTTATCGCAATGATAGTCAAAATGTTCTATACGTAGCGGTTTATCTTGACGATGGACTGGTTCTTGGCAATAACAAAGAAGAAATTCAAAATTTTATGTATGCACTAAAAAATGAATTTAAAATTACAATTGGAACGCTTGACAATTTTCTCGGCTTGAAGATAAAAATTGAAAATGATGGTTCAATAAAGATAAACCAAGAAAATTATACAAAGCGAATCTTGGATCGTTTCAAAATGGGTGAATGTAATCCAGTTATGACTCCAGCTAGTCGGGAGGAAGAGCATTTAAAATTCGAAGATGCAAAAGAAAATGTTCCATACCGTGAAGCTGTTGGGAGCTTAATGTATTTGGCAACAGCAACTCGACCACACATCGCTTTTGCAGTAAATTATGCAGCAAGGAAGATGGAAAATCCTACCAAGGAAGACTGGAATAGCGTTAAACGAATTTTTCGTTACATCCGTGGTACTACTGACGCTTCTATAACATACCAAGGGAAGAAGAAAGAACAACTGGTTATTTATAGTGATGCTGATTATGCGGGTGATATTAAAACCAGACGGTCAACTACTGGCGTAATTTCATTGTTTGCTGGTGGGCCTGTATCATGGACGAGTAAACTTCAACGCACTGTGGCCTTATCAACTACGGAAGCGGAAATTATGGCTGCAAGTGAAGGTGCTAAGGAAGCTATGTGGCTTAAACGTCTTTTGCAAGAACTTACAGGATATACAAAATTGACACCTACGTTATAATGTCGACAGTGCAAGTGCTGTAAAACTAGGAAAGAATCCAGAGTTTCACAAAAGAACGAAACATATTGAGGTTCAACATTTTTATATTCGTGAGCGTTTCCTGGAAATTGGAGCATATTGCAGGAGTTGATCAGTTAGCAGATTTGCTGACAAAACCACTTGAACGAGTACGGTTTCAGATGCTACGAAAGAAAATAGGTATCGACCAATTATAACTCTTTTCAAAGTAGGTATTTTGTTTTTGTGTTTATGGAGGAAGTGTTAAAACTAGATAAATCACAAAGCAAAACAACTCTGTATAATTATGTACACATACTACTTTGTATTAATAATTTAGTAATCTAGTTATAGAAAATATGTATCTATCAATTAGAAAATTATTTTGTATTCATTATTAAAAGGAAAGCTGAAGCTGAAGGAACGTTTTTCTTTAAATAAATAATTTGTTCTTTTATAAAACGGTCTTTCATTGAGATTATATTTATCAGCGCGGACTAGCGCACTAGCTTACTAGCGTTGGCCTTAAGGCTACGCGTACAGTAGTGCGACAAAGCGATGCGATGCGAGAAGCGTTTGCGTGCGAGAAAAATATTTACATTGATTCTTATACACGTGCGCACGGTGGAGCCATATTTGATGCGAGTGTTGCGAGTTTCTCGCATGCCTATCGCAAGCATCTCGCACACAAACTGTTCTGACCACTTTTTCAAGCGAGTTCGTGCGAGAAGGCTCATATTGTTTGTTTTGAGGTTTCAAAAAAAAATCAAAAGAGTAAAATTTTGTTATTTCAGTGCTTGTGTTGTGTGGTGCAACTTTTTACAATTTTGGTGGCAATAATTATAAAGGGATTAACAACATAACTGCAGAAAATATCGCTTCTACTGTGCGCACTATCTCGCATCTAATTCTCGCATCTCGAATCGCTTGTCGCATCGCTTCTCGTATCGCATCGCTTTGTCGCACCACTGTACGCGCAACCTAAGGTTGCGCATACAGTAGTGCGACACAGCGATGCGATGCAAGAAGCGTTTGCGTGCGAGAAAAATATTTACATTGATTCTTATATACGTGCGCACAGTGAAGCGATATTTGATGCGAGTATTGCGAGTTTCTCGCATGTCTATCGCAAGCATCTCGCACACAAACTGTTCTGACCACTTTTTCAAGCGAGTTTGTGCGAGAAGGCTCATATTGTTTGTTTTGAGGTTTTAAAAAAAAAATCTAAAAAGTAAAATTTTGTTATTTCACTGCGCGTGTTGTTTGGTGCAACTTTTTGATAATTTTGGTGGCAATAATTATCAAGAAGTTAGTAACACAACCACACAAAATCGCTTTTACTGTGCGCACTATGTCGCATCTAAGGCTACGCGTACAGTAGTGCGACAAAGCGATACGATGCGAGAAGCGTTTGCGTGCGAGAAAAATATTTACATTGATTCTTATATACGTGCGCACAGTGAAGCGATATTTGATGAGAGTATTGCGAGTTTCTCGCATGTCTATCGCAAGCATCTCGCACACAAACTGTTCTGACCACTTTTTCAAGCAAATTTGTGCGAGAAGGCTCATATTGTTTGTTTTGAGGTTTTAAAAAAAAATCTAACAAGTAAAATTTTGTTATTTCACTGCGCGTGTTGTTTGGTGCAACTTTTTGATAATTTTGGTGGCAATAATTATCAAGAATTTAGTAACACAACCACACAAAATCGCTTTTACTGTGCGCACTATGTCGCATCTAAGGTTGCGCGTACAGTAGTGCGACAAAGCGATGCGATTGGAGAAGCGTTTGCGTGCGAGAAAAATATTTACATTGATTCTTATATACGTGCGCACAGTGAAGCGATATTTGATGCGAGTATTGCGAGTTTCTCGCATGTATCTCGCACACAAACTGTTCTGACCACTTTTTCAAGCGAGTTTGTGCGAGAAGGCTCATATTGTTTGTTTTAAGGTTTCAAAAAAAAATCTAACGAGTAAAATTTTGTTATTTCACTGCTTTTGTTGTGTGGTGCAACTTTTTGATAATTTTGGTGGCAATAATTATCAAGGAATTAATAACACAACCGCACAAAAACATAGCTAGCACGAACAAGGTGAGCATATTCGGCGTTTAGGGCTAGCTTTATGCAACTTCACCATATTTCCAATATGGTCGAGAGGTTAAGAATTTGTTAGATGAAGAGTACAGTAATCATTAGAAAAGAAGAAATGAGCCGTTTCACGGGCCTGCAAGATCTCCTGACCTTACAGTATTGGATTTCTTTGTATGCGGTAGAATGAAAAAACTTGTTTATTTATCTTAAATATGAAATGTAGGTGAATTAGAAGACTGTATTCTCGAAGCGTCATCAAAAGTGAAGGAGCAGCTATCATCAATAAGTATTCGCAGTAAAATACGAAAACGAGTTCTAGCATACATACAAAACCAAGGAGGACAGTTTGAACACACATGTTACAACTATTTGTAATCGATGGGTTTTTCCGCAAACTTGTTAGGAGTTTTATTTCAGACAGACAGACAGACAATTCTTTGGACCAATGTTTCATAAAGCCTAGTGTAGAGTTTGCTTTGAGTATAATCTCGTCAATATGTGTGAGAAAGGTGAGCTCTCTACCACATAAAACACTAAGGTCTCGAATTGACTCAGCGGTGGATATGGGTTGATAATGTAGAAGGTATAGACGGGGAGAAGTTTTCGTGAAAAATTGATTGGTTGACATTTGGAAATATTTAGCTCTAAGTAATTTTTCAGGCACCAGAAAGAAAAACTTCTGAGATCAAGTTGTAGAAGAGTGGAATCATGTATGAAAGAAATGGTCTTGAAAAACTTTGTATCGTCGGCATAGAGCCAAATATGGCAATGTTTAATGACCATTTGAATATCGTTAACAGTAAGAATAAAGATGAGAGGTCCTAAGTGGCTGCCTTGTGGAACCCCGGAATTAGCTAAAAAATCATCACAGAAGGAAGATCTGAATCGAACTTTGTAGTAACGGGTTTTCAGGTAATTTGAAAAAATTTAGCCTTTTGAAAATCATGAGAAGATATATTTGTGTGGGAGAAGTCTGTATAGAAGAATAGTGATGAACATTTAAACTGAGAGTGGTATGATAGTAGTTATCGATAGAAGATAGAGGAAGGGGACTGAGTGAGACTGAAGAGTTGATGGGATCTGTTTGTGAATATTAAGTCTAGTTGCCTATTCATAAAATTTGGAGTGCCGCTTACTTGACAGAGGCTTGAATCAGCAAGGCAATCTACGAAGAGACATTCTTTTGCAGAGATGGGATTGCAAGCAAAATAATATGATTTATCGTCAGATAAGATCCATTTAGTATGAGGGAGGTTAAGGTCACCGAAAAGTAGGATATCATTATGGGGGTCACAAAGACCTATTATATATGATCAATTGCAAATGGAAAGTTCATAGGATTCAATAGGTCAGGTCGTGGAGGCAGAATGTAGCAACATATATCGTAAAGTGACTTGCAAGGAAGGGTTATTGTAATGTAATAACATTCATTCTTAAAGAACCACAATCAAAACATTAACAATACCAAATGTAAACAGAGCCGCATAGTAAAATGCACTTTCATTGATACATTATACGTATAACCATAATATTGAATCATAATTTTGTTGTTCCCTTTGACCAACAAAATTGAGTGCAAAGACATCGTTTTGGTGACGATGCATTATGAGTGGCATAGAATGTATTTTATTACATTGCTCCAGAATGCAAAGTTATGAGTAATAAAATTGTTACAAATAATTTGTATATTAGAAGAAGAAAAGAATATCAATGATAATAAGTGGGGATAGCCCAAATAATTTGTAAAATAATTTAGGTATAAATAGCTGTAAGAATTGTAAATAAAAATGAATTCCTAACTTGAAAAAGATTGAATTATTTAACTGCGGCTCCCTAGCCATTGTTTGAAGCGAGCTGCGCTTTAATCAGCAATTTAGAGCGTGCTACGCAATATAGCAATAGGGCTTGCCAAAATACCCATAAAATATTACATTATTTTTATTGAAACATAGTTGATATTAGGGGGGGGGGGGGGAATATTGCAATCAGGGATGAATCTAGTGTGTTTTAGATAGTTAATAGTAGGTACACGCCAGCGTTACCTTAGGATATTTTGGAAAAGTGTCAAAAAAAGTGGCACTCGAGAAAAAAAGGTGGCACTTAAGATTAAAAACAAAACAACACAATATATGTATGAAAATTGACTTAAGGGAACAAATTTCACACTCATCTCAACGAATTTATAGGAGTTGAAGAAAACACATAATTTAAACAATCATTTTAAGGTTTATTGCAACGTAAGCTAAAAACTAAAAATTTAACAGTTCATTTTGTATTGATTATTCAACATAAATAAATAAATAAAAGTATGAATAAATAATAATTTATTTAAAAGAATTCGTAGCACATTTTACTTTCCTGTGATGGTTTCCCTATATTTTTTTATGAGGAGCTCATCTGGACTCCACTCAGCTAAATCATAGTTGCTTACTAAATTTAAAGAAGGCAACATATTTTCGCAAGTTTCAGTGTTTAGTCTGTTGGTGAGTTTGTTTTTCATCAAAGTTAACTTGAAAAAACCCTCTTAGCGCAGGCACTGCCATGAGGCAAGGTTAAAATTTTTGCAACAAATTCATATAAGTCGGAAAATAGGTATTTATTCAAACTATTTTTAATGTTACCCACTTTTTCAATGTGTGGGTTATGTTGAATTTTGAAACTTTGATGGTATAAGTATCGCATGAAAGATATGAAAAGGTATGGAAAAATGGCATGGTGAATTGCTAACTTTAGTTTTACTTGTGGGGAATAAAAAGTGGCACAGACTGAAAGGTGGTGGCTCGGTGGCACAGCCCGAAAAAAAGTGGCAATTTGACACTAAAGTGGCTCAGCGGTAACGCTGGGTACACCTCAACAAGGTGAATCATCTGTATGTCGGTTATGATCGTAATCGCGATAAACATTAAAAGAAGATGGAAATAATTCCTGATTAATAGCAGGGATTAGATTCGTTTCGGTTAGAGCCTGTATATCATAGGGTAGACAATGAGTTTGTTGCAAAACTGCATGGGTTTTAGAGCGAAGACCTCTCACATTCTGGTAATAGAAGAAAAGAGGGAGTTTTTGACAATGTGTAGCAAAGGGTAGAGGAAGAAAAAACCTGTCATGGTCAGCTCTGCGCTTAAGGTGTGATATCCATTTCGAATGAATATTTTGACCAAAAGCATCGAGATCACTCGCTACTTTTTGGGGAGATATATTGAAAAATGCGTGGTATTTCATATATGCATATATGTTCATGAGGCTAGACATGTCTGTGAGAAGGCCTTTCTGCTGAATGGAAACCATGACACTTGTATTTGTTTAACCTTCATAGCAGAACGAATCTGATTTATCGCCAAGAAGATACGAATATATACATATACTCCTATTATATTAAATTTTTTTTTATCTCTTAGTCTAGAGAGAGCGTAGCGACAGTCAGTTGAATTAATGGTTTGTTGAGTAAGTTTGACTGTGAGGGCTAAGAGACTAAGACTAAGGATCAATATATGATGGCATATTTGTAGATGCATCGGTAATAGAAGTAGGGAAGGATGAAGAACTGGGTGAAATATAAGATGGGGTGTTTGAAGAAGATATAGATGGGACTGTTGAAGGAAAAATTGGATTGGATGTATTATTAAGAACAGAGGTTGGTGTAGGGTTAAGGATATGAGAGCTGTGAAAGCTAGGATATTTGGCTCCAGATTTGAGGTCAATAGTGCGGTTGCACTATTTTGGTCAGTTAACACCCGAAAGAAATTATACTTTGGGTACCTGATTCTTTTAACGCATAAAGGAATCGATAAAACCTTGTACCGACTACAGCATCAATTCTTCTGGCCTAACATGGCAGTTCAGGTAAAGGCGTTTATCAGAAGGTGCGACATCTGAAAGGCCTCAAAATCCCCAAATGTGACTCTGAGGACTTCGATGGGTAAAGCATTTGAGGCTGAGAGACCCTTCCAGATGTTGTACATCCATTTTCTTGGCCCGTATCCTCGCTGGAGAGACGGATGGCAACAACGGACACATTCTTAAAGTTCCTGACAGAGCAGGTACTGCGCATTTTTGGAGTACCGTAAACAATACTCCCCGACAATGGCAAACAATTCGTTAGCCGAGAATTTGGTAAGTTCATGGCGCAGTTTGGCATTACCCACGTTAGAACGGCAGTATACTCTCCGCAAGCAAATGTAAGCGAGAGAATAAATAGATCGTTACTTGTCGCAATCAGATCCTATGTAGATTTGAACCAAGGAAATTGGGACAATAAATAACAGTCTATAGCCAGCGCCCTTCACACGACTGTGCACTCAGCTATAAATATGTCACCATACGAGGCGTTATTTGGCCCAAGCTGTATGGAACATGGGTCTGATTACAAATTTCTCAAAGCTCATACGTAGTATGAAAACACCTGCAACCTGAGGAGGAAGAACATAAGGTTTGCAGTGTTTCGCCGCAATTTTGCTCTTAGTGATGCATCTAAGAAGTTTTGTGCAAAACTAAGTCTGAAATTTTTAAAAATGAAAATCTGCAGGATAATAGGGAACAATTTATATGTCCTCAAAGGCTTGAACGGCAAAATACTGGGATCTTTTCACTTTAAAGACTTGAAGAAATAAAGAAAAATCTATTGCTTAGCACCACCAATCAGTCTGCGTATGAGACTCGACGATTGAAAGGACTCATTGTTTTATTTACGTTTCGCTTCGTCTCCTTTCAATTCAAAAGTATCATTGAAATGACAAGCTTTGTGGGAAAGCTTTAGCTTCATACTCTCAAGCTCAGCTCGCAGAGCTGCCAGCTCTTTATCGCGTTGAGTAACTGCAGCCTGTGTTACTACTGCAGCTTCCATCGAAATATCCACCTGATCGCCGCTGTCCAACGGTTGAAAGATTACTTCTTTTGCTGGGTTGTCTTTTCTGAGCTTACAATCACTTTCCTCGCAAAACTATGGAGTACATGTGTCGTAAAGATTAGGGTTTAAATAATGGCAAGAATAGTGCCAACAACGATTGCACTTTTCACAACTTACCATGAATTCATCATCTGGTTTACGGCAACTTGGATAACTCCAACTTTTTCTTGCATAACGAAGAATAAAAGATAATTTCAGTTCCAAACTGCGTCAATTTAAAATAAAATAATATTGTTCCACCATAAAATCTTTCCAGTAATAAAAAATGAGTTCAAGTTTGGATGATTGTTAACCAAAATCAAACCAAGTAAAGTTCTTGGAAATTATTTTATTTTCTATTAAAAAATTAATACAATTATTATTAACTATATATTTGTGGTTACCGGACAACTGGTGAGAATGAGAGATACTCTTATATCGAAAAAGCCCGTGAGTTAACAGAGAGGCTTTATCACTCGAAAGTTAACTATAATTTAAACGAAGCAAATTACTTCAACAGCAGTTTCTCACGCATTATGATCGGAGCCATTTTTAAAATAAGAGGATAATTAATAATCCTTAGTTATTCACCGCATCGAACCAAAAGAACTGGCAACTGTGATTTGTGCAACTTGCAGGAGAGAGAAAATATCTTCCATTTCATTGGAGTATGCCACATGTTGAAGAAGATAAGACGATCTTACTTTGGAAAAAGTACTCTTGAATTCGATGAAGTTCAAAAATATCTAAACGGGATGGACTGGAAGCTTCTGTTTAGCTACTATCAAAAGGCTAACGCTTATAGAGGAAGAATAATCACTTTAAAAATTGCAACTATTTAAAAATAATGGCGCAAAATTTTAAGCAGCTTAGTATGTATTAAGGTATTAATTTGATACTACTTAACAATTTGCTTACTTTTAAGTAGAATACTAACTCTTTCTTAGTTTTAAATATTTTCTAACTAGTACCGTGCTAAGGCCATTTTCTTAATAAATGGCTTCTGAACACACCTAAAGTAAAGTAATAGCAGTTCATGCAAAAAACTAAGTAAACATACCTGTTTTGGTGTTTGGAAATGTAAAAGAGTCATATGAGATATGAGATTAGCACGATACTAAAAAATAAAAAGGTGTTCGATAATTTTAACTTTAGTAAAAGGGTAGAGAAAGTATTATGCTATGTTCGATTAAAATTTGCAAAATCGTCGTTTTAACCAAGTCGTTAACCAGCTTTAACATCGTACTAATTAAACTAAAATTTTGCGCTAATGTATTGTGCTGTTTTAACCAAACTAAGAGTCTTGCTTCTTAAAAGGAAAGAAGAAAAAAAAATTGTTTTCACTAAACTAAAAGCAAAAAAAAATGTTTTGTTTTTGCTAAACTAAAAGCTCTTATACAAAAAATACTTAAACAAAAATAATTATATTAATATTTGCTAAATTTATCTCAAAATTTAAATTATTGTAAAACTTATCAAATGCTACTCAGGCAAACGACATATACATATTGTCATGCCTTAATTATTCAATTGTTTTTTTTTTCTCAATGATAACAACTTACTGTACAACTATTATATTGAATAAAAATCATATCTATGTATCTATTTGTGGTTAAGATTAACTTACAAATTAGTATATTTGACAATGCGATGAACACAATTTAAATAATTTAATCTTAGAAAAGACATCTAAAACATCTACTATTCAGTGTTTGAAATTACAATAAAAATAATTTAGAAAAGAAACAAGAAAATTTATATAAAAAAAGCAAAGTGACTAAGTAAGTTTGATTTAATGAGCAAAGTAGAATTTATAAATGAAATAGTATTTAAAGGATTTGAGTTTAAAGATAATAAAATGCACGACTGGATCGCATGAACTTGCTCTTATGTAAAAGTACTTAAATACATTTTATAAATATAAAACATGGATTCAATGAGATAAAAATGTTCAAATGCATGGAATTGCCGTCTGATCTCCGGAAAAGTATGAATCTACGCAAATAAAGTTTATAAACCGTTTTATTAAAGTAATTTTTTATATAACAAATTTCTTTCAAAACAAAAACAAATTTTTTGAATATTTTTATATACAATATTAAAAAAATTTTTTTAGTTAAAATGGTTAGAGCCGTTGATAAGAAATTCGAAAATCAAAAAACGGTTATAAAGGGTTTTCCAATAAGAGGTGTTATTTTGAATAGCCCGCTATTTTGGTAGCTGTCACTTTTGAAGCTGTCATTTTTTGACATTTGACAAGTAGAAACTACGCTATTAATAAAAATGGAACGATACACGCTTCAACAAAGCATTGAAATTATTAAAATTCACTATAAAAATTGTGAAAATTTGGCAGAGACGGTTCGTAAAACTAAAACATTTTTGGGTCGTCGTGAAGCACCTTGTCGGACCGCAATACAGAAATTGGTGGACAAATTCGAGCTGTTGGGACAAGTTAGTGATGTGAAGAATAAAACCCGTGCACGTCGCTCAAGAACAACTGAGAATATTGCTGTTGTAGCCCAAAGTGTTGAAGAAAACCCAGGTTTGTCCATTCCTCGTCGTTCTTTGGAATTAGGCATTCCACAAACGTCATTACACCGTATTTTGCATAAAGACTTGGGTCTTAAGGCTTATAAAGTTCAGTTAACACAAGAACTCAAGCCGGCTGATCATCAACAACGTCGTGTCTTTGCTGATTGGGTCCTTGAAATGCATGAAAATGATCCGGAATTTCATCGAAAAATCATCTTGACTGATGAGGCCCATTTCCACCTCGGAGGCTACGTCAACAAGCAAAACTGTCGCATCTGGGGCTCGGAAAACCCAAGAGTTATTGTTGAAAAGCCTCTCCATCCTCAACGCGTGACTGTTTGGTGCGGTTTATGGTCCCGCGGGGTCATTGGACCTTACTTTTTCGAAAATGAGGCTGGAGCAACAGTTACGGTCAATGGATTGCGCTATCGAGAGATGATTAATGATTTTTTATGGCCTGAATTGGATGGTATTGATCTGGACAACGTTTACTTTCAACAAGACGGCGCTACGTGCCACACAAGCAATGAAACCATCGATCTTTTACGGGAAAAGTTTCCGGACCGTGTTATCTCTCGAAGAGGTGATCACAATTGGCCACCGAGATCTTGTGATTTAACACCTTGCGACTTCTTCCTTTGGGGCCACATGAAAGATAAGGTCTACGCCAACAGCCCAGCGTCGATTCAAGACCTCAAAGATGAAATTCGTGAGGCTATCGAGGACATAGGGCAGCCACTTTGCGATTTGGTTATGGAAAATTTCATGAAAAGGATATGGTCCTGTAAGCGTGGTCTTGGCGGCCATTTGGCTGATGTTGTGTTCCATTATTAACGGCATACCCTCCTCTTTATAATGAAATAAACATCCGATCATTTATCTCCAAAAATGCCATTTTTCTTTGAATATCAAAATAACACCTCTTATTGGAAAACCCTTTATGACAGGTACCGTTAATAACATTTTGCCCCAATTTTTTTTTTCAAATATGTAGTCCATGTCCATAATACCACACTTTATTTTTTTTATCAAAATTGTTAGAGCCGTTTTCAAGATAAAAAAAAATTTCAATTTCTCCTCTAGGGAATCACCGAAGACTCTTAACAACCGGGATTGAAGAACATAGGTCTAGTGGTTTAGGCTGTAGGGAGATGTACAGAAATACAGACACACTGAAATATGTTTTTTTGTGTACTAAATTTAACTTAAAATTTTTATAAAAAAATGATATGCAAATTATTAGTATTCAATAAAATACATTTTATAACGTAATTTAAAAAATTATTCGTGTATTCGTTTTCAAGATATTGAATTTTCAAAAAAAAAATTATTATTTTTTTACAAATCCCAAAACTATTTTTTCGAAAAAAATGTTTAAATTATATTTTTTCAAATGCATAGGAGCCTGCATACAAATTTTGGTTAAAATGGTTAGAGCCGTTGATGAGAAATTCGAAAATCAAAAAAACCGTTCTATTACAGGCACCGTTAAAATCATTTCCCCCCAAAATTTTTTCTTACCAAAATGTAGTCCACGTCTATAATATCACATCTAATTTTTTTTATGAAAATCGTTAGAGCCATTTTCGAGATAAATAAGATTATGCATTACGGGGGTATGGGGGGTACCGTTAGTTTTAGAGCTAAAAAAAAATTTCAATTTCTCCTTTAGGGAATCACCGAAGACCTTTAAGTACCGAGTTTGAATAAAATAGGTCCAGTGGCTTAGGCTCTAGATCTAGGTGGTACAGACATACAGACATAAGGACATATAGACAGGCAGACGGAATTGTCGGACCCACTTTATTCGTCTTCGCTATCATCTTAATGCCAACTTTGATCAAAATCTCGAGTTCGATTTTTTTTGTAAATGCAGAACTTGCCCTATAGTACCTACCTACCTATATCACAATAAAATGCACTACTGGGTCGCACGAAAGTTATTAAAGAAAACTGTTCGTAAGTAACTGTTCTTTTAGTAGTAAGAGATTTAAACAGAATGCTATGCAAATATGAATTTATGCAAGCACAAAAAATATAAGTCGTTGTAGTCGTTCCTTAAAAAAATAAGCTTTTATGTACAAAATTTTTAAAACATTTTTAAGAAAAAATTTTGGTACGTCAACTTTAAATTTTTATTATTGTACGAATAAGAGTTAAATTTCCAAGAAAAATACTAAGCCGTTCTTGAGTTATCGAATTTTCCAAAAAAAAAATATTTTTTTTTAAATTTTGAAATGTTTTTTAAACTTTTTAGGAGCTTCTTTATAAAAAATTTCATTAAAATCCGTTATGCCGATAATGAGAAATTCAAAATTCGAAAAAATCGTTCTATGATAGGTACAGTCAGTAATATCTAGATTTCAATTTTTTTTTTATTAAATTATAGATCGTAAGAATTAATCAAAAGAAAAAAAATTTTAGCAAAATTCTCGGAACCGTTTTCGAGAAAATTAGGATTTTCGAAAACCATTTTTTAACATTTGTATGGAAGGTACCGTAAGTTTTAGATAAAAAAAATTTTTTTTTCTCAAATCTTGTAGATTATGTTAGGAAACTTTTATTTGTCAAGTTTGAAAAAAATTGACCATGGGGTTTTCGAAATATTGAGTTTCCAAAAAAAAAATTGATTGTTTTTTTAAATCTAACAAATAAAAAATTGAAAATTTGAATATGTAATAATATTTAAACTTTAGAGGAGCTTTAGCATAAAAAAATGGTTTAAATCAACTGTTGACCGTTTTTCAGAAAATCAAAAACAAAAAAAATGGATCCAGGGGCGCTACCAAAAATAACAATTTCTTGGAAAATTTTTTTCAACCATTACCTAGTTTTAACTAAATGAAATTATTTGAATTTTTTTTTTAAATTCTGTGGACAGTTTTTGAGAAAAAAAATATTTATAAAATTTCGAAAAAAACCGAATGGTAGATACCGTTATTTTTGGTCTTAAAAAAAAAAGAAAAAAACGTGTGGGGTGGGGGAAAAATCAAAACCCATATCTACCAAGCTTAGGCTGTAGTCGAACCGACATACAGACAGACAGACAGACAGACAGCCAGACAGAATTGCGAGACCCACTTTTTTGGTCTTCGTTGTCATCGTAATGTCAACTTTGATCAAAATCTCGAGTTCGATTTCTTTTCCGAATGCATAACTTTCCTTATAGTACCTACATATAAGTCGCAAGTAAAAATGGCTTCATGACAATATTAGCTACAATAATAAATATATGCAAAATAATAACTATAATAGTAACTAATCGTGTATCTAATAATATCTACCAAAATACCAAATAATAATAATCCCTAATAATATTTAAATATACATATAAAAAAATACCTAATAACAAAACCACCTAAATACAACAAAACATAATAATAATAATATTAACTTACAAATAATACCTTATAATAATAATACTTTATAACAATAATCACTACCTAATGATAATAATAACACCTTATTATAATAATATCTAATAATATTAATCCCCAAGACAAAAAAATACCTACCTATCAATAAAAGAGTACCACATAATAATACGAGTACTATATACATACATATGTATACATATACATCAGGCACGAGGCGAGTTATGTTGAAAATCCTCTGGGATTCGAAAAAAATATATAAATATATCTTCTCCTTCAACTTGGAGGGACAAATAAAAACGCAACGAATTATTTAAAGATTGAAATGGATCTTCGGAGATCCTCTTTATTTGAGATGTGAAATAGAACTGAACTTAAAGCTAAGATACAAAATAATGCTTAAGACTAATGTGCCTGATGAGATGATCATACGATCATCGAATTATGCTGACTTTGTTATTTTGTTGATGCTGGATGAGATGATCCCACGATCGTCGAATTATGCTGACTTCGTTATTGATTTTGCATCATTGTTTATGTCTGGCTGCCTCATCGGAATTTTTATGGATATGATTTGTGGGTTATATGATGTGTTGATATCTGATGTCATGGGGATCGGCATGGGTACCTTTGTAACTCCCCCCTCCTTAGATTGAAGACTCTCCTGAGGCTTCACGTTTTCGATTTCGTTCATTGGTGTATTATCGTTATTTTTTATTTCTTCGGCACATATGATTTTATTTATAATTTTTATTTTCTTATGTTTATATTTTATTATAAAGTAGCAAATAGCTATTACAATGCTTATAGTTACTATTAATGTAAATGAAATCGTATTACGATTGTTCTTATATTCTATTAATTTTATTTTATTTTGATGCTCTATATCATTTATAACCAGGTCTTTTATTATTACTTCTGAGTCAGTAAGACTCATATTTAAATTTGGACTAATAATTATTTTGTGATTGAAAGTTTTTATTTTATTATTATAAGTTTTATTATTTAATGTTACGGTACATTTGTTAAAATTCACAATAAAATTTTTGTAATAATGGTATGTTTTTTCATTGCAATTGTGTTTTATAATATTTTCAAAATTTATAACAAGTAGTAGACCTTTATTTATTTCCTCTACATAATTTTTTGTTTTATATTCAATTGTTTTACATGGAGAGCATTCTATAGGATTTTTAAAATTCTTTAAATATTTACTTATAGGATATATTTTGTTTTGATATTTAACAATTTTTTGTTCTTTTATATTTTCAATTATTGTATTGTTTATAAATGGTATTAATCTTAAATGGTAAGTTGGAAGTTCTTGATCTAAAAATATGGGAATGCTTATAATAATTATGAAAGTATTTGAATTGTTTTTTCCAAAAATATTTATTTTTATTTCTTTTAATTCGTTTAAGCCTATAAAATTTTCTTCAATTTCGTCAATATCCAAAATAGATCTTGACATGATTCCTTCTTTAGCTGCATTTACATTATCAATTAATTTTTCAATTTCTTGATCCAATTCCGAAACATAATTGGATAGCTTCAATAATAAAATCTCATTTTTAATTATATTAATTTCATTTCTATTATTTGTGTTAAGTTTGAGTATTTGAGACTTTGTCTCTTCTATGTTATTTTTAATATTTATAAAATTGGTTTGAAAAATATCGTTAATTTCTATTTGTTGATTATATTATGCTTCTGCAAGTTTCTTATCATTTTGGTCTATAACGTCTAATTGATTTGTAATTTCTTCTCTATCATCATTATCCATGATTCCATATAGTAATTTAAAAATTGATCCTATTGGATTAAGTAGACCTCTTTTTATTCTATTATTGTGTAATTTCATATTATTTTTCACAGAGTGTTCATTTGAACTTAATAGCATTTTTATATTAGTTTGGATTTTCGTAATTTTCTGTAATAAAGCTGGATTGCTTTGAATAATTTTTATTATATCTGTATTTTGGTTCTTATATGTTGTTAAATTGTTAAGAGTATCTATATAGTCTTGAAGGTTTACCCTATGGTAAATTCGATAATAGTCACTAACTATTGGTATATCTTCATCTTTTATTAATAAAACTCCTTGATCTTCAATATTCTCTATTTGAATATCTGCACTTGAGTGTGTTATAACACTTATTATCATTGTTAAAATTAGGAAAATAGTTTTTATGTTGAGATGAGTTGAAATCTGTAATGAAAAACAGAATTTCATTGAATTGGAATTTGTTGATCTGAATTATTTTGATTTTTCTCTTTAATTGGACCTTTGAAGTATTTTTTCTGTCTTTTTATCCGTGTGGGATGGATCTTTAAATTTCTTTTGCCTTTGCTGTGTAAAATATTTCTTTTGTCATCATGTTTTATTCCTACTTTTCTAAACTTGGGTTTTTCTTTATGTCTAACCTGATTATAGTTTTTAATATAAGCTTTATCATAAGGATAAGGTTTATTTGTTTCTCTATTTCTGTTATGATAACCTAACCATTGATTTTTCTTTAATTCTAGTATTTTAAAGATTTCGTCTTTATCTACATTTCCAAATTGTATCTCTATTGGTTTTCTTTCTATAGTTGAATGAATTGTATTATTATAATAATTAGCTGCTTTAAGGATCTTTTCTGTAATTTCTAGATTGGGTTCTGTAATATTAAGTATTCTAATATGTTCAAGTAGTGACGAATGACATCTACTCATATCGGCATTGCCTGTATGGCTATTGGGAGAATTGAAATGAATTGATAGATTTTCTTCTTCTATGAATTCTAAAATGTTAGCTGTATTAAATTCATTATCTGCTGCTATTAATTTTGGTTTACTAAAATTCAATATGTATTCTTTTATCAATTCAACTAAGGTGGTTGAACTTTTATCAGTAGTTTCTTTAACGTATAGATGTTTCGAAAATTTGTCAATAACTGTAAAATAATATTTCTTTTCGATATGAAAAATATCCAAATGAATTATTTCATTTTTGTTTCTTGGTGTAACTGTGTATTTAAATTTTGGTTTAGGGGGTTTCCTATCATATTTTGCCAAATTGCACACTTCGCAATTATTTATATATTCAATTATTATTTCTTGTAATTTCACAAAATAGAATTTTGATTTTAATTCTGTGTAATTTTCATAAATACCTCTATGGTTTGTTAACTCGTGAATTTCCTTTATTTTTTCTAAACATGCGGTTTTGTTTAATAAATCTTCTGCTAATAATGCACATTTTATTAATTTATAATGTGACACTGTAAAATTTGAAAATAGCTTATCTTTAAATCAGTGGCGTAGCGTACCATCTCGGCGCCCGGGGCGGGAGACCCATTTTGCCGCCCCCATTCAATACTAAATTAAAATTAAATTTCGAGACATCATTTCACAGGCAATGAAGTATCTTTTATTGAAAGTAAAATAGAATTAGCGGTTTCATAAACGGATTTTATGAGGCTCGTGAGACAAAGCTGCATCTGCGGATTCATCTCCATGCATGCATTTTTTCCTGCGAATTGTAGATACTCGTTTTGAGATCGATTACGAGTTTTTTCCAAAAAGTCTTAGAAAAGTCGATTGCGGCTTGGACGAAACGGTCTCTGCTCTCCACCAGGAGAGCTTTTAAAACGCAGAGTTTCTGAGCACACTTATCCACACTCAGTCCACATTGCTGCAGATAAATCTGTGTGTCATCTTCTTCAGGTAGCTCTGCAGCTCAAAAGCCAAGAAAAGTGAGGAAGTTGAATGACTGCATGACTGTCAGAAGAAGACTGGCTACCGATCCGTCAATTCTTCCAGTACCTCAAGAACTTCCACAAACTTATTTTTAAGCGTCTTTACAGCTTCACGAGGTTCACTTTTTCTGCAGGCTTGTGACTAGATGCTTGAGATACTTCTGGTGAGTCGACTTCGTCTTTACCCTGCTCTGTGGTGGGACCAGAACGACTTCCAACTTCGACCGCAGGCACTTCTTCTTCTTCTGCCCGTAAAATAAGTTATGCATTCCCATGAATATTGGTCGGAGGACAATTCTAGGCCACTCACGATTGTAGATGGAGGAATCTTACTTACATTAGAATCACTTCCGCTGCTGCTGGATGCCGCCGAAGACGTTAACGTACCTTTTGAACCAGAACTAGAACTGAAATATTTCGCGTCTTCGCGTCTGCTTCTTTCTTAGCCTTTTTCTTGCGGTATTCCGCGCCGCTTCCTTTAACTCTTTTCATTTTCAAAAACTAGTTCAAAGGTTGAGTGAAGTACTAAGTGCTTAGTTTTAGAAGATTCAACAGTATTTAAACTCCCCCTCGACGAGTTTCACCTTGTCGTGGTGGGGGGGCTTACGTCTTTCTCTGGCTTGCTAGAGTTAGACAACTAAGAAAACTCAACACGTAGAACTTATATAAAATAAGTCGCGTGGCATGCACATTAAAAAACGATCGAGACATCTCTTTCGTATGTGTATGCAAAAGCAATCTAAAGTAGTATTAGAAAATGACGTTAAAATCAGATTGCTAGATAAGAAAATTGAAATTTTGAACGCTTGGAGGACATCGGTTGTAGTTCAAGCCATGTCCGAAAAAATCTCGGTGCTATACCCAATCTCAGAATATGATAGATTCTATCAGAAACTGAGCAACGGGTCCCTGGTGCTGATTTATACAAATCTTGAACAATGTGATGTGGGGGTCACGGCCTTGACGAAGGGTAGTTGAGCGATATGACCGTCTCTTTTGCCTGGAGTCTTGGTTTAGCAATACAATGGACGGTCCTTCCTGGTACCTGAAATTAAATTGCGGGGAATGTCTCTATCCCTTTTGGTGTAGGACGAGCAAGACTAATCGTTTCGGTGCGGATTGTGGTTGGCTTTGGTCGGCTATGATCTGCATCTTTATTTTGCTTAATTTATTAAGCGCATATGATATTACTGGTGACATTTTTAAAATGACTCCATAATATAAAGAAAAGTAACGAGTATGAACAATAACAAGATGAAGATATCTCCATAGAGTGATATCAATAAGGTTATGGTTGGCTTTGGCCGGCTATGATCTGCACCCTCATTTTGCTTAATTTATTAAGCGCATGGGGGAGAGTACGATAACTTGGCCGCCAAGATTTGATAACGGGTTTTTGTAGAGGGGTCAAAAACAAGCACTTTTTACTACGGGAGGGGGGGGTCTATCTCCCCCCGTTTAGGAGGTAGGGGCACTTTTAGAAAAAATGGTTTAAATTGAAAAAAAAATATTAAAAAACAACGGCAACACCTACAATAAAGTGCTATACTGCGTTTGAAAGCCAGAAGATTGTTCTATAATCCTGCATTTAAATTAAATTACTCATGTCAATGGTTTTTGAGAAATTTGCATTTAAAGTCCAAATTTTGATAAAAAAAACGTGAAAAAAAAGTTTAGACCGATTGTTTTCAAAATTGGGAAATGAAATTGTAAATTAGCTGATATGTGTTTCATGTATCTATCAGTTCTTAATCCAACACAAAAAACCCTATGGTTCTATGTCCTCTGGTTTTTGAGAAAACCTCCGTTTAGGAGGTAGGGGCACTTTTAGAAAAAATAGTTTAAATTGAAAAAAAAAATATTAAAAAACAACGGCAACACTTACAATAAAGTGCTATACTGTGTTTGAAAGCCAGAAGATTGTTCTATAATCCTGCATTTAAATTAAATTACTCATATCAATGGTTTTTGAGAAATTCGCATTTAAAGTCCAAATTTTGATAAAATAACGTGAAAAAAAAAAGTTTAGACCAATTGTTTTCAAAATTGTGAAATGAAATTGTAAGTTAACGTATATGTGTTCTATGTATCTATCAGTTTTTAATCGAACACAAAAAACCGCATGGTTCTATGTCTT
Source organism: Chrysotoxum bicinctum (assembly GCA_911387755.1). NCBI lineage: Eukaryota > Metazoa > Arthropoda > Insecta > Diptera > Syrphidae > Chrysotoxum > Chrysotoxum bicinctum. The sequence continues at coordinate 163,846,481 of OU426987.1, forward strand.
CTAGTTTTTGAGAAAATCGAAAATTACCAAAACTGCTTTTTTGGATTTTTGGTGATGACGGTTATTCCATTTTAAGGATTAATGTTAATAAACATAATGCATCTTTGTTAGTTCAGTACAGCAATTCATTTAGCTTTACCCAGAATTGCTCACAACCACGGGAGTTGAATTTTCATTTGGTATTAAACCAATTTCTTTGAAAAAAGTAATGCTTTTTTCGTTGGTCGACACTAAATCACCGAAAGAAGTAGTGGATGTTTAACCGCCATTTTTCATTTAGAGAAAAAAACACTTCACTCTTACAAAAGTTGAAAAACGAATGACCTTGGTAAACAATAACTTGTACCACATTTTCATTAACGAACAAAAAACAACGGTACAAATTGGAATGTTAGCTTTTTTTTTTATCTAAGTTGGTATACTTTGAACATTTCAGTTGCTTTATATAAATTGGTATGTAAGACACAAACATAGATACATATTAAGAAATTATATATATTTGCTGCAGTCGAGCAGTAGTGCATTACATGTGAATTTTTCATAATGCATTTTAATATTTAAAAATTTTAAGTTTGGAACTTTGGGCTACTTATATAAATATATGTATTTAGTGGACACTGGATAAATAGAATAAATTTGAATTTTTTTAAATACAGATTCTGTGAATGCCAAAGAAACTTTGCATGCACCCAACCTCGCACCTACCCCAAATCCTATAGTGTGCCCAAGCAGGGGGGTTGCAGGGGGGCAGCATGCCCCCCCATACATACTTTACTGTTAATATATTGTAATGTTGGAAGCAAGCACTGATTTATTTATGTAAGGAAGCAAAAAATATCAAACATTTTGTAGAAAAGTAGTTTTAGTTATTTTCGATTTCCTGAAAAACTAGAAGGCATAGAACCATGCGGTTTTTTGTGTTCGATTAAGAACTGATAGCTACATGAAACACATGTAAGCTAATTTACATTTTCATTTCACAATTTTGAAAACAATTGGTCTAAACTTTTTTTTTCACGTTATTTTATCAAAATTTGGACTTTAAATGCGAATTTCTCAAAACCCATTGACATGAGTAATTTAATTTAAATGCAGGATTATAGAACAATCTTCTGGCTTTCGAACGCAGTATAGCACTTTATTATAAGTGTTGCCGTTGATTTTTAATATTTTTTTTTTTCAATTTAAACTATTTTTTCTAAAAGTGCCCCTACCTCCTAAACGGAGGTTTTCTCAAAAACCAGAAGACATAGAACCTTGCGGTTTTTTGTGTTCCATTAAGAACTGATAGATACATGAAACACATATAAGCTTATTTACAATATCATTTCACAATTTTGAAAACTACCGGTCTAAACTTTTTTTTCACGTTTTTTTTTATCAAAATTTGTATTTTAAATGCGAATTTCTCAAAAACTATTGATATGAGTAATTTAATTTAAATGCAGGATTATAGAAAAATCTTCTGGCTTTCAAACGCAGTATAGCACTTTATTGTAGGTGTTGCCGTTGTTTTTTAATATTTTTTTTTTCAATTTAAACCATTTTTTCTAAAAGTGCCCCTACCTCCTAAACGGGGGGAGATAGACCCCCCCCTCCCATAGTAAAAAGTGCTTGTTTTTGACCCCTCTACAAAAATCCGTTATCAAATCTTGGCGGCCAAGTTATCGTACTCGTGCCAGCGCATGTAATATTATTGGTGATATTTTTAAAATAACTCCATAATATAAAAAAGTAGCAAATAATAAAATACCCTAATTGGGTACCACGGGGATAGTGATTACTAATCCCCCGCTAATTATAGCCCCCATGGAGTAAGGACCATGGAAATCACTGTCACTGGGAAGGCCCTCTGTAAAGAGAGCTCGTGGTGGCTGTGGTTATACCAATCGAGTTACGCGATTGGCTATTGTGGTTTTTACTGCAATAGTTAGATAACACAATTAGATCCGTACCAAAGGGTAATGAACTGCCTACACAGTACAAAATTTGGAACAACCTAAAAATGCTTGATTCGCACTCCATTGACAGGACCAACGAATTGTCTTGGGGGGTTAGTCTTGCATGGGTTGGAAGCAGTGTTGGCAACGTAAGTTACTCCGAGTAAGTTACCCATATAGTTACGCGTAACTATTTGTAATTAGTTACGTCTCATTTTCCGCGTAACTAATGTAACTTATGTAACTAATGTAACTAATATAGCTAAATTACTGGCTCGACATTTAAAAAATAAACCATAACATTTAAAATTATACAAAAACTTTTATTCAATTAAAAAAATAACAAATAATAAATAAGGAAAGATTATAAGGAATTCAGAGAATAAATGTATGTAACCCAAACACATACAGGTATTAAATTAGTTGAACTCGTCAAAGTCTTCAAAAGATAGATTAATGTCTTCCATTCTTAAAGTTCCATAAAGAAACATTAATTTTTTGGAACGTTCGAAAGACAGCCGATTCCTCAAAGGGGTGTGAATCAATGACCATTTCGAAAAAGTACGTTCAATTTCTGCGGACGATGCGGGAATTTTAAGCAATTTTACTGCAAGCTTTGAAAGATTGGGTGCATAGAAGTCGGCTGTCTTCCAAAACAAAATTGGATTTTCAATTTTTTTTTCATATAAAGTTTTAAAAACTCCGTCTTTGGATTTAAAAAGATCCCATTCGTTGAGACCATCAGAATTCAAAATTTTTAGAAGAAAATTATTAATTTGAAAAAGATAGCTGTTCTCTAATTTATCATTAGTGTAAAAAGGATGTAAATAATAAGATGTTAGAGCATAAACATTGAGGGAATTATTAAGACGAGATTTGTAGAGATTTTCGAACTGTTCTGGAACTTTTAGTTCGAACCAAAACTTGACAGCGTCAGCCAATGAAGTTGTTGACTGTTGGCAATTATTTATTAATTGACAAATTGGATCGAACAACTCAATGTTTTTTTTTACATTCTCAGTAAATTCTTCGTCAAATAACAATTTGAGCACTTCTGGTTTCATTTTATTAAATTCGGCTGCGACCATTTTCATTGGAATCAAATTATTAATGAGGCATACGTAGGAATCTCTGTATGAACACCATCGAGTTTCACACGGTAGCTTTATTTTGGTTCCTTTTTTATTGATTATCGCCTGTTCAAGATCTGGTTGTTTAAATTGTTTTAAAATTGTGGTGACTTTGTCATTCAGTTTAACGTCAAGCACATCTTTTGCTAACAAATTCCCAGTATGGCTATTACAAGTTGAGTGCCATACGACATGCTTCAAATTTTTTCCCATTTTCACCATATTGCTTGCATTGTCGGAAACGACGGCATAAACATCAACGTTGAAGTCATTTTTAGCCAAATCTATAGCTTCGCAAACAATTTCAGCTAGCTTATCTCCCGATTCCGAAACTCCGTTGAGATTCCACGCATCAAGAAATATCTATAAAAAAAGAATGAATATATTACAATAAAAATGAAGAAGCTTTCGTATGCATAGATAACAACCTTGGTTTCTGAAGAACAATCATGAAGTATACAAACGACAGTCTTTGTATTTGATGATGAGTTCTTCCAGCCGTCTATTAACAGTACCGAGTCCTTTTTAGTTGATGCCAACGACTTTTGTTTACATTCATTATACACACAATCTAGCCACTTTGACGATAGCGATTTTCTGTTGGGAATTTGTGTAGCATATGACGGACGAATTGTTTTTATGAATTCCAAAAACAGTTTGGACTCCACAACGTTGAATGGTATGTTGCACCCGAAGAAAAATTTCGACAAAGCCTTACTCACTTCTGCTATTTCCGGTTCAGAAATCTTGTCAATAAAGGTGTCCAGTTTTATTGCCTTGTTTTCCTGTCGCGATCTTTTAAGCAACTTTGAATAACGATTTGGATGTTTTGGGGACGATTGTATGCCCGATGAAGTTGATGGTAAAGATGAGGTTGACGGAAGAGACCATGTTGAAGCAGACACTTCTTCTGATGAACCCAATTCCTTTGAAGTTGACGGTATAGAAGAGGAAGTTGAGGGCAGAGTCCAAGTGGAAACTGAAACTTCTCCAGATGCTTGATTGTCTGCTGACTCTGAGACCATGCTGGCTTCAACTGAAAGAACTTCTTTTGTTGAATCGTTGACCAGGATAGATTGTGGAACTGTCGTGAATACGACTCCATCTTCATCACACAATTGGATCTAAACGCATACACATTTCACACTTTGACGTTCTCACAAGTATAAACAAAACATATGTGATGCATATTGTGGTTTTACTTACCGATTCATCTCCTTCAATTAAAATATAAGTTTCTTCATCATTGCGCTCGGATTTTATTAGAGGCATTTTACAAGTATTCCTGAAGATCACAATAGATGCATTCATTATTGACATATTATATTCCTTTTGTTAATAAAAAACTTACCTATGTGCTTTTAATCGTTGCAGAGCAGTGTTTTGCAATTTTTTGTTACAAATTTTGCACAAAACCACCAATCTTGAGGTTTCAGGGCATCTTTTTGGTATAAATCCGAGATCCTCATACGAATTGGAAACTGGCCTTCCAGATTGACGGTTTGTTTTTGTTTTTGACTGCGACATTATAACTTTATAACTTTTAAATCAAAACTTTTTAAACTTTTAAATCAGAACTTATAAAATGCGACTTTTTGCTTCGAATTTTATTTTGATGTGAAGATTTTTCTAGAGAAATGTCAAAAACATAGATTAATTACATTAGTTACATTAGTTACGTAACTAATTCAATTAGTTACATTAGTTACGTTAGTTACATTAGTTACGCGTAACTAATTAAAATTTGTAAAACTCGCGTAACTTACCAACACTGGTTGGAAGGGTGTGGCCACCTTTCATCCAGATAAAAGGCAACTGGGACCTAGTCCTGGGCCGTCAGTGCTTGAGGTTAAGCAGTGGGGTAAAGGCTTAATCGCTAGGAATCCACTATAAAGCTTAAATTTCAGTATTTAAACTATAAACAACACAATCGAAATAACTTTCTGTGATTTTTTTTTTTTATAATCTACACGCGCTCAAGGGATTATGATTACCCTTTTAATGTTTGAACACAGCGCGGGCGTGAAGTTAAGGAAGAGAAAGAAGGATAGGAAAGATATGTGGCACGATGTTCTGAGACTGAAGGTTGTTGTCTCAGATATTTTATCTCCAGGGATGGCGGCTGAACTAAAGCGGAGAATGCCGTGTTTTATTTCTATGTCGCTTATAATTCACATTATTTTATTCGTGTTCATCCTTGTTGGGCATACTATACTCGTAGTTTAACTCAATTACATGTTGTTAGTGTTATGCCTGAACAACATGTAATGAGTAAACCAGCAACCCATTGATGACAATTTTAGAAGGTTTTTAATGGAATTAAAAAGACATAGACGACGGCAGGGATCGAACCTGTGATCATGAGGCGAGCACACATCCATCGCGCCACGGCCACCCCTGATGCGGGAGGGAGCAAAAACATTGAGCTGGCTGAGACTAGAATAACGTTTCCATCGAATCCTAGTTATCTTATCATATCTCGCATATGCATATCATATGTTTCGGAACACTCCCTTTCAGTTTCGCGAGAGTTTCGGAACGTTTTGTTTTAGTTTCGCGATCAGCGCGACAATACGGAATGCACTCTTACGGCCCTACTCACCGTCTACGAATTCACGAAAGCGGTCAACGACGAACCACAGATAGGGTGGCAAATTTCAAATTTACATCATTGTTGTTTGTTGACTTGTCAACCGATCTGTCATGAAACATATGATTTCTACTCTACCCGCATCACCGGCGACATTTTGCCGCCCCCCTAGGCCTGCCGCCCGAGGCGGACCGCCCCCCCCCGCCCCCCCTACGCTACGCCACTGCTTTAAATATATTAAATGAATTGTCTTCTAATTCTGAATAAAATGCTAATACTCCTTTCTCAGGTAAATATTCTTTTAATATTTGTATCATTTCATTATTATTAATTTCTTCTTCTGTTATAAAAATCTTCTTCTTGCTATGTACTTTCTTGTATGTTTGTTCCTTTTCTTTTAATAAAATTATTTGAGTTTTAAACTTATTCACTATACTTTTGTTTTCTATTATTTCATTTTCTTTTCTTACGATATTATTACCTTCGTTAATATTTATTTCTTTTTCATTTCTTACAATATTATTACCTTCGTTAATATTTATTTCATTTTCATTTCTTACGATATTATTACCTTCGTTAATATTTATTTCATTTTCATTTCTTACGATATTATTACCTTCGTTAATATTTATTTCATTTTCATTTATATTTATTCTTGACAGAAAATCTGCCACTTTATTTTCTTTACCTTTTTAACGTACTCTGTATTGTAATTATATTCATTTAATTTTGTTTTCCACCTAATCATTTTTGATCCAGGGTCTTTAAGATTATTTAACCAGACTAGTGGTCTATGATCTGTTTTAATATTAAATTTGACTCCATAAAGATAGGGTCGGAAATATTTAGTTGCCCAAACTATAGATAATAATTCTTTTTCAATTGTTGCATAGTTTTTCTCATGTTCATTGAGGGTTCTAGATGCAAATGAAATTGGATGATTATCTTGTGATAGAACGGCTCCGATAGCTTTATCTGAAGCATCGGTTGTGAGAGTAAAACTTTTCTTGAAGTCAGGATATCGTAATACCGGATGACTCGTAATCAAGTGTTTAATTTCTCAAAGGCATTTATATATTGTGGATCTTTTTCATTAATCCTACAGCCTTTTTTTAAACATTCCGTTAGTGGGATAGCGATTTTGGAGTAATTCTCGATGAATTTCCTATAATATCCTGTTATTCCTAAAAAGGATTTTATTTGTTTCGTTGTTTTGGGTATACAGAGATTTTGTATTGCTTCTAATTTAGATGGGTTAGGTTTAATGCCTTTGTCGGTCAGTATATGTCCTAAGTATTCGGTGCTCTTTGAAAAGAACTTACATTTGTCAATTTGGATTTTTAGATTATGTTTTAAATTGTTTGCTTCCTGAAGATCTATGTGACAGTTATTAATTTCTTGAGGACAAGCGTAGTTAAAGTAGAGTTTTACATCGAAAATTTGTAAAGAGCCTTCTCCTAAATTAAGGATGGCGTTTAGTGGAAAAAGAATATTTTGACCAATAATAGCTTGAAAAGATTTTTCTGACAGGTTTATCAGTTTCCAGGTCATTTTGAAATTTTCAGGTGCATTAAATTCTTTTGGGAAGGAAGTTTTTATTTGTTGAGTGTTGGCTCGACCAACCTTTGGCTAAACCAAATAATTTGAGAATTCTTTTCCGAAATTTAAGCTTTATTGTCTTTTGATATAATGTACATACTTATGTATATAATATTAAGAAGCTAAATTTTCCTAAAATAAACTTCATGTTAATATACATAGGATTATAATTTTATAAAATAGCTTACGTTTAGTTTGAATTCACACTATAATTAACTTTATTTTTCTTTAATAAGATTAAATACTTCTTTATTGCTTGCTTGGTGTACGTTCGTGCGAGAAGTGAGACCGGAAAATCCACCATCTTGCGCTAACCATGAGTTCACGGGGTTATGGCGCTTAAAAGGTGCTGCCAAGTTTCGCAACACTCCCCCCTGGTAAGCTGGTCCCTAGGTCCTGGTTACCATTTTCTGGAAACTTTGCACTTCAAGAACGGCTAGCTTGACTACCGGTCTTGTGTAAACTCCGGTTGCCGTTTTCACGACTGCACTTCGAACCTCACCATCAGCACCTGGTAGCACCTTGATTATTATTCCTTTAGGCCACTCACACCTTGGATTATTTGTGTCGCATAATACAACAACATCTCCTTCTTTTATTGATTCGGAATACCGAAACCATTTTGTTCTTCTAGTAAGGTCAGGCAAATATTCGCGAACCCATCGCCTCCAGAAAAGATCCGCATATCTCTCACTTATAAGCCAATTCCTCCTTAGAACGTGAGCAGAGTCGTCAAAATGTCCACTTAACTTTCGCCCACTAGACGAACCCATTAAAAAACTATTTGGAGTAAGTGCCTCATCATTTTCGCTATTTATTGGGACATAAGTAAGTGGTCTAGAATTAACTACAAACTCTACCTCTGCCATCATACTCAAAAGAAGCTCATCATTTGGGTTTCGAGTTGGGTTCATTGCAATAAGTGTTTGTTTAACGGTACGAACTAATCTCTCCCAGCTCCCACCCATATGAGGTGATAGTGGTGGAATAAAGTTCCACTTTAGCTTCATGTCAAAAGCTTTTGCCAGATCTTTCTCGTTTAAATGACTCATTGCTTCCTTTAATTCTGAGCTTGCACCTCGAAAATTTGTTCCGTTGTCAGAGTATATTTCCAAAGGCATCCCCCTCCTAGCAATAAATCGCTTTAGCCCCAAGATACACGAATCGCTCGAAAGACTATGAGCAATCTCAATGTGGATAGCTCGAACAGTAAGGCAAGTAATGAGCATACCCCACCTCTTCTCCGCATGCCGACCAACTTTCACGTAGAGCGGTCCAAAGTAGTCTATGCCTATGTAGGAAAAAGGTCTGGTAAAGGGCTGTAGACGAGCTGGCGGTAGTTCTGACATAATAGGTGGTTTAGGACTTGCCCGTTGGTTTTTACATTTTTGGCAAGCACCTCTTCGCATGTTCTTTAAGGCTGCTCTTAGGCATTCTATATAAAAAAATTGCCTTATTTCGTTTACCACACTTTCATTGTAAATATGATGGAAATTTTTATGGAATTCTAACAAGATCAAAGTGGTAATATAGTGATCTTTTGGTAAAATGATTGGTCTTTTCGCATGATGAGGAATGTAAGGAGTTGCATCGATGCGTCCTTTGATTCGCATTACTCCATGCTCATCGACGTAAGGCGATAGCTTATATAAGGAACTTGACCTGTTCAGTTGCCTACCTCCTTGTTTAAGAGTGTCGTACTCTTTTTTAAAACTTTCTATCTGGCATTGTCTATATAAATAGTTTTCAGCTCTACGTCTTTCATTAACTGTAAATGCATGATCCTCGCTCTTTTTCCTCAGCTTTGTAACTATGTCTAGGAAACGTAGAGCAAACATTGTGGCCCTTAAGAGCCGATTCCAGTTCGAGAAACGTCGATATTGTATCACACACGTTGATTCTACTGCAGTATGCATATAACACTCTTTTACCTCGTGATCTTCTTCTGGCTCATTACAAGACTCAGGACTTTCTTTAGGCCAATCATCTTCTGATCTCTTAAGGAAACTGGGTCCTTGGTACCATCTGCTCTGCGAGTGGAATTTGTAGCTACTTTTATATTTCGTGGCATCATCGGCTACATTCTCCTTACTAGGCACCCACTTCCAGTCTTTTTCTTCGGAATTTTCTAAAATCTCACCGATTCTGTATGCTACAAAGCTCTTATATTTTCGATGTTCTGATTTAATCCAACATAGCACTATCTTAGAATCGGTCCAATAAAATATATCCTTTATGTCGACGCTGTGATCTTCAACGATCGATTTTGCGAGCCTGGTCCCTAGTACCGCTGCTTCTAACTCCATGCGAGGTATGGACATTGGTTTGATTGGACCTACTCTCGTTCTCGCACTTATTAAGGCACAGTTTGCTGATAAGGCAGATGAAATTCTAAAATAAGCGACTGCCGCATACGCTGTTTCGCTTGCGTCTACGAACACGTGCAATTGGACTCTACTCTTCTTAAAATCGCTAAGATAGTATCTTGGAACGGTTATATGTTTAATATCCGGTATAATACTTAACCATGTTTTCCATCTTTCGCAGTGAGCTTCTTTTATGTTGTCATCCCATCCAACTCCTGATCTCCAAACGTCTTGTAGCAAGATTTTCAAGATAATTACAAAATTAACAATTAAACCTATCGGGTCGAAAACGCACATAAGAGCAGTTAGCACCTGTCTTTTAGTTGGAATAACCTTCCCCAACATGACTTCTTGGTTCATCTTTTTTGCTTTAAAGGTAAATAAAAAACTGTCCTTTACTGGTGACCACCACATACCGAGAAGTTTTTCTGCACTGTCTGCAAAATTAAGATCTTGACCGGACTTATTTATAGTTGTTGCTTTGCCATCTAACGCTTTGAGCACCTTTTCAGAATTAGACATAAAGTTGCGAATTTCGAATCCGCCTTGCTGATGTACAAATATAACGTCTCTGGCCAACACTATCGCTTCGTCCTCGTCGTCCACGCTATCTAGAAAATCATCCACGAAATGATTTTCTGTTATAGCCTTGTATGCTCTTGGAAATCTCTCTGCAAACCTATGAGCATTTTTATTTTTAATAAACTGCGCACAGAAAGGTGAGGATGTAGAACCAAATATCAAAACCAGCATTGTAAAAACTTCTATTTCATTTGTGACTGTGTTCCGCCAGAGAAACCGTAAAAAATTCTGATCTTCTTTTAACACCTTGATCTGATGGAACATTTCACGTATATCTCCAAAGATAGCATATTTTCCCTCCCTAAAACGGTAGAGTACACCTGTTAGCGAAGGAACTTCATCTGGCCCCGTTAAGAGAAATGAATTTAGCGACACGCCATTTACTTTTGCCGCAGCATCCCACACTATTCGAACCTTGTTTGGCTTGTTCGGGTTGACAACCGGAAAAATCGGCAAGTACCAGGCCGGAGTCTTTTCAGTTTCCGTTCGACTAAGCTTCCTTGCGTAACCTTTCTCGATATACTCCTTGATCTGATTATCCATTTTAGAGAACAGCTCTGGTTCTCTTGAGATCTTCTTTTCAAGGCAATTCAATCGCCTTTCCGCCATTTTCCAGCTACTAGGTAACATTGATGTGTCGTGTTTCCATAAGAGTGGGACTGTGTACCTCGTACCATCGAATATTGTTTTTTGTTCCAATAGCTGAACGGCCTTCGCATCGTCGTTAGACAGTAGCTTTATTCCTTTTTTTGAAACGAATCTTTCAATTGCGAAATACTCCTTCATCATCCTGTGCATATCGTCATCAATTATTTTTTGGCACTCGCATATATGAAAGTTGAAACTATTTTCATTTGGAGTCATTGATATTCTACTCGGATCAGTACCAAAGACGGTCCAGCCAAGCCTAGTTTTCATTGCCACTGGTTCATTAACATTCCCTTCGATAGTTTTCATTGGTACTCCCAAATTACAATGTTGTAAACCGATAAGTAAGCGAGGTTTCACGTTTTCGTATGATTTCAAAGGCACAACTCGCAAATGTCGGTACTCAGTAAGAAGTCTCCTTGCGTTTACTGATTGCTTTGGTAATTCCAGCGATTTTACGGTATGCACATCTGGAAGTGAGAATCGCTGTTGAGCTCCTAGTGCTGAAACTTCAAAATCAATTTTCTTCGAAGTTTCTTCCATTCGACGCGTATTTGCTGTCCACTTAAGACACAAAGGTTCGTTTTTGCCATCTGCTTCTAAAGCTTGGGCAAGCTCCTCCTCAATTAAGGTCACCGATGATCCGTCATCGAGGAACGCGTATGTATCGATTTGGCTGCTATCATAATATAAAGTAACTGGTATGATTTTGAACAAAGTTGAACTTTGTCCTTTGCGATGCGTAGTCCCGCTAAACTGTACTGCCTCTTCATTTGATTTCTTTTCGTAATCATTCGGCTGTTTACGAGAATCGCTGTCAGTCTGCTCTCTTCTTATCTGTTTGTTTACGTCGTGGAGGAGACGATGGTGTCGGAATGTACACCCATTGACACCACAGACGTCTGATGATGCACATGTACGTCTTCCATGTTGCTTTAAGCAAGTACGGCATAGAAAATTACGCTTCAGCGTTGACCATTTATCTGCCAAACTCATATTAATGAAACGCTGACACAAATTCACTGTTTTGCATTTTTCGTCACAGACGCAGCATTTTCGAAATTTATTAGGATCATTCAATTGTTCCTCTCGGCTCTGATGAACGTTGATAAATGCTTTTGACTTTCTGATACTTTTATGTTCCTTGGCAACGAATGTGGTTGTAGTGACTTCAGCTGCAGCCTGAGCTACTTGCGCAAGCCAGTTGCTAAAGGCTTGTAAATCTATAATACTTAAAGTTTGTTTATGAACTCCCCAACTAAGTTTTATTTGAGTGGGCAATCTGTCAATAAGTTCTTTCAGTAGATAAGAATTATTTAAATGGGAGTGTAAACCACTGGCAAGCATTGTTATACAAATATTTTCCACCGATAATGAAAAGTCGATAAGTGTTTCCAGCTTATCTGGTTTAAGAGGAGGTTCGCTTCTTATTTGCTCCAAAAGAGTATCAATAATAATTTCAGGGCGTCCATAGAGCATGCGAAGAGTTTCTATAGCACGCTCAACTTGATCTGGCATAACCAATTTGTATTTAAGTTTTTTCATTGCATCACCTTTGATGCATCGTTGCAAGCGAAGTAGATTCTCTTGGCTTGTATACCCACAAGATCGCGTAGAATTCTCCCACCAGCTGATAAACAACGGCCACTCTTCTGGATTTCCATAGAAGTTGACCTGCTCTTTCGACATAATTTGGCGCGCGGCTATTTGATGTTTGTTAAGTATTGTTCCTTCACCTTGTTGTTGTTGTCCTCTTGTGTTCACCTGTGGTTGTTGCTGTGGATGCGAAATCTTCTGCATTGCGGATGGTATTCCACCTACCCATGTGCTGTTGAGTTTATCATCTCTCTTCACGCTGTTATGGACCCAATTTTTAACTCGTTCTTGCCCGACTCGTTGTTGCTCGTTTAGTTCCTGATCTACTAGCTCACCATCCGATTCTAACTCGCTTTCTGAATTGTGTTTATCATACAACTCGTACTTCTTCTGGATATAATCCTTCTCCCGCAGTTCTCGAAGCTGTCTTTCTTCCTCTAATCTTTGTAGCTGCAACTGTAGTTTTCCATTTTTAGTTGAAGCTTGTGACTTACTTACATAGGACATGTCTGAAGATGCCGACTTGGACTTTAAAGACTTAGAAGGATCCCTGTTTCTTTCCGAAATAGGAAGTTCTGGTACACACAGTTGAGAAGACGCACTAGCTTGACCGCGAATCTTTCGAACATTCGACTTAACCGGCGAGACATGAGCCACAGAAAGTTGATCTTGTGCTTGTTGAAGTTGGACATGCATGGAGGTGATTGCTGTTGACTGCTGGGGGGTACCTACCTCTAATACAACGCGCGGTGGGGATGTTGATTGCATAACGGAACCTATCTGGTGTTCATGGGCTGTTGGCTTAGCTGGCTTGTTTGCCACAGTAATTACATTTTTACATTGCTCGCAGTACCAGGCATTATCCTTTTGTTCATTTGTAAAACCTACGCAGCTAAAATGAAACCATTTTTCACAATCTTCTGCTTCACATTGTACCATGTTATCGTAGTCGTCGTTTCGTTTGCATTTTTTACAATTTTGTTGAGCGTTTGGCAGAGGCATTGTTTTGTATGTTTTAGATCTACTAGACATTATCACTTACCTTATGTCCACGGCTATAGTAAAGTTGGATACGTAGGAGTACTTTATGTGATGGATGAAACTTTCTCTGACGGATGACGGCGGTCCGAGTTAATTGCTTGACGTGATGTTGTGGCGATGCGGTGCGAGACAATGTGGTGCTATGATGGATGACACACGTGGTGAAGTTAAAGATGATGTATTGTTGATGTGTTTGAGCAAAAAGTTTAAAATCCTGTTTTGCTATTTGTAGCTTTTTTCGTGTTAAACGAAAATTTAGTATGTTGGCTCGACCAACCTTTGGCTAAACCAAATAATTTGAGAATTCTTTTCCGAAATTTAAGCTTTATTGTCTTTTGATATAATGTACATACTTATGTATATAATATTAAGAAGCTAAATTTTCCTAAAATAAACTTCATGTTAATATACATAGGATTATAATTTTATAAAATAGCTTACGTTTAGTTTGAATTCACACTATAATTAACTTTATTTTTCTTTAATAAGATTAAATACTTCTTTATTGCTTGCTTGGTGTACGTTCGTGCGAGAAGTGAGACCGGAAAATCCACCATCTTGCGCTAACCATGAGTTCACGGGGTTATGGCGCTTAAAAGGTGCTGCCAAGTTTCGCAACAGTTGAGTCACTAAAGTTTTACCGGTTAATCCATTTATTTCAAGTGGATATTCTAAATTAAATCTTTCAAAGGATTTTAAACAATTAAAATCGATACTGGAAGTTGAGGCTCCACAGTCTATTAGAACAGGTATTATTTCTGTTCCTATTGTTAGGTTAACTATGGGAAGAGGACCTCGGAGGCCTGCTCCTGAAAATTTATATCACGGTTAGAATTTCGTTGATTTTCAGTATTTCTGAATGGTGGTGGATTTTGTTCATTTGATCTAAAATAATTTTGGTTATTTTGATTCTCGTTATTATTGTTAGTAAAATTTCTTTGATTTTGGTATCTGAAATTATTATTAAAACTTCCACGGTTATTCCTATTATTATGGTTTAAATTATGATTTATATTATTCATGTTATTGTAATTGTTATAGCTTCCGTTGCTATTCCTATTGTTAAAAGTAAAATTTGGGTTTCTATTTCCTGTATTAAAGTTAGAGTTCCCATTAAAATTATGGTTTCTATTTGTGTTATTATTAAAGTTAAAGTTTCCATTAAAATTATGGTTTCTATTTGTGTTATTATTAAAGTTAGAGTTTCCATTAAAATTATGGTTTCTATTTGTGTTATTATTAAAGTTAGAGTTTCCATTATTGAAGCCTCTTGAATTTATATTTCTATTGGAATTATTTCTATTTATATTCATGCGGTATCCATTTGGATATTGAGGAAATATATTATTTTGAGGGTTGGAATTTTTATACGTGTTTAACAATTCATATGCTTTTTGCATTGAACTTATATTTCTACTAAGGATAAAACTTTCCTGATTTGTGTTCAGTTGAGAACAAAATATTCTAAAAAACATTGTGTTTACATTGTGAGGTGAAAATTCTAATGATTTTACTGACTCGAAATTATATTTAATATTAATTCTATCCATTAGTTCACACAATTTTAAATAATAATTTTCTAAATTTGTATTTCTTACGCTCACTGCCTGTTGGTATAAAGTTATATAGCTCTCCTGTGGCCCAAAGTGTTTGATAAGTGTGTCTTTCATTGTGGTCCATGTTGCGAATGGTCCCAACATCCTTATAGTCTGCTGTGCTCGTCCTTGTATCAGCCCTCTGACAACGTTTTGCGTAGCAAATGCATTTGTAGCTGGTGTGAGATATTGTAAATTTATATCGACATCATATATAAACGACGCGACGTCTCGTGGTCCTTCTCCACTAAATGGTTTGATCCTTTGAATAATCTTTATTATCTCCATCTCTGGTAGGATGAGTGAAACAGGTTTTGGTTCTAGGATTTCTTGTTGTTGTTGCTGCACTTGTTGCTGCTGCTGTTGTTGTAAAATGTGTTGTTGCTGCTCTTGTTGCTGCTGCTGCTGCTGCTGTAGAAGTTGTTGTTGCTGCTGCAGGAGTTCTTTCTGCTCCGCTGTTGCGCCCAAAAGTAATTCTACTTGTCTCTCCATTTTTTTTTTATACTTTATTTAGTGATTTTTGCTTTTAATTTTATCTATGGCCAGAGTTTTTTATTTTATTGGGTCAACCTACCAGTCTCAGTAGGCGTTTTCAGAGTGCGTTTAATAGACTTTCCCTTTTTTTGAAAAAGGTCACACAACCCCAATATTAACTCAATTTAAGACCACTTTATCAATAAAAAAAAATATTCACTTTTTCTTTATACCGATTTTTAATAACAACCGATAAACGAACGGATACTGGGTATCCTACCGACTGCGCCAGTTATGTTGAAAATCCTCTGGGATTCGAAAAAAAATATATAAATATATCTTCTCCTTCAACTTGGAGGGACAAATAAAAACGCAACGAATTATTTAAAGATTGAAATGGATCTTCGGAGATCCTCTTTATTTGAGATGTGAAATAGAACTGAACTTAAAGCTAAGATACAAAATAATTGTTACCGACATCACTGTCATCACGATTTGGCAGCATTCCTTTTCTTATTTCAAGTTGGTAATTGTGAAAAGGAAGCTCTCGGCTACCATTTTTTTAGTGCGAGAACCTACCGCATGGTCGATCAAAAACCTTATAAAGTAAAGTACATAAAGTAATAAACCCAGATGTTAAATAAAATTAAAAACTTATAAAATACTTGAAATTAAAGAAAAATACTTAAAAATAAACTAAAAGTAAGATAGCTTTAACTTTAAATATGTAACAGAAACTTATAATTTAAATTTAGGAAATTAAAGCCCTTTCGGGATCAAGAAAATCCAACGAAGGTTTTTTATTCCGAGGCTCAAGATTTCGAGTTTATTGAAAAGAACACTTTAATTTCTTTTAAAATTTAACTAAATACAAGCAGCGTAATCGTGGATAAGCTAAGGCAACAACTCATCGACAGATACATATATCTATCGTCAGAGCAGTTACCGTCGCCACAACAGTAAATTACTGTAAGCAACCCACCGGCACATTGTAATCATAAAGATCATCGCGGGTCAGTTATTATCGTCACATCATCATCTTCACCTTCATCCATCCACCAACCAACCATCAACCATCATCCCTCGCCGTACTTCGCATCCATATAAAGACTATCTTCATCAGTCATCATCTTCACAGCTCCGTTATCAATCCGCTCACAATAGAAAAAGTATCATCAAGAGGTTCATTTGTATACATACATACATATATGATTATCGATCACCATAAAATTTCACCAAATGAACGTAGAGGGTAAGTCCATTCCAATTTTTCCTTAATCTAAAGTCCTATACGCCCTTTCATACTCCTTTGCATTTATAAACACATTTCAAAAAATTAAATCCTGAAATCTCTACCTCAGTCTCATATTTCACATAAAGCTTATGTGGCTTAATTTAAAGCTTAGGCGCAAATCTTACATTGTATAAATATCCATATATATATATATCTTATATTTAAATCTATTGAATAAAACAAAAACTGAATGTGTTAAAACATGACTTCAATTCCGAACGACTCGTCCTTCAACTGCAAGGCTTGCAGTTTAGCGGATAATGAAGATATGGTACAATGTGATACCTGTGATGAATGGTACCACTTTAACTGTGTCGGAGTAACCGCGGATATCCAACACAAAAACTGGAATTGCTCTAATTGCCAGCAAACAATAGACTCACTTCCTGGTACACCGGAAAATAGAAGCCATTTTCTAAACGAACAAGCAATTTCAAGCAGAAGTGCTATGCCACCGCCACCACAAAAAATTCCCCAAGCAGGTTCTTCGCAGCATCTAAACGTCGTCGCAGAAAAACAAAGCGGAAAAATATCCAGGTCTAAGATACGTGAGCTTAAACTGCAGCAACTTCAGGAAGAAAGGGAAATGAAAGAACGCAGCGACAGGGATTTTCTTCAAAAGAAGTATGCAATGCTGCAAGAACTAGCATCTGAAACATCTGACCCTCAAAGTGATGAGGATAACTCTGAGTTTGACGACCATAGTAATCAAATTCAGAACAAACCTATTTACAACCAAAAAAAACATAGTTCAACCCCCGTACAGCGAAATGCAAAACAACCCACTTCCAGCCACATCGCATCTGGCAATACACCAACAGCAAGGCAACTCGTAAACGGCACATCGATAGAGACGTCGGCACCGAATAAGCAGCAAATGGCAGCCAGACAGGTAATGGCAAAGGACCAAGTAACATTCAGTGGACGCCCAGAAGAATGGCCACTCTTTATAAGCTGGTTCAATAATACAACTACAACTTGCGGGTTCAACAACACAGATAATCTCCGTCGGTTACAAAACTGCCTCAAAGGAGAAGCCTTAGACGCCGTAAGAAACAGGCTTCTTGTTCCAGACCAAGTTCCAGGCGTCTTGAACACGCTTCAAATTCATTTTGGACAGCCTGAAGTCATCATAGACAACCTTTTGGAAAGGATACGCAAAGAAACACCACCACGACATGACAAATTGCAAACAATAATAAAATTCTCTCTAGCGGTCCAAAATATATGCGGAGTGATGGAAGCCACTGGACTTCATGGACATCTAGAAAACCCATCTTTGCTACGAGAGTTGACAAACAAATTGCCACCGGCTATTCGACTTGAATGGGGCAGTCACAGGAAAAACTTAAGTGTTGTAAACCTATCTACATTTAGTTCATGGCTAGAAGGAGTTGCACACTCCGCCATGATAGTAAACCCACTTCATGAGTCACTTTCATCGAGCAGCAGCCACGGAAGAGGTGGTACTAGAGCAGTAAATGTTCATCACGATTTGCAGACAATGTCACAACAAAATTTCAAAAAGTGCTTACTTTGTACCTCTAATTGCAAGAGTGTCGACCAATGTAAAGCCTTTTTGAATATGAACTTAAACGATCGGTGGGACGTGGTAAAACGTTACACAGTCTGCCGCACGTGTCTTCGTCATCATGGAAGGAACCGTTGCTACATGCAAAAGGCTTGTGGAATTGATGGATGCAGTTTTAAGCACCATCAGCTTCTTCATAAACAACGCGAAAAGCCAAACGTCACAGAAACAGTCAACATGCAACTTAACAACTACCACCACAAAGTAAATGAAGAACAAATTTTATTCAGAATCGTCCCGGTTACACTACACAACGAACATAAACGAATTAATACATTCGCCTTCTTGGACGACGGCTCTTCTATCTCTCTTGTGGATGAACCTCTTGCTTTAGAGTTAGGTATAGAAGGAGAACCACAACCTCTATGCCTAAAATGGACTTCAAATACTCACAGGACGGAGCAGTCATCTAGAAAAATAAACATGCAAATTTCTTCATCAAACCTTAGCAAAAAGTATAACATATCAAACATACGCACCGTGAAGTCCCTCGAGCTTCCAAAGCAGACCATTAACTTTGTTGAATTGTCCGATCGATATGAATACCTGAAAGGTATTCCGATAGATTCCTACACAAACGCGCAACCAAGAATTTTACTTGGATTGGATCACTGGAAGCTAAGTGTTCCCCTGCGGACTCGAGAAGGAAAGGAAAGTCAACCGGTCGCAGCAAAAACTCGACTGGGGTGGACGGTGTATGGCCCCTGTATGCTCTCAAACGATACAACAGACCGAAATCCAAATTATTTCAACTTTCACACTTGTGAATGTCAGCGAACTGAAGAAAAAGATCTTAACACACAATTAAAGGAATATATTGCTCTAGAATCTATTGGCACAAAAAACTTTAAAGTTTGTCGTTCGCGTGATGATGAGAAGGCGATTGAAATTATGGTAAACAACACAATTGTCGAGGGAAATAAATATATTGTTCCGCTTCTGTGGAAGTTTGAATTGAAACAAATGCCAGATAGTCGAGCGATGGCAGAAAAGCGATTGATGTGTTTGGCAAAGAGAATGAAAAATAACTCAAAACTTAACGAAAACCTACACATGCAAATAAAAGAGTATGTTCAAAAGGGGTACGCCAGAAAATTGAGTAAAAATGAATTGAACCAACATTGTTTCCCAGTTTGGTACCTTCCGATATTTCCCGTTGTAAATCAAAATAAACCTAATAAAGTGAGGATAGTGTGGGACGCTGCTGCCACTGTAGACGGTATATCACTGAATTCTTTGTTATTGTCGGGCCCTGATCGCGACCTTAGAACAACAAGGTTCTAACCGACAATTTTTTAAAAAATGAGTTTTATATCAAATCTGGGTAAATTTAGGGTGCTCTTTCGATTCCCGTAATCCATTTTGCTCTATCTCTTTCCATTTCCATGATAGACAGGGCTACAGAGTTCTATCTGCATATTTTCCATTTGAGATTTAATCAATAAGGTTCTAACTGCCACTTAGAACCTTGTTTTACAAAATATCCAGAGCTACAGAGTTCTATCTGTATATTTTCGATTTGAGATTTATTTAAAAAGGTTCTAACTTCCACTTAGAACTTTGTTTCACTAAATTCAAAAAAAGAAACCATGCAGATAGAACTTTGTTACATATTTAAATGCAATTTTGAAATAGAATCAAGTAGATTTTGAGATTTATTTCAAGTAAATTTAAATTTGACCATTATATTTTTTTTTCGTGTATTTATCAGCTGTAACAACAATATTATTTGTTTATGTACTATCTTTTTATTAACAAAATAATATGCCACATCTCTTTCACAATAAAGAAAACTTAGTTAAATCTTTTTATTTCATCCAATCTCAATTATCCTCCGTAATCGAAAAAATTAAGTTCACAAGGTTCTAAGTGCTACATAGAACCTTATTGTTCTATAATATAGTGTCGTATCGTTGAGCAGCAAAGTCCTATAATGATTTTTAAAGTCAAATTTAAGGGTTAAAAATCTGGTTTTATTAGGTTTTAAAGTAGAAATTTTATAGATTGTGTGCATATTCATCGGGTTATAAAAAAAAAAATTTTAATTTTTTTAAACAGTATCCGAATAAAAGACTTCAAATATTCAGATGCGTTTTTCTCAAAACACACTTTGGTGTACTTAGAACCTTGTTGTTCTAGGGTCGCGTGATATAGTTCCTGCTTTGCTTTGCGTTTTGTTTAAATTCAGACAGCGAAAGATAGCCATCTGCGCAGATATAAAGGAAATGTTCCACCAAGTAGGCATAAAGAGGTCGGATCAAAATGCACAACGTTTTTTGTGGCTCACCCAAGGTAATGAAAAGGTGGAAGAATACATTATGAAAGTGATGACATTTGGCTCAACATGCTCTCCCTTTTGTGCTCAATTCGTAAAAAATACGAATGCGAAAAAATACGAAAAAGAGTTTCCACGGGCAGTAAAGGCTATAACTGAAAACCACTACGTAGATGATTATCTCGATAGTGTTGAGTCAGAAGACGAGGCAATAAAATTAGCAAAAGAGGTTATCTACATTCACAATCGGGCCGGATTCACCATACGTAATTTTATGTCAAATTCACAAACAGTTCTTAAAAATTTAAATGAAAGATCCGCAAACTTTGAAAAGGGCATAGCTAACTGGAACATTCTATCCGGTTCAGAAAAAATCTTAGGAATGTGGTGGTCTCCGAGAGAAGATTCATTCTCATTTTTGATAAAGCCAAATACTTCCAGAATCGGCATCCTAAATGATGATGTATGCCCAACAAAGAGAGATGTCTTAAAGGTTCTGATGTCAGTTTTCGATCCTTTGGGACTTATAGCAAATTTTTTGGTGTTACTTAAAATTATTTTGCAGGAAGTTTGGGTGTCCGCAATTGGGTGGGATGAAAAGATTCTCCCGCCACAACTTGAAAAATGGAAAAAATGGAAGAGTCTTATACCAGCAATTAAAAATATTTCCATCCAAAGATCATACTTACAGCAACTACCTTTTAGCAACAATTCTTATGTAGAAGTTCATATTTTTGTTGATGCGAGTGAAGCCGCTTATTCGGCTGTAGGTTATCTTCGGGTATCGAGTGAACATGGTGTTAGCTGCACCTTAGTTGCAGCTAAGACAAAAATAGCACCACTAAAAGTCATATCAATACCCAGACTTGAGTTAGAGGCAGCAGTTTTAGGCACACGACTTGCGAAAACAATCGTTGAAGGACATTCCATAAAAATAACTGACAAATATTTTTGGTCAGACTCGAAAACGGTATTAAGTTGGATAAATTCTGATCATCGAAAATACAAGCAGTTCGTCGCATTCCGAATCGGAGAAATCCTTGAAGAAACTGATGCCAAAAATTGGAGATGGGTTCCGAGTAGGGAAAACGTGGCAGATGAGGCCACAAAGTGGCAGTTCAAAAGCAGTTTCAGCTCAAAGAGCCGTTGGTATACAGGTCCGAAGTTTTTATTTGAAACGAAGGATAATTGGCCTGCAGAGTTTGTTAATTCAGAAGCTTCTGTTATAGAGTTAAGACACTTTCATCTACATCAAGTAAAGGTACTTCAGAATCTCATTGATGTGAACCGATTTAGTAAGTGGAATAAAATGCTTCGCAGTATGGCACAGGTGTATCGATTCCTTCGGCGGTACCTTAAGTTCAAGGATGTGCAACCAGCGGCAAAATGTTTGATTAGCGAAGACCTTAAAAATGCTGAAAATTATTTACACAGAATGTGTCAAAGGGAGACGTTTGCTGAAGAGATCGCTGTTCTCAATAATGTTGAAAACAACGCAGATCGAAAGGTAATAACAAATGTCGAAAAAACAAGTGTCCTCTACAAGCTTTCGCCGTATTTGGACGAAAACTCGGTATTGAGAGTACATGGACGAATTGATGCAGCACTCGGAATTCCTATAGATACGAAACGACCAATAATTTTGCCGAAGCAACATAAAGTCACTGACTTGATCATATTCGATTACCATGAGCGATTTCATCATCATAATAATGAAACGGTAGTAAATGAAGTTCGTAAAAAATTCAGTGTTCCCAGACTACGAGTACATCTTAAATATATACGAAAACATTGTCAAAAATGTAAAATCACCAAGTGCCATCCAAATCCTCCTCTTATGGGCGACCTGCCTGCTGCAAGGCTTCAACCCTTTACTAAACCATTTTCATACATAGGGATTGATTATTTTGGACCCATAAATGTAAAGGTAAGTAGGCATTTAGAGAAAAGATGGGGCGTCCTCATAACGTGCCTCACAGTGCGTGCAGTGCACATCGAGATAGCCTACACTCTATCAGCAGATTCATGTATTATGGCGTTAAAACGTTTCATCGCACGTAGGGGCTGGCCACTAGAAATCTACAGTGATAACGGCACAAATTTTCGGGGAGCTAGTCAAGAACTAAAGAAAGCAATGCAAGATCTTGATATCAACAAAGTGACTGAAAGTTTCGTCGGACCAAATATCAAGTGGAACTTCAACCCTCCTCTGGCTCCTCACATGGGAGGAAGTTGGGAGAGACTCGTGCGTTCGGTAAAGCAAACATTGAGTCATATTACTCCAATGAGAAACCCATCCGATGAGCTTTTGTGTACAATGTTTTCTGAGGTAGAGAGAATCCTTAATTCCCGTCCCCTTACCTACGTTCCTTTAGATAGTGGTGATGCTGAAGCATTAACGCCGAACCATTTTTTACTGGGATCATCAAGCGGCGATAAGCTGGCAGGACCTATGTATAATGATGGTGTACTGCTTCGTAAGAATTGGCTAACAAGTGAACAGTTTGCAAACCAATTTTGGCGGCGCTGGGTTACAGAATACTTACCTGATCTAACCAAGCGCACAAAGTGGTATTCTTCAACAAGGTCTCTTCAAGAAGGAGATGTTGTTATTATAACTGACCCAGATAGTCCACGAAACAGCTGGCCAAAGGGAATAATTCTCAAAGTACTCCCTGGAAAGGATGGCGTAGTAAGAAAAGCAATAGTCAAGACACAAAATGGTGTCTACACCAGGCCTGCTGCCAAACTCGCCGTGCTGGACGTTGGCCGGTTTTGATAATGATGGAAAGCCAGTTCATCCAACCAGCTTACCAGGGGGGAGTGTTACCGACATCACTGTCATCACGATTTGGCAGCATTCCTTTTCTTATTTCAAGTTGGTAATTGTGAAAAGGAAGCTCTCGGCTACCATTTTTTTAGTGCGAGAACCTACCGCATGGTCGATCAAAAACCTTATAAAGTAAAGTACATAAAGTAATAAACCCAGATGTTAAATAAAATTAAAAACTTATAAAATACTTGAAATTAAAGAAAAATACTTAAAAATAAACTAAAAGTAAGATAGCTTTAACTTTAAATATGTAACAGAAACTTATAATTTAAATTTAGGAAATTAAAGCCCTTTCGGGATCAAGAAAATATAACGAAGGTTTTTTATTCCGAGGCTCAAGATTTCGAGTTTATTGAAAAGAACAATAATGCTTAAGACTAATGTGCCTGATGAGATGATCATACGATCATCGAATTATGCTGACTTTGTTATTTTGTTGATGCTGGATGAGATGATCCCACGATCGTCGAATTATGCTGACTTCGTTATTGATTTTGCATCATTGTTTATGTCTGGCTGCCTCATCGGAATTTTTATGGATATGATTTGTGGGTTATATGATGTGTTGATATCTGATGTCATGGGGATCGGCATGGGTACCTTTGTAACTGGCGTGATTTTTTCGATAGCGGAAGCACTGAACATAAAACCAAAAATGAAAGACCTTTGAGATCCAACCTTTTAAATTTCACTTTATGGTAATACACATAAAATAATATACATAAATAATATACTTATTACAGTAGTCTTATTAAAAAAAGAGCTTGATGCCTTGCGCAAAGATTTATCCTTTTTCTTTTAAGGCAAAATTATCTAAGTACGATTTAATAAGAACTAAGCTACGAGTAGATAACCTTTCTTGTCCACATTTATTTCTAAAAAAATATTTAATTCTCTTAAAACATGAATATGATCTCTCTACAGATGCCATTATTAAGGGATATTAAAAATCTTAAGATTCCTTGAAGTTTTTTTTGATTTAAAATTCTCATAATTGAAAATAACCTTTAGTTATATTTCTGCTGGAATGTTAAGAAACCTCAGATATGAATATAAGAAATACTATTTTTGACCACTTTTTTTTATAATAACAAAAAATAAACAGAAAACAGGTGGATTTTATTTATCGCCACGAAAATAATTAAAAAACTACCATCTTTTAAATTCATATTTGTTTGTTTTCTGATAGTTTTGAATGAATTGCACCTAAATTTGCACACACATTATGTTAAAATAAAACTCTTCTACCCCTTTTGTTCACGAAATTAAACTCATTATCAGTTTGAGACAATAAGCAACTCAAAACTCAATAGATACATCTTTGTTTTTCTATCTATCTCTTGTAGGAAATTCTCGTAATGCATTCACTCAACTCATTCTTCACACATTGGGCAAAAGGCAAGAAACGAGACAAAATTATTTTGACTTTGGGTTGAGATTTTAGTTAAGTATGCGAAATAATGGAATGCCCAGCTGTTGTGCATTCTATATTGTTTGAGAATCATTTTTTTTTGAGCATTTTGTGAATATTGGTGAGTGATGTTGTAGGTATATTTTCAGTTGACTTGGAGTGGAAGGGTATTTTGAAATTGAGTTATGGAGGCGATAATAAGGAATGCATAGCTGTTAAGCATTTTAGCAAGAACTTTCATGAGATTGAGCATTATAAATAATGGAGTGATGTTGAGCATTCTCAGTTGGTTTGCAGTGTGGCATTTTAAGTTGTAATAACCAGAGAGATCTTGATTTCTTTTATTAATTTTAGTAAAAGATGATAATGTTGTCATAATGATGTTGGAATGTAATTTACAGAGTAAATGAAGATTCATTAATAGATGCAAATAAAATAATAAAAATATTAATACAATTTGGAATTTTGAATTTAATTCCTTGCTAGGTACGATTTTTTCAAATGGTTTAACGGAAGCACTCATTCCACTCAATATATGGACCCTTCGTCCCTGATATACATATATAAATAATAATAGTACCATTGTCTATATGTAAACTTAATAGTATTCTCATGAGGCAATTCGATTGAAGAGCCACCTAGACAGTCTGACAAGTAAAGATTTGTCGCCTTATAAGTTTATATACAGTCTTGGCCAAAATTATTGAGCACCCTATCGATTTCGTGCGTACATGGTTTTTACAAATTAAATTAAAGACAGTTGGTGGTGAAATAATTTGTTAGTCTCAGATAAACTAAAAAAACCGTTATCTACGTTGTTATTGAAATTGCATCATCGGTTATCTCAAGATTAGTCATTTCCACATGTTCTTAGGTATTGATCAGTTTGCTTATTTGCCTTTTCTTGTGAAATCTCAAGTGTTTTTTGTAGGTTTCATTTTAAGTATTGGTTAGTATTATTGGAAAATGCCCAAAAAAAAACGAACTAAGTTTAGTTAAACGTGCGCAGGTACGGCAGATACATGATCAAGTGAAATCTCAGGTAGAAATTTCCAAAACTCAAGAATTTTCGCGTCAATCTGTCCAGTACTCTCTAAAGCGGTTCACAGAGACTGGATAGCATGAAAATAGGATAAGAACTGGGAGCAAGCGAATCACAACAAACCGCGAGGATCGAAAATTGGTACGAAGCTCCAATTAAAAATCGCAAAAAAACTTCCTTACAGCTCGCTGTCGAATTTTCAGCAGAATTTAAGAAGCCAATTTTTGCTGGAACTACTCGTAGAAGACTCCAAGAAGCTGGTATGAAAGGCTATAAAGCCAGGAAAAACCATGGTTATTTGAAAAGAACAAACAGGTGCGGCTTGTATGGGCTCGAAAATGCCAAACTTTTACTGAAGAATATTGGTCAAATATTGCGTGGTCAGACTAATCGAATTTCGAGGTAAGTTAGATCATACGATGTTGCAACAATATGTAGTAAATAATTTAGTATATTATAACTCGTAATGAAAATACCTAACTTTCAAAACTTCTTCATTTATGGTACGCTTTAAGATTTTTGGTACCGCCGGTGCAACCTTTGTTCGTCGTCGAGCCGGTAGTCTGGAGTATTTGGTACCGACAATAAAACATGGCGGCGAGAGCGTTACGGTCTGGGGGAGTATGAGTTCTTCAGGGGCAGGCGAAATGTTTGTGTGTCACGATCGCATGGACTCTGCGAAGTACATAAACGTACTGGAAACTGCACTCCTGCCCTCGTTTTTCTTACTGTTTGGCGTTACAAACATGAATGGAGTAACATTCCAGCAAGATAACGTACCTTGCCACAAAGCTGCATGCACAAAGACCTGGTTAGGGGAAAATTGCGTCGAGGTTCTTGATTGGCCTACCCAGTCCCCAGATTTAAACCCCATAGAACATTTGTGGGCTTATTAAAGCACAAGAACACAATCAGCAACAAAGATGACCTAAAACGCCACCTGCGTGATGAATTAAGGGCATTAAATGCAGAACAATGCAATAAGCTTGTACGCTCTTTGGCAAAAAGAATTGCTCCCGTGATAAAGGCAAAGGGCGGTCCAACTAAATACTGATATTTGTTTAATAAAAAGCAATGTTATACTATACAAAGTGTTTGAATTTATTTAAATTAAACAGTTGCACGTAAAGTGAGAAATATAATGGGTGCTCAATAATTTTGGCCAAGGCTGTACAATGTTTTTATCGTTGAGTGAAAATGTAGAAGAACATAATATCACAGAGTAGAAAAGTTTTTTCGTTGTATACAATATAACAGAAAACAACGTGCAGGCAGAAGATTTTTATATAGAATATAAAAGACAACAACAAAATTGTGCGGGCAGACAAGAACAAAAAAAAGACTTGTGTGTATGATTTTTGTTTATATTGAGGGTGATGTTTTGTATATGGGAAATAAACTTAGAGCTATGGTTGTCGCCTTAGAAAATAAAGCTATTTGCGTTTTTCAATTTTGATTTTTGAAGCAATGTTTTCTATGGTAGGTATGTATATCGTAACACCTAATTTCTTCAGTATAATTTTGACTTGCGACTTATAGGTATGATAAGTCAAGTTATGCATTCGTACATCCGTAAAAATTTAAATCGAGATTTTAATCGAAGTTAACATTACGATGATAGTGAAGATGAAATAAGTCGGTCTCCCAATTCTTTCTATCTGTCTGTTCGACTGCAGCCTAAACGGCTCGGCTGATTTTCTTTGAACTTGGTAGATATTATTTTTAAATTTTTCCCTCCACAGGTTTTTTTTCTGTAAGACCAAAAATAGATGGACCTTCCATACGATTTTTTTCGAAATTTTATAAAATATTTTTAAAAACTGTTAGACAGATTTAAAAAAAAATCTAAAAATTTTATTTAATTAAAGCTAGGGAATGGGTGAAAAAAAATGTTCAGAAAAATGTTTATTAATGGTACCCCGCATGGAACCATTTTTATTTTGTTTTTGATTTTCTCAAAAACGGTACCACCGCTTTTGATCATTTTTGTATGCTTAAGCTCCACAAAAGTTTGGATTCAAAATTTTCAGAAATTCTTTTTTCGAAACTCAATATTTCAAAAACCCACTGCTAGATTTTTCTTAAGCTTGACAACAGTGTAAAACAGTGTAAAAGATGTAAGAAAAAACTTAGTTTTACCAAAAAATAACGGTACCCACCATACGAATTTAAAAAAATGGTTTTTGAATATCGTATTTTTCTCGAAAAAACATAACATTTTTGTTCTTTAGATCTATTTTTACCAAAAAAAATAATTACAAACACTCTCAAATTCAATGAATTAGCTGTATGTGTGTTCCATGTTTGCTCTTAAGGCTCATCTAGAGCATGTTTTTGAATAAACGAACTTTAAAATTGGCTCTGAAAGCTCTTTTCAAGCTTTTATACCCCTAGAAATGTTTCTTGGGAAGATTAGCACTCGAAATTTTGTTTTGATTTATTTTCTGAAAACTCAATATTTTGAAAACTTTATCTTCGATTTCGCTTAAGCTTTCTACCTAACAATTTTTGAACATCATCTAATAGTTTGGGGAGACAAATTTTCTATTTCTATTGAAATTCCATACATAGTAACGTTGTATTTTGATTAGATAATATCCAAATTGAACAACTTTGCTTTGATATGATTGTAATAGACCTAGACAAACAAAACGCTAATTACAAAAAACAAAAATGCCTTTTACAAACTTTCAAAAAAAACCCAAGCCCGATTTTCTTAAGACTTATGTTTCGTTGACATGTCAAGGTTAGTCAAAATCTGGACTTAAAATACTTAATATAACTACACATTATGTTTGTTTACATTTCGAGATAGGTACCTACCTACCCGTATGTATATTAGGGTGTGTCAAAGTACTCAACTATGGTATTTTCAAATGTAATAGCTTTTAAAAGTTGCATTGCTTATCAAAATTAAATCCTGCGTGCTCAAAAATAGGATGAAATCCAAAAAAATTTTGATTTTTTCGAGATTTTTGGAATATGTGTTGTTTTAAATTGCGCCGCCGCCCGTGTGGATACAAAAAAAATAATATAAAATATTTTCAGGCTTTCAATTGAAATATAGTTCCAAGGAAACACTTTTAAGCTTATATTTGTTTAAATTGAACACTTGAAAAAGAAGCTATGAAATAATAAATAAAGGAAGAAAAATCAATTTTTTATGTAAAATCGTTTTTTTTTTACAAAAAAAAATACAATATCATGGTATATCTTGTAAAGGCGAAAATTCTTTTTGTATTTTGTTTAGTTTTCTTTTAGTAGATATGCGTAAGGAATACAAAAAAAATAACTGAAAATTAAGTTTTTTTTTCTCAACTTCAACCGATTTGTGCGAGCCAAAGACAAATGATATCTTATTTGTTTTTCTTACACCTTAGACACTAATACATTTTTTGAGCACTATTGCATTTAAAAATTAGAGTTTTTTTTGCCGCCATACAAAAGTGACATCCTAATGTATATCGCAAGTTCGATAATTTTATTTTCCTTAAATTCTCAAAACCTACCTATTCCTTATGTCAAATAAAACTCTTAACAATTACTTTTATTGCAAAGTTCTTACTTCGTTTTATTTTGATAGCCGAGAACACAACAAAATCAGAGACCAGAGGCCTGTTTCTCAAATCATACATTGTATGATATTGACATTTCTGCTGTATGATTTCTGTTTATCAAATTTTGGAATGTTGTATCATTCTGTTTCTCAGAAATTTATCATACAGCAAATTAACCTACAACTTTTCATACATTTAATACAGCACAAAATTTTGCTGTAATTAGCTGCTGCACATGAAACAACATGAAAAGGAAATATAGAAAAGCAAGTAGAGTTAATAAAATTATAACAATTTTGAATTAATTTTCATTGTTTTCTTTTCTACAGTGGTCCAAAGAACGGAAAATTCTAGTGCTGCAGTCAATTCTATGAAAAGAAGAAATTTTATTTGTGGAAAGTTTACTGGATTGCAGGGCCGGACAAGCTATACGTGCAAGCTGTGCAAATGCGCAGGGCGCTGAACTTAAAAGGCGCCTTGGGCAAGCGTTAAAAAAGCCATTACTTCATAACCATTACCTACCATATTTTTTAAGTTTCATTTCTTTTTATAGCTCACTCCAATATTGGTATTTATTATATAATTAACAGCTGATTCTGAATTTAAAGACAGATATACATATATATATATAGATACATATCAAGTTTTCCAAAAATAAGTCGATGTTTAATTTCCTATACACACCCCCATTCCCACAGTAAAAAAAACTACATCACAAAATCTTTACAAAGTGCACAATTTTGTTCGCTTAACAACAGATACCTACATATTTGCTATTTGTCTCTTTATCAATCCACTGTTACGTTATTCTTCACACTCATGCCCGATTTCACGAAGGACTTTTAAACATTTAACAGGCTCCTAAATCTTAAAATGAGATGTTTTGGTTTCACCAAGCGCTTTTAAATTAAACAAGCTTGTAAACACCCTTATAAACTAAATGCCCATTTTTGGCTCATTAATTTTTAAAAGTGTCATTGAAATGTCATCAGATGTAGATAACAACAATTGGTTATAGGTATTGCAGCTGAAATTATCGTTCTGTAAGGATTTAGGTTCGTATTCACCGAGCGCTCCTAAACGGCTCTTAACTTTACGAGGCTCTTAACTTGAAATTTCTGTGCGGTATTCACCAACCACTCGCAAGTGTTTTTCGAAGTTCGAAAATGAGAGCCACTCTCTCTTGTTCAGGCATACCCAAACTGTGAAATGTTGTGTAATGTTGGTCTTGACAGCAAATGGATACTCTTCTACTTGGCATTGCTCACATGGATTCGAGTCAAATGCGTGCGTGGCACACGCACAAGCGAACAAATTTTCGAAGAGAGCGCTCGTAAGTTAGGAGTGGTCGGGACCACTCCTAACTTTTAAGAGCGCTCGTAGATCTTCACTAATATTGCTTGGTGAATACGTTTATGAGCTTCTTAAGTTATGAGCGCTCGGTGAATACCGGCCTTAGTGTTCAATTTTTGAAGATACAAAATAAATAAATTAATAGTAAATATTTAAATGATTTGTTTCTTTATTTCGAAAAAAATATTGATCGTCTTCATCCAATAATAAAGTGCAACACAAAGTTATTCGCTGAGCAAGAATATTCTCGGTTCACAGAAATACATTATATGACTTCAAAATGTGGTTCCGACTTTCCAAAGCATCTGTGGATGAGTTTGTTGAATATGTTTGGTCTTCATTTGGAACCAAAAAAAAACCAAAAATGCAATACAAAATAAATTAAGTGGTTATTACTTAATGTTTTTATGCCACAGAATGTCAGGATCAGAATCTTTCCAAATATTTTGTGTGCATTTCTTTTTTTTTTCATTTCTTGGCATTTGTTTGAACACATAACGCTTTCTCATTTCTTCTCATACATTTCGCTTGTTAGAAAGAAAAAAGCAATTTATTTTTCCCAGGGATGTGAAGAGAACTCAATTTTAACAAAAATTTCCCCAAAATGTCCCTTTTATAAATTGGTGAAACTAAAAATTTTTAAGAGCCTGATAAAATTTAAGAGGATTTTTGATAAAAGTGCTTTTAGTGTTTGTTTATGAAATCGGCCATCAATATCGCGTGTATGAGTGAAGGGATTTATTTTATTTTATTATCCCTCCCCTATGCAGTGTAACATAAAACAGAATTTCAACAGCAAATACAGACAGTTACCAGTTTGCAAGTTGATAACATGAGCACGATGCCAATTCTTCTATATGAAATCGAAGTCAGCAATGTTACTCAAACAGAAATTCTGAGGTACAAAATTCATACTCAGTGCGCAGAATTAAAAGTTGCGTCTAGGAATTTAAACTCTTCCGGTTGAGTGTTTCTTGTACTATGTTTTAGTTTGGCACTGGCCTCTGTTTATGAGTAAAATTTTATCACTGTCATGTGTCGAGAATGAGACAAAGAGTTGAAATATGGAAATACTTGAGTGATGATGATGCCATGACTAATGTTGAGGAAGGTTTGTCGTTAATGAGTCAATCTGTTTTATTCAATTTCTCCTTTTTTTTTTTTTTTGTTCTTGCCAGTTATTGTTTACATTTAAAAAAGGGATTTTTTGACTGATCTAATTACTTTATTTGTCTATGTATTATGGTAAAAAAAAATCAAAAGAAAAGAAAAGATAGGGAATCTATATTTACAATAAAACTTTCTACGCTACTATTCCAGTAGTGTATACGAGTATGTATAATAGACTGGGCCAAAAAAATTGACTATTTTTTTTTTGAAAGATATATCGAGAATATCATTCAGAATGACAAAAAAAAATGTTCGTAAAAGTTTGAGCCCTTAATATCAATTTTAAGAGGTCTATCATCGCTAATTTTGATTTTTAGTCATAATTTCATGTTTTGCGTCAGAACTGACTGTTCGGGTGCGGATGAAGGTGACCCTTGTAAGCGCTGGTTTAGCAGTAGATATGTGAATAAAACGTAGTTTTAATTTCGAACAAGATTTCTTTATTATCTGATGAAAAGAACTTACTTCGTTGAAGGTTTATACAAGAAGGACAAGAAGCTAGCAATTAATTTTGAGTGTGGTGAATTTAAATTACATTTAGGGGCGACATCTTTTAACAGATTTACATACAATAGTACAATAGAATAATTGGTCAATCTATTACATAATTCTGTCGTAAACATTCCGGCCCCCTTGCAGCAACACATGATGCAACTACGCCCCTGGTCATAATCTTATACAAAATAGATACATTTGAGAATTTTAAACAATTTAAATAATGAAGTGACAAAATTGAAAATAAACAAATATAATATATATATAAGAAATTAATATTTACAAACTTTAGTAAAGCGTTGCATAACATAGTTTAAAAATCAGTGCAAGAGATTTGAGCTTAAAATCGAAGCTTTAGAAAATAGAAACTGAAAACAACAGGATGACAAAACTATAGACATACGAACGAGCTTCTAATCAGTGGTAAGTACGCAAAGCTTAACGGTTGGACGGGTCACTATACCGTGTTGTGTCCTAACATCGGCAACGCGAACGTAGTTATCAATTCCCGTATAAACTTTAATGACGCGACCTAACCGCCATTCGTTTGGAGGCAGATTTTCATTTTTTATAACTACCAAATCGTTTTCCTTTACATTTTGCTGAGGGTATTTCCACTTGTGACGCTTTTGAAGCTCTAACAAATATTCATTTTTCCATCTTGCGCAAAATTGCTGGTGGAGTATTTTTAGTTTTGTCCATCTGTTAAGACAACTTAAAGACGAGTTGGAAAGGTCTGGTTCTGGTGGAGCTAAAAGGGGTCCACCACGAAGGAAATGACCTGGAGTAAGGGGCAAAATATCCTGAGAGTTGTCTGACATTGGAGAAATTGGCCGAGAGTTCAGACAAGCCTCAACTTTAGCTAGGAGAGTAGAAAACTCCTCAAACGTATATTTGTGGTCAGCAGCAACTTTCCGGAAATGTTTTTTAAAGCTCTTAACTCCTGCTTCCCACAAACCACCCATATGAGGCGCACCGGGTGGAATGAATTTCCATTCTAAATTTCGATCCTTGTAGAACTCGGAAGCGACTGAAGGAAGTGATCGTTTAAATATCTTGAAATCTTTTGCGATGGTTTTGCTAGCACCCACTAAATTTGTACCATTGTCGGAGAAAATGGTTTTAGGCATACCTCGACGCGCAATGAAGCGGCTTAAGGCTCCTAAAAAGGTCTGACTGGAAAGATCACTGGTAGCTTCCAAGTGAATAGTCTTTGTAGAAAAGCATACAAACAAGCACACATATCCTTTGGATAAGCGGCAGTTACGACCAGAAAATGTTTTGATTGTGAATGGACCCGCAAAGTCTAACCCAGTATTTATAAAAGGTAGTGAAATGTGTGTTCGCTCAATTGGCAGAGCTGCCATTATTTGCTGTCTCATTTCCTTTCTATGAATTGTGCAAACTTTGCAAAATCGAATAAGTTTCTTTACGAGATTTTTTAATCTCGGAATCCAATACTCACATCGTGTCAAACGCAAAACCAGTTGATTTTCACCATGAAGTGAAACTTTATGAATAAATTCGATGATGAGTGTTGTAATGTGGGCATGGTAAGGCAAAATTATGGGGTATTTTTCGCTTTACGTAAGCGATGAGTGAGCTAATCTACCATTCACTCGAAGACTTTTGTTGGAATCCATGAAAGGATTAAGATTAGCTAGACTACTTTTAGCAGGAATTTGCTCGCCTTTTGAAAGCATGGAGTACTCGGCGGGATAGTACATCGATTGAGTTAATCTTAGGATAAGATTTTTTGCACGAATATTTTCTTGATAAGTTAAATCCTTAGAGGTATAATTGAATTCAGATTTTAATTTTGGATGGGTTCGATGGAAGAACCGCAGTATGTAGGCCACTACATTTACTGTTTTTGGAAAAGTCGAGAATTTTGAGATAATGTTTTCAATATTGAAAACATTTACGTCGGCGTTGGTGTGATTTGCTTTGATTGGTCTTTTTTCCAAATCTTGATCTCTTGGGCAAGTAAAAAGTGATCTGGGCCAGAACTTTTCAGCCTGACTAAGCCACGAAGGACCTGTCCACCAAAGGCTACTTTCTCTGAGTTGAATCGGAGTCAACCCTCGAGTAGCAAGGTCGGCTGGATTGTCAGCTGAACGGACGTGCATCCACTGAGCGTTGGAGGTATTTTCCTGTATGAGGGATACTCTGTTGGCAACAAAGGTAGCCCAAGTACATGAAGGTTTTTCTAACCAACATAAAACAATGGAGCTGTCAGTCCACAAGAAAAGCTTATAGTTTTGGCAGTTAAATTCAGGAAGAACCTTTTTAACGAGATTAGAAAGAAGCAAAGCACCGCAAAGTTCCAGTCGTGGAAGTGAAAGATTTTTCACCGGGGCTATTTTAGTTTTTGCACAGAGAAGGTGACTTGACCAATTGTGAGTGTCGTTCTCAATACGCAAATATAGAGTGGCAGCGTAGGCACTCTCGGACGCATCACAAAATCCGTGAATTTGTCTCGAAATTGAGTTGGGAGTATGTTGAACCCATCTCGGAATTTTTATGGACTCGATTTCCGGAAAATTATCAAAAAACACCTGCCAGCGATGACACGTTAGGGGCATAAGAGTTTGGTCCCAAGACGTGCCATCTTTCCATATTTGCTGCATTATTATTTTTGCAGTGATGATTACCGGTGATAACCATCCTGCAGGGTCAAACAACCGAGCTATAACTGAAAGCACAGCTCTTTTAGTTGTAGCAAAGGCGAACTTTTCAACAAAGAAATGAAAAGCATCTGTTTTAGCATTCCATTGAATGCCGAGGGTTTTAGTGTTGCTTTCGTCTTCAAATTTAAGAAGTTCTTGATTGTAGAGATCACATAACGGAAAATTGTCTATGAGTTGGGTACAGTTTGCTGTCCATTTGCGGAGTGAAAAACCCGCTGAACCTAAGGCCAATATAAGTTCATTTTGAGTTCTTAAAGCTGTGTGAAGGTCATGAGCTCCTGACAAAACATCGTCAACGTAGAAGTCGTTTTTCAAGACCGAAGAAGCAAGTGGTAAGACCTCTTTAACGTCATCAGCAAGCCTTTTTAAAGTTCTTAAAGCAAGATAGGGTGCGCAATTCACCCCAAAAGTAACAGTATTGAGCTCAAAATCATGTATATCGCCACTTTCGGATTCACGAAACAATATCCGTTGGAATGGTGTATGCTCAGGATGAACTTTTATCTGGCGGTACATCTTTTCGATATCCGCGTTGAATACGTAGCGAAAGAAACGCCATCGCAAAATAAGAGTCATCAAATCTGATTGCAGTACAGGACCAGGATGTAAGATGTCGTTTAGGCTGGTGCCATTACTCGTTGCATTGGATGCATTGAAAACTACTCTTAATTTTGTACTTAAGCTATCGGGTTTTAGTACCGCATGGTGTGGGAGATAGAATGAACTTATTTGACGATTTTGATAAGGCGAAACTCTGTTCATATGCTGAAGATCAAGATATTCTTGAAGAACATTATTGTATTGCGAATGAACTTCAGGTTTCTTAGATAAACTCATTTCGTTGCGTTTGAACTGTTTAAGTGCGATGTCTCTGGATTCGCCAAGTATTGGCGTTGGTTGTTTGAACGGAAGTTTAACAACGTAACGACCGTTTACATCTCTGCTTGTTGTAGCATCATAAAATTCCTCGCAGTATTGCTCAGACGTCGAAAGATTTTTAGAATCGGGAACCTCTTCTACGTTCCAAAATTCAGAAATTTGTTTATCTAGGGATGTCTCGTTGAGACTAGATACAATAGTCGAAAAACTCTTTATATCTTTAGATTGAAGGGGTCCTGAAAGAACCCAGCCAAAGATTGTATTTTGGCCTAATAAAGAACCAAAAACGTTACACCTGATACTTTCCCTTATAATAGAAGGGTATAAGTCAGCACCAATGACTAAGTCAATAAGTAAGGATCCGCAAGGTTGAAATCGATAGGACAAATTTCTGATGAATGTATATCACATGAAGGGAGATTACCTGTAAGGCGCTTTAATACGTATGCTGTAGCTGTTATAGTTGTGGTTTCATAGTTTGAACCTAAGATAAGGGAACACATTTTAGAGGAGATAGCCGTAACAACGTCGCTCATTCCAGAAATAGAAGCTTGAACTGGCTTCACTGGAAGATTTAATCTTTTTTGGGCATGCTCAGTTATGAAGGTGACTTCAGATCCTGGATCAACTAAAGCACGGAGAGAAAACTGATCCCCTAATTGATGAACATTCACTAGAGCGGTGGCCAAAAGTATTTTATTGTTATGTCGAGAAACGTAAGTTTGAATTTTCACAGGGTTAGAAGTGGACTGTATTGAAGGGTTTGTATTTTGGAAACTAGAAGATGACATGAAACTTTCTGTGGAATTTGAAGTAGAGTTAGATACAGGATTCAAAGAATTATTTTTATGCATCGCAGAATTAGTGAAAGGAACTGTAGAATTATTAACATGCAATAAACTATGATGTCTCTGTGAGCATTGCATGCAGGAATATCTACTTCGACAATCAATAGCTAAGTGTGTTGGAGACAAACAATTTTCACAACAATTTAAAGACTTTATCGTTGACATTCTTTCTTCCATTGGCATTTTTGTAAACTTTGAACAAAATCTTAAATGGTGATATCCTTTGCAAAGCTTACATTGCGAAGCTTTGTTTGCTTTTACATGAAATGCCTTATGTTGTTGTTTTTTCGATGGTAAAGATTTGATAGGTTTTGAAACATTAGAAGATGGTAGCTTAATATCACATTTTATATCTGAAACTGTTTCTAATATACGATAGCGATTAGTCAAAAAAAGATCCATATCTTTCCATGGAGGAATATCACATGGCTTTTGAACTGATTGTTCCCATAAGGATAATGTGACTTCTGGTAGCTTACTAGAACACAGATAGACAAGAATTGGATCCCATGATTCTGTAGATATCTTATGGGTTTTGAGATTCGAAATTGCATCATTAATCTGACGTTGAATGTCTTTGATTTGTGTGCTAGATTCACAGGTGATTACAGGCAAATTAAATAAGGTTTTAAGTTGATTATTGACTAATATTCGTTTGTTTTCGTATTGATCTGCCAGAGCAGCCCAAGCTAATTCAAAATTGTCCGCTGTAAGTTGAAATTTAGAAACAATGTTTAAGGCGTTGCCCTTTGTTTTTGCACGAAGGTGAAATAGTTTTTGCACGGAACATAGTTTTGGGTGTTTTATATACACGGCCGTGAACATGTCACGGAAGGACGGCCAGGACAGATAATCACCAGAAAATGTTTCGGTGTCGCAAGCTGGAACTTTAATGCATGGAAACGAGGATGAGTCTAGGTTTAAAGACGCAGTAGTAGTAGAAGTTCTCGTACTATCGTTTTTAATTATCTGAAGTTTTTTAATGTTTTCTATTATTTCAGCTAAGCAATCAATGTATGTTGCCGAAGAAAACCTATATCTTGATTTTATGGTTTCTAAATAATCGCCATCACCTGCGCCACCGTTGGCATTGTCGGCATCAGGTTGAAGGCATAAAGCGTAACAACGTTTTACTTGAAACCAGAGATTATTTAATTCAGACTTATATGCTTCTAATTTACTTTCTGTCTCGTCACTCAGAACTATTTTTTGATAATTGGTTTGAAATATTACCAAGTCATCGGTAGAAACTATAAAATCATCTAGAACTGTCATATTGTTTCAAATAACGTATTGTTTTCGTAAAAAATAGAAAAAATCCCTTAAATGAAGCAACTCAACAAATAATGAAAACTCACCCAGAAAAAATGAGAAAAATTATCCAAAGAATTACATATGAATCAAACTTAATCAGATCACAATTTTTTTTTTTTTTTTGTTAACGTTACTTGCAGGTTTTTTTAAAACGGTTAACCCCAGTACAAAGCACGTTTCCAAATATAATTTACCGTACACTTTTCACAGCACAATGTTAAAACACAAGAGGGTAAATGATACCGTTATCAAAATTCCTTTTTTTCTCTTAATTCTAACGCTTCCCGAAATTTTGGAAAAAAACTAATAAAAAACCGGACAAATACGTTACCACCTTGTAGAAAACTTGTTTTTATGCTACTTTTCAGTGCTTTCTGATCTTTTCAGATAATCGCGATATTTATTATATTCGTAAAAAATAGACAAAATAACCTAAGACAAAAAACTCTTGCACTTACTTTATAACATATAATGTATGCACGCACCTGATAGTTAAGATTGACTGATGACTTTAATTTGGAGAGTCTTTGATGTTCTTTGCAGCGGCGAATTCGTGGAAGGTAAAGATGTGTGGGTGTGATATGACTAGTTGATCCTCTCTCAAGGCGAATAGATTGGAGAGTTGGAGTACATGTACAGATGAACTGGAACTTGAAATGCACTTCTGGCCAAGTGCTGCTTATGTACTGGAAACTGGAACTTATGTACGATGATTGCTGAGCTTGATCTTGAACTTGAAAGTTTTTTATGCACTTTCTAGATCACGTGCTCGGTTATATACTGGATAATGAAGCTCGTCTATGATGAATATTAGATTTGCGCGGGAGTTTTTTAATCTCATGCACAGTAGGTGACGATTAGATTGATCACTTATATCGATTGATCAATTTAATTCGGACTTTTATGAAGTTTCGCAAGGATTTGCGAGATGAATCGTAGATTCTTCTTGTTAATTCGTTGACTTCCGATCGATTTTATGATTTCGATTAGGTTCTTCTTTTCTCGTAGAGTGATTTGGCAAGATGTGGGTATCTTGGCAATAGATTTAAAGGTGAAACACAATCAAATAATAAGAGATGAAACTTGATTTCTTCTTAATATCAGGTTCGACTGGACCAAATGTTCGGGTGCGGATGAAGGTGACCCTTGTAAGCGCTGGTTTAGCAGTAGATATGTGAATAAAACGTAGTTTTAATTTCGAACAAGATTTCTTTATTATCTGATGAAAAGAACTTACTTCGTTGAAGGTTTATACAAGAAGGACAAGAAGCTAGCAATTAATTTTGAGTGTGGTGAATTTAAATTACATTTAGGGGCGACATCTTTTAACAGATTTACATACAATAGTACAATAGAATAATTGGTCAATCTATTACATAATTCTGTCGTTAACACTGACAAAACATTGAAGTAAAAAAAATTCATTTTGACTTACTTTTATATAAAATTAAATTCCCTACAAAAAAGGTCTAATTGAAAATTTTCGTCAGACAAGCCGTTTTTGAGTAATTAAGCTTAATAAATTGTTATTTTTCTTCGATTTTACTTTTTTAATTTGGAATTTTGTAACTAACGAATCAATGAATATCTCAAAATGATCACAATGGATTTTTAAAGGAAATTTAATGCTCTACAAAAAAGGTCTCTTAATATTTTTGTCTAAATTTAATTCTTCAAAAGTTATTCACAATTAAAATTGAAAAAAAATTGAAATTTCAAGTTTTTCTTTCTTAACTCAATTTTTTTTACTTAAAGGAACAAATTGACTTTTTTGAACATTATTAATCATCATTCATCGAAAATCTCTTAATATTCACCATTATTCTAACAATATTATTACAAAAATATATAAATTTAACAATAAATATGAATTTATTTTTGCCTAATTGATCATTTCTCAACAAAAACATGGTTCTACTATCTTAAAGAAATTTTTGAGTAAACAATTATTTAATTTCGCTATTGAAAATTATTTATTTATAATATTTCATATATTTATATAGGAAAAAAAAACAGATTATGGCTACTTAATTAATAATAATAATAACAGATGGTAAAAAATTATTTTTAACACAATTATAACTCATATTTTATAAGAAATCTATAGGATTTTATAGTTTTACAACCATAATTAACTACTAGTTATAAAATTTTATTACATTAAGGTTTTTTTGTTGCAATTAGGGTATTTTTTTCGGTACTCACTAATGACTAGTAGTAAGTACTGAAGTTGCTCTTCGTTTTTCGTAAGACACTTATTATATTCTTCAATCAACGCTACGCCACGTTCAGCTACATCATTTACGACGGCTAAATGATTGAAAAATCGTTTACATTCCTGAAAACTATCAATGTTGGACCATTGGTCATTTTCTTTCGTTTGGGTCTCATAGCAGACAATGTGGTTACTAAAAGAAGAGGGGATACGTTTATTCGGTATAGTGCTTAATAAGTTGATGAAAAGCAAATCAAAATCGAGGGTTAAGGGAGGAAATGTTATTTAATGAAATATTATAAATAAATAATTTTCAATAGCGAAATTAAATAATTGTTTACTCAAAAATTTCTTTAAGATAGTAGAACCATGTTTTTGTTGAGAAATGATCAATTAGGCAAAAATAAATTCATATTTATTGTTAAATTTATATATTTTTGTAATAATATTGTTAGAATAATGGTGAATATTAAGAGATTTTCGATGAATGATAATTAATAATGTTCAAAAAAGTCAATTTGTTCCTTTAAGTAAAAAAAATTGAGTTAAGAAAGAAAAACTTGAAATTTCAATTTTTTTTCAATTTTAATTGTGAATATATTTTGAAGAATTAAATTTAGACAAAAATATTAAGAGACCTTTTTTGAGCATTAAATTTCCTTTAAAAATCCATTGTGATCATTTTGAGATATTCATTGATTCGTTAGTTACAAAATTCCAAATTAAAAAAGTAAAATCGAAGAAAAATAACAATTTATTAAGCTTAATTACTCAAAAACGGCTTGTCTGACGAAAATTTTCAATTAGACCTTTTTTGTAGGGAATTTAATTTTATATAAAAGTAAGTCAAAATGAATTTTTTTTACTTCAATGTTTTGTCAGTTCTGACGCAAAACATGAAATTATGACTAAAAATCAAAATTAGCGATGATAGACCTCTTAAAATTGATATTAAGGGCTCAAACTTTTACGAAAATTTTGTTTTGTCATTCTGAATGATATTCTCGATATATCTTTCAAAAAAAAAAATAGTCAATTTTTTTGGCCCAGTCTAATGTATAAGGTTATAATAATGGTTCAAACATGAAAGGAAAAGAGGCTGGTGTTCAAAACAAAATTAAGTGTTTTGAACCAAGAGCTTATTTTGTTCAGGATGCTTGCATTCCTTTTGGTTGTTGTTGGTTTTTAATGATTCAGCTTGCTGTTCATTGGAAGCTGTTGGACATACATATATACAAAAAATTTCGCTGGTTTGACCTTAAACCCCTTTCTGAAACCAGATGGGAGTAGACTAAATGCTTTAAAACCATTCAAAAAAAATCTTAGAAGCTATAATATGAAGCTCTTATTGAAATATCTGAGGCTGGAAACGTTGAGAATAGAAACATGCTGTCATCAGGAAGTAAAATTTTAGTTTCAAGTTTATATGTTGCATATTAATCTAGTTTGATATTTAAGAAAAAATAATGGCGCAAAATTTTAATTGAATTAGTACGATGCTAAAGCTGTTTTAGTATGATACTAGGTTAAAACAATAATTTTAATCGAATTATAGCATCATACTTCTCTACCCTTTTATTAAAGTTAAAATCATCGAATACCTACTTTATTTTTTTAGTATCGCGCTAGCTTCATATGACACTTTGACATTTGCAGACATCAAAAAAGGTTCGTGTACTTATTTCTTTACACGAAATGTCATTGTTTTAGGTGTGTTCAGAGCAATTTATTAAGGAAATTCTTTTAGTACGATACTAGTGAGAAAATGTTTAAAATTAAGAATGAGTTAGTAAACTACTATAAAGTTAGCAAATTGTTAAGTAGTATCATACTAATACCTTAATAATAGGCTGTTTAAAATTTTGCGCCAATATAACTAGTAAGTATTTACAAACTCCGTCTGCTAATTTATCTACTAAATATGCTGCTAAAAACTCTTTAGTGGAAATGCGATCAGAAGAACAATTCACTAACGTGCAATCAGCTGAAGCCATAGCTCTATATCTATAAATACCATCACAGTTTCCTCAAATAACAGTTTTTTGAAACTAAAATTAATAAAAAACTACTTCAGGACCATAAAGACTCAGGAAAGATAAGTTGACTAGTCAATCATGGCTATAGAGAAAGAGCTTGTCAAGTCATTATATTATGATGATCTGGTAGCTGAGTTTGCTAAAACAGAAGCCAGAAAAGTTAATATAGCCGGTTCTATTTATTTTTATTAAAATAATAATCTTATTATTATTTCCTACATGAGCAACAATTAATGAGTTCATTATTTATTTGTATGTTGTTATGTTTTTGAATTAGTTTTTAAATATTTTTTACTTCAAAAAATACTTTTTTCAGTTCCTAAATTTTTGTGATATATTTTTTGACTATTATTTTTGTGATATATTTTTGATTTCTTAGTTTTTAATAAAAATCATATTTATTTTAATTAAATATAAGTATTATCTAGGAATAGGCCTCTTGGGGATCTCACGTTAAAAAAACGCATTGCAAAGGGTACCCCTTGGGTAGTGGGGAAATGACTTTTTCCGCCAATCTAATTCAAATGAGAGGCGCCACTGATAAAGCTTGCGCAGGGCTCTAATTTAGCTCGGGCCGGTCCTGCTGGATTGACACTCACTAATCCAAATTATCTCGTAGTTGTTCAAGAGAATCTTATGTTTGAAGTGAAATCCACATAGAAGACTCAAAATAAATAGAACCCCCAGCCTTAAGCCATGAAGTTATTGCTGTTAGTTTTTAAGATTAATCTGTACATTTATGCTCTTATTAATAAATAATAATATAATTAAATAGAACCTTAGAACCATTTTTCTGATTCTTCCAAAACGGACCAATTAATTTTTGATCAAATGTCTTATGGAAAAGTTTGGAGCGTCGATATTCTGTTAAAAATCCATGAATGATTAATTTAGCCATACATTTAAAATTTTAATTTTGTGATCAACTATAATAATTAATTACAATTATTAATCAACGAAAATGGTTCATACTATAGTAATTCCATAGGTTTCATTATAAATTATCACCCATATTAATTTCAAATTAGTAAAACTTTATCTTTTTTATCTAACAATTAACTTTTTTATTTCAAGTTTTATTTATATTAACCTAACACTCAAATAATAATGAAATGTC
Organism: Chrysotoxum bicinctum; assembly: GCA_911387755.1. Lineage (NCBI taxonomy): Eukaryota > Metazoa > Arthropoda > Insecta > Diptera > Syrphidae > Chrysotoxum > Chrysotoxum bicinctum. The sequence goes on from OU426987.1 coordinate 163,890,162, forward strand.
AGAATCATACACATCATACAACAAAACAAATTTCATACAACACTTCCAATGAAATCTGAGAAACAAAAAATTGTATGATATGTACGTTGTATGAAAATGTTGTTTTTTTTTAATGAAATGTATGATGTGTATGATCTGAGAAACAGGCCCCAGACTGGTCGTTATTTTAAAAAACTTTGACATGTATATTTTTCGCTGAAGGCGACATCTCATTGTGATTATAAAATAAAAATATAATGACCAGTGGCAGTAGTGCCATGTTCATAAAGGCGACTTGACAACTCGGCCTTCCTACAAGTTTCCATCGACCTCGATGTCATCATCGGATAGTAGCTCATCGAGTTCCGGAGCTGGCGTACGCCATGGCTTCCATCGATCTGCAGAGTAGACTGAATTAAATTATGGACTAGTTACAATATTACCTGGTGCATCCTCTATGACGTAAAGGTGATTACCCAAACATTTAACAACCATATAGGACCGCGAATATTTGGTTCCAGCTTACGTGATGTTCCCGTTGCAGGTGGTTCATACTTCACCAAGACGGGATCACCTGTTGAAAATGTTCTGATTAAATCTCTGCTTCCACCTTTCCTTTTGCTTCTGGATATTCACAGCAGCCAATTCTTGTTTCTTTGATATGGGTTGTTCATCATCATCAATATCGTTTTGATTTATTATGTCGATTAAAATATTTTCTTGACGATTACGAATATTGAAATCAAAAACTAACTCGTTAGGTGAAAATCCGGTCGTGGAATTTTGCTGTGAGTTAATGCTCCATTGTAAATCCAACAGCTTCAGATCCCTGATTCTGATTGAAAGGATCTTCGTAATGTGGATTCATTTCTGATAATACTGTTGCATCAATGCGAACCAATCCTCCTTACTAATGTTAATACGACTAATACTTCCTCTAAAAAAAATCAGGTTCCCTTGATCATACTCCAGGAGTTTTAGCCACCTTCTGGCAATTTTATGCAGAAGCTACTTCTGAAGTTTAGTTGTTGTTATTGCAGAGCAGTCAGTTATCACCTTAAAGGGTTTTCCAAGTAAATAAACCTTAAAACGTTCCAGCGTTTCCACTATGGCTAGAACTTCTACCTCATAGCTATGATACTTCCTTTCGTCATCACTGCATTTACGACTAAAATACTCGTAGAAAACAGGATGATAACTTTTGTCATCGGTGGTCTGCATCAATATTCTCGCTAGTCCTATTGAGCTTGCGTCGGTATGGACTTCATGTTTAGCTGAAGGATTATAAATATCCAAAACGGGTTCTGAAGATAATGCTTCCCTGAGAGCATCCAGAAAGAATTTGACATCCTTCTTTATTAGGCCGGATAACGGCTGCGCAATTATTGAATATCGATTAACAAATTTTCTAAAAAATTCTGTTAATCCAAGAAATCGTCGTACATCATGAACATTCTTTAATTCCGGGAAATCTTTTATGGAATTAAGCTTTCCCTCTCCAGGAAGTATAGTATCTTCTCTCACACGATGTCCCAAAAATTGTATCTCCTTTGGTAAGAATATACATTTACTTTTTCTAAGAGTAAGCCCGATTTCATTTACAATACTCAAAATGTTTTCAAGTCGTTCAAGACCTTCGCTAACTGTTTTGCTGACAATTACTACATCATCCATAAATGCTAATCGGAGCATCTACCAAACCATATAGTACACGATTGTATTCATACAGACCCTCCTCCGTAACAACTGCTGTGAATTTCTTCGAAGCCTCTTCTATTTCAATTTGATGGTACCCCGATAACATGTCAACTACAGTAAAGTAACGGTTACCTGCCAGTCACACTAGCATCTCATTCACCACAGGCATTCGAGTTGTATGTTTAACAGTTATGGAAAACAGCTTTCTAAAATCGACACAAAGTCGGAGCTCACCATTCTTCTTACCCACAAGAACTACAGGTAAAGAATACGGAGAATTGCTCTGACGAATAATGTCAAAATCGAGAAGGTTATCTTCAATAGCCTTAACAGCCTCACGTCTTTCAAAAGGGATCTTATATGGTTTCAGTTGAAATGGCACATCAGTTGTTAGTTTGATCTTCATTTTTATAAAATTACATTTTCCCAAATTCTCAATTGATTCTGCAAAGTAATGGGAATATGCATAAAGAATACTATCTAAGTGTTCACGTTCATCAAAGCTAAGATCATCGCATAATTGTGACAAAGAACATCGGTGCCCAAAAGGATGTCATTGTTGAGTAATTCATCTTCAACAAGGTACAAATTGGCCCTGTGCTTCAATTCATCTAGCTTCAACTCACAGTGGATTTTTGAGAGACACCTGTACTCTCCCCCTGCAAATCCTTTCAGACTAACACGCATGGTGAAACAATAGCTAATTTTTCGGCGACCTTTTTTCTACCAGTGATCTTGTGCTTTCTTTTCAGTGACCTTTTGCTACCAGGATCTACAATCGAAATTACCTCAGCTGAATCATTTATAATTACGGTTTTCAAAATTACACCTTCCTGCTGTTCAGCCAAGGAATCGATTTAATTAATACTGCCTGAATTATTCTTAAAACAATTTGCTGCTTCATGACCCATACGATTGCATTTTGAAGATCTGTCACTTCTCTGCGGCTTAGTAGATACAGTTAGATTTTGGACTACGCTGAGGTATCACTTGACGTTCCGGAACAGATCTTAGTTCAGCAACAGATGCAGGTGCAACATATTTATAATCGTACGCTCGAATTGATTTCAACAAATCGGTCAAAGATGAGAAATAATGACCTGACAACGCATGTTGCATTTTTGCATCACCTAAACCTCGAACTATGTATCTAATTATTGCATTATCTTGCAACCCTGCCTTTCGTCCCATAGCAACCATCTGATAATAATAATGTTCGGAAATCTGACTCTTCGCATGGTGAGAACTTGCCATTTCCAGATGAATATGAGCCTCATTAACCTCATTAGAAAATCACACAAGAATCGCTGCGTAAAATGATTCCATGTTATAAATATTTCAGGCAATCCATCAGTCCATAATTTTGCCGAGCCTTTCATCTTTGCTGGTACAGCCAATAAAAGAATTTTCCCTGGCAGCTGATATGCCTCTCTTAAATTTGCAATATCTACGTTTAATAAATTGCTCAAAATTTAAAGATTTTTTATCCAAAGGATCAAATTCAGGCAAAATATCGATGACATCACGAATATTAGGTAATGAAGTTTGTACATTATGTACCTGATTTCAGTTTGATATGGATCGTGGTTTGATGTTAAATGTTCTTCATGCTGATGTTCATTCGGCAGCTCAGATGGTTGAAAATATTGGTATGAACTCTGGTACTCTAATAAATCCATAATGTGGAACTGAATATAAACTACCACCGACTTCAGATAAGTTTACGCCGAACTGGTGTCTCGGTGGTATCCTGCTAAAGAAGACTGCACATAAGTGGATGGATGATTGTTATAGTGCACGTTTGTGCGGTTGCGCAAAGGTATAAACTGGTGCCGGTGCTACAGCGATGAGTGGAAAACTTATTGGTTGTGAAGCAGATGTTGTGAAAGCAGGAACAGTCTGTCCCATCGGCGTATAAATCGGAGACGAATTGGACAACGGAGGCTGTTTCTTTCCGGACATCTGTTCAATCATCGTTTGGAGATCACTACTGGAGTCGACTACTCAATTCATTGAAATCCAAATTTCCTTGTGGCGTTCCGCAATGATTTCGTATATGTTTCTCCAAGTCAATCTTTCTCCTTGTCGTAGAAAGACCAAGCTCCTTGCATTTTTCTTTCAATTCTTTTACGGTTTTTGTATCCATTTTAGGACCTTATTCGGAATTAACACACCCCCCCCCCCCCCCCCACCAAAATGAACTTTTTTTTTAACGAATTGATAAAAAAGTGTTTGCTGTTGATAAAAAACATCGAATTATGTAGGAGAAACACTTTTTTATGGTACACACATACACACACATCGTTCTCGGTCGCATGTGATATGAAGCACTCGGTAAATTTTCAGTCTTGTTTCCAAAAAACCGAAAAAAAACCGCATATCAATAAGCTTTGTGACTGTTTTAATTCTTTACAAATTATGCGTAAAAATAAGATCTTTAAAGTAAATTTAAAGTAACTATTAATTGCTGGTTTAGTAATCAAAATATTAAAGTTCCCTACTTGGAGGCGAATAGCTTCCCCACAATGTGACCAACACAATGGATTTACCAAGGATAGCGACTACAATCGGGAGATCTATCAACAGCTGGACTGCAGCAATTTAGCCTCGACTAAAAGAGATGAACAGCAGAATGATTTTTCCGACATCAGTGATCAATTCCCTGCAAGTGGTTTGTGTCACCCATTACAAAGGTGAGAAACTGGCACAATTCGAACCAAAAAACGAGTCCAAATTCGAAGACGAACTCAAGGTGTAATGAGTTTTAGTTGGATTTTAAAAAATTAATTTGTAGAAATATTTAGCTTGAAAAAGTTTTAGTATTTATTTGGTTTTCTAATGATACAAAAATATTGAATATCTAATAAAATGTTTTTTTGTTTGTTAATTTGTATGCTATTCTTTTGTTCTAACTTAGTATCTTCCCGCAAGGCAATAAATCCTGCCAAAAACTTTTTTGTGGTTGCCGCAGGAAAAAAATAACTTTGTCTTACACAAATTTGAGTAGCGCCCCCTTTGGAATAGAAACGAGCCCTCCATATTATATCAATTAAGATAGAAAATTATTTCTGTTTAAGTGGAGTGATTGAATGAAAAAAAAATGGTCTGACCACGGACATTATTATTCTAGGTGTCTGAATTTAATCAAATTCCCCTAGAAAAATAAAATTCACAGTCTATTAAAGCTGTAAATTTTATAAGAGTCGGTAAACATCGACCAATATTTGCATCTTAGAAGGGTACGGCAGCATCTAACTGATGAGCCCACTGTCGTACCTGGGCGAAACGCACCTTGGAGTTGAGATCACTTGAGCTTTTAACCTCCATATTATATATACTCAAACCAAAAAATATACATTTTACTTGCGCACAATACTATACCTACTTTTTTATTTTGTAAAATGTAAAGTATATTATTGTGCGCAAGTATTGCAAAATGTAAATTATAGTATTGTGCGCAAGTAAAATATAATTTTTTGTTTTCAAATTTTTAAGTTGAAATTTAAGTGCAATATTATGTATAAAGCAATATGAATGTTTAAATAAGTGCAATATAAATGTATAGTGATATTAATTATTATAGACTATGTTCGTTTTAAATGTTCATCGTAAAAAAACACATAAATAAAACCTGATGATGTTCATAATCATGAACGAAACATCGTTTTAAACAATTACTTGTATTTAATTCAATTTGAGGTAAGACTGACCTACAACCGAAAAACCTACAACAAATTACACTAAGTCATAAAGGTCATAAAACATATAAATACATAATAATAACAAAAAAAACACAAAATAATCACCACCTCTACCACCAACAAGGACCGCTAATCACATACCCATCAACGCTGACCTCATACCAGGGTTGCAAATTTTTGAATTAAAAAATCCTTAAGTCATAATTCTATAGATGACTTGTGAATTAAAAAAAATTAATTCATAAGATATTTGGTGACTTATGAATTAAAAAAAATTTAATTCACAATGCCCAAAGTGACTTATGAATTAAAAAAATTTAAATCCTAAGATACTAAGTGACTTATGAATTAAAAAAAAAAAATAAGTCATGAGCAACAAAGTGACTTATGAATTAAAAAAAAAATTAATTCACCACCTACTAAGTGACTTATGAATTAAAAAAATCAAGTCATCAGGGAGTAAGTGACTTATGAATTTAAAAAAATTTAATTCACAAGTCAGTTGGTGACTTGTGAATTAAAAAAATTTAATTCATAAGTCAGTTGGTAGATTGGAAATTTTTAAGCTTGTTTTGACTACATAATTATTTAATTATTAACGAAAGCTTTTGGAGAATTTTTTGGGAGTTGCCGTTTATGCAGTCCCTATAATCCAATTAAATAAAAAGCAATATTGATAAAATCTTTGTGTTGAGCAAATGATGGGTTATCATTATATAAATTTCGTGAGTGCATGTTTTTATGCATATGCCTTTAAATTTTTTGGTTTTCATATTTTACATGAGTTGATTATTTGATATTTTTTTGTAAAATTGTTTCAAGAACCTGAAACTAATTCAATATGTATTTTCAATAAATTGAAAAAAAAAAAAAACATTCCGTTTTCTTAATTAAGCACTTCGAAACTTTTGGTACCTACTCAGTAAGTATAACATTTAATTTTTATTTTTATTTTTTTTAATAAATTTTTAATTTTGAATATCTTTTTAGCTTTCAAATCTAATTTTTAAATCGTAAGATTATCACTCTAGCTTATAAATTATCCATTTCATAATTTTTCTAATCAGCATTTATCCATTAACTTATGAATTAAATTTTTTTTAATTCATAAGTCTCTAAGTTGATTTTGAATTAAATTTTTTTAATTCATAAGTAACTTACTTGCTGATGATTTGAATTTTTTTAATTCATAAGTCACTTACTTGCTCATGACTTAAATTTTTTTAAATAATAAGTCGCTTAGTAGGTTGGGAATTAAATTTTTTTAATTCATAAGTCACTTACTTGCTGATGATTTGAATTTTTTTAATTCATAAGTCACTTACTTGCTCGTGACTTGAATTTTTTTATTTCCTAAGTCACTTAGTAAGTTGGGAATTAAAATTTTTTAATTCATAAGTCACTCACTAGCTTGTGAATTAAAGCCAAGCTTAAGCTAACAATTGACTTAAGCTTTTGCAACTTTGCCTCATACATATATCGCACCCTCAGTACAACAGAGCGATAAGTCAAAAATTGGCACTTTTGACTTAATGATGAGAAAATCTTCGCAATGAAATTATCTTTTTTTCAAGGGGCTTGACATTCTTAGATCTGAAAAAATGGACAAGATATTTACATTTTGTAAAAAAAAAAGCACTTTTTAATAAAAAAAAACACCTTGTTGAAAAATTCAATTCTATAAAATGTTTCCGTGAAATATAGAATCATCACGAAATAGTTTTCACTTATTTACATTAACAGATCCAATATAATAAGGAAATATTCCCAAATAAATCTATAATCCAAGCTTTTTACAATTGTTTTCTAATAAAAACTCGTGCAATAAAGAGTCAATTAAAGATATTTCCTTTGAAATGTTTTTTCATTCCAATGCAGCACAGATACATATTGAAAAAAAAACTATATTCCAGTACAATAAAGTGTCATTTCAAAATATTATTCTCTATTTGTTCTATTATACCTGTGCAACATGGCGATAAGTGGCAAAAAAGAAAAAAATTCTAGAGCAACAAAGTGACATTTCGAATTTTGGCGGTTTATTTGGCATTTTTGATAGTTATTATGTTAAAGTGAAGTTATTTGATTTTGAAGGCTTTTTTTAATACAAACTCTATATACTACTGAAATAAATCTGCCAAGTAGAAGACTTAGCACTATTATTGGACTTGTTAAATTATTGATTCAAAATAGGTTTCTTGGCCTATAGTCCACAAAAATTGGCGTTTAGTCCTGGTGATCTCACATGGACTCATCAGTTGACTTGTGAGGACTTTGTCAATACGCAATTTTTGTTAAATTCAAGGCCAAAAAAAAGCTATTTTGAATCAATAATTCAACAAGTCCAATAATAGTTTTTTACTAGGTTCGTTAAATAAAACTTGTTACTCTTTTTAGTATTTCTTTTTTATTTACACTTTCCAAATCAAAACGATAAATCTCAGTTTATAATAAACTCAAATAACTTTCCTCTTGACCCTTTTTGAATTCGGTAAACGACATCTTCCGAACAGGATTTCAGATGGTGTTTGTCCTGTTGACCTATGTATTGTACTTCAATAGGTCATAAAAAATAGTAGTATGTGCCTATCGTATTTTTCTCGAAAACGGTTCCGAGAATCGATAATTTTCTTTCTTTCGATTAATTTTTACGATCTATAATTTAATAAAAAAAAAGCTTTTGAAATTAAGATATTACTGAATGTACCTACCATTTTTTTGGAATTTTGAATTTCTCGGATTTTATTGAGATTTTTTACAGAGAAGCTACTAAAAAGTTTAAGAAACATCACATTTTAAGTCTTTTAAAAAAATATATTTTGAATTTTTGAAAAAAAAAAAAAGTTAAATTCATTTTTTTGGAAGATTCGATATCTCAAAAACGGCTCAATATTTTTTTTGGAAATTTATTTTTTTATTCGTATAAAAGACTATTCGTAAACCCTTATTTAAAAACAAATATAAATATTTAGAGACACAAACATTTTTTTCCTTTCACCTGTGGCTGTTTTTCTAAACAGAGTATTTTTGTTGTTGTTTTTCGTTGTATCTAAAGGTGGTTTGTTTACATTTTTCGTCGGTAAAATAAGGAATGTTGTAAATCATCTTCGATTAATTAATAAATAATTAGTAAAATCAATGTTTTTGAAACACTGTTTTCATTTTATCTTATGGGAAATACATGGGCTGTAAAATCTAAAAAATATCAATAGCTTATTGAGCTTATAGATCTGATATGTAGGCTGCGTGGAAAACTATTTCCCAAGTGTCAATCTATGACGACATGGCATAGAGTAGTTTAGACAAAATATGAATATGAATCTGAACAAAATATGAATAAAGATTTGTAGTAGATTGTGTGAACGGTCAAATGTAAACAGGTTCTAATAGGTTCAGAAAAACAATTGCTTTTTTTTTGTTTCGTTGGCTTTTGGACCATGCTCTATAGATTGAGTTAAATCGATCCTAGAAGTTGGCGCCCTTGTGCGCTTCACGCCTTGCACACCGCACGTCTTACACGCCCGCTTACGGCGGCCCTGAATCGAAACTGGTATTAATGACCATATTAAAAGTGAAAGCAATTCAAATAGACAATTTAATGTTAAGAACCGAGATAGCCAAAATTATCGTTCCTACCATAACAATAATAGGTACAGTGATTATAATCATATATACAATAATAATAATAATAATCAAAGTGGAAATTCAGGTAGATACAATCAAAGTCATAATGAAACATTTCCAAATAGTAATTTAACTATAGTAACAAAAGCAGACCTCAACCTTCGAATTTGTAGAATGTAGAAACACAAGAAAATTTTCATTTAGTGTCTCGAAAAACTCAAACTCATTACCAATAGTTAGCTTAACAGAGGAAGGACACAAAATCAATTGCTGAATTGATACAGGTTTAGCAATATCCATTATGAATTCCCAATTATTTCCTAATAGAATACGTAAAAACTTAGGAATCCCAATAAGAATGTCGACTCTAACCGGGGATGAAGTTATAAGACAAGAAATTAGGTATAACTGAACTTCCGGAAGAGTTCAATGAAATTGCAACAATGAGTTGGAAAATTCTTACAGTAAGAAATACAAATTTTGACGCAAATTAGATATAGGATAAAATTTGTTGACCCACAACAACTCCATGACAATTAATAATAAAACCACCTTTTTATTGTTTGCTTGACCTTATGAAAATATAATCCAACCTGAGACGATGGAAGTAAATCATTCAACCCCTAGATTCAAAACATTTAAATAACGAGGAAAAGCAACATTTAAGTAAAATTATTAAAAATAATAAAGAACTTTTCTTTCAAAAAGGACATAAACTAACGTCCGTTAAAGAAGTTAAACATCAAATAATAAAGAATAGTCTTCCGGTGTACTCAAAAATCTACAGATTCCCAAAAGTACACGAACGCGAAGTCGAAACTCAAATAACAGAAAAATGCTCGAGCAAGGTATCATACAACCGTCAAGTTCAGCATACAATTCCCCTATTTGGGTAGTCCTTAAAAAGTCGACAATTCTGGCATAAATAAATGGCGAATTGTTATCGATTATCAAAGGGCACGGTAGGTAGGCCAAGTTCTGGAACAAACTCGGGCGATTTTTGACCCCTCCCTATCTTCAGTACCAATAAAGTCATAAACTTGAAATTCTGAATATTTGCTAAGCTAGTCAGGCACAGGCGCCTCACCAGATTTCAATTTTCTAACATAAGCGGTTCCTGAGATATAAGGCCTCAAAAATCACAAAAGCCGTAACGTGACTGACAGATCATCAAAATTATGGAGCACTTCCCGACATAGTAGAATCTTGTAATTTTGCACAACGGTATGTCTTGTCAAGAGAATAAATCGAAAATTTGAGGTTTTCCATTCAGGGGCGTGGTATCCGCCCACTTTCTCCGAATTGGTGTTGGTTGAATGGAGCACTTCCGACTGTTGTAAAACAATGAAATTTGGTAAAGCGGTAGGGCTTAAATTGCATACAAAGAAAAAAAATATAAAATTTGAGGTTTTCCATTCAGGGGCGTGGTATCCGCCCACTTCCTCAGAACTGATGTAAATTCACAAGTAGCACAAAATGGTATAATTTCGGTATCACATTTCTTAATTCATACTTTATTCCTTCTTTATTATGTATGTAAATTTATGCCTACTTAATTCCATCTTAATATGATCTTTATTAGGTATTGTTTTAAAGAACTTAACTTGGTGTGTTTACTCCTACTTAAAGCATTCTTAAATACTTCTTAAATTGGCATTTCTTAAATCGGTTTTTTTGTTACTTAATTCCTTCTTTAATCCTTCTAAAAACATAACTTTTTTGTTTGAGTCCTAAATAGGTATTTTTCAGATTCTTTAATACGTATTTAAGTCTTCTTAAACAGTATAATTATTAAAAACACGAGAGAGTTATTTGAGTAGCACTTTGTGACAAGTTATTTTATGTATCACAGTGGCACAATAAGTAGAGCACAAGCACGGTAAACGAGAGGACTCGGGTTCGAATCTCAGTGGAGAGCAAAGAGGTAAATTTAAAAAAATCAACATAATAAAAAACCAAACAGTTAATAAGAAAACTTTATTTTTATTGTTTCTAATAATTTTTTTAAGAATTGCCAGAGCTCTTTAAGAAGGAGTTAAAAAGTATTTAAGAAGACGTAAGGAACTATTTAAGAAGGAGTAATGAAGTATTTGAGAAGAATGATATCCCGATTTAAGAACATTTTAAGACTCAATTTATCTTCTTATTTCCTTCTACCACCCACTTGCGCCTTTTCTCTACTTAATATGAACTTAAATACGTCTTAAAGAGCCAATAACAAAAAAAAATATACCAAAAGAAATAGGAAGCTATAAACTAAGTTGATTTTAGTATAGAGAGTCCACCCTTCTATCTTTCCGTATCTCTCGGGATTTTGACATGGCAAAATATTAAAATCTTTGCAAAAAGGAGTGAGATCAGACCAAAAACATAAATGTTAAGAAAAGAGCCAAGTTCTTTTATACAAAAACCTTTGTGTAACAAGTCAGCCATGAAAAGTACTGAGATCTAAAAGTACGCCAGGTTCTTACTTCATGAAGGCCGAATATTTAAAGTAGAATAATATTGAAAAAGCTACAATGTAATGTTTTACGTATTTTGCCTTAAAATCTTAGGTAGATTGTTTTCTTCAGATTTTTGGTTTGAATTTTCAAGTCGCTAAATGTAGAACAAATGCAAGGATATGGAAAAGGTATCTTTTCGGATATTTTGTCTATGCTTATTTGGTGGCCTTTACATAATATTTATTCTCGCTTAAAGAATTTTATTATTTATGCTAGTTTTTCACTGTTCTGGTGGATTAAAAAAAGGGCAAATGTTTTTCTTAGCCTTTTTGGTGTCACGTAAAAAAAGGTCGACAAGTTTTAAAAACAAATGGAAATCTAGCATCTTTATAATCTACTCTTATAATTATGTAGTTAATTAAGTATTTAAATATTTTTTTTCTATAGGTACCTTTTTAAATAAATAAATAAATATGTTTAAAAAAAGAATGGCGCAAAATTTTAAACAGTCTAGTATTAAGGTATCAGTATCATACTTCTTAACGATTTGCAAACTTTAAAGTAGTTCACTAACTCATTCATTAATTTTAAACATTTTCTAACTAGTATCGTTCTAAAGCAATTTTCTTAATAAATTGCTTTCAGCACATCAAAACCAATGGCAGTTCGTGCAAACAAATAAGTAAACAGACCTTTTTTACGTTTCAGGATGATTTTAAATATAATAAAAGGGTAACAACAACGACGTTTTAAACTATTTTCATACTAAAACAGCCTAAACATCGTACTAATTCAAATAAATAATTCAAATATTGTCATGATCAAAATATTATCATCATCATCACTAAATAAGACAATGCCACAAATAGAACGAAAATGTATAAACTTTTTAATTTAGGTTTTAAGTTCTGGTTGAGTACAAAATGATAAAATAGATAAATAAATAATTACTGAATGACTGTGCACTAAACGATTTTTAACTCATTAATTTTTTGACGGATTTAGGGTAGGCTTAAGGTTTTGAAAATAAGTGAGTTGAATTTCTTTCTAATGATGTAGGTATTTTTTGTATACCTATACTTTATTAGCAATACAAAATGGTTTGGGTACGAAATCCCATATCACAAAATCCCGCATCACAAAATCCCGATTCACAAAATCCCGAATCACGAAATCCCGAATCACGAAATCCCGCCATTTTAATACTAAAGTGACAGCACTGTACTCATCATCGCAAACTTCAAAGTGATTAGCCAATCAGAATCAAGAACAACGATAAAACAATGAGAATCAACGTGGACGCACCTATTCAATACTAAATTGACAGCACTATATTCATCATCGGAAACTTCAAATTGATTAGCCAATCAGAATCAAGAACAACGATAAAATAATGAGAATCAACGAGGACGCACCTATACCCAAATAAGTTGGACAATAAAAAGTATAAAAGCGTGAGTGATTTCGGAATATTTGTCCTCGTCGATAGCGCCAAAAATTGCAGCTCGGAGAGTGGAAGCCCACGTCTCCAAACTCTACGAGTGCTACAAAAAGTGGGGTATCCGAATAAATACTGCCAAATCGGAGCTTGTGTGTTTCAGGAGACCCACCACCAATGGCAACCGATGTCGTTCAGCAGCCACTTGCAGAAACCTGACCGTGAAGCTCCCCGATGGGTCAACGATAGCAGCCAAAAGAAATGCTAAATACCTCGGAGTAAACTTCAACAAGCTGTTCAATTTCAACCCGCACTCTAGGCAGGTACTAAGGAAGGCCAACTTCGCGTTTCACCGCTTGCACCCGTTGCTAGCCAGAAGAACCGGACTAAGCCAGCTAGTGAAGCTATTAATATACAAGCACCTAATCAGACCCGTCATCAGTTACAATTTTCCTGCATGGTAGACCATCTCGAAGACAGCAATGCTGAAGCTCCAAATCTTCGAAAGGAAAATTCTAAGGATAAGCACCGGACTTATCTTCGATCGACAGCAAAAGAAGCACTTCAGGAACAAAAGAGTCTACGAAGAAGCCAAAATCAAGCCACTGGACCAGTTTCTCGTGCAATTAGCGAAGAAGCTCATATCTAGCACCACCAACCACCCAAACCCGCTGATGAGAAGGATGACCACCCAGGAACGACATCCAGAACCTAGATACCTTAGTGCTCTGGATATGATAGAAAGGATCCCAGCCGACAACAAAGCAGCAGTTTGTTTCTACGCTGACACCGAGTCAGCATATCACCGTGGCTGAAAATATCAAAAATATCAGAAAACAAACCCCCAACAAACCCACCAACTGGACAACCGGGACTGAACAACCCGAGAAATAAACCATGCCATCATTTTAATTAAAATAACAAGTCATGTATATTATAAATGCTTTAATCTTAGAAAAATGTTATAGCTTAAGTTAGGCCCCCTATGTGCCAACAAAATTTTGTAGTTATATTCATATTATCCTTAAGTTTAAGTTTTCCAAATTGTATATTATATAGAGTTCAATAAAAAACCTTGAACCTTGAATATTTTTCAGTTGTGATTAGAATTCCGACGAGGCGCCACCACGTGTCGGTCGTCGGAATAATTATGAATATTAAAGATAATTATTAAAAGGGGTATTATTCTTGTTTACATTTTGGTTGGTAGTGAGATTTTAAGCGATTGCAGACTCTAGGGAGAATTGCTGTTAAAATAGGTAGGTATGTGCAGATTCATAGAGGCCAAGTAAAATTTGGAGCAATTTTTCAAGTTTTTCAAAGTCTTAAGACAATAATATGAATGTGTAATTATACATAGCTATGTGCTTTTAAATTGACCAGAAAAAACTATTATTTATATTTGAAAAAAATAACATAAAAAAAAAAACGAAAAAACAAAAATCTTATGGTGTTTTGAGGCAAAGTGGTTTCAATTAAGGATGGTTTGTGAATTAAAAAAAAAAAAACACCACAAAATTGTTAAAACCTGTATTTTTTGATCGGGTGGGTGGAATTTGAGGTACCTACCTATCTATATGTATACATTTTTAGATATCATCATATCTTTTTTTTTTTTTTTTATTAATCTACCCGCGCTCAAGGGATTATGATTACCTTTTAAATGTTTCAACACAGCGCGGGCGTGAAGTTAATGAAGAGAAAGAAGGATAGGAAAGATGTGTGGCACGATGTTCTGAGACTGTTGGTGGTTGTCTCAGATATTTTTATCTCCAGAGAAATGCCGTGTCTTATTTCTATGTCGCTTATAATTCACATTATTTTATTTGTGTTCATCTTGTTGGGCATACTAGTTTAACTCAATTACATGTTGTTAGTGTTATGCCTGAACAACATGCAATGAGTAAACCAGCAAACCATTGATGACAATTTTTAGAAGGTTTTTTAATGGAATTAAAACGACATAGACGACGGCATGGATCGAACCTGTGATCATGAGGTTGAGAGGCGAGCACACAACCATAGTGCCACGGCCATAATGCAAATAAAATGCACGACTGGATCGCACGAACTTGCTCTTATTCAAAAGTACTTTGGAATTTAAAATACATTTTATAAATATAAACATGGATTTAATGAGATGAAAATGTTCAAGTGCATGGAATTGCCGTCTGATTTCAGGAAAAGAATGAATGTATGCAAACAAAGTTTTAAAATCGTTTTAATATTAAAGTAATTTTTTATATAACAAATTTCTTTAAAATTTTCCGATACAAAAATTTGGGATGCCAATTTTATGTATTTAGTAGTATAGGTTTCAGAAAATAATTTCAAAAAACAATCGTTCACACGTTTTAAAGATATTGGCGCAAAATTTTAAACAGTTCTCGTTTAAGCAATAAAACCGGCTCTACTTAACGCAGTCGCTTAGCTTGAAGACTTTGTCTAACTTTTTCATAATTTTAAACACATTAGACAACTCTTCTAAGTAATGTGGGTTTTACAACAGAACCTAAATGAATTTACGGTGAACAACCATTAAATTGACAGATACATAACTCAAACACAACTACAAAAAAAAGAACAGATAACTTCAAACCAAATAATTTTTCGCCGAAAAAAGTACATTTTGATTGTTTATGAGTTATTTACATTCACAGCATAAAAACTTAATTTAGTTGTTGCAAGGTGCAAATTCATTTGGCTATACTCGTCTCGGCATTGTAACGGAACCTGGTTGTTAGGTTTTAACAGCAATGGGTCGCAAAGAAACATTGACCTTGAGTCTCCAAAAGGGGGGTGCTAAAACGCTCAAAAATTGTCAAAGAAAGCATATATAAAGACAACAAATCCTTGAACCCTTGCTAGCCTTCACCCCTTACGCCACCATTACTACCTTTGGTCTACAGGCTACCATTGGCAGATCCTGGCAGCAAGAATGAAGGGTGTTCAGATTCTACGGCTGGGCATGCTTGCTGGATGCCAAGGCTCTGCTCGTCGGCTATGGTTGGGTTCTTGCCGCAGAATCCGTGAACAATTGTTACGTTAAGTAATTCATGCCATTATACAAACGATGTTATATGTAAAAGAATTTAAAATAGGTTCAAAATAAATTTGAGACCTGAATTCGCCTTTTAAAAAAATAAAAATATAAAATTTACTAAATTCCGCAAACCATTGCTCGAACGAAAGAAAATAGCAGTTGGCAACCATGGAGAGATGGATGGACAAGATGTTATTGTCCAATGTGGGAGGCCCACCCACGCAACACTATGGTGTAACGACCTTGGCTAATGCGCCCACTTTATATACTATGCAATAGCCCCCTAAACTATTGTTCACCGACAAACTACGAACTCAAAATTATTTCCGATCTTACCATTGATTACGATACCTACCTTGTCTGTCTCGGTACCTTACTGCGATTCACATCCACCCCCTTTTTATAGGCCCTAACAATCCATAAAACCTGAAAATTTAAGAGATCGCCTTCCCATAGAGAAAAGAACTAAGAAGTCTGTAAATCAATTTACAATCGTTATAAAGATTTCATTTTATTTGTATAAAAAAAGTATGTTTAGTTGTATTGTGTATATGTATGTATGTGTATCAAAATGTATAATAATAACAAAAATATCTAATAGTACCCAATTTAAAAATGTTCACATTATAATATTTGGTATTCGTATTCATTATCCAAATAGCAAGCTAAAAAAAAATGATAATGAAATGAAAATGAAACATGAGAATTGATTTAATACCAACATAATCACAACTTTCGATTTTTTGCAAATTTAGTTTTTGTATTTTTCTTTCTTATGTTGTATAGTCTTTCTTTAATTGCTCTCTTTACTAAAATTTAGATATTATTACTCTTCAATTATTTATTTTTTTTTCCAAAAAAAAACTTTTTATTTTTTTTTCTATTTCAAGGCCCAATTTACCTAAACGTATGCTCTTAACCAAATTAATAATGCAAATTGTTTATTAAAGTTGCATATTTGTAGGTAGATATTAATTGAAATTTTTATAGGACAACCTAGGATTGTGTCTATGATATTCGACACTAAGCGATAGCAATTTCGATTTTTAATCATTCAAATTCAATATATTATTTCGAAAACACTTACCAAGTTTTTATCATAAAAATAATTATTTATGATGTAAGTTTTACTTTTTTTTCTTATTTTCTTCAGGTTTAGGTGGTTGGGTGCTGTAGGAACTGGGGGCTTCGAGCTGTATCTTTTCCTACACATCAAGTGCTTACAATACCTCCTCGTTGGTAACCGCCGGATACTGGTCTTGGCTTTATGTCATGACTTGCTAAACTTGTAAGTGCGAGTGTTGACCAAGAAAACAATTGCAACACTAAACCCATGGCCCTACAGATTGGAGGTTAGTGCGTCGGGCTAACGACCCGGCCACAGTAAAAAACATTATTTGTTATGAGAGAGACGCGAGAAGCCTCGGATAACGACCCCCCTCAAATGGCAACCAGACCCGGAACGAAAATGGACTACGATTTACGAGTATGCACCTGGAATGTAAGGACACTCTACACACCAGGTGCTACTCAAAAACTTGAATCTGTCCTCTCGCGGTACAAGGCAGACATTACCGCGATCCAGGAGATACGATGGATAGGATCAGGAATAGCGAAAAGAAAAGATTGCGACATTTATTACAGCTGTCATCAAAGAATGCACATGTTAGGATGCAGATTCGTCGTGGGTAATCGACTCAGATCAAAAGTCATCGATTTTAAGCCGATTAGTGATCGCCTGGCTGTGATCCGCATCAAAGCTACTTTTCAAAACATCAGCCTAATATGTGCACACGCCCCTACCGATGAAGCTGAGGAATCTAACAAGGAGTAGTTTTACGACCTCCTGGACGGAGCCTACGGAGCCTGTCCGGAGTACGATATCAAAGTCGTACTCGGAGATTTCAATGCTAAAGTCGGGAAGGAAAATATCTTTGGCGGATTAGTTGGAAAGCACAGCCTCCACGAAATGACAACAGATAACGGCTTCCGACTAATCGACTTTGCTGCAGCTCGGAATACGGTGATAAGTAGCACTATGTTCCCCAGGCGAAGGATACACACAGCAACCTGGCGATCTCCAGATGGTCGAACCGCCAACCAAATCGACCACGTGCTAATTGGCGCAAGGCACGCGTCGAACATCTTGGACGTGCGAACTTTCCGAGGTGCAAACGTGGACTCTGACCACTTTCTTGTTGTGACAAAGTTCAGAGCCCGACTGTCCAACGAAAAGAAAATGAGGACCGCCCAAAGGAAGAAATTCAATACTGCATGCCTTAGCACACCTGAGAAAGCCAGAGACTACAGTGAGCAATTGACCGGGAAACTCTCTGCCGTACCCCCAGCCACAAGCGTCAACAACCAGTGGAGCCAGTACCACGACATCATTAAGGAGGTATCCGAGTCCACCATAGGCTATCAACCACCTAGTAAAAAGAACCCGTGGTATGATAATGAATGCGCGGTATTGAAGCAGGAGACGGAAAATGCACGAATGCAAATGCTGCAACGGAAAACAAGAGCAGCAAAAGAGGAGTACCGTGAAAAGAGAAGGAAAGAGAAAAAAACCCTGCGCAGAAAGAAAAGAGCAGCCGCAGCTTCTCAGCTCAGGTATCTCGAGGAGTCTAGCACCACCACAAACACCCGCCGGTTCTATAAAACAGCCAAACAACTGGCATCAGGTTATAGGACCGGCACGCAAGCTCTTCGAAACAGCGAAGGGAACCTAGTCACCGAAGCACAGGGAATTGTAGACGTGTTTAAACAGCATTTCCAGCAGCTGCTTAATGGGCATTATTTAGATGAAAACACAGGGGAGCAAAGAAGCATAAGACCAGTCAATGAAGATCCAGTCCCACTACCCAGTACTGAAGAGGTTAAGAAAGCCATACACAAGCTTAAGAATAACAAATCCGCAGGCTCGGATGGCCTACCTGCGGAACTCTTTAAGTATGGAGGAGATGTCCTGATAGGGTGCATGCATCAGCTCATCAACCAAGTGTGGGAGGAGGAAAGCATGCCCGACGACTGGTCAAATAGCTCCATATGCCCAATCTACAAAAAAGGCGATCCTATGTCCTGCAAAAACTACAGGGGCATATCCCTGCTTAATGTTGCCTACAAGATCCTATCCACCGTACTATGTGAGCGTCTAAAACCTTTCTGCAACACTATAATCGGCACGTACCAGTGTGGCTTCAGACCAGGCAGATCAACGATAGACCAAATCTTCACATTGAGGCAAATCCTGGAAAAGACCAACGAATTTCAAGTCGAGACCCACCATCTTTTCATCGACTTTAAAGCCGCATATGATAGCATAAGTCGCCAAGAGCTTCTATTGGCAATGTCGGAACTCGGGATCCCGAAAAAACTGATCCAGCTATGCCGCATGACGTTACAAAATACGCGGTGCAACGTGCAAATGGGTAACAGCTCATCCGAGCTATTCCAAACGTGCACAGGGTTCAGACAAGGAGATGCGCTATCATGTGATTTCTTCAACCTAGTCCTGGAGCAGATAGTGCGCAAGAGTGGTGTTAACCTGGAAGGCACTATTTTCAACAGGTCTTCCCAACTGCTTGGATATGCGGACGACATCGATATCATCGGCCGCTCCAAGCGTGCTGTGCTAGAAGCGTTCACAGCTATTGATGAACAGGCGAAACGCGTTGGTCTTGAAGTTAATGAGGACAAAACAAAGTATATGCTATCAACAAACAAAGCCGCATCTGTCCATCGCCTAGGACAAAACGTCACTGTTGGTAGCAGTAATTTCGAGGTAGTCAAGGAGTTCACCTACCTCGGAACGAACATCAATCCCACGAATGACACCTTAGTGGAAATTCGACGAAGAATTACCCTAGCAAACCGCTGCTACTTCGGTTTGGCCAAACAAATGGGTTCAAAACTCCTTTCTCGAAAGACAAAGTGCACGCTATACAAAACGCTAATTTTACCAGTTCTACTCTATGGGGCCGAGTGCTGGACGATAAGTAAAAAAGGGGAATTGATACTGGGCACTTTCGAGAGAAAAATTCTTCGGCGGATATTTGGTCCTATATGCGAAGAGGGCGAATGGAGGAGAAGATTCAATCGTGAATTATACGAGCTGTACCAAGATGTGGATGTAGTCCAAAAAGCCAAAACACGTCGACTACACTGGCTCGGTCACATCGAGCGAATGGACAACAACGCTCCAGCCAAGAAAATCTTCGAATCCCAGCCCCCAGGTTCGAGACGACGAGGAAGACCGAACCTCCGCTACAGGGACCAGGCGGTTATAGACGCAAGAGCGCTTGGTCCCGACGACTGGAGGGAGCTCGCGAGGGATCGCAACCGATGGAAGACCGCAATAACTCAGGCAGAGACCCTCCATGGATCGGGAGCCGGTTAAGTAAGTAAGTTTCTTCAGGTTTTACTTCATTGTTTTCTTGAATTATTGTCTTGAATTATCGTTGATGAACAGGAAAGTTCTTATAATTTGAAGATGAGTCAGCCGTCGAGGAGGTGCACCGCTTCGATGAGTAGGTTTTTTTTTTTTGTATTTGCTTGATTGTATTATGATAATGTACCTAGTAAAATTAAAGTAGAAATGAAGGGATAAAAAAATCGAAGAAATTGCTTTACATGTGTTAAAAAAAAACTATTCTAACCTTGGTAAACTTTTCTAAATGCACCTTTAGTTTAATTTATTTATTTTTTGTTTTGTTTTATATGTTTCTAAGAAAATTTAATTTAGTTTAATTTGACTTATTTAATTTTAATAGTATTTAGGATCTAGTTTTAGTTTAATATAAGTTTTAAATTGATTTTTTTTTATGTAGATTACTAACAATACTTGAGTACTTAGCTTTTATATAATAAACGTTGTATAAAGCTGCTGTTGTTGATGCTGGATCTTGCTGGTAAAATATGGATGCTGGTCCAAAATGTTCGTTGGAGGCTGAGGTGCATGTGGATGATCTTCTTTAAGCTGAGGTTGATGTGGTACGTTTTTGCTGCGTGTTTTGCGTGCTTGTGTTGTTGTTTAAAGCTGCTGTTGTTCATGATGGGGCTTGCTGGTAAAATTCTGTGGCTGATGGCATAGAAAATCGTGCTTATTGTTGTATGTTCTTGGAGTCAAAAAAATGTTCGTTGGAGGCTGAGGTGTATGTGGATGATCTTTTTCAGACTGAGGTTGAGGTTGCGAGATACGGCTTCGTGCACGGAGGATAAAGCTGGGGTATTCCTTTATGGAACTTCTTTTCTGTCACACGCTTTGCATGCACTTTTGTTTGAGTGGGGCAGGATTTTGGTGGCGTGATAGCCTTCTAACTTTTAATACGATACCGTTTTCTATATATTTTTGCTTATATATAAAATATATAACTACGTATTACTCGTATTACTGTCGCGAGACTGTAGTTTTACTTATTTTTATTTTCTTATTTTACGGGTTTTCGACTTTTTATATATATTTGTACTTATTAGATTAACCTTGCGCACAACTTGTCGCCACCGACGCCAGACACCAACTAACTCACTTTCTTCAAGTTTTTCATATTCTACCTTTTTCTGAAGTCGACGAATGCTTGGATCTTAATCATGGAAGTGGATCCGGTGATACTTTTTATTGGTTTCTATAGCCAATTTTAACTATAAAAATCTAATTTTTATAATAAAATCAGTTCTGGAAATTTTCACATATAAGTGAGTCGAAATTTCGGGTTTTTGGTTAAAATTCTAGCATTTCGAAAGTGAAAAATAATATTTCACTTATACTATTACAAAATATTAGTATTTGTTAACGAACTTGTTACGTTTTATTTCCTTTTTCGATTTTTTTCTTTATTTATTTTCCCTTTAGAGCTCTTCGACACTTAATCTAAAGTTGATACGACTTTACCATTCTTAAGCGTGGTACCATGGTACTGTCGTCAGCCATCTCAAGCCTCACTCCACTTCTAGGTTCGAATCCCAGCTTTCCTTTTTTTTATTTATTTTTTTTTCTCATATTTCATTAATTCTATATTTAACTTTTCGATTAACTATTTTATTATTTTTCAACACAAGACCGTACAATCCAATACTCTTTTTATTTTTTCTTAGCAAACTCTCAATTGAATTAAATAACAACCTGTAGTTTTTTTATGGAAAATATCTCGAATTTATCGTTATATCTAAAACTTCATAATAAGGGTATTCATGTAACGAGATAATTTTCCGCTTTGTAGAAAGATATAACTTTCCGCAGCATGTTTTCATGAACACCCCCTAAGAAATACTTGCGTAAATGTGGGAAATATTTTGTGAAATGTCAAATAAACGTCAGAATCCATACTTCTTTAGTTTACGAGGTTTATTTCTGCACTTTCCGCAGCAAATTTGTGAGATAATTTTATGCGATTTGCAGAAACTTTTTCCCATACAAATTTTGACAGCTCGTTTCTGCGGAGATAAAATTATCTGGTTTACGAGTAGAGCTGTAAAAGTAACGACAAAATGAATACCCGTATGCATACGTTAGTTTAGGTATGAGTACCCGTTGCAAAAGTGTCGTTACTCGTTACTATCGTTACTTTAGGTATTCCAATACAATTCGTATGTATCACGTTATAGTATTAGCCAAATATGAGTATCGTTACTGTAACGAAATACGTATATCATACGCAATGTTGGTTGGTTTTATTTGATTCAAATAAGAAGATTTTTTTAATTAAAACATTATCTACTCCTTGCCAAAAATGTTAATTTGATTTTAATCAAAGTTGACATTACGATGATTGTTTCGGAAAGGTGTATACTGGGATGTACTGGAATGCATCTTTTTTTCTCAGAGATTTTTATTAAGTCAGACATTTGGAAATAAAGCTTCATGTCTATTTTGTAAAAGACGTACAAAAAATTTCAAATGTCATTTGATTGAAAAACTTCTGAAAAATCTTAATTTTTTGGATTTTTTTTTGTCCCGGAAAATTGCGATTTTAGGACTTTTGGAAAGCATCTAGAAAGAAATACTCTAAGTAGGTCAAAATATAGTATATTACCCATCAACCAAGGCATAAACTGTCAAATTCCATTGGAGGATGGCTGCGATCTCGATGGATTAAAAAACATCTAAAAAATCAAATTTTTTTCAACGAAAAATCGACATTTTTTGAATTTTGTTTGTTGTTCAGGAAAATTGCGATTTTAGGGATTTTGGAAAGCATCTAGAAAGATATACTCTAAGTAGGTCAAAATATAGTATATTACCCATCAACCAAGGCATAAACTGTCAAATTCCATTGGAGGATGGCTGAGATCTCGATGTATTAAAAAGCATCTAAAAAATCTGAATTTTTTTTAACGAAAAATCGATTTTTTTGCTCATGAAAATTGTGCAGAAAATATGAACGTCCAACGCGAGCTCATCTTGTGTGTATGCTTTACGCATATTCCGTATGTCGTACCTGTAGATACTGAATTTGTACCAAAACAAAAGTAACGACGTCGTGCGAGTAACGATATCGTGCGAGTAACGACATCGTACGAGTAACGACTCTGATTTGTGTGTATACTTTTCGCATTCCGTATGAGGTATCTCTTATGTAGTATCTCGTATGTAGTACCTGCGTGCGTTATTAGATACTGAATGTGTGCCAAAAAAAAAAGTAACGACATCGTGCGAGTAACGACTCTGGTTTGTGAGTAACGTTTCGTTACTTGGTATTTCATTGAATACCCGTTACTCAGTAACGAATACATACGATTCGCTACAGCTCTATTTACGAGGTTTACGAGGGTTTTCCGCGCTTACATGAATACCCCTAATGATGGAAAATACCATTCCATCAGGATTTAAACATTCAAATCAAAACCGGTTCAAACCGCTTAAAGCTCTGGTCAGCAAATATCTACACCACTAGCCCTATCCCTTCTACTACTTTCTACTCTGCCTTCAAATTTTAAATTTGTAATTCTTAATTGTCACAGCATACATACATAATCATAATATTATGTGCATTTGTATGTACAGATCTGTTGGTCGTAGCGCACTTTTGTACGATTGTTTAAACTTCTAATATTCAGTGATAAAGTCCATTTACAAAGCACATGTTTTAAGAAATCAAATAAAACATCACTGAACATTTTTACTTCGATTTGCTTTGGTATGAAAAGAACATTGTCAATATGGATAAAGTATACTTTTAAAAGATAAACTAGCTATTTGCTGCTGTTAAAGTTAGACGAGCTCTTTAACGTTAAAGTATAGTTTATGTCCTTTATAATTAACAAAAAGTAGGTTCTCGTCTTATACACTATGTTTAGAGTCGACTCCCATTCTAAAATTTATTTAGAGCAGGTTTTAAATGATTAAAATTTTGCGCCATTGATTTTTCAAAAAAAAAAATTGTGAATTTTTTTTTTAAATCCCAAAAAATATTTTTTCGAATATTTTTATAATTATTCAATATTATTTTAAACTTAAGGGGGCTTCTGCATAATTTTTTTTTTGTTAAAATCGTTAGAGCCGTTAATGGGAAATTCGAAAATAAAAAAAAAAAACGGTTCTATGACAGGTACCGTTAATAACATTTTGCCCAAAAATGTTGTTGACCAAAATGTAGCCCATGACCATAATAACACACCTAATTTCTTTAATCAAAATCGTTAGAGCCGTTTTCGAGATAAATAAGATTATGCACTACGAGTGTATGGGGGGTACCGTAAGTCTTAGATCTAAAAAAATTCAATTTCCTCTCTAGGGAATCACGGAACAACGAAGGTCTTGTGATAGATTTCCAGATTAAGCCATAGGAAAAATGTAGGTGTTTTTGTTTAGATGTAGTTGTTACTGTCTTTTAAATTCATGAAAACAACATAATTTACATATACTTACGAACAGGCCTATAGAATGATGGAATACATTTGCAAAGCTTAAGAGATTTCTTCATACGACAATCCTTCATGCAAGCGGTAAATGTGTACTCTTCATGGAAAAACGAAAGTTTAACTTCATCCGAAAAGATACACTTTCTTTGACTGAAAAGAAAAAAAAAGCAAAAGTATGTATACCTACATATTATGTACTTTAGTATAGAGGAAATATATTTTTAAAATAAAACCTTACAACCTTATTTACTAACTCGTTTTAGCGACGGAGTAAAGTTACTTCGACTTTACAACGACTCTAATCCTGAAAACCTTATTTATAATGAAAATGCACGAGGAATAGCGGTGGAATAAGCTAAAACTTGTTGATAGGAGGTTTAAGGCCGTTTTAGTATCTTAATGTCGTTTTGAGATGAAATCTTGTGAAATTTACAAAAAGGGGTGTAAGCAATTTTTTTTTCGTACTAAGACAAAAAGGATAGATATTTTGCAATAATAAATTATTTATATTTTCCAAACGCTCTAACAGTTGTACGGTATTGGGAACGCAATGTGGTTGGTACATTCATTTATTGGATTTGAACTTAATACAATCCAATTTTAAATGTATCCAATTTCTAATATGAATACAATGATAATAAAATGAATAATAATGGAAATCAGCTGGGGTTTGATTTAGGTGCATAATAACCAGAGTATTAGATTGGTGACTTTTTTCCCAGTATATTTGACATAAGGAAGGCGTAGCTAAAACGGCTAAGAAAATAATTTTAAATAAGGATTTGTTTGATGTGGCCGATGATTTGTATGCCCGAAGTAAATGCTTCGGCTCGGTTTAACTATTCCAAGGTTGAACCCAGTATTAGTGAAAAATAATAAATAAGGCTGTTAGTTATTAGTGGGTTCATTATCCCATACAGTTCCTATAAATTTGTATTATTTAATTTTAAATGTCAACGCAATAGGGTAAATGATGTTTTTCCAAAAGAAATAATTAATCCGAAGAACAATATCCTCAAGAGAAAACATAGTGGACAATTTTAAAGAGAAATTCTTAAAAAATCCTAAAAAAAATGTCCAAGTTAATAAAAAGGGGAAGTTCCATAGCAAAATAATAACGGATTCTTTTAGAAATACAAAATACAAGCATTTTTTTCTATGAGGGGGTTTATCTCCCCCGTTTAGGCGGGGGTGAGGGTCACCAACTGTTGACTCAGATTTCGAAGTTAAAATTATTGAGCAAAATTTATTGAACTTATCTCTTTCTACAACACTAACTCAAGTAGCACAAACGTCCAAAATACACCAAAATATTTGGGGTATTTTTTGCGCTTTCGTGATATACATTTTAAATATAAAAAATATGCCACTTTTGAGTGCAGTTTTTGTACAATTAATTTAAATTCGGTGTATATAATACCTCGTTGTCGTTTATAATTTACACCGGCTGTACACAAATTATACCGATTTTCGGTACATAAATTGTGCTAGTGGTATACAAATTATTCTGGGTTACTAGAACATAATATACCCCGTAAGTGTAAATAATAAATTTATTTTGAAATAAAATTTACACCGAAGTTTATTTTTTAAATTGAAAATAATTTAATTTTACACCGAAGTTTATTTTCTGATTGAAAATGTATCTGAAGAATTTGTACCTAATTGTTTCTATGATTCTAATTATTATTCACCTGCATTATATGGCCGCAAGAAAATCATGAATTAGTATGAATGCGAGGGCTTAATTTAAAAACGAAGCATATTCTGCCGAATGATTTTTGATCCTACCCCGTCTAAAAATTGAGCGCCTCGAAAATATCAATTAATCAAAGATTTCTAAAACAATTCGTGAAAATTAATTTTTCGAAATCTAAAATTTGTTATTTGTTTTTTAATTTTTTAGGGACGTTATGTTAAAAACGAGTCGAAAATACCAAATGCGGTATATAATTAAGTCGCTATAATATTAAAATAACTAATCATTGTTTTCATTTAATATTTAATTTTTTTTAATATTTCTTGGAAAAAATGGCCGTCGTCCAAAATACAGGGTGTCTCAAAGTAATCGCCGCAGACGAAAACCATCATACACATAGGTTCATAAGACCTATTTTCAAGTCAAAAAACTTATGAAGTGATTTTCTCGTTTTCACTTCCGTTTTGACTTAAAATAAATTGTATGATTTTTGGAGTAATTTCTTTTAAACCCATTTTTATACATACAAACAAGGAATTCATTTTATTTTAGCGATATACATACATATAATACTTTTGATAGTAAATTGTGGGAAGATCCTTAATCACATAGAAATATTTACATTGAAAAGGCAACAGAGTACATTGAGTACCTATAAACCTAAAGATGGTAAATGATACGACAAAGCAGTTTGCCAAAAAAAAAAGAACGCATCTTAAGTCGATGCTTTTTTCCGATATCCCGTTAAGGACGTGCTCTTGGAAATACTGGTGAGAAAAAACCATACAAATACTTCCAGGTTAATGCTTTATTTATAAATGTCGTCCATTTTTGAGACCGATATTTAACTGGCTCTAAACTTGGCAAAACTAAAACCAATTATTCTTAATTTTTTCTTTTTTATTAAAACAAGAACAGGTAAGATTTTCTTTCCACCATACAGGTTTTTTCTATGCGATTAACGGATTAACGGTTTTTCCACAGTTAACTATCGAAAGTATTATTTTCCTAAATTAAATTTAATGGTCACAGTGGGACACCCTGTATGTATATGCATACTCTAACTCCAGAATTTGGAAAAAAATGCACCAATTTTAAAGAACCAGAAGAAAAAAAAACACCATTGTACACAATATATCCAAAATTCTGCTTTCGGTACATTTTGTATGCCGGAAAATGTGCAAAATATTCCACCAATATCAAAGAACAAGACAAAAAATACACCAATGTACAAAATATATCCAATATTCTGCTTTCGGTACATTTATTATGCTATAAACTGTGCAAAATATACCCCAAGCAGTAAAAAAAATGCACCATTGCGAAAAATATATCCAGTAATTTTTTTTAGTATGTTTAATTTGCTGTAAATAGTGTAAGAAATGTTCAAAACAAAAACAAAATTGTAGTTAGCATTGGAATTCAAGAAAATAAATACATATATTTATTAATATTTAATAAAGTTGTACATACATATGTATACATTCATACATTTTTTCAAAAGAATTTTTGCTTTCATTTGGTTTCGCCTTCAACGGCCGTTTTGTGGTTCAGTATCTAAAGCAGCTTCTTCATCCTCTTCTTCGGTATTTTCACCCAATTTTACATTTTTTTTGAATCCGTTGTAGAATAGCCTCGTTCTGGGATTGAATAAATGATGGTCCTCATCGGATTTGCTTATAAAATCCGAATGAGTTCTTCGTCGACAATCTAATTTAGGAAAGCTCATATACAGTTTCCTGATTGATCAAATTCTCCAATTACATTACATTTTGTAAAACTATTGTATGCAGTGTGTGTCTTGATGCCTGCAAAGTTCAACAATATTAGATATATTAATTGAAGTCAAACTGGATTTTCTACTTACATTTGATAAATGCCCGAGCTGGTGTGTCTGCAATATACGCATTGACCTTGATCAATATTTTTGAGCCGTACGTGCATCTTTCGGCAGTTCAGCTTTTTCTTCACTTCGCAATAAAAGAAGTAGCTCAGACATACGTAGCACAATGTGTTATTTTATATTTAACAGCCCAATCAGCCAATTTACTTCCCGATTTATATTTTCCACAACTTCATCATTATCATCCAAATCTGTTCGAAATTGAGTCTAATAATATTTCATTTGGCCCTACTATAATATTAGGTTCAATAATATAAATCATATTTTCTCGCGATATTGAACAATTTGTAGAGTTTTTGTCTCGAACATAAAAGTTGATTTTCGTCGTTTCAAATAAATTTTGATGATTTTGCTGAATACTACTGGGTTTCACACAGTTTTTTTAATTTTTTTTTAAAAGTTTTTTTCCTACGATACCATTTCAAATAAATGTTGAACTTCGAGCTACCCAATTTTTTTATTTTTTAAAAAAATAAACGCGCGGTGAGTGTAAACAAATGACAGCTGAACTGTGGTAAGCATTTTGTTGACATTATGGTTAGACATTGGTGTAGTTTAGTTTATTTAATCTCCACAAGATTTAAATCTTACACCGAAAAATGATTGCTCATTTAAAATGGTGTATTTTATCTACAAAATTTGGTGTAAAAAATACGTCATTTTTGTTGATTTCAAAATTGGATTTTTTTATGCGCCATTAATGGCATATTAAAAAAACAGCTGCGAATCGGTTTATTTTTTGCATCGCATTGGAACAAAAATGTTGAAATTTTGCACAGAAAAGACAATGGTGTAATTTTTAAACCGGTATATTTTGTCAAATACACCAAAATCTTAAAATTTTCTTCAGTTTTCTCAATTTTACACCAAAATTTAAGAAATTGTACCAAATTATACACCAGTGTGCTACTCGAGAAAGTGATCTCATTTTTAAGAAGGTCGTACAATTTGTTGCTAAAAAAAAATAATTATAATCTTTGTATATATGAACTATAGTATTATCTTTGTAATAACCTATAATATTATCATGGAGCGTGATTTTGTATTGCGAACTCTAGCCTGGTTTTACAGGGGAGAGTAGAATAAGATACAAAACAAGTACAGTAGACTCGCGGTAACAAAAACACCGCCTTACGTGAACACCGGCTAACGTGAACAAAAGTTTTTTTGTGTTGACTACTCTAACGTGAACACGATGAGAAAGCCCTGTAACGTGAACAAATTAAAAATGTATTTAACATAGAAAACATTGCTTTTTTCATTAGCAAATTAAGGAAACTCAAAGTGATTTTAACGCGAGTGATGAATGGTTGCAACGGTTTAAGTTATGGCATGCGTTTCATTAAGATAAGTGGCGAAAAGTTATCTTCTAGACCTGAATTTGTGGACCCCTTCAAGAACAAACTTCAAGCCAAAATTAAGGAGCTAGGTCTATCTCATGATCAAATTTATAATGCAGTTTATAATAACTGATGTCATTGAAGCCCTAAAAAATGACTTTAAAGGACGCTATTAGATTTTTGAATTCAGGTTGGCAACGTCTTCAAGAAGAAACAATTGCAAAATGCTGGACAAATATTTTAAACTCTATAGAAGATAAACAAGACCCTGAAGAAGATATCCCACTAGCTATTTTGAGAGAAAGGATTTCTCTACCAATTCAATCAGAACAAGAACACACAATTGAAATTCTAAATTCAATAAATTTAGTGGTTTGAATCTTTTCTTCCGTCCTATAACATATTTGATTCAAATTGTAAGTCTGTAGGTTAGTTTTTCATTTGCTGAATCCAATGAATGGGTTGAAGATCTTAGAAACACAACCGAAACGAATGAGGATTTAAACAGTGATGGAAGTGAATGTGAGGATATAATTCTGGAAAGACCACATACTAGAATAAATCCTAGTGAAGCAAATAACATTTTCAACAAGGCTTTGGAATGGGCAGAAGATGAAAACATAAACCCAGCAGATATAAGCGTACTTAATCGTCTCCGCGAAAATGCCGTATTCAGTAACCTGCAAAAAAAGAAAATTCAAAAAAAAAATAACGCATTTTTTTTATTAATTTTAACGGATTCTCATTCCTTTTGTAACAAAAAATATTATTATTTACGTATGTAATTTATATATATTTTTTACCATACAAAAAAAAAATAAATAATATGAATTTGAGTTTAAACATGTGTTAAATTTATTTTAAAAATTCAAAGAGGTACACCTTCGTAAACGTGAACAACCCGTAAACATGAACACGCTCGGGTTTTAATAGTTCACGTTACCGCGAGTCTACTGTAGTTAAAAAGAGAATATTTTATTACTAAATTTAGCAGAGACAAATCTATCAATTACTGTCCCTATACTTAAGATGTCGCTACAATCTTTCGTCTTCTTGATAGTACTATAAGTTATATATACAAAGGTATAATCATGGAGCGTGATTTTGTCATATCAACGCTATCCTGGTGATGGCGCACGTTTTTACAGTGGAAAGTAGGATAAGATACAAAACAAGTAGTAAAAAAAATATATTTTATAATTAAATTTAGCAGAGACAAAGCTAACAAGTACTATCGCTATGCTTAAGTTGTCACCCCAATCGTTCGTCTTCATGGTGGTACTATAAGTTTTATATACAAAGGTATAACATAAAAATAAAAATAATTTATAAAATGGTTAAATTTAAGAATTTTTCATGCATTTGTAACTGAAAGAAAAATGTTCAATTAATCGCACCACTAATCATATTGCAATTTTCACGTAATTTAAAACACAAAATATTTAAGATTTTTATTATTTACTTAGGTGATTAACTATTTTTAACAAAATTTTCAATTTTTACAGGGGAGAGTAGAATAAGATACAAAACAAGTACATAGTTAAAAAGAGAATATTTTATTACTAAATTTAGCAGAAACAAATCTATCAATTACTGTCCCTATACTTAAGATGTCGCTACAATCTTTCGTCTTCTTGATAGTAGGGTAAACCGACCAATCATTGGCACCTTAAGGTTACTCACCACTTATTCGGCTTATATAACTTATGGGAATTAAGAAACGACCGTTTTTTTTATTTTTTCTTATTTTTAATTATATTTTTGTTTAGTGAAAAACATTAAATACATTATTTTTTGTTAGAATTAATAAATAATTAATAAAAAGTAAAACAATGTCCTTTTACCAATGATTGGCACCATTTTCCAATCATTGGCACTGAACAAACCAATGATTGGCACATTGATTTTGTTTAATTTTTAAAGTTTATTAAAACCAATAAAAACAAAATAAACAAATAGTATAACTCAATTATATAATTTAATAAATAAAAGGTAATTTATTTTTATAATTATATTTAAGTCTTTTAAGTTACATTATGTTTAAATTAAGGCCGAGGCCCGAGATTAGATAAGATTTTTATTGATTGATAAACAAGTCTATTATCAACCTAAGGAAAATTGATACAAAATTATGAAAATATATAACTTTTTCATTTACCAATGATTGGCACAGTGCATATAGCCAATGATTGGCACTTTTTCTAATGATTGGCATGGCATCCAAAGATTGGTATAGTGCCAATCAACCCAGTGATTGGCACCTCATCCAATGATTGGCATGTGCCAATAAATGGAAATTTGATGGATTTACATTCCTATAGTTGACACCCCTTATAAAAACTATATTTTTAATAAAATATTAAAATAAAAAGAACTAACCTCTTTGTTATAGTTAATTTTTTTATAATAACTGCACTTGACAATGGTTTTAGTCTTAAATTTATTATTAAATTACACTACAATGTCACCACTTTCCTTACGGTTTTCACAAGTTTCACATTAAATTTGGCGCGAACTTGATTCTAAATTTTTAACAGCGTTCTTTTAATTGCTACTAACTTCAGATGCCAAAAGAAATGATGCCAAATCATCAGAAATAGACTAAGGCTAATATTTTTAAAAAGAGTTTATTAGAAAACTTTTAAATGTTATTAATACGAGTAATTTAAACTGTAAGTGCCAATCATTGGGGGGGTGCCAACAATTGGGCAGTTTACCCTACTATAAGTTATATATACAAAGGTATAATCATGGAGCGTGATTTTGTCATGTCAACGCTATCCTGGTGATGGCGCACGTTTTTACAGTGGAAAGTAGGATAAGATACAAAACAAGTAGTAAAAAAAATATATTTTATAATTAAATTTAGCAGAGACAAAGCTAACAAGTACTATCGCTATGCTTAAGTTGTCACCCCAATCGTTCGTCTTCATGGTGGTACTATAAGTTTTATATACAAAGGTATAACATAAAAATAAAAATAATTTATAAAATGGTTAAATTTAAGAATTTTTCATGCATTTGTAACTGAAAGAAAAATGTTCAATTAATCGCACCACTAATCATATTGCAATTTTCACGTAATTTAAAACACAAAATATTTAAGATTTTTATTATTTACTTAGGTGATTAACTATTTTTAACAAAATTTTCAATTTTAAGGGTGATTTGAAACACAAAATATTTCACAAATTCTATTAATTGCTTAGTTGATTAACTATTTTTAACAAGGATGTCAATTTTAACGTGATTTGAAACACAAAAGAAAAATCATAAATTTTTTTGTATGACTCAATTTGCCAGAAAATTGAATGTGTAGCTTGAATTTGCAGTAAGACGGAAATCGATCGCATAAGTTAAAGGAAACTATTACGGTAGCTAAGAGCATGTTGGCAATATTTAAGCTCAGCCTGTGCCAGCTGGTTCCTATGTTTAGAATTCCATAAAATCTTTGTAACGTTTCCTGAAAATATAACCGAAGAAT
The DNA here is from genome assembly GCA_911387755.1 of Chrysotoxum bicinctum. Lineage (NCBI taxonomy): Eukaryota > Metazoa > Arthropoda > Insecta > Diptera > Syrphidae > Chrysotoxum > Chrysotoxum bicinctum. The sequence continues at coordinate 163,923,374 of OU426987.1, forward strand.
TTCTTGTAAAATTGAACAAGCAGCCAGGAAATGGTACGAGTAGATATCTTCATTCTATTTTCTGTTACATAGATTACAAAGCTGGAGCAGGTAATCTCGGTGGCGTATAAAATTGAGGTTTAAAAATTCAACTCTCATTCTAAAAAGAACGTTTTTAACAGATGTTGAATAAATCGTTACGAAAGTAACGTTGATGATTTAAATTTCTGTAGATTAATCTTGATGCAGAAGAAGTTGCTTTCGACAGATTATCTACAAATAATTAATGATCAACGTTAGAAATTAAATCAGCAAACTGGACTTGCCACTCGTCAACATTATTTTTTGAAAAGAACACTTGCACACAATATGACATGCACGCATTAACTGTGGCATTGAAAACTTTGTATTTAGAGGTTAAATCAACATTTTGATGGACTTTGGCCACATTATATTTAGGGCCACTTTAGCTTCGTTACTTTTTTCTTTGAAGTGATTGAGAAATCTTAAATTGTGGGTCAGAAAGACTCCCAAATACTTAAACTCCTGCACAACCTCGATATGTGTCTTACTAATCAGGGTTGCAAATTTTTGAATTAAAAAATCCTTAAGTCATAAGTCTATAGATGACTTGTGAATTAAAAAAAATTTAATTCATAAGATATTTGGTGACTTGAATTAAAAAAAAAATTAATTCACAACCCCCAAAGTGACTTATGAATTAAAAAAATTTAAATCCTAAGATACTAAGTGACTTATGAATTAAAAAAAAATTAAGTCATGAGCAACAAAGTGACTTATGAATTAAAAACAAATTAATTCACCACCTACTAAGTGACTTATGAATTAAAAAAAAATCAAGTCATCAGGGAGTAAGTGACTTATGAATTAAAAAAATTTAAGTCATGAGCAACAAAGTGACTTATGAATTAAAAAAAAATTAATTCACCACCTCTAAGTAACATATGAATTAAAAAAAATCAAGTCATCAGGGAGTAAGTGACTTATGAATTAAAAAAAAATTAATTCACAAGTCAGTTGGTGACTTGTGAATTAAAAAAAATTTAATTCATAAGTTAGTTGGTAGATTGGAAATTTTTAAGCTTGTTTTGACTACATAATTATTTAATTATTAATGAAAGCTTTTGGAGAATTTTTTGGGAGTTGCCGTTTATGCAGTCCCTATAATCCAATTAAATAAAAAGCAATATTGATAAAATCTTTGTGTTGAGCAAATGATGGGTTATCATTATATAAATTTCGTGAGTGCATGTTTTTATGCATATGCCTTTAAATTTTTTGGTTTTCATATTTTACATGAGTTGATTATTTGATATTTTTTTGTAAAATTGTTGTTGAAACTAATTCAATATGTATTTTCAATAAATTGAAAAAAAAAAACACATTCCGTTTTCTTAATTAAGCACTTCGAAACTTTTGGTACCTACTCAGTAAGTATAACATTTAATTTTTATTTTTATTTTTTTTAATAAATTTTTAATTTTGAATATCTTTTTAGCTTTCAAATCTAATTTTTAAATCGTAAGATTATCACTCTAGCTTATAAATTATCCATTTCATAATTTTTCTAATCAGCATTTATCCATTAACTTATGAATTAAATTTTTTTTTAATTCATAGAAGTCTCTAAGTTGATTTTGAATTAAATTTTTTTAATTCATAAGTCACTTGCTGATGATTTGAATTTTTTTAATTCATAAGTCACTTACTTGCTCATGACTTAAATTTTTTTAATTAATAAGTCACTTACTAGGTTGGGAATTAAATATTTTTAATTCATAAGTCACTTAATTGCTGATGATTTGAAGTTTTTTAATTCATAAGTCACTTACTTGCTCGTGACTTGAATTTTTTTAATTCCTAAGTCACTTAGTAGGTTAGGAATTAAAATTTTTTAATTCATAAGTCACTTACTTGCCCATGACTTAAATTTATTTAATTCATAAGTCACTTAGTAGGTTCTGAATTATTTTTTTTTAATTCATAAGTCACTAAGAAGCTTATGATTTAATTTTTTTTAATTCACAAGTCACCAACTGACTTGTGAATTAAATTTTTTTTAATTCATAAGACAGTACCTAGCTGCTGAATTATATTTTTTTAATTCATAAGTCACTCACTAGCTTGTGAATTAAAGCCAAGCTTAAGCTAACAATTGACTTAAGCTTTTGCAACCCTGTTACTAATAGACCAGTTTTCTTCAACATCACTTTGATTAATATGTTAAATAGTTTATTTTATTTTTATTTACTTAAAATAAATCACATGATAAACACGTCTTTTAATTTCTATAGTGGTACGCCTCTATATTGCAGCTCTTTCAGTTTTCCTGGAAGGGATAAATATCTAAAAAAAGAAAGAAATAATAATAAACAGATAGATTAGCTTAATTGAAAAGTTAAATTTTGCAAAATCTTTTCTTTTTCAGTAAAAATAGTTTAATTTCAGGCAAAAAAATAAAAAAGCATAGATTTAACCCGTAAAAAATAGTGTTTTTATTTTAAATAATTAAAATAATTTGAATAATTAATAAAATTTAAAGAAAAAAATGGGTCAGTTAAAAAAAAAGAAGTTATTTCTCAACGGAAAACGATTTACATTTAAATATAACTCTTCTACAAAAAAGAAAATAAAGAAAGACATATGCACCATTTGAAGCATGTTAATCTTGAGTTGAAGAATAACGAGCATTCATCTACATATTTACAACATTCAAGTGAAAATATTTAAAAACAAATTATTGGGGGGTGGCCGTGGCACGATGGTTGTGTGCTCGCCTGTCAACCTCAGGATCACAGGTTCGATCCCTGCCGTCGTCTATGCCGTTTTAATTCCATTAAAACCTTCTAAAAATTGTCATCAATGGGCATTCCGGTTTACTCATTACATGTTGTTCAGGCATAACACTAACAACATGTAATTGAGTTAAACTAGTGCGTAGTGCAAAACAAGGATGAAAACGAATAAAATAATGTGAATTATAAGCGACATAAGAAATAAGACACGGCATTTCTCCGCTTTAGCTCAGCCGCCATCCCTGGAGATAAAAATATCTGAGACAACCACCAACAGTCTCAAAACATCGTGCCACACATCTTTCCTATCCTTCTTTCCCTTCATTAACTTCACGCCCGCGCTGTGTTGAAGCATTTAAAGGGTAATAATAATCCCTTGAGTGCGGGTAGATTATAAAAAAAAAAAAAAAATTCAGTCACATAAGAAGACATACCATATTTCTTCAAAAGATAGAGCTTGTAATTGATGTTTTCTTCTTCTACCTGAGCTTGAATTCTAAGTTTTTTCTTTTCTTGTTCAAGTTTTTTTTTATTTCTTCTCCTTTTTTTCTTTTTAAACTTATAGCAACATCCTCTTTTTGTTGAAGCTTTATTTTGTCCTCCAAATGACGTGTATAGCGACTATGTGCCGCTTTTACATTTGAAATTAAATTTGCAGTTATTTCAACTCTTGCTACTCCTTCAGCTTCTTTAACGCCATCTTAAACTCGCCTCTGAGAAACAAGTGATTCCTCAAGGAGGTTTTCTACTAAACGAGTTTTGTTGATTGAGAATCCACTTTCAACTGAGGCATTGCCATGCGATACAATTGAAATGATTTTGATCACTTTCCAGAGAACTTTATAATTTTCACTCCAAACAAACAAATGAAAATAAAACTCATCAACTCTCTTAGTTGACTCATTCAGCACAAAGTCTTTGTATTCCTGTTCTAGTATTGTTTTCGCATCTGTACATGCATTTGAATAGAATACTGAATCTTTGCCCTTTCAGCGCTTTCATTAACTATTCGGTTGGCATCATATACATGCTGAAGCAAATTTTGAAACCTTTTAGATATTATAAAGATTGTTGTTGTGTAAAATATTTCTGGGGTGTAAGCTTGAGGCGTTTACGATGATACTCGTATCATATTTTAAAGGGCTTCGTTCGTCATTAGTACTCTTCAGCGTTACCGCTGTGCCACTTTAGTGTCAAATTTTTCAGGCTGTGCCACCGAGCCACCACCTTTCAGTCTGTGCCACTTTTTATTCCCCACAAGTAAAACTAAAGTTAGCAATTCACCATGCCATTTTTCCATACCTTTTCATATCTTTCATGCGTACGATAGTTATACCATCAAAGTTTTAAAATTCAACATAACCCACACATTGAAAAAGTGGGTAACATTAAAAATGGTTTGAATAAATACCTATTTTCCGACTTATATGAATTTGTTGCAAAAATTTTAACCTTGCCTCATGGCAGTGCCTGCGCTAAGAGGGTTTTTTCCAAGCTAACTTTGATGAAAAACAAACTCACCAACAGACTAAACACTGAAACTTGCGAAAATATGTTGCCTTCTTTAAATTTAGTAAGCAACTGTGATTTAGCTGAGTGAAGTCCAGATGAGCTCCTCATAAAAAAATATAGGGAAACCATTACAGGAAAGTAAAATGTGCTACGAATTCTTTTAAATTTATTATTTATTCATACTTTGATTTATTTATTTATGTTGAATAATCAATACAAAATGAACTGTTAAATTTTTAGTTTTTAGCTTACGTTGCAATAAACCTTAAAATGATTGTTTAAATTATGTGTTGTCTTCAACTCCTATAAATTCGTTGAGATGAGTGTGAAATTTGTTCCCTTAAGTCAATTTTCATACATATATGGTGTTGTTTTGTTTTTAATTTTAAGTGTCACCTTTTTTTTTCGAGTGCTACTTTTTTTGCCACTTTTCCAAAATATCCTAAGGTAACGCAGACATACTGGTAAGCGAGCTGGAGCAGGCCCTCCAGGCAAAGAAAGCTGAGGTCGACAGGTACCAGCAACACCTAGACAAGTTGAAGAAGGAAATGGAGCCCCTTCTCAGCCAGATAAGGGTGAAAATGCCAGCGCTCCGTCAAAAAGAGGCAGAGGAGAAGGAGGCCCAAAAACAGCTGCAAGCTAAGAAAGCAGCAGAGCGGCAGCAACAAAAACAACAACAACAGCAGCAACAAGTACAACAAGCAACGGACCAGCAGGCGGTAGAGGTTACAAAAAACCACCGCAACAACCACAGCAGCAACAAGCGCAAAAACAACAGCAGCCAAAGCCCGCAAGGAAAACTGCAGGAGCGGAGCAAGGCGCTCAAAAAGTAACAAGAGCAGCAGGCCCATATACTGAGGGCCCATCAACTTCAGCAGCAGCAAGACAGCAGCAGCAGCAGCAGCAGCCAGAACCAGCAGTACAGATACACCAGAAACAGCCACAGCCGAAAAATGAGAAGGTGCCACCAATTAGGACCTTTAAAATCGACCTAAAGGACATAAGACAGGTATGCAAGCGGGCCACAAACGGCCACTTCCTTATTAAAATTATTAATGAAAAAGAAAAAAGGTACTCGGTTCAGTGCTTCTCATTGGCCGAATATAAAGCAACTAAAGAGCTATTGAGGGAAGTTATAGCTGAATTCTTCAGCTTCACGCCTAAAAGCGAAAAAATGAAAATGGTCCTCCTGAAGGGCATAAGTTCCTGCACGGAACCGGAGGCGCTCTTAGATGAGCTCCGTCAGAAAGCCAGCGACGATCTTGAGTTAATCGGGGTCAAGCCATTCACCACGGTGAAGTCAAGACGGGGGGATTACGGGTTGCCAATGTTTCTCGTAACATTATCGCCCCAGAGCAAGGTTGAAAGTCTGAGGAGTATTTTCCGCCTCGACTTCCAGGCTGTACGTTGGGAAACACTAAAAAGAAATAACGACATGCTTCAGTGCATGCGGTGTCAGAGGTTCGGCCATGTCGCAGCCAACAGCGATATGCGGATGCGCTGTATCAAGTGCGCAGAAACCCACATGAGGGGTCAGTTAGGGATTGAGCGGGTTGAAGATTTAACACAGCTCAAGTGTGTCATCTGTGGAAACGAGGGGCACCCCGCTAACTATAGGAGCTGTCCTAAGGTTCAACAAATTAAACAACAACAGGCCAGTCAAAAAGCCGAAGTTCGACAACAAGATTCGTGGACCCTAGCTTTTCTTACGCCCAAATGGCGTCAAGAAATAGGAATACGAGACAGGCCCCGCCAACGGTTGCCCCACAGGCCCCCGTGACTAAGGTGCCAGAGGTGCAGGCCGACATTGTAGCCTTGTTACTGAGCATTCAAGGCCAGCTAGCAGGACTGCAAAGTCAGTTGAAGGAGCAAGGCAAAAGGGTAGACCATCTCTACTCTTTGTTGCCTGGCCTAGTGCAAAATAGACCATAATGGGCGCGCTACCGGAGACGCGCTTAAAAATCCTGGCTGTGAATGTAAATTCACTGGCTACTGAAAGGCCGTCGTATACAAGGGGCGGTTCCTTTCTGGACCTTTTGCTGTACGATACCAGACTGACAATTACAGACAAAGTGGGTAATCACCCTCGAAACTGCTTACAGACAATCGAGTACGACAGTGATCACTACGGACTGGCTGCTGTAATTCAGATTCCGAACGAACGCGTGGAGTTGGAGGAATACGTTGCGGCGTATTCTTACAATTACAGTAAGATGCGCTGGCCTCGTTTCACCAACGCCTTAGCGAGAGAAATTCGTTCGAGTGACATATCGTCACCATATAACAGAAACCTTACAAATACAGAAATCAACCAACATTTACAACAGATGGACGAAACGATTAAACGAACAATGGAACGGACAATACCCAAGTACAAAGAACGCGATCAAATGGACGTCTACAGAAACGCGACCATAGACGCACTACATAGACATAAGAGTGGTATACTGACAAGACTTAAAAACTTATACAGACGATTCACAGACCCGCACAACCTGGAGGTTAGGACACTGAAGTCGTCAATAAAGAATATCAATCAATTGATTAAAGATAACTACAGGTTATCTATCAACAAGTTTTGGGACAACAGGATTTGTTCTGTAAGGTCCAGCGACCCAAGTATGTTTCCTGAAATCAATAAGATATTTAGGAAAAATAATCAAAACGACCTTCCGTGTCTTAAGCTCCAGAGAACAGTAGAGAACACAGACGTACTCCTGACAGCACAAATAGATCCAGAGGAAGCCGTATTGGACGATGACTTCTATATAGTTGAAGATCCGAGGGAGAAGGTGGAGGCGGTAGGAGCTGCGTTTCAGCAAGTGTACAAGGTGAATGCTTGCATTCGTCCGAACCACGACCTGGAAAACAGAGCACTACTGCATCACTTCTATCTTCGAAATGAAATAACGCAATGGCGATCTGAGAACAGCGGTTTCGTGCGGTTCAATGACGACTTATTGGAAAATGCCATAATCGCCGAGCGAATAGGGACAAGTCCCTTGTAAGTGACGAAGATGGATCTCCAGCTCATCTTTAGTTCTATTAAGAATAAGAAGTCAGTGGGTATTGATAGTATATCTAACGTTGTACTAAGACATTTACCGAATGAGGCAATTGACATTTATGCCACACTCTTTAACAATGCGCTGAATAATACATATTATCCAGTGCATTGGAAGACAGCGGTGGTACATCCTCTCCCGAAAAAGAGAAAGGAAAACTCCAATCCGTCCAATCTTCGGTCGATAAGTCTTCTTCCGGGCATCAGTAAGGTTTTCGAAAAGATCATTAATAGGGCTCTGATTAAGTGGGCTGCGGACAACACTATAATTCCGGATAACCAGTTCGGGTTCAAGGCGGGACATGACACTATTCATGCCGCGGCTAAGCTCGTTTCTGATATCCAATGGAATAAGTCAAAACAACAATGCACGGGTGCTGTTTTGGTGGATTTAGAAAAGGCCTTCGACACCGTATGGTTAGCGGGTCTTTATCTGAAACTGAACAGACTTGGCATTAGCAAACCATTGATGTATATACTTTATGATATGCTTAACGGTAGAAAGTTTGTTGTCAAAAAAATCAATGTAACTTCTACCACAACTTTTGAAATCAAAAATGGTCTACAACAGGGAGCGGTTAATTCGCCAATTTTCTTCAGCATTTACACCAGTGATCTGATAGGTAGCCTTCCGAATTCAATAGCGTATGCCGACGATCTAATTGCGTACAAAACGGCCCGAAAGATTGAGGTTATTAGAATTCTCTTACAGCATGACTTTGAGAAGATATTTTCTTTCACCAGGAACATATACCTACCTATAATTTTTTTTTTCTTTTATCTATTATTTTATTATCTATTTTGTTTAAAAATCTGTAAAAACTTTGTATTAAATTTTTTTTTTCTAATTTTTATTCCCTAATTTTTTTCTTAATTTTTAATTTAAAAAAAATCCTAATTTTAATTTTGTTTTTATACTCTTTTTTCACTTTTATTATAATGGATTGCTCTTCTGAAAAGTGTATCGACACCAAGATTGGTGCGCAAACTTTCCCATGTTTTGGTCCTTGCGGTAAATTTTTCCACGCAAAGTGTGTTGGAATTCCCATCTTGACCATTGAGAAAGTTAATAAGTGCGAAGGTGTTTATTGGTTTTGTAAGACCTGTCGAAAAATATCTATCTCTTCATTAGCTTTCAAAATGTCGACTTATAAAGCTGACATACTAAAGCTATCAAACAGTTTTGATAGCCTTTTTACTACCTTTCAGTCAACTGTCGCAAATTTACAACTGTACGAAGGCCCAATCAATTGGTCTGTTGCTTCTACCTCTACCGATAGTAGGGTAGGTAGGTTGGAGTGGCTGTCTAGTTGTTGTTGACTCACTTAGACCTCAAGGGTCCGTTGTGATACCACTAAAGAAGTTACTCATGGGAGAGTAATGAATTTAAACAAACCATTTCGTGCTTTTAATAAAGTTAGAGAGACATTTTGTGTCGATTGTTGCCAGTTCACTGGTATTATCGAAGAAGGGGTTACCGAGATAATTATTCCTTCTATTGGAGAGTGCTGGACATGTACATAGAAGGTGTTGGACTGTCTCCTCTTCCTCCTCGTCCATGCAGCTTCTACAGAAGTCATTTGTGTAGACTCCTAGCCTCAAAGCATGTCTACCTATGAGGCAGTGTCCTGTTATAACTCCTATTGTAGAGCTTATATTTTGTCTGCTCAGGGAGATCAAACCTTTTGACCGTTTTAGGTCTATGCTTGGCCATATTTGTTTAGTTGCCAGACAGGTGGTACCCTGTGACCATCTAGCATTTGTTGATTCTAGAGCATATTGTTTGAGAAGATGTTTGCATGTAGCAAGTGGTGTTCCTATGTTATGTTTTTGTCTAACAGTAGGCAGAAGTGTTCCGTTTTTGGCGAGCTCATCGGCCTTGCAATTTCCCGGAATGTCTCTGTGGCCCGGCACCCAAATAAGGTGAATATTAAACTGTTCTGTCATCTCATTCAGAGATGATCGACAATCGTGGACCAATTGAGAGTTTGTGGAGACAGACGCGAGAGATTTCAGGGCGGCCTGGCTGTCCGAGAAGATCCGTATATCCTTGCAAGATATAACGTTTTCTTTGAGCCAGGATAGTGCCTCTTTAATCGCCATTACTTCTGCCTGGAATACTGAATACTGAATACTGAAAGACTGAGATTAAGTTGTTTTGAATAGATGCCACTTCCAACGCCGTAATCGGTCTTAGAACCGTCTGTATAGAAGTGTACAGCATTGTCTTCCAGGGGTCTCTCTTCTTCCCAAGATGATCTTGAAGGGATGGAAACCAGGAAGTTGTTATCGAATACCATTTTTGGGGTGGTATAGTCTAAGCGATCTGGGATAGATCTGAAGTTGTCTAAGATGGTTGTATGACCAGTGTTGTTACTGATCCATTGAGAGGTGGCTCTAAGTCTCACGCATGAGTTGGCTGCCACCATTTTGGAGAAGATGTCAAGAGGTGTTAGGTTTAAAAGCACTTCCAGGGCTGCAGTTGGTGTCGAGCGAAGTGCTCCTGTGATGCACATACCTGCTGACCGCTGGACTTTGATGAGTTTATTTAGATTTACCATCTTGTCCAGTGCGGTCCACCATATGACAACTCCATAAATGAGTATCGGTCTAATAACCGAGGTGTATAGCCAATGGGTTATTTTTGGGGAGAAGCCCCATTTCGATCCTATTGCCTTTTTACAAGTGAAAAGCGCTACGGTAGCCTTTTTTACTCTTTCATCAATATTTGCCTTCCAATTTAGTTTTTTGTCTAAAATGAGGCCTAAATATTTGGCTTGGTCGGAAAAGCTTAATGGTATTCCTTTAATCTTGGGTGGGTTAATCTGAGGAATTTTGTACCTTCTCGTAAAGAGTACTAATTCTGTTTTATGTGGATTGGCGTCCAAGCCACACTGCTTAGCCCACTTTGTTAGCCTGTTTAAGGCATTTTGTAGGAGTTCTGAGAGAACTTGGGGATGTTTCCCAGATACAGATATTGCAACATCGTCAGCATAGGCAATCACCTTGAAACCCTCTGCTTCCATTGATGTTAGCAGTTCGTTTACTACCATGTTCCATAAGAGAGGCGAAAGGACCCCACCTTGGGGGGTACCTCGATTCACCGATCTGGTGGTAGTAAAACTTCTCATGCTGGAAGTTATTGTCCTGCTTTTGAGCATGAGACTTATAAGATCAATGAGTGGTTTCTCTAATTCCAGCTTGTTCATTGCTGTTGTGATCGCCTGGTAGCTGACGTTGTTGAAAGCTCCTTCGATATCTAGGAAAGCTACTAGATTATATTCTTTGTATTTGAGGGAATATTCAATACCACGTACCAGCGAATGAAGTGCTGTTTCTACTGATTTTCCCTTAGAGTACGCATGTTGAGCTGTGGAAATGAGACATGGTTTTAAGTTATGTCTGATGTGAATTTCAATCAATCTTTCCAAGGTTTTAAGAAGGAAGGATGATAGGCTGATTGGTCGTAGATCTTTAGGGCTAACGTGAGAGGGTTTCCCTGCTTTAGGAATGAAGACTACTTTTGCCATTCTCCAGGCTTTAGGAATATATCTCAACCTTACGCAGCTCGTCAGAATGATTTCTAATGGTGGAATGATCATGTCAGAGCATTTTTGTAGTTCGGCCGGAATGATTCCGTCTGGTCCTGGAGATTTATATGGATCAAAGCTGTCTAAAGCCCATTGCAGTTTTTCCCGCGTTATTAGATCAACTGTGTCGCTTGTAGCGGTTTGAGACTCTGATGTTGAGTTGTAAAGTATATTAGAGCTACCTGGAAAGTGGGTGTCTAATAACAGATTAAGAGATTCTTCATCTGTGGTAGTCCATGTGCCTGCATCTGTCGTTAAAGCACTAGGTATAGTTGGACTTTTTGAGAGAATTTTCCTGAGTCTTGAGGCTTCTGAAGTATTTTCTATTTTTCCACAGAAGTTTCTCCAAGAAGACCTCTTGCTCTTCCTTAATTCTTTTTTATATTACCTTAGAGCTTGTTTATATAAGTCCCAATCAGAGGGGGATCTAGTGTATTTAGATCTATTAAAGAGTTTGCGACAGCTCTTCCTGAATGGTTCTAGATCTTTGTGCCACCAATGAGGTTTCTTTTTACCCTTTATAATGGTAATAGGGCATGAAGTCCTCATTGATTCGTTAAGGGCTTCGGTGAGATGATTTACCAAGAGGTCTAGTTCATCTTTGGTGGAGGAGCTTTTAAGAAGGTTGTGGTCAAGCAGTTGTGCGAGTACCTCCCTATATCGTTCCCAGTTATTGTTACGGTGATTGCGAAATCCCGTAGATGTATTTGCCACATCACTGAGATCAAACTGAATGTATCTGTGATCAGAGTAGGAATTCTCTTTTGAGACATACCAGTTTGAAATCAGGTTATGGATCGAGTCAGAGGTAAGTGTAATATCAAGTACCTCTTTCCTGTTCTTGGTTACAAATGTAGGTTCATTACCAATATTATTAATGAGTAGATTAGTGCTTAGTATGTAATCAAATAAGGACTCACCTCTCTCATTTATGTCAGAGCTACCCCATACCGTGTGATGGGCGTTAGCGTCCATACCGATTAGGAGACCCACTTTCTTCGATTGTGCGTCCGCAATTGCCTTCCTTAAGGTGTTTCCTGGAACTGGGCTGTCGTGGCCAAGGTAGGAGGATATGAGCCAGTAGGTGGCTTTATCCGTTGTTAGGACAGCGGTGGTAGTGTCCTTGTCGCTGTAATTGGGGAGTAAAAATACATTTAAGTCTTTTTTTACTAATATGCATGACCTTGGTTCACCTTTCTCCGATGCATATATTAGAGTATAACCAGGAGTCCTGAGGCCCCTGATGATGGAGTTAGAGACCCACGGCTCCTGTATCAAGACGATGTCCTCTTTGTTGCTATGCAGTCGGAGTACCAGGTTATTCGTGGCCATGATGGCGTGATGGAGATTAATCTGAACTAATCGCAGCATTGCTACTTTTAGCCAGATCAACCTCCACCACTGTTTTGTCGGCGTTTTCATCGTCTGAGGAGGAATGAAGTAGGATTTCCTCACTCAGAGTGTTGCCTAAGGTCGAGTCTTCAGTATCCATGTCGGAATTGCTGTCGACTATGGAATTAGCCTCCGCGTCGGATGGCTTGTTCGGGGCTTTGGAGATCGGTGGTTCCTCGTGTGGTGTTGCATCGACCTCCATTATTTGGGGTTGTGAAGCGTTTCCTTCCGCTGAAGGGGCTTCTGTGGGGGGCGCGTTAAGCGAATCTTCATCTTTTTTATAGATGCGAACTGTGACTTCGTCGAAACCATACCTAATCACGCCTTCGGTCGCGGCCAGTGGAGCTAGCGATTCCCTATTGATCACCAAGAGAGCTGATCTATAGCGACCCACTGTCTCCTTCTCAACCTTTGGGACTTTCCAGTCGTGAGTAGGCAGGCTTGGATTGCTGGTTTTGATTAATTTCAAAATCATATCTGGGCAGTTATGTAGAGCCGGGACCATTATACGTGCTCTTGGTCGGCAAGGGATATTCTCCCTTGTAACAACTTCGAGCTTGGCACCCGGCCAGACTTCTGGCAAGCCATTGACAGCAGCCCTGTACAGATCGAAAGATCTCTGATCTCCACAGGCGATGAGTTTGATACGATTTTGGTACCATCCTGCATCGGCTGTGTCAGGGAGAGGTCCCGGATTCTCCTCGATGACAGATAAAAATCTGAAACAAAGGTGAGCCTTGACGTCTGCCCTATTGAGGAGTTATAACAATTCGGCGACCCAACTCAACCTTAGCTAATCACCATCCTGCCAAAAACGCACAGAACTACTGTGGTGATCATTGCCCGCCTGGCACCCACTAGGAGGGTTTGAATGAGGATACTATCTACCGATAGTAAGATAACGAATTATAATGACTCCGTTTCCTTGCCAGCTATTGCCCTGTCTCACGTCTTCAGCCGGAAACTTCAATCAAAGACATAATCGACTATTTAAAAGACTTCGACATTGATGTTAAAAAACTTAAATGCCAAAAGATTAATAAAGCATGTAGTCCGTTTGCGTCCTTCAGACTAACAACGGAATTTTGTTTGTATGAAAAGATAATGTGTTCTGAACTCTGGCCTGAAAATGTCATTGTAAGAGAATTTAAAACTAAGACCTCGCAAGTTAAAAATGTACAAAAACCTTCACAAAACTGAATCGCCTGTCCCTTTATTATCAAAATGTTAGGGGACTTCGGTCGAAAACTCAAAAATTTCTTTTAGCATCTCATGCATCTGATTTCGATGTAATTGTGTTAACAGAAACTTGGCTGAACTCAACATTTCTAAATAATGAACTATTTTCCACCGATTTTGTGGTGTACCGTAAAGATAGATATTCTGATCCCTTAGCTTCCGTGGGTGGTGGAATTATCATTGCTGTGCGAAGCGTTTTTCATAGCTGTATATTCCCAATCCCTAATACTGACTCAGTTGATATTATTTGTGTTAAAGTATGTATCAGAAATAAATTCCTTTACATAATAAATATGTACATTCCTCCAAAAAGCCCATTGGAAATATATAATATTGCTTCAAATGTCATTAACTATATTTCTGATACTTGCGATCCTCTTGACGATGTTCTTCTTGCAGGAGACTTTAATCTTCCCGACCTAGAATGGACTCTTTCTGATGACGAAATATGTTTAATACCAACCAACGTCTCTTCTCCGCAGGAAGCGTTTGTTGACAATGTGATATCTTGTGACTTACAGCAAGTGAGCTGTATAAAAAATAGTATTTCTCGACAGTTAGATCTGATATTTGTTACTAACCCTTGTAATTGTGTTGTTGAACTATGTCCAATTCCCATGACGAAAGTTGATAGCTTCCATCCCCCACTTTCTGTTTTGATTTCCCATGCTCACACAACTGATTATGACTTTGTTAGTGGCTCTCTTGAATTTGACTTTGACTTACTTTTGAATGGGAGCATTGATGTGATGGTTTCCAATTTCTACTTAAGTATCTTTGAATGTTTCATTGCATCTGTACCTGTAAAAAAATCGAGGCACTCGGCCCTAACAACACCCCCCTGGTACACTCATGAGCTTCGTAGTCTACGTAACTTAAGAAATAGAACATGGAAAAAGTACCTAATATCTAATAAATTGGATGATTACAATAGTTATTTATCGTTATATGAAGAATTCCAATCATTATGCAGAATCCTCTATGATTCTTATATGTTAAAAATGCGGTCTTCACTTCTTGTTGACCCCAAACTTTTTTTGAAATTTGTTAATAGCAAGAAAAAATCTGACGGATATCCATCTACTATGAAGTACTTGGATGAAACCAACAACAACCCTCTTGTTATTTGCAATATGTTTTCTTCCTTCTTTAAAGTTTCGTTTTGTGATGATGATTTTGAACCTTGTGAGAGTAATTTTACTCATTTGAATAGCTTTTCTCAAAGCTCAATGAGTGATATTGTTATCACAGTTGAGGATGTATTAGACCATCTTTCGGGCTTAGACCACGACACGTCCAGTGGACCTGTAGTGATCGTACCTGGCAACACCGAAATAAATAATAAATAAAACTCAACGAACAATGGTTGCCTTCCGGCATCGCGACTATGCACAACTTCATTCAGTTACTACCAACCTGTTGAAGAAGACAGTCGTCGTCCGCACCGCCGTCCGCCATTAACTTAAATTCATATTAAAGTGTAGTCATATAAGTATAGCTAATCAAATTAATAAAAATTAAAATTAATTGTATAAGTACCACCGAGTTTTGTTTTCTTTATTGGCTACCACAATTGGTGACCCTGACGGCGGCGGCGGTGCACAGAGTGCAAGTTTGGCAGCGACCAAAGTGCCTACACACGTGCACAGAAAATTTGTACGAGCCATCACCATCACCACCGACGATCGGGTTAATTTGTAGCCACCATTTTCGGAGCCACCGAAACCTTTTACCGGAGCAGCAAGTAATCGACGGCATCGTACGCCACCAAAATCATCGACCACCACGGTGTGTTGCCATATAATTGCCACCAAAACCTTCCACCGGAGCGTCAAGTAAACGACAGAATTGTACGCCACCAAAATCATCCACCACCAGCAAAAGTAAAAGGACGTCATCGACCATCACCAAATTCTCCTAAGAACAAGCAAATACGTCACGTCATCCAAGTCACGTTATCCACGTCAACGTCAGCATCAAACATCAGCCTCATTACCTAATTCTTCTTCGCCGCCAATATCGTTTAACGACGTCATCAAAGTTCGAGAGTCGAACTCCGAACGATAATTTATGCATGTGTGCATGTATGCACATTATCAACCACCGTTGTCAAGACCGTGTCGTCATCGATTTTATATTCTGAGGAAGAACACCACAATCAAAGGAAAATACAACACAAATATGTACATCTGTATAGAAGACAACATACAAAATCAAAAGAAGGACGGACAAAAAGAAAAATCACGAACAGCAGGAGGTCAAGTCCACAGCAGTAATAGCAACGACGGATATTATTTTAAAGAGGTACCTAACTAAATGTTTTGGATAAATTAATAGAAAATTCATTCTTATCGTTTTCATTGAATTAAATTGAATTGTAAACTCAACTAAATTTCAAGAATAATTTTAAATTTTATAAGTAGGTACCTAAAGTTTAACAATAAATCTAAGATTCATCTTAAAGTAGTTCATTTTAGTTTAGTATACATTGATTCTTTCTCATTTTTTTAGTTGTTTAAGATTATTATAGATATCATATTTTGATTTTTCTTGTGTGATAATGACGGGGGGCGGTAATAATGGGGGCGATGATAATGAAGGCATAGAAAATAAGGAACAAGAGCAAGTTAAGAAAACCGAAATCACAGTCGATTCGAACGCCGCCGGCAGTCAAGCCTCGATGGTTGACGATGTATTAGAGCCCCGCGAGGCATTTAGTATTACATTACCACCTTTTTGGGAAAAAGCGCCCAGTTCATGGTTTTTAATTGTGGAAGCACAATTTTCGGTGAAGAAAATTAGAAAAGATGAAAGTAAGTTTGCTCATACGGTTTCCGCGCTGCCAGTTGAAACTATCAACAGCGTTTTAGATATTTTAACAGCACCACCCGCGACTGATAAATATGCAACGTTACGTGATGCTTTAATCAAACGACATTCGCTCTCAGAACAAAAACGTTTGGAGGGTTTGTTAGCCGCGGAGGATCTCGGTGATAGGAAACCTTCAGACTTATACCGCCACATGCTATCGATAGCAGGTACAATTAGCGGAGTAAATGATTGTCTAATACTATCCTTATGGACGCGAAAACTTCCCACCGCTGTGTCGATTCCTCTGGCCATTACTGAAGATCAACCATTAGCAAAAAGATTAGAATTGGCAGATAAGATTTTCGAATGCACGAGACAGGGTGCATCGATTAATGCAGTGAGCAGTAGGGAGATTTTAGAAACAAGTAGGGAATCAGATTTCGATTTAGAAACGGCTAAACGTGAGATAGAAAGACTTAAAAATATGGTAAGAAAATTAGAAGAGCGTAGCCGGAGTAGAGATAGGAATAATTTTTCGAGGAATAGGAGCCTTTCCCAGAGAAGCTTTTTGCGTGGAAAACTTTGCGACGATCTTTTAAATTTCCGTTTACTTTAGCCTCGGTTAGCAAGCCAATTATAGGTGCAGATTTTTTAAGAAAATTTAATTTATTGGTGGATTTAAAACAAAAGAAGCTTATTGATAGCACAACGAAGCTATCAACATTAGGAGAAATAACGAATATTAACACTCCTTCTCCTCGAATTTTCTCAATCAATGGTCGATTTGGTCAATTGCTTAGTAAATTTCCTACTTTAGTTAGCGCTCCCAATTATTCATTTCCGGTGAAGCATAATATAAAACATTATATAATAACAAAAGGTCCACCTCCGTTCACTAATCCGCTCCCATCCTCGTCAGCTAGACAGTGCAAAATACAAAGCTGCGTTGAAAGAGTTTCAACACATGGTTGAGTTAGGCATCTGCCAGCCATCTTCTTCGCCCACTTGCTCTCCATTACATATGGTGCCCAAAAAAGAACCTGGCGATTGGCGTCCTTGTGGGGATTTTCGCAGATTGAATGCGATAACTCAGCCCGATAGGCATCCGATATCCCATATACAGCATTTTGCAAGAAATATGTTTGGATGCACAGTTTTTAGCAAAATAGATCTTGTCCGAGCAGTGCCGGATTAAGCCAGCGCGGGGCCTGTAGCAAATTCTATCAAGGGGCCCTTAGACTGTTTTAGGTTAGGCACTTATCAAGTTTATGGTATTAAATAAAACAAAACTGTTACAAACAAACTTTTCTTGATTTAATTTGGGAAAATTTATAAATAATGCTGTTGATATTGACTTCTCGGAGTAAATCATGTTCAATATTCATTAAAGTGAGGAGATTAAGACGTTGTTGGCTCATCGTGTTCCTCAATTGATTTTCAACCCGTTTTATTGTTGAGAAAGATCGTTTACCACTGCAGTTGGTGATCATAAGAGACAAATAAATGCGCAAAGCAATTTCAACGTTCGGGAAACAAGATTGTAAAGAATTATTTATCAACAGCTTGTAAACCTGCATTTCCAGAGCCTCATGATTCCTGCTGTCAATAATACCAGCCACATCAGAATTGAGCATTGAAGCGAATTGCACTAATTCGTTGCCCAGACTGTCCTCCAAATCATCTGCGTAAGCACTTACTATGGTTGCAGATTTTTAATTTCTTCTGGTGGAAGAGATTTTATATGAAGGTTTTTATAATACAAATTCTATATACTACTGAAATAAATCAGCCAAGTAGAAGACTTAGCACTATTAATGGACTTGTTGAAATATTGATTCAAAATAGTTTTATGGCTTTTAGTCCTCAAAAAATGGCGTTTCGTCCGGGTGATCGCACATGAACTCATCAGTTGGCTGTGAGGACCTTGTCAATACGCAATTTTTATTGAATTCAGTTCATCTTACATTGATTTTTTGACAAAAATCCAATGTGAACTATATCCAACCAAGATTAAAATTGTAATCATTAACGTTGAAATATTTTGCTATTTTCAACAAATTCAACAATTCCATTAATAGTGCTAAGTCTTCTACTAGGCTAATTTATTTCAGTAGTATATATAGAATTTGTATTATAAAAACCTTCATATAGAATCAATGCTCGGCCACGGGCAAAATATTTCAACGTTTATGATTACAATTTTAATCTTGGTTGGATATAGTTCACATTGGATTTTTGTCAAAAAATCAATGTAAGATGAACTGAATTCAATAAAAATTGCGTATTGATTAGGTCCAAACAGCCAACTGAAGAGTCCATGTGCGATCACCCGGACGAAACGCCAGTTTTTGTGGACTAAAGGCCAAAAAAGCTATTTTGAATCAGGAAGAGATTTTAGCTCTCGGAATATTCCGAAAATGCCAGCAATTTTATGATAACTGTTCATATACGTTTACCTAAAGCAGTGAGTACGTTATAAATGGTGACAATAAATACCTGAATTTCATACCGTTGTCCAATTTGCGTTTGGTGCGGTGCGAAACATGATTTTTGGTAAGACCAGCAGATAGAAAAATAAAATTTTAGTTGATCATTTTGATCCAAATATTTTCTTCTTCTTAATTGTGACTAAATCTAATATGTAAATAATACTTTTTTATGGTCAAAAAAGGTTGGTGCGCGGGGCCCCCAAACGCGCGGGGCCCGTAGCATTTGCTACTCTTGCTTCGTGGCTAATCCGGCACTGTGTCCGAGCATATCACAACATCCCGGTAGCTTGTGAAGACATTCACAAAACAGCGATTACGACACCTTTCGGTATGTTCGAATTTCAGCGCATGCCTTACGGCCTCCGAAATGCGGCTCAAACATTCCAAAGGTTAATGAATTTCGTGTTGAGGGGATTGGAAAATTTTACATGGATTTATATTGATGATCTTATAATAGCAAGCAAAAATATAGAAGAGCATGAGAAACATTTATGCCTCGTTTTTCAAAAATTATCTGATTTCGATCTTAAGATCCAAGTCAATAAATGCGTTTTCGGAGTACCGGAATTAGATTTCTTAGGTCATAAGATCAATAAAAACGGTATCTTACCAGCAGAAGAAAGAGTCGAGGCAATTAAAAATTTTCCTTCACCAACTTCGATTAAACAGCTCCAAAGATTTATAGGCATGGTTAATTATTATAATCGTTTCGTAAAGAATTTAGCGAATATGCTGGCGCCTCTTTATGATCATCTCAATATACTTTTAAAAACAAAGCCCAAAAAGTTTTCTTGGACAGAAAAATGTGAAAATCAGTTAAACATGATAAAAAATGCATTAGCAACGGCAACGCTTTTAAACTTTCCATCTGAAAATCCACAGCAAAGGCTCACAGTAGATGCCTCAAACATTGCTGTAGGAGCCGTTTTAGAACAATCAGTCAAAAATCATTTGGGATGGAGACCCCTAGCTTTTTATTCAAAAAAACTCAGTAAATCGGAAACTAGTTATTCTGCTTTTGATAGGGAATTGTTAGCCATTTACGTTTCAATCAAGCATTTTAGACACTTTCTTGAGGGATATGAGTTCTCAGTTTACACTGATCATAAACCCCTAACTCAAGCAATGCATTCTAAAACAGAACGTAGCCCTAGACAAGCGAGACAATTGGACTATATCTCACAGTTCACTTCTTCCATTAGACACATAAAAGGATAAGATAATGTTGTAGCCGACGCATTATCGCGCATAGGCACAGTTGATAATATAGATAAATTCTTCGACTTACCTACTTTAGTACGTTTGCAAACCATCGATACCGAACTTAAAGAATTATTAGAAAGAAAATCAGATTCAAAATTCAAACTGAAGCAATGTGCATTTCCTACCATAAAAGAACTGATTTGGTGCGATATAAGCACAAAAGAGGTTAGACCTTTCATACCCAGAGAACTGAGGGAGGAAGTTTTTCGGTCATTCCATACCCTTGCTCACCCAGGGGTAAGAGCATCTCGCAAGCTTGTCACGGAAAGATACTTTTGGCCGAAAATGAACTCAGATATTAAGAATTGGGTAGAAAATTGCATTCAATGCCAAAAATCTAAAATACAACGGCATACAAAAAGTAAATTGATGGAAATTCCTACACCAAATGCAAGATTTGAACATATCCACATGGACATAGTCGGACCACTTCCCTCGTCGAATGGCTATACACACATTCTCACGATAATCGACCGTTTCACTAGGTGGCCTGAGGCGTATCCTCTGAAAGACACTCTCACTTCCACCATTGCTACAACGTTTGTTAAAGAATTCATTTGTCGATTCGGTGTACCACTGCGTCTTACGACGGATCAGGGAAGCCAGTTTGAGTCAAGAATGTTTCGACAACTCAATCAATTATTAGGTACCCACCGCATCAGAACCACAGCCTACCATCCCCAGTCAAACGGTATGGTAGAAAGGTTTCACAGACAGTTGAAGGCATCCTTGATGTGTAAAGAAAGTGGAGAGAAATGGAGTGATGATCTCCCAATAATCTTGCTAGGAATACGTAGTGCTTTTAAACCAGACATTGAGTACTCTCCAGCTGAATTAGTATACGGTCAGCCGCTCAAATTACCTGCAGAGTTTTGTTCTTCAGAAAGTGATGACAAAGGAATCGATCCGGAAGGGATAGTTAAAATTTTAAGAGAAAAAATTAATCGTTTCCGACCGACTCCTTCGCGGCTACCTAATTCTACAACCTATTTTCCAAAACCTTTAAACGATTGCGAATGGGTTTTCAGGCGCGTAGATGCGGTTCGCCTTGGTCTTAAACCGCCATATGAGGGCCCGTTTAAAGTAATAAAAAGACTTCGGAAAAGTTTTATTATTAGCGTGCGCGGAAAAAACATTAATGTGGGAATCGATCGGTTAAAACCGGCACACATCGCAAACGAACGCGAAGTTCAAAATAAAAAAAAAGAGTAAAATTTCGAATATAATTCTTAAGTCGTTACACTTGAAGGGGGGTACTGTAGTGATCGTACCTGGCAACACCGAAATAAATAATAAATAAAACTCAACGAACAATGGTTGCCTTCCGGCATCGCGACTATGCACAACTTCATTCAGTTACTACCAACCAGTTGAAGAAGACAGTCGTCGTCCGCACCGCCGTCCGCCATTAACTTAAATTCATATTAAAGTGTAGTCATATAAGTATAGCTAATAAAATTAATAAAAATTAAAATTAATTGTATAAGTACCACCGAGTTTCCTTCCCGTGAATTTGACCTTGACGCGGTGGGAAGGCTTACGTCCTGTTTTTCTACCCCAGCAATCCAGCTGCGGTAGCAGAGACAACAAACAAAATTCAAAACAACTAATGAACCATGAATAAAGCTACAGAAAAAGAAAAAATTCGAACGGGGATATACGTTCAAATGTCGGCAGGAGTCGCGACTGCCGGCACGGGCTTGGCCTCTAACGAGGATAAGTCGCCAGCGACTATGACAGCTTTAGCAGGTGAAGCGGCTATCAAGCCTGACACAGTTTGCGGAACAACTGTTAAGACAGGGTCCGCGGGCTGTGGCGGGACTGATAAGCTACGGTCTATTGGTAGTGCTACCAACAAACCCAAACCCCACTTCAGTGGTAAGGCACCCTTGAGAAAAGGGTCTGCTGCAACCACTACGGCCAGGGACAGTACGTCCAGTAAGCCCCACTTCAGTGGTAAGGCGCCCTTGAGAAAAGGGTCTGCTGTAACCACTATGGTCAGTGGTAGTACTACCAATAAACCTCATTTCAGTGGTAAGGCGCCCTTGAAAAAAGGGTCTGCTATAACCACTACGAGACATCCCCTATCGCAAAGCGTTCGCGAATTGCGGAATGCTAAGAGGATCATCAAAAGACTAGGTGATAAACTAGAAACTAATGGTGACTCTAAGCAGGAAGCATCGCTAGCATGGGCCAAAAGCGTCATTGCTAGACAGCAAGATGCTGAGACCAGCGGCGACTCCACGTCAAAGCGACAAAGGTCCATTGAGGGAACCACTTCGGAACCCAAGCGCCCGAAAGTGCAGAAGACCAGCACGGCATCAACTGCGTTAAGGAAGGATTATCTTTCTTTTAGCGATGCGCTAAAATCAAATATAATAGTTGCAGTCATCGACAGAAGCGATATCGATGGCAAGATCTCAGTAGATCGCTGGGCAGTGGTAACAAGAGAGCTCTCGGTACGCTACCTGGACATCATGAAAGCCAATCCAGGACCACCCCCAGTTATTAGAGATAACGGCTGGCACCGAGGCCAAGTAAAGCTTATCTCTTGTGGAGATCAGAGATCTTGCGATCTATATAAGCTTGCTGTCAGCAAGTTAGGTGAGATCTGGACAGGCGCGAAGCTTGAGGTTGTTGCTAGAGAGCAAATCCCTACAAGGCCAAGGGCTCGCACCTGGATTCCAGAGGAACCTTCTCGACCGGATACAATCCTTAAAATCATACAAAGCAGTAATCCAAACCTGCCCACTCATAACTGGAAAGTTGCGAAAGTGGAGGAACCAAAGGGCGCTTCAAGATCTGCAATTATTGTAGTGAATAAAGAGTCCTTGGCTCCTCTACTGGCAACCAAAGGTGTGATTGGGTATGGATTTTCTTCGATTACTTTGAAAGTATATAAAAAAGACGAGGGTAACACCGTTCCTCCACAACAAATAGGTACTTCCACAGTCGAAGAATCTGCGGTAGACATCGACCCAGCAATGGAAATTGATGCTCCCAGCAGCTCTGAGACTGAAGTGAAGACCACAAACATCGCCGAAAAGGCTCCAGAAAATGTCGACAGTCTCTCCGAGAAGGAAGCTGAAGACTCCGTGAGGAAGGTCCATCTGAGTGAAGACGAACCCATTGGCTCGGACTCTGAAGCCGAGCTACTGGATTCGTCCTCTGAATCGGAAGACCTGAATCTAACCATGTTGGGGGTTGGTCTGGATGAGTGTAGCCAAAATGCTGCAACTACTTCAGATTAACCTTCAACATTCCATCAAGGCTTCGGCCTCACTTCTTCTCCGTCTGCACAAGAACCGAGAGGATATAGTCCTGATCCAAGAACCATGGATTGCCAAATCTGGAATTCAGGGACTCAGGACTCCTGGTTACTACTTGCTGTATGCATCGGACAAAGGTGAACCCAGATCCTGCATATTAGTTAAAAGTAGTTCTAATGTATATTTACTCCCTGATTTCAGCGATCGAGATATAACCGCCGCCAGAATGCACACCAATAATGGAACGTACTGGATAGTGTCGGCATATCTTGGCCACGACAACCCTGGCCCTCCTGGCGATACGCTCAAGAGGATCATCGCTGAGGCAAAAAGGCAAAATATCAGCCTCCTTATTGGGTGTGATGCTAATGCCCATCACACTGTTTGGGGAAGTACGGACATAAACGATAGAGGTGAGTCTCTTTTTGATTATATTCTTAGTACTAACCTTGTAGTCAGTAACATCGGTAATGAACCTACCTTTGTTACCAGAAACCGACAAGAAGTGCTAGACATCACTCTTGTCTCTGACACTATATATCAAATGATAACGAATTGGAAAGTATCAGAGGAACACTCATTCTCAGACCATAGATACATTCAATTCAGTTTAAATGATGTACCCACCAAACGGCCAGTTTTTCGTAATTATAGGAAAACAAACTGGCAAACGTATAGAGATATACTGGAAAGATCGCTTACAGCCGAATCTCTAGATATCCCCTCCAACACCTCAGATCTAGATAACAAAGTCAAGGATCTGACACTAATCCTGAACAATGCAATGAATATTTCTTGTCCTCTTCTTCAAGTTAGAGGAAAAAAGAAACCTTATTGGTGGAATTCAGGATTAGAACCGCTCAGGAAAAGTTGCAGAAAACTCTTCAATCGAGCTAAATACACAAAAGAATCCTCAGATTGGGACTTATATAAAGAATCCTTAAAGATTTATAAGAAACAATTGAGGACAAGCAAAAGATCTTCATGGCGGAACTTCTGTAATAAAATAGAAGATACTTCTGAAGCATCCAGATTGAGGAAAATCCTCTCAACAAATCCAGTCATGCCAAGCTCTTTGAAAATGTCAAATGGCTCCTGGACAAATTCATGTGAAGAATCACTCAATTTGCTACTTGACACTCACTTCCCAGGTAGCTCGCAAAACATTTGCAACATTAACTCATTAGAGTCAAATAACAAAGGTATAAAGATCCGAGGGTTAATAACAAGGGACAAACTAAAATGGGCAATTAACAGCTTCGATCCATATAAATCGGCAGGACCAGACGGCATAATACCAGCCGAACTGCAAGTTGCTTTAGACATTATCTTACCCACATTAGAGATAATAATGAACAGTTGTCTAAACCTGGTTCATATTCCCCGTATATGGAGAGAAGTCAAAGTAGTCTTTATACCCAAAGCTGGTAAATGCTCCCACGTTACGCCCAAGGACCTAAGACCTATCAGTCTATCGTCATTTCTTCTCAAGACACTGGAACGATTGATTGACATTCATCTGCGTAGTGCTATAAAACCAAACCTTTTTTCTACAGCACAACACGCTTACTGCAAGGGAAAATCAGTAGAAACTGCGCTACACACCTTGGTACGCGCAATCGAATACTCCCTAGATCACAAAGAATACACTCTAGTTGCATTCCTAGATATAGAAGGCGCCTTCAACAATGTCGACAGCGCTGCAATAGCGAAGACACTGCAGAATCTCAATGTGGATAGCTCACTTGGTAACCTTATAAATTTCATGCTGAAAAGCAGAATTATAAATGCGGAACTAGGTAGCTTTACTACAAGAAGGTCAGTCAGTAGAGGAACCCCACAAGGTGGAGTCCTATCCCCACTTCTATGGAACATGGTAGTTAATGATCTGCTAATAGACCTAGAAGAAGAGGGATTCAAAGTGATTGCATACGCTGACGATATTGCCATTGCCGTATCAGGAAAGCACCCTCAAGTTTTAACAGAACTTATACAAACCGCTCTCAACAAGCTACTAAAATGGACAGATCGATGTGGCTTAGGTGTTAACCCCCACAAGACTGAACTAGTCCTCTTCACAAGGAAATACAAAATTCCTCAACTAGACCCTCCATCGATTAAAGGTGTTCCACTCACTTTCTCAGATCAAGCTAAATACCTGGGTCTTATTTTAGACAAAAAGTTAAGTTGGAAACCTAATATACAGGAAAGAGTAAAGAAAGCCACGGTAGCTCTCTTTTCTTGCAAAAAAGCCGTAGGGAACAAGTGGGGCCTGTCTCCACAAATTACTCACTGGCTATACACTGCGGTCATTAGACCGATACTTACTTACGGGGTGACCGTATGGTGGACGGCCTTAGATAAAGCGACTAATCGCGATAAACTAAGCAGAGTTCAACGTTCTGCGTGTATGTGCATCAGCGGAGCTCTCCGTTCGACACCTTCCGCTGCACTAGACATATTACTCAACCTGACACCCCTAGATATTTACAGTAAACAAATAGCCGCGAGCACAGCCATACGTCTCAAAGCCATCTCTCAATGGACCAATAACTCTATTGGCCACACCACCATTCTGAATTTATTCGGAACTCTACCAAGTCACTCTGACTACATCACTCCCTCTTTGGTCTTCGATAAAAACTTTGAAGTCACCATTACCTCAAGGTCAGCTTGGGAGGAAGGGACTTTGGCAGATAATAAATCAGTGAACTTTTTTACAGATGGATCGAAGACTGAAAACGGAGTGGGTGGTGGAGTGTACTCAGATGGACTAAATCTTAGTCTCTCCTTCCGCCTACCAAACCATTGTAGCGTATTCCAAGCGGAAATTCTGGCGATAAAGGAAGTATTGTCCTGGCTTAAAGAAAACGTGATATCTAACACGGATATCCGTATCTTCTCAGACAGTCAGGCTGCTTTGAAATCCCTAGCATCAGTCTCTGTAAACTCCATTACAGCCCAAGACTGTCGTTCGTCTCTAATGGAGATGGCCAAACAGTTTAACATTCACCTATTCTGGGTGCCGGGTCACAGGGACATTCCGGGGAATTGTAAAGCCGACGAACTCGCCAGAATTGGAACGGAAATGCCTATCTTACCCGAAAAGGCAAATATAGGTATGCCCATAGCTACAAGTAAACTTATGCTGAAACGAATCGCTCTGGAACAATCGAATACAAGATGGCTTAATAGTACCACTTGTATGGCGACCAAGCGGATCTGGCCTAAACTGGATCTGAAACGGTCAAGATGTCTATTGTCCCTCAGTAGATCTCAGATCAGCTCCGTCATAGGTGTCATAACTGGACACTGTCTCATAGGTAGACACGCCGCACGTCTCGGTGTGCTATCAAACGATTTCTGCAGGAGTTGCTTGGACGAAGAGGAAGAGGAGACAATCCCACACCTTCTTTGTACATGCCCTGCTCTCTCTTACAGACGCAAACTTCATCTAGGAGAACATTTCTATAATGAACCAAGCGATCTAATAGACAAAGACATTAAAAGTCTCCTTCGCTTCATCAGAAGCTCCAAATGGTTTTAACTAATAGGAAACCTTTTTTGTTCCCTATTAGATCGTGGTATCACAATGGACCTCCAATGGTCTAAGTGTGTCAGACGCTTTAATGACAGCCACTTTAACCTAACCTAACCTAACCACCGAGTTTTGTTTTCTTTATTGGCTACCACAGACCTGATGGAATTCCGGCGTATATTTTAAAAAATTTTTACAAACCTCTGGCAAGACCCCTAACGTTTTTATTTCAAAACTCCCTAAAACAAGCTGTTTTCCCTAAAATTTGGAAAAATTCATTCATTATACCAATTCACAAAAAAGGAAATCGCGGTGATATTTCTAATTATAGACCAATATCCAAACTTTCTTGCTTACCGAAACTATTCGAAGCTATCATATTTAAGATTTTTTATTTCAGCTCCAAACCGAGCAACATGGGTTTATGAAAAAGAAATCTACTATTACTAATCTCGTTGAATTCACGTCGTTTACAAATAAAACTATCGAGGATGGTCATCAAGTTGACTGTATTTATACAGATTTCAGTAAGGCCTTCGACAAGTAGTCTCATAGTCTAATTTTATTTAAGCTTTCATCTCTTGGATTCCCTTCTGCATTCGTTCAATGGATCAGGTCTTATTTGAAGGGAAGGACATACCAAGTTCTTTTTAGAGGAATCGTTTCTGATCCAATTAATGCTGACTCTGGTGTTCCACAAGGTAGTCACCTTGGTCCACTTCTTTTCATAGTATCATTCAATGATGTTGTTTAAATTGTAAAATCATGTAGGGTTCTTATCTACGCAGATGATATTAAATTATTTAAAATCATCAGAAGCCAATCCGATTGTGTTTCTCTTCAAAATGACATAAATATGTTTTCTAAATGGTGCTCATATAACAATCTTTTTCTAAATGTTTCAAAGTGCCAATCAATGTCCTTCTTTAGAAGAAAAAACCCAATATGTTACAATTACAGCATAAATCAAGCCATTCTAAGTAAGGTAGAAACAACATGCGACCTGGGCGTTCACTTCTCGCAAAATCTAGACTTTTCACTCCACATTGAGAAAATTGTCAGTAAAGCAAACTCAATGCTTGGATTTATTAATCGTTGGAGTAAGGAATTTTCTTGTAGTCTTGTAACATCTTCGTTGTACAACACCTTTGTTCGTCCCCAATTAGAATATGCTAGTTCTGTATGGTCGCCACTTTACTCAATACACATTGATCGAATCGAATCTGTCCAACGTAAATATGTACGCTTCGCATTAAGTCATGTGACGTTAACAATCAAAACGGTGCTAAAGGCACTTTTTTCAAAATATGGAGTGTGGTATACCAAAATTTGCGTATTGAAGAGAGCTATAGAATGATGGAAAAATTGTATTTCAAAACGGGCTGTTTTAGAAGTTATTACTATTTTAATGTTTTTAACAATCAAATGGGTGCTATTTTTCATACAATGCTTGTAATTTTCAAAACAGCTCTATTTTTCTCTAAATGAAATCAAATAGATAGGATTGTTTTTCAAAAGGAGCTAAATAATTTTGGGCGCTAAAATTGTTGACACTTATAAAAGGATCTTTAGTTTACCTATCGTATTCTTTGTTATCATTGTTTAATAAGTTTTAATGAATTCCAATAAAAATAACTTTTCCTTACTTAAATGTTCTCTTCTTTTTTAAATTTACAGGCATTTGAGAATCAAAATTTAAGAAACTTATTTTCAAAACGCGCTAAATATATTTTTAACAAACAAAACTGCCTAAAAAAAAAACATTTCACTAAAGGACGAAAATAAAAGGTCCCTTTAGTATTTTTATTGGTCAATCTAATGAAAAAGACTTCTACAAATTTTACAAAATTTACTGCATTAAATTATCTTAAATATTTTAGGAATTATAGTTTTCCACCCTTTTGCTCGGTTTCATGTTCATTTTTTTTTAGCCTCTGTTTGATTGTTAACGTCACTCATCTTAATTGGAGTGACCCAAATCATCTTCCTCCATACAGCAGTCGCCTTCTTCTTTTAAACATGAATTATCTAGAAAAACGCCGGAAAGTCAGCGATGTTATGTTTTTACACCAGCTCTTGGTTGGTTCCATAGATTCACCGGTTCTTCTAGGACAAATTCATTTTAAAGCTAGAAGCCACAGTTCTCGGAACTCTGAAATTTTTCAAATAGACTTCCACCGTACCAATTATGGTCTCAATGAGCCTTTGACACGTATGAAACATGAGGCTAATATAAACCATGATGTTTTCGATTTAAGTTACTCAAAGCTTACACTTAAGCACAGGTTGTATGGGCGTTCTCATTAAGTATTGGAAACTACTCGTAACGTTATTGTTTTTATAGCAAGTAGTATTTGACTTGTAGTTATTTTTGTAGCTACAGATAGTAGATTAATATTTATTATTTCTTTGTTTGTCATATTTGTTCGTTTTTTAGTAGTGTTAGGCCGTGGTTACGGCCAACGCTAGTAAGCTAGTGCGCTAGTCCGCGCTAGTAAATCTAATGTTTGGATTATCAATAACGTGGTCATAGATCACGCTAGCTGCTTTAACGCTAGTAAAAGAGTGCGCGCTAGTCCTAGCTAGTAAGCTAGTAGATCAAAACTCATTTGATTTTCAAGCTTACTAGCGCGAACAGTGTTTTAGTTTTTTCGGAATGGACATCCAATTATTGGTAAGTAAAGTAAAAAAAGGGAATTCTTGTAGGATGTAAGGTCCTACAAAAATAAAAAAAACTATAAAAAAAGCATGGAACGATTAATAATTACAAATACAAGTTATTTATTCATTTATATTCAGTTTTTTTTTTATTTTTAACATAGGCATGAAAAACATAATATTAGATTCTGCAATCAATTTTTGTATTCATTGTTTAAATAAAAATATTCCATATAAATATTGCGAGTATTGTTTTCTGCGAAGCTGTAATTTTTAGCAGAAGTTGAGGCTACAGATTCGGCAGCTGGACTTTGTCTATGTACATTCAATAAAAGACATCTGTCTACGACTTCAATATGGATGATAATATTATGCAATAAACAAACGGTCTTAGCGATAACCTTTGCTACGTCAACACTTGTTTCTTTCTCTTTTGTTAATATATGCCACTTTCCAGCATTCAATAACTTTACTTTTTTTTTGGATAATGTTCATTGAAAGCCCGCTTCATCTCCTAATAAGACAAAAGGGATGCAACCTACACAATTCGGAAATCCCCACCGGGTATAAAATTTATTTGCAAATTCCTTTAATTGCTTTTCACATGGACGTGGCAAATGTTTTTTTTAAAAAATCTGTTCCAAATTGCTGTGCACACATTTTTTACCATACCAGAAATTGTGCTCTGTTCCATTCTGTAGCTGAAGGCCAAACTTCAATACGATGCGCCAGTAGCTAGATATCTTCAAAGGAATTAAAGATGCTAAATTTAAAATTATACATTTTTTAGGAAAACTGAAAACGAGTCCTTTTGGGTATAAATATCTGAGCTTACTGACTAATTATGATAAAATGAGGAATTTTTTTTATGAATTATATTTAATTTTTTGTATAACTACTTTATTGTTAACTTATAAATGGGCACAATAGATCTCCAGGTCGCAGTGCAATAACCCCCCAGTACAACTTATAAATAGGTCAAACAAAATTTCTAAGAATTCATATTTATTTGTGTATGCTTTAAAAGCCCTTTGTGCCATAAATCGAGCTTTGGTTTTAAATCAAACGTGACTTGCTTGCTGGACTTTAGCATAACCTTTGAGCATAAATTGGTTGAGCCAATACTTTAAATTAAGAGTCTTCAAAAGAAAATGTATATACATACTCGTACATTCAAAACAAGCATGTATGTATATTTTCTGTAAATTTGACTATATAAAAGCGATATAAATATAGCGTTTTGATATTCTTATCAAATTATTCACACTCGTGAATGTAGAAAATACCTCCTAATAATACAACACCTTACTTATAACTCAACACATTTTTTGGGACCATCAGACTACACTTTTCGCAAGGTTCTTGATGCCCTGAATTCGACCTCAAAATTGTTTAATAATTTAAGGATTTTGAGATAGTATAACCGAAAAGTGCAAAAAATTGTTTTTTTTTCACATGTTTTAGGTAAAATTAAAGTACGAAATAATTTTCCAAAAAACTCGTTATAGACTTCTGAAAGTAGTAATCTTCTTCCTAAATATTCATAAACGATTTTTTTAAAATCTTTAATTCCTTTCGGAGAATTGCCAAAAACGGTATTTTTGAACTTTCAGTTCTGTATACATATCTCAGTGATGGAACAATTGTTAAGGTCTTAATTTAAGTCCACAAGATAAACATATTTTGCTTACCACACCGCAGGGTAATGAAAAGTCTTTCTGTAGATATAATTGATGGTTTCGCTTCTTGAGTTTGAATGATTGGATATATTTCTTTCAAAATGTAGTCAAAAGTTTTTGTGGATATTATGTGGTACTCAAAAACTTTTGTTTGTCCTTCCTCAAACATTCATATAAACGGTGAAACTCGCCATGCTTCCAGCCAGCGGTCAGAAAAAGTACGATGTGATGGCTCCTTGTTTTAATAAAACAATCTCGAATTCTTTTCGTGAAAGTGACATTTTTTAAGACATAAAGAACCAATTGATATTAAAACCGACCTCACGCCACGTTCAAATTAGTACCATTTGAAGGTTTTTAAAATGTCTTTAACAAGACATACATATATGTATATGTAAATAAATAAATTCTATAAATTGTCCACTCTTTTCTCTTCCCAAATTAATAACCTGATGATGCTCTCAAAATAAACAATACGATGAAATACCAACTAGTGCAAATGGAACTAGCTTGAACGAACGTCCACGATTTTCTTACTAGCGCACTAGCTCAAAATAGCGAGAACTAGCGTGGGCTAGCGCACTAGCTTACTAGCGTTGGCCGTAACCCCGGCCTTAGGCTATATGTATGTCAGGCACGAGGCGTGATTTTTTCGATAGCGGA
Organism: Chrysotoxum bicinctum; assembly: GCA_911387755.1. Lineage (NCBI taxonomy): Eukaryota > Metazoa > Arthropoda > Insecta > Diptera > Syrphidae > Chrysotoxum > Chrysotoxum bicinctum. The sequence goes on from OU426987.1 coordinate 163,955,336, forward strand.
AGCACTGATCATAAAACCAAAAATGAAATACCTTTGAGATCCAACCTTTTAAATTCCACTTTATGGTAATACACATAAAATAATATACATAAATAATATATTACAGTAAAGTCTTATTAAAAAAAAAGCTTAATGCCTTGCGCAAAGATTTATCCTTTTTCTTTTAAGGCAAAATTATCTAAGTACGATTTCATAAGAACTAAGCTACGAGTAGATAACCTTTCTTGTCCACATTTATTTCTAAAAAAAATATTTAATTCTCTTAAAACATGAATATGATCTCTCTACAGATGCCATTATTAAGGGATATTAAAAATCTTAAGATTCCTTGAAGTTTTTTTTGATTTAAAATTCTCATAATTGAAAATAACCTTTAGTTATATTTCTGCTGGAATGTCAAGAAACCTCAGATATGAATATAAGAAATACTATTTTTGACCACTTTTTTTATAATAACAAAAAATAAACAGAAAACAGGTGGATTGTATTTATCGCCTGGAAACTGAAAATAAATGTCCAGAAGTCGGAAACAATTTTATTCCGGACTCCGTTGGCTAGAGCTCCGCGGGATTCGCGCAAGAATTGACGCAAGATGGTCATCGTTGATCCTCGCGGGCAGCGATTAGCGAGCAAAAGTGTAGTGAAGTAACTCGGTATGTGGTTGGATCAGTATCTGTATTTCGACAGACATATAGGTGCTGCGCTGGCCAGGGCCAGAGGAGCCTTCGGTCTGACGAAACGACGGTTTTACAGCGGTCGGCTTGACCCCAGAGTGAAGGTCATTTGCTACATGGCCCTGATACGGCCTATGATCGTTTCAGGTTGTCCAGTGTGGTTCAACGTTGCTCCATCTCAGATGGAGAGAATTCGGGTGTTCGAGCGGCAGTTTCTTCGACGCTGTACTGGTTTGCATCGGACACCCGAATCTTCTCATGTTCACTATTATCCGAACGAGGCTCTACACAACGGGGCTCGGATCAACAGAGTTGACAATTTCGTGATAAAACTTATTCAGGGTCACATTGCGAGGGCTATGACTTTGACCAATAATTTGATTTTCGGGGCGTTCTACCCAAACGACGAATATTTTGAAAATGTACGCTTGAGCGGCTTCATTCCACCAGAGGCATTCCTCTATTTAGATAGATGCGGTCTGATACAGGATAGATTGGCAGTACCGCTAATCTACCACGTCAGACGAAGAACCATGGACCGGCGGCTCCTATACACTCGGGACGTCGTGGCACAAGACGGAGAAGAGCTCCTTCGGTTCAGTAGGGAAAACTGATAGGGTGAAGCAGGAGAACCAGTTTTGATGGCTTCAATCAACACTCGATAATGGTAAGTCAGGGTGGGGTGTTAGAGCCGTGGCCGGCTTGCATACCTGTTTTTTATTCTCAGGTTTAGTTTTAAGTAGAATAGGCACAGTGGTACCTTAACGAAATACGGAAAAAAAAAGATAAAGATAAAGATACAGATACAGATACAGATATAAATCATAAACATAAATGTTGCTGCTCGCAATAAATTAAATTTGGTTGTTTCTTGCCAAACACCCAACACATCACACTATAATATTTTTTGTTAAATTCTAGCACCATATAGCAACTTCAATGTCAATGCCAAGGCCAATCATTGCACTTGTACAAAGCATCATCAGTCATCACCTTCATCATCGGCCGCTCCGGAATAGCGGTAGTTGCGACCGAATTTTACGACTAGGTCAAATACAGTTGCCCTAGCACAGAAGTAATAATCTACAGACACCATCAACATCGCCCGAATAGCGGTGGTTGCGACCGAAGACATTGACTTAGTTTAAATTATCAATGCTGAAGCAATAACAACAACAAGTGGTGTATATATGCATAGATAGACATGGCATTTGTATAAAGGCCTATAATATGTGAGCAGAGGACACAGTCCATTACTATTCGTCATCGACGCACATTGGAAATCCTAATAAAGAATTATTTTTTGCAATTTGGTTGTTTTTTCATTTTCAAATACTTTTCGGAAATTTTGCTAAATATTCGGCTAAAAAGCTAGCCGCATCATAAAGGTCCTTCGAGCCGGATAACAATCAGTATATTGTGAAATATGTCGCATAATTTATATTAAATTAATTCGGGAAAAATTTGAACTTTACTTTGAGTAATGAGTGATAGCAAGTAGACGTGCGTTAGTAAGCAGCTAGTAAAAGTGAATTTCTTAGCATATAATTACGTGCCAATCAATAGAAGTTGTTAAGACTTGCCTCATTTGAACTTAATCTGTATCGAAATACATTGCAGTGAACTTTTAAGTACTTTTACACTGATATTTTGTTTTCTTTTTTAATTTTGTTGTGTTTGAAACCAAATTTGAGTCTTATATTCCTTTGTTGCTCTTGACAGTCCTAAGTTGAGTGAATTTTATATTATTTGCCCCTTCACACCAACAAAATACTAATATGTCAAGACGTACCGGTAAAGCGACAAATACACCTGCATCTTCAAGCACACCATCAAGCAGTAAGCTTTATCAGTCACCATCACTTAAGCCAACACATGAGGACAGTACAGGGGATATATGGACCAGATTGGAGAAGGCACTTCTTAAGCAAAGTGAGTCGATTACATCTTCTCTTAGCTTAAAAATTTCGGAGTCCGAACAGAGGTTGTCCAAAAAAATTGATGACGAAATCGCCACTCTTAAATACTCAATTGATGACATGGTCAAGAGAGTTGAAATAATTGAAACACAGTTGAGTGCCATAGACACTATAAAACGCGAAAATGACCAATTAAAACAACAATTAAACCAACACAGCGAAACCATTAATAAAATTTTAACACGCTTGGAACAAACTAAAGAAAAATACCAACAAAAAGAAATAAGTAGCGACGCGCTGCTTCAAGGTGTTCCTTGTTTACCTAACGAAAATTTAAAATTGATGTTTAATCACATGTGTGTACATGTTGCTGGTTTTCAACCGCCTTCGCTCAAAAGCATTTTCCGTTTAAAAACACAAAACAACAAATATCCACATGCACCAATTGTAATAAAATTCTTGTCACCGACTGACAAAAGCACGGTTCTCCGATCAATTGCTAATTACCGAATCTCATCGCAACAACCACTGCGACTTCGAGATTTCGGGTTCGATGACAATGACAACGCCTGTGTGGTTTTCATTCATGAATGTTTAACGGTAAAAAATCGCTCTCTATTACAAAGTGCAATCAAATTCAAAAGAGAACACAAATTATTTTCCGTTTTTACAATGCGTGGACTTGTCCATATTAAAAAAAATAATAAAAATGAGAAACCAATCTTAATTACTAATGCTGAGGATTTGGCTGCTGCTGCTGCTGGTCTGACGACAACAAATGAAGCTGATTGCGAAGATTAAGTAGAGAAAACGATAATCATCATTTGTCTTCTTCAACAATTACTTCTTTTCAATTCTTTTCAAACCTTTTTAAATCCTCTTTTGCATTTAAATTTTTCTTTTTATTTTTTTTTGTTCTTTTTATTTTTTTTTGTTTATATTATTTAATTTATTAATAATTTGCTTTACTTTTCTTATACATTATTGTAATGCATTTAATAATGAAACTTAACTTTGTCTTTTTTAAGTTTTTCTTTTTTTTTGAATCATGTACAATTTGCCTTTTATTTTTATTTATCTTTGAGTTCGAGCCTTCGTTTTTTGTCAGGTCGAGTTTTTCTATCGATGATACATTCTATGTCACTTGTGTGAAGGGATGCTTTATTAGTAGCCAATTGTTTTTAGTTTCTATTAATGGTTGGCCCTAATATAGTAAGCAATAATGGGAACTCCACAACTGCTGGTAATAATGATATCTCACGTAGTATGATTAATATTTTGTGTAGTCAGCGTACTGGTCTTCAGGTGTGTTGTATTAATGCTCAGAGCTTACTTCCGAAAATCGATGAATTTAGGTATTTGTTTGCAGATTCTAAGGTCGATGTTGTGTATGTGACTGAAACATGGTTTCGGCCAGAAATAAATGACGCTTTGTATGACTTAAGAGGTTTCAAACTGTTTAGACGGGACAGAGTTGGTAGAATTGGGGGTGGAGTAGCTATTTATGTACGCTGTGGACTAAAGCCAGAATTCGTGTGTGAATCTCTACCTAGTGATGATGTCAATTTTGTCTTTGTTAAAATTACTTGCAAGGACAACAAAATTGTATTAGGCTGCGCTTACAGACCTAACAAACATGTAAATACTACATCATTATTAACTAAGTTAGATGAGTTGACAAATGTATCACCATATATTATACTAGGAGGGGACTTCAATAGCAATCTGATTTTAGAATCTACACTCGCTGATGACTTGAAAGCTCTCAGCTTGTATCCAGTGAATACAGCAACTCCAACACACTTCACCAAGGAATCAAGTACCCTGCTTGATGTATTTTTTGTAAGCCACTTAAATAAAGTTCTTCAGTTTGATCAACTATCTGCACCGTGTTTCTCACATCACGATCTGTTGCAAATTACTTTTCAGTGTGAGCCTATAGTTTCTAGTAACCATTACAGCTTTAGGGATTTTAAAAACATTAATTACAATCGTTTAGAACATGATCTACAATCAATTGATTTTTCTCAAGTCTCAAGAATGCTATCTGTTGATGACCAAGTTGAATTCATTCAGGATAATTTAAATTTTCTTTTTGATGTTCACGTTCCTATCAAAACAAAACTTTTTAGGTACAAGGACCATCCATGGTTTACTAACAATATAAAAATGTTGATTAATCAACGCAATATGGCGTATAAAACATGGAAACGTTTTAGACTGCAAATATTTTGGAAAACTTATACTGACCTAAGAAATAAAGTTGTGTTTGAGATCAGAGAATCAAAAAAACGCTATTACTCTTCTCGATTAAATCCCTCTCTTGCTGGTCATAAGCTTTGGAAAAATCTAAGGGATATAGGTGTTGGAAAACATATTAATAATTCAGATAATAATATTAACTGTGATCAACTGAATGAAAAGTTTATATCTCTCTCATCGTTCGAACAAAACCATAGCTCTATCTTCTTAAATTTGGAAACTAACAGCGTATCTTCTAATGGTTTTAGTTTTTCCAACGTGACTGAGGAGGATGTTCTTAGGTTCTGCCTATCTATAAAATCTAATTCAGTGGGTTTTGATGAAATTCATCCGGTGTTTTTAAAGGCAACCCTTCCCTACACTTTGAAACCCATTACCCACCTCTTCAATACTGTTTTAATGACTGGAGTGTTCCCTGCAAATTGGAAACGAGCTAAAATCATTCCAATACCAAAAAATCGTAATGAGTACCGACCAATAGCTATCTTACCTTATTTATCGAAAGTTCTTGAGAAAATCATAAACAGACAGATTAGACTTAACTTAGATCAAAATGACATGCTATGTCCAAATCAATCTGGATTTCGTCCAGGTCACAGCTGCACGACAGCTCTTATAAACGTTGTCGAAGAAATAAGAGAGAGTGTTGACAACAACTGCGTCACTTTCCTCACACTCCTAGACTTCTCGAAGGCATTTGACACCGTCGACCACCATATCTTATGCACTAAATTAAGGGATAAATTCCAGTGTTTCATCTTCAGTAAAACTTATTTCTTCGTATTTATCTTCAAGGTATCAAGCAGTGGTTGCTAACAATCAAACGTCATCCTTCCTTCGACTAGGCCGTGGTGTGCCTCAAGGATCAATTTTAGGACCTCTTCTATTTTCAATGTATATAAATGAGCTCCCGTCTCTAGGTTTCAATTCGTCCTTTCATATGTATGCTGACGACGTTCAGCTTCGATATAGCTGTCCTCTTGGTTTAATTGAAAATGGAGCTTCGGAGATAAATGAAGACTTAACTAAGGTTCAACTTTGGTCACAATTAAATGGACTATGCTTAAATCCAGGCAAGACCAAATGCTTGATTATTTCCAGAAATCCATTAGATACAGTTTATTTTCCTTCATTACTGCTCAACAACATTCCCATCCAGTTTGTCGAATCAGCAAAAAACCTAGGAGTAGTGTTTAACAGAACCCTTACCTGGACAAACCACATAAATATGATCATCGGAAGATTGTATGGAGGCTTAAGAATGTTATGGACCACTCAAAAAATTACACCAATTAAAACAAGAATGATACTTGCCAAATCACTTCTCATTCCCCTATTACTATATGGTTGTGAAATTTTTAGTAATTGTGATTTCAGGGACAAAAGGAAGCTTAACGTTGTCTATAATAGTGTGGCAAGGTATGTTTTCGGTCTGCGCAGGTATGACCATATTTCCGCATACTCTAAAATTATACATGGTGTCTCTCTTGATAATTTATTTGCTTTAAGAACTCTAATACTCTAATACTTTTTATCATTCAATTTTATATAAATACATAGTATACTATTACTGAACTTTGCACTAGTTTAAAAGATGTTGTATCTTAATGTGTAAGGAATTGCTATAAATAAATGAAATGAAAAATGAAATGAAAAAAATGAAACTTGTAAAATTGTGAACAATCGTAAATTGATCAATCGCTATTATGGCAAACGAGAACCAAAAAAAATGGGATGAGTCGTGTGAAACGGAATTAAAGGCTCTCCGATCTCAACGAGCTGTCATCCTTGGACAGCAAACTAAAGCTAAAAACTTTCTGTCCACTAATTTGAGTTCTCTTAATCGCTTTCAGGTTGAAACCAAATTGCAGGTGCTCGAGACCCAGAACATCAACTTCGAGAAGGTGCAATCCCATATCGAACGTCTTGACGAAGAAGAACTTAATAGTGGTAAGAGAGATGGTTTCGAAGAGACATATTACAATCTTCGTTCAGATATGCTCCAACATCTGGATACCTTTTCGGCACCAAATAGCACCATCGCACCCAATAACACCACCATCTCGCATAAATCACTTTTGTTTGGGAAGATTTTTGGTCAAAACATTAGCGAACGGCACTTAGACGATGTTGTTTTTATAACATAAAATACGCCATGTAAAACTCCATTTTGCTTAAATACGAATATGAAAATATCTGTAGTTAGTTTTAATTCAATATTAAACATGAAATATTATTATTTTGTCTTGAATAACGTTATAATTTAAAGTTCAATTGAAGTAGATAGTTCTGTTTTTATTAAGTAATAATACTAGATGTCCAAGGTTTCTATGACCAAAAACGTAATTCAGGCCAAGAGCCAAGAGATGGCCTCTGGGACTGATATCCATTTTTACAGTAGTATAACTCTTATGTCGGTAGTGAGAAGTGGAACCATATTCATTAGCGTTTGTATAGAAATTTCATTCGACTAGCAGTCCATATATAATATGTATGTATGTCAATGGTATATACACTCTATAGTATTCTTATGTAATACGATTTTGAGGTATTACATGTGGCCGTAGATGTTGCAAAATGGCTTAACTTTTGCTCCAAAACTGACCAAAATAAACAGGGAAAATAAAAAATAGACAGGGATAATAAGAAATCTTATTGGAAAATTGGTTTTCGTTTTTAATCCCCGTATGGCTTCATGCAAACAGTCTATGCCACTGACAGGATGATGATGCCAATGAGGGGATGATCTTGGTGGTTGGTCTGCTTTGATTATTTCACAAATATTTTGTTTCGTTTTCTTTATAGTCCAGTCATTTTAGGCATTTTAAACCCCAATCTGCGGAAAAATTCCTAGTGAGCTGAATTTTTGTATACACCGTTATTACGGCATTATAATGAAGATGTGAAAAATCGACATTGATATCGTGCCGGCTAAAAAAGTTATAGGGGTCAAAAGGTCAGAAAAATCAGTTTTTCGCAAATATCTCGCGATCTATTGCTCAGAAGTCAATAAAGGTTATAATAAAAATTATTTGTCGTAAAATTGTCTACAAAAAATGTCTTTTGCATTTTTCTGTAAAATTAACCGTTTTCGGAGTAGAGCGCTGAGAAAGCGAATATATTATGACGATGTACTCGTTTCCTCATCACCTTCGAGGTAGAATGCAGTGCGCGTTTTTTTTTACATGTTTTCCCCCGTAGGCATAATCCATGATATATAATCAGAGTTTTTTTTTTTATTTACGAGTGAATAATTTTTTATTTGAATACAGAAAAATACAAAAAAATTAACTTTAGTATATAATTTTTTTTTATCATTCATTGTCGATATCTTCAGGATGCAGGTGCTTGAATGAATGCGAGCCTAATGTAAAATAGGTATGTATGGTATGTATTTGATTATCTTTAGGTATGTATTGTGAGTTTTACGTATTTTGCCTTGCAATATCTTGGGTAGATTGTTTTCTTCTGGCTTTTTTTATTAAATTTTCAAATCACTAGATAATAGGCGTTTTGTTTTGCAAGTTCATAAGGAATTGTAAAAACTAAGCGATTTATATGTAAATACAATACCTACTTAAGTCTATACAGACTTAGCTAAGTCCAGATAATTTTCGATACTTAATCTAAGACCCGTAATGCCAAAATAATATTATCTATATTGTTACGCACACCACCGACACAGAGCTTTATACAGCGCCATCTGTATGGAAGGAACAAAAAGCTCTTTTCCAATGTCATATGTATTTCCCCTTATTCAAACTATCTAGAACATTCTAAGACGAAAACCTTCGCAAATTGGTTTCGAGAACAACCAACTTGAGTATATAAGGAGTGCAAAATAGACGACCTGAAAACGCTCAATGAAACAACGACTTTTTGGAACGGCATCCTCGACGACCGACGGCAGCGCTGGCTTGCTTGACTGTATAGAAGAAAAGAAATTGCCTGACGATGTGACGACTAAGCATGGAGAGGCGGGTGACAGTCGCACTGGAAAATGACAAGGACGGTGTGAAGGCTGCGCTAAATAATAAATTAAATAACAGTCATTTTAATTTTGGTAGTTCGACATTCTCTACGATAAACGGATTGAAGGATGAGGTTTAAAAAAAAAAAAAAAAATCAGAGAGAAGTTGCCGGAGTTAAATAAAATAGAGCCACGCGATTAAATTTTAGCATCTCCTCCGCCACCAGCCGTTTCGCCAGCCTCAGCAGCGCCATTATCGATAGCACAACCACCGGCCCATCATCAGCTGCAGATAATGCAACAGCAAGGACTGTTGCCGACATCTGAGTTCTCAGCAAATACATCTTTAGTTCATCCATCAGGTCAGCGAACAGCTTCAAGATTATTTCAACAACAGCAACAGCATCTCCTGCAACAAAATCTACAGCTTAAGCAGAAGAGTCTTGTAATGCCGGTTGTTACACAAGGTGCAATGGTGTCCCGACCGAATGTACTTACTTCAATTGCTTCAACTAACCATACCACTATATTTGCCACTCGAGATTCCAATGAAAACGCCGGGGAAAATGTGCAACAGAAAATCTACCTTAAACAACAGATATGTCATTATGTCTAGCACAATACTGGTAATCAAATTGTTATTTATTTATTTTATTTAGCGCGATCTGCGTACTAGGCTTATAGCTGGAAATAGCTACTCCTCACAGAAACTTATTGAGGATAAAATTCAATAATCCAAAACAAAACTTGCAACACTAACACCGGATGAAAAATAGGTGCGTGGAGGGAGATTACCAAGAAGTCTGTTTATTTATATTTAATTTTCAACAATTTGTTTTTAATATAATAATATAACATTTTAGTTTCAATAAATAAAAATAACAAAGTTTTAGTTTCAATAACAGGAAGCTTTTTTTTTTGATAATAACAATAATTTAATGATGTGGATGTCAAAGTGAATGTGACAGTTCAATACTAAAATGTCCTTATGTAGCCACTATTCAACCTCCAAACGCGTTTAGCTTATAATGCCTCTATTCAACATCACATAAGTGTTATAAATAACAATTTTGCGTTTAGAGGCATTATAAGGGCTCTACAGTAATCCCCGCTTAGTTGCACCTCGCTTAATTGAACATCCCGCTTAATTGACCGAAAAAGTTGCATTGTAAAATTTTCCGTATTAGTAGCATAGCTTTTTAGATGGTTAATTGAACCCCGCTTAATTGAATTACTCGGTTAATTGAACTTTAAAATATGCACCCGAAAAAAAAATATATGGACATTTTTCGGATAATTGGACGTACAAAAAAATGATAATGAAACATATATTAGAAATATTTTATTACTTAACCTACGTCTGAAGTGGTTTTTTAAAAGACAGGTATCATTCAAGATGAAGAGCAGCCGGAAAATGATATCGTGGTCATAGACAAAATACTTAAGTACAATGCCTAACAGACGCCGAAATTTAAAAAACGGTTTAAGAAAAACAAGAAGTTGAAGCCATATTACCATCGACTTTCGAAATTCTTCAGGACATTGCAATTCTACGTTTATACTTCTTACCACTAAATAAATTTACAGTTGAGCTGAAAAACAAGAAGACATTGTTCAAAACAAAACAATCAACCAAAATCAAATCACAAATTTTTTCAAACCAATGTATGCAAATAACCATTATGAGCCTTTCGAGATACATACCTACTATTGTATTTATTATTTTTTTGTATCCTTTTCGAAGCTAAAAGTGACTTTTTTTTAAGAATAATTTATTTCTGTTTCATAGTTTTAATTATGTATGTATGTTTATTTTTTTAAATAAAACGTGTTCAAATATTTTTGTGTGTGTATTCATTTTCAGTTTTTGCAAGGTTTTCGTAAGTTGACAGTGAAATGTTCATAGTAAATTTCTGCGATGAATATTTTAATTTTTAGTTGACCGACTCGTGCAATTATACGGGTTTCGTTTAATTGAACAAGTCGGTCAATTAAGCGGGGTTTCGTTAATTGAACCACCCGGATAATTGAACGAAAAATCTGAAAAAATGGTCAGTGCAATTAAGCGGGGAATACTGTATAGCCTTATGTACTCACTATAATGAGTTTATAAATATGGCTGTTATTGTTTTGATTTGAAAAGTGTAAATAAAGAAGAAATACTGAAAAGAGTAATAAGTTTTATTTAACGGACCTAGTTAAAATATTACATTGGTATCAGAAAAGTAAAATAAAACTTATTGTGCAGTGAAGTTTGCGGAAAATAATAATAATAATAATAAGAATGAGCAAGTAACTGAAAAAGCTGAACTGTAATGAGCTGAAAAGTGAATTAGGCAAGAGAACTTTCTAGAGCAGGATGGAAAAATGAGCTTTTTCTGCGTTTGGCCGAATATTTGAAACAACAAAATGAAGACCCGGACATTTTCGTCTTTAAAGCTGACGCTGAGGAAGAAGACGTAAGTAAAAATGTAGATGTTTCAAGTATGATTAGTCTTCTGCTTCAACAACAAAAGAATGTTCTCAAACGTCTCGAAGAGCAACAGAAGAATGTTCTCAAACGCCTGGAGAAACAGCATAGCGAACAAAAAGATCTTCTCGAAGAGCCCCGAAAAACATGCTAAAAGGCAAGCTTGTTAACATCGAGAATAATGTATCTGCACTTGATGAACGTGTTTCATTGCTGGAGAATCAAGTCGACAACAAAATGGAGATGTTTTCAAAAGAGTTAGATGAACGTATTTCATTGCTATAGAATCAAGTCAACAACAAAACGGAGACATTTTCAAACGAGTTCGAAACATAAAGATTCGGAAAGTTCTGGGGAAACTTTGAGAAAAAAAGAGATGCAACCAAGCCAAGCTTCTCACGGGGTACATCGACTTAGAGAAGCCATCGTCGAAGAATGCTCAAAGGAACCAACGAAACGGACTTGAAAAGTGCAGGAATTGCAACAAGACCGGACATTTACAGCGTCAATGTTGATTACCACCAAGAAGCGCTTGTCAACATTGTGGACACGGAGTTTCAAACTCAGAACAAGGTAATATTAACACCAGTATTACTTCCCGAACAGTTTCCCAACAGGTAAACGAGTAAGATCCAACTTCGAGGGGCAGAATCTGGTTTCTGGTATCGATGGCACAGAAACACCATCCAGGTTTCTCAGACTAAACGAGACAATAAAAGTCTGACAATCGAGGCAACTGTAAATGGCAACAAACGTGTGGTCACCATCGACACCGGTGCCACAGCCTCCATTGTGCGCCAAGACCTAGTGCACCTGAATTGGCTACACAACACCAATAGCCATTCGTCTGAGAACTGCCACAGGAGAAGCAGCTAGGGTTTATGGTGAAGTCCTACTTGGAATTCGAATTGCAGACCTAGAATTCTGACACAAATTTTTGGTGGCAGATATATGTAACGAGTGCATCATTGGAATGGACTTCATGAAAGAACATCGAGTAGTTTTCGATATTGGCAACCAGGTACTCAAATACCGGAATACAGAGATTGTCCCTAATTTGTAGAGCAAGGGGTGATCTACTTAATTTAAATGGTACACCATACAACAAAACCGACACCCCTCTTTGTACCTTGTGCAATATAAACGCGAAGGAAGATTGCTTTCATTTTTTTGGCCATCTGCCCAGTTCTTAGGTTCATGTTTTTTGGGTTTAGAAAACTTAGCATGGAGCAATCGAAAGTTATTTTAAATGGAGCTAATTGGGAAAATCTTTTCAAATATTTAAAATCTGCAAAAAACTACCGTTTTGCTATTACAAACGAGTATGCTTAGTTAAAAAGCAAAAATAAAAAAATAATAATAAAAAATTTCATGTTCCTAGTATCTAATGTTGATTATAGTTAATTGTATTGAATAAATGTATCTAATCAGGCTAAACGGCTGTTTTGGAATCAAATCACACAAATATTTTTTTTTGTAAAACTATGTCCAATGACACCCTATTTAATTTAATTGATTTAATTTCTAAAAATTTCTCTCTCTCCTACTGTAAAATCCAATATAACTGCCTATTTTTTATTTTTGCTTTATCTTTGTGCTTTCTTTCGTATGTCCATTTGAATTGTTAAAAACTTAAATTCTATCTCTTTGCTTTTTGGACTTCAAACGATAAACACCTTGGACTTGGTAAAATACAAATATTGTACACATTTATTACATTAAATTATTTAATTATATTCATACTTTTAACATTCAATTATCCGATTTTTATTTAATTACAAAACCATTACATCAACTAAAATAACAAGAAACTCAAATTTACAGTCCATAAAATTAAAACAAATTTAACACAAACAATACACAAACAATTGGTCCTTAAGCTCGCCGGATTTATTTCGTGATCAGTGCGCGACAAGAAATTGAATCGATATCAATTAATCGTTTGCTAGACATTGTGGCTCGATTAAATTATGTGCATTATGTTATTATGAATGGTTAAAAGTGCTCCTCGTGTACAGAGTGATGCATTATTAGATCACATGATTTTTTTTTGCATGAAAAGCATCTAATATTGAATGAACACTTTTTATATCAAATTTATTGATCGCATGACTTTCGATATAAAAAATTGATAATACACATACAAAGAACTTAATCTTGCTACAATTACACAAGGCCTTAAAACATTTAAACATAAATTCACATTATTATGTCGGATAAAATTATTACAATTAGTGTTAAAATTTGATAAGCATTTTAATTGAATATATAAGTATTGAATTTTCAATAAACCTACACGTGTTGGACATACGAGTACTTTGAGAACAATTTCAATTCGGTTGTACATATATCATAAAATTATAATACTACAAAAACAATATCGTCGAATTTGATAAACTTTTCTTTTATTTGAAAAACATTTTGCTAAAATGAATGTCGTTAAACAGAAACGCGGTCGTGCAAAGGGTACAATCACTAGGGTTGTGAAATTTTCGGAATCAATCGATGATTCCACGCCCATTGATATGATAGAGATTCAACAAAAGAGACTTGAGGAGGCTTGGGCAGAATTGGTCTTGCAACAAGACAACTTATACGAATTCTACGAAGCAGAAGATTTCGTAGATCCTGAGCCTGATATGGGGAATACGAAACAAAATATTTACAAGCTTTTGCGGTCCTTTCCGGTGCGATTCGCAAACGCTCCGAAAAAAGTAGCTATGAAATTGCAAAACAAAACGCCACTCTATTACAAAGAATAGAACAAACGAACACTCGCCCATCGATCGTTTTACCGAAACTCGTGATTCCTGTTTTTACTGGAGACTATAAGGACTGGCCGGTATTCAAAGATTTGTTCACGGGAACAATAGATTGTAATGTCTCCTTAAACGCAGCGCAAAAATTTCAATATTTAAAATCTTTTTTGGGTGGCGAAGCTGCTAATCTTTTGAAACATATTTCGTGCACCGAAGAAAATTATCTCGAAGCGTGGGACAAACTTGAATTGCGTTACGATAAAAAACATTTAATTGTACATTCTTTCGTAAAAAGTTTTATGTCGTTGCCATCCTGTTCTACCTCAAATCTTGAAATCCTACGAAAACTTTCTAACGGTGCTGATGAAGTAATTCGTGGATTAAACGCATTACAAAAGAATTCTAGAGATCCTTGGTTGGAATGATTGTACAATCCAAGAATTCCTTACCTTCCTGCAAAATCGATGCAGTTGCCTCGAATCGTGTAGTTCATTTACTCGTCCTCAAAAAACAATTAATAAAGTTGAAAATAAAATTCGTTCGCATTTCGTAGAAACAAAACAAGGTTGCCCAAAGTGCAAGGAGGATCATATACTTCCTTTTTGTAAGACATTTATCGCTCTTGATATTAACGCGCGTCGTGAATTTGTCAAAGAGAACTCAATATGTTTCAACTGTCTTAGAGTTGGGCATGCATCTAACAAATGCAAAAAAAATTTCGGTGCAGATCATGCAATGTTCGACATCATTCTTTGGTACATGATCCACAAAACTTATCGCCTTCCTCTAATATAAATAATCAACATAAATATGAAAAATCATCCCCGTCATCTTCATCGTTACAAAACCATTCGAATTCTTCTATCATTTCGCATCACTCGCTCGAATCCAATACTCATTCATCGACCATTCTTTCAACCGCTGTTGTCAAAGTTCAAGACAAACTCGGTTCGTTTCAAAACTTACGCGTGCTACTTGACTCAGGATCCCAAATCTCTCCAACGTTTGGGTCTTCCTAAAAAACAATCTCGTATTCCTATTGTAGGAGTGGCATCGACTTTAGCTGGCACAACAAACGGTAACGGTCTGATTTCTTTGAAATTATTCTCTCGCTTCAATTCAAATAATATAGATATAGACTTTGATGTAATATCAAGACTTACATCATTGCTTCCACCTCATTCACTGAAATTGAAGACTAATCAATTTCTTTCGTTGGATCTAGCAGACATGCTCATCGGAGCGGATCAAATCTTCAACCTTATTCTCGAAACTACAAAACCAGAACCGGGTGTTCCAAACTCGATTTTAACTATTTTCGGTTGGGTGATAGCCGGGAGCTATGATCAGCTTTCACCCGTTAAATCTTCTGTCGGAGTACGAACATTCTGCACACAACTGGACAGGGGTTTGACCTAGAGCATTTTTGGCGTCTAGAAGAAGTCAATTATGAACCACCTATATCTATTGAAGAACAAAAGGCTGAACAGCATTTCATTCAAACGCATTGTCGTCATACGGATGGTAGATACATGGTTGATTTACCGTTCAGATCAAATTTCATCCCAAGTTTTGGAAATTCCTTTCACATCGCACTCAATCGGCTTTATTCAATGGAAAAAAGATTTCTTCGTGATCCTGAGCTACAAACTCAGTATTCTCGATTCTTAAATGAATATATTTCCTTGGGTCATATGGAAGAAATACCATTAGAAGAAATAAACAATACGCCTAATTCTTTTTATTTGGCTCACCACGCTGTCTTCAAGGCTGATAGCAGTACGACAAAGGTTAGGGTAGTATTTGACGGATCAGCAAAATCGTCACTTGATTCAATTTCCCTAAACGAATCTCTTTTCGTTGGCCCTGAAATCCAACGTGACATCTTTACAATATGTTTACGTTCTCGTCGTCACACATATACCATGTCTGGGGACATCGAAAAGATGTACAGACAAATATGGATCTCACCAAATCATACAAATTTCCAGAGGATTCTTTGGAGAGAAAACCCTGAATCTTCGATAAAACATTACAGACTTTTAACGGTAACTTATGGGACTTCAGCTGCTTCATTTTTAGCAAAACGCGCCTTAAAACAACTTGCTTTCGATTCGGCTGAAACATATCCTAGAGCTTCTTCAATAATCCTCAATGATTTTTACGTCGACGACCTTGTAACAGGAGCTGACACGATCGATGATCTTATCGCGATTCCAAGAGAAATTGTGGAGGTGTTATCGTCCGCCGGGTTTAATCTTCGCAAATAGACAACTAATTGTTGGCCACTTTTATTATCCTTGCCTGAAGAGCAACGGGAGCTATCGCCCATCGACTTCAAAGTCTCTTTGACGGTAAAAGTTCTCGGGCTGCAATGGTGTCCATCCAAGGATTGTTTCTCGTATAAGGTAACACTGGACCAGTCAACTTCGTGTACAAAGCGTCGAATTCTATCTGAAGCATCTCGAATTTTTGATCCCCTCGGTTTTCTTGTTCCAGTTGTGATAGCGGTTAAGATCTTCTTCCAGGATTTATGGAGATTGGCTGTAGGATGGGATGATCAAATCCCACAGGAACTTTCTCAACATTGGACCATTATTCGAGATGAGCTTCACTTGGTAGAATCGATTACCATTCCGAGAATTATGTGGAGGAACGACCAGAATCACGAGTTTCATGCATTTTGCGATGCTTCGTTGGATGCTTACGCTGTTGTTGTCTACTGCCGAAGTGAAAGTCTAGATTTAAATGTCTCCATCTCATTAGTCGCTGCTAAGAGCAGAGCTGCTCCAATCAAAGTTCTATCACTTCCTAGACTTGAGCTCTGTGGAGCTCTTTTGCTATCCCGTTTAATAAATAAAATCAAACTCTCATTACAGATTACTCAAATGCAAGTTTTTGCCTGGACAGACTCGTCCATTGTATTACATTGGCTGTCCGCACCGCCCAAAAAATGGTCGGTTTTCATTGGGAACAGAACATCTGAGATCATTTCAACTTTACCTGCGACGTTATGGAACCATGTTCGATGCGCAGATAATCCTGCTGATGTCGCCTCAAGAGGAATTCCTCCATCTCAACTGGCTTCGACTGACATCTGGTGGAACGGTCCGACATGGCTTCAAATGAAACGCAGCAAATGGCCTGGATCCCGATATAATTTGGAAGACTTTTCAAGTGAGCAATTGGAAGAAAGAAAATCGAATAAAGTCCAGGTATTCGTATCAAATTTAAATGAAAACAATATTTTAAGACAAATTATTTCAAAATCGTCAAACTGGATGAAATCCGTACGTGTCGTTGCCTACATTTTTCGTTTCCTTGAAAATCGTCGTTTAACTCCTGAGTTACGAAACCTTCAACCTCTGTCAACTCAAGAACTAAACAGTGCTCAAATTAACCTCATAAGATCTGTTCAAAGCAGTCTTTTTTCCTTTGAAGTCGAAACTCTTAAAAATTACAAATCATTGCCTTCGCGAAATAAGCTCTTATCTCTCGCTCCATTTCTTGATAAAATGAAAGTCCTTCGAGTTGGTGGTCGGTTACATAACTCTGAACTGTCGTTTAATGAAAAACACCCAATAATTCTCTGTAAATCGCATCATATCACTAAACTTATTGTCGAATATACTCATAAACATTATTTGCATGCCGGTGTATCGTTAATGGTGTCCTTATTGAAGCAAAAATATTACATTCTCGGTTGTCGAAATGTTATCCGAAGCGTCGTTGCTAAATGTCTTGATTGCTTTAAGCTGCGAAAATCCACATCCGAACAAATGATGGGAAATCTTCCAATCGAAAGGGTTCGTTTTGCAAGACCGTTTAGTAAGGTCGGCTGTGACTATGCTGGCCCAATTACTCTACGCTTAGCTCGCGGCAGAAGCCCTAAATTTGTCAAGGGTTACATAGCCTTATTCGTTTGTTTTATTACAAAGGGAATTCATATTGAGCTTGTCAGTGACTTGACATCTAGTGCCTTTCTTTTGGCTCTAGATCGTTTTGTATCACGTCGAGGAAAACCAATAGAGATCTGGAGCGACAACGCAAAAAATTTTCATGGCTCAAAGCGGCTACTAGGAGAGATGCATGAGATGTTGATGAATCAACAGCGAAACAACATAATTGCAGATCATCTTTCCAAGGATGCCATCGACTGGAAATTCATACCACCCGCTGCACCGCACTTTGGTGGGTTATGGGAGGCGGGTGTCAAATCCGTGAAGCAGCACATCAAACGTGTTATTGGCGAACACATACTAACATATGAGGAGATGTATACTTTTCTCGCCAAAATTGAATGTCTACTTAATTCGCGCCCCATGTGGCAAACCTCTGATTTTGAACCAATTGCATTGACTCCGTCTTATTTCATGATCGGAGAACCGTATTCTGCACTTCCTATCCCTGATTTAAATTTTTCAAATATCTCGATAAGTTCTAATTGGTATCTCTTACAGACTCTCTTGCAAGGATTCTGGAAGCAGTGGCATAAACAATATTTGACGTCATTACAAAACCGCCCCAAATGGCAAAAAATTAGACGAGATCTTCAAATAAACGACATGGTGTTGCTTAAGGAATCAAATCTATCACCTTCGAAATGGATTCTTGGACGAGTCATAAATGTCTATCCTGGCAAAGACAACAGATGTCGTGTCGTCACTGTCCGCACCAATAGTGGTGACTATGTTCGGCCCATTGTCAAGGTTTCTCCATTACCGTTTTCTGAAAGAACGGAGTCTTCCAGGGGGGGCTGAATGTTTTGGAATCAAATCACACAAATATTTTTTTGTGTAAAACTATGTCCAATGACACCCTATTTAATATAATTGATTTAATTTCTAAAAATTTCTCTCTCTCTCCTACTGTAAAATCCAATATAACTGCCTATTTTTTATTTTTGCTTTATCTTTGTGCTTTCTTTCGTATGTCCATTTGAATTGTTCAAAACTTAAATTCTATCTCCTTGCTTTTTGGACTTCAAACGATAAACACCTTGGACTTGGTAAAATACAAATATTGTACACATTTATTACATTAAATTATTAAATTATATTCATACTTTTAACATTCTATTATCCGATTTTTATTTAATTACAAAACCATTACATCAATTAAAATAACAAAAAACTCAAATTTACAGTCCATAAAATTAAAACAGAAAAGAAACCGATTTTATAAAAACTTCTGTTGAATTTACTTAATAAAGAATCTAAAAAAATCTAAAAAAATCTAAAATCTATGCGCATGAAGGAACAACAACTGCAAGGACTGTCATCAAAGAAGACGTCATTAGTCCTGCTTCTTCTGCGGTATTTGTTTGGACAAAATTAGAAGGTGAGTGTGGACGCCATCGATACTTAATGGTGGAACCAGGCCCAGAGTGTTTTTCCCAAAACGTCATCATTGGGAAGACACTTGTGGCTCCGAAGAATAATATGGTCCCTGTACGGATACTCAATACCAAACCGTACGATGTTAAGTAAACGAAAAGAGAAGTTATCAGAAAGTGCGAAACTGTCGCAGCCATAACACAAATTTATGGTGAAATACCGAGAAAGACATTAGACCCTGAGGAGCTCAATACCATCAAGGCAGAGATACTCAATTCATCTAACCTAGACCAACATCAGTTTAAAATGGCAGAAAGCCTTCTGAATGAGTATGCCGACACTTTCGCTTCACCAAACGGGAAATATGGAAGGACACAAATAGTGCTGCATCGGATAAACACAGGATATGCAAGACCCATTCGTCAGCCCGCAAGGTGAAGCTGAGGAAATGATTACCACCATAAAGAAGGATGGTTTGATAGAGAACCCCAAGAGTCCTTGTGCGTCACCAGTGGTCCTAGTCAAAAAGAAGAACGGAAGTACACGGTTTTGTGTTGAATACTGAAGGTTGAATGACGTGACCAAGAAAGACAGCTATCCCCTGCCAAAAATCAGTGACACCATAGATGCGATGGAAGGAGGACACTGGTTTTCAACACTGGACTTGAAAATTGGATATTGAAAAGTTGAAATTTACCCTGAAGATCAAGAAAAGACAGCGTTCTCCACAGATAATGGGCTTTGGCAGTTCAAGGTGATGCCGTTTGGTCCGCTCCGGCAACATTTGAGCGTTTGATGGAGTGCGTCTCCAGGCAAGTCTTTTATCATCTATACTGATGCAATCAACGTGGGAGTCGGCGGTGTTCTGTCACAAGTGCACAATGGCGAAGAAAAGGTTGTCGCTTATTTCAGCAAAGTACTGTCGAAGACCGAAAGGAACTACTGTGTGACCAGAAGAGAACTCTTGGCACTCGTCTTGGCAACGAAACACTTCCACAAATACATTTATGGACAGAAGTTTCTTCTAAGAACCGATCATGATGCTCTTAACTGGTTGTTGAACTTCAAGAACCCAGAAGCACTCAAATGCAATGACATTTAAGATAGGAGTCCAGTTTTAAAGGCCTATTGGGCACAATGAGACTCATTTCATGTGCGAGAAGGTGAAGGAGTCAACAAGACGTTAGAAAATATCAGAAAACGATTCTACTGGTTGCATGCAAGAAACGACGTTGAAAAGTGGTGCCGAAATTGTGACGTTTGTGCTACAACCAAAGGACCTGGTAGAAAACTCCATAAAAATGATGCAATATAATGTTGACTCACTGATTGAAAGGATTGCTGTTGATGTACCTGGCCCATTTCCGGAAACGAATGCTGGAAACAAAATACAATTGGGTGGTAATGGATTACTTCAGCAAATGGCCTGAGGCACACGCTATCTTGAACCAAGAAGCCAAGACCGTGGTCGACCAGATTGTGTCTAACTGGGTAAGCAGGTTCGGTGTGCCTATAGAGCTCCGTTCTGACCATGGAAGGAACTTTGAGTCGAACATATTCCAAGAGGTCTGCGTGTTCTTTGGCATTAAGAAAACGAGAACCACACCAATTCACCCGCCATCTGATGGAATGGTCGAGAGATTCAACAGGGCCTTAAAAGAGCACCTCACTAAAGTCGTAGGCGACTACCAAAGAAACACCAAAGACAAACACCATCTGAAATCCGGTTCGGAAGAAGCATACGGCTGCCTAGTGAGATAAGGTTTGGGCACCCATCACAAGAGTCTCAGGAAACAGGGGATTACGTGAGTGGCCTAAAAGAGAGGCTAATCGACATCCACGAAAAGGCCAGGACTAGAATGACCGCTTACTCCTACAGCAATTGAATGAAGACAAGGTACAACACAAGAGCAAACACGACAGGATTCCAAGTAGAAGATCTTGTATGGCTGTATAATCCACATCGTCAAAAGGGATAGTCGCCGAAACTTCAACAAAACTGGGAATGCCCTTATACTGTCGTCACGAAAATCAATGATGTCGTTTACCGAATTCAAAGAGGATCAAGAGGAAAGTTAAAAGTTGTGCATAGCGATCGACTGCACCGATACAGTGGCGAAGCTGGAGATAGAATTGTTCGGGACGAACAATCTTAAGAAGGGGGCAATGTTGTGAACAGTGCTTTATACTCCTACAGCGCCATCTGTTGGAAAATTGCATATGTATCTACTTAATGGAAGAAACAAAAAGCTCTTTTCCAATGTCAAATGTGTTTCCCCTTTATTCCAACCATCTAAAACATTCCAAGACGATAACCTTCGAGAACAACTAATTTGAGTAAGTATATAATGGGTTTTTCAATAAGAGCGCTACAAAAGCTTTTTAAAAACGGTTTTGGATATCAATGAAATTCTGTATTCTTGTGAAAGTACGTTTGATGCCATTATGTATGAAACTCGATTTCTTTTGCTTAGCCACCACGGGCACGCTTGCAGAAGTCCAGACGCTGAACACAATTTTCGACGGTTTTCAAACATAAATCGGTTGATACTGCTGCAATTTCACGTTCGATATTCGTACGAAGTTCATCAATCGTCGCTGGCTTGATGGCATAGACCATAGACTTGACGTAGTCTAACGGCGTCAAATCGCACGACCGAGGCGGCCAAGCGACTGGACCATTTCGTGAGATAACACGTTCTCCAAACTTGGTTTCCAATAAATTGATTGTGACATTCGCCGTGTGGCTTGTATTGTATTGTATTTATTGGTATCAAATCATAGGCATATTAAGACATGGTGTCTTTTTTGTTATGCTTAGTACATTCGGTTAAGAAATATTTAATTAAAAAAAAATGTAGGTATAGTATTAAAAAAAAAAAAAAAAAATATAAATAAAATAGATTTTCAGATATAAGAGAAATATGTATGTACATAAATGAGAATTACGATAAGTTAAAGAATTAAAGAAAAGTTTAGAAAAATTTTAGCATCTGAAGTGATTTTTCAAAAGAGTTTCAAAAGTCTTATAGCTGTTTAGTCCTCTCAGGTCGGCTGGTAGGGAGTTCCAAAGGCCAGCCGCATGTACAAAATATTGTTGCTTAGAGTTTCTGTATTTAAAAGTAGGTAAAATAAGAACTTTACTTCTTTGTAATACAGGAAAAATAAGTTTTTCAAATAAGTATGCAGGATTTTTGCTATGCATTAGTTTAAAAAGAAAAGTCAGTACTAGAAAATCTAGATGTTTGTTTAAGGGCATATCAAGGACATTTTTAGCATACATAGAAACACGGTCAAAGTGACGCAAGCCATATACAAATCGGACGGTGTTGTTAAATGCAACTTGAAGCTTTCTTCTACTCACATGATCCACACTGCAGAAAATAAGGCTACCATAGAACAAAGCGGGAAAGACAAGGGTTTTGGCAATCGTCATTTTTGTTGCAATTGGAAGACAGCCACCAGACAGGTGTAATATCCGAAGAGTGGCATATGTTCTTCCAAGAGCACATGCTAAGTGACTATCCCATGTCAGAGTTTGATTAAAAGTTATGCCTAAATTTTTACTGTGCTTTCGTAGTTCAACATTGATCCATCAAGCTCAACGCAAGGTAAGCAAGTAGTGTCAATAGCAGTATTGCTTATAACAATAGCCTGACATTTTTTTGCGTTCAGTTTCAAAAGATTTTTATGTGACCATTGCAATATACGCATCAGATCTTCATTAATTCGAGAAGTTGCATCCTCAACCATTCCAATAGGGTAACTCAAATAAATTTGTACATCGTCAGCGTACATATGAATTTCGCAATTTCTTAGGACCGAGGGTAAGTCATTGTTGAACAGCGTGAAAAAGAGAGGGCCTAAAATTGATCCCTGGGGTACACCAGCGTGAGTTGAAACGAAATCGGATAACTTGGAATTTGCAAAAACCCCTTGAGTTCTTTCTGTAAGATAATCCTCAATGAGAGATACGGCCGAGCTTTCGAAGCAAAAATAATGCTTTAACTTTTTTAAAAGTATTCTGTGCGAGACAGTATCAAAAGCTTTAGAAAAGTCTAATAAAATCAACGTTGTTGCTAAGTTTTTATCCATTTGCAACCGTATGTCATCCACAATTTTCAAAAGCGCTGTGATACAACTGTGATTTGGTCTAAAACCTGATTGGATAGGAGTAAGCAACTGGTAAGTATTGAGAAAGGTAGTGATCTGTCGACTTACTACCTTCTCAAACGCCTTTGAAAGGAACGGCAGAATAGAAATTGGTCGATATTCTTTAGTGTTTGAGTTTGATTTTTTAGAAATTGCAATGATTTTAGAAGCTTTCCAAAGTTTAGGGAAACGGGAACTGGTTAAAATAGTGTTAAAAATATGGGTTATGAATGGCGAAATAAACGGAAGAATTATCTTAACAAATTTGGGATTCATGTTATCAAGGCCAATAGCTTCCGATTTGATAACAGATATAGCTTTGAACACTTCCATTTCATTAACTCTTCTGAAACTAAAACCTTTCGAGATATCACTATTACTATTTAAAACTATATCCACTTCCGCATCATCATTGGTGTAGGAGCAGGAAGCCGCAAATATTTTGTTCAGCTCATTAACGTCGCATTCTTCATCAGTCCTCTTTTGCTGAGTTGAGATACCAAGTGATTTGATATTTTGCCAAAGTTTTTTGGAGGTTAGATTATTTAATTTTGAAGCATAGAATCTTCGTTTAGAATTTTTTATCTCAGCAACTACAGTATTTCGCAATCTTTTATAATAATCGAAGAATTCCTGGACCCGAAATCGTTTCCAACGCTTATATGCTGCATTTCGTTTTGCTATAAGTTGTTCAATGGTGTTGTTATACCATCTGTTGCTACCCAACATAATTAATTAATAAGGAAACTGATCACTTTAAGATTTTAAATTGATTATAGTTTTTATAAGATTAGTTTTATTGACACACGTTTGACAATATTTGATGAACAAGGCATAATTTGTATATCTGACTTCGGCTTCAAAGGAAATTAAAGAAACACATTTGCGCCAAGTCAGATTTACATTTATACCAAAACACAAACAATTAAAATTCACTTATTAAGCTTTGGTAAATTTTTAAAATATAAATTTAACTTAAAGAAAACATGAGCACTGCAAATTATTTAAGGCGCGAATTAAGAACTGTCAAACGTGTATTTTTTGTTATATATGGTTTAGCTATTCTAACTTTAGGATTTATTAAATTAAATATTATTTATTTCATTTGCAATAAAATTATTGTAGTTATGAAATGAAACAAAGCTATATGACTCAAAGTCTTTTAATATGAAATAGCAACAAGTTCATATCATGTTTATTGCTTCTAACATATTGATTTGATAATATTAAATTACATAATTAAATACAAATGCAATAATATTCTCAATATGTGTAAATATATAAAAGGTTAATAACCTCAGATAGAATTTAAAACTTACAGCTGATTTTGTTATATACTTGTTACACCGAGGTTAAAAGTTTTGCTCTAGCATGAATTTGTATTATTCTATTTTTTGAATTGTAATAAAGTGGTCAGTAATTATAACGTGGTTAATTTGGTATTTCATTTTCTTACCGTTGTACTTCAACTAAGTGCAAATCATTTTAATTTGAGTACTTCAACTAAGGTACATCATATCAATTAAATTATAATTTCTGGGACTCAACTAGTCTCAGAACATGGTCCTTCGAGCCTTTATTGAAATTAAGCGCAAATAAGAGAATTATTTAAATTTAAATTCAAAGTGAACTGAAATAAAATCATCACAGGTTTAACAACTGTGAAAAGAACTATTTAAAAGTGTACTGTGGGTTAGTGTTAAAATAGATTTACAATCTAAAAAAATAGCAGCCCGATCATCGACGGACAGTCTATCGGCCACAGTACCCAACGACCTAAAGAATCCCGTATCGAGCGGTCAATAAGTGGCACATTGGTCAGCAATCACAGCTAGGAACTGTGCAACATAAGCCTTCTGCAACTGTAACTGATAGTCATACACTGAAGTTGCAGTTGCAAAAGCAAACTAAGGTAGGAATATAATTCCTTTATATGCCTTTTTATTGCACACAATAATCTATAATTCATATTATTTTCTGCATTAAAATATAATTTTGGGACTCGCCTTGTCTTTATACAAACTTACTTATCTCATAATACGAACATCTAGTGAAGTGAAAATGGCAAAAATTAGTCTTTCTAAACTCATTGAACGTCAAGATCTTATTCTAAAAGAAATCGAATTTGACTTAAATGAATTTAAAAATGGAAATGAGGCGCGAAAATCAAAGGGTTATGTGAAAGCATGTATAACTGATAGTGAAGAGTGTTTTAAACGCGCCAAAAAAGATCACGAGTTGATTGTGAATAGTGCATCTGATCCATGTAAGGATGCATATTTCGAGGCAGATACTTTTGCTAAAATTAAACGTATTTATTTTTCATTAACGGGAATGTTGAACGATGAGCTCGACAAATTTACAAAAGAAACTAATACAAATTTAGACATTTCGCGCTTCAATACCTCAAAAATTTCATTGTGTGACATTCGTTTGCCACCAATTCAAATAAAAAAATTCTCGGGCTCGTTAACCGAATGGTCTGAATTTCATAATTTGTTTGAAAGTATGGTTGATCAGAACGATGAGTTGTGTGATACACAGAAATTACAATTTTTGAAAACTCATGTGACAGATAATGCAGCGTTGTTAATTCAACATTTATCTGTTGATGCTGATGGCAAAAACTATGCGGCAGCTTGGAAAATATTAAACGAACGTTACCAAAATAAACGAAAATTAGTCAATAACCAATCGAGGGTCCTGATGGAGCAAGTTAATCTTGTAAATGAGTCCGCAGAAGCACTAAGATCTTTGCATGATACTAGCGCAAACTGCATTCTTGCACTTTCCAATTTGGGAATTTCTGTTGAAACATGGGATGCTATTCTCATTTATATCGTTTATCAAAAACTCCCTCTACAAACACAAAAGGATTGGGAAGAAAAACTTGGGGCTTCTAAATCTCTCCCAGAATGGAAAACATTTTCTGCCTTTATTGAAGGGAGATTCAGCTCCCTAGAAAACATTATGGAATTCAACCAAGGCACAACAGCCTCAAATGGTACAAATTTAAAAAAGATCCCCCTAATAAATGACAACACTAAAACGTCGAATGAGGTAAAGAAATTCCTTTGCCGACTGTGCAAAGCATCACATGGCATACGACAATGCCAAAAATTCCTAAAAATGGACGTGAAATCACGGAGTGAAGCGGTTAAAACTAATTCTGTTTGTTCAAATTGTTTAGGGTATGACCACCATTCTTCAGTCTGTAAGAGCGGAAATTGCTGTCAAAAATGTGGTCAAAGGCATCATACGCTTTTACATTTTGATTCTCAAAATAATGTTCGTGCTAACAATAACCAATACTTCCCTCATAATTCCTTTCAGAGACAAAATCACACAGCGTATAATACCCACTTTATTCAAGGTGATAATAATCAGTTCAATCCTTCAAATGGCTGGAGTAATGGACAAGATTACACCGCAAATTTCAATCAAATTCAAAACCCTAATCGATTCGTTCCTGTAAATGTCTACAACAATGGACAGAATGGGGCAATGACATCAAACGTCTCACTGAATTCTTCCCAAGGGCAGAATCATAATCCGTTTATTTCATCAAATTCAGATAGGAACGTTCAAGATAGTTCCTTCAACTCCAACCAGAATACCTATCAGCATGAGTGTAATAATGGTCAATATAATGTCCAGCCTTCATCCACTTACAACACATTCCATAATCACATGCCCAACAATGTTCTTTTAGCAACTGCTTTGGTTAAGGTTTTAGCAGCTAATGGGGCTCAACATATTGTTAGGGCGTTAATAGATCCTGGATCTGAAGCATCATTTTTAACAGAAAATATTGTACAACTCCTTAATCTTAAGAAAAAAAGGGCACTTGCAAATGTAAAGGGGTTGGGACAAACATCAACGGGCACCTCAAGTTCCATGGTTAATATTACGCTCTTCTCATGCACAAACTTTTCGTTCAGTCTTGATGTTAGAGCATTTGTTTTTTCTCAGTTGACATCTGTTCTACCTACTCGTCAACTATGTATAACTTCCTGGGAGCATTTGTCAAATTTGCCATTAGCAGACCCTTCCTACTTTAAACCTGGAAAGATAGACATTCTCCTAGGTGCCGACGTTTATCCGGCAATAATTCTAGAAGGATTGATTCCAGGAAGAAATGGATCTCCAGTCGCACAAAAAACAGAATTGGGATGGATTTTGACCGGAACAACCACTGTTAAGTCTCAAGTGGTTAAAACAACAATCCAAAGCCATCACACAACACTGGATGTTGAATTAAGAAAATTTTGGGAAGTTGAAGAAGACCTAGATACACGTAAACTTACACCCGAAGAAGAAAAATGTCAACTGCATTATAAAGACACAACAAGACGAAGAGAAGATGGTAGATATGAGGTGCAATTACCATTCAAAGAGAACGTAAGACCCAATCTTGGAAATTCTAAATCTGCAGCAATGGCCAGGTTTTTTCAAATCGAAAAACGCCTCAAATCAAACGAGAAGTTAAAACAAGCTTACACATTATGTCTTAATGAATATTCTACACTTGGACATATGAAGGAAATTGAAACATATACCGAATTGGAGAATGGAAAACACTATTTCCTTCCACATCACGCAGTATTGAAGGAATCAAGTTCGACAACGAAACTACGAGTCGTATTTGATGCTTCATGCAAAACGTCTAATGGAATTTCACTGAATGATTATCTTATGATTGGCCCACGACTTCAGATGGACATAGTAGATCTCATAGCACAGTGGAGAAAGTTTAAGGTGGCTTTTGCAGCAGACATCAGCATGATGTACCGACAAATATGGATGGCAGAAGAGGACACCCCATACCAACTCATTCTATGGAGGGAAACAAATGATGAACCTATAAGGATTTATGCACTCAAAACGGTGACATTCGGCACAGCATCAGCCCCTTATTTAGCAGTCAGAACCTTGCAACAACTGGCAATGGACACTGAAAGTTCTCAACCTCATGTTACCAAAGCAATCATGGAAGGTTTTTATGTAGATGACTTCATATATGGTGCTGATAATGAAGAAGATGCATTAAACTTACAAACCGATGTATTATCAACATTAAGTTCAGCTGGATTCCCATTGCGCAAATGGGCCAGTAACTCAACTAAAATTTTAGAAGGAGTACCTGAAAAGGAACGAGAAGTTAATCTTCCTTTAACATTTGACACGAAGGATGCAATAAAGATGTTAGGCATCCAATGGCATCCCGCAAAGGATACATTCTCTTTTAAAATAAACATACCAGAAATCAAGAAACATACGAAGAGATCAGTACTTGCGGACATCGCTCGCTTATTCGATCCTCTGGGCTGGATTTCACCATGTGTAATTAAGGCTAAATTGATATTGCAGCAACTTTGGGTTAAGGCAGTAACCTGGGACGGCAACATACCATGTGAAATAGAAAAATCGTGGAGCGAACTTAGAGAT
This sequence comes from Chrysotoxum bicinctum, assembly GCA_911387755.1. Taxonomy (NCBI): domain Eukaryota; kingdom Metazoa; phylum Arthropoda; class Insecta; order Diptera; family Syrphidae; genus Chrysotoxum; species Chrysotoxum bicinctum. The sequence continues at coordinate 163,984,326 of OU426987.1, forward strand.
GAGCTGCACAAACTCGAAAGATTAGAAATTCCCCGTTGGGTATCAGTAACTCAATCATCACAGGTGCAATTGCACGGGTTTAGCGATGCCTCAGAGAAAGCATATGCGGCCGTTATATACACACGTGTGATTTCAAATGGCGAAGAAAAGATTCGACTGTTAGCTTCAAAAACCAGAGTAGCACCAATTAAAAACATATCGTTACCGCGTCTAGAACTCTGTGCTGCATTGTTACTTGCTAAACTTCTGCATAAAATGTCAATAGCAATGCAGTTCAAACAAGTTGAGATGTTTGCATGGTGCGATTCCATGATCACTTTGGCATGGATAAAGGGGAGTCCATCAATTCGAACTACATTTGTGGCCAATAGAATCACGGAAATTCAAGGCCTTACAAGTGAATCAATCTGGCGGTACGTAAGTGGTAAGGATAACCCTGCAGACATTGGTTCAAGGGGATTATCACCCGAAGAGCTAATCAGCAGCAAGCTTTGGTGGTATGGTCCACAATTCCTTAAAAATTTCACGCTCTGCAAGCTCCCATCATTAAATTCTCTGGAAACAGAAGAAGAAACAAAAAAAGAAATACGGAAATGCCTTTTAAATAAAATAAGTACCGATTTTTTTCAGGAAGTCTCTACACTAAAGAGTTTAATACGCTGCACAGCGATCTGGCGGCGATATATTTACAACAAATATATTCAAACTAATGGGAGGAAGCCCCTAGACACTCATCCTCTTACTGTAGAAGAACTTCTGTCTTCTCATTACCAACTTATCAGGGTGGTACAACAAGAATTGTTCACGAATGAAATTCAAATGCTGAAAGAAAATAAAACTATACCAAAGGGAAGTCAAATTCGAAATCTCAACCCGTTTCTGGATGAAAACAATATTCTACGAGTAGGGGGCAGATTGGGTAACTCATCACTTCCATTCCATCAACGGCATCCAATTATACTTAAAGAAACGCACTACTTCTCAACCTTGTTGGCAGATGACATTCATCAACGTACTCTTCATGGTGGTCAACAGATGATGATGGCTGAAATTCGTAACGAATATTGGATAACAAACCTTAAAAGACTTGTTAAATCAATCATACATAAATGTGTCCGGTGCCATCGCTATAACGCAGTAATGCAGGAGCAATTAATGGGAAACCTTCCAGAGCAGAGAGTGACAATATCGAGACCATTTTCAAACACTGGCGTTGATTATGCTGGACCAGTAGAAATCAAAGCATGGAAGGGAAGATGCAACAAAATGAACAAAGGGTACATTGCCGTGTTTATATGTCTTGCTACAAAGGCAATTCACATTGAATTAGTCAGCGATTTAACCGCAACAGCATTCATTGCCGCATTTAGACGATTCGTGGCTAGAAGAGGATTCTGTAACAATATCTTTAGCGATTGTGGCACCAATTTTAAGGGAGCAAATAATGAGCTTAGAAAGAACAGCAAATTTATTACGTCTGAATGGTCATCTGAGGTAGCCAAAACCCTAGCGTCATACCAAACAACGTGGCACTTTAACCCCCCATCTTCTCCCCACTTCGGAGGTTTGTGGGAGGCAGGCGTTAAGTCCATAAAATTCCACTTGAAGAGAGTAATTGGAGTATCGAAATTAACATTTGAGGAATATGCAACACTGCTGACACAGATCGAGGCATGTCTTAATTCACGGCCATTATGTCCAATGACGTCAGACCCCAATGATCTGACTGTGTTAACACCGGGCCACTTCCTCATTGGAGCACCATTACATTCACTGCCAGAAAGGAATTTGATGGAGAAAAATATAAATAACCTAGATCGTTGGAGATACATACAAAGACTTACACAGGAGTTTTGGAAACAATGGAGTACATCCTACCTGCACCTGCTACAACAACGTCCAAAATGGTTAGGACAAAAAACTAATATAAAAATAGGAGATATTGTACTCATCAAAGAAGACAATCTTCCACCATCTGAATGGCTACTCGGCCTCGTCATCGAACTACATCCTGGATCGGACGAGTTAATACGTGTGGTGACCGTAAAAACAAAAAACTCAATACTTAAACGACCAATCGTCAAAATATCTCCCTTGCCCATATCAAATCAAAAAATAAGCTAAATTAAGTCGCCCTTAAAAAAAAAAAAAACAACACACTTTAAAATATCAACCCAAAAAACAAAAAATCCCTACCTACATCAATTTTGTGTGCATTTTTATTAAACCTTATTTTTTAAACAATACGCTAATGCTTTGATCAATTATTTTTTCATGTTATAATGCAACTTAATCAAAACCCCGATGTGCTCATATTGTGAGGTCCAGAGCAAACCAAACCAATCTTACAGAAGATCTTCCGTATGCCTTAGACTCCTATGAGGAAACCGATGCTGCAATGTGCAATTCAAAGATGAGCAATGCCTAGTAATATACACCAAACCATATTCATCACCTCAACATAATCAGTTGGTGGGGGAACATGTTGTTTTCCAACAAAATCATCACTTGGAGGGGGAGCATGTTGCTACCCAACATAATTAATTAATAAGGAAACTGATCACTTTAAGATTTTAAATTGATTATAGTTTTTATAAGATTAGTTTTATTGACACACGTTTGACAATATTTGATGAACAAGGCATAATTTGTATATCTGACTTCGGCTTCAAAGGAAATTAAAGAAACACATTTGCGCCAAGTCAGATTTACATTTATACCAAAACACAAACAATTAAAATTCACTTATTAAGCTTTGGTAAATTTTTAAAATATAAATTTAACTTAAAGAAAACATGAGCACTGCAAATTATTTAAGGCGCGAATTAAGAACTGTCAAACGTGTATTTTTTGTTATATATGGTTTAGCTATTCTAACTTTAGGATTTATTAAATTAAATATTATTTATTTCATTTGCAATAAAATTATTGTAGTTATGAAATGAAACAAAGCTATATGACTCAAAGTCTTTTAATATGAAATAGCAACAAGTTCATATCATGTTTATTGCTTCTAACATATTGATTTGATAATATTAAATTACATAATTAAATACAAATGCAATAATATTCTCAATATGTGTAAATATATAAAAGGTTAATAACCTCAGATAGAATTTAAAACTTACAGCTGATTTTGTTATATACTTGTTACACCGAGGTTAAAAGTTTTGCTCTAGCATGAATTTGTATTATTCTATTTTTTGAATTGTAATAAAGTGGTCAGTAATTATAACGTGGTTAATTTGGTATTTCATTTTCTTACCGTTGTACTTCAACTAAGTGCAAATCATTTTAATTTGAGTACTTCAACTAAGGTACATCATATCAATTAAATTATAATTTCTGGGACTCAACTAGTCTCAGAACACTATTTCTTGCTCGAATTGTTTTGATTGGTACAAAAATATCGAACATGTTGTTGATTGTGTTGGTGAAAAAATTAACCTGATCATTAACATCAGAAAGAAGATATATGCTTTGAAGGTTAGAATTCAAAACATTTGATACTAAGGCCTGCATGTTTAAGGATTTGAAATCTCTAAACGAAAATGTTTGTTTGTTTAAATTTGGGTTAGTATCGAGATTATAAAAAGCTAAAATAAGGTCATGTTTTGAAAAACCTGGCACATCAAGCTGTCCATAATAGTTTACATAATTAGGCTGGTTAACGAGAAAAACGTCTAACAAGGTTGAGCTTGTTGAAGTGAAATGTGTTGGGTGCTTCCGGTTTATTGGGAAGAGGTTAAGGGAGACAAGGCTATCGTTAAAAGTTTTGACGCTATCTACTATTATTAATATCTAAGAGGTCCACATTCAAATCTCCTGCAATGAAAATGTGATTGCTGTTTACAGATAGGTCTTCTAAAATATCTGTAATGAAACTTGGATCAGCGATATTTGGTGGCTTGTAAATAACCCCAACCAGTAATTTGTCAGTAGCTACCGCAACCTCAATAAAAACGAATTGCAGACTACTACTTCTGTCAGAGAACCTAACAACTCTACTATTAAAATCTTTCCTGATGAAAGACGATGAAAGGCTTGTGACGCCCGTCCTTTTGGAACCACATATCCTCCAAGTCCATATCATCCAATTGGGGTCAAAAATATTCGGTTATCATTGAACGGTAGCGATCCCCATTCACAGTAACGTGCCGGTCTTGATCATCACGGAAGAAGTACGGCCCAATGACGCCGCCGCCGCGCCGGCCCATAAACCACACCAAACTGTAATTTTTTCGGGATGCAATGATGACTCATGGAGTACGTGTGGATTGTGGCCTGACCAATACCGCATATTTTTTTTATTGACGAAGCCATTCAGCCAGAAATAAGCGTCATCGCTGAAGATGGTTTTTCGATGAAAATCCGAATCATTTTCAAGTTGTTTCTCAGCCCAATTCAAGAACATACGACGGTTCTGATGGTCAAGCGGCTTCAGTTCTTGCGTCAATTTAATCTTGTAAGGATGTAGGCCAAGATCTTTTCGCAAAATTCGCCACAACGACGCCACAGAGATGCCCAACACTTGAGAACGACGTGTGAAAGACACATTTGGGCTTTCTGCAACTGAAGCCTCAGCGGCAGCAATATTCTCGACACTAAGGGCACTTCTTTGTCTCACTGGCATGGGAACATTTTGTACTGTGCCTGTGGATTCAAATTTTTCCACTAGACGCTCAATTGTTGATCTGCTAGGACGATTACGACGACCATAAATTGAACGTGGCGCTCTTAACGTTGAGGCCACTGACTCCGAATTTCGGTAGTAAATTTTAATAATTTCGACTCGTTGTTGGCTCGTATATCTTTCCATCATGAAATGGCAAACCTTACTGACGAGAAATTTCAAAAGAGCGGCAAGAAAAATATGGCGTCGTTTGCTGTCCCTGTCGCTCTACTTTTGTAGCGTCCCTGTTGAAAAACGCTTTATAAGGGAGTGTTTACGGTGAGCGGAACACAGTTGATTTTTGACTATGAAAGTGTGCAAAAGGTTTGCTTATTGGATTGTGGAAAGTGTTATTAAACAACTGTGACTTAAATTTGAATAAAAGTATTTGAGTTTATTATAAACTGAGATTTATCGTTTTTATTTGAAAAGTGTAAATAAAGAAGAAATACTAAAAAGAGTAATAAGTTTTATCAATAACATGGGATCCTCTAATAAATAAGATAATGAAAACAACATCAAAAACGCCGACACCTGAACCTGACGTCATAAGCTTTGCGTGTACCCAAGAATACATTGACTTCATGTAACAACAACCAAGTACAAGTACACTATCCACAAATAACCAAAGTGCAACAACAACTACGCACCGGTACTGTTTAAGAACAAGAGTGAGTACCAATAAACAATAACTTTTACACCTATCAAATGTCAGTCTTATCCCGTGACCACGAACAATGAAACTTATTCGAAACGTGTCGGGAAAAGTTAGGTTAGGTTAAAGTGGCTACTGACCGGAAAAGGTCAACACACTTAGACCAATATTTGGTCCGTTGTGATACCACAAGGATTTTAAAAATCACCCTTACTCGTTAAACCATTTTGAGCTAACAATGAAGCGTTTGAGACAGTGAATGTCGGAATTATTTAGATCACTAGGATCGTTATAGTAGTAGTCTCCCAAGTGGAGTCTACGTCTTTGCGCTAGGGCATGACAAGATCATAGAAGGTGAGGAACTGACTCCTCTTCTTCTTCATCCATGCAGAAATTATAATTATTTCTAAAGAAATATAAGAAGTTCCGAAAAACTTTATCTATTTAACATGAATAACGTCCGCGAAAAGATAAACTTAAAATCACATTATGTTGATCTCTTCATATATCAAAATGAGCAACTTTGATGGTTTTCCAGAGATGATTATTCAAAAATAGAGCACAAACTTAAAAACTCGCTCCGAGGATTTTCAAGTTCTGTTCATTACCTGTAAAATGACATAAATATAATATGAGTTTTCCACTTCAATTTTCCGCAAACCTTGCGCATTTTGAGCAGTCTTGTGAAATTTAACGAAAGAGGCAACCGGAGTATTAAAATTTAATAAAAAAAATATAAGAAAATTAAAAAAGTGGCCCGACGATTTTCAAGCTAAAATGTAATTCTTTCATATGCAATTTAGTTGTGATTTTAAAATACGAAAGAAAACTCATTTGCCGATTTTTTATAGATTGGTTCTGATCTCGGTGGTTTTGGTTCGTTAAGAGTTACGCATTGCTTGTTACCAAGTGTCTTTCGAAGATTTCCACCGACAAGGAAAAAAATAACTTTAGATTTGCAAACGCATTACCTTTATTGGACCTTCAAAACTGCTAGAGAGTAAGGATTATCAGACTTGCAATAACATCGTTGAAAATTTGAAATTCATTAACGATGTTGCGGAAAGAGAAGTCGCTTTGTTTTAATGGGTCCAATCAATTCATTCAAAAATATCCGGAACATAAAAAAAACACTGCCACTAAAATGATTAGTGTGCGAGGATATGGTCAATAATATGTAAATAATAATTATAACTGTGTAACATAACACACAAAATATCCTATAAGCATAGCTGCGCATTAACTCGTTAATCCGTTAATCGTTAATTAACGAAGTTAAAATTTTGATTAACGGATTAACTTTTAAGTTAACTTTTAAAAATGTTAACGGACACGTTTAATCCGTTAATCCACGTTAAGTCCGTTAATCGTTAGTCCAATGCCTACTATTTACCGCGCGGCGCGAAAAACAGGTTCAGACAAGTATGAGACAAGTGCCGTGCGGCGCTTGCCGCGGGTGAAACAAAAACAGCTAGGTACGAATTATATATTGACGGTGCGTGCGAGTGAGAAAACTGCGAAGAGATTCGTTTCGTTTGATCATTTCATTATGCCGGTCGTCCACTATGTGCGCGATAAGTTCAACCAACTTCGTTCAACTTTTTATTCAACTCTTTCGTTGGATAAACGAATTTACAACCTCTTACACTAGCGCAGCAACTTACGTAATTCACGTTGAGCAACTAAAGTTGAACAAAATGCGTTTGGAACCCCGTACACATAATTGACCAACTTTCCCATATGTTGATTAATTGAACAACTTTTAAAACTTATTCCAGTGTTGAATAGCTCCGTACACCTAGTTGACCAACTTACTCAAATGTTGAATAACCTCGTACACTAGTTGATAAACTTGTTCGATTTCGGTACATACATTTACTGTCGACGCACGCCTTCACTTTAAAATATTCTTAAATTTGTTCCGTATGAGTATGATTTCCTCTAAAAAAAAAGTGGCTGCCGCATTAATAATATTAGAAAATGAACGACAAAGGAAGAAAAAACAGCCAAGACGATTCTGGGTAGATGATTTTTTCTTGATTCGCGAAGAAAATTGTTTTTTCAATGAAATATATGCGAAATTAAAACCGATTGATTCCACCGCGCCCGTGAATTCGAATTCAAAGTTTAGGCAATTGCATTTTCGAGGAAATTTGAGACCAAGCCAATTCCCTGGCATCTCGATTTTTATAAGAGGGGCTCTTAATGCCCCATATATTGGGCTTTTCCTCAATTGTTGAAATCATTGGCAAAATTAATTCAGTGGTCCACTCTGATTTTTTATCACCTTCCATGACGAAAAACCAAAATAAACAACAGTTTGCAAGTTGCAACAACTGCAAGTTCACGGCAACGCAATAGTTCAACCACGTAGACACAGCCAACGCAACGCAACACAATATTACGTCAAGAAATCCCAAAGAAAACTAAAAAGTTGATCAACGCGTTGAACAAAAATATGTGCAACACATTATCTTCAAAATGTTGCTCAACGTGTTGATCGAACATTTTCAAGGAGCAACACGAGCTCGCACACTACCCGTACACTTGTTGCGCAATTTGTTGAGCAACGGCCAACAACTAGATCCAACCCGTTGGTTGAACAGAATTGAATGCTCTGAATTCAAAATTTGTGCGTTGATCGCCTAGTGGACGACTGGCATTACTTAGCGCCAGTGCTCAGAGTAAAAAAATATAAAAAATGCAATTTTTATCACATGTTAACGGATTAACGATTAACGTTAACTTGCGTTAATTCTTCCGAAATTTAACGCTTTAACGTTTAACGAAGCTAACTTTTTTAGTAGCGGATTAACGATTAACGAAGTTAACTGTTTGATTAACTGTGCCCAGCTATGCCTATAAGTAATGTATACGTATAAGTAATACTTAATAGAGTTTATTTTTACTCTACGAAAAATGTCAATTTTAGGGAATGAAAAGTATTGTTGGAGTAATTATTAATAATATAGAACCAAAATTATGTTAAAAATTTCATCATAAGGTACATATTGGTATTGCTGGTGTTTTTAAAATAAAAAAAAAAACATGAAATGAAAGACAAATTTTGTATGGTAGTTTTGTTCGTTCAATGGCCGTTTTTGAGGTTGTCATTTCACACAATGTATGTAGTGGCGAAAATATCACATATTATACATAGTTAAGGAATTTTAAATATTAAATAAATTAAATAAAAGGAAAAACTGATTTTTTTGTTTTATTTTATTTATTTTTTTCCATTTTAAACAAATTAATATCACAACTTTTTTATTTTATAATAGCTGTGTTTTATTTTCCCCCTGATCTTATCCGGATTGGATTTTGTTTTCAAAATAACATGTAAAACAACAAATACAAACAAAACTGGGCCTTGTGTTGTTTTTGTTATACATGTAATTTTGAATGAAGATCCAATCTGGATCAGATCTGGGGGAAAATAAAACACAGCTAATATCTAAGCTACGCGTTTGGAGTGTTATAGCTCCAAACGCTATAACACTCCAAACGCGTAGCTTAGATGTTATAAAATAAAAAAGTTGTGATATTAATTTGTTTAAAATAAAAAAAATTAAATAAAATAAAACAAAAAAATCAGTTTTTCCTTTAATTTAATTTATTTAATATTTAAAATTCCTTAAGTGACCACAAATTGAAGACAAAAACCCATAAAAATGCATACATAGTTAGTTTTACTAGCTTTTATGAGTAATTTTTTTGAAATTATTAAGTCTTTGCTCTTTATATTTTGATTTTTAGGACTAGACCAAATTCGTATGTATACAAACCCAATTGTCAATTGACGAGCGTCGTCGGTAGTATAAGTGCTCCTTTTCAAAATCCGAACTTCAACTGATTGGTTTTCTTTCCATTCCAGTTGGGACTTAATATCCTCACCGAAATATTCTTCTTGAGAAAATATATAAATTTTCGAAGTACTGTTTGGAATAAATTGCAAAGCCCATTTTTTATCTGTCTCGTATAAATCGTGAGCGGATGGTGCTGGTTGACTAAAAATGTATTTATTTAATTAATCTGCTTGCAGAAGTTGTGAAATGAAGAAAATGGTAACTTGCTCTGTTTCTGCAGTTGAAATAAATCGGCTATTGAAAGCATAACAAAATCCATGTTCTGTGTAAACAGGATCAAAGTGTGAACAACATTTAACTTTTTCATCTCTGTATTTACATTCCACTAATGTATCCTCGCACCCAGTATTAACCTATGAAAAAGTAATGTGAATTTTTAAAATTATATCAATATAGTAAACTTACTTGAAATACCCAAGCGCGAAGTGATTTGTCGTCAATGTTAGTTGAACTAAACGTCTGACTCATGTCATAAGCAGCTTGTATGTTGTCGAACGATAACGATGTAAGAAGTTCCAAGAAAGGAGCTATTTGTCCTGCCATCTCATGATCATAAGCACTTAAAATAAAAAAATTAGAAATTTAATCATTATAAATAAATAAGCCGCTTATAGTAGAACCATTTTAAAAATAAATTGAATTAGTGTGCGGATGAAGTAAGAGTTGCTTCATTCTGCAATATTAATATCAACAAATGATTACAATGTACTCGTACGAACATGATTTTTTCAAAAAATAAATCATAGAACTTTTGTTTATTGCTTTATCAAATTTATATTTGTTCATACAAAACTTGTTATTTTTGGACGAAAAGTTTCTAGGGCAAAATTTCCCGCATTTGGTTGAGGTTGCAAAATTCTGGCGATTTGGTGTATTTCAACCACATTATTTGTGGGAGCTGTATTATTTCCTACACATCAAGTGCTTAAATTACCCCCACGTTGGTAATCGGCTGATACTGGTCTTGGCTTTATGTCATGACTTGCTAAACTTGTAAGTGCGAGTGTTGACCAAGGAAAGAATTGAAGGATACACACAGCAATCTGGCGATCTCCAAGGCACGCGTCGAATATCTTGGACCTGCGAACTTTCCGGGGTGCAAACGTGGACTCTTACCACTTTCTTATTGTGACAAAGGTCTGAGCCCGACTGTCCAACGAAAAGAAAGCGAAGACCGTCCAAAGGAAAAAATTCAACATAGCAAGCCTTAGCACACTTAAGAAAGGCAGAGACTACAGTGAGCATTTGAACGGAAAACGCTCTGCCGTACCGCAGCCACAAGCGTCAATAACCAGTGGGACCAGTACCGCGACATTATTAAGGAGGTAGCCGAGACCACCATAGGCTATCAATCACCTAGAAAAAAGAACAAGTGGTATGATGATGAATGCGTCCTACTGAAGCAGGAGACGGAAAATGCACGAATGCAAATGCTGCAACGGGAAAACAAGAGCAGCAAAAGAGAAGTACCGTGAAAAGAAAAGGAAAGGGAAAAAACACTGCGCAGAAAGAAAAGAGCATCCGCAGCCATTTAGCTCGGGTATCTCGAAGAGTCTAGCACGGCCACCAACACGCGCCGGTTCTGCAACACAGCCAAGCAACTGGCATCAGTTTGTCAGTGAATGTTAGAGGAGGTCGGTCGATGTCCTAGTGCCGTGCTCTGTATCCGTTCGTAATTCTGCCTCCGTCCTCGTTCCCGTCGCAGACGCATTTAAGTTTAAATATAAAAAAAAAAATACACAATACACAGTAAATACACAAAATCAAACAATACAAAAAAAAACAACACAAATTAAAATAGACAGTTTTAACCTAATTAAAAAAAATTATAACAACACTCAATATATAAAACGAAACCAATAGAAAAACCAACAACAATAAACAAAAAAACACTCGTACCTAGGGGATAACAACAAAAAAATACCTATGTTTATCAGAGCACAGTAAGTGACATTTTCCTTTCTCCTCTTCTTTTTTCCTAAAGTTGTGTGGCTTAGCGGGTGCATGCATTGTGCTGAGCTTAGGTATATAAGCTCTCTAAGGTTCGTATTCACCGAGCGCTCCTAAACGGCTCTTAACTTTACGAGGCTCTTAACTTGAAATTTCTGTGCGGTATTCACCAACCACTCGCAAGTGTTTTTCGAAGTTTGAAAATGAGAGCCACTCTCTCTTGTTCAGGCATACCCAAACTGTGAAATGTTGTGTAATGTTGGTCTTAACAGCAAATGGATACTCTTCTACTTGGCACTGCTTACATGGATTCGAGTCAAATGCGTGCGTGGCACACGCACAAGCGAACAAATTTTCGAAGAGAGCGCTCGTAAGTCAGGAGTGGTCGGGACCACTCCTAACTAAGAGCGCTCGTAGATCTTCACTAATATTGCTTGGTGAATACGTTTATGAGCTTCTTAAGTTATGAGCGCTCGGTGAATACCGGCCTAAGTGTTTGCATCTGCTGGGTCGTATAGCTTGAACCAATTCAGTTGGCCAACGGTCGGTTGCGCAGAGAGAGGATTTAAGAGAACAAAAATGGTGCGCAACATATTTAATGAGTAAAGATTTTTCCTTAAATCTTACAGTGCCTAACTCAACTTTGCTTTGACAAATAGTTTAGGGATTATTATTTATTTCTATGTTTTATGATTTGTGCCTTAGCAACAGAAAGGTTCCGGGGGCCTTATGTTTATATTTATTTTATGGTGTTAGTGTTTATTTGATATATGTATTTATTAGTTGTTGACCTGTGGGGTTTTGGGATTAATTGTAGATTAGTGTTAATCTAATCTAACTAGTGTTTACGAGTTTGAATAATTTTTACCTACGAGTTTTTAAGAATTTATTTTACCTTAAAATAATTATTATAAATTTTGTACTTCAGAAATAAATATTAAACATAATAATAATATAAAAACAATATAAATAAGAATAATATAATTTAAGTAATAAATGTTCATTTACATATACTTAGTTTTAAGAACTAATGTCGCTTTCATAGTCGGTTGAAGAATCGTCACCTGGATTAATTATAATTGAATCCGAAATTGTGTCCCACGTCAGGTCGTGAGAAAAGTATTCTTCCTCAGTTCTTATGGCTTTCTCACAAACTTTTCGCCAGTCTTCAGCCGTTATTTTTGAAAATTCTTCCTCTGTTAATTTTTGAACATCCAATAAATTGAATGTTGTGTTTCGTGAACATACTCTTGCCTTGACAGTTGCCCAAATATTTTCGATAGAATTGAGATCTGGATGATAGGGTGGTAAACGTAGAACCTCATGTCCCATGCCGTGAATGCTTATGCTTTGGGTTGTGTGTAGCTCGGTGTCGGTTTATTATCTCATACAGTTCAAGTTTCAACATCTGTATAGTATGCGGAATATTGTTTTCGGTTAGCCATTGTATCATCTCGGATTTCTTGCTAGCAGAAGTAATTTGTTTTTCTTCTAATTTATTGTGGTACGAGGCGTTGTCCATTACAATAACTGAAGGTTCCTCCAAGTTATTCAAAACTTGTTCTTGGATCCATTTGCAGAAATTTTCCAAGTTCATGTCGTCGTGATAGTCTCCCGTTTTCGTTCCAGATTTGAATAAAAGTAAGGAGTTTTTCACGAAACCTTTTTCACCACATGCATGCGCCATTATTACACTCTTTACCTTTGAAATTGGCGTCTTCAACCCACTGCTACTGTCATCAGTCCAAGCCTTGTATGTGAGCTATGAATATAGCTTTCGTCCAAATAAATGATCATATTCTTTTGTTCTGTATTCCGGATTTTTCTCAGATACTTCACTCGCATGAGTTTAATATCATTTCTTTCACAGAGAAGTTTGCGGTTGTTTTGAGTTTTTTTGTAACTAAATCCGTTTCTTCTTAGAATCCTGTTGAGAGACGTAATACTTAAGTTAAACTCCAGATCTTCCTCTCGTTGTTTCAACATTTTTAAGGATATCATCATTTTTTCCTCCTGGTGGAAGTTGTCCATTATACGCCGAATAGCTGCGATGCCAAATTCGTCTAGTCCAGTTTTCCACTTCGTATGCTTAACTTTTTTATTTGGTGACTGCACAACTCCTGTCTCTTCGTATTCCTTAATAATCCTTCTGATTGAACGTTCAGAAATTCCAGTAGTTTCCACTGTTTGCGTTGTTGCGTAACTTACAGGATTTTCAAGAAACGAATTCTTTGCTTCTTTCAGTTTAAACGAAACACTTTTCTTCGCTTCAGAAAAGTATCTGATTAGTTTTTATTTTAACAAATTTATTTATAACAAACTATGTACATATTATCTTACAGTAAATAACCTTATCTATCTTATGGAAACGTTATCGCTTCGTCCCAACAAAAGGTCGGTGGTGTTATTTTTTATGACTATGAGTATTTTATCTGTGCGTATCTTCAGCTATGCGCTATCATAAGATTGTTTTTCTTAGAATAGTGGACTGTATATTGTATCTTATCTTGCACTAGCGAGCAGCTGCGCACATCTGTAAAATCCCTGTTCATTTATGAACATTCTGCGGGTGGCCAGAAAGGTTTATTTTTATAACATTTTTTGACTGACATTTGTAGCGAATATAAAAGATTAGTAAACATGCTATTAAAATTAAAGTTAATGATAAGGACAAGTGACCACTATTTTTATGAAATTCAAGCCCCTTCAATTGTAGGTCATCTTTGGTGATTATTTGTATTTGCTGTTGAAGTGCTTTCATATCCTTGTTGCTGTTTATTTGTTTGATGTTATTTTGTGTTATTTTGTGTTCTGGTATGTCGTGAATTGTTGTAATAATCGGGTCGATATCTTCGCTCATTGCAATCTCCGATTTTAGATGCTGGTATCCAGACAATGTTAAACCTTCATACCTTGCTGTACAATCTGTTTTTAAAGAAAGGATGCCTTGCGATGGGATTTCCAATATTTCTTTTTTTGTTTTTCCACATTCCAAGTGCATGACTGCCTTTTTAAACGTTTTAAATAGCCATCGATTTCCCTGATTTAGTTCCATCCAGAAAGGAGTCGATCTTGTTTCCTCGTATTCGCAGTTAATGTGGCTAGTTTTTATAAGGGCTGATAGTTCGCAAGTTTGATCTAGTGCTGGTTGCCATGGTGATTTTCCTTTACATATAAAGTTGTTCTCCAGACTCTTTTGACATCGGTTCAATTGAGATTGTGACATTAAAAAATACGAGTTGATGCCAAAATTGTATGCCAGAAACTCGTTTCTTAATTTAGCTTTCACTATTATTCCTTTATGTTCAAACGGAATAGCAATTATTTTGTAGAGTTCTGTCGATCCGCTTTGTACAAGAGGTATATCTGCTTTTATCACCAGCTTGTTTTGTATGATTATTCCTTGTGCTGACATCAGCTTGTAAACGTCATGAAGTTCATTTTTGTTTTCTTTTCCAGGTAATTGAAGCTTGGCCGACAATCGATCTTTAATGGATTTCAATTCATTGCTAAGCTGTGCCGGAGTAACAAGCGACGGATTAATTCGCCCGTGATTGAGATCAATGAGTAAATCAATAATAGATTTTTGAATGGTCTCACATTCGTCCATTAACATTGTTATTTGTGTTTCTAACATTTTAAACTGAATTGCCATTTTCTTTCTGTTGATGTCTTTGATTATATCTGATTGATATTGGTTAATCTGTAACGTTATTTTCACAAACTGTGCATTCACTTCATCCGTAGTTTTTTTGATTATATTTTTGGTAGAATTAATCAAAGAGACATGTTCTTTCATCCTGTTTTTCAAGCTTTCCTGGTTGCTGAGTAGGTTTTTGAAATTATTTTCAATTTGTTCTTCATCGTCAGCATCCATCAAGCCAAATATCATATTGTAAAGGGATCCAATAAACTCCAAGGGAGCTCGTCTTTGTCTCTTAATTTGTACCAATAGGTTGTTGTTACTACTAATGGCTGCGTTATTATTCTGCATGCTTCCTCGAATTCTGTTAGTAGGTGACAGTAGTCTTCGATGCTTCTAAGTGCTTTTGGGATTCTGTAAACCTGCTGCTTATACGGATCTTGAGACATGTTCTCGGCTGAAATTTTCCACTTATTCCTTTGTTGCAGTGTATATAAATATTTATCTTTCCAACGATTCCAAAAGTGCCGTTGAATTTTGTGTACCAGTTTCCATTTGTTAAGTGTTGACATATTTACATCTGAGTCTGTACTAGGAATGGATAACAATGGTCTACCAATTAGGAAATGACCTGATGTCAGAGCATCTTCACCATTTCCATCATTAATTACGTATAGAGGTCGTGAGTTTAAAACTGCTTCTATTTGTGCCAAAATAGTTGACATTTCCTCAAAAGTGAGTTTCACTTCTCCAATCGCTCTTTTTAAGTTGTATTTCATAGCTTTTACTCCCGCTTCCCAAATTCCACCAAAGTAAGGTCCTGCCGGGGGGAAAAATGCCTTTTGATGTTTTCATTTGCTAGTATTGGTGCAACACTTGTATTTTGTTTGATCACTTTTTTTAACTCGGCATCTAGTGATCTATTTGCACCTAAATTAGTTCCATTGTCGGAGTAAATGTGAAGGCTTTTCCCTCGTCGAGCTTCCGTCAATCTATTTCCTCCGTGTATTGTAGCATGGTGTGCGTCTTTAGTCAAAAGTGTTGTCAAATTTGATTTTTGAATGATTATTGGGTGCATTGAATTATATGGTAGGCCTGTATTTGTTAGTCTACCGCCGACCCGTAGAATTCCGTTCTTATCCAAGAAAGGATTAAGGCTTACAATTTTGCTAGTATTGTTAACGGATTTATTTTTTGATAGGTTTTTTATATCTTCTTTGAAGTCCTTATTTTGTACCAATCGGATGATTTTCATATTTGCAGTTGGCAGCTCTTCCTCTGATAATTCTTTTTTTAAGTCTTCATTTTCTTCGGTTTGGCTATTTATAATTGGTTGATCCAGGAGTCTGTTCCATTGAGTTGTGCACAGAATACGCTTGTTGTCGTATCTCTGTTTAAGCAGAAACCATACTGATTCATAGTTTTCACTAGAATTTTGCAGGTGCTGAATCAAACGTGCTGCTTCGCCTTTTAAACAAAAACGTAATCGTTGCATCTTTTCCGCCTTCGAAATTTGAGTGTTGTTGTGCACCATATCCTGGAAAATGTTGTGGAATGATGCCCATTCTCTCACTTCCCCATAGAAAGCAGGAATATTCAGTTTTTCTAAAATTTTCAAATTATTTCTTAACTTGGGAAGCTCTTCGAAATATTCTTCCATTATTTCTTCATATAAGTTTTCAACTTCTTCGTCGTTATATTCCGACAGTTGCTTGGTGTAGAGACTTCTCATTCCATCGAATAAAATCTCTAAATACCTTATTTCATATGAATTTATTTTGCTTGTATCGCAAAGATCATCAATTTTTCTTCGAAGGATGTCTACTTTCCTTTTAAATTTAGTGATGTTGTGATCCAGCGTTATACAGATCTTTTCTTTTAAAAGAAGTTCTTGTCCAACAAGGTTATTCTTCGGGTCGTCTTTTAGATTTAAAGTTTCTCCAGAAAGACTTTTTCCTCTATTGATACCCATGTTGATTTCAATTTCGAACAACTTTTTTATCTGATTTGTTGGAGGTGTTTTTGGTTTGGTCGCCAGGTTGACCTAGCTGTGCCTAGACTCACAACTTGTTGATCTCCAAGAAATTTTCTTAGTTTTCTCCGAAAAGTATTTTTTCGGTGATTAAAAAAATTTTTATTTAAAAAATCTTTTTTTTTTAATTTTTAAAAACGTTGTTTAGTCACGTTTTACGCTTGCCAGTATTTTAGCTCTGACTACGCTTTTTAATTAAAGTTCTTTTTTTTTCTAAGTCTCTTACCACTGGTGGGGGAAAACTTAAAAAATCAATTTTTGTAGAACCAAATTTAAATTTTTGCTTAGATTATTTTCCAAGTCTTTTTTTTTTTATTTATTGGTTGAGCTCAATATCGCGGCTCGATGGACCAAAATAAACGAAACACTCTTCTTCGCTTCAGAAAAGTATCTGATTAGTTTTTATTTTAACAAATCCATTTATAACAAACTATGTACATATTATCTTACAGTAAATAACCTTATCTATCTTATGGAAACGTTATCGCTTCGTCCCAACAAAAGGTCGGTGGTGTTATGTTTTATGACTATGAGTATTTTATCTGTGCGTATCTTCAGCTATGCGCTATCATAAGATTGTTTTTCTTAGAATAGTGGACTGTATATTGTATCTTATTTTGTGATAGCGCGCAGCTGCGCACATCTGTAAAATCCCTGTTCATTTATGAACACAGTTTGTCATTATATATTTTAACAACTTTATTACGCGCCTGGCTTCCAATAGCTTTTCCTTCTGTAAATAGATCCATTAAAATTTCTTTTAAATGTATTTCAATGTATTATTCTTGGTTGCTTTTTTAAACTGAATTGCAAAACAAAGCAAATATCAGTTAAATACGTTAATTCCCTCTGATGCAAAAATTCATTCTTAAAAACTCGTTGGTAAAAATTGTTCAAACTCGTAAACACTAATCTAACTAATTAACACTAATCTACAATTCATCCCAACCCCACAGGTCAAAAAAAAAATATATCAAAATACACTAACGCCATAAAATAAATATAAACACAACACCCCCGGAACCTTTCTGTTACTAAGCCACAAATCATAAAACATAGAAATAAACAATAATCCCTAAACTTTTTGTCATTAATCCTATGTCGCAGCTTGCAGGTAGTTTTTCTTGTCTAACCCAATTGCATTTTGCAATAGACTTATTTTTTTATTATAGGTGCACTGAAATTTGTCCCACTAATAAAAACAAAAGTTATTAATTTTATTTTTTCGAAGTAAGGTTTACACCTAAAAATCTTTTCCTTTCATCTCACCAGAGATGAAATAGTTTTTTAGACATCAAGCTATGAAAGAAAAGTAAACCATGATCATATCTTATTCAAAGAAAGTCCATCACTGGAAATTCATTTCTATTTTACTGTGAGCGAAGCTATAAACAAAACTCACCCTCCTAAGTGCTTCAGTATGATCGCAGCAGTGTCATTGACAACAACGCCGAATTAAAACTCTGACTCTAGGTTGGAAGTTTTAAAAAACTTTATTTCATAATTTACAAAAATTAATTACTAAGTTAATATAAACTGGACTCGTTGCCTGCCCAACCAAGAATGATGTCAATCGAAGCTCAACTCGTATATATTGTCCACCGATGATGTGATCGATAGCCAATGATATTGCCAATCCATTCTGAGATGGTGGGATAATGCTTCGTAGGCAATTCCTTACTTTGTTTAATATATTGAATCGTGGGATCGTGCTTTGTAGGCAGAATCCATGATTTGGTTTGTTTAATATAAATCATCCATAAGGGATGTTTTTGTTTATGTCTACTTTTAAGAAATTCAGATAATATCTGAAATGGCTTGCTTTGATGATTAATCGTCAAATTCGGGTGTTAACTCCCCCCTTACTTCGATAGTGATCGCCCCGATCTCTCTTCTATAGCGTTCTTGGTATCTTGTAAACATTTAATTGTTGCCATTTCAAATGCTATGTGATTTCTTCTTTGTTTACTTAGTTTACAAATTTTCAGTAATTTAATAATTATTACAATACTAAGAATTAATACAATATTGAAAGTAATTCCCCATAATATCGGGTGTTCTTTTATATCTTGAATATATGGCTTAACAAGATCTATATTAGTGAACTTTAATTGTTCATTATTTGATTCTAAATATTTTAAAATATTAATTTCTAGTGGTACATTTTGTTTAATATGTCTTACAATTTTTGTTCTTTTATTTTCATATTGTTTAAAATTTATAGTTACTTTGTTTTGAAAATGAACTAGATATGTACCTTTATATACTTTCTTATTTATTGTGGTTTCTCCACTTACAAAAATTATTCCATCTTTAATTATTTTTACGTCCGGATTATTCTCTTTTATTTTGTGGCAGTTTGCTTTATTATTGTTCAATAAATCCGTTAGACAATTTGTTTCATTATTAACTCTACAATATATATTATTTAATTCTTTCTTACAATTTGCCATTTTATATTTTTGATCGCATAATACGACTTGATTTGGTAATTGTAGTTTTCCATCACCTACATTAATACTTTCTACAATAAACTTATTATTTATTTCTTTTACTAAAGGATATTCTATATAAATCATTATTATTTCTTTTTGTTGAATGATTTTAAAATCTGATGCATCTAAAACATCTGTTATTGAAATTGGCATTGTTTCTGTTCGTATAATTTTATCTAAGTCTTCCATATTTAAAATTACTGTATTCAAAATGTCATTTTTACTTAAATTAATAGTATTAATAATTTCCCTTAAATCTTCAATTATGAACTTTAAAATGAGTGCGTCCTCTTTGTCAATACTGTTGTCTTCACTAGTTAGTTTTTGTATTGCGTTAAATATTTGTGAGTTTGTTTGGTATTGTTTGTTGTTAGATTCTATAAGTTCTTGTAATTTTGTTTCTATTCTTATTTTATCGTCATGGTCTGGACTTCCTGATATCCATTTCCATAATGTTCCAATTTCATTGATTCCTCGTCTAAATCTATCTCTGATAATTAATTGGTTAAGCAATTTATTTGCCGTTTCTATGTTGGTTAAGGATTCCTTTGTCAATCGTATACCTTTCCCTTTTACTTCTTCTAATATATCTTTATAATATGTTAAATTTATAACGTGATAAATTTCTCCTCTATTGTCATATAGTGCGGCAGGTCCGTCCTCTATAAGGATATATTCCTCCGTGCTATAATTCGTTATTTGCATTTGAGCAAATGTTGTGGCTAGTAATGCCAAAAATACTAGTGTGACACTTTTAGTCATCTGGAATTAGATATTTTTTTCTTTAAGTACTTTATTTTTTTAAATTGTCTTTATGTATTATTCTGTCTTTAGTGTCTACTATGACCCTTCCCCTATCTTCTTTTACAATTCTTTTCTTATACAAAGGTTTTACTTTTCCCTGTCTACGTGTTGATTTTTCGTGAACTTTTTGTCCTGGCTTAAATTTAACTTCTGTTCTGTTTTTATTAAAATATGAAAGAGTCTTGTCCTGTTTCTCTTTCAATACATTCGTTAAGGATATATATTTTTCGAAATTATGAAAAACATCTACGGGTTGTAAGTTTGTTACTGTATGGATGGATTCATTGTACTTCTTTACTACAAATGGCATTATCTCCTTAGTTTCAGCTTGAATCTCTGTCTTTGTTATACGTATAAGTTCCGTAATTGTACTATGGACTCTTTCGATCATTCCATTAGATTTACTATGGTGAGGTGCTACCTTTTCATGTTTAATACCTAGTCGCTGTAGTACTAATTCTGTTGATGGTGTACAAAATGCTTTTTCGTTGTCAGTCACTACTACTTCTACTTTGCCGAATATTGGTATCGCTTCTATCAATTTTTCTTTTGCATCGATTTTGCTTTCTACATGCCTTACTATGAGATATTTTGAAAATGAGTCTATCATAGTTAAAAATTGATCGTTATCTATATAATAAATATCAGCGTGTATGCGCTCCCCCCCTTTCTTCGGAATTGGAGCCTCTCCAATCATATACTTAATTGGGTGCCTATCGTACTTATTTTCCTTACATACTGTACAATTTTTCGTATAAGATATCAATTGTTTATAACACTCTGGCCAATACCATTTACTTGAAATTTGTTTAAAATTTTCTCTTGAGTCACGATGTGCTCTATCATGTTCTTCTGTTATTATTGATGTTTGAATATTTCTGTCCGTAACATCTTCTACTAAATTTGGTATATAAGCAAAGTTGGTTGTTGGGTATTCGTTTAATAATTTTTCCTTTATCTTAAACAATACTTCCTCCGTTGAGTGTATTGCATTTAAGCCATTCTTAATAACCTCTTTTAATTTGTTGAATATACAATCGTCTTTATAAATAACTGTATGTCGCCAGTATCCTTTATGTACTTCCTTACTAATTATGTTATTTTTATTTCCTGTCTGAAATATAAGTTGATTCTTAAATCTATTTATATTACCCCCTAATCTTTTTATTTCTTCGACTGGACTACTTTCAGTACTATGTACCGTTCCGACGTCTGAACTCATCATATTAAGTTCCTGTCTACTGAGAGCATCTGCAACTGTATTTTCTTTACCAGGCTTATATGTAATCACAGGGGCGTATTCTTCTATGAATGCTTTCCATCGCTTCATTTTTGCATTGGGGTTTCTGTCTGACATAGCAAATGTCAATGGTTGGTGGTCCGTATATATATGAATTCCACTTGTTCCATAAAGGTAGTTCCTTAAATTTTTCAAACTCCAGACAATTGCTAATAACTCCTTCTCGTTAGTTGCGTAGTTTTCTTCGGTTTTACTCAATGTTCTGCTGATGAATGTAATAGGTTTGTTATTCTGGCTAAGTACTGCACCTATGGCTGAGTTACTAGCATCAGTAGTTAATTCAAATCCTATATTGAAATCTGGTTGGTTTAACACAATATTTTCCTCTAGCTTATCTTTTAATATTTGGAACGCTTTCCTTCCCTCTTTGTCTAACTCTATCGCTACTAATTTGCTCTTTGCATTATTATCTTGTTCTCTTAAATATTTAGTTAAGGGTTTGCTGATCATAGCGTAATTTCTTATGAATTTACGATAATAACCGCTTAGTCCTAAAAATGATCGTAGCTGTCTCAAGGTTTTTGGCTCTGGATACTCTTTAATCGTCTTTACCTTTTTTGGATCTGTTTTGATATTATTATAGGATATTACGTATCCTAAAAATTCAACCTCTTGCATGAAATATTTGCTTTTTTCACTGCTTATTTTCATGTTGGCCTCACTTAATGCTTTTATTATGATCTCAATATGCTCTAAGTGTTTTTCTTCTGATTCAGAGAATATAATCACATCATCAATATAAACGTGACAAAACTTACCTATGTATGTTCTGAGAATGTCATCCATTGCTCTTTGGAATAAAGAGGGTGCATTCTTCAAACCGAATGGCATACGAAGGAATTCGTATTTTCCATTGTTAACACTAAAAGCTGTTTTCTCTGTATCTTTTTCTTTCATCATTATTTGGTGGAAACCACTTTGTAAATCTAATGTCGTAAAGAATTTAGATTTTCCTAGATTGAATAGGATAACAGAAGTATCAGCCATTGGATACTTATCTGTTTTCGTAAAAGCGTTGAGCTTTTTGTAGTCTATGACTAATCTATGCCTTTTTGATCCATCTTCATTAAGACCTTTCTTATCTACGACCCAAACTGGTGCATTATATGCTGATCTACTGGGTGTTATAATATTATTTTCTAACAAATCGCTCACTTCATTGTTTACGAAGTCACTAACTGCTTGAGGATAAGGGTATGATTTTGACCATATCGGTTCATCCTTAG
This sequence comes from Chrysotoxum bicinctum, assembly GCA_911387755.1. Taxonomy (NCBI): domain Eukaryota; kingdom Metazoa; phylum Arthropoda; class Insecta; order Diptera; family Syrphidae; genus Chrysotoxum; species Chrysotoxum bicinctum. Next base: position 164,006,969 of record OU426987.1, read on the forward strand.
TTGTTTCTATTGTTGCTACAATATTTGTATTATATGGCAGATAACTTGGTTTATCTGTGAAAATTCCCTGAAACTTCCTTAATATTTCCTTTAGTCTTTCTATATAAGTTTCCTCTGTACTCATGCAGATGGTTAAACTGTTTATTAGTTCGTCATTGAATAGTAAAGGTACTATGCCTTTTTCGTATTCTAATGTACTATCTAGTATGTTTATTTTTCCTTTTATCTTTTTAAGTGTCCTCATTCCTATTATTAGATCGTAGTCTCTAAGTTCATTTAATTCATAAAATGAATCTTTTATTCCTAATAAATTTATGTCTTGATATTTTGTTATTATGCTCGTACCGTGTACGCTCCTAACTCTACTGTTTATTTTTAAGTGTTTGTTCTGAAATAATCCCGGTTTGACATAACTATGAGTCGCTCCAGTATCAATCAAAATGTTGAAAGTACGACCTGTCCTTGGATCCGTTCGTTTAATAAAGGGCAAGTCGTTCCTTACTCTAAAAAATTATCTCCTTCACTGAGATTATTTAACCTTGGACTTTTGTTTAGGGGTTGTTGCTCGCTGTTTGGCCTGTCTCTTTTAAACGGATTGTTGTTGTTTCTTATTTCATTGTTAAAACGTTGGTCCCTATATTGATTATTATTATTATAAGGATAATTTTTATTATAATTACTACTGTTAAATTGTGGCTTAGGGTTGTGGTTTCCACTCCTTAAGTCCATTCGTTGGTGAGGTGGCGTATTGTAATTGTTTAGTCGTGGTGCGTAGTTTTGCTGATATTTTGGCGTGAACGGAACAATTGGTCGTTGTAACTGAGCTTGTGGTAAAGCCCTATTATAATCTATTCTATGTAGATTACTGTTAGTATCCCTAAATCTTTGGGACTGGTTTACTTCTATTTCTTGAGCTCTTGCTAAAGCATTAGGAAGGTCACCTGGGTTTAGTGAAAACACGATATTACTGATGGGTTGGTTTAATCCCATTATAAAAACTCTTAAAGCATTTTCTCTTGCTACTGCTATGAGAACATTTGTCTCAGCCGTTCTAGGTCCGTAACTCATAATTGTCTTATTTGTTATTAAAGTTAGTAGTTTACTGATTTGGTCGTAAAATTGTTGTAGAGTTTGTTTACCCTGTCTTGCGTTCGATAATTCAGTCTGTAACATATGGACTGGCCTTTTATCTTCATAATGTTAAATCTAATCTACCTAAGATCGCGTCAACATGCAACGGTGTGCCATGTGATGTCAGAACGTCATTTGCTTTACCTACAATCTTGTTTCTTAGTATATTTACCGCTGTAAAATAACTAGAACTACCCTTGCAGTGTTCGTATGCTTTCATACAGTGTATAATTGACGTTCGCCAACTGATATAGTTTTCCCCGTCGAATTGTTGTAAACTTTTAACCAATTCTAAGCTTTCCCTAGTAGTATTTAATGGGTCGATTGTAACATCTGTATATGCTTCTATGTTATCTGATGGAGCTATCCTCCCTATAGTGTCTGTCAGTTCTTCTATTCTCCTAGTCAATGTCAATGTACTCTCTGCTACGGTCTGTGCAATTAATGAGTGCACTTGTTCTACTGTCATTGCCATTTTTAATTTGTTGTGTTTTTTTTTTATATATATATTTATAAAGTGTAGGTAATTCTTAATTGTTATGAATTTAAAAAAAATTCTTACTGAAATAATATCTGCTACCAGCTTGTTCGTTACTGCTTTCCTTGGTCCTTATTTCGCTTTATTTCTGCTACTGTCTTTTTTTCACTTTATTTCTGCTACTGTCTTTTTATTATTATTATATATTTTTTTTCACTTTATTTCTGCTTCTGTCTTTTTATTATTATTATATATTTTTTCCACTAATTATTATTGTTAATTTTGTCCTCTAGACATTCCCTTAGCACTTTCTTTATTTTATTTGCTTTTCCTAAGAGATATTTCCTTCGATCGTTATCTTTAACCTGTTCGTTCACTTTATTTTTAATATTTTTTATTTTACTCGGGTCCTCACTTGACCACATAATATTCCATTCTTTCCACGTAAAATTTGTTTATTTAATTTTATTTTCACTCAACTTTTTTCTTTTTTCCACTTTCCTATTTTCTTCTATTTTCTTCTTTTTTCTTCTATTTTCTTCTATTTACTTTTATTTTCTTCTATGGATTTTCCGGATTTTATAACCGTACTTCTCTCGATCTTTGGAAATTTCTTTCCTTTTGCCTCTCAGTGTTTTACGTTGGGTAGGTCTACTGGATGGTCAGTTGTAAAAAAATCTTTTTATTTTTTTTTTTAAACTTCCCATATGAATTAATATTTTGGTCTGGTTCCTGGTGCTAGCAGTTACTTCTTTATTTATATTCCTTTTTTCACCACTTTGAATGCACTTTTTTTATTTAAACGACTTTAATTTTACCGGTTGGGTTTAATTTTACCCTTTTTAAATTAATTTAACCGTATTTTAAAGCACTAGGTTGTAAATAAATTTCAGGTCCCTGCTACTCGGGCGCCAATTAAAACTCTGACTCTAGGTTGGAAGTTTTAAAAAACTTTATTTCATAATTTACAAAAATTAATTACTAAGTTAATATAAACTGGACTCGTTGCCTGCCCAACCAAGAATGATGTCAATCGAAGCTCAACTCGTATATATTGTCCACCGATGATGTGATCGATAGCCAATGATATTGCCAATCCATTCTGAGATGATGGGATAATGCTTCGTAGGCAATTCCTTACTTTGTTTAATATATTGAATCGTGGGATCGTGCTTTGTAGGCAGAATCCATGATTTGGTTTGTTTAATATAAATCATCCATAAGGGATGTTTTTGTTTATGTCTACTTTTAAGAAATTCAGATAATATCTGAAATGGCTTGCTTTGATGATTAATCGTCAAATGCGGGTGTTAACTCGCCGGCATGTATAGCTTGAACCAACTCAGTTGGCCAACGGTCGGTTGCGCAGAGAGAGGATTTAAGAGGATTTAAGAGAACAAAAATGGTGCGCAAGATATTTAATGAGTAAAGATTTTTCCTTAAATCTTACAGTGCCTAACTCAACTTTGCTTTGACAAATAGTTTGGGGATTATTGTTTATTTCTATGTTTTATGATTTGTGGCTTAGCAACAGAAAGGTTCCGGGGGCGTTATGTTTATATTTATTTTATGGTGTTAGTGTTCATTTGATATATGTATTTACTATTGTTTGACCTGTGGGGTTTTGGGATTAATTGTAGATTAGTGTTAATTAGTTAGATTAGTGTTTACGAGTTTAAATAATTTTTACCTACGATAAATAATAAATTCTTAAAATTTATTTTACCTTAAAATAATTATTATAAATTTGTACTTCAGAAATAAATATAAAACATAATAATAAAATAAAAACAATATAAATAAGAATAATATAATTTAAATAATAAATGTTCATTTACATACACTAATGTCGCTTTCATAGTCGGTTGAAGAATCGTCACCTGGATTATTTATAATTGAATCCGAAATTGTGTCCCACGTCAGGTCGTGAGAAAAGTATTCGTCCTCAGTTCTTATGACTTTTTCACACACTTTTCGCCAGTCTTCAGCCGTTATTTTTGAAAATTCTTCCTCTGCTAATTTTTGAACATCCAATAAATTGAATGTTGTGTTTCGTGAACCTACTCTTGCCTTGACAGTTGCCCAAAAATATACAGTTCAAGTTTCAACATCTGTATAGTATACGGAATATTGTTTTCGGTTAGGCATTGTATCATCTCGGATTTCTTGCTAGCAGAAGTAATTTGTTTTTCTTCTTATTTATTGTGGTACGAGGTGTTATCCATTACAATAACTGAAGGTTCCTCCAAGTTATTCAAAACTTGTTCTTGGATCCATTTGCAGAAATTTTTGAAGTTCATGTCGTCGTGATAGTCTCCCGTTTTCGTTCCAGATTTTAATAAAAGTAAGGAGTTTTTCACGAAACCTTTTTCATAACCTGCATGCGCCTCTTTCCCTTTGAAATAACTATTGTCATCAGTCCAAGCCCGTGGCCTTGTATGTGAGCTATGAATATAGCTTTCGTCCAAATAAATGATATCAAATCCTTTTGTTCTGTATTCCCGGATTTTTCTCAGATACTTCACTCGCATGAGTTTAATATCATTTCTTTTTTTCTTTCACAGAGAAGTTTCCGGTTGTTTTGAGTTTTTTGTAGCTAAATCCGTTTCTTCTTTTTTTTATAATTCGCTCGCGCTCAAGGGTATGTTACGAGACCCTTATAATGTTTTAAACACAGCACGGGCGAGGGAGAAATTAGCAGGGGAGAGAAAGAAGGTGTCGATGAACATTGGTTTTAAATGTTTTCAAATTGACATGGCAAGGGGAAACTGTGCCGGGTAAGTTATTCCATAATCGTGTTGTCCGACTAAAAAACGAATCTCTATATGTGACGGTACAACGTAATACTTAAGTTAAACTCCAGATCTTCCTGAACTCGTTGTCTCAACATTTTTAAGGATATCATCATTTTTTCCTCCTGGTGGAAGTTGTGCATTATACGCCGAATAGCTGCGATGTCAAATTCGTCTAGTCCAGTTTTCCACTGACTGCACAACTCCTGTCTCTTCGTATTCCTTAATAATCCTTCTGATTGAACGTTCAGAAATTCCAGTAGTTTTCACTGTTTGCGTTGTTGCGTAACTCACAGGATTTTCAAGAAACGAATTCTTTGCTTCTTCCAGTTGGTCATTATATATCTTAACAACTATCTTACGCGCCTGGCTTCCAATAGGTTTTCCTTTTCTAAATGGATCCATTAAAATTTCTTTAAATGTATTTCAATATAATTATTCTTGGTTGTTTTTTTTAAACTGAATTGCAAAGCAAAGCAAATATCATTTAAATACCTTAATTCCCTTTGATGCAAAAATTCATTCTTAAAAACTCGTAGTTAAAAATTGTTCAAACTCGTAAACACTAATCTAACTAATTAACACTAATCTACAATTAATCCCTACCCCACAGTTAAAAAAAAAAAAATATATCAAATATACACTAACGCCAAAAAATAAGTATAAACACAACGCCCCCGGAACCTTTCTGTTACTAAGCCACAAATCATAAAACATAGAAATAAACAATTATCGCTAAACTTTTTGTCATTAATCCTATGTCGCAGCTTGCAGGTAGTTTTTCTTGCCTAACCCAATTGCATTTTGCAATAGACTTATTTTTTTGTTATAGGTGCACTGAAATTTGTCCCACTAATAAAAACAAAAATTATTAATTTTATTTTTTCGAAGTAAAGTTTACACCTAAAAATCTTTTCCTTTTATCTCACCAGAGATGAAATAGTTTTTTAGACATCAAGCTATGAAAGAAAAGTAAACCATGATCATATCTTATTCACAGAAAGTCCATCACTGGAAATTCATTTCTATTTTACTGAGAGTGAAGCTATAAACAAAAGTCACCCTCCTAAGTGCTTCAGTATGATCGCAGCAGCGTCATTGACAACAATGCTTGCATGTACATCTTTTTTTTCTTTTTTTCAGTGATTTTTCTGTCTCTTTAAGAATTAAAGAGTAGAGCAAAGAAATTTAAAGAGACCTGCGCAGTAGAATTGCCAACTGAATTGGTTCAAGCTATACATCTTTTTTTTCTTCTTTTCAGTGATTTTTCTGTCTCTTTAAGAATTAAAGAGTAGAGCAAAGAAATTTAAAGAGACCTGTGCAGTAAAATTGCCAACTGAATTGGTTCAAGCTATAACACCATAGGTTGGACAACTGTCATGAACAATTTAAAGAGAGCTGCAAGTAGCTATCAACCAAGACGTACGCATAAACAAACAAGTGACCCACATGCAGCCAAATCAAACCTGGCAAATAACAAATTCTTTGCTCTGGTAAACACAGAAGAAGAGCATAAAAATACTCTGAGAGATCAAACTAGAAAAGATTCTCCAACCAAAAACAATGCTGAAGAGCAGTCGCGTCGGAATGCAGAACAAAATAATTTAAATATCAATTCATTACCTAGTATGACAAAAAAAATATCTTTCTGTCCACCCATATTTATTTTTGGTGCTAACTGCACACTTATCAACGATTTAATAAAGCTAGTAGCTACGGAATGTAAGATTATAGATTTAGAACATAAGTTTGTTAATATGGGTTACCGTAAGACAAAGGTTTATGTTAGCCACTCCGAAGCCCATAAGCTTATTATTGATCGTCTTCGTGACACAGGGATAGGAGCATTCTCTTTTTCTCCAAAAGATACAAAAAAAATTTCGACCTTGTTAAAAGGTCTTGATGGGGATACCCCAATAGACAATATTAAAAAAGCGCTGAATGAAATGGTTCCTAACGTAAAAATTAGCAAAATAACTCCCTTTTCGACTAGTAGAACAAAGGAATTGGATAAAAAATTAAATATGTTCGTTGTGCAGTTAGAGATAGGAGAGTCCATTAAGGATCTTACTTGTGTGAGGTATCTTCTTCGCCAGCGCGTTTACTGGGAAAAAAAACGTAACAACCAGGCCGTACTGCGCTGTTACCGCTGTCAACGTTTTGGCCATTCAGGGGAATGCTGTGCCTATATAAATTGATGCGTTCTGTGTGGGGAAAACCATGACTCTACTGAATGTATAAATGCATTTAAGTTCCTTAAAGACAAAAATGAAGAGGTTCCTATACCTAAATGTGTGAACTGCAATGAAACTGGGCATGCAGCCAGTTACCAGAGATGCCCTGCTTATATTAAATACAAAGAAAAGAAAATTTCTTACTCTCAAAAGGCTAAAGAAGCGATAAGTAAAACTAGGTCTCATGTTGAAGATTCTGTCTTTAATTTTACTAATGCTAAAGTCTCATTTGCCGACAAAGCAAAAATTCCAGTTTTTTCATCACGATCTTATTCTGATGCTAAAAGCAAGAGCCAGCATGAAAAACATGCTCCTTTAAGCGTTTGGAACAAACCAAACGATCAAAACAGTGATCTCCATAATTTTCTTAATGAAGCAAAAAATGTATTCAATATATCTTTCGTAGATCTGTTAACGAAAATACGACAGTTCTGGCCTAAATATAAATTGATTCAAAGCCAAGAAGAAAAAATGTTTTCTTACTTGGAGTTTGTAGCTTCCATTGTTGTATAATGATGCATTTGACAAAACTTAAAATTATCTCGATGAATTTTATTTCAATAATCTCACATGAAAGAAGACTTGCAGTTCTAAACATTTTAAAAACTAAAAAACCTCAGATTTGTTTCCTCTCTGAAACAAGGTTATCTGAGAGATATAGACCCTCGTTTGAAGGTTTCAATATTATTCGAAATGATTATGGACGAGGGACAGCAATTCTACTTGACAAAAAGTACAAGTATAATTCAGTCTCTTTTCAAAGTCAAGTCTTTTCTGTCTGTCTTTCTTCAGTATCGTTTTTAAGATCGAATGGTTCTCAATTCCACCTGCTGTTAGGTAGCATATATATTCCATCAGACGCAGGACAGCGTTTAAATAGTGACCTTGATGCTTTATATACTCTTAGTAATAATTATTATGATGCTGTCATAGTCGGAGGAGATTTTAACGCGCGACATACGTCTTGGGGAGACAACATCCATAATAATAATGGAAATCTTTTCAACAATTGGTTCAATTCCGGCCCATACATAACACTTGACTTGATCCCTTCAAACACTCCTACTTTTCCAAGATCCAATTCTTATTTGGACTTCTTCATTCTTTCATCATCCCTCAATTCCTTGCGGTCGACCTGTAAGACTTTTGCAACAGTTTCTGATCATTTTGGAATCAGTTAGGAAGTTATTCTTGAAAACTCTTCTCCTATTTTCACGCCCCTACGTTCGTATAGAAGTTTCAAAAACACCAATTGGCAAGCTTTTCAGCTAAGTCTTCATAACACATTGTCTCGACACATTCTCTCGAGTTACCAACAGAAAGAAACTTATCAAATTCGGAAATCAATGGGCTTATAAGCCACTTAGTTGATTCAATTTGTTTAAACGTGGAGCGCCATTCAAAAATTCAAAACGTGATAGATCATAAATATAATTGCATTTCAGATTTTACAAAGAAGTTAATTGATCTTCGGAAAATATGGTTAAAGCAACTCAAAAGGATATATCATCGTTATCTTAATAGAGTTAACCCGGAATATCGCGAGCTTCGTGCACAAATAGACCGAATTAGTTGCATTATAAAACAAAATGTTTATTTAGACCTCAATAACACCCTTAAAAATAGATTAAAGCAAATCAAACCCTCCCCCCAAGCTTTTAAGAAAATTGACAGTGTTACAGGGCGTAAGTATTATGGCACAAATATTTCAAAAGACATTCACTTTTATAATGGACAAGAGCTTACAGATATTCAATCGAAATTAAATGCTTTCAAGCAGTTTTTTTCAACAAATGACTCTGAAATAGGAACAGATGATCCAGTTCTCGAAACCGAAGTTCTTTCCACAGTAAATCTATTTAAAGAGACCTATGTGCTCGAAACACTTTCCACCTTTTCCTCTGATTGCAGTGCCTGCGATACTGGATTTTCTCCGTTTATTTCACCAAACAATGTTAATATTTGCAGAATCTCGCTTAATAACAAAAAATCATCAGGTATAGATCAAATTTCGAACTATATTTTAAAAAAATGTCCGTTTTCCTTGGACTACATACTGTCACTCATATTTAACCAATGTATTAACAACGGTTATTTCCCAGATACTTGGAAAAAAGGTAAAATCTTACCGTTAGCAAAGAAAAAAGCTACACGAGAAGTTAATAACTTTCGCCCTATTTCGCTCCTTTCAAATATTGCTGGCAAACTATTTGAAAAGATTTTAGCAAATCACTTAAACACTTTTTGTGATGTTGAACACATCGTCCCAAGCAATCAATTTGGGTTTAAAAAAGGGAACTCAACGGAACACGCCCTACTCCTAATCCAGGATAAGGTTATACAAAACCTAAGGGAAAAAAAATGTACAGTGAGCTTAGACGTTGATTTGGAAAAGGCCTTTGATTCGATTTGGCATCAAGAAGGTCTTATATTCAAGCTTATTCGGTTAAGCTTTCCACAATGGCTTGTTAGAATTATTTTAAGTTTCTTATCTAACAGGTCAAATTCAATTTTTATTGGATCTGAACATTCAGATTTTTTCTCAGTTAGCACTGGTGTTCCACAAGGATCAATAATGGGACCATTACTATTTAATATCTTTTTGCAAGACTTTCCTCTTTCGGACCCCATATGGAATGAACTTGGCTCAATACACTACGCAGATGATACTATCATACTGGCTAGTGATACACGTCCAACCTTAGCCCTTAGCAAAATCAAGCAAGGACTTCCTCTTGTGGAAAATTATTTCAAAAAATGGAGGCTGAAAATCAATACACGAAAATGTGGACTAACTTGTTTTAGGAACGCCAGTAGGAAGGGACAATACCTTGCGGTTAAGGAAAGTAAAGCTTTAAAACTACAACTAAATAATTTTGAAATTCCATTACGCACTAAAACAAAATATCTGGGGATAAGCTTCCAGAACAGATACCTGTTCAACAAACATGCTAGGTCAGTGCTAAATAAAGCAAAGATGGTTACAGGATTGTTGAAACCTCTACTTAATTCGAAGACCATGTTAGGGGAAACAAAAATTCTTATGTACAAGACTCTTATTAAGACCGATTTTGACATATGGGTTTTGTACCTGGTTTACGTTATCCCCTACTGTTGCAAAAGAAATGGAAATGTTTGAGAGACAAATATTGATATTTTGTTGTGGTCTATTTAGAAGACCAGACAAGAAATGGTTTTCAAACAAATCTATATATGAAGCAACTAGGGTCGTACCTTTAATGAAGTATCAAATAGATCTTCTCATAAAAAAGATGGAGCGCATAAGTTACCATGAAAACCCACTCATAAGATCTTTGAAGGACTCTAATATAAATGACTGTCTGCTTGATAAATATTATCTATCACCTTTCAATATTCATAATGAGGGATCTAGTACTCTATTGAGACAATATGCAAATGACAACATGCAAGTGCCATTTTATGAAAGGGCATCCTTCCTTAACTATAGAGGATGACATTGTTAAAATAATTTAAAAAAAATAAATATTTAATGAATGAATGGCTAACATGAATCTTTGTTAAATGCAGATGGTTGAGATGTCCTTGTAACTATATAGTTTTATATAAATTACTAAGGATTTCTTGAACATCTGCAAATATTGTATCATAAATGATATTTTTATAAACATATCCGCCTAAGAATGGTGGTTTTTTTTAGGTGTAAGTTTATTTTAGTTTTAATTCTAGTCAGTAAGTTAAGAAAGCCAAAAAAAGAGCTAAGCTGAGTATGAGTCGCCGGGAGCAAGCGATCGAATCTTACAATGTTTTCATAAATGAAATAAGAAATTTTGATTTTATTTAATAAATATTACCAATTCATGATACAGTCAGATAAATCATTAAGTCGACCAAAAATTAAAATATGTTAGTAGTTTGTAAGATACAAATGTAAGAATTTTATATGCCTCAATAAAGTTAACTTGTAACTTGCTTACAGGCATTTTGATCACAAAAAAAAATTATAGCAAGCACCTCCCGAATCTCTAGCCAATATTGAGGCCCATGGGAAAATGTGCCGATAGATGGGTTTATTGCTCTGAGATTAACTTTTATATGGATTGCACCAGAGAAACTTTTAAATCATTAGTTTTAAGCAAAATTTAAGTAACGTTATTTATTAAAATAAAAGATTAACTATGTAAATCATTTAAATGTAATTTGAATTTTATATACCTACCTACAAATTTGTAACTATATATTAACTTATGTATCTTAGTATGTAAGAGTATAATATGCCCTGGTTGATGAATAAAATAATAATAATATTGTATTCTTACAATTTTTGTCACCTTTTTGAGTTGGAGTTGAGGGGAGTTGACGCTTTAGTTGGAATTAGTTAGACCAATTTCTTCTAAGAACGCGATGCTTTTGAAATATTTTTTTTTGAAATATTGAAAAGTTATTTAATTTAGGATGAAGTAGTGGATCCTTAGTCGCCATTCTTTATTCAAAAAAAAAAAAAATTATCACTCTTACAAAGGTTGAATAACGAATGACCTTGGTAAACAATAACCTGTACCATATTAGCATTAAAAATGTAAGACACAAACAATAAACATACATATTAATTAAGGAATTACGAGCATATAAATTTGCTGCATTCGTACAGTAGTACCTAGGTAATGTGAATTTTTCATAATGTATTAAATTTTCATGTCTGAACATTTTAAATGTGCAACTTTGGGCTACGTACATAAGTACATATATTTAGTAGACATTAGATATAGGCCATAGGTTAAATTCAAAGTTTCTTTAAATCCAGATTCTGTAAATGCAAAAGAAACTTTGCATACACCCAACCTCGCACCAACCCCAAATCCTATAGTGTGCCCAAGCAGGGGGGTTGCATGCAGCATGCCCGCCCGATACATATGTATCTTACTGTTTACGCCATAATGCGTAAGCAAGCAAAAAAGCAAATATCCCATAAAAAAGTAGTTTTAGTTATTTTCAATTTTCTCAAAAACTAGACAACATAAAATCATCTAGTTTTCAGTTTTTGAATAAGAATAAATTAGAGCAACGAATCTTAGGAAAAATAATAATATATAACTTTGCAGTTTTGAAAAATTAAACTTTAAACTTTTTTTTATGTTTTTTTTCACCAAAATTTGAGTTTAAAACTCGTTTTTTCAAAAACTGTGCATATATTTTACTTGATTTAAAAATTATCTAATAGATCAGAGTATTGGCTTTAAAAACAGATATAATACTTAATTGTAAGTATAACCGTTATTTTTTAATATTTTTGTTTCCATTTTAGTACCTATTTTATAAAATTGCCCCTCCCGCCCAAACGGGGGGAGATAGACCCTCCTCCCATAGTAAAAAATGCTTGTATTGAACTGTTCTACAAAAAACCGTTATAATTTCTTGGCGCCTAAGTTATCGTACTCTTGCCTTTAGTTTTAATTTAGAAGAAACCCCTACCATTGTTTTTAAATTAAAAAAAAAACACAAGTTCACAATAAACTAAAATTCAAAATATAACTAAATGTTAAGCAGGGACATGGGGCTTCCCCGTTTCGCTTTTAAGATTCACATTTGGTCGGTGAAGAGATGCTTCGATAAAGTACGAGCTTTGTATATAAAACTTATAGTACTATCAAGAAGATGAAAGATTGTGGCGACATCTTAAGGCTAGGAACTGTAATTGCTAGATTTGTTTTTGCTAAATTTTATAATAAAGTATTCTCTTTTTTGCTACTTGTTTTATATGTTATCCTACATTCCACTGTAAAAGCGTGCGCAAATTTCTGCGCCACCACCAGGCTAGTGTTCGCAATACAAAATCATGCTCCATGATAATACTATAGGTTATATCTACATACAAAGGTACGAGTAGTTCGAGTTTTCTTTCACCGATAAAGTAAATCGAAGTGACATGTACATAATGTATGTATAGAGACGAACTACTCTACTTAATCGATGTGTAGGTATTTATTTCTTTTATATCCCATTTTCATTTCTGTAGGTGCATGTAAATGCCATTACAGGATTGAATTTTTTCTTTTTATTTTTTCTTGCTTGGTTGTTAATTACATATCTACGAAAGGATATATTTTGCTCACACTTTTCTGGAATCACGTGATATTTAAGGTAGTTGTCAAGGAATTCATTAAACCATGCCGCGGGCCAGCTTGTATAATCTCGTGGGCCGCAGGTTGAGTATAGCTGGGTTAAACCAACAAATTTGCAAATTTTAATCGAATATTGCATCATACTTTCACTACGAGTACCATTTTAATTTTTTAGAATCTTGTTAACTTCATTTGACTCTTTGACATTTAGAAACGTCAAAAAGGCCGATTACTTAGTTTTTTGCACGAGCTGTCATTGTTTAAGGTGTGTTCAGAAGCAATTTATTAAGAAAATTAAGAATGAGTTTGTAAACTACCTTAAAGTTAGAAAATTGTTAAGTTGTATCGTACTAATACCTTAATATTAGTCTGTCAAAAATTTTGCGCCATTGTGTTTGTCTTAATTTTCGTAATATTTCTCGACTGAAAAGGTAAGCTACGAGTATCTTAAGTCAATTTTGATGATTTTTCAGGAGAGCAAAAAACACTTCAAAGCTGCCTCACAAAAAATCTTTTAAATGTAGACTTTATTCAACAAAGCATTTATACGTAAAATTTTATGATATTTTTTTTGAAATTAATTTCAAAAAGATATTTTTAATATTTCGGCCGTTGTAAGCAAAAACATGACTTAAGATAGTTTGGCTTTTCTTTAAATTGAATTTTATATTAATTTCCAAAATCTTAAGTTGAGAAAAGATATTTTGCCTCGCGTTTTCGAAGGACCGTTTCAATTTGTATGTCCATTTAAGATGAGTTGCGTGTGGAAAAGTGGAAAAAAGAGATTTAAGATGATATTTTCTGGTTTTTATTTAAGTCCTTATCTAATATGAAAAAATCACATTTGTTCTATAGAGCTTTAATAAAAAAAAATTAAAATAACAAAGACATGAATTTCTTAAAAAAAAAAACTATAAAATCACATTTGGTTCACAGAAAAAAATTAATTACAAAAAGAAACAGTTTAGTTTTATTTAACTAATTTATTTAGAAATTATTAAAATAAAATATAAAATAAATTATTTATTATTAATTATTAAATTATTTAAAAAAAAATCATTGGAAAAAACTTAAATCGATTTCATGTAACATTATTTTAAAAGTCAAATTACTCGTAATAATAACAAAAAACTATTGTAAAAAATTTACCTAAGGGACTCAAGGGCCTTTGGTGATTCCCTAGAGGAGAAATTGAAAATTGTTTTTGCCTCCAAAAATAACGGTACCACACCCGTAGTGAAAGATCTCATTTATCTCGAAAACGGCTCTAACGATATTGATAAAATAAAAATTAAGTGAGCTTTTATGGGCATGAACTACATATTGGTTTAGACAAATTTTTGAATAACATGTTATTAACGGTACCAAGATTAAAATTTGCAAGATTGTTGTTTTAACCTAATTTCATACTAAAACAGCTTTAACATCATACTAATTCAACTAAAATTTTGCGCCAGTGTTTTTTAAATTTTGCGCCAACGCTAATATGTAATTACTTAAAATTGGCACCCCAAATTTTGTTCTTGAAAAATTTCAAAGAATTTTCTTGTATAAAAAATTACTTTAATAATAAAACGATTTATGAGTTTTGCTTTCATAAATTCTTAGTTTTCTGGAAATCAGACGGCAATTTCATACATTTGAACATTTTTATCTCATTATATCCATGTTTTATATTTATAAAATGTATTTTAAAATCCAAAGCACTTTAACATAAGAGCAAGTTCGTGCGATTCATTCATCCATTTCACCTCGTTTTTGTTGTATGTATATATGTGTTTCATTTGTAATAATTTTTCAATTGCGTATGAAACGACACTGTCTGAAATACTAAATGAAAAAAGAACTGAATTATCAACTCATCCACTAAAAGAAAAACGTTCCCATAAAAGGAAATCCAGAACCAAACTACGCTTACAAATATCTTATGTCCTTGTTATTACGGGCATTTTTTTAGGTTTGCAAACGGTAAAATATCCTATGACTACTAAGGGAGAGAAAAATTTCAGTTTTAAATCATTTTATGTTCACATAAGATGATTTGCGTTTTCACACTTTTTTGGAATTTTCTTAAGTATTTTATCTTATGCCGACTTAACCTTCCGATAACAACACATTTAAAATATACATACACCACACCACAACAGGGTTGGCAGAACACCCCAGCCAGAAATAAATTTAAAAAAAATACTTTCGAGGACAACATAAAATTTTTATTCAAACACAACAATTCATATACTTTATCAAAAACAGAAAAAAAAAAATTACAGTTAAAATAAAAATGCCTGGTGTGGTATAGCACCCCTGTTGTGATCGGAAGGTTAAGGATGACTTTTTTTTTTGTTTGCACGCGCGAAAATATCTTAAGTCAACTTAATATGATTTACGATTTCACAATAATAAAAAAGTCTTAAGCCAATATAATATTAGGTCTATTTTAGGTTTTAAAATTAAGCAGAACACACAATCTTATGTGCACTTAAGATATTTTACCTCGTTTTGAGATGTGTCTTTTGAACATAAGATGAAATTGTTTTTGTCTATAAAAAAGCAAAGGAGTGAGAAGGATGCCGATAAGACAGAACTGCAGCCCTCTAGAATGGCACTGAGGTTCAACA
Organism: Chrysotoxum bicinctum; assembly: GCA_911387755.1. Taxonomy (NCBI): domain Eukaryota; kingdom Metazoa; phylum Arthropoda; class Insecta; order Diptera; family Syrphidae; genus Chrysotoxum; species Chrysotoxum bicinctum. The sequence continues at coordinate 164,022,323 of OU426987.1, forward strand.
AAAAAACGTGAAATATCTTAAGTCGACTTAATATAATTCACCTTTTCAGTCGAGATTCATTTTTATCTTTTTGAGAAAAAAATACCAAAATTTAAAAGTTTCAATAAATAACAAACCTAAAGGTACTTTTAAGATTTAGGAGAATTTTAATACAAAATAGGGAGAGGTTATGTAAAGACACATTTTTCCCCGTCTATTTAAGATATCTGGTTAGCGGACACATTTAATAAAATATATGGGAATAATCTGCCATAATTGTATGGTCCCACAAAACATGTTGCAGTTTCCACATTCCTTCATGGAGCAGACAAAGTAACATGCCTCTACCTGGTTCGATTGAGTCAAACATTTTTGATATACACTTTAATGCTAATAAGAATAAATTTTGAATGTAACTTGAAAGATCTCGAGTAGCGAGTTCGTTTCTGTATTCCGCGGATAGCACACGTCTTGAATAAATATCCACTTTAAAATTGTAATTTAGTTTTATTTTTTTTAAACTAAAATCTGCAAACTGTAAAAATAAATCGCAGGCTGTTACATGATGATGTTCGAATGGTAGACACGTGCACCCAAGAGGACACAAGCGTCCACAGGTTTTTTCTTAAAACCCACCTCTGTCTATCGACTCCTTCTTTCACCTCCTCGCGGTGAACATCGGGTGCCTAGTACCTAAACTGGAGATTGGGTCACAACCCCAGTGGAAGGTTGTTGGGGTAGCAAACGAGAGAGGGGGGGAGAGGTGTTTCCACTAAAGCATCTCTCCTTTCATCCAGGCGACAGTGGAGGAATTCCCCAGATGGAATCAACGGTGGCGTCTACAGTTCCAGTGAGGCTGAACTACTTAGTGAACACCTTACAGTGCTACTCCGACGTATTCGGAGCTCAGGCCTGTAAGGAGCTGTTTAACCGGCTCCCCGTTCTTGGAGTCATACTAAGGACCTGGCCCTCCAGGTTGGGGGTTGTGCCGTCGGGGTGACTTCCCGGCCACATAAAATACGACGTAGTTGCGAAGCAAAAACACGGACGGATTCACTGTTGACGAACCATGCAAACGAAATAAGGATAACGAACTTCGGATCTGTACGTGGAATGTTAGGTCCCTTAATAGACCACGTGCAGCCGAACAATTAGCGGAAGCCCTAAACTGCTACAAAGCAGATATTACCGCCATCCAAGAGATGCGATGGGATGGACCAGGGAGACGAAAATTAAAAGACTGCTACAAAGAACAAAAGCAGCGTTTATTTGGATGCGGATTTGTTGTTGGAACTAGGCTCAGGCAAAAAGTCTTAAGTTTCAACTGTCTGAACGAACGCCTCACAATAATCCGCATCAAGGCCAAATTCGCCAACATTAGCCTGATTTGCGCGCATGCCCCAACAGAGGAGAAATATGAAGACACCAAAGACATATTCTACGAGCTCCTGGACAAAACATACGAGCAGTGCCCTAGTTATGACATTAAAATTGTCCTTGGAGATTTTAATGCCAAGCTAGGAAGAGAAGACATCTTTGGTGACACAATTGGAAGATATAGCCTGCACGACACCACCTCCGATAACGGATTCAGGCTGATCGACTTCCCTGTGGGGCGAGACGTTCTTGTAGCCAGTACGCAGTTCAAACATCTGGATATTCACAAAGGGACATGGCGATCTCCTGATCAATCAACCGTAAACCAGATTGATCACATTGCGATCGATTCAAGGCACTTCTCCAGTATAGAGGATGTCCGCACGTTCCGAGGGATTAATATCGACTCGGACCACTACCTCGTTGTAGCCAAGGTTCGGCTGCGGATATCCCGGCCCAAGCCAAAACAAGGAAGTACTGCGAGGAAGTTCGACGTTGGACGCTTACAATCGCAAGAGATCGCAAGGTCCTTTTCCGATCGAGTTTCTAACAACCTCCTTTGCCGCCAGCATCAAGTATTGAGGACCAGTGTGTAACGGAAGCAAGTGTGCATGTGCATGCCTTATTCTATGGAACTACCTCCAAAGCGAAGACACTGCCTATACACGACTTGGTACGGGTTGTTGAAGTCTAATTGAAATTTTAATCACCGCAAATGACCATAATCCCCACTAAACCTTCCGCCCGGCTCGTTAAGAGCAAGCTGTAAACAGGCTCAACCCGATCCTTCCACCCTTTTATAACCCATAAGACTCCAGACCACAGGACTCCTAAAGCCTGTCCGGGCTACCGAGATGGAAGGTTGTCAGTGCTATTGTAACGTAGGCATGCTAGTATCCCTGTACTAAGCTCGTCGGTATGGGGGGGGGATCTTGCTACAATAGCTCAGACGTTGTTACATATTCCATGCCTTAGTTTAGATGTTGGTTACTAATTAAAATTTTATTTGTGAGGCCCTAATGTTTCATCCATTTTTCTCTTACCAAGACATCCAATGACAGGGAGAGCTAAGTTGGAATTGCCCTCCTAGAGACTACCCACCCACTAATCACATCATAGAATATAAATTGAACCATTCTTACTACGCATACCTAATAATTGAATATTTAGAATCATTGGTGTCGCATGCAAATATTTCTCTGAAACTCTATATGTGAATTCAACCTTGGTAACCCATGCTCTTATTTATATGGCTACCACCCCTATCGAACACGGAAGTATCGAATTACTTACGTAATAAATTTATATTTGCTAGATCCATATCGTTCATTTGCTTATCCTTTAGGTATACTTCATCTTCATCTGGTTTTTTGGTCACCTTGCGAAAGTCGTCTCCCCTTTTTCTAAAACAATCAATCCATCTCAAAATTCATCTCGCTAGTTAAAACAAAAAAATAATAAAGTCTTCCCATAAAAATACCAATCTGGCAACACCCTAATTAAATATTCGGCAAAATATTTAGGTCATAGACCCAATAAAAGACGAAAAGTAATTTTATAGCAAAATTATAGTAGATTTATTAAATAAGTTCAGAATTAATATATATACCTACTAATACTAATATAAAAAAAAATAATGAAATGAAACTACTCGTACTTCATTAAAACTCGTTTAAAGAAAACCAACAAAATTTATAATTAAATGATGAAATAAAAAAACTGATTTACATAATCTCATCTGTCAAATTAACTGTATAGATATATGAGAAAAGGAAAATTAAATAAAAGAGAATCATAAACTAGCCTACAAAAAAAAAATAACAACTGAGCTTTATCTACATATTCAAAAAAAGGTCAATCAATATTGATATCGCTGCATGGAATGAATTCTCCCGATTCATCGGATCTCTTTTAGGTACATAGGTAGGATCTCTTTTTTTTTTATATTTCATTTATTTACTGCATGTTTTGTTTTAATCAAGTTTTTTTTTTGTTTTATTCAATCTTTTTATTTAAGATTTATTGTTTTGATGTTTTTTTTTGTAGTAAAAAAATTTAGATAGTTTTTCGTCCAATATTATTTATTTTTTTTATAATAGACTTACCAGGATTTTTTTTTCTTTTCTGCGATATGAATGGTCCACCGATGATGTGCGCACAGCATCTGGCTTTGGACGGCAGATCTGTTAAAATTAGGTTTTTAAAATTTATATAATATTAGACGAAACTGAATGAATTTAGGACACGCGCCATCAATGAACTTTTTTATCCGCTTATTTTAAATCGGTAAGGGTTAGGTATATTTTTTTGTTTGAAGGCTAAACTTGAATTGAATTATTTTAAATCTAAGACTATTTAATTTGGAATTTAGAAGTAATTTATTTCAAATTTTAGACAAGGAAACTATTGAAATATATGAAATTTAATTTGAGTTTTAAATTTTTAACATTTTGAACTTTTTTGAAAAAAAAAAAAAAAAATAATTATATTTTATAAGAATGAATTTTTAAGTTTTATATAGTATAGAAAATCGTATTTTTATTGCATGGACTAGGTATATAGATTTAGGTAGATTTAAACTGGTAGGTTATTGGTGGTGATTCACTCTGTAGATTCTGGATTTCCTGGGCAGCATCGGCAGCAGCGTGTTTTAGCCTAGGCAGTGACGGTGGCGATTTTAAGGTGGATGTTTTGGGTCAACTTTTTATTCCTAGTGGGATCTCGTGGATGGACGGCTTAGACGCACAGACATGTGACTCTTGCTGGAGAGGGGGTCACGAGGCGGTTTGATCACTTGTAAGCGTGGTGCGATCCGTTTTTTTGTGCACATACAGATCGCCTTGTTGGCGTGGCGTTATCTCGTGGCGGGGGATGGTTTGATTGAAGTAGTCGGAGGATGGAAAGCTAGAGACTATTATAGCGAGAGAGAGTTCTGTGACACACTACGCGTTTCTGGTATGCTTGGATACGCGTTTTTTTCGTGCAATCGAAAGAATCGGTAAGGGAAGCGCGTGGCTTTCGAACAACGGATTTTGTGGCTTATAAAACGCTGCCAAGGTGGATAAAAATATCGCTTAAGACGTTTGCATCAACAACTGCGGGGGCGTTACACGGTCACTAGAATTTTTAAAAAAAGATTGCATACGTTTTTTTTTTGTTCAAGTGTTTGGACCGTGTCCCCACATCGAGGATTTATTCGTGGACTTTCCTGCTTTTTCGACCGCTCTGTTCTAATCTTCGCACCCAACTCACGAGTGTCAAAGCCTAATCTTATGGCGCAGTATGTTGAGGAGAATTTCCTCACCACTACCATCAAGGATTCGCATCCATGATTGTTCCTAGGCACTTCCGTTTGATCTTTTGTGATCACGATTTTAATCACAGCCTGAATTTAAAGATCTTAAAATTCAATTGGGATTTTATTAAAAATAGGTGTGAAGAAAAAAAGGGATTTTAATTTAAATCCTAGAAAATTGAAATTCTCGGAAGTCAACCATCATTTTCACCTACAGGGATTTGTTAGTGTGTATGTGACCGATTTTCCATTCTCTTTTGCGCATCGTCATCTCTTGAAGTTTTAAAAAAGTTTTCGCTAAGTGGATAGGGTTCGGAAGTTTTAGGTACTTTACATTGAATTTACAGGTTAAAAAAAAATTTGGGTGGAGGGCTGATTTCCTACAAAGCCTTTTAATTTTATAAGATCTGTCGCATAAAATGAAAAGGAAAGGAGAAGCAATCCAATCCTGAGCAACGAATCTCATGTTCGGACTGAGTTAGCCGGGTAACTCATTCTATTTTCTCAAATCCTTGCCATGATAAATGCCTATACGTTTGCCCTGCATGTCTTCGAGTTCATAAAGGTTTTCAGCAACAATATTCCTTATGCGCATTTTAAGATACTTAGGACTGAGCTTTGCACTAATACCCTTAGAAGCATCGCTCACAACAAAATTCTGCCTAAAAACTTCATCACCTACTTCAAATTTTCTACTCTTACTACGCGTATTATAAACTTTTTCATAGCGATTATGCGCGTTTTCGAGCGAATTTTTAATATACGCATGTAATATTCATTTTCGAAGGTTTTGAAATAATTTTTAACTCGGAGTTGTTGAGACCATCCAAAGACCGTAAAAGCTTGTAGTCCGACCCGTGCTCAACCATTGGTTGACCAAATAAGGCCTCATATGGAGATAATCCGATTGCGGTATGAAATGCGGTACGAAGTGCGCATGCGATTAAAGGAAGCTGTGTATCCAAATTCTTTTGGTCGGGGTTGATGTACGCTCGGATAGCAGCCAATATCGATCTATTAACTCTTTCACTCGCATTCGCCTGAGGCGAATACGCAGCAGTTCGTATATGTTTTATACCGTGAGCAGACATCATCTTCCCAAACTCATTGCTAATGAATTGCCTCCCGTTATCCGACAAAATCGTTTCCGGTACGCCAAACATAGAAAATACTTTATCCTGTAAAAATTTGATGGTGACCTGGCTAGTGGCTGACTTAATAGGTTGAAGAAACACGAATTTTGTCAATTGATCGAGAGCTACAAGTATATGGGTATTCCCTAAACTTAGAGCGCGGATAAGGCGATATACAAAAGCTGAAATGGTCTTTCTACGACGAATGCTTTGCCCATAGGGGGTCTTAAAATTGAGTTTGAAGCTTTCGTTGTTTTACACAAATCACAAGACTCTAAAAATGCTTTCACTTGCGCTGCCATTTTTGGCCAATAGAATTTTTGCGATACCTCCATGGGAAGCTCGCGGTGGCCGATGTGCAAGAGAGATCAACCGTTCGGTTAGCTCTTCCGGTATCCATAATTTCCACACTAGATCATCTTCGAGTGGATTGCCTGTGCAATGTCTGACCTTCTTGTATACGAAATTGTTCGAAACTTGAAGGTCAGGTAATTGCTCTTTTTGTTCTTCGATGGTGCGAATGATCTTGCGGTATTCCTCAGATTGAAAGCTAGGATCCTCAAGATCAACATGCAGGACATCGGAATATTCTTCTCCCACCAATGAACTCACTAGATCTAAAGCATCAATTCCATGTACCCTTGACAAGGCATCTGGAACGACGTTTAACGATCCTTTGCGATGTTCAATGGTAAAATCGAATACTTGCAACTTTAAGCTCCATCGAGCCAATCGTCCGCTTAAATCTTTTTGCGACATCAGCCACTTTAAACTGGAATGGTCTGTGATGATTTTGAAAGGATGACCCTCTATGTAAGCGCGAAATTTCTTTACTCCCATAACAGCAGCAAGACATTCTCGCTCTGTTACGGTGTAGTTGCGTTGGGCAGCGTTAAGTTTGTGCGAATAATAGTATATGGGCCGTTCTGCGTCATTATCGTCCTTTTGGCATAGTACGCACCCAATACCGGTTGCAGACGCGTCACATAACAGGATAAACTCTTTTGAGTAATCTGGGTTAACGAGAACTGGTGCTGAAGTTAACTTAGATTTTATAATAAGAAACGCATTTTTGGCATTTTCGTCAAACTGAAACTTCTTTCCTTTCTTAACGGTATCTGTCATAGGTGAAGCGAGCGAAGAGAAGTCAGGAACGAATCTTCGATACCATCCGGCTAGTCCTAAAAACCTACGTACCTGCCAAGGAGTAGTTGGCAAAGGAAAGCTTTCTATTGCAGCTATTTTATCTGGATCAACTTTAACACATCCACCTCCCACTACATAGCCTAAAAACTTCAATTCGCGGAAACAAAACTTAGACTTTTGCAAAATGATTGTCAACCCGGCCATTTTAAGTCTTCTTACTAATATTTTCAACAATTCGAGGTGTTCTTCAAAGGTGTTCGACGCTATCAGCAGGTCATCCATATAGACAAAGATTTTTGATCTTAGTTCTTGTGGTATAACCTTGGCCATCAATCTGCACATGCGCTGAGGTGCATTGCAGAGGCCAAAAGGCATTACTTTAAACTGATAAAGGGGTCGGCCAGAAACCGTAAAGGCTGTCTTTTCCCGTGATGATTCTTCCAGCGGGATCTGCCAAAAGGCATCTTTAAGATCTACACTGGAAACATAGTGTGTATCTTGAAGATTCCCTAGCAATCCTTCTATAAAAGGAATCCCGCTCGCATCTTTCTTGGTTTTTGCGTTCAAGGCGCGGTAATCCAAACAGAAGCGGTTCTTTCCAGGCTTCTGGACTAACACAACTGGTGAATTCCACGGACTATTACTTTCTTCTATAACGCCCAATTCAAGCATACGATCGACCTCCTCATATAGAAGTTTCAACACCGCTGGAGACACGGGATAGTGACGTTGCTTTATTGGTATAGCATCGCCTGTGTCTATGAAATGTTCTTCAAGCGTTGTTTTTCCCAAGCCAACGGTGGCAAGGGAGGGAAACAAGCTGATGATTTCCTTCAATCTATATGACTGATCCGGTCATGAGCACCGGGTTCGGATTTTTGAGTTGAATCAAGGGAAAGTTCGGCTATCAGATTAGGGGCAATCGCAAATTCTTTCCAAAAATCTACCCCGAGATAGTATAATTTCTGAGTTAAACTGGGCACAAGAAATAGTGTAAATCTTTTAGTCAAGTTCTTATAAGTCAAATCCATTTCTATTTTGCCTACGATATTCTGCCGTGTACCATCTGCTGTTTTTATACCTGATGAGAGTTGTTGGTATTGCATGTTGTTTTTCCTAAGGAATTCGAGACAGCCTTCGCCGAGATAACTAAGGCTTGCACCACTGTCTAAAAGTCCTAATATAGATTCACCGAAAATTCTGACGATAGCAAACGGTCGAGGGTCTTCTAACGAGTTACATATGGTGGTGCATTCTATTGCCTTGTAGAGATTTTTCTTCGCATGAAATTTTTCACGAAGTTTTTTTATCTTATGGGATACACCGCTATTCGGAGTGTTAAAAATTCTATCGCGCGCATCGTAATAGTTTTGTAGTCGTTCGTGTAAGGACTTTTGTATAAAGCGCGGTTTTGAGGTGGGAGGGTCTGAGTTCGGTGGTGTTTGGTCAATTCCACGAATCAAAATCTTTACAGGCTGAATAATTTCTGATGGTTTTCGAGTAAGAATGGGTTTAGAATAGGATTTGTTAGTGTCTAATTTTTGAAGGGGTTTTTCTTCTGTGTTTCCGGGTCTTTGAATGCAGAGCCATTCATTCCGGTCGCTGAATTGCTCCTCCCGGCGTTTCCCGAACACCTCGGGCAAGTAGGCACGGTAACATCTACTGCTCCACAACGATAACAGAAAGTTTGTCGCTGAGGAACTGGACAATCAAAATACGTGTGACCTGTAAACTTACAGTTCCAACACTGGAGGGCTTGTATGGGTCGCTTTCCTTCAAGAGCTGATACGTTAAGATCTTCTTCCTCTGGATACTGTTCATTCTCAAAATTTACCTCGGAGACGTGACGCCTTATTGGGGGTACAAAATTACTTTTAGATCTTAACACGTCGTGTTCCAGAGTATACTTCTCTATATTTCTACATGCTAAGATTATATCTTGGAGGCTTTCAGGTTGGAAGGTAATGAGAAGTTCGCCCATACGGCGACGAATATTATGTTTAATAATTTCGATAATCTCACGATCAGGTTTTGGAATGCGCATACGACTGTTAAGCTGTTGAATAGCAGTTAAAAATTCATCAAAGGATTCGGAAGGACCTTGTTTCCTGTCTGACATCTTACGGCCTATCTCTGAATCTGTTTCCAAGGTCCTATATTGCTCTATAAGAGCACAACGTAGACTAGTCCAGTTAGCAGTTGGTTGTTGTTTAACATAACGCCAGAACCAACTACTAACTGACCCGCTCAAAAATTGGTGGAAATTCAGAACAATCTCCTCCAGCGAAACATTATGGCATTTACGCACCCTATCTAATCTAAATAGAAATTCATCCACCGTTATACTTTGGTTGTCAAAGGTAATTCCCCATTTTCTAAAATCGTGGTTATAAGGTCGATAAAAGGTTCGTGGACTACCATGTTCAGAAAAAGGCTCATTTAAAGTGAGGTTATTCAACCGCCTGTAGAAGGTGTTATCCGGTGTATCGTTAATGTTTCCACGATTTGCGTCAGACTCCGGTAAAGGAACTGTAGAGTTCCTTTGAAATTTGTCGTCAAGTGCGAAAGGCTGCGTAATTTTTTTCCTCTGTGATTATATTGATTTATTTGTTAATTAGTTATTAATTTTTTAATTCATAAAACGTTGTTTTTAATAATTTAACAATATCTGTTAATTATTTCATCCTATGCGAGAGATTTTTATTAATTGCGATATTTTTATGTACAAATATAATTATTAACAAAATAAATTAAAGTCACAATTTTTCTTTTCTATTAATTGAGTGATATTATTATAAACTTTCACCCATCCCGCTCGCTCGTTATTTAATTTACTATTACAACACAATTGCTTTCTCATATCCCGTGGTGAGTGCATTTTTTTTGTATATGTTCTGCCAAATGAAGCAAGACATTTGAATACTGCATAAATCAAGGGATTTTCTCTATTTTTGTTCTATGACCTAACACTGCACTGCCGCCCCGTCGTAAGCTGTGGAATATCTTTCATTCTGTGCGCTACACCTTATCGTAAGCTGTGGATTTTATTCATTTGGAAGTCATCATATTTCAACCGCAGCACCAAGCATTTGTAATATTTTGCTTTTGTCTCATCTTTCCTGGTGAGTGCAATCTTAGTAGATGTTCTGTCGTAGCCATATCGATACTTCACACTTATATATTTGATCTCTTCTAATACTCATTCAAAACAACACCTCTGAGATTGAAACAGCTGATATTTTTCACCACTATTATCAAAGACACGAACCTCTTTTCGTATCACACAACCCAAACAAAAATAAAACACTACGAACCAAAATTATCGTCTGCAACTTAAAATAAATAAACATCAACACATCAAAAAACATGACTAATTGCGCTATATGTGAAGGAAATACGGACTACATGATAGATTCCATTATGTGTCATGGCAACTGTCGCAAGCTTTTCCATAACATGTGTATCGACGCTCCGTTTAGCACCATTAAGCTATTTAAGGAAAGAAAGTCGTTTTATTACTTTTGTGACGAATGCGACCCCTTCGCATATGCAAATATAACTCGTGACGTACTTAAAAATACAAAACATCTTGAAAATTTACACTCACAACTACTTCATCTTACTGAAAAAGTAGAAAGTCTAAGCACTAATCACCAAAGTATACAAAATTTGCAAACATGTAATAATGTTGATGATAAGGAAGAAGATCCTGTAAATAATTCTTCAGTGCAAAGTGCTACTGCACCTTCAAAACGAAAAAGTGATGAACTAGATGTAGATTCTTCAACACATAATCCATCAACAAAGAAACCTGCAACAAAGGTATCTGCCCTTTCAATGCCTTTATATATTCAACCTACATTGAATATAAGTAAGCCTTCAACACCAACTCCTCCATCTCATCAACATCAATCGACACTTCAACCATCCATCTCACGTTTGCATTCCTCATCTTCAGATTCACCAATAGTGTCTGGGTTAAAAGTTGTAGAAGGCTACAGAACTTTATTTATTTCTAAGCTCGATCCCATAACGAATGCACTAGATATAAAAACCCACCTCTCATCAAAGTTTGGAATTTCTTCAATGATAAAAGTTGAAAAGTTATTACATCGTAACCATTCTAAGTACTCTTCATTCAAAATACGAGTTCCTGATTCAGTTTTTCATTTAATCAACTCATCATCACTTTGGCCAAATGGCATAATATTCCATGAATTTGTAAATAAACAAAATAACAGACAAACTTCAAATCATCATAACCCTTTTCGCTTAGGGCCGACAATGCTATATCACCAAAGAAGCAGCTTCAACAAATATTAATCTACTATCAAAATGTAAATGGACTTAGAACGAAGATCAATTCAATTTATAAAAATGTCAATAACCTTCCTCATGATATTATTGTAATGACAGAAACTTGGCTGAATGACTCATTCTTGGATACTGAGCTTTTTGATACAACGTACCAAGTCTTTAGGCGTGACAGACACCACTCAAATGACCTTGAAACAGTTGGTGGCGGAATCCTAATTGCTGTGAAGAATTCTTTTATATGTAATTTGGTTGATGCTTTTGAAGCTTCTGAAATAGAAATAATATGTATCAAAATTAAAATGGTATCTGGTTACCTCTACATTATCTCTGTCTATATACCTCCAAGATCTATAAACAATGTGTATGAAAGTTGTATTAAATGTGTTGAAAGCATACATAACCAAATGGATACAAATGACGAGCTCTTGATATTAGGCGATTTTAATCTCTCAAACTTGCGATGGACAATATCTTCAGACTTCAACATTGTATCTCCTGCGAACCCTTCCACAGCTAATGAGTTCTCAATAATTGATGGTTTGGGCTCGTGTGGACTTAGTCAATTTAATGGGGTTCTCAACAGTTTGAACAATATTTTGGACTTAGTTTTTTTCTCGAACACTATAAATTCGGATACATCTGTAACCCCTGCTGATATCATACTATTAAAAGAAGACCGGCACCACCCAGCTCTAGATATATCATTAAACATTAGCCTGTGCAATGACTTTGACAAATCAAATGAAAATCTTGAGTTCAACTTTAAAAAATGTAATTTTGATCAATTATTTAATTTGTTGTGTAATGTTAACTGGAATCAAGTTTTTTTTAATTGTAATATTAACGAAATGTGTTTAAAATTTTATGATATCCTTTTTAAATGTTTTTATGAAACAACTCCACTACGTAAATCTTGCAGTAGATCTCAAAATCCACCATGGTTTAACACTGAGCTTAAAAATCTAAAAAATAGAAGAAACAAAGCATGGTTGAAATATTCCAAATCCAGAGCTGATGAAGATTATATCGCTTACTCCGATCTGAAGTCGATGTTTTCTGACTACTCTAATATTTTATATTCCGATTACATTTTAAAAATCGAAAATGATCTAAAACGAAATCCTAAAAATTTCTGGAACTTCGTGAGTAGTAAAAGAAAAATTGACGGCTACCCCAACTCTATGTCTTTTAATAACGTAACCAGTCATGATTCTGGAGAAATATCTAATATGTTTGCTAATTTTTTTAAAGACGCATTTGTAGAGTCTGGTTCTCACGAACCCTCTGATTTTTCATCTTCCCTTCCTATTTTTTCACACCTTAACACAATTAACTTCTCTATTTGTGAAGAATCTATTGTTCAGAATATTTTGAAACTCGACGATTGTTTTAGCCCTGGTCCTGATGGCGTACCATCAAGTGTATTAAAGAAATGTGTATCTTATTTATCCTATCCCCTATATGTTCTATTTAATGAATCTTTAAATTCTTCAATATTTCCTTCTATGTGGAAAAGTGCTTTCATTATACCCATCCATAAAAAAGGGTCAAAAAACGATATAACTAACTATCGCCCTATTGCTAAATTGTCTGTAATTCCCAAATTATTTGAATCCATTATCTGTAACGTCTTATCTTTTAATTGTAAATCTATTATTTGTGATAGCCAACATGGTTTTGTCCAAAAGAAGTCAACTGTCACAAATCTGTTTGACTTTACCTCTTTTTGTATCGATTCCTTTGAAGATCGAAAACAGGTGGATTGTGTATTTACTGATTTTAGCAAAGCCTTTGATAAGCTTTGTCACAAAACTCTAATTAATAAACTAATTGGCTTAGGGTTCAATGAAAACTTTCTAGTCTGGATATCATCTTATTTAGAAAACAGGAAGTATAGTGTTACTTTTCGTAATGAGCGTTCTGATCAGTTTTTGGTCAACTCAGGTGTTCCACAAGGGAGTCATCTAGGCCCATTACTATTCGTTCTATATATCAATGACTTGACATCAATTATACAAAATTCATCTGTGCTTATCTATGCCGATGATATCAAAATTTTTAAAAGAATAGCCTCCATCAGCGACTGTGAACAACTTCAAGAAGACATTTATAGGTTCAGGGAATGGTGCAATACTAACCGTCTTTTGTTAAATATTGACAAGTGTAAAACAATGTGTTTTACGCGCAAAAAAAATGTATTAACTTACAACTATATGTTAGATTCTTTTACATTATGTAGAGTGTCCGTTTTTTCCGATCTAGGCATTATTCTAGATTCTAGTTTAACATTTATTGATCACATTAACTTTATTATTAAAAAAGCTAATAAAACTTTGGGATTTATAAAAAGATTCTCCCGTGACTTCGTGGATCCTTACGTTCTTAAGCTTCTCTACATATCTTTTGTCAGACCAGTACTCGAATATGGCTGTGTAGTCTGGGCGCCATACTATTCAGTTCATATAAACAGACTTGAGGGAATCCAAAGGAGATTCTTACGATTCTGTCTTCGTTTTCTTCCTTGGTCACAAAGATCGACACTGCCCCCCTATAACAATAGACTCATCTTAATAAATCTTCCTTTACTCTCAAAGCATAGACAATATCTACAACTATGTTATATTATAAAATTAGTCAACGGATCAATAATATCTCCATCAGCTCTGTGCCGCTTGAATTTTAGTTTTAGTCAAGCTAGCTTGAGAAATCAACGGTCTCTATATCCTAACTTTAGCAGAACAAACTATGGTATGAACAGTCCCTTAAATCAATTGATTTCAGTTTTCAATAAGTATAATTTTTTAATTTCTTCAGTTAATGACAATTTAAAATGTAGTAAATTTAAAGAAAACTTTTTTAATACATAATTGTAAGTAAATTCATATTTGTAATGTTATCTAGTTTTAAGTTTTGTAACGTTAGTACTTTAACGGATTAAATAAATAAATAAATAAGTTCAACGAAGGATTTTGTTGCGGAAGAGATTGGATGTGTGGTGCTGTTTCTGCTAAAATTTCTCGAACAGTCTTCTGAACTTCTTCTCTCATCGACTCCCGGCTTTTATTCATTTCTTCTCTAAATATTCTAAGCTCTTTCTCTCTACCTTGGCTCAAAGCAGCTGTAACTACTTGTTTTATCTGCTCTGTTACATCATTGCGAGACAAATGTTCTTTGGCAGTCCTTGAACCACCTGCCTTTCCGTCATCTGCCATAACTGATTTTGAATTTTGACTTTCACCTAAAAGACTATCTCCACGACTTCTTAAATTATGTTTAAACTTACGAATTCGGGGAACCCCAAGACTGTGACGTCTAGGCATGCCTTGAAACTGCTAAATTACTAAAGGTGAAGTGTCTAGTCTATCAAACTCAAAAGGAACAATTGAGAAAAAAAAAAGTCATATAAGGATTATCGTAATGAAAATTTATTCTAAAATAATTGAGAAAAAAAGAGATTATTATTTTTTCAAAATCTTTATGTAAGTTATCAACCAATACGAACTGAGGGATTGACTTTCACAAGGCTAACCAAACCTGATAAAGTATAAATTAAATATTCTGCCATATGGATATTCGGTAAGTGGATATAGGTATTGCGAAGCGCTAGTTACTGAAATAGTTAGTTATAATTAATTGAAAGTTTGTTAACACCTTATTGACCGCAAAAATCGTAATAAAAGAAGAAAAAACAAAAAAACAAAAACGAAACGACTTTTTTAAATTTTTTAAATTTTCTTTTCTTTTATTTGACACGTATGCATTTCGGTTCTCAGCTGCGGAACCATCATCAGCGAGCGACAATTAAACAATTACAAGAGTTTAGGTACAAATACATATTAAGGTACATACATAATTTAGTTAGACTCTCTAAGAAAAATTAAACATTTAAACAAAGTAAGAGAGCAATGTAAACAGTTTTTTATTTTCTCTTCCTTATTGCGCTGAACAAAGGAGAGTCAATTGCTCCAGCTTCTAAGTTCATTAGGTTTTCGGTCAAGTGGATGAACATGGATTCATAAGCGTCTAGTTTGTGTGGGTTGTGTACTTTCTTTATGAGTCGGAAATTATTGTCAAATGAAGTAATGGTGTGTGAGTCTACATTACATGGGTCAAATATGTGTGCTGGTATAGCTTTGTCGATCTCTTTCTTTTTCACTGATCGAAGGTGTTCATTGAATCTAACCTCAGCAGCTCTTCTTGTTTGTCCAATATATTTTTTATCACAGTTAGAACAAGAGATTTCATAAATGCCACTGCATCGATGAGTTGGTGTGTGGTCTTTTGTGGATCCCAAGCACAATTTGAGTTTGTTGTTGTTGGTTTGAACGATGCTCATATTAGATTTGGCAAATGTATGTATCAGCTTGTTGGTGACGTCCGGGGCGAAGGGCAAAGTGACACGATGTTTAGGTGTGGATATGTTTTGCTCAAATAATGTACTGATGTTGTTTCGTTTTAACTTTACCGAGTGCTTTTTAATCAAATTGTCAATGATGGATTTTTCATATCCATTGACATCAGCTATATGTATTATTTGTTGGTATTCTTTAATATAATTTTCAATCGATAAAGGTAGACGGCATAATCTGTACACCATTGAATGGAAGGCGGCAATTTTTTGGTGGTATGTGCAGTAGGAGTAATTTGTTATGTAGCGATCTGTTGATGTTGATTTTCGGTAAACACTGAATTCGATTTTCTTGTTCTTTCGTCTTATTTCTAAATCAAGAAATGGTATAGTATGACGTGTTTCATCTTCCTTCTCAAAAGTGAATTGGATACTTGGAAATCTGCTGTTGATTAATTCGAGTACCTGGTTCACTTCTGATTTTTTCACCACGGCAAAAGTATCATCAACATACCTATACCAAATACGTGGTAGCTTACCTATTTTATTTAGATCGGTTTCAAATTTGCACATAAACGCTTCAGCTACATAGGGCGATAGTCCATTACCCATACTGCATCCAAAATTGTTGGTGTAAAATACATTACGGAATTGAAAACAATTGTGTTTCATGCAAATAGTGATGCAATCAATATATGCACTTACTTGTTCGGGTGGTAGATCGAATTTGAGTAAATGTAGTTTAATTGCTTCAACGGCTTCATTGATGGGAATTGATGGAAACAGCGCTGTAACATCAAATGAAATCATGATTTCATCGTCTTCAATTTCTATGTCTTTTATTTTATCGACAAAATCAAATGTATTTTTGACTGCAAACCCATCGAAGTTCCCGAATTTTCTCAAATCATTAACTAGCCATTTTGTTATGTTCGTGAGTGGTGGAAGAGAAAATAAAAAACTGTTTACATTGCTCTCTTACTTTGTTTAAATGTTTAATTTTTCTTAGAGAGTCTAACTAAATTATGTATGTACCTTAATATGTATTTGTACCTAAACTCTTGTAATTGTTTAATTGTCGCTCGCTGATGATGGTTCCGCAGCTGAGAACCGAAATGCATACGTGTCAAATAAAAGAAAAGAAAATTTAAAAAATTTAAAAAAGTCGTTTCGTTTTTGTTTTTTTGGTTTTTTCTTCTTTTATTACGATTTTTGCGGTCAATAAGGTGTTAACAAACTTTCAATTAATTAATCTGACCACAAACCTGGCTATCATTCACGATTAAATTGCGAATTAAATTAGTTAGTTATATCATGGGTTTAAAATCGAATCTGCAGATAGTCGAGGTTTACTCTCAACTATAAGTCAGTAAGGTTTTGCTCCCGCGCACAATATTTTTCAACCTGCATTCTCACAGCATAGATCGAATAAGGAATCTAACGGTTGAGTTTGTAGATTGAATCAATTTAATTTTTTTTCTTTTTTGGTTTATTGGACAGACTCCCTAAAATGCAACTGAAGTAAAGGAATAATCATCTCCACCTTCAGGACAGCTAGTTAACTGAAAATGAAACCTAAAGTGATTAACTATAACATAAAATGGTAGTAACTAACCCTTGTCCTTTTCTAATCTTAATTTTTTTTTTTTTGGATTTATAGAAACATTTTGGGCCCCACGTTGGGCGCCACCTGTAACGGAAGCAAGTGTGCATGTGCATGCCTTATTCTATGGAACTACCTCCAAAGCGAAGACACTGCCTATACACGACTTGGTACGGGTTGTTGAAGTCTAATTGAAATTTTAATCACCGCAAATGACCATAATCCCCACTAAACCTTCCGCCCGGCTCGTTAAGAGCAAGCTGTAAACAGGCTCAACCCGATCCTTCCACCCTTTTATAACCCATAAGACTCCAGACCACAGGACTCCTAAAGCCTGTCCGGGCTACCGAGATGGAAAGTTGTCAGTGCTATTGTAACGTAGGCATGCTAGTATCCCTGTACTAAGCTCGTCGGTATGGGGGGGGGGATCTTGCTACAATAGCTCAGGACGATGTTACATATTCCATGCCTTAGTTTAGATGTTGGTTACTAATTAAAATTTTATTTGTGAGGCCCTAATGTTTCATCCATTTTTCTCTTACCAAGACATCC
This sequence comes from Chrysotoxum bicinctum, assembly GCA_911387755.1. Lineage (NCBI taxonomy): Eukaryota > Metazoa > Arthropoda > Insecta > Diptera > Syrphidae > Chrysotoxum > Chrysotoxum bicinctum. The sequence goes on from OU426987.1 coordinate 164,040,073, forward strand.
AATGACAGGGAGAGCTAAGTTGGAATTGCCCTCCTAGAGACTGCCCACCCACTAATCACATCATAGAATATAAATTGAACCATTCTTACTACGCATACCTAATAATTGAATTTTTAAAATCATTGGTGTCGCATGCAAATATTTCTCTGAAACTCTATATGTGAATTCAACCTTGGTAACCCATGCTCTTATTTATATGGCTACCACCCCTATCGAACACGGAAGTATCGAATTACTTACGTAATAAATTTATATTTGCTAGATCCATATCATTCATTTGCTTATCCTTTAGGTATACTTCATCTTCATCTGGTTTTTTGGTCACCTTGCGAAAGTCGTCTCCCCTTTTTCTAAAACAATCAATCCATCTCAAAATTCATCTCGCTAGTTAAAACAAAAAAATAATAAAGTCTTCCCATAAAAATACCAATCTGGCAACACCCTAATTAAATATTCGGCAAAATATTTAGGTCATAGACCCAATAAAAGACGAAAAGTAATTTTATAGCAAAATTATAGTAGATTTATTAAATAAGTTCAGAATTAATATATATACCTACTAATACTAATATAAAAAAAAAATAATGAAATGAAACTACTCGTACTTCATTAAAACTCGTTTAAAGAAAACCAACAAAATTTATAATTAAATGATGAAATAAAAAAACTGATTTACATAATCTCATCTGTCAAATTAACTGTATAGATATATGAGAAAAGGAAAATTAAATAAAAGAGAATCATAAACTAGCCTACAAAAAAAAAATAACAACTGAGCTTTATCTATTCAAAAAAAGGTCAATCAATATTTATATCGCTGCATGGAATGAATTCTCCCGATTCATCGGATCTCTTTTAGGTACATAGGTAGGATCTCTTTTTTTTTATATTTCATTTATTTACTGCATGTTTTGTTTTAATCAAGTTTTTTTTTTGTTTTATTCAATCTTTTTATTTAAGTTTTATTGTTTTGATGTTTTTTTTTGTAGTAAAAAAATTTAGATAGTTTTTCGTCCAATATTATTTATTTTTTTTATAATAGACTTACCAGGATTTTTTTTTCTTTTCTGCGATATGAATGGTCCACCGATGATGTGCGCACAGCATCTGGCTTTGGACGGCAGATCTGTTAAAATTAGGTTTTTAAAATTTATATAATATTAGACGAAACTGAATGAATTTAGGACACGCGCCATCAATGAACTTTCGGTAAGGTAAGGTAAGGTTAGGGTTAGGTATATTTTTTTGTTTGTAGGCTAAACTAGAATTGAATTATTTTAAATCTAAGACTATTTAATTTGGAATTTAAAAGTAATTTATTTGAAATTTTAAACAAGGAAACTATTGAAATATATGAAATTTAATTTGAGTTTTGAATTTTTAACATTTTGAACTTTTTTGAAAAAAAAAAAATAATTATATTTTATAAGAATGAATTTTTAAGTTTTATATAGTATAGAAAATCGTATTTTTATTGCATGGACTAGGTATATAGATTTAGGTAGATTTAAGCTGGTAGGTTATTGGTGGTGATTCACTCTGTGGATTCTGGATTTCCTGGGCAGCATCGACAGCAGCGTGTTTTAGCCTAGGCAGTGACGGTGGCGATTTTAAGGTGGATGTTTTGGGTCAACTTTTTATTCCTAGTGGGATCTCGTGGATGGACGGCTTAGACGCACAGACATGTGACTCTTGCTGGAGAGGGGGTCACGAGGCGGTTTGATCACTTGTAAGCGTGGTGCGATCCGTTCTTTTGTGCACATACAGATCGCCTTGTTGGCGTGGCGTTATCTCGTGGCGGGGGATGGTTTGATTGAAGTAGTCGGAGGATGGAAAGCTAGAGACTATTATAGCGAGAGAGAGTTCTGTGACACACTACGCGTTTCTGGTATGCTTGGATACGCGTTTTTTTCGTGCAATCGAAAGAATCGGTAAGGGAAGCGCGTGGCTTTCGAACAACGGATTTTGTGGCTTATAAAACGCTGCCAAGGTGGATAAAAATATCGCTTAAGAAAATGAAGTGTATATCAAGTTTTATGAATGTGTGTTTTCAGATTTTCGTTTTTGAATATGGAAAAAATTGGTTGGCTATAGCCCACTTATGTATCTGTTTCATACTAATTAATACAAACGTCAAACAATAATTATAAATTGTGCTTTTTGGCCAATAAGGATCTAATTCCAAGTAGTTTTCAACGAAATAAAGTGACCTGCAAATGAAGTTTATTATGAAAATCTGAATATAATTTTTGAATAGTTTTGTGTCAACATTATCAAAGAATATGAACATGATTTCAGTACAGATGACTGTACGCGATCCCTATTTCAAGCTTGCAGACATGGACATTTCTTCAGATTTTCCTGACGAAGAACTTTTGGGGATTGGTAGGCAATTTGAGGAAAGTAAAATTGTTTCTCTCCCACATAAAACAGTTAAAAACGAATCGGAATATAATTCTAGTGATTTCAAAAAAAAAGAAACAGAGGTGAATCATAAACTCGAAAAACGGGAGTGATTGAGGCAAGAAAATGTGAGCATCTTAATATCGAAAAAATTAGTTTTAAAAAACGGAAGGAAATCTTTAAATCATATTGGGAATGAGGGACGTTCTGCCAAAGAATTCTTTTTATCGGAGCTTAAATAGAAATAGAAGATAAGAAACAGACATTGAAAAAAGTCATATTCCACCTCGAAACCGACAACTTCATATAAAGTACTTAATTTATTACCTACTAGAAAGAATAGATTCGTGTCCATCAAGAGTGCTTTAAACAATGCATCGATGCTACTGAAAGTTTTCTAGAATCCCATCTGACACATCTTGTAAATATTTGTATGTGGTTTTTGGATTTGACATTCCGGTGGGCAGGGCACCTAGCTCGCATGAGCGAAGAGGAACCTGCTCGGAAAGTTCTTTGTGGTACATTCTATGGTAGACGACAGCGTGGTAGACCATGCTTGCGCTGGAGAGATGGCGTAGACCAGGACGCCCGAAGCCTTGGGGTGCGCAACTGGATGGCGTCGGCTAGAGACCGGGATAGGTGGAGAGACTTGTTGAAAGAGGCCAGGACCGGAACCCGGTTGTCGAGCCGATGATGATGATGATTCAACAGTGTCTGCAAACAACATACCTCCGAAATTCAGTAAGCTTTTACAAAAAAACGGCAGTTGGCGGCGACGGCAAACAAGAAATTTTATTTTCTATAGTTTATTTGGCGGTCAAAATAAGAATTTATTTGTGAGCACGATGTTGTTAACATTTTGAAAGCCAAGTCCAGCATTGAGGTTGTAGATCACAAGCTTTAATAGTCATGCCAAACTCATATGGAGTGTAACGTAGATCATGAATTACAAAAAAAAAGAAACGAAAAAAGGTACCGATTCATCATCCTCACGATTGGTTTAATTTTGTCCTATTTTGACTATGGTTGTTTTTCAAAAACAAAACTTTTGTGGAGCAGCAGAGACAATTTTGTATGGAATAACGTGAACAAAGTTGGTAAAATTGAATACAAAACAACTCTGGGTAAAAATCTGCATTTTTCAACACCCACTGTTGTAAAACATGGTATTGATTTACTCAAATGGTTTGAAATTCCCAACTCACCAGCTATAAATGTAATAAGCGTAAAAAAGCTGCGCTTCAAAGACTTCTTCCGTTTATTGATCATTCGTTTCATGAATTTTATAATAACCTAGATACAGAAATGCAACCCGAAGCTAAAATACATCCTGACTTAATGAATCCAGACAAAAATGGAGTTTAAATACTTTTTCTTACTAACAAGATTTTTCAACTAATTATTTACTAACTTAAATTGGCTATTTTTTACTTAATACGAGTTTTGCATTTTTGTTACTGTGAATTACGTTTTTAATACATTTTAAGTTACATGCTTTTCGAAAAGAAATATCGCTTAAGTTGATACAAATAAAAAAAAATGATGACCAAAAACAGCTTATCTTATTTAAGAACACATGGGCGAAAATTTTCAGTTTGCAATAACAGCTTAAGTGACATAGGCAAGCAACAAGGTGTTTAATTACTTTTGCAAAAACAACTTAAAAACGTTTTTTTGCAATAAAATTAAAAATAAAGAAATTTAAAAAAGAAAAAATAGTTTAAACAAATTAGATTGAAGTCTTCTATTATAATCTGCACCGTTTTTGTTTTTTAAATGCGTCATTTTTTTCCAGACTTAAAAAGAAGTTTCAAAGTGCTCTCCTCGAAAATTGAATTTTTGGACTTAAGCGGTTTTTGCTTGTGGCCACAGACAACAAAAACGACACATACCACCATCGATTTCAAAGCCGCTTACGATAGCATCTATAGGAACGAACTATATAGAGCAATGTCTAGTTTTGGCATCCCTGACAAACTTGTCCGCTTGTGCAGGATGACGATAGAGAATGCACGCTGCTCCATCAAGATCGGAAAAGATCTCACCGATGGGTTTAGCGGTAAATGAGGGCAAGACCAAGTATATGCTGTCATCAAGAAAGGACACACAACACCGACGTCTTGGACAAAACGTCATTATAGACAGCTATAACTTTGAGGTAATGAAGGACTTCATATACCTAGGCGCCGCTATAAACTCTGAAAACAACACCAGTGCTGAAATCAAACGGAGAACAACTCTTGCCAATCGCTGTTTCTTTGGACTAAGAAGGCAATTGAGTAGCAAAGTCCTCTCTCGAGCAACTAAAGTGTCCCTCTATAAGACCCTTATCATCCCGGTCCTTGTCTATGGTGCAGAGACATGGACTTTGTCGAAGGTGGATGAGAGCGCTTTAGGCTGTTTCGAGAGGAAAATTCTTCGTGTGATCTTTGGTCCCGTCTGCATAGATGGGGAGTGGAGGAGAAGATTTAACCACGAACTGTACGGGCTGTACAGTGAAACTGACCTAGTCAAACGTATAAAAGTCCAGCGACTGAGATGGCTTGGTCATGTAGAGCGAATGGACCCGAATGCTCCGGCCCGGAAAGTCTTCGAATCAAACACCGAGGGACAGCGAAGTAAAGGAAGACCGCGACTCAGGTGGCGCACACAAAAGTGGGGGAGAAGCTCAACCAACTTGGCGTGCGAAACTGGAGACAGCTAGCTAGGGACCGAGCTAGCTGAAGAAGCTTGTTGGTTGAGGCTCTGGTCTACCCCGGACTGTAGCGCCACCTTAAGTAAGTAAGTAAGTAAGTTACATGATGATTCTTTGCGTCAAAAGTTTTCTTTTATTGTGATATTCCTTTCTATTGTTCAAGCAGTTGTTGTTGTTTCAGTTAAAAAGAAATGTCAAAAAGAATCTCAGAAATCTTGGCCCACGACTCACAGGGCAGCTGGTTTTCCGTATCATCTTTTTTCTCTTTCGCCCTCATTACGTTCGAAAAGAGTCGGACGCAAAGAATCATCATGTAATAGGGGACTTACGATGGTTTTTGACTCAAGACTTTTTGAAGCATTATGAATGGGGCATAGTTATAAAAACTTTTGTCTGTCGTCTTCAATTGCATTTTTATGTCAACATCTGAAAAATTTAAGCGGAGATAAAAATGCACTAAAAGCGACTGGTATTGAGTAGATTCACGCTATTTTTCGCGAGATTTTGATATCTTAGACGTCAGTGTTTTTACACGATTTATAATGTGCACCCAGCTTAATAATCATCATCGTCATTTATGAAGACAATTTTTGAAATAATTTTCTAAATTGAAAATGATCTTGAGTATAAGTGAGGAAACTTAAATTAGAATTCAGAATTATTTCAAGAATTCAAATGAAACAAGTACTTTGGAAAGAATTTCATGAAAAAATCATATGATATTCTTGTAAGTGATCGATGAACCATGCTGTCATTTCTAAACTACTTGCTTAAATCGTATGACTGAAACGTTCTTGGGTCCCAATCTAAGTTTCTTAACATATTCTGAAACCTATTTTCAATTTAAACGAATATACATAAATAAAAAAAATACCCCCTAAAAGTAATTTTGTCATATTTTTGAAAATTGAAATATGAGAAATTTACTTTTATATACTTTTTTTTTTAAATATTTGTTGAATTGAAATTTCAAAATAAGTCAGGAAGTCAGGAACTCAAAACCGTTTCAATGATCCGAATGAAGCAAGTTGTTTTGAAATGACAGTGTTTGGAAACGATTTTGAGATTTTTCAATTTGCAAAAATATGCTAAAATGACTTTTAAATGGATTTTTCCGAAAATAACTTATCTCAAAAACAAACGAAAAATAGATTTTCGCGGATCGTCAAAAGGGGAACACACCCATACTGAACTTTATACTGTTTTTCACAAAGCTTATTATTTTGTAGAAACGATAAGTGAGAACAAAAAAGTGCTACACTACAACACTGTCATGAAAATATTGTAAAGTGTACTATATATTATACGTTCTGCAATACAGAACATTCCATTCCATTAACTGATACATCAAGCTAAAAAAAACGAGATACAAGTCGTCGCTAGAAGTTGCTTTATGTGTAGAGGTAAAAAAACAAAAGCAGCGAAAAATAGGGAAAGACTATACTACTTGGTCCCGACTTATTTGTGATTAACATTCAGTAACCAATGCAACATACAACACCTGCTTCCAAAATGTGAATAAGAATTTCGTTTTTCGTGTTTGAAAAACCTTTCTATTTTTTTCATCTTCAGTTGAAAGGTAAGTTTTTAAAAACGTTCCTAATGGGAGCGGGTCATAATTCTGGTTTTCAAAATTCTGTTTGGTCAAAATTCTGTTTTTTTATAAAAATTTTGTATGGTCCAAATTCTGTTTGTCCAAAATTCTGTATTACTAAATTCTGTCAATGCAAAATTCTGTATTTCAGAATTCTGTATTTCAAAATTCTGTATGTGCAAAATTCTGTTTCCTGAGCTTTGAAATTCTGTCTAAGAAAAATAACCATTCACGTCAAAATATTTATTAAAGATTTATTGAATGAAGATAATATATTAATATCTAAAAGAAAAGTAATATTTCATGTCAGCAACGAACTTTAAACATATTCAATAATCCAAATTTATAGCTAAATGCATGCATACATGTCAATTCTATACAAAATTATAAACGAAATACTTAATACAAAACTAAATTTTTTGCGATTCTTTTTAAATAAGCAACATGGTTTAGGTCAAGTCTCTTTTTAATTACTCGCGCAATTTGCTTTATGTGCTTTTATGTGCTCGCCATTTCTTACTCTCTCTACCTGCGCTTTTGCGAAAAGAAGTGTTACCTGTTACTTGCAGGGGATCGAAAGAAGGAAAAGGAAAAGAAAAATTTGGGTAGCCGGTGCTATGGATGAAAAATCGAGGTAGGTAGAACGAGTGTTAATCAGTAGATAGGTAGGTATAGGAAATAGGGTGGTTGGGATGGGTCACTATTGTTGAGCGCGGTAATAAAAGCTAATTGTTGAAGACGTTCACCCAAAATGGAAGCATTGAAATTTGGCTGAAAATTAACTAGAGAAAATATAGAATGTAAATGATATGTATGGAGAAAAACGGAAACGGATAAAAGGAAACAGGAAGGTTTGTATGTAGGGAAAGAGGAAAGGGAATTTTTGAAGAAAGGTCAAGAAAGAAGAGTGTCTGACGGCGGGACTTGGCACGCTTGTGAAGCGCGGCTCAGCTCGTCGGATTAGGGGGGGGATCTTGTCCATTGGTCAGACTAGGACCAGGCAACAAAACATAAATCGTGCTAATAAGACAAAACATCCCAACCGCCACCACTTAAAAACTCTGCTTACTTTCAGAAGTCGAACGAGATACTCACATCAGAAAAAATTCGTTGCAGATGTTAGGCAACGCACAGCCCTCCCAACCTTGGAGCCTTGGTCCGATATTGTTGGGACTCCCCATCAGCTGGCGCGCTTCCAATCACATGGTCACCCGATGATTCTCAACCCCATGGTGCTGGCGTTCAGCAAAAAAAACTCATTCGGGTTGGCGTGATTTACAAACATAATTTATTAAACGGAACACTAACAATCTAACATTCTAATACTACAAACAAAATTTTGAAGAATGAATATTTGAAAGCTAAACAATGAAGTTTTTGTTTGTATTAAGAAAAATTTTGTTTTTAAATGAATGTAGCTACATATAAATAAATTTGAAGATTAAATTTTTTGTTTTTTTTTTTGTTTGAGTTTTTGGATATTATAATTTTTTCTTGTAAATTTTAAATAAAGCAGATGGCCCTTTTGTTTTTGGGTAAGAAAAAAAGAAAGATTTTACTGGCTTCAGTTTCTGCCTAGCCCCCTCCAAGACGCTTTTCAACCTAACGCCCTCTCTTTTTTTGAACGTTACCACTACTACTCGATATCGCTTTCGTAGACCCTACCTAATAAGAGCTCTTGTTAGGCATGCGCCTCGCAAAAGAAGGCCGAAAATGGCCGAAAATGGCCGACGCGACCGTAAGCGACCCCGTAGAAAGCGCGGTTAGGCTGGAAAAACTTTCCTTTCTCTCTTCTTACAATTTTTTTTTTTTGGTTTGAATAAAAAATTTGCTATATAAAACAAATTTTTGGTTTACTTTAAAATGACTCGTAAAGTCCCTATAATATTTTTCTTTTACAATATTTTAATTGGAACCCTGGCTACCGCGCCAAAAAAAATATTATTCGTTTATATTTTTTTGAACAAAGTATAATTTGTCCCACTGTAGTGGGTACGGACTGCTTTCCTGGGCCTTTTTGGGAACTGGAATATGTTCTATGACGCGTTCTATAAATGATCTTATCATTGGAATTCTCGTTCGGGATCTTGTCGTTGAATCAAAAAAAAGAAAATCTCTCGGCGGTCACGACACTTTATGCCTAGTCGGTGACCGCCAAAATTCTTCTATTTCGCCGACACTAGAATTTCCCTTTTAGATTTTCGATTATTCCTACTGAAGCTAACTTTTATGGATTTTTTTTTTTGCTTTTTTATTCAGTCACGGCGTTCCTTTCAATTTGCGGCTTTACTTCCGTTATTATGACGGTTTTTTTTTTTTTTTTGAACTGGATGTGGGTATACACATATAATGGCCCTTCAAAACCCGGAGCTTTGGTTTTTGCTGATTTGGTCTTCTCTTCTCGAAAATAACTTTTTGTTGCACAAAAAAAAACGTCTCTTTATAAGAAAAAACTTCTTAGGTACTCGACTGTACGTCTTCTGTACCGACCTTACGTGTATTCACTCTGTTCACTTTAAACTAAATGATTTCTCCAGTTTCTACCAACCATAGCCCATACACAACCTTCCCAAAAAAAAAAAAAACATACCCATACATACCTCCAGATCCCACTTGCTAATCAACTGATTCTATAATCCGTATCATCATACCAACACTTTGTAAAGATTTACTTTATGCTCTTTACCTATCTCTCCCGCATTTCAGAGTGGCTCAGTCTATTTTCACATCAGTCTTTTACTTCCGGACCTGCCTTATCGACCCGTGCACCTTCCTACTTAGTGGATCTTATCCATCCACTGATCCACTGATGATCTTCTTTTGGCTATTTATACCTATTAATTATAGTTCCTACTTATTTCGCTTTCTTACAGAACAAATAACATACACACGTCTTCTTGTGCTTAGACCACAAAATCTCCCCTATTCTACAATAATCGACGTTCTTCAACTTGTTAGTTCTTTGACGTTTGTAGGAATCTCTCTACACGCTGTGCCACGCAACTATGGCTATCTCGCCTCAGCCCACTTTACCTTTCACTGACAATGAGGTTTGCCTTTCATTCTTGTTTCAGCCCGCAGCCAGCCACCATCAATGTCATGGCGGACGTTGAACAAGAAAATGATGTTGATGATATGTTATTTAGATAAATTGTAGATTTAGTTTATTTTATGGCTATTATTTGTTTATTGTTTGTTTATTTATGTTTTTCTTTTCTTTTAAATTATTTGTTTGTTTTTCTTTTCTTTTCAGGCATTCGTCTAAAGTACACCCAAGTGCTAGACCCCACTAGGAGAATTTCTTCAATAAGGTAAAATAAACTTTGAATTTTTTTTTAGTAGGGATTTCGATTTGTGAGACCTTTTTTTTTCTTTAGCGATTGTAACAGAAGTTCATTTTTCCGGTTCTTTATGAGTTTATCTAACCCCGCCTTTCTGATTCCAACCAAGCTTTTTAACCGGCGGTGCCAAGCTTCCACACGAGAGAACGATAAAAATATGTATTACAATATGATAACATAATGATTTATGATTTCAATCTAATGAATATGCGTCCCTCTTGCAATATTAAAACTGTGTAGTACTATTTTATAATCCTGACAGTATATACTAAAATTAAAATCGTTTTAAGTGTATACATATGTTGTATATTGTTATTATGTTTAAATTATGTATTTTCCATAACAAATATTCTGTTTTTAAAAATTCTGTAAATATGTTGTAAAAGAGAAATCGTTTTGATAATGTAAAAAAGTGCGCACTTTTTTACATTATCAAAACGATTTCTCTTTTACAGCATATTTACAGAATTTTTAAAAACAGAATTTTGAACAAATAGAATTTTGAAAGCAGAATTTTGAACGTACAGAATTTTGAAATGCAGAATTTTGTAATACAGAATTTTGGACATCCAGAATTTTGTACAAACAGAATTATGCAAAACGGAATTTTGGCATGCAGAATTTTGAAAGCAGAATTATGACCCATACCGAATTTCAACCCCAACCCATTCCTAATATATGGAGCTATCCAGGTCTTTTGTCACAAGGTTTAAGGTGTCATTAGTTTTTTTGTAAACACTGATTTCACCATTCGGGTAACTAACTTTCACTTATTGAACATAATTAGATGGAAAGATGGTAAAAAGTGCATTAATTTTTCATTTCGTTAGTAACTTTTGTAACCGTTTTTTAAAGCTTAAAGGCACTAGAAGGAAATTTAACATCAGAACAATATACAAAGTAAAAACGCCCTTCTTTACCAATACCAAAATGTGAATCAAATGAAATAAGTCGTCAAGGCACATTTTATTAATTTGGCCCATATCTAGAAGAGAACCAAGTTCTGCGTATCCTGGGTCGTATAGATGCACTGAGTGCAGTCCCTTAAGGTTTCATAGAGATCCATAACACTTTTGTTTAGCAGCATGATAACGAAATTTCTAATTGAATTCTAATACAACAAGTACTGTCAATCTGTCATCTAAGCCAAGAGACGATCGGCAGCAAGAAACATCAAACGTTCTTACATTCCTAATCTGAGAACTACGGTGAAAATGGAGATGAAGAAAGGTGAATACTGCGAAAATCTCAATGTTGGTCCGATTCCACATAAAATGGCATCATTACAAGCGTCACGATTGACTTCTTCTTTCAGGCGTTCTTTATCTTACATAGGGATTAACTATTTCGGCCCAATGAGAATACAAATAGGAAAACGAGGTGAGAAACTCTGTGGAATCTTGATAATCTATCTGACAACCAGTAGGATTTAACTGGAACTCGCAGCATCACTAACAACAATTGTATGCATCATTAGCCTGAGAGGAATTCCCGCCCCCTTTTGGGCATTACGTATTCTACTTCTTGATGCAAAAGAAAATGAAGCTCTGACCCTAAATCACTTTCTGTTGGGTTTACCCAATAGAGCGAAACCTATTAGCACATATACTGAAGACAGTGCCATACTGAGAAAGAGCTCAACAAATAGCCAATTCATACTGGAATATCCTCCACTTTAATTTTTAATTGGAATAGCGAAACAATTTCAATCTGGCAGACCCTGCCCAAGGGAATAGCTTTGGATACAATTGTCAACAGAAACAACTAAATGGCAAGTCAACGGAAAGAACATTCGAGTTGCCACCACCCAACAAAAAGAATAAGTAGACTAATAAACTAAAAATTTTAAAGTTTTTCCTTGATCTTTTTAAGTCCTTATATTAGAACTTTTATTCTTTATATTGTTACTATTAATGTAAAATATTAAATACTTTCAAAAAATTATTTTTTTCCGATTTTCGATTTCAAATTGATTTATTTTTGTCGTTGTATAAGTGTAATTTTGTGTTTGTGTCATTATTCAGAAAATTTCATCTTTAATTTAATTTCATAAGAAAAATATGACCTTGATGAATTCATCGATTTATTTTCAACCGCTTCCATTTTTTACTAGAAATAACTTTTTTCGTATTTAGTTTGGAATTTAGATTTGTAAAATTTATTTTGAATTGAAATATAAATTAACTTTGTTGCCTAATGAAATGCAAAAACTAACGAAATCGTTTTTTTGATACTCGTAGATCCAAATCGAAAATAAATTGATTTGTTGTACTAACGGAAAACCAAATTCTGAAAACACTCAGATTTTTTCATACTGCCTGTGATATTTATATTTTTGAAATAAGGAAAACTTACGCCAGTGATCGGTAAGCTACATCATAAGCCTTTTTGCGATCAAACGCATTTTCAGGACACACTACTGTTGAAGGAAATATAACCTTTTGGTTTTGAAAGTCAGTATCTAGCCCTAGAATTATATAAAAAAAAATATTATTAAAATTCATTTTAAAACATTTTATTACTTTGATACCGGTAATAGTGGGATTAGTTTGAAATTTTTCCCATAAGCTCACAATAATAATTAAAGCTGTGACCGCACCAACCGCAGTAAAACAAAACCACATGAACCTTTAAACAAAATTATGTCACCAAAATATTATCTTTTTTTTATTGCAAGATAATCTTATCACTTAATCACTCACTTTTCTCCAAGTGGTCGTCCACTTTCGGCGATGTATCTTACGCCATGCAATGTTGAGTTTTGAAAAAACTCTTTTGTTTGAAATATTAAACTTCTACGAAATAAAGAAATTTTTTCTAAAACTTGTTTTGGTCTCGAATGTATTCTGTTATTCTCCATATCATAAACTTTATTTGGTGGATTTTCGAATAAATTTAGCCTTTCTCTTGCAAAAGCCCTCATCCAATAAAAATAAAATGTTTAGATATCCTTCAACAGGAGTAAGGTACGTATTTACATGTACTGAAGGATATGTTGTGCTTAACACTAGAACAGAAAAACCCCATTAGCCATTAATGAATATTTTATCAGATATTCAGAGACAATCATTTTCTATTAGGAAAACGATTACATTGTCCGGGGAGTAATTCAGTTTGGTAGTATTACTTAACCTTTATCTATATACATATGTATATATAAATTGTATATATACAATATACAAGTCTAGTCTAGTAAATTATGGATAACATTGATAACAGGAAACATATATAAAAAAAAAATATTTTCCATGTAGTTTAGGTACATGCTATAACATACATATTTTCAGAATAATTTAAAAAAGTACCAAATTCCTATAATATCTGAACACTACGATCACGAAAGAATGATTCTTACTGTTATTATATTAATAATATTCTATAATAACTGTTCTATTAATAGATATGTAGATGGTAAATTTTACACTAGTTTTTATATTTTTTATTATAACTATTTAACTTTTCAATACGAAAATGATGAAATTAACCAAACTTTTACCATCTTTAAAATATGTATGAGAACATAGAAGCCAGTTTGTTTTCAAGCTTGTTCATTTAATTTACTTTTTAAAAATGCTACAACACATGATTGTGTCAATAATAACAAATAAAAATTGTAATATTTTTTTTGAAAGGAGCTGGTTACTAGTAGCCCAGGCAAATTTTGTTGCATTTTATAAATAAATGTATGTTTTTTTAATTTTAAGTTTTTTTTTAATGTAATATTGCTTTTCGGACTTACCGCGTTAAATAAATTTAGTTTATCTATTCAACTCGTTAAATACTAATGCAACATTCTTAAATTATATCATATTTACATAATATAAATACTAAAAATACTTAAATCTATGCCAATATCGACTCGGATCACTATCTTGTTGGTATGGTTTTCCGAGAGCGGATTGCCTTGCGAAGACGCATTGCATCCGCCGATCAGGTTCGAATCAACACGGCTGCCCTGCGCAATGAAAACACCAGTAACACCTTTGGTAATGCGTTAGGACTCGCCCTAGAAACACCTGATTTAGGGAGAGTAAGTCCTGGAGCCAGTATGCTGGGCGTAAATGAGAAGTGGACACGTCTTAAAAATACTGTCATTAGTACTGCCAACTCCATCTTAGGCAGCAGTCGTAAAAATCGGAACGACTGGTTTGATGATGAATGCAAGCTAGCGACTGAACGTAAGAATGTTGCGTACCGAGCAATGCAACAATCTAATAGAACGCGGGCACGCGAAGAGGAATATAAAGAGCTCAGAAGAATAGAAAAACGGCTTCACAGACAAAAAAAATCAGCCTGGGAGAAGAACCTAATCTGTGAAATAGAAAACAGCCGAGAGCGAGGTCCGCACCAGGCGCGGAAGTTCTACCAATCCGTCTGAAACATCACGCAGTACACACCACGCTGCACATACTGCAAGGACGGAGAAGGAAATCTGATCACCGATCCTGAAAGCATACTGGAGCTATGGCAAGTGTACTTTAATGAATTGCTAAATGGTCAGCTCAACGCAGAAGTGGAGGCTCCACTTCTTCAAGAAGAATACCCTATGTTGCCGCCACCAAGCATAGAAGAGGTTGAGAAGGCTATAGGCCGGCTTAAACAGAACAAAGCCCTGGAAGCCGATGGTTAGGTTAGGTTAGGTTAAAGTGGCTGCTGACCGGAAAAGGTCAGCACACTTAGACCAATATTTGGTCCGTTGTGATACCACAAGGATTTCAAAAATCCCCCTTACTCGTTAAACCATTTTGAGCTAATAATGAAGCGTTTGAGACAGTGAATGTCTGAATTATTTAAATCACTAGGATCGTTATAGTAATAGTCTCCCAAGTGGAGTCTACGTCTTTGCGCTAGGGCAGGACAAGAGCATAGAAGGTGGGGAATTGACTCCTCTTCTTCTTCATCCATGCAGCTTCTGCAAAAATCATTTGCAGGAACTCCAAGACGAGAAGCATGTCTTCCTATTAGGCAGTGCCCAGTAAGGACACCTATAATGGAGCTAATATGCAATCTACCAATAGAAATTAGTTGTTTTGAGCGTTTAGCATCAAATAATGGCCAAATCAGTTTAGTAGACTGGCAAGTTGGGGTGCTGGTCAACCTGTGGTTAGCTTTCTTTATGTTATCTTGCTTTAGCATGAGTTTACAAGTAGCTAGGGGTATACCGATGTTAGATTTGCTATCCAACAAAGGTAATATTGTTCCGTTTTTTGCAAGTTCGTCAGCTTTACAATTTCCTGGAATGTCTCTATGCCCCGGCACCCATGTAAGGTGAATGTTAAACTGTTTTGACATCTCCACCAGAGATGATCGACAATTTTGGGCTGTTTGTGAGTTAATGGAGACAGAGTCCAGTGACTTTAAGGCAGCTTGACTGTCTGAGAAGATACGTATATCGGTTGTCGATATAACGTTTTCTTTTAGCCAAGAGAGGACTTCTTTTATTGCTAAAAGCTCTACCTGGAACACGCTACAGTGATTGGGAAGACGAAAAGATAGACAAAGATTTAATTTTTCGGAGTATACGCCTCCACCGACCCCGTCATCGGTTTTAGATCCATCTGTATAGAAATGAATTGCTTCGTCTATCAAAAACGACTCATTTTCCCAAGAAGACCTGGAAGGGATGAATACTTGAAATTTTTTATCAAATTTTGGATGAGGGGTGGTGTAATCGACGTTACTAGGTAGACTACTGAACGAGTTCAGTATAGTAGAGTGACCAATATCATTATTGATCCACTGCGAGGAGGCTTTAAGTCGAATGGCTGTGTTAGCGGCCGATTATTTGCTAAAAATATCTAGCGGTATGAGATGAAAAAGAACATCAAGTGCAGCAGAAGGAGTTGAGCGGATAGCTCCACCCATGATTAAACAGGCTGTTCGTTGGACTTTGCTGAGGTTATCGCGGTTTATTGCTGTTTCCAGCGCAGTCCACCATACTGTCACTCCATATTATGTAAGTATCGGTCTAATGACTGAGATGTATAGCCAGTGTGTTATATGAGTTTGTAGACCCCATTTGTTGCCTACGGCTTTTTTGCAAGAGAAAAGAGCTATGTTGGCTTTGTTGACTCTCTCTTGGATATTGGGCTTCCAACTTAATTTCTTGTCCAAAATAAGACCCAGATATTTTGCTTTGTCTGAGAATTTAAGCGGTATACCTTTGATGAGGGGAGGGTCTATGTGTGGGATTTTATATTTCCTGGTAAATAGGACAAGTTCAGTTTTGTGGGGGTTGACACCGAGTTCACATTGATCTGCCCAGTTAGTAAGCTTGTTTAGAGCATTTTGCAGGAGTTCCTTCAGAGTATTAGGATGCTTACCAGATATCGCTATCGCAACATCGTCCGCATAGGCAATCACCCTGTGCCCCTCCCCTTCAAGAATCACTAGTAGTTTATTTACGACAGTTTTGAATTAATAATCCTGCTTATCAGCATATGATTTATCAAATTACTGATTGACTTATCCACCTTCAGAGATGACAGCGCAGATGTGATTGCGGATGCGTCGACATTGTTAAAAGCTCCTTCTATATCCAGGAAAGCAACTAAGGTGAACTCCTTATGATGAAGGGAGTGTTCGATAGTACGAACCAGCGTATGTAGAGCGGTTTCTACAGATTTCCCTTTGTTATAAGCATGTTGAGCATTGGATAGTAAGGACTTATCAATGTTTGCCCTCAAATGGATTTCAATCAGACGTTCAAATGTTTTAAGAAGGAATGATGAAAGGCTTATAGGTCTTAGATCTTTAGGATTAACATGGCTAGGTTTGCCAGCTTTGGGAATGAAAATAACATTTACTTCTCTCCATGACAAAGGAATGTGAGCCAGAGCGATACAACCATTTAAGATGTTTACCAGAATGGGTATTAGAATATCGGAACTTTCCTGTAATTCCGCTGGAATTATTCCATCTGGCCCAGGAGATTTGTATGGATTGAAGCTGTTTATTGCCCATTTTAATTTTTCCTCTGTAATCAGACCTTATGGAGGAGTTATGCTACTGAATATGTTGTTAGGATCAGTGCTATTAACGCAAGGAGAGCTGTCTGGAAAATGTACATCCAGGAGCAGATTGAGCGATTCTTCGCTTGAGTTTGTCCAGGAACCGTCATTGTTTTTGTTAGGAGCCAGGTTTCCACGGAGGAATGCTTCGGTGTACTGGAGGAGGCTACGGCACGCTTGCGGTTGCTCGGCTTTAGCTCGTCGTATGGAGTGGTTCTTGCCACCTCTCAGTACACCTCCTGCTCGACTAATCATTATTTATTCGTGCCTAAGGTATACTATCTGATGTTAAATGACACAAATCTGAGAACCCTGACGATATCTAGGAGAGAACAAGAATTCGGTGCTTCGAATCAAAGTTAAAAAAAAGTATTATAATAAAAAAACTAACCTAAAAAAAAATGTAACTGAAAAAAAATAAACCCTTCACCTAACTAACAAAAAAAAAATTAACTGAAAAACCCTTCACCTAACTAACAAAAAAAAAATTAACTGAAAAACCCTTCACCTAACTAACAAAAAAAAAATTAACTGAAAAACCCTTCACCTAGAAACATAAAAAAAATTAAATAAAGAAAAATTAATAAAAAAGTAAAAAAAAAAAATATAAGCCCTAACCAAAAAAAAAATTATAAAATAAGTAAGTAAAAAAATGATAAAAAAAAAAAGTAAATAAAAAAATTTAAATCCTAACCTAAAACTAATCCCTAAACCAAAAAAAATTATGTAACTTTTCCCTAAAGCACCTCCTTTTTATTCCTCCTAAATACCGTCACCCTGAATTCCAAACGTTCGTCTGATGTTGTTGACGAAGGTCTGGCCACCCACCCAAGTATCTTGAAGATACATCCTTCGCTAATTCCATGGCCTCTTTTGTTGGAAATAGCCCCTAAATGAACCCAACCAGTCACGGGTTAGTCAGTAGAGAATAGTTAGTCTGTCATGTCCTCAAACCAAATTTACATCTGGACGGCTTTACCAAACCTCCACACACCACTAGCTATGAAATTAGCACACCATATTTGTTTTCTTTATACTCTTTCAAATTATAACTTTATTTAATTTTATCTTCATCAAAAAGATCTAACAAAAAAACTCAATCGAGCTCTCCCACTCGTTTCTTTTCTTCACTTTAATAATATAAAAAAAAAACTAAAAATACAAAAATTTAAACAAAAAAAAAAAGGAAAGAAAATTGACCTTAAAGGTTATCAAATGGGATCTTTTTATCCTCAAAATCACTAGAACAATAAATCACTTACAGTTTTCCTGGTCCCTCGTAGTCCTGCCGGCAGCACGCTGGAGAAACAGTCGTAGACTAATTCACTTCTTCACTGAATTATTTGAATTTAAATCTTTAAGATCACTTTAATCTTTCTTATGCTTTTAAGAATTCAAAAATAGAATTTTTCAAAAAAAAAAAAGATTTGGAGAACCCAATTTCACACTAATGTATACTATGTACGTTAAATTATTCAAAAAAAATTTGTTGGTTTAAGTTAAAAAAATTCCAAATTATTCTTTAAGTTTTTTTTTTTCTTTTTCACTTTTTTCACACTTCTTCCTTTTTTCTTTCACTTTTCCAGGATCTTCAATTTCCTCTACTCCTGCTGTTCTTCACCTCTATTTTTTTTCTGCGAAGCACCCTTTTTCCACAAATAACCTTATATGTCCCCAGTGGGATATCTATATATATATAGGCTATAGGTATAATACCCTCTGGTGATAATGATGGTCTTTGTCTTCTTCAAAAGCTTGTTCTCTTGTTTCTTGGAACAAAGGAATGCTTTTTTTTTTTTTAAAGGATACCCTCGCTTCGGTCAAGAACCGCAAACAACAAAAAAAGTTGGCAGAGGCCTAGACCTCTGTGTCTGACCTTTCTAGATCTTTGAAAGATCTCTGGCCTAAACCTCTGCTTTAACAATTAGTATAAAATCCTCGCAAGAACTCCAAGTGATTTAAGATCTTCTGGTAGATTCTCAAAATCTAAAAAGATTATTTTTTTCCAAGAATACTTCTTTATTCTACACCGAACAATTATCGTTTTTGTTCCCGAATTTCACCGTAAAAATCGGATTTTTTTAAAAAAATTTTGAATTCAAATTTAATTTTGAAATAAAAAAAATCAAAATGGCAGTTTAAACTACTTAACAAACTTTTTCACTTCTTGACTTTTTGCTCACAAAATATCCAATGATGACCATAAAATCCCTTAGGCTAGTTCCTAGTCATTCTCCTATTACCTAAGTAAATAGTTACCACTACGTCTGAGTGAGATAACTATTTGCAGTCATAAATACCCCCTCATCCACGACCAAGTAATAGCACACACACATATACACTAACAATTCATCTTTAAGTATCTAACTCAGTCTTTATTCTCATATATTACTCTAATCTAAACTAACTTTAATATAATTTTAATATTTATCCTAAATTAATCTATCTTATCTAATTATCTTTCTATTCAAATATACTTTTCTTCCTTACTGTACCAATCCTACTTATCCTAGACTTAAACCATAAATAAATTCATTAAAGTTCATCCGACGGATGAACAAAACTGCTAGAATGCTTTCTGCGCATGTGCTAGTAGTTATATTTCTAACCCCTTTTCCCTTGGGCAAAACGAGACAAAACTACAATCATATGCGCAGCGAACGAAACAACAAGTTATGATTTAGGTTAATAAAAAAATATGTGAGAAGTGTCACAATCAAAACAAACATGGACACTACACCAGGACAAACAAACATTTCGGTAAGTAATCTTTTAATAATTAACCAATTTATAATCAAATTAATTTCCTTTTTATTATTCTATTTTCTTCTTTAGATGATGCTTGACGTTTTTTTATATGTTTGAGGTAAGTACCCATTATATTAAGTATTGAATTCGTGTTGCAAAGATTCGAACGCGAAAGTAATCGAATCCTTAGCAAAACAAATCCATGTCATAGAATTGTAGGTAGTATATTTTGGTATTTATTTTCTAAATTATTTTTTTATTCTTTCTTTCAGAATGTCTAGGAAAACATCCATCATTTGAATGTTAAAACAAATTAAAAAAAACTAAAAGGATAAACAAAAGGACAACTAATAAAAGAAACAAAAAGATTCACAACAAAATTTTCATCGTTGGATGACGGCTGACGGTGTCGTTGGCGGTGTCGCGCTGCCGCACGACAGGCTAAGTAAGTTAAAACTATATCTGTGGCAACAAGGAACACCAGCATACGACGACTTATGTTAAAAATGAGTCAATAAGTCATTCCAAAATAGGACAGATCCTTGTTTGTATTTTTCCTTTCAACCTGTTAAAGAATTACAGACAGAAAAGTCTTGTACTTGATTTGTATTGCAAACTAAACATTCAAATCGCTCTCCTGGAAAGTAGCGAAAACTGACTTAGGTGGTCTTCCTTGTTGTCACACCTAATATGCCTACGTAACAGGCTCGTTTGAAGTGGTCGAGTGGTCGTGAGGCCACTTAAAACGTAAAAAAAAGTAGTCATATTAGGTAAATGTCTTTTTAGATTTAAATGGTCTCGTAGTGTGGCTGAGCCCATTACCTGAGATCTCATGCTATATATGTACATGTATTATTTTATTACTGTCGAGCAGTTTCTGTTTTTACTAACCACACTAATATTTTTTTGTTTGTTTATTTTCTTTTAGTGAATCTATCTTTGATGGATGTTTCTATATATCAGATACTTTTTAACTTTTCTACAAAAAAAAATTTGCTACAACCTATACTAACATAAATAAATAAATAAATATAACTTTGAACTTAACTATAATCAGGTACTTTTACTAACTAACTATACTAATATCACAGGTAAAAATCAGGTATTTTATCCTACTAGCAAAAAAAAATCAGGTACTTCAGCTTAATCTCTAACTATCTCAGATTAACTCAGGTGGTTTTACTTAATTATTAATATCACAGATGAACGATAAAATAACCTAACTTAAAAAGAACATAAGGTACTTTGACTAAAAAAAAATCACAGATAAGCTCTTAAACTAAAGTAAAACTAATATCACAGTAGAACTTAAAATAAACTATCTTTTCAAAGAAAATCAGGTACTTTGACAAAAAAATTAGAATCACAGATAGAAAAATCTAAACTATAAAAAAAAAATATCACAGATAAAAAAACTAAGCTAACTTAATAAACTAAAAGAAAATATCACAGGTTGTAGAAGCTAGGCTAAATAAATAAACTATAAATAAATAAACTATATATAAAAAAAATATCACAGATCATAAATGTAAATAAAAATACTATAAAATAAGCTATATAAATAAATAAATAAACTATATAATATATAAATAAATAAACTATATAACAACAAAAAAAATCACTGAAGTACCTTAACCTAATATCACATTAAGCAACATCATCTGAGTGCGTGATTTTGATATCGTTTCTAAACATGAAGATCTTTCGCGTGATATACTCCAACCTTCTCGCCTTTTAAATTTCCTATCTCGTAAAGTGAATTGCCTACGGTTTTTAAAATAATCGATTTAATAAATTTCGCACCAAGTTTCGCGTTGTAGTTGTCAATTTTATTGCTTTGTCTAAAGTTTCTTCGGTAAACTATTTGTCCTATTTTATATTTGACGTCTTTACTTCTAGTATTGTATACTTTTTCACTTTTTTGATGGGCGAGTTTCAAATTTTCAAAAATTTTGGCTCTTATTAGCTCAAGTTTATCGTCTTTATTTAATATTTCGATTTTCGATTCTTTAACAACACCTAGTTTACGAAGTAATTCGTAAGATTTGCCGTTTTGAATCATTGGAGTGCCAAAAATCGCGTAATACGGTTCAACTGCAATTGCATCGTGCACCACACTACGCAGTGCGAACGCCACATTACTAACATGTTGATCCCAATGTTTTTGATCGCTTCCTAAATAAGATCGAATCTTTGCAAGAATTGACTGATTTACTCTCTCTGAAGCATTCGCTTGAGGAGAGTAAATAGCAGTTCGTACCTGTTTGACTCCATAGCGAGTCAAGAAACTTGTGAACAACTCCGATATGAATTGTTTTCCGTTATCGGAATGAATATATTCGGGAACACCAAATACGTGAAATACATTTTCTTCTAAAAACTTAACTACCTCAGATGATGTTGCTTTTCGTATTGCTTTTAGAAACACATATTTACTAAAATGGTCAAGGACAATAAATATATGTGTATTACCATTTCTTGTGCGTGGATAAGGTCCCAAAAAATCAATAAATAGTCGTTGGAACGGTCGTTCCGTCAGTCTTTGTTGTCCCATCGGCGGACGAGTAGTCGTGTTTACTGACTTACTACATTTACATGTGTCACATGAACTCACCCAACGCTGAACATCGGTAGCCATTCCGGGCCAAAAATATTTTTGTCTCAATTTGGACAACGTTTTATTTATACCGCCGTGTCCTGACGCTGGAGAGTCATGTGCCGCCATCAAAAGACCTCCACGCAACTCCACAGGTACCCAAAGCTTCCATGCCCGGTCTTCCTGTATTGCGTCCCCTGTTCTTATGTCCGTTCGTTTGTAAACAAATCCGTCAGATATACAAATATCGGGTAGTTTGTCCTTGTCTTGTTCTATTATTTTCTTTAGCTCAACATATTCTTCCGAAGAAAAATATGGTGAACTAAAGTCAATTTCTGGCGTTAAGTCTTCGGTCGTGATCTCCTCCATATGGATTCGTGAGAGAGTATCAGGGACTACGTTTTGGACACCCTTCCTATGTTCGATCACGAAGTCGAAACCCTGGAGCTTGAGGCTCCATCTAGCCAAACGTCCAGCTAGATCTTTTTGTGTCATTAGCCATTTCAGACTTGCGTGATCGGTAATAATAGTAAAGGGTAGACCTTCAACATAGGCCCTGAACTTTTTTACCGATAAAACTGCCGCATAACATTCAAGCTCCGTTACACTATAGTTCCTTTGAGCGGAATTTAGCTTCTGGGACATGAATGCCAGCGGCCGTTCATTTTTTTCGTCATCCAACTGGAAGATCACACTCCCTACACCCGAAGTCGAAGCGTCGCACTGTATGTAAAAATGTTTTGTGAAGTCTGGATTTGTAAGTATGGGAGCTTTAACTAAACTCATTTTGAGTTGTTGAAATGCCGTAAGTGCTTCGTCAGTCATTGTGAAAGTCTGTCCTTTCTTTAGGCAGTCAGTCATTGGGGCTGCTATAGACGCATAGTTCGGTATGAACCGCCTATACCAACCAGTCATGCCTAGGAACCTGCGAAGTTGCTTGGGGGTCTTAGGAATCGGGAAGTCTTCGACCGCCGATACTTTGTCCTTGTCAGTCCGTATACCACCGTCCCCAACTACATATCCTAGATATTTTATTTCTTTAAAGCAGAACTTGCTTTTTTCTACATTTATAGTCAAACCCGCTGTACGTAATGAACTTGCCACTTCGTCTAGTACTTTTATGTGAGTATTAAAGTCTGGAGAACAAACCAAGAGGTCATCGAGATAGACAAAGACATTCTGGCGTAAACGACCAGGAATGACTTTGTCCATCAGCTTAGACATTCTCTGGGCGGCGTTACATAACCCAAACGGCATAACCGTGAATTGATATAACGGTCGCCCAGGGACTGTAAAAGCCGTCTTCTCCCTTGATTTGCTCTCCAGCGGAATTTGCCAAAAGGCATCTTTTAAATCGATACTAGAAATGAATTTTGTATCTTGAAGTCTTGCTATTATTCCTTCTATATGTGGCAGTGGGTAAGCAAACTTTTTAGTTCGTGCATTGACTTTTCTTGAATCCAGACACAACCTATTTTTCCCACCTTTTCTCACCAAAACAACTGGAGAACTCCAAGCACTGTTACTCTCCTCGATCACCCCTAATTCCAACATTCTGTCCAGCTCAGCATACATGAGCTTTTGGACTACTGGTGAAATAGGGTAGTGCCTTTGCTTAATGGGAATTTGTTCGTCATCCACTTCAATTACGTGCTCCTCAAGATTGGTTTTACCCAACCCGAGTACGGCAAAGGAGGGAAACCGTAACTTGATGCCCTCCAGCTGCTTGGCTTGATCCGGTGAGAGATCTCTGTAGCTAGGTTGCTCTTTCGTCATAACTGGAGCGTTCAGCTCACTTATAATATTTGGAGCTACTTTAAAAGTACTCCAAAAATCAACACCCAGATATAGCGGTTGAGAAAGACCAGGAACAACCAGGATCTCCAACTCATGTGATTTACCACCCCAAGAAACATCCGCTCTAAAACTTCCTTCTATCTTTTGGTGATTTCCATCAGCCGTTCTTATATTATTGTTCATTTTTGTTATTTTAATATTTTTCCTACTTAAAAAATCTATTGCACCTTTCCCTAAACACGTAACGGACGCTCCACTATCTAACAATCCCTCAAAATCTTCTCCTCCTAATTGCACTTTCGCATATGGCCTATTGTCATTTGTCATTGTCAGTATAGTCGCTTCGATTCTATTTCTCGTCTGTCTTTTTATTGCACTTTTCTTCCTTAGCCTCAAAATCTTCAAATAATTCCTACTCTTAATTTTTTTAAAGTCTAGCTCTTCACCAAATATTCTCTTCCTAGCAGCTTCATACTCTATCATCCTCTGGTGAAGACTCTTATGAGGTTCTTTTTCTTCAATTTGGTGAGTATCTTCATTATTTTCTTTTTCAGTATTTCTCTTTAAAATTTGTACTACTCTAGGTTCTTCGAATTCTCCGGGAGTGGTTTCGACGTCGGCGGTTGACTCCCGGGTGTACTGCCGACTTTCGGGTTTCCCTGACACGCAGCACATCGGAAGGATACACTACCCTGTCCACAACAAAAACACGTCAAGGTATGAAATGAAGATGGGCAATCGCCCGAAGGCTTTTGTCCATCCTTGGATTCATCCCTTTTCCTTTCCTGTCCCTTGAACCTATTTAAATTTTCCTTCTCTCCAAAACTTTTTCTTTCCGTTCTCTTTGTTTGAAAAGCCGCTAAATCAAATTCTTCTTCTAAATCGCTTACTCTATCTCTATTTCTTAGACAATCACTAACATCTATTTCATGTGTAAATCGCTTTATCTTCGAATCTCTTAAAGACAGATGCTCTTCAGCTCTTTTACACTCTTCTCTCAATTCGCGAATGTTTCTAATAGCGCAACCAAAAATTAATGTGCTAATTCTTTCCTTCAA
The DNA here is from genome assembly GCA_911387755.1 of Chrysotoxum bicinctum. Lineage (NCBI taxonomy): Eukaryota > Metazoa > Arthropoda > Insecta > Diptera > Syrphidae > Chrysotoxum > Chrysotoxum bicinctum. The sequence continues at coordinate 164,065,315 of OU426987.1, forward strand.
GTTCTTTCTAACCATCGAAACCAAATCACTTTCTGTAGGCCTGACTTGCATTTGCAAAGTCAGACCTCTAATGTCGGCATAAAATTCGTCGAACGTTTCTTGGGTTTGTTGTTTTCGATCCATGATTGCCCTTAGGATCTCATGGTCACGTTTATTGTGTTTAAACTGTCGAATCAGTTCTGTTTTTAAGTCATGATAATTAAAAAGTTCATCACTTTGGTTTTCCTCACAAACATCCCAATACCAACGCTCAGCAGAGCCTGTGACTAAATGGTGGAAATTGGCGAAGAGCTGATCGTCAGTCAGTCCACTTTTCTTCTGTAAAGTCTCTACTCGGAAAATAAAACTTTCAACCGACATGCCTTTTGACGAACCGTCAAACTTGACTCCCCATTTATGAACATCAATCCTTCGATTGATATCCCTAAATGAAGAATTTCCATCTGACGGATGCGATGTCGATTGACTATTTGCCGAGTAGGTTGTCTGTCTGTTGGTCCGTTTAGTATTCGTGGTGTTTCGTATAGAGTCTTGTTCGTCTGCTGCGTTTCTCTGAACTGTCAAAGACTGTTCCATACTATTCAATTTTGAATTGACCTCTTTCATGTTCTTGTCAAATAACTTATACATTTCTGACAAGCCATCTGCCAGAACACTCAGAGTTTTAGTTTGGCTTTCCTTGACAGTCAGAGTTGCAACTTTTTGCATTCGTTCGTACAAGTCAAGTTCTGTCAGTACGTTAATGTTTGGTATATTCGTAGTTGTATTCGTACTAGTTCGGTTTTGGTTTTGTCTAATTGAAAATTGTTGAGTAATACGGTCTTGTTCTAAACGTAATCGTTTTTGTTCTTGTTCTATTCGTAGTCGTTCCTGTTCAAGTTCTAAATTTTGTTGTATCAATAGTTCTTGTTCTATTCGTAAACGTTCGTTTTCATCATTGTCATCCATCGCGTTTTGTTCGTTAGCATTTTGTATGTCGTTGTCGTTCTCGTTTGTTCCAACTATCTCGAAACTACGAATAAGTTTAGTAATTTCGTGATATGTTGCGTCTAAGTCGTCGTTTTCTGTCACTGTTGGTGGTAGAGTAGGTAGTATCGGTGTTTCAGCTACTTCGCTTTCCTCGTCTACTGTCTCCGTCTGACGTGTGACTTTCCTTTTCCCAGTTCCTCTAGAAACTGTTCCTGTAGCCTTCTTTTTTCCCTCTGACATATCTTCAGATCTAATTCTTCTAAATATCCTTTAAAACTTCTGAATTTAATAAAAAAAATCAAGGCAAAAGAATGAAAAAAGTACCTATACTCCAAACTAAAAATTACCTAAACCCAAATATAAAAAAAAAATGTAAATAATTAAATCGCAATTCAGGAATTGTAACAAAAAAAATTAAAAAAATATAAATAAGAATTAAAAAAAATGATAATGATTATTCAAAAATCCTAAAACCCAATATTAAAATCCTAAAAAAAAACTGAATTCAATGTAAAAATGAAAGTACTAAAAAAAATGATAAAAAAAAAGAAGAATTGTAAAAAAAAGGTATCAAAGTAAATTAGGACTTTGTTTTATAGAAAAAAAATTAGTAAACAAAAAAAAAAAAAAAATTATTAAAAACCAAAATTTCAAAGTAAAAAAAAAATGTTAAAGTAAGAAAAATTATTATAAAAAAAAGGCAAAATTTGAGAAAAATATAAATGAAAAGTAACAAGATAATTGTATCAAAAAAAAAAAAAATGAAATCAATAAAAAAAAATAATGTAATTTGTAAAAAAAAGTATATGTATTTGTATGTTTAATAAGTAACGCTTAGGTGTGTGAAGATTGGCAAAGTTTCCTTTCCATCTGCAAATTGGTAGTCGTTAGTTGCGTTCTATCGTACTTATGTCTTGTGACTGGTGCGTTTGAAATTCAGGGGTTGCTTCAGTCCACCTCTCTTCCACAACCACAACATAGTTCCTGGCGTTTAGCCTAGTCAATGGTTGGTTGTGTATTCAAAATGAACTTCCACACGAACAAGGTTTTCGAACTCCGAATCCCTACCTCACAAACAATCTGGCTGTGCCTAGTTCTATGGACAGCTGAGATCCGAAATTGTACGACCTTGCTCAAACTTTTGATGTTGTCACAGATCTTCAACTACCTCACTAAAATCTCTGACTCATGGTCTGACGATTTGGACAGCTGTTTTCGATCTGTGACAAAACCAAAAGTTACTAGTCCTCAGATTTGTGTGACAGTAAAAAAAAATTTTTTTATTAATTTTCAAAAACAAAACAAGTCCAAGGCGATGATCTATCAAAAAAAAATCATCTCCCTGGACATGTCTTTGGCTTTATAAAAACTAAAACCGTTAGGTCCCGTTGGGCGCCATTGTTAGGAGCCAGGTTTCCACGGAGGAATGCTTCGGTGTACTGGAGGAGGCTACGGCACGCTTGCGGTTGCTCGGCTTTAGCTCGTCGTATGGAGTGGTTCTTGCCACCTCTCAGTACACCTCCTGCTCGACTAATCATTATTTATTCGTGCCTAAGGTATACTATCTGATGTTAAATGACACAAATCTGAGAACCCTGACGATATCTAGGAGAGAACAAGAATTCGGTGCTTCGAATCAAAGTTAAAAAAAAGTATTATAATAAAAAAACTAACCTAAAAAAAAATGTAACTGAAAAAAAATAAACCCTTCACCTAACTAACAAAAAAAAAATTAACTGAAAAACCCTTCACCTAACTAACAAAAAAAAAATTAACTGAAAAACCCTTCACCTAACTAACAAAAAAAAAATTAACTGAAAAACCCTTCACCTAGAAACATAAAAAAAATTAAATAAAGAAAAATTAATAAAAAAGTAAAAAAAAAAAATATAAGCCCTAACCAAAAAAAAAATTATAAAATAAGTAAGTAAAAAAATGATAAAAAAAAAAGTAAATAAAAAAATTTAAATCCTAACCTAAAACTAATCCCTAAACCAAAAAAAATTATGTAACTTTTCCCTAAAGCACCTCCTTTTTATTCCTCCTAAATACCGTCACCCTGAATTCCAAACGTTCGTCTGATGTTGTTGACGAAGGTCTGGCCACCCACCCAAGTATCTTGAAGATACATCCTTCGCTAATTCCATGGCCTCTTTTGTTGGAAATAGCCCCTAAATGAACCCAACCAGTCACGGGTTAGTCAGTAGAGAATAGTTAGTCTGTCATGTCCTCAAACCAAATTTACATCTGGACGGCTTTACCAAACCTCCACACACCACTAGCTATGAAATTAGCACACCATATTTGTTTTCTTTATACTCTTTCAAATTATAACTTTATTTAATTTTATCTTCATCAAAAAGATCTAACAAAAAAACTCAATCGAGCTCTCCCACTCGTTTCTTTTCTTCACTTTAATAATATAAAAAAAAACTAAAAATACAAAAATTTAAACAAAAAAAAAAAGGAAAGAAAATTGACCTTAAAGGTTATCAAATGGGATCTTTTTATCCTCAAAATCACTAGAACAATAAATCACTTACAGTTTTCCTGGTCCCTCGTAGTCCTGCCGGCAGCACGCTGGAGAAACAGTCGTAGACTAATTCACTTCTTCACTGAATTATTTGAATTTAAATCTTTAAGATCACTTTAATCTTTCTTATGCTTTTAAGAATTCAAAAATAGAATTTTTCAAAAAAAAAAAAAGATTTGGAGAACCCAATTTCACACTAATGTATACTATGTACGTTAAATTATTCAAAAAAAATTTGTTGGTTTAAGTTAAAAAAATTCCAAATTATTCTTTAAGTTTTTTTTTTTCTTTTTCACTTTTTTCACACTTCTTCCTTTTTTCTTTCACTTTTCCAGGATCTTCAATTTCCTCTACTCCTGCTGTTCTTCACCTCTATTTTTTTTCTGCGAAGCACCCTTTTTCCACAAATAACCTTATATGTCCCCAGTGGGATATCTATATATATATAGGCTATAGGTATAATACCCTCTGGTGATAATGATGGTCTTTGTCTTCTTCAAAAGCTTGTTCTCTTGTTTCTTGGAACAAAGGAATGCTTTTTTTTTTTTTAAAGGATACCCTCGCTTCGGTCAAGAACCGCAAACAACAAAAAAAGTTGGCAGAGGCCTAGACCTCTGTGTCTGACCTTTCTAGATCTTTGAAAGATCTCTGGCCTAAACCTCTGCTTTAACAATTAGTATAAAATCCTCGCAAGAACTCCAAGTGATTTAAGATCTTCTGGTAGATTCTCAAAATCTAAAAAGATTATTTTTTTTCCAAGAATACTTCTTTATTCTACACCGAACAATTATCGTTTTTGTTCCCGAATTTCACCGTAAAAATCGGATTTTTTTAAAAAAATTTTGAATTCAAATTTAATTTTGAAATAAAAAAAATCAAAATGGCAGTTTAAACTACTTAACAAACTTTTTCACTTCTTGACTTTTTGCTCACAAAATATCCAATGATGACCATAAAATCCCTTAGGCTAGTTCCTAGTCATTCTCCTATTACCTAAGTAAATAGTTACCACTACGTCTGAGTGAGATAACTATTTGCAGTCATAAATACCCCCTCATCCACGACCAAGTAATAGCACACACACATATACACTAACAATTCATCTTTAAGTATCTAACTCAGTCTTTATTCTCATATATTACTCTAATCTAAACTAACTTTAATATAATTTTAATATTTATCCTAAATTAATCTATCTTATCTAATTATCTTTCTATTCAAATATACTTTTCTTCCTTACTGTACCAATCCTACTTATCCTAGACTTAAACCATAAATAAATTCATTAAAGTTCATCCGACGGATGAACAAAACTGCTAGAATGCTTTCTGCGCATGTGCTAGTAGTTATATTTCTAACCCCTTTTCCCTTGGGCAAAACGAGACAAAACTACAATCATATGCGCAGCGAACGAAACAACAAGTTATGATTTAGGTTAATAAAAAAATATGTGAGAAGTGTCACAATCAAAACAAACATGGACACTACACCAGGACAAACAAACATTTCGGTAAGTAATCTTTTAATAATTAACCAATTTATAATCAAATTAATTTCCTTTTTATTATTCTATTTTCTTCTTTAGATGATGCTTGACGTTTTTTTATATGTTTGAGGTAAGTACCCATTATATTAAGTATTGAATTCGTGTTGCAAAGATTCGAACGCGAAAGTAATCGAATCCTTAGCAAAACAAATCCATGTCATAGAATTGTAGGTAGTATATTTTGGTATTTATTTTCTAAATTATTTTTTTATTCTTTCTTTCAGAATGTCTAGGAAAACATCCATCATTTGAATGTTAAAACAAATTAAAAAAAACTAAAAGGATAAACAAAAGGACAACTAATAAAAGAAACAAAAAGATTCACAACAAAATTTTCATCGTTGGATGACGGCTGACGGTGTCGTTGGCGGTGTCGCGCTGCCGCACGACAGGCTAAGTAAGTTAAAACTATATCTGTGGCAACAAGGAACACCAGCATACGACGACTTATGTTAAAAATGAGTCAATAAGTCATTCCAAAATAGGACAGATCCTTGTTTGTATTTTTCCTTTCAACCTGTTAAAGAATTACAGACAGAAAAGTCTTGTACTTGATTTGTATTGCAAACTAAACATTCAAATCGCTCTCCTGGAAAGTAGCGAAAACTGACTTAGGTGGTCTTCCTTGTTGTCACACCTAATATGCCTACGTAACATTTTTTAGGCAACTTGGCATTACTGGATTTTGGAGAGGATTTTTCTTAACCTTGATGCCTCTGAGTTGCCTTCTATATTGTTACAGAAAGTTCTCCAGGACATACGCTTGGTTTTCCTCAGTTCTTTTTTATATAACTTGAGGGAGTCTTTATATGAATCCCAATCAGAAGTTTCTCTGGAGGTTTTCGCTCTATTAAAGAGTTTCCTGCATTCTTTTCTTAGTGGATCCAGCCCCGAGTACCACCAGTGTGGTTTCTTTTTACCTCTTATTTTTATAAGAGGGCAGGCAGTTTCCAGAGATTTGTTGAGGGCTGCTGTGAGGTCATTTGACTTTAATATCAAGATCCTCAGTGTTGTGGGGTATGCTGTATAACTCAGGTCTGATTGACCTTAATAGAGTTGCCCTATATAGAAGCCAATCTGTTTTCCGATGGTTACGGAAGGAAGGTTGGCTAGGAGGTTCGTCAATTATTTCGAATTGTATGTACCTATGATCAGAGAAAGAATGGTCATTTGATACTTTCCAATTCGTGATAGTATGATAAATTTTATCTGAGACAAGAGTTATGTCAAGTACTTCCTGTCTGTTTTTAGTAACAAATGTGGGTTCATTTCCAACGTTACATATTGTTAGGTTAGTGTTCAAAATATAATCGAAAAGAGACTCACCTCTGTCGTTTATATTCGTGCTACCCCACACTGTATGATGGGCGTTAGCATCACTTCCAATAATGAGGTCAGTCTTCTGCCTATCTGCATCAGTGATAAGCCTCCTCAGAGTGTCTCCTGGGAGAGGGCCAAGGTGGTCATGGCCAAGATATGCCGACGCCAGCCAGAGAGTTCCTTTGGCTGTTTCCAGTCTTGCGACGGTTACATCTCGATCACTGAAATTAGGTAGTAAAAATACATTTAGGCTATTTTTAACTAGTATGCAAGATCTGGGTTCACCTTTATCTAATGCATACAGCAAGTAGTAGTTAGGAGTCCTTAGTCCCCGAACGATGGATTTCACAATCCAGGGTTCTTGGATTAGGACGATGTCTGCTCCGCTGCTGGATAGACGAAGAAGCAAGGAGGCCGAGGCCTTAATAGAGTGTTGGAGATTAATCTGAAGAAATCGCAGCATCTTTGCTACAACCCTCCCGATCAACCTCCAACACGGTGACGTTGGAGTCTTCCGATTCCGAGGTTGATCCCAGAAGAGCGTCCTCACTCAGAAGATCTTCATTGTTGTGGTCATCGATCTCCATGTCGCTGACTGTTTTTATTGTCTCCACTGTTGCCGAAGATGACCTGGATGCCTCTTCCTCTTCCAGTGATGGGAAGGTGATAGATGCACCAGGGTCTGCAGCAGCAGTTTCGACTGTTATGGAGGAAGTGGATGCACCAGTAACATCCGCGTCCTTTTTGTACACCTTCAGTGTGATGGTCTCAAACCCAAACCTAATCACACCTTTGGTCTGCGCCAGAGGAGCAAGGGACTCCTTATTTAGTACAATAATTGCACCTCTGTAGGGTCCCTTTTTCTCCTCCAGTTTCGCAACTTTCCAGTTGTGAGTAGGAAGGGATGGGTTCGATAGCCGGATCATTTGGAGTATTACATCCATGCTGGAGAGTTCGGCTGTAACCATGGCGCGAGCTCTTGGTCTGCACGGGATTTTCTCCTTAGCAACAACCTCGAGCCTAGCACCAGGCCAGACTTCCCCTAACCGGCTAACGGCCAACGATAGAAGATCACACGATCTCTGATCGACACAAACCATGAGCTTAACATCTCCTTGATGCCAGCCTCCATCGTTTGTGATTGGAGGTGGTCCCGGGTTCTCCATCATGATACTCATGAAGCTCAACTGGAGCTTCCCCTTGACCACCTGCCAATTTTCCGCAGAGATCGTGCCATCGACGTCGTTCCCGTCAATGATCGCGACCACGATTTTGTTTTTAACCACATCACTGAAGGTCTTATTCCCTCCACAGGGATGTGATGGAGCGCTGATGTTGTGCACTTTGGGGCGTTTGGGTACTGAAATTGTGCCCTCCATAGACCTTTGACGCTTCGACGTGGAGTCTCCGCTGGCCTGGACGCTATTATTAGCTAAAAAGCTTTTAGCCCACTTGATTTTTGCATCATGCTGAGAGTTCCCCCCGGCGCCAGGTTGTTCACCAAACACCCTGAGTATTCTCTTAGCATTGCGAATATCCTTGTAGAATGTCTTAGAAGGGTTGGGCTTACGCTCGCTCCCCCCAGGGCCTTCTTTAGGATTTGTGGAGTTGTTAGAGGTGGAGGGACCATGCTTCACAGTCCTACCACCGCTGGAATGAGGCAAAGAAGTTCGGGGAGGTTTACTCTCCTTAGTGGTAGCAGGACCATGCTTCACAGTCTTACTACCACTGAACCGCGGTGTCGAAGTTTGGAGAGGTTTACTCTCTGAAGTAGTAATAGAAGGGCCATGCTTCACAGCCCCCCTGTTACTGGAAGGAGGTATTTCTACCATTTTACTCCTGCTTTTGCTTTCGGCAATAGGACTGTGAGAATCCACAGTACTACTACTTCCAGCGCAAGCCGGTGAAACAGCAGACGGCTTTTCAGTCGCACTGCTGGCCTGTCTCAAAGACCAGGACTTTCCACCATCTTTTGAATTTAAATTTTCCATAAGATCCCACGAGTAACGGAGAAAGGGTGGTCCATCTGCACAGAGATCCGTATATGCAGATAAGGCTAGTTAATCCGGAGGTCGCCTGGTATCCGGATACTCCGTTAGCGACTGAGCTAGTTTTTTGATTGGGCCCTCAGCCAGGCTGATCATCGGCACGGGTCGTATAACACCTTGAATCCAGCCCAATTGGGAATTTGCAAAAATAGGAAAAGGAGAGAGTGGGCGGGGAATCAGACAGTAAGCACCGTTCTGAAAAGAAGGACGTTAAGGGTGATAGAGGAGCTGGTAACTTTGGATAGCTTTTTCACATTTCCAATGTGGGAGAGGGAGGGATATAAGGATGTGTAAGAGGATGATGAGCGTCCTTTGGTTTCAGGACTCATCTGGAGATAACATCTCGAGAATCATTGACCCTCCTCAGCTTCTACAACTCGACAAGTTCAACGCTCAGGTAGAAGTTAAAGCCGATGGCATACCAGCCGAATTATTCCATCACGGCGGGCCAGCCTTACGTCAAGCAATTCATGATATTATAGTACAGGTATGGGAGCAGGAAGAAATGGCAGAAGACTGGCGAAAAGGTTTAATATGCCCTATACATAAGAAGGGAGATGTCACAACGTGCAGCAATCACGTTGAGTTGTTGAGTACCTCCTATAAGATACTCTCCTCTATCATACAAGACCGGATAACCCCATACGCTAAAACCGTCATCGGACAATACCAGTGTGGTTTCATTCCAGGCAAATCAACAACTGATCAGATTTTTACCCTTCGGCAGGCGATGGAAAAATGTCTAGAATTTAACATCCCAACATACCATCTGTTTATAGACTTTAAGGCCGCCTATGATAGCATAGCCAGGGTAGAATCTTACAAAGCCATGAGAGAATTCTGCATTACAAATAAATTGACACGACTATGTAGGTTGACCATGACCAACGTAACAAGCCAAGTAAAAATAGCGGGATTGCTACCCAGACCAATCAACATCTTTAATGGACTCCGACAAGGGGACGGTTTGGCCTGCCTCCTCTTCAACCTGGCGTTTAAGAAAGCAATCCGATACTCTGGCACGGCAACAAGAGGGACCATATCGTCAACAGGTCCAGCCAGTTACTGGCTTACGCAGACGACATTGACATCATCGGAAGAACCGAACAAGCTGTACACGATTCCTTCATCCAGATCGAGCAGGCGGCACAAAATTTGGGGCTGCACATTAGTGAAGGTAAAACACAATACATGGTGGCGTCGAATGCGAGAGGAACAGTTGGTCAAACAATCAACGTAGCGGAGCACGAATTTGAAGTGGTGCAATCCTTTAAATACCTTGGGTCAATAGTAGCAGCCGATAACAATATAGAAGAAGAAATACGCGGGCGGCTTCTCAAATCCAACAGAGCCTACTATAGTCTGTCAAAGCTCTTCAAATCCAGAAATCTCACCATAACTTCAAAACTGCTGTTGTACAGGACCATGGTCCTGCCAGTACTCACATATGGATCCGAGACTTGGGTGCTTAGCAAAAGGCACTCCGACCTCTTACTTGTGTTCGAGAGAAAAGTCTTAAGGAGAATTGTTGGCCCCACCCCTTGGGGTGCGCAACTGGATGGCGTCGGCTAGAGACCGGGATAGGTGGAGAGACTTGTTGAAAGAGGCCAGGACCGGAACCCGGTTGTCGAGCCGATGATGATGATGAAAGAGTAGTTTATGATGGTAAGTCCTCGGAATTTAAAGCTGTGTTGAATGGAGTACCCCAAGGATCAATATTAGGACCAATTTTATTTTGTATATTTATTAATGATCTGCCCAGTACTTGTTTAAATGCTTCTTTTCACCTCTACGCCGACGATGCCCAGATATACTTATCTCGTCCAATTGGACTGATTGAGAATCTAATTGCCAGAATAAATGAGGATTTATTAAAAATTTACCACTGGTCACTTTCCAATGGGCTTAATCTAAATTCAGAAAAATCTCAAACAATTCTTATATCTCGGAAGTATTACGATACGAATAAGCTACCACCTGTACTATTTAATGATAGACAAATAAAGTTTTATAATGTTGTTACGAATCTTGGTTTCAAGATAAATCGATCGCTTTCCGCGGTTGATCACACAAATTACGTGATAAGCCGAATTTATGCAGGGTTGCGAAAGCTTTGGTTATCCTGCAATTTTACTCCAGTGAACATAAAACTAAGGCTTATCAAAACCTTATTTCTTCCCATTTTGGACTATTCAACGACGATGTACTGCAAACCTGACTCCCACTCTCTACACAAACTACTTGTAGCGTTTAGCGACTGCATAGAAACGATCATATATCGCATTACCACACTTTGGTACTCGGCTGCACTTTTCAACAGTTTCTGAATGTCAGATGTTGTCAATTCATGCACAGCCTTGTAAATAGTAGATCACCTAGATACCTTTTTGAAAAACTTCAATTTGCTCAATCCAACAGAACAAGGAATTTTGTAATACCCCCTTTTAATTATTTAAACTCTTCTCGCCTCTTCTTCGTTCATGCTGCCAGACTTTGGAACTCACTTCCTACTACGGTTAAACTGATAGTTAGTGCAAAAAAATTCAAAAAAATTGCTTTACAGTATTTGTAATAAATTTCAACAACATATTTGTTTTTTCTTTTTGCCCTAATTTCTTCGCCTTCTATTTCTTCTCATCACTGTCATATTCTACTTTTTAAAACCTTTTGTTTCCTAATATTACCTCTTACTTATTTTAAATGTATTGTTATTATTTTTTGGTTTATATAATTTTTTATTTACTATTTCTTAGCGTTAAGTATATTGTGTCAATTATTTGTACTATAAAAGACTACGTCTTATTTGTACTCACCTTTACTTAAATAAATTGAATTGAATCCAATTGAGATTATTAAGTTAAGTCACGAATACAGAGATATATATTTACGAGAGAAGAATACGCAGACATTTTATCCTCAAGAAGAGCACAACGGAGATACCAGGATCTTTATCCTAACAGACGACCTCCTATTTGAAATGTTTTTGGAAATATCTTTCGAAGGCTTCGAGAAACTGAAAGACCTAACGCGAGAGCTGCAAGCACAAAAAGAGTCTCGGTCGATGAAAGAATACTGGCAGCTGTTGAAATCGATCTTTCCATCAGCATAAGATGCTTGGATCTACAGTTTAATGTTTCCAAACACAGAATACTGCATGGAGAAAATATGTATCCATATCACAATACACCTGTGCAAGAACTGCTTTCCGATGATTTTGAAAAGATACTCGAATTTTGTAACTGCTTGCTGGAGAGAAGCTCGGATGATAACCAGTTTATAAACAGAATTCTTTGGACAGACGAATCTCAATTCACAAGGGATTGTATTACGAATTTCCATAATCTCCATATATGAGCTTCGAGCAATCCACATTAAAGACGGCAAAGATCATTTCAGCAAAAATTCAGTGTCAATATGTGGGCAGGTGTAATTGGAAATAAATTAATCGGGCCTTTTAAATTACCACCCCGACTTAATTCTACTTACTATCTGGACTTTTTACAAAATAATCTAATAGACCTATTGTAGGATGTCCCACTACTTTAACTTCATCATATTTCCAACAAGATGGTGCTCCGGCCCACTATGGTCGTGAAGTTAAGGATTGGCTGGATGAAGAATACGGTGATGGATGGATAGGCAGAAATGGACCAATTCACTGGCCTGAAAGATCTCCGGATCTCACTGTACTGAATTTTTTTGTATGGGGACGAATGAAAGAATAATCTGAAATAACAACTAATAACAATAATCTGAAATAACAACGTATTTCGAAAGGATCACTAAAAGTAAGGCAAGAGTTATCGAGAATAAACATTCAAAATGAAATCCAAAAACTGGCTCTAGCATGCATTCAAAACGCAGGAGGGCACTTTGGGCACTTATTATGACTATATTTGTGTGTACATAAAATAAAAAATTACCTTAAACTATACAAATTATTGTTTTATTCAAACCCTTTACACCTCAGGGCAAAAAATCATTTTTTTTTAATTTTACCTATTTTAGATTTTTCCAAGTATTATAAAATGTATGGGCTTTTGGGTGATATTTTTGTTATTATTGTTTTGTTCATCAGGTAAAAATAAGAAAACTTTATGTTTATTACACATTTTTTGAAAAAAATTGACCTCAAAGTCAAAATGTTGCTCGAGCAAGAAAAATTGAACACCATTTAAAATTGAATATCTGGCAATCCTAAAAACATATCAGCTCAATTTAAACATAGTTTTAAAGGTTAGTATTTCTACTTAAAAAAATCCAAAATGAGGTTCCTACCATTAGTACTGACAGAGAAAATGACCTTAACATGGGTCAGGGTACTCCAAATTTAGCCTTTTTCAAATCGTCAAAGTCAAAGTTTAAAATCAGACTTAACTGTAGAACAATATTGTTTTCTTAGAATATGACCAAGAATTACATCCCAAAGTATGGCAGACGAATTACCGGACACTCTGTATAATCTGTTTTTGAGATACGAAGAAATCCATAAAATAAAGCGATTGTTAAGTCCAATGGTGTTTAGTTTCATAAGTAATATTTCAAGATTAAATTTGTCGAAAGATTTACTGAGTTCAGTAAAAATACAATCTACTCGCTTATACTTTTCAAAGGCTTCTAAACAGAACATTGTAAATTTCTTTTTCACAAAACCATGCTGGTTTTCACATAAATATAACAAAAGTACAGTGAAACGATAGAACATCACAGATAATGGATTCGAACAATTTAGGAATGACAGAAAGCTTAGCAATAGGCCTGTAGTTTGTTACTAATTTTCTTGGACCTTTCTTGTGAATGGGAGTAAGATGCATTTTTCCAAATAGCGGGAAACGTCATTTTCTATTGTGACTGAATTTACCCAAATTCCCCTAGAAAAATATAATTTACATTGCATTCATGCTGTAAATTGTATGTGTGTTGATAACCATCGCCTAATATATCGCGTCTTAGAAGGGTACGACAGCATCTAACTGATGAGCCCAACTGTCGTGCCTGGGCGAAACACATTTGAACTAAAGGTCGCAAAAACTTTCAATTTGATTTTTAATCATTAGAGTCCACAAAAACAAAAACAAAAACTATAAACACAATTTTTGTTGTTTTTATATTTTTTGTTTCCTTCTTCGGAAACGTAAAACTACTAATTGACATGTTAAAAAGCACAAATAACGGGTATGACATATATATTGCACATTTTTTTCAAAAATAAAAGACGGCAAGCCACCAGGGCCGGGACTAAAACACTCGTCTAACTTTTCGATATAATCAAGAATAGTTGCTTTAGAAATTGCAAAATTTATCGAGTTAAGGTGTGATGAGAACTCATCAATTGGATAAGTTATATTTGAGTAATTTGTAGAATCATTTTCGAAGGCAGCTTGAAATATTCGGGAAACATGTTGTCTATAACCTCTGGGGAATGACTAGTGGAATTATTATAACTCATATGTGCTGAGTAACCGTTAGATTTTCTTTTAGAATTAACATAATTCCAGAAGTTACGTAGATTAGATTTGGACCTTATTCGGAATTTCTCCCCCCCCCCCCCCCCCCCCCGCCACCAAAATTAACTTTTTTTTTAACGAATCGATAAAAAAGTGTTTTCACTTCTTCTTCACTTTTTTACCATAAAAAAGTGTTTCTCCTCCATAATTTGATGTTTTTTATCAACAGCACACTTTTTTTATCGATTCATTAAAAAAAAAAGTGCATTTTGGTGGGGGGGGGGGGGGGGGGGAATTTCGAATAAGGACCTTAGATTTAAATTCATTTTCTGTTTTAGATATAAAGCTTGTATAGAGAAAGTTAGAGTATTTTATAAATTCATCCCTTAAATTAATATAACTATTAAGGGCTTCATCAGTTCGCGATAGATTGAATCTTATCCAAGCCTTGTTTCTTAGCGTTTTTATATGCAGATCGAACCATAGGGGGCTATACTATTAAATACACGTTTTTTGCGCAAAGGAACGGTTTCTAATAAGCAGACAAATAATATTTCATAAAAATGTATAATCATATCGTCAAAATTAACATTGAAGAAAAAAGAATCCCAGTTAATGTCATTAAGTAATGCATTTTTTATGGGTTTTTGTCTCGAAGTTGTGGTCACTTAAAGAATTTTTAAATATTAAATAAATTAAATAAAAAGAAAAACTGATTTTTTGTTTTATTTTATTTAATTCCAATTTTAGTCAAATTAATATTACAACTTTTTTATTTTATAATATCTAAGCTACGCGTTTCGGAGTGTTATACTTCCATCATCAGGCTAACTACTTTTGATTTTTAGTTGTTGGTATAGTCAAACAAGCTTTTAGTTGTAATCTTCTACTCGTGTTGTTGTTGTTTTTATTTAATTTGGTTGAAGCTTTTTTGTGTGGTGATATATGAGTGTTGTCTTCTTTTTATCTATTATTTTGTTGGTGTTTAATTGCTGTTTCATATAAAGTGTTTGTTTTTGCTGTCAATTTATCATTTAATAAGTTGTCTTATTCTATCTTGTGTGCTTTGTAGATTTCATATTCTTCGATCGCGTCTAATATTTTACATTTTCTGTTTAGGTGTAATGTTTAAAGGTTTGTCTCAAGATCTGTATAATTATGGTTGTTGTTGATTAAATGCTGGGCGTAGGTGGATTTGGAATTTGGTTTCGGTATAATTATGTTCTTTGAAACGATCGTTGAATGTTCTACCTGTTTGTCCTATGTAGAACATTTGACAGTCGTCGCATTTCAATTTATAAACTCCCGAACATGATTTTTTATCGTTTTTAGGTTTTTATTTTAAAATATTGTTTATGTTATTGTTAGTTTTAAATGAAATGTATATATGTATTTTGTTTTTTGAATTCACAATATATTGTGAAATTATATTGGTGTAATTTACTGATGTGTATTTTAGGTTTTCTTTTAGTGTAGGTTTTTATGTTGTTTTTGTTTTTGTTAGGCCCCAGTTATAGCTTTCATTGAAATGCATCATTGGAACAAATCAGTGAAATGCTGACTTCATTCTTTTGACAAGCCAGTTATAGCAATCATTGAAAAATTGGTTTCAGTGAAAAATCCTGTCAGTGGCTGATTACAACAAATTCTATGCATTTGAGGTTAGAGTTGATCATTGAAAGGAAAACTGACATTTGAGAATAGAAAGAGAATCGAACACATTCAGTGGAACGATTGTGTTCCATATTAAAGAAACGAAAATCAGCTGTTCATTGAAATTCATTTCTATCAGTGAAATAATAAAAGTGGATTTAAAAGAAAGTTTAAAACAGAATTTTGTATTTTTTAGAGTAAAAAAATTCTACTACCAATTAGCTTCATTTTGGTACCAAATATAGCCATTGCAGGTTGTTTAATCGTTTTAAAAATGCAAATGAAAATTTTCAATGATCCATTTCAATTATAGCTATAACTGGGGCCTTATAGCTTATTTTTGTTTTCTTTTTTGTGAGTAATTTATCAATTATTATTGTGCTATAGCCATTCGCGTGTGCAATATATAGGTATTTTATGGTGTTAATTTCATTTAAATAATCTGTTTTATCCGTTGGAATATTAATTAATCTATTTATAAATGCATTAAATGCTGAAATTATTTAGGGGTAATGGTGGTGGGAATCTTTAAGTATAGTGGTAGGTTTTCGATATATTTTGTATTTAAGTTTGTTATTGTTTTTTGTTATGTTTAGATCTAAGAAATTTATGGAGTTATTGTTTTCGATTTTACTTGTAATTTTAATTTTTGTGTTTATGTTATTATTTTATTAATATATTTAGTTAGTACAGTCGACGCCGCTTATAACGACCATCAAGGGACCAAGTAAAACTGGTCGCTATAGCCGGCAGTCGCTTTATACGACGCCGACGTAACAAAAAAAAAATTAAAAGGAAAATACAACAATATACATATTATGTATTTGTATATACTTTCAAATTTGTATGAGTTAATTTTGTTTGTTTTGTTTTTATTTATTTTAAATAATCAATTTTAAAAGTTTTTTCGAGATCAGAGAGATGACTTATAATTTTAAGCTGTTCGGAATTTTTCTCCGACATTGTTTTAACGCACCCGGCGAACTGCGTTGAAGTGCGATCAGTAGTGTTCCTTGTTTAACGTGGATACCTAGCTATTACGCCTTGACCCCACGGGTGGCCTACCACCATTGGAGCCAGATTTAGTCCTAGCCATTAACCCCGTCATAGCAAGCTAATCCGGTCGCAAAGTTGTGATATGTTGCAGCATATGCACACCTCTTGCTTAAAGTCGAGACCTACCAACGCCTCTTGAACCCAAGAAAAGAATCCTGAGTCCCATTCGTTTCCGCATTTGGAGTAAACCACGCCACCACGATCTCCCACTAGGGGGCCGACCTCAAGATAGCAGGAAAAAGAGAACTGACACACCCGAAGATGTGCACTATTGTTCTCAAAATCCCGGGCACTATCACCCGTGGTACCAGTATAAGGCTACCGGTGGAGCCTCGCAACGTCATCAAATCCCCCCTAGGCGACTGCGGAAAAGAGGCATGGCATAATTCCTACTCAACCTAGGGGTTATGGATATGAATCAGTCACTTCCAGATACACTGAACCAAAAAATTTTGAAAATTTTAATAAATCGCGTTTGTTGAGTGGTTATTTATTGTTACAATAAACTTTTTCTTGTCACAATAAACGATTTGTTAAAAAAAAAAAAAGTTAACATTTAATCACCGTTTGTAAATACAATAAATTGCCGTTTATTGAGATATTTTGGTTATTAAAAATAACAAATCGTTTATTGTTACAATAAACAGCCGTTTTACAAATGAAAATTCTTAAAAATATACAATGGTTTATTGTTTTAATAAACTTCTTGATTGTCACAACAAACTTTATTTAATGAATTTAATAAATCGTTCATTGTTATAATTAACGACATTTATTAAGAGCTTAATTTGTAAATTAAAAAACAATTTATTGTTTTTATATTTTTTTTTTTTTAACAGAAACAATAAATTTTAGTTATTGAAAATGAATGAATGGTTTCTTCAATTAACCTTCCCGTGAATTTGACCTTGACGCGGTGGGAAGGCTTACGTCCTGTTTCTCCAGCAATCCAGCTGCGGTAGCAGAGACAACGAACAAAATTCAAAAACCCATGAACCATGATGAATAAAGCTAACGAAAAAGAGAAAATTCGAACGGGGATATACGTTCAAATGTCGGCAGGAGTCGCGACTGCCGGCACGGGCTTGGCCTCTAACGAGGATAAGTCGCCAGCGACTATAATAGCTTTACAAGGCGAAGCGGCTATCAAGCCTGACACAGTTTGCGGAACAACTGTTAAGACAGGGTCCGCGGGCTGTAGCAGGACTGATAAGCTACGCTCCATTGGTAGTACTACCAACAAACCTAAACCCCACTTCAGTGGTAAGGCGCCCTTGAGAAAAGGGTCTGCTGCAACCACTACGGCCAGTGACAGTACGTCCAGCAAGCCCCACTTCAGTGGTAAGGCGCCCTTGAGAAAAGGGTCTGCTGCAACCACTACGGTCAGTGGCAGTACTACCAGTAAACCCCATTTCAGTGGTAAGGCGCCCTTGAAAAAAGGGTCTGCTGTAACCACTACGAGACATCCCCTATCGCAAAGCGTTCGCGAATTGCGGAATGCTAAGAGGATCATCAAAAGACTAGGTGACAAACTAGAAACTAATGGTGACTCTAAGCAGGAAGCATCGCTAGCATGGGCCAAAAGCGTCATTGCTAAACAGCAAGATGCTGAGACCAGCGGTGACTCCACGTCAAAGCGACAAAGGTCCATTGAGGGAACCACTTCGGAACCCAAGCGCCCCAAAGTGCAGAAGACCAGCACGGTATCAACTGCGTTAAGGAAGGATGATCTTTCTTTTAGCGATGCGCTAAAATCAAATTTAATAGTTGCAGTCATCGACAGAAGCGATATCGATGGCAAGATCTCAGTAGATCGCTGGGCAGTGGTAACAAGAGAGCTCTCGGTACGCTACCTGGACATCATGAAAGCCAATCCAGGACCACCCCCAGTTATTAGAGATAACGGCTGGCACCGAGGCCAAGTAAAGCTTATCTCTTGTGGAGATCAGAGATCTTGCGATCTATATAAGCTTGCTGTCAGCAAGTTAGGAGAAATCTGGACAGGCGCGAAGCTTGAGGTTGTTGCTAGAGAGCAAATCCCTACAAGGCCAAGGGCTCGCACCTGGATTCCAGAGGAACCTTCTCGACCGGATACAATCCTTAAAATTATACAAAGCAGTAATCCAGACCTGCCCACTCATAACTGGAAAGTTGCGAAAGTGGAGGAACCAAAAGGCGCTTCAAGATCTGCAATTATTGTAGTGAATAAAGAGTCCTTGGCTCCTCTACTGGCAACCAAAGGTGTGATTGGGTACGGATTTTCTTCGATTACTCTGAAGGTATATAAAAAAGATGAGGGTAACACCGTTCCTCCACAACAAACAGGTACTTCCACAGTCGAAGAATCTGCGGTAGACATCGACCCAGCAATGGAAATTGATGCTCCCAGCAGCTCTGAGACTGAAGTGAAGACCACAAATATCGCCGAAAAGGCTCCTGAAAATGTCGACAGTCTCTCCGAGAAGGAAGCTGAAGACTCCGTGAGGAAGGTTCTTCTGAGTGAAGACGAACCCATTGGCTCGGACTCTGAAGCCGAGCTACTGGATTCGTCCTCTGAATCGGAAGACCTGAATCTAACCATGTTGCGGGTTGGTTTGGATGAGTGTAGCCAAAATGCTGCAACTACTTCAGATTAACCTTCAACATTCCATCAAGGCTTCGGCCTCACTTCTTCTCCGTCTGCACAAGAACCGAGAGGATATAGTCCTGATCCAGGAACCATGGATTGCCAAATCTGGAATTCAGGGACTCAGGACTCCTGGTTACTACTTGCTGTATGCATCGGACAAAGGTGAACCCAGATCCTGCATATTAGTTAAAAGTAGTTCTAATGTATATTTACTCCCTGATTTCAGCGATCGAGATATAACCGCCGCCAGAATGCACACCAAAAATGGAACGTACTGGATAGTGTCGGCATATCTTGGCCACGACAACCCTGGCCCTCCTGGCGATACGCTCAAGAGGATCATCGCTGAGGCAAAAAGGCAAAACATCAGCCTCCTTATTGGGTGTGATGCTAATGCCCATCACACTGTTTGGGGAAGTACGGACATAAACGATAGAGGTGAGTCTCTTTTTGATTATATCCTTAGTACTAACCTCGTAGTCAGTAACATCGGTAATGAACCTACCTTTGTTACCAGAAACCGACAAGAAGTGCTAGACATCACTCTTGTCTCTGACACTATATATCAAATGATAACGAATTGGAAAGTATCAGAGGAACACTCATTCTCAGACCATAGATACATCCAATTCAGTTTAAATGATGTACCCACCACACGGCCAGTCTTTCGTAATTATAGGAAAACAAACTGGCAAACGTATAGAGATATTCTGAGCATATCCATCTCTCAATGGACCAATAACTCTATTGGCCATACCACCATTCTGAATTTATTCGGAACTCTACCAAGTCACTCTGACTACATCACTCCCTTTTTGGTTTTCGATAAAAACTTTGAAGTCACCATTCCCTCAAGGTCAGCTTGGGAGGAAGGGGCTTTGACAGATAATAGATCAGTAAACTTTTTTACAGATGGATCGAAGACTGAAAACGGAGTGGGTGGTGGAGTGTACTCAGATGGACTAAACCTTAGTCTCTCCTTCCGCCTACCAAACCATTGTAGCGTATTCCAAGCGGAAATTCTGGCGATAAAGGAAGTATTGTCCTGGCTTAAAGAAAACGTGGTATCTAACACGGATATCCGTATCTTCTCAGACAGTCAGGCTGCTTTGAAATCCCTTGCATCAGTCTCTGTAAACTCCATTACAGCCCAAGACTGTCGTTCGTCTCTAATGGAGATGGCCAAACAGTTTAACATTCACCTATTCTGGGTGCCGGGTCACAGGGACATTCCGGGGAATTGCAAAGCCGACGAACTCGCCAGAATTGGAACGGAAGTGCCTATCTTACCCGAAAAGGCAAATATAGGTATGCCCATAGCTACAAGTAAACTTATGCTGAAACGAATCGCTCTGGAACAATCAAACACAAGATGGCTTAATACTACCACTTGTATGGCGACCAAACAAATCTGGCCTAAACTGGATCCGAAACGGTCAAAATGTCTTTTGTCCCTCAGTAGATCTCAGATCAGCTCCGTCATAGGTGTCATAACTGGACACTGTCTCATAGGTAGGCACGCCGCACGACTCGGTGTGCTATCAAACGATTTTTGCAGGAGTTGCTTGGACGAGGAGGAAGAGGAGACAATCCCACACCTTCTTTGTACATGCCCTGCTCTCTCTTACAGACGCAAACTTCATCTAGGAGAATATTTCTATAATGAACCAAGCGATCTCATAAATAAAGACATTAAAAGTCTCCTTCGCTTCATCAGAAGCTCCAAATGGTTTTAACTAGTAGGAAACTTTTTTTTTTTTTGTTCCCTATTAGATCGTGGTATCACAATGGACCTCTAATGGTCTAAGTGTGTCAGACGCTTTAATGACAGCCACTTTAACCTAACCTAACCTAACCTTCTTCAATTAATCAATTACATTTATTAAGAGGTCAATATTCTCAAGTTAAGAAAGGGTTTACTGTTTTTATAGTTTTTCTTATATAAAACAATAAACTTAAGTTATTTAATGTTAACAAATCGTTTATCATTACAATAATTTAGAGCTTAGTTATCAAATTGATAAACTATTTATTGTTTTATAATCTTTCTTAATTTAAAAAATAAACTTTATTTATTTATAATTAACAAATCGTTTATTCTGATAATAAACGGAATTTATCAAGAGCATTTTTCTCAAATTGATAAGCGATTTATAAGTTTTATGATTTTTCTTAAATAAAACAATACACTTTTGTTATTAAAAATGAATGAATGGTTCATTCAAATAATCAACTAGTTTTATCAAGAGCTCAATTCTAACATTAAGAAACGGTTTACTGTTCTAATAGTTTTTCTTAACTCAAAAAATTAACATTTGTTATTTATAATTAATAAATCGTTTATTCTAATAATAAAATTATTTAATTAAGAGATTATTTTTTAAATTGATAAACGATTTATTGTTTTTATAATTTTTTCACCTAAAACAATAAATTTAAGTTAATAAATAAAAGTAAAGGATTAATTAGGCCTATTCTGCCACATCTGTTATTCTGCTATAGATTTTCTGTTATGAATCATAAAAGATTTCCATCTTAAAAGATCTTTTATAATTGGTATTCGGGGGCTCGAACTTTTATAAAAGTCTGTTATGCAACTTCGAAAACGAAATTTGTTATGAAATTTAACTAAATCTGCTATCATAATCAGCTGTGATTAAATAAAATAATTCATCTGACAAAATTAAAATGGATGACGAACAAAAAAGTAATCTCTTCTCTTACACATTATTGGTGTCCTCTACTCTACTTACATATACATATGTTTATATAATACTCGTATGTGTGTAAATATATTTTCTTTCATTTGTCTCATTTTAAAAAGATTTCGTTGACGAAATAAAAAATATATCGTCGTCGTTCTATGAAACGTCCATTCTTAACAAAAATGTAATTTAATTCTTATTTAATTCATTCCAGATCAGCCATATTTGCAAAATATTGTATTGCACAATGGACGACGATGATATATCAATTTTTCATTGATATACTCGTATCTGTGTATGTATTGAAATCTTTTATGATAAAAGTCACAGAAGTTTGTCTTTTATTCTTTTATGATTTTTAACAGATTTCATAACAGATTTTGGCATGCTGAATACCAAAAATGCTATTCGTAAAAGATTTTTTCTATGTTCGAACGTTTGACAGTTCATAAAAGTTTTCTTAGCAGATTTTATAACAGATTTTAGCGTGCTGAATACCAAAATTAAAATTCATAAAAGACTTGTTGACAGCTCAAACATTTGTATGGAAATTCATAGCAGAATAACAGAATAGAAGAATAAAAGATCTCGCCGAATAGGCCTAAATAAATCCTTTTCTGTGACAATAAACGATATTAAGGGCAACGGTTTATGATATGTATTATATATTTCACTGAAACAACGACTTTAATTCTTTAAAAATCAAACAATTATTGTCATATTGAACAACACTTAAAAGCAGATAAATTTTGAATTTTTTTTTTGAAGATTAGACAAACCTTCTGTGGAACTTAATATTTTTTATTTTATTGGCAACTCCTAACATAAAAAATATTTTAAAAACATTAATAGGAGAGCTTTGGCCATACTCTGAAATTTACTTGGTTAACTCTGTCTGTCGGAGATAAAAAAGAAAAATGCTTATAAATTGGATCATTGTAATGTAAACCGGGGGTAACCTCCATTCATAATTGATTTGAAAGTGTTTTTATAAACAATTTATTGAATTGATACAAAATGCATGCCTTTAATAATCACATTTTTTAATATAATAAATGGTTTGTTAAAAAACTTGACGAAAAGCTGACTTAGTGCATCGGGTTTCGTAGTTCAATATAGGCAGAATTCACACTTTTCCTATCTGTTCTATCTGTTGCATAAACTATTAACAAATTTACTTTCTGCGTATGTAGGTACCTATGTATATGTATGTTGTTCAGATACATTTATATGAATATTATTTAATTATCATGTATAGTTGTGGTTGTTTACATAATAAAGTACATAATATATATACGAATGTTAAATGACAAATACCTAGTATCAAGATATATAAGGCAGTTGCTTGTATTGCAGTTACAATTGCCCTCCGTTGCGCCTTTCCTTATTGTTGGAATACATACTAATATTATTCTACCATTTAGATACAAAAACTGTTCACAAATTCAACAGCATACTCTAACAAATTGAATTGAAAATTTTGATCACAAAAAGCTAAAATCTATGCGCAACCGCAACATATTATGAAAAAGGCACTTGGTTCTGCCCAAAAACACAAATTTGAATGAAAATATTTGAATCCAAAAACGCTTAACATAATAAATGGATCCCAAACTAGTGATGGGCATTATCGAATGATTTGAACTATTGAGTTGAACTATCGAACGAATTCATTCATTCATTCATTCCTTCGTCCAGCCATAAATTGCCAAATGACATAAAATGATGGCTACTAACGAAATAATCTATGTAAGTCATAACTAAATTAGTCCTCTATTTGTCAAGTCATAAAATGTCAAATTCCATCAAAGGATGGCTACGATGTCAATTGATTAAGAAAAGTCCAAAAATGCAAAAAAAAAAAAGAGATTTTATTTATTGTTCCGGAAAAGAGCAATTTTAGGGCTTTTGGCTGAAATTTGGAACGAAATATTCTATGTACATCATAACTAAATTTGTCCTCTATTTGTCAAGTCATAAAATGTCAAATTCCATCAAAGGATGGCTACGATGTCAATGGATTAAGAAAATTCCAAAAATGCAAAAAAAAAAAAGAGATTTTATTTATTGTTCCGGAAAAGAGCAATTTTAGGGCTTTCGGCTGACATTTGGAACGAAATACTCTATTTACGTCATAACTAAATTTGTCCTCTATTTGTCAAGTCATAAAATGTCAAATTCCATCAAAGGATGGCTACGATGTCAATGGATTAAGAAAATTCCAAAAATGCAAAAAAAAAAAGAGATTTTATTTATTGTTCCGGAAAAGAGCAATTTTAGGGCTTTCGGCTGACATTTGGAACGAAATACTCTATGTACGTCATAACTAAATTTGTCCTCTATTTGTCAAGTCATAAAATGTCAAATTCCATCAAAGGATG
Organism: Chrysotoxum bicinctum; assembly: GCA_911387755.1. Taxonomy (NCBI): domain Eukaryota; kingdom Metazoa; phylum Arthropoda; class Insecta; order Diptera; family Syrphidae; genus Chrysotoxum; species Chrysotoxum bicinctum. The sequence continues at coordinate 164,089,602 of OU426987.1, forward strand.
GCTACGATGTCAATGGATTAAGAAAATTCCAAAAATGCAAAACAAAAAAAAAGAGATTTTATTTATTGTTCCGGAAAAGAGCAATTTTAGGGCTTTCGGCTGACATTTGGAACGAAATACTCTATGTACGTCATAACTAAATTTGTCCTCTATTTGTCAAGTCATTAAATGTCAAATTCCATCAAAGAATAGTTGCGATGTCGATGGATTAAGAAACGACCAAAAACGCAAACTTTTTCTTTTTGCTGTAAATATAATATTATGGATAACTTTTGTGAAACACTTTTGTATCTACATAATTGACCAGCTCTATGCAAAATAAAATTTAAACATGTACCGATATGTTAAAATAATAGGAATACAAAAGACGAAACAGAACCCAAAATTTAATCTTTCATAGCCAATCACTGAAATATTAAACCCAAACCTTAAAAATAAACCCTAACCTAAGCCATAATAATAACTCAAATATTACCGAGTCTCAATCAAATCTCACAAGTGAGTTATAAGTAAACGATGCTTTGCATTCTAAAAATATAAAAAAAATTATTTATTTAATTTTTATTAATTAAGTTCACAAAACTGAGGTCTCACATATTTCAGAAAGTTACTTTTAAATTTTTAAAAAAATATTGTTTAAACATACATAGATAAATCGACATAAAAGAAACCAAAACATGAGTGGTGTAATCTTCCAGAAAGCTAGTTAGAATCTATAAATAAATTGTGTTGTAATGTGTATGTCCAATAGTAGTCGCTTAAAACGAGATAAGTGGATATAAGTAACTTCAATAAATTATAATTATAATAGCTTCTAATTTTTTTTAGAAACACAAAAAATTATTAATTTTTCCCAATTCTGAACAAAATGGTTATGTTGAATGTTCTGAAGCTTAAAGAATTCCAGTTATAAGCAAAAAAATAGTATACAAATCACCCTCGGTATGGAAAAAAAGGTAAAAAACATCAGAATTTTCAAAGAAGCAACTAAATTTTCTCGGCTGTCCAAATGAAAACGCGGTATAATGGTCAATTGTGGATGTTTTTTGATTTTATACAACAAACTGTTTATTAAATCAATAAACTGTTAATTTTTATAACAAACAATTTATTAATCTTCTTTACATTTGTTTTAAAAATATAACGAAGCGTGCTTTCTAAAATGCACTGTTGATTTGTAATAATAATCTATTTTCTTAAAATTAATTAATCGTTTATTGTCATAATAAACGTATTAATTCAATGATATGCCTTCTTTATTGCAATTATTACGTTTAATAAACGGTTTATTATCTTAATACCCCATTTTCTTCATTTAATTATCTTGTTTATTAATTTTAATAAACTTTTTATAAATTATAAAATTTGTCGCTAGAAAAATATAAAAAATATCAAAACTTGGTAGTGTGAACAGTGCTCAGTAATGCTCGTAAAGTGGAAGAATTTTTTGACGAACTTAACGAACGAAGTAAAGCGTGGCTTGCTTTTTCTAACTGCAATGAATACGATTCAGTTTCAGTTAGTATAAAGAAGACGACGCCGCCACATCCCTTAAATAAAATCAGAACCAGAAAAAAGTTAAGTGTTTTAAAAAATATATGAAGTATAATATATTATGGACATGTATAGATAGTACATACAAAAAATTGTGTGCTGAAACAATATTCAACTTTAATAAAATAGATATGTGGGTAAGTAATTTTTTCTTTATTAATACCTAAATAAAAACTTACGCTTCTGCCATGTGTTGGATACTGATGGCGGTAGCGACTAGCGACCAATTTAATGTAGGTATTTTTATTAATATTTTCCGGCTAATATATTGTGATATCAATTTTAAAGTTTGAATTAAGTAATTTATACTAAAAAAAAGAAGTTATTCGAAACATCATTTCTAAAACTTGAATCTCTGTGCCATCAAAATGGCTGCCATGTCTGGCAAAGATATGTTTTTATTGCTGACCGCAGTACCTTTTTTCAATCCACGACACTCAGCATTATTTTCTTGGCAAAAAACTTAATAATATAAATGAAAAACAATCTTAAAAACGCATTCGTATAGAAAAGCACATGCATACGAGTCTTTAAAAAAAGGCCCGACAAAAAACATATGTAAGTACCTATATATATAGGTACTATTCCGATCGGAATAAATATTATACACGAATTCAAAACAAAAATTGTTCAAAAGATCAGAAACTTTTTTTAAATTCGTATGCGCGTGCTTTTCAATATGAATGTGTTTTTATGTAGGTATTTTATTAAGTTTTTTGCCAAGAAATAATGCTGAGTGTCGTGGATTGAAAAAAGGTACTGCGGTCAGCAATAAAAACATATCTTCGCCAGACATGGCAGCCATTTTGATGGCACAGAGATTCCAGTTTTAGAAATGAAGTTTTGAATAACTTCTTTTTTTTTAGTATAAATTACTTAATTAAATCTTTAAAATATACAAATACCTGCTGGCGCAGGATAAAGATTTGTATGCAATTGTTTATATAGAGTTTAAAATTTTCTTTGAAACAAATAGACTACACGTAAATAAAAAGTGTTTACAAAATAGGTCCGAGAATAATATTATTAATCCATATGAAGTAATGAAAATCAAGATGATCTAGCTGATTAAATTAAATCTTTGTCCTTTTTCAAATCATTATACCATCTATTGATTGAAGTATCATATAGTTACTTCTTCCAAAAAAAATTAACATTACTTTTTACAGTTTTTCAAAGAAATACAAAAAATCATTAGATCATTCTGCTTTTCATAACCTCATTACAACAAATTTATACATAAAACTAAAGTAGATACTTTTTAACATTTTTACAGCATATTGAACAAAAAATTGAGGCTTCCTATTCGCAGCAGTAATCAAAGTCATTATTTAAAACGTAAGTCATTATAATGCTTATATATTACAAACATATTTGAACATATTCTTGCTGGCTTTCAATTGACGATGATTAGATGTAGTTTCATATCTCATAACAAAAGCTTCTTTATCTCGAAAGCAAATTCTAAGACAAACATTTTTTGGAAACATTCAATTTTTGTCAATTTTTGTATAAGTCATCTTCTTATTTTTATTCTTTTTACCCAAAATTTCAAGAACAAAATTTCTAAGTCTTTAGACATATTTTAACAAAATACAATTTTAACTCATTTTCGCTTAGAATATGAATCATACTAAAAAAGCAAGTTTAAGTCTCTAAATATAAGTAAAAAAGATTTGAAATTTACCTTTTAAAAATACCTTTTTTGGTAGGCTAGATGAATGGTTTACATTTTGTTGTTTAAAACCTTAGAACTTATAAACTAATCAACTTAATATGTAATTTAACAAGGATCAGTATGCGAAATTAAGGTTCATGAGATAAGATCGGTATTAAAAGGCAAAGCATAGAAAAAGGATTTTGCTAAATAAAAACATTTTGAATATAATTTTTCTGGCTTTCAATTGATGATGATTAGATGTAGTTTCATATCTCATAACAAAAGCTTCTTTATCTCGAAAGCAAATTCTAAGACAAACATTTTTTGGAAACATTCAATTTTTGTCAATTTTTGTATAAGTCATCTTCTTATTTTTATTCTTTTAACCCAAAATTTCAAGAACAAAATTTCTAAGTCTTTAGACATATTTTAACAAAATACAATTTTAACTCATTTTCGCTTAGAATATGAATCATACTAAAAAAGCAAGTTTAAGTCTCTAAATAATTAAGTAAAAAAGATTTGAAATTTACCTTTTAAAAATACCTTTTTTGGTAGGCTAGATGAATGGTTTACATTTTGTTGTTTAAAACCTTAGAACTTATAAACTAATCAACTTAATATGTAATTTAACAAGGATCAGTATGCGAAATTAAGGTTCATGAGATAAGATCGGTATTAAAAGGCAAGGCATAGAAAAAGGATTTTGCTAAATAAAAACATTTTTTGAATAGAAAAATGTTTTCAAATTAATTTGCATGATTATTCAAAATTTTATTTATATACATACATATCTTAAACAATGTCGATGGGTGGGGTATAGAAGCGAGCTGTAAATGTTTTTAACATATTTTTCCGTGATTTGCGGTTATATCTATACTGAACTTATTTTTCTTTTACTTACCTACATACATTTTAAATTAAAGCTTCACTTCACTAAAATTTAAAATGTTTGTAAAATAGGCCTGAAAAAAAAAATACTTTTAATCCATATGAAGTAATAAAAATCAAGATGATCTAGCTGATTAAATTAAATCTTTGTCCTTTTTCAAATCATTATACCATCTATTGATTGAAGTATCATATAGTTACTTCTTCCAAAAAAAATTAACATTACTTTTTACAGTTTTTCAAAGAAATACAAAAAATCATTAGATCATTCTGCTTTTCATAACCTCATTACAACAAATTTATACATAAAACTAAAGTAGATACTTTTTAACATTTTTACAGCATATTGAACAAAAAATTGAGGCTTCCTATTCGCAGCAGTAATCAAAGTCATTATTTAAAACGTAAGTCATTATAATGCTTATATATTACAAACATATTTGAACATATTCTTGCTGGCTTTCAATTGACGATGATTAGATGCAGTTTCATATCTCATAACAAAAGCTTCTTTATCTCGAAATTCAAAATCATTATAAAAAACGTAAGTCTTTTTAATTTGTATGTATTACGAACATAACATATTTTTGCTGGCTTTCAGTTCGAGCAGATCAGGTTTATTTTAGTGGCAAAATCTTTTTTTTTCTACTTTTTTTTCTAAATTTTTCAGATATTGGAAAATGTAAGTCAGCAATTATTATAGAATGAACAAATTTGAACACGTTAGCTGCCGCGTTAATTGCTGGGAACTGTGAAAAATATAATTTTTTTTTATGGAGGATATTGCTTTGGTGTTTGTTTTTCTTAAAAAAATATTCATCTCAAGGGGACTGATAGGGGCTGGTATATACGATTTACTTTAAGTCCATTTTCAACTTTAGTATTGCAATTTTGTAATAAATTGTTCATATAACGAGGCCGCGAGTGTACGTTCAAAACTGATAGCCTTTTTTAAGAATTTACTAATTTCATCGTTTTATCTTTAATATCTAAAATAATCACTACTTTTTCTGTGCCAACAAGGAATAAGGAATTACAGACAAACGAAAAACCACATAAGTTAGTATCTACAGAGCTTGCAGATGGAAAAACATCATAAGTAGAATTCTTTAATTTTATTTACAATTTGTGCTTTTATTCAATAACGAAAAACCAATTCAACACACACATACGTTTACTTATGCTCTTTTTCCAAAACAATTATATTTTTCTTCGCGATCATAAGTTTACTTTTGTTCTTTTTCCAAAGTAAAATTTTAGCTTACTCGCAGATAAGTTGACTTATGTAGTTTTTCAAAAATCCTTTACGTACAAAATGCAGACACAAGATGACTTGTGTACATTTTCTTTATTCCTTATTTACAGCTAAGTTAAAGTCATAAGACATAAGTCATATTTTTATCAAAATAATCTGTAAATTGACGTAAAATTAATTCGTTTTAATTTCAAATAACATCTTATAGTAATTTTAGTGCTTTTCGCGTTTAAACTTTGTCCATAAGTCTTGAACCTGATTTGCAATTGCAAACTAAACATTCAAATCGCTCTTCTTAAAAGTAGTGAAAACTGTCTTATGTATATATGTTGATTTTCCTTGTTTCCACGGATTTTAAAACAATCGTGTTTATCACTTTTACAGTTTTGCACTCACTGTCTCAAATGCAGATATTGATAGAAGAGTAAGATATTCTATTCAGTAGCAAAGATGTTTGCAGCCAACGTGTTTAAATGATAAAAATAATAATTCAAAAATAAGGAAGAAAAGGCACTTCAATCGTTTTTTTTTTGTGTTTGTTTCTTTATTTTTAGCTTAATTCTCATCTAATCTCAATGCGAAGTTGTTTGACATTTACACCTTTTTAAAACCTAAGGCATCGATATTAATTTTATTATATAATATTATATTATTTAAACATACGTATATATTTCTTAAAAACTTTAAGTTAGAAGTAGACGAAATGATTTGCTTTATATGTAAGGTTAAAATTTCGTCAACAAAGTTGTTTATACAACACCTTAAAAAAATTCATGACCTAAGTACATATAGTAATTTTAAATGTAGGGAAACTAGTTGCTCACAAGAGTTTCAAAACATAAGTAGTTTTAAGCGACATATTACCAGAAAACATGATGATAGTATAGATAATAGTATAGATAATCTTGATAAACAAAATGTTACACCTGATAATCATTTTCGCAAAGAAAAACAAATATCGAATAGTTTGAATGAAAACTCAAAAAAATACGAGACTTATATTCATGAAAGCGTTGAAAACAAAGAATCAACTATAGAAGACAGTCTTAATAACATGTACACTTCTGCTACGCGTTTTATCTTAAAAATGCATGATAACAATAGTTTTTCTAGAAAAAATATTTTAGAAATTCAGGAAGATATACTCAAATGCATCTTAAATCCAATTTTTGAATTGTTTAGATCATTTTCCAACGAAAAATTGTCAAAAACAAACGTCGAAGTTCATAATGAATTTGTCAGTGTATTATCAAGGTGTCGTAACCCTTTTAATTACTGCAACACCGAATATAAACTATTAGATTGGCTTAAAAAAGAAGACTTGTTGGGCAGTTTGAATGAATTTTCGGTAAACAATGAAATCAGTACAGTTTTTAAGAATGGGTGCCTTGCGTATGATGAGAAAAACACTAAAGGGATATTGATGCCTTTAAACTTTCAATTCAAAAAATTTTTTGAGAGTGAAAACATCTTAAATAAAACGAAACTTTACATGGAAACACTAAGTGAAAAGAAAAAAATTTCAAATTTTGTTCAAGGCGAGCTTTGGAAGAAAAAATCTGAAATGTATCCGGGAAAAATACTAATTCCATACTTTTTATATACCGATGACTTTGAAATTAATAACCCTTTAAGCTCTCATGCAGGCGTTCATTCGATTTGTAATATTTACTATTCATTTCCTTGTCTTCCATGGAAAGAATCAAATTTGGATAGTGTTTTTTTGGCAGGAGTTCTAAAAGCAAGGGATCTCAAAGAATTCGGCAACGATAAGTGTTTTCAATCTTTAATAAATGAGCTTAAGAGTCTTGAAGTTGATGGTGTTGAAATAAGCTTAAGCAACGAGTCAAAAGTAAAAGTATATTTTATTTTAGGTCTTGTGTTAGGGGATAATTTGGGCTTAAATACTGTTTTGGATTTTAATAAATCGTTTTCAAGCAACTCTTATTGTAGGTTTTGTAAAGCCAAAAAACTGGAAACGCAATCGTTAACAATTGAACGTGATGATTTGTTAAGAAACCGATCAAACTACGAAGAAGACCTTCTTCTTAACAACCCTTCTGAAACGGGCATACATAACTATTCTCAACTTAATGAAATTCCATCGTTTCATGTCGTAGAAAATTATTGCGTGGATCTTATGCACGATATGTTTGAAGGAGTTTGTCATTACGACATTTGCCACATAATTGAATATTTCATTAACACAGCTAAATATTTTAACCTGGAAACCCTTAATTTAAGAAAACGAACATTTCAGTATGGTGCAATTGAGATCGACAATATTTCAGGTGAAATAAAAATTGGTCAATTAAAATGTAAACATCTAAAAATGACAGCACGAGAAATGATGAGTTTCATTTCATTTTTTCACTTAATGATTGAAGATTTAGTGCCACATGATGATGAAGTGTGGCAATTTCTTCTTAATTTAATTGAAATAATTGATTTATTGCTTGCATTTGAGATTTGCGATGAAATCATCCCAATGTTAAAATTAAAAATTGAAAACCACAACAAGGATTATGTTCGTCTTTTTAATGACTCCTTGAAACCAAAGCATCATAATTTAACTCATTATCCTAGCGTCATTACACAGTCAGGGCCTGTTCGTAGTTTTTGGTGTTTTAAATTTGAAGCTAAGCACAAAGAATTTAAGCTTTATTCCCATGCTATCACATCTCGTAAGAACATTTGTTTGACCTTAGCAAAAAAATACCAACTTAAAACTGCATTCAAGTTGTTAACTAATATTGATAAAAATTGTCTTTCTTACTTTGAAATATATGACAAACATAAAATCGAAAGTGATTTTAGAAATTTAGTATCTGAAATGCTAGGAGTCCCTAATACAAATATAGAATTTTTCTTTAAAGCAAAAATCGAAGGTTATAAATACCAACAAAGTTTTTATATAGCACGGTCTGGAGCTGATATCGAGTTATATGTTATAGTAGACATAGGTCTTTTAAAAAAAAATAAAGTTTTTTTGTTTTGCCAAAAACTAAATAGAATTCAGTATAACCCAAGTATATTATCTTTTGAAGTTGACGAAAAGCAATTGGGTGCTTTTGCTATCATTTATAGCAATGATATTGTGGGTCCACCAACTAATTTAATAAAAACGGCTACAGGAAAAACTTTACTACGAGTTAAAGAGTATTATTGTTCACAATAGGCAAAAAAAAACATTTAAATTTTTTATTGAATTATCATCGAAAAAAAGTCTAAGCTAAAAAAAAATTATATAATTTATACAAAATTAATTAATATACTAATTTTAAATAAGATAAGATAATGAGGATGTAGGTATCTAGATATCAATCCCGCAAGTCTGATTTTTTTCTGTGTACACATAAAATTGTATAAAATATTTTTGTTTTCAAAAGATTAACATTTATTGTTTCAACAATTCAAAAACCACACATATTTATATCTTAAGTAGAATATTTATCTATATTAAAATCAATTTGCGAATTTGATACCCTGACTTGTTTTTTTTAGAAATGACTATATTTTCTGTAAATTATTTTAATATTTTGAATGTTTTGTAACGTTTTTAATACATTAACAATAGGTACACAAAAATTGAATTTTTAAAACTACCTCCTTAAGAAAATGACAACCTTTGATAATATATCGGTGGATGAAAAGGGTTTCGAGGAGATCGAGGAAGTGGGCGTTGATGAACTGCAGGTCGGTGAAGTGGGTATTGGATCAACTGGGGATAGGGAATGCATTGGGACGATGTCAGAAGCAGAATTTCAAATACTTTTGGACGACAAAACTGTGACAACGACTGTTGTTAACATTGATCCATGCGACGAGATAACGAGTTTATTGGGAAAATGGGGCCTATTAGAATTACTTGAGCATTTTAAAAGTAAGTTGACTTTAATTAAAAATGGTTAAAACAAAGTTTTTTTGCATGTTTTTCGGTCTTTTTTTGAACAAAAATTGTATTAAGTAATTAAAAAAACAAAATCCAAGTCTCTTTCTCGAAGTTTTTTTTTGCCGAAAATTATTCTTATGATCATTTTTTACTAAAACCTTCATGTTAGCTAGTGTTTTTTGCTTAGAATAAAAAAAACGCTTTATAAAAAAGAAATTTAAATTGAAAACTTATTGATAATGCAAATTATTAAAAATTCAATTTTAGTTAATGAGATAGATATTGAAGTTTTGAAAAATTTGGAGTGTCACCACCTTGTTCAAATTCTTAAGCCTTTCAAATATCGAACCTTAATTATGTTTGAATCAAAGCTAAGAGAGTGGCGAGAGTTGATTGGAAAGCCTCTTTTCATGTATTACAACTCAGAATGTGGTCCGTTTCGCAATATCTCTTATTTATCGGAACCGTCCTCGCCATACCAACTTTCATCAAGATCAAATATACACAGCTGTCCAAGTTCGCCAACAAGTGCTCTTGAATCTGCCTCTTCAATTTCCTTAGCAACAATTTTGAACAGTAACTTAAAGAGTAAGTCGTTGGTTGAAAGTTATGAAGAAAATAAAAAATTCAACAATCAGCAAAGAATGCAATTGATTACTGCAATTGCAAGATATTTTGATCAGAACAAAATTCATTTAGATCTTCATTCAAGTTACGCCATTGAAAAAGAAATAATTGAAAGATTTCCCACTGAGCAACTGGTAAACTTATTATTTTTTATTCTATTAATTTTACTTATTTTTAATATTATAATATTAATAATTATATTATAATATAATAATAATAATAATAATAATAATAATATAATTATAAGGTATATTATCGCACGGGTAAAAGAGGAAAAATTTACAATAAGTTCTGCAACTTGAAATTATCAAATAAAACGATCGAGAAAATTTCGAAGCCTTCAACAAGCAAGACCGAAACAACAGATGACAATTTGCCTCTAGGTTTGTTCGATTTTTATTTACAGCCACCCCTGTTTTGACTTTCGATCGGAATTCGTACAGATTTGAAAGTCAGAGCAAGGATGTGCATTTCAAAGCTTCATTAGATCTTTTTTGATATGATGATTGTCACAAAAATAATGGTGCAAACTCATTCAGGTGAAAGATAACCAGCCTTATTCCGTAAGGCGTTGAACGCCAAAATAAAAACGTCAGTGTGAATTTGGTATTACGTAAGGCGTTCGACGCCAAATAAACGTCAATTTGTCGATTCTCTCTTGTGGAACGTGTTCTCTATATTGGTTTTGGTATTCCGTTAGTCGTTTGGATACAAAAAACGTCTGTAAAAATGTCGAAATCTGTCGTCTAGAAATTTGTTGACGACAGGAGTCAAAATAGAAGTTTTTTTAAATTTATTTTAGTTTTTTAATTTAAAATTCTTTGTTAAGGGTGAAAATAACAAATCTATAAGGATTTACAAGAAAAGGCTCGAGGGGGTACCCAGCATCTCCTGCAAAAATGTATTTTTATATGAACTGTTATCAGTCACAATCACATACCCAAAAGTCAAGTATTTCTTTCTCCTCCATGATATGCATATGCATGTATATATACAAATATTTATATCAAGCGATCTATCTTTATATGTATATATATCTATCCGATTAAAATGGAAAATAAAAGAATTCGTAGAAATTACAACTTGGCAAAGATAAAACGCGAGCAGGTATTTCCTTAAGAATGTTGCTTAGGCTTGGCTGGGATAGTCCCAAATTGAAGTCGTTCCCAACCCCTTTTGGTAGCTCGCTTTTGCAAAAAATCTAAGGGTATCAGCAAGTTTGAATCTGTAAACAAATGCGATAAAATAAAAAATCAAAACCAGTGGTAGAATTACCTACTGCATATATGTATATTTTTTTATTTAATAACATATTTTGTGCCAGCCAAATCAAAAGGATTTGCTTTAGATGAAATGTACATTTATATCTTCTGCAGTAGTGCAGTATCAAATCTTTCTTTTCTTCTTCTTCTTCGTCGTCACTGCTGCTCCAAGAAAAATAACTTTCTACACTGTACATTTGTCTTATGTTTGAAACAAATTCACACAAATATAATTTTCAAAACCAAATTATTCAATTTGCAAACAATTTGATACGAGTATGTCAGATGTTTGGAATGTATTGTGGAATGTAAGAGCGAGAGAAACGCTAGCGTTTTAGTTACGGAATACCAAAAAAAAAACGACACGACTCCTAAAACGACAGTTGGCGTTTTAAAAAAACGCCTATCGGAATAAGGCTGAATAATTGTTTAAGAAACCGATAGTGTTTTTAGTTCTAAGAACCGCTAGTTTTTAGTTTTAAAAACCGCTAGAGTTTTTATAACAATGTTTTTTCTAAGGCTTGATAGTGAATAATCAATAACTTTCTAAAGAAACCGGTAATTTTACAAATCATACGCACATGCCACTTAAATGGACTGCCTTGTAATATGACCATTATACTTTCAGAATTGTCTGCATTTTTACAGCAAAAAACTTTCTTTAAATTTCAATTCCTTAACGTTCAATTGAACAAAATTTTAATAGATAATTGCATTGATAACAAATTCTAATTTTTAGTTCCCGAAGAAGATTCGGAGCAAACTATTAGATCCTTGAATTATGACAATTTATCAGGGGAAGCATTAGACCGGTGCTGGAAGGCGTGTACAAATAGGAGGCTTTTAGATATTAAGGACTCTACCTGCACTTCTCAAATTTTTTTAAAATGGCCAAAGTACAAATGTCCTACTGGATATCGTTACGTAAGTTAGAATTTTTTGCATGTCATGTAAACGATTTATAAACAAAAAAATACATTACTTTACTAGATTGACATGGATTTTAGCTATCTATATACAAATGCCGGATCATTTTTGGATAAATGGGATCAACTTAAACAGCTGATCTTAAAATTTCTATTGACTGACAACCATGTGAAAGATAAAAATATTCTCGAAGTTTTGAAACAGTTGTCATCAAATCAAAGAGATACAAACACAACAACAAGTAAGTTGTGTTTATCTAACTTTGTTTTGATTTTTATTTCAATGTAACAATACAAATTTCGCAATTCGCTTATGATTATGATATTAAGATATCATAATATATATTTCTCTATATTTGGACGGAGTAAAGTTTAAAACCTTTTTAAGAGTTGTAGACATTTGTTTTACGATCTTTTATCTGTTCAATCTTCAATACCCATTACATGTTCCTCATTTTGGGGTTTTTTGTTTTGAAGTTTTTTATCTGTTCATTTGGTCCAAGATCACATTGAAAGCCACTTAAACACCGAATTTCTGTTTATTTTTAATACATCTCAATTATTTTTTTTTGATTATATGAAAAATCAATTTAATTTAAAACTTTAATAAACTTTTTATATTACCAGATTGTGACGATGCAGCTATACTGTGGGCATTACATGGATATTTCATTCCATATCAAAAAGTTGCAAGGAAGAGCAAGGAAGGAAAGAAAAGCTTAACACGATTTAGCATCAAGGACTCGCAAAATGCGTTCGTTTGGATCGGTACAACAATCCAAGAGATAGACGACCATATTGGATATCTTAATGGAAAGTCTGAGAATGTTCAACCCTTCATTATAGTAAATGGTAAATCAATAATGCAGTTTAACGATATTTTTTTGTATTTTGACGGGGTGAAATATGTATTTAAAAGCTTTTTAAGAGCTTTAGATATTTGTTTTAAAATCTTTTATCTTTTTAATCTGCAATACCCAGTAGCATGTTCCTCATTTTGGGGTTTTATAGAATCCACATATTTTAAAAAAAATAAAAAAGAAATTTGTACGAAAACTCACATCTTGCTTAACGAGATAAGATCAATAACAGAGTAAAAATATTGTATCTGTTCAATTTTCAATCCCATAAGCCCGTTCCTCATTTGGAGTTTAAGAAAAAAATAAAAAAGAAATGTTAAAAACCTAATGTCTTGCATAACAAGATAAAAACAATCCTACGCAATAATTTGACACAAAATAAAATATTAAAAAGAAACAAAAGTTTTTCTTTCAGTTCGGATTTCTCAATTTTCAGCATTAACTTTTAATTTTCAGCAGAGATATGATTTCAGTATGAGATGCAAGATAAGATAACTATTTGGTACTCTAACCAGGTTTGTTACTGGAAGTTTTATGCTTCCCTTAATTTTAACAATACTAATAATAAATTCTCTTTTGTAGGCTTCAGGTGAAACTAATGCTGAACCTATACGAGTGAGAAATTGCCGTAATTTCTGTCGTTATTACTCCATCTTTCTGTCATAAATTAAGTTTGTGACAATGAATGGCTCATTCGCAGAAATAGTGGCATTTTGTCAATCGTGTAAGAACAACATTATGCTTGATTTGTGTGACTGACAAAAAGCCATTATTTCTGCAGAAATAATGACATTTTGTGAGTCGTGTAAATCAGCAGAAAGCAGGCAGGCTTATTTCAATAAATCCGTTTGTTATTTTAATAAAAGGGTTTATTAATTTAACAAACCAAACTAATCATTTGGTTTAATAAATTAATAAATACCCGTTTATTGTCTTTACAAACGCATTTATTAACTTAATAAACAGGTTTATTGTATTTATAAACGAAAATAATAAACGGTTGCTTGTATTAATAAACACGTTAATTAAATCAATAAATGCCTGTTCATTGCCGCTACAAACGCATTTATTAATTTAATAAACAGGTTTATTGTATTTACAAACGAAAATAATAAATGGTTGCTTGTATTAATAAACACGTTAATTAAATCAATAAATTTCTGTTCATTGCCGCTACAAACGCATTTATTAATTTAATAAACAGGTTTATTGTATTTACAAACGAAAATAATAAACGGTTGCTTGTATTAATAAACACGTTAATTAAATCAATAAATGCCTGTTCATTGCCGCTACAAACGCATTTATTAACTTAATAAACAGGTTTATTGTATTTATAAATGAAAATAATAAACTGTTACTTGTATTAATAAACACGTTTATTAAATCAATAAATTCGTAATCATTGTCGCTACAAACGCAATTATTAATTTAATAAACAGGTTTATTGTATTTACAAACCCAAATAATAAACGGTTGCTAGTATTAATAAATACGTTAATTAAATCAATAAATTCCTGTTCATTGCCGCTACAAACGCATTTTTTAATTTAATAAAAAGGTATATTGTATTTACAAACGAAAATAATAAATGAATGTTGGTATCTATGAACAAGGTTATTATATCAACAAATAACTGTTTACTGTCGCTATAAACTCATTGCTTAATGCAATAGTTTTCGTTTATTGGAAATTGATAAAGCATTTATTATCCCAATTAATGCGTTTATTAAAAAAAATTATAAACGGAAATTAAAAACGGTTTATTGAATTAACAATCGTTTATAAAGTCTATAAACGGCAGTTTATTGTAATAACAAACGAAATTATTGGTTGAATTTTAAGAAACTATTTGTTGTCACAATAAATTTTTTGCTTGAATCCACGTACCTTTTTGGTTCAGTGTAGGTTACTGCAAAACCCTGGGCCTAGCACCCCTAGGATACACATATTGAGAAAGTAAGTTGAGGGCGGTCAACGAACATCTCATGCATATCCTAGTCTTTAGCCACCAGTTGGTGAGCAAGGAGAGACGCTCCTGTCTTTTGATCCCCTTACGGTTCACACGGGTGACGCCCCGGTCTTTAGCCACCAGTTGGTGAACAAGGAGAGACGCTCCTGTCTTTTGATCCCCTTGCGGTTCACACGGGTGACGCCCCGGTCTTTGTTCCGAAGAACTCTGGACGACGGTCCACTTCACGCTATTAACGCAGGACGCCAGGTACAAGTACCCGGAACCCCCAAGTCTCTGACACCTCTTGCACATCTAACACTTCTTGACACACGTCCTTGTCTTTTTGAAGAACTCCAGCCGAGCCTAGACCAGCCGAAGAACTTCGCCCCATCAAATGTATCCAACCAATCATCATCCATGCACTAACCACCGGAACCACCATCGAAATCACTTACCACACGATGGCTTGGGAATTACGCATGGTACACCCTGGAGACATGCCACCAAGCCTCATGTATATAGTAAGCAACCTTCGACAGCATTCCAGCAGCAGCACACTTCAAACAACCAATGAGACACATCGGACACTCTCTGACACCTCTTGACTAATATGACACACGTCACACCAGACTTAGTCCCAGACCCCGGATGAGACCTAGGATCCCCAACTGTATGCCCAGTCGAAAATCCACAGTCCCATCCATAACACTACCATCAAGATCAAATCAAAAGGTTCTCATTGGTTTTTGTGCCCCAAAGAGAACCATGCCAATTTTACTCGACGCACGCACCCATTTTTATGGTAAGACTTTCAGACCCCTGGCTGTCGCTGCAACCAGAGACCCTACGGTCCCACCATACTTATCCAATCAAGATCAGCTACTACGAGATGCATTAGGTTTCCGGCTAGGCATATCACCGGAATCCTAACCATCTCATATCGTCTCCAACCCTGACTGTCCCTATCTCCCTGACTCCTGGGTTTTCTTAGTTGCCTAATACCTCCTGCTTATGCTCAACAGCAGGAGGATAGACTTAAGCCCCCCCACCACGACAAGGTGAAACCCGTCGGGGGGGTGAAGTGCGATCAAGTGCTTTATTTGCAATTTTTCTTCTATTTCGTTCGACACAAATTCATCACGGAACAAATTGCGCCAATGTATTTGTGTATTATTATTCCTTCCGATAGGATACGAGTACCTCTTAGGAAATTTGAACCTCCGACAAAGTCGGATAAAGCGACCGCCGCCGGCTATAGCGACCAGTTTTGCTTGGTCCCTTGGTGGTCGTTATAAGCTGCGTCGACTGTAGTTCTGTTTTAGTATAATTTCTAATAAGATAATTAGTTCGTCGATTTGTTGTTTGTTGATTGTTGCTGTGGTGGTGAGATTATTTTTAAGTATTTGTATACTCGTAATTTCATCTATAGGTATGTTAGTATACATATTAGAGACGTCGAATGAAATCAGTTTATGGATTGTTGTTATATTGATATTTTTTAGTTTTTCTATTAGATGCATGCTTTTTTTTTTTTTTTTTTTTATAATTAACGCGCACTTAAGGGATTATGACTACCCTTTAAATGTTGGTTGAACACAGTGCGAGCATTTAGGAAACAGTGGGAGGATTGAGTAGGAGAAACCGATGTACATTCGTCTTAAATTTCTGGACATTGAAATGGGGAGGAAAAACAGAGTCGGTTA
The DNA here is from genome assembly GCA_911387755.1 of Chrysotoxum bicinctum. Lineage (NCBI taxonomy): Eukaryota > Metazoa > Arthropoda > Insecta > Diptera > Syrphidae > Chrysotoxum > Chrysotoxum bicinctum. The sequence continues at coordinate 164,106,186 of OU426987.1, forward strand.
AGGAATTCCACATTCGAGTCGTACGGCAAAAGAAAGAATCTCTGTACTTAACTGTACGTCCAAAGTTTGGCTCAAGGGTATAATGATGAGCATTCCCTGCGGCACGAGTATTACGGTGAAATTTTTTTAGGGGGGGAATGCAACTCGCTATTTCGATAGAACATTGTTTATAGAAATAACGATAAAACAGTGATAGACAAGAGACATTTCGACGATGTTCTAACGAAACAATTGCTTCGGAAATTACTCTGTCACCTATCAGCCTTAAAGCTCTATTCTGGATTCTGTCTAGTAATTGTAAAGATGTTTTAGAAGCACCAGCCCAAATATGAGAATTGTATTCTAGTTTGGGACGTATATAAGCCTTATAAATTGTGGCCAGATCAGAGGGGGAGAAAAAGTTTTTACATCGTCTTAGGAAACCTAAGCATTTGGCCGCATTTTTAGCAATATCCAATATGTGGTCATTCCACGAAAGGTGGTCAGTAATACACATACCAAGAATTGATAGCTTTTCAGTTTCTATGATGCAAGCTCCATCCATGAATAGGGGCATAGGGCGAATATTCCGCTTTAATGACAAAAAACAGCTCTGAGTTTTAGAAGCATTAAATTCAACACGATTTTTAATACCCCATTTAACGATGCTATTTAGATCGGAATTTAAAGAGCTCAACATATATTGCCGTTGCAATTCAACATTCAAAGAACAAGGAATTGAATCAGGAAATGAATATGAAAAGCTGAGGGTGCTGTTATCAGCAAAACAGTTAAGTGGATTAGTAGTTTTGGTAAAAAGATCATTTATGAAAATGAGAAAAAGAGTCGGTGACAAAACAGAGCCTTGAGGGACACCAGCATTTATTTTACGAACTTCAGACTTGAAACCATCCAAGACGACTTGAATTGAACGGTCAGAAAGGTAATTACTAATCCAACGAATAAGAGATACATCGATACCAAACGCACCCATTTTTGATAAAAGAGCAGGATACCAGACTCTATCGAATGCCTTAGAAATATCAAGCGCAATGATCTTACTTTCCCCAAAAAGATGTAAGGATTGGTTCCAATTTTCAGTGAGATATGCCATCAAATCACCAGTGGATCTATTACTGCGAAAACCATATTGGCGGTCATTAAAAAGATTATGTTCTTCAAGATATATCTTAAGCTGCCGATTGATCAGTGTTTCCATGACCTTAGACAAAAGGGACGTCAGTGCGATTGGCCGATAATTAGAAGGTGAAAAAGATGCGCCTTTTTTGGGGACTGGTTGGACGAACGCTGTTTTCCAACTCTTTGGAAAGTACCCTGTAGAATAGGAAAGATAAAAAAGTTTGCGCAGTGGTTTTGCCAATGAGGAAGAACATTTCTTCAGAACGATGGGTGATATACCATCCGGGCCAGCAGATTTGTGAATATCGAGATCTTTTAATATTCTAGCGACTGCTCGGGTGCGAAAATAAATTTTGCTCATTGAAAAGTTTACATTTTCAAGAACCGGTGGACTCATGTCGCTATCGGGCAGTGAAGAATTTCTTGCAAATAGTTCTACAAACAAATTAGCCTTATCTATGGAACTAACAACAGGATTATCATTGTAGATGAGCGTGGGAACCGACGAAGAGGTGGAGTTTTTGATTTTCTTTACGAATGACCAAAAGTTTCTACTGCCTTTAGGGCACTGGATTATTTTTTGTCTTAATTTTTGTTCGTGAAAGAATTTGGTTCTTTTGATCCAAGCGTTACAAGCATTCCTTGCTCTCTTAAACTTAATGTGGTTTTCCTCAGAAGGGTTGGCTTTGTATGTTTGGAAGCACAACTCTCTTACCCTAATCACTTCTTTACAGCTACCGTCAACCCAAGAGTTTTCTTTTGGCTTTAAACTTTTTGATCTGTGAGGAACAAACATTTTCAAACCATTTGTGATTATGTTTGTTATCATATCAGCACACGCATCCACGTTCCTATCGAGAAAGCTTATCGACCAGTTAAAGTTTCGGAAAAAGTTGTTGAGACCATCCCAATCGGCTTTCTCGTATTGCCATACGACTCTTTTGGGAATTTTTTCTTTAACTACGGCGTTGGAGCATGGAAAAACAGCTGTTTTGTATGCTATTATTATATGTTAAGTTTATTGTATTTTTTATGATTATTTGTAATTTTGTTGCTACTTTATAACATGGTGCGGTGGTGTAATTAATAAGAGGTCGAATAGCTGTTTCTTTTTTATGTATTTTAGGGAGACCTGTGAATTGTGGCGCTGCACAGAGGAGTATTCGTGCTCAAAATCCCGACAAAAGTCACAGATAAATATTTTGAGTAATAACACTCAATTTGTATTGTTTACTTACCTTACTAATTGGCCTAACATATACCGGTTTTAAAAAAGATTTTAGACCCCCTGCACCTAGCAGGTAGATGAATATAAACATCATAACACAAAAGCCATTTTTTCAGTGGATACTGAAGGTGAGGGTATCTACTTAATTATATAAACAAAATATTTAAGTTTTTTTAAGGTTAGGTTTCTTTTCAAAATTAAAATTATTTATACTAAAATGTTATTATTTTTTATTGAAATTTTAGAAAAAAAGTTTTTTTTGTAATAGTGTCGGGCGTGGTCGGGCAAACATTTTTTTTGTACAGTTAACTATACACCTTTGTTGTTGTATACAAGAAAAAAAAAATGTCGCCCATCTTCACACATTTTTACTTGCGATATAGGTACTATAGGGCAAGTTCTGCATTTGGAAAAAAAATCGAACTCGAGATTTTGATCAAAGTTGACATTACGATGATAGCGAAGACGAAAAAAGTGGGTCCGACAATTCCGTCTGTCTGTCTGTATGTCTGTATGTCTGTACCTCGAACTACAGCCTAAACTCCCGAAGGTATTTCCTTCAAACTCGGTAGTTAAGGGTCTTCGGTGATTCCCTAGAGGAGAAATTGAAATTTTTTTTTTAGCTCCAAAACTAAGGGTACCCCCCATACACCCGTAATGCAAAATCTTATTTATCTCGAAAACGGTTTTAACGATTTTGATAAAAAAAATTAAGTGTGATATTATGGACATGGACTATATTTTGGTGAAAAAAAAATTTGGGGGGAAATGTTATTAGGGGTACCTGTCATAGAACGGTTTTTTTGATTTTCGAATTTCTCACCAACGGCTCTAACGATTTTAACCAACATTTTTATGCCGGAGTTGCTTTGCATTTGAAAAAATATAAACTAAAAATTTTTTCGAAAAAATAGTTTTTAGATTTTTAAAAAAATAATACAATTTTTTTTTTGAAAATTCAATATCTTGAAAACCGATTGAATTTTTAAATTACGTTTTAAAATGTATTTTATTAAATACTAATAATTTGCGTATCAATTTTTTTTATAAAAATTTTAAGTAAAATTTAGTACACAAAAAACATGTTTCAGTGTGTCTGTATGTCTGTACCTCTCACTACAGCCTAAACCATTGGACCTATTTCTTTCAATCTCGGTAGTTAAGGTTTTTCGGTGATTCCCTAGAGGAGAAATTGAAATTTTTTTTTTAGCTCCAAAACTAACGGTACCCCCCATACACCCGTAATGCAAAATCTTATTTATCTCGAAAACGGCTCTAACGATTTTGATAAAAAAAATTAAGTGTGATATTATGGACATGGACTACATTTTGGTCAAAAAAAATTTTGGGGCAAAATGTTATTAGGGGTACCTGCCATAGACCCTTTTTTTTAATTTTCGACTTTCTCATTAACGGCTCTAAGGATTTTATCCAAAAATTTTTAGCAGGAGTCCCCTTAAGTTTAAAATAATATTGTATATAAAAATATTCGAAAAAATATTTATTGGGTTTAAAAAAAAAAAAAAAAAATTAAATCAATATCTTCAAAACCTATGCACGATTATTTTTTGAAATTATTTCCTACAACCAATATTATTAAATACTTAAAATTCGTATCCCACATTTTTTTCTTGAAAAATTTTAGAGAAATTTCTTATATAAAAAAATTATTTAATAATAAAACGATTTTTTAAGGTTTATTTGCATAAATTCATACTTTTCCGGAAACTAGACGGCAATTTTATGCAGTTGAACATTATTATCTCATTAAATCCATGTTTTATATTTATAAAATGTATCTTAAATTCCAAAGTACTTTTAAATAAGAGCAAGTTCGTGCGATCCAGTCGTGCATTTTATTTTTTAAGAGAGTTTAAAAAGGCTGCTTCAACAAGAGGTTTCATTTTGATTTTTGATATGTCAAAAAATAACTGTTATGTAGGAAATGTTATGATATTTAAATTTTTATTCAAAATACAGGCTATGCAAATAGAGTAAAGTCGGGTAATATTGATCACCAATCATATTTTTGTTAATAAAACACAAACGGTGTAAGTAACAAAATGTATCAGTTAATTCTGATTAAAGAAGTGGCAACAAAAAAATAAATTGACTTTATAAAAAAATAACAAAAAACAAAAGGTTAAGTAACTCTAAAACGTAACAAAAAAAAGTGGAGAGTAATATGGACCACCTGGTCTTCAATCCATTGACGGCTGTTTATCCTGTTTAGACTCTGACATTTATACCTTGCCAAACAATTCACATATATCCAAATCATCAATGGTCGATCATTCATCCTTATCCAGACCCGAAACTTCTTAAATTGAAGTGTCGGGTAATGTGGACCACTAGTCCATATACTCCTTTCCTCCCGTAATTCATATTACCCGCAACATAGTGTTTGGAAAAAAGGCAATTTTACTACAAAGTGAGAAACTTTACAATAGTTTTATACATAAAAACCTTAAAACGAATATTCACTTCTTATATTAAAAAAATAAAAGGAGAACAAACTATATTTTTAACTATAGAAAAAAGGAGAAACACATACAAAAAAAAAAAACAATAATCAATGCCTTGGATTTTGTTTTAATCCGAACAACTTCGTGACGCGCTACTCCTGACTACTTAAACTACCTATATACTGAGTTAAGTTTAATCCAATCGCAACCAATCGTCACCTCGATTGCATTTGTGTAAGGCGAGAAAAGCTGGTGGTCCATATTAGCCGAGTGGTCCACATTATTATTTGTGCTATTCATCAACCTCTCATAAGTTTTTTTCGAAGTTCGAAAATGAGAGCCTCTCTCTCTCTCAACCAGGAATGTTCAAACTGTAAATTCAAACAAGATTGACAGCCGAGAGACCGAGAAGTCAAATGTGAGATATAAAGCTGCTTTAAGACTTTCGGTGTTGTGCTCTGTGTACATTTTTCGTTGTTGGTCGTACGCGGAACAACGAGAATCTAATATATTCAGGCCCATGCTGGGCTCTACAAATTGATCGGCGACCTGGGAAAAGAGTCGATCGTCGCGAAGCTTGCCATCGACAAAATTCGCGGAGAAGAGCCGTCAATCACAAGGGCAATGAAACGGAATGAAAAATTGCAGGTAGTTTTGAGGAGGAGACCACAGACATGCAAAGGGGAATTCTTGTCTTGCATTGCCCGAAATTCGATTATCGCTTAAGATCAGAAGCAAAATGATTGATTGAACTGTCAAAATAGTTAATCTCAGGACGACAAAAAATGAAAAAGAGATAGTTTCAGGCATTTTAATAATAGACAGGGTGATGTAGTAACAGTTTTCTTGGGCAACAGAAATTTTGGCGGCTTTCCCTAGATCACAAATCTGCAAGTTTTAATTCTCTAAGATGAATAGTTTAGCCAAAAATCACGTTAGAAGATGTCAACTTTAAGGGGTCTACGTAGCTGCGTTTAGCCGCAAATCGCGTTTAAAGATAAAAATTTGTTTTTCGTTTCATGCGATACGTGGATTGAAAGGTGGCTCTCCCTAGATCACGAATATGCAATTTTTAATCCTCTAAGATGCCTAGCTTAGCCAGAAATCATGTTAAAAGATGTCAACTTTGAGGGGTCTACGAAGCTCCGTTTAGCCGCAAATCGCCTGTAGCAACAGTTTTCTTGGGCAACAGTACCTTGCAAGCACCAATCGAATGACATCTGTTGCAGAGGCCAAGCACTATTATGATGATGAACACCATCATCGCCACCTGAGTAGCGTAGGTTGCAACCAAAAAGAGCCTGCGCGCATAAGCCAACCCTTTGGTATACAGAGCATGTGATCATCACCACCTGATGAACGGTGGTTGCGACCGAAAAATACGAATTGCTTCGCATGGAATTTATCGCAGTACAGAGCAAGAGCTTCAACAACAACACACTACCGGACCCAGAGCAAGGCATCACTTAAAAAATAAATTATAAATCTTTGAGCGTAATCCTTTTTCTTCATTAAAAATTCTGAGCTTTCCGAACATTCCGCAATAAAAAAATAATACAAATTAAATTCAGAAATTAAATTCCAATAGTTTTTTTTTTTTTTTTTTTTAAAGACACTCGGTAAGAATCGGTACCGAGTAGTGTGGGACTCTTACCGCACTAAAACCACCGATGAATCAGGACCAATCTATGAAAGATCGACAAATGATTTTTATTTCTTAATTTTTAAATCGCATTAGGGGAAGTTTAAGGTAATAACACTTTCCCATAGCTTTTAGACCATCAGCTCATGAGGCTTGGTTCTTCTTAATCTCCGAACATAGGTAGGTAGGTAGAGATGGTAGTCGCTAGCCCTGGGCCCGCGAATCAATTAGCGCTGGGGTGCGCCGTTTTGATACCATTTACTCGTGTCAGCCTAATAAGGATTTAGTACGGAAGAATATGGCTTTTATATACTTTAGCGGAGCATTGCTAAAACCATTTTGTCGCATTCAGAAAGATAATCAGATCTTTGATTTTCTTCTCCGAAAGTTCGCTGGGGTCATTGAGGAAGGCCTTCCCAAAGGAAGTCATCCTGTAATTTGCTAAGGCGGGAAGAAGAAGATTCTTCGAGAAGCCGCCTGGCTATCTGAGCAGATAACTATATTTCTGAATTGGTTTTGGTTAGGTTGGAGCAACTTCCATGCCTGCTTGATTGCTAGTATTTCAGCTTGAAATACACTCGCAGTCTGGTAGTCTGAAGGACTTGGAAATCTCCGAACATTGTCTCGTACATTTAATACGGTCTCCATTTCGGAGTTAAAATTCCGACAGTGACAATTTAAAAAAAAGACAGTTTGTTTCGAATGTTTTCGAAAAAGTTTTCGAAGAGAGCACTCGTAACTTATGAGTGATCGGGAGCACTCATAACTTTTACGAGCGCTCATAAATACTCAATATTATTGCTTGGTGAATGGATTTGTGAGCCTCTTAAGTTATGAGCGTTCGGTGAATACCGCCCTAGTTGTTTTGATTTGGAGAGTGTAAATAAGGAAGAACTACTAAAAAGAGTAATAAGTTTTATTTAACGAACCTAGTAAAAACATTACAGTATATAATACCACAATGTGTGAAAATATTGAAAATTTGCAACTATGCGAAACGTAATGGAAAATTTACTGAAAAGAATTACCACCTGTTAGAGATTCTGAGGCAGCCATATTGGACATATTTTTTTTTATAACTAGAGTAAAGTCGGGTAATGTGGACCACTCGGCTAATATGGACCACCAGCTTTTCTCGCCTTACACAAATGCAATCGAGGAGACGATTGGTTGCGATTGGATTAAACTACCTATATACTGAGTTAAGTTTAATCCAATCGCAACCAATCGTCTCCTCGATTGCATTTGTGTAAGACGAGAAAAGCTGGTGGTCCATATTAGCCGAGTGGTCCACATTACCCGACTTTACTCTAGTTATAAAAAAAAATATGTCCAATATGGCTGCCTCAGAATACAGGTGGTAATTCTTTTCAGTAAATTTTCCATTACGTTTCGCATAGTTGCAAATTTTCAATATTTTCACACATTGTGGTATTATATACTGTAATGTTTTTACTAGGTTCGTTAAATAAAACTTATTACTCTTTTTAGTAGTTCTTCCTTATTTACACTCTCCAAATCAAAACAACTAGGGCGGTATTCACCGAACGCTCATAACTTAAGAGGCTCACAAATCCATTCACCAAGCAATAATATTGAGTATTTATGAGCGCTCGTAAAAGTTATGAGTGCTCCCGATCACTCATAAGTTACGAGTGCTCTCTTCGAAAACTTTTTCGAAAACATTCGAAACAAACTGTCTTTTTTTTAAATTGTCACTGTCGGAATTTTAACTCCGAAATGGAGACCGTATTAAATGTACGAGACAATGTTCGGAGATTTCCAAGTCCTTCAGACTACCAGACTGCGAGTGTATTTCAAGCTGAAATACTAGCAATCAAGCAGGCATGCAAGTTGCTCCAACCTAACCAAAACCAATTCAGAAATATAGCTATCTGCTCAGATAGCCAGGCGGCTTCTCGAAGAATCTTCTTCTTCCCGCCTTAGCAAATTACAGGATGACTTCCTTTGGGAAAGCCTTCCTCAATGACCCCAGCGAACTTTCGGAGAAGAAAATCAAAGATCTGATTATCTTTCTGAATGCGACAAAATGGTTTTAGCAATGCTCCGCTAAAGTATATAAAAGCCATATTCTTCCGTACTAAATCCTTATTAGGCTGACACGAGTAAATGGTATCAAAACGGCGCACCCCAGCGCTAATTGATTCGCGGGCCCAGGGCTAGCGACTACCATCTCTACCTACCTACCTATGTTCGGAGATTAAGAAGAACCAAGCCTCATGAGCTGATGGTCTAAAAGCTATGGGAAAGTGTTATTACCTTAAACTTCCCCTAATGCGATTTAAAAATTAAGAAATAAAAATCATTTGTCGATCTTTCATAGATTGGTCCTGATTCATCGGTGGTTTTAGTGCGGTAAGAGTCCCACACTACTCGGTACCGATTCTTACCGAGTGTCTTTAAAAAAAAAAAAAAAAAAAAAACTATTGGAATTTGATTTCTGAATTTAATTTGTATTATTTTTTTATTGCGGAATGTTCGGAAAGCTCAGAATTTTTAATGAAGAAAAAGGATTACGCTCAAAGATTTATAATTTATTTTTTAAGTGATGCCTTGCTCTGGGTCCGGTAGTGTGTTGTTGTTGAAGCTCTTGCTCTGTACTGCGATAAATTCCATGCGAAGCAATTCGTATTTTTCGGTCGCAACCACCGTTCATCAGGTGGTGATGATCACATGCTCTGTATACCAAAGGGTTGGCTTATGCGCGCAGGCTCTTTTTGGTTGCAACCTACGCTACTCAGGTGGCGATGATGGTGTTCATCATCATAATAGTGCTTGGCCTCTGCAACAGATGTCATTCGATTGGTGCTTGCAAGGTACTGTTGCCCAAGAAAACTGTTGCTACAGGCGATTTGCGGCTAAACGGAGCTTCGTAGACCCCTCAAAGTTGACATCTTCTAACATGATTTCTGGCTAAGCTAGGCATCTTAGAGGATTAAAAATTGCATATTCGTGATCTAGGGAGAGCCACCTTTCAATCCACGTATCGCATGAAACGAAAAACAAATTTTTATCTTTAAACGCGATTTGCGGCTAAACGCAGCTACGTAGACCCCTTAAAGTTGACATCTTCTAACGTGATTTTTGGCTAAACTATTCATCTTAGAGAATTAAAACTTGCAGATTTGTGATCTAGGGAAAGCCGCCAAAATTTCTGTTGCCCAAGAAAACTGTTACTACATCACCCTGTCTATTATTAAAATGCCTGAAACTATCTCTTTTTCATTTTTTGTCGTCCTGAGATTAACTATTTTGACAGTTCAATCAATCATTTTGCTTCTGATCTTAAGCGATAATCGAATTTTGGGCAATGCAAGACAAGAATTCCCCTTTGCATGTCTGTGGTCTCCTCCTCAAAACTACCTGCAATTTTTCATTCCGTTTCATTGCCCTTGTGATTGACGGCTCTTCTCCGCGAATTTTGTCGATGGCAAGCTTCGCGACGATCGACTCTTTTCCCAGGTCGCCGATCAATTTGTAGAGCCCAGCATGGGCCTGAATATATTAGATTCTCGTTGTTCCGCGTACGACCAACAACGAAAAATGTACACAGAGCACAACACCGAAAGTCTTAAAGCAGCTTTATATCTCACATTTGACTTCTCGGGCTCTCGGCTGTCAATCTTGTTTGAATTTACAGTTTGAACATTCCTGGTTGAGAGAGAGAGGCTCTCATTTTCGAACTTCGAAAAAAACTTATGAGAGGTTGATGAATAGCACAAATAATTTCCAATTTATGAGCCTCTTAAACTTAAGAGCCATTTATGAGCCTTCGGTGAATACCGCCCTTAATCTCAATCTATAATCAACACAAATACTTTTATTCAAATTTAAATCACACTTGTTTAAAAACACTTTCCACAATCCAATAAGCAAAGCTTTTGCAGACTTTCATAATCAAAAATCAACTGTGTCCCGCTCACCGTGAACACTCCCTTATATGGTATACTCGAATTCGTTGTTCTCAAAACCAATTCGCGAAGGTTCTCGTCTTAGAATGTTCTAGATGGTTGGCACAAGGGGAAATACATATGACATTGGAAAAGAGCTTTCTGTTCCTTCCGTAAAATAGTTATGCTATTTTCCAACAGATGGCGCTGTATAAAGCTCTGCGTCGGTGTTGTGTGTAACATTGCCCCCTTCTTAAGATTGTTCTTCCCGAACGATTCTATCTCCAGCTTCGCCACTGTATCGGTACAGTCGATCGCTATGCACAACTTCAAACTTTCTTCTTGACCCTCTTTGAATCCGGTAGACGATTGATTTTCGTGACGACAGTATAAGGGCCTTCCCAGTTTTGTTGAAGTTTCGGCGGCAATTCCTTTTGACGATGTGTGTTATACAGCCATACACGATCTCCTACTTGGAATCCTGCCGTGTTTGCTCTTGTGTCGTACCTTGTATTTATGCGATCGCTGTAAGCGCTCATTCTAGTCCTGGTTCTTTCGTGGATGTCGATTAGCCTCTCTTTTAGGTCACTCACGTAATTCCCTGTTTCCTGAGGCTCTTGTGATGGGTGTCCAAACCTTCCAAACAGGATTTCAGATGGTGTTTGTCCTGTTGAGCTATGTATTGCACTTCGATAGGCCATCAAAAATAGTGATGTGTGCCGGCCTATCCCAGTTTCTTTGGTAGTCGCCTACGACTTTAGTGAGGTGCTCTTTTTTTTTTTTTTTATAATCTACCCGCGCTCAAGGGATTATGATTACCCTTTAAATGTTTCAACACAGCGCGGGCGTGAAGTTAATGAAGAGAAAGAAGGATAGGAAAGATGTGTGGCACGATGTTCTGAGACTGTTGGTGGTTGTCTCAGATATTTGTATCGCCAGGGGTGGCGGCTGAGCTAAAGCGGAGAAATGGCATGTCTTATTTCTATGTTTCTTATAATTCACATTATTTTATTCGTGTTCATCCTTGTTGGGCATACTAGTTTAACTCAATTACATGTTGTTAGTGTTATGCCTGAACAACATGTAATGAGTAAACCAGCAACCCATTGATGACAATTTTTCGAATGTTTTTAATGGAATTAAAGCGACATAGACGACGGCAGGGATCGAACCTGTCATCATGAGGTTGACAGGGGAGCACACATCCATCGCGCCACGGCCACCCCCAAAGGTCTTCTTGAACCTTTCGACCATCAGATTGCGGGTGAAGTGGTGTGGTTCTCGTTTTCTTAATGCCAAGGAACGCGCAGACCTCTTGGAATATGTTCGACTCAAAGTTCCTTCCTTGGTGAGAATGGAGCCTGCTTACCCAGTTAGACACAATCTGGTCGGCCGAGGTCTTGGGTTCTTGGATTGGGATAGCGTATGCCTCAGGCCATTTGCTGAAGTAATCCATTACCACCAGAATGTATTTGTTTCCTGCATTCGTTTCCGGAAATGGACCAACTACATCAACAGCAATCCTTTCAAACGGTGAGCCAACATTATATTGCATCATTTTTATGGAGTTTTCTACCATGTCCTTTGGTTGCAGCACAAGCGTCACAACTCACAATTTTAGCACCACTTTTCAACGTCGTCTCTTACATGCAACCAGTAGAATCGTTGTCTCACTTTTTCTAATGTCTTGTTGACTCCCAAATGACCTCCTGAAGGTCCATCATGCATCTCTCGAAGCACCTCTTTGATTTTCGATTGAGGTAACACAAGCTGCATCACATAGGATTTACCATCAGCGGATTCCCATTTTCGCCGAAGAACACCTTCTCGCACATGAAGTTCGCAGAGTGTTGATGGATTCCTTTTCTTCTTGTTGCCTGCAATGCTCGCAGTCTGGGTTCTTGAAGTTCAACAACCAGTTGAGAGCACCATGATTGGTTCGTAGAAGAAAATTCTGTCCATAGATGTATTTGTGGAAGTGTTTCGTTGCCAAGATGAGTGCCAAGAGTTCACTTCTGGTCACACAGAACTGAACCTTCGTTTTACGTGGATTCCTACCAGTTAAAGGTTTTACCCCACGGGTGGCCTACCACAATTGGAGCCAGATTTATTCCTAGCCATTAACTTCTCCGTAGCAAGCTACTTCGGTAACAAAGTTGTGATGTCCAGTGGTCCTAGTCAAAAAGAAGGACGAAAGTACATGGTTTTGTGTTGAATACTGAAGGTTGAATGACGTAACGAAGAAAGACAGCTACCCCCTGCCAAGAATCAGTGACACCTTAGACGCGATGGAAGGAGGATACTGGTTTTCAACACTGGACTTGAAAAGCGGATATTGGCAATTGAAATTCATCCTGAAGATCGAGAAAAGACAGCGTTCTCCACAGGTAATAGGCTCTGGCAGTTCAAGGTGATGCCGTTGGTTCTTGGAACGCTCCGGCAACATTTGAGCGTTTGATGGAGTGCGTCCTTCAAGGCCTGACGTGGAAAACTTGCCCTTGTGTACTTGGATGATGTTATCGCTTATGGAAAAACATACGACCAACACTATAAAAACCTAAAGGGTGTGTTCCAGAAACTTCGAGAGGCTAACTTTAAACTGAACCCAGAAAAATGTGCACTATTCAAGACTGAAGTGAAGTATTTGGGACATATCATCTCGTCCCAAGGAGTCAAGACTGATCCTGAAAAAGTTGACACCGTCAAAAATTGGCCAACACCACAGGACAAACATAAACTATGAAGTTTTCTTGGTCTTGCTACTTATTACAAACGTTTGGTTAATAACTTTGCCGGAATTGCGAAGAGTTTGCATCAGCTTACGGAAAAGAACAAGCAGTTTAGATGGTCAGGTGAGTGTGAAAAAGCCTTCCAAGAACTGAAATACCCTCTATGCAATGCTCTGGTGCTGATCTATCCGACTCCAAGCAAGTCTTTTATCATCGATGCTGATGCAAGCAACGTGGGAGTCGGCGGTGTTCTGTCACAAGTGCAAAATGGCGAAGAAAAGGTTGTCGCCAATTTTAGCAAAGTACTCTCGAAGACTGAGAGGAACTACTGTGTGACCAGAACCCCCTCGACGGGTTTCACCTTGTCGTGGTGGGGGGGCTTACGCCTATCCTCCTGCTGTGAAGCATCAGCAGGTGGAATAGGTAACTAAGAAAACCCAACAGGGAGTTCAGGGACAGTCAGGATCGAGACGATATGGGATGGTTAGGTTTCTGGTGACATGCCTAAGCCGGAAATTTAATGCATCCCGTAGTATTGATCTTGGTTGGTAAGGTAGGGTGGGACCGTAGGGTCTCTGGCTGCTTAGGCGGCTGGGGGTCTGAAAGTCCTACCAAAATAGGGTGTGTGTGTCGGGAGTTAGTTGGATGGTTCTTTTGGTTCTTTGAGCCAAGGGAACCTAATTAATGATCTTGATGGTAGTACGGGTGGGACTGTGGATTCTTGACTGGGCATGCAGTTGGGGATTCTAGGTCTCACCTTGGCAGTTAGACTAGTAGCGTGAGCGAAAGTTTTTCTGGAGGATTTTGAGAGTAAAAGGATGTCTTGGGTTTCAAGGATGTCTAGAGGTATCAGAAGTGGCAGATGTGGCAGCAATGTCATATCTGTCTTAGTATGCAAGAGGTGTCAGAAGGGACTGGCATGTCTGACTGCTGGACTACAACTGTTGAAGGTTGCTCACTATATACATGAGGCTTGGTGGCATGTCTCCCGTGTGTACCATGCGTAATTCCCAAGCGATCGTGTGGTGAGTGATTTTTGATGGTGGGTCTGGTGGTTGGATGTGTCAGAGAGGTCTTGCATGTTTGATTGCTGGACTGCTGTTGAAGGTTGCTTACTATATACATGAGGCTTGGTGGCATGTCTCCCGTGTGTACCATGCGTAATTCCCAAGCGATCGTGTGGTAAGTGACTTTTGATGGTGGATCTGGTGGTTGGATATGACGGATGTGGGAAGTACTTCGGCTGACCAAGCACGGTCGGAGTTCTTCAAAGGTTTTAAACGGTTTTAAATGGTTTAAAAGGTATCAAGAGGTGTCAGAAAGGGTTTGGGGTTCCGGGTACTTGTACCTGGCGTCCTACGTTAATAGCGTGAAGTGGAGCGTCATCCAGAGTTCTTCGGAACAAAGACCGGGGCGTCACCCGTGTGAACCGTAAAAGGGGATCAAAAGACAGGAGCGTCTCTCCTTGCTCACCAACTGGTGGCTAAAGACCGGGGCGTCACCCGTGTGAACCGTAAAAGGGGAACTAAAGACTAGGATGTGCATGAGTTGTTCGTTGACCGCCCTCAACTTACTTCTCAATATGTGTATCCTAGGGTTGCTAGGCCCAGGATTTTGCAGTAACCTATCTGGAAGTGACTGATTCATATCCATAACCCCTAGGTTGAGTAGGAATTAGGCTTTGTCCTCTTTTCCGCAGTCGCCTAGGGGGGATTTGATGACGTGGCGAGGCTCCATCGGTGGCCTTATACTGGTACCACGGGTGATAGTGCCCGGGATTTTGAGGGCAATAGTGCACATCTTCGGGTGTGTCAGTTCTCTTTTTCCTGCTATCTTGAGGTCGGCCCCCTAGTGGGAGATCGTGGTGGCGTGGTTTACTCCAAATGCGGAAACGAATGGGACTCAGGATTCTATTGTTGGGTTCAAGAGGCGTTGGTAGGTCTCGTCTTAAAACAAGAGATGTGCATATGCTGCAACATAGGTGACGCCCAAGGACTCTTGGAGTTCTCAATCAAACCATCCTTCTTCATGGTGGTAATCATTTCGTCAGCTTCACCTTGTTTGGCCAGTGGTAGACGTTTGGCGGGCTGACGAATGGGTCTTGCAACTCTTGTGTTTATTCGATGCTGCACCATTTGTTTCCTTCCATATTTCCCGTTTGGTGAAGCGAAAATGTCGGCATACTCATTCAGAAGGCTTTCTGCCGTTTTAACCTGAAGTTGGTCTAGGTTAGATGAATTGAGTATATTTGCCTTCTTCCCAATGATGACATTTTGGGAAGAACAATCTGGGCCTGGTTTCACCATTAAGTATCGATGGCGTCCACACTCACCTTCTAATTTTGTCCAAACAAATATTTCAGAAGAAGCAGGAATAATCACGTCTTCTTTGATGGCAGTCCTTAGAATTGTTTTTCCTTCGTGCGCATAGATCATTGGAATCTCTGTATTCCGGTATTTGAGTACCTGGTGGCTAATATTTAAAACTACTCGATGTTCTTTCATGAAGTCCATTCCGATGATGCACTCGTCACATACATATATCTGCCACCAAAAATTTGTGTGAGAATTCTATCTGCAATTCGAATTCCAAGACGGACTTCATCATAAACCCTAGCTGCTTCTCCTGTGGCAGTTCTCAGACGGTAGCTATTGGTGTTGTGTAGCCAATTCGGGTGCACTACATAGGTCTTGACGCACAATAGAGGCTGTGGCACCGGTGTTGATGGTGACCACACGTTTGTTGCCATTTACAGTTGCCTCGATAATCAGACTTTTATTGTCTCGTTTAGTCTGAGAAACCTGGAAGGTGTTTCTGGGGCCATCGAAACCAGCTTCTGCTCCTCGAAGTTGGTTCTTACTCGTTTCTCTATTGGGAAACTATTCGGGAAGTAACACTGGTGCTATTGTTACCTTGTTCTTTGTTTGAAACTCCGTGTCCACAATGTTGACAAGCTCTTCTTGGTGGTAATCGACATTGACGCAGTAAATATCCAATCTTGCTGTTATTTCAGCACTTTGCAGGTCGTTTCGTTGGTTCTTTTGGACATCAGTTTTTCGGCATGAGCATTCTTCGAAGATGGCTTCTCTAAGTCGATGTACTCCGTGAGAAGCTTGCTCAGCTGCTTCCATTGTTAGGGCAAACGCTAATGTTACTGAAAGCGTTCATTTTCCAGCAGTTCGTATGGCCCTTTGAAGATGTTGTCGGAAATGCTTCAACTGCAAACTGGTTACGGATTTCTTCTCCAACATCTCGATATGCAAGATGAACAAGCCTTTCAATGTCCGCATGGAGCTGTTGTAGAGGTTCGCCCCTCTTCTGAACTTTGGAATAGAGTCGTACTTTGAAGACTTCTTTCATATGGCTATTGCCAAAGCGTTTGCCTATAGCCTCAACCAAGAAATTAAAGTCGCCGCTCTTACCTGCTGGTATGATTTGCAATAACTCAGCAGCTGCTCCTCTAAGAGCATGGGTTAAAGCTATATACTTGTCAGCCTCATCCCAGCCATTTGTTGTGGAAGCTGCCTCAAATTGCTTCTTGTATATTGACCAAGAAGTTTGTCCATCAAAGGTAGGAGGTTGCATCTCTCTTATCTCTCTTTTTCTCAAAGTTTCCCCAGAACTTTCCCGAATCTTTATGTTTTGAATACGGTCCAACTCTTTTGAGAACGTCTCCATTTTGTCGTCGACTTGATTCTCTAGCAATGAAACACGTTCATCTAACTCTTTTGAAAACGTCTCCATTTTGTTGTCGACTTGATTCTCCAGCAATGAAACACGTTCATCAAGTGCAGATACATTATTCTCAATGTTAACAAGCTTGCCTTCTAGCATGTTTTTCGGGGCTCTTCGAGAAGATCTTTTTGTTCGTTATGCTGTTTCTCCAGGCGTTCGAGAACATTCTTCTGTTGCTCTTCCAAACGTTCGAGAACATTCTTCTGTTCGTTCTTTCGTTCATTTCGTTACTCTTCGAAATGTTCAAGCAGAAGACTAATCATATTTGAAACATCTACATTTTTACTTACGTCTGCTTCCTCAGCTTCAGCTTCAAAGACGAAAATGTCCGGGTCTTCATTTTCTTGTTTCAAATATTTGGCCAAACGCAGAACAAGCTCATTTTGCGATCCTGCTCTAGAAAGTTCTCGCTTGTCTAGTTCACTTTTCAGCTAATTACAGTTGAGCTCTTTCAGTAAGTTGCTCATTTTTATTATTATTATTTCTTTTCTGCAAACTTCACTGCACAATAAGTTTTATTCCACTTTTTTGATACCAATGTAATATTTTTACTAGGTTCATTAAATAAAACTTATTACTCGTTTTAGTTTTTCTTCTTTATTTACATTTTCCAAATCAAAACAATAAATCTCAGTTTATAATCAACTCAAATACTTTTATTCAAATTTAATACTCCACTGAACGATAATCTGAAATTTACTCAAATCTACTTGAAATCTTCTTGAAATCACTAGATTTACCATACAAAAATTAATCATCTCGGTTCGAGATTTCAAATAAATCTACTTGAAATCTACTGTACTGAACGGATTCACTTTTCCATTTCCAATGAATCTGATAGTTTGATGGAAGAAAAAAGAAAAAAAAAACAGTCTGTTGACAAACTGAACAAAAAAAAAAAACATTCAAATAACTGACACTGCTTGTAATTAAGATTTTAGATGTCAAAATAAACCTAACAAGTCCAGTGGAAATACTACTAGATTATTTTAAATCAAACTGGAAAATAATCTAGATTATCGTTTAGTGGAAACGTAGTATAAATCACACTTGTTTAATAACACTTTCCACAATCCAAAAAGCAAACCTTTTTCACACTTTCATAGTCAAAAATCAACTGTGTTCCGCTCACCGTGAACACTCCCTTATATACTCAAATTAGTTGTTCTCTAAGGTTCTCGTCTTGGAATGTTCTAGATGGTTGAAATAAAGGGAAATACATTTGACATTGGAAAGAGCTTTTTGTTTCTTCCATAAAGTAGACATGCAATTTTCCAACAGATGGCGCTGTAGGAGTATAAGCTCTGTTCGCAACAATACGTTAGAACAAAAGAAAAATGTCTCCTTTTTCTGAACAATATTGCCGTTTTTCTATATGCTTAAGCAATCAAACTCATTTGTATAGAAATTGAATCAAATAAAAAAATAGCTTCATTTCTGTCATCTTCTTCTCAATCTTCTGTTTGCCTTAAGGCTAGGCGCGCACGTTCAATTTTTATTTGCACAACTGTTTGGTTGCTTATAGAAAACAGATGAACTATTTGGTTGAATGTCCGCGCAGGGGCATATAATCATATTTTACACAAAATAGCGAACTCATTTTAGACAATCGCTTAGTTTGTGTCAAAACACAAACTTTAAGTTGCTCGAACCAAACAGTTGTGCAACTAAAACTTGAATGTGCGCGCCTAGCCTTAAGGCAAACAGAAGATTGAGAAGAAGATGACAGAAATGAAGCTATTTTTTTATTTTATTTGATTCAATTTCTATACAAATGAGTTTGATTGCTTAAGCATACTCTACACAACTCTACGAAAAATGTTGTGAAATACGCTTGTCTAGGCGGCGCGTCGTTCGTTATTTTTCATGAGAGTACTATAGATTTTTTATGCAATGCCACAGTAAACTTTTGTATAGGGAAAAAAGAACGCATCGAACCACAATCTTTTGTTTTCTGTTTACTTCTGTGCAAGTTGTTAAATTAGATAAGCCTGTTTTTTTCATAAATTACTATTCCTATTTACATAGGAACTATCCTTAATATCCGTCATGCGTTTCACTAGTTCAAATTGTTCAAAAAATGCTATGTTTAAATCTTTATCCAAAAACCTGAAAGCTGTAACCGCAAATGCTGAAGACTTCTTAAGGCAAGTAACTTATAACCTCCAAAGTGGCATTTCTCTATTGGCACGTGCATTTTTATTTACAATTTGTCTATTTAGAACACAACATCTCGCTTCCAATAAAATCAGGAAACTTCTGCAAACAACCTATGATTTTACTTTTTCAAAGCACGCATCAAAAGAAAACACATTAGATATTTTGCCAGAACTTGTTGTAGATGGTTTGGACGCAGAACAGATCTGGCAGCTAATAGAATTAAGAAACAATGTCGTTTTCAAGCATTTTCTTGAAAGTGCATCCAAAATTCTGTCCATTAAGGAAGACAGAATTCAAATTAAATATATGACGACCGTCAAGGAAACTGAAGATACAATCGAATTAGAGATTCCCGGTGAAAAATCTGATTTGGATAATTTCGATGACATAAATTTCATAAACTCTAGGCAAACTAAACATCAGATTGGAAAATTAGTTTCGAGGAATGGAAAAGCATCAATAGTCGATGATCAATTCTTTAAACTGAGTGAAATGGAAACCTTTTTAAAGGCCGAAGATGAAAAGGAACTAAATAAACAAAAGGGCACGAAATTGAAAGATGACTTTAGCATAAATTTGTTCGATGAAAATTTAGTAGAGGGCGGAGAAAATATTTCTTATAAAGACTTTTTTAATGAAAACGAACATAATACAACAGTTACATTCAAATCAGGCCAACCAATTGAAGAAATGGACCAAAGCAGTGCATTTTCGGAAGAAAACAGATTTAGTGAAACAGAAGAGAGCGACTCAACTAAAAGTAGTGTTTTAAATAGAAATAAATTTAATAATGGAAATTTAGAAGCAACTAATGAAAAAACAAAGTCCTCTTTTGAAGATCGCCAAGAACGTCTAAATCAGCGCATTAGAGACTTTGAACAGGAAATTCTGGGAGAAAAACCTTGGCAATTAAAAGGAGAAATCAATGCCACAAATCGACCGGAAAACTCTTTGCTCCAAGAGATTTTAGAATTTGAAGCGACAAGCAGACCTGCTCCCATTATTACAGAAGAAACTACATTACGATTAGAGGACATTATTCGTCAGAGGATCAAAGATCAGGTATGGGATGATGTTGAGCTTAAAATCAAACCGAAAAAAACAGCCCAGGAATACCGAAAGCAATTGGTCTTGGATCAAGAAAAAAGTAAAGAATCATTAGCCAACATATATGAGAAACAATACCAGAAAGAAATTGAAAGTTTGGATCCTAATGCTACGGAATCAAAAGAAGAAGAACCTAGAGCTCATAGCGAAATAAAGGCAATGATGCGTTCTTTGTTCATTAAACTTGATGCGCTCTCTAACTTCCATTTTACACCGAAACCGGTTGCACCAGAGCCGAAGATCTTAACGAATACACCGGCCATTAGTATAGAAGAAGTGGCACCGGTTGCTGCTAGCAGCGCAAAGCTATTAGCTCCCGAAGAAATAAGAAAAAGAGCTAAGGGCGACATTCTCGGCAGTAACGAACGCAGGAAAACTGATAGGAATCGTGATAGAAGGCACAAAAAGCTGAAGCAAAAATCCATATACAAAGCATTAGAAGAAAAGAAAAGTCAAAAAGAGAAGTTGGGTATTAAGCCTAGTAAGAAAGAAGAGACGGCAAGCATGACGAACAAGTTGACAAAACGCAGAAATGTTGAAAAGGTAACAACAACTAATGTCGAATTCCTTGTAACATGATAATTTGAATGCACTTTGTTTTGAAATTGAAAACATGTTAAAATTAAAAAAAGAAATTGATCAGAAATTGAATTAGACATAAATATTTGCATTGAAAACTAAACACTTTTTTTGTATTTTAGATTTCGACGTCTCACGATGCCGGTTCAATGAAGTCATCAAAGGCGTTCTTTAATAAGCTAAATGAAACGACGATGTTGCAAAAAAATATTAAGAAGAAGGCGAAACCTGAATCATCATCATTTTCAGCAAAGAAACTTAAGTTGTGATAACTGAAATATTTATACTATTCATACATACGTAATATGTTTTTACGAGGTATCATTAATAATACAAAAAATTACGAATTAGTCCCATTTGTTGTTTTGAAGAGTACCTACAGTGGATCAAAAAAGAAATCGGACATACAAGTTTCTTCTCTTTAAATCACAAAATAAAATTGATGAAGGTTTGAAAATAGCGTATTTCTGCATTTATACATAGTTTTTACTATAAACTCTGGATATTAAGCAAAAATTACAGTTTTATTAACAAATTGTCATCGAAATTAAATTTGAAAGAAAATAATCGCAAATTTAATATCAAAAAAGAAATCGGACACTCTGTGGTATACTCATTTTTTTGTTTTTAACGGGACAAATATAACACTTTTAGGTTCTTAAAATTCCGTTATATGTATGTCAGATGTTTATTCGATTTGAATTTTATGTGTTATTATTAATAAGGTCAAAATGGAAGAACAAGTTTGATATACAACGATAGAAGTGGAAAAATAGTGATAAAACATTTTTAAAAAGGTAACTCTGTACGTGCTATTGCAGAAATTGTAAAAGAAGCAAGTCTATGGTAGGAGACATCATAAAAGGATTCAAAACAACAAAATCTGTTGAAAATTTACAAAAATCTCGAAGACCAAAAAAGTTTACTGCAGGCGATGAACGTTGGATATTGTTATAAGTTAAAAAATAAACCCCAAATAGGTGCACCAAAGTTGACGGCGGAGGTAAGAAAATACTGGCAATAAGATGTTAAACCTGAAACCGTAAAACAGTACTGCGAAAAAGTAATTTTCATGGAAGAGTGGCAAGAAAAAAACCTTTTATCAACAAGAACAACCGAATCAAGAGAAATAGTTTATAAGGAGCTACCAAAAGACTGATTTATCGTTCTGGAATCGTGTTTTGTCTCTGACGAGAGTAAATTTAATAAAAACAGAGAACAAAACACGATTCTAGAATGAAAAATCCGACTTTTGGTAGCTCCTTTTCAACTATTTCTCTTGATTCGGTTTTTCCTTGTTGATAAAAGGTTTTTTTCTTGCCACTCTTCCATGAAAATTACTTTTTCGCAGCACTGTTTTTACGGTTTCAGGGTTAATATCTTATTGCAGGTATTTCCCTTCCTACGCCCGTCAACTTTGGTGCACTAATTACTTTTTTTTTTTAACTTATTACAATATCCAACGTTCATCGCCTGTAGTAAACTTTTTTTGGCCTTCAAGATTTTTGTAAATTTTCAACAGATTTTGTTGTTTTGAATCTTTTTATGATGTCTCCTACCGTAGAATTGCTTCTTTTTACAATTTCTGCAATAGCACGTACAGAGTTACCTTTTTAAAATTTTTGTATCACTATTTTTCGTATTTCTATCGTTGTATAGCAACATTGTTCTTCCATTTTGACCTTATTAATAATAACGCATTAAATTCAAATCAAATAAACATCTGACATATGTAACGGTATTTTAAGAACCTAAAACTGTTATATTTGTCCCGTTAAAAACAAAAAAATGAGTATACCACAGAGTGTCCGATTTCTTTTTTGATATTAAATTTGCGATTATTTTCTTTCAAATTTAATTTCGATGAC
The DNA here is from genome assembly GCA_911387755.1 of Chrysotoxum bicinctum. Taxonomy (NCBI): domain Eukaryota; kingdom Metazoa; phylum Arthropoda; class Insecta; order Diptera; family Syrphidae; genus Chrysotoxum; species Chrysotoxum bicinctum. Next base: position 164,128,729 of record OU426987.1, read on the forward strand.
AATTTGTTAATAAAAATGTAATTTTTGCTAAATATCCAGAGTTTATGGTAAGAACTATGTATAAATGCAGAAATACGCTATTTTCAAACCTTCATCAATTTTATTTTGTGATTTAAAGAGAAGAAACTTGTATGTCCGATTTCTTTTTTGATCCACTGTATAATTAAAAATATTTAACTGCTCCTCCATATTTCCAATTCTGGGGCCTAGCTATATCTGTGGCAACGGTGAAAAACGACAAGTCAGTTTTTGCTACTTTTCAGGAGAGCTATTTGAATGATTAGTTTGCAATTACAAATCAAGTACAAAACTTATGGACAAAGTTTAAACGCGAAAATGACTGAAATTACTGTAAGATTTTATTTGAATTTAAACATTCGGGGAGAGTACGATAACTTGGCCGCCAAGATTTGATTACGGGTTTTTGTAGAGGGGTCAAAAACAAGCACTTTTTACTATGGGAGGGGGGGGTCTATCTCCCCCCGTTTAGGAGGTAGGGGCACTTTTAGAAAAAATGGTTTAAATTGAAAAAAAAATATTAAAAAACAACGGCAACACCTACAATAAAGTGCTATACTGCGTTTAAAAGCCAGAAGATTGTTCTATAATCCTGCATTTAAATTAAATTAATCATGTCAATGGTGAACGTGAAAAAAAAAGTTTAGACCGATTGTTTTCAAAATTGTGAAATGAAATTGTAAGTTAGCTTATATGCGTTTCATGTATCTATCAGTTTTTAATCGAACACAAAAAACCGCATGGTTCTATTTCTTCTAGTTTTTGAGAAAATCGAAAATTACCAAAACTGCTTTTTTTGATTTTTGGTGGTGACGGTGATTCCATTTTAAGGATTAATGTTAAATAAACATAATGAATCTTTGTTAGTTCAGTACCGCAATTCATTTAGCGTTACCCAGAATGCACCATGAGGAGGTAGAATTGCATCTGGGTCAGTTATTTTGTCAGTTAGTCAGTCATAGTTAGTTAAAAAAGGTCAAAATGTATTAAAAAAGGTGTGTAAGTCTCGTCAATAAAGCCATCGTCCGTACTTAACTGTCGAGTTCGTTGAGTTACTCTTTTATGGTGGGAAGCCGAGGATGTTTTGGGGGTAAAACACTTTCTAAATTTTCGCTCTGAAGGGTGGGAAGATCGATGTCTTTTAACTGTAAACCCTCACATATATCACCATCGGTATAACAAGGGTAAACTTTTTTTACATCTGATAAAAACTCTGTTATTTGCGAACCCCAGTCGTCCTTATATTTCCTTTCTAGGCAGTATTTTCGATAGAAAAATAGTGCCATGTATTGGTGAACATGGTCGGAAGTTTGTTTTGGTTTTCAAGATCGTTTATTGTATTTTATATGTAGATATTTAGTGGACATTGGATAAATAGAATAAATTTGATTTTTTTTAAATCCAGATTCTGTGAATGCAAAAGAAACTTTGCATGCACCCAACCTCGCACCTACCCCAAATCCTATAGTGTGCCCAAGCAGGGGGGTTGCAGGGGGGCAGCATGCCCCCCGATACATACTTTACTGTTTATATATTGTAATGTTGGAAGCTAGCACTGATTTATTTATGTAAGGAAGCAAAGAATATCAAACATTTTGTAGGAAAGTAGTTTTAGTTATTTTCGATTTTCTCAAAAACCAGAAGACATAGAACCATGCGGTTTTTTGTGTTCGATTAAGAACTGATAGATACATGAAACACACATTAGCTAATTTACAATTTCATTTCATAATTTTGAAAACAATCGGTCTAAACTTTTTTTTTCACGTTATTTTATCAAAATTTGGACTTTAAATGCGAATTTCTCAAAAACCATTGACATGAGTAATTTAATTTAAATACAGGATTATAGAACAATCTTCTGGCTTTCAAACGCAGTGTAGCACTTTATTGTAAGTGTTGCCGTTGTTTTTTAATATTTTTTTTTTTTAATTTTAACCATTTTATCTAAAAGTGCCCCTACCTCCTAAACGGAGGTTTTCTCAAAAACCAGAAGACATAGAACCATGCAGTTTTTTGTGTTCGATTAAGAACTGATAGGTACATGAAACACATATTAGCTAATTTACAATTTCATTTCATAATTTTGAAAACAATCGGTCTAAACTTTTTTTTCACGTTTTTTTTTATCAAAATTTGGACTTTAAATGCGAATTTCTCAAAAACTATTGATATGAGTAATTTAATTTAAATGCAGGATTATAGAACAATCTTCTGGCTTTCAAACGCAGTATAGCACCTTATTGTAGGTGTTGCCGTTGTTTTTTAATATTTTTTTTTTCAATTTAAACCATTTTTTCTAAAAGTGCCCCTACCTCCTAAACGGGGGGAGATAGACCCCCCCCCTCCCATAGTAAAAAGTGCTTATTTTTGACCCCTCTAAAAAAATCCGTCATCAAATCTTGGCGGCCAAGTTATCGTACTCGTGCCAAACATTCATTAGCCAACAGCTAATTTTGATAAAAATATGACATGCCGTTGTTGTGTATAATAATTAAAAGGAAAATATAGACAAGTGAATTTGTGTCTGAATTTTGTACATAAAGGATTTTGGAAAAACTGCATAATTAAACTTTACACGCAGATAAGCAACAATCAGACCAAAAACATAAATGTTAAAAAAAGACCCAAGTTCTTCTATACAAAAACCTTTGTGTAACAAGTCAGTACTGTGATCTAAAAGTACGCCAAGTTCTTATTTCATGAAGGTTTAATACCGAATATTTAAAGTAGAATAATATTGAAACAGCTACAATGTAATAGAGAAATTTTATTATTTAATGATTACTGACTAAAATTTGATGGGTTCACTGGTCAAGTTTTTAAAACCTTTCGAATTGGACATACAAAAAACTTGCCATATACAGTAAAAAAGATGTCTTACGAAAAGGTATCTTAGACGCTGTTCACATTGGACTTACTCAACCAAGTCATTTTGACGTAAGGCCACCCTGTCGTGTTCAGACACAAAAGTAGTGTGAACACTCCAGACGTCTTGTAGTTGTCATAATTGTTGGCCATTTGCTATGCCACTACAAATATACAGTGAATTACAAAAGTAAGTAAGCACCTCTTAGTTTAAAGATCATTTCCTTCAAACAATTGATAGTAATGTTAAAAAAAAAACTTAATATTTTTGTCTATAATTGATATGTATTTTGAACTAAAAAGTAACATTTCAAATAAAACAACTGTGTTCTAAAATTCTGCTTGTTTAGATTCATGGGTATTTTCAAAGAAGAGCCGCTTTTGGCGATTTATTTTACTTATGTAAGGTTTCTTTCTAATACTTCGACCATGATAACCGGATTGGTAGAGCACTCGTCGAATAGTTTGAGGGTTATATGACTTACCTGTTTTATTTGGTTATTTCTGCTGATATCTTTGATGGGCCTACTTTGCGATTCCTCTTCACTTTCCTAAAAATAATACGGCATTCCTGCTTGTCATTGTCATTGATCGAGGGTCATTTTGCAAACTTCCAATGTTATTTTATTTGGTTATTATTTTGTGTATAGTAGATGGACTTTTGTTATTAGTTTTACCATTCTCGCACTTCGATTTATTTTCCAAATAGTGTTTGATTATATTTTTTTTTTAATGAGTGCTTACTTACTTTTGTGATACACTGTATCTTCGTGTGTCATATTATGTCACCAAGGCAAATGTCAAAAAAATCCATTAATTTTCAATTTGTTTTAAAAATCCTGCCTCACTTTGCCGTCTCTTTCTTACCATGAAGTGCGAACGAGAAAAAACACAGAGACATCAAAAAAAGTCGGCAGAGTGAGTCCAATGTGAACACCGTCTTAAGGCTCGGTCAAACAGAACGCGTTTTCAACGCCGCGTTAAGATTTTTTAACGCGACGGTAAGATTATTTTGACGCGACGTTGCAACTGCCGCGTTAGAGGACGTCAAACAGAGAGCTGTTAAGCAATGAACAAACAAAACAATCATTCCTTAACAAAAATAATGTCAAGCAGCTCAGATTCAGAAGAGGAATTATTGCTTCTATTTGCTATATATTACGAAATTCTCGTAAAAGAAAAATAATTTGGGTACATGCCAATTAACAAAAAAAAGAGAAGAAAATGGCGAATATCATCGGCTGTGCTGGGAGCTAGAGTAAAACAACTCGAAGGCCAACAAACAGAAGACCTACCAATGCGGAATTTATGATAAGAGACAAATTTCTCTCATATTTCAATAATAATAATTAAATATGTATATAAGACAATGTTCTTATACGATTTATCACCCATATCGTATAGACGAGGGTAATTTCTCACCAATTCAATTAATTTTTCGGACCTTATTCTGAATTCCCCCCCCCCCCCCCCCCCACCAAAATGAACTTTTTTTTTAACGAATCGATAAAAAATTATGGAGGAGAAACTATTTTTTATGGTAAAAAAGTGAAGTATAAGCCGACCACCCACAGTACTATAACTAAAACTACTTTTTTATGGGATATTTGCTTTTTTTGCTTGCTTACCTACTACCTAAGGTAGTATCCCGCGTCATTCCTCAATTCTCAGGGCAAAGGACACCGGGCTTACCTAATAAAGTATATGAATTTTTAAATGCCTGTCAGCTGGGTTTGAAATGTTTAGATACCGGAGATACGGAGGAAATGTATGTGGCATTTCTACGAGGCTAACTGGTGACGCGTTCGAATTGATTCGAGCAAATCAACCAACGACTGTCAAAGAATTGGATTCTGTAATCAAAACGGCGTATTTGGCAGTAATAACTCTAGATATTGTTATGATTGAGATTAATCAGTCACGGCAAATGAGCTCGGAAGATTTTCAGTCTTATGCCAGGCGATTACAAACCCTTAAGACCAAAGCCAAAGAGATTATTGATTCGCGCTACAGTTAAACACAGTCAATAGCCTTAGTAGCGGAACTAAACCATAGTTTAAGATGGGATTGTTTGATCCCGCGTTGCGTCAATTTATGCTGACAACTGCGGAAACAGACCTGTCAAAGTTGGCTAATTTGGCGCAGCAAACATATCTTTTAACAAGAACCCATCAGCATAATTGGGAATTCGGCAACTTGAACCCATTGCAAACACATGCGTTTAGCGGCAGCCTGCCATATTCTTACCAATCCATTTCATCACAACAATTTCAACCAACATACCTGCCGCGCTCACATACAAGGTTTTCAAAACGCGTACACACCCCAAACCGTTAACCAACAACAACCACAAATAAACCCTTTTTTAAACAGCTCGTCAGCCGCGATCCGAGATTTTCAGGAAATGCAGAATAAAAACATAGGTAGGGTCCCAGAAGCAATAAAGTGCGGTTTATTTGGTAAGGCAAACCACACATATGCAGAATGCAGGATAAGAAAGAACACTCCTTACTGCGATTCTTGCAAGGCATATGGCCATGCCTTAGGAACATGTCCCAAAGGCCAAGTCTTCACGACAGCGGCTAAATCACGAAAGCCAAGGCTTAAATGTGATTGTTGTTCTAGGGTCGGCCACTCTGAGGATGATTGCTACAGCAAGAGCAACTGTCTTTTAAAAAAGGCAGAGGGAAACGGGAAAGGGGCCAGCCTGCAAAATTGAGCTGTGCCCCAAAATTCCCATAATCTGACCGGAAAAATGTTCAAAAGAAAATGTAAACACTCGTAAAGTTAATAGTAACAATAAAACAGCCTTACGAATTAAATCAAAAACAATCAAAAAAAGGTCAGGAACATTCTGAAAAAGAATAGTCGAAAGTAGAAAACGGATTTTTTTTTGCGAGCCAAATGTACCCATCAACACTGCGACGGTAGATAAAAAACAAACTGACATGTTGTATGAAAACATTCGAATGAGGACAAAATTTCATATCTTTGAATGGTTAACAATGATGAACATAGTACTTTGGACCACTAGTTTAAAAGTAACTCAAATCATAAAAGAAGCCAAAAAAAAATCATATCACACAGTTTAAAGTATATAAATGCTACCATGAGTCGGTTGAATAATAGAGGGACAATTTGGGAGGCAAAAATTAACTTAATCAAAGAAAACGATGTTTATGTAGAGCTTCCTATGTCATTAGCTAAAAAAGGAAAAATTTTAGTGCTAGTAGACACGGGAGCCGATAGCAGTTTACTAAAACTAAGTGTTCTAAGAGATTAAGGAATTAGGAGGGGTCTTTGGCAGTGGCGTAGCGTACCATCTCGGCGCCCGGGGCGGGAGACCCATTTTGCCGCCCCCATTCAATACTAAATTAAAATTAAATTTCGAGACATCATTTCACAGGCAATGAAGTATCTTTTATTGAAAGTAAAATAGAATTAGCGGTTTCATAAACGAATTTTAAGAGCCTCGAATGAGGCTCGTGAGACAAAGCTGCATCTGCGGATTCATCTCCATGCATGCGTTTTTTCCTGCGAATTGTACTCGTTTTGAGATCGATTCCGATTTTTTTCCAAAAAGTCTTAGAAAAGTCGATTGCGGCTTGGACGAAACGTTCTCTGTTCTCCACCAGGAGAGCTTTTAAAACGCAGAGTTTCTGAGCACACTTATCCACACTCAGTCCACATTGCTGCAGGTAAATCTGTCCGTCATCTTCTTCAGGTAGCTCTGCAGCTCAAAAGCTAAGAAAAGTGAGGAAGTTGAATGACTGCATGACTGTCAGAAGAAGGCTGGCTACCGATCCGTCAATTCTTCCAGTACCTCAAGAACTTCCACAAACTTATTTTTAAGCGTCTTTACAGCTTCACGAGGTTCACTTTTTCTGCAGGCTTGTGACTAGATCCTTGAGATACTTCTGGTGAGTCGACTTCGTCTTAACCCTGCTCTGTGGTGGGACCAGAACGACTTCCAACTTCGACGGCAGGCACGTCTTCTTCTTCTGCCCGTAAAATAAGTTATGCATTCCCATGAATATTGGCCGGAGGACAATTCTAGGCCACTCACGATTGTAGATGGAGGAATCTTACTTACATTGGAATCACTTCCGCTGCTGCTGGATGCCGCCGAAGACGTTAACGTAGCTTTTGAACCAGACCTAGAACTGAAATATTTCGCGTCTTCGCGTCTGCTTCTTTCTTAGCCTTTTTCTTGCGGTATTCTGCGCCGCTTCCTTTAACTCTTTTCATTTTCAAAAACTAGTTCAAAGGTTGAGTAAAGTACTAACTGCTTAGTTTTAGAAGATTCAACAGTATTTAAACTATAAACAACACAATCGAAATAACTTTCTGTGATGCGGGAGGGAGCAAAAACATTGAGCTGGCTGAGACTAGAATAACGTTTCCGTCGAATCCTAGTTATCTTATCATATCTCGCATATGCATATCATATGTTTCGGAACACTCCCTTTCAGTTTCGCGAGAGTTTCGGAAGGTTTTGTTTTAGTTTCGCGATCAGCGCGACAATACGGAATGCACTCTTACGGCCCTACTCACCGTCTACGAATTCACGAAAGCGGTCAACGACGAACCACAGATAGGGTGGCAAATTTCAAATTTACATCATTGTTGTTTGTTGACTTGTCAAACGATCTGTCATGAAACATATGATTTCTACTCTACCCGCATCACCGGCGACATTTTGCCGCCCCCCTAGGCTTGCCGCCCGGGGAGGACCACACCCCCCGCCCCCCCTACGCTACGCCACTGGTCTTTGGTGATAATGGAATAACGTTAGGGACGGTTAAAGCAAATATGTTTCTATCCAAAAAATGCAAAGTAAAATGGCACATTGTAGACGATAAGAATGATATACCAGTCGATGGGATCCTAGGTTGAGATATACTTTGGAATCATTCTATTATAGATACAGTGACCAAAACTTTGAAATTTTTAGATAAAAATAAATTAGTTGTCTCTGATAACATTCAACACATGGTAAACAACGCACGTTTGGAACAACGGGAAATAAAAGCCCTCCTCCTCCTAGGGGCACTTTTAGAAAAAATGGTTTAAATTAAAAAAAAAAAATATTAAAAACAACGGCAACACTTACAATAAAGTGCTATACTGCGTTTGAAAGCCAGAAGTCTGTTCTATAATCCTGCGTTTAAATTAAATTACTCATGTCAATGTTTTTTGAGAAATTCGCATTTAAAGTCCAAATTTTGATAAAAAACGTGAAAAAAAAGTTAAGACCGATTGTTTTCAAGATTGTGAAATGAAATTGTAAATTAGCTTAGATATATGTGTTTCATGTATCTATCAGTTCTTAATCGAACACAAAAAACCGTATGTTTCTATGTCTTCTGGTTTTTGAGAAAATCGAAAATAACTAAAACTTCTTTTCTATAAAATGTTTGTTATTTTTTGCTTCCTTACATAAATAAATCAGTGCTAGCTTCCAACATTACAATATATAAACAGTAAAGTATGTATGGCGGAGGGGGGGGCATGCTGCCCCCCTGCAACCACCCTGCTTGGCACACTATAGGATTTGGGGTAGGTGCGAGGTTGGGTGCATGCAAAGTTTCTTTTGCATACACAGAATCTGTATTTAAAAAAATTCAAATTTATTCTATTTATCCAATGTCCACTAAATACACATATTTATATACATAAGTAGCCCAAAGTCCCAAACTTACAATTTTCAAATATTAAAATGCATTATGAAAAATTCACATGTAATGCAGTACTGCTCGACTGCAGCAAATATACATATATAATTTCTTAATATGTATCTACATAAATGTTTGTGTCTTACATACCAATTTATATAAAGCAACTGAAATGTTCAAAGTATACCAACTTAGATAAAAAAGCTAACATTCCAATTTGTACCGTTGTTTTTTGTTCGTTAATGAAAATGTGGTACAAGTTATTGTTTACCAAGAGTGTAAGAGTGAAGTGTTTTTTTCTCTAAATGAAAAATGGCGGTTAAACATCCACTACTCCATCCCAAATTGAATAATTTTCCAATATTTTCTTCTTTCGGTGATTTAGTGTCGACCAACGAAAAAAACATTACTTTTATGAAGAAATTGATTTAATACCAAATGAAAATTCAACTCCCGTGGCTGTGTGCAATTCTGGGTAACGCTAAATGAATTGCTGTATTGAACTAACAAAGATGCATTAAGTTTATTAACATTAATCCTTTAAATGAAATCACCGTCACCACTAAAAATCAAAAGAAGCAGTTTTGGTAATTTTCGATTTTCTCAAAAACTAGAAGACATAGAAACATGCGGTTTTTTGTGTTCGATTAAGAACTGATAGATGCATGAAACACATATAAACTAATTTACAATTTCATTTCACAATTTTGAAAACAATCGGTCTAAACTTTTTTTTCACTTTTTTTTTTTTTATCAAAATTTGGACTTTAAATGCGAATTTCTCAAAAAACATTGACATGAGTAATTTAATTTAAATGCAGAATTATAGAACAGATTTCTGGCTTTCAAACACAGTACAGCACTTTATTGTAAGTTTTGCCGTTGTTTTTTAATATATTTTTTTTAAATTTAAATCATTTTTTCTAAAAGTGCCGCTACATCCTAAACGGGGGGAGATAGACCCCCCTCCCATAGTAAAAAGCGCTTGTTTTTAACCCCTCTATAAAAATCCGTCATCAAATCTTGGCATCCAAGTTATCGTACTCTCCCCAACCTCTTTATTAAACATTTGAGTTCGACTACAGCTAAACGGCTCGGCCGATTTTCTTCAAACTTGGTAGATATGGGTTTTAATTTTTTCCCCCCGGATGTTTTTTTCTTTGGATTTTTTTTTCGAAATTTCATAAATATTTTTTTTTCTCAAAAACTGTCCCACAGATTAAAAAAAAAAAAAAAAATTTCATTTACTTAAAGTTAAAGCTAGGTTAGGTTAGGTTCTTGGGCTGACAATTGATGTTGCTATTGTCACACTTAGATCAATGTAGATCCATTGTGTTACCCGTGAGTGTTATCACTCTTTCTTGATAAAACCTATGTATTCTATTAATCAGTCAAGCCATTTTGAGGCATTGACGAAGTTCAATATGCGTATTCCTGAAATATTAGAAATATCTTCTAGATTATCAAAGAAGTAGCTACCAGGCCATTTTCTTCTCTGGTGGCATAGTGACGGGCAATGACAGAGAAAGTGTGATGTGTCTTCATGTACCTCTTCATCACCACATCCTCTGCATAGGTCATCTGTACTTAGTTTCATTTTAAATTTATGGTATTTCAATAAATTATTTCCGGTAATTATGCTCGTGAGAGAGCGAAGGGACTTCTTACTAAGTTGTAGAATTTTGTCAGTTCTCTGCTTGTTAAAGCAGGGCCATATTTTCCTAGTAGTATCACAGGTGTCAAGTAGATTCCACCTTTCATTGGATTTCCTTAGGATTATGTCTGAAATTTTCTGTTTAATGTTACAGAGTGGGATGCTTACCATCTCTGCTTGACTAGCGTCGAGCGCTGATCCCTGTCTTGCCAACTCATCGGCATTTTCATTACCTGGTATGCCGCTGTGTCCCGGTACCCAGCAGAGTCTAATATTGTGCTGCGTGCCAAGAACCTTAAGCTCTTCGCGGCAGCAGGAGACAAGCTTCGATTTTATCACAGTGGCAGAAATCGCTTTTATTGCCGCTTGGCTGTCAATGTAAAAGGTGATATCAGCCCGTGGTATCGCCATCATTGATACCTGTCTAGCAGCTGTTGTCACTGCCAGGACCTCCGCTTGGAAGACACTGCTATGATCTGGGAGCCTAAGTTAGTTGTTTAGCTCAAGAGGTTCTGAGAAAAAGCCTGCACCAACACCTGTGTCCATTTTGGAGCCATCATTATAGATTGCTATCTCTGATTCACTGGTGTAGGGTTGGTTGTTCAGCCATTCTTCTCTGCTTGGAAAGGCAGTTTGGAATGGTTTGTAAAAGTCAAGCTCGGGTGTTGTATAATCTGTAATGATACTATCACCCAAGTACTTCTGAAGAATTTGAGCATGTCCTATCGCGCTGTTTTGCCAGGTATTAGTCTGGCTTAGCCTTAAGGCGCTATATGCTGCGGATTCGTGTACGAAAAGGTCTAGGGGTTTCAGGTTGAGTATCGCCTCCAACCCTGCAGTTGGTGGCGATCTCATGGCACCCGTAATCCCAATGCACGCGAGTCTCTGTACTTTTGCCAGAGTTTTGAGGTTCGTGCTTTTTTCCGTTGCATTCCACCATACCAAATTACCATAGGTTAGTATTGGTCTGATTATCGCCAAATACATCCACCTGATAATTTTTGGACTAGGTCCCCAGGATTTCCCAAAGATTCTGTTACAGGAGTAGAATGCAATCATTCCTTTTTTCGCTCTTTCCTTAGTGTTAAGACTCCAGTTTAATTTCCTATCTAGAATCACACCAAGATACTTTGCATGATCTGAAATCTTCAGCGGGGTGCCTTCAATTGAAGGTATTCTGAAGTTTGGTATTTTCCTTTTATTTGTGAAGAGGACTAATTCTGTTTTTGACGGGTTAACCATCAGGCCGCACTTTCTAGTCCATCTATTAACCTTAGAAAGGGCGTATTCAATCTGTTCACTGATAGTGGGTAAGAATATACCTGTAGCTAATAACGCAAGATCGTCAGCGTCGGCTACTATCTTTACACCACAGTGTTTTAAATTAATGAGAATTGTGTTCATAACCAGCACCCAAAGGAGTGGTGATAGAACTCCCCCCTGTGGGGTGCAACTGGATGTGGACACTCTCATCTGTATCCCTGCCAGTTCCGAGTTAATTTGCCTGTTCTTTAGCATGCACATAACCCAACGTATTATCGAATTATCGATTTTATTGTCTACTAGAGCTGCCTTTACCGCTTTATTGTTCACGTTATTGAAGGCTCCTTCAATATCGAGAAACGCAGCAAGGGTATATTCTTTGTCGCTCAATGTCTTCTCAATCGTGCTAACGACGCTGTGAAGTGCCGTTTCTACACTCTTCCCCTTTGTGTAGGCGTGCTGAGCTGGGGATAAATCAACCAGTTCCAGAGTGCCACGAATATGTAGGTCTATCAGTCTTTCAAACGTTTTAAGAATAAACGATGTCAGACTAATTGGCCTGAAATCTTTTGCTTCTGTATGACTGGGCTTGCCAGCTTTTGGAATGAAAACCACTTTGACTTCGCGCCATGATAAAGGAACATATCCCCATTTTAGACTGTTAAGGAATATGTTTTTCAGGAGCGGTATTATTTGGATTTCGCTTTTCCGTAGCATCATTGGGAAGATGCCATCAAGGCCAGGGGATTTATACGGAGAAAAGGAATGGATTGCCCGTCTTATCTTTTCTTCCGTTATAATATCCGATGGTATAATGTGTTCCGTGTAGGGTTCTGTTTCCAGGTTGCTGTCATTTGACCCGCAACCCGGGAAGTGAGTATTTATCAAGTGCTCAAGAGTCTCATTGCAGGATTCTGTCCAGCACCCAGTGGGCGTTTTAAGAGATCCTAAAGGGATTGAATTTTTGGAAAGAATTTTCCTTAGTCTAGCAGATTCGTTTGTCCCTTCGATTTCACTGCAAAAAGTTCTCCATGAGCTTCGTTTCGCTAGGTAATGGTTGAAAAAAATTTTACAAAAAATTGTTATTTTTGGTACCCCCCTCGGGACCATTTTTTTTTGTTTTTGATTTTCTCAAAAACGGTACGACGGATTTTGATCATTTTTTTTGCTAAAGGTCCCTAATAGTTTGAATATTATTGTGTATTCAAATTTTCAAAAAATAATTTTTTGGATTTTTAAAAAAAATTTCAAAATTTTTTTTTGAAAACTCAATATTTCGAAAACCCCATGCTCGATTTTTTTCAAACTTGATGAATAAAAGTTTTTTAATTTAATTTCCATTCGTACAGTAATATTTAAAACTTAAAGCTAGCGCACGATTTGAGGAGATTTTACTTAAAAACAATATTTTTTTGTTCCACGCTTAAAATACGTTTTAAGCGTTTTTCGTTTCATACGTGGATTGAAAGGTGTCACTCCTTAGATCACGAATATATAATTTTTAATTCTGTAGGATGAATAGTTTGGCCAGAAATCACGTTTGAAAATGTCAACTTTGAGGGGTCTACGAGGCTCCGTTTAGCCGCAAATCGCGTTTAAAGATAAAAATTCGTTTTTCGATAACATTTTCAAATTTTGACATTTGACAATTTTCTCATTATAGAAATAGCGATTTTTTTTTTTAAATTTAATTATATAAATACCTATCAACGCATAACAATAATTTTTCGTTTTTGTAGGTACCTAATCAAAATTATTATTTTAATTTCATACAATTTTCTATGGGTATGTACCCATAGCTGGGCATTAACTCGTTAATCCGTTAATCGTTAATTAACGAAGTTAAAATTTTGATTAACGGATTAACTTTTAAGTTAACTTTTAAAAATGTTAACGGACACGTTAAATCCGTTAATCCACGTTAAGTCCGTTAATCGTTAATCCAATGCCTACAATTTACCGCGCGGCGCGAAAAACAGGTTCAGACAAGTTTGAGACAAGTGCCGTGCGGCGTGCCGCGGGTGAAACAAAAACAGCTAGGTACGTATTATATTTTGACGGCGCGTGCGAGTGAAAAAACTGCGAAGAGATTCTTTTCGTTTGATCATTTCATTATGCCGGTCATCCACTATGTGCGCGATAAGTTCAACCAACTTCGTTCAACTTTTTATTCAACTCTTTCGTTGGATAAACGAATTTACAACCTCTTACACTAGTGCAGCAACTTACGTAATTCACGTTGAGCAACTAAAGTTAAACAAAATGCGTTTGGAGCCCCGTACACATCATTGGCCAACTTTCCCATATGTTGATTAACCCCGCACACCTAGTTGATCAACTCTTAAAACTTATTCCAGTGTTGAATAGCTCCGTACACCTAGTTGACCAACTTACTCAAATGTTGAATAACCTCGTACACTAGTTGATAAACTTGTTCGATTTTGACAGAAAAAACAATTTTTCGAGTTGATCAACTGCGTTTTCGATTTTGTTGCTCAACCAGTTGATGAACGAGTTGATACCTTCGTACACTTAACCAAGGATCACTGGTTGGGGAACGCGTCGAACGCACCACGATAAACAAAAAACTCAAACGTCAAACCTGAAATAATTTTGACTTCAGTTCGGTACATACATTTATTGTCGACGCACGCCTTAGCTTTAAAATATTCTTAAATTTGTTCCGTATGAATATGATTTCCTCTAAGAAAAAAAAGTGGCTGCCGCATTAATAATATTAGAAAATGAACGACAAAGGAAGAAAAAACAGCCAAAACGATTCTGTCTGGGTAGATTTTTTCTTGAGTCGCGAAGAAAATTGTTTTTTTTCAATGAAATACTTATAGGAGAAATTAAAATCGATTGATCACACCGCGCCCGTGAATTCGAATTCAAAGTTTAGGCAATTGCATTTTCGAGGAAATTGGAGACCAAGCCAATTCCCTGGCATCTCGATTTTTATAAGAGGGGCTCTTGCGCAATTCGTTGAGCAACAGCCAACAACTACATAGATCCAACCCGCTGGTTGAACAGAATTGAAGGCACCGTACATTAGAGTTGAATGCGTTGAATTCGAAATTTGTGCGTTGATCGCCTAGTGGACGACCGGCATTACTTAGCGCCGGTGCTCAAAGTAAAAAAATATAAAAAATGCAATTTTTATCACATGTTAACGGATTAACGATTAACGTTAACTTGCGTTAATTCTTCCGAAATTTAACGCTTTAACGTTTAACGAAGCTAACTTTTTTAGTAGCGGATTAACGATTAACGAAGTTAACTGTTTGATTAACGGTGCCCAGCTATGTATGTACCTACATACTATGCAAAAGCTATTTTCTTTAATAAAAATATAGGTACATACCTATAAGATTTTCTTAAAGAAATAGTTTTCTAACTGTGTATGTACATATCTATATTAATTACAAAATACAATTGCCCCTATCTAACTACCCACTGCATATAATTATTATAATATTATCATTAGGGGTATTCATGTAAGCGCGGAAAACCCTCGTAAACCTCGTAAACCAGATAATTTTATCTCCGCAGAAACGAGCTGTCAAAATTTGTATGGGAAAAAGTTTCTGCAAATCGCATAAAATTATCTCACAAATTTGCTGCGGAAAGTGCAGAAATAAACCTCGTAAACTAAAGAAGTATGGATTCTGACTTTTAATTTGACATTTCACAA
The DNA here is from genome assembly GCA_911387755.1 of Chrysotoxum bicinctum. Classification (NCBI taxonomy): domain Eukaryota; kingdom Metazoa; phylum Arthropoda; class Insecta; order Diptera; family Syrphidae; genus Chrysotoxum; species Chrysotoxum bicinctum. The sequence continues at coordinate 164,143,901 of OU426987.1, forward strand.
AATATTTCCCACATTTACGCAAGTATTTCTTATGGGGTGTTCATGAAAACATGCTGCGGAAAGTTCTATCTTTCTACAAAGCGGAAAATTATCTCGTTACATGAATACCCTTATTATAAAATTATTTTGGTTACCATAACGAAATAAAGCCAATTTGAAATTATTTATTTTTCAAAAACGAAATAAAACCATTTGAGTTTATGAAGTTCAAATTCCTCTAGATCTTATTACAAAGTCGATAAAATGGCAACCTCGGTAATTAATCGTATCAGAATTTAAACAAACCAGATTGCATGAGTAATAAAACAAAATTCACAAAAACTCTCATACACTCTCAATACGTTTTGCTTGTATTCATCTCGCGCCTGGCATATAGGTACAACTTTATATACCTACCTACAATTGATTCTGACAGCAAAAAGAAACGCAGATAAGATTTTCTCCCTTACCCTCTTTATTGTTGTCAGAATAAATATATCACTACCGCATCTCTTCTTTTGCTTATATTTTCTCCTTCCACGTCAACTCTGCACTGCTTAAAATAGCCACACTTACGATTCTGCGGCACAATAAGTTAACTTTTTTTCGTGTTCCATGAGAGTACTATAAAAATATATATACAATGGTCATACACAAAAAAAGAACGCGTGGAATGAATTCTATAAGACCAAGTACCTATTAAGTAAGTTTAAGGGACTTAGGACAACCTTTGTATATTAAACTTATAGTACTCTCATGAAGACGAACGATTGGGGTGGCATCTTAAGCATAGCGATAGTACTTGGTTTCATCCTAACTTGCAAAGTAGTCTTTTCTCTCTGCGTGGATTTAAAAGGCCGTATCGAGCCGACCGAACACGGACAACCGGCGGGGGCGTTGCTATCTATGTTAAAAATTATATTAAGTCTAGTTTAGTCAAGTGTTCAGATGGCACTCAGCCTTGCGACTATTTTTTCATCGATATATTGAATGGTGAGAACAAATGCATAATTGGATCTCTTTATATACCACCACATATTGCACATTCATGCGTTATTACTCCAATTGTCGAAGATATATCTCATCTTGCACCGAAATTAATTTTGTGTGGAGATTTGAACATTAATCTCCTTCACTCGTCATCACCTCTATGAATTGTCTTGGTCTTTCTTTTGTGAATTACACAGAGCCAACGCATTTTAAGCCCAACTGCGCGCCGTCACTTTTAGATGTTTTTCTTGTAAGTAATGAAAATCTTGTTAAATGTTTTAGTCAGTTATCTGTCCCTGTGTTTTCATACCATGACCTCGTCTTTGCTACATTTGATTTGCATGTTCAAAAGGAATCGTGTCAGTCTATACAGTATCGTGATTTCCGCAATGTAAACGCTGAAAGTCTTTTTAGCGATTGCTCATCTATTGATTGGAGCTCAATATTTTTATCATCTGACGTTAACACACAAACAGAGTTACTGACCATGTCAATTGATTATTTGTTTAACAAACATGTACCTATTAAAACCCGTATCCTAAAATCGCCCAGTTGTCCCTGCCTCTCTAATAGTTAGTATCTTGAATGCCATTAAAAAGAGAGATATTTTTTATCGTCGGTGGAAACGTTTTGGCTGCGCTGATATGCTTCGTAGCTTTAAATTATCTCGTAACCTTGTTACAAAGCTTATAAGGTCCGCTAAACTTAACTATTATAATAATAGATTCAATGTCAATAATTCCTCTAAGTTTCTATGGAAAGAAGTCCGTAATGTTGGATTGACAAAAGATAATACTTTGGTTACCGATGATATTGATCTTGATGAGCTGAACAATAAGTTTTCTGCGCCAATTTCCCCTACTACCTCTGTCACCTCAACACCAGTGGTTAATAGGGAAAACGAATTCTGTTTGGCAACAGTTGATGCATTAACTGTAGGAAACTCAATCTTCTCCATTAAATCCAAGGCTATCGGACTCGATAACATTCACCCAGACTTTGTGAAAATTCTCCTTCCTTTTATCCTGCCTTATATCACCTACATATTTAACACCATTATCATGACATCTACTTTTCCCTCAGTGTGGAAAAAATCTAAAATTATCCCTATTCCCAAAAAAGGCTCAAACTCTGATTTCAGACCCATTGCCATCCTTCCTTTCCTATCCAAAGTATTTGAATCCATTATAAGCAATCAAATAAAAACATTTATCGGTGTGAAAAAGCTTCTAAATCCTTTGCAGTCAGGTTTTCGTTCCGGGCATAGCTGCACCTCAGCTTTATTAAAAGTTTCTGATGACATAAGAATAGCAATTGATAGTAACTACACAACTATGATAACATTATTGGACTTCTCTAAAGCATTTGACTGTGTTAATCCTAATATTCTCTGTGATAAACTTATGCAATACTTTAACTTCTGTGATACTTCTAACAAACTTATTTATTCATATATGACTAACCGAACGCAAGCTGTTTCATGTAATAGTAAATTGTCCTCTTTTAACCCCGTTAATAATGGTGTTCCTCAAGGATCAATACTTGGCCCATTACTGTTTTCAATGTTTATTAATGACTTACCTTCAGTAGTATCTTTCTGTAATTTTCATATATATGCCGATGATGTTCAGCTCTATATAAGTTTCCCTATTGGTATGGTTGAGGATGCGATTGCAAAATTAAATGCTGATCTATGTGATATACACGAATGGTCCAATCGTAACGGTCTGAAACTTAACCCCGAAAAAACAAAAGCAATACCTATATCAAAGCATCAGCCGTTTTTCTCCGACTTTCCTCCCATCGTTTTAAACTCCTGCCAAGTTGAATACGTTAGCCATGCCAAAAATCTTGGAATAATTTTCAATAATAAATTAACTTGGGATACCCATATAAATTCCATCACATCCAAAGTTTATGGATCGCTAAGAGGGCTATCGGTAACAAAAACAGTTCTGCCTACCCAAGTAAAGTTAAAGCTGGCAAAAGCCCTTATAATACCAATAATCTCCTATGGCTGTGAGTTGTTTGCCAATTCTGATTCCCTATCGCTTCAAAAGCTCAGAGTTGCTGTTAATTCGGTTGCTCGATACATTTTTAATCTTCGCAGGTTTGATCATATTTCGCCAGAAGTTCGCCAACTACTTGGATGTAGTTTGGATGGTTTTCTCAGGTATCGTTGCTGTTCCCTACTTTTCAAGATTATTCATAAGAAAGAACCAGGCTATTTGTTTGATAAAATCACTTTTTGCTCCTCCAATCGCTCTATAGTACTGAGACCTTCGATATTCACCTGTTTGACTTCAAGCAGGCAATTTTTCATTTACGCTGTCAAGCTATGGAATGTTTTGCCCAATCATGTGAGGTCGAGTTTTGAACACAGAATATTTCTCAAATTATGTTTTATTCACTTTTCTAGTCTGAGTTGAGATAATTTTTTTTTTTTTCCTTTCTACTGTTCTTTTATTTTTTATTATTTTTGCTGTTTTACAATATTATGTATGAATATGTTTTGGTTGCGACTTTAATTTAATGTCAATTAGTAAACAAGTAAATTGAATATGTTTTTTTTTTTATTCTCTTCAAGTATAATTTAGTTTCAATTTTTGTTTCTCTTTTACTTTTCAATTTTATTTTAATTCTTATTTATAATTTTCTTGTTTCTTATGTATATCCTGTACTAAATATAAGTTAATCTTGATGTACAGCGTTGCTTATCAATAAATACAAATACAAATACAAATCTGTCTCTGCTAAATTTAATAATAAAATATTCTCTTTTTTATTACTTGTTTTGTATTCCTTATTCTACTGTCCACTGTAAAATTGTGCGCCAATTCCATATAAACTGGTTGTCATCCAAGCTTCTCTCTAGCAATTCGTAACAAAATTCGAGTCTCTTTTCAAAATCATCGGGAAGCAGTTCTTGCACAGGTGTATGGTGATAGGGATACATATTTTCTCCATGCAGTATACTGAAAATTCTGTGTTTGGAAACATTAAACTGTGCTAATGGAAGCATCGATTTCAACAGCTGCCAGTATTCTTTCATCGACCGAAACTCTTCTTGTGCTTGCGGTTCCCGCGTTAGGTCTTGCAATTGAAACTGATCCAGTTTCTCGAAACCTTCGAAATGTATTTCCAAAAACATTTGGAGAACAAAGTCGTCTGTTAGGATAGAGTTCAAGGTATCTTCGTTGTGCTCTTCTTGAATTTCAATTGCACAACCCATAAATGAATAAAATGTCTGCGTATTCTTCTCTCGTAAATGAAGGCATTTTAAAAAACGCTCTTATCCAACTGTAATCGTGACTTAACTTGATAATCTGATGAATGAATTTGTTTTTCTATTCTTTTATACCACTTAGTTACATAGTTAATTTACCCGTTATTTGAAAAAAAAAATTGACCTCAAACTCAAAATTTTGCTCGGGCAAGAAAAATTGAACACCATTTAAGATTGAATATCTAGCAACCCTAAAAACATATCAGCTCAATTTAAATGTAGTTTTAAAGGTTAGTATTTCTACTAAAAAAAAGTCCAAAATAAGTTCCCTGCCATTAGTACTGACAGAGAAATTGACCTTAACATGGGTAAGGTACTCCAAAGTTAGCCTTTTTTTAAATCGACATCACGTCAAAGTTGAAAATCGGACTTTACTGTAGAACAATTTTTTTCTTAAAATATGACCAAGAATCACATCCCAAAGTATGGCACACGAATTACCGGACACAATGTTTATACAAAGGTACAACTATGTACATATTTTTTATTTATTTATTTTTTTTTTATTTATTTCATCATCAATGGATATACATATGTATATGTATAATCTGTTGACTGCTATAACTTGGATATACTTATACATATAATTACATATATACACTTAGGTGCAAAACTGTCCCAAAAGTAAGAGAAATTTATGCTTCCTATAAAAAAACTAAATCGAGATAACCATTTTTAGCCAACATTTTATTTTTTGTATATTGAACATCAAATAAACTTAAATAATAGAAATTAAATCAGTAACACCTCTGTTATGTATTTATAAACACAAAATAAAATTGGACCACTTTTGCACCGCTGTAGGAAGAATTAACTTTCAAGTTTTTAATATTTTGTCCAGCTTTCAAGTTTTTAATATTTTGTCCAGAGTCCTTTTGCTTTTTTTACTGCTGCCAATCGTCTCGGCATACTTTTGCGAGTTTATCGCAATATTCAGGAGAAATTTCATCCCACTGTTCTTGAACCCGTTCCCAAAGAACTTTGACTGACGATGGTGGTGATTCGTAGTTGTTCAACAAAGCCTTTTTTAAGTAGGACCATAAATTTTCTATCGGATTAAGGTCCGGGCTCTGTGCAGGCCACTGTAGTACTTGAAAATTTTGGTTTCGTTTCATCTGACCATATGACACGACTCCAATCATCATCTGTCCACGACTCATACTTCTTCACAAAATCAAGTCGAGCTTTAATATTTTTCTTCGAAAGCAAAGGTTTCTTTTTTTTCTCCAAGGCTCTAAAGCCAGCCGAATGTAGGGCTCGTTGAATTGTCCACTTGCTTACTGTTTTGCCTGTATCTCTGCGAACTAGTGCTGATGCATTTGAAGCCGAAGTTGCTTCTCCTGTAGCAAGATGTCTAATTACTCGTCGAGTATCTGCAGAGCTCAGTATCCTAGGTCTTCCTCCAACATTATTTTTCAGCTCACCCTTAAACTTTTGTCTTATTCTTTGCACAGAGCTCTTGCTTACCTTCAATATTTGTGCAATTTTCCTAACGGACTCTCCTTTTTTTAATTTATTTAGTATCGTATTATTTAAACATTTGCTAAATGGTTTCATTTTAATAATTATTTAAATTTAATTGAATAAATGAACTTAAAATGGAATTTTAGTTTACACCGATTTAATAAAAACTAAATTTTATGGTAAGCAACCAGTTTTAGCAAAGTAGTAAACTAAAATATTCTTATTATCTCTATCGTTGCATAACTGTCCCAATGAAATGCTTTCTCTTTTCCTCGAATTTTGCAGATAACGGTTAGCTTTTCGATATTTGTTATTTGGGCATCGGTGACGTATATAATTATAACAGTCTTAATTTGCAATAGGCCAAAACAAAAATAATATCACGTGTCAAAACAAAATACCTATTGCTTGGGACAGTTTTGCACCTAACTGTATATAATTTAAAACAAATTTAAAATAATACTCTTAAACAAATATCTATCTATTAATTTGAAGGTCGACTTCATAGTGAACTAAATTAAAAAGTGATAAGGAACGAGTTATGAGTTCATTTTGTCCATAGTTTGTCCTGTGACTAGGAATCAGAAAGAGAACGTCCCTGTTTCTTAAATTCCTCTCAGGAACATAAAAAGGCATAAGAGCTAGTAAATCCGGAGATTTTATTTTGTAATTAATTATGTCCTTTATAAAAAGAACACTTAAGGAATCTCTACGACTTTTTAATGATTTCAAATCTATTAATGCGCATTTCGAGCTATAGCTAGGCAAACCTTCTATCCACCTTAATTTCCTCAAAGCAAAACGCGTGAACCTCCTTTGCACATTTTCGATTCTATCATAGGAGTTTTGATAATAAGGCGACCAAACAACGCTACAATATTCCAATATGGGTGTTATTAAGGACATATAAATTGTTTTTAAAGTATAACTGTCTTTGAATACAGCCGTGTTGCGCTTTAGAAAACATAGCAACGAATTCGCTTTAGATGTTATAAAATCGATATGTTTTGAAAAAGATAACTTTGTGTCAAAAATAACACCAAGGTCCTTTATTTCACTAACGATTGAAAGATTTTCATTACCAAGATTGTAACTGAACAGCACCCTAGGTGTTGAATGAAAAACTCTAAATATCTTACACTTAGAAATATTTAGTTCAAGATGATTGTATTTACACCACTGAAAAAATGGACCTACGTCTTCTTGGAATTTAACACAATCTTCAATTGAAGATACTTGAAAATATAGTTTCAAATCGTCAGCGAACATTACACAACTTGCAAATTGTAAGCAATCTGGAATGTCATTGACGAAAAGGTTGAAAATGAGAGGTCCCAAATGACTACCCTGAGATAGGCCTGACAAAACTTCAATAAAAAAGGATTGGTCACCTTCGATGTTAACAATTTGTTTCCGATTCGACAAATATGATTGCAACCATTTAAGAAAGCCAAGTTTGAAACCTATTATCTCTAAATTTCGTATAAGAAGACTGTGGTGAACTCTATCGAAAGCTTTTACGAAATCCGTGTATAAAACATCGACCTGCATTCTTTTTTCCAATGAATTTATCCAAAAAATTGTGAAAAGACACATATTAGTTGCAGTGGAGCGACCGCTACAGAATCCATGCTGTCTCGGAGTTATAATATCTTTCATTGTGAAATTGAGCCTATTGAATACTAACTTTTCAAAAAGTTTTGGAATCGCCGAGAGTTTAGAAACTGGCCTATAGTTTTTAACTAAGTGTTTCAGACCATTTTTATAAACAGGGCTTATGGAAGATATTTTCCACTCCTCTAAAAAGTCACCAGTGAGAAGCGACTTATTAAAAATGATTTTTAACACTATACCAAGTGAAATTGCACATTTCGATAACAAAACAGGTGGAATTACATCCACTCCAGCCTTTATATTTAAATCAAGATGAGTTAAACCGTCAATTACTTCTTGATCTGTCAAGGAAAAAACATCGAAATCCACTTGAGGATTAATACTTCCATACAAGTTTTCACTATCAGATATAACGTCTACATTTTGCTAATAGATTGCATGCTGCTTTGGTATCATAGAAGATCTCACCGTCAAGCTCCATAGAATTAGGAAATGTAGAGCTTTTGCGTTTTGAATTCAAAAAAACCCAAAATGATTTAGCATTTTGTTTGATGTTCCTTTTAACTGAACTTATATACTGTGAATAAAGAAATCTACTTAAAAAATCAAACTCCCTTCTCAGCTGTAGAAAACGAATTCTATCTGCTGAATCACCCGATGCTTTACATCTCCTCAAAGCCTTGTTTTTAACATTTTCCAAGCTTTTAAGCCTTTCATTCAACCAAGGGAATTTAAAGGACGTTCTCTTTCGAACTACGGGGACAAACTGCAGAACACCCTCAAACAAAAGTGATTTTAAGATGGAATACATATGATCCATAGATTTATCTGCTATAGCAAGTTCCCAATTTATGAAGTTAAAATAATTATTTAAAGAAATGAAGTCGGCCTTCTTGTAATTTAAAGTATAACAGTTTTCCTTACTTACAGGTTGAACATTATATAGCTCTAATATGAAGCCTTGTTTTTAAAATTTTCCAAGCTTTTAAGCCTTTCATTCAACCAAGGGAATTTAAAGGACGTTCTCTTTCGAACTACGGGGACAAACTGCAGAACACCCTCAAACAAAAGTGATTTTAAGATGGAATACATATGATCCATAGATTTATCTGCTATAGCAAGTTCCCAATTTATGAAGTTAAAATAATTATTTAAAGAAATGAAGTCGGCCTTCTTGTAATTTAAAGTATAACAGTTTTCCTTACTTACAGGTTGAACATTATATAGCTCTAATATGACATAAATAGCTTTGAGATGAATTTGATTTCTAACTAAAGGAAAATCTGATTCGAAGACCGTAAATTTGAGATCTTTAAGAATAAACACAATGTCAAGAAATCTATTTAAACAATTTTTTTTGTATGATTTAGTTGTATTAACCCTAATGAATAAAAATTGTCTACTAATTCAACTTCCACATCTTTGTAGAAACGTTAAAAGGCACAAAGATTTGCTCATCTTCTAAATAACGCCAATCAATATCTCCAAGATTAAAATCACCAAAGATGCATGGATATTGATTAGCTGATAAGCTATTTAATAAATTATATTAACATTTGAAACAAGTTGAACATATAATTCTAAGCTACTCTTAGGTCTAATATAATTAGCAATAACACAATATTCAAGTCTATTTGTATTACATAAAATATGCTCTGAACTTACAAGAACGCACAATAATTGTTCATAATGAATAGAAGACGTTTGAACATTTAATTGTTTACCCATTAAGTGAACTACGAACTGCAATTAGTACTCCCCGCCTCGATCCATAACGGTCTCCACAGAACGATCCACTCGGTAGACAACATTTATGATGAATCAAACAACTCAGAAGAATAGATTCCATGATGCAGCCAGGTTTCTGTGAGTATTATTACGTCATAGTCATGTGCACTTGAATTCATAAAAACATCCTTTGTTTTTGTTCGTAAGCCACCAGCGTTTTGATAAAAAAATCCTTAATTGCGACGGATGCGAGGAAGAGGACGTAGCACATATTAACTTGTTGCAATAAGTGTTCCTCCATTCCCGTTTTTTGGTTTTGGACGTTGGATGAAGTGTTTAATCTGGACACCCAAAGGCCAAAAAAATAAGCATTAAATGCCTTCTCAAATGCAAACACCGGAATACCAAGTTTAAAGTTGATGAAATGAAGAGCTGAAACATCGACGTAACTTTTAAGTAATCTCTTGCAGAGAAACACATTTTTCGGTAGTTGAAGTCTGTGTGCTACAAAAGATATAATATTCTCCTCGCTGACGTTTGTACTCACGCGAGAGAGAGGAAGAAATTTTAATTTAATTACAGATGAAAATGATACATCAGCTTTGCCATCAGGATCAGTCCAATTACCGATCAGTTTAGAAGGCCGCTGACCCGATCGCTTTTTATTTTGCACTTGTGTTATCTGAGATCCAGTCTTTGAAAATGCTACTTTAGGTGATGCTGTAGATAACAAACCAGCTGGGATGATGGGTCGGCTATTTTCATAAACCATTATAGTAGGTACTACTTGTGATGATGATGAAGATGTCGATCGGGGCGAACGAATACTTTCCTTTTTTGTTACATGAAGCAAATCATCGCAAAAAATCGTTTCCTCGTTTTCACCTTACAGAATGTCACCCTAGATTTGCATGTTTTGCATTAAGGAATTTGACCGTAGTTGTTAGTACTAGGATTGTTTGATTTTCGTTTATTAGAACTTGCTATAGAATTTCAGCCCTATCGAGGTATCGGAAAAAATTATTTTCCGATTTGTTCGAAATCGGAGAATTTTCTTCCGAAGTACCTTGTCCGATTGACATTATAGGAAAATCTTCCGATAAAATGTGACGCTCATCAACGCATTGCGATTAAGTTCATTCAACAAGGAATTTTTGACAGTTGAAAATAGTTGCGGATTATTTTAAGAAAAATGGAATAGAATGAATGCGATTGTACGCTTCATTTTTATTTGTTCTGAAGTGGATACCTCGAACGAAATCTAAGTTCCGATCGGAACGGACTATCGTTTCGGAACTTCTTCCGAACTGATACCTCGATAGGGCTGTTTGTTTCGTTTTTGCGAATTCGAAAATTGTATACTGTAGATTCGATATATACTGTATAGTGCGGTCTGTGGCAACAAGGGATAACAGCATAAGTCGACTTATGTATGTCGAAAATGAGTTTTTGATACCATCCGGTGCGCAATAAGTCATTCCGTTTCATATTTTTTTTTGTATCTCAAACGGTTCAGGAATTACAGACAAAAGAAAACCGACATAAGTTAGTATCTACAGAGCTTGCATAAGGAAAAAGAATATAAATACAATTCTTTAATTTTTATTTTCTACTTGTGCTTTTATTCCATAACGAATAACCAAATCAAGACACTCATAAGTTTGCTTATACTCTTTTTTTAAAACAATTATTCGCATTCATAAGTCTACTTGTGTTCTTTTTCCAAAGTAAAATCAAAGGGCACGGTAGTGCCTAGCCAAGTTCTGGCACACACTTTTTACAGGAACAAACTCAGGCGATTTTTGACGCCTCCCTATCTTCAGTACAAATGAAGGCCTCAAAAATCACAAAAACTGTAACTGACTGACTGACAGATCATCAAAATTATGGAGCACTTCCCGAAATCGTAGAATGTTGTAATTTTGGAAACGGTAGGTCTTGTCATGCAAGCAGAAAATTTTAGGTTTTCCATTCAGGGAGCGTGATATCCGCCCACATTCACTTTCGACTGCTGTTGCTGTAAAACGACGAAATTTGGTGAAGCGGTAGGGCTTGATAGATACTGGGTACTTTCGAAAGGAAAATTCTTCGGCGGATATTTGGTCCTATATGCGAAGAGGGCGAATGGAGGAGAAGATTCAATCGTGAATTATACGAGCTGTACCAAGGTGTGGATGTAGTCTAAAAAGCCAAAACACGTCGACTATACTGGCTCGGTCACATCGAGCGAATGGACAACAACGCTCCAGCCAAGAAAATCTTCGAACCCCAGCCCCCAGGTTCGAGACGACGAGGAAGACCGAACCTCCGCTACAGGGACCAGGCGATTACAGACGCAAGAGCACTTGGTCCCGACGACTGGAGGGAGCTCGCGAGGGATCATAACCGATGGAACACCGCAATATCTCAGGCAGAGACCCTCCATGGATCGGGAGCCGGTTAAGTAAGTAAGTAGGTAGGAAATTTGGTAGAACGGTAGGGCTCAAATTGCATATAAAGGACGAAAAATAAAAATTGAGGTTTTCCATTCAGGGGGCGTGGTATTCGCCCACTTTCTGAGAAAAATTTTAATTTATATGGAGCACTTCCGATTGCTGTAGAATGATGAAATTTGGTAGAGTGGTATAGCATAATGCACATTCAAAGCGAAAAATAGAAAGTCTAAGATTTTTCATTCGAAGTGTCTTTTTATTGTCATTTTGAAACTATACATGCATCTTTAAAATTCATGACTTTTCTTAGAACTAGAGTGCTCGATTTGGTACTCTATGTTATGTTAACATGAATAAAAAAAGAAAACATTTGCATACCGTGGAACGGGGTTACTTTGCTCCGTTTTTTGCACTATTTTTAGAAACTTCTCAAAAATGTTAGACAAATAATTTTTATATACTTTTGTTTCCACCCGGTTTCATTAATAAGATGTTAGATAATACACTTATGCATTTAAGACTGTTTAAATGATAGTTAAAATACTTTTTTTTTTTTTTTGTGGTTGAAAAGTGGGGCAAAGTTGTCCAAGGGACGGGGTTACATCTCAAACTTTTGACTATATTTCCTTTATGTTAGAAGCTGGAGCAAAATTAGTATTCTATTTCAATTCTACTGATTTTAAGAGTCATATCAGTAAAAAAAAATACAAAATCGAAAAAACAACCTTTTTTGTAACAAAAACAAAACAGCCTCTTTTATTGCATTATCAAGCTGATAAACTAAAGAATACAAACAAAAAACTTCACTAAATCTACTTAAATACGTTCAATATAATCATAAAAACAATTTTTAACAAAATAAAAAAATAATTAAATATTTTCACTGTCCGCCCACAGCGGTTTAGGTTGTTTTAAATGATGTGCCGCAATTCGCCAATTTTTATGGGAAATCCATAGTTCGCCAAATAAAGTAAACAATCGACAAATTTCGCCCCTTCTTCTGAATTGAAAAAGGGCTGTTTTGCAGGCCTCTGTAATTGTCTACCCTTGAGTTTGTTTAAGATTGTCCTCCTTGGAATTTTATACTTTTCTCCCGCCTTCCTGTGAGAAATTCCGCCTCTTCTTATTTCTTCCAGACATTTTTGTAGGAAATCGTCCGTGTAATCGGCGTACCTTCTTGCTCCCAAAATCTTTCTGTAGTTTTTTGGCATTTCTAGTTAATTTAAGTATAACAAATTTCAATAAATATAAACATAAATATACAGTAACCATCACTTTTTTATATTTTGGGGTTACTTTGCTCCGGGGGCAAAATCAAAAAAAAACTACATGGTTACAAAAAAAAATCTAATAAATATTATTTATTAATTAAATAAACAAATCACATGCGTAAAATATTAACAAAACAATATATTATAAATAGAAAATTGGTACTTACCTCATTCAAACTCACACAACTGTTTTTATAGACTAAATTTTGCACTTAAAAAATTATACAAATTTGCTTACTGAACTTCACAGGTCGATTACTTTTCACTAACTGCCGGTAGACGATCGGTTGCAACACGTGGCAGATGCATATGAGTGTGTGTACAATTCGGTAGGCTCCGTTTAAGGAATGTAACATGTCTGAACGTGAATAAAGAAACAAACTCCGCCATCGTTCCTGTTTCCGATCGACACTTAGCTGCTGCTATCCAAATAGCCCACTCCGCATTTCAAGGCAGTTTCCCTCTTGGCCTAATTGCAAAGGTGAAACATTATTTATTATATTGATGAGCAGTGGCGGCTGGTGGGTGGTTGAACAGGTGGTGCACTTTACTTGCTCACTAAGTAGGTATTAAGATTAGAAATCGCAAAAAAACAAAAATTTACATGTATATGTCGATTTTTTATTATTTTGTATAATTGCTCGAAGAATTGCGACCATGTATAAAACTGACACACTTATTACATTTAGCAAGGAATCATGTTTTTTATTTTTTCACTTAAATGCGTCAAATCGTGGATTCACGTAACTTTATTTTAAAAAGATTTATTACTGTCTTTAATATACCTAATCACTGTTAATTTTATCCCACACCACACACTGTACGTGTACACAGTACAGAATCGAACCAAAACCAAAATAAAAAACAATTACTAACCTAACACCTACAAACCTACTCTATTTAACCAGTCACGGATAGAGCGAAACAACATTACATATTCGCAGGCGCAGCGCATTCTAGTCAAACATCGGTTGCTGTAGTTAATCTTCGGTTCTCGTGCGCTGCACGAGAGCAGGCTAATTTCTCCATACATTTCAATGAAATACCTTTTGTCTCACGCGTCAGGGATACTTGCTTGTAACTCATACAAGTTATATTAGCAGTCCTCGTGCGCTCGCCGAAGCGCACGAGAATTTTTACTTGCAGGGAAAGTAAGTCTTAATAGTAAAGCAAAGCGCTACATTGTTTCGTCATAATTGGAAATTCTACTTGTTTGTGTTCTTGTATGTTTAAAAAATAAATATTAATATGAGAATCAGTAATATTTTGTAATTTTTAAATCTTTTGAATTGGTGGTTCAGCGCACGAGCGCACTTAAGGTACAGCCGCCACTGTTGATGAGTAAGATTATGCATATCAGTAATGTTTCGACACACTGCAATGGGCTGAAAGGGTTCAACTCAGGTTATGCACAGTGAACTAAATGTAGGGCGCAACATTTCCTCCCCCCTGATAAAAAGTTTTGACCGGAAACACCAACTATGTTGCGTTACTCTTTATTTATTATAAAATTAGCTTAATCTTAAATTTATGTGAATACATGGCCTTAGAATAGTCTTGGAAGCTACTTTATCTTTTTTTATATATTTGATTAAAGAACTTTTTTTTCTAAAATTTAACAATCTTTTATGTACTTCTCTACAGATTCTTAACATTTATTTTATCAAAATTATTTGAATTTGATATTTAATTATTTTTATTATTTTTTTCTTACATTAACCATTTTCTTATTATTATCTATACATTATGCATGTCTTATTTTTATATTTCTTATAGTCAAATATTTTTAAACTTAGGTATAAGCCTAGAGTTTTTTTTTACATTTATATTTATATTTATTTATTTTAAAATTTTTTCTTTTAATAATATTTTATCTGTTTTTCTGGTTCTGATTTTAATAATACTTTATTTGTTTTTCCATTTTGCAATAGCAACATTTCTGAAATATTATTTAAATTAAATTTGCTTTTGTTTATAAGTTCAATATTTAGTTTTGGCTTTTTTAATTAATACAAATCTGAAATGGTTTTTAAGTATGTTTTTTTTTTTTAATTTTTACTTTTGTACTTTCACTCTTTCTATTTTGTTATACGATTTGAAAATTCGAAGCTTTTGTTCTTTATGTCCAATATCATGTAAAATCTCTTGTTTTCCCCTTGCTTTCAAAGTATTTTGTATTTAATTTAAACTAACTCCCATGACAACATTACATAAATTTTTTTAAAAATCGTGTAAAAATAAATTACAAATTATTTTCTTAAATTAACTAAATACGAGTATGTACCTATATAATGCAAGTACTGCTATACATATTAAATATATATTTCTAAATAAATAAACTCTGGCAAATGTGACTCCTCTTGTCCGTGTTGTATGTGGTAAGACATCAAAAACTGATTTTATTAAACTTCGGGTGGTGATGGTAGCAGTTTTGGAATCTCTTGAAGAGGATTTTGTCGTTATTTTTAACGAATGAGTTTTGTAACAGCACTGACGAACATCAATGAGTTCAAGTGAAATTTAACTTTATTCTAGTGCTTGTTCACTTCTTTGTTATCTTTAAATTTATCTCCTCTCATCTTCCAACGAAGGTTAGTAACGATATTATTAGGCGTATTTTATTGGTAATGTATACATAGTGCAGCAATGGAAGTCCGAATAAAATGCTTTTTTGACTGCTATACACTTTTACTTTAAATTTTAAAGTTGGTATACTTTGCATTTATACCCGTGTCAAAATCAGCTGATTTGGAACAGAAGTAAAATAAATATGTAATTTCTTACAAAAATAATACAAATTGAAATGAATAAAGATCCAAAACAGAAAAGGGCTATACATAATTTCTGAGTTTCTTTTAACAAATCATCTTAATTTAGTAGATATTTCAGACTCATTAAGTGATCAAAGTAAAAGGAAACGAAAACAAAAAATGAAATATATACCTACGAATAAACAATCCACTTTTGAATAAGCTAAGGGATGCGTTGGAAAAGTATACGTTTTGATGTGGTTTATGCTGAATTAACATCACTGACAAATTTGTTGTCAAACAAGTGGCCAAATTATTAGATAATAATAAAAAAAATCTCAATGGCATGTATGTACACAAACTCAAATAAAGGCTCGATGTCAGAAAAAAAAAATCATTTTCATGTCCTTTTTAATCGTTTGGCATCGCAGCCATCCTTCTATGAATTTCATACTCTCATGTGATAAATAGAGAACATGCACATGCATTAAGAGGCAACATTTTGACCATTGACTATTAACGTTTACCGTCTAATCGTAAATTAATATTTCAAACCACATAATTTTGGCTCTTGTGAAAATTTACCATAAAATGAACAAATATCACCGAACACATTCTCGAATAATCAAAATCTGTCAACCGCACGAAAAATAAAACTTTTGCAACCAATTTGAGTGTCACTGTAATCCAGATGCTCCAAAACTTTATCAGCACTATTATGTGCACTCTTATTACTGCCTAGTTTATACGCACTATTCCTTTGTTGTTGTTTACTGTGTAAAATTTTACTGCGCTGCCTATACATTTCCCAATAAAAAACGACTATTGTTTTGGCTGCATAGATTTACTATAGGTCACTTCTTCGAGGTTAATATTGTCGATCTTTTGCGCTCACGGAAGAAATGAGACAGTAAGGAATGTAATATCCAGAGCTTCAAAAAACGATGATGGATACATTCAGATAATGTGTACTTGTAAATCGCTATTGCTATTGTCTGTCAACTGGTTCACGGGAACAGGAACTTAGTCTCGCTTTTAAGAGAGTGCTGATCACAATGGAACTCAAACTTTCTTCTGTTTGTTATTTTGTTTCTCATATGATCAAGCAACTTGAACATCTTCGGTGATGAGATCGGGAACTAATTCATTATTGGATACAGTTCCTCGAAGGCGTTTTCTTTCGATTGATTGATATTATGTTTATGTTTGTTTTCATAATAGTATCATTCAGAAATGACGAGTAGATTCGATTTATTAGTATAATTGAGTGTCACTCCTGATATCATTTTCACCTTTTGAAAAAAACGTAATCGGATAGATGATTATAAAATCATTGGAAGATATACACCGTCTCACTGCACTGTGAGTAGAATAGTTAAATCAGTTTTTAATTTCGATAATTGTTGCTGACTAAAGGAATTATCATCTTGGTGCCTTGAAGTTGTAAATATTCAGCAAAAACTATACAGCCACGTTAAAGATTGGAGATTGAAAAATTTGGTTTAAAGCGTTTTTCGAAAATTGCACTTGTTGTTTTAAGGTAAATATGAAGAATCCGTCTTCTTATCTTCAAAAACGGCATTTTCAAAAACGTTGGTCTTAATTTTAGAGCTTATTAGATACTTCATTTGTTGGTCTTTGATTAATTCTTGATTGCTGAAGTTTTACACAACTTGCTGATATGGAAATATTAGTGGTGAATGCTGACGGTTAAAACATTTGGCATGAGATATATAAAATGTAACTATAATAATTATTACACTTATATTGTAAGATCGTAAATTTTTCTTTTTAAGTAAGTTTAATGAAGTACATTATTTTCATTTGTTTCTTAAGAATAAAATTTAAAAACTATTTAATTTTTATTATATATTAATAACATAATAATTAAAACACAATATTTTTGAAGATAATGCTTGGTACAATGCACATTAAAATGTTTAAATTGAACAAAATAAAGGTATACATTTTTTTACGCTTTTTTTTAATAATTTGACTTCTACTTCAAAAAATTGAAACTAGTATCTCAAAGGGTTGGGTACGAAATCCCGCATCACAAAATCCCGAATCACAAAATCCCGCATCACAAAATCCCGATTCACAAAATCCCGAATCACGAAATCCCGAATCACGAAATCCCGCCATTTCAATACTAAATTGACAGCACTTGCAAATTTCAAAGTGATTAGCCAATCAGAATCAAGAACAAGGATAAAACAATGAGAATCAACGAGGACGCATCTATTCAATACTAAATTGACAGCACTGTACTCATCATTGGAAACTTCAAAGTGATTAGCCAATCAGAATCAAAAACAAGGATAAAACAATGAGAATCAACGAGAACGCACCTATACCCAAATAAGTTGGTGAATAAAAAGTATAAAAGCGGAATTGATTTCGGAATATTTTTCCCTTCCTATATAGCCTGATGACGTCTGATCAACCCGTGCCAACTGACTGCGAGAACTTGCTTTTCGCTGACGACTCGCTGACCTATTCCTCGTCGATAGCGCCAAAAATTGCAGCTCGGAGAGTGGAAGCCCACGTCTCCAAACTCTACGAGTACTACAAAAAGTGGGGTATCCGAATAAACACTGCCAAATCGGAGCTTGTGTGTTTCAGGAGACCCACCACCAATGGCAACCGATGTCGTTCAGCAGCCACTTGCAGAAGCCTGACCGTGAAGCTCCCCGATGGGTCAACGATAGCAGCCAAAAGAAATGCTAAATACCTCGGAGTAAACTTCAACGAGCTTTTCAATTTCAACCCGCACTCTAGGCAGGTACTAAGGAAGGCCAACTTCGCGTTTCACCGCTTGCACCCGTTGCTAGCCAGAAGAACCGGACTAAGCCAGCCAGTGAAGCTACTAATATACAAGCAGCTAATCAGACCCGTCATCAGTTACAATTTTCCTGCATGGTACACCATCTCGAAGACAGCAATGCTGAAGCTCCAAATCTTCGAAAGGAAAATACTAAGGATAAGCACCGGACTTATCTTCGATCGACAGCGAAAGAAGCACTTCAGCAACGAAAGAATCTACGAAGAAGCAAAAATCAAGCCACTGGACCAATTTCTTGTGCAATTAGCGAAGAAGCTCATATCTAGCACCACCAACCACCCAAACCCGCTGATGAGAAGGATGACCACCCAGGAGCGACATCCAGAGCCTAGATACCTTAGTGCTCTGGATATGATAGAAAGGATCCCAGCCGACAACGAAGCAGCAGTTCGTTTCTACGCTGACACCGAGTCAGCATATCACCGTGGCTGAAACTATCAGAAAACAATCCCCCAGCAAACCCACCAACTGGACAACCGGGACTGAACAACCCGAGAAATAAACAATGCCATCATTTTAATTAAAATAACAAGTCATGTATATTATAAATGCTTTAATCCTAGAAAAATGTCATATCTTAAGTTAGGCCCCCTATGTGCCAACAAAATTTTGTAGTTATATTCATATTATCCTTAAGTTTAAGTTTACCAAATTGTATATATATATAGTTCAATAAAAAAAACCTTGAAAACCTTGAACCTTGAATATTTTTCAGTTTCGATTCGAATTCCGAGGCGGTGATACCACGTCGGTCCTCGGAATAAATAGTGAATTAAAAAAGATTATTAAAAGGGGTATTGTTCTTGATTACATTTTGGTTGGTAGTGCAAAGACGCGATGCTTAAGTGGGGTTGGGTACGAAATCCCGCATCACAAAATCCCGAATCACAAAATCCCGCATCACAAAATCCCGATTCACAAAATCCCGAATCACGAAATCACGAAATCCCGCCATTTCAATACTAAATTGACAGCACTTGCAAATTTCAAAGTGATTAGCCAATCAGAATCAAGAACAGGGATAAAACAATGAGAATCAACGAGAACGCACCTATACCCAAATAAGTTGGACAATAGAAACAGAAAGTATAAAAGCGGTAGTGATTTCGGAATATTTTTCAGATTTCAGTTTCGATTCGAATTCCGAGGCGGTGACACCACGTCGGTCGTCGTAATAAATAGTGAATTAAAAAAGATTATTAAAAGGGATATTATTCTTGATTATATTTTGGTTGGTATTGCAAAGACGCGACGCTTTAGTGAGTTTTAAGCGTCGAAGGAATTTTCCTTTAACGCTTAAAAATCATTTTAAGCGATTGCAGACTCTAGGGAGAGTTGCTGTTTAAGCAAAATGTATTTTTTTTTGGAAATTCTAGGGGATTATTGAAGGGATAGTTAGCCGAGTTCTTTTTAGAACCACAAAAAATTGAAAGAGTAAAAATTTATTTTTAAAATAAAAAAAAAGTTCAATTTTTCCAAAAAAATTGTGGAAAAAAGTTTTTTAAAAAAATTGAAACTTGACACTCCCTAGATCATGAATATGCAATTCTAACTCGCTAAGATGCCTAGTTTAGCCAGAAATCACGTTTGAACATGTCAACTTTGGGGGGTCTACGAGGCTCCGTTTAGCCGCAAATCGTGTTTAAGGATAAAACTTTGTTTTTCGTTTCATGCGATACGTGGATTGAAAGGTGGCACTCCCTAGATCACAAATATGCAATTTTTAACTCGCTAAGATGCCCAGTTTAGCTAGAAATCACGTTTGAACATGTCAACTTTGGAGGTCTACGAGGCTCCGTTTAGCCGCAAATCGTGTTTAAAGGTAAAACTTTGTTTTTCGTTTCATGCGATACGTTGATTGAAAGGTGACACTCCCTAGATCAAGAATATGCAATTTTTAACTCGCTAAGATGCCCAGTTTAGCTAGAAATCACGTTTGAACATGTCAACTTTGGGGGGTCTACGAGGCTCCGTTTAGCCGTAAATCGCGTTTAAAGATAAAAATTCGTTTTTCATACATTTTAATAGGCAGGGTGATGTAGTTACAGTTTTCTTGAGCAACAGTACCTTGGGTGGCCCGCTGCGCGGGTTTTCAGGATTTTAACTCCCTTTTTTCGAGACACACCCGCTCACGCAACTTCGTTGCTCCGCTTAGGGTATGTAAAGTCGCCAGGCAGGCGCTCGCAGCAACAGTTTTCTTGGGCAACAGTACCTTGGGTGGCCCGCTACGCGGGTTTTCAGTATTTTAACTTCCTTTTTCGGAGACACACCCGCTCACGCAACTCCGTTGCTCCGCTTAGGGTATGTAAAGTCGCCAGGCAGGCGCCCGCAGCAACAGTTTTCTTTGGCAACAGTACATTGGGTGACCCGCTACGCGGGTTTTAAAAATTTTAACTCCCTTTTTCGGAGACACACCCGCTCACGCAACTTCGTTGCTCCGCTTAGGGTATGTAAAGTCGCCAGGCAGGGGCCCACAGCAACAGTTTTCTTGGGCAACAGTACCTTGGGTGGCCCGGTACGCGGGTTTTCAGGATTTTAACTTCCTTTTTCCGAGACACACCCGCTCACGCAACTTCGTTGCTCCGCTTAGGGTATGTAAAGTCGCCAGGCAGGCGCTCGCAGCAACAGTTTTCTTGGGCAACAGTACCATGGGTGGCCCGCTACGCGGGTTTTCAGTATTTTAACTCCCTTTTTCGGAGACACACCCGCTCACGCAACTCCGTTGCTCCGCTTACGGTATGTAAAGTCGCCAGGCAGGCGCCTTCAGCAACAGTTTTCTTGGGCAACAGTACCTTGGGTAGCCCGCTGCGCGGGTTTTCAGGATTTTAACTCCCTTTTTCGGAGATACACCTGCTCACGCAACTTCGTTGCTCCGCTTAGGGTATGTAAAGTCGCCAGGCAGGCGCCCGCAGCAAGTGTTTTCTTGGGCAACAGTACCTTGGGTGGCCCGCTGTGCGGGTTTTCAGGATTTTAACTCCCTTTTTCGGAGACACACCCGCTCACGCAACTCCGTTGCTCCGCTTAGGGTATAAAAAGTCGCCAGGCAGGCGCCTGTGGTAACAATTTTCTTAATCAAAATACCTGCTGTTCTTCATATATAAATCTGAGAAGCAAGGAGAACGAATGGCCAAATAAGTTGAACAATAAAAAGTATAAATACAGGAGTGATTTGGAAATATTCTTCAGTTCTTATCAAAACTCCTTTGAGGTAACACCTCGAGATTAAAAAATTATCCAAAAGGATATAAAGTTGGTTATATTTTGGTTGGTAGGGCGACGCTTGATTTTAAGCGTTTTGAGAGTTCTTAGATACGGACTTCTGAAAACGCTTAAAATTTATTTTTTTTTCGCACGATTTGAGATTTTTCTTAGAAAAAAATATTTTTTTTTCACGCTTAAAATGCGTTTGAGCGTTTTGGCATATTTTTTTTCTAAGTAGAGTCCATTCTATAATTTTTTCAAGCTAAAAATTCGTTTTTGGTGTCATTTCGAACGGGAGAGTAACGAAATACCGCCGATCAGAATCCCGAATCACGAAATCCCGCCTAAAATAAAAATAAAAATCCCACCGACAGATATTTTTGGAAATATTTGACGGGATTTCAATACTATTTTAGTACTTTTAATAAAGTATTTTATTTTGATTTATTCTTGAGCAAATGAAAAGTATTTAAGGAACTGTTGGTTCGGCAAAAATTCAGTTCGTTGTAGAACTCCGAGATGGTAATGGTAGTAGCTTGGAATAAATATTTCTTTTTCTTTGAAAATTTCATTGGTGAATGGATTTTTGGTCCAAATGACACTGAAAATTAATTTTTTGCTTGAAAAAATTATTTTTTGCTTAGAAAAAAAGAATTTTGCCAAAACACTCAAAATGTATTTTAAGCATGAAAAAAAATATTTTTTTTAAAGAAAAACCACGAAAACGCTCCTCAAATAAAATGAATTTTTAGCTTCTTCATAGAAAATTTATTGGTAAATGGAGTTCGAAATGACACCAAAAACGAATTTTTAGCTTGAAAAAAATATAGAATGGACTACTTAGAAAAAAAAACTTTTATGCCAAAACGCTCAAAATGTATTTAAGCGGCCTGATTTTGATCCTGATGAATACGAATACGAAGAATATATGTTGGGATATTCTAACCCGATTAGCTTTAAACGCTGCTCAAATGATTTTAAGCTACGTAGAAAAAGTTATTTTAAGAGATAAAAAACATTGAAAATTGTAAATAGAAATAATTTTCTTGAACAGCAGGTATTTTGATTAAGAAAACTGTTGCTACAGGCGCCTGCCTGGCGACTTTACATACCCTAAGCGGAGCAACGAAGTTGCGTGAGCGGTTGTGTCTCCGAAAAAGGGAGTTAAAATCCTGAAAACCCGCGCAGCGGGCCACCCAAGGTACTGTTGCCCAAGAAAACTCTTGCTGCGGGCGCCTGCCTGGCGACTTTACATACGCTAAGCGGAGCAACGAAGTTGCGTGAGCGGGTGTGTCTCCGAAAAAGGGAGTTAAAATCCTGAAAACCCGCGCAGCGGGCCACCCAAGGTACTGTTGCCCAAGAAAACTGTTGCTGCGGGCGCTTGTCTGGCGACTTTACATACCCTAAGCGGAGCAACGAAGTTGCGTGAGCGGGTGTCTCTCCGAAAAAGGGAGTTAAAATCTTGAAAACCCGCGCAGCGGGCCACCCAAAGTACTGTTGCTCAAGAAAACTGTAACTACATCACCCTGCCTATTTAAATGTATGAAAAACGAATTTTTATCTTTAAACGCGATTTGCGGCTAAACGGAGCCTCGTAGACCCCCCAAAGTTGACATGTTCAAACGTGATTTCTAGCTAAACTGGGCATCTTAGCGAGTTAAAAATTGCATATTCGTGATCTAGGGAGTGCCAACTTTCAATCCACGTATCGCATGAAACGAAAAACAAAGTTTTACCTTTAAACACGATTTGCGGCTAAACGGAGCCTCGTAGACCCCCCAAAGTTGATATGTTCAAACGTGATTTTTAGCTAAACTGGGCATCTTAGCGAGTTAAAAATTGCATTTTCGTGATCTAGGGAGTGCCACCTTTCAATCCACGTATCGCGTGAAACGAAAACCAAAGTTTTACCTTTAAACACGATTTGCGGCTAAACGGAGCCTCGTAGACCCCCCAAAGTTGACATGTTCAAACGTGATTTCTTTTAGCATCTCATGCCTCTGATTTCGATGTAATTTTGTTAACAGAAACTTGGCTGAACTCAACATTTCTAAATAATGAACTATTTTCCACCGATTTTGTGGTGTACCGTAAAGATAGATATTCTGATCCCTTAGCTTCCGTGGGTGGTGGAATTATCATTGCTGTGCGAAGCGTTTTTCATAGCTGTATATTCCCAATCCCTAATACTGACTCAGTTGATATTATTTGCGTTAAAGTATGTATCGGAAATAAATTGCTTTACATAATAAATATGTACATTCCTCCAAAAAGCCCATTGGAAATAATAATATTGCTTCAAATGCCATTAACTATATTTCTGATACTTGCGATCCTCTTGACGATGTTCTTCTTGCAGGAGACTTTAATCTTCCTGACCTAGAATGGACTCTTTCTGATGACGAAATATGTTTAATACCCACCAACGTCTCTTCTCCGCAGGAAGCGTTTGTTGACAATGTGATATCTTGTGACTTACAGGAAGTGAGCTGTATAAAAAATAGTATTTCTCGACAGTTAGATCTGATATTCGTTACTAACCCTTGTAATTGTGTTGTTGAACTATGTCCAATTCCCATGACGAAAGTTGATAGCTACCATCTCCCACCTTCTGTTTTGATTTCCCATGCTCACACAACTGATTATGACTTTGATAGTGGCTCTCTTGAATTTGACTTCAAGAAAACGAACTTCCCTTTACTCAATGAACTAATTACAAACATTGACTTTGACTTACTTTTGATTGGGAGCATTGATGTGATGGTTTCCAATTTCTACTTAAGTATCTTTGAATGTTTCATTGCATCTGTACCTGTAAAAAAATCGAGACATTCGGCCCTAACAACACCCCCCTGGTACACCCATGAGCTTCGTAGTCTACGTAATGTTTTTATTTCAAAACTCCCTAAAACAAGCTGTTTTCCCTAAAATTTGGAAAAATTCATTCATTATACCAATTCACAAAAAAGGAAATCGCGGTGATATTTCTAATTATAGACCAATAGCCAAACTTTCTTCCTTACCGAAACTATTCGAAGCTATCATATTTAAGAGTTTTTATTTCAGCTGCAAACCTTTCCTTGCGAGCGAGCAACATGGGTTTATGAAAAAGAAATCTACTTTTACTAATCTCGTTGAATTCACGTCGTTTACCAATAAGACTATTGTTGCGTATCAGGGTACCACAGTGGTGTTTCTTCATGAGTTGGAAAAAGGCGATGGCATGCTTGCTCTGGCTCGGCTAAGCTCGAAGGATTGGGGGTGGTTCTTGCCATTTTCCAAACTCATCCCGTTTCGCAAACAAAAAAAAAGTCATGCCTTGATCAAAGGATGAGGATAGGAAGGGGGTATGGGATTATAGGATAGGTGTTTGGGACTAAAAAAAAAAAAAAAGGAAGAGCACAAACCTAGTTACCTATGCTACTGCATTGGTGAAAGGGCGAGGTACCAATCAGATCTCTCAGCAAAAAAACAAAAAAAAAGAAAAGTAAAATAAAAGAAAATGAAACTTAACCCTAATCTACAACTAAACCCTTAATTATAATTTCATATCTGAAGGATACGATCATAAATCTAAACCTAACTAACCTAATCAAAAAAAAAAGTTTCCCTTTTTTCTCTTCTTCTTCTTCTGCTGACCAAAAATCCGCATCGTCCCCACTGTCTCACCAACACAGCAGTTCGCCGAGTCTCAAAGGCCTTGCCTGGTGTTGATGGCAAAAGCTTGGCCTACCCACCCTTGTATCATAGATACAACCAATACTATCTCCTGGCCATGAGTCTATTCGAGATAGCCCCTAATCTGAAAACTCTAGCTACAACTTGAAATCATTATCAACAATGATTTAAGAATGTCGGTACGTGTGTATGTATGTAGATTTGTAAGTAAGTATAGAGGTAAGTATTAAAGTGATATGTTCAGTAAGTCTGTAGGTACGTATTTAAGTAGATATGTAAGTAAGTTCGTAGGTAGGTATTTAAGTAGGGATGTCAGTACGTTTGTAGGTAAGTACGTAGTTAAAAGTGCATAGATAAGTTAGTTAGTAAGTATATAAATATGAATGTAAGTATGCTGTTGTGTATGTAATAAAGTAATTTTTGTCGTAAGTTATCGTACTAGTCCTTGTCTGTATTGTTAGTTACGTTTTCGTCATCGTTTCCCCTTTTATCGCCGGCCCAGCCGATCCTCCACACACCTAAGTTTATGTTTAGCACATCATGATGCTATCTACTTCACTCTCTCAAAGAAAATTCTCAAATTGTATCGCATAAGGAAATATACATTTATTTATTTTACTCTGGAACATCCCATTCAATTTCAAAAATCATTAAAAATATATAAACAACAAAAAAAAAATTTAATAGGAAAATATTCGTAAGAAAAAAAAATGAAAAATTAAAAATTCTTGTTTTCTTTGAATTATTCTTCAGTGATTCACTTTTCAAGAAGAAATAAAATAAAAAAAATAAGTGGCTTTAATCTGTACAACCCGAGTGTGAATACCTCTTTCTTCGATTTATTCATATAAGTATGAATATATATATGTATATATAAATGTATGTATATATCAAAAATAGATATTTTTTTTTTTGTTAAAAAAAAAACTTACTTTTTCATACTGTTTTTACTTTTCTGTTGTCCTTTGATGTTCTGCCGGCAGTAATTCTCAGGTACAATCGCATCAAGTTCAAATCCTTCGTTTATGTAAAAATGATCATGGCTCAATTTACTATATGTACATATATATATATATATATGTTCTGAGAGTCCAGAGAGACACACTTCACGTTGCACTTTACACTTTTTTTTTTTCTTGTATCTTTTTCTATCATAAATTCATTAAATTTATCTTTACTTTACTCTATTAAATTCTTTCTTTCCTTTTTTTTTCTTACTTTATGGTAAAAAAATTCAAAAAAAAATTAAAGTTTTAAATCTTAAAGAAAACTATTTAAAATCAAAATAATTAAAAGGAAATGAAAATTCAAAAAAATTTAAGTTAAACTACTAAATTATTTATCAAAAACAATCAAGCAAAATTCATGACTAATCCGAAAAAAAAGAAAAAAAAACGAAATTTCAGCAAGACGCTACGACCGGTATATGAGCTTCCTTAAGCGGCCTCTTTTTAAGAGCAAAAAGCACAGACTTTGCACCCTGCAGCCCACCAGCCAACCGATTTCAATAGGCCAGTCCTCCAAATCAATCCTTTACCAAATCAATCCTTTTTGTTATATCTACATATCTTTCACCTCATGAACTCCAAATATCCTCAAAACAAAAAAAAAATCTTAGCAGAGGCTCAAATCGTGAGCGTAGACAGGCTCCTTTGTTTTCCGACTATATATATATACTATCATATATAAGTAGATATATATATATATCCGTATCGGATGCCTTTGAGGCGTAATTTCCTTTAGTTCGACTTAAACCTCTGCTTTATTGGAACGGAGTTTCAAATTTCCCAGATTTTCTTATGGCAATATCTCGCCTACACCACTTTTGCTTCTTTGGCTGATATCTGAATACCTTCCTGTTTTTATATCGATTTTTTTATCCACAGGTTTTTCTTATCAAAAAAACTATATAAAAGTCACTTTGGATTTTTCTTTTCTAATCCTGCTTCACAAAAAAAAACTTCAATTTTAAATTTGATTTGCTTTTGCGGTAAAAGCACAACAACTTTTCTTTTTGCTTTCGAAATATCAAATGAAGCTTTTTATTGCATCATCATCGGTCGTTGCCCTGTGGCCTATATATTTAGTCTTACATAACTTCTACAGATGGGAAAAGCCATATTTTGTTCCCCACTTACAATCATCTGTCTAATCTAAATCTGCACTGTTTACCTTTGTTGTACCTGGTAACGCATGTGTATGGGTGTGGAGCCTAAGCTTACAAAATTTTGTTGCAGCAACAAACTCAAAAAAATGATAAATAATAATAATAAATAATAATAATTAATAGTAATAAATAACTCTATAAACTAGACAAATACTCTACGATCAAATCTACTTATAATATCTTAAAATACTAATATTGCACTACCCTTAATTTAAAAATCTTAACACTTTTGAATTCAACCGATCACATCAAAAGCTCAAGTAAAGAAATTTTTATTTCCTGTATGTGAAAGTTTTTTAAAGCTCTTATCATAGCTTCTGTTTGCATGGCTATGCCCTATTCGGAACATTGAACCCTCACCTCAACAAGTGTCAGCTGTCACTTTGCAAAACTTTCATTCTTGTTATTGTTTTGATGGTGACAAGCAACAATTGAAACAGAAAGTAAATAAAATGCACGACTGGGTCGCACGAACTTGCTCCTATGTAATAGAGAAAACTGTTCATAAGGATAAAATGATTTTTTTTTAATTCTTTAAGTAGTAAGAGATAAAAACAGAATGATATGCAAATATGAATTTATGCAGGAACAAAAATTATAAGTCTTTGTAGTGGTTCCTTAAAAAAATAAGCTTTTATGTAAAAAATTTTTAAAACATTTTTAAGAAAAAATTTTGGTACGCCAACCTTAAGTTTTTATTATTGTACGAATAAAAGTCTAATTTCCAAAAAAAAATACTAAGCCGTTCTTGAGATATCGAATTTTTCAAAAAAAAAAAATTACTTTTTTTTCTAAAAATTGAAAAAATATTTTTTCTTAAGTTTTTAAATGCAATGTTTTTTATACTTTTTAGGAGCTTTTTTATAAAAAATTTCATTAAAATCCGTTAAGTCTATAATGAGAAATTCAAAATTCGAAAAAATCGTTCTATGGTAGGTACAGTCAGTAATATCTAGATTTAAAATTTTTTTTATTTAATTATAAATTGTAAAGATTAATCAAAAGAAAAAAAAATTTAGCAAAATTCTCGGAACCGTTTTCGAGAAAAATGCGATTTTCGAAAACCATTTTTTAAAATTTGTATGGAAGGTACCGTTAGTTTTAAATAAAACAAATTTTTTTTTCTCAAATCTTGTAGATTATATTAAGAAACTTTTATTTGCCAAGTTTGAAAAAAATCGAGCATGGGGTTTTCGAAATATTGAGATTCCAAAAAAAAATTTTGAATTTTTTTTTTAAAAATCCAAAAAATTAAAAATTGAAAATTTGAATATGTAATAATATTCAAACTTTAGAGGAGCTTTGGCATAAAAAAAATTATTAAAATCGGCTGTACCGTTTTCGAGAAAATCAAAAACAAAAAAAATGGACCCAGGGGGGCTACCGAAAATAACAATTTTTTGTAAAATTTTTTTCAACCATTAGCTAGTTTTTACCAAATGAAATTTTCGGAATTTTTTTTAAAAAATTCTGTGGGACAGTTTTTGAGAAAAAAAAATATTTATAAAATTTCGAAAAAAAATCGTATGGCAGGTACCGTTATTTTTGGTCTTAAAAAAAAAATAGAAAAAAACGTCCGGGGGTAAAAAATTAAAACCCATATCTACCAAGTTTGAAGAAACTCGGCCGAGCCGTTTAGGCTGTAGTCGAACCGACAGACAGACAGACAGACAGACAGAATTGCGAGACCCACTTTTTTGGTCTTCGCTATCATCGTAATGTCAACTTTGATCAAAATCTCGAGTTCGATTTTTTTTACGAATGCATAACTTGCCTTATAGTACCTATAAGTCGCAAGTAAAAAAATAAAAAGGCAAATTAAAGTTTAAAAAAAATCGATAAAAACCAAAACAAAAGGATACAAAAATTAAAAAAAATCATCAATTAAAGCGACACACCTCTAGATACACTACAGGAATAACATTCCGATCATTCGTAAGTTTGGCTTTGTGATTATAATTACATCTGTCATAATTGGTTTCTTATTTATACTTATCTCTTCCTTTTGTAGATTTACCGCCGCATCCACCAAGTTTACGAGTCTTCATTGGACTTGCTGGTCCTGGTTTAGGACTCATGGATACAGTGGACAATCCACCCCATTCAGGACAAACAAACAAAACAACAAGAATCATCATTACAAAGCATCATTGACGCCGGGAACTTAAGGAGTTTCGGGTTTTTTTTTTTTCATTGCCTTGCGCTGCGAGCTCCTTTTACCTCTTTTGTGCTTGTGTATAATTATGTAATGTGGTACCTATGTTCTTTAAGTGAAATTTCCACCTACATTAAAATTAGTTGTTTTCTACTGTATTGATGTGTGTTTTTCTTTTGCTTCTTTCTTTGGCATCTATGAGATGCATTATATTCATTATGTGCAAGTGTTTAGGGTCGCTATATTTATTTAAGAAGATGGTTTACGATCGTCTACGTAACAACTTTTAGTAGTTATTCTTAAATGAGATGTAATTAAAAGTTTATTTTAACATTTTCTGTTAGTAACAGTTGCATAGTCAATGGGTGATGAGAGATTATCTGTGAAATCTATAGATGTCTGGATTATCTGTAAAAGGTAAGGCTGAATTCGAAGTTCTTAAAATAAAATTGTTGTTTTGGAGATGGATAACGATCGCCTACGTAACAAGCTCGACGATAGTTTCCGAGTGGTCGTGAGGAAACTAGCCTCGTAATACAAGAAGTCGATCGGTACAAGTAGTTCGTTGTCGTTCATGGGTTGTGAGCCGTTCGGTAATCGAAACGTGTGGCACGTCCCACTCCCTGAATTAACTTTATCCTCAGTCCGGGCTTGTTTTAAATTGAGATACAGATATTGTTTACTAAAGGACGTTGATTAGATTGATATTATCCGTATCTGTGTTTGACTTACACAGTATTTTCATCTATTAATTTGAATGAATGAAATTTGAAGATAATTTCATTAGTTTCCTCAAAAGTGACTTGTTGAGGTTCAAAGTTTGAACTATGAATTAACTTTATTCAAAGGAATCAGTCTTTATCTCTCTATTATCTTGTCGGTACTTGGTTTTCAAAAGAAAATTATGTTAACTATACCACTAATAAATAAATAAGTAAATAAATAAATATATAAATAAATAAATAATTAAATAATTTGTTAAATGACTAGATCTCTACAAAGACGGACGAACATGCAAATAAATAAATAAAACTCTATATGTATAAAATAAATCTCTATAAATAAATAAATAAATATATGTGTATATGTAACTCTAATAAACTATGAAATAACTAAATACAAAAATATAAGTCTATGTTGGACATCTGTACAAATACATAAATGACTAGATATAATAAATAAATAAATAAATAAATAAATATATATATAAAAATAAATAAACTATCAACCTACATGTATATCACAGATCAAGTGCAAGGCAACAGCAACTGAGTGCGTCATTAGGCGTGAATATCTTTGGCGTGATACACTCCCACTTTCATGCCCTGTAAATTACCCAACTCGTAGAGTGAGTTACCAACTGTTTTTAGCACTATTGATTTTAGAAACTTTGGCCCTAGTTTCGCATTATATCTATCTAATAAATTACTTTGTTTAAAGTTTCTTCGATACACAATCTGTCCTACCTTATAAGAAATGTCTTTGCTTCTCGTATTATATATTTTTTTAGCTTTTTGATGCGCTAGATTTAAATTCTCAAATATTTTTTTTCTTAATAAAGCTTGTTTGTCGGCTTTATTTGTGATTTCGAAATCAGACTCTTTGATTAAATCAAGTCTTCGTAGAAGCTCATATGTTTGACCATTTTGGACCATTTGAGATCCAAAAACTGCATAATATGGCTCGAATTTTGTTGCATCATGCAAAACACTGCGAAGAGAGAATGCCGTGTTGCTCACATGCAGGTCCCAATTTCGTTGGTCCCCATCAATGTATGACCTTATTTTTGCTAAGACAGAACGATTTACACGTTCTGAAGCATTCGCTTGCGGCGAGTAAAATGCAGTCCTTATGTGGTTTACCCCATACTTTTTTAGAAAACTGGAAAACAACTCGGAGATGAATTGTTTTCCATTGTCAGAATGTATATGTTCGGGTACTCCAAACATATGGAACACACTTTCTTCGAGGTACCTCACTACCTCAGCTGCTGTTGCCTTACGAATAGGTTTGAGGAAAACAAATTTGCTAAAATGGTCTAAAACTATAAATATATGGGTATGTCCGTTCTTCGTTCGTGTGTAGGGTCCTAAGAAGTCAATGTAAAGTCTTTGAAATGGTCGTTCTGTTATCACTTGCTGTCCCATGGGCGGTCTTGATATTGAGTTCATGGGCTTATTGCACTTGCATATATCACAGTTAGTTACGTAGTCGTTTACTTCGGTAGTCATGTTTGGCCAGAAATATCTCTGGCGAAGTTTTGCAAGAGTCTTATGAATTCCTCCATGGCCTGCAGTGAAGGAATCATGCGCTGTTTCCAGAAGGTTCCTACGCAACTCCCTCGGTACCCAGAGTTTCCAGGCTCTGTCTTCTTGAATCGGGTCTCCTGTCCGTCTGTCGGTCCGTTTGTAAATGAAGCCGTCCGAAGTACAAATGTCGGGTAGTCTGTCTTGGTTTTCGTTTATTGTCTTCTTCAACTCAACATACTCTTCTGATGAAAAGTATGGTGAGCTGAAGTCAACCTCTGGCGTTTCAGTCGCAATCTCATCCATATGTACTCTTGATAGAGTATCCGGAACCACATTGAGAATTCCCTTTCGATGTTCTATGGTGAAGTCAAAGCCTTGCAGCTTAAAACTCCACCTAGCCAGCCGACCACTCAAGTCCTTCTGTGTCATCAGCCACTTAAGGCTCGCGTGATCGGTTATAATCGTGAAAGGTAATCCTTCAATATAGGCCCGGAACTTCTTAACAGACAGAACGGCCGCATAGCATTCAAGTTCCGTTACGCTATAATTCCGTTGAGCGGGATTAAGTTTTTGGGACATGAATGCTATGGGTCGCTCGTTGTTTTCTTCGTCCATCTGGAAGAGAACGCTCCCTACGCTGGAAGTTGAAGCGTCGCATTGTATGTAGAAGTGTTTTGTATAGTCTGGATTCGTTAATATTGGTGCCGTGACCAAGGTCGTCTTCAAGTTCTCAAACGCTGTCAGAGCTTCGTTTGTCATTTCAAAGTTTTTCCCTTTTCTCAGACAGTCTCTCATTGGGGCTGATATAGACGCAAAATTTGGGATAAAGCGCCTATACCAACCCGTCATCCCTAGGAAACGACGGAGCTGCTTAGGAGTCTTCGGTACAGGAAAATCCTTCACTGCAGATACTTTTTCGGGATCAGTCCTCAGACACCCATCGCCAACGAAATAGCCTAAGTACTTAATCTCTTTATAACAAAACTTGCTCTTTTCCACGTTTATAGTAAGGCCTGCTGCCCGCAAACATCCCGCCACCTCTTTTAGGACGCCCATATGGGTTTCAAAGTCTGGAGAGCAAATCAAGAGATCATCCAGATATACAAACACATTTTCCCTTAATCGAGCGGGAATAACTTTATCCATTAGCTTACACATTCTCTGGGCGGCGTTGCACAATCCGAACGGCATTACCGTGAACTGATACAACGGTCGCCCAGGGACTGTGAAAGCTGTCTTCTCTCTTGATTTCCTCTCCAGAGGAATCTGTCAAAAGGCGTCTTTCAAATCGATTGACGAGATGAAGTGCGTATCGTGAAGCCTACTCAAGATACCTTCTATATGTGGAAGAGGGTATGCAAATTTCTTCGTGGCTGCATTAATCTTCCGGGAGTCTAAGCAAAGCCTGTTTTTGCCTGGCTTTCGGACCAACACAACTGGAGAGCTGTATGCGCTATTGCTTTCTTCGATGACTCCCAACTCGAGCATCCGATCCAGCTCAGCATACATCAACTTCTGCACTACAGGTGAGATTGGGTAGTGTCTTTGTTTGATGGGAATTGTTTCGTCTTCCATCTCAATGACATCCCAACTAACATACTCTCCAGAGCTTAGCTCTTGAAATCTGAAAAAAACTCTCATACAACTCTTTTATATCCCATTGCTATACTAAAGTATTAATATCTTGTTATGAAACTCAACTGGATGTCATAACACTTTTATTTTAAGAGTTAAACACTTTTCCAGCTTAAAAGAACTTAAATCTTATAGCAAAACTATTTTCTCTTCTTGTATAGTTAGATTATAAAAACTTAAGTCTTATAAGAATCCCTTTCTGAAAACTGAGCTCTAAATATGTCCAAATAATCCCATAACAAGTCATATTTAAGAGTAAAGCTATTTGTATACCACTTTGAAAATTCTAAAAGAATTTGAGTTTAAATCCTCCTATATCAAGAAACAATTTGGAGTTCAAAGAATATAAGCTTTGCAGTAAGATCCTAATAAGATCCTTAATGCAACAAGCACAGCTATTCACAAACTTCAGTTTTCTGATGTCAACATTCTCCTCTCACTCGCACGTAAGTACACATAAATCATAAAGAAGCGTCTAAGATCCTATAGAAAGAATAAAGATGTTACTAGAAGAGTTAGTGTCGCGTCAGCAGCAGCCATATTGCTATACACAAGCAAAGTAGTGCTTGTACATTTGAGAGTTACCATAACTTAAAAAATTATGATCTCGATAAAATAACTTGGCTGTAGCACTGACTTAAAATTTATTAGGTGGCATTTTCAAGTTAACATTTAGCATTGTTGTGATTACATAGAAAGTATAAAATATATTGTGTAACTTTTTTTCAATTTAAACTAAATACATTAACATCTTGGGATTTTATTGCTACTACTATCTTTTCATTCAAAATTAACAAAAAAAATGTATTCTTTATGTTGCATTACACGACTAGTAATTTTTTGTGACAAGAGTAATAGTAGAAATTTACAGAGAATATTAGATTTTATTACTCTTGTAAATGCAGCATAAGACTCTCAGTGTGTAATTTGGAACATTTTATATTAAATTTGACCTTGCCTGTTTCCTATTTACTCTCACAAGCAAATGACCCATGATCTAAATAAAAACAAAACAAATTTCAAAGTTAATTTTGATTTTATTTGCTTACGAAAGAAATATATGGTAACCCTATTTCCGATAAAAGTTATAAATAAAATAATTTAAATATGCATTATTTTGAAGGGGCTTTGTGTTTTTTCGAAGTAAAATGTTAGAATTAGTAGATACAATTTCAACCGCATTTACATTTCGGTTCCCATATGTGCAAAATAATAAATATCATACATCGCCATTTTAATATAATAGTTGATAGACTTACAAAATAAATACTATATCAAGCCTAACAGTTTGTTGGCATAGCAAATCATGTATACACACAAACTTAAAAAGTATTTTGTTTCATTCTTTATTAAGTTAACAAATATTCTGTTCTCTTTTTATCACCTCTTATTGGAAGAGACGCTTTCTCATAAAAGGATTTTGCCGATCTCTTTTAGAGCCTTAGAAGTGTCATTTTAATATAAACGTGCATCTGTCATCCCATAAGGAAACTTCTGTTGCTACTATGAGTAGGAAGAGCCTCTCATAACTAGGCCATTTAAGGCTTTTAACAGTTTTAAAAGAATCTCGTAGTATTCTTTAAGATTACTTTTAGCTCCTCTTAACTAATCTAGTTGAACTCTTGGAGCATCTTATGAGATGAAAAATGTTACTTGGGATGTTCTTCTAGACTTGTTTTCCCCAATCCCAAAAGAGAAAAAGAAGGAAATGTATGCTTGACCCGCTCCAGCTCTTCAGATTGTGTTGGAGAAAGCTGACGCATAGGATTAGACTCGTTCTGTTCCGTTGAGGATGGAGTGTCAAGAGAACTGATTATGTTTGGAGCAACTCTAAAGTTCTTCCAGAAATCTACACCCAAATACAGCTGCTGCTGTAGGCTTGGAACAACATACAGCTCCATCTCTTGGGTTTTATTGCCCCATGAGACTTTTGTTGAAATTCGTCCGTTAATTTGTTGTTGTTGTCCGTCTGCCGTACGTATGTCCTCTTTCATAGATTTCATTTTCAAGCCATGCTTATTAACAAATTCTATTGCTCCACGACCCATACAACTGACTGAAGCTCCACTATCTAACAAACCCAAAAACTCTTCTCCTTCTATTTTGACTTTTGCGTAGGGTCTATTATCATCATTGACCGATAACACTGACGCTTCAATTTTATGCTTCCTGTTCTTTTTAATTGCAATTTTCTCCCTAAGCCTATAAATTTTCTTAAAATTCCTACTCTTAATATCTATATCACAGCTAATTTCTTCGTTAAAAATCCTCTTCCTTGCTATATAATAGTCTTGAATACGTTGATGAAGAGATTTATATTGTACTTGTGTCCCTACCGTTTTATCATTTGGCTTGTGTTCTCTTTTCAAGATATTTACTTTTCCAAGTTCTGGTTCCCCGGGATTACTATCGTCGCCGGTTGAGTCGACCCGGGGCCACTGCCGACATTCAGGTTTCCCTGACAGGAAGTACACTTAAGAGATAGGTTACATTGACCACAACTAAAACATGTGAGGGCATGAAATGTCGAGGGACATGTTGCTGACGTCGAGTTTTTGTCTTTCGTTAGTTCGTTCTTTTTGTCATTTTCGTAGTCTCTGTACTTATGTTGTCTTTTGTCGGTTTTAGTGTTAGTTTGTACTTTGTCTGTCCGGTTATATTGGACGGCAGCAATCTGCTCCTCCCATTCATCCTCAGAATCTTTTCGTGGAACTCTACTGCGATACACATCACGATTTTCTATTTCATTTATTTGTTTTTTTGATTTCCAATCTCTTGTCTCTAGATGTTTCTCAGCTCGTCTGCACTCCTCTCTGAGATCTCTTACATCTTTAATATTACAACCAAAAATGAGATTAGCTACCTTATCCTTTATATTTTGCCTAATCATGGACCTTAAGTCTCTTTCGCTTGGCTTGTTCTTCATTTGAAGCATCAAACTCCTAATTTCTTCATAGAAATCGTCAAACGACTCATGTGGCTGTTGACGTCTGTCCATTATAGCCCTCAGGATCTCATGGTCGGTTTTTCTATTTCTGAATTGTCTTAACAATTCAGCTTTTAAATCATAAAAATTTAGATACTCGTCTCCCTGGTTTTCTTCGAGATACTGCCAGTACCAACGTTCGGCTGCACCTGTTACAAGGTGATGAAAATTTGCAAAAATTTGTTCATTGGAGACTCTATTCTTTTTCTGCAATGTCTCTATCATAAATATAAAACTCTCCACAGTCATGCTTTTTGGAGTACCGTCGAATTTTATTGCCCATTTATAAATATCTACTCGCTTCCCTTGTTCGTGACAAGCACTATTCGAGTGACAACTTGGCTGAGGGCAAGTTCGAGAAGGAATCCTTGGAGGACTTATCTCCAGATCAGAAAAGAGGATTTCTTCTTGTTGCTCTTTTCGAGCGTAGGCCGAGCTAATAGATTTTTCCACTATACCTATTCGTTCACTCAAAGTAGTCACGCTCCCAGCCATCACTTGCACCATCTTTTGCATCACCTTCATATTTTTAGTCTGTTCTGCAAGAAGTGAAATGGTTTTGTTTTGGGCCTCGTTTATTGAACGTGAGACCGCACAATCTATAGCCTTTTTCAAACTTTCTCCCCCCAAATTGATCTCGTGTTCTTCTTTTCTCTGCATTTCTTTATCTGACCGTTCTAATCTTAACCTCTCTCTTTCTAATTCCTGTGTTAACCTATTAATTATATCCCTAGATTCATCTTCATCTCCTCCTATAGGAATCAAAACATTAGGTATCTTAACCTGACTTGAATCGATCGGAATTGAAATTGGTAATGGAACTGCCGCTGCTCCATCACCATCTAACCCACTTTCAAAGTCGTTACTGTCTCCCCTAAGCAGATCGTCAAAAGGATTCGGTAACAAACTTTGATTAAGTTCTTCTTCTGATGGAGTTGGGCTATGGTTAGATCTGGTGGTCTGTCGGGTGTTCCGACCTTTGCTTCTACCCCGTTTAGACATAGTGCTCCTTTTTACAGCACCCGTTTGCCTTTTTTCCATTTATAAAGTTTATTATAAAAAAAATAAGGAAACCCACTATTTATTTAAAAAAAAAAACTTCAAGTTTCGAAAATAAAAAAAAATCCAAATAAATTTTAAGAAAATTGATTTTTAAATTTAAATTTCAAATCAGAAATGTATCTTTCAAAAAAAACGAAAATAATCCTAAAAAAAAATCTTCAACTAAAAAAACTAGTAAAAGTAAATTTATAAATTTCAAAATTCAAACAAGGAATAGAAAAAAAAAAAAAATTAGCTTTTCCTCTTTTCTTTTCAAAAACAAAAAAAAATTCAAAAATCTATCCACCAAAAACTTCAAAAAAAAAAAATCCAAAAGAAATTAGGTGAAAAAAAAGATAAACTAAAATTCGAAAATAATAAAGTGAATCAAAAATATTTGAGTTTTTGGTACCAAAATAAATCTGAAATAAATTTTCTTAAGAGTTTTATATAATTCATGTAAGGTGTGTGAAGGTAGAACTGAGTATCCAAAACGATAAAAAGGGAAAAGTTTTGTCGATAGTTAAACGTCTCATAGTAAGTTTCTGTCGTAATATGTTGTCTTAGTATATGTCACAAGTCCGTCATAGTTGTAACTGATACCTCTGTGACTCGACGAGTGTTTTGGATTATCTCAAATTATCCATCCACATCGTTTTTCTGGTGATCAACCTGAAAAGACGGTTGGCTAGGAAATTGAGACAACCCTCAACACGAATAGAATTGCGAGACCGACCACCCACCACCACTCTAACAGTCTGGATTACCCTGACCATTATGGCTGGTAGTAAGTGTCCCGTCACTCAACACTATTCCGCTCCTTACTTGGTAAAAGAATCCATTTTACCTCACTGAATCCACTGGTTCAAAACCTGTCGGATTGGACAGCCAAACTTCTTCCTTTATCTTGTAAAGAGCCTCTACGGTCTCTAAGCTTGTGCAAATAGGGAAAGGGAAAAAAATGATAAAATTGGTTGAGATTATTGTGAATCCAAGGGGATGATCTTAAAATAAAAATCATCACTTTGTAGTCCCAATGGATCTCGAAAGCCGTTCGTTAACGTTGGGCGCCATTGTTGCGTATCAGGGTACCACAGGGGTGTTTCTTCATGAGTTGGAAAAAGGCGATGGCATGCTTGCTCTGGCTCGGCTAAGCTCGAAGGATTGGGGGTGGTTCTTGCCATTTTCCAAACTCATCCCGTTTCGCAAACAAAAAAAAAGTCATGCCTTGATCAAAGGATGAGGATAGGAAGGGGGTATGGGATTATAGGATAGGTGTTTGGGACTAAAAAAAAAAAAAAGGAAGAGCACAAACCTAGTTACCTATGCTACTGCATTGGTGAAAGGGCGAGGTACCAATCAGATCTCTCAGCAAAAAAACAAAAAAAAAGAAAAGTAAAATAAAAGAAAATGAAACTTAACCCTAATCTACAACTAAACCCTTAATTATAATTTCATATCTGAAGGATACGATCATAAATCTAAACCTAACTAACCTAATCAAAAAAAAAAGTTTCCCTTTTTTTCTCTTCTTCTTCTTCTTCTGCTGACCAAAAATCCGCATCGTCCCCACTGTCTCACCAACACAGCAGTTCGCCGAGTCTCAAAGGCCTTGCCTGGTGTTGATGGCAAAAGCTTGGCCTACCCACCCTTGTATCATAGATACAACCAATACTATCTCCTGGCCATGAGTCTATTCGAGATAGCCCCTAATCTGAAAACTCTAGCTACAACTTGAAATCATTATCAACAATGATTTAAGAATGTCGGTACGTGTGTATGTATGTAGATTTGTAAGTAAGTATAGAGGTAAGTATTAAAGTGATATGTTCAGTAAGTCTGTAGGTACGTATTTAAGTAGATATGTAAGTAAGTTCGTAGGTAGGTATTTAAGTAGGGATGTCAGTACGTTTGTAGGTAAGTACGTAGTTAAAAGTGCATAGATAAGTAAGTTAGTAAGTATATAAATATGAATGTAAGTATGCTGTTGTGTATGTAATAAAGTAATTTTTGTCGTAAGTTGTCGTACTAGTCCTTGTCTGTATTGTTAGTTACGTTTTCGTCATCGTTTACCCTTTTATCGCCGGCCCAGCCGATCCTCCACACACCTAAGTTTATGTTTAGCACATCATGATGCTATCCACTTCACTCTCTCAAAGAAAATTCTCAAATTGTATCGCATAAGGAAATATACATTTATTTATTTTACTCTGGAACATCCCATTCAATTTCAAAAATCATTAAAAATATATAAACAACAAAAAAAAATTTAATAGGAAAATATTCGTAAGAAAAAAAAATGAAAAATTAAAAATTCTTGTTTTCTTTGAATTATTCTTCAGTGATTCACTTTTCAAGAAGAAATAAAATAAAAAAAATAAGTGGCTTTAATCTGTACAACCCGAGTGTGAATACCTCTTTCTTCGATTTATTCATATAAGTATGAATATATATATGTATATATAAATGTATGTATATATCAAAAATAGATATTTTTTTTTTGTTAAAAAAAAACTTACTTTTTCATACTGTTTTTACTTTTCTGTTGTCCTTTGATGTTCTGCCGGCAGTAATTCTCAGGTACAATCGCATCAAGTTCAAATCCTTCGTTTATGTAAAAATGATCATGGCTCAATTTACTATATGTACATATATATATATATATATGTTCTGAGAGTCCAGAGAGACACACTTCACGTTGCACTTTACACTTTTTTTTTTCTTGTATCTTTTTCTATCATAAATTCATTAAATTTATCTTTACTTTACTCTATTAAATTCTTTCTTTCCTTTTTTTTTCTTACTTTATGGTAAAAAAATTCAAAAAAAAAATTAAAGTTTTAAATCTTAAAGAAAACTATTTAAAATCAAAATAATTAAAAGGAAATGAAAATTCAAAAAAATTTAAGTTAAACTACTAAATTATTTATCAAAAACAATCAAGCAAAATTCATGACTAATCCGAAAAAAAAGAAAAAAAAACGAAATTTCAGCAAGACGCTACGACCGGTATATGAGCTTCCTTAAGCGGCCTCTTTTTAAGAGCAAAAAGCACAGACTTTGCACCCTGCAGCCCACCAGCCAACCGATTTCAATAGGCCAGTCCTCCAAATCAATCCTTTACCAAATCAATCCTTTTTGTTATACATATCTTTCACCTCATGAACTCCAAATATCCTCAAAACAAAAAAAAAAATCTTACCAGAGGCTCAAATCGTGAGCGTAGACAGGCTCCTTTGTTTTCCGACTATATATATATACTATCATATATAAGTATATAAATATATCCGTATCGGATGCCTTTGAGGCGTAATTTCCTTTAGTTCGACTTAAACCTCTGCTTTATTGGAACGGAGTTTCAAATTTCCCAGATTTTCTTATGGCAATATCTCGCCTACACCACTTTTGCTTCTTTGGCTGATATCTGAATACCTTCCTGTTTTTATATCGATTTTTTTATCCACAGGTTTTTCTTATCAAAAAAACTATATAAAAGTCACTTTGGATTTTTCTTTTCTAATCCTGCTTCACAAAAAAAACTTCAATTTTAAATTTGATTTGCTTTTGCGGTAAAAGCACAACAACTTTTCTTTTTGCTTTCGAAATATCAAATGAAGCTTTTTATTGCATCATCATCGGTCGTTGCCCTGTGGCCTATATATTTAGTCTTACATAACTTCTACAGATGGGAAAAGCCATATTTTGTTCCCCACTTACAATCATCTGTCTAATCTAAATCTGCACTGTTTACCTTTGTTGTACCTGGTAACGCATGTGTATGGGTGTGGAGCCTAAGCTTACAAAATTTTGTTGCAGCAACAAACTCAAAAAAATAATAAATAATAATAATAAATAATAATAATTAATAGTCAATACATAGAGAAATGAAAATTATTTCTGTTTAAGTGGAGTGATTGAATTAAATTCAATTAAAAAGTTTAAGTGACCTCAACTCCAAGGTGCGTTTCGCCCAGGTACGACAGTGGGCTCATCAGTTAGATGCTGTCGTACCCTTCTAAGACGCAAATATTGGTCGATGTTTACCGACTCTAATAAAATTTACAGCTTTAATAGACTGTGAATTTTATCGTTCTAGGGGAATTTGATTAAATTCAGACACCTAGAACAATATTGTCCGTGGTCAGACTATTAAATCAATACATAGAGAAATGAAAATTATTTCTGTTTAAGTGGAGTGATTGAATTAAATTCAATTAAAAAGTTTAAGTGACCTCAACTCCAAGGTGCGTTTCGCCCAGGTACGACAGTGGGCTCATCAGTTAGATGCTGTCGTACCCTTCTAAGACGCAAATATTGGTCGATGTTTACCGACTCTAATAAAATTTACAGCTTTAATAGACTGTGAATTTTATCGTTCTAGGGGAATTTGATTAAATTCAGACACCTAGAACAATATTGTCCGTGGTCAGACTATTAAATCAATACATAGAGAAATGAAAATTATTTCTGTTTAAGTGGAGTGATTGAATTAAATTCAATTAAAAAGTTTAAGTGACCTCAACTCCAAGGTGCGTTTCGCCCAGGTACGACAGTGGGCTCATCAGTTAGATGCTGTCGTACCCTTCTAAGACGCAAATATTGGTCGATGTTTACCGACTCTAATAAAATTTACAGCTTTAATAGACTGTGAATTTTATTAAAGCTGTAAATTTTATTAGAGTCGGTAAACATCGACCAATATTTGCGTCTTAGAAGGGTACGACAGCATCTAACTGATGAGCCCACTGTCGTACCTGGGCGAAACGCACCTTGGAGTTGAGGTCACTTAAACTTTTTAATTGAATTTAATTCAATCACTCCACTTAAACAGAAATAATTTTCATTTCTCTATGTATTGATTTAATAGTCTGACCACGGACAATATTGTTCTAGGTGTCTGAATTTAATCAAATTCCCCTAGAACGATAAAATTCACAGTCTATTAAAGCTGTAAATTTTATTAGAGTCGGTAAACATCGACCAATATTTGCGTCTTAGAAGGGTACGACAGCATCTAACTGATGAGCCCACTGTCGTACCTGGGCGAAACGCACCTTGGAGTTGAGGTCACTTAAACTTTTTAATTGAATTTAATTCAATCACTCCACTTAAACAGAAATAATTTTCATTTCTCTATGTATTGATTTAATAGTCTGACCACGGACAATATTGTTCTAGGTGTCTGAATTTAATCAAATTCCCCTAGAACGATAAAATTCACAGTCTATTAAAGCTGTAAATTTTATTAGAGTCGGTAAACATCGACCAATAT
The DNA here is from genome assembly GCA_911387755.1 of Chrysotoxum bicinctum. Taxonomy (NCBI): domain Eukaryota; kingdom Metazoa; phylum Arthropoda; class Insecta; order Diptera; family Syrphidae; genus Chrysotoxum; species Chrysotoxum bicinctum. The sequence continues at coordinate 164,186,644 of OU426987.1, forward strand.
TTGCGTCTTAGAAGGGTACGACAGCATCTAACTGATGAGCCCACTGTCGTACCTGGGCGAAACGCACCTTGGAGTTGAGGTCACTTAAACTTTTTAATTGAATTTAATTCAATCACTCCACTTAAACAGAAATAATTTTCATTTCTCTATGTATTGATTTAATAGTCTGACCACGAACAATATTGTTCTAGGTGTCTGAATTTAATCAAATTCCCCTAGAACGATAAAATTCACAGTCTATTAAAGCTGTAAATTTTATTAGAGTCGGTAAACATCGACCAATATTTGCGTCTTAGAAGGGTACGACAGCATCTAACTGATGAGCCCACTGTCGTACCTGGGCGAAACGCACCTTGGAGTTGAGGTCACTTAAACTTTTTAATTGAATAATTAATAGTAATAAATAACTCTATAAACTAGACAAATACTCTACGATCAAATCTACTTATAATATCTTAAAATACTAATATTGCACTACCCTTAATTTAAAAATCTTAACACTTTTGAATTCAACCGATCACATCAAAAGCTCAAGTAAAGAAAATTTTATTTCCTGTATGTGAAAGTTTTTTAAAGCTCTTATCATAGCTTCTGTTTGCCTGGCTATGCCCTATTCGGAACATTGAACCCTCACCTCAACAAGTGTCAGCTGTCACTTTGCAAAACTTTCATTCTTGTTATTGTTTTGATGGTGACAAGCAACAATTGAAACAGAAAGTAAAAAAAATAAAAAGGCAAATTAAAGTTTAAAAAAAATCGATAAAAACCAAAACAAAAGGATACAAAAATTAAAAAAAAATCATCAATTAAAGCGACACACCTCTAGATACACTACAGGAATAACATTCCGATCATTCGTAAGTTTGGCTTTGTGATTATAATTACATCTGTCATAATTGGTTTCTTATTTATACTTAACAATCCACCCCATTCAGGACAAACAAACAAAACAACAAGAATCATCATTACAAAGCATCATTGACGCCGGGAACTTAAGGAGTTTCGGGTTTTTTTTTTTTCATTGCCTTGCGCTGCGAGCTCCTTTTACCTCTTTTGTGCTTGTGTATAATTATGTAATATGGTACCTATGTTCTTTAAGTGAAATTTCCACCTACATTAAAATTAGTTGTTTTCTACTGTATTGATGTGTGTTTTTCTTTTGCTTCTTTCTTTGGCATCTATGAGATGCATTATATTTATTATGTGCAAGTGTTTAGGGTCGCTATATTTATTTAAGAAGATGGTTTACGATCGTCTACGTAACAACTTTTAGTAGTTATTCTTAAATGAGATGTAATTAAAAGTTTATTTTAACATTTTCTGTTAGTAACAGTTGCATAGTCAATGGGTGATGAGAGATTATCTGTGAAATCTATAGATGTCTGGATTATCTGTAAAAGGTAAGGCTGAATTCGAAGTTCTTAAAATAAAATTGTTGTTTTGGAGATGGATAACGATCGCCTACGTAACACTATCGAGGATGGTCATCAAGTTGACTGTATTTATACAGATTTCAGTAAGGCCTTCGACAAGTTGTCTCATAGTCTAATATTATTTAAGCTTTCATCTCTTGGATTCCTTTCTGCATTCGTTCAATGGATCAGGTCTTATTTGAAGGGAAGGACATACCAAGTTCTTTTTAGAGGAATCGTTTCTGATCCAATTAATTCTGACTCTGGTGTTCCACAAGGTAGTCACCTTGGTCCACTTCTTTTCATAGTATCAATCAATGATGTTGTTTCAATTGTAAAATCATGTAGGGTTCTTATCTACGCAGATGATATTAAATTATTTAAAATCATCAGAAGCCAATCCGATTGTGTTTCTCTTCAAAATGACATAAATATGTTTTCTGAATGGTGCTCATATAACAATCTTTTCCTAAATGTTTCAAAGTGCAAATCAATGTCCTTCTTTAGAAGAAAAAACCCAATATGTTACAATTACAGCATAAATCAAGCCATTCTAAGTAAGGTAGAAACAACATGCGACCTGGGCGTTCACTTCTCGCAAAATCTAGACTTTTCACTCCACATTGAGAAAATTGTCAGTAAAGCAAACTCAATGCTTGGATTTATTAAGCGTTGGAGTAAGGAATTTTCTTGTAGTCTTGTAACATCTTCGTTGTACAACACCTTTGTTCGTCCCCAATTAGAATATGCTAGTTCTGTATGGTAGCCACTTTACTCAATACACATTGATCGAATCGAATCTGTCCAACGTAAATATGTACGCTTCGCATTAAGTCATCTTAATTGGAGGGACCCAAATCATCTTCCTCCATACAGCAGTCGCCTTCTTCTTTTAAACATGAATTCTCTAGAAAAACGCCGGAAAGTCAGCGATGTTATGTTTTTACACCAGTTCTTGGTTGGTTCCATAGATTCACCGGTTCTTCTAGAACAAATTCATTTTAAAGCTAGAAGCCACAGTTCTCGGAACTCTGAAATTTTTCATATAGACTTCCACCGTACCAATTATGGTCTCAATGAGCCTTTGACACGTATGAAACATGAGGCTAATATAAACCATGATGTTTTCGATTTAAGTTACTCAAAGCTTACACTTAAGCACAGGTTGTATGGGCGTTCTCATTAAGTATTCGAAATTACTCGTAACGTTATTGTTTTTATAGCTAGTATTATTTGACTTGTAGTTATTTTTGTAGCTACAGATAGTAGATTAATATTTATTATTTCTTTGTTTGTCATATTTGTTCGTTTTTTAGTAGAGTGTTAGGCTATATGTATGTATATTTACTCACTAACAACTAACACCACGCTAAATGATGACTGTGACAAGCTGATGTTTCCCAGTATCTAAAGGTGAAAAACCCGAAGAGAAAAGAAATATTGTTACAAATGCTTGCATTAAGCAGTACTGATGGCGTGAAGGAAAATTCCTTCAACGCTTAAAACTCACTAAAGCGTCGCGGCTTTGCCCTACCAACCAAAACAAGAATAATACCCCTTTTAATAATCATCTTTCTTTTTGTGGTTCTAAAAAGAACCAAAATATAATCAAGAATAATATCCCTTTTAATAATCTTTTTTAATTCACTATTTATTACGACGACCGACGCACAGTGGGGCGACTTGTATGGGAGAGCGGACAAAAGTCCATAAAAACCGAACCACTTAACCAATTTGGATGAAATTTTCAGAAATGAAAGCAGTTTTGGAAAGAAAGCTCCACAAAAAATTTCCACCCACTGCCACGCCCACTAAAAAAAAAATTAAAAATTGATAAAAATCCAGGTTTTGTTTGAAGTAAAGATGGTGCTCTTTTTGAAGTAAGTTGGGCATTCAAATTTTCCACACCCTCTTTTTGGCGTTTTTTACCTTTTTTTTTACTTTTTTGTAGTATGTATTAAATTGTTTTGTATGAAGGCGGTCTTTTTTAGTGCGATAAAATTGGAACCACGTAACTGATTTAAATAAAATTTTCAAATCTTATAAAGGTTAGCTTGAGAAATGAAACCAAAATGTTTTCACCCAATGACACGCCCACACAAAATTTTATCTAAATTCCAAAGTTAAAGAGTTAAATTTTGAGTAATATGAAAAATATATTTTCGCGAAAAAAAAGCCAAGTAAAATGCTTGATTCATGGAATCATTATGTATGTACATATGTGTCGGCTTATACGTTAATTTTTTTTAGAAAGATAATGGAAAGAAGCGATTTTATACTTATTATCGGATAAAAGTTATGAAAATTCAGGGTTTCTTGTTTATTATAGCGAAATTGAGTGTATCCAAAGAAGTAACTTTTTATGTTGTGGTAAATCATAAAAATAATGTAACCATTAAAACTGACAAGTGTTAATTTACAGACGCATAGTCAATGAATGCATTAAACCAGCAACACGTTATATGTTAAGTGTTTACTACTGAAACTTGCATCAAATAATGGGCAAACTTCAAAGCAGAACCAAAAAACAACGCGCAAAATGTTTAAGACATTTTTCTTAATTTTGAAAAAGAGTTTTTGGAAAAAAGTATACGTTACGAAATAGAACCATAAGTATGTATGTAAAAAAAAAAACAAAGAGTTAAATTTATATTAATATTAATTCTAAGTCATTAAAAATGTATATAAGTTCGCCTATTTTACACCTAATTCTTATTGATGTAACATTTAACTCTGTTTTTTGCTTTGTAAATAAAAAAAAATCACTAATATATTCAATATTGTTATCATATATTGCCAGCTGTAAGTAATTATTGTATATTTTTCCTAATTATTGAATAAAGATTATACAGATACAATACAAATATTCCATTTTAGGAAACAGAAGTGAAAAAAAAATGATTTTTTTGCAAGATTTCGTAACTTTAAACCTGCTCACTGTGCGGATTTGCAGGTATTTGCAGCTAAATTTTGTTTGAATGTAAACTTGGACATGTCTACATCGAGAAAATAGCTATCTCAGAGCAGAGGAACGTGGAGCTTTTTTTATATGACTACAACTTTCCATTACTGTGGACTGAGTCTTATTTTGTGCTGCCGTAATTCACTCAATTTTTTTTTGCCGAGTTTGACCGCTGTATTGTATTACTAGACATCCTAAATAAGCAAACAAAAAACAATCCCATTTTTAGTTCAACCCGAATAGACGTAACACCCTAGGAAAGTCAAATCAAATTCTCACACTATTTCAAATATTTCGACTTTGAGCGTCTTTTAAGGTGTTTTGGCCCAAATCCTTAGTGCTCCCAGATTCTCTGGCTAATTTACTGTGAGAAACATGAATCAGCTAATCGAAATCAGCACTTTTGCAAAATCGAGTTTTGTCCGCCTTGGCCCCACTGTGCGACGTGGTGTCACCGCCTCGGAATTCGAATCGAAACTGAAATCTGAAAAATATTCCGAAATCACTACCGCTTTTATACTTTCTGTTTCTATTGTCCAACTTATTTGGGTATAGGTGCGTTCTCGTTGATTCTCATTGTTTTATCCTTGTTCTTGATTCTGATTGGCTAATCACTTTGAAGTTTCCAATGATGATAACAGTGCTGTCAATTTAGTATTGAATAGATGCGTCCTCGTTGATTCTCATTGTTTTATCCCTGTTCTTGATTCTGATTGGCTAATCACTTTGAAATTTGCAAGTGCAGTCAATTTAGTATTGAAATGGCGGGATTTCGTGATTTCGTGATTCGGGATTTTGTGAATCGGGATTTTGTGATGCGGGATTTTGTGATTCGGGATTTTGTGATGCGGGATTTCGTACCCAACCCCACTTAAGCATCGCGTCTTTGCACTACCAACCAAAATGTAATCAAGAACAATACCCCTTTTAATAATCTTTTTTAATTCACTATTTATTCCGAGGACCGACGTGGTATCACCGCCTCGAAATTCGAATCGAAACTGAAAAATATTCCGAAATCAATTCCGCTTTTATACTTTTTATTTACCAACTTATTTGGGTATAGGTGCGTTCTCGTTGATTCTCATTGTTTTATCCTTGTTTTTGATTCTGATTGGCTAATCACTTTGAAGTTTCCAATGATGAGTACAGTGCTGTCAATTTAGTATTGAATAGATGCGTCCTCGTTGATTCTCATTGTTTTATCCTTGTTCTTGATTCTGATTGGCTAATCACTTTGAAATTTGCAAGTGCTGTCAATTTAGTATTGAAATGGCGGGATTTCGTGATTCGGGATTTCGTGATTCGGGATTTTGTGAATCGGGATTTTGTGATGCGGGATTTTGTGATTCGGGATTTTGTGATGCGGGATTTCGTACCCAACTCCGTTGAGGAGCCACGAATAAAATGCACTAAAAATAGTGAACAAAAAATAGTCACAATAAACAAAAATCCTGCTTTTAGAAGAACATGTAATATGTAAAAATCAGGTACATATTATAACTAAATTCATTTTACACTGATTTTTTTAAGAAACACTTTTTGAAAAAAAAAAGTTAAGGCTCCATAAATTTAATTAACGCTCGTTCATATCATTAAGGAATATTAGAAAGTTAAGTGCCTTTAGCGCCTTATACAAAAAAAAAATAAAAATAAGCAAACACGAAAACAATCACCAGTTTTTTTTATTGTGCTTGTGTTTTGTATTTTGAGATCAATGTATTGGATGGTTCCCAGTTTTCAACTTAATCGCTACTTAAAAGATTTTTTGCCATTAAAATCGCATTCACTGTTTCACTGTTAAGGCAGTTCCGTTTCTTATCTTTTATCAAACTAACTTCAGAAAATTTTCTCTCAGCATTGGTACTACCGTGTGGTAAAGATATTATATCGTTCCTGCAAACTTTTTTACTAATGGAAACATAGTTTCATTCAAAGCGTTTTTGATGTTAAAAATATTCTTGAAAAACTCTTCAAACTCTAAGTCCCTTGACACAATAGATTGGTTAAGAAATAAACGCCACTCCTCGTCTAAATTTTGCGATTCAGACTCCTCCACTAAATTTGGAAATAGTGCCATCAGAGGTACTAAGCTTGGAGCTAAATTCTTGTGGTCAATACCTTGCATTGCTATTAATACTTCGTCAATATTTGATTTAATGATAATTATTGCTGCTTTAACCCTAATGTAAACACCGCTAAAGTCTAACAAAATATTTTCAGTCCTTACGATTAAGCTGCAAGTTATTAATATATTCTGTCTTGATAAAATTTTGAAGAATGGTTTGGAAATATGTTTTGACAGTTGGAAGCAACGTATGCATTTTCGGGCTTCCGCTTGGAATTCGATGCCAATCTTGTTAGTTATGTTTAAAACGTACCCCAAAAAGCTTAAATAGATTTTATTTATTTCAGTTAACTCTAAGCAAATACTATGGGCCAAATCAGCGTTGCTGACTAATTCATAAGCAATGAAAAAATGTTGCAAAGGAACCCACTGCTCAAGTATTCTTGAGACAACGTTTTCCAACGAAAGCCACCTAGTTGATGACATCTTAAGAATTTTGTGTACCTCAACAGAAAAATATTTTTGGAACTGTTGAAGTTGCCGCTTAGGGCTACATATGTGCAAAAAATGAATATATGTTTCTGGTTAATGCTTCAAGATGGGAAGGAACACTGAAAATAAAATCTAGGTATATATGATAAAAATCTAGGTTGATTTAACAAAAATTTTGTCAATATGCGTCCAACAAAAAGTTTTGTCAAATTGACAAAAATTATAGAATTTTGTTGAGGTAACAAAAAATATTTTGTTGTATCCACAAAATTATTTTGTTATGCTAACAAATAAATTTGTTGAAATAACAAAAATATTTTGTCAATATGACAAAATTTCGTAGAATTTACAAAATTAATTTGTCATAGTAACAATTCTTTTGTTGTATTAACAATTTTTTTGTTAGTGTTATTGTTTTTTTATTATTATCGGATTAACAAATTTTTTTTGTTAAATTAACAAAATTGTTTTGTTAAATTAATAAAATTGTTTTGTTAAATTAACAAAATTGTTTTGTTGAATCAACAAAATTGTTTTGTTACATTAACAAAATATTTTGTTAAATTAACAAAAATTTCTTGTTATATTTTGTTAAATTAACAAAATATTTTGTCAATTCAACAAAATATTTTGTCAATCTTGCAAATTTCTTTCGTTGAATCCACAAAAAAACAAAATCAATTTTGTCAAAATATTTTTTTTTTTTGGGATTTAAGTCCACAAAAATTGGCGTTTCGTCCCTACGATCTCACATGCAACCATCTGTGAGGGCGTATGGACAATACGCAATTTTTGTTAAGTTCAGTTAATCTTACATCGATTTTTTAACAAAAACCAAGTGTGAACTATACCATACACAAAAGAAATTTTTTGGTTTCCTTACAAAATAGTTTTATCTATCTGATAATATTATTTTATCAATATTACAAAATAGTTCAACCCCAAAACAAAATATTTGTCATTTTAACAAAAATGTTTTCATTTTTTGTTAAATTGACAAAAACAAATTAACAAAAACTTTGTGATATTGACAAACATTTACAAAACAGATTTTTTGTAGATACAACAAACATTTTGTTAACATCACAAAAAAGTTTGTCGATGTGATAAAAATCTCTGTTTTATTTTGTTATATTAACAAAACTTGGTTTGTTAAACTGACAATATTATTTGTAGTGCATATTTTGTTAAACTGACAAAAAATCATGCTGGATTATAAAAATTTTGTGAAATCAACAAAATCATTCTTTCGTATTGACAAAAATTTTATCAGAACGATAAAATTGTTTTGTTAAAGGTCAACAAAACGTTTTTGTCAATATTACCTAGGAATTTATTTTCAGTGAAGTTTCTTTGAGGCTGCAGAGGAACATAAATGCATATGCAACCCATTACATAAAGATGTGGCTGATCTTTTTGCAAAAGTGTTTTAACTCCCAACCTCTTTCCCATCATGACTGAAGCATTGTCTGATTCAAAGCCAACAAGGTTTTTTAAAGGAACATTAATTTTTTGAAAAACATCTACTATTGTTCTGTAAATTGTTAAACTGACACAATTCTCTAATCGTAGCAATGCAAGAAATTTATCTGTAACCCTACAAAGAACAAAATCGAAATACCTTACTACTAACTACTAAAACCAGGCACTTAGTTGTACTGACGTCTGTTGTTTCGTCAATGATGAGAGAAAACGGTTAGGTGCGCAGAGTTTCTCCGATTTTTTCTAATCTCTCTTTAAGTACGATCATGTTGATTGTTTCGGTGGCCTTTGCCTTGCCACATTTAAGTCCCTTGACGATCTCCGAATCGGAAGCCACAGCTTGTATCAAGGCAATAATTGCTGTCATTAAGAAAAACGGCAGGTTAATTTTAATCAAAAACATAATTATTCGCAACTAGCTGCTTTAATTTTTTTTGGTTTTTGATTCAAAGTTTGTAATACTCGTAAGCTGGACATTGTCGATCAGTGGCTTTTTTTTTTAAAGATATGATGTTGTTTAATATGTTGTTGTGAATCCTGGTGTCTGTCTAAATGTGTTTTGTTGTTTGGTAAGAAAATTTTACAAATCTTACAGAAGGGCCGTGTGGTGTTGTTTGGTCCAACTCCTTCTTCCATCCACTTAAAGCATTCCAGCCAAACTTGAATTGCTCGTACTTTGTTCGTCTTCATCCAAGTTTTCTGTTTCTTCAATCGATTTCTTCCGTTTAACTGGAGACTACGGTTGCTGTGGTGTTGGTCTTTTTGATGTGCTTATTAAGAATCTGTTGACAATTGAGTATAATACAACAACATATAAGACAATAAGTATAAAATTAGAGAAACCTCATGTTTTTTTACATAAGAGACTTACTTTTTCATTTTATTTTGTATTTTCACACTGTAGACAACAAACCGAATACTTCAACATATTTTGAAGTTTATAAACAATGACTGACATTTGACAAGTATAATTCTGAAGTTCTGTTGGATTTGAATTTCTCAAAGTTAAACAGGGTTGTGCAATCTTCAGGTTGGTGCTCGGTAAAAATGTAGTAAGCGTTATTTTCTTCAATGATATGTAAAAAAACATTTTGCTACTGTAGTAAATTCTAGTTTTGGTTTGGAGAGCCACTTTGACACATGAGGAGCACAGTATCCATTTACTTAGCAAAGGAGCCAAATGTTACTATAGCCACTTCGACAGCAGTGCTGGTGAATAGTTTTTGAATATTTTCTATTCTACTTGAAGCATTTTTTGGTAAGGAGCCCAAACGACACAACAGTATTCTAAAACTGGTCGAACGAAACTAACGAAAAGAAACTTCAACGTGAAAGGACATTTAAAATCCTAAGAATTTCTCATTATAAATCCGGGCATAGAGCTGCCTTTAGATATAATATTGTAATCTACGTGCATTCTAATGTCTAATTTTACATCAAATATAACTTCTAAATCCTTGTGGTTGCAAAACTCTCAAAAGCTCATGACTTGAAATTCTGTAATCATAAATAAAAGGAATGGATAATCGTGAAAATGACATAACCCTACATTACATTTACTTATATTTAAAGTTATGTCATTCAAATAACACCAATTAAGCAATTTGTCTAAATCTTCTTGAAGTTGAAGGCAATCAGTTAAGCATCTTATTGTTTTAAAAATTTTAGCATCATCTGCAAAGATTAAACATGATGAATAAGAAATGTGGAGTGGCAAATCATTTATAAATAACAAGAACAAAAGCGGCCCAAGATTTTTCAGGGCCGATTTTTACATATTGGACACGGTTAGTCAGATAGCTCTTCAACCAGTTTAGTAATTGACAATGAAATCCAAAAGACTCAAGCTTTTTAAGGAGTATTTTGTGATTGACTCTATTGAATGCCTTCGAAAAGTCTGTGAAAATTACATCAACCTGATTCCCTTTTTCAATAGCATTAACACAGAAATTTGTTAATAAAGTTAGTTGCTGTTGACTTACCACTGACAAACCCGTGTTGAGAAGGTGATATATATTTTTTTACAGCTTCATACATCTTTTTTTTTACAAGATATTCAAAAACTTTAGGAATTACCTGTAATTTAGCAATAGGCCCATAGTTTTCCACACATTGTTTTGTTTGATCCCGATTTATGAATCGGAGTTTGAGTTATGTATGAACTCCCGATTTATGAATCGGAGTTATGTATGAACTCTTCCAGCAGTCAAGAAACACACTGTTTTTCAAAGACATATTAAAAATAAACAAAAGAGGCTTTGGCAAATTTAATCTACAATTTTTTAAAAATAATGACGGAATGTTATAAGGAGGCATGCTCAAACTATTTTATAAACTACCCAACTCAGAAAGGACCTCGTCTTCAGAAAGAGAAATGTTTGAGAAATTTAGATGTGTAGGAAAAATGTCGGGATATGTTTCAGAATAAATTGAATTTAATTTAAAATTTGATTGGAAAGATGATGCAAAAAAGTAACAAATATTTTTAAGATCACTACTTACAACACCATTATAATTATAACTAATGGAAGATGGTATTCCAAAAGATTTTCTCTTAGAATTAATAAATTGCCAGAAATATTTCGAATTCGTTTTAATTTTTGATTCAATGGACCATACATATTGTCTAGGCACAAATTTTTTTTAAGTATTCATACTCACGACGCGACTTAGCCGACAATATTCGCTTCAAAAACGAGGCTCTACTTTACTCTTACTTTGCAATTTTACCATAGCATTTTTTAATCGCGTTAAACTCTTGCAAAACCAGGCCGGCTTACCACTCTTCTTAATCCGTTTAACAGGTATAAAATAGGAAAAGGTATCAAACAAAACTTTTTAAAAAATTTCATAATTATCAGATACATCTTGACAACATAGGATTGATTTCCACTCAATAGTACTTAGATAATTATTTATGGTAACGTAATTAGCCTTACTAAAAAATCATATCTATAGTACATTAAATTTTATTAAAGGAAATAAAATCCAATGAAATATTCAAAGCATTGTGGTGAACATCATTTTTATCACTATTTATTTATGTCTGTTCTTAGTGACACTTTAGCCATATATCTGCCATTCTTGTCTCTTATTGTTGTTTTTGCATATGTTTGCATGCAGATGTCCTTTACATCTTCAATCTCCATCGGCGATGTGACCCCTGACGTTTTACCATTTGATGATATGGTTGATATCTGTGCGGTTGCTAATATCACCATTGGAGTGTTACCATAAGGGAAGATAAGGATTATCTTTTTTAGTGTTGTTGTCTGAGCGAATCCATTTTTTGTGTTGATTTCCCTCGACCCTTATTGATAATTGATAATTGTCAGTTGGAGAATATTTTTCATTCTTCAATCTTTCCATCAAATTTAGGAAGTTCAATTTATGGACTTCTTGTTGATACATTTGTATATGTAACATACTCTGTGCTTTTATTTTTGCCTTTTAAATTCTATAGAAGCAATTCCACATCAACTTCCAACTCGATCACATAGTTATCTTCTCGGAATTTCTCTTCTTCTATTGGATTCATCTTAGATAGCTGTATTTGGGCAGGAGTCTGTGGATTTTCTATAATTCCTGCAATGGTTGTTTTCATCAGAAACTAATATTTTCGTGTTTTTCTTGTAACATTGTTGTTGTTTTTAAACAATTTGTTGCTTAAGTTTTTTATTTTTTTTTTTTCACTTTGCTCTGACAACGCTTATTCACTATCTTGTTTTAGTTTGCACTTTGGCAGTATTTTAGCTTTGACAATGCTTTCTTCACTTTATTGATTTGATTTTTAACTTTGTCAGTATTTGTAGCTCTGACACGCTATTTTAACTGTATCTAAGGCCCCTTCCTCTACAACTTGATGACTTCAGACCAACCTTCACCAATTGTATGCCCGAACCTTCTGTATGCTGATGACTCGCTCACCTACGCCACATCAATGTCACCTTTAACCGCTGTCCAAAAAGTAGAAACCAACATTAACAGACTCTTCCAATTCTACCAGAAATGGGGCATCCGAATCAACACTTCCAAATCGGAACTTGTCTGCTTCAGGAGACCTTCAACTGGTAGAGGCCTTCGCACCGCAACAATAGTGGCAAAGCCAAATGTCAAGTACCTGTGGGTGCTCTTCAACTAGTTGTTAAGGTTTAACCTGCACTCAAGAAATGTTCTGAAAAAGGCCAGCTGGCCCTTCAGCCGTTTGCACCCATTGCTGAAAAGAAGATCAGGTCTTAGCCAACCGACAAAGATATTAATCTACAAGCAGCTCCTGCGACCAGTGATAAGCTATTCCTTCCCAGTCTGGTTTTCCATCTCGAAGACAGCTGTAATGTATGAATTGTTTTGCACCCCAGTGTATACTTAACTAGCATATAAGCTTATTACCTAGTTGTTAAGAATAATATGTATACCAATAAAGTTAGTCGAAGTAAAACAGCCAAAGTGCGTTCGTCTCATTTTTTAAGCTATCGCAAATAAATATAAAAATGGCGACGAGGATTCAAAATAGTTAAAATTTTATAAATTAAAGCGAAAAATATAAAAATCGAAAAGTATTAACATTTAAAAGTAAAACTACATAATATAGATCAAAGTATATGAAAAAAAGAAAACGAAATTGTGACTAAATTTATGTTATAGTGATAATTTTATTGCCTGATGGCAGATGAAACGGGATTAAAAGAGAACATTAAAATAGAAAAAGTTAAAGTAGACGGGAAAATTAATGAAAAAATAAAAATGGCTACAAATTTTGTTGGAAATATTGAATACTATAATATTGGTGATGATTTTAGTTCGTATAGTGAGCGTATGGATCATTTGTTACGGTTAAACAAAATCACAGATGAAAAAGATAAAGTGTCATTTATAATTGGGTTTGGAGGCATAGAACTTTATAAAATCATGAAAACTTTAGTAGCCCCAAGTAAACCTGAAAATTTTACCTATACGGAAATAATAGCGAAACTGTTAAAACACTTCGAACCGAAAAAGAACATAACCGCGGAGCATTTCAAGTTTTGGTCACGTGCTCAAAAGGGCAATGAGACAATTGCGGAATATGAAGTGTCGATTAAGATTTTAGCCGATAGCTGTAATTTTGGGTCGTTTCTAGAAACAGCATTAAAAGACAAATTTGTAATGGGGCTTAATAATAAAAAAGTACAAGCGAAGTTAATAGACGAAGATACGGTAACTAAATCATTAGAAAATATGCTAGAAAAGGCCCTAGCAACAGAACTTTTAATTAATGAAATGGAAGCAATAAGCCTAAAGCCCGGCAGTGTGAATCAGGTTCAAGCTTATAACCGTGGGAGCTATGGAAATTCCCGTTGTAAAATCTTTAATCGAAAGTCAAATTCGCCTTCCTTTTCACATTCATCACGAAGAATGAATGATCGTTCTTCTTCTCCGTTTAACAACAGTAAAAATAATAACCGAGGAAGAAACCGGTTGAGGCAAAACATACAGTGTTTTCGTTGTCATAAATGGGGACATGTATCGAGAGACTGTTACTTTGCAAACTCATCTCCAAAGCGTATACAAAAACGAGGAAGCAAGGGAAATATCCACGATCTGCATGAGACAACAGATGATTATGATAGCGTAGATAATAAAAATTTAAATTATATCAATTGTGTCGAATTTAGTGATATTAAGTTCATAAATAAAATAGATAATGCATTATATCTAGATATAGTTTGTAATAATAAGATAATTAAAATGGAATTAGATTCTGGTGCATGCATTTCTGTTATCCATTATGATGAATTTAAATATTTTTTTCCTGAAGCTAAAATTTTAACTTGCGATACAAATGTTCACGTCATATCGGGAGATAAAGTTAAGATCGTTGGTTTTGCGGAGGTGGTAGTTTCTGGCAAAAGGGAAAAGTATAATCTTAAACTCTATTTGGTTAATACAAGTAGGAAGTTCACACCGCTTTTAGGACGTTCTTGGATGGACTGTTTATTTAAAGATTGGAGATTGGCATTTAAAATTAATCAGATAAAAAGCCAAGTGGACCAAAATGCTGGTCATATTATTGAAAAGTTTCCATCGGTTTTCTCGAAAACAAATAAGAGTCCTATTAAAAGCTTCAAAGCCGAATTTGTAATGTGCCAAAATAGCACTCCAATTTTTTTTAAACCATACACGGTGCCTTTCGGATTGCGTGAGTTAGTTAATAAAGAACTAGACAGATTGTGTGCAGAAAATATTATTTTTCCAGTTAGGTATAGTTCCTGGGCATCTCCAATCGTGGTTGTACAAAAAGCAAATGGGTCTGTGAGACTATGCGTGGATTGTAAGGTTACAATAAACAAGTATGTCGAAACTAATCATTATCCACTTCCGAGATTTGATGACATAATTGTGAGCTTTGTGGGATGCCAGGTATTTTGTACCATTGATTTAGAGGGGGCGTATGCCCAGTTAGAAGTTACTGAAAATTCCCAACAGTACTTAACGATTAATACTCACCGAGGGTTGTTTAGATACAGACGTTTAGTTTATGGAGTTAAATGTGCTCCAGCAATTTTTCAAGCAACGATGGATCAAATATTGGTGGGAATCGAAAAGGTAAAATGTTTTATAGATGATATTTTAATTGGTGGAAAAGATGAGGCTGAGTGTGAAGAGATTCTTTTGAAGGTACTAGATAGATTAGAAAGTTATAATGTAAAAGCTAATTTGTTGAAATGTAAATTTTTTTGTCGCGAAGTAAAGTATCTAGGGCATTGCATATCTGGGGAAGGTATTAGACCAAATTGTGAAAAACTCGAAGCAGTAAAGAAGGCTCCAACGCCACGGAACTTACAGCAGCTTAAATCATACCTTGGGTTGATTAATTATTATTCTCGATTTGTTAACAATTTTTCAGCTGAGCTTAAACCTTTATATAATTTAACGAAACTGGATGCAAAGTTTGATTGGTCGCAAGAATGCGAAGACTCTTTTCAAAAGAGCAAAAGCTTACTTTTAAATAGTGCAATTTTAGTTCATTACGACCCTGACAAGGAAATTATAGTTAGTTGTGATGCAAGTCCTTACGGGGTTGCAGGTATTTTGTCGCATGTGGTAAATGGTGAAGAGCGACCGGTCCTATTTACGTCAAGCACGCTTAGTCCATCAGAACAGAATTACTCTCAGCTTCACCGCGAAGCGCTAGCAATTGTGTTTGCGGTGAAAAGGTTCCACAAATATATATATGGGAAAAAGTTTGTAATCCATAGTGATAGTCTCCCATTACGCGAAATTTTAAATCCCAAAAAGGGTACTCCACCTGTAGCCGCAGCGCGTATTCACCGTTGGGCCATTTTTCTGAGTATGTACGACTATACGCTGGTTCATAAATCAGCAACAAAAATGCAACATGCTGATGGATTGTCTCGTTTACCTCTCGAACATAAAACTGACGTTGAGGACATTCAAATAAATTCTCTAAACTTAGGTGATAATTTACCTTTACTATTTAGTGAAATCGGAGTGGCTACCCAGGAAAAAGAAGAATTAAAGCTTCTTCACTCATATTTAAAAAATGGGTTCCCGAAACCAGTTCCACAAGGGTTTGGAAAATATTTTCAGAAACAGAAAAGTTTATCGGTTTATAATGATTGTATTTTGTATGGGAACCGAACACTTATTCCTACAAAAATGAGGGAAGAGACATTAAAGTTGTTGCATGATACTCACGTTGGGATAGTAAGAATGAAATCACTAGCTCGAACTTATGTGTGGTGGTTAGGAATAGACGAGGACATAGAGAGATATGTACAGCAGTGTAATAGTTGTGAAATAACTTCAAAAAGGCCATGTACAAATGAAACTAGTAACTGGCCACATTCAAAAAGATTTTTTGGTAGAATTCATATTGATTTTTTTCATTTCAACCAAAATACGTTCCTTATCCTTATGGATAGTTTTAGTCGTTGGATGGATATTAAATTAATGAGAACAACTACAGCCGAAGTATTAATAGATAAGTTACGAACAATTTTTTCATATTTTGGGCTGCCAGATACAATAGTGTCAGATAATGGGCCACCATTTGGGTCCATTGCATTTTCAAGTTTTTGTGCAAATAATGGAATTATATTGTTAAAGAGCCCTCCATACCATCCAGAGTCTAATGGGTTAGCTGAAAGGGGTGTACAAACGATAAAAACGAGTTTAAGAAAATTTTTGCTAGATTCCAATAATAGAACAGTACCTATTAAGCATAAAATTGAAAATTTCCTTTTGAAATATCGATCAACACCATCCACAGCAACTAACGAAAGCCCTTTTAACATGATATTCAAAAATAGACCTAAGACATTAATGGATCTTTTAAAAACGGAAAAGAACAAGGAAAACAGGGATGCAAGTACCAAGGTTTCTATAGGTGAAAAAAGTAATAAAGTATTTAAATCTATAAATTTTGAAATCGGAGAAAATGTTTTGTACCGAGCTGAATGTAAAACAAGTATTATTTGGTCACCAGCAACTATTATGAAGAAGTTAGGAAATGTTCTTTATTTAATTAGCTTAAACGGTATACATCGTAAAGCACATCAAAATCAGCTAAGAAAATCAAACGTAAAAACTTTAAAATTTTCGCCAATTCGAACTTTTCGAAAAAATAAAGAAGCTGAAAATGATCAGAATTCATCAAAACGACAATCTAAAAGATTACAACTTCAAGTATATAAACCCAGATATAAATTTTGAAAAAAAAAAGTGTAAACTGAAATTATTAGAATTACCTTTATTTATAATATTTTGAAATTATATCTAATTTATTTTTATTTGATCTTTATTTGAAAAATATATATTGGTGTTGGGTAGTTTTAGAAATAGGTTACTTTAATATTTTAAGTATATTTTCTATTAAGTTTGGGGGGATGTAATGTATGAATTGTTTTGCACCCCAGTGTATACTTAACTAGCATATAAGCTTATTACCTAGTTGTTAAGAATAATATGTATACCAATAAAGTTAGTCGAAGTAAAACAGCCAAAGTGCGTTCGTCTCATTTTTTAAGCTATCGCAAATAAATATAAAAACAGCTATGAAGGAACTTCAACTATTCGAAAGGAAGATACTGAGGATCTGCACTGGACTCTACTTCGACCGTCAACAACAGAAACACTACAGGAACGAGCAAATTTAATCCCACTTGACAAATATCTAGTTCATTCAACGAAGAAATTAATGGGAACATCATCGACCACCCGAATCAGCTTATGAGAAGGATGACCACAGAACAACGACATCTAGAGCCGAGTGATGGAAACTCTGGATGACAACGTAATCATGGACAACGAGGAAGTAGTGTCGTTCTACGCTGACATTGGGTCAGCCTACCTCAGCGGCTAAAACGCCATCCCTGCCATGGTTGCGAATTTTTGAATTAAAAAAATCATAAGTCATAAGTCTGTAGATGATTTGTGAATTAAAAAAATTTAAGTCATAAGTTAGTTAGTAACTTATGAATTAAAAAAAAAATTAATTCATAAGCTACTAAGTGACTTATGAATTAAAAAAAAAATAATTCACTACCTATAAGTGACTTATGAATTAAAAAAAAATTAGTTCACTACCTATAAGTGACTTATGAATTAAAAAAAAATCTAAGTCATGAGCCAGTAAGTGACTTATGAATTAAAAAAAATTAATTCACAAGCTACTAAGTGACTTATGAATTAAAAAAAATTTAATTCATAAGCTAGTTATTAAATTTTAAATGCTTAAGCTTGTTTTGACTACATAATTATTTAATTATTAACGAAGGTAGATTTCAAGCTTTTGTGTGTCATAAAATTATCATGCCAGCTTATAAATTGCGAATTGCTCGAAGGACCAATGTTCAATAATATTTGGGATGTAATTCCAAATCACTACTCTGAGTAACAATTCGGTTGTAATTCCAAATCACTACTAACTTTATTTTAAAACATAATCTTCCTTAAATACTATTTACATATGAATTTACATCATTCTAATCTCTATGAATATTATTGCTTATCTAGGTTTTATTAATGTGCTTATCTTATATAACCGTCAGTGTTCACGCTGATCCGTGTTATCTTTATTTATTTACATGCACCGCGGGCTATCTATATCTAAGTACTCTATGTTCATGTTTGAACACCACTAACCTATGAAGCGGTGCACCACCTCAAAGGGAAATATTTAAAACCTGTGGTAAGTTTGTTTTCCTAAACTATCTTGAACGGTTGAACAAATAAATTATTTCGCTTAACACCTTCAAAGAATTACATGTATAAAAAAAAACAAAAATTTCATATAAGTCGATATCATACTTGCATGCAAGTTATGATGAAAATCTCAGAGAGAAAACAAAACAAACAAAAAGAAACATATTTATTTTATGTTTCTTTTTGTTTGTAACTAAAATTAAACCTATCTTGTAGTGTAGCTGCTTAACCTACCTCAACCCTACGAGACAACCTAAACGAAAACATTATAAACAAATAAAATAAAAACAAAAACAAACGGAAACGAAAACGAAACCTGCAAACGATGCACACAATGACTTCGACGATGACTATGACTGACCCAGCTAAACCTAAACTGCTGACACAAGCAAACAATGACTAACAGTATTGAACTCTAAGTAGTTCACCCAAATGTGTAACATATGACACTAGATATTACGATACAATATTAAGTTCTAACTAACTTAGATTTAAGAAAAAAGAATAATATACAAAATTATGAAGAAGATTTTAGGATATTAGCTTATAATATAGAAAATAAAAGTTTATTCACACAATTTTTTCATTATGTATGCGTGGATTGTAAGGTTACAATAAACAAGTATGTCGAAACTAATCATTATCCACTTCCGAGATTTGATGACATAATTGTGAGCTTTGTGGGATGCCAGGTATTTTGTACCATTGATTTAGAGGGGGCGTATGCCCAGTTAGAAGTTACTGAAAATTCCCAACAGTACTTAACGATTAATACTCACCGAGGGTTGTTTAGATACAGACGTTTAGTTTATGGAGTTAAATGTGCTCCAGCAATTTTTCAAGCAACGATGGATCAAATATTGGTGGGAATCGAAAAGGTAAAATGTTTTATAGATGATATTTTAATTGGTGGAAAAGATGAGGCTGAGTGTGAAGAGATTCTTTTGAAGGTACTAGATAGATTAGAAAGTTATAATGTAAAAGCTAATTTGTTGAAATGTAAATTTTTTTGTCGCGAAGTAAAGTATCTAGGGCATTGCATATCTGGGGAAGGTATTAGACCAAATTGTGAAAAACTCGAAGCAGTAAAGAAGGCTCCAACGCCACGGAACTTACAGCAGCTTAAATCATACCTTGGGTTGATTAATTATTATTCTCGATTTGTTAACAATTTTTCAGCTGAGCTTAAACCTTTATATAATTTAACGAAACTGGATGCAAAGTTTGATTGGTCGCAAGAATGCGAAGACTCTTTTCAAAAGAGCAAAAGCTTACTTTTAAATAGTGCAATTTTAGTTCATTACGACCCTGACAAGGAAATTATAGTTAGTTGTGATGCAAGTCCTTACGGGGTTGCAGGTATTTTGTCGCATGTGGTAAATGGTGAAGAGCGACCGGTCCTATTTACGTCAAGCACGCTTAGTCCATCAGAACAGAATTACTCTCAGCTTCACCGCGAAGCGCTAGCAATTGTGTTTGCGGTGAAAAGGTTCCACAAATATATATATGGGAAAAAGTTTGTAATCCATAGTGATAGTCTCCCATTACGCGAAATTTTAAATCCCAAAAAGGGTACTCCACCTGTAGCCGCAGCGCGTATTCACCGTTGGGCCATTTTTCTGAGTATGTACGACTATACGCTGGTTCATAAATCAGCAACAAAAATGCAACATGCTGATGGATTGTCTCGTTTACCTCTCGAACATAAAACTGACGTTGAGGACATTCAAATAAATTCTCTAAACTTAGGTGATAATTTACCTTTACTATTTAGTGAAATCGGAGTGGCTACCCAGGAAAAAGAAGAATTAAAGCTTCTTCACTCATATTTAAAAAATGGGTTCCCGAAACCAGTTCCACAAGGGTTTGGAAAATATTTTCAGAAACAGAAAAGTTTATCGGTTTATAATGATTGTATTTTGTATGGGAACCGAACACTTATTCCTACAAAAATGAGGGAAGAGACATTAAAGTTGTTGCATGATACTCACGTTGGGATAGTAAGAATGAAATCACTAGCTCGAACTTATGTGTGGTGGTTAGGAATAGACGAGGACATAGAGAGATATGTACAGCAGTGTAATAGTTGTGAAATAACTTCAAAAAGGCCATGTACAAATGAAACTAGTAACTGGCCACATTCAAAAAGATTTTTTGGTAGAATTCATATTGATTTTTTTCATTTCAACCAAAATACGTTCCTTATCCTTATGGATAGTTTTAGTCGTTGGATGGATATTAAATTAATGAGAACAACTACAGCCGAAGTATTAATAGATAAGTTACGAACAATTTTTTCATATTTTGGGCTGCCAGATACAATAGTGTCAGATAATGGGCCACCATTTGGGTCCATTGCATTTTCAAGTTTTTGTGCAAATAATGGAATTATATTGTTAAAGAGCCCTCCATACCATCCAGAGTCTAATGGGTTAGCTGAAAGGGGTGTACAAACGATAAAAACGAGTTTAAGAAAATTTTTGCTAGATTCCAATAATAGAACAGTACCTATTAAGCATAAAATTGAAAATTTCCTTTTGAAATATCGATCAACACCATCCACAGCAACTAACGAAAGCCCTTTTAACATGATATTCAAAAATAGACCTAAGACATTAATGGATCTTTTAAAAACGGAAAAGAACAAGGAAAACAGGGATGCAAGTACCAAGGTTTCTATAGGTGAAAAAAGTAATAAAGTATTTAAATCTATAAATTTTGAAATCGGAGAAAATGTTTTGTACCGAGCTGAATGTAAAACAAGTATTATTTGGTCACCAGCAACTATTATGAAGAAGTTAGGAAATGTTCTTTATTTAATTAGCTTAAACGGTATACATCGTAAAGCACATCAAAATCAGCTAAGAAAATCAAACGTAAAAACTTTAAAATTTTCGCCAATTCGAACTTTTCGAAAAAATAAAGAAGCTGAAAATGATCAGAATTCATCAAAACGACAATCTAAAAGATTACAACTTCAAGTATATAAACCCAGATATAAATTTTGAAAAAAAAAAGTGTAAACTGAAATTATTAGAATTACCTTTATTTATAATATTTTGAAATTATATCTAATTTATTTTTATTTGATCTTTATTTGAAAAATATATATTGGTGTTGGGTAGTTTTAGAAATAGGTTACTTTAATATTTTAAGTATATTTTCTATTAAGTTTGGGGGGATGTAATGTATGAATTGTTTTGCACCCCAGTGTATACTTAACTAGCATATAAGCTTATTACCTAGTTGTTAAGAATAATATGTATACCAATAAAGTTAGTCGAAGTAAAACAGCCAAAGTGCGTTCGTCTCATTTTTTAAGCTATCGCAAATAAATATAAAAACAGCTATGAAGGAACTTCAACTATTCGAAAGGAAGATACTGAGGATCTGCACTGGACTCTACTTCGACCGTCAACAACAGAAACACTACAGGAACGAGCAAATTTAATCCCACTTGACAAATATCTAGTTCATTCAACGAAGAAATTAATGGGAACATCATCGACCACCCGAATCAGCTTATGAGAAGGATGACCACAGAACAACGACATCTAGAGCCGAGTGATGGAAACTCTGGATGACAACGTAATCATGGACAACGAGGAAGTAGTGTCGTTCTACGCTGACATTGGGTCAGCCTACCTCAGCGGCTAAAACGCCATCCCTGCCATGGTTGCGAATTTTTGAATTAAAAAAATCATAAGTCATAAGTCTGTAGATGATTTGTGAATTAAAAAAATTTAAGTCATAAGTTAGTTAGTAACTTATGAATTAAAAAAAAAATTAATTCATAAGCTACTAAGTGACTTATGAATTAAAAAAAAAATAATTCACTACCTATAAGTGACTTATGAATTAAAAAAAAATTAGTTCACTACCTATAAGTGACTTATGAATTAAAAAAAAATCTAAGTCATGAGCCAGTAAGTGACTTATGAATTAAAAAAAATTAATTCACAAGCTACTAAGTGACTTATGAATTAAAAAAAATTTAATTCATAAGCTAGTTATTAAATTTTAAATGCTTAAGCTTGTTTTGACTACATAATTATTTAATTATTAACGAAGGTAGATTTCAAGCTTTTGTGTGTCATAAAATTATCATGCCAGCTTATAAATTGCGAATTGCTCGAAGGACCAATGTTCAATAATATTTGGGATGTAATTCCAAATCACTACTCTGAGTAACAATTCGGTTGTAATTCCAAATCACTACTAACTTTATTTTAAAACATAATCTTCCTTAAATACTATTTACATATGAATTTACATCATTCTAATCTCTATGAATATTATTGCTTATCTAGGTTTTATTAATGTGCTTATCTTATATAACCGTCAGTGTTCACGCTGATCCGTGTTATCTTTATTTATTTACATGCACCGCGGGCTATCTATATCTAAGTACTCTATGTTCATGTTTGAACACCACTAACCTATGAAGCGGTGCACCACCTCAAAGGGAAATATTTAAAACCTGTGGTAAGTTTGTTTTCCTAAACTATCTTGAACGGTTGAACAAATAAATTATTTCGCTTAACACCTTCAAAGAATTACATGTATAAAAAAAAACAAAAATTTCATATAAGTCGATATCATACTTGCATGCAAGTTATGATGAAAATCTCAGAGAGAAAACAAAACAAACAAAAAGAAACATATTTATTTTATGTTTCTTTTTGTTTGTAACTAAAATTAAACCTATCTTGTAGTGTAGCTGCTTAACCTACCTCAACCCTACGAGACAACCTAAACGAAAACATTATAAACAAATAAAATAAAAACAAAAACAAACGGAAACGAAAACGAAACCTGCAAACGATGCACACAATGACTTCGACGATGACTATGACTGACCCAGCTAAACCTAAACTGCTGACACAAGCAAACAATGACTAACAGTATTGAACTCTAAGTAGTTCACCCAAATGTGTAACATATGACACTAGATATTACGATACAATATTAAGTTCTAACTAACTTAGATTTAAGAAAAAAGAATAATATACAAAATTATGAAGAAGATTTTAGGATATTAGCTTATAATATAGAAAATAAAAGTTTATTCACACAATTTTTTCATTATGTATCTTCACACGAAATATTCATTTTAACTGAAACACATATAATGAAAACAGAAAAGATAGAGCAGTTCAACAAATACTTTCAGAAAGAGTTTCACACATATTGGAAACCTCTGGTTCGCGAAACAGTAGTTTTGGAAGAGCGATTGGTGGATGTCTCTATGGAGTAAAAAGAAATCTGGTGGAGAGAGGAATCCGGCATGAATACAACAACCTTGATGGTGTGGAGAGTATAAAAATAATCTCGAATGAAAAGACAATAACTGTTTTCCCTTTGTATTTGAGAAGTATGGATTGGCGAAGTGAATTTAACGCAGTAAAGACCTTTTTTGTAGACAACAGAATTATAAATCCAATAGTAATCGGTGATGTAAACATTAGATTGGGTGAACTGCAGCAAGACATTGAAGATGTGCATAAATTAGTTTTTCAAGCAGGGCTAGAAAAAAGACGGTCTAAAGATAAAATTATTAATTCAAGAGGAAAAGAGTTTCTGGAATTCTGCGAAGATAATGGCTTAATTATTTTAAATGGAAGAACCAAAGGTGACGAAGAAGGAAGCTTTACATTCATGAATAATGTGGGTAACTCAGTGAATGATATTTGTACTGTATCGCAAGAACTACTGATGTGCGTGGAACGATTTAGTGTAGAGGAAGAGATATGGTCTGACCACATGCCCATAAAATTGTCCCTAAAGCATATTTCTATACCCAACACCACAACCAAGTTTAATCTGTTGCCTAAATTGCAGTGGAATGATCGAAAAAAGACTGAGTACCAAAATAATCTTAATTTTAATTTGCAAAATCTAATAATTCAGAAGGATCCAATCGAGCTAAAAGACTTAACCGAAATAATAAAGAACTCAACAAATGATCAGAGCGGTAGCTCAAAATTTAAGCCGAAGAATAAATGGTACAATTATGAGTGCGAAACAGCCAGAAAAAAAAGTTATAAATTACTCAATATTTTTCGGAAAACGGAAAGCCACGAAGATAAAGAGAACTATCTACGAGCTCAAAAAGAATATAAGACTATTTGCAAAAGGAGTAAGTCCACATACAACAATCAGCTTGACCTCAAAATAAGCAGTGTAAAAGACAGTAAAGAGTGGTGGAAGTTGGCAAAGGAAATACGTAACCAAGATCATCAAATCTTACCTCAAATTTCCGCTCCTGAGTTTAGAACATATTGTAATATTTTTTGCTAGGTTCGTTAAATAAAACTTATTACTCTTTCTAATATTTCTTCTTTATTTTTACTTTCCAAATCACAACAATAAATCTGAATTTATAATCAACTCAAATACTTTATTCAAATTAAAATCACACTTGTTTTACACAATCCAATAAGCAGAGTTTTGCACACTTCCGTAATCAAAAATCAACTGTGTGTCGCTCACCGTGAACACTCCCTTATATACTCAAATTAGTTGTTCTCGAAAGTTCTTGTTGGAATAAGGGGAAATACATTTGACATTGGAAAAGAGCTTTTTGTTTCTTCCATAAATTAGATATGCAGTTTTCCAACAGATGGCGCTGTAGTAGTATAAAGCTCTGTTCACAACATTGCCCCCTTCTTAAGATTGTTCGTCCCGAACAATTCTATCTCCAGATTCGCCACTGTATCGGTGCAGTCGATCGCTATGCACAACTTTTAACTTTCCTCTTGACCCTCTTTGAATTCGGTAAACGACATCATTGATTTTTGTGACGACAGTATAAGGGCCTTCCCAGTTTTGTTGAAGCTTCGGAGACAATCCCTTTTGACGATGTGGATTATACAGCCATACACGATCTCCTACTTGGAATCCTGTCGTGTTTGCTCTTGTGTCGTACCTTGTCTTCATTCAATCGCTGTAAGCGCTCATTCTAGTCCTGGTCCTTTCGTGGATGTCGATTAGCCTCTCTTGTAGGTCACTCACGTAATCCCTTGTTTCCTTAGACTCTTGTGATGGATGTCCAAACCTTATCTCACTAGGCAGCCGTATGCTTCTTCCAAACAGGATTTCAGATGGCGTTTGTCCTGTTGAGCTATGTATTGCACTTCGGTAGGCCATCAAAAATAGTGGTATGTGCCTATCCCAGTTTCTTTGGTAGTCGCCTACGACTTTAGTGAGGTGTTCTTTTAAGGTCCTGTTGAATCTCTCGACCATTCCATCAGATTGCGGGTGAAGTGGTGTGGTTCTCGTTTTCTTAATGCCAAGGAACGCGCAGACCTCTTGGAATATGTTCGACTCGAAGTTCCTTCCTTGGTCAGAATGGAGCTCCATAGGCACACCGAACCTGCTTACCCAGTTAGACACAATCTGGTCGGCCACGGTCTTGGCTTCTTGGTTCGGGATAGCGTATGCCTCAGGCCATTTGCTGAAGTAATCCATTACCACCAGAATGTATTTGTTTCCAGCATTCGTTTCCGGAAATGGGCCAGCCACATCAACAGCAATCCTTTCAAACGGTGAGCCAACATTATATTGCATCATTTTTCCTTGCAGTTTTCTACCAGGTCCTTTTGTTGCAGCACAAGCCTCACAATTTCGGCACCACTTTTTAACATCGTCTCTTGCATGCAACCAGTAGAATCGTTGTCTCACTTTTTCTAACATCTTGTTGATTCCCAAATGGCCTCCTGAAGGTCCATTATGCATCTCTCGAAGAACCTCTTTGATTTTCGATTGAGGTAACACAAGCTGCATCACATAGGATTTACCATCAGCGGATTCCCATTTTCGCCGAAGAACACCTTCTCGCACATGAAGTGAGTCCCATTGTGCCCAATAGGCCTTTAAAACTGGACTCCTATTGGAAATGTCATTCCATGCGGGTTTTTCTTCATGTTCTTTCCATGCGAGAAGAGGTTCAATGTCGGGGTCTTCTTGTTGAGCAGATCTTATTTCTTCATTGCTCCATCCACAAATGGGGTCAGCCCTTATTCGCAGTGTGTTGATGGCGACCATGCGTTTGTTACCATTTGACGTTGCCTCGACATTCAGACTTTTATTGTTTCTTAATTGTGGTGTGGTCTCCATGTTGCGCGAACTATGATAAATATTGATTTAAATATAAAATTAAAACAAATAAAATTAGTTTTTATAAAAGAAAAATTATTGTTTTATTTATTAAGTTTAAGTTTAAGTTTAATTTTATTGCAACAATTTGAAAATTATAACATAGCGACGCGTTTCGGATTTAATAATCCATCATCGGGCTAATGCTGTCGTACTATGGTGTTGTTTGCCAATGTTGGTGTTTGCTATTTGGTGTCTTTTTTGGTTGAGCTTTTGTTTCTTTTTCTCATCGATGTGGAGTTTGATATTTGATGGCAGTGTCAAACAGTGTGTTGTTCTTTATAGTTAGTTTGTCGTTCATTATTTTGTCTCGTTCTAATTTGTTTGCCTTGTAAATTTCGAACTCCTCAAGTGCATCCATTGTTGTTCCTTTTTTACAAATGTGCATTGGCGTTAAGTTAGTCTCAAAGTCCGTATAGTTGTGCTTGTTGTCTATTAAATGTAGTGCAAACGTCGATTTTGTATTTGTTTTTGGTTTGTGTTCTAGAAATCTGTCGTAAAAAGTTCTACCTGTTTGTCCAATGTAAAAGTTGTCACAGTCATTGCATTTTATTTTGTATATACCGGAGCATGTTTTAATTTCTTTTTGAGTTTTTTGTTTAAGTATTTTTTCTATGTTGTTTTTTGTTTTAAATGAAATATTTATGTTTAGTTTTTTAAATTCGTATTTTAATATTTGTGGGAGTAGGTTTGTGTATTCTATTGCTATGTATTTATTGTCGGTGGCGTTTGTGTTGTTGTTGGTTGGCCCGATGATGGATTATTAAATCCGAAACGCGTCGCTATGTTATAATTTTCAAATTGTTGCAATAAAATTAAACTTAAACTTAAACTTAATAAATAAAACAATAATTTTTCTTTTATAAAAACTAATTTTATTTGTTTTAATTTTATATTTAAATCAATATTTATCATAGTTCGCGCAACATGGAGACCACACCACAATTAAGTTCAACAGCCGAAGAGGCACTATTGGTCTATAAATACAAAAATGCTAAAATCAAAATAACTAAAGCCAACTTAAACATCAAATTTAACAAACAGTGTCTTAAAAAACAAATTGTTCCACAATACGCACAAATCAAAATGAAAACCAATTCAATAGCCGCCATTAAAACACAAAAAATCGCCCAAATAGTCCGTATAAAAGAAGAAATTAAATACTTATATAACAAAAAATCAAAACTCAATAATACGTTATACGAACTGCACCTATTAATATATAATAAATTACATTATACAGTCGCCGAAATTCACACTCACAACATACACCAATATACCAAACAAATCGCGAAAGAAATCACAAAAAAACAACAAATAAAAATACAAAAACTCACAACAAAATCAGTCACATACATACCAAAAACCAAACATATATTTTTCGCCAGATTAATAAATAACACCAATATACAATTTTCAGAACAAGAAATACAAACTCTAAATAAAGGCCTCAAATACAACATCCCTCAATTCCATAAAAATAATATAACTCAAGAAGTCATCAACGCCGAAGCAGCCATCAAAGCTATACCAACACAAGAAACACAAAACGAAACCAGAATAACAGTCAACAAAAAATTCAAGAACATTCTTAAAAACAATAAAACACAAAATAAAATAAAAAACAAATATCAAAATGATATAATTAATTTAAAAACCATTAAACAAAAAATAATAGACAATAATGCATTCATAACAAAATCCGACAAAGGTAATACAGTAGTCATTATCGACCAACAAGAATACAAAGACAAAACTATAACCTTCATCAACGACAATAACATACAAAACTTACAAACTGACCCGACAAAAACATACGTCAAAGACATTAACAAAGCTATAAACAACTGCAGACATATCTTTGACAAAACCTACAAAATTAAATTAAAACAACCAAATGCAGAAGCACCACAACTCACAGGTCTTCCAAAAATTCATAAAATAGGAACACCAATTCGTCCTTTAATAAATTACACCACTTCACCATGTTACAAAGTTGCCAAGGCTTTACTAAGAATTATAAAAACAAATATAAATATAAAAAACAATAAAAGCATAAAAAACCACACAGAATTTATTGAAATAACTAAAAACATTAACATTTCACCTCAATCCAAACTAATTTCATTCGACATAACAAACATGTATACAAATATACCAATTAATGATACAATTAAAATACTGGAACAAAATCTCACAACCACTGCAAAAATAAATAAACAACAAATAGACGAAATCATATCTCTACTACACATCATACTTAAACAGAACTACTTCACCTTCGACAACAAATATTACATACAGAAACAAGGATTGGCAATGGGTTCCCCCCTCAGCGGACTTTTAGCAGACATATACCTAAACTATTACGAAAATAAATACATTTTATCAAACCTTAACAAACAAAACCACAAAATAATTCACTACTCTAGATACGTAGATGACACTTTCGTAATCTTCGACGGTACTCATAGGCAAATTGAAATTTTAAAAAAATACATCAACAGCATAAATGACAAAATAAAATTCACAGCCGAATTAGAAAACAACAATGCAATTAATTTCCTCGACCTAACAATATACAAAAACAACAATAAACTCAACTATAAAATCTACAGAAAACCAACAACAACTGATATCACTATACACAATAATTCCCATCACCCACATACACAAAAAATGGCTGCTTTCAACGCATTTATTAACAGACTTTTTAATGTACCTATGAAAAAAGAAGATTATGAAGACGAAATAGACACAATTAAACACATCGCAATAGTAAACGGATACACAGCTGAAATGATAGACAAATTAATATACAAAAAGAAAATTAAAATAAAAAACAAAAACAGAACCAACAACACAAACGCCACCGACAATAAATACATAGCAATAGAATACACAAACCTACTCCCACAAATATTAAAATACGAATTTAAAAAACTAAACATAAATATTTCATTTAAAACAAAAAACAACATAGAAAAAATACTTAAACAAAAAACTCAAAAAGAAATTAAAACATGCTCCGGTATATACAAAATAAAATGCAATGACTGTGACAACTTTTACATTGGACAAACAGGTAGAACTTTTTACGACAGATTTCTAGAACACAAACCAAAAACAAATACAAAATCGACGTTTGCACTACATTTAATAGACAACAAGCACAACTATACGGACTTTGAGACTAACTTAACGCCAATGCACATTTGTAAAAAAGGAACAACAATGGATGCACTTGAGGAGTTCGAAATTTACAAGGCAAACAAATTAGAACGAGACAAAATAATGAACGACAAACTAACTATAAAGAACAACACACTGTTTGACACTGCCATCAAATATCAAACTCCACATCGATGAGAAAAAGAAACAAAAGCTCAACCAAAAAAGACACCAAATAGCAAACACCAACATTGGCAAACAACACCATAGTACGACAGCATTAGCCCGATGATGGATTATTAAATCCGAAACGCGTCGCTATGTTATAATTTTCAAATTGTTGCAATAAAATTAAACTTAAACTTAAACTTAATAAATAAAACAATAATTTTTCTTTTATAAAAACTAATTTTATTTGTTTTAATTTTATATTTAAATCAATATTTATTTTATTGTTTCGTTTGGTCTGCGAAACCTGGATGGTGTTTCTAGGGAAATCGATAGCCGAAACCAGCTTCTGCCCCTCGAAGTTGGTTCTTACTTGTTTCTCTGTTGGGAAACTTGTTCGGGAAGTAACACTGGTGTTATTGTTACCTTGTTCTGAGTTTGAAACTCCATGTCCACAATGTTGACAAGCTCTTCTTGGTGGTAATCGACATTGACGCTGTAAATGTCCAGTCTTGTTGCAATTCCAGCACTTTGTAAGTCCGTTTCGTTGATTCCTTTGAAGATCAGTTCTTCGGCATGAGCATTCTTCGACGATGGCTTCTTTAAGTCGATGTACTCCGTGAGAAGCTTGCTCTGCTGCTTCCATTGTCAAGGCAAACGCTAATGTTTCAGAAAGCGTTCGTTTTCCAGCAGTTCGCACGGCCCTTTGAAGATGTATGTCGGAAATGGCGCGAACAAATGCCTCAACTGCAAACTGGTTACGGATTTCTTCTCCAACATCTGGATATGCAAGGTGAACAAGCCTTTCAATGTCCGCTTGTAGCTGTTGTAGAGTTTCGCCCCTCTTCTGAACTCTGGAATAGAGTCGTACTTTGAAGACTTCTTTCATATGGCTATTACCAAAGCGTTTGTCTATAGCCTCAACCAAGTAATTAAAATCGCCGCTTTTATCTGCTGGTATGGTTAGTAATAACTCAGCAGCTGCTCCTCTAAGAGCAAGGGTTAGAGCTATACACTTGTCAGCCTCATCCCAGCCATTTGTTGTGGAAGCTGCCTCGAATTGCTTCTTGTATATAGACCAAGAAGTTTGTCCATCAAAGGTTGGAGGTTGCATCTCTTTTTTCCTCAAGGTTTCTCCAGAACTTTCCCGAATCTTTATATTTCGAATGCGATCTATCTCTTTTGAAAGCGTCTCCATTTTGTTGTCGACTTGATTCTCTAATAATGAAACACGTTCGGCTTGATTCTCCAACAATGAAACACGTTCATCAAGTGCAGATACATTCTTTTCGATGTTAACAAGCTTGCCTTCTAGCATGTTTCTCTGTTCTTCGAGAATGTCTTTTTGTTCACTATGCTGTTTCTCCAGGCGTTCGAGAACATTCTTCTGTTGCTCTTCGAAACGTTCGAGAACATTCTTTTGTACATTCTCCTGTTCTTTCTTTTGTTCATTTCGTTGCTCTTCGAGACGCTCAAGCAGAAGACTAAACATATTTGAAACATCTACATTTTTACTTACGTCTGCTTCCTCAGCGTCAGCTTCAAAGACGAAAATGTCCGGGTCTTCATTTTGTTGTTTCAAATATTCGGCCAAACGCAGAACAAGCTCATTTTTCGATCCTGCTCTAGAAAGTTCTCGCTTGCCTAATTCACTTTTCAGCTCATTACAGTTGAGCTCTTTCAATAACTTGCTCATTTTTATTATTTTTTTTTTTTCCCGCACACTTCACTGCACAATAAGTTTTATTCCACTTTTCTGACACCAATGTAATATTTTTTGCTAGGTTCGTTAAATAAAACTTATTACTCTTTCTAATATTTCTTCTTTATTTTTACTTTCCAAATCACAACAATAAATCTGAATTTATAATCAACTCAAATACTTTATTCAAATTAAAATCACACTTGTTTTACACAATCCAATAAGCAGAGTTTTGCACACTTCCGTAATCAAAAATCAACTGTGTGTCGCTCACCGTGAACACTCCCTTATATACTCAAATTAGTTGTTCTCGAAAGTTCTTGTCTTGGAATGTTCTAGATGGTTGGAATAAGGGGAAATACATTTGACATTGGAAAAGAGCTTTTTGTTTCTTCCATAAATTAGATATGCAGTTTTCCAACAGATGGCGCTGTAGTAGTATAAAGCTCTGTTCACAACAATATTATAGTTCACTTCTTAACCCAAATCAAACGGCAAATCAGATTTTCTATGCACCTAATTTAATTCAGGATCGGGATCTGGATATGTCTATAACTGTAGATGAAATTATAAGTATTCTAAAAAAAGTTAAACTAAACAAAGCACCAGGAGAGGACAGGATTACCTATGAATTCTTCATAAATGCAACAGATGACTTCTTGGAGCAACTGGCAGCAGGATTTAATAGGATGTTGAACGACTGCAAAGTAGAAGAAGCCTTTGTGAAAACAATTATCTTTCCCATATTTAAAAAAGGGGATACAAATCAGCCGAGTAATTACAGGGGAATCTCCTTCATGAATTGTGTGGCCAAGATTATGATGGGAATTCTCAACGAGAGGCTGTACTCATGGGTGGAGGCAAATGATATACTTACAGAATTTCAAGCGGGCTTTAGGAAAAAATATTCGACGGTGGATAACATTTATAATCTGGCATCAATCGTTCATCTGAAGTTGGCACAAAAAAAGAAGGTGTATGCATTTTTTGTCGATCTGAAAGCTGCATTTGATAAAATCTCAAGAAAATTGCTTATCTACAAACTACACACAATAGGAGTTTCGACAAAATTTGTAAACTTGATAGAAGCCATATACTCCAACACACAATCAGCTGTTTGGACGGGAGAAGAGCTCTCCGAATATTTTGAGACACTTTTTGGAGTCAAACAGGGATGCTTGCTATCACCGTTGCTTTTCGCACTGTATATAAACGATTTGCATGAATCTTTAGGAGGAGGACTCTTTATTGACTTGTTCAACATAAGATTGCTGCTTTATGCAGACGATATGGTTATTCTGGCGGATGGTGTCACGGTCTTGCAGCAGATGATAACGCAACTGGAATGTTACTGCATTAAATGGAGCCTAGAAGTAAATCTATCTAAATCCCAGATAATGGTGTTCAGAAATGGTGGAAGGTTATCTAGTCATGAAAATTGGACATTAAATGGGGAAAGAATTCGAATTGTCTCCAACTATACTTACTTAGGAGTTTTACTTTCACCAAAGATGTCGTTTTCAAAGCACGTAGAAAAGAGAAACACTGCAGCCAAGAACAGCATAAACTCGACGTGGCAATGCTTTCTAGCAAAAAGAAATGTCAACTTAAAAACCAAATGGAAACTATTTCAGGCGGTTTGTAGAGCTATTCAAACCTACGGTGCTCAGATCTGGGGCTTTGGAATGTTCGAAGAAGTGGATAAACTTCAACGCTATTTTTTGAAACGAATTTTAAAATTGCCTACATTTACTCCAAACTACTCTTTGGCAATGGAAACTGGGGCGGAGGACGGACATTACTATACCCTTGATCTTCACCTCAGATATATATCGAAAACAATATTTGAATACAGTGCAACAAGACTACCGCATCAGCTAACAAAAATACTTTTGAGGGAAAAATTGTTCTGGGTAAAGGAATTGAACAATCTTGGATATTGTTTTGGACTGTGTTGGGATGAGAGATCTATTTCTCAAATTGATTGGATCCAAAAAGGCAATGATCTATTGCGGCTGTTGAAATCAGAGGGTCAACAAGTAAACCTACGAAGGGCATCTGAGAGCGGTACGCGCATCTACAAACATCTGGATCATTTAAGAGGACAGATTTACATTAACGATGGTTTCGAACTGAACAAGATCACCTGGATTTTTAGGGCAAGATGTGATTTAATCAAGCTTAATGGAAACGGATTTGGCCAGAACGAATCAACATTATGTACTGTGTGCAACTTAAGGGAGGAAGAAAACATCCAGCATTTCTTGGGCAGATGTCCGGGTTTAAAGGAATTTAGGGTGGCCTTCCTTGGGAAAGTTTGGTTAACAGAAGCCGAAATAATCCAGGTGCTCAATGGAGAAAACAGCACCAGTTTTGAAGGACTTGCGAATTTTATCACTGTAGCCTTACCATACCGAAATGAACTAGTGAGAGAATATAACCAGTAAAAAAAAAAATTTCTTAAAATTATCAGCAAATTTTGATTTAAAACTAATAATTGTTATATTATTTATGTAAATTCAACTACCCGACAGACGACGTTGGTCAATGTCGTAAGTTTTGCATTTTTAACTTCAAAAGAAACTTAAAATCTTATTTGAAAATGTTAACTTCTAGATATTAAGTTGGAAATAAAAAACATTTTACTACTACTACTACTATTAAGTTCTATTATTTTTATTTGTCAATAAAGTATTTGTAAATAATAAAGTATTTGTAAGCAATAAAATATTTGTAAGCAACTAGTATATAAGCATGTAAAATTTGAAAATAAAATCAGATTCATTTACGAGTAGTTATACAAATGTTTCTCATTTATGGCAGAAAACCTATGCCATTTTTATGCTCTGCCCGTCGAATAGATAATCTGATAGAAGGTACATTACATGGCGATCCTGACCAGATTCGAATATCTGAATCTCTGAATGTCTGAGGAATACATACCAGGTCCAGTTGTGGGAGCACCACATTATACTCCTACTCCAAAAATTAGAGGCAAGGAAAACATAAATTGGAAAAATAGACACAAAGAAAAAAAAGAAAAGGGGCGGTAAAATATCCAGAGACCGCAAAAGATTAGCCTATCTAAAAAATCTTTTAAAGGACCAGGAAATTAGTCCACTACCTTGGGAGGCAGCAAACAAAATATGGCAGGAAATTGAAACGCCCAAAACGAGTGTCATAAAATACCCTAACGAAGCAAAAAATAATAAGGGAAATAAATATAGATAAATAATATTTTTAAAGAATTATATAATGGGAAATAATAACGTTAAGGAGAATGTCATAGTTAATGACAAAGAAGATCCTTTCAAAATCGCAGCTTATACAGCAGCAATAATTTTATTTATTTTATACGTGGCAAACAAAATTAATAATTATTACAAAAACGATGTTACGAACAAAGTAAGAATAAATAGTAGAATAAATACAGTCTAAATTCGAAATATTGTTTTAAAATGAACCGGAAAACACACTTTGGTAACCAAACCAAAAGAAAACAAAATTAAAGAAGGTTTAAATTTAGAACAAATTTTTATACTAATCATAATCTATTAGCAAAGATGATTTACTTTATGCGCGTGGATGAAAATAATAATTATATAGAGAATATAATTATATAATTATATAGAGAATACTTTATTAAATGTAAATGCGAAATAAAAAGATACAATCAAATGAACTCTGTCTGTGACGCTTAGAAGAATCGGAATGAAAATTGAATTTCAAACGACAGTATCTGTCAGATGCAAAACTGAATTTAGCCTTGTTCAGTTGGCTGTCATGAATGCTGTAGAGGGTGACACGGAACGCTTAAATAGAACTCCAATATAATCATATTAACAGTAATAATATTTTTAGTAATCAAAATTCATAACTATTTTAAAAATTATGTAAAAAAAATTGTAACTAGAAATAATTTAAATACAGTATAAAATAAGAAATGCTTTTAAAATTTAACCAATGGAAGAGATAATTGAAGCACTATAGAGAATATACACTTAAACATAAAAAAAAATGTAGGTAGAGGATACAAAGAAAACACTTGGTTATTAATAAACTAGAAGAAATAAAAACACTAAAGAAAGAATTTCTTATAGAAAATTCTAAAATAGAAAAATTAGATACAAGTCACAATTTACTTATAGAAAAATTTACACAAAAATATCAATTAGTTAAAAAACATAATAGAAACGAATATAAACAAACAAACAAAAATGTCGGATTTTAACATTGAATATGCAATGAAAATTGTCCCAATTTTCACGGGAAATTTCAAAGAGCTCGATGCATTTTTAACATGAACAAAGATAATGTATGATACTCTGAAAGATACGGCAAAAATTGAATTTATAAATTTCATATTTCATGTAAAATTATCGCAAAACGTAAAAACTGCGTTAGGGTTTGCAACAAAATTTGAAACGTTGGACGCTCTTACTAAAAGCTTAAAAGAAAAATACAAAAACACAACTACAATATCGCAAGTCCATACAAAATTAGCACAGATCACACAAGGGAACCAAACCATCACTGTTTATAAAGACAGAATAATCTCTCTGATATCAGATCTAAATAATTTGCAATTAGAAGAATTAGCCACAAATGCAACCAATGCAGAAAAAGAAGTCATAACAAAAATTAACGAAAGTTATGCACTCACTGTTTTCAAGAACGGCATTAATGAAAACATAAAACCAACATTATTCGCCGCCCAACCAAACACATTAACCACAGCAATTAATCTATCCCTCGAGCTTGAGAAAGATACAGTGCCGAATTAGCCACGAAGCAAGAGTAGCAAATGCTACGGGCCCCGCGCATTTGGGGGCCCCGCGCACCAACCTTTGCTGACCATAAAAAAGTATTATTTACATATTAGATTTAGTCACAATTAGATACTAAGAAGAAAATATTTGCATCAAAATGATCAACTAAAATTTTATTTTTCTATCTGCTGGTCTTACAAAAAATCATGTTTCGCACCGCACCAAACGCAAATTGGACAACGGTATGAAATTCAGGTATTTATTGTCACCATTGATAACGTACTCACTGCTTTAGGTAAACGTATATGAACAGTTATCATAAAATTGCTGGCATTTTCGGAATATTCCGAGAGCTCAAATCTCTTCCAATTCAAAATGGCTTTTTTGGCCTTTAGTCCACAAAAACTGGCGTTTCGTCCGGGTGATCGCACATGGACTCATCAGTTGGCTGTGAGGACCTTGTCAATACTCAATTTTTATTGAATTCAGGGGTGGAATCGCGTAAGGCGATAGGTGATTGTCACTGGTCACTCTTTTGATACTCAATTTTGATTATCAACTTCTCTTTGCTCTGTGTAAAGCGATCGCTAAAAATTTAAAATTACTTGGTAGCACTTACCCAAGTTTGGGAAACTTTGTGCGAATTTTAAATTATCAAACAGGAATAAATGTCATTTCGATCAGCTGTTGTGTTTTATTATGAAAATTATTCTCAATTGTTTTGCACTGCAACTGTAAGAAGTTTAGAAGTTCAAATTTAATCAAAAGCGGGCATAGAACGGACTGCATTTTTTTGATAACTGAAGCGCTTATTTCAGCCACAGTACTCTGTCAAATGGGTGCAGTTCAATCAGCCCCAACTTGTCGTTGATAACCACCACCTCCAAGAAGATTTAGAGTAGCAGCTAGTTGAAGCATTGGTGGAATGTGAGTAGATCTTATTCCCGGTGGTAAATCGAGCAATCCCAAAATATACACAAATGTTTCTTTATTTAGACGAAAGTTTTTTAAGAATCTGAAGTAAATAACATATCAATACATGTTCATAGAAAGTTTCATAAGTACATACATTCGGTTAGGTAGCTCCAAAATATTAGCTTTATTTCTCAAATTGATTCTTAGCAATTGAACTTTTTCGTGGTTATTCCTTGTTGAGTTCCTCTCATAAAATATATGCATTGATATAAGCATTATGTATTTATTCTCTATCTTTTATTTTAAATATAGCTGTCACCAAAAATCTATACTAGAAAAGTGATTGTCAATTTGATAATCACCTTACGTGGAGCAAAATCATATATTTTGATTATCAACAATCAACTATCGCCTTACGCGATTCCACCCCAGTTCATCTTACATCGATTTTTTGACAAAAATCCAATGTGAACTATATCCAACCAAGATTAAAATTATAATCATTAACGTTGGAATATTTTGCCCGTGGCCGAGCATTGATTCTATATGAAAGTTTTTATAATACAAATTCTATATACTACTGAAATAAATCAGCCTAGTAGAAGACTTAGCACTATTAATGGATTTGTTGAATTTGTTGAAAATAGCAAAATATTTCAACGTTAATGATTACAATTTTAATCTTGGTTGGATATAGTTCACATTGGATTTTTGTCAAAAAATCAATGTAAGATGAACTGAATTCAATAAAAATTGCGTATTGACAAGGTCCTCACAGCCAACTGATGAGTCCATGTGCGATCACCCGGACGAAACGCCAAGTTTTGTGGACTAAAAGCCATAAAAGCTATTTTGAATCAATAATTCAACAAGTCCATTAATAGTGCTAAGTCTTCTACTTGGCTGATTTATTTCAGTAGTATATAGAATTTGTATTATAAAAACCTTCATATAAAATCTCTTCCACCAGAAGAAATTAAAAATCTGCAACCATAGTAAGTGCTTACGCAGATGATTTGGAGGACAGTCTGGGCAACGAATTAGTGCAATTCGCTTCAATGCTCAATTCTGATGTGGCTGGTATTATTGACAGCAGGAATCATGAGACTCTGGAAATGCAGGTTTACAAGCTGTTGATAAATAATTCTTTACAATCTTGTTTCCCGAACGTTGAAATTGCTTTGCGCATTTATTTGTCTCTCATGATCACCAACTGCAGTGGTGAACGATTTTGCTCAACATTAAAACGTGTTAAAAATGAATTGAGGAACACGATGAGCCAACAACGTCTTAATCTCCTCACTTTAATGAATATTGAACATGATTTACTCCGAGAGGTCGATATCAACAGCATTATTTATAAATTTTTCCAAATTAAATCAAGAAAAGTTTGTTTGTAACAGTTTTGTTTTATTTAATACCAAAAACTTGATAAGTGCCTAACCTAAAACAGTCTAAGGGCCCCTTGATAGAATTTGCTACAGGCCCCGCGCTGGCTTAATCCGGCACTGGAAAGATACAAGTTCAAATCAAATGATGTTCGTGAGAAAGAGGTATAATAATAATATAATAGTAGAGAGTAGACGCACAAACTATAACATACAAAGACAAAATTTCCAACAACCAAAAAATTATAGACAGAATTTTCCAAACCAACGACAACAAGACAGTCATAGATACCAAAACAATTACCAACAACGAAATTATCAGAATAATAACTTCAATAACCAACAAAGACCAAATTATAGTGCCACTCAAAATCCCAATAGAAATAGATTCACAAACAACAGAGTTAACATTGTCAACAATCAGGAAAACGGGGATGGTCCGGAAATTGCATACGGCGATTCTCCGGGATACCAAAATGTATAGTTCTCAACTTTTCAAGTAAGACAACAAACTTTGTTAGGGTATACTTAACAAAACTTAATCAAAAACAAACATTTCTAATAGACACGGGTGCAGACATATCAATATATAAGGAAAATAATATAGACATAGATAGCCTAACTAACGAAAGATGCAGACTCACAGGAATATCCAAAGAAGAGATTCTATCATTAGGTACAAAAAAACTAAGTCTCAAATTTGCAAACAATACGATATCTCACGATTTTCATATAGTTGAAAGTAATTTTCCTATCTCAACTGATGGTATTTTAGGCAGAGATTTTCTTACAAAAAACATGTGTAAAATAGATTATGAAACATATACATTAACTAGTATTATAGAAGAAAATGAAATAGTCACACCTATTTTTACATCACTTAGCAAATCATTTAAAATACCACCCAGAACAGAACAAAGAAATAGAAAATGGAGTCTTTATAGCCAATTCGATAATACCAGCCAATGGTAGATGTCACATAAAAATACTAAATATAAACGATTATGAAGTTGCAATTAAAAACTTAGAACCAGAGATAGAGAGCTTAGACAATTACAATATACTACAAACAAGGACTAAATATAGTTCCGACAGATTACCAAAACTATTAAAAGAACTTAAAATTACACAAACGGATACAAATACGAAAACAACAATACAACAGATATGTGAGAAATATCAAGACATTTTTCATCTCAAGGATGAATCGCTTACCACTAACAATTTCTACACTCAACGACTTAACATTACTGATGAAAATTCAATATACATCAAAAATTACAGACTCCCTCAGACACAAAATTTAGAAATAAAAAAAACAGGTGGAAGAACTCTTGAATAATGATATTATTGAACATTCAGTTAGTCCATACAACTCTCCTTTGCTTTTAGTACCAAAGAAAAGTGATGAAGATGTAAAAAAAATGGCGTTTAGTAGTAGATTTCCGGAAATTGAACAACAAGATTGTTAATGATAAATTTCCACTAACAAGAATAGACGATGTTCTCGTTAAACTAGGTAGAGCAAGGTATTTTTCCACACTTGACATGACAAGTTCTTTTCACCAAATACCATTGAAGGAGGAATCAGAAGCATTTCTGTATGTAGACGATATAATTATCTTTGGTTGTAGCATACAACATCACAACCAAAATCTAATCCATGTTTTTGACAGATTAAGAAGATATAACCTAAAACTAAATGCCAGCAAATGTCATTTTCGTAAATCCGAAGTCATATACTTGGGGCATTTAATAACAAATAAGGGCATTCAAACTGATCTCTCTAAATACAAAACAATAGAAAATTATCCCATACCTACGAATGCAGACGAGGTAAGACGATTTCTAGCTTTCTGCAGCTAGTACAGAAGGTTCATACCTAATTTAGCTGGAATTGCAAAAAGTTTAAACTCCCTCCTTAAAAAGAATCAACCTTTCATTTGGTCGAACGAATGTGAATCAGCTTTCAGATGCTTAAAAAAGAAATTTGTCAACCGTCCAATTTTACAATATCCAAACTTTAATAAACCATTTATCGTTATAACCGACGCATCAGATTATGCATTATGTGTCACAAGGTGAAGTAGGTCATGATTTACCAATATCATACGCTAGCAAATCCTTACAAAAACATGATATAAACAAACCGATAGTAGAAAAGGAATTACTAGCTATCCACTGGGGTATTCATTTTTTTAGACCTTATCTCTATGGA
Source organism: Chrysotoxum bicinctum (assembly GCA_911387755.1). Classification (NCBI taxonomy): domain Eukaryota; kingdom Metazoa; phylum Arthropoda; class Insecta; order Diptera; family Syrphidae; genus Chrysotoxum; species Chrysotoxum bicinctum. The sequence continues at coordinate 164,227,754 of OU426987.1, forward strand.
AAAAAATTCATAGTTGTAACAGATCACAGACCACTAGTTTCATTATTTTCACATAAAAACCCATCGTCAAAATTAACGAGAATTAGAATAGATTTATCGGATTACGACTTTGAGATAGTTTATAAAAAAGGAACATCAAATACAAATGCCGATGCACTCTTAAGGATAAAAATTGACAGTGACATTTTAAAATCCATGTTGGTAAACAATGATAATAATAAGAGCCAAAGTGATTGCGACTCCAAGGAGCGGATCATGGCAATAACAAGGGGTATGACAAAGAATATTGCGACTAAGAATAATAATATTATAAAGGAGAACTACACATCTCAACAGAAGACTAGCTACCTTCATATGTGGGATTGTACGTCCATTTCTGACGTCAGAAATATGAAAAACTTAAGATTTGAAATAGCGAGATGTAATAAAAGAAAAAATACTAGTATTGATATAAATGAAAAAGAAGTTATTGTGGGATGCAGCGATAATCCAGCGAAACAAGTTTCGACTCTGGAGAAGTTAGTATCAGAATTAAAAAGGGTACCCGTTGAAGAAATAGCGCTTAGTGAAGAAGATTTAATATTTAAATATGTAGAAAAAGAAAAATTAAAAGATATTTATAATAGGTTGCAACCTGATGAAAAACACTCGCCCATGAATATATTAATATATATACCCCCTAAAAGAATAAATAATAATAAAGAAAAATTGAATATCATAAAAGATTACCACAACACACCACATGGAGGACATTTAGGCATACGAAAAACAATAACTAAACTTCAACAAAAATATGCTTGGAAAAATATGAGACAAATGGTTAAGAAATTTGTCAACGCTTGTGAGCTTTGTACTAAAAACAAACAGACACAACGTATTAAAGAAAAAATGACCATAACAGATACACCAACGACTAGTTTCGAAACTGTGCAAATAGATACAGTAGGACCTCTTAGGATATCAAATGGATATAGATATATATTGACAATGCAATGTGAACTAACCAAATATGTTGTTGCACACCCTATCGAAAGTAAAGACGCGAAAACCATAGCCAAAACATTGGTAGAACAATTCATTCTGAAATATGGCTGTTTTAAAATTCTCAAATAAGATAACGGAACTGAATTTAAAAATGAGTTAATGCAAAATATTTGTGAAATGTTAAGAATCAAACCAATTTATTCAGCTCCATGTCATCATCAAAGTATAGGTTCACTAGAAAGAAACCATAGAACAATTAATGAATTTATTTTAAACTTTACCGAAAATCATGAATGGGACACCTGGGTTCCGTATTACACATTCTCATATAACACAACACCACATGTTGACACTAATTACACACCATACGAATTAATTTTTGGAAAACTATCCTACCTACCAAAAGATGTAATAAATTCAAATAATAAAGTGTATAATCTAGAAAACTATGTAAATGAACTCAAGATTAGACTTAAGCACGCAATAACAGAAACGAATACAATTATAGAAAATGTTAAAAAGAAAAGAAAATTAGAATACGACAAAAGTACGAATGTTTCAAATTTTAAATTAGGAGATTTAGTGTTTGTAAGATTAGAAAGTAAAAAGAAATTGCAAAGTCCTTACCATGGACCATATAAGATAATTGAAACAAACAATGTCAATTCAGTAATAAATATAAATGGAGAACAAAAAAAACTCCACAATAATAGCCTTAAGAAATATATTATATAAAAGAAATAAAAATAGTTATCTGAGACAATATTAGATAATTAACATGTAACGGGTGATTTTTTAAGAGCTTGAGAACTTTTTTTAAAAAAAAAAAACGCATAAAATTTGCAAAATCTCATCGATTCTTTATTTGAAACGTTAGATTGGTCCATGACATTTACTTTTTGAAGATAATTTTATTTAAATGTTGACTGCGGCTGCGTCTTAGGTGGTCCATTCGGAAAGTCCAATTTTGGGTAACTTTTTCGAGCATTTCGGCCGGAATAGCCCGAATTTCTTCGGAAATGTTGTCTTCCAAAGCTGGAATAGTTGCTGGCTTATTTGTGTAGACTTTAGACTTGACGTAGCCCCACAAAAAATGATCTTGGTGGCCAACTTACCGGTCCATTCCTTGAGATGAATTGTTCTCCGAAGTTTTCCCTCAAAATGGCCATAGAATCGCGAGCTGTGTGGCATGTAGCGCCATCTTGTTGAAACCACATGTCAACCAAGTTCAGTTCTTCCATTTTTGGCAACAAAAAGTTTGTTAGCATTGAACGATAGCGATCGCCATTCACCGTAACGTTGCGTCCAACAGCATCTTTGAAAAAATACGGTCCAATGATTCCACCAGCGTACAAACCACACCAAACAGTGCATTTTTCGGGATGCATGGGCAGTTCTTGAACGGCTTCTGGTTGCTCTTCACTCCAAATGCGGCAATTTTGCTTATTTACGTAGCCATTCAACCAGAAATGAGCCTCATCGCTGAACAAAATTTGTCGATAAAAAAGCGGATTTTCTGCCAACTTTTCTAGGGCCCATTCACTGAAAATTCGACGTTGTGGCAGATCGTTCGGCTTCAGTTCTTGCACGAGCTGTATTTTATACGGTTTTACACCAAGATCTTTGCGTAAAATCTTCCATGTGGTCGAATAACACAAACCCAATTGCTGCGAACGGCGACGAATCGACATTTCACGGTCTTCAGCAACACTCTCAGAAACAGACGCAATATTCTCTTCTGTACGCACTGTACGCATTCGTGTGGTTGGTTTAATGTCCAATAAAGTAAACTGAGTGCGAAACTTGGTCACATCATCATCATCATCATCGGCTCGACAACCGGGTTCCGGTCCTGGCCTCTTTCAACAAGTCTCTCCACCTATCCCGGTCTCTAGCCGACGCCATCCAGTTGCGCACCCCAAGGCTTCGGGCGTCCTGGTCTACGCCATCTCTCCAGCGCAAGCATGGTCTACCACGCTGTCGTCTACCATAGAATGTACCACAAAGAACTTTCCGAGCAGGTTCCTCTTCGCTCATGCGAGCTAGGTGCCCTGCCCACCGGAGTCTACCGAGCTTAATTTTTGTCACGATATCTGCTTCTAGGTAGATTGCGTGCAATTCATGATTGTACCGTCTCCGGAATCGTCCTTCCTCACATATGGGGCCAACAATTCTCCTTAAGACTTTTCTCTCGAACGCAGCTAAGAGGTCGGAGTGCCTTTTGCTAAGCACCCAAGTCTCGGATCCATATGTGAGTACTGGCAGGACCATGGTCCTGTACAGCAGCAGTTTTGAAGTTATGGTGAGATTTCTGGATTTGAAGAGCTTGGTCACAATCGCATTAATTGTTTGCTCACTTGGTCGATTATGTAGACCATAAATCGGACGTAAAGCGCGAAACACATTTCGAACCGAACACTGATTTTGGTAATAAAATTCAATGATTTGCAAGCGTTGCTCGTTAGTAAGTCTATTCATGATGAAATGTCAAAGCATACTGAGCATCTTTCTCTTTGACACCATGTCTGAAATCCCGCGTGATCTGTCCAATACTAATGCATGAAAATCCTAACCTCAAAAAAATCACCCGTTAGGTATACACAAATTTTACTTCCATAATGACATAAGCACGTCATATGTTGCAGCTGGTCTCAAAACCAGTCCAATTAAAATTTTTTCTTGAAAAATTATTCTTCAAATAATTTCCCGCTTAAGGCTAGCCGCGCACTAGCAACTTTTAGTTGCGAAACTGTTTGGTTACTTATAGAAAACAGATGAACTGTTTGGTTGAATGTCCGTGAATTTGCAGATAATTATATGTTCAATAAAATGGCGAACTTATTTTAGGCAATCGTTTAGTTTGTGTCAAAACACAAACTTTTTAGTTGCTCGAACCAAGCAGTTTCGCAACTAAAAGTTGCTAGTGCGCGGCTAGCCTAAGGGTGATGGTGTAGTGTAGCTACTTAACCTACCTCAACCCTACGAGACAACCTAAACGAAAACATTATAAACAAATAAAATAAAAACAAAAACAAACGAAAACGAAACTTGCACACGATGCACACAATGACTTCGACGATGACTATTATGACTGACCCACCTAAACCTAAACTGCTGACACAAGCAAACAATGACTAACAGTATTGAACTCTAAGTAGTTCACCCAAATGTGTAACATATGACACTAGATATTAAGATACAATATTAAGTTCTATTATTTTTATTTGTCAATAAAGTATTTGTAAATAATAAAGTATTTGTAAGCAATAAAATATTTGTAAGCAACTAGCATGTAAAATTTGAAAATAAAATCAGATTCATTTAGTTATACAAAGTGTTTCTCATTTATGGCAGAAAACCTATGGCATTTTTATGCTTTGCCCGTCGAATAGATAATCTGATAGAAGGTACATTACAATCTATTAAAAAAAAAAAAATAAGTTAGGGAATTCAAGTAATACCTTTGTTTATACAACTTATAGCTTTGTATTAATATATAACCTATAGTATTATCATGGAGCGTGATTTTGTATTGCGTAAGCTAGCCTAGTGGTGGAAATTAGCGCACGCATTTACAGTGGAGAGTAGGGTAACATACAAAACAAGTAGTAAAAAAGAGAATATTTTATTATTAAATTTAGCAAAGACAAATCTAGAAATTGCAGTCCCTAACCTAAAGATGTCGCCACAATCTTTCGGCTTCTTGATAGTACTATAAGTTTTATATACAAAGATAGTACGATAAGTACTACCTACATTTGTAATTGTCTCTCTCACTCCCATTAGCTATATCTATACATGATCGATATATAATTTTTTTGTTGATATCCGTATAGCTGGCGAGAAAAGGAAGAACAGGCTGTATGCATTTTTTTTTGTTTTTTTTTTTGCAAAAAAATCAAAATTCTTTAAAATTTTTTTATATAAATATTCGGTCTAAGACGTTCCTGGAAATTAAAATACCTTAATATAGGGTTTTCCAATAAGAGGTGTTATTTTAATATTCAAAGAAAAATGGCATTTTTGGAGATAAATGACTTCATTATAAAGAGGAAGGTATGCCGTTAATAATGGAACACAACATCAGCCAAATGGCCGCCAAAACCACGCTTACAGGACCATATCCTTTTCATGAAATTTTCCATAACCAAATCGCAAAGTGGCTGCCCTATGTCCTCGATAGCCTCACGAATTTCATCTTTGAGGTCTTGAATCGACGATCTTGTGATTTAACACCTTGCGACTTCTTCCTTTGGGGCCATGTGAAAGATAAGGTCTACGCCAACAGCCCAGCGTCGATTCAAAACCTCAAAGATGAAATTCGTGAGGCTATCGAGGACATAGGGCAGCCACTTTGCGATTTGGTTATGGAAAATTTCATGAAAAGGATATGGTCCTGTAAGCGTGGTCTTGGCGGCCATTTGGCTGATGTTGTGTTCCATTATTAACGGCATACCTTCCTCTTTATAATGAAATAAACATTTGATCATTTATCTCTAATAAATAAGACAGATCAATAAAAATTATTAATTAATAGTTAGATTCCCACCATAGAAAAAAATACTGAAATATTGAATTGATTTTAATTGATATAATATAACGATCGATTGTTGGTTACACTTTTTTTTATTTTTTTTTGGTTTTCTTTTACGTTCCCCTTGGTATATCAATATTAATTTTATCTCGTACTTAATTTTAATTTCTCCTTTCTTATCGATTTTTGTTAGGATTAGTTTAATTAGTTTGAATAAAAGTGGTCAAACATAGTTTTAGAAGACATAAACCTTTTTACTTGCGATATAGGTACAGTCTTGTGCAAATTAATTGGGACAAACAAATTTTCAAATGAACTTGGTAGTAGGCTTTGATTTTTGCGTTAACTTTTTGATTATTTTGGTAAGTGCTCCCTGAAATAGTTTTATCTAAATATTTCTGTTGACTTTTTGAAGGTAGGTCGCATTTTTTCTAATGGTTTTGGAAAGATTGGCATTATTTTTGAAATCATGTTAGGTACTAGGTACTCTATTTATCAATATTTCGGCTTCAAGAAAAATATAGATATCTCGGTGGAAAACAGAGCAAAAGTCATCGCCTTACATGAACATACAGGAAAAACCATTAGAGAGTTATCGATTGCTGTAGGTGTAGCAAAATCAAACGTTGGTAGGATAATTGCATTGCACAAGGCAACAGGATCAGTTGAAACATGGAGAAAGGGCAAATGTCTTCGAAAACGGAGAACAACGGTCAATGACGACAAAATGTTGGTCCGAAACAGCGTCATAAATCCTGGAAAGACAAGTGGTGAGCTTCAAAGGGACTTGGAGACAGCTGGAGTACATGTGGATTCGTCAACAGTTCGAAGGCGTCTTCTTGAAGTGGGCCGAAAGGCTCGAAGACCATTAAAGAATCAGCTTTTGACAGACGCTATGAGCAAAAAAAGATTAATATGAGCCAAAATGCATAAGTATTGGACTCCAGAGGACTGGAAAAAAGTAATTTTCTCGGACTAGAGCCATTTCGAGGTCCAAGAATACAGGGTAAGTGTCGTGAGGAAAAGTGACAAAGAAAAACTCCGACCTGGACATATCGTTCAAGCCCCTAAACACCCGCCAAAGGTTATGTTTTGGGGGTGTTTCAGTCTGAGGGTCCTGGAAGCTTAAAGCCCATCGAAGGCATGATGAACAGCGCCAAGTACGCGGATGTCCTAACGCATATGCTCCTTCCTACTATCCAAAGAAAAACTTCGATGCAGGAAACCATTTTTCAGCAAGATCTTGCTCCGTGTCACACGTCCAAAAAAATGAAGCAATTCTTGGCGGAGAAAAATATTAAGGTGCTGGAGTGGCCTGGCAACTCACCTGATCTCAAACCGATTGAGAATCTATGGGCTATTGTTAAAGCGAGGCTCAGGAAAAAAGACTGTATGACTAAAAACAAACTAATTTCAGCAATTATTGAGGTATGGTTCCACGACCAAAACTTGAAAAATTTATGCGAGAAGTTAATTTCTTCAATGCCGAAGAGAGTTAAAGAACTCATAGATGCTAAAGGTGAGCATTTAAAGTACTAATTTCATTATTTATAAACATTATTCAAAATAAATGAAAAAAATGCTCAAAAATCTGCTTGTCCCAATTAATTTGCACAAGACTGTACTATAGGGCAAGTTCTGCATTTGGAAAAAAAATCGAACTCGAGATTTTGATCAAAGTTGACATTACGATGATAGCGAAGACGAATAAAGTGGGTCCGGCAATTCCGTCTGTCTGTCTGTCTGTCTGTCTGTATGTCTGTACCTCGATCTAGAGCCTAAGCCACTGGACCTATTTTCTCCAAACTCAGTAGTTATGGATCTTCGGTGATTCCCTAGAGGGGAAATTGAAATTTTTTTTTTAGCTCTAAAACTACCGGTACCCCCCATACACCCGTAATGCAAAATCTTATTTATCTCGAAAACGGCTCTAACGATTTTGATGAAAAGAATTAGGTGTGATATTATGGACATGGACTACGTTTTGGTAAAAAAAAATTTGGGGCAAAATGTTATTAACGGTACCTGTCATAGAACCGTTTTTTTGATTTTCGACTTTCTCATTAACGGCTCTAACGATTTTAACCGAAAATTTTCAGCAGGAGTCCCCATAAGTTTAAAATAATATTGTATATAAAAATATTCGAAAAATTATTTGTTGGGTTTTTTTGAAAACATTTTTTTTTTGAAAAATCAATATCTTCAAAACCTATGAACGATTATTTTTTGAAATTATTTCCTAAAATCAATATTATTAAATACTTAAAATTCGCATCCCACATTTTTTTCTTGAAAAATTTTAAAGAAATTTCTTATATAAAAAATGTATTTATTTAATAATAAAATGATTTTTTAAACTTTGTTTGCATAAATTCATACTTTTCTAGAAATCAGACGGCAATTTCATTTTAAATTCATGTTTTATATTTATAAAATATATCTTAAATTCCAAAGTACTTTTACATAAGAGCAAGTTCGTGCGATCCAGTCGTGCATTTTATTTTTATTGTTTCCGCAGATGGAAATATTTTTGGGGAAGTTTTCTTCTTTTCCGTATTTTTTTTTTGAAATTTCTTAGGATTCAGCGGGTTTAAGCGACGGCATAGTCGGATGTGTCAAAGTAAAGAGAAGGTAATCTGAGGATAAGCGAAGACAATGATGAGAAGGAAAATGAAGTTTATGCATTGATATTTTTTATTTTGAGTTTAGTTATATTTTGATTGGGTTAATTGTGCAAAAATGATATTCTGATATTATTTTTATCCAGGCATGTAAATTAAGGTAACGACCGTTCAGCGATGCGATAGCAGGAACCTCCCTGATCCGACGAGCTAGAATGAGCATAAAGTTAGAATGCCATGCCGCACAATGGGGCCATTTGTATGGGAGAGCGGAAGAAAGTAAATAAAAACCGAACCACTTAACCGATTTGGATGAAATTTTCAGGAATGAAAGTAATTTAGGAAAGAAAGCACTACTAATAATTTCCACCTACTGCCACGACAAAAAAATCGTCAAAATTGATAAAAATCCAGGTTTTCTTGGTGTCAGAATTTATTCAAATTCTCCTAGAGAAATAAAATGCTGTGAAATTTATAAGTTGAGGTCGCATAAGCTTTCAATTGAATTTAATTCAATCACTCCGCTTAAAATTGAAATAATTTTCTTATTTCATATAATCTTCGTTGATAAAAAAGTCTGACCATGGACATTAACATTCTAGGTGTCAGAATTTATTCAAATTTCCCTAGAGAAATAAAATTCACAGTGTTTGATCTCTCACTGTCCAATACAGTTCGAGTAAACCAACTTCTCACTGTTCATGTACAATGAGAATTTTGTTGAAAACAAGAGACAAGCACTTGAACTTGTTCTTGAAAGAATTGATTGATTAAAAAAAAAAACGCTTTATTGTGACTAAACGAATAAACGTATAACGAATAATTTTATTTTAGACATTATGTCTCTTTTATACTTAAACTAAACAATCAAAAATTGATGACACATTATGTTACAACTATGTCAAATAAATTACTTTATAAATACGATGACAAAGTGTAGGTATTACAAAATAAAACAAAAATTACAAAATAAGTATTAATTATGTCACATAAAGAATAAAGCAAAATGGAACACAATTATTGTGTTTATGTTGGGCATGTCATTGTCACCTGCTGGTGTCATCAATAACTTGGTTTGGCGTGTGAATGCATCAATGAACACACAGTATATTACTGCTGTGAAATTTATGAGCGTCGCTAAACATCTACAAATAACAATTGCGTCTTAGAAGGGTACGACAGCATCTAACTGATGAGCTTACTGTCGTACCTGGGTGAAACGCACTATGGAGTTGAGGTCGCATAAGCTTTCAATTAAATTTAATTCAATCACTCCGCTTAAAATTGAAATAATTTTCTTATTTCATAATATAATCTTCGTTGATAAAATTTTGCTGCAAATACCTGCAAATCGGCACAGTGAGCAGATTTAAAGTTACGAAGTCTTGCAAGAAAATCATTTTTATTTCACTTCTGTTTCCTAAAAAAGAATATTTGTATTGTACAGTCAAAATCGGTTATAACGACCTTCAAGGGACTGACGAATTTAGTCGTTATAAGTGATAGGTCGCTGTAACCGATATCAAGTAAATTAATTTCTTTTCAAGTAGAGTACCTTTTTTTATAATTTATAATTTTTATTTATTGTTGAGGCACATACGAGTATGTACTTGTATATGCATTTGTACAAATATACCCTTTGGCAAGGTTTTTATTTTGCTCTCCAGATTCCAATCTAAAAATGATACCTGCTTTTTCTGCAATCGTAAAAATTTTTCGTTTCTGACTCATTTGCCAGCACTAGATACTTTATGCGAACCGAATAAAATAATACTTCTACGACCATTCGTCACGCAGACAAATTTGCACAAAGTAATTTTCCCACCTACTTGAACAAACTCAACACAAATAATAAACGTAAAACAAAAAGAATAACATATCAACAAACGGTAAGCTTTAACATACATACATATGTATCCGAAATTTTTCATACAACTGATCTACAGATAAACAGATTACCGTTTAAGCGCCCAATACACGATACAATTATTGTACCGATTATCGTACAAAAGTTGAATCGCATGCGATAATTGTATCGTGTGTGCAAAACAAAGTATCCGCTGTACTGAAATCGCATGGTCGAATGCTATCGAGCGAAAACGAGAGGTTGCATACGACTGCTTTGATGGGAATCGTACCGTTTGTAACGTATGTGACGACCGTGAAACCGATGCTTTTGTTTTGGCAGCTAGTTAGTAGGAGAAAAATGGTTTCAATAACAGAAAAAGAATTCTGGACCCATGTTCTGTAACTCGGTCGAGTAGTTTCGCAGTCGATTAGAGGTGGAACAATAAATTTCATCGTTTCTCTATATTGGAAAATGAACTGTGTCTATAACATGATGCGAAAACAGCCCTGTGCGAAAACCATAGTTTCCAGTTTCCAATGGAAGAAATGTTTAAATTTCCCTCAAACTGACAGCTTCAATCTATTTCACATTTAACTAAAAATTATTTTTTCTTTTATATTAAAAAGGTTGAAGTGTTCAAGTTTCTATTTTGCAGTAATTCAAATTTTTAAAACAAGTAAAATGTATAGTGTGCTTGTAATTAGTGAACAAAGTGACAATAGAAATATGATATGCATTCACAGACGTAATATTTGAATTTGGTCCGCCGAATTGGCCTCTCGCGAACTCTAATTGTGTTGCCATGTAATCTACCAATTTTTCCTTTTGATCTTTTGAGATCCTTTGAATTTTCTACGGATAAAAATAATAATTTTCCTGATCAAACAACATACAAAATAAGTTATTTACCTTCTGTTTATTTTCCGTCATATTTGATTTTTATTATTATTGTCTTGTTCTCACTTGTATCAGAGTGGTCGAATGATTTTGACAGAAAAATCGAAAGATTGTATCGACTTCAGACTTACAGATACAGTTTTTTTCACATTTTTCCAATACATCCAATAATTTTTTCCATTTTGTTCTTGATCGAGTGAAAAAAAGTTACAGAAACAGTTGCGTGTGAGAAACAGAATTTTGTGTCATTCGGCAGTGCTTTTGTTCTGATTCGCACCGTTTATGCGAAAACTCACTCGATGTGAGAGTTACAGAACATGGGTCCTGGTTAGAATTCTTTGATAAATACAGGTCGTTGCCTTGTCTGTGGAATGTTTACAGATTTTGACAGTTGATGAAATCGTGAGCTAGTCGTATGGTGTGTGTGCTCACTTTCGATATCGCTACCGATATCGGTACAACTCAAGTCGGTACGATAGATTGTACCGTGTATTGGGCGCTTTAGAAAAATATGCAGTCGCATCAACAGCTGCTTCGGTTTTAGTCGTTATAACCAATATTTTAATATTTATTATTTTTAAAAAAGGGGAAAATCCGGTCGTTGTAACCGATATGTCGTTATAACCGATGTCGTTGTAACCGATTTTGACTGTATTTGTATAATCTTTATTCAATAATTGTGAAAAATTTACAATAATTACTTACAGCAAGCAATATATGAAAACAATATTGAACAAATTAATGATTTTTTTTATTTAAAAAAAAAAACAGAATCCGTAAGAATTAGGTGGAAACTGAGCGAACTTATACATGTACATTTTTTAATGAGAATTAATATTAATATGAATTTAACTCTTTGTTTTCTTTTTTTTATATACATGTGGTTCTATTTCGTAACGTACTCGTAGTACGTTTTTCAAAATTGATAAAATGTCTTAAACGTGTTGCTGGTTTAATGCATTCATGAATGTTTGATTATACGTTTGTAAATTAACACTTGTCAGCTTTTAATGGTTACATTATTTTTATGATTTACCACCACATAAAAAGTTACTTCTTTGGATACACTCAATTTCGCTATAATAAACATCAAAACGTGAATTTTCATAATTTTTATCCGAAAATAAAAATAACATCGCTTCATTCCATTATCTTTCTCAAAAAAAAAATGCATAATGTGTAACGAATACCCCCTGCCTCAACTCTAAATCACCTCTACAACCTGAGGTTTACAGCGACCTCAGGCTGGTCCAGGCAATCGTATCGAGCTGAGGGCAGTGTCTAACCACGGTTGCATGGCATGCTGGCATTGCACGGGTCGTAGCTCGTCGGATGGGAGGGGTTCTTGCTCCCGGGTTAGACATGGTTACTATTTTTTTTTCATGCCATTTGTAAATTTAAAAGATCGAGGCCGAAACTGTTATATAGAGTATGTTGCATGTACATATATGTGTAGGTGTATGTGTATGTGTATGCGTATGTATATGTGTATGTGTATGTGTATGTGTATGGGTATGTGTATGTGTATGTGTATGTGTATGTGTATGTGTATGTGTATGTGTATGTGTATGTGTATGTGAATGTGTATGTGTATGTGTATGTGTATGTGTATGTGTATGTGTATGTGTATGTGTATGTGTATGTGTATGTGTATGTGTATGTGTATGTGTATGTGTATGTGTATGTGTATGTGTATGCGTATGTATATGTGTATGTGTATGTGTATGTGTATGCGTATGTGTATGTGTATGTGTATGTGTATGTGTATGTGTATGTGTAAGTGTATGTGTATGTGAAGGTGAATGTGTATGTGTATGGGTATGTGCATGTGTATGTGTATGGGTATGTGTATGTGTATGTGTATGTGTATGTGGATGTGTATGGTTGCGATTCCGGTGCGGGGGTGAGGGACTTAGATGTTCTGCCCTCAGGAGGTTTTCCCACCCTTGTAACACCTAGTTACCTCCGTGGCTACTGCTTCCTCCTTTATTTCGCTATAGCCCCTAATCTGTCATTTTTCTATCTTACATCATCATTATCATCGGTGCCCAACTCCGTTTCGTGTCGCCTTCTCCTCAGGTCTTAGGTATAGGACTCCATTTCAGTCACTACGAAATATTTCGAAATTACTTCCCTTCTAAAATCAAGAAAAACTTCAATCATTACGAAAAGGAACCATAGCAGGTTGAATCCAAAAGAAAAAGCAACGCTTTCGATTATTCAATTTACATGTACAATTTATTTAATTTGGCCAAGCATATGAAATTATATCAAAATTAGCAAGATTACAAAAAAAAAAAAAATATATAATAATAAAAGTTCTTTAATAATAATTTTAGGTAGGGGTGGCAACCCTAGTCGTAGCCAAATTCCTAAATTTTAAATTGTTTAAGTTTTTTTGTTTTTAATAATTTTTATTTTTATTTATATTGTTATTGTATGGTATTTGTTTATTATTTTTTTATTCGGTGTATCGTCCTTATCATTTTATAATTATGTATAGGTAAATAGTATCTTTTTTTTTTCAGTGTAGTTCACTCGGTAATATCATAGGTGTAAAAAAAATAGATAATTTGTTTTCTTCACAACAAATCAAAACAAAGTTTAAAAGGGTAAGTATGGGAATGGCAAACAAAAATGTAGGAACTTACTTTGTCATCCGTTGTCGTCACTGCCAAGGAGGTGCACCGCTTTGGAGTTCTTATAGATGATTTCTAAAATATTTATTAAGTAAATTTTTTTGTTTTGTTTTGTGATTTGTGGATTAATTTATTTTTCCTTTTCTTTATCAAATCTTTCATTCATTTTTTTTTTTTTTCTAAACTTGTAAAAAAAAATTTATTTATAAATATATTTATTTATTTCCTTTTAAGTTAAACTTGGCCACTTTTTAATAAATACCTATAATTTTATTTTATATTACATTTCCCTTATAAACTAAAACACTAACGACACACTATAGGCACAAGAGGAAGGAAGGACGGGGGGGGGGGGGGGGGTTAACACAAAATTGTAGTAGGTATTTATTCGGTAGGAACACTTGGGACACACTTTTTTTTTACAAGGATAGTAGGGTTTTTAAGGGTGCAGCTCCGTCGTAGGGTGTTGCTTCGTTGTAGGGTGTTGCTCCGGTAGTGTGTTCCTGCGAATTCTCCAGGTCCAGGTTATAGGGCTTGGTGGATTTTCACTTCTTTTATTTTGGTACAGTCCGGTAAATATAAATATAAATTTTCGTTTTTTTTTTTTGTAGTCTTTTCTCTGGATCAGTCGGGTAAGTAAAATTTATTTAACACTATTCACGTTTTTTGTGGTAGTAGGGTAAGTATAATTTACTTCAGGTAAGTATAATTTTCTTTGGGTAAGTAAAATTTTCTTCGGGTAAGTATAATTTCTTTGGGTAAGTAAAATTTTCTTCGGGTAAGTATAATTTACTTTTAACACTTTTCACCTTTTTTTGTAGTAGTAGGGTAAGTAAATGTATCTCTTTTTTTTTCAATTTTCACATTTTATTTTAGTAGTACAGTAAGCATATGCAATTTTCTTTTAACACTTTTCACATTTCATTTTGGTAGTGAGGTAGGTATAAATTCTTTTTTTTTTATTTTTTTTTATAATTTTCACGTTTTATAGAATAGTCTGGTAAGTATCATTTTCTTTTTATAATTTTTATAATTTACACGATATTTATTTTTTTTTTTGGTACAGTCCGGTAAATATTTGACTAACATAGTACCAACCGGTAAAAAAATATAGTTGACCGAATCACCGACAAAATCCAAAACTAGACTAAAACTTCTGACGCTTATCCCTCAACCAAAGCTCTTGTCACGCTGCCACTTGGCCTTGAGCTTCACCAGCACCGCTACTCAATATCGTTCTCTCTAATCCTAATCCACTCGCACATCACACCACTCATATGCTATGTGCAGTGAGGCTTTTTTTTGTTGATGAAGTTACCGGTGGCGAGTAGATGTGACCCGTTGGTCGCATCTCACCACTCATATGCTATGTGTAGTGAGGCTTTTTTTTTTGTTGATGTTCTTTATATATTTTTTTTTTCTTTCGATGGTGCGTGGGCAGCGGTACTGTTCGAAGCTATTAATTATTATTTTTTGGTAAGTATAAGGTTATGTATGTAAGTAATTTATAGGGTAAGCATTATTTTAAGGTAAGTTATTTTATTATAGTAAATATATTATTTATATTATTATTTTTATTTTTATGGTAAGTATAGAGTTATGTTTATAAGTAAGATATAGGGTAAGTATTATTTTAAGGTAAGTTATATTATTATAAGTTAATATTATGTTTTAAATTTTTATACTAGAAGTAAGTGGCAGCGGAGGAGACATTCCCCACAAAACTTCTACCTTTCCCGAATGCACTTGACGGAAAGGGAGAAGAAAAGGAACGCTTACTCTCTTTACATAGGTGACAGTTTTTTTTTTTTTTTTTTTCAATTTTATTATTTATTTGTATAGTCTCATGCGCAGACTAGCAGCCGGGTCAATATTTTTAACTATTTTCTTAAATCCTTGCAATGAAAAATTCCTACGCGTTTTCCTTTCAAATCTTCCAACTCATATAAGCTGTTGCCTATTACTTTCGTTACCTTCATTTTAAGGAATTTGGGACTAAGTTTTGCTGAGAATCTTTTTGAGGCATCGCTTAGTGCAAAGTTTCGACGGTAGACTAAATCTCCTACAGAGAATTTTACGTTGTTGCTTCTTAAGTTATAGGTGTTTTCGTATCGATTGTGAGCTTCTGCAAGGGCATTCTTTAAGTATGTGTGTCGAATATTCATTGCAGACGCTTTGGAGATAATTTTGATGCCCGAGTTGTTTAAGGCATTTAAATTACGAAGAACTTTATAGTCTGCTCCATGCTCCATACAAGGCTGTCCAAAAAGCGCTTCGTAGGGAGACATGTTGATGGCGGTATGGGCCGAAGTTCGTAAGGCACTGGCAATAGACTGGAGATGCAGGTCCCAGTTTCTCTGGTCTGCGTCTATGTAGCCCCGGATTGCTGCAAGGATCGACCTATTCACCCTCTCACTTGCGTTGGCTTGAGGTGAATAGGCAGCCGTTCTAACATGTGTGATTCCAAACGTCTCTAAACACTTTGTGAACTCCCGACTGACAAATTGTTTTCCATTGTCCAATAGAATGGTTTCCGGGACTCCAAAGACGCAGAACACTTTTTCTTGAAGAAACTTCAGCACTGCCTCTGTAGTAGCTCTTCGGAGTGCCTTAACCACCACAAATTTCGTTAATTGGTCCAATGCTATCACGATGTGGGTGTTTCCGTTCTTCGATATCGGATACGGACCAAGAAAATCTATAAAAATCATTTGGAAAGGCCTATCCATCAAAAACGCTTTACCCATTGGAGGCCGTAGAGTAGTATTTGAGGCTTTAGTGGTTTTACAGATATCACAGCTAACGATAAAGGCCTTAACTTGACTGGCCATGTTTGGCCAAAAAAATTGTCGTTGAAGTCGGTAAATTGTTTTCGCTATTCCTCCATGCGAAGCCCGAGGAGGTCGATGAGCCAGCGAGATCAAGTTTTGAGTCATCGATTCCGGAACCCAAAGCTTCCATACCTGGTCATCCTCTACAGGATCACCTGTGCAATGTATAACCTTCTTGTAGACGTAATTTTCCGACACTCGAAGATCAGGTAGCTTATCATTTTGTTCTTGGATGTTTTGTATGATCTTAAGGTATTCCTTAGATTGAAAGCTAGGATCCTTAAGATCAATATGCAAAATATCATCCGGATTCGTCAACACAGAACCATCGAAACCCAAAGCATCTACCCCATACACTCGGGAGAGTGCATCAGGCACAACATTCTGGGTTCCTTTCCGATGTTCAATGCTGAAGTCGAATCCTTGAAGCTTAAGGCTCCATCTCGCCAACCTGCCACTTAGATCTTTCTGACCCATCAACCATCTCAAGCTCGCATGGTCCGTGACAATTTTGAAAGCATGTCCTTCCACATACGCCCTAAACTTCTGTACACCCACAACCGCAGCAAGGCACTCTCGTTCTGTCACACTATAATTGCGTTGCGCCGCATTGAGCTTTTGGGAGTGATAGTATATTGGGCGCTCGTTACCATTCTCGTCCAATTGGCTCAGCACACATCCTATGCCAGAATCCGAGGCGTCGCAAAGTATAACAAATTCCTTGTTAAAATCTGGATGTACCAGGAGGGGTTCAGAGGTTAAGGCATCCTTAAGTTTCTTGCAGGCTTCAACTGCTTCATCGGTGAACGAAAACTTTTTCCCTTTTTTCAAGGTATCAGTGATAGGTGCGGCTACGGTGGAGAAATCCTTCACAAACCTCCGATACCATCCCGCTAAACCCAAAAATCGACGAACTTGTTTTGCAGATGAGGGTGTTGGAAAATCTACAATGGCTGCAACTTTCTCTGGATCCATTTTCAGACAACCATCTCCTACAATATATCCAAGAAACTTAAGTTCTTTGAAGCAAAACTTCGATTTTTGAACATTCATCGTGAGGCCGGCCTCCTTCAACCTACCAGCCAAAATCTCTAGAAGTTGGATATGCTCTTCGAAGGTACTCGATACTACTAACAGATCGTCCAGATAAGGAAAGTTTTTTCTCGCAGCTGGTGGGGTACCACCTTGTCCATAAGTCTGACCATGCGTTGTGGAGCATTGCAGAGGCCAAAGGGCATTACCGTAAACTGCATCAGGGGCATACCGGGCACAATAAACGCCGTCTTTTCTCGGGACTCTTTCTCCAGCGGGATCTGCCAAAACGCATCCTTCAGATCCACGCTTGAAATGAAGCGAGTATCTGAAAGACGCGATAGCAATCCTCCTATATGAGCAAGAGGATATGCATCTTTCTTCGTCTTTGTATTCACTTTTCTGTAGTCCAAACACAATCTATTCTTGCCGGGTTTGCGAATCAGGACTACAGGCGAGCTCCATGGACTTGTGCTTTCTTCTATAACTCCGAGTTTCAGCATACGATCCAGTTCCTCATATAGGAGTTTCTGTACCGCTGGAGAAACCGGGTAATGACGCTGCTTAATGGGCTCGGCATCCCCTGTATCTATTGTATGTACCTCCAGTGTAGTTTTTCCTAAGCCATGTTGGGCAAAGGACGGGAACCTACTGATGGCATCTTGTAACCGTCTGGATTGCTGTTGAGTAAGTACGTGAGCATTCGGGTCATTTTCAGGAATGTTTATTGGCGAGAGTTCTGAAATCAAGTTGGGAGCGATGTTAAACTCCTTCCAGAAATCGATTCCCAAATACAGCTTCTGTTGCAGAGATGGAACCAAATATAGGGGTATCATTTTCTTCATCCCTTTGTACGTGATTTCTGTGGCTATTTTACCCTCTATGGCTTGGCGTTTTCCATCTGCAGTTCTCACTTCAGTCGAAAGTTTCATGAGGGTTTGGCCGTGTTTACGAAGAAAGTCGACTCCGCCCGCGCCTAGGCAACTTATGCTGGCTCCGCTGTCGAGAAGTCCAAGGACAGGTTCTCCAAAAAGGTGGACGTTCGCGTAAGGGCGTGGATCATTGGAGCTGCATAAAGTTGTGGCTTCTATGGCCTTATAAGCCTTCTTCTTCTCTCGAAACTTCTTCCTAAGTTTAAGTATCTTATCCGAAACCACAGTGTTTTGTACGCCAAAGATTCGTTTACGTACTTCAAAATAATTTTGGAGCCTTTCGTGGAGAGTTTTGGTTGGTGGTTCACGAAGGGACATCGGACTGGTGTTTACAGTTGGAGTAACTTGAGGAGGTCGCTTCATTATAGTTGGAGTGGATACTCCAGGTGAAGATAGGGATTCATTTGGATCTGGTACGGAGGTTGTCTGTCTGGGCTGGAAGGTTTGTGGGTCGCGTGAGTTTAAAATCCCGGGTTCTTCTCCAGAGAGCAGTTCCCCCGGGTCTTCGAATTGCTCTTTGGGTCGTTTCCCGTACAACTGGGACATTGGGGACAGGTTGTGCCTTCAAACCCACATCTGTAGCAAAACAGAGCTCGCTGGGCTTCAGTACATTCGTAGAAAGAGTGACCCTTTTCTTTACAGTTCCAACATAAAAGGCTGGAGCTGTCCTTCTCTCGTCTCGGATGGAACGCTTCAAGGTTGGACACCCGGTTATCCACTTCCTCTCTTTCATCTGCAACCAGCTCAGCTACAGGATTTTTTCGGGGTAGCGGGTTGGAACTCGGACGAAATTTCAAGGATTCGCGGTCCTGGATGTACTTTTCGACTTTCCGACAGACGTGTACTGTTTCCGCTAGACTATCGGTACGGAACGTTATTAACAGCATACCCATTTGTCTACGAACGTTGTTTTTCAAAATGTCAACAAGTTCCAGATCAGGTTTTGGCGTTCTCAATCGCGAATTCAGTTGTTGAATGGCTGTATAAAAGTCGTCGAAGCTTTCAGTTGGTCCTTGATGTCGATCGTATAATTTCCGCGATAGCTCTGAATCGGTTTCTAGGCTGCGGTATTGTTCGATCATCGCAGCTTTCAGTCCTAGCCAGTTTACACCAGGGTTCATCTTGACATAACTCCAAAACCAGGTTTCCGCCGAGCCAGTCAAAAAGTGGTGAAAGTTCAAAATAACGTCATCCCATGTTGCTCTGTAACTGATCCTAAGTCTTTCAAGTCGGAAAATGAAGTCATCGATGGTCATAAGGTTTTTATCGAATTTAAGACCCCATTTATGAAAGGCCTGTAATCTAAGTCCAGTAAGGCGTGGTGAAGGTTGGAATGGGTTGTTAGTATCACTCAATGTCATGTCTTGTAATTGACGTAAAAAGTCGTCCATGTTTGAAGTTTCAGCCGTTGGATTACATCGGGGAGGTGTTGGTGGGCGATGGGTAGTAGTGTTTCTTGGTGGAGAATGTCTGCGAGGTGGAGATGGATGTGGCTGAGGAAAACGACGAGGTGCATCGGTCACGCTGGTTCTCTTTTCGGGAATAGGACGATTATTTTCGGGAGTAGGGCGTTGAGCTAAGCTCTCACGTACGACGCCTGCTATCTCGTCTCTAATAGCAGCTCTAGTCCTTTCCATCTCCGCCGAGAAAAACCTAAAATCTGCCGCTCTATTAGCTCCTACTACAGCAGTGACAACATCACGTATGTATCCGGATAACTCTTCCTCATTTACTCCAAGTGAGTCGCGAAGCCTTGGAGTGAATGACGGGACCGGTATCCTGGGAGATTCAGCACGTGCCTGAGCTAAAAGGGATGCTGCTCCCTCTGCATCTTCCGGCGTTGGGCTTGATCGTTGTTGAGGAGTTGGTTCGAGAGTTTCGGGTGGTGCGTCGAGATCAGCAAAAGAATCTGGATTTAATGATCGGGGCAGTGAAAACCCAGTTCGAGTAACCCTTCTACGAGGCGGTGGGCGCATTATGTTAGGTCAAGGTCAAAGGTTAGATTAGGAAAACAAAACAACAAGCGATATAACGATGAATGTCAAATAATATTATTACTAGTTCAAAGTAATTCTGTCTCTTAAATAGGTAAATTAGTTATATTTTCTAAGCGAGTTCATAAAAAAATTTCATAGATATATAATATATTTAGAAAAAAAAAGGTTTGTAAAAAAACGAATGAAAAAAAAACTACGTTATAAATACTTAGCAATCAATACTTCATAATTCCGGATGGAAGCGACACAAGCAGGCTAAGGACCGATGAAAGGAAGACAACATATCCCCTCGTGGAATCACAACAGTCTGGGCAACACGTTTAAAAATTTTGAAATTTTATGATTTGTAGAAGTTGGTCGAACGAGGTTTACCTGCGATTCTCGATTGTCTTAACGCCAATCTGAGAGTCAGGCTTTACCCAATTTGGCGATATAAAACGAAAGATCTGTTAGTGACATGTTAAACAACTGAAGCTGAAATTGTATCCTCCAAACTTAGGATTTAAAAATATCAAAACCAGAATGATGGCAAAAATATACAATTTTTGCAAACGCAACAGCTAAGTAGAAATATATACCCATTTAGCGGACGTCTGTCTAAAAGGTATAGCAAAATAAAATTTTAACCGTTATATAAGCTTATCCACACTCAAACTATTTCATTACCTTTTACTCTATAGATGGTTTTATAAAAACAATATTTTCGGGCCCCACGTTGGGCGCCAACTGTAACGAATACCCCCTGCCTCAACTCTAAATCACCTCTACAACCTGAGGTTTACAGCGACCTCAGGCTGGTCCAGGCAATCGTATCGAGCTGAGGGCAGTGTCTAACCACGGTTGCATGGCATTTTGGCATTGCACGGGTCGTAGCTCGTCGGATGGGAGGGGTTCTTGCTCCCGGGTTAGACATGGTTACTATTTTTTTTTCATGCCATTTGTAAATTTAAAAGATCGAGGCCGAAACTGTTATATAGAGTATGTTGCATGTACATATATGTGTAGGTGTATGTGTATGTGTATGCGTATGTATATGTGTATGTGTATGTGTATGTGTATGGGTATGTGTATGTGTATGTGTATGTGTATGTGTATGTGTATGTGTATGTGTATGTGTATGTGTATGTGTATGTGTATGTGTATGTGTATGTGTATGTGAATGTGTATGTGTATGTGTATGTGTATGTGTATGTGTATGTGTATGTGTATGTGTATGTGTATGTGTATGTGTATGTGTATGTGTATGTGTATGTGTATGTGTATGTGTATGTGTATGTGTATGTGTATGCGTATGTATATGTGTATGTATGTGTATGTGTATGCGTATGTGTATGTGTATGTGTATGTGTATGTGTATGTGTATGTGTAAGTGTATGTGTATGTGAAGGTGAATGTGTATGTGTATGGGTATGTGCATGTGTATGTGTATGGGTATGTGTATGTGTATGTGTATGTGTATGTGGATGTGTATGGTTGCGATTACGGTGCGGGGGTGAGGGACTTAGATGTTCTGCCCTCAGGAGGTTTTTCCACCCTTGTAACACCTAGTTACCTCCGTGGCTACTGCTTCCTCCTTTATTTCGCTATAGCCCCTAATCTGTCATTTTTCTATCTTACATCATCATTATCATCGGTGCCCAACTCCGTTTCGTGTCGCCTCCTCCTCAGGTCTTAGGTATAGGACTCCATTTCAGTCACTACGAAATATTTCGAAATTACTTCCCTTCTAAAATCAAGAAAAACTTCAATCATTACGAAAAGGAACCATAGCAGGTTGAATCCAAAAGAAAAAGCAACGCTTTCGATTATTCAATTTACATGTGCAATTTATTTAATTTGGCCAAGCATATGAAATTATATCAAAATTAGCAAGATTACAAAAAAAAAAAAAAATATAATAATAAAAGTTCTTTAATAATAATTTTAGGTAGGGGTGGCAACCCTTTTCGTAGCCAAATTCCTAAATTTTAAATTGTTTAAGTCTTTTTGTTTTTAATAATTTTTATTTTTATTTATATTGTTATTGTATGGTATTTATTTATTATTTCTTTTTTTTTATTCGGTGTATCGTCCTTATCATTTTATAATTATGTATAGGTAAATAGTATCTTTTTTTTTCAGTGTAGTTCACTCGGTAATATCATAGGTGTAAAAAAAAATAGATAATTTGTTTTCTTCACAACAAATCAAAACAAAGTTTAAAAGGGTAAGTATGGGAATGACAAAAAAAAATGTAGGAACTTACTTTGTCATCCGCTGTCGTCACTGCCAAGGAGGTGCACCGCTTTGGAGTTCTTATAGATGATTTCTAAAATATTTATTAAGTAAATTTTTTTGTTTTGTTTTGTGATTTGTGGATTAATTTATTTTTCCTTTTCTTTATCAAATCTTTCATTCATTTTTTTTTTTCTAAACTTGTAAAAAAAAATTTATTTATAAATATATTTATTTATTTCCTTTTAAGTTAAACTTGGCCACTTTTTAATAAATACCTATAATTTTATTTTATATTACATTTCCTTTATAAACTAAAACACTAACGACACACTATAGGCACAAGAGGAAGGAAGGACGGGGGGGGGGGGGGGTTAACACAAAATTGTAGTAGGTATTTATTCGGTAGGAACACTTGGGACACACTTTTTTTTTTACAAGGATAGTAGGGTTTTTAAGGGTGCAGCTCCGTCGTAGGGTGTTGCTTCGTTGTAGGGTGTTGCTCCGGTAGTGTGTTCCTGCGAATTCTCCAGGTCCAGGTTATAGGGCTTGGTGGATTTTCACTTCTTTTATTTTGGTACAGTCCGGTAAATATAAATATAAATTTTCGTTTTTTTTTTTTGTAGTCTTTTCTCTGGATCAGTCGGGTAAGTAAAATTTATTTAACACTATTCACGTTTTTTGTGGTAGTAGGGTAAGTATAATTTACTTCAGGTAAGTATAATTTTCTTTGGGTAAGTAAAATTTTCTTCGGGTAAGTATAATTTCTTTGGGTAAGTAAAATTTTCTTCGGGTAAGTATAATTTACTTTTAACACTTTTCACCTTTTTTTGTAGTAGTAGGGTAAGTAAATGTATCTCTTTTTTTTTCAATTTTCACATTTTATTTTAGTAGTACAGTAAGCATATGCAATTTTCTTTTAACACTTTTCACATTTCATTTTGGTAGTGAGGTAGGTATAAATTCTTTTTTTTTTATTTTTTTTTATAATTTTCACGTTTTATAGAATAGTCTGGTAAGTATCATTTTCTTTTTATAATTTTTATAATTTACACGATATTTATTTTTTTTTTTTGGTACAGTCCGGTAAATATTTGACTAACATAGTACCAACCGGTAAAAAAATATAGTTGACCGAATCACCGACAAAATCCAAAACTAGACTAAAACTTCTGACGCTTATCCCTCAACCAAAGCTCTTGTCTCGCTGCCACTTGGCCTTGAGCTTCACCAGCACCGCTACTCAACATCGTTCTCTCTAATCCTAATCCACTCGCACATCACATCACTCATATGCTATGTGCAGTGAGGCTTTTTTTTGTTGATGAAGTTACCGGTGGCGAGTAGATGTGACCCGTTGGTCGCATCTCACCACTCATATGCTATGTGTAGTGAGGCTTTTTTATTATTTTTTTTTATTTTTATTATTTTTTTAATTATTATTTTTTGGTAAGTAGATATAAGGTTATGTATGTAAGTAATTTATAGGGTAAGCATTATTTTAAGGTAAGTTATTTTATTATAGTAAATATATTATTTATATTATTATTTTTATTTTTATGGTAAGTATAGAGTTATGTTTATAAGTAAGATATAGGGTAAGTATTATTTTAAGGTAAGTTATATTATTATAAGTTAATACCTATTATGTTTTAAATTTTTATACTAGAAGTAAGTGGCAGCGGAGGAGACATTCCCCACAAATGATTAAATGAATCAGACATTTTATTTGATTATTTATATTGATATTGAAAATATATTTTCCAAATTACTTAAAATTTAACTTTCTAACTTTGGAATTTAGAAAAAATGTTGTGTGGGCATGTCAATGGGTGAACAAATTTTGTTTTCATTTCTTAAACTAACCTTTATAACATTTGAAAACTTAATTTAAATCAGTTGGGTGGTTGCGATTTTATCGCACTAAAAAAGAACGCCTCCATACAAAACAAGTAAAAACTACAAAAAGTAAAAAACGCCAAAAAAAATGTGTGTGGAAAATTTGAATGGCCAACTTCCTTCAAAGAAAAGGACCATCTTTAACCGTGACTTGGAACAAAACGTGGATTTTTATCAATTTTGACGATTTTTTTGTTAGTGGGCATGGCATTAGGTGGAAATTATTAGCGGTGCTTTCTTTCCAAAATTACTCTCATTCCTGAAAATTTCATCCAAATCGGTTAAGTGGTTCGGTTTTATGGACTTTTTTCCGCTCTCCCAAACAAATGGCCCCACTGTGCGCCGTTTCGTAACCTGAACGCCCTTTCCTTCCTGCTATCAGGGTCGGCCCACTGTACCTATAAGCATGGGGTCGTAATGGTGGTAAGGGAGGAAAAGGTTATAAGGACTTTCTGATGGACTTGTTTCTAAATGTGCTGACGTGATTTTGTGTTCTATGGATTGTAGCACCTCTGACAAATGGAACAGTCTATCGAAAGTTCTTGCGCGGAAAACACCTCGGACCGTTACAAAATTACTGACAAAAATTCGAAGCGTCATTAACGCGAGGCATCATAAAGCACTAGGCCAGTGATAATTAAAAAAAAAAGAGAAAAAATAATAATTTTATACTAGATTGGATTTCCTTAAATGAATTATATAACTTGTGTGAAAATTGTAATATTAATCTTGAGAATCACTATACAATACTTCAGTTGTACCAACTGCATAATGCAGATAATTTATTTGTAACTATTGACTTTAACTTTCTGTTAATAAAATCTCCTTCCTTTTTTATACAAACCATCGTCAAGTAAAGATCGTCTTCTTATTTAATCAGGCTCAACAGGTTATGGGCCCAGACTGCTATAGTAAAAATTAAAAGTTCAAATCCGTTTTAATCTCGGTAATCTTAAATTTGATTTTGTAAAGGAAAGTATTTTTCGGTTTTACATTTAATAATAAATTTTAGATTGAGATTTGGTTCTTTGGTAAGATTTAGGTGCAAAATATTTAACCTTTAATTCGTAATGGATGGTGATTTATTGAAGATCGATAAATTTGTCTCAAGTGAGCAATGGAACACCTGGAAATTTCAGGTTAAAATTTTGCTAAACGCTAGTAAACGCCCGGCAAAAATCCTCATTCAAACCCTCCAAGTGGGTGCCAGGTGGGCAATGATTACCACAGTAGTCCTGTGCGTTTTTTGGCAGGATGGTGATTAGCTAAGGTTGAGTTGGGTCGCCGAATTGTTGTAACTCCTCAATAGTGCAACGTCCGGAAACCCAATTCAATCATAGTTTAGAGGTTCCTAATTTCAGTGGTGGTGTGAGCCTATTTTGTACGAAAACCGTGCCGAAGAATGAAAGGCTGGGGGATAAACCAGCCATTAACGAGCGCTTTCGGATGCTGTGGCAAGGTCCGTCATATTTTTGCCTTGCCCCGGTAAGCGGCTCTGCCGGGGCTGACCGTCTTTCTGCACTACTCGTGGGAAAAAAATGAAAAAAAAAGAAACAAACAGCAAAATAATAAGAAAAATAAATCGAGCCAGGGCTGACAACGCGGTCACATCTCCTGAAAAGGCTGTCGAGTCAACTCAGAGGTGCGAACGTGTTGTCAACCCTGTGGTTGCTACTAGTGGCGGGAATCCTTTTCCCTCTACTAGCCGCAACCTCTACAAAAAGGAACTACCCGTCAGTGGTACAGTTGTGACGCTCGGCTGTCCCAAGGGCGGTGATTCCACATCACACCCCATCCCCGCTCCTGCTAGGACGTCGCAAGCGACCCCAAGAAGGGACACTCCATCCGGAGAGGCAAAATCTACGACATGTGGAAATGACTCGAAGGATGAGGGCGCACCCCGATTGGCATCCATAGCGATTAACTCTGCAGGTGGATCCACAACTGTGTCACACGGACATAGTTCTGGGTCGACCAGAAAGAGGTCCATGAAGGCACAGGCCAGTCGAGATCAGCGTGATGCTGCGCGGATTCTGGCCGCAGTCGGTGTCATACCCGCGGAGGAGAGAATCCCGGAGAAAACGCGAAAACTCGAGTGGGCTAGTGGCTTCCTCAGCAGTAACAACAAATCGACCTGCAGCGACTCAACGTCAAAGGGCAATAGGTCTCTGGAGGGCGACAAGCCCGAAGCGAAAAGGCAGAAAGTGCATTCCAGCAGCACAACAGCCTTCAATAAAGATCTTTCTTTTAGAGACGCGCTCAAAGGCAAGATCATAGTCGCGGTCATTGACAGGAGTCATGTGGATGGTAACATCTCTCATGATCAATGGGCAGACGTCAAGGCTCACCTTGGTTTCAGATTTCTATCTGTCATCGAGGAGAATCCGGGGCCTCTCCCAGACACAGTCGATGCAGGATGGTACCAAAATCGTATCAAACTCATCGCCTGTGGTGATCAGAGATCTTTCGATCTGTACAGGGCTGCTGTCAATGGCTTGCCAGAAGTCTGGCCGGGTGCCAAGCTCGAAGTTGTTACAAGGGAGAATATTCCTTGCCGACCAAGAGCACGTATAATGGTCCCGGCTCTACACAACTGCCCAGATATGATTATGAAATTAATCAAAACAAGCAATCCAAACCTGCCTACTCACGACTGGAAAGTCCCAAAGGTTGAGAAGGAGACAGTGGGTCGCTATAGATCAGCTCTCTTGGTGATCAATAGGGAATCAGTAGCTCCACTGGCCGCGGCCGAAGGCGTGATTAGGTATGGTTTTGATGAAATCATAGTGCGTATATACAAAAAAGATGAAGAAGATTCGCTAAACGCGCCCCCCACAGAAGTTCCTTCAGCAGAAGGAAACGCTTCACAACCCCAAAAAATGGTGGTCGATGCAACACCACACGTGGAACCATCGACCTCCACAGCCCCAAACAAGCCATCCGACGTGGAGGCTAATTCTATAGTCGACTGCAATTCCGACATGGATACTGAAGACTCCACCTTAGGCATCACTCTGAGTGAGGAAACCCTACTTCATTCCTCCTCAGACGATGAAAACGCCGATAAAATAGTGGTGGAGGTTGATCTGGCTAAAAGTAGCAATGCTGCGATTAGTTCAGATTAATCTCCATCACGCCATCATGGCCACGAACAACCTGGTACTCCGACTGCATAAGAACAAAGAGGACGTTGTCTTGATACAGGAGCCGTGGGTCTCAAAGTCCATCATCAGAGGCCTCAGGACTCCTGGTTATAATCTGTTGTATGCATCGGAGAAAGTGAACCAAGGTCATGCATATTAGTAAAAAAAGACTTACATGTATTTTTACTCCCCAATTACAGCGACAAGGACACTACCACCGCTGTTATAACAACGGATAAAGCCACCTACTGGCTCATATCCTCCTACCTTGGCCACGACAGCCCAGTTCCAGGAGACACCTTAAGGAAGGCAATTGCGGACGCGCAATCGAAGAAAGTGGGTCTCCTAATTGGAAACGCCCATCACACGGTATGGGGTAGCTCTGATATAAATGAGAGAGGTGAGTCCTTATTTGATTACATACTAAGTACTAATCTACTCATTAATAATATTGGTAATGAACCTACATTTGTAACCAAGAACAGGAAAGAGGTACTTGATATTACACTTACCTCTGACTCGATCCATAACCTGATTTCAAACTGGCATGTCTCAAATGAGAATTCCTACTCTGATCACAGATACATTCAGTTTGATCTCAGTGATGTGGCAATTATAATATCTACGGGATTTCGCAATCACCGAAACACTAACTGGGAACGATATAGGGAGGTACTTGCACAACTGCTAGACCACAACCTTCTTAAAAGCTCCTCCACCAAAGATGAACTAGACCTCTCGGTAAATCATCTCACCGAAGCCCTCAACGAATCAATGAGGACTTCATGCCCTATTACCATAGTAAAGGGTAAAAAGAAACCTCACTGGTGGAACAACGATCTAGAACCGCTCAGGAAGAGCTGTCGCAAACTCTTCAATAGATCTAAATACACTAGATCCCCCTCTGATTGGGACTTATATAAACAAACTCTAAAGCAATATAAGAAAGAATTAAGGAAGAGCAAGAGGTCTTCTTGGAGAAACTTCTGTGGTAAAACAGACAATACTTCAGAAGCCTCAAGACTCAGGAAAATTCTCTCAAAAAGTCCATCTATACCCAGTGCTTTAACGACAGAAGCGGGCACGTGGACTACCACAGATGAAGAATCTCTTAATCTGTTATTAGACACCCACTTTCCTGGTAGCTCTAACATACTTTACGACTTAACATCAGAGTCTCAAACCGCTACAAGCGACACAGTTGATCTAATAACGCGGGAAAAACTGCAATGGGCTGTAGATAGCTTTGATCCATATAAATCTCCAGGACCAGACGGAATCATTCCGGCCGAATTACAAAAATGCTCTGACATGATCATTCCACCATTGGAAATCATTCTGACGAGCTGCGTAAGGTTGAAATATATTCCTAAAGCCTGGAGAATGGCGAAAGTAGTCTTCATTCCTAAAGCAGGGAAGCTCTCTCACGTTAACCCTAAAGATCTACGACCAATCAGCCTATCATCCTTCCTTCTTAAAACCTTGGAAAGATTGATTGAAATTCACATCAGACATAACCCACAGAAGTTCCTTCAGCAGAAGGAAACGCTTCACAACCCCAAAAAATGGTGGTCGATGCAACACCACACGTGGAACCATCGACCTCCACAGCCCCAAACAAGCCATCCGACGTGGAGGCTAATTCTATAGTCGACTGCAATTCCGACATGGATACTGAAGACTCCACCTTAGGCATCACTCTGAGTGAGGAAACCCTACTTCATTCCTCCTCAGACGATGAAAACGCCGATAAAATAGTGGTGGAGGTTGATCTGGCTAAAAGTAGCAATGCTGCGATTAGTTCAGATTAATCTCCATCACGCCATCATGGCCACGAACAACCTGGTACTCCGACTGCATAAGAACAAAGAGGACGTTGTCTTGATACAGGAGCCGTGGGTCTCAAAATCCATCATCAGAGGCCTCAGGACTCCTGGTTATAATCTGTTGTATGCATCGGAGAAAGGTGAACCAAGGTCATGCATATTAGTAAAAAAAGACTTACATGTATTTTTACTCCCCAATTACAGCGACAAGGACACTACCACCGCTGTTATAACAACGGATAAAGCCACCTACTGGCTCATATCCTCCTACCTTGGCCACGACAGCCCAGTTCCAGGAGACACCTTAAGGAAGGCAATTGCGGACGCGCAATCGAAGAAAGTGGGTCTCCTAATTGGAAACGCCCATCACACGGTATGGGGTAGCTCTGATATAAATGAGAGAGGTGAGTCCTTATTTGATTACATACTAAGTACTAATCTACTCATTAATAATATTGGTAATGAACCTACATTTGTAACCAAGAACAGGAAAGAGGTACTTGATATTACACTTACCTCTGACTCGATCCATAACCTGATTTCAAACTGGCATGTCTCAAATGAGAATTCCTACTCTGATCACAGATACATTCAGTTTGATCTCAGTGATGTGGCAATTATAATATCTACGGGATTTCGCAATCACCGAAACACTAACTGGGAACGATATAGGGAGGTACTTGCACAACTGCTAGACCACAACCTTCTTAAAAGCTCCTCCACCAAAGATGAACTGGACCTCTCGGTAAATCATCTCACCGAAGCCCTCAACGAATCAATGAGGACTTCATGCCCTATTACCATAGTAAAGGGTAAAAAGAAACCTCACTGGTGGAACAACGATCTAGAACCGCTCAGGAAGAGCTGTCGCAAACTCTTCAATAGATCTAAATACACTAGATCCCCCTCTGATTGGGACTTATATAAACAAACTCTAAAGCAATATAAGAAAGAATTAAGGAAGAGCAAGAGGTCTTCTTGGAGAAACTTCTGTGGTAAAACAGACAATACTTCAGAAGCCTCAAGACTCAGGAAAATTCTCTCA
This sequence comes from Chrysotoxum bicinctum, assembly GCA_911387755.1. Classification (NCBI taxonomy): domain Eukaryota; kingdom Metazoa; phylum Arthropoda; class Insecta; order Diptera; family Syrphidae; genus Chrysotoxum; species Chrysotoxum bicinctum. The sequence goes on from OU426987.1 coordinate 164,258,197, forward strand.
AAAAGTCCATCTATACCCAGTGCTTTAACGACAGAAGCGGGCACGTGGACTACCACAGATGAAGAATCTCTTAATCTGTTATTAGACACCCACTTTCCTGGTAGCTCCAACATACTTTACGACTTAACATCAGAGTCTCAAACCGCTACAAGCGACACAGTTGATCTAATAACGCGGGAAAAACTGCAATGGGCTGTAGATAGCTTTGATCCATATAAATCTCCAGGACCAGACGGAATCATTCCGGCCGAATTACAAAAATGCTCTGACATGATCATTCCACCATTGGAAATCATTCTGACGAGCTGCGTAAGGTTGAAATATATTCCTAAAGCCTGGAGAATGGCGAAAGTAGTCTTCATTCCTAAAGCAGGGAAGCCCTCTCACGTTAACCCTAAAGATCTACGACCAATCAGCCTATCATCCTTCCTTCTTAAAACCTTGGAAAGATTGATTGAAATTCACATCAGACATAACTTAAAACCATGTTTCATTTCCACAGCTCAACATGCGTACTCTAAGGGAAAATCAGTAGAAACAGCACTTCATTCGCTAGTAAGTGGTATTGAATATTCCCTCAAATGCAAAGAATACAACATAGTAGCTTTCGTAGATATCGAAGGAGCTTTCAACAACGTCATCTACCAGGCGATCACAACAGCAATCAACAAGCTGAAATTAGAGAAATCTCTCATAGAACTTATAAGTCTCATGCTCAAAAGCAGGACAATAACTTCCAGCATGAGAAGTTTTACTACCACCAGATCGGTGAATCGAGGTACCCCCCAAGGTGGGGTCTTTCGCCTCTCTTATGGAACATGGTAGTAAACGAACTTCTAACATCAATGGAAGCAGAGGGTTTCAAGGTGATTGCTTATGCAGACGACGTTGCAATATCTATATCTGGGAAACACCCCCAAGTTCTCTCAGAACTCCTACAAAATGCCTTAAATAGGCTAACAAAGTGGGCTAAGCAATGTGGCTTGGACGTCAATCCACATAAAACAGAATTAGTACTCTTTACGAGAAGGTACAAAATTCCTCAGATTAACCCACCCAAGATTAAAGGAATACCATTAAGCTTTTCCGACCAAGCCAAATATTTAGGCCTCATTTTAGACAAAAAATTAAATTGGAAGGCAAATATTGATGAAAGAGTAAAAAAGGCTACCGTAGCGCTCTTTACTTGTAAAAAGGCTATAGGTTCAAAATGGGGCTTCTCCCCAAAAATAACCCACTGGCTATACACCTCGGTAATCAGACCGATATTCATTTATGGAGTTGTCGTATGGTGGACCGCACTGGACAAGATGGTAAATCTAGGTAAACTCATCAAAGTCCAGCGGTCAGCAGGTATGTGCATCACAGGAGCACTTCGCTCAACACCAACCGCAGCCCTAGAAGTGCTTTTAAACCTAACACCTCTTGACATCTTCTCCAAAATGGTGGCAGCCAACTCATGCGTAAGGCTTAGAGCCACCTCTCAATGGATCAGTAACAATACTGGTCATACTACCATCTTAGACAATTTCAGATCTATCCCAGATCGCTTAGACTATACCACCCCAAAAATGGTATTCGATAACAGCTTCCTTGTTTCCATCCCTTCAAGATCGTCTTGGGAAGAAGAGAGACTCCTGGAAGACAATGCGATACACTTCTATACAGACGGTTCAAAGACCGATCACGGCGTTGGAAGTGGTATCTATTCGAAACAACTGAATCTCAGTCTTTCATATAGACTTCCCAATCAATGTAGTGTGTTCCAGGCAGAAGTAATGGCGATTAAAGAGGCACTATCCTGGCTCAAAGAAAACGTTATATCATGCAAGGATATACGAATCTTCTCAGACAGCCAAGCCGCTCTCAAATCTCTCGCGTCTGTCTCCACAAACTCTCTAATAGTCCACGATTGTCGAACATCTCTCATTGAGATGACAGAACAGTTCAATATTCACCTCATTTGGGTGCCGGGCCACAGAGACATTCCGGAAAATTGCAAAGCCGATGAGCTCGCTGAAAACGGAACACTTCTGCCTACTGTTAGACAAAAACATAACATAGGAACAGCACTTGCTACATGCAAATATCTTCTCAAACAACATGCTCTAGAATCAACAAATGCTAGATGGTCACAGGGTACCACCTGCCTGGTAACCAAACAAATATGGCCAAGCATAGACCTTAAACGGTCAAAAGACTTGATCTCCCTGAGCAGACAAAATATAAGCTCTACAATCGGAGTTATAACAGGACACTGCCTCATAGGTAGACATGCTTTGAGGCTAGGAGTCTACACAAATGACTTCTGTAGAAGCTGCATGGACGAGGAGGAAGAGGAAACAGTCCAACACTTACTATGTACATGTCCAGCACTCTCCAATAGAAGGAATAACTATCTCGGTAATCCCTTCTTCGATAATACCAGTGAACTGGCAACGATCGACACAAAATGTCTATCTAACTTTATTAAAAGTACGAAATGGTTTGTTTAAATTCATTACTCTCCCATGAGTTACTTCTTTAGTGGTATCACAACGGATCCTTGAGGTCTAAGTGAGTCAACAAGAACTAGACAGCCACTCCAACCTAACCTAACCTAACCTAGTAATCTTCTGGAACAGCCAAGGTAAAATCGGAGGAATTTGACAAAGAATACCAGTCTTGGGTTTCAAAGGACAGAAAAGCGCAAAAGATCATAGCTACAACTGTAGGACGGCAACCACTTGTCCATTATTCTGAACTGCACGACTTCAAAAGATATGTGGGCTAAATTAACTGCTGTTTATGAACAAAAATCGGAAGCAAGTATTCATATGCTACACCAGAAATTTTATTCACTCGGAAGAAGTTCGGACGATGACATAGCAACGCACATTTCAAGATTGGAATCAATTGTGCAACAACTGAAAGAAGCAGGGGAAGTTATATCCCCAAACATGGTCATGACAAAAATACTGATGACTCTATCAACACGTTTGAATTATTTTTTCAGTGCTTGGGAATCGACAGCTTCTCAGGAGAAAACATTGGAGAATCTAACATCGAGGCCGATAATGGAAGAAACACGTTTGGAATCATTCAACAAGACTTGTACATCATCTTCGAGCGTGACTCATACACAAGAGGAGAGTGCCTTAGCAGCCCATGGAGTAAGAAGGGACGGTGATAGAAGACAGCCTAAAAATTACAACAAAAAGGGCAAGTGCTTTGTGTGTAAAGAAAATGGGTATTGGAAACGGGGTTGTACGATGAGAAAAAAATATACAGCTAATTTCGCCGAAACGAAAGATTTCGATGCCTTTGCCACTTTAGCACCCGACAACAAAACAGTAAAAATCGACGATTGGATACTTGACTCAGGAGCCAGTCATCATATGAGTTTTCGTCGCGAGTGGTTTTACAATTACAAATTGCTTGACGAACCAATGCCTGTGGTTATAGGGAACGGGAAAAAAATATTTGCTCTTGAGGTCGGTGCTGTTCACGTTTTAGTATTCGATCAAAAGAATTGGTTGCGAAAACGTCTAGATAATGTTTATTTTGTTCCAAAACTAAAAATCAATTTATTCTCTTCAGGAACTGTGATGGAAAATGGTGTAGGATGAAAAAAAAATGTGAAATTTTAAAAAAATGATCGCATTGTGGCCGTGGGAGTACGATATCGAAGACTCTACAAGATGATGTTTCAAGTCCTAGTGCATGACGATGACGATGGCGATGGTGGTGCTGGAGGTGATCATGGTGACTCTGGAGGTGTTTATGGTGGTGCTGCATATGATGATGGTATGGTTCTAGAGGTGAAGCTGGAGGTAATTATATTGGTACTGGAGGTGCTGATGGTGAGATGGGGGTAGCAAATGCACTGAAGAAGGTGATACGCTGGAATTGTGGCATCAGAGGTTTGGCCATTTGTGTGCAAATCAAGTAAGGCATGTGCTTAAGAAACGGGGTATCGAGTTTGTAGATAACAAGAGTTTTTTCTGTGACGATTGTATCTATGGAAAACAATCGAGGTTACCCTTCAAAAGTTGTGAATCTAGGGCTACATTCGCTGGTGAATTATTTCATACGGATTTGTGTGGTCCGATGCAGATGCCATCGATAGACGGGTCAAGATATTTCGTTTTGTTCAAGGATGATTACTCCCATTCAGGGTTGCAAATTTTTGAATTAAAAAATCCTTAAGTCATAAGTCTATAGATGACTTGTGAATTAAAAAAATTTAATTCATAAGATATTTGGTGACTTATGAATTAAAAAAAAATTAATTCACAACCCCCAAAGTGACTTATGAATTAAAAAAAATTTTAATCCTAAGCTACTAAGTGACTTATGAATTAAAAAAAATTTAATTCACCACCTACCAAGTGACTTATGAATTAAAAAAAATTAAGTCATCAGGGAGTAAGTGACTTATGAATTAAAAAAATTCAAATCATGAGCAACAAAGTGACTTCTGAATTAAAAAAAATTTAATTCATCACCTACTTAGTGACTTATGAATTGAAATAATCAAGTCATCACGGAGTAAGTGACTTATAAATTAAAAAAATTATTTGATATTTTTTTGTAAAATTGTTTCAAGTACCTGAAACTAATTCAATATGTATTTTTAATAGAATTAAAAAAAAAAACACTCCGTTTTCTTAATTAAGCACTTCGAATCTTTAACATTTAATTTTAATTTTTATTTTTTTTTTTAATAAATTTTGAATTTTTAATATCTTCTTAGCTTTCAAATCTAGTCTAGCTTATAAATTATCCATTTCATAATTTTTCTAATCAGTATTTATCCATTAACTTATGAATTAAATTTTTTTTAATTCATAAGTCACTAAGTTGGTTTTGAATTAAATTTTTTTAATTCATAAGTCACTTACTTGCTGATGATTTGAATTTTTTTAATTCATAAGTCACTTACTTGCTCATGACTTAAATTTTTTTAATTCATAAGTCACTTAGTACGAGTAGGTTGCTGATGATTTGAATTTTTTTTATTCATAAGTCACTTAATTGCTCATGACTTGAATTTTTTTAATTCCTAAGTCACTTAGTAGGTTGGGAATTAAAATTTTTTAATTCATAAGTCACTTACTTGCCCATGAATTAATTTTTTTTAATTCATAAGTCACTTAGTAGGTTCAGAATTATTTTTTTATTTTATTAAAGAAAAAGGTGAATTTTCTTCTATTCTTCAGATTTTTTTGGATTCGGTTAAGCTCGACGTAAATCGAAGCATAGCCACTCTTCGATCGGATAACGGGCTAGAATACAAGAACAATGATGTGGCGGGGATCTTAAGGCACAACAATATAAGATATCAAACCAGTGTTCCATACAATCCCGAACAAAATGGGCGTGCTGAGCGAGACATGAGATTTATCGTTGAAATTGCTCGTACAATGTTGCACACAAAGAAACTTCCAATTAAGCTTTGGGCTGAGGCAGTAAACACTGCAGTTTTTCTTATTAACAGATATGGTCCAAGCCCTAAAACAGACAAAACTCCTTACCAACTTTGGTTTGCTCAAGAGCCCTCTTTTGAAAACCTTAAGGTTTTTGGTACTGAAGTATTTGTTTATGTTCCTAAAGAAAAGCGCCAAAAATGGGACAAAAAGTCGCAACATGGGTATGTTGTTGGGTATCCTAACAATCAAAAGGGTTACCGTGTTTGGTTGCCCGAAACAAATAAGATCGATATTTCACGAAATATTATTTTCAAAAATGAGTCTAATATTTCTATAATTCCAGACTCTATCAATAAGACTACAATCGAAGATGATCAATTGAAAATCAAATCCTTAAAACAGCCTGATAAATGTGACCGCCTAGAAAAAGATGAGCAGAAAAACAGAGAAAATTATCGAGAGAAGCTTCGAAGCTTCAATTCAGAAAACTCTGAATCGAATCGCCCCCCAAACAAAGCAGAAGACAATACAGATGTCACAGAGTAGTTGTTGTCATTGATGTCATTGAGTAGTAGATGTCATTGAGTAGAACAGAGCATTATCGAGAGCGGCTTCGCAGCCACAAAGAAAATCAAGCTTGTGCAACGACTAGCGCTTTAACAAATACGTAAAAAGTTAGTTAGTTAGAAAGTTAGTTCTCTTCATGAACAACCAGAGTGCCCTTAAGTTGGTGAAAAATCCTCAATTTCACAAGAGGACCAAGCATGTGGAAATCCGGTTCCACTTCATCAGAGAGAAGTTTAAAGAAGGCCTTTTTGACTTGGTTTATGTGCCAGCGCAAGACCAGATTGCAGATGTTCTTACGAAGCCATTGAGTAAAGTGAAATTTGAATACTTTTGCCAAAAATTAAATATTGTGCCTAAATGAATTTGAAATTAATTTTCTGTAATATTGAATAATTGATTTAGTAACGAATTGAAATTTTTGTCTTGTAATTTTGTATAATGGATAAATATTAAGAGGGAGTGTGAAAATTGTAATATTAATCCTGAGAATCACTGTACAATACCTCAATTGTACCAACTGCATAATGCAGATAATTTATTTGTAACTATTGATTTTAACTTTCTGTTAATAAAATCTCCTTCCTTTTTTATACAAACCATCGTCAAGTAAAGATCGTCTTCTTATTTAATCAGGCTCTACAACTTGAAATATTTTACTTTTGTTGAGTTTAACGTTTTCGAACATTCTTTCATACTTACATTTTGTAAAGCCTTCATTAACTATAATATTTTAATCTTAATGTGAAATTGTCATTAATAAATCCGAAATACGAGAGCCAAATTTAAACTTTTAGAAGCGGTGATGAGGTCATTTATGTGCTATAAAGGACAGGTCTTTCAATATGAAGGGGTAGAAAAACTTCTGAGGTCCTTCATAGAGAAAATATTATGGCTTCCGAAAAATAATCCTAATTAAATGCTGCATTTGCAAACTGGTCCCGCATGGTGGTGCAGCACAACGTTCGTTAGTGGGGAGTGATTGGAGTACATGGGAAGGTAACTTTCAAATATTATAAGACATGATAGAGCAGACTTGTTTCGCAGACTTTACTTTAAAGTTTAAACCAATGCTTAAATTGTGAAATTGCAAAACAAAGAACATTTAATATAAAGGGTTTTCCAATAAGAGGTGTTATTTTGAATAGCCCGCTATTTCGGTAGCTGTCACTTTTGAAGCTGTCATGTTTTGACATTTGACAAGTAGAAACTACGCTATTAATAAAAATGGAACTATACACGTTTCAACAACGCATTGAAATTATTAAAATTCACTATAAAAATGGTGAAAATTTGGCAGAGACGGTTCGTAAAAAATCATCTTGACTGATGAGGCCCATTTCCACCTCGGAGGCTACGTCAACAAGCAAAACTGTCGCATCTGGGGCTCGGAAAACCCAAGAGTTATTGTTGAAAAGCATTTCCATCCTCAACGCGTGACTGTTTGGTGCGGTTTATGGTCCCGCGGGGTCATTGGACCTTACTTTTTCGAAAATAAGGCTGGAGCAACAGTTACGGTCAATGGATTGCGCTATCGAGAGATGATTAATGATTTTTTATGGCCTGAATTGGATGGTATTGATCTGGACAACGTTTACTTTCAACAAGACGGCACTACGTGCCACACAAGCAATGAAACCATCGATCTTTTACGGGAAAAGTTTCCGGACCGTGTTATCTCTCGAAGAGGTGATCACAATTGGCCACCGAGATCTTGTGATTTAACACCTTGCGACTTCTTCCTTTGGGGCCACGTGAAAGATAAGGTCTATGCCAACAGCCCAGCGTCGATTCAAGACCTCAAAGATGAAATTCGTGAGGCTATCGAGGACATAGGGCAGCCACTTTGCGATTTGGTTATGGAAAATTTCATGAAAAGGATATGGTCCTGTAAGCGTGGTCTTGGCGGCCATTTGGCTGATGTTGTTTTCCATTATTAACGGCATACCTTCCTCTTTATAATGAAATAAACATCCGACCATTTATCTCCAAAAATGCCATTTTTCTTTGAATATCAAAATAACACCTCTTATTGGAAAACCCTTTATAACACAGGGTGTCACTTAAATTCAGCCGCATATATGCAGAAGAGTCATTGAAAATAGTACCCGCCAGATCAGAACCACCGTAAGTAGCCGAGGTGGGCATTTGAAATGAGGCTAGTTCAGGCCACAGGGGCAACTTTAGTGCTATATTTAAGGACGATGGCATGCTTGTCTCGGCTCAGCTAAGCTCGTCGGACGGGGGGAGTTCTTGTCCTTACCAAGACACTTTTAGCTCAATTTCATATTTATCATGCCAAAATTTTAAGTTAAAGGAAGAAAAAATGGGTAAGGAAGCTACTTAACTATGTCGGACGGACACGGACTGGACGATTAGAAGAAAGCTGAAGAAGAAGAATAACACACTCACTTGCCTATGCTATTACCCTGGTGAAAGAATGGAAAAAGTACGGTAAATCGTCTTTGAATTTAAGATAAAAAAACTATTCTATTCCTAAAACTATATTTTTACCTATTATAAAGGAAAAAATCTAACCCCCCCCTTATACTATAACTATAACTAAAACCTTAAATCTAATCTACTCTATCTTTCTCATCAATAGACTATACCTTCATTCCATTGTCTCACCAAGATAATGGTTCGCTAGGAGCAATTAGGTTGGCCCGATGTTGTTGGCGAAGCTTGGCCATCCCTCCCATGTCAAAGACATATCCTTTGCTATCTTCCTTGGCCTAAGTTTGTGGAAGATAGCCCCTAAATTGCTTTCCAGCTATATAGTCCTACCGTTAGTTCGTCATGTATCTACACCTAGTCTCGTACTTTGCCTTATAGACGGCTTGACGCGGTTCTCCACACACCAATTGCTTTAGATTTAGCAAACCATCATTAAAATATTATTGCTACAAATTTATTCCAACTTCAGTAAAACGAATAAAAAAAGTTATTTGATTATCTTCCTTCAAAACAATATGAATGTTTAATTTTTGTAAATTCAAAAGAAAAGGTTTTTAAAAGTATAAATTATATATGTATATAAAAATTAAAAATTGGCAACCAAAATTTATCTCAATCCCATGAGATTAAAGAATGCAAAAAAAAGGCAAAAATCTGTCCTTAAACGTATATATATGGTCTCTTGATTTTGGTAGGGGTATACTTTGTTCATCCCAATGAAATTTTTTTTCTTATATATTCGGTACTCACGTTTTTATACGTCCCTCGAAGTCCTGCCGGCAGCACAAATCAGGAACGTTCTTTCGTGGATTCAATTTCACTAAAGATGTTAGTGCACGTAGAGCTAGCAACTCATTTAAGCACAGATTTGGGATTTACATTTAAAATTAAATTTACTATAGTAAAAAAAAAACTAAATTTACTTTGAAAAAAAGATAAATTAAAATTGAAATAATTATTGATAAAAAAATTTAAAATTATTATTTCACTAATTTGTTCTTAGTTCTTTGTTCTTTCTTTCTTGTTCTTCTTCTTTGTTCACTTCGTTATTTCTTTCACTTTAATTTTTTTTTTTTTCTATATGCTTGTGTACTGTTTTCTGGAACTTTCTTTGAGCTTCCTATTTCCTTCCTAAGATCCAGGTTCTTGGCTACAAAATTCCCTGCTACATACAATTTTTCCTCTTAATGATGGTAGAGACAGGGCTCCAGTATCCTTATACAAGCAGAGGCACCTATTGCGTCTATTCTGATTTGTAAAGCCTCAGAATCACGAATATGTACCTAAGCCAGGAAAGTAAAAAATTCCCAAATTAGGCTACCATTCTCTATATGTGTTAAAACTACATACCTCTGCGTTTTTAGAAATTTTGATATATTATTAGATATAAATGGGGCTTCTGAATAATTCCTCCACTGTGTATTCACTTTTTATTTTTTTTTCTCAATTTGATTTTCAAATTAAATTTCTCTTTAAGTTTAAGCTGTTAAATTTTGCTTAATTTCACACTTTTTTTCAAACTTGAATTTAAATTTAAATATAAATTCGATAAAAATCTCTCAGAAAGAATTACTTTTAATCGGCAGGAAAATCACAACTTAATTGATTGGCTTTTCTTTTCTTTTGTTCACCAAGACCCTTATTACATAACTAAACTTCTTTGTTTTAATAAATATATAGATCTATAACTGCTAGATAGTTGGATCCTACCCATCAGTTATCCAATCAAACACCTGTCCTCTTCACTCCCATACATGCAGCGTAGTTAATATTACTAACACAATTTACTACCATTGTACTATTAAATTTTTGCTACTTTACATCTAATATCACAGTATCTATATTGCAGAATCTTATCCTAATTACTTTTTATTAATATACTAAATTATTATTTACTATTACATTTTCTAATATTGTTTTCAAAGTGTAACTGACACTAAATTCCTTCTTTCCTTTGAATTTTTACCTTTCCATAATCATCTATTACAATGATTATTGGTCGTTCATTGGAAATACATAATAGTTTTAATTCGCCGTAAAAAAAAATGGCCGTCACAAAGTAGATTTATATGTTTTAACTCCTTTAAGAGTGAGACCAAGCTATACGACTCGATATGTCAAATTTGATTTGCATAAAAAATGTGTTTTTGCATCAAACGTGGCGGACAGTTGACACTTATTGGTAAGTATTTTATTTTTCTTTATTTATGATTATAATAATAATTATTTTACTTTATATTTCTTTTTTTTAAATTTTAGATACCACTGACGAATGACTATGGGGTATAACAAGGTAAGTACCACTGTTATAAACATCATTTTAAAGATGTAAACATTGGTAGAAATCTGGGCCTTTGCTGAAATGGTCGAGGCCGAGGTGGCTACCTAAAAATTATTTCTAACCATTAAAACATAATTTTGTTTGCATCTTTCAGATATCCACATACCAAAAAAATGTTGAGGATTGGCTGACAAATTTAAAACAAAATTAAGAGTGCAAAATTCGGATATTATGCATCGGATACTCACAATGTATCTACTCATGTGTGTATTGGATATGAGTCCGGACTATTAGGGATTTTTGCACGAACGATCCCCCTTTGCACAATATATACAGGTAGAGGAGGTGTGTATGATCACCTCTTCCCTATGGGAATTATCATGGTATTATGTTTTGATGTAGTTAGTTTTGTAGTTAGTTATTATGTAGTTGATTTGATATTATGAAACTATGATTTCATTAGTTATTATGCTTAGTTATTTGGATATTTACCTTTAAACGCAAACTGGCCACGTTACACATTTGAACGATGTCACATTTCATGCATAATGTGATTCATAAGCCTTTCAAATAAAAAAAATGGATTTTTTTAATACCGCACACACAGCTTGTCTTATTCCATTTCAACGTCAACCCGCCCTTATTGTGAGCCCTTTTATATATCCATATCTTATATTTCACCCGAAATTATTGCTTGACCAATAGTCTTGACCGATAAGAGCAAGTATAGGCTGATCAGATAACAATGGTGGTTTCCAATTGTTGCTGACTTGTCAAAATTACCAAATACATTTCTACTACGACTATCACCTAGTGGATAGAAATCAGAATAGAGCCGCTTAGACTTATAGGAGGAACATCCATTACGCTTACACTTTTGTTTCTCTTAAACACCGGCGTAACGTCTTTTACCTTTCACTATTGTATCGCTTTTTCTATCAACAAGCTCATCAGTTTACTCTTGAGCCCGACTTAGGACGTACTGTTAAATTCAGAGATTCTTTCTAAAGCCGCTAAAGATGCTTTATCGACTCAATATTTCCCTGCCATTATGATATACAGACATTAAAAATCAACGTGCATCAAATATTTTAAGAGTAGTCATAATCCTTTGACTACGCACAAAATTATACAAAAAATCAAAGGACACGGTAGTGCCCATCCAAGTTCTGGCACTACACCCTTTTTACATGAACAAACTCCAGCGATTTTAGACCCCTCCCTATCTTCAGTACCAATGAAGTCAGAAACTTAAAATTCCGAATTAAAATTTTATTATTTAATGGTAACTGACTATAATTTGATGGGCTTACTTGGCAAGTTTTTTTATGCCCAATTCGAAAGGTTTTAAAAACTTGACTAGCGAACCCATCAAATTTTAGTCAGTAATCATTAAATAATAAAATTTATCTATTACATTGTAGCTGTTTCAATATTATTCTACTTTAAATATTCGGTATTAAACCTTCCTGAAGTAAGGACTTGGCGTACTTTTAGATCTCAGTACTTTTCACGGCTGACTTGTTACACATTACACAAAGGTTTTTGTATAGAAGAACTTGGCTCTCTTTTTAACATTTATGTTTTTGGTCTGATCAACATTACTTGTATCAACGCTGAAATGTATAGATACTGTTCTAGATTCATCAAGAGTCTCCGGCCTCTCGGATGCACTACGCAGTAAATTTGAACGATTTCATGTTCTACACATCGTCATTCTTTTAAATAAAACGTAAATAATTATTGCTCCTTCACACAAAACTTGTTTTATTTAATTCTAAAATTGAATCACTTCTATAGGAAAATCATCTTTATAAATCTGAATATAAATAATTCTCAGTCATTTCGGATAAAATAGTAATTAAATCCATAGCCAAGAACTTGTTTTAAATTACTTGTTGGATTTCTTGAGCAAAGATTTTATGGAATTCAGATTCGTTGGGTAAGATTGAAATCATCCTGTACAATTCTGTTTCATTTTAAACTTTTAGAATTGCCCTAAAGGAAGCTACAATGGAATTTTTGTATATAACAACATGACTTGAGAATTATTGTTGGGTGTAACTAAAGCAACAAACTTAAACAATTTAATGAAATAACTTTGCACTAAATTCCAATGCAAACATGTGGAAAGTTTTCCGCCTTCGTATACATATTTTTACTTTAGCTTATGTAAAAGATAACATTTTCTCGTTGACTTACAATAGTTAACAGAATTCGTCTCCCTCAATTTCACTGGTCTAAATGAGCTCCCTTAAAACTTTAATTCGGTAGATCTCCTTGTGAAGGCAGAAACCTGCAGGACAATAAACTATTTGATAGTTCCTGTGGAATAACACAGAAAAGCTTTCTCAAGTTAATTTATGGAGTTCGGTCAGTAAATGAAAGACAAAGCACCACTTAAACACAAAAAAAAAAAAAAAACTAGGAAATTAACGCATTCGTTTCGATAATATGTCGTGCATATACAGAAATTCACAGCTCTTCAAATGGAAATTTGTCAACACAATTTCATTTATCCCAACAAGCTTAAGAACTATCTCGTTTGATTGTTATTTAGATGTTTACCTATGTAGTTGTTGTGGTTGTGTTAACACAACCATAATAACCAAAAATCACTCTTGGTTATATCTGTCTATAGGTGCTCCACTTAACCACCACACAATTTAAAACTTTTGATGAGTTCATCATCGGTAAGTTGATATCGATTTTATGCAGTGCCCTACACTGGGAAATGATGTACTTTATGTTGGCTGGACAGGGCATGTCATTTGCAGGACTTTTGAATTGAAAGAAAACAATAGAAACATTTTTCAAGTATAGCAACTAAATTCAATAGTTACTATTTCTTCTTGAATGATTTAAATAAAAATTCAAAACTTAAAATTGTAAACGTTTTCTGGTTTATTAAAAGCTGTACTGTTGTTATATTCATTCATTGCTACATAAACAGGATATACCTACGTATGCTCTAATTGAAAAGCATCATTAAAATTTTCGTTTTTTCTAAATTTGAGACGTTGAAATAGGTAAATCTGTTATTATTTTTTTTTACCAAAATAAAGTATACAATTTGAAATATTTTGTAGACAAAATATAAACTTTTAAATAATTGTAAATATATAAAATAATATATACAAAATATATATATATATATATATATATATAATATAGTATATACGAGTATATATAAAACAAAGTCGGGTTTGTTCGAATGTTTATAACTCGAGAACGGCTGGACCGATTTTCTTGGTTTTTGATTTGTTGTATTCGTCTCCGTCCCGAATAGCATAACTATTAAAAACATTGGAAAATTGACGAAACAATAAAAAAAAGAAAAAAACATTTTCCATACAAAATGTTAATGGGTTTCGTAACTGTCACAAATTAAAGAACGTCTTTAAATAAAGGTTGCGAATCGACAATATATATCCACAATATTCGGATAATGGCGTATTTTAGATTTTAAAAATGTAGAATAACGTCAGTAATGAAAAAGGATTGAAATATATATTGGTTTTCAAATATTTATGCGTGCATACATTTTAAAAACCTAACATAAAATCCTACTTTTGGATGCAGAACTGACTTCGTCACTACATGAATCGATGTAAGGAATTAAAGAAATGGTATCAAACAATATATTATTTGTTGTCAAATGGCGGTGGAGCAAATTAATTTTTGAGTCCAAAACGATTCTCCAACGTTTGCATATTAGCTTTTTCTTACTGTTAATTCGCTTGCTATCTGAACCAAATTTGTCTTAACTTTTTTATTATTATTATTATTATTATTATTTTTATTATTATTATTATTGACATTCTAATACTAGAATGACAATGATGTAGATCAAATTCGAAACAATCATGCGAATAGATTGTAACAATTGAATTTTTTTTACATTAATGAAGTGTTAAATTTAGGGTAGAATTTTTGTTTGACTTTTTAAAAGAAACGCTCTAAACTTTTTTATTTTTTAATTCGAGATGACTTCAAAAAAGAAGGTAGACAGACACTCTTATTCCGATAGTGGTTTTTCTAAAACGCCAATAAAACGACAAGGCTCTAGAAACGAAAATTTGAATTTTATTGAAACGACTATCGCTATAATGCTTAGAAAAGTGAAGAACATAGAGAACGCTGCCCTTTTCGTATTATTTAAACACCAAAATGTGGTCTCTGGAGTCTTCTCGTTTTAAAGGCGTTTTATTAAAATGACTACCGGAATAAGGGTGAGAATCTTAGGTTTAGAATCTGGACCAAAGGCAGGATTGGGTGAAATTTCTTTAACGGGTTATACAGATATCTCATAGTTCATATCATAAACATTGGCTCGATCTGGTGTTGGTGTAGTTGCTCATTGTTGATTGCTCACAGGCTTGCTTCTGATCAATTGATTGCATCTCCATGGAATCGATCATTTCTAAAGCTCGAACAAATGACATTGGCCGCGTTGGTGTTTGCTTTAATTTAATCTGTGGTGAAAGTTGTGTTTGTTACAGATTTGGATTTGGAGGAAAGACAGGAACACCACCCCCCTAGGGCTGGTTGATAACCACCACCACTACCCGCACTGTCAACCATTGTATTCGTCGACGAGGTTTGAGCCACCACAGTACTCGTTGATGAATTATTACTACCGCTTCCGCCGCCATATCGTATCATTACTTACGGCTGTGATGTTTGAACTGGATTTGGTGATAAATGCTGCAAGGTGGCCACAACGATAGTTTAATCGTCGGATTTGATCGATGGTGATGAATGTTGTATTGCATTTGGTGTTGTTGCTGCTGATGGTATTCGTTAAGTTGTAGGCGGACTTGATTGAGAACATGACTTAACGGGTGTTGCGGGCCATATTCATATATTGGGCAGAGTGATGATTTGGCATAGTGCCTGCACTATTACCATTATTATAAATAAAAATTACTTGAATTATAATTCTGCAACGGTGGGGTGGGCTCAAAGTCTTGACTTTGGGAAGCCTGTGGTGGATCCATGTCAGTATCCAAACAATCACAGCCCTGGGAAAGCTTACTATAAAGCGTTAAACTGCCCGACCGTTGATTATAACCAATGCCTTGGTCCGTTTCTCAATATCCGAGCTTGTTCAAGCCTGACAAATCTGCTGCTCATCGATCGCATAAAGATAACCAAGGCAATAACCAGTGATAGAGAGAAACACCGCGAGTGGTGGCGGAATGGGTCGCAGTAGTACAACTAGCCAAAAATCCACAGGGATGCAATCAAATTATTACGACAGACAACATACTCAGGCAAAGACTTATAATACGCTAGTCAAATCAGAACGTGTGTGCGCTCTTCCTTGAAAGCAATTGTAAAATTTGAAAACTTCATGGAGTTTACTTACCGTTTTCATTTAATTCTCCTCCAATTCTCTCCCAAATATCGGCTTTTAAAAAACAATGTCCTTATAAGATCAATTAACTTTTCCATCTTGAAAAAAATAAAACCCTTATTGACTGCGGCAGCGTTAGAAATAATCTGTAATTTCACACAACGTCGCGTTTCACCGCCACCGCGTTGCAACGTCATGGTGAATTCAACGCGGCGTCAAAAACGCGTTCAGTGTGACATGGGGCATGTTGCATGTATTGCAATGTAATACAACGCTGCGTTTGAACGCGGCGGTGAAACGCGGCCTAAAAACGCGTTCTGTTTGACCGAGCCTTAATCCGTACATCATTTTGGAGAAACAAAGGTTAATGCGTTTTATATTTCCAAAGCATGTGATATAGTTTTGCACGAAGCTCTTTTATCGAAAATGAGTGCATTTGGTATCGACGAACCTCTTCTTCGTTGGATAAGAAATTACCTTTCGGACCGCTCAGTACAAGTTGTACGTAGCTAAAAACTCTCATATCTGGGCTGATGCCCTCATAAATCATTTCGACCTGTTGGATAGAATTCAGAATAGAACACTAAAACTTATACGAGACACATCCATTACGGAAGCTTTTGTTTCTCTTGAAAACCGTCGAACAGTGGTCTGAGAGCGAAAAAGTCTTTAGAAAAATTCATATCTTGCCTTTTAAGCTTTATATTTATGTACTCTTAGATAACCCAAGCGTATGATTTCAAAGTATTTTTTAACATATATATTGTATGATCTGATTTACAAGCCCTCAAAGTTGAAAAACAATTTTATTCAAGTCGCGAACCATATTTTCAACAAAGTTTTAGATATCTTTTTCCGAAGTTCCTTTAAATAAATTCTGTAACTTCCTTTATCATTTTATTGGTCTATTTTTGACTATCTAAAATAAAAATTGGTTAATTTATAAAAGAAGCCTTCTATAAGTACCTATAAGTGCCCTAAAACATTGTTACTAGGAAAAGATGTTTTTTTTTTTTTAACAAAAGACTTCAAGCAACAAAGTATACCAGCGTATGCTCCATATGTGCTTTAACCACAGAAAAAAACAGCTGCAGATACTTGCATATGTGGGAGTTATGTTCAAAATTATCTGACTGAATCGGGTTTTAAAATACTTCGTCTTGACAGTAGTGAAGTTTGATTTTGTCGGTAATAATTGTCAAAACGAATTGATCAACCCAATTCTTTTATAAAAAATGTTTACCTTTATTTAAAATATTAAATAAAATTAATACATTGATCCAGGTCTGAGAAATTCGATTTTTGCGAAACCGTTTATTTATGTCTGTAAAATTTTTCAACTTTCAACTCAATTTTCCTTAAATTTTTGAAAAATGTCAATAACTTTTTTACTAATGATTTTTTCTTAACCAAATTTTGACTAAATGTATAAGACTAATCTTAACATCGTCAACGGCCTTTGATGAAAGCATCGTTTCCCATCGATCAGCGAAATCAAGCATCATTGTGCGCGCGATTAGTACATGGCTGAGGGACCGTTCAAATACCAACCGTGTGCTGTTGACTGTGTTTCTACTGTTGTTCTCTCTTTCTGTGTGTCTCTCTCTGTTATTAAATTTTATTATCAAAATGCGTGCTCTCTTAAAAAGCTCATCGCCCCTTTCTTCCATTTTATGGTCAGTTTAATCGACCTACTGAGGCGGCTATTCGGGCTATTGTGACTAAATTTCGCACCAAATTTACATTGTTGGACATTAAACCACCAACACGCTTTCTTAGAGTGCGAACTGAGAAAAATATCGCAGCTGTATCGGCCAGTGTTAGTGATGAACTGATGACTGTGAATTATCGATTCGGCGCCGCGCCGTTCGCAACAATTGGGCCTATGTAACTCCACTACGCGGAAAATTTTGCGGAAGAATTTAGGTGTGAAGCCCTTCAAAATACAACTGGTGCAAGAATTGAAGCCGAAGCACCTACCACAACGCCGAATTTTTGGTGAATGGGCTCTTGAAAAGTTGGCCAAAGATCCACTTCTTTATCGAAAAATTGAGTTCAGCGACGAAGCTCATTTCTGGTTGGATGGATACATGAACAAGCAAAACTGCCGTATTTGGAGTGAAGAGCAGCCAGAAGCCTTGCAAGAGCTACCACTACATCCAGAAAAAGTCACTATTTGGTGCGGATTATGGGCTGGCAGAATTATTGGGCCGTATTTCTTCAAAGATGATGAGAATCGCAATGTTACTGTGAATGGTGAGCGCTACCGTGCGCTGATAACAAAAACTTTTTTTGCGCAAAATGGAAGAGCTTAACTTGCATGACATGAGGTTTCAACCAGACTTGCATTTTGTATTTCTAAATTTATGATTTATAAATTACTGTGTTCGATTTGAATAAAAAGATATTAATACTTTTTATTTTGATTTTTTTTTGTTATATAATATTGCCATATTGCATTCCACCATTTTGAATTTGTTCATTTTTAATAAATTTTTAAGTACATGTCGTAATAATCTCAAACCAAAATTTTTAACTAACTATCAAAGTTATTTCATTTTTGATAAGTTTTTCCGTATGACATGACGCCATATTAGGTCGGTCATTTTGAATTTGCTGATTCTGTTAACAGATTTGTAATCAGCGACCCCAAAAACCCTTATATACCAATTTGTTTGTCTACGTTTTTCGACTTTTGGCCACACAAAGCGGCTTTCGGCCGCACTGTGCGTCGTAACGAAAAAAGAAATATTTCAACGTTACTGATTACAATTTTAATCTTGGTTGGATATAGTTCACATTGGATTTTTGTCAAAAAATCAATGTAAGATGAACTGAATTCAATAAAAATTGCGTATTGACAAGGTCCTCACAGCCAACTGATGAGTCCATGTGCGATCACCCGGACGAAACGCCAATTTTTGTGGACTAAAAGCCATAAAAGCTATTTTGAATCAATATTTCAACAAGTCCATTAATAGTGCTAAGTCTTCTATTTGGCTGATTTATTTCAGTAGTATATAGAATTTGTATTATAAAAACCTTCATATAAAATTTCTTCCACCAGAAGAAATTAAAAATCTGCAACCATAGTAAGTGCTTACGCAGATGATTTGGAGGACAGTCCGGGCAACGAATTGTGCAATTCGCTTCAATGCTCAATTCTGATGTGGCTGGTATTATTGACAGCAGGAATCATTAGGCTCTGGAAATGTAGGTTTACAAGCTGTTGATAAATATAATTCTTTACAATCTTGTTTCCCGAACGTTGAAATTGCTTTCCGCATTTATTTGTCTTTCATGATCACTAACTGCAGTGGTGAACGATCTTTCTCAACATTAAAACATGTTAAAAATGAATTGAGGAACACGATGAGCCAACAACGTCTTAATCTCCTCACTTTAATGAATATTGAACATGATTTACTCCGAGAGGTCGATATCAACAGCATTATTTATAAATTTTCCCAAATTAAATCAAGAAAAGTTTGTTTGTAACAGTTTTGTTTTATTTAATACCATAAACTTGATAAGTGCCTAACCTAAAACAGTCTAAGGGCCCCTTGATAGAATTTGCTACAGGCCTCGCGCTGGCTTAATCCGGCACTGATCGCACGAACTTGCTCCTATGTAGATAATAGACTTTTGTAATAAAATTTTAAAAACGAATGTTACTAAAGAAAACTGTTTATAAGAATAAAATAAATTTTTTAAATTATTTTAGTAAAAGAATGCTACGCAAATATGGATTTACGCAAGAACAAAAATTATAAGTCGTTGTGGTTGTGGTTTCTTTAAAAAAATAAAAGCTTATTTTATTATACAAAATTTTTAAAACATTTTTAAGAAAAAATTTTGGTAAGCCATTTTAATACTTTTTTTATTTTTTTTTTTTTATTTAAAAACAAAAGTGTAACCTAGGACCTTAACAGATCATCAAAAAAGTTATAACTTAAATTAAACTATTTTTATTTATTTTTGTTTGTTTGCATGAAGGGCATATATCAATCCAGTACATCCATCGTACAATAGAAAGAAAAGTAGGTAAATGAACATAAATATATATAAAATAAGAAAAATCCGCAAACAAAAATTTAATAAGTTGTATATTACATAATTAATAAAAAAATAAGTTCAACCATAATCGCTACTAAGTAAGTATTGAAGAATATCTTTTTTTGAAAACGAGAAAAGACTTTGAAATGTTTCTGATATGATCAGGCATAGAATTCCATAATATACATAGTTGAACGAAACATATATATGAACGGGTCATTATATTAGTTCTGTGAGAAACGGCCATTATGTTGGTCGGAAGGTGTCCAAGTCTACTAAAAGTAATTTTATTGAACATATAAGATGGTGCTTTGGTTTTAATAACCTTAAAGACAAAGAAAATGGAACGGAATTCTAGAAAATTTTCAAAAGATAAACCAAGAAACTTGAAAACAAATTCGCTAATATGTTCGGGTAGAGTACGATAACTTAGGCGCCAAAAATTGATAACGGATTTTTGTAGAAGGGTTAATTACAAGCGTTTTTTACTACGGAAGGGGGAGTCTATCTCGCCCCATTTAGGAGGTAGGGGCGATTTAAAAAAAAAAATAACTTAAATAGAAAAAAAATATTTAAAAACAACGGCAACACTTACAATAAAGTACTATACCGCTTTTGAAAGCCAGAAGTCTGTTCTATTATCCTAAATTTAAATTAAATTATTTATGTGAATAGTTTTTGAAAAATTCGTATACAAACTCAAAATTTTGTTAAAAAAAATGAAAAAAAAAAATGTTTTTTTTTTTTTCAAAATTGTGAAATTAAGTGATTAAGGGCTTTTTGTGGTCAATGCTACTATTAATTCTGAATAGAACACAAAAAACCGAATGGTTTTATGCCTTCTAGTTTTTGAGAAAATTGAAAATTACTAAAACTTCTTTTTATGAAATTTTTGATTTTTGATATTTACCTACGGTGATTTCATTTTGAGGATTAATGTTAATGTGGGTCATTTGTAAGTAAAGTACAGCAAATCATTTAGCGTTACCAAGAATGCACCACGAGGAGGTAGAATTGCATGGCATTCCACGTCTTAGTCAGTCAGTTTGTGAGTAAGTCAGGTGTTAATTAAAAATAGTCAAGTCAATTTTTCAATGTTCAATGTATTAAAACCGTGTTTACAGGCGCACAATGGGGCAAAATGGCCTAATCGGTGGCAATAAATCAAAAAATGAACTTGCCTGTATGGGGCCATTTTTATTCTTTTTTAATAGTCAAATATCCCACTATTAATATTGTAAAAGTTTAAAACCGTTATCACAAGCAAAGTTTGCATTACATGCATCGGCGCAAGCCATTCTTGTTCATACTTAGATAGCAGCTGGAGTTTGTTGTGAACAAATTTGTTAAGTGTTTTTAATTGCATACAAAAAAGTGGAGAGTATTTAATATTAAAATTTTTGATATGGAGCCTTCAAGTTCTGGTATGTGTTAAGATATTTAAGTATTTTTTTTTGCGAGAAAGTGCTTTTGATTTTAAAAAAGGTGATTATCATAAAAAAAACCTATAAAATTACTATTTTTTTTTGCTTCTTTGTGCAAATATTGATCGGTTTAGTTGTGTTCCGAAGCTTAATTTTTGTTGTTTTTGGTAACTTGAATTACCTATTTTTAGGAACTGTAAAAAAAAGTTGCGGATTTTTGCGGTTTTGATTAAAAAGTTTCTTTTAAAAATGTGCTTTCTGACAAAAAATAAAAAAAAAAATGTGAAATTTTTTAATATTTTTTTTTTAACCATTAGGTACGAGTTCAAATATGATCTTTATAACCCGGAGGGAGCTTGTTAATGTAATGCGGTCAGCTGAAAATATTAATTTACAAGCGCAATTTGTTTTTCTGAAAGAAAAGTTAAAAAAACGAACACGAAACTTAGATAATATAGGTTTAACGAAAACACTTTCTCGCTTTAAATCTGAGTTCAAATCTCGTTGGGAAAAGTCTTTTCGAAAATTCGAGACGTTTTCAAAAAAAACAATTCGTGGCTTGAGACATCTATTTCTTTTCGTTGTTGCCCTGAAGAAAGTCTTAAGCGTGGTCGACGAAGTGTTTCATTTGATGAAAGTACTGAACGTACAAAAACAATGAAAACAGCAAAATTAAGAGAGTCTACATCGATTTCAATGTTAAGTCTTGATACTCAAATGAGCTTTAGAGCAGTGGGACAGGTTGATGCTTCTGAAGTATTAAAGGAGATAACAACAACTACCCCTGACCGAGCAAAGAAATATAGGAAGTCATATAGAGAGTCACTCGAAACAAACAATTGTAGAATGTCAGGCCAAGAAGCACTAGTGGTTGCAGTTGAAGCACAGCTATCTCGACATCAATATAATATAATTAGAATGAATGCACCAGAAAAATTTCCTCCGTATAAGGTCCTACAAGCTGCAAAAAAACAATGTTATCCACCCCCCGAGTACATCAAAGTTAGCGAAACTTTAGTAGAGGTTACCCTTCAAGCACTGCTAGATTTAACCACAAAGCGTTTGTTGGAATCGCAGAAGGAAGTTATTAATCTACTAACAGCCGTTGAAATGAAAAATCTGAGCTTAATTTGCAAGTGGGGATTTGATGGAAGTTCGGGACACAGCTCCTTCAAACAAGCTTTCCATGGTCTTGAGGCAACTGATTCTTCTGTTTTTATTACCTTCGTTATTCCGCTTAGACTTTCTTCCAGTTCCAAGGTTGTGTGGCAAAATCCACGCCCAGGTTCTACAAGATACTGCAGGCCCTTGAAAATAGAGTTTGTTAAGGAATCTACAGAAATATCTATTGCAGAAAAAAATAGAGTTGAAAGTGAGGTGAAGAATTTGCAAAAGACAACAACGTTAATTGAAGAAAGACAAGTATAAGTCAGTCATACTCTAATTTTTACAATGATTGACGGCACAGTTTGTAATGCCATTACGGGGACATCATCAACACAAAAGTGTTTTATATGTGGTGCGTCTTCTAGAAACTTTAATGATATAGACAGTATGTTGACAAGGGAAGTAAAAACACAAAACTTAGAGTTTGGGCTGTCCGTTCTGCACGGGTGGATAAGATTTTTCGAAAATTTACTTCACTTATCCTACAAATTGCCTCTTAAGAAATGGCAAGCTCGAGGAGATGACAAGTTAGTTGTTGCAGAAAACAAAAAGAGAATACAAAAAGAGTTTAAAGATCGTTGTGGTTTGATAATCGACAAACCAAAGCAAGGGTTCGGAAACTCTAATGATGGCAATACAGCCAGACGTTTCTTTCAAAATCCTGAAATTTCTGCAGAAATTACAAAAATTGATGTTTAACTCATAAAAAAGATGCACACTATTATGATTGTTGTGGCTAGTGGTTATGAAATTGATATCGAGAAGTTCAAAAATTTGCAATTGATAGGTACTGCTAGATATTATGTGGAAAAGTATCCCTGGTATTTTATGTCACCAACCCTTCATAAATATTTCATTTATGGACCGGAAATAATAGCCCATGCTCTGTTGCCGATTGGTCAACTGACTGAGGAAGCACAAGAATCACGAAACAAGGACTTCAAAAATTATAGAGAGCATCATTCTCGGAAAACTAGCCGAGAAAATACCAACCGAGATATTTTAAACTCATTTTTGCTACGTTCTGATCCCATTATCACAAGCATGAGGAAACTACCGGAAAAAAAGGAGCAACACCTGCCACTTGAAGCAGTGGCTTTGCTTAAACCACCCCCAAATGATATTACTAATTTTGCGGCTGAGGAAGATAGCAGTGGTGAAGAAAGCGATGATTTCATTTTAAATTGATGAAAAATCAGTTATATTATGTTTTATTTTTATTAAAATTTGTTTTACTATTCTCTTTTTCCTGAAAAAAACTGTGTTCGTTTTTTTTTTTGTATAAGACATAAGAACTATATATAAACGTAGTTCTGTGTAAGAGTATTTATGGCCAAATTTGACAGCCCTAAATTTTGATACACTAAAAAAGGTCGGTATATTAATTTTTCAACTTTTTGTTAAAGTACACAAAAAAAGGCGTTTTGGTGGGCGTGGTCAATTTTGGGCTCAGAAATATCAATAGATTGGTTATAAAAACATTCCCAGAAATTTTCAGGTTCCTTGCTCTATTGGCTGATTTATTGCCACCAATAGGGTCATTCTGCCCCAGTGTGAGGCGTTTTGATCCAGGGTTGCAAAAGCTTAAGTCACTTGTTAGCTTAAGCTTGGCTTTAATTCACAAGCTAGTGAGTGACTTATGAATTAAAAAAAATATAATTCAGCAGCTAGGAACTGACTTATGAATTAAAAAAAATTTAATTCACAAGTCAGTTGGTGACTTGTGAATTAAAAAAAATTAAATCGTAAGCTTCTTAGTGACTTATGAATTAAAAAAAAATAATTCAGAACCTACTAAGTGACTTATGAATTAAAAAAATTGAAGTCATGGGCAAGTTAGTGACTTATGAATTAAAAAATTTTAATTCCCAACCTACTAAGTGACTTAGGAATTAAAAAAATTCAAGTCATGAGTAAGTAAGTGACTTATGAATTAAAAAAATTCAAATCATCAGCAAGTAAGTGACTTATGAATTAAAAAAATTTAATTCAAAACCAACTTAGTGACTTATGAATTAAAAAAAATTTAATTCATAAGTTGATGGATAAATTCTGATTAGAAAAATTATGAAATGGATAATTTATAAGCTAGCGTGATAACCTTATGATTTAAAAACTAGATTTCAAAGCTTTCGTTAATAATTAAATAATTATGTAGTCAAAACAAGCTTAAAAATTTCCAATCTACCAACTAACTTATGAATTAAATTTTTTTTAATTCACAAGTCACCAACTGACTTGTGACTTAAATTTTTTTTAATTCATAAGTCACTTACTCCCTGATGACTTAATTTTTTTTAATTCATAAGTCACTTGGTAGGTGGTGAATACAATTTTTTTTAATTCATAAGTCACTTAGTAGCTTAGGATTTAAATTTTTTTTAATTCATAAGTCACTTTGGGGGTTATGAATTAATTTTTTTTAATTCATAAGTCACCAAATATCTTATGAATTAAATTTTTTTAATTCACAAGTCATCTATAGACTTATGACTTAAGGATTTTTTAATTCAAAAATTCGCAACCCTGTTTTGATCACAAAAGAGATAATTATAGCAAGAACTTCCCGAATCTCTAGCCAATATTGATGCCCATGGAAAAGTGTGCCGATAGATGGGTTTATTGTATTCTTACAAGTTTCGTCACCTTTTTTAGAGCTTTTTTCGGAGCACCGCCACATCCAACCGAACTTGAAATTTTTATGTCTTTCTACCTTTATCGGTAAGTTGCTACACAGTGGGGGAGTTGACGCTTTAGTTGGAATTAGACTAATTTCTTCTAAGAACGCGATGCTTTTGAAATATTTTTTTTGAAATATTGAAAAGTTATTTAATTTAGGGTGAAATAGTGGATGCTTAGTCGCCATTCTTTATTCAAAGAAATAAATGCTTCACTCTTACAAGGGTTGAATAACGAATGACCTTGGTAAACAATAACCTGTACCACATAAGCATTAAAAATGTTAGACACAAACAATAAACATACATATTAATTAAGGAAATATATAAATTTACTGTATTCGTAGAGTGTAGTACCTAGGTAATGTGAATTTTTCATAATGTTTTAAATTTTTATGTCTGAACATTTTAAATGTGCAACTTTGGGCTACGTACATATATTTAGTAGACATTGGATATAGGCCATAGGGTAAAATACCAAAGTTTTTTTAAATCCAGATTCTGTAAATGCAAAAGAAACCTTGCATACACCCAATCTCGCACCTACCCCAAATCCTATAGTGTGCCCAAGCAGGGGGGTTGCATACATACATACATATCTCACTGTTTACGCCGTAATGCGTAAGCAAGCAAACAAAACAAATATCCCATAGAAAAGTAGTTTTAGTTATTTTCAATTTTCTCAAAAACTAGACGACATCAGTTTTCAGTTTTTGAATAAGAATAAATTAGAGCAACGAATTTTAGGAAAAATAATAATAGATAACTTTGCAGTTTTGAAAAATTAAATTTTAAACTTTTTTTTTATGTTTTTTTTTTTCCCAAAATTTGAGTTTAAAACTCGTTTTTTTTTTCAAAAACTGTGCATATATTTCACTTGATTTAAAAATTATCTAATAGAACAGAGCATTGGGTGGCTTTAAAAAAAGGTATAATACTTAATTGTAAGTATTACCGTTATTTTTTTAATAACGGGGGGAGATAGACCCCGTCCCATAGTAAAAAATGCTTGTATTGAACTGTTCTACAAAAAACCGTTATAATTTCTTGGCGCCTAAGTTATCGTACTCTTGCCATATGTTCATTTCTTCTTTTATTGAAAACATAATATCTCACAACAGAGTTAAAACAGACTTTTAATTTACTACGTAAATTGATATTACAGCCATTATAAACTTCACAGCCGTATAATAATATATGAAGAACTAGGGCCTTGCATAACTTCCAGCGAATTTTAAAAGGTAAATAATAGTTAATTGAATATAGTTTCCTTAGTGTAAATGTAATTCTTCAAATTAGGCTATTTATATGGCTTTCCCATGACAGCTTGTCATCAAGATAAAAACCGAGCACCTTTACACTACTTTCGTATGGAATTGTGTTGCCCTCAAGAGTAAGCATGTTTATTGGTTGAGAACCCAAAGAGATTCCAAAAGCAATGGTTTTGGATTTTCCAGCATTTAGAACCAATGAATTTTCCTTTGCCCAATTCAGCACCATATCAAAATCATAACTTACTTCCATCACACACTTATTAGGATCACATTTTTGAGAAGAATTAAGCAACTGGACGTGCGTCGTCGTCAGCATAAGTATATAAAAACAGAGCTATGTTTGACAACCGCAGGCAAATCATTCACAAACATTGGTCGCGTTCACCTCGTAGTCCGATAGGGTATCTAAGATACTTTAGTATCCGATACGTTGGCGAACGACAAAAACCGGATAGGTACCATTTACTGTCAAAGTCAAAAAAAGACGTGAATCGTCCAGGGTTGGCCGATTCAACTACATGCCTAATTTACTACAATTTGTTATGTCTGCTACATACGTAGTTAATTCATAAAAAAAATAGAATAATGGAAACAATTTTGCACATTTATGATCCTATGAAGGTTTGTACAAAAACTGAAAATGTTTCATTTACCATAAAGATGAGGAATTGTAGGAATGATACATGATAGATGGGAAGTTTATTTTTGCAGACAAACAATCTTCTTTGGCATAATCAAAGGATTTGGATTATGAACACATGATTTAAAGATATTTTTTAATGCTGAATTTATTGTACAAGGTATGTTGCAACGATTTAGTTGCAGCAGGAGACCATTTGCTAATCTGCAAAACAAACAATTAATATTATACATATGTATGTATGTATACTGGATTACAAATCCTATGAATTTTTTTTTATTATAATAATTCATTAAATATTTAAGAATATAATATGGTATAGCCCTTATAAATAAATACAACTGACAATGTCTCTATTAAGTTTTTAGTTCAAATTTTTGATAATTTAATCCTGCAATGAGGAAAGGTAAATTGAAAAGGGCAGATTTTTTAACCACAAATCTCACGCCAACGAGGTTTCTTTTTTTTTGAGATTTTAATTAGCGGTGAGCTTTAAGCCGACAGAGTTAAGCTACAATTTCTTTTAGTGCTTGTTCGCATTTGGTGAGAAGACGCTGTCGTTTCAAGGTACGTACATACATTTAAATATTACCAAAAAAACTTTTTAAAAATAATAAAAACCAAGAACTGGTAATTATATTAAAACTGTTTATTTTTAAGGAGCGCAGCACACTTGTCGAAGAGAGCTCCAGTACGATCATTTTCTATTTTAATTGTGTAGTAAATCCACCTTCAGCCTAATAATTATGTAAATAGCTTTTTGACCAGCCATTTTCACTTCGCTTATTAAAAATGAATAAGCCCAACTAACATACTCTCCAGAGCTAAACTCTTGAAATCTGATAAAAAAAACTCCCATACAACTCTCTTATATCCCATTGTTATACCTAAGTATTAATATCTTGTTATGAAACTGAACTGGGTTTCATAACATTTTTATTTTAAGAGGTAAACATTTTTGCTGCTTAAAACTACTTAAATCTACTTAAATCTTATAGCAAAACTATTTTCTATTCTTGCAATAAGATTATATAAGCTTATAGTCTTAACAGAATCCTTTTCTGGAAACTCAGCTCTAAATATGTCCATATAATACCATAACAAGTCATGTTTAAGAGTTAAGATCATTTCATATTTCTATGAAAATTCTAAAAGAATTTGAGTTTAATACCTCCTATATCAAGAAACAATCTGAAGTTCAAAGAATAAAAGCTTTGCAGTAGGATCCGAATGAGATCTTTAATGCAACAAACTTTACTTTTCTCAATTAGTAAATTAGTACTAGACGCAACAAATGTTAAAAAGTTATAGTTCGGCCAACCCTGTACTCGACACAAAAGAAAATAAATCAGCTGAAATGTCAGCTGTTCTTCAAAATTCCCCTTGGATAGTTAAGTATACCAAACATTTTTGGATAGCTTTAGATTTCTGCTTGACATCAGCTGTTTCGTTAATCAGTTGTTTTTTCCTATGGGATTACAACAATACCAACAAATCCGGATACCTTTGGATACGTACCCGAACGCGACCATTGTGAAAAGGATTAAACCCAAAATCAATCCTTGGGGAACGCCCCGATAAAGAGACAAAGTCGACGAAGTTTTCATGTTCATGGTGACAGTGACAGCTTGTCTTCTACCATTAAGAAAGGAGAATATAAGGTTACATGCAGTTGACGAAAACCCAAACTGCTTTTTCAGCTTAAGGCAAAGAACGTTATGGTCAACACTGTCAAACGCTTTTCTAAAATCAAGAAGAAGAAGGATTGATACCATTTTTTGATCTATGCTTTTTATAATAGTGTCAGTTATATTAATTATGGAAGATGTCGTACTATACCGCTTACGAAAGCCAGACTGGTTTTCAAAAAACCTGTTAGATATCAGACTGTTTTCCAAGATTTGGTCCTTCATAATTGTTTCGCAAACCTTAGATAGTGCAGGGAGAATGCTTATGGGCCGAAAGTCTGAGGATAAAACGGGTTTATCATTTTTTGGAACCAGGCATATTCGAGCAGTTTTCCAATCAGAGGGAAAAACTGAAAATGTAAGAATAGAATTAAAGAAAAAGAGAAAATGTTTTCCAAATGTAGGAAATATAAGTTTTAAAAACTTAACCGGGATTCCGTCAGTCCCAATTGCGTTGGAGTTAATTGTAGATAGCGCTTTAAAAAGTTCATCTTCAGATATATTCCGAAAAGAAAAAAAATCTTCTGTTTCTCGGTAAAATACATCATTTCGAGAGCCACTATTAGTAGTGGAACAGGATGCGAAGTAGGAATTCAATGAATCGACATCAGTGATTGTACCAGTGGCGTAGCGAGGCGGGGGCAAAGGGGGCACAGGCCCCGGGCGGCACTTTGCTTGGGGGTGGCAAATTTCAAAATATCCGGGCGGCATTTTGCTGCAATTTTTCTAAATACGTTAATGTAAATGGTTTTTGTATGTTATGTTTTTATATTTTTTCTAAGCTAAGTGTAAGCTTACTTTTGTAACAAATTTTAATTGTGAAAAAATATACTGTCCTTTTCGGAAATATATTTTTTCCTTTTGAGCTGAAAGTTCCGTGTGTGTGCGTAGGACGTATAGCGTATAGGTACATAATATAAAAGATTTTCGCGCTTTTGCTGTCGGCAATGATATACGTCTTTCTCTTGTTTTTTTTTTTTTTTTTTGTTGTTGTTGTGTCTGAGATGTGTATTCCGCCATAAGGAAGTGCAATGATCGACAACGACTCTGATTTGGAACAGTAAATGATTGTTTCGTTCTATGTGTGTCCTGGTGCAAAACTTTTTCGTTTGCCTTCTTTCGACTACCGCTCATGAGCAGCGTTCGAATCTTACTCCAATCGGAGTAAATTTACTTCAATTTTACGAAATAAAATAGGTCTATTTCGTTACTCCGTTTTTTAAGATTTAGGTAGGTACTAATTATTTTCCACACTGAAAAATTCAAAATTTCTTTAGCCAAACCACATGAAAGGGAATGACCACTGTGTTAATAAATTTTGCAACCAACTCTGACTCTGAATTACTAAACCTAAATCTACTCCAGAAATTTTCAATTTGTTTATTTTTTTATAAGTCTGCTCCAAAATTTTACTACTGCGGTTCGAACCCTGCTCGTAAGGCTAGAAGTTGAGACAAAAACATTTCGTTTGTTTCGTTTGATTCGATGTGAGTTGGCTCATAAGAGTCCATGTATTCGTATATTGTTGTATCTTTTATCTAAGGTCTGTTAGTCAGTTGTATTTTTTTTTCTGTTTTATTTTATCGTAAAATGCAGTAAGGTTTGCAAACATCCTAGTTAAATACAAAATTAGTTGCAGTTTAACATTTATCTTGTCTGCGTTTCGTGTGTTGTGAAAATTTTTAAAAATTGTGTGTATGGGTAGAGCACCTACCTACATAAGCGCAAGAGATTTTCATTTTACCCCTTTGGATTGATTACATAAAGTAAGTTAATTGATGAAACGAAATACCTAGCTGATGGCTCGGAAATAATCCATTGATTTTTCAGAGTTGAAACCCCCGTTTGGCTTTATTAATATTGTTTTCTCCATATCTCAAGAACCATAATTTCCATAAAAAACATTTTGTCACATTTTTGTAAAAAATTGAGTTCTTTTTTTTTACCAAGGAATCGAAAGTTAATTAAGTTATTATTAAAAATAGAGAAACGATTTCAAGAAATTTTTTTTTAATAAATTAATCAATAAAAGTTAAATGATTTTTACTTGCGATATATACTACATAGGTAGGTACTATATTGCAAGTTACGGATTCGTAAAAAAAACCAAAAAAACGTTCCCGCAACTTTAAAAAAAATTCAGTAATTTTTTTACAAAAAGGCTACCATTTTATAAAAAAATTCCCAAAAATGGTTATAAATGGTACCTCCCATAGAACCATTTTTTTGACTTTCGATTTTCTCAAAAACGATTCCACTGATTTTGATCAATTTTTTTTACAGAGAATGTTTTCTATACCAAAATTTTCAAAAATCTCGAAAACAAGTTGGTCGATTTTTACTAAACTTGGTACGCAACAGTTTCTTGACATTATCTAGCAGATTTTAAATAAAAATTTTCCATATAACCAAAACTAACGGTACCTCCCATACAAAAGTTTAAAAACCGGAATGGAAAACTTAATTTTTCTTAAAAACGACTCCTACGATTTTGATCAAAATGTTTGTGTGAGTTAACAAACATAAATACGATCTACGATAATATTATTGTAAAAAAAATTT
The DNA here is from genome assembly GCA_911387755.1 of Chrysotoxum bicinctum. Classification (NCBI taxonomy): domain Eukaryota; kingdom Metazoa; phylum Arthropoda; class Insecta; order Diptera; family Syrphidae; genus Chrysotoxum; species Chrysotoxum bicinctum. The sequence goes on from OU426987.1 coordinate 164,289,758, forward strand.
ATATCCATTTTTTTCGACTATCTCATTATCTGCTCAACCGATTTCAATGATTTTTTTTAAACAAGAGCTCCTGTTAAAATAATATTGCATATCAAAATTTTCAAAAAATCAAATTTTGGATTAAAAAAAAAATCAAAATTATTTTTTGAAAATTCGATATTTCAAAAATGGGGGGATAGTTTTTTTTCAAAATTAATCTTTAAGGCCAGGCGCGCACATTCAATTTTTAGTTTCGCAACTGTTTGATTGCTAAAATGAAACATATGGGCTTATATGGGACACCGCGCACTTAGAGCAACTCGATTCGAGCAACTAAAAAGTTTGTGGTTTGACACAAACTAAACGATTGCCTTCGAAACAGTTGAGCTGTTTTCTATAAGTGCAAGAGAGAAAAGATTGTGAGCGTGAGTAAAGAGTTGCCAGTGCGCGGTTCTCTTTCAACTGGTGATTAAACTACTATTTGATTTCGATCACAGTTGCCAGTGAGCGACTAACCTAACTCCGCATTAATAAGTACTAAAAAATGGCGTACCAATTTTTTTTTTAATATTTTCAAAATTTTATATACATAAATGTACATACATATACCTTATATAAAAAACGATTTTTAAATAATAAATCAGATGGTGTACATCGCGTTGGTGTCAAATCAGTTTCAGATTTTAAAAGATAAAACCAGTTTTGAACACTTTAATTTGCATGGGCTGTTGTGAAATATGTTCAAGTTAAAAATAAACCTTGGCCAATATTTCTGTTTCTTCATTTCCTTATGTATAGCAATGATTGAAATAAAATAAAATGCACGACTGGGTCGCACGAACTTGCTCCTATGTAATAGACTAGGAATTTTAAATACGAATGCTATTTGAAAAAACTGTTCATAAGGATAAAATTAATTTTTTAAATTCTTTTAGTAGTAAGAGATAAAAACAGAATGCTATGCAAATATGAATTTATGCAGGAACAAAAATTATAAGGCGTTGTAGTGGTTTCTTAAAAAAAAAAAAAAAAGCTTTTATATACAAACTTAAGAAAAAATTTTGGTACGCCAATTTAAAGTTTTTATTATTGTTCGAATAAAAATTAAATTTGCAAACAAAATATTGAGCCATTTCTGAGATATTGAATTTTCAAAAAAATAAAAAATAGATTTTTTTTTTTTTAATTTCAAAAAATATTTAATTTAAGGTTTTGAAATGCAATGTGTTCTAGACTTTTTAGAAGCTTCTCTATAAAATTTTTTATTAAGATCCGTTATGTGGATAATGAGAAATTCAAAATTCAAAAAAATGGTTCTATGGTAGGTACAAGCTGTAATATCTTAATTTCAAATTTTTTTTTATTAAATTAAAGATCGTAAAAATTAATTGAAAGAAAAAAATTTTAGCAAAATTCTCGGAACCGTTTTCGAGAAAAATACGATTTTTGAAAACCATTTTTTTTTAATTTTTAGCATTTGTATGGTAGGTACCTTAATTTTTATGTAAAATAAATTTTTTTTTATCACATCTTGTAGATATTATTGAGAAACTTTTATTTATCGAGTTTAAAAAAAATCTGGCAGGGGGTTTTCGAAATATTGAGTTTTGAAAAAAAAATTTTGAAGTTTTTTTTTAAATTCCAAAAATTTTTTTTTTGAAAATTTGAGTACACAATTCTATTTATGTTTTTGGGGAGCTTTAGCAAAAAAAAAATTATCAAAATCGGTTGTACCGTTTTTGAAAAAATCAAAAACAAAAAAAAAGAGTTCCTTGGGGGGTACCCTCAATAACCATTTTTCGGAAATTTTTTTTCATCCAATACCTAGCTTTAATTAAATAAAAATTTTTTGTGTTTTTATTTTTAAAATCTGTCGAACAGTTTTTGAGAAAAAAAAATGTTTATAAAATTTCGAAAAAAATCGTATGGCAGGTACCGTTATTTTTGGTCTTAAAAAATCAAATCAAAAAACATCCGGGGGTAAAAAATTAAAACCCATATCTACCAAGTTTGACGAAAATCGGCCGAGCCGTTTAGCTGTAATCGAACGGACAGACAGACAGACAGACAGACAGACAGAATTGCGAGACCCACTTTTTTAGTCTTCGCTATCATCGTAATGTCAACTTTGATCAAAATCTCGAGTTCGATTTTTTTTACGAATGCATAACTTGCCTTATAGTACCTATAAGTCGCAAGTAAAAATATTATAGGTATTATACCTATACCTATGTTACTATAACTATAAGAATAATAATAATTATAGGCAGTGCGGGTTGATTTTTTTTTTAAAACCGGTTTCATTTTTTAGCAATCATCACACGATTAGACACTTCTATCTACATAATATAATATAAATAAATATAATAAATCTGTGAATAAAAATTAAATTATAACAAGGTAAGTTAAGTAGCTGTTTCAATTTGATGTTTTTTTAAACAGCAAACAAAATTAAAGGCCCAGAAAAAAATTGCTAGGGGCGGCAAAATTGGCTCTGCCCCGGGCGGCAAAAACCCACGCTACGCCACTGGATTGTACTACAGTTTACTATTGCATTTTTAATTCCAATATCATTTATTTTTGACCAAAGTTGTTTGTTAGTATGTGAACCAGAAAAAACTAATGCAGAAATCTTTCTTTTTTCTAATCTTACCTCTTTGGAAACTAGATTTCGATACGTACAGTAGCAATGCCAGTGATCATCAGAACGCTGTTCCAGGAATGCCCTTAATACTAGATCTCGCAATTCCTTTGCTTTACTGATAGCATTATTACTTACTTAATTTAGATTTTTAATTTAATTTGGATTTTAAAATATTTTGTTTCATTTGTTTCAATGAAGTAAACTTTTCAAACAAATACTTCAAGGCATTATGTAAAATGAATAATCGTTGATCTATATCATTGGCAATATATAGTGCACTTCAGTCATACAGATAGGCTTCAGATAAAAGCTCAACATCTACTTCATCAAAATTTCTAAAAAAAAAATCAGTGTTAGGTGTAATTGGGTTTATTTTAAATGATCCGTAAATAAATGCATGTTTAGAGACACCATGAATCCAAAACTGGTCAGTAAAGTGCACAAGTTCAGGTTTGCTTACTGCAAAAAAGTCAATAAGACTTGTACTGCCATGATGAATATCATAGTGTGTCGGTTGGAAATTATGCGTTACAGATAAACCATAGTTATTTAAAGTAGATACACCCGAGACGAAAGTTTGATCACTATTTATAAGGGTAATTTGCATTTGATTCGATTTGATACAAAAAGAGCAACTTCTCCACCTTTTCCAATGTTTCTATCATTTGTTACTACATAATAGCCTGGAATTCAATTGCCTTATCAGAAACATATTCTTTAAGCCATGTTTCAGAGACTCCTATAACATTAAGGTAGCACCCCGCAAGAATGGATCTTATTTCTTCAAGCTTTGGTGATGTTAAAATTATCACTTTTATTTTCAAGTTTATGCTTAAGAATTAAATTATTGTTAGCTGATCTTCCCAATGGAATATTATTATCCATTGTCACGAAAAAAAAAGGTAAGAATGTCGGCCAAAAAACGATGGAAAGCAAACAAAGATCAAAAAAGATTTTTATGAAAATAATTTAATTTGAGAATAGGAAATAGTTTTTCATGAGATTTAATTCACAAGTATTTCGTAAAAAATAAAAAGCTATTGTTTTAATATGATTAAAAGAGAAATGAGTATAATCAAAAAAAAGTTCTTTAAAATATATAATCAGTAGTAAACAATAATAATAAAATGAAAAAGAAATACAATAATTTTACATATTCATGCGATAAAAAAAAAGAAATATTAAACAGAGATATGATTGTGAAAAAAAGTAAACGGTTTTAGGTGTAGTAATGATGCATAGACAAAAAAAAAATATAAATATATAATAATAATAACAATAATAATAAAAAAAATACAATAAAAAAAACATGGTTCACATGACTGGTTCAAGAGAGTGTAAATAGAGAAAATGATAGACATCATCTTAGGCACTTGTAACAACAGGAACAACAACTTCACTGCTACCTCCTACAGAGTTCATCGTATAAGTGCTAGGGTTATAACCAGTTTTTTAGCCCTTGTGTTTTTTAGCTGTATTTATAAGAGGAGCATACCGTCTCTCGCTGCTGGTTTTACTTGCTCCAGCTGATGTGCCGTTTTCTATGTGCACCAAAGGATTCTTGGAAGTAGGTACCTTATTTGGGAGATTGTTCTCCTTGATTTCACTATCAGATTGTGCACCTGATGTTATCTTAAATGCTATAAACTCATTGAGATCCGAAAGGTCAGTGAATTCTGCAGTTTCATCATTTGGCAAGCAAAGTATTACTTTATTATTTTTAAAATTATATTTTTTGATAATTTCAAGCTTGAGTGCGCGGTGGGCAGATTTTTTCATTGCTCCTGACTTCGGAGGTAGGTTGTCGTTGAAGTAGATGCGGGAACTGACTGGAAATGATGCGTCGATGTGAGTGATGAGAAGGTTTCGTTCGGCAAGGTAACTTTTCATAACAAGATCTCTTTTCCCAATGCAAACAAATTTAACAAGCACAGAAACTCCCAAACGGACGCATTGTGAAATGTCAGAGTCAACAAGAGGACATTGTAATACTGTGCGATTTTCATAAAAAAGTCTTGAAGTCCGAAATTGATTCAGGAATTCCGTAAATTAGGATGTCGTTTCGTCTTAGCAGCATGGACAATCTCTCGTTGTCATAAAAAAAGTCTTGAAGTCCGAAATTGATTCAGGAATTCTGTAAATTAAGATGTCGGTTCGTCTTAGCAGCATGGACAATCTCTCGTTGTCATTTTGTAATTTAGTATTCTCCTCCTTAAGATTTTTTTATTTCCACAGTCATTCGAGCGATCATAGCAGGAACTTGTAACTTAAAGTCAGCAAACTCTTTTTTGTGCTCAAGACTCAAGTTTACTAGCTCATTTAATTGAATAGCCAATGATTCTAATGTAACCACTTGATTGTTTTTAGCCATTTTTAGTGTAAAATTAAATTAAATTTGTGAAATAATAAAAAAAAAGATAAGTGGAAATTTATTGAGCTTGAGGTTAAGTGAACACGAGTGTAGTTAGCTGGCTTTATTATTATTTTTTTTATAGTGTATATTTTTTTTTGCCTATAGTTTCACACATAAGTTGTATATTTTTTGATGAGATATTTCCTTTATTCTTAAATTTATTTATCAATTCTTATTAACTCATTAAATTCCCAGGAAAATATGAAAAACAAACACAATTTCTCTTCCACGAAACAAATGTGATGTTATTCGATCGACATGACAGTCGGAAGCAAAATTAAAGTTCTTATTATTGTTCGAAAAAAAATTTAATTTACAAAAAAAATATTGAGCTGTTTTTTTAGATACATATTGAAAAAATATTTTTCTCAAAGTTTTGAAATGCAATATTTTTTTAACTTTTTTCTCTACAATAAAAAATTTCATTAAAATCCGTTACGCCAATAAAGAGAAATTCAAAATCCGAAAAAAGTCAGTAATATCTTGTTTTCAATTTTTTTTTTTTAATTAAATTAAAGATTGTAAGAATTAATCGACAGAGAAAGAATTTAAGCGAAATTCTCGGAATCATTTTCCAGAAAAATACGATTTTTGAAAACCATTTTTTAACATTTGTATTTTTATTATTATGTAAAATAAATTTTTGTTCTAATATCTTGTTGATTATATTAAGAAACTTTTATTTATCAAGTTTTCAAAAAAATAGAGCATTGAGTTTTGAAAAAAAAAAAGAAAAAATTTTTTTTTTTAATCCAAACAAAACATTTTTAAAAATTTGAATACACAATAATATTGAAACTGCTGGGGAGCATTAACATAAAAAAATTATTAAAATCGGTCGTTACGTTTTCGAGAAAATCAAAAACAAAAGGGGGTACCAAAAATAATCAGTTTTTGGAAAAATTTTGTCAACCATTACCTAGCTTTAAATAAATAAATTTTTTTTAGATCTGTGGGCAGGTACGGTTATTTTTGGTCTTAATAAAAAGAAAGAAAAAAACGTGTGAGGGGAAAAAATTAAAAACCATATCTACTAAGTTTGAAGAAAATCGGTCGAGCGGCTTAGGCTGTACTGCTGTAGTAGAACAGATAGACAGAATTGCGGTACCCGCTTTTTTGGTCTTCGCTATCATCGTAATGTCAATTTTGATCAAAATCTCGGGTTCGATTTTTTTTCCAAATGCATAATTTGCCTTATAGTACCTATAAGTCGCAAATAAAACAAGTAAAAAAGGAACACAAAACTTAATTAAATCACCCAGTTTTATAGACAGATGAACACAAGTTTTTCGAAAGCTATATGAAATATATAACTAGCAAAAGCTACCACTGAATTAAATATTTCTTTTTGCCAGTGGGTTTAAGTAATTATTTTCCAGTATAACTTTGCTTTACATTTTGGAAAAGTATATATGTGCTGTGTACAGACGATTTCGTATCCCCGGGCACGGCACTGCATTATCATCGTTAAAGAGCTATTAAAAATTCAATATTCATCACAGTTGTTTAAATTGAATGAGGTGTAAATGCATGTAAATGTAAATGTAACATCATGCTGGATCGAGAGAAAGGTTGCGTTGTCTATCAAACGCCAATGAGCCGTATTTAATGCTTTGAAGTCAGTTAGCTACAAACAAGAAGCAAATATTTTACGTACAATTAAACCGAAGTTCCTATTAACTCTGCATTTGTACCTTTGACCACATACATACCTACTTCTCGTTATAGTGCAAAGAAACATGCAATATAAGTCTATGGAACCTCATTCTCTAGAGGGATATACACAAATCCTACTTAGTGAGACAAAAGTTAATTTTGCAAAGTAAGAGATATATATTATGTCGTAAAGTGTTTGGGACTATTTAATTACACCAAAACTAAATTTAACTTGTTAAATTTGACAAGTTAGGAGTAAGTAAGGATAGGTCTCGGAGAGTGATCTTTATTCAAAATTCGCATCAGTAATGTTATTGAAATGTTCATTGTTGAGCACGACGACGAGTCGAGGTTTACGGCTCTTCTGCCACGCTATCGCGAATAATAGCAATGTTTTCCGCAGAACGAACTGGGCGAGCATGATTTAAACGCCCATTTTCGTCAAAGGCTTCAAAAATCTTAACGTGCTACTCAATTGTGTACCTCTCTATGGTTGAATTTGTCCAACACAGAAACAAAGAAATGTCAAATTATGTTAGGCAAAACACTTGACGTTAAGGTGTGACTCACAATTAATATCGTGCATTATGGTTGGACCACCCTTTAGTTAGTTGGTATTAAGTTATTCTGCTATTATGATTTTATTTATTAAGTCTTATGCATATCTGGATGTTTACTTTTCAAATGCAAACTGGTCACGTTACAGATATATAAGAAGTGTTTCCATTATTATTGTGTCAATGTCGGCAGTAGTCAGGCAGAAAATTTATTTAAGTGATCTTGCGAGGAGTGCTCAATTATAAATTTGAGAAAGATTGATGCAGTACATGCTGACCTAATAAGACAGTTAAAGTAAGTAGAGGAAAATGTTGGAGAAAATAGACGCAAAACTATATTATATTTAATATAGAAAGTGGTTATAAATAAAAGATGATTAGGTACGTAGAGTTAAAGGGCTCATTCTTTGACTCACAGAGCAATAGGCAATAGGTATCTGACCTGACAGACGTTTTGCTGTAATTTAATTCAAATTGAAATACTATACTAATAATAATTAATAAAAGGAAATCTGATGGTTACCCAGTTAGTATGAACTATCAAAATTCTTCAAGTCATGATCCAGAAACGATATCTAATATGTTTGCTGATTATTTTAAAAGTGCCCTTGAAGACTTTTCTTCGAATACTTCTTCCATTCTTTCTTATACTCAACAATACACACATCTTAATTTTATAAATTTTTCGTTTACAGAAGCTTCTATACACGACAATATTTTCAAACTTGATGAATGTTTTAGTCCTTGCCCGGATAGTGTTCCATCATTTATATTTAAAAAAATGTGTGTCTAACCTGTCTTATCCGTTATATGTTCTTTTTAACGAGTCGATAAGAAGTTCGAAATTTCCTGCTCTTTGGAAAAATTCATATTTAACGCCAATACATAAAAGGCCTAAAGAATTTAATAACAAACTATCGTCCTATTGCGAAATTATCTGCTACATAGCCCCAAACTGTTCGAATTTTTGGTCTGTGACATACTTGCTTTTAATTGTTCATCTGTTATATGTGGAAATCAACATGGTTTTGTAAAGAAAAAATCCACAGTCACAAATTTATTACAATTGTCTACCTTTTGTTTAGATGCGTTTGAAAAACACTCTCAAGTAGATTGCATCTTTTCTGACTTCAGTAAAGCATTTGACAAATTAAGTCAAAAAATACTATTAGATGAATTAAGGAATATTGGATTTAACCATTGTTTTGTTTTGTGGATATCTTCATACCTCAAAGATAGATTTTATATTGTAATATTCAGAGATAACCGTTCGTGTAAATTTAAAGTTAATTCTGGTGTACCTCAAGGGATTCATCTTGGCCGTTTGCTATTTGTTTTATTTATAGACGATCTTCCTTCTATATGAAAACATTCCATGGCCTTAATCTATGCTGATGACGTGAAAATTTTTCGAACAATTAACTTCATTGGGATTGTGAACAACTACAAGACAATCTTCGAAGATTTTATGAATGGTGCAATAATAACTGTTTGTTTTTAAATATTGACAAGTGTAAGAAAATGTGTTTTACACGCAAACGTAATCCATATGTTATAGAAATTCTTTATGTTTCTTTTATTAGGCCAATTCTTGAGTATGAATATGTAGTATGGGCACTACTCTTTTCACATAAATAAATAAATATAAAATAAATATATAGAAATTATTTAAAGAAGATTTTTAAGATTTGCCCTGTATTTTCCATTGGTCAGATAGGGTTATATTACCCCCATACGCTCATGGAATTCAGTTGATAAACCTCCCATCTCTTTCTGTTCACAGAGAATATTTGCAGTTCTGTTTCATAACTGGAGTAACGAATGGATCTATTTCATCTTCATCTCTTTAAAAATAACTCTTTAAAAATAATTTCTATGCTCAAAATCGATCAAACTTTGTTTATAGATAAATTCTAGATTTTAAGAAATATTGTAAGCTTAACGTTAGCATTAACGTATTGTAATAAATACATAATAATAGATAATAATAATAAGAATAATTATTTCTATTTTTGCATATTTTGATATTGTATCTGTTTCTTATCATCTGTATAACATATTGTTGTTTATTCATTTATTGTAATGCTTGTTGATACACAACATTGTTAGTTTTGTTTCCTGGCGCGTAAATAAATAATGCTGATAGTTTCCCACACGGCAACAGGCGACATACAGTTGGCCATGTGAAAAAACATGCATTTTCAAGACCAATGTACGACTGGCCTTGCGATTTATTTATTGTAACCGTAGTGACAAAAATTTGCAGGGAATGTAATGTATCCAGACGATGTGTCAACAGGAATTTTGCTATTACCAATATATCGACGAGCAGTGGCGTAGATAGGGGGGGATCAGGGGGATATATCCCCCCCCCCCCATTGGGATCGATAATTGTTCAGCATAACCAGTCATGAACCAAATAAGTTAAAGAAACGCACTCTGAAATTTTTTTTTACGTCTCTCACCAATTGATAACACTAGTTTACAAATTTTCGGTTTGTAGCGAGTACCTCCAAAAAAAAGTATTTTCTAGACTAATTTTGACTCGGCACTCATTTATTTTTCCAAAGAAGTGTTTTCGAGATATACGCAAAAAACCGTTTTTTTTTTTGCTCCTTTTCCATGTATGAGCCTAATTCTCAAAACCAGTCAAACTAACTAATTAACATATTCTTTATGTTTTTGAACAGATATTTTGTTAGCAGTATACGACTTGTGTAAATCGGCCCAACAATCATTAAGAAAAAGCCGTTCAAAGTTTCAAAAAACACACCTTGTCGCCGTTTTTAGAAAATCGCTTGTTTTAAGTCATTCCGTAAGGATAGACAAAAAAATATTTAAAATACTTTTAAGATCTCAGGTGGAAGATATTGTTTTTACAAAGCTAAAACGCACAAAATCAATGAAATCGAATAATAAATTTGGAAGTTATGAAACAGTACGTGAAGGCAGACCATTTCAGTTTTATTCTTGTTTTTAATAATTTATATTGAAAATATGACGCATATTGCTTACAGTTCTTCTTTTATGTGGCGTTGAATCTTCGCGGAGCTGCATTTATTTTGTGATTTATTTTTTAAATTAATATTATTTTATTTACTACAGTGCCTTGCATAAATATAACCTGTAAAAATGCGTTTTGTAGAAAATTAAAATGGAAATGACACCTACTATTTTTTATTGAATAACATCAGTAAATTCAGAAGAAAAAAAAGTTTCGTTAGTTTCTCTTCTGGTGGTTAAAAATTAAAACAGATTTTTTGTATTGCAAAAGTATAACCGCTTTTTTATTTTGATCTGTTTTTTTTTTATTTTAAGTAAATTTTTTCGGCTATATTAGTAAGGGACATTGCTGCCCCTATTTTCGACCAATCTAAAAATTGTTTTTGACATACTGTTGACAAAGTTATTCAATATGGAATCGTCTATACAGTTCCATTCTTCCACAATCGCCTCTCGCAGCTCAGCAACACTGTATAATTGCCTATTATGGGCATAAATTTTGCGGGTCAAAATTCTCCAAAGATTTTCAATTTGGTTACAATCTGGAGAACGTGCCGGGAACACCATAAAATGTATGTTATTCGATTCGTACCATCCCAAACTTTGACGACTAACGTGAATTGGGGCATTATCATGCTGGAACACATGCCGAACTCGACGAAATCGTGTTAAGTAGGGTACCAAATTATCCTGAAGCACCTGGGTGTAAGCTGAACTGTTCATCTTTGCAGAGGTGAAGGCAACTGCAACCTTACCACGGTCGCTGAAGGCCCCCCAAACCTTACAACTGCCACCGCCAAAGTTCCTCTAGAAAAAAAACTTTTTTCCTTTCTCAGATCGTGCCAATATCCGTTAAAACCACCTGACCCATCAAGATTAAACTTTTTTTCGCCACTGAAAATAGTCGAAAATAATCTAAAAAAAAAACATTCATTAGATTATGCCATTTGGAATAACAAGAGTTAAGTGTAAATTAATGGAATGTTACTTATGGTTTTATAATTCCGTTTCATGTTTTGCCGGGAAAATTCTTACTTTTTTTTGTAGACTGTTGTCAAATTTGGAGCTGGCATCATTTTGCACCGAACAATCACTTTACTGCTTTTTAAGGCACAAAAAGCCGTTGAAACCGAAATTCCTAAGCCCAATTCGTCACGAACGTCTTGCAAAGAATGCGCCGAATTGGATGCAGCATTTATTAAACCCCTTTTATCTCGAAGTGTCAGCTTCTGCAGATGCACGGGTCTTATTTTCGTCTCATAAGATTCTGGATCTTGTAAGAAATTTCGGACGACACGATCTGATATTTAAATTTTCCTACCAATAGCCCTTAAGCTAAGGCCAGTTAACCGAAAAGCTTGAATTTTGACTTTTTCCGTATCGCTTAAATCACGCGGCATTGTTTCTGGTCATTTCGAAGCATATAACTGAATGAAGCTTCAGAGAGGTTTGCATTGTGCGGTTATATAAAAATCTGTTTTTTTATAATCTACCCGCGCTCAAGGGATTATGATTACCCTTTAACTGTTTCAACACAGCGCGGGCGTAAAGGTGAAGTTAAGAAGAGAAAGAAGGGAAAATAACGGAACTTTTTTCTTCTCAATTTACTTGATTAGTGATGCCATTCAATAAACAAATAATAAAGTGTCATTCTCATTTTAATTTTCTACAAAACGCATTTTGACAGGTGCGGTTATACTTATGCAAGGCACTGTATATCAATATTTATTCTAGTTCATATTGAAATTAATGCGTATAGTAGGTATATTATCTTTAAAAAATATAATTTTTGTATGCCATACAATACATAATGAATTCAATGAAGTCTTGTTATTTGTTTTTTTTTTTTAATTATTAAAACTTAAAAAAAATGAGCGAACTGGATCTATCCCCCCCCATAGCGAAAAGCTATCTACGCCACTGTCGACGAGCAATTGTTTCACTTCACCAGATTCTTCATTTTGCAATACAACTCGCATACTCATATTTAATTTTAGTGTCTTGATGTATTTCCATAAAATGGGCGACTTAAAATATTCTTTGTGTGCCATCGTGCATTCAACCCAAACGAATAATCTGCTTTGCTGCATGTCAGGGGTACCACAGGGGCGTAACTTCACGAGTCGAAAAAGTGCGGTGGCATGCTTGCTCTAGCTCGGCTAGGCTCGACGGATTGGGGCGGTTCTTGCCCTTTTTCGATCTCATTACACGCAGCAAACAAAAAAAAAAATCATGACTAGGTCAAATGATGAGGAAAGGAGGAGAAAATAGGATTATAGGGTAGGTATTTGGGAAAGAAAATAATAAAAGAGGAATAGCACAAACCAAGTTACCTATGCTACTGCATTGGTGAAAGGGTGAGACTTCAAGCTGACTTCTCGGCAAAACGGAAAAAAAGAAAGTTTAAGTAAAATTAACCTAACGCTAAACTATAACTAAGCCCTAAAATAAAATTTTATATCTTAAGGATATAACCTAAATCTAAACCTGTCTAATCTATAACTAAAAAAAACTTTTTATTTGTGTTTCTGTTCACCAAAAATCCCCAAAATTCAACGCTGTCTCACCAACACAGCAGTTCACTGAGCCCATAAAGACATTGCCTTGTATCGAAGATACAACCATTGCTATATCCTTGGCCAAATGTCTATTGGAAATAGCTCCGACTCGAACCTCCAGTCGTAAACTAGGTCATTATCATCATAATAATATCTGTAAAAAAAAAACCGTCAGTAGGATAGAGTGAAGTACGTAAGTAAGTAAATAAGGTCTGTAAAGCAAGTAAGTAAGGTAAGTATAAGTAAAGTATGTAAGTAAGGTAAGTATAGATAGCTTACGTAAATAAGGTATCTAGGCAACGTCATGTATTTACAGTTGTCAAGAAACGTACTTCTAGTTAGTTAATCAAGTAGGTAAGTAAAATAGTATGTAGTAGGTATGCATGTTCGGAAACTGTTCAGGTAAGTATAGTCTATAAGTCAGGTCGAAGCTGTATTAGGTCATTATTCATCCGTCGTATGTCATTTCTCTCTCTTCATCGTCGGCTCAGCCGAACCTTTACACACCTTTTTTCAGAATTTTAGCACTGCATAGTTTCTCTTGAAAATTCAGTAAAAATCATAATTAAAAAGATCAGATTTCATTTAAATTTGATTTTATTTTATAAATTCCCAAAAAAAGTTAAAGAATATTACTATATTGTTTAAATTTAGAAATAGAAAGAAAAGAAAATCGTATTCAAAAAAACAAATTCGCTTCAATGCGTTTGAATCTTACCGAGATTCTTAGTATTTTATTATCTTCAGTGGTTTTATATATAACAAAGAGGAAAGAAACCAATTAAATTAAAAGGTAAATGGCTCTGTTCTGAAGCACCGGGTGTAGGCACGTCCTTCCCTTGATCACTTAAGTATTTTATATATGTATAGTATATATGTATCTCGACTGAAAAGGTAAAGTATCTTAAGTCAATTTTGATGATTTTTCAGGAGAGCAAAAAAAACACTTCAAAGCTGTATCCCAAAAAATCTTTCAAATATAGACTTTATTCAACAAAGCATTTATATGTAAAATTTTATGATCTTTTTTTTGAAATTAATTTCAAAAAGATATTTTTAATATTTCGGCCGTTATAAGGAAAAATATGACTTAAGATAGTTTGGCTTTTCTTAAAATTGAATTTTATATTAATTTCCAAAATCTTAAGTTGAGATAAAATATTTTGCCTCGCGTTTTCGAAGGGCGTTTTCAATTCTTATGTCCATTTAAGATGAGTTGGGTGTGCAAAAGTGGAAAAAAAGAGATTTAAGATGATATTTGGTGGTTTTTATTTAAGTCGTATATGAAAAAGTCACATTTGTTCTATAGAGCTTTAATAATAAAAAAAATAACTAATAAAGACTTGAATTTCTTTAAAAAAAAAGGCTATAACATTTGGTTCACAGAATAGAAACAGTTTAGTTTTATTCAAATAATTTATTTAAAAAATATTAAAATAAAATATAAAATAAATTATTAAATTATTTAAAAAAAATCATTGATCATTTTAAAAAATGTTACATGAAAACATATTTTTAAAAGTCAAATTAATAATAACACAAAACTATTGGAAAAAATTTACCTAAGGGACCCAAGGGGAGATAGGAGAAATTGAAAATTGTTTTTACCTCCGAAACTAACGGTATCGCACCCGTAGTGTAAGATCTTATTTATCTCAAAAGCGACTCTCATGATTTTGATAAAATAAAATTTTTGAATAACATGTTATTAACTGTACCTGTCATAGAACCGTTTTTTTTAAGTAAAACTTCTTTTCCGGCGTTGGGGGTAAAAAAATGTCTATGCAGCTGTCAGTGACGTGTCAAAACGACACGCTATCAGTCAAAGACAGCGACATGTAAGGAAGTTTTACTCTTACCGCGCGTACACACAACCTTCTTCTTTTTATTTTCGACTTTCTCATTAACGGTTCTAACGATTTAAACCATTTTTTTTAGCAGGAGCCCCCGAAGCTTAAAATAATATTTTATATAAGAGCATTCGCAAAAATATTTTTTGGATTTTTTGAAAAAAAAAACTATTTTTGTTTTTTTGAAAATCAATATCTTTAAAACAAGTGAAACGATTATTTTTTGAAATTATTTCCTAAAATCAATACCACAAAATTTTAATTGAATTAGTACGACCGACGTTAAAGCTGATTGAATATGAAACTAAGTTAAATCAACGATTTAACGAATTTTATTCGAATATAGTACGACCGACGTTAAAGCTGATTGAATATGAAACTAAGTTAAATCAATGATTTAACGAATTTTATTCGAATATAGCATCATACTATATCTATATCTACACTTTTATTAAAGTTAAAATCATCGTAAGAATATCGTGCTTTTAGAAACGCCACAAAAGGTTTGTTAACTTAGTTTTTTGCACGAACCGTCAATGTTTTCGGTGTGTTCAGAAGCAATTTATTAAGAATTCCCTTATTACGATACTAGTTGGAAAATGTTTTAAACTAAGAATGAGTTAGTAAACTACTTTAAAGTTAGCAAATTGTTAAGTAGTATCATACAAAGAAATTAAAAATAATAGGTTGTTTGACATTTTGCTCCAGTCTTTTTAGAAATATTCGCCAATACTACTACGTAATTACTTAAAATTGGTATCCCAAATTGTATTCTTGAAAAACTTTGAAGAAATTTCTAGAATAAAAATTCTTTTAATAATAAAACTATTTTTGAGCTTTGTGTGAATAAATTCTTAGTTTTCTGGAAATCAGACGGCAATTTCATACATTTGAACATTTTTATCTCATTAAATCCATATTTTATTTTTATAAAATGTACTTTTAATTCCAAATTCGTGAAATTCAACTCTTTTTTGTTGTATACGTATGTGTTTCATTTGTAATAATTTTTCAATCGCGTATGAAACAAAACTCTCTTAAACACTAAATGAAAAAATAAGAAAAACGGTCGCACAAAAGGCAATCTAGAAACAAAATACGCTTAAAAATATCTTATGTCCTTGTTATTACGGAAATTGTTTTAGGTTTGCAAACGGTAAAATATCCTATGACTTCTAAGGGAGCGAAAAATTTCAGTTTTAAATTTAAAAATTCATCTTATGTTCACATAAAATGATTTGCGTTTTCACACATTTTTGGAATTTTTTTTAAGGATTTTATCTTATGTCGACTTAAGGATGACTTTTGTTCCTGGTTGCACGCGCGAAAATATCTTAAGTCAACTTAATATGATTTACGATTTCACAATAATAAAAAATTCTTAAGCCAATATAATCTTAAGTCTATTTTAGGTTTTAAAAGTAAGCAGAACACACAATCTTATGTGGTCTTAAGATATTTTACCGCGTGTAGAGATGTGTCTTTTGAACATAAGATGAAGTTGTTTTTGTCTATAAAAAAGCACAGAAGTGAGATAGAAGGAAGCCGATAACACAGAACTGTAGCTTTTAGAATGGCACTAAGGATCAACAAAAAAATGCGAAATATCTTAAGTCGACTTAAGATACTTTAACTTTTCAGTCGAGATATATGTAAAAGAAAAATCAATATATTTCATCCAAACTTACTAACTTTAATGTCCATCGATGTCCTGCCGGCAGTACTTTTCAGGAACAATGTCTCCAATTTGGTGACCAGGTTATATGGATCACATACACTATGTATGTATATATGTATGTTATATATGTATATTAGGCCGTTTCAAAAAAAATTATTTTTTCTCGGAACCACGCTCAAAAGTTTCGTTTGCATGCCAAAATAGGCCTCTGAAAATATGAGCCCTTATTAAGATTTAGGTTGTCCGCATCGCACTTTTCGATTTCCCATAAGAATAACACAGGAAAAAAAAATTTTTTTTCTGATTTTTATAACTCAAGAACGATAAATTGCATTGCAATACCCTTTATGTATTTTGTAGAGAATTGAACGCTCTACAAAAAAGTATGATGTCATTTTTCGATAAATCAACTCAGTCAAAAGTTATTCAAGGTCCAGAAGGAAACAAGTAAATATTAGATTCAAAGTCCTGAAGGGACCAGCAAACTTTCTGCTTCACCAGTTGGAATGTCTCTAGAAGCACCCTTTGTGTAGATGAATCGTATGGCCTTTCAAATCTCAAAGTCCAAAAATCAGTCTCTTGAGCTCAACCCTTGCGAATTAAAGATCTTTCTCGATTTCGGTGATAATCAAAAAGAGTTGGGGCTGAAATCGGTTCCTTAAAGTCGATGAGCTACTTTATGCGTATATATGTATGTAATATGTATTAATATAATTTTAGCCACTCTTTGCGATGCGCTTCCGACCCAAAACTCAGCTTTTGAAGAACGTTTAAAAAAACTTCTTTTATTTTCTTGTAACTTTTTTCTTTTTTTATTTAAAAGTCTTTTATTCAAAATTAACTTGTAGAGAGAAAATCCACACGAGCCAAAAAAAAATTGTCTATAACGCTTTTAATCAGTTCCGTGGCTTTGACTAAGCCTTGTCTCGTTGGTAGCCTTACTTCGAATCTCAATTTAATTACATAATCATCGGTAATTGCCCTATAATCTATATTTACCTTCTCCTCTATTTATCGTAATCTAGGTAGACTGGAATTCGGAATCTAATTTCTCCTATTCAAAATACCTGCGTACGTAAAACTTATGTCTTAAACCTACACTGAACCAAAAAGGTACATAATATCAATTAAAAATTTAATTGCGACAATGAACTTTTTAATTAAAACTCGTCCAATAAACTAGTTTCTTGCGACAATAAACGGCTGTTTATTGATTTCATTTTTCCATAATTTTTCAATAAACTGTTTATTGATTTTAAAAAACGTTTATTGATTTTTAAAAACGTTTATTGATTTTTAAAAATGTTTTTTGAAAGAGTTTATTGGCGCAATAAACCGTTTATTGCGGCAATAAATGGTTAATTGCTATAAACGGTTAATTAAAAAACTCAGTTTATTGGCGCAATAAACTCATTTATTGTCGCAATTAACTCAGTTTATTGGCACAATTAACCGTTTATTGTCGCAATAAACTCATTTATTGTTGCAATTAACTCAGTTTATTGGCACAATTAACCGTTTATTGTCGCAATAAACTCGTTTATTGTCGCAATAAACTCGTTTATTGTCGCAATTAACTCAGTTTATTGGCACAATTAACCGTTTATTGTCGCAATAAACTCGTTTATTGTCGCAATAAACTCAGTTTATTGGCACAATTAACCGTTTATTGTCGCAATAAACTCGTTTATTGTCGCAATAAACTCAGTTTATTGGCACAATTAACCGTTTATTGTCGCAATAAACTCGTTTATTGTCGCAATAAACTCATTTATTGTCGCAATTAACTCAGTTTATTGGCACAATTAACCGTTTATTGTCGCAATAAACTCGTTTATTGTCGCAATAAACTCGTTTATTGTCGCAATTAACTCAGTTTATTGGCACAATTAACCGTTTATTGTCGCAATAAACTCGTTTATTGTCGCAATAAACTCAGTTTATTGGCACAATTAACCGTTTATTGTCGCAATAAACTCGTTTATTGTCGCAATAAACTCAGTTCATTGGCACAATTAACCGTTTATTGTCGCAATAAACTCGTTTATTGTCGCAATTAACTCAGTTTATTGGCACAATTAACCGTTTATTGTCGCAATAAACTCAGTTTATTGGCACAATTAACCGTTTATTGTCGCAATAAACTCGTTTATTGTCGCAATAAACTCATTTATTGTCGCAATTAACTCAGTTTATTGGCACAATTAACCGTTTATTGTCGCAATAAACTCGTTTATTGTCGCAATAAACTCATTTATTGTCGCAATTAACTCAGTTTATTGGCACAATTAACCGTTTATTGTCGCAATAAATTCATTAGTTAGCGCAATGCACTCAATTTATTGGCGCAATTGACTGTTTATTGCCACAATAATCGGTTTATTGTGGTAATAAATTCATTTATTAGCGCAGTAAACTCGTTTATTGCCGCAATTAACTAATCAATTGGCGCAAAGAACTCAGTTTATTGCCACAAATAACATATTGATAAAAATTTTAGTAAAAGATTAAAATTTCTATTCATTGATATAAGTATATGTACATATATAAATAATTAAATTATTGATATATATAAATAAATAAAATGTTTAATATATTTTTAAAATTTCTATAAATAATTTACTGTGGCAATACGTACATGTTAAATATACTTACATTTTATTTCCAACCTTTCCTGAAATTTTTAAGAATTTTAAGTTCAAAAATGAAACATTTTAGTTAAACGTTATAAGATATTTTATTAAACTATATCATTTATTATTATTATTATTATTATTTTTATTATTTATTACAATATAAACTAAATGTACATTTTAATATAAGCGATAAACAGCATTAGCTTTAAGCTGGACAAAAATTTAAATTACTTTGGAGCAAGTAAACTTTTCATACATGTATTTAAACGAATACAAATTATTCTTTATATCCTTTTTTATAAAAAGTTACAAAACTTGGAAAAGGAAGTCTTAAGTTAAAAATGAAAACTCTTGAATCAAATCCCACGTTGAGGACAACAGTGGCACTAACCAAAATACCTACAACCGTATTATGGTTGTAAATTATAAATTAATAGTTAATAAAAATTGAAATTCGATATTTTATAACCCAATTAAAAAAAGTTTTGGTCATTTAATCATGCTTACCCTTATGACAGAAAGAAAATTGACAAATATTGTCAGATAGTTGATAATTTCTTAAGGTACTAGTACGGTCTAGAACGCCAAAAATCGCACGATTTTTGGGAATTTTTTTCTCGGAAACTTTATTAGGTACTAACATAATTCTTTTTTAAATAAAGAATACATGCGTCAAGAGTACAAAAATTTTTTTTAAGTTTTCGAATTTTGGCTGAATTATAGAGGGTCCAACGTCGACTCATCAAAAAATACATTGTCCCATTGCGGACAGTTAATCTCCGGAGCTACTGAACCGATTTTCAAAAAACTTGTCGCAACTTGATTGTTTTTATGTTTTCTAAGACAATTTACCACAATTTGACCAAAAAGTTATGAACACAAAAAAAAAATCGCGACCCAAAAATGGCCTAAAAAATAGCCAATTTTTTTTTTTCAAAACTTGACATTTTTTTCGTTTTTTATTTTTTAAGCAAATTGTGGTAAATTGTCTCGCAAGAAATCTTTCTTTAAATACCCGATTTTGATTTTTTTGTTTCAGTACAGCCAATCCTTTCCACAATGGGACAATGTATTTTTTGATGAGTCGATGGTGGGCCCTCAATAATTCAGCCAAAATTCGAAAATTAAAAAAAAAAAAAATTTGTACTCTTGACGCATGTATTCATTATTTAAAAAAGAATTATGTTAGTACCTAATAAAGTTTCCAAGAAAAAAATTCCCAAAAATCGTGCGATTTTTGGCGTTCTAGACCGTACTGGAACCTTAAATAAAATTGAGTTTAAAAGTACCAAATTTCAGTATTTATCAAACATTTTCATAATTAACAACTGTAATAGCGGTGCTAGTTTTGAAATATCGCATGCCGAGAACCACAGTGACACTAACAAAAATTTACACTTTCGAGTTAATGAGTCAGATACTCGTCTAGTTTCCACACGAGGTTCGCTTATATCACCCATAACTCAAAACTAATTTTTTTTTAGTGCCACTGTTGTTCTGAACATGGGATTTGATTCAAGAGAATCTCTAAAAAATTTATTCTTTTATTGCACTCAGGAGGATATGTGCTTTTGTACAACATTTTTGTTTGTTCGGAAAATAGAGCGACTGCATAAAATTCCAAAAATTGGAACTTTGATTTGGGAATTCGAGGTTGAAAAGGAAAAAAGTTTTGAAACAGATGTCCACTGCTCGGATAAAACTAATGAATGGAAACTTCACTCCATCAAAATATAAAAAGATTTCCCTAAAGTTTATAACATCTTTACCCACCAAAATAATGAAGGGTTGCACATTGTCTCCTTTTTGTTGCAGGTACTGGATGTGGTCCTCAGCTACCTGAATTGATCCCGCCACAAAGATAAAAGATTCCTGCGAGTCCTTGATAGTTGGTTTTATCGATGTCTTCATTCCCTTGCGATCTTTTCGCACGAACTTATGTGTGGGTACTAAGTACCCGTGAAGTGCCCACAAGAGAGCAGCATCCCGACAGTCTGAAAATAAGAATGAAAACGTGGATATAAAATTTTGTTATAAAATTATGTAGTACTTAAATAAAACTAGTATAGTAGATATAAACTTTTGTAAAAGATAAGATAAATCGGGTCAATAAATGGGAGCCAATCTCGAATTTCGCTATATCGACCCTTTTCCTGCATTTTATCGTAAGGGATGTTTTAGAAAGAAAATAAATTATTGAATTTTGTTAGTACCAATTGAAGCCATCAAACCTGTTGTCATGTTGCAGCTAAAGCACTGTAAATATTCAATGCTGACTTTAGACATAAGTGGTTATATGGATCAGAAGTAAAATTTTGTTTTCTTCTCATACTTTGTTTGTGTCGCTTACGATAATTTGGTGGAAAGGGTTCGATATTCATTGATGTATAAAGGAGAATGAATATGATATATAGGGTTTTCCAATAAGAGGTGTTATTTTGATATTCAAAGAAAAATGGCATTTTTGGAGATAAATGATCGGATGTTTATTTCATTATAAAGAGGAAGGTATGCCGTTAATAATGGAACACAACATCAGCCAAATGGCCGCCAAGACCACGCTTACAGGACCATATCCTTTTCATGAAATTTTCCATAACCAAATCGCAAAGTGGCTGCCCTATGTCCTCGATAGCCTCACGAATTTCATCTTTGAGGTCTTGAATCGACGCTGGGCTGGGATCTTGTGATTTAACACCTTGCGACTTCTTCCTTTGGGGCCACGTGAAAGATAAGGTCTACGCCAACAGCCCAGCGTCGATTCAAGACCTCAAAGATGAAATTCGTGAGGCTATCGAGGACATAGGGCAGCCACTTTGCGATTTGGTTATGGAAATTTTCATGAAAAGGATATGGTCCTGTAAGCGTGGTCTTGGAGACCATTTGGCTGATGTTGTGTTCCATTATTAACGGCATACCTTCCTCTTTATAATGAAATAAACATCCGATCATTTATCTCCAAAAATGCCATTTTTCTTTGAATATCAAAATAACACCTCTTATTGGAAAACCCTATACATAGGTCTTTAAGTGTTACACCAATGTGATGCAACCCATAAAATTATGCCCATTCTCCTTTAGTACCTGTCATTTTTAATACGGAAATAAACTATTTTCGTTTTTAATAGGCAAAAATAAAATAACTACATAATATTCAACTTACTTTCTGGAATATTATCGGATGCTATCTTCTCCAGAACGCCCTTAATTGTTTTCTCCTTAACCCGATCTTCCGTTTTTAAAAATTCTCGTATCTTAGTAAAAACTTGTTCCCATCGATCAAGGAGAGAATTATGGCTTTTAAACATGTACGCAAAATCCATGTCCACCTTTAAGAAAACAAATTAAAATATTTATTCATTGAGTGTATTTTTAAGGCCAGCACTTTTTATGAAATGATTCTAAGAAGTTCCCAAAGTTGGAACTTGTATCAGAAAATTAAAAAAAAAACTTTTGAAAGAAGTATATATCTACTCAAGTTTGACTTACAAATCGAAAGCCAGAAGGAATTTTGTATTGGGGCCATTTCTTAAAAATGTCCGATGTTGTTGTAGAGTTTTTTATATCCGTGAGTCTCGATTTGGAACACGCTTTCCAGCACCTATCAAATTCCTCGGAACTAAGGTTGTCAAATCTTAGTGCTTGATAGCACGTTTCAGCATTTTCTTCTGGAACTGAAAACCATAAATATGTACTTATTAGTTTTTTTAAATAAATTAATAAAAATAATATTCAAGCTCCTGTTTCTCATCAAATTACATGAACTATTTCAGAAACCAATAGTTTCGCTTGATTGAAATTGGAAAATACTCATTGATGGTAAATTAGTTCAGAAGGTTAAAAATGACTTCGTGAAGTTTAATCGGACTCACATATTGTTTAGAGTCGTTGATGTAATTGATGTAGATGATGAGGAACAGGCCCCAGGTTTCAAAAATAAAATGCACGAAAATGTAATCGACTAGCAATTTTACAAAGGAATGTTATAAGCGAAAATTGTTCAAAAGGATAAAATTAATAAGTATAAATTCTTTTCGTAGTATGAGACAAAAACAGAATGCTATGCAAATATGAATTTATCTAGGCAGTGGTTTCTTTAAATAAATAAGCTTTTATATACAAATTTTTTAAACCTTTTTCAAGAAAAAACTTGATTTTATTATTGTACGAATGAAAATTAAATTTCCAAACAAAAATATTGAGCTGTTTTTGAAATTTTCCACAAAAAAATATTCTTTTTTTTTTTTCAAAAATTCAAATTATATTTTTTTTAAGTTTCGAAATGCAATGTTTTTTATTTTTTTTTTTAACCAAACCTATAAAAAATTTCATTAAAATCCCTTATGTCGATAATAAGTCATTCAAAATTTTAAAAAAATGTTCTATGGTAGGTACAAGCTGTAATATCTTGATTTCAATTTTTTTTTTATTAAATTAAAGATCATAAAAATTAATGTAAAGAAAAAAAATTTATCAAAATTCTAGGCGCGCGCCGTTTTTTGAGCAAAATAATATTTTTGGAAACCATTTTTAACGTTTTTTAAAACTGTTTTTAAAAATCAAAAAAAAATATTTTGGAAAATTTTAATACACAAGTGTGTTTGACTTACTGGGGGCTTTAGCATAAAAAAAATTATCTAAATCGGTGGTACAGTTTTTAAGAAAATCAGAAACTAAAAACTAGTTCCATGGCGGGTACCCCCACTGACCATTTTTCTGAAATTTTTGTCAACCATTATCTAGCTTTAACTAAATTAAATTTTTTTGTATCTTTATTTTTAATATATGTCGAACATTTTTGGAGAAAAAAATATTTATAAAATTTCGAAAAAAAATTGTATGACAGGTACCGTTATTTACGGTCTTAAAAAATGTGTGGGGGTAAGATATTTAAAGAAAATCGGCGTTTAGGCTGTAGTCAAACAGACACAATTGCGAGACCCACTTTTTTAGTCTTCGGTATCATCGTAATGTCAACTTTGATCGAAATCTCGAGTTCGATTTTTTTACGAATGATAACTTGCCTTATAGTACCTATATGTAAGTCAAGTCGCAAGTAAAAATAAATCGACAAGTGATATTATGTAGGTAAATAAATAAATAAGACTTACCCATTTCGACTTCTGTGTCTGTGTCTACATCCACAGTTTTTTCACTCCTGGGCTTACTTGACGTTGGGGTATTCATTGTTTTTAAAATGAATTTCAAATTGCTATATTTATTGTAGATCTTCCCCCTCTTCCCAGACCTATAGTACTCCTGCAAAATATTGAATATTTACTTTAAAAATATTGCTTTAAAAAAAATTTTGTGTGGGACAAAAAAAACTCTTCTTTTCCACTTTGCAAAACGAACAAAACTTTGAACGACAAGTAGAATAGTATGGTTTTAAAAAAAATCGAGCTTTCGAGCCTCAAAATGTATATGAAGCAGGGTTGCGAATTTTTTAATTAAAAAAGTCCATGTCATAAGTCTGTAGATGACTTGTGAATTAAAAAAAAATTAAATTCAAAAGTTAGTTAGCGACTTATGATTCATAAAAAAAATAATTCACAACCTACTAAGTGACTTATAAATACAAAAAAATGTATTCTTAAGCTACTTGGTAGATTGGAAATTTGTAAGCTTGTTTTGACTACATAAATTATTTAATTATTAACGAAACAAGTTTTCAAGCTCTTGGAGAATTGTGTGTGTTTTATTTTATCGATATTGCTTTTTATTCTATTGGGTTATAGGGACTGCAGAATCGGTTACTCACACACAATGCTCCAAAAGCTTGAAAACTGGTTTCATTAATAATTAAATAACCAATTGTCAAAACAAGCTTAACCCTGGATGGTTTTAATATGCTATTACAAGAAAAATCAACAAAAAATACCCCAAATAACAAAATAAGAAAAAAATGTGTTCATACAAAAATCACACAAAAGTTATCCTTCGTCGTTTCGACGAACATACCTTTAAAAACAAAACATTTTAATTGATCACAGGATACCATAAATTCGCTCACTGGTAGAGATCAACACCAACTGATGTTGTACAAAGATTGAATTAAAAGGGATGAATAGTTAAAAAGAAATTATACAAAATAAAAAGGGTGTTCGTCGATTCGACGAAGGATAACCATCCAGGGTTAATAATTTCCAATCTACAAACTAGGTTATGAATTAATTTTTTTAAATTCATAAGTCACTTAGTAGCAGGTTGTGAATTAATCTTTTTAATTCATAAGTCTTCTGATTTAATTTTTTTTTAATTCAAATGTCACCAACTATCTTGTGAATTGAATTTTTTTTTTAATTCAGAAGTAACCCAATAGCTTGTGAATTAAAGGTAAGCTTGAGCTAAAAAGTGACTTAAGCTTTTGCAACCCTGATATGAAGTAATGAGTTCTGATGTGATTTTGTTAAATATGTACGTAGTTAACTTCCCGAAGGAACACTTTCTCATATTTAAAAGTGGAAAAGAAGAGATTTTAAATTATTTCACCTCTTTGTAAGGTATTATACTCGTAATTTATTAATAAAAATATAATTAAAATTATATAAAATTGAATTGATTTCTTATAAAAAGGCTTACCAGTTTTTCACTAGGAAATCGTTCAATGATTTCCTTTTCCAATTTATAGCTACCACCTAGTTCAAGATGGATTTTATTCATGATGAAATACTGCGCTATAACACCAATCAACTGATTTCGTTGTTTTTCATTTAATTTTTTTGTTTCGGCATAGCTTTGGGCAATTGAAAGTGCATTTTCGTTGTTACTTAAAATCGTTGATAGTGTTACAGAGCAATTATTAGGATTCGGTGATGAAGTTCGCGATGCTGGTCTGGAAACAGGGTAGGGAGAAGATCTTGAGGATGAACTTGGACCATCGTCAAATAAACCGAAATGCGATCGGCTATAAAGAAAAAGCGACTGTCCAATAGATTCTCTCCATACTCTCAAATTGTTTTCAAATCTGATGAGAGTAGTGTACTTAAACGGCTTTAAAATTTGTGGCAAGTGGTGGCATTCAATTGTTTTCAGGACATTTATATCTACGTCTTCATCTTAAAAAAAAAAAAAACATTGGTTAGTTAGTATGAGAAATTCGTATGAGAAAGGAGAATAGGCGGTTTCGTCCCATAGGTTTAACACATAGTGACCTATATAATATCAAGGTCTCGATGAATGAAGTAATTTAATAAACTTAAGAATAAAACGACACTTTTCCAGTGATGTACCTAGCTCATTATGTGTTACACCGATGGGACGAAGCCCATACAAAAGTGCCCATTAAAATGATATTTTTTCGTCATTGAAATTTGTCCGAATGCATTTGCTTTTAAAATTTGAATTGAATGTTCATATGTATTACTGTAGATATCAGTATTTTACATAAAATGAAGCTCCAATATGTGATGTTGCTGTGTGAAAAATATTGTACATACACATCTACAGTCGGTATGCTGCAAAAAGACTTCAAGTCCACTTTTTTGTTATTAGGATCCAGGTGCACCTGAATCTTTTTTGCACCACTATTTGGGTGTTTTGGACATTCAATGAATGGTTTTGATACAATAACTACAAAAGTAAATTAAATAGACATGGGATTTTTTTAAACGGCATAAAACATTGGGCCTTACCAATAATCAAATTTAGAGACGACTTTAATATTTGAGTGAAATGAACCAATATGTAATGAGCTCTATATAGTTAGCCATACATGTTGTAAACTTAATATTTAATTGGACTCTTAATTATGAACCATTTATTATACGGAACTAAAAAAATAAAATTTAACATGTATGGTCAGTTATATAGAGTCCATTAAATAATGGTTAATTTTGCTCAGATATTAAAGTCGTCTCTAAATTTGTTTATTGGTAAGGCCCAATGGGCTTTTGGGATATTTTTGCATCAAGTCGTAAAACAAAAAAATGAACTTGAGCTCTTTTTGCAACATACCGACGATGTTCACATCTGTGGTGTTTGGTATAAACATGATAAATCCTAAATTAGTTATTTTTCATTTAAGACTCTCAAATGTTTATTAAAATATAGTAAAACAGCTTTTGCAAGTATAAAACTAAATAATTAGTCACCTCTGAACGTATGTACGTCCAGTTTTCATGGATAAAATAATGAAAATATGGGCAGAAAGTATCAAAGTCGCAATAAGGATGGTAGTCTATTAATTACATTTTTTCAATGGAGTTATCATGTTTATACAAAATACAACAGATTATTACTAGACAAATCAAGTAAAATCACAAACCTTTAAAATGTTGGATGAGTTCCTCCTGATTCCAGCTTTTTAAGAGCGCCGAGAGTTCATCAACTTCTTTGGTTGAGTTGGATTGAAGATCCGAGAGAAGTTTTTGCAGTGCGTCATCCGATAACACCTCCACGCTGATGACACTCGATTCTTCCGTATTGCTGTGGACTGGGATCATCTCCTCGCTGTCAGCACACACGTTGATGACGCTCGCTTCTCCCGTATCGATGTGGACTGGGATCATCTCTTCGCTGCCAATACACTGCGATTCGCCGATGCTTTCATCTTCGTTGACCTTTTCTGATGGAATAATGTCGTCGGTGACGGTTTCGTCGTCGGTACTTAGGTAGTCCATTTCCAATTTATCTTGATTTATTCAAAGTCTATAATTTAATTTTTTCTAAAAATTCTCAAGACGAGATTAAAGTTCCTACTGATTTGACTAGGGGTTTCACATTGACTAACTTGCTAATCAAACAGACCAGCTGTGTGTGAACACTCCCTTGTTTGCGAAAAAGCTGTAGTATGAGATCGTATAAGAAATGCATATGTATTTGGTGTGGTGTATTGGGTGTGGTGTATTGGGTGTGGTGTATTGGGTGTGGTGTGTCGTGTAATCTGTTTCTGTGGTTTATGTAAGAAAAATATTTTTATTTTTGAGTGTTAGCGTTGAAAATGAATTGAATATGAACATGATATATGAAGTGTTGCAGTGTAGATAGAGTGTACGCATAAATAATTTAAATGATGTAAAGCTAAGTGTACACGATTGGTAGATCTTACAATATTGTCAGATCTGTCAGTGAAAAACATGCTTACAATGTCTTACAACCGTGTAGTCTTACAATTAATTGTCAGAAAATTTGTCTGACAATTAATTGTTAGATCATTGTCTGACAATTAATTGTAAGAAATCTAACAATCATGTGTACGCTAGCTGACAATCGTGTAATCTTCCAATTAAATGTCAGAAAATGTATCTGACAATTAATTGTAAGACGGTAAATTGTAAGGTATTTGATAATCGTGTACACACACAATTTATTGTCAGGCCTGCCAATTTTTATTGTTGTCTGACGTTTCTGACAATGAAGAAATTATAAGATGTTCGTTTTTTAGCATCATACAATTTTTTCATTGTCAGAAAATTTGCAGCCAAGGTTTAATTGTCAGTTTCCATAACCAACAAAAACTGACAATTAATTGTGTGTGTACACGGTTGGTAGAAAATCTACCAATCTCTTACAATTAATTGGTAGGTATTAAGCCGGCTATCTGAAAATGAATTGTCAGCCAACTTCTGACAATTAATTGTAAGAGATTGGTAGATTTTGTACCAACCGTGTACACACACAACTTATTTGTCAGCTCATTGGTAGATAATTGTCAGACATTGTAAGATCTTACAATATTGTAAGATCTACCAATCGTGTACACTTAGCTTAAATGTGTAACCAAACCCTATGTAACTAACGTGTAAACAGCCATTTAATGATCGTAAGAACAAAAATATTCTTTGACTCTTAAAATTGTTTTACCTTTTGCAGTTTTAATTAAATTAATTGGTGGACCAACAATATCATTCAATGGTATCAAAGAAAATTCACCTAACTTTTTTTCATCAATTTCATAAGATAGAATATGGGGATTGTACTGAACTTTATTAAGTTTTTGGCAAAAAAACAATACATTTGCTTTTTTAAAAAAAACTATATCTAATATTAAAAAAAATAACATATCATTCTTGAAACATGCTATGTAGAAGTTCGGCTTATATGTGTAACCTTCGAGTTTCGCTTTTGAATAAAATTCTATGTCGGATGTAGGTACTCTTAACATTCCAGATACAATGCTACTAAAATTACTATCTATCTTGTGTTTATCATTTATTTCAAAGCAATTTAATTCATTTTCGCTGTTATGAAATTTATATGCAGTCTTAAGTTGGTATTTTTTTGCTAATGTCAAACAAACATTTTTCCGCGACGTAATAGCATGTGAATACAATTTGAAATTTTTATGCTTTGCTTCAAACTTAAAACACCACATGTTTCTAATAGGCCCCGATTTTTTGATAATATAAGGGTAATGCGTTAGATTATGATGCTTTGGTTTAAGTGTATCTTTAAAGAGACGAACATAGTCTACATGGTGCATACGAATTTTCTCTTCTAACATCGAAATGATATTATCATTAATTTCAAAAAGAAGCAAGTAGTCTATTATTTCAATAAAATTAAGAATAAATTTCCAAGCCTCGTCATCATCGGGTACAAGGTCCTCAATCATTATAGGAAAGAATGAAATAAAAGTCATCATTTCTCGGGCTGTCATTTTAAGATGTTTACTTTGTATATGATTTAACTTTATTTCCCCTGACATATGATCAATTTCGATTGGTCCGTACTCAAAACATTGCTTTCTTAAGTTTAGAGTTTGCAAGGAAAAATAACTTGCTGTAAATATAAAATATTCTATGACATGACAAATATCATAGTGACATATTCCTTCAAATACGTCGTGCATGAGGTCAACACAATAATTTTCGGCAACATGGAAAGATGGAATTTGATTAAGGTGAGATTCTATTTGTATTCCTGTTTCGGAAGAGTTAGAGACAAGAATATCGTTTCTGTAATTTAAACGGTCCCTAAGTAAATCAACTTTTTGAAATGATAATGATTGAGCTTCTGATTTTTTAACTTTGCAAAACCTACAGTAAGAGTTGCTAGAAAAAGATTTGTTAAAACCTAAAAAAGAATTCAAACCTAAATTATCGCCTAAAATAATACCTAAAATAAAATGAACTTGCACTGAAACATTGGTTTTTAATCTGATTTTGATTCCGTCAACTTCGATGCTTTGCAGCTCTCGTACTAAGGTTTGAAAACATGCATTGTTTCCAAAAAATTTAATGTCTGAAGATTTTAAAATACCCGCTAAAAACACATTATCTAATTTGGACTCTTTCCAAGGGAGACAAGGAAATGAGTAGTAAACAGCACACATTGAGTGAACACCAGCATGTGAACTCAAAGGATTGTTGATTTCAAAATCATCGGTGTATAAAAAATATGGGACAAGAATTTTTTCAGGATACATTTTAACTTTTGCCCTCCAAAGTTCACCTTGAATAAAATTTGACTTATTTTCGTTAGAAATGTTTAATTTTTCCATATAGCGAAGTGTTTTATCTAAGGTATCACCTTTCTCGAAAAATTGCTTAAATTGAAATTTTAAAGGCATTAAAATAGCTTTAACTTCTTTAGCGTCATATGTAAGACTTCCATTTTTAAAAACTCTTTGAACTTCGTTGTTTAAAGAAAAAGATTGCAGGTCTTCTATTAGGTTTTGTTTTTTTAACCATTCAAATAACATATAGTCTGTATTGCAATACGTGAAAGGATTGCGACAATTCGATATTAAACTCGACATCTCGTTTTGAACTTCAATAGTACATTGTTTTGAAATTTTGTCGGAAAACGATGTAAACAAATCAAGTATTGGACTCAAAATATACTTTTTTACAAGTTCTTGAATTTCAGATATGTTTTTTCTTGAAAAGCTGTTATTGTCATGCAATCTCAAAACAAACCGAATCGCAGAATCGTAGACATCCTTGAGACCATCTTCTATATTTGTCTTTTCCCTAACATTAGGTGCCAACATTTCTATGTCATCGCTAAACAAGGATGTCTTACGATCATTTTTATTAAAAAATCTTTCTTCATCATTTAGAA
Organism: Chrysotoxum bicinctum; assembly: GCA_911387755.1. Lineage (NCBI taxonomy): Eukaryota > Metazoa > Arthropoda > Insecta > Diptera > Syrphidae > Chrysotoxum > Chrysotoxum bicinctum. The sequence goes on from OU426987.1 coordinate 164,320,738, forward strand.
GTATCCCAGAATTAGAATTATTTTCACCAGAAACATTATGTTCAGCACATTCAACCCCGGAGCTCTGAATATGTTTACGGCTTAAATGCTTTTTATAGCTGCTTAAATTCTGAAATGACTGCGTACAAAAATTTTCCCTACATCGAAAAGTGCTAAAAGAGCTTAAATAATGTACTTGTTTTAAGTGTTGTATGAGTGTGTTTATAGCATTAAATTTAGCCTTGCAAATAAAACAAATCATTTTTGTAATAAATTAAAATGACTTCTTGCTTAACTTGACTTTAATTTTGTAGTTTTTTGTATCGAACCTAAAACTGATCAAACAATATTGCTTTGAACTTCTGATCTATCGAAAATCCTAAGAAAGAATTATAGAGAAAAAAGGAATAATTTAAAGAATGAAAGACTGTTGACTTAAAAAAATCTACGAATCATTTAGACTGTCAATTTTCGGAATTTAAAAATAATGCAGCATTCAAGTAACACATTAGAGTATTGTTTAATTTGTTTAATGGGTGCTATCGCGAATAAAATTTCTCACGGATTTTTTCCCATCGTCGATTACTGGAAACGTGAATTATGGTTGCAGTTTCTCTTATAATGTAATGACATCAAAAATGAATATTTCGTGGCAGCGGGACTGTCATTTTGATGAACCAAATTTGAGACTACAAGAAGCAGTTAAAAATTGTGAACATTTCCAATTTTAGAAGATGGGAGAAATTCCGTGGGAAATTTTATTCACGATAGCCCCGAATATGTACATACATATATTAATAAAATAACTCACCTTGTCTATTCTTTCGATATTTAGTTTTCTATAATTTTTCAAAATTATATCTTTGAGTTTTATTGTTTATCTAACAGCTGGACTTGTACTTGTAGTTCGCGTACAATATGAAAATAAAAAGAAGAAAAGAACAAAAAGTTAACAAAAAATTAAAAACAATAAGGACCGACTTTTCTTACGTCAGATAAAAATGTCTGATAGAACAAGCAAACATGGGTTAGTAAAAACGTGTTCAAACGTGTTAAAATTGAAAAATAGAAAATGCACAAATGTTTGTTTATTTTTATTTGTCAGATAGTTAACTGGAGATGAAAAAATCGGATCTAAATCTGCATCAATAAATAGTTTATTTCGGCAAATAATGGTTTATTGTGACAATAAATGGTTTATTGTGGCAATAAATGGTTTATTGTGACAATAAATGGTTTATTGTGACAATAAATGGTTTATTGTGACAATAAATGGTTTATTGTGACAATAAATGGTTTATTGTGACAATTAATGGTTTATTGTGACAATAAATGGTTTATTGTGGCAACAAAAAGTTTATTGCGCCAAGCAACAGTTTATTGCGCCAATAAACAGTTTATTGCGACAAGAAACAGTTTATTGCGCCAATAAACAGTTTATTGCGACAATAAACTGTTTGTTGGGACAATAAATAGTTTATTGAAAGTTAACTGTTTTTTGATATGGCAATCTGTTTATTGTGCGAATTAATTGTTTGTTTATTAAAAGTTAAGTGCTTTTTGGTCAACCATTTTAAAATGGGAAATTATTATTAAAATATTCCCAATAAACCATTTTCTGACCAAAAGAAATTCAAATGCGGCAATAATTAGTGAAATCAATTTTATTGTTCAACGCTTTTTTTCAGTGCGAGGAAAAATGCAATACTTACTTATATGGAATTGAAATTAACCACTCGCACAAGATTTTTTTGTAACTTTTTGAATGTATTATATTTTATATTTTAATATTTCTACTACAAACTTATTAATTGTTTTATTTTTAACACAACACTTGGTATACTCTGTTATAAATTAATAGATATGACGTTTACTCACGAAACACACGATCACGACAAGAACAAGGAATAGACTGAATCGTCCCACAATTCTTATTGTGCGTTTGGGTTAGCTAAGACAATAAATGGTTGTTTGCGACAATAAAAAGTTTATTGCGCCAATAAACAGTTTATTGCGACAAGAAACAGTTAATTGCGCCAATAAACAGTTTATTGCGACAATAAACTGTTTGTTGGGACAATAAATAGTTTATTGAAAGTTAACTGTTTTTTGATATGGCAATCTGGATTATCAATTAATAGTTTATTGCGACAAGAAACAGTTTATTGCGCCAATAAACAGTTTATTGCGACAATAAACTGTTTGTTGGGACAATAAATAGTTTATTGAAAGTTAACTGTTTTTTGATATGGCAGTCTGGATTATCAATTAATAGTTTATTGCGACAATAAACTGTTTGTTGGGACAATAAATAGTTTATTGAAAGTTAACTGTTTTTTGATATGGCAGTCTGGATTATCAATTAATAGTTTATTGCGACAATAAACTGTTTGTTGGGACAATAAATAGTTTATTGAAAGTTAACTGTTTTTTGATATGGCAGTCTGGATTATCAATTAATAGTTTATTGCGACAATAAACTGTTTGTTGGGACAATAAATAGTTTATTGAAAGTTAACTGTTTTTTGATATGGTAGTCTGGATTATCAATTAATAGTTTATTGCGACAATAAACTGTTTGTTGGGACAATAAATAGTTTATTGAAAGTTAACTGTTTTTTTGAAATAGAAATATCAATAAATAGTTTATTGTGACAATAAAAGGTTTATTGTGACAATAAATGGTTAGTTGAAAGTTAACTGTATTTTTAAATGGCAGTTTGGATTATCAATAACTAGTTTATTGCGACAATAAAAGGTTTATTGTGACAATAAATGGTTAGTTGAAAGTTAACTGTTTTTTGAAATGGCAGTTTGGATTATCAATTAAAAGTTTATTGTGACAATAAAAGGTTTTTGAAAATGGAAATATCAAGAAATAGTTTATTGCGACAGTAAAAGGTTTATTGAAATGCTAATTCGGATTTTTTGTGAACTTAAAAATAAATATAGAAAATAACTTCTAATTTTAAACATTTTATTTCAAGATCAGATCTTTCAAATAAAAGTTAAATAGAATAAGAAACCAAATACAATTAGGTAGATTAGATTTTGGAAATTGTTAATATTGGTCAATTATTTTATGCAAAAAGAAATCGATTCAAATTTTGAACTCGTTTACTATGGAAATAAACTGTTAATTATATATAAAATTACAACTGGGGCTTAGAAAATAATATTAAATTGTAATAACTTATTTATCGTCACAATAAACGATTTTTAATGCTTAATTCAATTAAAAAGTTTATTGGGACAATGTATGAGTTTATTGCGGTACTAAATAGCTTATTATTTTCCGATTTCGAATTCAATAAACTCAAATTAATTGTCACAATAAAAAGTTTATTGATTACGGAAATCTGAAATCAATAAAAGTTTATTGTGACAATAAAAACTTCATTGCGACAATGAAAAGTAAGTCAATAAACGGTTTTAAGAATTTTTATGACGATTTTTATTTTCAGTGTATACTATTGTCAGTGTTGTCTATTGTCTAGTAATATATTTATGTCAATGTATAATACCTATGATTCTAATATTGCACTAAATAAATTAAAATTAACTAATTAAAGACATAAATAATAAAAAAAATATCACAGCTAAAATACTTAAGAACTAATAATATTGCACTAAATTATTAAAATTATTAATACAAAAATAAATAAAATAAATATAAAAATAAAACAACTAAAATAATTAATAAGTAATACTATGGTACTAAATCCCTATATCAGTATTTAATGCCCTTTTATTACCCCTACCCCCCCCCCCTCCCACTTGACTAAAAATACGTTTCTCCTATAGTGAACGTCAACATTAACATTGCAGATTTATCTAATTCAGCACAATTTTTGTTCTGATAATGTTGGTATCAGCGCAACTCAGCATGCATCTGTCATCTGTCACTTTGCAAACGTTTACGCATTCCATTGTTTAATTGGTTCGGCATTCAATTTCATAAAAGAAACAACAAAACCAAAAAAAATTAATCGACGTGGACAATTTATTTCGTTTGAGTTCAATTCAAACTTCTTCAAGTTTAAATTTAACATGTATGTTTAATCTATTTATCTTATAAGGATTTCAACTCCGCTTATATCTAAAACAAACTCGTTCATGGTTATTTTGTGTTAAACATTTTAACTGAGTAAAATAATTAAACTAGCATTTCAAAAATCAAAATCGAACTAGTTAGAACACAACATACAAAATTACGTGCAGATTCTGATGCAATAATCAAACATGAATGAATTTGATTTAACCATACTTTACTTTAAAATACTAGTAATTTCGAATGTAAATAGATAAGTGTTAAGTTGTAACCGAATTCTATTTGAACTTATTTAAACATATAATTAAACATGCTTCTATATGAATAACTCATAGTTCAATTTTCTCAGTATAGGTTTTATGAAAACATGGTATTTTAAGGACTTTTGTCATATTTAGGGCATTTTTTTGGGCAAGAAGGGCGCGACAATTTTTTGACGGAACTTATTCAAAGACGTCTTACGACAATTGTTTAAACCAATTGAAAAGTAAAAAATTAGTTTTAATAGATAGTTTTGGTATGGTAGTGCTAGGTTTTATGAAAAAAATGCTTTTTTATGGACTTTTGCATTTTCATGGCATTTTTTTTGAGAAAAAAATGATGCGAAAATTTTTTTTCTTTTACGATATATTTACGACAAAATTACGACAATTATTTACGCTGTCCTTTTTCTTTTGCGAGTTCATTTTACCCTATTTTGGGGGGTGGTAGTGCTAACTTGACTGTCAAGTTAGCATTACCAGGGGTCATTTTTAAACAAAATTAACGTTCGTAGCCGCAGGCGTACCGCGACAAAATTTTTGGTCCTACAGCATATTTACGACAAATTTACGACAATTATTAACACCGTCCATTTTCATTTTCGCGTTCATTTTACCCTATTTTGAAGGGTGGTAGTGCTAACTCGACTGTCAAGTTAGCATTACCAGGGGTTATTTTTAAAAAAATTAGCTTTAGAAAATTTTTGATCTTACAACATATTTACGACAAATTAACGACAATTATTGACACTTACCTTTTTCTTTTTCGAGTTCATTTTACCCTATTTTGAGAGGTGGTAGTGCTAACTTGACTGTCAAGTTAGGTAATTATTTTTGTTTCACGACAAATTCACGACAATGAATCCAATTATTACATTTTTTTAAATTTTGAAGTGGTAGTGCTTACTTGACGGACATCATACATTTAGATATCAGTACTTTTCACGGCTAACTTGTTACACAAAGGTTTTTGTATAAAAGAACTTGGCTCTTTTTTTAACATTTTTTTTTTTTTTTTTATAATTCACTCGCGCTCAAGGGTATGTTACGAGACCCTTATAATGTTTTAAACACAGCACGGGCGAGGGAGAAATTAGGAGGGGAGAGAAAGGAGGTGTCGATGAACATTGGTTTTGAATGTTTGCAAATTGAAATGGCAAGGGAAAACTGTGCCGGGCAAGTTATTCCATAATCGTGTTTGGCGACTAAAAAACGAATCTCTATATTTGACGGTACGACCAAAGTTAGGCTCAAGGGTGAACTGATGAGCATTCCTAGCGAAGCGGGTATCACGGGTGAATTGATAAAGGGGAGGAATGCAACTGGCTACTTCGAGTGAGCATTGCTTGTGAAAGAAGCGATAAAACAGGGAAATACATGAAACATTCCGACGGTGTTCAAGAGATGGGAATGAATCCATGATAGCTCTGTTTCCAATCAGTTTTAACGCTCTGTTTTGAATTCTATTCAATAAATGGAGAGAAGATTGAGCAGCGCCTGCCCAAAGGTGTGAGTTATACTCGAGTTTTGGACGTATATACGCCTTATAAATGGTAGCCAGATCAGAAGGGGTAAAAAATTTCTTACATCGATATAGAAATCCTAAGCATTTAGCAGCATTCTTGGCGGTCTGGAGTATGTGATCATTCCAACGAAGATCGTCGTTAACACACATACCGAGTACTGTACTGGAAAGGTTGCAAAGTAATTTTTCCCCGCGACAATTTTTTTGAATAAATCAAAGTACATAATAATACAAATTCATAAATTCAATAAAAATAAAATCTTTCTATTAAAAAGTGAACAAAATTGTGTATCTCAAAAAAACTCTGAGTGCTGATGTCGGCCTCTTTCAAGCGAAACATATTAGAAACCTCTCCTGAACTAATAAACACATTTAAAAAAAGCAACATCGAAACTATGTCGGTAGCCAAAATGACTGTTCCTGCACTTGAGGCTATGTTCATTTCCCTACTCGACAAAAAATTATCTGACCTTCCAAGAAAGAAAGATTTTGATTGCATGTTCCTGCAAATACAGAGTCTAAAAACACAAAACGACTTTCTCTCCAAAGAAGTGATGGCTGCCCGAGAAAAAAACATCATCTTAGAAAAGAAGATCGATTTCATGGAAAAACAATATAAATCCAATCACATCATTTTCACTGTTCCCAATAATTTGGACGAGAACACATCCGAAACAATAAATCGCTGTTCCAATCAAATTCTAGATCGTCAAGATATAAAATTCGAAGACGTCACCGAGCTTCCTTCAAGAGGAAATCAAAGGCGGCTACTTGTGAGAACTAACAACAACAAGCTAACCTCACAAATCTTCAAAAATTCTGGAAAATTGAAAGGAAGCGGTATCTATGTGAATCCTGACTTTACGCGGAATGAGCAGCAAAAACGACAAATCTTGCTGCAAATAAGACATGCAATCAAGAAAAAACACCCTTCGGTGAATCCTCTTGTCCGTGGTCTCAAACTTCAAGTAAACAATAAAACTATAAACACAACTCAGGATGGAAAACTTTATTGTGATAATCGAGATGGGATGGAGATATTACATGAGATGTTTGGTGAACTTCAACTTGACGGGTTTAAAAATAAAAATGAGTCAAATCGCTTGGATACCCGAGTTAACACACGAGAAGAAACACAATCAACAAACTTCTTGTCAACAGCAGCTGCCAGACCGGGGATGTCATCAACGCTGCCACCTGGCACCCACCATGAAAAATCACAATGAAAAAGTGTTGCCGTCTGTCAAAAAGCAAGTAATACCAAAAAAAGTAGTAATGTAAAAAATAGTAGTGATAAAAATGAATTTAGAAATATAAAATTATTAGCTTATAATATTGCAGGTCTGAGTAACAAATTATTATTTATAGATTTTTTTAATTTTGTAAAAAAGCATGACATTTTCTTTCTCTTTGAAACGTTTGTTACAACTGAAAAATTTGAACAGTACTCTAAATATTTCTCTGGTTTTGAGTTGCGATGGGTATCAGCAGTACACTCAACTAAGTTTGGTAGAGCCAGCGGCGGACTTTTGTACGGCTTTAGAAGCGAAAGAATCAACGCTGTTTTTATAGATTTCAACAATACACCTTGTATAAAAATCTCAGACACAAATTTAGTTTATTATGTATTACCAACCTACTTAAATTGTAATAATTGGGAAAATGATTTTGATGCATTGCAAGATATTTTAAATATTTCTCTTGTCGAAAATGTATTGCTTATAGGAGATGTTAACGCTCGAATAGGTACAAGCCAAATTACATTTTCAAATTTATATCCTAATGCAATATCTTCTGAAATCCTTGACACACGATCTTCCAAAGATGCAAAAACCAATAAAAATGGTCGACTGTTCTTAGATTTATGTCAAAATCATGATCTTTTCATACTTAATGGTTCAAGCAAACACGACAGCAAAGGAGAGTTTACTTTTATAGGTGGAGCGGGAAAATCGGTGATCGACTTTTGTGCTGCATCTGCAGATTGGAGGAATAATATTCTGACTTTTAAAGTTGACAATCAGACTTTTTCCGATCATATGCCTCTTGTTTTAGAGTTTTTGTTAGGTAACAAAACTGATTTGAATTATTTTGAAATCAATCTTCCACCTAAAATTACTTGGAAAGATAGTCAAAAAGAGAACTACCAAACAAAAATCTCGATAGAACTTCAAAATTTAAACAATGACATCTTTTTAGTTTCTGATACAAGTACAGAACTAGAATATCTTGATAAATGTATAAAAGCTGCTACCATTTCAAGAAAAAATTTGAAATCAGTTAACTTCAAACAGAAATGGTTTGATAAAGATTGTTTGAATGCGAGAAAAAGATCCTTCACTCTTCTGAGGAAGGTCAGAAGTCAACAAAATTCAATTGAAGACATTACCAAACAATACCTGTCAGCAAACAAAACTTACAAAGATTTGTGTAGAGTCAAACGGCGAGAATATTTTGGAACAGTAGCACTTGAACTTTCAAATATTAAAGACAGCAAAAGTTTCTGGAACAATATTAAAATATTGAAAGGATCTAAACTTATTTGCGGATCAAATTTAAAGGCAACTAGTCTTGCTCAATATTTCAAAAGCTTACTTAACCCGGACCCAATATCAAATGTTTTCTCTTATGCAGAACCACTAATAATGGACCTCACACTTGATTGTCAAATAACGATAACAGATATAAAAACCGCACTCCATAATACTGCAAATAACAAAGCACCAGGCCCAGATAGAATTAGCAATGAGTTTTATAAAAATGCACCTTTGGACTTATTAAATAAAATTTGTCACCTTTTCAATAAAATTTTTGATAGTGGAGAAGTTCCTCAGGCTTTTCAAGACTCTTTGGTCTATCCGATTCACAAAAAGGGCGATGTAAATCTTGCAAGTAACTATAGAGGGATATCTTTTATGAATTCCATTGCGAAACTATTTGCATCAATCCTCCTAAGCCGCATTAACGTGTGGCTATCGAATAACGAAGTGCTGAGTGAATTTCAATCAGGTTTTCGCAAAGGATACTCCACCGTTGATAACATTTTTACTTTAACCTCAATTTCACAGTATTTCCTTAGGGAAAAAAGAAGTTTGTACATATTTTTCGTGGACTTTAAGGCTGCTTTCGACTCGATAGATCGTCAAGCTTTGTTTTATAAACTATCACAGAAGGGAATGTCGACGAAATTACTTATGGTCCTGAGAAATATGTACAAAAAAACTCGCTCTTCAGTTTGGGATGGAAAAAACATGTCAGAATGGTTTGAGACAACATCTGGAGTCAAACAAGGTTGTATTTTAAGTGCGGTTCTTTTCTCAATTTTTCTTGATGATATTACAATATATTTACCAGCTGGAATAAGGTTTGCAGGTTTAAATGTAAAGGTTCTTATGTATGCCGATGACATAGTGCTTCTGGCAGAATCACCCCAAAGCTTACAGCTTATGATAAATAAGCTGGTAGATTTTTGTAAAGTCTGGAACCTTACAGTCAATCTTGAAAAATCGAAAGTGATGATAGTAAGAAACAAACAATTAAAACTTAAAACAAACGAAAAATGGTATTATGATGGTGAGGTCATTGAAATAGTGACAGAATACAAATACCTAGGAATAATTTTAAAACCCAACATGAAGATCTCCCCACATCTCGAAAAAAAGCTAAGTGCAGCTAAAATCATGCTTAATGCGTCATGGAAAGAAGTTATGAACAACAAGGATGTTCCCACCTCAGCTAAGTACAAAGTCTTTGATGCCGTGATGCGCTCCGTTATGTGCTACAGTTGTCAAACATGGGGATTTCGGTCTTATGAACAAGTAGAAAAACTACTTCGCTACTTTCTCAAAAGACTATTCAATTTACCTTCTAATACGCCCAACTATGTTTTGCAACTGGAAACAGGTCTTCCATCTCTTTTTATTCATACCCTCAAGCTCCATTTCGACTACATCTTGAAAGTACTTGCATATTCTCCAAACAGAATCCAATTGACAATCGCCAGATATATCATTAATAACAAAGTAGAGTGGATAGATGAATGGAATCACTGGGCAACGAAGTGCGGAGTTGAGCTAAATGTACAATATACGAATTTAATTTCGCTAAAAGAACAACTGTATGGGTTATTACAGGCTGTCGATATTTTCCAGCATAATACAAACTTACAAAAAAAGTCATTGTCAATCAATAGAATTATTTACCCAGATTTAAGACTTAATCTCATAAATAACTATTTTTGTGATAAATATAGTACAAGAGCGATTTCGCTAATCTGTAAAGCCAGAAGTGAACTACTAAATTTGAATGGTTCACCCTACAAAAGTTCACCTACAACCTGCTGCACCCTTTGTAATCTGAAATCAAAAGAAGATAGCTTTCATTTCATATCAATCTGTCCCATTTATAAAGAAATAAGACTCCAATACTTTGCAAAAGCTACTCTAACCATGGAGCAAACTTTAACAATTTTGAACGGTGAAAATTGGAATAATCTCTTTCTTTACCTTGAAAGAGCAATAGCGTACCGGGAATTGATCATCTCCGAATACCGTTAATAATTATATAGCTTTAAAATATATCATGCTTTTATTTATTGATTAATATTCTTGTACATAAATATTTCTTTTTTATCGTTGTTAAAAGTTTCTATACTGAAAGTGTAACTTTTATATTACTTTTGAGTTTATTTTTGTTTTAGCTAAACTAAAAGCCTTTTCACTTTGTTAATCTTTCTACCATCTCAAAGTTTTAACCATTAAGAAAATTTATTTTTGTTTTAGCTAAACTGAAAGCCTTATATTAAAATTCTAGAATTTTATTTTTATTTTAGAAAATATCAATAAATAATACTTTTTGATTTTTTGATTTATTCTTTTATCATATGTTTAAATATTAATATCTTAGAATTACTCTTTATTTAGAAACAAATGTCAATCTGGCAGACGGCAATGCCACCGCCAATATACTTTTATTACCTACTTTGGATATATTTACATATATGTATATAACAACCAAATGTATTTAAAATTTTTGTAACTAACAATTTCGTTTGTAATAAATCTATCTATCTATCTATCATACCGAGTACTGAGAGCTTTTCGGTTTCTTCGATGCAAGTGTCATTTAAGGACAATGGCATAGGGGGTATATTTTGCTTCAACGACAATAGACAGCATTGAGTTTTCGAAGCATTAAACTCCACACGGTTTTTTTGTACCCCATTTAACAATGCTGTAAAGATCGGAGTTTAATGAACTTATCATACGATACCGTTGCAAATTCAATTCCGAAGGAGATGGACGTGAATTTGGGAACGAGTATGAAAAGCTTTAAGTGGAGTCGTCGGCAAAACAATGAAGTGGATTAGAAGTTTCAGACAAGAGATCATTTATAAAAATGAGGAAGAGAGTCGGAGACAAAACGGAGCCTTGGGGAACACCAGCATTTATTTTGTGAAGATCAGACTTAAAATCATCCAATACAACATGTATTGAACGATCTAGAAGGTAATTTCTAATCCAAAGAATAAGGGTTTCGTTGATGCCAAACGCACACATTTTCGATAAGAGAGCCTGGTGCCAAACTCTATCAAATGCCTTAGAAATATCAAGCGCAATAATCTTACTTTCTCCAAAACAATGTAAAGATCTGTTCCACTCTTCGGTGAGATATGCCATCAGATCACCAGTGGACCGATTGCTGCGAAAGCCGTATTGCCGGTCATTAAGAAGCTTTCGATCTTCGAGATATTTCTTGAGCTGATGATTTATCAGCGATTCCATGACCTTGGAAAGAAGGGACGTAAGTGCGATTGGTCGATAGGACGAGGGGGAGGAAGGGTCACCTTTTTTAGGAACAGGCTGGACAAATGCTGTTTTCCATCTTATAGGGAAGATTCCAGAACAGTAGGAGCGATGGAAAAGCTTACGCAATGGTTTTGCCAGCGATGAAGAACACCTCTTCAGAAGAATGGGGGGTATACCATCAGGACCAGCGGATTTGTTTGTATCTAGATCTCGAAGGGCTCTTGCAACTGTACGAGTGCGGAAATATACCTGTCCCATTGAATGATTTACGTTCTCAAGTACAGGAGGGGCAATGTTGCTTACAGGCAACGTGGAACTTGCAGCAAAATGAGCTGCAAGTACATTTGCCTTCTCTAAAGAGCTAGTTATGGGTTTATCTTTGTAGATGAGCGTTGGAACCGAAGATGAAGTTGAATTTTTTATGTTCTTGACAAATGACCAGAAATTTCTACTGCCTTTGGGATATTGCAGGATTTTTTGCCTTAATTTCTGTTCATGTAAGAATTTGGTTCTCTTTATAACAGCGTTGCATTGGTTTCTGATTTGTTTAAACTTTTTCCGATTTTCCTCAGTTGGGTTGGCTTTATAAGAGCGGAACATTTATGTTTTTGGTCTGATTACACTTTTCACAATCCAATAATTCAGCTTGGCACACTTTTATAATCGAAAATACTGTCCTCCGCTCATCGTGAACACTCCCTTATATACTCAAATTAGTTTTTCTCGAAGGTTCTTGTCTTGGGATGTTCTAGTTGCTTGGAATAAGGGGAAATACATATGGAGGTTCTTGTCTTAGAATGTTCTAGTTGTTTAGAATAAGGGGAAATACATATGGCATTAGAAAAGAGCTTTTTTTGTTCCTTCCATAAAGTAGATATGCAATTCTCAACAGATGGCTCTGTTCGCAACAATAGATTAACACCTTTGTTTTGTACAAATACATTTATGAATTCTCAAATGATTTACATATTTTTCTTTTATTTTTAATCAAATGGGACATGACTATTGTGTATAAACTAATTTGGTTTATGATAAAGTAGGTGGAAGGGTGTCATGCATGATTTGGAATCTGTATGTTTGCCCGAACTAGGTATCTTCAAAAACAGCTGGCGGTAAGTCAATCATAATTCGACTCGATGGTGAATTGAATTCACCTGCTTGTCCGGATAATGCTGCTGATTTAAGGAACTGCAGGCACCAATCGAATGACATCTTTTGCAGAGGCCAAGCACCATATGTATTTTTATGTACAATTCACCTATACCTTTGCAGTTTCATCATCTTTATTTCTTCTACGCGGGCTATTGTTGTTCTTCGTCAGGAATCGGTTCTTCTTCTGCAATAAAAAAAATAATACAAATTAATTTCACAAATCAAATTCCGACAGTGACAATTTAAAAAAAAGTCAGTTTGTTTCGAATGTTTTCGAACAAGTTTTCGGAGAGAGCACTCGTAACTTATGAGTGATCAGGAGCACTAATAACTTTTACGAGCGCTCATAAATATTCAATATTATTGCTTGGTGAATGGATTTGTGAGCCTCTTAAGTTATTAGCGTTCAGTGAATACAGCCCTAATTATTGTAGATCCTTATTGTTCGGTTCGCGTCGATTAAAGTGCAACACTAATAGTTTAATGAAACAGGCTTCTGGTCAATGATATTTTTGTTTTAAAATGTATACTTAACTTGTTAACTTAAAATTGGTGTAAGAAAAAATGTTCCAATAAATGTACATTTAATAATATGGTTATAAAGCATTCAATTTTTCTTTATTCAATAGTAGAATTCAGAAGGCACGGGTAAATTGATATAAAGTAGAATGTGCTCTTAAAGCGATGTGATTATAAGCGGATCTTAGTGCATCTAGTAGTTGAGTATACATAGCTCGTCAGATTTGTACTAATAATATTATAATTCATAAGGAAAAAACTTTGTTTTTGACACCGGTAAACCAAGATATATACAGGTTGAAACCCAATTCCAACTGATTTCTGACCGAAAACATTTATTTGAGACTTTAATGATTTACTTTTGTTGCTTGATGTCAAAATATACGTAATAAATTCCGATATAATTTGCAATAATAAAAAACTAAAAAATACGAAGAATAAATTGATTCTTATAAGGCATAACACACCAAATAGCCGAAACAAAGCAAATGTTTTCCTGTCTTATGAATCAAAAACGACTGATCTGGTAACAATTTGCCCACAGTAATTTGTATTCAGCCTTATGCTGAGGTTGTATGGTGTATTAATGCGCACATTTTACATATAATAATATATTCTGATGGTGCCATGCCTTAAAGGTGAAATGGTTGAACAGAACAATCAAAATGTTTGATATTGGTTTCATAATAATATAATGTCAACAGAAAATATGAAATATTTTGAAATTTATTTATAATGACACTATTATTACTAAGACTACACGCCGCCGCGCCGCCGCTGCAGATATTAAGTCTGTGCAACATGCCTTCACCACACACGGTGCAGACAATCTGCACAGACATTAGTTTGTATTGTTTCGTCGTGGTCGTCGGCTCGGAAAAATGGCGGGTATTGCCTGTGTTGCTTCTATCATTGCATTCACAGTGAAAAACAAAAAAAAAGGCACGACTGAATCGCACGTACTTGCTCTTATCTAAGAGTAGGTACTTTGAAATAAAAAAAAATAAATAAATATAAAAATGGTTTTAATGAGATAAGAACGTTCAAATACATAAAACTGCCGTTTGATTTCTAGAAAAGTATGAATTTTGCATAAATTCGCTTAAAAATAATTTATTATTAAATAAATTTTTATATAATGAATTTCTTTAAAAAAAATTTAGAAAAAAGTTCGGGATGCCAATTTTAAGTTTTTCTTAATATAGATCTTAGGAAATAATTAAAAAAAAAAAAATTATCACGTTTTGAAGATATTGATTTTCAAAAAAAAATTGAATTTAAAAAAAAAAAAACCAAAAAATATTTTTTTCGAATATTATTATATACAATATTATTTTAAATTTAAGAACGCTCCTGTTAAAAATGTTGGTTAAAATCGTTAGAGCTGTGAATGAGAAAGTCGAAAATAAATAAACAGTTCTATAACAGGTACCGTTAATAACATTTTTGCAAAATTTTGTTTCACCAAAATGCAGAACATAATAGAACACGTAACTTTTTGTACCAAAATCATTAGAGCCGTTTTCGAGATGAATAAGATTTAGCATTACGGGTGTTTGGGGGTACCGTTAGTTTTGGAACTAAAAAAATATTCAATTTCTCCTCTAGGGAATCACCGAAGACTCTTAAGTACCAAGTTTGAAGAAAATACCTTCAGTAGTTTAGGCTGTAGATCGAGGTCCAAACATACAGACAGACAAACGGAATTGCCGGACCTACTTTATTCGTGTTCTCTATCATCGTAATGTCTACTTTGATCAAAATCTCGAGTTCGATTTTTTCCAAATGCAGAACTTGCCCTATAGTACCTACCTACATTATGTACATTAGACTGGGCCAAAAAAATTGACTATTTTTTTTTTTGAAAGATATATCGAGAATATCATTCAGAATGACAAAAAAAAATTTTCGTAAAAGTTTGAGCCCTTAATATCAATTTTAAGAGGGCTATCATCGCTAATTTTGATTTTTAGTCATAATTTCATGTTTTACGTCAGAACTGACAAAACATTGAAGTAAAAAAAATTCATTTTGACTTACTTTTATATAAAATTAAATTCCCTACTAAAAAGGTCTTATTGAAAATTTTCGTCAGACAAGCCGTTTTTGAGTAATTAAGCTTAATAAATTGTTATTTTTCTTCGATTTTACTTTTTTAATTTGGAATTTTGTAACTAACGAAAAATAACAATTTATTAAGCTTAATTACTCAAAAACGGCTAGTCTGACGAAAATTTTCAATAGGACCTTTTTTGTAGGGAATTTAATTTTATATAAAAGTAAGTCAAAATGAATTTTTTTTACTTCAATGTTTTGTCAGTTCTGACGTAAAACATGAAATTATGACTAAAAATCAAAATTAGCGATGATAGCCCTCTTAAAATTGATATTAAGGGCTCAAACTTTTACGAAAATTTTTGTTTGTCATTCTGAATGATATTCTCGATATATCTTTCAAAAAAAAAAAAATAGTCAATTTTTTTGGCCCAGTCTAATGTACATATATCGCAAGCAGTGCCGGATTAGCCACGAAGCAAGAGTAGCAAATGCTACGGGCCCCGCGCATTTGGGGGCCCCGTGCACCAACCTTTTCTGACCATAAAAAAGTATTATTTACATATTAGATTTAGTCACAATTACTAAGAAGAAAATATTTGCATCAAAATGATCAACTAAAATTTTATTTTTCTATCTGCTGGTCTTACCAAAAATCATGTTTCGCACCGCACCAAACGCAAATTGGACAACGGTATGAAATTCAGGTATTTATTGTCACCATTGATAACGTACTCACTGCTTTAGGTAAACGTATATGAACAGTTATCATAAAATTGCTGGCATTTTCGGAATATTCCGAGAGCTAAAATCTCTTCCTGATTCAAAATAGCTTTTTTGGCCTTTAGTCCACAAAAACTGGCATTTCGTCCGGGTGATCGCACATGGACTCATCAGTTGGCTGTGAGCACCTTGTCAATACGCAATTTTTATTGAATTCAGTTCATCTTACATCGATTTTTTGACAAAAATCCAATGTGAACTATATCCAACAAAGATTAAAATTATAATCATTAACGTTGGAATAGTTTGCCCGTGGCCGAGCATTGATTCTGTATGAAGGTTTTTATAATACAAATTCTATATACTACTGAAATAAATCAGCCTAGTAGAAGACTTAGCACTATTAATGGAGTTGTTGAATTTGTTGAAAATAGCAAAATATTTCAACGTTAATGATTACAATTTTATAATCTTGGTTGGATATAGTTCACATTGGATTTTTGTCAAAAAATCAATGTAAGATGAACTGAATTCAATAAAAATTGCGTATTGCCAAGGTCCTCACAGCCAACTGATGAGTCCATGTGCGATCAGCCGGATGAAACGCCAATTTTTGTAGACTAAAAGCCATAAAAGCTATTTTGAATCAAAAATTCAACAAGTCCATTAATAGTGCTAAGTCTTCTACTTGGCTGATTTATTTCAGTAGTATATAGAATTTGTATTATAAAAACCTTCATATAAAATCTCTTCCACCAGAAGAAATTAAAAATCTGCAACCATAGTAAGTGCTTACGCAGATGATTTGGAGGACAGTCTGGGCAACGAATTGTGCAATTCGCTTCAATGCTCAATTCTGATGTGGCTGGTATTATTGACAGCCCAACTAACATTTCAGCTTCGATTCGGTCTAACTAAATATATTTTCGAAGTTCTTTAATACATTTGTAAAGGTTGTTTAAGAACAAAAAGGAGAATATTACACAAGCTCACAAAACCTTTTATGGACTTCTATAAGTGATTCTGAAAATCCTCTCAGAAGTACCATGCACAGATCTTTTAAAGGTGCCAGCTTCGTGTATGAACTATTAGAAGTTTAACAGAGTCCTATTCGAAATTGAACTGAAGTTCAAGTTTTGACAGATGGCTTCAATAAAGCTTCGCAAAAATTACAAACGTACGGCTTTTTATGTCTATTACAAGCCTACACTCGAACTTTTACCGAGCCTGAAAAATACGAAAATAAAAGTAAATTTATGTTTCTTTGAAGACGTTTTTCCGACATTTAATCAATTTTAAACCTGAAACTATGTACCACATTGGAATTGTTATTAATTAATGTATTGGAAATAATTTTAAAACATGAATGACATTATACCTTATTTGGGGATCGAACTCGGCATCTCTTGTGTAATAGTCCATCTCTCTACGCACTGGGCCATATTGAATATTATTTGGAAGATGTAAAAACTTAATCAGCCTATTTCTTTCTCAAACTTCAAAATTAACACAAGACTTCGATATACAATTTTGCCAAGGGCACTTTCACACAAGAAAAACAAAACCTAAGCAAATGTATTAAGTTTCCTTTGTTGGGTTTACCTACAAAATGTTTATTTAATTTTCAGTATTGAGCCCTAATCTTCATACCTAATGGGAGCGCACAAAATATCTTTAAATTGCTGACCGTAGTGATTTGTTTTATGTTTTACTTAACTCTTTCTTTGTTTTTAGTTGTGTCCTTAAAAACGATTCATTCATTCATATATGTAAAATGTTTGTATTCCGTTTAGTTTGACATTTTTGTTATGCTAAGTATACATTATGCCTTTCTTCAATATCGTGAATTATTTTCATGTAATATTTATTTATATTATTTGTAATAAAACCATCAAACATTTTGGTTAGTTCACCCATCTATAGTTTTATGTATTTCCACTTTCAGGGATATATAGAGATATCATGCTGGATTTACATATATGTATGCCTCTTCCAAAGAAATTCACATTTATATCTAATATATGGGTACAGAAAATCAAAATGAAGATAATCATATAAATGCAGCTACATTATATGTTTGAAAACAAAAAAATCTCGGATACTCGATTTATACTCTTACAGCCGTATTTATTAGAATTCGCTAAACGCGTGAATAGTTATGCAATGCATAAGGACTTATTCATCCACTATGCAAATTCATATTTATAAAACATTTGCCTACCCTGCATAGTTATAATGAGCTTGTGTCAAATAAAGTACCAAAAAGTAAGAATCTATTACATTCAGCCTTCATAATACTCAGCTGTTTGTTGAAAAACAAAAAAAAACATCTTGTCTGTCTATCGAATTTAATAAACAAAAACGAAACTACCAAAAGCTAAAAGAATTCGAACAATTTACTTTGATTCATCAGATAAAGTATGTTATTATCTCTAGCACAATACTATGTCCGTCAAGTTAGCACTACCACTTCAAAATTTTCAAAATGTAATAATTGGATTAATTGTCGTGAATTTGTCGTAAATTTGTCGTGAAACGAAAAAATTTGTCGCGCTTGTATTTTAAAAAATAACCCCTGGTAATGCTAACTTGACAGTCAAGTTAGCACTACCACCCCTCAAAATAGGGTAAAATGAACTCGAAAAAGAAAAAGGTAAGTAATAATAATTGTCGTGAATTTGTCGTAAATATGTTGTAAAATCAAAAATTTTGTAGCGCAATTTTTTTAAAAAATAACCCCTAGTAATGCTAACTTGACAGTCAAGTTAGCACTACCACCCCCCAAAATAGGGTTAAATGCACTCGCAAAAGAAAAAAGACAGCGTGAATAATTGTCGTAAATTTGTCGTAAATATGCTGTAAGACCAAAAATTTTGTCGCGGTACGCCTGCGGCTACGAACGTAAATTTTTAAAAAATGACCCCTGGTAATGCTAACTTGACTGTCAAGTTAGCACTACCACCCCCCAAAATAGGGTAAAATGAACTCGCAAAATAAAAAGGACAGCGTAAATAATTGTCGTAAATTTGTCGTAAAATAAAAAAAATTTTCGCATCATTTTTTCTCAAAAAAATGCCATGAAAATGCAAAAGTCCATAAAACAGCATTTTTTCATTAAACCAAGCACTACCATACCAAAACTATCTGTTAAAACTATTTTTTACTCTGCAATTTGTTTAAACAATTGTCGTAAGACGTCTTTGAATAAGTTCCGTCATAAAATAATTTGTCGCGCCCTTCTTGCCCAAAAAAATGCCCTAAATATGACAAAAGTCCTTAAAATAGCATTTTTTCATAAAAGTTAGCACTACTATACCAAAACTATCTGTTAAAAGTATTTTTTTACTCTGAAATTTGTTTAAACAATTGTCGTAAGAGGTCTTTGAATAAGTTCCGTCATAAAATAATTTGTCGCGCCCTTCTTGCCCAAAAAAATGCCCTAAATATGACAAAAGTCCTTAAAATAGCATTTTTTCATAAAAGTTAGCACTACTATACCAAAACTATCTGTTAAAAGTATTTTTTTACTCTGAAATTTGTTTAAACAATTGTCGTAAGACGTTTTGAATAAGTTCCGTCATAAAATAATTTGTCGCGCCCTTCTTGCCCAAAAAAATGCCCTAAATATGACAAAAGTCCTTAAAATAGCATTTTTTCATAAAAGTTAGCACTACTATACCAAAACTATCTGTTAAAAGTATTTTTTTACTCTGAAATTTGTTTAAACAATTGTCGTAAGACGTCTTTGAATAAGTTCCGTCATAAAATAATTTGTCGCGCCCTTCTTGCCCAAAAAAATGCCCTAAATATGACAAAAGTCCTTAAAATAGCATTTTTTCATAAAAGTTAGCACTACTATACCAAAACTATCTGTTAAAAGTATTTTTTTACTCTGAAATTTGTTTAAACAATTGTCGTAAGCGGTCTTTGAATAAGTTCCGTCATAAAATAATTTGTCGCGCCCTTCTTGCCCAAAAAAATGCCCTAAATATGACAAAAGTCCTTAAAATAGCATTTTTTCATAAAAGTTAGCACTACTATACCAAAACTATCTGTTAAAAGTATTTTTTTACTCTGAAATTTGTTTAAACATTTGTCGTAAGACGTCTTTGAATAAGTTCCGTCATAAAATAATTTGTCGCGCCCTTCTTGCCCAAAAAAATGCCCTAAATATGACAAAAGTCCTTAAAATAGCATTTTTTCATAAAAGTTAGCACTACTATACCAAAACTATCTGTTAAAAGTATTTTTTTACTCTGAAATTTGTTTAAACAATTGTCGTAAGAGGTCTTTGAATAAGTTCCGTCATAAAATAATTTGTCGCGCCCTTCTTGCCCAAAAAAATGCCCTAAATATGACAAAAGTCCTTAAAATAGCATTTTTTCATAAAAGTTAGCACTACTATACCAAAACTATCTGTTAAAAGTATTTTTTTACTCTGAAATTTGTTTAAACAATTGTCGTAAGACGTCTTTGAATAAGTTCCGTCATAAAATAATTTGTCGCGCCCTTCTTGCCCAAAAAAATGCCCTAAATATGACAAAAGTCCTTAAAATAGCATTTTTTCATAAAAGTTAGCACTACTATACCAAAACTATCTGTTAAAAGTATTTTTTTACTCTGAAATTTGTTTAAACAATTGTCGTAAGACGTCTTTGAATAAGTTCCGTCATAAAATAATTTGTCGCGCCCTTCTTGCCCAAAAAAATGCCCTAAATATGACAAAAGTCCTTAAAATAGCATTTTTTCATAAAAGTTAGCACTACTATACCAAAACTATCTGTTAAAAGTATTTTTTTACTCTGAAATTTGTTTAAACAATTGTCGTAAGAGGTCTTTGAATAAGTTCCGTCATAAAATAATTTGTCGCGCCCTTCTTGCCCAAAAAAATGCCCTAAATATGACAAAAGTCCTTAAAATAGCATTTTTTCATAAAAGTTAGCACTACTATACCAAAACTATCTGTTAAAAGTATTTTTTTACTCTGAAATTTGTTTAAACAATTGTCGTAAGAGGTCTTTGAATAAGTTCCGTCATAAAATAATTTGTCGCGCCCTTCTTGCCCAAAAAAATGCCCTAAATATGACAAAAGTCCTTAAAATAGCATTTTTTCATAAAAGTTAGCACTACTATACCAAAACTATCTGTTAAAAGTATTTTTTTACTCTGAAATTTGTTTAAACATTTGTCGTAAGACGTCTTTGAATAAGTTCCGTCATAAAATAATTTGTCGCGCCCTTCTTGCCCAAAAAAATGCCCTAAATATGACAAAAGTCCTTAAAATAGCATTTTTTCATAAAAGTTAGCACTACTATACCAAAACTATCTGTTAAAAGTATTTTTTTACTCTGAAATTTGTTTAAACAATTGTCGTAAGAGGTCTTTGAATAAGTTCCGTCATAAAATAATTTGTCGCGCCCTTCTTGCCCAAAAAAATGCCCTAAATATGACAAAAGTCCTTAAAATAGCATTTTTTCATAAAAGTTAGCACTACTATACCAAAACTATCTGTTAAAAGTATTTTTTTACCCTGAAATTTGTTTAAACAATTGTCGTAAGAGGTCTTTGAATAAGTTCCGTCATAAAATAATTTGTCGCGCCCTTCTTGCCCAAAAAAATGCCCTAAATATGACAAAAGTCCTTAAAATAGCATTTTTTCATAAAAGTTAGCACTACTATACCAAAACTATCTGTTAAAAGTATTTTTTTACTCTGAAATTTGTTTAAACAATTGTCGTAAGACGTCTTTGAATAAGTTCCGTCATAAAATAATTTGTCGCGCCCTTCATGCCCAAAAAAATGCCCTAAATATGACAAAAGTCCTTAAAATAGCATTTTTTCATAAAAGTTAGCACTACTATACCAAAACTATCTGTTAAAAGTATTTTTTTACTCTGAAATTTGTTTAAACAATTGTCGTAAGACGTCTTTGAATAAGTTCCGTCATAAAATAATTTGTCGCGCCCTTCTTGCCCAAAAAAATGCCCTAAATATGACAAAAGTCCTTAAAATAGCATTTTTTCATAAAAGTTAGCACTACTATACCAAAACTATCTGTTAAAAGTATTTTTTTACTCTGAAATTTGTTTAAACATTTGTCGTAAGACGTCTTTGAATAAGTTCCGTCATAAAATAATTTGTCGCGCCCTTCTTGCCCAAAAAAATGCCCTAAATATGACAAAAGTCCTTAAAATAGCATTTTTTCATAAAAGTTAGCACTACTATACCAAAACTATCTGTTAAAAGTATTTTTTTACTCTGAAATTTGTTTAAACAATTGTCGTAAGACGTCTTTGAATAAGTTCCGTCATAAAATAATTTGTCGCGCCCTTCTTGCCCAAAAAAATGCCCTAAATATGACAAAAGTCCTTAAAATAGCATTTTTTCATAAAAGTTAGCACTACTATACCAAAACTATCTGTTAAAAGTATTTTTTTACTCTGAAATTTGTTTAAACAATTGTCGTAAGAGGTCTTTGAATAAGTTCCGTCATAAAATAATTTGTCGCGCCCTTCTTGCCCAAAAAAATGCCCTAAATATGACAAAAGTCCTTAAAATAGCATTTTTTCATAAAAGTTAGCACTACTATACCAAAACTATCTGTTAAAAGTATTTTTTTACTCTGAAATTTGTTTAAACAATTGTCGTAAGACGTCTTTGAATAAGTTCCGTCATAAAATAATTTGTCGCGCCCTTCTTGCCCAAAAAAATGCCCTAAATATGACAAAAGTCCTTAAAATAGCATTTTTTCATAAAAGTTAGCACTACTATACCAAAACTATCTGTTAAAAGTATTTTTTTACTCTGAAATTTGTTTAAACAATTGTCGTAAGACGTCTTTGAATAAGTTCCGTCATAAAATAATTTTTCGCGCCCTTCTTGCCCAAAAAAATGCCCTAAATATGACAAAAGTCCTTAAAATAGCATTTTTTCATAAAAGTTAGCACTACTATACCAAAACTATCTGTTAAAAGTATTTTTTTACTCTGAAATTTGTTTAAACAATTGTCGTAAGACGTCTTTGAATAAGTTCCGTCATAAAATAATTTGTCGCGCCCTTCTTGCCCAAAAAAATGCCCTAAATATGACAAAAGTCCTTAAAATAGCATTTTTTCATAAAAGTTAGCACTACTATACCAAAACTATCTGTTAAAAGTATTTTTTTACTCTGAAATTTGTTTAAACAATTGTCGTAAGACGTCTTTGAATAAGTTTCGTCATAAAATAATTTGTCGCGCCCTTCTTGCCCAAAAAAATGCCCTAAATATGACAAAAGTCCTTAAAATAGCATTTTTTCATAAAAGTTAGCACTACTATACCAAAACTATCTGTTAAAAGTATTTTTTTACTCTGAAATTTGTTTAAACAATTGTCGTAAGAGGTCTTTGAATAAGTTCCGTCATAAAATAATTTGTCGCGCCCTTCTTGCCCAAAAAAATGCCCTAAATATGACAAAAGTCCTTAAAATAGCATTTTTTCATAAAAGTTAGCACTACTATACCAAAACTATCTGTTAAAAGTATTTTTTTACTCTGAAATTTGTTTAAACAATTGTCGTAAGAGGTCTTTGAATAAGTTCCGTCATAAAATAATTTGTCGCGCCCTTCTTGCCCAAAAAAATGCCCTAAATATGACAAAAGTCCTTAAAATAGCATTTTTTCATAAAAGTTAGCACTACTATACCAAAACTATCTGTTAAAAGTATTTTTTTACTCTGAAATTTGTTTAAACAATTGTCGTAAGACGTCTTTGAATAAGTTCCGTCATAAAATAATTTGTCGCGCCCTTCTTGCCCAAAAAAATGCCCTAAATATGACAAAAGTCCTTAAAATAGCATTTTTTCATAAAAGTTAGCACTACTATACCAAAACTATCTGTTAAAAGTATTTTTTTACTCTGAAATTTGTTTAAACAATTGTCGTAAGACGTCTTTGAATAAGTTCCGTCATAAAATAATTTGTCGCGCCCTTCTTGCCCAAAAAAATGCCCTAAATATGACAAAAGTCCTTAAAATAGCATTTTTTCATAAAAGTTAGCACTACTATACCAAAACTATCTGTTAAAAGTATGTTTTTACTCTGAAATTTGTTTAAACAATTGTCGTAAGAGGTCTTTGAATAAGTTCCGTCATAAAATAATTTGTCGCGCCCTTCTTGCCCAAAAAAATGCCCTAAATATGACAAAAGTCCTTAAAATAGCATTTTTTCATAAAAGTTAGCACTACTATACCAAAACTATCTGTTAAAAGTATTTTTTTACTCTGAAATTTGTTTAAACAATTGTCGTAAGACGTCTTTGAATAAGTTCCGTCATAAAATAATTTGTCGCGCCCTTCTTGCCCAAAAAAATGCCCTAAATATGACAAAAGTCCTTAAAATAGCATTTTTTCATAAAAGTTAGCACTACTTTACCAAAACTATCTGTTAAAAGTATTTTTTTACTCTGAAATTTGTTTAAACAATTGTCGTAAGACGTCTTTGAATAAGTTCCGTCATAAAATAATTTGTCGCGCCCTTCTTGCCCAAAAAAATGCCCTAAATATGACAAAAGTCCTTAAAATAGCATTTTTTCATAAAAGTTAGCACTACTATACCAAAACTATCTGTTAAAAGTATTTTTTTACTCTGAAATTTGTTTAAACAATTGTCGTAAGACGTCTTTGAATAAGTTCCGTCATAAAATAATTTGTCGCGCCCTTCTTGCCCAAAAAAATGCCCTAAATATGACAAAAGTCCTTAAAATAGCATTTTTTCATAAAAGTTAGCACTACTATACCAAAACTATCTGTTAAAAGTATTTTTTTACTCTGAAATTTGTTTAAACAATTGTCGTAAGACGTCTTTGAATAAGTTCCGTCATAAAATAATTTGTCGCGCCCTTCTTGCCCAAAAAAATGCCCTAAATATGACAAAAGTCCTTAAAATAGCATTTTTTCATAAAAGTTAGCACTACTATACCAAAACTATCTGTTAAAAGTATTTTTTTACTCTGAAATTTGTTTAAACAATTGTCGTAAGAGGTCTTTGAATAAGTTCCGTCATAAAATAATTTGTCGCGCCCTTCTTGCCCAAAAAAATGCCCTAAATATGACAAAAGTCCTTAAAATAGCATTTTTTCATAAAAGTTAGCACTACTATACCAAAACTATCTGTTAAAAGTATTTTTTTACTCTGAAATTTGTTTAAACAATTGTCGTAAGAGGTCTTTGAATAAGTTCCGTCATAAAATAATGTGTCGCGCCCTTCTTGCCCAAAAAAATGCCCTAAATATGACAAAAGTCCTTAAAATAGCATTTTTTCATAAAAGTTAGCACTACTATACCAAAACTATCTGTTAAAAGTATTTTTTTACTCTGAAATTTGTTTAAACAATTGTCGTAAGACGTCTTTGAATAAGTTCCGTCATAAAATAATTTGTCGCGCCCTTCTTGCCCAAAAAAATGCCCTCAATATGACAAAAGTCCTTAAAATAGCATTTTTTCATAAAAGTTAGCACTACTATACCAAAACTATCTGTTAAAAGTATTTTTTTACTCTGAAATTTGTTTAAACAATTGTCGTAAGAGTAAAAAAATACTTTTAACAGATAGTTTTGGTATAGTAGTGCTAACTTTTATGAAAAAATGCTATTTTAAGGACTTTTGTCATATTTAGGGCATTTTTTTGGGCAAGAAGGGCGCGACAAATTATTTTATGACGGAACTTATTCAAAGACCTCTTACGACAATTGTTTAAACAAATTTCAGAGTAAAAAAATACTTTTAACAGATAGTTTTGGTATAGTAGTGCTAACTTTTATGAAAAAATGCTATTTTAAGGACTTTTATCATATTTAGGGCATTTTTTTGGGCAAGAAGGGCGCGACAAATTATTTTATGACGGAACTTATTCAAAGACGTCTTACGACAATTGTTTAAACAAATTTCAGAGTAAAAAAATACTTTTAACAGATAGTTTTGGTATAGTGTAGTGCTAACTTTTATGAAAAAATGCTATTTTAAGGACTTTTGTCATATTTAGGGCATTTTTTTGGGCAAGAAGCGCGCGACAAATTATTTTATGACGGAACTTATTCAAAGACGTCTTACGACAATTGTTTAAACAAATTTCGGGGTAAAAAAATACTTTTAACAGATAGTTTTGGTATAGTAGTGCTAACTTTTATGAAAAAATGCTATTTTAAGGACTTTTGTCATATTTAGGGCATTTTTTTGGGCAAGAAGGGCGCGACAAATTATTTTATGACGGAACTTATTCAAAGACCTCTTACGACAATTGTTTAAACAAATTTCAGAGTAAAAAAATACTTTTAACAGATAGTTTTGGTATAGTTGTGGTAACTTTTATGAAAAAATGCTATTTTAAGGACTTTTGTCATATTTAGGGCATTTTTTTGGGCAAGAAGGGCGCGACAAATTATTTTATGACGGAACTTATTCAAAGACGTCTTACGACAATTGTTTAAACAAATTTCAGAGTAAAAAAATACTTTTAACAGATAGTTTTGGTATAGTAGTGCTAACTTTTATGAAAAAATGCTATTTTAAGGACTTTTGTCATATTTAGGGCATTTTTTTGGGCAAGAAGGGCGCGACAAATTATTTTATGACGGAACTTATTCAAAGACCTCTTACGACAATTGTTTAAACAAATTTCAGAGTAAAAAAATACTTTTAACAGATAGTTTTGGTATAGTAGTGCTAACTTTTATGAAAAAATGCTATTTTAAGGACTTTTGTCATATTTAGGGCATTTTTTTGGGCAAGAAGGGCGCGACAAATTATTTTATGACGGAACTTATTCAAAGACGTCTTACGACAATTGTTTAAACAAATTTCAGAGTAAAAAAATACTTTTAACAGATAGTTTTGGTATAGTAGTGCTAACTTTTATGAAAAAATGCTATTTTAAGGACTTTTGTCATATTTAGGGCATTTTTTTGGGCAAGAAGGGCGCGACAAATTATTTTATGACGGAACTTATTCAAAGACCTCTTACGACAATTGTTTAAACAAATTTCAGAGTAAAAAAATACTTTTAACAGATAGTTTTGGTATAGTAGTGCTAACTTTTATGAAAAAATGCTATTTTAAGGACTTTTGTCATATTTAGGGCATTTTTTTGGGCAAGAAGGGCGCGACAAATTATTTTATGACGGAACTTATTCAAAGACGTCTTACGACAATTGTTTAAACAAATTTCAGAGTAAAAAAATACTTTTAACAGATAGTTTTGGTATAGTAGTGCTAACTTTTATGAAAAAATGCTATTTTAAGGACTTTTGTCATATTTAGGGCATTTTTTTGGGCAAGAAGGGCGCGACAAATTATTTTATGACGGAACTTATTCAAAGACGTCTTACGACAATTGTTTAAACAAATTGCAGAGTAAAAAATAGTTTTAACAGATAGTTTTGGTATGGTAGTGCTTGGTTTAATGAAAAAATGCTGTTTTATGGACTTTTGCATTTTCATGGCATTTTTTTGAGAAAAAATGATGCGAAAATTTTTTTTATTTTACGATATATTTACGACAAATTTACGACAATTATTTACGCTGTCCTTTTTATTTTGCGAGTTCATTTTACCCTATTTTGGGGGGTGGTAGTGCTAACTTGACAGTCAAGTTAGCATTACCAGGGGTCATTTTTTAAAAATTTACGTTCGTAGCCGCAGGCGTACCGCGACAAAATTTTTGGTCTTACAGCATATTTACGACAAATTTACGACAATTATTCACGCTATCTTTTTTCTTTTGCGAGTGCATTTAACCCTATTTTGGGGGGTGGTAGTGCTAACTTGACTGTCAAGTTAGCATTACTAGGGGTTATTTTTTAAAAAAATTGCGCTACAAAATTTTTGATTTTACAACATATTTACGACAAATTCACGACAATTATTAACACTTACCTTTTTCTTTTTCGAGTTCATTTTACCCTATTTTGAGGGGTGGTAGTGCTAACTTGACTGTCAAGTTAGCATTACCAGGGGTTATTTTTTAAAATACAAGCGCGACAAATTTTTTCGTTTCACGACAAATTTACGACAAATTCACGACAATTAATCCAATTATTACATTTTGAAAATTTTGAAGTGGTAGTGCTAACTTGACGGACATCACAATACTGGAAATCAAATTGTTATTCGTTTCATCCTAGCTGGAATACTCCTCAGACAAGTTCTTGAGGATAAAATTCAATAATAAAAATAAAAATTACAACACTAACACACCGGATGAAGAAGGATGCGTGGGGAGATATTAGCAACAAGTATATTTATCTATTTAATTCTAAACAATTTTCAATTCAATTTGTTTTTAATATATTAGTATAACATGTTTGTTTCAATAAATAAAAATAACACAAAGTTTAAGCACAAATAATCATATACAGATGTCTTACGCCTATGGAGCAGAGTGACCTATGAAATTGAAAAAGCTTTATTCTATAAAGCTTTTTAAAAAGCATTTTTTCTACGAGAATCAAAGTTCTTTTCGCAGGATTTTGTAGGATATGATTTCTCTTCTCTCAATTATGTGTTGCTTCTCTTTTGTTTACCCTTTCCTACAATTTTTGTTTATATTTGCAATATTCGTTCACCCCTTTGTAACGATCAAGCCGCAGACAGTTGATTTTTTTTATACTTTCAAGATTTTTTTTTGGTTGTCTGAGGTTTGTGATCTGATAAATATAAAATGTGTGCTTCTTGGGTTTGACCGATATATTTAAGTTGGTTGATAATTAGAAAGATTTTTTTTTCAATAAACTGTGTCGTCGGTAGTTATGTATTTGTACATAGTTTAAATGACGGAAGGAATTTCTTTATTTAATTTTTCTTCATTCGTCTGAAATTGATTTTAATAAAGGGCACATTTTTATTGCGTAATATTATAGTTACATTCGCCTTTTCTTTTTTTGGGTTCGTTATTATAAATTTCAAGATTTTGGACAAGTGCTTGTTTAGTACATATGTAGGTATACCTAGCAGGAAACGAAATTAGTTTGGAAATTTTTTACTTATGTACAGTACATATGTACATATATATACATAAATACGTTTGTATGTAGGAAGATAAGATAAGCATTTAAATAGTTTCATTTATCAATTAAGAACTTTTTGTATTAGATGGTCTTTTAAATAATTGTATACTTAAGTAGGGCTATGAGGACCTGCCTTGATACATTTTTACTGAAATTATTATTAAACAAAAATAATTAATACCTTTTTGTTTTGTTTGATAATGTAAAAAGTTGGACATTAATAAATAGATACAGAGTATACAAATGTTTCTAGGTTCTTATTAACATAATTCCTTCCTGTAACTATTATGTCTATGTGATATGTACCTACAAGAAAATTTGTAGGCACCTACTAGAAAATTTGCGCCTACCGTCGAGACGATATAGACCCTCCGCCGATCCGGTTTTAACTTACGATGCAGGTACTTGTAATATACGTACATACATATGGCAGGTTATGAAAAAAATGAGCTCGAGATTTTGATCAATTTTGTCAATAGGATGGTAGAGAAGACGACAGAAAGAAACAGGAAGTTTGTCTCGTAATTTCCACCTGTCTGTCCTTGGTATTCAGGCGTACATGCCACACATTTGGCCAAAAAGAAAAATAATAGGTATATTTCTCAAAAACGACTTTTACAATTTTGTAAAAATAATTCAAATAATTAAATTAGGAAAATGATGTTTTTTTGTATTTTATCTTAAATAGTTATTTTTGTTACCTCTAGTAGAATTTTATTTTTTATACATATTTGTTTGTTTCTTCTTTCTCATAGTAAGAACAACATTTTAAGAAAACCTTATTTTAATTTAAAAAAAAGTACACATTTTTATTTTTGATAACTCAATATTCAAATTATGTGACTACGTAGCTAACTAACTATGAGTGGGTTAATATAACTATAAAATGAGTTTAAAATTCCCCTCCAACGTAGTGTAAGCACTTCGGATTCAAAGTTAGTTGATAATAGTTGTGTTCAACCAGCTGCACTGGACTACTCTGGGCAGACAAGTGTAGCTTTTTGGTGTTCATTGAAAAAATTTCTCCACTGACTTACACTGATTAGCGTTCATTGACCTGAACTAGCGTACATTAGTTCAGAAAATCTTGCACTACCTTTTGAGCTAGTGCAGGTTGGTGAAAACTGTGAAAATTAGCTGATGTCATTATTTGATTATATTTGTCCAAGGAATTAATTTGAATTTTGTCCGCGCGTTGTGTTTTTGAATTTAAATTTAGGAAAATGCATGTTTTTAAGATCTGACGTATGACGGTTTTGCTTAAGTTTGCTCTGACAGTTTTCATGAACTTGCACTGCACTATACTACTCTACACTGGCCTCTTTCTGGTTGAACACAACTAAAGCTAAGTGTACATAATTGGTAGATCTTACAATATTGTAAGACCTGACAATGTCTGAAAATTATTTACCAATGAGCTGACAATTAAGTTGTGTGTGTACACGGTTTGTACAAAATTCACCAATCTCTTACAATTTATTGTCAGAAGTTGGCTGACAATTTATTTTCAGATAGCCGGCTTAATACCAAGCAATTAATTGTAAGAGATTGGTAGAATTTCTACCAACCTTGTACACACACAATTGGTTATGGAAACTGCTTCAATTGAATTTTGGCTGCAAATTGTCTGACAATGCAAAAATTGTATGATGCTCAAAAACGAACTTCTTACAATTTCTTCATTGTCAGAAACGTCAACGATAAAAATTGGCAGGCCTGACAATAAATTGTGTGTGTACATGATTATCAAATACCTTACAATTTACCGTCTTACAATTAATTGTCAGATACATTTTCTGACAATTAATTGGAAGACTACACGATTCTGAGGTAGCATACACATGATTGTCAGATTTTTTACAATTAATTGTCAGACAATGATCTAACAATTAATTGTCAGACAAATTTTCTGACAACTACACGGTTGTAAGACATTGTAAGCGTGTTTTTCACTGACAGATCTGACAATATTGTAAGATCTACCAATCGTGTACATTTACCTTTTGACATTTCACAATCACGGTTTCAAGTTTATGCATTGCATATGACATTCATTTGTATTATCCAACCAAACTGGGAAATAAATCTTTGTTATGTTTAAATATTGCGAACGAATGTTTGAAATTACGTTTCAGAGGGCCATAAAAGTAGATGTTTTTCATTAGAGGTGTCATATTCTTTAAGTTTTATTAGTAATTATTTCTGTTATGTTAAATGTGTTGAATGAAATTTCTTTTTTATCCCAACAATAACCATCATTCCAATTAGGTTTAAATAGCTCTAGTTGTAAGTTCTCTTCTTGAACTATAGAGCATGATCTATGATCAACGTTTGCTTTATTGATGCTACTTTGTGTGATGTGTAATCTCACAGAACGTGGGGATGTTTTTCATTTTATTGGAAGGTGTCCCGTTCCCGTTCTAGGGAAAACTAGAAGACATAAAACTGGAGTAGTGACTTCTTAACAGAAAACGAAACCATGGATCTTCTTAACGAAATAGATGTATTGAAAATGTTAAAATTCTGCAAAATACGAGTAGCACTTAGTTATCGAAATAGAATAAAAGATGAATACTTTTAGTTAGTAACTGTAACTTAATTATATTATCTAACAAGAGTTGACGATAAGAGCGATTTTATTTTAATTTACGAGTAGCCCGAATGTCATTTGGAAGAAGTCTGTTTTTATAAGATTTGATATTATGCACTTACTTGATTTTATTTGAAAGCAATTAAGCTTCTCTTAAATCGGAATCTACAAAACTGAAATACTCCTACATTTTAGATGCTTGGTGTCACGTCGATCACACTGACACCGAGATCTTTCACACTAGAATAAAATAAAGATATTGGTTAAACGATATATATTTAACATTTTTTTTAAATGTTTTAAATGCACGGAAAACATTGAATCAAGTTTGTTAACGTTTCCTGAATTCCCGGAAATATGTTTTACAAAAAAGTTAATATATCTACTAATGACCACATAAAATTGCGAAAACTACAGAAACGTTTTTAGTTTTCCATTATTTTAGACAATTCAAATGAGTTCAACGGTGAATGCTTTTATCAAATAGGGTGACGTGGTCATAAATGCACCAGTGGTGCAAAATGCACCACAGCTATATTCACCAAACGGGCAACTGTATTGGTGTATACCTCTTTCAAATGTATCCGTTACGCTCAGTAACTGCGGTAGAATTTAGTCTGGTTGTGTTTCTCTTTGGTGGTGCACGTGCGCGGAGTGTTTAATAAATTTGTTGTGAAAAAGAAAAAAAACACGGTGAGTTTATTTTTTTAATATCTAAGTGAAAACAAAGTATTTCTTTATTTAAAATCAATAGAATTGTTATTTAGACTTTTCTTTACATTTTAAAATACAAAGTTTATAGTTTTACTACGTTTGTTGTGAACTGTTTTAGTTTGTTTCAAAAATTTCACAGTGGTGCATAATGCACCACATAAGCATGGTGCTAAATGCAATGTGGTGCATTGTGCACCTAGACGTTGTTTGTGAACTAAAGCTTTTATATTTTTTTGTTAAAGATGCCACGGAAGCCAGTATTGCAGCGCAAGAAGGGAGTACACACTAAAGATCAGATGAGTGCAGCACTAAGAAGTATCGAGGATGGAATGTCAATCCGAGGGGCTGCAAAAGAATTTGGTCTTTCATATCATACAGTTCGGCGATACTATTTAAAACTAAAGGATTGTCCAGCTTCAACTACTTTAACATCAACTTATAGCCATAGGCAGTTTTTTTCAGATCAGCAAGAAGATGCACTGAAATCCTATATAACCCACTGCGCAAATATATTTTATGGTATCACGGCCACCGAATGCCGCAAATTGGCTTTTCAACTTGCGTCCATAAATGATATGTCAAATATTCCACCAAGTTGGAAAATACACTCAATGGCTGGCTTGGATTGGCTGCGGGGCTTCCGGGGAAGGCACCCTGAGCTGTCGCTTAAAAAACCAGAAACATGCAGCTTAGCACGAGCCACATCTTTTAATAAGAATTCAGTGCAGGTATTTTTTGACAATTTGTTCTAAGTTCTTCAAAGGCATCCCGAGTTTTCCGATGGGACAAGAATTTTCAACTTGGACGAAACTGCGACAACAACTGTTCAGAAACCACAAAAGGTACTTGCGCCAAAAAATACAAAAAACTTATGCAAAGTAACAAGTGGGGAGAGAGGTGTGTTAGTAACAACATGCTGCATTATCAGTGCTAGTGGCACTGCTTTACCTCCAATCATAGTGTTCCCACGCAAGAACTTTAAAAGCCATATGCTTAATGGAGCACCACCAGGATCCTTGGGATTGGCTTCACCCTCCGGCTGGATGAACTCTGAACTGTTTTTGGAGGTAATGAAGCATTTCGTAAAACACACAAATAGCAGCAACACTAACCCCAGCTTACTAATCATGGACAACCATGAATCGCACCTAGCAATAGAAGCTCTTAACTTGGCAAAACAATCAGGCGTTACAATTCTAACTTTTCATCCACACACAACTTCTAAGATGCAGCCTTTAGACGTTGGTGTGTTCGGCCCCTTCAAAAAATTTTACAACTGCGAAATGGACTCGTTTTTGCTTCGTATGCCAGGACAGCCAATAACCATCTACCATCTAGCCGAAATAATCGGAAAATCCTTTAACAGAGCTATGACACCAGTGAATATTATAAGCGCATTTAAAAAAACAGGGATTTTCCCTTTTGATAGAAACGTTTTTACAGATGAATATTTTCTGCCAAGTTCTGTAACTGACCGTCCAGATCCTTCAGCCTCGACCAATTTGGAAATAGCTCCTTTGGACCATCAAGAAATTGCAATTCCTGCTAGCTCAAACGCTGCTGACGAGTCAAACGCAACTACAACTTCTATTGAAAATACAGAGCAGCAACTTCCACAAATTATCGAAAGAGAACCCCAACCCCATTGCAGCAAAGCGAAACCTTTCTTGAGTCCCTTTAATTTTAGACAGCCAATTAAAGCGGGTCCCCGTAAGAACACTAGGAAACGTACCGCTGGTCGCAGCTTAATTGCCACGGATACTCCCGAAAAAAATGAATTAGCTGCAAAAAAAAAAAACAAGTCAATAAAGGTAAGACAATGAAAAATGTATTTAAGCGAAAAGTTCTTCAAGACAGTGACAGTGACACTGATACTTCACTCCACTCGGATGATTCAGACGGCAGTAGCTTCAATGTATCTGATCAAGAAGACACCCTCACAAATTCATCAGTTACTTTAAATTATAAGATTTTCGAACGTCCTTTAAATGAATCTCCATCACTAAATAATTTTGTTTTAGTGACATTTAAAGCAAAAAAATTAGATGTTTGCTATGTTGGAAAAATTTTGGTACCCAAAAACAACAATAATGAGTGGTTTGTTTCATTTTTGCGACTCAAATCGAAAACAAATGTGCTTTTTTGTATGCCACAAGTCCCCGATTTCGCTTTAGTCAAAGAAGAGGATATTAAATACGTTTTGAAGGATCCTACAGTATTGGGGCCAACTAAACGGCAGCAATCTTTATATAAATTTACTGAATGTCTAGGTAAACTTAATATTCGTTAAGGTTTATTATGTATTTTTAAGTTTTTTGTTCTTTTTTTTAATAATTTATTTTTGTTAATTTTCGTATGTGATATGAAGTCCTCTATTTATTTTTGTTTTTAAGTTCTCGTATGTGATATGAAGTCTCCATTACTTTTTAGTTATAAGTTCTTTTATGTTATTTTTGTTCTAATAAAATATAAAACTATTTATATTGTTGAAATTGTGTTTTAATTATTTAAATCAATGTGTGGTGCATTGTGTACATAAGCCTGGTGCATTTAGTACATACCATGGTGCACCATGCACCATTTGACATTTTTCGAAAAAGCATTTCTTACACAAAGTATTTGGATCATATCGAAAATTAAATAATGTACATATTTTCGAAACTAATCACTTAAAGATATATAAAAATATGAAGCAAAAAGAATTAATTTTGAAAAAGTTATGATGATTTGAAAAAAGGGTGGTGCATCTATGACCACGTCACCCTAATAATAATATAATATAAGCATCAGGGAATATAACTTATGATAATTTGCTAGAATGAGAAAATTCCGATGATTCTCTAAAAGACCCTGATGTTATACTAAATAATATTGTTGCTTCTCATGTTTCGCACCCAAAAAGTGAAAAGAGGAAAATTTGGATATTCCGTTCAAAAACTACGATTCACAATCGTCAGACATTAAGGAACATTGAAAAGTCATATAAGACACTTTCTGGAAAAGTGAAGCATGCAAGATCTCCAAAACCCTTTGGATTGTGTTGAAGCAACTGCCAAGACAAAATTTCTTTCGAGCAAATTAAACAACTATTTATGCAGTTTTGGTTTTTGGGAACCTATTACCAGAACATAGGAAATCTTCTGACTATAGGAAATAACAAATGAAGTACTCTGTCTAACGCAATGCAAAGAAAGCGACGCGGTGAAACCTGAGTGAAGTACGCTTTGGCATATGATGGCATGCATATACAAATTTGAAGACCACATTTTACAATATGTTTTTATCTGAAACGGAAAGTTTCATTAAAAACGCAATAGCCGCAAAAGTTTCATGTCCAACCGAACCACTTGAGATTTGTCGGGGTACATCAAAAAAAAAAATATTCATGGCAGTTTAAATCACTCCATGTATAGAAATGAAGTTTGTAATCATGTGAGCCTTATCAAATATTCAAAAATATTCGAAACACTGACGCAAAAATTTAAACATTTAAAACCTACTCTAAATCAATTTTAGAATGGGAGTCGACTCTAAATATTGAGTTTAAAACGAGAACCGACTTTTTGTTAATTTTAAAGGACATAAACTATACTTTAACGTTAAAGAGCTCGTCTTACTTTAACAGCAGCAAATAGCTAGTTTATCTTTTAAAAGTATACTTTATCCATATTGACAATGGTCATTATATACCAAAGCAAATCGAAGAAAAAATGTTTACTGATGTTTTATTCGATTTTTTAAAGATGTTCTTTGTAAATAGACTCAATCACTGAATATTATAAATTCCAAACAATCGTACGAAAGTGTTCTACGATTAACAAATCTTACATACAAATGTACATACTTATCTTATTTATGCACGTCGGCCGAGACGAGTATAGCAAAATGAATCCGCACTTTGCAACAACAAATTGAATTTGTATGCTGTGAATTTGCGATTTATACTTTATTTCCATCTAAAATAATGTAAATAACTTATAAACAACCAAAATCTGTACCGTGGTAGTATATAAAATGCACTTTTTTCGGCGAAAAATCATTTGGTTTGAAGTTGTCTGTTCTTTTTCCTTTTTTTTTTGTGTTTTTGTAGTTGTGTGAGTTGTGTATCTGTCAAATTAAGGGTTGTTCAACGCAAATTCGCTTAGGTTCTGTTGTAAAACCCACATTAGTTAGAAGAGTTGTCTAACTTGATTAAAATTATGAAAAAGTTAGACAAAGTCTCCAAGCTAAACGACTGCTTTAAGTAGACCGGGTTTTATTGCTTAAACGAGAACTCTTTAAAATTTTGCGCCACTGAATTTAAAATTAAAAGTTTCTATACTAGACACATGCGCAACTTGCTATGGATTTTAATCTAAGATAAAAGTAGCCTAGCAGGACCAGATAAGAAAAAGATCTTTTGGGTTTATTACAATACATAAATCCAGATTTTAGTTATTTTTATAAAAATCTCAAAACTAGTTCCAACGAAATCAACATTTAATCAGACTAAAGAAGTGACGATGAAGATAAAAAACACTTTTTTAATTTTGGTTTTCAATTTTTGATGTTATTTATTAATTTACAATGCATGATGAAAAGTTTGTTGTTTTTGTTTTTGTATTTTCATTCATTCTATCTGAACGTTCAAAGTTGGTTCTCATTCTCTGCTAACAACAATGGCGCAAAATTTTAAACATTTAAAACCCAATTTTAGAATGGGAGTCGACTCTAAATATTGAGTATAAAACGAGAACCGACTTTTTGTTAATTTTAAAGGACATAAACTATACTTTAACGTTAAAGAGCTCGTCTTACTTTAACAACAGCAAATAGCTAGTTTATCTTTTAAAAGTATACTTTATCCATATTGACAATGGTCATTTAATACCAAAGCAAATCGAAGAAAAAATGTTTACTGATGTTTTATTCGATTTTTTAAAGATGTTTTTTGTAAATAGACTGAATAACTGAATATTATAAATTCGAAATAATCGTACGAAAGTGCTCTACGATGAACAAATCTGAAAATACAAATGTATGTAGGTATATAGGCGCGCCGCCGCCGCCGCCCGCCGAGACGAGTATAGCTAAATGAATCTGCACCTTGCAACAACAAATTGAGTTTTTATGCTGTGAATTTGCGATTTATACTTTATTTTCATCTAAAATTATGTAAATAACTTATAAACAATCAAAATCTGTACCGAGGTAGTATATAAAATGTACTTTTTTTGGCGAAAAATTATTTGGTTTAAAGTTGTCTGTTCTTTTTTTCTTTTTTTTTTTGTGTTTTTGTAGTTGTGTGAGTTATGTATCTGTCAAATTAAGGGTTGTTCAACGCAAATTCGCTTAGGTTCTGTTGTAAAACCCACATCAGTTAGAAGAGTTGTTTATAGTGTTTAAAATTATGCAAAAGTTAGACGAAGTCTCCAAGCTAAACGACTGCGTTAAGTAGAGCCGGTTTTATTCCTTAAACGAGAACTGTTTAAAATTTTGCGCCAATATATTTTTCTTTATTAAGTTAGGAATAAGAACTTAAGTTGACACAAGAACTGGATAATTTAACAGAATAGACAAGGAAAATCAGCAAAAGTAGTCTTTAGACCAGAACAAAAAATTTCTTTAAAATGGAAAAACAACGAACGAAGTTTTCAATCGCCCAATATAGTAATTTGTAATTTCACGCGTCTGTTAAAAACTTTAAACTACTCTCCTGAAAAATTAGTAAAAAAGACTTTAGCAGCTTTTCCTTGTGATCACAGATCTATACATGTACTAAGCTAAAAAAAGAAGTAAAGAAACTTAAAAACTAATACCTAGCCTTCCTGCTAATGCCGTTCTTCTTTCTTGAGACGAGGAAATTTGCACTTTCGATTCTGTCTACATATAATATCTCCCAAAAAAAATAAACAAAACAGAAACATAAATATTATGTACCTACGAATACCTACTTCCTGCAGAATACAAAGTCACACGAATGCATTTTGATTTGAAAGAGGGAATAATTTAGCATAGATTTCGATTGTTTGAAAGAAAGTAGCTAAACATCGGCTGGCATGTAAAAAAAAAAGCTTAATCTAAATCTCAAATTTCATTTTTAGCATTTTTCTTATAAAAAAAACTAGAAATTTTACCTTTATTTTAAGTGCTTGTCCTTAAAGATCTAATCAAAAATTCTCAAGTTATAAGCAAATCAACATAACCTACTTACATAACATACAAAATCCATTTCCATTTTTCTATACCTACCCAAAGCAGATACACTTGAAAACGAAAAGATATTGCCAAAATCCAAACAAGAAAATTCCTACCAAAAAGTGCAATACCCTCACAAGAAATCAAAATAAAAAAAAAACAAAAACACCAGCCAAGGAGTCGCCGCGGCATACACCAGCCACCAAAACTAATAAAGGAACACAGGAAAAGGCAAATATAAAACAACAACAACATCCATCCAGTGGCGATTCCTGGTCTTTAATATTGGTTTAGCTCCGTGGTATCTGGAAGTTTAAAATAAAAAAAAAAAAAAAAAAGAGGCTGGGTGCGACCCACACTGACAACTTCCCATTTGTGGTCTTGAAAACTTTATATTTAGTTTTTTTTTTTCAAATAGCGTGGTTATTGTTGCTTTGAAAAAAAATATATCGCTGACCTGCATATGAAAAAAAAAAAATGATCGGTCCATTTTTTTGAACATTTAACCCTTTGCTGCACTCCTTGACATGTTCTCGGTTCCGCAATGTGTTTGTTGTTGCATTTTAACACCTCCATTGAAGAAGATGGTTTGGGTTACCTAATGTGGTTGTTGTTGCACATTTAACCCTTTGGTGAGCTCGTTAACTTGTTTCGGTCAGGTACTGTATCTGTTGTGGTAATTGGTATGATATTTTGTATACATACTTCGATCATAGAGCAGTAGATGGAAGATCGAAGTAGATGGTTTCATAGTGTAATTGTTGTTGCGGTTTTTCCGGATTGAAAGGCTGTGATCTGCACTGGATTGGATATACAATGACTCCTGTTTTTAAAATCGATGATGCTTCTGGCATACTATGATATTAGGAAATTTTTTTGGTTTTGTTTATGATGAGGATACTTAGTCGCTCATTTTATGTTTTTTTTTACAGAAAACGTGTTTAACTAATTTTAAACTTTTCTATTTAAAATGTTAAATTTCTTGTAATAATTACGGAGGTTGGTA
Organism: Chrysotoxum bicinctum; assembly: GCA_911387755.1. Classification (NCBI taxonomy): domain Eukaryota; kingdom Metazoa; phylum Arthropoda; class Insecta; order Diptera; family Syrphidae; genus Chrysotoxum; species Chrysotoxum bicinctum. Next base: position 164,360,334 of record OU426987.1, read on the forward strand.
GGTACATATTATATACTGAATTATAGATTTCCGTGTTTTTTAATATATCTGTGTTCCTACACCTAAGAAAACCTTGGGTAGAATTTTACATCTTTTTCATGGACAAAAAGATAAAAACATATTGTAACGTTTTCTTCAATTTTACCATAGCTATAAATGGAATTTGAATATGTGGGACTTGGGTACAACTGAACATGAACAACCTTATTCATATACGTATGTTTAGTATACATACATTCTTCTAAAAACTAAGTTGATAATAAAATTATAAAATTATGTATTATGTTATAGAAATTACTTTATTATTTCGGTTCCAAACATTTTATTTGAAAAAAATTTAAAAACGAAATATTTTTGTTAAAACTGTCAATTCGATACTTGTCAAAATTTAACCATATGTTTATAATTGTATTATGTCGATACCTTCCCGTAAGAATGTACTAAGCGACACTTTTTTCGAAAATGACTTTTTGATGAGGAAATATACTATATGTTAAGGGCCACGTTTTGGCCTGCGTTTTGCCAACCTATTGTGCATGAAAAGGAAACTAGAGTAGGTACAAATAAAAAAATTTATCAACTGCCATGTTTTCTCGTTAAAATAATGTTGCCCCCTGAATTTTATATTATCCGCCAAAAAATTATGCTAAGCGACATTAATAAAGATCTCATTGTCGTGAGCAACAAAAAATTTTGTTAGATGTCACTTAGTTCAACCAAAATTGTCTATTAGCACACTATGATTCAACTAGAACTTTCTTCGGTTTTTTCGTTTCCTGAACAATTTTAGAAATGTCGCTTAGTATACATTTTTACGGGAAGGTATCGATGTATAAAACAACATACTGTACAAGGCACTATCGGTGTTAATTTCCATGAAATTCGACTTGAAATACAATTTTAACTAGTTTTCACTAGAATTTTTAATAGTTTTTTTATTTAAAAAAAACTATTAGTTCGATATTTGTCAACATTTTACCAATTGTACAAAATTATACTATGTATAAAATAAACTAAATTAGAAGTCCATATCACTACTAGTTCTCGAGAAATTTGAGTCGAAAAACAATTTTTACCAATTTTCAATTGAATTTTATATAGTCTTTTATTTTTTGTAAAAAAAACTGTAAACTGATTTTTTTGAAATTTTCACCAGTTGTCAAACACATTATTTTTCGTAAAATAAAATTATTTTGAGTTTCAAATTGTTTTCCGTTCTTAGAATATCTGGGTTATGAAATTTTTTTTTTCAGTTTTTTTTATTTTAAAAAATAACGGTATGTTCATTTTTTTCCAAATTCATACCAAATCTGTATGACCTTATAATGAGTACATTAAATTTTATTTGAAGTCAATAGCATTATTTTTTCGTGAGATATTTTAAACTAACCAAAATTTTTACTTTTTTTTTAAACCGTTATAGTGAAAAAACTACTCACTGAATTTTAATAAACGCCCTTTCAGCCTCTTTCGAAGTTATTATCTATTAAATAAAATTTATTTGAAGTCGATATCTTTACTCGTTCTTGAGATATCGACGACGAAAAATGGTACAAGAACGTACGGACGTACGAACGTACGCACGTACGAACGTACGAACGTACGAACGTACGAACGTACGAACGTACGAACGTACGAACGTACGAACGTACGTACACACACACACACAGACATCTCTCTAAAAATGATTGATATAGCCTCTAGGGACCATGAAACGTCGAGAAATGTCAAAAATTCCAATTTGACAAATCGGACCGATTACAATAACTCCCTATGGGAAGTTAAAAATCGTACCTTTTTTTTAATTTTATTAATAACGACAAAAAAGAGAAACAAAAATGTATTTCATAAACAAATAACAAAAAATAAAAGGATTAAACATTTATCTATACATAAACTCGGTTCTACGTTCAACGGAAACAAAATTTTCGATGACTTGATTGTAAAACCCTTCACTTTCTTTTAACTCTTTCAAAAGAGCCTTTTCAACAGACAAAAGAGCCAAATAGCTCAACCTCTCCTGACCCTGTGTACTTCGAAGGTAGGTCTTTATCCTCTTCATTGCTGAAAAGGAGCGCTCTACAGACGCTGTTGAAGCTGGTACTGTATATATAAGTTTTGAGAGCTTCTACACCTGCTCAAAACTGTCGGCGATGTTTGCCTCGATCCAGAGTAAGACATCAAATGGTGTTATATTTTTTGAAGTCCCTGTTGCCTGTATAGCGTCTGTGTTTTCATAAAAAATAGTCAGTTCGTTCTTTAATTGAGTGAATTCAAATAAACTTGGATAGCTTGCAATTAGATCTTTAATTATTTCTTCTCTTGATTCGGTTTTTCTTGTTGATAAGAGGTTTTTTTCTTGCCACTCTTCCATGAAAATTACTTTTTCGCAGCACTGTTTTTACGGTTTCAGGGTTAACATCTTATTGCAAGTATTTTCTTACCTCCGCCGTCAACTTTGGTGCACTTATTTGGGGTTTATTTTTTAACTTATTACAATATCCAACGTTCATCGCCTGCAGTAGACTTTGTTGGTCTTCAAGATTTTTGTAAATTTTCAACAGATTTTGTTGTTTTGAATCTTTTTATGATATCTCCTACCGTAGACTTGCTTCTTTTTACAATTTCTGCAATAGCACGTACAGAGTTACCTTTTTAAAAATGTTTTATCACTCTTTTTCTTACTTCTATCGTTGTACATATATCAACATTGCTCTTCCATTTTGACCTTATTAATAATAACACATAAAATTCAAATCGAATAAACATCTGACGTATGTAACGGAATTTTAAGAACATAAAAGTGTTATATTTGTCCCGTTAAAAACAATAAAATAAGTATGTATAACACAGAGTGTCCAATTTCTTTTTTGATATTAAATTTGCGATTATTTTCTTTTAAATTAAATTTCGATGACAATTTGTTAATAAAACTGTAATTTTGCTAAATATCCAGAGTTTATAGTAAAAACTTTGTATAAATGCAGAAATACGCTTTATTTTCAAACCTTCATCAATTTTATTTTGTGATTTAAAGAGACAAAACTTGTATGTCCGATTTCTTTTTTGATCCACTGTATATGGAAGATTCACAATTTGTAGACCTCGGTATCTCGCAAGTTAAGCGAGATATAAGGAAAACATTTTCTTCCTTAATATTAAAATCTAACATCATAGACACACACACACATATTCAATAATTTATAAGGATTGGTATGACAAAGGAAACATTTTCTTAGAATGTAAGCACTACTTACCTATCTTTGTATGCTATATGTATGTACGTGCTTATTTCCTATGAAAATTTTTAAATTTAAATCTTACCTACAAAACAATTCTGTTCATCGTCAAATAATAAACAAATTAAACTAGCTGTTAGCCGATAATACTTCTGGCGTCTTAATGCCAAAATAAATGTATCTCTATCTTTCTATGTATATAATATGTATTATATTCTAGCGATTTGTATTTATTTCCATCATACTTATCACAAAAAAAAAACAAGGTCACACTCTCATACTTCAGGGCACCAAAAATATATTTACTCACTTTAAAAATACACGCAAATACACGCAAATACAAAATTATTAATTAATTTCACAATGAACTTTTAGGTTTCGGTATCAATCTGAAATGCACTAAACTTTTGGGATTTAATATCTAACGATTTGTAACAAGAACCACTAACTACGATAAAAACAACTCAAGTAAGCCAACGCATTGCTTGTCCTTTTTACTGTATTTCCTATAGAACATCTATCATACCTAGAACAACGCACACAAAATGACATGCTTACTATACTCTTCTACCATACAAGTTTGAACTTGGACGTCTGCGTCTCTTGTTTTATCGCAATTGTTTGCGCTAACGCTTTCATATATTTAGCTGGGCTTTTTTCATGACATGTTGAAGTCAAACGCTCTTGTATTGCCTGTCTAAACTATAAATTTGGTAGCGCAAATTTTCACGCTATAAAAGAAGACCTTTTGGGTATGAGAGTTTTGTGTTGCGTTTGTACAGGAAAATAGGTATGATTTGAGAAAAGAAATGTAGGTAGGTTGTAGTTTTTTTGTATTTACATCAAATTGGTTATATTGTAGAGAATTTGGTATCGCAAATTTTAACTAAAGGAAGACTTTTGTATGGAAATTTTGTGTTGTATGTAGAAAAGTATTATTTGAAAATAGGTTTTTTGCAATTAATCTTTATAATAATTGTATCCTTTTTATTTGTTGCGTTTTGAACATAAAATAGAATTTATTTATTTAAATTCTTGGTTTAGCGGCGCTAAACCTGCTAACTGAGAGAAATCGCCACTGCATCCATCCCCACAGAAATTCTACGAATGACAAAATATAATAAGAAAAAGTAGAACAGAAACAATATAACCCCGGTGGGAAAGGGATGCGCTGTGTCTGGTACGATTTGTTTGTGCTATAAATGTTGATGAGAACAAGAGAACGCTTGTCGCTTAGTCGCTTACCCAATGAAAAGATACATTTTTCGCTCTCCTACATTGTGGTCCATGTAGTTCTTGATTCGCTCTTGATTTTTGTATCTTTGTCTGCTGAAGCTTGTCTGCTGAAAAAATATCTTAGGACATTTTTTTGTATGGAGATGAGACATCTGTATATGATTATTTGTGGTTTAAGTTTCAATATCAAGTCAAAGGCATTTTATTTTGTTGATAATCTTTATAATTCAATGTGATGTCAAAGTGAATGTGACAGTTCAATACTAAAATGTCCTTATGTAGGCACTATTCAACCTCCAAACGCGTTTAGCTTATACATAATGCCTCTATTCAACGTCACATAAGTTTTATAAATCACGATTTTGCGTTTAGAGGCATTATAAGGGTTGCATAGCCTTATGTACTCACTATAATGAGTTTATAAATATGGCTGTTATACTTGCCTGAGTAATATCTAAAAAGTACATAGATGGATTACAATAAATGTGTACAAATAATTAGTTGATGCATGCAATTTAATATTCCTAATTTTAATTAAGATTAAATGTATTAGTTTCTGTTAAGATTCATTTGCAGAGTTCTTAGAAGTTTGAACATTGACATTTTCTTTAAAGACTTTTTATTAAAGTCTGCTAGGCTTAAGAGACGTATTCTATATAGCTCTTAGGAAATTGTTATAGAAACCTTTTGAAAACTCACTGATGTAAACTTCTATATCATATCACATTGCAATATTTATGCAAGTTCCAGCTTCTCTATTTTCATTTATAAGACCATATCCGAAAAATTGGTTCTAGTCTCTGAAAAACTTTGCATCTTACTTGCAAAAGGTTTAAAAGAAGATGATATTGAAACCGTGACTTCTATAGGAAAATTATTTTTGAAGAAGGTTCTTTAGAAGCATTATATAAATTGAAACTTCCAGCATGTCCATATTTCTAGGCTAATAGAAACTGAAATGTTAGTTGGGAGCAGGAATCATGAGGCTCTGGAAATGCAGGTTTACAAGCTGTTGATAAATAATTCTTTACAATTTTGTTTCCCGAACGTTGAAATTGCTTTGCGCATTTATTTGTCTCTCGTGATCACCAACTGCAGTGGTGAACGATCTTTCTCAACATTAAAACGTGTTAAAAATGAATTGAGGAACACGATGAGCCAACAACGTCTTAATCTCCTCATTTTAATGAATATTGAACATGATTTACTCCGAGAAGTCGATATCAACAGCATTATTTATAAATTTTCCCAAATTAAATCAAGAAAAGTTTGTTTGTAACAGTTTTGTTTTATTTAATACCATGAACTTGATAAGTGCCTAACCTAAAACAGTCTAAGGGCCCCTTGATAGAATTTGCTACAGGCCCCGCGCTGGCTTAATCCTGCACTGATCGCAAGCAAAATATGAATCGAAGAAAAAAAAGCGTTCGGAGCAAGGAATGGTTTATAAAAGATGTGACCTTGGTAAATTAGTCTCTGAATAATGTGAATTACATAATGTGAACTTGCGAAATTTTCGCATTCTAAAATGTGAATTTCTTTTTATAAAAGTTTTTATATTTTTCTTTTTTCTCTTGTTAGTCTTACGTGAAATATAAGGGAATAATTTACTGTTATTTATTCTAGACAAATTTAAATGTTTTGAATGCAGCATGATGTTTTTTGTATCAGTTTGTGTAATGGCACCAAAAAAAAGTGCATTGATTTTAGTCTATAAAGAGGAACTGAAAAAAGTTCCAGTAATGTGAATCCCTCTAAAATCCGAAATAGCCGTGTTTTAATTAGTTCACATTGTTTAGACAAACATGTGTATATTATGCTTAATATTAAATAGAATAAGCAAATTGTAAAATAATTTTAAATGTTAAGTAGAGTAAGCAATTGCAAACTAAGAGAATTGCAAGGTCTGCACAACACAATAACGAACAGGTGTGGCTGTTCATTAGAATTAAGAATTATGTATAAATAAGAAGAACAGATGAAAATAAAGACACTCTTAAGTATACAGTCCATTACTAAACCATATGAGCTATTACATTTGGTCCTTCGAGCCATACGTTGGGAACCAGCATTTTTGTAATACAATATCCTTAGAAGACATCATAAGCCATCCGAGCTTAAATCTTAGAAGACGTCTGAAGCCGCCCGAGCTACAACTTTAGAAAACATCATAAGCTACTCGAGCTTAAATCTTAGAAGACGTCTGAAGCCACCCGAGCTAAAACTTTAGAAGACAGCATAAGCCATCCGAGCTTAACCTTTGACGAAATCATAAGCCGCCCGAGCTTAGCATTAGAAGACGACATAAGTCATCCGAAGATATAATAAACCATGGATACGTTAACCACGCAACAAGAGATGATAGGCAGCAGCCTGGTGAAACTATTAGAGACAATAAAAAAAGAACCAACATCAAGAAGAACATCAGAGTACCTCAAAAAGAGGGAATCAGAAGTCAACATACTGTGGCAGCAGTTCACATCCAATCATGGGGAAATCATGAAACTAGATTCACCTAATCATGAATATTTCATAAAAAAATATTATGACCAGGTGGAACGCACCATGGAAGCAATTAACGAAAAATTAATTGCATACGCAGTTGCATTGGGGAAATCCAGCAACGAAGAAAAAAAAATCTGACACTGAACTTGACAGTAAAAAACGGCTCGAGAATGAAGAAATCCGAACCCAAAATACAGAAAAAATAAAACTATGTCATAACGACACACATTCGGTAAACATGAAGCGAGCGCAAATTCGAATGGGGTCGTTTGCAAAACAAATAGAAAAACTAGTCAGCAAAAAAGAAATGAGTAAAACCGAAATCGAATTCCAGACCACCAACCTTATTGAAGAATGGAAAAAAATTGACTCAATATAATATGAGGAAGTATAACTTTTTGATGTATTTGATGACGCAACTGAAAAAGAATTCTTCATGAATCAAATTGAGGAATTAAAAAAGAAGTATTCAGAAGCAGTTGTGTCACTAAAAGAGATAAAAAATGATGAATCTGCTTCCGCCTCACAACATGATGTGAAGCTACCAAGGATGCAGATACCGATGTTTGATGGGAGGTCCAACACTGATATCTTCCATGATATCTTCAATCAAGTCATACATCTGAACAACCGCTTATCAAATGTGGAAAAAATGCAATACCTGAAAAACAATCTCAAAGGGGAAGCATCCAAACTCCTGAGGCATTTAGAGGTCAGCAACAATAACCATAAAGTGTCATGGGAATTATTAAATGAGAGGTATGCCAACAAACGAAAGTTGGTGTATTCATATCTTCATACTTTACTGAATCAACCAAAGGTTGACTCAGAATCAAGTACTCAACTAAAAAGATTGCATGATACAACGAAAGAATGCTTATACGGTATATCAAATATTGGTTTCGACACCACTTCTTGGGAGCCAATAATAATCTATCATATAACTCAAAGACTAGATATTGAATCTCTCAGACTGTATGAGCAGTCGTTACCAAACTCGAAGGATATACCATCCTTACAACAAGTATACGACTTTCTAACCAATCGTTTCGAATCATTAGAGTCACTGGGTGACAAGAAACGAGAACATACAAATCAACCAAAGCACATTGTCCGAAATTACCATACAAAAATAGAAGCCCGATGTCGATATTGCAGACAAAATTCACATAACATTTATAATTGTAACGAATTTCTGGCACTAATTCCAAGTCAGAAACTGGAAGCCGTAAAACGTCAAAATCTTTGCTGCAACTGCTTAAACCATACGATGAATGAGAGCTGTCAAAGTCGCACAACCTGTACTATATGTAAAGGCTATCATCATACCTTGCTGCACAATGAGACTCTTATTAAAAATCCAAGGAATACAAACATTCAAACAGCACTGGCAGAATCCAACAAAGAAGTGCTATTAGCAACGGCAATGATAAAAGTCACTACATACAATGGTAAAACAGAAATGTTGCGTGCACTTATTGATACTGGAGCACAGGTTCCAAAATCTAAGACTTTCATTAAGGTTTCAGGTCTTGGAGCATCGTCGGCTGGCATATCACTTGGAAAGGTTCATATTCAAGTGCAACTCCGATTTTCATCAACATTTAAAATCAATATTGATGCATATGTCCTGCCAAAACTGACAAATAAGCTTCCCAACACTTACTTCAAGTTTTCAATGTGGAAGAATTACATGCTTGCTGATCAAACCTTTAATCAACCTGGACCAATTGATATCATTATAGGTGCTGATGTGTACCCCTCCATTATGTGCAAAGTGCAATGGCATCAGAAAATCCCAAAATGGAATCTTGGCCCAAAATACGGAACTAGGTTGGATCATATCAGGAAAGATACCAGTATCTAAAGATCCAATAAAAATTATAACAATGATATCAACAATCGAATTAAGCAACTTAAACAGTCAACTTAAGCGATTCTGGGAAATTGAGGAAACTCCATACCAAGACGAAACGATGAATCAAGACGAGGATTATGAAAAGAAATTCAAAGAAAATCATACCCGAAATCGTAATGGAACATACACAGTAAGAATTCCATTTAAACCAAACAAACAAACATTAGGTGATTCAAGAAAGAGAGCATTGGCTAGACTTTTACAAATGGAAAAAAGGTTTAATCAGAATAAAAAAATAGGGGAAGAATACAGAAAATTTATGAGAGAATATTTAACCCTTGGACATATGAAGCCAGTTGAGCAGAATACCAATCCGGATGATGAAATATATTATATGCCACAGCAGTAATGAAAGAAGACAGCACTACTACAAAACTCCGCGTCGTATTTGATGCTTTATCCAAAACAGACAATGGAGTCAGTCTAAACGACAACATGTTAGTTGGACCAATGTTACAGGCTGACCTAGCAACGATACTTCTACGTTGGCGGAAGTATAAGTACGTCTTCACAGCAGACATAGAAAAAATGTATAGACAAATAAAAATCGAAGAGCGAGACATGAACTATCAAAGAATATTATTGAGATTTTCACCCGAAGAAAGTATTAAAGAATATGCACTAACAACAGTGACATAATGGCACATCATCAGCACCATACCTTGCCATTAAAACAATACGTCAACTAGCAGAAGATGAAGCAATAAGATATCCGAATGCGTCTAAAATTGTTCATAAAGACTTCTATATGGACGATGTGTTGTCTGGAGCACACACCATTGATAAAGCTAGAGCCATCCAGATAGAATTAATTGAATTAATTAAGGCAGGCGGATTTAATCTCAGGAAATGGACAAGCAACAACCAAGAATTATTGAGATGCATACCATCAGAACAAAGAGAACAAGGGATAATTGACCTAGTTGAAAATAAAGAGATGGCAACCATAAAAACCCTTGGTATTAATTGGAATCCAGCGACAGACACATTCCACTTCAAGGTTAACATTAGAGACGGTTCAAATAAACTAACAAAAAGAAGTATCTTATCCAAAGCAGCTCAAATATTCGATCCATTAGGATGGATAACTCCTGTCACACTAAAAGCTAAGCTAATTATTCAAAAAAATTATGGAAGACAGAAGTGAACTGGGATGATGAAATTCCTGAAGCACTAGCTGCAGAATGGAACAGATACCAAAGCGAAGTAACTATGATAGAACAAATACAAATACCAAGATTCATAGACTACACAACCAAGGCCACAGCAATAGAATTGCATGGATTTTGTGATGCATCAGAACAAGCATATGGTTCCGTGAAATATTCAAAAATAACCACACTGAGTGGCGAAAATGTTATCTCCCTATTAACAGGAAAATCGAAAGTAGCACCAGTCAAATCAAAGCTAACAATACCTAGGCTTGAACTATGTAGAGCTGAACTTTTGTGTAACCTGATGGCCCACGTATCTAAAACCCTCGAAATAGAAAATGTAGAGATGTTCTATTGGACAGATTCAATGATACTCGTAACCTTAGCACGTATACAAGGATCGAATAATAAACTTGAAGCTTTTGAAACAAATCGTATTCAAAGAATACAGAAAATAACTAATCAAGGTAATTGGAACTATGTCAAAACAGGAGATAATCCAGCAGATTGTGCATCACGAAGTATCGATGCCTCAGCACTTTCCAAGCACAAACTTTGGTGGCATGGACCCGCCTGGTTAGAATTGGATAAAAATCTATGGTCAGTCAAGAAAATAATTCAGCCAGTAGAAGAGAAGAAGGAGCCGATCAATCTATTATACTCAACAGTACCTTATCAAGAGGGTCCAATAATAGACCAATTCTCGTCAATCAGCAAATGCCTACGAGTACTATCACACTGCAGACGATTTATAAATAACTGCAGGCTTAAACGTAAACAGCCAACATACATTACAGTGCAAGAGATGAAAGAAACACTTCACACATTGCTAAGACGAATTCAGTATACAGAATTTAAAGAAGAAATACAAAAATTATCTAAAGGCAAGGCAATAGACGTTAAAAGCAAGTTGATTATGCTGAATCCTTTAATAGACGAGCATGGCATCCTCCGAGTCGGGGGAAGACTTGAAAACTCAAATCTTTCGCTCACAAGGGTCAATTTACAAAACTGATCATAGAAGACGCCCATAAACAATGTCTACATGGAGCAAACTCTCAGACACTAGCCTATATACGAAGAAAATATTGGATTCTAAGTGCTAAAAACAGAGTAAAGCAGGTATTAAACAAATGCATTACTTGTTGCCGATACAAATCTACAAATGCACAACAGATAATGGGAAACCTACCTCAGTTTAGAGTTGTTCCTGCCCACCTCGATCAGAGTATGAAGACATTCCCATAAGTAACCTTACCCGTTGGAAACTGGTCAACAAACTAACTGAAGATTTCTGGAAGATTTGGTCAAGTGAATATTTATCAAGACTTTAACAACGAACTAAATGGAAGTCTGAGAAGGAATCCATAAAAACAAATGACTTGGTATTGCTTAAGGATGAGAACCTACCTCCAGCAAAATGGAAGCTCGCGAGAATTATTGTTGATGTACATCCCGGAAAGGATGGTAATGCGAGAGTAGAAAAGGAAAAGATTCCTATTTTAAAAGACCTATAGTAAAAGTCTGTAAGCTTCCTACGGAAGAAGACGAAGAAGACTCAACACTAGACAACCCTACAAAAGACGTACAAGCAAACTTTGCGTCAGTAAAGTTAACAAACTTGAAACAATTACGAAAGCGAAAGATAAGACCGGTAACCTGGCTTAACCAAAAAGAAGTGGTTCATGAAGTACATCCGCAGAAGAAAAGAAAAATTACATTAACTGAATACCAAAGCCGTAGAAACCGAAGCAGAACATCAAATAAGCCATTGTCTATGCTATCACTTTGGTTACTCATGATCTGCGGTATCAAGTTGGCAGATGCAACATTCAACATTACACATCCAAAATCGGGACTCTACATTGAACATATAGGAGAGGCCCAAATAAGGCGAGGAACCCTCAAGATAGAATTCTGCTACCCACTCAACACTACGAAAGATACAGAGGTCATAAATAGAACTGTATCTAAGATGGTGCAAATATGTCAGCAAGCAAAAGCAAGAGCCAAGGAAATACATTGCTCGGAATTCATTAACCATCTCAAAAACATACAATCATTACTTTTGAGAGATTTAAACGTAACTAACTCTGCCCAGAATAGAAAACAAAAGAGGACTACTGGGCACCATGCTTCAAAATATATTTGGGGTCAATGAAGAAGTGTACACTGACATTAATTCGTTACGAGACGACCAAATCAAACTAATGCAAGCAAATCAACACCAAACAAATCTTATGCTGGCAACAACAGGCGAGATAGGAGATCTTGAGAAACAAACCAAGGACAAGTTGAATTCATTAACAAACAAATTAAATCAAGCAACTGCAGAGATCAACAAAATAGAAAGCAACTGGTACAAGAAAGACTTAAACAGAGTAGATATACATCTGCTGGCAGCTTATAATCTTGCCCTAGGAGTGCTAGAAGAACTGAATAGACGTTTTCACACTCTACTAAAAATATCTTTTAAAAGAGCCGATCTGTTTGAAAGTATAACACCAGGAGAACTGATGGTGTTGATTCAAGCCGCATCAAGACGACTACCACAAGACATAAACATCATCCCAAAACCAGAACAAAGGATGGACGTCTGCAGGAATGAAACTCACATTTGCGCACATTGGTTCCTTCATCTAAGTACCTCTACAAAATACAATATCATCAGAAACACTCCAATCCCTCAGAAGCTAACGAATGAATCATATTCCATCCCGGTCATTCAAAAATCTATAATAGCCTCAGATTACAACAGCCAAACATATTTCGAATTATCAGAAAAGGAATTCAAAGAATGCACTCCCGAAGAAAAACATATGTACTTTATGTTCCCCTTCAGTCATAAGTAAGATCGATACCAACCCAAACTGCATTCTCGATGAGATATATCACAGACGAGATAAAAAGAGATGTGGCTATGAAAAGCTAGCTATCACAAACAAAGCCTTTAAACATGTATACCAAAGGAACACATGGTTATTCATTGCGACCAGACGAACCTCAGCCGCAATTATCTGTAACGGTATTCACGAAGACGTTGAGCTAAACAGTATCGGACTCATTCAAATTAATGATGGATGTACCCTGCGAACACCCCAAAACATCATCATTTCTGAGCAGATGGATACTATACCAATCAAGGGTACATAAAATCACCCAATGAATTGGAATATATCTGAAATCAAAGAAGAAGAGTTTATTCCAACAGTGTTAACTGAAGAAACCATTCTCAAAACATCAGACCATTTGAGGTCACTCATCCAACAACCAAAATTAATTCACATAAAACCACACAAATGGAGAACGATTAGTCACCATGCAGCAACAGGATCAATAACCTTGACGATCACAATTATATGCATAATAATCATGTACAAAAATCGAATACAAAAACATCGAACACACGACCTAAATCCACTGTCAACAGTTATTATCAATCCACCCATCACGACCCACAGACGATTTGAAATACCAGGTGAAGTGGGCAACGAAAAACCAGTGACACCATTCCAGCCTGAGGCCCCGCAAAATGTTTAGGCAAACATGTGTATATTGTGCTTAATATTAAATAGAATAAGCAAATTGTAAAATAATTTTAAATGTTAAGTAGAGTAAGCAATTGTAATGCGGAACTTGCAAACTAAGAGAATTGCAAGGTCTGCACAACACAATAACGAACAGGTGTGGCTGTTCATTAGAATTAAGAATTATGTATAAATAAGAAGAAGAGATGAAAATAAAGATACTCTACAGTCCATTACTATACCATATGAGCTATTACACACATTATCGAGAGACTACTGTATTACCAAATTATTAAAAGAGCTGGAGTTAAGTTCGCCTGCCGACTGCACTTTTAATTTGTCACAAAACCGGCAAACTTTTATATACATATTTCTTAAAGTGCTACCCAAAATTTTCTTTCACTATTATTATTCATGCTTACCCTACAAATTTTCTCGCCGTGCACAATTCCCCATATGTAAATAACACAGATATGTCGTTGCAGAACAAGAAAAATTCAAAAAAAATTTAATTCACGCAGACGCACAGTGGTTTCATTTGTATGGGAAGGGCGGTCAAAACTCAAAATGCCATTTTAATTGGTAGAAAATAAAACAAATAGTTAAAAAAGTGATTTATTTTAAATATTATTTAATTTTATTAAGAATTAAAGCAATAAATTCAAAATATCTTTAGACAATGTCGATTTTTGTGTTTTTTTCAAATTTCTTTCGTTAGAAAGCAAAGGGTCTGATGTTAGAAGTAATCTATTAAATAAATCGGTGTTTGTTGACAGCCTAGATATTTTTCGGGTGTTGTGTGATCGGAAAAATTTAACATCTTTATTTTTTGCCTCTGCTGCCTCTTCAGTAAATTGGCCTATAGGCAATATGGCATGTTTCACAATTTGTCCTCCGTGAATAAGAACTTTATCTACTGAAGCTGGCAATGGGTACCAAGGGTATTCTGCAACAATTTCCCGAGCTGTATCTTGCACATATGTCTGAAAAGATTCTGCATTAATTGCAAAACAACTGGCCAAAGTTTTTAAAATCACAGCACATCTTTCAATAATGGATTTTTTAACGCCAGTTATCTGAGAAGACACAGAAGGGTTTGCGAAAAATCTACGAGCAGTATTCCCATCATTTGAATTTCCACCACCTTGTTTTGGTTTGTCAATTATCAATCCGATGTTCTTGAATTCTGCTTGTATGCGTTTTTTCTGTGCTTCGAATAGATGTTTTTCATTGCTTCCGGTCCGCCATTTTTTAAAATCTAATCTATATGCTAGATGAATGAAAAATTCAAAGAACCTTATCCACGCATGCAGTGGAGATATGCCAAAATCTAGTAAATCTTCGTTTATGGTTCTTTGTAAGGAGCTTTGAATATCATTCATATTCGTCGGCTTTGCTCCGCAAATATAGCACACCTGTTGCGAAGCAGTATGTGACAAGGCATTGCATACCTTACCGTCAACCATTGTCAATTTAAGTATATGTTTTACATTGATAAAACGGTCAGCTAATTTAATTATTGTGTCGCTTAAATCATTAATCTGGTTCTGGATATATTCCTGCTCTGCTCTGCTCAACTCTGCCGTTTCTTTTTTTAATTGAAAACGTATTGGTCGGCAGTATCGTGTTGATCCTGGACGAGGATTTTGCCATACAATTTTCTTTTCAGACTCAGAGCTCTCTTTCGAAAAAAGTTGTATTGGAACATATGATGTTATAAACATATCCGAATCACTGAATTCGCCAGACATTCTTTGTTTATATTCGGACTGTCCATTGCTTCCATCAAAGCCCCATTTACCAATTAAAGTAAGATAACCTAAATCAAGAGTTCATTTAGTAACACTGAAATCATTTTTTTAACATAAGACGAACACTATATTATTCTACCTCCTGATGTGGTTAAAATCAGACTAGAGACACTATTACACTGGCAACTGAAACTATCGATCGGTTGGAACAAACACAAACACTATTACCATAGACACAGACAAAAGAAAGGACAAGTTTTACTATAAAACACAGAACCTTGTGGTAAAATATTTTAATTATTACCGAAATTTGTCTCCAAAGTTTCAAAAATTTCTCGTTGGGATTCTACAATGCGTAAGGCAGTATGATTGAGGAGTCCTTGAAGGGTTACTTCGGCCGATGAATCGGAAATTTGTATTTTTTCAAGCTCTGGGTAACATTCTTGTTTGGCTTTAAGAACCTTGGCATAGCTTGGAAAAATATCAGCTTATTCAGTCTTTTGGTTTACCAAGTTCCTGATAACTTGGTACTGATGTTTTGACAATTTTGCCTCAACCAAAAGTTTCAAAGCATCATTTGAATCAAGTTGTTTAACTTGGAGATTGTCTATAGACTGACAATGCCTCAAAACAGAAGCAATATCTTCATCGACTTCAACGATCTCAGCAATACGTCTCCTCTTAGTTCGAGACGAGCTTTCTAAAAATGATTTTTTTGGTCTCCCTTGACTATTTGTGGACTTTTGTTCTTCTGTCTGTTCTTGCGCAGAACTGAAGTCTGCGATAAAATCCAGCCAATCAGTATTTGTAGATAAAAATACGTTTTTTTTACGTGAACAAGCCTCCCACCTTCTGTGAAAGGATTTACATAGCGTATTTATCTTCTTCTTTGCCTCTAAACTTTCAATTTGGTAAGTTTCCTTAAAAATTGTCCAGGTTTCATTAATTTTAGCAACACTGCGACCTTTCCTCAACGTATGCCAAATATTAAAAATGTCAATCCGCTTTATCATATTGCTAAAATCTAAAAAAAAGTTAAGAAAAGTGTTTTAATTCGGGTCAAAATTTTACAATTTGCGCAAATTTGCGCAAAAAAATTCGTATATGTTCTAAAAGAAGAAAGATAACCCAAAATTATTCTGTTTTAATTATTGTGGGATTTTATGGGAATTTGATGTTTCGGCTCTTCAGAAAAACACGAAATATGAAAAAAACACGAAATATGCACCATTTTCGAAAGAGGTCAAAATAAAAAATATATATATTTTTTTAAAGAAAATTATTTAAAAGCAATTGGTATACAATATTTTTTTACTCACATCAACTTTTTTTCAAAATTAACCTCACACAACAGAAAAAAAATGGTTAAACCGCAATGTCGAATTTCAGACTAACGTTTTTTATAAAATTGCGAAAAACACTCAACTTCGTCACGCGACTGGGGGAGAGTACGATAACTTAGGCGCCAAAAATTGATAACGGATTTTTGTAGAGGGGTCAAATACAAGCGTTTTTTACTATGGGAGGGGGGGTCTATCTTGCCCCGTTTAGGAGGTAGGGGCGATCTTAGAAAAAATGACTTAAATTGAAAAAAAAAAATATTAAAAAACAACGGCAACAATTACAATAAAATACTATACCGGTTTTAAAAGCCAGAAGTCTGTTCTATAATCGTAAATTTAAATTAAATTATTTATGTCAATAGTTTTTGAAAAATTTGCATGCAAACTCAAAATTTTGTTAAAAAAAATGAAAAAAAAAAGTTTAGACCAATTTTTTTCAAAATTGTAAAATGAAGTGCTTAATTGGCTTTTTGTGGTCAATGCTACTATTAATTCTGAATCGAACACAAAAAACCGAATGGTTTTGTCCCTTCTAGTTTTTGAGAAAATCGAAAATTACTAAAACTACTTTTTATGAAATTTTTGATTTTTGGTATTTAACTACGGTGATTTCATTTTAAGGATTAATGTTAATGTAGTTTATTTGTAGGTAAAGTACAGCAAATCATTTAGGGTTACCAAGAATGCACCAGAGGAGGTAGAATTGCATGGCATTTCGCGTCTCAGTCAGTCAGTTTGTGAGTAAGTCAGGTGTTACTTAAAAATAGTCAAGTCAATTTTCCAATGTTCAATGTATTAAAACCGTGTTTACAGGCATTTTGATCACAAAAAAAAATTATAGCAAGCACCTCCCGAATATCTAGCCAATATTGAGGCCCATGGAAAAATGTGCCGATAGATGGGTTTATTGCTCTGAGGTTAACTTTTATATGGATTGCACCAGAGAAACTTTTAAATCATTAGTTTTAAGCAAAATTTAAGTAACGTTATATATTTATTAAAATAAAAGATTAACTATGTAAATCATTTAAATGTAATTTGAATTTTATATACCCACCTACAAATTTGTAACTATATATTTACTTATGTATCTTAGTCTGTAAGAGTATGATAATGCTCTGGTTGATGAATAAATAATAATAATAATATTGTATTCTTACAATTTTTGTCACCTTTTTGAGTTGGACTTGAGGGGAGTTGACGCTTTAGTTGGAATTAGACCAATTTCTTCTAAGAACGCGATGCTTTTGAAATAATTTTGTTTGAAATATTGAAAAGTTATTTAATTTAGGATGAAGTAGTGGATGCTTAGTCGCCATTCTTTATTCAAAGAAAAAAATACTTCACTCTTACAAAGGTTGAATAACGAATGACCTTGGTAAACAATAACTTGTACCATATTAGCATTAAAAATGTTAGACACAAACAATAAACATACATATTAATTAAGGAATTATATAAATTTGCTGCATTCCTACAGTAGTACCGAGGTAATGTGAATTTTTCATAATGTATTAAATTTTCATGTCTGAACATTTTAAATGTGCAACTTTGGGCTACGTACATACATATATTTAGTAGACATTGGATATAGACCATAGGGTAAATTCAAAGTTTCTTTAAATCCAGATTCTGTAAATGCAAAAGAAACCTTGCATACACCCAACCTCGCACCTACCCCAAATCCTATAGTGTGCCCAGGCAGGGGGGTTGCAGGGGGGCAGCATGCCCCCCCATACATATCTCACTGTTTATACGCGCCGCCGTAATGCGTAAGCAAGCAAGAAAAGCAAATATCCCATAAAAAAATAGTTTTAGTTATTTTCAATTTTCTCAAAAACTAGACGTCATAAAATCATCTAGTTTTCAGTTTTTGAATAAGAATATATTAGAGCAACGAATTTTAAAAATAATAATATATAACTTTTCAGTTTTAAGAAATTAAACTTTAAACTTTTTTTTTATGTTTTTTTTTTTCACCAAAATTTGAGTTTAGAACTCATTTTTTCAAAAACTGCGCATATATTCTACTTGATTTAAAAATTGTCTAATAGATCAGAGTATTGGCTTTAAAAAAAGGTATAATACTTAATTGTAAGTATTACCGTTATTTTTTAATATTTTTGTTTCCATTTTAGTACCTTTTTTATAAAATTGCCCCTCCCGCCCAAACGGGGGGAGATAGACCCCCCCCTCCCATAGTAAAAAATGCTTGTATTGAACTGTTCTACAAAAAACCGTTATAATTTCTTGGCGCCTAAGTTATCGTACTCTTGCCCGCGACTGACTGCCAACAACTAATTTTAGAAGAGAAACCTAACTGTGAATTTATTGTCCCGTTATCATAGATAATTATTGCATTAAAAAAAAAATAAATTGTTTAACTTTGATATTTTGACTTTTGGCCTATGGGACAAACCACTGTGAGACGGTTGCTGTAAACAGTCGACATGGATACACACGAGACGACACAGGCGGACTGCGCAGATATGTGCACAACAACAAAATATATTGGTCTGCAGCGACGTGTTTGTCTCGTGTATATGCCCTATAAGAAATATTAAATTGGAAAAAGCGTTATATTTTAAACGTATGTATAAGTTTAACATGTATGTAAATAAAAATAAAATATTGGCAATTTTGAAAATTCACTGCCATCCAAATTCATTTGCCTGATTAATTTAAAGATATGTATGTACAAATTTAAAATATTGAACCACATACAATATCACATATATTTACATAGGTCATACCTATATTCATAATCATTTCCCAAGCTCATGTGTATAATGCTAAAATCAAATGACTTAATGAATACCAGATCGCTTGCGTTCTAAAATATATAATTGTGTTCAAATATGAGAAACTTGAAATATTGACAAAATAAACCAGAAAACAACTATTCGTTTCTGAAAGTAATCAAAGTTAAAACTAAATGTTTTTGCAGTTTTGCAGAAGACTTGGAAGGTAGCCATTTTAATCTGACTTCAATAAAAATTTGAATTTTTCTCTACAATGGCCGAATACTGCTCGGCAAATTTTAAACACAGTGGAAGGTCGATGTTCAAGTCGACAGATGATATTCTCCAAAAACGTTAGGTTTAAATAAAGCTTTGAAATATATTTTACTCGAAACCAATACTCGTCCTATAGACCAAGTAGAACACAATTCATAACATGTGTTTGTGTACCATTGTTCGTTAAAACCAGAGCAAACGGCACATCAAAAATGGTACGATTTGCAAATAATCATGCTAAAATTGTACATACCCCATGCAGGTTTGGCCACCTACAGCTAAAAGTGTCATTTCTAATATATGAAGTAGGTACAATTACATTGGCACGTGAAATGAGATTTGATATAGTAAAGAATATGATACAGGAAACAGTTGAGTGAACTTTCGAAAGCTTTTGTACTTTTGTTGGTTAAAAGGAGCAACTCAATGTGGGCGAATAAAGGCGGAGTCAGAATCTCTACACTGTTCAATACAAACAACCCTTGTTTCTTACAAAAATTATTTGCAAAAAATTAATTTTTTGTTAGAACAATCATTAGTTAACGAGTGAGGCCTGCCTATAGAATTTTAAATCAATATTAATTAAATCTTATAGGATACGTTAACAGAAAATTATTTCAAAAGCTTTTAAGGTATTCCATCCTTTTAAATAGCGGGCTAGGAAGTCTTTTGTATTTATTCTGTCATAAAAAGAGCATTCAAGGTTCTGGTGGTTCGCGAATAATTCAAGTTCTTGGCATGTTCTGCTTGAATGTATGACCAGATAGACTGAATGAGATTCTGATATCTGTTGGGTGGTTTTGATTGGAATGGGCTGGGTTGAGTTCAGCCATGGCAACGAGAGGCCCAGAGAACCCGAAACAGGTTCACCCAACCTACTGTTACCAAAAAAAAAAGGTTGACATCTGTTTAAAAAACAGACTCCAAACGCTTTTAAGTTATTTTAAAAACAAAATAAAATCACCTTTAAGGCCTTTAAAATCTCTTTAATAGTTTTTTTTGTAGTTCTAGCATTTTTAGCTCCAACTCCATTTTAATGTATGTATATGGCAAGAGCGGAGCAAATAAATGCAATTATTACAAAAAAAAATATCTCACGCCATCAGACAAACCATTTCATCACCGCAACCCAAAAACGCTTAAAATGTCCCTTAAGCGCAGATAAAATTTAATAAATAAAAAAAATCATTCTATTTGCTAGTCCAGGTAGTTGCTTGACTTTCAACAGCCAACAGCAGTAGTATCTGTTCATTAGTATTTATTCAACATCTAAATATAGAAGGTTGTTCCTTCAGTATTTTTGACATTGGACCTTGTGAATAAAAAAAAAGCTAAAGCTGAAACTTGGATTTTTAAGTAAAAGCTTGATTTTTAGTGAATAAAAATAAGCTTAAGCTAGCTAGTTTAAGATGTTTTCTAGTAATAGCTATTTAAAAATAGCCAAAGCTAAATTCATTTAGTTTTAGCTTGTTTTCCTAGCTTAAGCTTCAATTTGTGTGAATAAAAATAGCTTAAACTAAAATATTAGGCTAGGACCGCACTTGCGATTCCAATCGCACGATTTTTTAATCGCAAAAATAGAACACATGAATTTTAATGAGAATGAACGCACTTGCTACCAACAAATTATGACGATTTAAAAGTCGCAATTTGTTTCATTTTTCTTGCGATGCGATTGTCGTAAGCTTAAATGAAACTAATGTACTCAAATGGATATGCCCACACTTGCGATTTAAATTACTGCGACTTAAAAATCGTAGTCGCAAAGAGAAATTAGCATGCACGCACTTGCGATCTTTATTCCACGATTTCTTAGCCGCAAGGAATAAGAGACATGGCGTTAAATGCGAATGCACGCACATGCGACTTAAAAATCGTAGCGATTATAAAAATGAAACAAGTTCCATTTTTTCAAGCGATTTTTCTGTCGCTATTTATCTGTAGCAAATACGTGCACTCACATAAGAAGTAGTGTGTTTCATTTTTTACGATTAAATAATCGCGCGCAAAAAAATCGCAAGTGCGTGCATGACAATAATTTGTAGCGACTACGACTTTTTAATCGCTTCGACAAAAAATCGCAAGTGCGGTCCTAGCCTTATAGTTAAAGCTACAAAAATTTCAAGATTTTTTCGACCTGTCTAGAAAGCTTTGACTAGGTCTTATTTTCAGTATTAACTTGTGCGAGTTGTTAATTAAACATAAGGGAATATCTCAAAAAATAGGACTGTGAACGTATAGACCCAGAAACTGACATACGATATGTTAAAAACATTTTTTAGCCGAAAAATACTTGCCCTGTAGAACAGATAACAAATTGAGGCAAAAAAAACTTTCCTTTCGGTCATACATGTACCAGTTTTAGCTAAAGCTAACTAGCCGAAACATGTGAATAAAAAAACGAACACCTTAAATTACGAAGCTTAAGCTAGAATTTTCCAGCATAAGCTATTTAGCGTTATCATTTTTTTATTCACATAAAACAAAGCTTAAGCTAGTACTGTCTAGCTTAAGCTGCTAGTAAAAGCTATGACTAGTTGGCTTTAGCTTCCTCCAAAAGAAGCTTTAACTTTTTTTTTATTCACAAGACTCATTGCGGGGCGAATATAAAAGCTGGATGCGTTAATATCCTGGCCTGCTGGGTAGGCCGTGCGGTACTTCTGTTCATCGGTAGTAGTGTCTACCTACCGCTTTAAAAGTTTGTTTTATCTATTTTTTTTTTATTTTGTAACATTTATCAATAATTTTATTTTAAATCTGAGCATACGAGTACATATGCAAGACTGTAATCCACCAACCTCCTCCTAAGTTCTAATCCAATGTTACAGACTCATTGGTCAACCCATGTAGGACTTGGATTGGTTTTCCAAAAGCGTAAATAATCTGTAAGGTCTGCTGACACAGGTGGTCATCTCCTCGGAGTAACAACTATAATAATATACCCATCTCTACATCAACAAAAAAAAAAGCTTTGGGATACTCCTTTGCTACCACTAATACGCTCCAAAATGTTATAGCCTTTTAAGGGAAACGGTGAAACTTCTTAACTTCCCTTCTCCTTAAAATATTCTTAGATCGTTTTACCCTTTCTTTTCTTACAAACCACTTACTAAAACGAAACCGTTTAAAATATCATCCCGTAAAATCTTTACGCAGTGACCAAAAACTTTGCCCGAAAGCTATTTGTGTTTTCTTGTTTATTGTCATAAGCTATTGCTTACGCTTATCAAAAAAAATTAAATGCACGACTTACGTATGTAAACGACGAACATGCTCGCCGAACTTATTCGTTTGCTTTATCCCCTACACGGCGAACACATTTAGCGAACCATTCATTTCGTGTTGATTCTTCTGAGAGTAAGCATGTGCGATAAAGGAGCGCAAGTCGTTACTCTTATCATCCACGATATGAACTCGGTGACGCACAGTGGGTCCTGTTCATACTAAGCAGTGCTCAAAATTCAGAATCTTGTTTAAAATGCTAAAAACTGTTATAAATAGATACTAACTGCTGTTGAAAATGAAAATATTATTAATAATAAATATAGTTCTGACTTTTAAAAATAAAAGAAAACTGCACAAAATTAAAACTTCCGCATGTTTATTTAAAAACCAATGGCACAGAGTCAACTTAAATGTACCGTAATGTGGCTATTAAACAGAGAGTAAAGATAATACTTACGAATGACATGTGTTATAATATTTATATTGATTAGACATTTTTATTTTTTTTATTGACAAAAATTAAATTTTTTTTTTTTTTTTTTTTATATGAAGGTTTTTTATAATACAAACTCTATATACCTACTACTGAAATAAATCAGCCAAGTAGAAGACTTAGCACTATTATTGGACTTGTTGAATTATTGATTCAAATTAGCTTTTTTGGCCTTTAGTCCACAAAAATTGGCGTTTCGTCCGGGTTATCTCACATGGACTCATCAGTTGACTTGTGAGGACCTTGTCAATACGCAATTTTTGTTAAGTTTAGTTCATCTTACATGAATTTCTTTGACAAAAATCCAATGTGAACTATATCCAACAAAGATTAGAATTGTAATCATTAATGTTGAAATTTTTTTTGCCCGTGGCCTGGCATTGAATATTTATATGAAGGTTTTTTATAATACAAACTCTAAATATATACTACTGAAATAAATCAGCCAAGTAGAAGACTTAGCACTATTATTGGACTTGTTGAATTATTGATTCAAATTAGCTTTTTTGGCCTTTAGTCCACAAAAATTGGCGTTTCGTCCGGGTTATCTCACATGGACTCATCAGTTGACTTGTGAGGACCTTGTCAATACGCAATTTTTGTTAAGTTCAGTTCATCTTACATGAATTTTTTTGACAAAAATCCAATGTGAACTATATCCAACAAAGATTAGAAGTGTAATCATTAATGTTGGAATTTTTTTTGCCCGTGGCCTGGCATTGAATATTTATATGAAGGTTTTTTATAATACAAAAAAGCTAATTTGAATCAATAATTCAACAAGTCCAATAATAGTGCTAAGTCTTCTACTTGGCTGATTTATTTCAGTAGTATATAGAGTTTGTATTATAAAAAACCTTCATATAAATATTCAATGCCAGGCCACGGGCAAAAAAAATTCCAACATTAATGATTACAATTCTAATCTTTGTTGGATATAGTTCACATTGGATTTTTGTCAAAAAAATTCATGTAAGATGAACTGAACTTAACAAAAATTGCGTATTGACAAGGTCCTCACAAGTCAACTGATGAGTCCATGTGAGATAACCCGGACGAAACGCCAATTTTTGTGGACTAAAGGCCAAAAAAGCTAATTTGAAAAATTAAAAACTTATTTTAAGCACTGTTATGTATGAAGAGGACCCACTGTGCGACGTTCACAGCAAAAATGGGGTTTGCTGACGAACATGGCTCTGCACGGCGAACATCGAAGCAAACGAACACCACAAAATTGAAATTTTTCGCCAACAGCGAGCGGCTGGCGAAACAGCCCCTACACGAGGAAAACAGAGCGAGCACGAACACGTTTGGCGAGCATGTTCGTCGTTTAGGGGTAGCTTGAAAGACCTCCAGTTTCACAGTGGAAGTTGTAGCAGCATCTTTCATTGAGAAATAATAATGTTTAAATATTTCATTTCAACAAATAACCATTTTCCTATATGTTATTTTGTTTTCAAAATTAATATTTCCACTTTGAAGTTTAATACTTCACAAATTGAAATCAAAGTTGCCTTGTTGATTTCAGAGAAAAAAATAAACTCAATGGCCCTGAGTAATAGATCCGAATCTTACCTAAATTCGATTTTAACCAAACATTCGTAGAAATAAAACAAATTTCAAGTACAAATACTTAAAAGCGGCTTTCCTGTAACTAAGTTAAATTTAAAATGATAGAATCACAATAGAACTTTACAAATATGGTTAATAGAAATCTGTTTGTGTATCAGTTCACAATAACGAAATTATGAAAATGAGTCACAATTATTGGTATAAATAAGACTGTTGTTAAATTTATCTGTTACTACGAAATTTTAAAAGCAACTTTTCTACATCTAACAAAAAGTGACTTTAAAACCGATTCTATGAATGTCTATTACTAAGGGCCAATAAATTGTAGAATTTTATTTTAGTTGTCAGTTGTCATTGAATTCTCTAGGCGTGAGGTAAAAATACATAAAAAAAATACATTATCTAATACTCGTAAAATATAAAAGTGAATCAAATTAAAAGATATAAAATTTTTGAGATATGGAATAAATAGTGTTTCCTATACCTAATCTTCCAGTTCCTCTATTTCGAAAAACGAAATATATATAAATATAAAAGGTAAATAAATATATTAGTTATGTGTTATATATATTGTTACATAATGAAAGTGCTACTTTCCTTTCTCCCAATGCCTACACTTACAAAACAAACTTTTACCACACATATTTTTGCCCAGCAAAAACCAAGTGTGCTTACTTGGTCATTTACATTTCTCCAACTTCATCTTCTTCAAAGCTGGAGATCATTATCATCTTCTTGCCTAGAAACTAAAACGACGCTTACGGATTAAGCAAAGCTTTGGGTACTGTTAAGTTAATCTTCTTTACTTAGGCTTGGGTTACCGAAAACATTATTCTTGTAGTTAGTCTATAGTGTATTCCGTCCAAGTTAACTCGTTATCTTCGAACTTAAATTAAATGTCTTATTTACTAACCTAATATTAATTGAATAAACATTATTTAATAAAACAAAGCGTGTTTCTCTTGTGTTTCAATAAAAAGACATATAATTGGCGCAGTCGGGAAAACTAAAGTTCGGTGCGTGGAATTAATAATGAACAAAAGTTGTCCAAAAAAAACAAGAAAATCGAGTGGAGATACCTTCGTAAAAAATTTGTCTCGAAACAAAAAATCTATAATCCGAAAATTAATATTTGGAAAAATTTAATTGAAAACAAAAAAACACAAAAAGAAAACTTAAAACAATAAATAAGGACGAAATCGTCAACAAGTGCTAGCAATAAAAAAAAATTCCACCACCCTAGCTATGTAAAACGCTTCTAACGCTCAAGAAACTGTACCTACTTACCTACAAAACAAAATAACTACCTAACAAAAAAAGTTCTTATTAAATTGAAATTTTCTGTGAAGCATTAAATATTTTAAATCAAAACGAACAGTTAAAAGAGAAAAATCTAAACATAAATTAAAAAAAAAAAAAAAACAAAAAAGAAAGAAAATTAAATTAAAAAAAAAAAAAAACAAACAAGAAGTAATTGAAGTGAATCATCTGTAACCGCAATAATCAGAAGCCGAAGCGGCTCACTAGCAAGCGAATCAGGTCAGATTCGGTCAATCATCTGTAACCGCCTAAATCATAAGTGGCTCTTAAGGAAGCTTGGTACAATTGAAGCTGAAAATTTTCTAGTGAGTAGTTCCAACTCTAAACGATGGCAATATTAGATCCTGTGGATAAGTTTAAGTTAACTTTAGAATTAATTACTAAGATTCCTGAATTTGATGGTAGCAATAGAAATTTATTAGAATTACTGGACAGGGTAGATTCTCTTATTTTAACAATAGACTCTTTTGAAGAATCCGCAAAGATCCTTCTTACAGGTTACATAAGGGACAGAATAGTAGGGAAGGCTAGGTGCCTATTACAAAGGCATGGTAGACTTAATAATTGGCCTGAAATAAGAACGATTTTAATACATAATTTTGGTGAGAAATTTTCTATAGAACAATTACTAGACAATATTCGAACAACAAGAATTTCAACAAATATTGAAGATTATTTAATAGGATAAATAATTTGCTTAGCAGAATAAATGGTGTGTATTTGCTTAAAAATAATTCAAATGATATTGGTGCAATGATCGAATCAAATAACAGGATTGTTCTTCTAGCATTCAAAACCAATTTACCAGAACCGACAAAGTCTATTATACTAAGTCGAAATCCTAAGTCCTTGACCGATGCATTCAAAATCATTATTGAAATCAATCATCAACGTTTAGGTTATAATACTCTTTTTGGCGAAATAGGCAGGTCTCAAGGTAACTCAAATCAGAACTACAATAACTTCTATTCAAAATCATTATTCAAATCAATCATCAACGTTTAGGTTCTAATACTTTTTTTGGTGAAATAGGCAGGTCTCAAGGTAACTCAAATCAGAACTACAATAACTTCTATAGTCAAAATAATAATTTTCCTAGAGGTCAAAATAGACAGTTTAGTAATTCTATCCAGCGGGGTTCGTCAAGTCATAACTACAATAGCCAAAGTGGACAGTTCCGCCAAAATAATAACTATAATCTCAGTAATCAATTACGCCAAAATAATAGTTACAATTACAATAGCCAATCACGCCAAAATTATAACTCCAATCACAGTGGCTAATCACGCCACAATAACTTGAATAGCAGTGGTCAATCACGCAAAAATAATAATAACAGCGATCAATCACGTCACAACTGTAATAGTACTAACAGTGAACAAACGCGAAATTCCAATAGAAATAGGCAGTCCAACAGCCAGGAATCTATGGACATTACATTACTTTACGAAGACATTCAAAATGATAATGATCATTTTGAAAACCGTCCAAATTTTTTAGATGGTCAAAGAAACAATTACCCTATTTAGTCTTTAAGGTTTATAATAGATTGCGGGGCAGAGTACAGCATTATAAACAAAAACTTCTGTAACCCAAAGTGGGAAATTCCTTCTAAGATACGAGTACATACCCTCAAAGTACTTAACCGCAATTTTCAAACAAATACACCCATATTAATAAAGATGGTTTAGTGGAGGTTTTCCGTAAGTCCTGGACTAAGTGCGAAATTTCATTAATAAAACTAATGAAAAAAACAATTGATTCATTGCAGCTTAGAGTAAATTTACTTGAGCAAAAACAAAGAGAAAATACTGTGGAAATTGTTGGTGTACCCGATATCAACAATTCGAATGCGTTGGACAAAGCTCTTAAGCTTTTCGCTGATGGACTAGATGTAAATATAATCGAAGACCAAATTGATAACATCTACATAAAAACCCAGTTCACAGTTGACATTCATCGAGTACACAAGTGCGCGGAGAAAAGTAGTGAAAATAAAAACTAAATCTACCTATAACGGTAATAAAATAATATATTTCAGTGAAAAAAGTGATTAGCAAAGGTTTACCTACGCTACCTGCTAAAATTAATCTAGTTAATTGCAAGAAGGGTTTTTCCGAATGTGGATTATCCTTCTTGTTAATTACAATTTTTAATCTTAATCCTTTAAGTAATTAAAAAAACAATAAATCTATTTTCTGGAAACCCATTTAAAAATGGGAAAAGCCGAAAAAAGGAAGAGTGACGTAAATTTAGCTTACGAGGCACTCAAGACTCACATCAAAGAAGGCATGAGAACGCACGGAAAAGAGTTCCTGGTCAACATTCACGCCAAGCTCGGTGATATAGACCAGCTTTACGAAGATGACAAGGACGAAGTAATGGATACGCAACAAATTATGGATCCAATAACAGAACAACAAATCGAAGAAGTTGTAGGACAGGAAAACTTGAACGTGCAACCTACAGAAGAAGAACCTTCAGAGATGTTGCAAACCGAAGAAATGGTGAATTTAGACTCTGATTTTGAGGTGGTACAAACAAAAAGATCAAAAAGAAAGCCTTCGGAGTCACCAATAACTTCACCAAAGAAGACCAAAAAGCCTGCAATGGATAATGAAGCTTCTGTCACCAACGCAGAGAAAATAAACACAACAAAACAACAAAATCTCGAAAAACCCAACAAGGAACCCCGATCTACACTAATGCCACCAATTGTGTGCTTCAAGCTAAACGTGGCGGAAATCAGTAAACATTTGAAAGCTCAAGGTGTAGTATTCAAAGTTCACAACATCAATAGTGAAAAATCTGTTATCACAACAAAGACCAAAGAGGAACACCAGAAGATCCGAGATTTCCTGAAGGTGAAGAAGACAGAATTCAACACCTATACCGCCAAAGAAGACAAGAAGACACTGCTGGTCCTTAAAGGCATTCATCAAACTTATGAAGCCACTGAAGTTAAGGAGGAGCTCATTGCGGAAGGCATCGCAGTCTTAGCAGTAAGTCCCTACAAGACCCGATCGGACAGGAAGTATAATAGCTTCGTCGTTGAAGTTTCCAAAACATCTGATATCCCAGAAATTTACGGAAAAACACTTCTTATGCACCAAAAAGTCCATTGGGAGAAGTTTAAGTCAACCACCATTACACAGTGTAAGAATTGCCAAAAGTTTGGACATGTGGCTAGCAACTGTGGCATGAAATACCGTTGTGTAAAGTGCAAGGAGGATCATAATCCAGGAAACTGCTCTAGGACCCTCCAAAAAGTCAGTGACGATATGGTATTCTGCGTTAACTGCCAACAGACTGGGCACCCTGCCAGCTACAGTGGATGTCCTGCAAGGAAGAAGAAACTGGCCGAAAAAACGAAGACAGCAACACAGAAGCGTGAAAATCACCAAATTGCTGTAACATCAGCAAAAAATGCGATTGTGAATGGCTTATCATACGCCAGCGTTGCAGCCACATCTGGAGCAGCTTCAAAACCTTTGGGAGCCCTATTTAAGAAAGCAGGAAATAAGCCAGCTCCGCCAGCGCCAGCTACAACGCCATTTTCCAAACCAGTAGTCCAGAAGAGGACTGCACCATCCAACACATCAAGCCAAAAAGGACAATCACAGTCTTTCAACATATTTGGTGATACCGAAAGACTGTTTGGAACAGATCTCCTTTCTCTTCTCCAAAAGGCAAAGGAGGTAGTTCCAAGCAACTACGGTAGTCTCAATGATAAAGAAAAGACAGTTATATTGGGTAAACTTATTTGTTCATTATGTATATAAGAAACTACCTATCTTTCATTACATATAACGTTAATTCTATTTATTCTACAGCCAGACGTATCTCACTAAACTTTTTTTTAAAATCAAATAAACCCGATATTATCTTTTTACAGGAAACAAACATCACCGCAAGAAACACCCTTAAACCGGAAGGCTACACATCCTATAGACAGGACAAGACATCTGAAGGCAGAGGAACTGCCATCCTCTTGAAATCGGACCTTAAAAGCGAGTACGTTAGGGTACCTGTACTGCGCTGCATGGAGACTACAGCCGTTGTGATCATTATGTCGGATAATGAGACGCTGCTTCTCGTCTCAGTATACAACAAGTGTAACGCAACAAGATGTGACATCATACATGACCTCAACGCCATCAACAATCTGGCTAGCCAATATACGTACTGTGTACTTGGAGGTGACTTCAATGCACGACACCCACTCTGGCTGGACACCAGGGAATCTACACAAGGAAAAGCAATTGTGGACTGGCTGCAAGACAACCCTGAGCTTCACTCATTGGTGGTTATATCACAACATAGGCCCACATTTCCAAGAACTCCGTCGTTGCTAGACTTCTTTTTAGTGACGTCCAATTTTACGAACATCCTTCCCGAGTTCCAAAACTTCACTTGTGTTGCACACGATAGTGACTCGGACCATCTGGCGGTTGAGATGAGAGTCAGTTTGAATTACAGGATTACAACTGAACGTCGTATTCCCGAATTCCAAATCCAATACGAAAAACTGAACTGGATAAGATTCCGTTCAGAAGTTGAAGAACGCCTACCAGAAGTCTCCAGCGTCAACAATCTCAACAACAATGAGATCGATAACACCATTGCTCAATTTGAAACAGTTGTCAACAATGCTTTGGACAGGCAGAAAACACCCCGCACCAGCAGAGATAAATATGCAAACTTACCCCAACATATACAATTAATATATGCTCACCGGCAAAGACTCCGCAAAAGCCTCCAAAGAATATTCCACAGGACCTTTAACAGGGAAAGTGTCGAATACCGTCGGCTACACTCAGAACTTCAGTGCACTAACACAATGTTCAACCAGGCAATAAAACATCATCAGGAAAGGGATTTCAGGAAGAGACTCGAAGATATCAAACCTGGACCCGACACGTTTAAAAAGATCAATCTGATTGTTGGAAAAGCGAACTCAATTCCAGACACCATCCTTCACGGACAAGAAGTTTCAACAACTTCTGCAGAGAAAGCTGAAGCGTTTGCAAATCACTTTCATGATAGTTTCAAAGATCGCCCTCCCGTGCACCTTCCTGACTTTATCGAAGATGTAGAAACTCGCTTTCAAGAGATATCAGCAAACACCGAAACCGTGACCCTGTTCAATGAGGAAAACCCATCATCGGAGCCGACGCTGACAGATGTTTTCACTTCTCCTGAAGAAGTAGCTGACATTATCTTCACTGGAAACTCCAAAAAATCAGCAGGAAGCGACAAGATTTCTAATTACGTGCTTAAAAAGTTACCAAATCTTGCTGTTCTCCTGTTGACTATAATCTTCAATAACTGCCTGAACAACAGCTATTTCCCTGCAGCCTGGAAAACCGCAAAAGTGGTCCCTGTCCCGAAGAAGAACAACCGCGCAAATGTGGAAGGATATCGGCCAATTTCTTTGCTCAGCTGCATGAGTAAGATACTGGAGGCATTGATATTGAAGAAACTCAACGTTTTCTGCAGAGAAAGAGATGTCATACCGGAGTTTCAGTATGGCTTTCGAAATAAACATTCTACCATACATCCATTACTGGGACTCCATTCTGATGTTACAATTGGACTCAACAAAAAGGAAACCACTGTAGCGTGTTTGCTGGACATCGAAAAAGCTTTCGACAGCGTTTGGATAAAAGGATTACTATTCAAACTCTCGCAACTTGGACTTGCTAATTACCTGGTAAGAATAATCAAAAATTTCCTAACCCATAGACTTTTTTATGTACAGGTAGAAAAACATGTGTCATCAACCAAAGGAATTAACGCTGGAGTTCCTCAAGGATCAAAACTTGGACCACTGCTGTTCAACATTTACACTGCTGATCAACCAGCCAACATATCAGGTACAAAGACGAAGCTTTATGCAGACGACTCAATCACATACGCCACCGCTTTTTCACCAGAAATTGCTGCCAGGAGAGTGCAAGAGCACATTAAAAACCTATGGGAATACTATGTCAAATGGGGACTGAGGATAAACAGCGAAAAGACTGAACTCATCTGCTTCCGAACACCAGTGACTGTCATTCGAAGACGAGCGTTTGCAACACGCTGTGATGCAATCAAAATAAAGCTTCCAGACAACACTGAAGTGACAGTCAAATCATCAACGAAGTACTTAGGAATCAACTTTTCCAATAAATTCAAATTCAAAAGGCATGCAGACTTGATGTTGAAGAGAGCCAACTATTCTCTGCACTTGGTCCATCCGCTTCTCAGGAGGCGAAGTGGACTAAGTAAGAAAACCAAGCTGCTTGTGTACAAACAACTTATCCGACCCGTTCTGACCTACGCCTTTCCCATCTGGTTTACTATTTCACCTACAGCAATGAAAAAGATGAAGCTTTTTGAAAGAAAGATGCTCCGCATTTGCACTGGACTGTATCGTAACACACTGACGAAGAAATATATACCAACAAGGAATCTGTATAAAGAAGCAAAATTAATACCATTGGACAAGTATTTACTGCAGCTCTCCGGAAAAATCATCAGGAACCTGGAAGATCATCCCAACACAGAAGTGCAACAACTTCTCCAGCATGAACTGGAGCCTCGTGACAAGTATCTATACACCCGAGCCATCACTGACGATCAATTTGAAGACATCATCCATAACGACAACGCACCCTTTTACGAGAAGAACAACAATCAATACTACAGGGGATAAAACGCCCACTCATCAAAAATTATTATTTAGTTAATATTAAAAAAATCATGAATTAGATTAAGAAAACATTAATATGATATTGTAAGCAAATAGCATTATGTAAAGCCAAATGAAGAACGTTGGGCCCCTATTGTTGAGCCAACATGATTTAATTTAGTAAAAAGTTAGTTTTAAGTCAAATTGTATATAAAACAAATTGAAAAATAAAATTCTTAATCTAAAAAAAAAAAAAAAACATCTACATAAAAGAAATAAAAAACAAAAATCCAACAATCTCAGGAAAAAATAACACATTTGGTAACGTACTTTGTGTTAAATTCAGCTCTTACAACACTAAACAAAAACTTATGAAAAAGAAAATAATAAACAAAGCACGTCTAACACCTAAATTATTTGGGAATGAGTACAACAACAATAAGTCCATATACATCAATGATAGTTTATCTTTTCAAACAAGAGAACTAAGAAGAGCTGCAGTGACTGCGAAAAAAATAAATAACTACAAATACTTGTGGGTTAAGAACTCAGAACTTTTAATGAGAAAAAAAGATGGTGATAAAATTGTCAAAATTAAATGTCTAGATTATCTAAATAATCTTTAAAATGCCTTTTAATAATTTCAATAATTTTAATTCTGTTAATAATATTAGATCTTCTTGTAATTTTGAAAGTGATGTCTTGTCAAGTGTTTTTCAAAATAATCAAAGCCATACAATTTCTGATAGTTTTTTTATTATTCATCAAAATATCCGTAGCCTTCGCGCCAATTTCGATTCATTATTGCTTCACATTAATTCGTGTTTAAGGAAGCCTGATTTTATTTTTGTATCTGAAATCTGGATTTTTGATTATGAAAAGGATAATTTTAAAAT
The DNA here is from genome assembly GCA_911387755.1 of Chrysotoxum bicinctum. Classification (NCBI taxonomy): domain Eukaryota; kingdom Metazoa; phylum Arthropoda; class Insecta; order Diptera; family Syrphidae; genus Chrysotoxum; species Chrysotoxum bicinctum. The sequence continues at coordinate 164,394,206 of OU426987.1, forward strand.
ATCCGGCTATGAATTTTTTTCTACTTGTAATAATGATTACTCGTCTGGTGTTGTTGGTGTTTTTGTTAAAATTGAATTTATCAATTCTGAGATTCTTAACATAAATCTAAAATCGGCGGATATAATAAAACTTTCTTTTAACTTAAATAATATGAAAACAGTATTTCTTTGTGCTTATAGATTTCATGATAGTAGTGGAGATGTCTTTCTTGAAGAATTAAATAATTTGTTATTGCATGAGAAGTCAAAAAACTTAATTTTTTTGGGTGATATCAACATTGACCTTCTATCTAAATCTAATTTTGTGGATAGTTATTTATCATTATTGGCTGGTCATGGTTTTGATTGTTGTAAATATAAGTGTATCTACACGAATTACTAATAACTCTAGTACATGCATAGACCATATCTTCTCAAGAAAAAGTAGAGTTTATGACTATAAGTTGGTAAGTTCTATTGCTGATTTTGGTATAACCGATCATTGTATGACCAGTCTTCACTTTCTGGGTGTTTCTAACAATATTAACGTTTGTAATACATCCTTTCCAGTTAAAAAAATTGATTTTATCAAGCTTAACTACTTCTCCGCTTTGAGTTTTGGGACAAGGTTTATAATGAACATGATCCGTCAATAGCCTTTGATAACTTCATAGATACACTTAATTCTCATGTTACTCGCTGTACTTCAACTTGTAACAAGCCGAATAATACTAGGCGTTTAAAAGAATGGATGACAGGGTAGTAGTAGGTTTTGGCCGGTTCTGGATCAATGAAGCGGAGCAATTTAAGCGGAGCAAAGTGGATTTTTAAGAGAGAATTTAAGGGGATTTTTAAGTTGGATTTTTTTAAGTTGGATTTTTTAGTTGGAATTTAGAGAGTAGTAGGTTCTGGCCGGTTCTGGATCAATGAAGCGGAGCAATTTAAGCGGAGCAATTTAAGCGGAGCAATTTAAGCGGAGCAATTTAAGCCGAGCAAAGTGGATTTTTAAGAGAGAATTTAACGGGATTTTTAAGTTGGATTTTTTTAAGTTGGATTTTTTAGTTGGGATTTAGAGAGTAGTAGGTTTTGGCCAGCGATTTAAGCGGAGCAATTTAAGCGGAGCAATTTAAGCGGAGCAATTTAAGCGGAGCAATTTAAGCCGAGCAAAGTGGATTTTTAAGAGAGAATTTAACGGGATTTTTAAGTTGGATTTTTTTAAGTTGGATTTTTTAGTTGGGATTTAGAGAGTAGTAGGTTTTGGCCAGCGATTTAAGCGGAGCAATTTAAGCGGAGCAATTTAAGCGGAGCAATTTAAGCGGAGCAATTTAAGCGGAGCAAAGTGGATTTTTAAGAGAGAATTTAACGGGATTTTTAAGTTGGATTTTTTTAAGTTGGATTTTTTAGTTGGAATTTAGAGAGTAGTAGGTTTTGGCCAGCAATTTAAGCGGAGCAATTTAAGCGGAGCAATTTAAGCGGAGCAATTTAAGCGGAGCAATTTAAGCGGAGCAATTTAAGCGGAGCAATTTAAGCGGAGCAATTTAAGCGGAGCAATTTAAGCGGAGCAAATTAAGCGGAGCAATTTAAGCGGAGAACATCACTCTTTAGATATAGAATGGTATAGTCTTTAAATGTTTTACATTTAAAATGATTCCATACCTTTAGAGCATGATTGTAATCCCCATCTAAACATGCTTCATCTACCATCTTATTATGAAATTTAGTAATAGATGGAAGTGATGGTTCTTCAAATCGCTCCCATGAATCTAAATGATCATAAGGGAATACACCTTTCCTTATCATTAAATTGAATGATTCGCTCTCTTGAAAAACACTCTTTGTATTTTTCAAGTCATCAAGAGATAAATTATTTGCTAAAGAAGCAAGGCTTGATTGAAGAAATCTATTTGAATCTAAAAATCTTATTTCAAAAAATCTTTTTTCACCCAAATAAATTCTTTTAGATAGGGATATATAATTTTCCTTGTTCATCGGAATGATGTTAATGTCTCCTTGAATTTTAGCGAGACTTTTAATAAACATATGACAATCATAGCCCGAGAAATTATGAAAGAGAACTGGAAAAAATTTTGGGACACGAAAATCTAAATTACACTTCACATGTGCAGGTCCTATAAATATACCAGTGAGATGGCAATGGTTCCTTACTCTAAGCTCGCTTTCCTTAAAACTTAATTTGCAAATTGTACAAAATGGATTATTTACTTGATAGTTGTTTTCTGCATCCGTCAGTGGATTCATTGGCTTCGGTTTCTCCAACACATCCTGATATAAGGCAGTTAAATCCGATGTCAGCATTTCGATAAATTTATCTGGAGAGTTTTTGCCTAAAAGAAAGGAAATGAAAAATTATTATTCATATCTTTTAAAATAATGAAATGTGGGTAAAATAAATGGTTTATAACAAGTTAAATGTTAGTACTCACCAACAAATGTCACTTGCTTATCAAGTTTTTCATTGAAACTGCACTTGATGAAGTAGGAGAAGGCACAAGGTATGTATATGTTGCTGGACAGCTGTTGTTGATGAAAATTTAGGATCGGGTGTTTGGTGGCTTATCGGAGCTAGGATGGACTCAAAGTCAGCGTACACTACTAGTGGAACTTGAAGTTGTCTTCCATAATTTTTGAAATAAATATTTGTGTTATCTCCCTCTGGCATTTTTGTTATAAGTCTACAACATTCGCTTTTGTGGTTTTCAAGTTTAGTCTTACTAGCAAAATGTTGTAGACATCCGTTACAGAGATGCATTTGATGTTCTTTACCCGAAATTTGACTACATATCAAGCGAGATATATTGTTGATATAAACGTAGTGAGTTCTACGATCAATGTTTATACAATACATCAAATTAATGTGTATATTCTGCTCCTTTTGTGTATGATATAATGGACCAATGATTTTAACACTTTTCTTTTTATCATTAGATTCATATCCAAATACATTCACACTTATCTCTGGGTTGTTCTCTTCAAATTTTTTTACATCTTTTAATACCAGAGGGAACTGCAAATTTTTAAAGCTGATTAGTTTACCACATACATCAATTAACTCATCTGTTATGTTTGTGATATTATACGAACTAGTTCTCGAGCGATTATTCGTAACTTCTGTGCTCAGAGCAGCTATGATGCTCCATTTAAAACAATATTCATCATTATTTTGAACATTGATGCAGGCTTTCTTTTTTATTAATTGAAGTGGTAGCTTGAAATATGAAGATCCACTAATAGGTCTATATTTGTTAATGTTTACCTCTATCCTTAAAAATGACAATAAAGCCCATCCACTGTCTTTACATTGAAATTCCTCCAATTTATTTTTTATTTCGGTATACATTTTTTCGAGATGATCATCCAATTCATCTTCTGAAACTACACTTAGCATTTTGGTTTGCATGCTTTTAGTGGCAATAATTGCACTATCGGGATCATCCGAATGTTTTATAAATTCGCCAAACACTTCGAGATTGAATTTAAAGGAATTCATCGCTTGAATTTCCTCTTGTAGAAGCCCCATGATTATGGGGTGCTTCTTATCAACAAGCATCTTTATGTCAAGAATGCTTTCATCCACATTTTTAATGGAGAAAGTCTTAATTCTATTATTGAAAGCGGATTCAATCAAGCTAACATTATGTGTGATGAGAACTTTAGCCTTATTTTTATGGGTATTTTTACGTTGATGATGAGACCATTTCATAACATCAACGTCTTCCTCACAAACGTCACATCTCTTAAAGTTAAGTTTCAGCTTTTTTATTGTAGTATCAGATGATGTAGTTGGTTTCGGAGAAATATCCCTCTTTCTTGTAGTACTCACCAACATACCTTCTCCACTCCTCTCCGATGAACATTCAGCACCAAGTGATGTTGAAGATGGAAAACTCTGCCTTCCTTTGGAAATTATCATTTCTGATATACGAGTATCAGCAACCTCAGTTACGGAATGTATAATTTCTTTATGACGAAGCAAAACATCTTTGCGCGAAAAGTTTTTTTGGCAGAAATTACACTTTAATTCAATTTTACTCTCACTATGGAGAGAATTATGTCTCACCAAATTCCGTTTATTTGTAAAATATTTTAAGCAAACTTGACACTTATACATTTTGGAAGAAATATAACTTTTTTTTTTTTTAATTAAACAACGTTTTTCTATCTATAGTTAAAACTGAATGGAAAGTTTAAAAATCTGAGTTCCCTTTTATACACGTATCAAAAAAAATTTAATGTATCCTGAATCCACTATCACTTGTTAGAAAAATACCTCTCACATATATCATTCAAACTAATGGGATAATAAAACGTCGTTGTACGTTTTTTTACGTTCTAAACCTTCTTGTCAAAGTCGGTTTGGGTTTTGGGTTTTGGGTTAAGCCTATCTCCCCCTATCATGAACATGAATGGACATGATCGGGTTGTTTATTGGGTTTTGCTTTTATTTTTTTTTTTTCTTTTATTCTCATTTTCCCAATCTGAATTACACATCTTTCTCATCCAAAACAAAGAATTTTAATTTTTATTTTATTTTAATTTTTATCTTTTCATAGAAACAGCTAATGCATTTTGAAACCACTATCACAACATGGTTCCTATATATCATTGAAACTAATGGGGTAATAAAAGATTACGGTCATCCTTAATCATTCTCGATTATCGGGAATAATGTATACTATAGGGTTTTCTAATGCTATTAAAAGAAATTACAAAATTAGGAAAAAATACAAAAATTTTTAATGTATTCTGAATCCACTATCACTTCTTAGAAAAATACCTCTCCCATATATCATTCAAACTAATGGGATAATAAAACGTCGTTGTACGTTCTAAACCTTGCTGTCAAAGTCGTTTTGGGTTTTGGTTTTGGGTTAAGTCTATCTCCCCCATCACTTGTAGGAAATATATTCAGAGATCACTATCATCTCTTAGAAAAATATCTCTATAGACCATTTCAAATAATGGGGAGTATCCTTTTAAAGATCTACATATAAATGTAAAAAAATCTATCTTTGAATGTATCCTGAAACCACTATCACTTATTAGAAAAAGACCTCTCCCATATATCATTCAAAATAATGGGATAATAAAACGTCGTTGTACGTTTTGAACCTCGTTTTACGTTCTAAACCTGGTTATTTTGGGTTCTGGGTTTGGGGTTTTGGTTTTGGAGTAAGTCTATCTTCCCCCCTATCATGAACATGAATGGACATGATCGGTTGAATGAAAATCTAAATTTAATATGTATTGAAAGACATATACTACATACTTATCTGAGAAGATTTTCTTATAAAAAGACAAATATTTGTTGGAGAACATCACAGTTATTCTCAAGATTGTAAGAAGACAACACTAAAATGCATTTCGAGGAAGAGTATTCAATTTTTACCTTAGATGATTTTGCTGTGAGGGAGGCAAATTCGCTAAACCGAAACAGTGGTTTTAAGCCAACGAGGAAGTTGTCCGAGTTGGACATAGGATTCAAATATAATATTTTCTCCCTACAAAAGGTTAAAACCATATGGGGTGATCGGATCGTAGCAGATCTCGGGGAATATAAGGTAAGTCAAACATTTTCTTTCTTATTTATCAAATTAATTTTTTTATTACTTTTGTAGGTCTTTTTCCCTGGTAGATATTTCAGATCTAACATCGAACAGTATGGCATCAATTGGTGGAGGAGGTTATGTATTTGAGATAGTGAGAACACTTGGAACAACCTTCGAGCTAAAATTTGCAAAAATTAAATAATTTGTTGTTCATATTTTAGTTTTATATATATATATACGTATATATATAACATTAATAATAACAAGGATAAGAGAAAAATAAAAATTATTTAAACAGATTGTACATAAACATGTTTATTATTATTATTATTATTATTATTACATTACTTTTTATAGAATAGTCTTATAGAATCTCATTTTTATTGATCCAGGAGTTATGTTCTGTTGGAAATCCCAACCACTTAAGGGTAGGTGTCCATTGAAAAAATAGGTTAGACTTTTGCGCTAAGCTGTATAACTTTCACAATTTTACGAATATTTCAATGAAATAAACGGTCATCGATTAGAAAAATGTTAGTCAAAATACTTTTGCAGTTTTGAAAAAAATATAAAAATATTGTGTGCCTTAAAACTGCCACACAAGTGGAAAAATCATACATTTTAGTAAGGTCCTTATTCAAATGATAGGGAAATTCCGAAAATATTACTTTTTTATTTTTTTTATATTTTTTTTATAGAAACAACATATTCTCAAATCATGTATCGGTCTTCTTTTTTTATTCTGTTTTATTATTTATTCAAAAAAAAATATACAAAACTATGAAAAACGAAGGAAATTTGCATAGTGGTATGAATGCTCTACTGGATAAAACTTCATAAGTATAAAAGATAACGAAGTAAAATTCACTCTTATATAAAGCCAATAAGTATGTGCAATTACGTTAATATTTTTTTTTATTTTTTTTTTATTTTTACAGGAACTTTTTACTAACAAAAGTCAAAAAATATACATTTTTTTACAAATATTTTGTTCTCTACCCTGGGAAATTGAGAGTTATATTTTTTAATTTTTCGAAATAATTTTTTAATCAAAGATTTATATTCTCTGAACAGCGTATCGGTCTTAAAAATTTAATTAAACTTATCTAAGGTTCATAAAAATGCAATTCAATATGACAGTATTTGTAATGCATTTGCAAGAAAAGTATTAATAATACAGTTCTCACATATTTTTTTTATTTTTGTTTGATATTTTATTTATTAAATTCAGAAATACAAAATACTTTTTTGACTCAATATTTATTTAATTTTATTTTTATAAAAGAGGTCTATTTTGCATTTTTTAACAAAAAGTTCCTTTGCACACGCACACAAGTAAGTTTTCAGTTCACAAGAATGCCACTGCAATATCAGCGCTTTGAAAGAGAAGGTTTCGTATTCTCTGTGCAAAAGAATTTTGTCCGCCCATCCGCTCTCTTGATTCTTTTTTTTTTGTTTTGGCTCATTTAGTTTTTTATTCTTGTTTATGACTTGTCATCTTGCATCTCGTATTACAAGAACAGAAAAAATAAAAAAACGTGTGAGAAATGATTGTTTTTAGTAGGTATATGATGCAATGACCATTCCACATTTTCGGAGGTAGGGTGGAAAAATGTTCTTTGTGTATGTATAAAAAAGAATAAAAGTAGGTTATCACACATTCGCAGTCATAAATTTTGTTTTTTTGTATTTTTTTATTTGCGATCTATCATCATTCTACTGGTTTTTTTTTGTTTCTTCTATGGAAAGCCATTTTAGGTACACACATAGTAATAAATTGCGATGCATAGTGATCTTCATTTTTTTTTTGCCATAGGTTGTGTACATGATGGAAGAAAGGAAATCTGCGATGTTGTGTATAGAATAAGATACATATGCATATAAGTATCTACAATAGATTTTGTGTTGTTTTTTCCGATAGGTAGGTTCATAGGTAATGTAGAGGTGCAACGCCTTGTATTGATTTGGTATCGTAAGGATTGTTTTGATTTAATTTTGCGTAGGTAGGTAATGGATGTATCAAAAATATATTAGATTAGTACATGTTAATCCTGTGAATGAACGTAAATTGCATTTCACTGTAAGCGAATACGCAACAACCAAGGGATATGGCAAGTGGATGGCGCCAAAATATTATGTACAATATTATGCAGGTATCTATTAATCTAAATACCTATGTACATATTTATATAAATAAGTTAAGAAGGAAAATTCGATCACTTTTTGTTTTCGGTGGTGACGTATTCCACTGGTAGAAGAATGGTGAAAGTATGTAGAAAGAATATGGGAAGTGCGCTTCTTTTATGTATTTTTGTTGGTTTTACATAGGAAGAGTTGTCTCCTTTATTTCAATATGTCATGGTGATAGATAATACTCTCGTTACAGTTATTTTCTGTTGTGTTTTTATTTTGCAAATCTATTTTGTACATACCTATAAATATTTTTTTGCAACAACTGCCTCCAAAAACAAACAAAGGAAACAAAAAACTCAAGCAAAAAAAATTGATAAAAAGTAAGCAAATAGAAAATACATACATATGTAATACCTACTTCGTTTTCATAAGGCCACATGATGTAATTTCGTTGAAAATTTCGAAATGAGATAATTTTTAACAAAAGGACAATAGGCAAATCTGGCCTAGTTCTAATAAGAACGACCTTTATACAGGGTGATTTGCATAAGGTGTGACAAAAAGCTAGAGCGTGTAGGTTGGACTTAGACAAGAAAAAAATCGTATGTGAGGGGGGGTCTATTTCCCCCCCCCCCTTTAGGCGGGAGGGGCAATTTAAGAAAAAAATTACTTAAAACAGAAAAAAAATTATTTAAAAATAACGGTGATACCTACAGAGTAATGCTATAGCATTTTGAAAAGCCAGAAATACGTTCTTTAATTTTGTTTTTAAATAAAGTTGTTCGAGTGAATAGTTTTTGAAAAATTAATTTTCAAAATCAAAGTTTTGAAAAAAAAAATGAAACATTTTTTTTTAAACATTTTTTTTTCAAAATTTTACGTAATTAAGTATTATTTTTTTATTCAATACTCAATGCTCTTATTAATTTTTGATCAAACGCAAAAAACCGGATGTCAAAATGTTTTGTAGTTTTTGAGAAAATCAAAAATAACAAAAACTACTTTTGTTTTAAGAAAAGCCTTTTATTTTAGTTTTTACGTTTTTGGATTCTTAGGTGAATTTACGATTGAAAGGATTAACTTTCTTTTTACTATTTTTTTAATTATCGTCTTATAAACATACAATAATGTGACAAAGTACTGGATTAACCATATTTCACACATTTTTTCATTGAAAACACCTGCGTGAGAGCATTGGTTTAAAATTGACCTCCCACTTTTTTATTATGGTGGGGTCGGCTTGGCTTAGGTGCATTTACGAAAGAAAGGATTTACTTGTTTTGTACAATTTTTTTATTATTAGTCTTATAAGCATAGAATAAAGTGAAAAAAGTACTGGATTAACACATTTTTTCATTGAGAACACCTGCGTGAGAGCATTGGATTAATATTGACATGCGAATGTTTTTTAAATAATGCAACGTTACACGCCCTAACTAGTGACTTCGAACTATGTGTACGAAGTGGAAATAGAATATTTGGAACAACTGAAACAACGGATTGAAGTGGCTGGAGTCAAATTACCGGAAAATTAATTATCAAGTATAAATTTATGTGCAGCAATAAGAAGGCGCTATAATCTTTGCCTTCTACAAAATGGGGATCATATCGAAAAATTTTTGTAATAAGTTTAATTAAAAAATAGTTAAAAATTTAAATAAACATTAATTTTGTATTTTATCTAAATATGCATGTATTTCTTATTTTAATTGATTTCAAGATTCAGGAACATTTGTGTTCTTATTTCGCAATTGCATTTTTCTGTCACTAGTTAGGGCGTGTAACGTTGCATTATTTAAAAAAACATTCGCAGGTCAATATTAATCCAATGCTCTCACGCAGGTGTTCTCAATGAAAAAATGTGTGAAATATGGTTAATCCAGTACTTTGTCACATTATTGTATGCTTATAAGACGATAATTAAAAAAATAGTAAAAAGAAAGTTAATCCTTTCAATCGTAAATTCACCTAAGAATCCAAAAACGTAAAAACTAAAATAAAAGGCTTTTCTTAGAACAAAAGTAGTTTTTGTTCTTTTTGATTTTCTCAAAAGCTACAAAACATTTTGACATCCGGTTTTTTGTGTTTGATCAAAAATTAACAAGAGCATTGAGTATTGAATAAAAAAATAATACTTAATTACGTAAAATTTAAAAAAAAAAATGTTTAAAAAAAAATTTTTCATTTTTTTTTCAAAACTTTGATTTTGAAAATTAATTTTTCAAAAACTATTCACTCGAACAACTTTATTTAAAAACAAAATTAAAGAACGTATTTTTGGCTTTTCAAAATGCTATAGCATTGCTCTGTAGGTATCACCGTTATTTTTAAATAATTTTTTTTCTGTTTTAAGTAATTTTTTTCTTAAATTGGCCCTCCCGCCTAAAGGGGGGGAAATAGACCCCCCCTCACATACGATTTTTTTCTTGTCTAAGTCCAACCTACACGCCCTAGCTTTTTGTCACACCTTATGCAAATCACCCTGTATAATATATGTACATATGTATGTATGTTCATATATTCATTATCACTTAGTTTTTAATTTGTAAAAAAAAACAAGTATTAGTTTTCCAATAATGTTGTTGGTGTCAAAATTAAAAAATGATATAAAAATAAGAGCACATTTTTTGTTTTTTTTTTTCGATGAAGATTTTGACATGTTTGAAAAACCAATATTAAGTTCGTTTTTATTAAAGCTTAGCCGGTTGTCTGTACATACCTGCCCATCAACATTTTTTTTAACACGTTTTACTTACGACCACCAATTGTTACGTTGGTACATAGTTGACAAATTGTGAATATGTAATTTCGAAATGACTTAATGAAATTCGTTTTTTTTTTTTAATAAGATCAGTTTTTATATAAAATGCATTTTTAGTTTTTGCTTAATAAAATAGAAGCTTAAAATTAGTATATTAGTATACAAAGTAAAATTAAAATACAATGATGTTATTGGAAATAAAATTGACAAACTTTTTCTACAAAATTTGTTTCAGCTAATGGGAACCAGTGGCACCATTTTACTTCAATTATAGTAGATATAGTTTTTTTTTCAAAATATTTAAAATCTACTTCTTACTTCGCACCATCAGACAAATACTGAAATCTATCTCATTTTAAAAATCTCTGTTTCAACCTACTTCAATTTTACAAAAAAAGTGCAAATCTACTTCTTTTTCTCTATTTCACTCTAGGTAGTATTTTTTTTATATTAAACGCGCACTCAAGGTCAAGGGGTTATGAATAAAATCAAAATGTTAAACACAGTGCAAGAAATTAGGAAAGTAGGATAGGATGAGAAAGGAAATACCGATACACGTTGATTTTTAATGTCTGCACATTACAATGAGTGGGAAATATTGAGCCGGGTAAAGCATTCCAGATTCGTGTAGTGCGGCTAAAAAAGGAGTCACTGTACTTGACAGTACGTCAGAAATTGGGCGAAAATGATGAGCAGTCCTAGAAGTACGGGTATTACGGTTGAATTGTTTGAAGGGGAGAACGCAACTGGCTACTTCACTAGAGCACTGTTTATGAAAATTGCGGCGGTGCTCGAGAGATTCAAATGTTTCTGTTAGACAACGGTCGCCTATAATTTTTAGAGCTCTCTTTTGAATTCTGTGCAAGAGACTAAAGAGGGTTTTTAGAGCACCTGCCTAGTGGGAATTGCTTTGGACGAATATAGGCCTTATAGATTACAGCCAGATTAGTAGGTGTAAAAAACTTCTTGCATCGGCGGAGAAAATCTAAACACTTAGCGGCGTTTTTGGTTACGTCAAACATGTTATCACTTCACAAATGACGGTCTGTGATGCACATACCTAGAAGCTGTTCAGTCTCCTCGATGCAACTGCCAAACAACATTGAGTTTTCGAAGCTTTGAATTCTATACGTTTTTTGATTCCCCATTGGACAATGCTATCAAGATCAGAATTTAATGAGCTTATCATACGCTGCCGTTGGTAGTCCACATCCGAAGGACAAGCATGTGAATCTAAAAACGAATATGAAAAGCTGAGGTTACTGTCGTCAGCAAAACAATTAAGCGTAGCAACAGTTATAGACAGAAACTGTCGGAAACCAAACGGACCCCTGGGGCACACCAGCATTCGCTTGCATATGTGTTTTTAATTTAAAATTAAACTATATTTAAATATAGTAATTTTAATGTTATTTTTTATAAAAGAATGTTTTATTAATTAAATTAAATTAAATTTTTGTACACAATTTTCTTTAAAATTAAAAGAAAGGTATTCACAATTTCAAGTATTTAAAAGTATATATTTAAGGAAAACATTTGTCGTATACAATATTATTTTAAAATCAAAGAATCTGCGATGTAAAAATTTTGATCGAAATCGGAAGAGTCGCAAATGAAAAAGTAGAAAATAAAAAGAAGGTTCTATGACAGGTACCGATAATAACATTTATTTTTTACCAAAGTGTGGACTGCATTAATGGTACAGTTATCTATACATAATTTAAAAAAAAAAGCATTAGAGCCGTTTTCAAAATAATTATAATATTTCATAATGGCTGTATGGAATGAACCGAGCTAAAGTAAAACAAACCATTTCAATTTCTCCTCTAGGCTGCAGATTGAGGTACAGAGTTGCAGATAGACGGAATCATTACTCTTTTGTGTTGTAATGTCAACTTATGAAAATTCCCAGTTCAAATTTGTCTAAAAGCAAGTAAAAAGTCATTTTAAAATCTACTTCGATTTTTCCCAATTTACTTCACTTTTTTCTTCAAATCTCCTTCCATTTTTTTCCGGAAGTGGCAACGCTGATAGGGACTTCAAGTCTAAGATATGTAACAAATGCAAAACTATGAAAATTGTTATCATTGTTTTTATTTTGATGATTAGGTACATAATATTCAGGAACAATAGATAATAAACGGTTTGATCAACCAATTTCAAAATTGATAATCTGTTTGTTTAAAAAACAGTTTTCCACTTTTCTTAAATGAACGGTCAATTGTAAAAAATCAATTATGTATCTCCATAAATTGTTTCAATGAATCCATTATCTATAACGAATTTATTCATGTTTTCAAAACTGCCCAATTTACCTTTTATGTTGTCAATTTTTACATGTAAATTAGTAGTCAAAGATGGAACCACTTTTTAATCTGAAGCTATATTTTTTTGCACTTATTAATTTTATTAAATCATAAATAATCTCAAGACAATGAAGCTCTTTAAAAAATAAAAATTTAAAATGTTTAACTATGGATATTTTTTATTTTTAGAAACTCTGAAACAAGAAAAAGAAATATTTAAAACGCTTTTGGTTTCATCCCAATACGACCACTTTTCGCAGAGTTACAGCCCTTTAAAAAAGACTCAAAAGAACATTTATAGGTATACTCGTAGGTACATAGTTACTATTATTATTTTTGAAAGTGTATTAATTTACTTGGGTTAGGAAATTTAATAATTTTTTTAGTTGAGCCATTTTTGAATTGTGAACTTTTTCCTAAAATTAATTGTCTACATTAAAAATGAATTATAAATATCAGAGCAAATTCCCCGGGTTCCTAATGTCTAAATCTGTGCTCGCTTTTCTTTATTTTTTAAAATATCCTGAAAAGTAAAAGTCCTAGAACCAACAGATTAACCTTGTATAAATACGCAAAGAATAAAAACGCTATCTACCTAAATGCAAAAAGTTTCAATTCACCTGCAGCCAAAAATAAAACAGAAAACAAACCGTCTATTATTGTGTCTAATTGTGAGCGCTGAATGCAAAAAACTCAATTTGCCTTTCCTAAACCTCAAACAATCACGATTCACGAAAAATTATTTTTTCTACCCAAAATACAAAAGGAAAAAAACTTTCATTTATCTTGTGCGCAATCCGAGTCAATTCAAAATCAAATGCTTGTGCGCTGCCTGTGCGGCTTGCCAGCTTGCCACTCGTGCCTTGTTCCCGTTTTCTGTTATTTTTTTTTGATATTCTATTCCATCTTTCTCTATCTCTATGCGTGATGCGAAAAGAGAGGTATCCTGAAGAGACGAGACGAGCTAAATTTATTTTCTTAACACAAAAATTCTTAACTAAGAGAGCCATATTTGTGCACCAATACATGTACACGTTTTTACATGAGATTTGAGTTTGCTTCTGAGGTAGACCTACCCTTAACGAAAACATTATTCCCTCTTCTTTGTAGAACTTTTTCTACTAGAAATATATCTGCGCAGTTAGTTTTTAACAGTTCTGCTTCATAAAAACCACCTTGTACAGGTTTTCCTTGATAGTCCTCAAGGAGATATGTAATAGGTCTTGTAGTTTGAACTTTTCTTATTTTAAAAACCTCAGTAGTCCAGTTCGGTGTGTACCCCTTTTCAAATAAATGTTTGTATTTACTGATTCTTACTTTATCGTCAACTTTAAATTTTTGTTTAATTGCTTCTTTTGTATTATTTTTGAAACGTGGTAATAATGATTTTGAATTTTTCTTGTTGACATCTGAAGGTTTGCAACGAATGGTTCGGTGGAAGGAGTGATTGTAATCATAAAGTATTTTTTTGTAAATATTCATCCACTTATAGCTGCCATTGAAACTAAACTCTTTCCACATTTTTTCTTTGAAAGTTCTATTAAATCTTTCAACAATTGAAGCCTTTAACGAACTGAATGTAGAGTAATGATTTACTTTATATTTTCCCATCAAACTTTTGAATTTTGTATTGAAGAATTCTTTTCCATCGTCCGTTTGTAAATTTTTTGGAATTCTAGAAGAATCTATAAATATTTTTTCAATTCCTTTTGAAATAGTAATCGCTTTTTTATTTTTCATTGGGATGACCCAAGCGAATTTCGAAAAAGTATCGATAACTGTCATCAAATAATTAAACCCGTTATTTTGATCACTGTAAGGTATCATTTCAACTAGATCGGCTTGCCACAAATCATCATAACCTTTAATGATAACATTACGACGTTTGAAATTTCGACGTGCAGCTTTATGTAACTCTTCAACAACCTTTCGCTTACTCATATTTACAAAGAGTGAATTCAACCAAATAAAAAGTAGGCTTATTTATATATTTAAAATTCTTTTATTTCAATCTTTTATATAATAACATAAGTTTCTTAATTCTAACTAAACGGCTTTCTATAATATAACAAGCACAAGTATCCGGTCCTAGTGTACATTGATTGGATGCCCAGCAACAATTTGAGTAATGACATCCGTGAATTGATTGAATGTAGAATGCGTTTTCAAATCTTTTTATTAAAGATATACAATTTAAAAACTCTTCGTAATGCTCATCTAACATTCCATTTCGATATGTTTTTAAAAAATCACAAATCTCTTTTAATATTTTGTCAGAGTCCATTTTTAAAGATGTTGTTCGTTTTAGTGTTGAATGCCTACTAACAAATTTTTATTCTGCGATGCGCTCTGGAAAAAATACCTTCATGATCATATCAACTTTTTTTTGTATTTTTTCGTCAATTTGTTTTTCATCAATATTCATGATATCTTCAGATTTCTTTGAAAGTGATAATAGCTTCATATTTTCTCGCTTTATAGTTGCTATTGTTTCCTTGAAAGAAGAGGTCATATTGTTTCTTAATATGTTTGTTTCCCTGTTCATAGTTGTCATTATCTCCTTTAAAGAAGAGTTTATATGGTCTTTCATACTATTTTCCTTAAGGTTTATCTGCTCATCAACATATGCTTTGGAGACGGCTTGGTGTGGCTGCTGAGGTTTAATTCCAATGTTGTTTAAATATTTATTATCTATATCAAAATCACCAGTTGGTAGGAGTTTAAATCCTATTCCTGGAGGACCTACAAGACCTTTGATTTTTGGAATAGGTTTGGAGTTCCTACCGAACTTGTCAACGTTCATGGTTTATATGTTAAGACTGGTTCGGAATAATGTTAATATATAATATTTGATTCGTTTAGTTCTTCAAGTATAAAGCTGATTTCATTCTGATGATTATCATTACCAGCATTTTTAGATGCTGTTAAAAGTCTTAGTCTATTAACAAGTTCATTAGGATCATTCCAGTATACATATTCAATATTTTTATTTGTATATTTCATTTCAGTAATGTTAGAATACGATTTTCCTATTTTTTTATTTTCAGTTTTAAGTCCAGCAACAAGTTCCTTAATTATATGGGTGTATTTTATACCTCTATTACTCTTAATTCGAGAAGAACTATCATGATTACACATATGCGCATTACTTTTTTGTAAGATTTTCCCATATTGTTCTAAGTCATCATTAGTATATTTCTGTTTGCGAGGATTTTTCTTTAGAATCAATTCAATAAGACCAGGAGTTCGATTAAAAGTATCATTATCGATAATAATCTCATGATCATTCATCGCAAAGCTACATTTTCCAATTTTTATAGATTGTGTATTTTCATCAAAATATGAGCCGTAGGTTGTATCACTATTTGATTCAGACAACATTTTTCGGTTGAAAGAATATGTTTTATTAGGGCTAGCAAAATTTTTAGGTGTACTGAATAAAAAAGCATTATCTGCACTATCCATTTCTAGCGTTGGTGATCCTGTTCTTTCATGAATTTTCTCATCATCATTTTCATCAAAAGATTTAAATTGAAGCTTCTTACGTTGGACTGTTTTAATGTCATTATCTTGCTGCGGCTTTTCTTTTTTTACATTTTCAAGCAATTTTTCCAAAGGTTCAACAATTGGCTTGAAGGTGTTTTCCAAATCATTTTCTCTCATCATTTTTCCAGTTTTTAGTTGAATATATTTATTTTTTAAAATATTTTTTGTTTTTATTAAATCATTCAACACACTCTCATCCATTTTTATGATTGAATATTTTGTATTTTTGTTATATATTTAGATGGGGGACTAGTGTTCCCAGACAGTGTTGTTGGCGGAATGTGTTGCTTTTATATGATAAATGCATATTTATAGTATTGCAATTTTGTGAAAACTGTTTTTGTAGCGACTCTTTTCAATACAGCTTTCCTTGTCTATAACCAGAAATCCGAAATTATCAACCCAACAATGTGAACACAAGTCTTTAAATTGATTGAATGTCATGTCAGAGTTTATATGATCTTGGTAAACATGCTTCAAATTCAATTCATCTTGTTTGAAAAGAATAATAAAATTAGCATTGTCTCTAATCAAATGTTTTGGTATATGAGTATAGGACTGACATAAGTAAAAACTATCGACTCCATTATGACGACCCATACAAAAATAGTCTCTAATATTATTTTGTTTCTGACATGCAACATCATCGAATATAAATATTGAATTATTTTTCGCGTCTGATGGAGGCATTATATCGGAATTATTTGAGAATTCATTGTATCCCATTCCTTTCACGGATGTAATCAACTTTTTAAGATATAGATATTTTGGTTGATGTAAGGATTATTTTTAAATATAAATATTTTCAAACTTTAATCCATTAGGGTCAAGAAGAATGCTTAGCATTACATTTGTTTTCCCACAATTTGATGGGCCAACTATAATTCCTCGAATACTGTTTGGAAATAATGATCCATGTTTTTTTTTTATTTTGACTTTAGAATCAAAATTTTTTATTTTAATAACTTCTGACTGCTTTACGAAGCGCATAATGCCAACTGATAGCTTTCACAATAAAACATATGATTTTTATATGACTATATTCATAAACGTTTCAACCTTCAAGTAGGGAGGAGTGTTAATTATAATATGATTGAGCACAATCAAACTCAGTATCATAATAAAACAAAATCAATCAAAGGGAAAGGACTTTTGAATACAGTTATAGACAATTTACCATTTGAGCTACATCTTCCTTCGTATAATTACTGTGGTCCTGGAACTAAATTGGAAGAACGATTACGTAGAGGAGATAAAGGGATTAATCAACTAGATGAGGCTTGTCGCTTACATGATATTGCGTATTCTAAGAGTAGCTCTGTCTCAGATCGACACGTTGCTGACAAAATTTTAACCGAGCAAGCTTGGAAAAGATTCAAAGCAAGCGATTCTTCAACCTCCGAAAAGTTAAGCGGACTTTTAGTCACCAACATGATGAAGGCAAAGACGAAATTTGGTATGGGTAATAAAGAAACTAAAAACAAAACTAAAAGAAATAAACAGAAAAAAAAGTCTTGCAAAAGAAATATTTTTAAAAAGGCAATAACTGAAGCAAGAAATGCTATTAAAAACAATATCAATTGTTGTGGTACAACATCTATGGCTAACATTGCTGTGAAGGCCGCAAAAAATGCTATTAAGAATAATAAAAAAGAACACATACAAACACCGAGAATAATCCCACTTCCAAAAAGTGGTGGGTTTCTTCCATTTCTAGCTCCTATTCTAGCTGGTTTATCAGCTATTCGATCTTTATCAGGGGGAGCAGTTGGTGTTGCAAAAGCACTCAATGATGCACGTAATGCTAAAAGATCATTGGAAGAAAACAAAAGACATAATAAGGCAATGGAAGCAGTTGCTATCCAAGGAAAAGGTTTATATTTAAAACCATATAAAAGTGGACTTGGTTTATTTCTAAACACACCTAATACAAAAAACTGATTGAATTGCTACCCAACCGACCCTTAAACAATCATGATATTCTACGGTTCGGGAAGAAACATTTGGAGCATTTTAGAGGAGTTTTTATGCGGGACTCTTTACCGAAAACATCTATAGATAAAGAGTGTGGCGTTATAAATTTGGATGATGAAGTTGGAATGGGTACTCATTGGGTAGCATATATTAAAAATAAAAACAAGAATATTTTAAAGTATTTTGATAGTTTTGGAAATTTAAGACCACCATCTGAAGTAATACGCTATCTTGGTAATAAAATTAATTATAATTATATTCAAGAACAAGATTTTGATACTTTTATATGTGGCCATTTATGCTTAAGATTTTTATTAGAACAATGTAATAATAATTATTTTAAGAAATAACATAAAAACGAATAAAATGATATGAAAAAATTTAAAACGAGTCATTTGTCTTTCCATCATCATGTCGTTAACACTTACTTTAAGTGGGAATGAATCAAGTCTGATTGCTGAGTATTTTCCACCAATCATATTGAAATCTAGTTATGTTTGTGGACTTATAGATTTTCAAACTTATAACTCTATACCAAACGTGGATGAGTTTAATAACTTATTGCATGTAGGTAATGATGTAATTTCTTTCCCTATCGGTTCATATGAGATAGAAGATATAAATAGTTTTGTACAAAAACAGCTTAATGACATAAACAAAAAAAAGAAAGGTGTAATACGAAAAAGTGAAATAAAAATCAAGGCAAATAATAACACTTTGAAATGTGAAATATATAGCACTGATGATATTGACTTTTCAAAACCTAATACTATCGGATCCCTTTTAGGGTTTAGTAAAAAACTATTAAAGTCCAATTCAATACATGAATCTGATCTTTACGTTGATATAAATAGAGTTAATGCTATCCGAATTGAATGTAATATAATAGATGGAACATACATTAATAACCAATCAGCGCATATTTTACATGAATTTGCTGTTAAAGTAAGCCCTGGCTATAAAATCATAGAAGTTCCAAGAAATGTTATTTATTTACCTTTGAACGTCAAACGAATAACATCGTTGTGTTTAAAGTTCGTTGACCAAGACGGAAAAGATATTAATTTTAGAGGAGAAAAAATAACGGTGCGACTACATTTACAACCAGAATCATGATTGTATATGAAAATATAATATCCTCAATTCCCTATAAATACACTGTAGAAAATAATAAGCGCCTTAATCAAACTTCTAACTCAGATGCGGTAACACATCGACTTACGAAGAGTAATCAGGAGTTTTTGATATCATTGGGATACATCTTAAGACATTGAAAACAATAAACTAATAATTAAAACAAATATAAGCAAAAAATATGTTGAACATTTTCCAAGACCCTGAGATCAGTGAAAGTATTTCTAAATATGAATATCATACTTATTCACCATATCAAAACAATTTTGAACGAAATGATATCATTCAGATTTCTATACAACATCAAAATCTTAACGTTCTTCCTTCGGAAAGTTTTTTATATGTTGAAGGAACACTTTCGAAAACAGATGCAAAAGAGATTGTTAATACAAAACTTGTAAACAACGCAATGGCTTTTCTATTTGATGAAATACGCTATGAACTAAATGGAAAGGAAATTGACTGCAATAGAAATGTGGGAATTACATCAACGATCAAAAATTATTTATCTTTGACTAAAAATGAGAGTGATATGCTATTAAATGCATCATGGTCTCCTGAATCTGCTATTAATTTGAAACCATTTCATTTTAATTACTGTATTCCATTGAATAAACTATTGGGGTTCGCCGAAGATTATAAGAAAATTATCCCAAATGCTCGACATGATCTAATTATCACACGTGCTAGAATGGATGAAAACGCTCTTATCTCCTCAACTGAAGAAAATGTTCAAGTAAAACTTCATAAGGTGCAGTGGAAAGTACCACACGTGACATTATCAGATTCTATGAAATTAAATCTATATAAATCGATAAATAAAAATAGTTTTATGAAAATTGCTTTCCGAAACTGGGATCTTTATGAATACCCCACGCTTTTGAGCTCTACACATCACATTTGGAACGTAAAGACAACAACACAAATAGAGAAACCACGCTACATTGTCTTTGCTCTACAAACTGAAAAAAATAAAAAACTTTCTGCAGATCCTACGATGTTTGATCATTGTGACCTTACTGATTTAAAAGTTTATCTAAACTCTGACGTATATCCTCATGAAGACCTCAATATTTCTTTTGAAAGAAACAGATATAGCTTGTTTTACAGGATGTACGCCGATTTCCAAAAATCTTACTATAATAAAACTACTGCCGAGCCTCTACTTTCCTGGGATCTATTTAAATCACGTGCTCCTATTTTTGTTATAGACTGCAGACATCAAAATGAAACATTGAAAACAGGCCCCATCGATATACGTTTGGAGATGAGAACATCAAAAAATATTCCTCCAAACACTTCAGCTTACTGCCTTATGCTTCATGATAGAATTATCGAGTATAATCCACTTGATCAGATAGTCACCAGGCTTATTTGAGAATTATATTTCAATAGTTTTAAAACGAAAAATGTTTAAATAAAATAAAGATAATTTTTCACATTAACACTGTAAAACCTATCAAGTTTAAATAAAATAAATAAAAATTTAAATCATATTAAAAATTTTGTATTTTTATTTTTTACTAGGGCATATTTCTTTCTTCTCTTTTGTTTAGCATCCATAGCACCAAAAAGGACATAATTTGATTTCCCCGAACCGTTGATCCACTTAAATTGCTCCGCTTAAATTGCTCCGCTTAAATTGCTCCGCTTAAATTGCTCCGCTTAAATTGCTCCGCTTAAATTGCTCCGCTTAAATTGCTGGCCAAAACCTACTACTCTCTAAATTCCAACTAAAAAATCCAACTTAAAAATCCCGTTAAATTCTCTCTTAAAAATCCACTTTGCTCCGCTTAAATTGATCCGCTTAAATTGCTCCGCTTAAATTGCTCCGCTTAAATCGCTGGCCAAAACCTACTACTCTCTAAATTCCAACTAAAAAATCCAACTTAAAAAAATCCAACTTAAAAATCCCCTTAAATTCTCTCTTAAAAATCCACTTTGCTCCGCTTAAATTGCTCCGCTTAAATTGCTCCGCTTAAATTGCTCCGCTTAAATTGCTCCACTTAAATTGCTCCGCTTAAATTGCTCCGCTTAAATTGCTCCGCTTAAATTGCTCCGCTTAAATTGCTCCGCTTAAATTGCTCCGCTTAAATTGCTCCGCTTCATTGATCCAGAACCGGCCAAAACCTACTACTCTCTAAATTCCAACTAAAAAATCCAGCTTAAAAAAATCCAACTTAAAAATCCCCTTAAATTCTCTCTTAAAAATCCACTTTGCTCCGCTTAAATTGCTCCGCTTCATTGATCCAGAACCGGCCAAAACCTACTACTCTCTAAATTCCAACTAAAAAATCCAACTTAAAAAAATCCAACTTAAAAATCCCCTTAAATTCTCTCTTAAAAATCCACTTTGCTCCGCTTAAATTGCTCCGCTTAAGGGTAGGTCTACCTCAGAAGCAAACTCAAATCTCATGTAAAAACGTGTACATGTATTGGTGCACAAATATGGCTCTCTTAGTTAAGAATTTTTGTGTTAAGAAAATAAATTTAGCTCGTCTTGTCTCTTCAGAATACCTCTTTTTTCGTATCACGCATAGAGATAGAGAAAGATGGAATAGAATATCAAAAAAAAATAACAGAAAACGGGAACAAGGCACGAGTGGCAAGCTGTCAAGCCGCACAGGCAGCGCACAAGCATTTGATTTTGAATTGACTCGAATTACGCACAAGATAAATGAAAGTCTTTTTTTCCTTTTGTATTTTCGGTAGAAAAAATAATTTTTCGTGAATCGTGATTGTTTGAGGTTTAGGAAAGGCGAATTGAGTTTTTTGCATTCAGCGCTCACAATTAGACACAATAATAGACGGTTTGTTCTCTGTTTTATTTTTGGTTGCAAGTGAATTGAAACTTTTCGCATTTAGGTAGATAGCGTTTTTATTCTTTGCGTATTTCTACAAGGTTAATCTGTTGGTTCTGGGACTTTCACTTTTCAGGATATTTTAAAAAATAAAGAAAAGGGAGCACAGATTTAGACATTAGGAACCCGGTTAATTTGCTCTGATATTCATAATTTATTTTTAATGTAGACAATTAATTTTAGGAAAAAGTTCACAATTCAAAAATTACTAAAAAAATTATTAAATTTCCTAACCCAAGTAAACTAATACACTTTCAAAAATAATAATGGTAACTATGTACCTATACCTATAAATGTTCTTTTGAGTCTTTTTCAAAGGGATGTAACTCTGCGAAAAGTGGTCGTATTGGGATGAAACCAAAAGCGTTTTAAATATTTCTTTTTCTTGTTTCAGAGTTTCTAAAAATAAAAAATATCCATAGTTAAACATTTTAAATTTTTATTTTTTAAATAGCTTTATTGTTATGAGATTATTTATGATTCAATAAAATTAATAAGTGCAAAAAAATATAGCCTCAGATTAAAAAGTGGTTCCGTATTTGACCACTAATTTACATGTAAAAATTGACAACATAAAAGGTAAATTGGGTAGTTTTGAAAACATAAATAAATTCGTTATAGATAATGGATTCTTTGAAACAATTTATAGAGATACATTATTGATTTTTTATAATTGACCGTTCATTTAAGAAAAGTGGAAAAGTGTTTTTTAAACAAACAGATTATCAATTTTGAAATTGGTTGATCAAACCGTTCGTTTATTAGCTATTGTTCCTGAATATTATGTACCTAATCATCAAAATAAAAACAATGATAACAATTTTCATAGTTTTGCATTTGTTACACATCTTAGACTTGAAGTCCCTATCAGCGTTACCACTTCCGAAAAAAAATGGAAGGAGATTTGAAGAAAAAAGTGAAGTAAATTGGGAAAAATCGAAGTAGATTTTAAAATGACTTTTTACTTGCTTTTAGACAAATTTGAACTGGGAATTTTTATAAGTTGACATTACAACACAAAAGAGTAATGATTCCGTCTATCTGCAACTCTGTACCTCAATCTGCAGCCTAGAGGAGAAATTGAAATGGTTTGTTTTACTTTAGCTCGGTTCCTTCCATACAGCCATTATGAAATACTATAATTATTTTGAAAACGGCTCTAATGCTTTTTTTTTTAAATTATGTATAGATAACTGTACCAACAATGCAGTTCACACTTTGGTAAAAAATAAATGTTATTATCGGTACCTGTCATAGAACCTTCTTTTTATTTTCTACTTTTTCATTTGCGACTCTTCCGATATTATATACTACAAATGTTTTCCTTAAATGTATACTTTTAAATACTTAAAATTGTCAATACATTTCTTTTAATTTTAAAGAAAATTGTGTACAAAAATTTAATTTAATTTAATTTAATTAAATTAATAAAACATTCTTTTATAAAAAATAACATTAAAATTACTATAATTAAATATAGTTTAATTTTAAATTAAAAACACATATGGAAGCGAAATCTTCATATATAGGATTCGTGTACACATCAGTGTGTTGAGTTCCTATGCTTTTAAACTTACTTATTTGTGTATTTCTATTGTGTTGACATTTTTTTATTTTTTTTTGTAATTCGATGAATCTCTTCTTTGTTGGATTAGAAATTACCTTTCGGACCGTTTACTAAAAGTAGTTTTGGACGGTTTCAAATCTGATATTGGGCATTCAATCCCTAGAATCACGACGTATTTATTTCGGTGTAATGCTTGTAAGAGATTTAATAAATTATAAAATCAATTGCCCTTACTTGCTTTCGTTGATTGGCTTTCATGTTCCTTTTCGTGAATTACGTAATAATCGTTTATTTTGTGTACCCTTTCATAGGGTCAATTATGGAATCAATGAACTCTTAACTCGCTGTTTAAGTCAGCTAATTCTGTTTGTAATGCTATTGATTTTAATTTATATTTAAGTAGGGAGTAGTAACCTCAGCTTTTCATATTCGTTTTTAGATTCACATCCTTGTCCTTAGGATGTGGACTACCAACGGCAGCATATGATAAGCTCATTAAATTCTGATCTTGATAGCATTGTCCAATGGGGAATCAAAAAACGTATAGAATTTCAAGCTTGGAAAACTCAATGCTGTTTGGCACTTGCATTGAGGAAACTGAACAATTCTCTGTGCTCGGTATGTGCATTACGGACGTGGCCAAAAACGCTGCCAAGTGTTTAGGTTTCCTTCGACGTTGCAAGAAATTTTTTACACCTACTAATCTGGATGTAATCTATAAGGCCTATATGCGTCCAAAGCTCAAGTGCAATTCCCACTAGGCAGGTGCTCTAAAACCCCTTTTTAGTCTCTTGCACAGAATTCAAAAGAGAGCTCTAAAAATTATAGGCGGCCGTTGTCTAACTGAAACATTTGAATCTCTCGAGCACCGCCGCAATTTTCATAAACAGTGCTCTAGTGAAGTAGCCAGTTGCGTTCTCCCCCTCAAACAATTCAACCGTAATAACCGTACTTCTAGGAATGCTCATCATTTTCGCCCAATTTCGGACGTACTGTCAAGTACAGTGATTCTTTTTTTAGGAGCACTACACGAATCTGGAATGCTTTACCCGGCTCAATATTTCCCACTCATTGTAATGTGCAGACATTAAAAACTAATGTGTATCGGTATTTCCTTTCTCATCCTATCCTACTTTCCTAATTTCTTGCACTGTGTTTAACATTTTAATTTTATTCATAACCCCTTGACCTTGAGTGCGCGTTTAATATAAAAAAAATACTACCTAGAGTGAAATAGAGAAAAAGAAGTAGATTTGGACTTTTTTATGTAAAATTGAAGTAGGTTGAAATAGAGATTTTTCAAATGAGGTAGATTTCAGTATTTGGATGATGGTGAGTTAACGACACCATCCGATGAATCATAATTCATAACGACAATAATATTGTAAACAGTTAATCGAACAGTATCATAATCATGATCAAAATCAACACAGACAAAATAATGTAAACATCTAATCGAGCGATCTTTTATTTAGAATATATTTTGCTGACATGTATATATATTAAAGACAATTCGTCACTCTTGTGTTTTAGGTAAAGTTAGTCTTAAGCCTGTACCCGTTAAATAAAGATCTCCTTCTGAGATTCTTGTGAAAAATAATAAAGATTCTTTTTTAAAAATAATAAATGAGAATAATTATTTTAATTTGGTGCGAAGTAAGAAGTAGATTTTAAATATTTTGAAAAAAAAACTATATCTACTATAATTGAAGTAAAATGGTGCCACTGGTTCCCATTAGCTGAAACAAATTTTGTAGAAAAAGTTTGTCAATTTTATTTCCAATAACATCATTATATTTTAATTTTACTTTGTATACTAGTATACTAATATTAAGCTTCTATTTTATTAAGCAAAAACTAAAAATGCATTTTATATAAAAACTGATCTTATTAAAAAACAAAAAAACGACAACTCTTCCTTTGTAAAACCAACAAAAATACATAAAAGAAGCGCACTTCCCATATTATTTCTATATACTTTCACCATTCTTCTACCAGTGGAATACGTCACCACCGAAAACAAAAAGTGATCGAATTTTCCTTCTTAACTCATTTATATAAATATGTACATAGGTATTTAGATTAGTAGATACCTGTATAATATTGTACATAATATTTGGCGCCATCCACTTGCCATATCCCTTGGTTGTTGCGTATTCGCTTGCAGTGAAATGCAATTTGCGTTCATTCACAAGATTACCATCTACTTATCTAATATATTTTTGATACATCCATTACCTACCTACGCAAAATTAAATCAAAATTAATAATTATCGGAAAAAACAACACAAAATCTATTGTAGATACTTATATGCATATGTATCTTATTCTATACACAACATCGCAGATTTCCTTTCTTCCATCATGTACACACCCTTTGGCAAAAAAAAAATGAAGATCACTATGTATCACAATTTATTACTATGTGTGTACCTAAAATGGCTTTCCATAGAAGAAACAAAAAAAAAAACCAGTAGAATGATGATAGATCGCAAATAAAAAAATACAAAAAAACAAAATTTATGACAGCGAATGTGTGATAACCTACTTATATTCTTTTTTATACATACACAAAGAACATTTTTCCACCCTACCCTACCTCCGATAATGTAAATGGTCATTGCATCATGTACCTACTAAAAACAATCATTTCTCACGCGTTTTTTTTTATTTTTCTTGTTCTTGTAATACGAGATGCAAGATGACAAGTCATAAACAAGAATAAAAAACTAAATGAGCCCAGACAAAAAAAAAGAATCAAGAGAGTGGATGGGCGGACAAAATTCTTTTGCACAGAGAATACGAAACCTTCTCTTTCAAAGCGCTGATATTGCAGTGGCATTCTTGTGAACTGAAAACTTACTTGTGTGCGTGTGCAAAGGAACTTTTTGTTAAAAAATGCAAAATAGACCTCTTTTATATAAATAAAATTAAATAAATATTGAGCGAAAAAAGTATTTTGTATTTTTGAATTTAGTAAATAAAATATCAAACAAAAATAAAAAAAATATGTGAGAACTGTATTGTCAATACTTTTCTTGCAAATGCATTACAAATACTGTCATATTGAATTGCATTTTTATGAACTTTAGATGAGTTTTATTAATTTTTTAAGACCGATATGCTGTTCAGAGAATATAAATCTTTGATTAAAAAATTATTTCCAAAAATTAAAAAATATAACTCTCAATTTCCCAGGGTAGAGAACAAAATATTTGTAAAAAAAAAGTATATTTTTTGACTTTTGTTAGTAAAAAGTTACTGTAAAAATAAAAAAAAATAAAAGAAAATATTAACGTAATTGCACATACTTATTGGCTTTGTATAAGAGTGAATTTTACTTCGTTATCTTTTATACTTATGAAGTTTTATCCAGTAGAGCATTCATACCACTATGCAAATTTCCTTCGTTTTTCATAGTTTTGTATATTTTTTTTTGAATAAATAATAAAACAGAATAAAAAAAGAAGACCGATACATGATTTGGGAATATGTTGTTTCTATAAAAAAAATATAAAAAAAATAAAAAAGTAATATTTTCGGAATTTCCCTATCATTTGAATTAGGACCTTACTAAAATGTATGATTTTTCCACTTGTGTGGCAGTTTTAAGGCACACAATTTTTTATATTTTTTTCAAAACTGCAAAAGTATTTTGACTAACATTTTTCTAATCGATGACCGTTTATTTCATTGAAATATTCGTAAAATTGTGAAAGTTATACAGCTTAGCGCAAAAGTCTAACCTATTTTTTCAATGGACACCTATCCTTAAGTTATGAGCGCTCGGTGAATACCGGCCCTAGTTTCCAATATTATTTTGCGAAGTGTATTTATTTTAATTGGTTAGGAAATTTAATGATTTTTTTAGTTGAGAGCAAACTTTTTCCTAAAATTAATTTTTTACATTAAAAAAATATAAATATCAGAGCAACTTGCCCGGGTTGATAATGTCTATAGCTGTGCTTCCTTGTCTTTATTTTCTTAAATATCCTGAAAAGTAAAAGTAATGGAACCAACAGATTAATCTGTATAAATAAGCAAAGAATAAAAACAGCTATCTACCTAGATTCGAAAAGTTATAATCCACCTGCAACCTGCAGCCAAAAACAAACCGTCTATTGTTTTGTCTAATTGTGAGCGCTGAATATAAAAAACTCAATTTCTCTGTCCTAAAGCTCAATCCAATAACAATATTCATGATACAGTATTTTATCTACCTAAAATACAAAAGGAACACAAAATTTCATTACATTTTAGATATAATGGTGCTTATTTTGAAATTCTCTTTCGTTAGAAAGTGAGTCGAATTCGTTGAAACTTAATTTTGAGACTCGGCGATTAGAATGTTAATCGAACAAATCGAAAGTTCACCCAATCCATAGAAAGTTCATTCATTTGCGAAAGCTAATTCAATTTTGACATTCGAAAGAATAGAATTAAATGTCATTTTTGTGTCGTTTGAATTTTTCTGTCGAGTAAACAACAAAACATGTAAGTTTTTAATTATTTCATGGAAAATAAATTACTTTTATTATTTTTGTTGTTGTTTTATGTTAAAAGGTCGCATTCCAACTGGAAAAACCGCGCACAAAAGAAAAAGTTAATTAAAATAATGGAAGGAAACCCGGAGGTAGCAAAGGGTTTTTCTTACCACCCGCGTTGATACGGAAAGAAAGAAAGCATCCACTATCCTTCTCCTCTGCACTTCTTCAACACCATCTTAATTTATAAACAACACAAATGCCATATTTTTATTTATTATTTTATGTTTTTATCCAAGAAATTTAAATTATTATACAATAAACAAAACAATTACAAATAAACAAAGATTTCACCTTTTGGTTTTGACATTTCACAAACACTTCTCTTTTGTTTTTGATATTTTAGTGTGACCAAGTGTATACGAAAAAAAAAAATAAAAATTTAGAACGCGTCATGAACAACTTACTTTTTTTAAGAATAGTTTCAAAACAGCTGAGTTGACACAAAAAATGTAATAAATATGTAGTTCTTTATGGTTAAACTTTACTTTATAATGAAAAAGTGTATTATTTATTTTGTTTCTTGATTATTTATCCAACATCTATAAAATGTTTAGAAACAAAAAATATGTAAAACGGTCATACTAATTCAAATAGAAATATAGTAAATGTCAAACAGCTGACAATGAAAATGAATCTTTTTTGAAGTTCATTTTATGCTATCTTTCGCAAATGAATGTTATTCGTTCGAATCTCAAAATTAAGAAAGTTCATTCGAAGGAATAGAATCATTCTAACGAATAGACTATTCATGAGAATGTCAAAATAAGCATGAATGTTTATCTTGTGCGCAATCCGAGTCAATTCTTCGATGCTTGTGGGTTGCCTGTGGGGCTTGAACTCGTGCCATGAATTCCCGTTCTGGATTGTTTTTGTGATATTCTCTTCTATTTTTCTCTATGCGCGATGCGAAAAAACAGGTATCTTGGAGAGACGAGACGAGGTTTATGTATGTATTTTTTTAACACAAAAATTCTTAACTAAGAGAGCCATATTTTTACACCAATCCATGCGAACGTTTTTACATGAGTTCTGAGTTTGCTTTTGAGGTATAGCTTGAACCAATTCAGTTGGCCAACGGTCGGTTGCGCAGAGAGAGGATTTAAGAGAACAAAAATGGTGCGCAAGATATTTAATGAGTAAAGATTTTTCCTTAAATTTTACAGTGCCTAACTCAACTTTGCTTTGACAAATAGTTTAGGGATTATTGTTTATTTCTATGTTTTATGATTTGTGGCTTAGCAACAGAAAGGTTCCGGGGGCGTTATGTTTATATTTATTTTATGGTGTTATTGTTCATTTGATATATGTATTTACTATTTTTTGACCTGTGGGGTTTTGGGATTAATTGTAGATTAGTGTTAATTAGTTAGATTAGTGTTTACGAGTTTGAATAATTTTTACCTACGAGTTTTTAAGAATTTATTTTACCTTAAAATAATTATTATAAATTTGTACTTCAGAAATAAATATAAAACATAATAATAAAATAAAAACAATATAAATAAGAATAATATAATTTAAATAATAAATGTTCATTTACATACACTTAGTTTTAAGAACTAATGTCGCTTTCATAGTCGGTTGAAAAATCGTCACCTGAATTATTTATAATTGAATCCGAAATTGTGTCCCACGTCAGGTCGTGAGAAAAGTATTCGTCCTCAGTTTTTATGGCTTTTTCACACACTTTTCGCCAGCCTTCAGCCGTTATTTTTGAAAATTCTTCCTCTGCTAATTTTTGAACATCCAATAAATTAAATGTTGTGTTTCGTGAACCTACTCTTGCCTTGACAGTTGCCCAAATATATACAGTTCAAGTTTTAACATTTGTATAGTATGCGGAATATTGTTTCGGTTAGCCATTGTATCATCTCGTATTTCTTGCTAGCAGAAGTAATTTGTTTTTCTTCTAATTTATTGTGGTACGAGGTGTTGTCCATTACAATGACTGAAGGTTCCTCCAAGTTATTCAAAACTTGGATCCATTTGCAGAAATTTTTGAAGTTCATGTCGTCGTGATAGTCTCCCGTTTTCGTTCCAGATTTGAATAAAAGTAAGGAGTTTTTCACGAAACCTTTTTCACCACCTGTATGCGCCATTATCAGCCTCTTTCCCTTTGAAATTGCTATTGTCATCAGTCCAAGCCCGTGGCCTTGTATGTGAGCTATGAATATAGCTTTCTTCCAAATAAATGATATCAAATCCTTTTGTTCTGTATTCCCGGATTTTTCTCAGAGACTCGACTCCGCTTATCTGCACTCCGCTTAACTGAAAATATCGGATATCTGAAACAATATATCTATCACCGATTTATTTTGTACTCTTTTCCAAATAAATAGGTTCGCTTAATTGGAACTCCGTTTAAGTGAACACTCCTTTTATTTGAAACAATTTTTTCCCCCAAATAAACAGTTTGTATTAAAATAACTCCGCTTAAGTGCAACTTAGAACGTGTCCAAAAATTTTCAAACGAACACACATAAAATTTTACATTTGAAGTTACAATATGAAGTTACATTATCACCCTTCCATCAGTCATTCCAATCGTCACAGTCGTATTTTTACCTGAAATTTGAATTAAATGCAAATCGTCGGCTGGATGCTATCTTGTTCAAAAGGCCATTTTTTACGAAATCGAGTTAGGTATGCAGTCCTCGTAATTTTGGGACGCTCTTTCATTTGGAGCAAACCATTTTGTTCTATCTCTTTTAGTTTTCAATTTACAGAGAACTGTTTTGTTCAATAAGACACTTTTTTAACGATTTTTCAATTCATTTTTGTTCAATAAACTGCTTTTCATCTTTTTACTTGCGATATAGGTACTATAGGGCAAGTTCTGCATTTGGAAAAAAAATCGAACTCGAGATTTTGATCAAAGTTGACATTACGATGATAGCGAAGACGAAAAAAGTGGGTCCGACAATTCCGTCTGTCTGTCTGTATGTCTGTATGTCTGTACCTCTCACTACAGCCTAAACCACTGGACCAATTTCTTTCAATCTCAGTATTTAAGGGTCTTCGGTGATTCCCTAGAGGAGAAATTGAAATTTTTTTTTTAGCTCCAAAACTAAGGGTACCCCCCATACACCCGTAATGCAAAATCTTATTTATCTCGAAAACGGCTCTAAAGATTTTGATAAAAAAAATTAAGTGTGATATTATGAACATAGGCTACATTTTGGTCAAAAAAAATTTGGGGCAAAATGTTATTAGGGGTACCTGCCATAGACCCGTTTTTTGATTTTCGACTTTCTCATTAACGGCTCTAAGGATTTTAACCCAAAATTTTCAGCAGGAGCCCCCTTAAGTTTAAAATAATATTGTATATACAAATATTCGAAAAAATATTTGTTGGGTTTTTTTGAAAAAAAAAAAAATTAAATGAATATCTTCAAAACCTATGAACGATTACTTTTTGAAATTATTTCCTAAAATCAATATTATTTAATACTTAAAATTCGCATCCCACATTTTTTTCTTGAAAAATTTTAAAGAAATTTTTTATATAAAAAATGTATTTAATAATAAAACGATTTTTTAAAGTTTATTTGCATAAATTCATACTTTTCTGGAAACCAGAGGGCAATTTTATGCATTTGAACATTAGTATCTCATTAAATCCATGTTTTATATTTATAAAATGTATCTTAAATTCCAAAGTACTTTTACATAAGAGCAAGTTCGTGCGATCCAGTCGTGCATTTTATTTTGTATTTTATTGAACAATTGTTAGTATATTAAAAAAAATGCATAGTTTCTATCTTGTACAATATCCATACATATAAATGACTTCCTCGTTGATTTTAATTTATAACTAATTCAAAATAAAATAAAAACAATTTCTGTAGCTTGATTTATAAACAAAATTGTCAAGGCTTTCAGAAAAAAAATAATACCAATCAAATATTTTCTTACATACACAAAAACTTTCAATTTGAACTTTAAAAATCGATTTCCCAACATTTTGAAAAATGGACATTGAACAAGATAGCATCCAGCCGACGAAATATGCATAAAAGTAAATATAATTTGAAAACAACTCTGCTTAAATGAAAAAGAGTTGCATTTATCCGAAGTTCGCTTAAGTGCAACAAGGTTGCAGTTATCCGAAGTTCGCTTAAGTGAAAAATCCGCTTAATTGCAACGATTCTTTTGCATTTTGGGGTTGCAGTTAAGCGGAGTCTACTGTACTTCACTCGCATGAGTTTAATATCATTTCTTTCACAGAGAAGTTTCCGATTGTTTTGAGTTTTTTGTAGCTAAATCCGTTTCTTCTTTTTTTTATAGTTCACTCGCGCTCAAGGGTATGTTACGAGACCCTTATAATGTTTTAAACACAGCACGGGCAAGGGAGAAATTAGCAGGGGAGAGAAAAGAGGTGTTTATGAACATTGGTTTTGAATGTTTTCAAATTGAAATGGCAAGGGGAAACTGTGCCGGGTAAGTTGTTCCATAATCGTGTTGTGCGACTAAAAACGAATCTCTATATTTGACGGTACGACGTAATACTTAAGTTAAACTCCAGATCTTCCTGAACTCGTTGTCTCAAAATTTTTAAGGATATCATCATTTTTTCCTCCTGGTGGAAGTTGTGCATTATACGCCGAATAGCTGCGATGTCGAATTCGTCTAGTCCAGTTTTCCACTTCGTATGCTGCACTTTTTTATTTAGTGACTGCACAACTCCTGTCTCTTCGTATTCCTTAATAATCCTTCTGATTGAACGTTCAGAAATTCCAGTAGTTTTCACTGTTTGCGTTGTTGCGTAACTCACAGGATTTTCAAGAAACGAATTCTTTGCTTCTTCCAGTTTGTCATTATATGTATATCTTAACAACTATCTTACGCGCCTGGCTTCCAATAGGTTTTCCTTTTCTAAATGGATCCATTAAAATTTCTTTTAAATGTATTTCAATATTTTATTCTTGGCTGTTTTTTTTAAACTGAATTGCAAAGCAAAGCAAATATCATTTAAATACCTTAATTCCCTCTGATGCCAAAATTTATTCTTAAAAATTCGTATTTAAAAATTGTTCAAACTCGTAAACACTAATCTAACTAATTAACACTAATCTACAATTAATCCCAACCCCACAGGTCAAAAAAAAAAATATATCAAATATACACTAACGCCAAAAAATAAATATAAACACAACGCCCCGGAACCTTTCTGTTACTAAGCCACAAATCATAAAACATAGAAATAAACAATAATCCCTAAACTTTTTGTCATTAATCCTATGTCGCAGCTTGCAGGTAGTTTTTCTTGTCTAACGCAATTGCATTTTGCAATAGACTTATTTTTTTATTATAGGTGCACTAAAATTTGTCCCAGTAATAAAAACAAAAATTATTAATTTTATTTTTTCGAAGTAAAGTTTACACCTAAAAATCTTTTCCTTTTATCTCACTAGAGATGAAATAGTTTTTTAGACATCAAGCTATGAAAGAAAAGTAAACCATGATCATATCTTATTCAAAGAAAGTCCATCACTGGAAATTCATTTCTATTTTACTGTGAGCGAAGCTATAAACAAAACTCACCCTCCTAAGTGCTTCAGTATGATCGCAGCAGCGTCATTGACAACAACGCCGGCATGTACATCTTTTTTTTTCTTTTTTTCAGTGATTTTTCGGTCTCTTTAAGAATTAAAGAGTAGAGCAAAGAAATTTAAAGAGACCTGCGCAGGCTAGGGTGGGTCAAAAAATCAAGCTTCTTTTTTTTTGGATCCGACACATGAAAACTAGTTCCTAGGTACTTCTAGAAAGTACTTACCAAATAATAGCTCTTAATATTAACGGGAAGATTATGCTCATCATAGTTTTCCATTTTCAATTTAGGATCATATAAAAATTGTCATATCTTATCAACAATAGTTCGTTTTACCAATCGCATAGTCAATATTTAAAGGAAATTGAACGCTCTACAAAAATGGTCTTCTATACTTTTTTCATTAATCCAACCATTTAAAAGATATTCAACGTCAAAGATTGAAGTATTTTAAGGAAAATAACTTTTTTGTTTTAAATTTTGTAACTTAATAAAAAATAATTATTGTCAAATGAACTTCAATTATTTCTATAGGAAATTGAACGCTCTACAAAAAAGATCTCTGTAGTTAATCGATTACTCTAGCCATTCAAAAGATATTCGCAGTAGAATTCCAATGCCTACTGATTTTAGTAGTTTTACAATAAATATTCCCAATTTACCCAGTTAATTTATGAATTTTGACAATATTCATGAGAATTTGAGTTTATTTCTATAGAATGACGGTTAGCAAGCTATATATCTTATATTTTGTTTTAGAATATATTTTTTTGAATCCATTTTTTTACGATATTTTCTTTTTATAACTTTTATTACAGTTAAGGATTGTTATTTGGGAATATTTATTGAAAAACTACTAAAATCAGTAGGCATTGGAATTCTACTGCAAATATCTTTTGAATGGCTAGAGCAATCGATTAACTACAGACATCTTTTTTGCAGAGCGTTCAATTTCCTATAGAAATAATTGAAACTCATTTGACAATAATTATTTTTTATTAAGTTACAAAATTCAAAACAAAAAAGTTATTTTCCTTAAAATACTTCAATCTTTGACGTTGAATATCTTTTAAATGGTTGGATTAATGAAAAAAGTATAGAAGACCATTTTTGTAGAGCGTTCAATTTCCTTTAAATATATTGACTATGCGATTGGTAAAACGATCTATTGTTGATAAGATATGACCATTTTTATATGATCCTAAATTGAAAATGGAAAACTATGATGAGCATAATCTTCCCGTTAATGTTAAGAGCTATTATTTGGTAAGTACTTTCTAGAAGTACCTAGGAACTAGTTTTCATGTGTCGGATCCAAAAAAAAAGAAACTTTATTTTTTGACCCACCCTAGCCGGCATATACATCTTTTTTTCAGTGATTTTTCTGTCTCTTTAAGAATTAAAGAGTAGAGCAGAGAAATTTAAAGAGACCTGCGCAGTAGAATGGCCAACTGAATTCCATCGAGATTGGTTTTATAAGACGGAATATGTAGCGTCTTATTTTTTGATTATAAAAGCGAGTGTTGAACAAAGAGGATCCGAAACGCCATGCTTGTGAAAGAAAGGGATATAAGACAAATAAATGAGACGGAAAACGTTCATATTTTCTCCTCTAATAAAGAGAGCGGTCGTTGATAAGTTTAACTAAGAGCAGTGTTGGGACTTCGCAAAAGCCAAAGGGTGGTAGAAAAGTTGTCAAAAAAGTGGTAGAAAAGTGGTAGAAATTAAAAGCCATTTTTATGTAACAAATCGTATGTTCAATAACTTTGTTGAAAATAAATACAAAAATAAAGTTAATAATATTTTAGTTCTCTATGTTTCAAAGATGATATTATATCTGGAAAGCAAGTCATATACATACGTATACAATTTTATTTTAGACTCGTTCGAAACCAAAAACTTAAATCTATAACAGCCGTTTGAATTAATAATAAAATTAGTTAAGACTTCAAAAACGTTTAATTATTTTTTTTTATATAAACCCTCATAAAATCTAAATCTTGAAGCATATTTTACTAATGCTTCTGTAGAATAAAATTTTGACCATTGAATAAAATATCGATTGCAGCTAAAATGTTGTACAAAGTTTTTGTTTCCAATTTATTTCTTTTTTCATTTTTTACATTTTTCAAATCGGAAAATTTACGTCCCGCAGCAGCACTGCTATGTGGGAAGCAACAAAGCTCCAACACATAGATATAGTCCAGTCAAAGCGTCATGAAAAAGGGCCTGACCTTGCGCGCAGAGGCATGGTCATTTTTTTTTTCATGGATCGATAGGTGCTTATGAGAAAAGCTTAAAACCAAATTTGCACCACATGACAACTTTTTTTACCAAAGTTATTGGTAAAAATGTGTTTTGTGTCATTTTTTGGTCATTTGCGAATATCTCATAGTTATTGAGAAAAAAACTGTATTTCACGGTAAATATTTTTCAGTTTTGGATTTTTGTTTTATAGTCCTGCTAATTTTCTTCAAATTAAAAAAAAAATTAGTCCATTACGACAAACGGGAGCCAAGATATTCATGATTTAAAAACTTAGGAAAGCTTACAATTTAGTATCTTAACCTTGTAGCTTGTAATTTTGGTGTATGTCGCCAGCAACACAAATCCAAAACTGAAAAATATTTACCGTGAAATACAGTTTTTTTCTCAATAACTATGAAAAAAAAGGTGTTAAAAATAAGAAAAAAAAAACGTTGAAACCAACGGTAACTTTTTATGTTTTTGCTCAAACATATTAAATTAAATGCAAGTTGATAGAAAATATTGTTATTAGCAATACAGTTTTTTATTTTCACTTTGCGACATACTGGGGCTGAGATATTAATTAAAACATAAAATCATAAAATGCGTGGGTGCGCTGACTTACCCATGTTCAATAATTTATTACTCGGCTTTCGTTCATCGTAGAGTGTTGGTTTTTTTTTTAAATTGTAGGGAATTACAAGAACTTTAATAATAAAAAATAAAAATTTCATCGTTAAATGAGCTTTTTTCTTAATAATCACGAAAAAGTGATTTTTAAACAACAAAAAATTTGTTTAACTTACTATAACTTTTTTTCATTTGTTTAAACAAATGGTTTGTTTAAGAACATAATAGATAATGTTATAAGGAATAAAATCATGTTTAATTTTTGTTTGTGCGAGATAGTGGAGCCGAGATATTCGCAAATGACCAAAAAATGACACAAAACACATTTTTACCAATAACTTTGGTAAAAAAAGTTGTCATGTGGTGCAAATTTGGTTTTAAGCTTTTCTCATAAGCACCTATCGATCCATGAAAAAAAAATTGACCATGCCTCTGCGCGCAAGGTCAAATGACGCTTTGACTGGACTAATATGAAGAAATGTTTTCAAACAACAAATTTTTTATACCATCTTTTGAATTTTTTATCAAACGTTATTGTGAAACAATGTCATTAGTTTTAAAAATTTGGAGTGATTTTCTCCAATTAGTTTTATGCACTCATTATTTATTAATTCTAGGTTCCTTATATTTGGGGGAAAATGTCTCTTCAGACCTTAAACTGATGGCATTGTTTCATCAATGACGTTTTTTGGATTTAAATATTTTAATAATTTTAATTTATCGTTGGAAAAGTTAAATCTTTCTCCAATTTGAAAACATAAATAGTTCAACATAATAGCTGCACAGGAAATTTCTTAGTTTCATTAGTTTTTGTTCATCAATGTCATTTTCTAATGAGCACCTTTCAGTGAAGGCCAAAATACATTTGAGAATATATTAATATTTTCTGACTTTACAACATTTTTCATTATACATATTTAGTTTTAACGTATTCATACTTTCAATCAAAAAGTGTATTTTTGTGTTCTCAGATTGAAATATTCTGTTAACCTTATTTATAATTTTCATATTAATTGACAAAAAATTTAAAAAAACTAAATTGTCTTTATTTTTTAAAAAATCAAAAATTTGTGAAGCCTTAGAAGTACGTTCTTCAAATGAGTGCAGTATAAAAAAATTAAACAAATGATTCCACTACTCTATGATTCTTTTTAAGACCATTTCCAATAAAAGCCAAATTTGATTCTTATTAACCCCAAGTGCTTTTTGGAAAGTAATGAAATCTTTTGAAACTTAAATTATGACATGAACAACCCATCGTTAAAATATTAGGATTAATATTTTTAAAACGTCAAATAACACCGAAGAAAATCCAATCATATTCATATTAGAAAGTTTCAAAGTTTCTCCAATTTTATTGTAGATTGATTCAGCTGTTGAGTCTTCTAGCTTAAATAACCAAAAAGCTTATCTTTTACTGCTCTCTCAACTTATGATCCTAATAAAATTTTAGGTGTGGTTGGGTCGTATGGTATATCGTAAAGTAAAAAGATAGATGAAAGATGAGTTGAAAAAGTGGTAGAATCAGATTTTTAGGTGGTAGGTTTTCATGATCAGAAAAAAGTGGTAGAAGTCCCAACACTGACTAAGAGTATTTTTGTGACTCTCTTGGTCAATGTTGGTTGTGGATTGTGGAATGTGGCTGCATGAAATATAATTATAAGATACAGATGAGAAGCAGAATGGAAAACTTAAACTTATTCGATTTTTATTAGGCAGATAGTAATTTGTGGATTTTCTAAAAGGGAAGACGGTAGGAATCGTGTTATATGGACGCCACGCCACGCCACTGCTACGAGTAGCTAGTAGTTTATCAGGATTCTTACACTTAAATTAAATCTCTACCTATTCCACAATCATCATTCAATTTCAATTTGATAAAAGACTCTATTTGATAATTATAAAAATAGCTCCTGGAATCGTAAATTACAAAGCTTGGAAAAGTCCAGTAACCATTTTGAAATATTGTCAAAGTTATCAAAAAACCTAAAACGCATATCCCCGCTTTAAGAACTGGCAATGAACTTACGCTATGAAACTCCGAAAAAGCGAACGCCTTAGCTGAGCAATTTTTTTAAATAAATACAACTTTAATTAGCATGGATGAAAGTTTTGTTTCAATAAGAGATATGCAATCTATAATATCTAGTTTAAAAACGAGAAAAGCTGTAGGAATTGATAACCTTAAAAATATGTATTTAAAAAATCTTACATTGGTTGGAATAAGGTTTTTAAAGCAATGGTTTAACTGTTGTTTTAAAATTGGTTATTTTCCATTGCAGCGGAAGACGGCAAAGATAATACCGATCTTAAAACCAGGTAAAAATCCAAGTGAACTTTCCAATTACAGACCAATTAGTCTACTTAGTTCTTTAGGCAAATGCTTCGAAAAAAAAAATTAAATTAAACTAATAGCTGACATTAATCGAAATAGTTTGTTACTTTCAGAACAATTCGGGTTCAGAGCTTATCATAACACTGTACATCAAGTACACAGAATAACAAGGCATGTTAAAAATAACTTTAGACTTGGAAAAAGTACAGGAATGGTTTTACTTGACATCGAATAAGCATTCGATACTGTCTGGCATAATGGCCTTCTACACAAACTTGTTACTTTTAATTTTCCATCGTACCTGATAAAAATGATAAAGTCATTTCTTCTCTCAAGAAGATTCAAAGTAGGTATCTGTTAACAATTGTCTGTCTGAAATTTTCAATATCGATGCAGATGTACCTCAAGGATGGGTTCTTGGTCCAATTTTATATATATATATATATATATGTATATTATACACATTAGATTTCCCTAGTGTGATGTATTGTGAAAAGGGTATTTTTACAGATGATACCTGCATCTATACTAACAGATTCAGTTGGTTCCATAATAAAAACCAACCTGCAATTTGATTTAAATACAGTACAGGCATATTTCAATGATTGGAAAATCAAATTAAATGCCGTATTTTTAACGCGTAAAAGGAAAGCTTGCCTCTTACCAAGCAATAGCCTTTAAATTGGTGTATCTAGAGTTAATTGGGATACAAGTGCTAAAAATCTTGGAGTACTTCTTAATGTGAAACTTACATTTGGATTACATATCCAACAAATAATAAAGAAAGTATGTGTCACAATAAATATTCTGTATCCATTTGTAAATCGACGTTCCAAGTTAAGTTCTGAAAATAAACTTATTTTCAAATCAATATTTCAAGCTTTAATGTTTTACAGGCCTCCAGTTTGGCCAAAATAAAATTTAAAAAATGATGTTAAGATTGCCAGGGCATTTTTCTAACTAACTAACTAACACTAACTAAAATTAACTAAATTAACTAAAATTCAATATTCTAATTCTAAAATTCTGAAATTAAACGAAAGATACAAACTTTCTTGTGAATCATTAGATAGTAGATATATTGATTTCTTATTTGGTTACATAGCAAGTTTATATGTATGTACTCGTATTTATTATTAACATATTTTTGTACGATAATTCATTTCATTATTTATTACTCGGTTAATTTATTTGTTTGTTCACATAATTGATTACTTATTTGTTTATTTATTTATTAATTTCTTCCTATATATTTATTTATTTATTTATTTATTTTTGTTATTTTTGTTATTATTTATTATTTATTTATTATTTATTTATTTATGTTTACATTTATTAATTTATTTATTTATTTGTTTGTTTATTAACTTATTAAATTATTTATAGTGATAAATCCAACTGTGATATTATTTTTTTGTATTAAGACTGATTTTGTTAAAAATTATATTGTGAATTTATTTATTTTGTTAATTTGTATCTCACTTTATTATGTATAGAGTAAAATTATCTATTTATGTAATTAACTTGCAATGAAGTTGAATAAGATTTTCCTCACACCCCTTCTCTCATCTTATCTCTGAAAAGATGTAGTTTTAGACACTTAAGTTTTTTTTCTCTTATTTTGCATGCAGGTTTTTGAAAGTAGTTTTTCCTTCGAGTACAAAAATTTAATCCATAATTATTTTAACAACTAAAATTTATAATTAATATTAGTAAGGTAGAATATTACCATATCAATGTAAATTGTGCAATGCCTCCATTTTGTGAAAAAAAAAGATTAAATACTTTGCTACAATAAATTTAAAAAAAAGAAGACTAAAACTAAAATTTCAAACGTCTTAAGAAAAATTGAGAAATTTTTATCTATTCAATCTACAGGGAAAGTGTTGAATAATCAGTAACTTTCGTATACTTTTTTTAGGATCCACATTTAAAAAAACTGAAAATGTCACAATGTCCTTAAAAGCTGCTAACTTGGTTTTAGACTGTTGGTTCTATCCTCACAACTTACCAACAAATCAGTACAGGGCTATTTGCTTGCGACTTACTTTGTCTTATATGACTGGGCTATACGTTAACAGGAACAAAATGACTGTGACCAACATGTAAGGAAGTGCAAGATTAAATCTTTAAGCACTCTAGTTTGTTTGACCTTCTTTAACAATTGCTTTTAATTATATTTCATCTATGTTCATTATTGTTTCTTGAAGTAAATACACCTGTTATAACATGGATATTATGTATGTATGGTTTATCAACATCAACACCTTGCTTATAGTTATGCGGATAATAATGGTATAAATATATTCTGATTTAATTAAACGCACCTATAAGCAGCCACCAGTTGCATGTTTATGTTTTCAATTGATAAGTACGAGTGAAGTGCAATGCTTTTAATGAAAAAAATCTCCAAACTTTTAACGCACACTCTCTAGATAGCATGTTTCTCTCCAAATTTTTGAAAAAAGCTTTCGCTCGAATTCCCCTTTTTTCCTGTTTTACGTCCGAAAAGTCGTTAAGATAATCATAAGCGAAATCAAATTCCATCAGTCGGTTATTAAAATCATATAAAACTGACAAGTTCTTTAAATGCAGTTCACTGTTTGTTCTGATTCCCGCACGTGGTAGTTATCCTTAAAAAACACGGAATTTATTCTGAAAACGTGCCCTTTAAATAAATGTGAAGTGTTTAGTTATCCATTAATTTGGTAATAAATTGAAAAAATATCTTTTATAAATAATATTTACAGTGTGCTCCTTGCATTTAACAAATAAAGTGCTTAAAGAACATTTTTAGATTGTTTGTTTTTAATTAAATACAAATAACGTTTTCCAAGCAAGGTAAGTCAGCAAGGATTGAACATTTGTAACGGCATTTAAGTGTTGTTGGCAAAGATTCCCAAACAGGATGTTTATCTTTTTCATAACGTACCTAAGGTGTTGTCAGCAAGAATTATGAAATAGGATGAAAACCTTTTTCGTACTTATATTCTTCAAAGTTACTTAATTTCGAGTATTGAAAAAATTATAAATACCAGTTAGTATTTTATTTAATACCTGGTATAGTGATATAATAATCAGATGGTATACCAATTAAACTTCTTGAAGTCATGAAAATATGTCTTAAGATGCGGGTTCAAGCTACGCAGTATAGAGTGTTAAGATGCATGCGATAGATACTATATATGTACAGTGGACGCTCGTTAACTTGAAGACGGACGAAACCAGGAGTTTTCAAGCTATAGGATTGTGCAAGTGACTGGATCAAGTTAAAAAATTCTTGGTTTTATTTAATAATGATTCATTTTAATGATTTTAAAACATAAATAATGATATTATTAATAAATAATTTTAATTGAGACGTTTTTCGATTCCTAAATACGCACGTGTTCAAATGAAGTTCAGAAATTCACCAATTACAAAAAATAAAACCTTTTACGGAAATACTAAAGAAAATTCCTGGGATTCCCTTTTACAAAAACCGTTTGCAATCTGTATCAACATCCCAGGTACCTTGCATAAATTCAAAAATTTAAGAAATTCAATATTAAACTTTGTTCAAGTTACAGAGTTCGCATA
This sequence comes from Chrysotoxum bicinctum, assembly GCA_911387755.1. Lineage (NCBI taxonomy): Eukaryota > Metazoa > Arthropoda > Insecta > Diptera > Syrphidae > Chrysotoxum > Chrysotoxum bicinctum. The sequence continues at coordinate 164,436,923 of OU426987.1, forward strand.
AATTTTACTTGTTCAACTTATAAAGTACTTAGGGGAAAAATGCAAAGTATTGAGTCTTAAAAATAGTCCGTTCAAAGTATAGAATGCGTAAAGGGAAAAATATTTGTTCAAGTTATTGGAATGTTCAAGTTATCGTATGTTCAAGTTAACGAGAGTCCACTGTATATATGTACATACATACATAGTCTTTTTTATAACAGAATTTAAATAATTTCTTTTATTAAAAATTTGTTTATAGTTGAAATGTTTTCTGAAAAATGGTTCTTAATGATATGTACATACCTCCCACAGACAATTTTTTTTTGTTTTATATTTTCTCAAAAACAGTACAACTGATTTATCTGTTTTCCAACAATATCTAAAAGATTAAGATAAAAAATTGTTCTTTATAATAAAATAACGTCACTTACAATACAAGTTTAATAAGAACGGTTTTGGAAAGATCCTAGAATGTTGATAAAAAATGATAACAAAAAAACTGTCTATAGGTATCGCTTAATTTGTACTGTGTACACGTATTATTCATATTCATTATAAGATAATTTTAAGCTAAGGCATTATTAACATTGTACTACATAACCATTTTTACTTGCGACTTATAGGTAGATACTATAAGGCAAGTTATGCATTCGGAAAAAAAATCGAACTCGAGATTTTGATCAAAGTTGACATTACGATGATAGCGAAGACTAAAAAAGTGGGTCTCGCAATTCTGTCTGTCTGTCCGTTCGATTGCAGCTAAACGGCTCAGCCGATTTTCTTCAAACTTGGTAGATTTGGGTTTTAATTTTTTCCCCCCTGATGTTTTTTGATTTGATTTTTTAAGACCAAAAATTACGGTACCTGCCATACGAATTTTTTTCGAAATTTTATAAACATTTTTTTTTCTCAAAAACTGTTCGACAGATTTTAAAAATAAAAATACAAAAAAATTTCATTTAATTAAAGCTAGGTATTTGTTGAAAAAAATTTTCAGAAAAATGGTTATTGAGGGTACCCCCCATGGAACCATTTTTTTTGTTTTTGATTTTCCCAAAAATGGTACAGCTGATTTCGATCATTTTTTTTGCGAAGGCTCCCCAAAAACCTAAATAGAATTGTGTAGGTACTCAAATTTTCAAAAAAAAAATTTTTTGGATTTTTAAAAAAAAACTTCAATTTTTTTTTTTTAAAACTCAATATTTCGAAAACCCCTTGCTAGATTTTTTTTAAACTTGATAAATAAAAGTTTCTCAATATAAGCTACAAGACGTGAGAAAAAATTTTTTATTTTACCTAAAAACAAAGGTACCTACCATACAAATGCTAAAAAATTAAAAAAAATGCTTTTCAAAAATCGTATTTTTCTCGAAAACGGTTATGAGAATTTTGATAATTTTTTTTTCTTTCAATTAATTTTTACGATCTTTAATTTAATAAAAAAAAATATTGAAATTAAGATATTACAGCTTGTACCTACCATAGAACCATTTTTTCGAGTTTTGAATTTCTTATTATCCACATAACGGATCTTAATACAAATTTTTATAGAGAAGCTTCTAAAAAGTCTAAAACACATTGCATTTCAAAACTTTAAAATAAATATTTTTTGAATTTTTGAAAAAAAAAAATCTATTTTTTCTTTTTTTTTGAAAATTCGATATCTCAGAAACGGCTCAATATTTTTTTTTTGTAAATTTTATTTTTATTCGAACAATAATAAAAACTTTAAATTGGCGTACCAAAATTTTTTCTTAAAAAGCTTTTAAAAAGTTTGTACATAAAAGCTTTTTTTTTAAGAAACGACTACAACGACTTATAATTTTTGTTCTTGCATAAATTCATATGTGGATAGCATCATGTTTTCGTCTCTTACTACTAAAAAAATTTAAAAAATAATTTGATCCTTATGAACAGTTTTCTCTAATAACATTCGATTTTAAAATTCCGTCTGTTACATAAGAGCAAGTTCGTGCGACCCAGTCGTGCATTTTATTTTTCTTCTATTTTTGACTTGCTCACTATCGACATTATGAATTTAAATTAAATTTCTTATACGCCTTAAAGGTTTAAAAAGCATGACATACCAAAACAAACAATTTTTGGTTAAATTGAAAAAAAAAATAATTTCTTTCTGAAGGTTTTTTTTATGGAAACATACGCGCAGTAGGCTGAAAAGCTGAAAGTATTATATTATATGAATATTGAATATTTAAATGCTTAATTTCTTTTTAAATTTGGTATTTCAAAAACGGTTTAATGATTTTTTTTCATTAATTTAATTTCCTTTACACAATAATAAACACTTAAAATTAGCAAATATACATTTGTTGAAATGTTTTATTTATAAAAACTTAATTAAGAAAAAAACAATATTACTAATCTTTTATTATTTTGTTGTACAGAAGAAATTAAAAAGCTTAAATAGAAATGTTCAAAACAATATTTTCGAAAACTTATTGTTTCGAAAACGACTAGATCAATTTTCTAAAAACTTAACACCTTTTGGTATTTTCCTAAGGAACGTTTTCTTATAAATTGATTTTATATTTTGATTTATCAACATTATCATAATAGGTGTGTTTTTTTCGCAAAGCTATCCGTAGTGAAGTAAGATTTTATACGTATTACAAATACAAAGTCTTCACTGCCGATTAAAGTAGAAGTAGGATCCAACTGCGGATAGAATGTTGACGTTTGCTCGAGTCTCGAATACAAATGTTGGTACAATTGAAAACTCTTTTGTATCTCGAAGGCATGTTCGTAGAGTACGAAAAGTAGTTTGTTGTTTAGCATTTTCCATTGAGAGTTAAAGTCTTTTTTTACAAAACCATTTTTATAAGAAAAACGCTGCATTTTGTATCGTGTTGGTGTCGAACTCTTATAGAAAGCTGTTTAATAACTAACGCGTTTTTGTTGGAGCGAAATGTCGTGGTCAGCTGTTATACTTTAGTTAAACAGCGACATTTAAGAGTTACTAACGCGACAAAGCCTTCTTATGAAAAAAGCTGTTGAGAAATCCAAAACTAACTAAAGTCTGCGAACAGATCCCTTGACTTTTGTGGTGATAATTGTCAACAAAAAAAAAATCACAAACAAAACTTCTGCTTTATGAAAAATGGCTGGTGAACAGAAAAAGTAAATACAAAATGATTTAAATTGAAATTCATAAATAAAAACCTCCATATATATTTTCAGAAACATAAAAATTACTTGGCAAAAAGTTATTGGTTGTTTTTTTTTTTTCAATTAAATATTTGACAACTAGTCAGTGGTACCAACTTTAAAGCAGAAAAATCGCACAACTGCGGATACGTTTTTTTGGGAAATCCTACTTCACTACGGATAATTTTCCCAAAAAAACACACCTAATATTGCAAGAAGTTCATAAAAGTATAAAAAATCAAAATCATTTTGTATCTATATGATTTCTAGAGGTTAATTGAAGGATTCCATTCGCTGCAATCAACTTCATTTAGAAATTCCTTGGAACTCGTAATATCGTTCTATGTGCTTTCGTCAGTCTGCGCTGCTGTGGGTAAAAGTTCATAATGCACTCATAAGATACCGTGTTTAAGGAAAATGTGTTTCGTCAAGAGCATTTTTAAATAAGTATCTCTGTACGAAATCCTTCGATATCTAATGATATCTAATCAAGGTTTTCACTGCTGTTGTTATCTATCAAATTAGGCCAATTAAAAATGATGTAAGTTCTCCGTTCTCCCAAAGTTGAAGGAGTAATACCTTGTATGAATTTTAACATTTTGCCATCGAAATTAATGCACTTGAAAATTTTAACACATAAAGGTCAAATTTTCGACTAACACCTTTAATTTCGATTACTTCATTTGAAATGTTTTGATTTAAGATAAAGATAAAGGATATGTACATATATACATACAGCTCAATGATATAACAAAATGCATTATTTACTATTTTATGTTCTTCAGTAGTTAACTTAATAGCTTCACTTGGCTAAAGAAAAACAAATATTTGGATCAAAGGGCACGGTAATGCCCAGCCAAGTTCTGGCAATAGATACACCCTTTTTAAAGGAACAAACTCAGGCGATTTTTGACCCCTCCCTATCTTCAGTACCAATGAAGTCAGAAGCTTAAAATTCCGAATATTTGCTAAGACAGTCAAGCACAGGCGACTCACCGAATTTCAATTCTCTAGCATAAGCGGTTCCTGAGATATAAGGCCTCAAAAATCACAAAAACCGTAACTGACTGACTCACTGACTGACAGATCATCAAAATAATGGAGCACTTCCCAACATCGTAGAATCTTGTAATTTTGCACAACGGTAGGTCTTGTCATGCAAGCAGAGGAAAAAATCGAAAATTTTAAGTTTTCCATTCAGGGGGCGTGGTATCTGCCCACTTTCTCCATATTGGTGTTGGTTGAATGGAGCACTTCCGACTGCTGTAAAACGATGAAATTTGGTGAACCGGTAGGGCTTAAAATGCATATAAAGGACCAAAAATAAACACTGAGGTTTTCCATTCAGGGGGCGTGGTATTCGCCCACTTTCTCCGAATTGGTGTTGGATGAATGCAACACTTCCGACTGCTGTAAAATGATGAAATTTAGTAAAGTGGCTGGGCTTAAATTGCATACTAAGAAAAACATATGAAATTTGAGGTTTTCCATTCAGGAGCGTGGTATCCGCCCACTTCCTTAGAATTGATATAAATTATATGGCACACTTCCGATTGCAGTAGAACAATGAAATTTAGTAGAACGGTAGGGCTCAAATTGCATATAAAGGACCAAAAATAAAAATTGAGGTTTTCCATTCAGGGGGCGTGGTATCCACCCACTTTCTGAGAAAAAGATTAATTTATATGAAGCATCTCCGATTGTCGTAGAATGATGAAATTTGGTAGAGTGGTAAAGCTTAATGTACATTGAAAGCGAAAAATAGAAAATCTAAGATTTTTCATTCGAAGTGTCTTTTTATTGTCATTTTGAAATTATACATGTATTTTGAAAATTCATGACTTTTCTTAGAACTAGAGTGCTCGATTTGGTACTCTATGTTATGTTCATGTGAACATGAATGAAAAAATTATTAGCTTAAATAAAAATAAAATGCACGACTGGGTCGCACGAACTTGCTCCTATGTAATAGACTAGGAATTTTAAAAACGAATGTTATTAGAGAAAACTGTTCATAAGGATAAAATGATTTTTTTTAAATTCTTTTAGTAGTAAGAGATAAAAACAGAATGCTATGCAAATATGAATTTATGCAGGAACAAAAATTATAAGTCGTTGTAGTGGTTCCTTAAAAAAATAAGCTTTTATGTACAAAATTTTTAAAACATTTTTAGGAAAACATTTTGCTATGCCAACCTTAAGTTTTTATTATTGTACGAATAAAAGTCTAATTTCCAAAAAAAATACTAAGCCGTTCTTGAGATATCGAATTTTTCAAAAAAAAAAAAATGGCTTTTTTTTCTAAAAATTGAAAAAATATTTTTTCTTAAGTTTTTAAATGCAATGTTTTTTAAACATTTTAGGAGCTTCTCTATAAAAAAAATTCATTAAAATCCGTTATGTCAATAATGAGAAATTCAAAATTTGAGAAAATCGTTCTATGGTAGGTACAGTCAGTAATATCTAGATTTAAATTTTTTTTTTATAAAGTTATAGATCGTAAAGATTAATCAAAATTCTCGGAACCGTTTTCGAGAAAAATACGATTTTCGAAATCCATTTTTTAAAATTTGTATCGAAGGTACCGTTAGTTTTAGATAAAACAAATTTTTTTTCTCAAATCTTGTAGATTATGTTAAGAAACTTTTATTTGTCAAGTTTGAAAAAAATCGAGCATGGGGTTTTCGAAATATTGAGTTTCCAAAAAAAAAATTTGATTTTTTTAAAAAAATCCAAAAAATTAAAAATTGAAAATTTGAATATCTAATAATATTTAAACTTTGGAGGAGCTTTGGCATAAAAGAAATTGTTTAAATCGGCTGTATCGTTTTCGAGAAAATCAAAAACAAAAAAAAGACCCAGGGGGGCTACCAAAAATAACAATTTTTTGTAAACTTTTTTTCAACCATTAGCTAGTTTTAACCAAATGAAATTTTTCAATTTTTTTTTTTTAAATTTTGTGGGACAGTTTTTGAGAAAAAAAAAATATTTATAAAATTTCAAAAAAAATCGTATGACAGGTACCGTTATATTTGGTCTTACAAAAAACAGAAAAAAACGTCCGGGGGGGGGGGGGTAAATTAAAACCCATATCTACCAAGTTTGAAGAAAATCGGCCGAGCCGTTTAGGCTGTAGTCGAACCGACAGACAGACAGACATAATTGCCAGACCCACTTTTTTGGTCTTCGCTATCATCGTAATGTCAACTTTGATCAAAATCTCGAGTTCGATTTTTTTTACGAATGCATAACTTGCCTTATAGTATCGCAAGTAAAAATCTTAACTGTGATGCGAACTATAATCAAACCACTAATTAGGCTATTAATTGGTGGGCTACCTTAATTTAAAAAAAGGAGTTAAAATTTCAACAAAAACATCATCGCATCACCAACAATTATTGATTTTTTATGATTTTGATCGGATGTAGGTGCTAGTATTTATAATTAAGTTAGGTATGTTAGTGTTAGGTATCTTGCCAGGACAAGAAAATTGAAAGCGCAAATCAAAAGAACCAATAATAAAAATAAAATATACCAAAAGATTTTAGTAGAAAGAGTCCACCTTTCTATCTTTCCGTATCTTTCGAGATATTGACATGGCAAAATATTAAAATCTTTGCAAAAAGGAGTGAGATCGGACCAAAAACATAAATGTTAAAAAAGAGCCAAGTTCTTCTATACAAAAACCTTTGTGCAACAAGTCAGCCGTGAAAAGTACTGAGATCTAAAAGTACGCCAAGGTCTTATTTCATGAAGGTTTATTACCGAATATTTAAATAAGAATAATATTGAAACAGCTACAATGTAATAGAGAAACTTTATTATTTAATGATTAATGACTAAAATTTAATGGGCTTACTTGGCAAGTTTTTTTAAGCCCAATTTGAAAGGTTTTAAAAACTTGACCAGTGAGCCCATCAAATTTTAGTCAGTAATCATTAAATAAATAAAATTTCTCTATTACGTTGTAGCTTTTTCAATATTATTCTACTTTAAATATTCGGTATTAAACCTTCATGAAGTAAGAGTTTAACGTACTTTTAGATCTCAGTACTTTTCACGGCTGACTTGTTGTTTTTGGTCTGATTCTCCTTTAAAAAAAATGATCGAAGTTTTTTACCAAACATCGAGGCAGCATTGACTGAGTCAATACAATTTGTAAATGGTATTGAAATATCACTGCAATGCTTAAATATTGCATCAAACTCGCTAACAATTCAATAACCAAAACAAACCGATCTCTTAGTTTAATATACAGTTAAAATAAAATTACCACAATACTAAACACACTAACTTGTCCGAAATTAGACTCAAGGATAAACTGATGAGCAGACCTAATAGCGCAAGTTTTACGGTTAAACTGTTTAAGACAAAAAACATTGTGGCGTTGCTCGAAAAATACGAAGGTTTCCCTTATATTTCCATAACCTATCATTTTTAAAGCTCTTTTTTGAATTATATCAAGAGACTCAAGTGGATTAGGCTTTATTGATTACAGCCAGTTCAGAAGGGGTGAAAAATGTCTTGCATCGTCGGAGAAAACCTAAACACTTAGGCCCGATGCACACAAGCGGTGCACACATGCGTTCTTTTAAAGCGCGGTATCGCAGCGGCAGGGTCTTTGCATACTCACAAATAAATTGAGTGGTGCACACACACTTGCGATGACGCTGCGGCGTCATTCTTGCGGGTAAAAAGACTCCCAGGTTTCCACGAGACCGCTGTGACACCGAAAACGCGGTTGCGTCTTTAAGTACATTGTTTGTTATAGAGCAGTGCGTGATTTTCACGCTAATTATATTCGAAAGAAAGATGTCAATGAGATAAAAAAAGTTTCCAGAAACATGGGGTGCTGCTTCCGAGGCACACCATGACCGGCAAAAGAAAAGAGCTACGTGGGTATATGTTAGCCGAGTATTTTGTGAACTCATCAAATGATTTTACACTGCTGCGGTACCACGCGGTGTACACCGGGCCTTAGCAGCATTTTTGGCGACGACGTCCAATATGTGATCATTCCACACAAGGTGGTCTGTGATCTTTGAGTATATATAATATGGAGGGCTCGTTTCTATTCCATATGCGTGACTATCATAGGGGGCGCTACTCAAATTTGTGTAAGACAAAGTTATTGCCGAGTGCTTCATATCACATGTGACGGAGAACTATATGCGAGGAGAAGGTAAGCACAAATCGGAGGACACGGCTGTATCCTTAACTTACAGAAAGTGAGACAGCGACCCCTATCACAACTTCAAATACTACAATGCATTAGGGATATGAACGAGTCCTCCATATTATATATACTCAAAGTCTGTGATGCACATACCAAGAACTGGAAGCTGCTCGGTTTCCTCAACGCAAATGTCACTCATGGGTAGTGGCATAATTGGAGTATTTCGCTTTAACGATAGAACACACTACACAGCATTGGGTTTTTGAAGCATTAAACTCTACGCCGATTCTTATTCCCTAATTTAATGAGCTTATCATACGCAGCCATTTATGTTCCACGTCCGAAGAACAAGGAAATTAATCTTGAAACGTATATAAAAAGCCAGGCTTGAGACATTCCAATACGACTTGTATTGAGTGGCCGGAAAGGTAATTTCTAATCAAAGGAAGAAAAGGCTCTTCAATACCAAAAGCATTCATTTTCAATAAGGAAGCGTGATGCCAAATGATTTAGAAATATTAAGTGTAAGTAAGTTTACTTCGTCCAAAACAATGTAAACACTGGTTCCACTGCACGGTACGAGTACGGAAAAAGGTTGGTGTCTGAAGTACAGGAGGACAGAGTCGAATTAATAGCAAACTGTGCTGCAAGTAAATTGGCTTTATCTAGTGAGCTGACATATGTATATATGGAGTGGCATTGAAAACGAGCGTTGGGACCGAGGGGGAAGTAGTTTTTCGAATGTTTTTTTTACAAATGATCAGAAATTTGTACTTCCCTTGGGATATTTTAGTATTTTTTTGCTTGAATTTTTCGTCATGTAAAAATTTGTTCCGTGAAATTTTTTTAACTTATTCCGAGTTTCCTCAGAAGGATTGGCTTTATAACATCGGAAACCTAACTTTTCCCTATTCGGGATATAATCTCTTATTCTGTTAAGGGTAGGTCTACCGCAGAAGCAAACTCAAGTCTCTTGTAAAAACGTGTACATGTATTGGTGTACAAATATGGCTCTCTTAGTTAAGAATTTTTGTGTTATAGCTTGAACCAATTCAGTTGGCCAACGGTCGGTTGCGCAGAGAGAGGATTTAAGAGAACAAAAATGTTGCGCAAGATATTTAATAAGTAAATATTTTTCCTTAAATCTTACATTGTCAAACTCAACTTTGCTTTGGAAAATAGTTTAGGGATTGTTGTTTATTTGTTTTGTTTATATGTTTTATGATTTGTGGCTTAGCAACGGAAAGGTTCCGGGGGCGTTATGTTTATATCATATAATAAAACGGCAAACATGTTTTTTGTGGTACACTTTACGCGGCCCACAAAAACCGAAGGGGCATAAATTACATATTAAACGAAAGCATTTTTTGCATAGATGTGCACAATGTCAAAAATATTTAAATATACTACACAGAAATTGTTTAAAACAACAAATAAAAACTGCAAAAAAATGCCCGGACATCTGTTGCTGAATACAGCATACATTTACACTATACTGTCATAGAGTTTTAGCACAGATAATTGTCGACTAGCGACATCTGTTGCTGAATAGAGCATACATTTACACTATACTGTCATACAGTTACTGTCATACATTATATATATAATTATATGTGGTTTAAGTTTAGTAAAAGTTAGAACCATTTTAACTTTTGCTTTTGTTGTTGTTTGGAAAAATACAGCACATTTTGTTCACTTTTCACTCTTTGAAGTTGAATGTATAGTTAAGTCTTAGAGTATTAACTACATCTATCGGGCAATTTCCGTGTTAGGCTAGACGCGCACATTCAATTTTAGTTGCAAAATACTGTTTCGTTGCTTATAGAAAACAGATGAACTATTTGGTTGAATGTCCGCGCAGGTACATACATATAATTATATGTTACACAAAATAGAGAACTCTTTTTGGGCAATCGTTTAGTTTGTGTCAAAACACAAACTTCTTAGTTAATCGAACCAAGCAGTTGCGAAACTAAAAATTGAATGTGCACGCCTAGCCTTAGTGTTTTCAAAAAGTGAAAAAGTGAAATTTAGAACCATTTCAACTTTTACTTTTTGTGTTTTTCGAGATGGAAGATAGAAATTTGAAATGAGTTGGAAAAAGAGAGCATGTAGTTCTAGCTTTATTCTATGCGTTACTGTTTTTAAATGTTCCCTGAAAATAAAATATCCCCCTGGTTTGACAAGAATGCGTTAATATTCTCAAATACGTTAACAAAAAAAAAAATATCAAATTCGAGTTAGAGCTGAGTAAATCGTTCATTTCAAATGAGTGAATCGTTCAACATTTGATTACGAAAATGATCCGATTATTTCAGTTTTCACAAAATACTCTATTATTGTAAGCCATAAATTGCCAAATAACATCGAATGATGGCTACTTTGTACATGGATTAAAAAGTGTCAAAAAAGTTTTCGGCTAAGATTTCGATGGATTAAAAAAGTTTATAAATATCTAAAAAAAAGGTATTTTATTTGTTGCTCCCGGAAAAGAGCAATTTTAGGGCTTTCGGCTGACATTTTGTACGAAATACACTTTGTATGTCATAACTGAATTCGTCTTCTATTCGTCAAATTATAAACTGTCAAATTCCATCAAAGGATGGCTAAGATTTCGATGGATTAAGAAACGTCTATAAATATCCAAAAAAAAGGTATTTTATTTGTTGCTCCCGAAAAGAGCAATTTTAGGGCGTTCGGCTGACATTTTGTACGAAAGACACTTTGTTTGTCACAACTAAATTTTTCCTCTATTCGTCAAGTCATAAACTGTCAAATTCCATCAAAGGATGGCTTAGATTTCGATGGATTAAAAAACGTCTATAAATATCCAAAAAAAAGGTATTTTATTTTTTGCTCCGGAAAAGAGCAATTTTAGGGCTTTCGGCTAACATTTGGTACGAAATACTCTTTGCACGTCATAACTGAATTCGTCCTCTATTCGTCAAGCCATAAACTGTCAAATTCCATCAAAGGATGGCTAACTTTTATCAGTGCTTGAAGCTTCAATTGTTTTTCAGCAGCGTGAGGAAGAAATCTCCTGTAAAAAATAATTGTGGCAAGAACTCTTCTCAAAGCATTTACCGGAGTGGGCAACTTGCAGTCCAGAATCGCTTGAACCTTTTGAGTAAGCGTTTTAATGTCAACGCAGTTACTGATATGACCTAAGAACTTGACTTCTTGTTAACCGAATTGAAATTTCGAAATATTAACGACGAGATTGAACTTTCTGAGCTGTTGGAAGACTAATCGTAGGTGTTCAATGTGCTGCTCCATATTGTCTGAAGCTATACAGATGTGATCAATATAAGGGAAAGCCAAGTCGAGATCTCGCAATGCTTCATCGATTATCCGCTGGAACATCTGTGCTGCATTTCTCAAACCACCAAACATAGCCAGACACTCGAAAAGTCCGAATGGTGTGGATATATGTAGCTGTCTTAGGAAAATCTGCTTCCTCTATCGGGACTTGATTGTATGCCAAGAATAAGTCGATGACTGAAAAGATTTGTTTTCCTTCCATAAAATATGTACAATCTTATAGAATACGTAGGCGGTACATGTCGGGCTCTGTTGCGGCATTGAGGGCACTATAATCCCCACAGACGCGCCACGATCCATCAGATTTTTTACCATTTGCAGAGGACTCGACCAGGGACTTTTTTGAGGGACGACACATTCCCTGCTTCATCATATATCTAAACTCTTTTTTAAGCTGCAGCCAACTTACCCGGTGGGAGACGGCGAGGACGGGAGTGAACAGGTGGACCTTTAGTGATGATGTGATGAGTGACACTGGAATTGACAGGAGGCTTTATAATAGAAACTGAAAACACGTAAGAAAATTGTTTAATAAGTGCACTAAAAGGTGATGTACATATTTTCTAGAAATGATACTTGAGGTTTACTCGTATCTATTATTTTTTTCCTTTCTAGATCAACCCAAAGTCCATGCTGCTGCAGAAAATCTGCTCCCATAATTGGTTTGGAAACTTCAGCGATTATAAATTTCCACTTAAAACTACGACGAAGTCCAAGCGTGACTGTCAGATTTTTTGGTACCATATGTTAATATTTTTGTGCCGTTTGCTGCAACGGGGTTAAAATTGCACCGGTTATGTTTTTCACTGCGTAACGGGGGAACAATAGAGAGATCAGCTCCCGTATCAATTAAGAAGTTGAATTTTGTGCGTGGATCGAAGACGAATAGGCGACGTGTAACATCAATTTGTACATCTGTTGTCGCCTGTGTATGAGTATATGGACTTGTTAGTTTTCCGAAAGGTTTGTGGTGTTGTATTTGCATGGCTGTGTGCAATTTCTTGCTTTTTTGCCATATCTCTTATGATACCAACAAAAACCAGTTTCTCGTGCAGGTGTGCTTGGGCGTGAGCGAGATCGATGTTGTTGTCTTCTGTTAGTACTTCTTCCTCTAATGTTTGCTTTTATCTCCGCTATTTCATTTACCAGAGCATCAGTTTTTACGAGAAGGTCCGATGAAGATAAATTACCTGATGTTTTGGTTGGTGATGTGTATGACGTGGTATGTGAGTTGATTGCAGAAACGGTATTATTGCCTTGACTCGCTTCCACTACTTTGTCGGCAAAAACAGCTAATTGAGGACGTTTATCGCTACTTACAATTAATATACATACCTCTCGTCACAGATGGTAAATGTTGCATCCATAATGCTTTTAGAAGATCGTCATTTCGTCACCCCAGTATTGGATTGCTCTAAACGACAAAAACTTAGTTTCGAGAAAATGACGTTTGAAGTTTGAATTCGAATACCAGAAAAACCTTCAATAAATAAGCCATTAATCAAATTTTATAAAATAGTAGCTATTGGGTTCTACTTACACTTTAATTTTTGTTTCGATCGATTAATTGTTTTTTTTTTTAATCACAAATTGAAAAAAAAAGTTGCATATGTGCCATAACTTTATTCCTTAAATAATGTTAATTTGTATGGTATGACGTATGAAGACATTATGAGGCATTTAAATATGGAACACGTTTGTGTTTTTTAGATGCGTAAAGAGCATATTTTCATACAAAAGTTAAAAAAAAATGCATTTTCTAAACTACTGTCATTTTATTTTCCTCATTGTTTTTTGAGTTAAACTTTATTTTTATAGATAAAATAAGCTAAGGTAACTTTTAAAACAAAAAAAGTTTTCGAAAATGTGTGTATCACTTATCTACTGAAATCATTTTTAATGTTTGAAAATTTGACTTGCAGTTTGGTTTGTATGTATCATTCCAATACTGAAAATATATCATGCATAATGAATCAGTATTTAAAAAGAATTGTATGTATTGATCATTTCAAAACTGAACCATGGGCTTAAAAAAAGTGGTATTTGTGTTCAATTGTACGTATAGGTCAATTAAAACATTTTAGATATTTGAAAAAAGTTCATACAAAATTATGACCTTCTAATAAAAAGGTTTATGTGGCAGACCAATACTGAGCATTTTTTTTACAAAAGTGCGTTTAGATCACTTGGAACACTGATATCTTTAGCAATAGGAGAGATATTAGAGATTTAAATACACCAATAGAAAGATCTGATTTTTGTCAATAAGAAATTATTCCTAACTCAAATATGGTGAAAATGCATAATGTATCATTCCAATACTGGGGCGACGATTTATCTGGTTTCCAGCCAAATATCGCATTTCATAAAAACGCTGGGATGGCTTTTTGTCGCCTAAATCAATTTCTTGCTGAAGTTTTTTTATTCGTTTTTCCTCGGAATCGGCAAATATTTCGATGAGTCTATTTTTTAAGGTGTCGTACATCTGTTCAGCTGGCGGACGCGACGCAAGATAATATCACTCACCTCAGCGAGTACACTATTTTCTATAGCAGCTACTAAAGTGTGATATTTTGTGGTGTCCGCTGTAATACCTGAAGTAAAAAATTGACATTCAATTTGGGAGAACCACAGCTCGGGTCTTGTGCGCCAGAATGGTGGAACCCTGACAGAAACTTTGTGGATTTCAGTTCCTGGATGAATACCACCGGTTCCTGCCCAAGTTGTTAATGTAGGAGTAAATTATGTGGTTGTGGTAATAGGTGGCACATTTTGTACACTTGTAACTGGAGTAGTTGTCTTCGTTCGAAGATAGGCAATTTAGAAGCAAGTGATACGCCTTAGATTCTTACACCCATATTAATAAAAAACGCTTATTCCTTCTATAGACCACTGTCTTACTAAACCATAGAATAGGAGTTTAGTTCTGGCTTAAATATTTACATTCTTCTTCCTTTTCTTCGGCGTTGTTATGATCTCGATGTCGAGGGGATCATAACTCTCCCACGTATCTGCTTCACACTAGTGATCCGCCTGTGGGGTTCGCCGGGTTGACCTCAGAAATCGGCGGCAAGCCTCCCGGTTTTGTATTGTTCCATTTCTGAGGCCAACTGAATGCTGGTGTTTTTGCATTTGTTTGTACCAGGAGTGTTTAGGCCTACCTTTCTTTTTATTCCGAATTGGAACGTTGTATGATATTGCCTTTTTGACGGGGTTCTCAGGATCTCTCCTTTGAACATGGCAATACCAACTGAGTCGGTCGTGTTCAATTTTTTGGGAAATGGTATTCTTAACATGAAGGCTACCTCGGATCTTCGTACTTCTAATTCGATCAAGCTTTGTAACTCCTGCTGTCATACGAAGCATCTTCATCTCAGCTGCCGTAAGCTTACTCTCATACTTTTTGTACATTGTCCAACATTGTGAACCGTATGTGAGTGCTGGACGCACAACTGAAGTATAGAGCTTTCCTTTCAGCTTAGGGGGCATTTTTCGGTCACAGAAGATAGCAGAATTTTCCCGCCACTTCATCCACCCTACGCTTACGCGATGATTGATATCGTCATCACAAGTAGCTTCGTTATTTATCATAGACCCCAGATATTTAAACTTTTCACACTTGGGAAGCACTACTCCATTCAAATAAATGTCTGGAATAGGCCTGTGTGGATCAGAAAATGGGCAGCATAGGTATTCTGTCTTTTTCGCGCTTATGCGGTACCCACTTCCTTCTAGAACATCCACCCATACGTCAAGTGCTCGTTGTAGGGATATCGGGTCTTCACTTATGATGGCTCCATCGTCAGCGAAGAATAACTGATGTACTTTTGGATCCGTCACTTTGCCTTCAAGCAGGTAATCAAGAACTGTAATAAGAGCAGGGGACTCAAGACACTTCCCTGGTGTACACCTACTGTTATTTCGAATTCTTCGGTGACTCCAGCTGCGCATCTTACTTTAGTAACTGCTCCATCATAAATGTCCATAATTACCCGCACATAGGTTTCTGGAACTCCTCGTTGCCTGAGGGCCACCCATATTAGATCTCGTGGTTGCCGATCGAATGCTTTTTCAAAATCAACCAATACGACATGCAAATCCTCTAAAGAATCCCGATGTTTTTCCATAATTATTCTTATACTCTGGATTGCATCCGTGGTTGACTTACCCCCGACAAACCCGCACTGGTCATCAGATAGCCTAATTATTTTTCGCAGTCGGCTACCCAAGACTCGCTCAACGATCTTCATGGTGTGTGACATCAGCTTAATCGAACGGTGATTATCACAGCTTCGAGTATCACCCTTTCCTTTATAAATTGGAAGAAGGTAACTTTCCCTCCATTGATTAGGCATGCGATCACCTCGTATAAGTTTGGAGACAAGAATCATGAGCCATCTAAACCCGATATATCCCATCTTTTTCCAAAACTCTGAGGGTATTTCGTCTGGGCCAACAGCTTTTCCCTTTTTGGAGTATTTTACCGCCTCACTAACTTCTTCGACTGTGACGTCGGATACTTCGCTTAAGTTAGGTGAAGCTATTGGAAAGTATAGCCTTGGAAATTGTTCGTTTAGAAGTCCGTCACAATACTGTCGCCACCTGTGAAGAATTTCGTTGTCTTCCACAAGTAGTTGGCCTTGAGCATTGTTAATGAACTTTGGCGAACAAATCTCCTGGGCATTTCTTCTTCTTTGAGCGGCTATTTTAAAGATAGTTGCGCCCTTATTCGTGTTTTGCCGTAGCTCTTGAATAGCACCAGCTGTCGGGGTAGAAATTTCATCCAGCTTCCGATACAGGTTTTCTGTATTCTTTGCTTGAATTTGGGCGCACTTCTTCGCTTCTTTCTTGCAGTTTCTTAAATATTTACATTAATAAAAACAAAATGTTCCCTCTTCCTCATTTTTATTAATGATCTCCTGTCTGTAACTTCCAATCCAATTAACTGTTTCCCTGACGATAGTACTCTTAGCTTTTCATATTCGTTTTCAGACTCACATCCCTCCTCTTCGGATGTGGAACTGCAACGACAAAATATGATAAGGTCATTAAATCACGACCTAAACAGCATTGTACAATGGGGAATAAGAAACCGCGTCGAATTTAATGCTTCGAAAACTCAATGCTGTCTTGTATCGTTAAAGCGTGATATACCCCCCTTGCCACTATCTATGAGTGGCACTTGCATCAACGAAACTGAACATCTCGATATTCTCGGTATGTGCATCACGAACCACCTCTTGTGGAACGATCACATACGCGATGTTGCCAAGAATGCCGCAAGATGTTTGGGTTTTCTGAGACGGTGCAAGAAATTCTTCTCTCCTTCTGATCTGGCTACAATCTATAAAACCTACATACGTCCAAAACTTGAGTATAACTCCCATCTATGGGCTGGTGCTCCAGTAACTTACTTAAGTCTCTTGGACAGTATTCAAAGAAGAGCTTTTAAAATGATTGGTGACAACAACATAATTGGCTCATTTACGTCACTCCAACATCGTCGTAATGTTTCTTGCCTCGCCCTTTTTTACCGTTATTTTAACGGACTTTGCTCTAGTGAAATAGCCAGTTGCATTCCTCCCCTTAAACAATTCAACCGTAATACTCGCACTTCTAGGAATGCCCATCAATTTACCCTCGAGCCCAACTTCGGTCGTACTGTGAAGTACAGAGATTCGTTTTTTAGCCATACTACGCGAATGTGGAATTCCTTACCACGCTCTGTCTTTCCCAGTCATTGCAATGTTCAAGAATTCAAAACCAATGTACACCGACACCTCTTTTCTAACCCCTCCCTTTTTTCCTAATGCTCACGATGTGTCTCTGACATATTAAGGGTATACAAAAAACCTTTGAGTGTGTGCTAATTATAAAAAAAAAAAAAAAAAAAAAAAAATGACGTTTATCAAAAATTTTTTTAAGAAAGTCTTCTACAAAAGTAAACAATCTCTTTTTTATATTCTGTGACTACCTAAATTGATTGTCAATTGCTTGTGTCTGATTGTGGATATTGCTTAATTGCACCAATGACTTGTGGAAATCCACGTATGAACTTAAATTCTTCAATTGTTTTTATTTGCTCGGAAGCTGTTTTGGGGCATTTTAATAAACTGCCTTGCTTTCAAAGCAAATGCTTTGGCAACTCGTGAAGGCACGATGTCCAATGTAGGCTGACTAAAGCCGTGAATTACAGCACAATCATCTTGAACCTTTTTTAAATGAGTAATGTTATTTAGGATTATGTTTATATACATCCAGTCAATGATTATACCTCATTACGACCCCAGTATCTAATGGAAGCCATTACTTGTAAATCCACAGGAATATGTCTACCTCTTCTGTCCGCATTTAGGTCTGCTTCAACGATAGCTATAAGTTTTTCCATGTTTTTCTTGGAAAACCTATATTTCTTTCGGAATTCCTCTTCACTTAGCTCTTTAATCGGATCATATCGGGGTTTATAGATTTTTAGTTTTTTTATAGAAAAATTAGGATTATCCAGCAAATCCAAACAGTTCAAGAAATCGTTAAAACTTTGTGTCATTTTTATTATTACTATTTCTTTTCAAAATTAATTTAGAAACTTCTCACTTTTGTTTAATTTTTTGATTAAAAAAAAAACCAATTTGACATTTCTATTTCTTATTCCTTCGCTAAACCACCTACTTCGGTGGTTTAACTTAATCATAGTTAGTAACGTCACTTAACAGAAAATTTGTTTTATTAATGAAATTTCGCACTTAGTCCAGGACTCTACGATAAACCTCCACTAAACCATCTTTATTAATATGGGTGTTATAGTTTAACGTTTGTATGTATATACCGCTTCTATGCGCGTGTTAAAAAAATACGGGGTCACCACTTTGTGGAATCGAAGTAAACCTTACAGCCCGATTCTCCCCAAAGTCAGTGATGCCTCACAAGTCACAAGAAGGGGTGAAATTGATTTTGTGACTTTTTCGAATTCTGCCGCTCAGTCACAACTTGTGAGAGTCACAAAAACAATCGAAACTGTGATCTCCTTCAGAACAGGTCACAACTCATAAATGTTTAATATTTCTTGGATTGTCATTCAGCATATTTTGTAAGAAAATTTTCTAGATTTGTGAATAATTATGAGTACACAAAAATGGAAGTGCTCTAGTGAATATTATTGGTGATCTTTCCCACGAAAATGAAAAGTAACATTTTTAAATAAACAAATTTTTTTTTAAGAAACTAATCGTATCAAGAAGTTTGCAGCGCTGACGGCTTTTGAAAACTTTGAGAGATACAAATGAACCATTCCAAAACAATACTTATAAAAAGTATTGTCACTTTCGGAAACTTTATGCTGGGATATCAGAGCTTGAAGCCTCACGATAGTCAGTTTATTTAATAATAATAATAATAAAATATAATAATGTTAACTTGCGTTTTATATTTTCTTCGTTTTGAATAATCAGCTGTTCAAATAATGACACTTAAAAATCTCACCATGCGGTGGTGAGTTTCGTTGTGAGTTTTCTTGTGACGATTAGGGGGAGAATACCAAAATGTTATCCAATCACAACAATCCTCACAAGGAATAGTCACAAGAGCTTGTGACTTGTGACTCCTCACAAGGGGGAGAATCGGGCTGTTAATTTAATTAAAAACAAATCCGTTTATTTCAAATGAAACTTTAATTTAAACTATTTCAATTTTCAATTCAAGATTCAACAATTTATAGTATAGGTTATTTATCAAAAACAAAACGTGGAAGATGTACTAGGGTAGTTGAACTCCTACTGAATTCATTTTATTTTAGAACTTGCAATTGTCATCTTTGTGTTGGTGTAGAACAGGCTTGCCAGATGTAAGTCTGCTACATAGTTTTGGTAACGCCGATAGACAAAGAATGTGAGACTGGGTTATTTTTAAAGACGAGGCTTTTGAATGATGAATATTTTGAATTTACGAGTGAATCAAGTGTAGCAAGGCCTTTGGAGACTTTAGAAGAAGATATGTTGTCATAAAACCTGCATGAAAGTACAGTGGCGAGCATAGGTGGATACATAATGCTCAAAACTGACTTTAAGTTGCTGTAAAACTCGCAAAAATAAAGCTATTACAAACTTTTTTTTCGGTTTAAACTCTTTATTTTTTAGAAACAAAATATATAAAAACATATCGATTTTAAAACTGAAAAGAAAAATTAACTTTTAATTCATTTAATAAAAAAAACTCAATGTATCCACTTCTGCACGGCCAAAATAAAAGCGGTTAATACTACATTTTTGGTATGTTGTCCAAAGGCCCTTGGCTTTAATGACATCTACTAATTTTTCGATTAGTCGGTGCGGAATGCTGGCTCACTCTGTATGAATCCGGGACCAAAGCTAGTCTCAAGTTTTTGGTGCATTATCGTACCGTTTTAAAAGAGCGCAAACATTTTGTATGGGGTTTACTTTGGGGGGGGGGGGCTTTTCGCAGGCCACTGCAACTGCATCGATTGAAAGGTTTGCCTACCGAGCCAATTTTGTACGATCTCAGCGGTATGCTTAGGATCTCTATCCTGTTGAAATAAAACTTCATCTTCTGGGTATGCGCTTTCGTCCACAAAGTTTGGTAAATTTTCCTCTAGAATACGAAGATAATCTTCTTTCTTCATTATTCCATTAATTTTCACTAACGGTCCGACATTCCACCAAGTGGAGCAGCCCCATAATAATAAAAATTCTTGAAACCCATGTAGTGATTTTCATTTTGCCTTTGAACTTTGAAACTTGATGCAAGAATCGTGTTACAATCTCATAGGTTGGTTTTGATTTTTTGACTTTATATATGAAGCTTAAATCTATTGCACTAATCTGCCATATTAGAAGTTAGAAAATAAAGGTAATTCCGAATATATGTATACTCGTATGTATGTTCTACAGGTGGAATATTTTGATATTATTCAATTGAGGAACTTAATTTTATATACATATACAATAAGAATTACAAAGGATTAGAGTACAACATCAAGGACGATGTTATATTTGGATTTATCGACTTTGGTGAATACGGCAGAAGTGACACTATAGCCTCTAAAGTAATGGTAGCCTCTAAAGTAATGAACTAACATTGGTTGCGACGAAGGACTGAGAAGGAACCATGTCTGAAGATTGAAGATCATAGAATTTTCTTGTTTTATGATTATCTACATCTCTTTAAAAGCGTGCGGAACATTTTGATGCAACACAAAATCTTAATAGGAAATGATAATGTGCATTGACCCGTGATTGAAAATTTTTTTGAAAAAGCAGGAAACAAAATGGCGCAAAATTTTAAACATTTAAAACCTGCTCTAAATCAATTTAAGAATGAATTTTAGAAATGCGAAACAATTTTACAAAACTGTTCTTCGATCTTTAATTTTGCAATATTGCTGCGGGCAATAGACAAACAAATCTGTACCTACACAGAAAAAAAATATTAAACTTATTCATATTTAAATCAAACTCAAACACATACGATTTGGCATGGAATCGATATCTATTTGATTTTAATAGAAACGTATTTACCCATGGTTGACCCGATTTGAACATGATTTTGTTTAAATTTACTCCACTTTCTATTTGATATAAACATGTTTATCTTCCGTGTTTGAGTCAAATATATTTGACTTCAGATTTTTCAGGCAGGTACTATTTTTTTTCTAAACTTGTATCTATTTAGTTTTTTTTTTTAAACACCTTCCATTTAAACTGAAATGCTTTCTATTTATTATAGTAGAGTCAAATTCTGAATCATGTACCTACATTAAGTATAAGCAAAGCATACATTACGAAGAAAAAACACATTCAGATAACTTTTCATACAAATTTATTTCTAGAATAACATTTTCAATTATAGTATTGGTATAAATATGTAAATTAAAATTCATTCATTCCATTTGTAGAACAGCTAATTCTCTTTCGGCATTCAAGATCAAATAATCACAGTATATCTGGAAAATAATCATTTTTCTAAGTAATCGAATAAAAATATTTGACTTAAGTTTATTTTTTTTTCACATATAAAGTTAACTTCTTAATATCTTAAAAAATGTATTGTATAGTTACCAGTGGCGTGGCGTGGATAATTTTAAATGGGAACCCGTTATAAAATTTTTTCACCTGTAAAAATGAAAAAAAAAAATCTTTGAAGCTTAAAAACAAAATTTCTAGTAGGGATATGGTATCTACAAATGCATTCCACATTGACTTAGCAAAAAATGTGTAGCTATATTTTGTATACTTCAAGACATTAATATTTCAATCAACAATGAGCTTGAAACATAGTAAAAAAGGACCTCCTTTTAGACACCACCCCCTTCGTCGGACATAACTGCGGCACCTTCCTAGGAATGTTCTATTAACTTTTCCTTGCAATCATATGTGTCAAGAATATAAAATAAATGATGGGACAACTCATCTGCATTAAGACTCGCCCTAACGTCAAAAAATACAAGATATCTTTCTTGTATTCCATTCTCTGACAAGAACCGAAATATGGCACTCAGTTGTCCCCTATGACTCAAATCTGATGTTTCGTCGATCATAATTGACACGAACCGAGCTTCTATGATTTCTGTTTTAATTTCAGATTTAATAACAGCCGCGATACTATGTATCGAGTCATTTTGAATATCGTTGCCCTATAACACTACTCTAAATAGGATTCCATTAAAGTGTCATAGGTTCTTATGTATATGTTGATTTCCTTTACACATAAGAAATCAATTTCTGTGTCAAGATTTTGATCCCTCGCCAGATTTTGCGTTCCTTCACACCCAACAAAAATTTAGTTTTCTTTGTCAGGGATCAAAATCTTTAAATCCATATATACATAAATGTAGATATATATATGTGAAACACGCACACCAAACAAAAAATTTCGATCTGTGATCGAAATTCCTGATGTGTAAACGAAAAAAGGATAAAATATAAAATATCAACTATACTTACTAAAATTATTTGGTTTCTCCGATAGGTAATCTGTTAAACAGCAATCTACATTTTTCAAAGACATTTCCAAGACAAAATCTAGAACTGCACTAAAATTAAGATGCTACATTTTTTTTATCACTATAGTGGGTAATAAAAGGAATTAAATCTTCACTTTGACATCTAACTTTTCACTATTTTTAATTAAGTTCAAATTGGCTTTTCAAAACACTAGATTTATTTGAAGTTATTGAACCTATGCAACACAGTCTTTTATTGAATGCCAATTGAATCTAAATTTAAATTCCTATTAAAAAAAGAGCAAATGCATTTTATTTGTCCAGAGTAGCGATATGCTAAATTTACACTGCTGACAAATTGCCATATATTCTACCACGATTTATTTCATAATTCAAAATTATCACTGTAAATTTGCAAAACGTGCATTTTACATTAGCATGCAAATCAACATCAAATTCAAAATCAAGAATCAACAATACCCACATGCCATATTTATATTTAAAGTATTGTATAAGATACAAACGAGAGGCAGAATGGATAACTTAAACTTATTCGATGTTTATTTGGTAGATTGTGTTATTTGTGGATTTTCTAAAGGGGAAGACGATAGGAATCGTGTTATATGGACGCCACACCACTGATAGTTACCAATTTAAAGCCAAAAGCTGTTTTGAAAGATGACCAAAAACTCAGAATTGTTGTAGACTGTTTTTAGCAGTGACGTTTATTCGAAGCTACGCAGGTGTTCACCGCACACCCTACCAAAATCATCACATAAGTCACATTCCATATTTCATGTTCTCCATGTTCTCCTTATTCAAGCGCAACACGGCAATTCATTCAAATGCAATGGATGAAGAATACATTTTCAAGCAAAATAACAAAAATAGTACTCTAGGGTCTAGGGTGTTCATGTAAACGCACCGACCGACCTCCGAAACCAAGGTAAAGCACATCCACATCCACACAAAAAAGAATGCAAAGAAGAGACAAAATGTGTATATATAAATCCAAAATTCTATATTCCTTGGTGTTCACCTTCATCGAGCGCACCACGATCCTTCATCCGAATGGACAGAGAATTCATTCTCACGCTACAATGTTCTCCCCATATCAACGCATCGACGAAAAGCAAGGGCAACGCGACGTAAAGCAAATCAACATAATATACATAAACAACTCAAACTAAAGAAAAGAAGACAAATTGGTTTGGTGTATGGTGTTCAACTTCATTAAGCGTACCATCCTCAATTCGTCATCGAGAGAGACAGTGAACTCTGATATGATTCATTTTCATTATGGAGTGCGAATTCATTGTATACCAGTTGTTATTGTACACAAGGTCACAAGGGTACAACAGAACAACACACAACCAGGGTTCGGACTTCATACATCGCAGATCGCAGTAAATTGGCAAAGAAATCGCAGTAAAACCAAAATTTTCGCAGTAGAAATACATATATTTTTTTTAATAGGTAACAACAAATTATAAACAAAGGAACCAAAGTTAAATCACATTTAAATCATCGTTGATTGTTAAAACAACATAAGTGATGTCTTAATTTTTCACGGAAGAAAAAAAAAAACATATTAAAAAATCCTTAAAAATCGAAACACTCTTATAAGATTTTTGGGTTAAAAAAAAAATGAAAAAAATGACAATGACTACAAGGCCAAAAATGTAGGATTTTTTGTATCTCCTGTAAAAAAAATTAAAATTTCAGTTATGTTGTTTTAACAATCAGCGATTCATTTACATAGTATTTGTGAACAAATATACTCTTACTCGATAATGAAAATGTATAGTTTCAGCAAAAATATATGAAGCTAGGTAATCAAAATAAATTTACCATCTACAAATTTATACTTTTTTAAACAAGAACAAATTAAAGGATAGTAGAACTAAAAACGTATATAGCTGACAAGACCTGCACTAAAGGGACAAGAATCTCTTTCAATTTTGACATTTTGTTATGAGCACATTTATTTCTATAATCAGTGCTGCTATTTAAACAAAATCTGAAGAATCGTTCTGGTCTTTCCGTAAAAAAATTTGCTGAAAATGAAAAAAAATTCCCAACTGATGGCTTCGAATGCCTTAAAAGTTCCTATGGTCCGTTTTTTGATTTTGTGAAGCTTGAGAATGAACTTACTATGTTTTTTAAACTTACTAACACTCAGTCACAATTCAAAAATATTTCCATTAAGGACATTCCAAAAATGCTCGATAATATGGAACTAAAAGCCTTTTTTTTCGGAAATTTTTAAACTAAGCTCACTAATCTTGACGATTCTAGTATCAAGTAGCTCTGTCGAGCGATCTTTTTCTGCCCTTAAGCGCATAAAATTATATGCCAGAAATAAAATGCTAGAGAACAGATTGTCAGAACTGGCAATTATTTCAATTGAAAAATTATTTCTTAAGGAAATTAAAGCAAAAAATATTTTTTATGATTATGTTCTACAAGTTTTTTTTTGAAGAAATCCCGTCGAATCGACCTTTATATACAAGTAAATATCTGTTGGACTGCGTTAACTTTACTAATTATTACTAAACTACTAAACAACACAAAAAAAAAAAAAACAAAAAAAATAAAAAAATAAATATACAAAATATTATAAAAAATAAAAACAAAAACAAAAAAAAACTGAAATGGGATGGTTGTCTATTACGTCCTCGTCGTGATCCTGGATTAAAACTTAAAATAGATAAATGATTAGAAAAAAAAAGTTATAGTGAACACCCTACTGAAACCACCACGGCACGTCACTGGTTTTTAGACCCCATCATTGCTTCAAGCGCCAGGTAAACTTAGCCGCACATGATTATTAATTTATCTTTACAATTTTGTTGTAAATTACTCACTTTAGTAATACGAGTATCAAAAACACTCTCGGAACACAAACCAATATGCGTAACAGAATACACTAAATGACTTTCGACGCCAAATGCTAAGAAAATTTATGTATTTACTTTGTTTTAGTTCAATTCAAACTAGTTCAGGCTTAAATTAAACATTCGTGTTTAATCTCTGTCTATTGTAAATATTTTTACTCCTTTTATATCTAAAACAAACTCGTTCATGTTCATTTTATGTTAAACATTTTTAGTTCAGTAAAATAATTAAACATGCATTCCAAAAATCAAACTCAAGCTAGTTTGAATTGACATACAAAATGTACTGCAGATTCTGATCCAATAATAAAACATGAATGAGTTTGATTTAAACACACTTTACTGTAAAATAATAGTCTCTTCTAATCTAAACAGATTTGAGTTTAATAATAAACGAATTCTATTTGTCCTTATTTAAACACGTAGTTAAACATGTTTCTGTTTAAATAACTCATAGTTCAGTTTTCTCAGTGACAAATGTACATAATGTATGCATGTACGAGTACATATAGCCCAATGAATTTGCACCTCAACACTTAAATTGAGTTTTTATTTGTGATTTAGCGATATACATAGGTATATCATTTCCATCTAAGAGAATGTAAATATGTTTTAAACCATAAAAATCTGTATGTACATAGGTAGTATATAAAATGTCCTTTGGTTTGAAGTTGTTTGTGTTCTTTTTGTTTTTTGTTTAGCTCTGTTTGAGTTTTATATCTATCAAATTTAGGGTTGTTGAACGTATGTACATTTGCTTAGGCTAGCCGCGCACTGGCAACTCTGATCGAAATCAAATAGTTTAATCACCAGTTTTTAGAGTACCGCGCATTGGCAACTCTTTACTCACTCTTTTTCTCACTTGCGCTTATAGAAAACAGCTCAACTGTTGCGAATTAATTTAAGGCAATCGCTTAGTTTGTGTCAAAGCACAAACTTTTTAGTTGCTCGAATCGAGTTGCTCTAAGTGCGCGGTGTCCCATATAAACCCATATGTTTCATTTTAGCAACTAAACAGTTGCGAAACTAAAAATTGAATGTGCGCGCCTGGCGCCTGTTGAGAAACTCACATTAGTTAAAAGAGTTGTTTAAAATTATGAAAAAGTTAGACAAAGTCTCCCAACTAAGCAACTGTGTTAAGTACAGCCGATTTTATTCCTTAAATGAACAATGTTTAAAATTTAGCGATAATATCTTTAAAATTAAACTATGAAAACATTTTCAAAAATGCCATCATAATTTTACTTAATTTACAATTTGATAGATAAGGAATAACCTTCGTACGTAGGTAGGCATCTTTATATTTGGCATCAATTCTCGACAATCGGCCAGCAGCCACTTTTATCTCAACTCAATTTAGATATGTACATATTTGACTTTAATTCATATTAGGTAGCTACCAGGGACGAAGCGTCTATGTATTGAGTGGAATGAGTGCTTCCGTTGAACCATTTGAAAAAATCGTACCTACCTACCAAGAAATTAAATTCAAAATTCCAAATTGTATTAATATTTTTATTATAATATTTGTATCTATTAATGAATCTTCATTTACTCTGTAAATTACATTCCAACATCATTATGACAACATTATCATCTTTTACTAAAATTGCTAAAGAAATCAAGATCTCTCTGGTTATTACAACTTAAAATGCCAGCTGGGCATTCCATTATTTCGTATACATAACTTAGATCTCAACCCAAAGTCAAAATAATTTTGTCTCGTTTCTTGCCTTTTGCCCAATGTGTGAAGAATGAGTTGAGTGAATGCATTACGAGCATTTCCATCAAGAGATAGATAGAAAAACAAAGATGGAGCTATTGAGTTGCTTATTGTCTCTGAGTTTAATTTCATAATGAGTTTAATTTCATGGACAAAAGGGGTAGAAAAGTTTTATTTTAATAAAATGTGTGCAAATTTAGGTGCAATTCATAACTATCAGAAAACAAACAAATAATATGAATTTAAAAGGTGGTAGTTTTTTAATTATTTTCGTGGCAATAAATACAGTCCACCTGTTTTCTGTTTATTTTTTGTTATTATAAAAAAAAGTGGCCGCTTTAACCTAACCTAACCTATATTTCAGCTGGAATGTCAAGAAACCTCAGATATGAATATTAGAAATACTATTTTTGGCCAGCAGAAATATAACTAAAGGTTATTTTCAATTATGAGAATTTTAAATCAAAAAAAACTTCAAGGAATCTTAAGATTTTTAATATCCCGTAATAATGGCACCTGTAGAGAGATCATATTCATGTTTTAAGAGAATTAAATATTTTTTTTAGAAATAAATGTGGACAAGAAAGGTTATCTACTCGTAGCTTAGTTCTCATCAAATCGTACTTAGATAATTTTGCCTTAAAAGAAAAAGGATAAAACTTTGCGCAAGGCATCAAGCTCTTTTTTTTTAATTAGACTTTACTGTAATACTCGTATATTATTTATGTATATTATTTTATGTGTATTATAATTAAGTGGAATTTAAAAGGTGGGATCTCTTATGTTCAGTGCTTCCGCTATCGAAAAAGTCACGCCTCGTGCCTGGTAGCTACATATTATTAAAATAAAATGCACGACTGGGTCACACTAACTTTCTCTTATGTAATAGACTAAGAATTTCAAAAATGAATGTTATGTGAGAAAATTATTTATTAGCCTAAAATTATTTTCTTAAACTCTTTTAGTAGTGAGAGATAAAAACCGAATACTATGTGATTCCTTAAGCAAATGTGAATTTATACAAGAAACAAATTTCAAGTCTTTGTTTCTTAAAAAAATAAGCTTTTATGTACAAAATAAAAATTAAATTTCCAAAAAAATATTGTACCTGTTTTTGAGATTTCGAATTTTCAAAAAAAATTGATTTTCTTTTCAAAAATTCAAAAAATATTTTTATTTGAAGTTTTGAAATGCAATGGTTTTCTTCTCTATAAACAATTTCTTTAAAATCCGTTATGCTTACAATGAGAAATTCAAAATTTGGAAAAATGCTTCTATGATGGGTACAGTCATTAATATCTTTATTTCAAATTTTTTTATTGAATTATGTAGCGTTAAAATTAATTCTAAGAAAATAAAATTTTATCCAAATATTCTAGGTGTGGTTTTTGATAATAACACGATTTTAGAGAAAACCTTTCTTAACATTTGCATATTGCATGGTAGGTACCGTTATTTTGAGATAAAATACATTTTTTTTCAAATCGTGTAGATTTTAATAAAAATCTTTAAATTATCAAGTTTAAAATAAATCGAGGATGAGGTTTTTGAAGTATTGAATTTTGGAAAA
This sequence comes from Chrysotoxum bicinctum, assembly GCA_911387755.1. Taxonomy (NCBI): domain Eukaryota; kingdom Metazoa; phylum Arthropoda; class Insecta; order Diptera; family Syrphidae; genus Chrysotoxum; species Chrysotoxum bicinctum. The sequence continues at coordinate 164,465,708 of OU426987.1, forward strand.
AAAATGAAAATTTTTTTTTGAAAATTCGAATAAACAATACTATTCAAACTTTTGGGGATGATGAAAATCAGTTCAATCGTTTTTGAGAAAATCAAAAACAAAAAAAAACGTTTCGGAAATTTTTTTTAACTTGAACCTTTTTCAAAAAAATGTGTGGATTAGTGTTTGAGAAAAAAACAATTTATAAGATTTCGAAAAAAATCGTATGGGAGGTACCGTTATTTTTGGTCTTAAAAAAAGAAAAAAAACGTGGGGGATGGGGAATTTAAATATGATATCTACCAAGTTTAAAGAAAATCTGTGGAGCCATCGGTCGAGCTGTAGTCAGTAAGACAGACACACAGAATTTCGAGACCCAATTTTTTCGTCCTCTCTATCATCGTAATGTTAACTTTGATCAAAATCTCGAGCTCAATTTTTGTACGAATGATATGGTACATAATATGTATAAGTCGCAAGTAAAAATAGCTACAGTGAACTCCCTATTAACGGACACCTCCCTTAAGTGGACAGTTCCCCTAAGCGGACAAGAAGTGCTATAAAGGTTGGCTAGCATGATTATTGTTGAGTTTACTTTCCTCTTAAGTAGACGATTCTATTAATCGGACATGAACAGTATTTTCACATTTATTTTGATAAAAACATTCCCCTAAATGGACGAATAGAATTTGTTTTCGTCATTACTCTTCCTTTTCGCTTCTGTGCGAAAGATCATTGTATACATACATGTTGAATGACAAGAGCAAGTGTTACATAACATGCTTGGAGAAGTTGAACCATTGATTGAGATTGGGAAATCCGCAAGCCCACGCTCCTTTAAAAACATACCGAAAGCAAATCTGCCAGTGAAGTGGTTTTCTAATAAGTGACTGAGCTTGCAGGATGACAACTTTTCTTAATGATGGTTAAACAGTTTCAACGCCAAAATGGGAAAACTATGCAGGAAGATTTTACTTTTTATGCAACTTCACATCTTCATCTTACTTTAAGAGCACTTTGATGTTTTCACCACATCTGTTTGTCAGCCCTTGAACCAATGCATCATCATTACAGTACAGGTAGAGTATTACGTAACTAAAGGTTGTTGTCTTTTTTTTTGGTCTCCGAATTTTCATTGTTTATCTAAGATAAATTAGGATTTTCATCATATAATTTTGCCCATTTTTCTAAACTGAATTTTTTGATCATATATGCTAGTAATTTTTTACGCGAGTGTATCATTAATTGTTTATATTTTATATTTTAAACTCGTACAAGTAATATCGAAATAAAGTGAAAGTTAAATTATCATATCTCTCTCATCTATAGCTTGAACCAATTCAGTTGGCCAACGGTCGGTTGCGCAGAGAGAGGATTTAAGAGAACAAAAATGGTGCCCAAGATATTTAATGAGTAAAGATTTTTCCTTAAATCTTACAGTGCCTAACTCAACTTTGCTTTGACAAATAGTTTAGAGATTATTGTTTATTTCTATGTTTTATGATTTGTGCCTTAGCAACAGAAAGGTTCCGGGGGCGGGGGCGTTATGTTTATATTTATTTAATGGTGTTAGTGTTCATTTGATATATGTATTTACTATTTTTTGACCTGTGTGGTTTTGGGATTAATTGTAGATTAGTGTTAATTAGTTAGATTAGTGTTTACGAGTTTGAATAATTTTTAACTACGAGTTTTTAAGAATTTATTTTACCTTAAAACAATTATTATAAATTTGTACTTCAGAAATAAATATAAAACATAATAATAAAATAAAAACAATATAAATAAGAATAATATACTTTAAATAATAAATGTTCATTTACATACACTTAGTTTTAAGAACTAATGTCGCTTTAATAGTCGGTTGAAGAATCGTCACCTGGATTATTTATAATTGAATCCGAAATTGTGTCCCACGTCAGGTCGTGAGAAAAGTATTCGTCCTCCGTTCTTATGGCTTTTTCACACACTTTTCGCCAGTCTTCAGCCGTTATTTTTGAAAATTCTTCCTCTGCTAATTTTTGAAAATCCAATAAATTGAATGTTGTGTTTCGTGAACCTACTCTTGCCTTGACAGTTGCCCAAATATGTACAGTTCAAGTTTCAACATCTGTATAGTATGCGGAATATTGTTTTCGGTTAGCCATTGTATCATCTCGTATTTCTTGCTAGCAGAAGTAATTTGTTTTTCTTCTAATTTATTGTGGTACGAGGTGTTGTCCATTACAATAACTGAAGGTTCCTCCAAGTTATTCAAAACTTGTTCTTGGATCCATTTGCAGAATAATTTTCGAAGTTCATGTTGTCGTGATAGTCTCCCGTTTTCGTTCCAAATTTGAATAAAAGTAAGGAGTTTCTCACGAAACCTTTTTTACCACCTGCATGCGCCATTATCAGCCTCTTTCCCTTTGAAATTGGCGTCTTCAACCCAAGCCCGTGGCCTTGTATGTGAGCTATGAATATAGCTTTCGTCCAAATAAATGATATCAAATCCTTTTGTTCTGTATTCCCGGATTTTTCTCAGATACTTCACTCGCATGAGTTTAATATCATTTCTTTCACAGAGAAGTTTCCGGTTGTTTTGAGTTTTTTGTAGCTAAATCCGTTTCTTCTTTTTTTTTTATAATTCACTCGCGCTCAAGGGTGTGTTACGAGACCCTTATAATGTTTTAAACACAGCACGGGCGAGGGAGAAATTAGCAGGGAAGAGAAAGGAGGTGTCAATGAACATTGGTTTTGAATGTTTTCAAATTGAAATGGCAAGGGGAAACTGTGCCGGGTAAGTTATTCCATAATCGTGTTGTGCGACTAAAAAACGAATCTCTATATTTGACGGTACGACGTAATACTTAAGTTAAACCTTAGATCTTCCTGAACTCGTTGTCTCAACATTTTTAAGGATATCATCATTTTTTTCTCCTGGTGGAAGTTGTGCATTAGACGCCGAATGATGTCAAATTCGTCTAGTCCAGTTTTCCACTTCGTATGCTGCACTTTTTTATTTAGTGACTGCACAACTCCTGTCTCTTCGTATTCCTTAATAATCCTTCTGATTGAACGTTCAGAAATTTTAGTAGTTTTCACTGTTTGCGTTGTTGCGTAACTCACAGGATTTTCAAGAACCGAATTCTTTGTTTCTTCCAGTTTGTCATTATATATCTTAACAACTATCTTACGCGCCTGGCTTCCAATAGGTTTTCCTTTTCTAAATGGATCCATTAAAATTTCTTTTAAATGTATTTCAATATATTATTCTTGGTTGTTTTTTTTAAACTGAATTGCAAAGCAAAGCAAATATCATTTAAATACCTTAATTCCCTCTGATGCAAAAATTCATTCTTAAAAACTCGTAGTTAATAATTAACACTAATCTACAATTAATCCCAACCCCACAGGTAAAAAAAAAAATATATCAAATATACACTAACGCCAAAAAATAAATATAAACACAACGCCCCCGGAACCTTTCTGTTACTAAGCCAAGCCACAAATCATAAAACATAGAAATAAACAATAATCCCTAAACTTTTTGACATTAATCCTATGTCGCAGCTTGCAGGTAGTTTTTCTTGTCTAACGCAATTGCATTTTGCAATAGACTTATTTTTTTTATTATAAGTGCACTGAAATTTGTCCCACTAATAAAAACAAAAATTATTAATTTTATTTTTTCGAAGTAAAGTTTACACCTAAAAATCTTTTCCTTTTATCTCACCAGAGATGAAATAGTTTTTTATTCATCAAGCTATGAAAGAAAAGTAAACCATGATCATATCTTATTCAAAGAAAGTCCATCACTGGAAATTCATTTCTATTTTACTGTGAGCGAAGCTATAAACAAAACTCACCCTCCTAAGTGCTTCAGTATGATCGCAGCAGCGTCATTGACAACAACACCGGCATGTACATCTTTTTTTTCTTTTTTTCAGTGATTTTTCTGTCTCTTTAAGAATTAAAGAGTAGAGCAAAGAAATCTAAAGAGACCTGCGCAGTAGAATTGCCAACTGAATTGGTTCAAGCTATACCGCAATCATCATTTGGAGAGCATTGTCTCTTTCCAATCCGCTCCTGCACTTCATATAGCTTGAACCAATTCAGTTGGCAATTCTACTGCGCAGGTCTCTTTAAATTTCTTTGCTCTACTCTTTAATTCTTAAAGAGACAGAAAAATCACTAAAAAAAAGAAAAAAAGATGTACATGCAAGCGTTGTTGTCAATGACGCTGCTGCGATCATACTGAAGCAGTGTTGTCACTTTACCACAATTGTGGTAGATCTACCACAACTTTTTAAGATTTACAAAATCTACCACATCTACCACGGTAGTTCAAAATTCTACCACTATTTTTTACATTCCATCCAAAAAGAAAAAATTACAAACAAAAATCTGCTATTACTATTACAACACAATTTGTTTGTCTTAATTTTTTCTGAATGCAGCAGTCAGCCTTCTACTACATTTTCTGGACAGACTTCTTTACTCATGAACATGGTTTTATTTTCATTTTATTTATATTTTACTCGTTTCAATAAGACATTTTATGTCACAATTTTATTTGCGTATAAAAAGTATAGCTAACACACATTGCAAGGAATTTTGGCTTTAGAAGCTTATTTCTACTGTTTTTATTATGCCTTCTGTGATATCGATAAAAAAAACGGTTAATTTTAATGTTATAGCTGAATCTTGAAGTGAATTGATCTTAAACGCAGGCTAGTTAATAATATCAAAAATTCAAAACTGATGAAATTTAGAATAAGAAAATCAACTGAAACGTAAATCTAGATAATTTTTTTCCATTTCCAATCAGACTTATTCGGATTTTTGATTTCTTAACCAGAAATCTTTCATGCAAATATACATAGGGTAAACCGACCAATCATTGGCACCTTAAGGTTACTCACCACTTATTCGGCTTATATAACTTATGGGAATTAATAAACGACAGTTTTTTTTATTTTTTTTTTATTTTTAATTATATTTTTGTTTAGTGAAAAACATTAAATACATTATTTTTTGTTAAAATTAATAAATAATTAATAAAAAGTAAAACAATGTCCTTTTACCAATGATTGGCACCATTTTCCAATCATTGGCACTGAACAAACCAATGATTGGCACATTGATTTTGTTTAATTTTTAAAGTTTATTAAAACCAATAAAAACAAAATAAACAAATAGTATAACTCAATTATATAATTTAATAAATAAAAGGTAATTTATTTTTATAATTATATTTAAGTCTTTTAAGTTACATTATATTTAAATTAAGGCCGAGATTAGATAAGATTTTTATTGATTGATAAAAAAGTGTATTATCAACCTAAGGAAAATTGATACAAAATTATGAAAACCTATAACTTTTTCATTTACCAATGATTGGCACAGTGCCAATAGCCAATGATTGGCACTTTTTCTAATGATTGGCATGGCATCCAAAGATTGGTATAGTGCCAATCAACCCAGTGATTGGCACCTCATCCAATCATTGGCATGTGCCAATAAATGGAAATTTGATGGATTTACATTCCTATAGTTGACACCCCTTATAAAAACTATATTTTTAATAAAATATTAAAATAAAAAGAACTAATCTCTTTGTTATAGTTAATTTTTTTATAATAACTGCACTTGACAATGGTTTTCCTCTTAAATTTATTATTAAATTACACTACAATGTCACCACTTTCCTTACGGTTTTCACAAGTTTCACATTAAATTTGGCGCGAACTTGATTCGAAATTTTTAACAACGTTTTTTTAATTGCTACTAACTTCAGATGCCAAAAGAAATGATGCCAAATCATCAGAAATAGACTAAGGCTAATATTTTTAAAAAGATTTTATTACAAAACTTTTAAATGTTATTAATACGAGTAATTTAAACTGTAAGTGCCAATCATTGGGGGGGTGCCAACAATTGGGCAGTTTACCCTATGTCCAGCAAACAGCTTCTCTGGAAAAAAGAAATAAAACCAGAATATAGTTGAACTTTGTCTACCAGAGCATCAATTTTCCATCTGGTAATAGTCTGCGGATCAGTGTTCGCTAGGTTTCTTTTTGAGAAGATGTACATTTAGTTACATTAAAGAAACCTTAAGTGCTTTTGGGTGGCAGCCAAGGATTGCGGAAATGTACGAGTATGGAAATGTGGTGATTGAAACAAGAACATAAACTATCGTTTAGTTAGTTTTAAAATTAATTGTTAAGTTAGAAAGAAAGTAACTACGCCACTATTTAAGATTCATCAAGAAAATGCTCTGCGTACTACAAAAAGCTTGCTTGTAAAATTCCCCAACTACTACAAATTTTACAAGTTATATGTACTTAAACTCAAAATACTTGAAACAGTGCATTTTTAAAACAAAAACAATTTAATTAATTTGTTTTAATACTGTATAGACGATTCAAATTAGGATTCAAAGATGAACAACTGTCAAACATTTCGGTTTCTAACTCTCATTGATGTATTTAATCATGCTCAATATTTTATACCATTTCTTCTATAACTCTGAATTGTTGAAGTCATTTTCATAGGACTTTTTCTTCTAAGAATCTACAACAGCAGCTCCCGAAAACACACTTGCAGCGTAATTTGTATGAGATGAAACCATTTTATTAAAAAACACATACAAATATAGTGGCTAGCTAAGCGACAATTTATTTTCTTGTTCCACGCTCCAGAAGCCCAATCTTCGTCATGTTTCCATACACTCATTAGTTTCTGCAGCCCTGGCACCAGTGTTGCCAGAAACACCGATTTATCGTATTTCTCCCGATTTCTAAACCTATTTCCGATACACCGATTTTTGATGTAAATAGTGCACTTTCTCCCGATTTTCATATTTCAAAAAAGTTCATATATTCTCCGCTCTTGAATGAAAATAATTTGTTATTTTATTAAAAATTTTGTAACATCTTACATATGTAACTTAAATTTGCATTTAACTATTAATAGCAACTTTTTTGATATTAAAATACATTACAAAGAAAATGTAATCGGTTTTGCGGCGGATGTAGCAAAAAATAATTTGTCAGATAGTAAAGACTCTGTTGCTTCATTTTCAACAAGCGCGGATACAGGGGGAGGGCAATGGGTGCAATTGCCCCCCCCTGGGCAGTTCTTCGTTTCACAATTAAAAAAACCATAACACATTTTTTTCTTTTTACCTGCGACTTATAGGTACTATAAGGCAGGTTATGCATTCGTAAAAAAAATTGAACTCGAGATTTTGATCAAAGTTGACATTACGATAATAGCGAAGTCCAAAAAAGTGGGTATCGCAATTCTGTCTGTCTGTCGGTTCGACTACAGCCCAAACGGCTAGGCCGATTTTCTTTAAACTTGGTAGATATGGGTTTTATTTTTTTCCCCCGGATGTTTTTTGATTTGATTTTTTAAGACCAAAAATAACGGTACCTGCCATACGATTTTTTTTTCGAAATTTTATAAATATTTTTTTTATCAAAAACTGTCCTACAGATTTAAAAAAAAATTCATAAGATTTCATTTAGTTAAACCTAGGTAATGAATGAAAAAAAAAAATCAAAAAAAATTATTATTTTTGGTACCCCCCTTGGAACCATTTTTTTGTTTTTGATTTTCTCAAAAACGTTACAACCGATTTTGATAATTTTTTAATGTTAAGGCTCCCCAACAGTTTCAATATTATTGTGTATTCAAATTTTCAAAAAAAAATTTTCAAAATTATTTTTTGAAAACTCAATATTTTGAAAACCCCATGCTCGATTTTCTTAAAACTTAACAAATAAAAGTTTCTTAAAATAATCTACAAGATATGAGAAAAAAATGTATTTTACTTAAAAATAACGGTACCCTCCAACAAATGTTAAAAAATGGTTTTCGAAAATCGTATTTTTCTCGAAAACGGTTCCGAGAATTTTGCTTAAATTTTTAGTCTTTCGATTAATTTTTAAGGTCTATAATTTAATACAAAAGATTTTGAAAACAAGACATTACAGTCACTGTACATACCATAGAACGATTTTTGAAAATTTTGAATTTCTCATTATCGACATAATGGATTTTAATGAAATTTTTTTATAGAAATGCATCTAAAAGCTTTAAGAAACATTGCATTTCAAAACTTTAAAAAAAAATATTTTTTAAATTTTGAAAAAAAAAAATCTTTTTTTTTTTGGAAAATTCGATATCTCAAAAATGGGTTAATATTTTTTTTTGGAAATTAAATTTTCATTCGTACAGTAATAAAAATGTTGACGTACTAATTTTTTTTTTAATATTTTAAAAATTTTATATATAAAACCTTATTTTATTAAGAAACCACTACAACGACTTATGTATAATTTTTGTTCTTGGATAAATTCATATTTGCATAGCATTCTGTTTTTGTCTCTTACTACTAAGAGAATTTAAAAAATGATGATAATTTTATCCTTAGAGTAAAGTCGGGTAATGTGGACCACTCGGACTCGGCTAATATGGACCACCAGCTTTTCTCGCCTTACACAAATGCAATCGAGGAGACGATTGGTTGCGATTGTGCGTGACCTGCTTAAACTTAAGTCAGTATAGTTTGAGTGCTCGGCATAAATCCTCGTATCAAACCCTCCTAGTGGGTGCCGGGCGGTAATGATCACCACAGAAATCTTGTGCGTTGTCAAGATGGGGATCAGCTAAGGTCAGGTCGCAATGTTGTAAGGTTCCTTTACTCCTCAATAGTTCAACCCTCAACAATGCGATTTTACCATAGATACAGGTCCCTAATTTTCAGTGGTGGTGTGAGCGATTATTCATAATCCGTGCCGAAGAAATGGAAGGCTGGGGGGAAAACCAGTCACTAACGAGCTCATTCGGATGCCCTGGCCGGGTCCGTCTTAATACTTGCCTTACCCCGGTATATCGGCTCTGCCGGGGCTGACCTTTCTTTTCCGACCTACTCGTGGGACCAAAATTTTTAAAAACTATAAAATGAACAAACAAACGACAAACAATAGCGACACAACTGACAACGAAGACGAACTCTTGGCCTCTAGCCAAGAGACATTGACAGGAAGCTCTCACGGCATAGAAGCCGTTGAGATAACTTCCAAACCTTCAGGAAGCATAGCGAGTACCAGCCATAGTACTCCTTTGCTCCCTAAACCGATCAATACTGCCAAGCCATCGGGTAGCAATGCCAGCCATAGCAATGCTAATCGTGGTAAGAAGAAATCTCCTGGCGTTCTTCGAAAGAACCAGTTCCTGCATGCCTCGTTTATCCTTAGCAAGATTGCCAAGAATGAGGCGGAGGGAACTTGTCACGAGAGGGATGCCGAGGATAAAATCAAGTACCAGAAGGTTATTGACGAATACAATAACCTCCTGACAAAAAAAGAAAAAGCCGTCAAGCGAGACAGGTCTCAGGAAGAGACTTTACCTTCCCAAAAGAAGACGAAACTTGATGGCAATATAAAGAAGAAAAAAGCCACATCTCTCAGAGCGGCGCAACCGCCTACTCTAAGCGAGGTCGTCAGGGATGACCTCCAGGTAGCGGTTGTAGATGAACTCTCCACCAACAGCAAAGGTCTGCTGTCGGTGTGGAGCTCAATCGAAGCCAAGCTCTCTGAGATGGTTTTCACGTACACCCTATCTACAAGTGAAGGACCCTACCCCAGCTTCGACTCTGGGGAAATGCTCAGGGGATACAGGGTGATCAAATGCGAGGACGCGTTTTCAAGGGACTTCCTTAGAGACAGCATTGCTAAGGTCAGCAATGACTGGGAGGGCTTGAAGCTCAAGCTTATCCCAGCTAAGGAGATCCCTAGACAACCAAAGGCCCGCATCTGGTTGCCCCTCATGGGCATCAAACCGAGCGGACTGGAGCTGATCCGGGGTCTTCAGAGATTGAACCCGCTGGTCCCCATGCACGACTGGGTCGTCATCAAGGCGGAAGAACCGCAAAAAACCAGCACTTCATATCTTCTGAGGATCACGGAAGAAAGCAGAGGGGCACTCGAGAAGGCTGATTATAAACTCCGTTTTGGCATCAGGCATGTTAAAATAAAAATCCTGCAGGATCAGGGACCAGACACCGATAAAGTGGATGAGAGCGCTAAGATCAGCGCTGTTGTCGACGGTTCGGTTGTCCTTGGCGCCGCAGGACCCTCAACCAATTAAAACGCGCTGAAGGTCATTCAGATTAATCTGAAGCACTCTAAATGTGCCTCAGATAATCTAAGAGTTTTCCTCAGTGAGGAAAACATTGACATTGGCGTTATTCAAGAACCATGGGTAAATGGCCTCAATGTAAAAGGCCTCCAAGACAACCAATACGACCTGTTATACAAAACAGTAACCCAAGAACAAGGTAATCCCAGAACTTGTATCTTAGCTAAAAAACACTTAAAAGCTTTTTTGTGTCCTAATTTTAGCACTCCGGATTTGACAGTCGTCAGGCTGGAAGATAAAGATGCAAAGGGACTACTGGTGGCATCTGGCTACTACGACCACAACCGGCAATCACCGCCTGAGGAGGTGAGGAAATTGGTTGAAGCAGCTAATCAGCAAAATACGAACCTCCTGATTGGATGTGATGCGAATGCACGGCACTCTCTCTGGGGCAGCTCTGAAATCAACGAACGAGGTGAGTCTCTTTTTGATTTTATTATTGAAAATAACCTAATTGTTTGTAACAGAGGTGACTCACCCACCTTCGTTTTTCCAAGCTCGGAAAACTACGACGGGTGGGAAGAGGTACTTGACATCACTGTTGCAAACAACTGTAATGTGGTGGTGGAAAACTGGAGAGTTTCCTCTTTAAATTCCTTCTCGGATGATAGATGGATCCTCTTCAACATAGGTTTCAAGGTAGAAACCCCCCCTCCATATAGAAATCCCAAGAGAACTGACTGGAAGAAATTCAGTCAGATCGCAAAATCCAAACTAGGCAATTTACCATTAATTAGTGTAGAATCTGTGGAAGTTCTTGAATCTAAGGTAAAGACTTTCGAGGCAGCGATTAACACTGCCTTTAAGGTCTCCTGTCCAGTTAAATACAGCCGCAAAAAGTTCCCTCCTTGGTGGAATGAAGATCTTTCTGCACTTAGAAAAATGACCAGAAAGATCTTCAACATATGTCAGAAGGAGAAATTCTATCAACCATATAAAGACTGCCTAAAAGTGTACAAGCGAGCCATAGCAGCATCTAAGAAGCTTGGCTGGAAAGAATACTGTCACTCAATAGAAGATATTAAGGATTCTGCTAGACTAAGTAAAGTTCTGTCAAAGGAACATTGCAGCCCTTCATTTCTGAGAAAAAGTGACGGTATCTGGACAGCCTCTCAAGCTGAGTCCTTGGAACTGCTTATGACAACACATTTTCCGGGTTGTGAGAATAGCTACCCCGAAACGCTTAGCACTACAAATACCATTATAGCTCATAGGGAGCAAATCAATTCTGTTATATCAGGAGATAGTATTTCATGTGCGATTAATACTTTCTCCCCCTACAAATCACCTGGCCCTGACGGCATAATCCCAGTTATGCTGCAGAAACTGCAAGACTTGGCAGTACCATGGCTAGAAATGATCTTCAAAGGTTGTCTCTATCTCAATCATGTACCCGAGTCATGGAGACATGTAAGAGTGGTCTTTATTCCGAAGGTCGGCAAACGAGGTCATGAATCCGCGAAGGACTTTAGGCCTATTAGTTTGACATCTTTTGTTTTAAAGACACTAGAGCGCATCCTTGATACTCACATCAGAGTTTTACTAGAGGGTCGTCCTCTTGATGAATCGCAACATGCATACCTAAAAGGCAAGTCTACGGAGACTGCCCTGCATGAAGTAGTGCGTACAATAGAGAAGACGATTCACTACAAAGAATATACCCTAGCAACCTTCCTGGACGTGGAGGGTGCTTTTAATAATGTCCTAACTGAATCCATTCGCGAGTCACTTGTTCACTTTGGTGTAGAAAGTTTCATATCCAAATGGATTGTATCTATGCTCAGTGACAGAAGGATCCAAGCAACGTTAGGAAACACAATTTCTACTAAGCATGTTAGTAGGGGAACTCCCCAGGGTGGTGTTCTCTCCCCTCTTCTATGGCTCTTAGTCATGGACAAAATTCTCGTCAAGCTCAGAGGTAGTGGTGTAAAAACTGTAGCGTATGCTGACGATCTGGTTTTATTGGCATCAGGTAAGTTTACCACTGTGATTAGTGAAATCACTGAATTGGCTCTGAAAAGAGTTAGCAACTGGGCCACTAGTAGTGGACTAGGAGTTAATCAGAGTAAGACGGAACTGATGCTCTTTACTACCAGGACTAAAATACCTACATTCACCCTACCTCGACTTAACGGTCAAACTCTTTCTTTATCTTCCAAAGCTAAATACCTTGGAGTTATTCTCGACCCCAAATTGAATTGGAAGGTAAATATTGAAGAACGGGTTAAGAAAGCCTGTATAGCTTTCTATGCCTGCAGAAAGACCTTTGGTAAGAAGTGGGGCCTTCAGTCGAAGATGATTTTGTGGACGTACACTGCAGTGGTACGGCCAATTTTGTCTTACGGATCGATTGTTTGGTGGCCTGCACTTAGCAAGCAATATAACGTCGGAAAACTTAAAAGGGTTCAAAGAACGGCTAGCGTCGGCACTACGGGGGCTCTCAGATCATGCCCAACAGATGCCCTGAGCGTTATCCTGAACCTTTTACCACTCGACCTTCATATAAAATACCTAGCGGCATGCAGTGCTGTAAGACTTAAAGAATCTAACTGTTGGTTCTCCAAACCCTATGGTCATGGAAACATAACAAAATTGATTCCTCCGGATATTTTCTTATCGAACACCGACTACTGCGTACCTCCTCTTGGTCCAAGCGGGGATTTCAAAGCCATTTTTCCCACCAGAGAGGATTGGAAGAATGACGTTGTCACAAAGGATTTCGATTCGATAATCTACACTGATGGATCTAAGATGGAGTGCGGTGTTGGTTCAGGAATTTTTTCCGAGTCCTTTAACATCTCCAAGTCACTCAGACTACCAGACTTTGCGAGTGTATTTCAAGCCGAAATACTAGCAATCAAGGAGGCATGCAAGTTGCTCCAATCTAACCAAAACCAATTCAGAAATATAGCTATCTGCTCAGATAGCCAGGCGGCCATTAAGGCCATTAAATCATCTACATCAACCTCAGTACTTGTCCAGCAATGTCGGGAGGAACTGGCGAGTCTGAACATTGACCTCCAGGTCACTCTCATCTGGGTTCCGGGTCACAGTGACATAGAGGGTAATGAACGGGCTGACGCTTTAGCTCGGCAAGGCTCGACCTTACATAGCTCACTGGCGGAAAAAGTTAATATTCCTCTTGGTGCTATGAAGAGAAAAATCTTCTCGATTTTTCTCAATGAATCCAACCGTAGGTGGAGCAGTCTCACAAACTGTGTCATATCAAGAAAGATATGGCCTACTTACAACAACTCACGTTCCAACGATCTAATATGCAGACCCAGGCGCGACATAGCCAGGATCACAGCAATATGCACCGGGCACTGGCCCATAGGTGAACATGCAAGAAAGCTAGGCATCCCCTTCAACCCACACTGCCGTAGTTGTGGAGATCCACAAGAAAAAGAAACTGTGGTTCATTTTCTTTGCGATTGCCCCGCCTTAGCAAATTACAGGATGGCTTCCTTTGGGAAAGCCTTCCTCGATGACCCCAGCGAACTTTCGGAGAAGAAAATCAAAGATCTGATTATCTTTCTGAATGCGACAAAATGGCTTTAGTAATGCTCCGCTAAAGTATATAAAAGCCATTTTCTTCCGTACTTAATCCTTATTAGGTTGACACGAGTTTAATGGTATCAAAACGGCGCAACCCAGCGCTAATTGAGTCGCGGGCCAGCTGGCTGGCGACTACCATCTCTACCTACCTACCTACCATAGTTTGAGTAGTCAGGAGTAGCGCGTTACGAAGTTATTCGGATTAAAAGAAAATCCAAGGTATTGATTTTTTTTTTTCGTAGGTGTTTCTCCTCTTTTTCTATAGTTAAAAATATAGTTTGTTCCCCTTTTACTTTTTAAATATAAGAAGTGAATATTTATTTAAAGGTTTTTATTTTTAAAACTATTGTAAAGAGTCTCATTTTGTTGTAAAATTGCTTTTTTTTCCAAAAATTATGTTGCGGGTAATATGGACCGCCGGAGAAAATGAGTATATGGACTAGTGGTCCACATTACCCGCTATTTCAATATAAGAAGTTTCGGGTCTGGATGAGGATGAATGATCGACCGTTGATGATTTTGATATATGTGAATTGCTTGGCAAATGGCAAGGCTTATATCAGAATCCAAACTGGATAAATAGCCGTCAAGGGATTGAAGACCAGGTGGTCCATATTACCCTCCACTTTTTGTTACGTTTTAGAGTTACTTAACGTTTTGTTTTTTGTTATTTTTCTATTAAGTGAATTTATTTTTTTGTTGCTACTTTTTTAATCAGAATTAACCGATGTATTTTTTTTTTAAATATCTTTAAAAAAACTTACACCGTTTGTGTTTTATTAACAAAAATATGATTGGTGGTCCATATTACCCGACTTTACTCTGAATAGTTTTTTCTAATAACATTCGTTTTTAAAATACCTAGTCTATTACATAGGAGCAAGTTATGCATTCGTAAAAAAAATCGAACTCGAGATTTTGATCAAAGTTATCATTACGATGATAGCGAAGACTAAAAAAGTGGGTCTCGCAATTCTGTAGTTCTGTCGGTTCGACTACAGCCTAAACATTTATCATTTTTAATTTTTCCCCCCGACACGTTTTTTTCTTCTTTTTTTTTTTAAGACCAAAAATAACAGTACCTGCCATACGAATTTTTTTCGAAATTTTGTAAATTTTTTTTTCTCAAAAACTGTTCTACGGATTAAAAAAAAAAGATACAAAAAAAATTCATTTAGTTAAAGCTAGGTACTAGTTGAAAAAAATTTTCCGAAAAAAGGTTATAGATGGTACCCCCCAAAGAACCATGTTTTTGTTTTTGATTTTCTCAAAAACGGTATGACCGATTTTGATCATTTTTTGTTTGCGTAAGCTCCCAAAAAACTTAAATAGAATTGTGTATTCAAATTTTCAAAAAAAAAATTTTGGATTTTTTAAAAAAATTTCAATTTTTTTTTCAAAACTGTTAAAAACCGTTTTCAAAAACCGGCCATACAAAAATATTACAATTAAGTATTTAAGAACTATGTATATCATGTACAACACTATAATTCCTTCATTTAAATTAATTAATTCATTTTTTTTAATACGTACGAGTTCCTATTTAATACTTTAAGACATGCATACAGAGCATTATTAAAAGAGGCTAAGGTAATGTAAACGAAGATGTTTGATTTACTATTTAATAGTAATTTACATACGACCTACATATATTATGTACCTGCACATGCTTTCCTTAATTCAATTTAATAATTTGTTATTTTTATATTCGATTATGTTTATACCTTTTTAATATTTTAAGACAGAAATGCAGAGAAATGGACCATTTTTTTTTAAGTTAAGCAAAATATCACGAAAATTGCCCCCCCTGAACGAAATCCTGGATCCGCGCCTGATTTTCAAAGGGTGATTTGGAATGCATCTGCAATTCTTTTACCATCTGTACATCATATGCCTGCTTCAAACTTCAAAAGTTCTTGAAATAATGTGTTGCGATATACAGTCCGTAACATTTGAATAGCCTCACTCATAATTTATTTTCCAATTAGATTTTTTTGGCACTTCTTTGATGTCTATATATCGAAATGTGTATTTAATGATAAGGTAAGACTAAGCTCTTGAGATAAAAAAAAATTTAAGTGATTTTTTTAAATCTGCAGGAATTTTGTGAGGTGATTTTGTTTGTAGTCGCAAAAACGTATATTTTTTTGTCACATTAGAATAGCCTCACCATGTTTATTTTGGTCAAAATGAAAACAAATTAATTTTTTTTTTTAAGAAAACAATTTTTATTTATTTTATGTAGTTAATAACATCATTTTAGTACTTTGTACAGCCACCCTTATTTTGAATGACGTCAAAAACGCGATCTTTTAGGGAATCATACAAAGATTTAAGGAGATCTAAAGAAATTTGTGCCCAGGCCACTTTAATGCCTTCAATAAGCTCTGCTTTATTTGCGTACTGCTTACCACCTTCATAAACTTTGCGTGTTAACCACCCCCAAACATTTTCGATTATGTTTAAATCTGGAGAGTAGGGTGGCCAGGATAATTGTTGAATATTTTGGTCTTGCAACCATGTTTTAATTACACCAGCAGTGTGGATAGGTGCGTTGTCCTGCTGGAAAATAATCGGAATTGGTCCAAAAGTATCCTGGAACTGAGGTAGTGCTGTTTCTAATATAGTCTTGTGGTATGCCGCCGTCATTTTACAGTTCACAAAATATAAGTTAATTGTACCATAAAATGATATTGCACCCCATACCATTACTCCTCCCTCTCGGCTATGATGTCGATCTAAAAATAACTGTTCCTTTCTTAAATCATGGAAGTAATAGTTATATCCGTCCGGCCCATCCAAGTTGAATTTTTTCTCGTCTGAAAATATCACTTTTCGCCAATCGTTTGAATGGCTGCTGCCATCGGCATTCCATGCCATGTGAAGTCTTGCAAAATTGAGCCGCTGTAACTTACGCACATTGTTCAGTGGTGGTTTTTTTTTTAGTTTTAGGCGCTTCAAATGTCCAGCACCTTTAATGACTCTACTTATGGTCATTCGGCTAACTTCTAATCCAACTTCGTGCCTTATCTTATTCAGAGAGTAGGTAGAATTGGAAGCTAATCTTGTAATATTCCGCTTGTCTCGGCTCGAAAGTACTTTAGAAGTACGTCCTTTGTATTTTTTTCCATAAAATAACGGATCTTTAAAATAATTGTTAATCACTTTTGGGCTTCGATTAAGTTTATTAGCTATAGATCTATTAGAAACCCTTTGCTCACTATAGGCCTCTATTTTGGCTATTTCCGTTGCAGATAATGAATTTTTTCTGCCCATTTAAACGATTTAAAGAAAAAAAAAAATTAAATAGAAACAGAAGAAATAAACTATTTATAAATTCGTGATGGCTTTCCGATACTCACTCTGGCAAATTTTCGCTTAAACTGTGTAATAAGTCAAATGAGGCTATTCTAATGTTACAAAAAAAAATGCACATTTTATTGACTGCAAACAATATTAGCTCAAAAAAAACCGTTAACGTTAAGAGATTGGTTAAAAACTCTCTTAATCTCAAGAAAACTCTCTTATCTTTAGATCTAATATGTATTTCGTTATGTTCTCATCAAAAAAGCATCAAAAACAGTTAACTGCAAAAAAAACAAAAGGTGAGGCTATCCAAATGTTACGGACTGTATATATAACTATATTCAAACCAGTCAAAAAGAGTAGCGAAATATCAAGAATTTTTAAAATTATTATGGCTGCTTCATCCATCACAAACTCGTTGTTTATCATAAAAATGTGTTGTTTCCCGGATTTTAGAATTATACGAACCTCTCAAAATATAGGTACTTTGCATTTGAAGCCAAAGTAGATAATCTTGAAAGGGGAAAAGTTATTTTTAAATATTAAGATCCTGCTAATGAATTATATCTTAAATTCTTACACCCACATTAATAAAGATGGTTTAGTGAGAGTTTATCGTTAAGTCCTGGACTAAGTGTGAAATTTCATAAATAAAAAAAATATGACGTTTACTAACTATGATTAAGCTACACCACCAAAGTAGGTAGTTTAGCCGAGGAATTAAGAAATAAAATTGTCAAACTTGCTTTATTTTATCAAAAAAATTAAACAAAAGTGCGACGACGTGCGCGTCTTCACGATTTGTCAATAAATTTGCTTTGGAAGCCAAGCAGTTTAAAAAAAATGACAAATACGAAAGGTCGTAAATGGATTTCGACAGGTCATAGGATTAATAAAACAGGCAGGAGAAAGCGGTCAAAAATATGTGAATGTGAAGTAAGGACAGCTTAATAAAAATTATATAAGTAAATACAAATCCGAACATGTTTTTAATTTTGCTTCCTAATCTTTTATCCTCCGTACATAGACAGCTTGTGACGTCAATATTTTGGAAAATTGTTTGTTCAATCAAAAGGACCAATCAAAGTTTGGCCTTTCCACTGATGGCTAACTTTATTTCATCGATATTAACAGTACCAAACTTTGCAGCTAATGTTGAGTTGAGAGAACTTGTTCTCAAATAAATTTAAATAAAACAAAACTCAGAAATCGCCTTGATGTTGGAACTTAATAAGGAATTTTACTATCTAAGAACTTCTTGAAGTATAAGGAGTGTAATTGCTTGAACCTTAAGGTTTCTGATTAATTATTCAGAAAATTCAGTTAAAAAAAATTTAATTTAAAAAAAAATTGAAACACTAAGTTCGTTTGTGAGTGCAAAAGGAAACGCATATTTCTAAATATCTATAAATAAATCCATAAATATTTATATGTATATAAGTACATATATGTGGTTCAACTTAAACGCTTATTTAGTATTTTTTTCTTTGTAAGCTAGAAGAACCTAATGTTAAAGTTTTTTATAAGCTACCGATATACAAGACTATTTGTTTTAGAGGAGAAATATTTATTTTTAATTCAAAGAACTTACTGTGTTCAAATAATATGAACTTAAATAAAATAAAATAAAATGACGAACAATATTTTTTTTTTAAATTAGGTAAGATTATTTCAACTTCTAATTCCCCGATTTCCCCGATTTCTGATATGGAAATTTCCCGATTTCAAAAAATATTTTATGGCAACACTGCCTGGCACTGTCACATAACCATTAGCACCTGCAGTACAGAGTATATCTAATAATGAGTAGGGACACTCTCTACACATATGCAAGTCCTACTATCCCAAATAAAAACAAGAACAAAAACAAACAATAAGCGTGAGAAGTTCCAAAGTATTAATTTTAATCCTTACGACAATTCACTAATGTAAGAAAAACCCACAATATTTTTTTCAAGCACAACCACAAACAATCTCATTCGTAAGATATATAAATGCAATATTTTTTCATAAGGTTTTTTTAAAGGCGCGATAGGTTGGTTGCTTGTGTGCGTATTTTTTCTCTGTGCCGTTCTCTTCTTTTGAGTGACCATATTCTTTTTTTTTTCGTGATACTGGATTTATTTCTGTCGATTAATTTTTTTTTAATGATATAGACCATATACATGAATCTTAAATTTGTATTTCATAATTAAATATTGAAATATTCATTTGATATTTGTTTGGTATTCTCAAAAAATAAAACAAAGCCATTTTTGGTTGAGTAGTAGCAACAGTATTTTTACTTCTTAAGTATTTTTTTTAAAGAAGTTGTTCACACTAGGAGGAGTGGATTGGGAATTGTTTACATTTTTTTCATAATGTATTTTCAAAGGCGCGACGAGTTGAATTCTTATCTCTCTTTCACCATCACACTTCTTATTTTCATCTATTTCTCGTTTCTGTGTACTTAAAAAAAATTTACTGATAAGAAACACGTGGAGAGTGTCCCTACTCATTATTAGATATACTCTGCTGCAGTAGCTGCAATGTAACTTAAAACAAATCTTGTCACATAGCCAGAGAACTCTAGCGAACACTGATCGGCAGACTGTTGCCAGCTAGAATCTCTTGTTTTCTTCAATGTAACAGAGTTAAGGGTTTTTTTTTTTTTTAACTCGAAGGCACCCCCGCAGATATTAATGAAATGAGTCTGTCGCAGCTTTTTATTTAGTTTCCTTTGACTCATTCTGATGAAGCATTTGTTCACTTTTGGGCAGGCAAATTAAAGAAAAATCACGAGTTTTCATTTGTAGGTTGATTTATGATAGATAGATAGATAGATAGATAGATAACAAAATTTTATTTCAAAAAGAAAAGTGGTACAATATTAACTTAGCTTACTTTACTTTAAAATTTTAAATTATATGACAATAACTTATAAAGTTGCCTGTCAGGTTAAAGTGTTTTAATATAAATAATTAGCTTAAGCTTAGCGATGTTTTATGAATACTCATTAATAATTAAATTTCGATAACGTAGTGCATTTTTGAGGAAGTTGTACAGTTGGTTATAACTTTTTCCATTGAGTATATTAAGAAACTGGTCTCGATTCAGATGCTCACTGCCGAAAAACTTCATTCTGTACGTCTTGAATATTGGACAAACTCCTACAAAGTGGTACGTATTTTCTGCTGCATCAAGGTTACAGATTGTACAGATGCCTATAGACTCTCTGTTGAATGCTCTGGCGTTAAGATTAAGCAATCCACATCGGGACCTAAAAACCAGACTAATCAACTCACGTGGATTTCGATCATTGAAGTAATTTGGAACCTCTGCGTATCTAAGGTTGCAGTACTCATCGTGAAATTGTGATTGTTTAGCTCGTTGTGTGTGTTCTGTCCAGTATTTTTCTCTTAGTTTAGTGCAGGTTTCTGTATGCAATGCACTCCACTCAGATTTCATAGACCAATTGAACTCGATTCCGCTCTGTTCGAAGATCGTTGACCATTCATTTGCCCAAAATATTTGTTTTCTAATGATGATGTTTGACAGTTTACGCGTGAGTCTGTTCTCAGGAAGGGTGTATATTTTTTGGATGTATCTGAAGTGCAATTCTAGTGTTGTAAGAAAGGCTTTGGGAAGTCCTGTTTCTATATTTATGGCATAGTTGGGTGTATTGTTTGGTAAAAAAAAGCATCTTTTTACAAAAAAACGTTGTAGTTTTTCTATTTCGGTGTGTTCAGTATAACCCCAAACTTGGGCACAGTAGTTCATAACTGATCTTGACGCCGCTTCGTATATTTTATGTTTTGCAGAATGCAGAATGTTTTTATTTTTGACGAAACTTGACCATGTAGCGGTGATTGAATTTTTTGCGATCGTAAGTCTTTCTGATAGATGCTCTGTCCATGACATGTTATAAGTTAGTGTAACTCCTAGGTACTTGTATTTATTACTGATTTTGATTTCATCTTCGTTGAAGAACCATTTTTCACCAACTGCCCGACGGCCTCCGTTTCTGAAAATCACTATTTCTGACTTATTAAGATTAACAAGTAGATTCCATTTCAAACAATAGTTCATAAAGCTGTTTATCATTGCTTGTAAGGATGCAGGAGTGTCGGAGAGAAGAACAATATCATCTGCATATAGTAAAACTTTGATTGAAACATCTTCTATTGTTATGCCCCCAGGTAGTGCAGAGTCCAGGTCATTCAAAAAAAGGATGAACAGTACGGCACTAAGAACGCAACCCTGTTTAACGCCTTGATTGATTGGGAAAAAACCGCTGGTTCCAGTACCATTCCAAACAGTTGCGCTATTGTTGTTGTAAAGAGCTTTAATAATTGAAACCATTTTTGATGACAATCCTAGAAGCGTAAGTTTATAAAACAATGCATCTCTATTTATGTTATCAAATGCAGCTTTCAGATCAATGAAATAAGCATACAGTTTCTTCTTCTGATTTAATTGCAGCTGTATGAGACACGTTAAATTATAAATTTGATCAACAGATGAATAATTTGATCTGTATGCTGCTTGAAATTCATTTAATATTTGGTTTTCTTCAATCCAGCCATTGATACGTCTTAAAAGAATTGTAGTAAATAATTTATAGATGGTATCCATAAATGATAGACCGCGGTAATTAACTACTTCGTTGGGATTACCTTTCTTATAGAGGGGAAATATAATAGATTTTTTGAACGGTTCTGGTATATTTTCCGATCTGAAGATATCATAAAAGAGGCGATAGATTTCATTGATTAGAGCCGGCGTAGCATTTTTATAAAATTCAGAGGGAATGCCATCGATGCCAGGAGCTTTATTATCCTTGGCTGACCATATCGCATATTCTACTTCATCTATTTCAATGTCCTTGTCTAGCAAGGTAATATATCTATTAAGATGTGGTTGATTTATGTAAACTTGGTTAAATAGAGTTAGAGCAGGCAGGCAGTTACTGAGTGAATTAAACACATTCAAAAATATAACCAGGAAATTGAAATTCATAAAATTAAAGAAAATCTTCTTGCGTACCTATTACATTAAGCTTTGTGATCAGCTAATAAAAAGGTTCGATTTTTCAAGTGATCATCTCCAGCTGCTTCAATTCTTAAGTCCAAAAGAATTTCTAAAAGGTCGGCGACAAATATATTCAGCAGGAAGTTATCAATAATAAATGCGATCTCCACTATTGTTCTTTGATAGTGAAAAAATTAACGACATTAAAGAAGTTGGATTGATTTAAGCAAAGAGCTGAATTTATTCGAAGAATCCATATTTACGAATTCTAGTAAATATATGTTCAATTTAGCTGCTTTACCAGTTACCACATAGCAGTGCTGCAGCAGAAAGAGCCTTTTCAGAAATGCATGAAATAAAAAACAAATAAGGAAACGAACCATACGTCAAAATAAATCTGATATTTTTATTCCTTGAGCAGAATTGATCCGGTTTTATTTAAAATTTTAATTTGTTGATGGTAATCTTAAAGATATATAATATGTATGCATATAGAACAAAATATCACAACAAATATTATCTAGGTATGTACTTAAATCAATGTGTAAGACTTTGTCTTTAAAATGACTTTAAGTGCTTTAAAAACGTGATTTAAGGTGAAGGTATCTTACGTTTTATATGATTTATTTATTTACTATGGCGGTCAGCCATCAGACGAATAGGGGGAATAACATGTAGCATACGAAAACATGCACGTGCCGTAACTATTCGGGACTGGTGGAAGTCTGATCATAGCCTCTCCGTGGCGGCCGCTAGAAACAAACCTTTAAAAAGGTTTGGCTAATATGATCAGGCTGGTTCCTCAGGTTGGCGACAGGTTAATTCCCTGTCCCGTAAAACTTTTGAATTACGAGACCGACAACAAGCTTTGGAAACGGACTGATCACACGACGACAACCAACGCAACGAAAACTGAAAAACGATTTACGAATTTTCTTATGGAACGTACGATCGCTCTACAGAGCTTGAGCTGCTCAGCAGCTAGCCGATGCCCTGTCAAAATAAAAAGCTGACATAACAGCTTTTCAAGAAATCAGATGGACAGGGAATGGTGTTCTACAGAAGAAAGAATATGACGAAAAACATGGTCGTTGCGAGTACCAGGTTCCCGCGTAAAGATATCTACAAAGCCACCTGGGTATCACCTGATGGAGTCACTCGTAACCAAATAGACCACGTGTTGATAGACCGTCGCCACTACTCGAACTTGATGACGGTACGAACGTACCGAGGTGCCAATATCGACTCGGATCACTATCTTGTTGGTATGGTTTTCCGAGGGCGGATTGCCTTGCGAAGACGCATTGCATCCGCCGATCAAGTTCGAATCAACACGGCTGCCCTGCGCAATGAAAACACCAGTAACACCTTTGGTAATGCGTTAGGACTCGCCCTAGAATCACTTGATTTAGGGAGAGTAAGTCCTGGAGCCAGTATGCTGGGCGTAAATGAGAAGTGAACACGCCTTAAGAATATTGTCATTAGTACTGCCAACTCCATCTTAGGCAGCAGTCGTAAAAATCGGAACGACTGGTTTGATGATGAATGCAAGCTAGCGACTGAACGTAAGAATGTTGCGTACCGAGCAATGCAACAATCTCATAGAACGCGGGCACGCGAAGAGGAATATAAAGAGCTCAGAAGAATAGAAAAACGGCTACACAGACAAAAAAAATCAGCCTGGGAGAAGAACCTAATCTGTGAAATAGAAAATAGCTGAGAGCGAGGTCCGCCGGAAGTTCTACCAATCCGTCCGAAACATGACGCAGTACACACCACGCTGCACATACTGCAAGGACGGAGAGGGAAATCTGATCACCGATCCTGAAAGCATACTGGAGCGATGGGAAGTGTACTTTAATGAATTGCTAAATGGTCAGCTCACTGCAGAAGTGGAGGCTCCACTACTTCAAGAAGAATACTCTATGTTGCCGCCACAGAGCATAGAAGAGGTTGAGAAGGCTATAGGCCGGCTTAAACAGAACAAAGCCCCGGGAGCCGATGGCATACCAGCCGAATTATTCCATCACGGCGGGCCAGCCTTACGTCAAGCAATTCATGATATTATAGTACACGTATGGGAGCAGGAAGAAATGCCAGAAGACTGGCGAAAAGGTTTAATATGCCCCATACATAAGAAGGGAGATGTCACAACGTGCAGCAATTATAGAGGTATCACGTTGTTGAGTACCGCCTAAAGGATACTCTCCTCTATCCTACAAGACCGGATAACCCCATACGCTAAAACCGTCATCGGACAATATCAGTGTGGTTTCATTCCAGGCAAATCAACAACTGATCAGATTTTTACCCTTAAGCAGGCGATGGAAAAATGTCTAGAATTTAACATCCCAACATACCATCTGTTTATAGACTTTAAGGCCGCTTATGATAGCATAGCCAGGATAGACTTTTACAAAGCCATGAGAGAATTCGGCATCCCAAATAAATTGACACGACTATGTAGGTTGACCATGACCAACGTAACAAGCCAAGTAAAAATAGCCGGA
Source organism: Chrysotoxum bicinctum (assembly GCA_911387755.1). Classification (NCBI taxonomy): domain Eukaryota; kingdom Metazoa; phylum Arthropoda; class Insecta; order Diptera; family Syrphidae; genus Chrysotoxum; species Chrysotoxum bicinctum. The sequence goes on from OU426987.1 coordinate 164,490,262, forward strand.
TTACTATCCAGACCAATCAATATCTTTAATGGACTCCGACAAGGGGACGGTTTGGCCTGCCTCCTCTTCAACCTGGCGTTGGAGAAAGCAATCCGTGACTCTGGCACGGCAACAAGAGGGACCATCGTCAACAGGTCCAGCCAGTTACTGGCTTACGCAGACGACATTGACATCATCGGAAGAACCGAACAAGCTGTACACGATTCCTTCATCCAGATCGAGCAGGCGGCACAAAATCTGGGGCTGCACATTAGTGAAGGTAAAACAAAATACATGGTGGCGTCGAATGCGAGAGGAACAGTTGGTCAAACAATCAAGGTAGCGGAGCACGAATTTGAAGTGGTGCAATCCTTTAAATACCTTGGGTCAATAGTAGCAGCCGATTACAATATAGAAGAAGAAATACGCGGGCGGCTTCTCAAATCCAACAGAGCCCACTACAGTCTGTCAAAGCTCTTCAAATCCAGAAATCTCACCATAACTTCAAAACTGCTGCTGTACAGGACTATGGTCCTGCCAGTACTTACATATGGATCCGAGACTTGGGTGCTTAGCAAAAGGCACTCCGACCTCTTAGCTGCGTTCGAGAGAAAAGTCTTAAGGAGAATTGTTGGCCCCATATGTGAGGAAGGACGATTCCGGAGATGGTACAATCATGAATTGTACGCAATCTACCTAGAAGCAGATATCGTGACAAAAATTAAGCTCGGTAGACTCCGGTGGGCAGGGCACCTAGCTCGCATGAGCGAAGAGGAACCTGCTCGGAAAGTTCTTTGTGGTACATTCTATGGTAGACGACAGCGTGGTAGACCATGCTTGCGCTGGAGAGATGGCGGGCGTAGACCAGGACGCCCGAAGCCTTGGGGTGCGCAACTGGATGGCGTCGGCTAGAGACCGGGATAGGTGGAAAGACTTGTTGAAAGAGGCCAGGACCGGAACCCGGTTGTCGAGCCGATGATGATGATGATGACTTTAACCTACCAAACCTGGATTGGGTTAAAATTGATGACGATAACTTCTACGTTCCGGTTAATGCAACCAGTTCTATTGAGTATTTATTAATTGATGGTATGTCTTCATGTGGATTGAGCCAGTTCAACGGAGTGAATAATCATTTAGGAAGAACGCTGGATTTAGTATTCTTCTCCGATACTGTGAGCGCCGAAACTGCAGTAATTGTGTCCGCTGTTAAGCTAATAGACGAAGATCGACATCATCCCGCATTACATATTGCGCTTAACCTAAACATATCTTCTCCATATTATAACTCTATTAACAAACTTGAATTTAATTTTAGTAAGTGTAATTTTGATGAACTTTTTTATTTGTTATGTACCCTTGACTGGAATAAATTATATTTGCAATATTAATTAAATGTGTAACGTTTTTTTATAATACCCTCTTTAACTGCTTTTACAAAACAATTCCTTTTAAAAGAGCTCGTAGTAACTCCAATGTACCACCATGGTTTGATTTACATCTTAAAAACTAAAAAAATAAAAGAAACAAAGCCTGGGTAAAATAAAATAGGACAAGAGCTGATGAAGATTATGAAACTTTTTTAATTCTAAAACAACTTTTTACTGATTATTCTAATTCTCTATATGAAAATTAAATTTCTAAAATTGAATATAATCTTAAATCGAATCCAGATAGCTTCTGGAAATTTGTAAATTGTAAAAGGAAAACTAGTGGCTACCCAAACTCTGTATCAAATTCATCGTCTAGTAATCATGAGCCTCTAGTTATCGCAAACATGTTTGCAGACTTCTTCAAAGAAGCTTTTGAAGATACAAACCAAGCCAACAGTTCTTACTAGTACTTTTCTTCTTTTGGAGTAAATTTCTCTCACTTAAATTCAATTAATTTTGAAATAAACGAAGATATCGTTACACAGAGCATCATGAAATTGGATGAGTGCTCCAATCCAGGCCTTGATCGTGTACCATCCTCTATATTAAATAAAATGCACGACTGGATCGCACGAACTTGCTCTTATGTAATAGTACTTTGGAATTTAAGATACATTTTATAAATATAAAACATGGATTTAATGAGATAATAATGTTCAAATTGCCGTCTGGTTTCCGGAAAAGTATGAATTTATGCAAATAAACTTTAAAAAATCGTGTTATTATTAAATAATTGTTTTACATAAGAAATTTCTCTAAAATTTTTCAAGAAAAAAATGTGTGATGCGAATTTTAAGTATTAAATAATATTGATTTTAGGAAATAACTTCAAAAAATTATCGTTCATAGGCTTTGAAGATATACCCAACAAATATTTTTTCCAATATTTTTATATACAATATTATTTTAAACTTAAGGGGACTCCTGCTGAAAATTTTGGGTTAAAATCATTAGAGCCGTTAATGAGAAAGTCGAAAATAAAAAAAACGGGTCTATGGCAGGTACCCCTAATAACATTTTACCCAAAATTTTTTCTGACCAAAATGTAGCCTATGTTCATAATATCACACCAATTTTTTTTTTATCAAAATCGTTAGAGCCGTTTTCGAGATAAATAATATTTTGCATTACGGGTGTATGGGGGGTACCATTAGTTTTGGAGCTAAAAAAAAAATTTCAATTTTTCCTCTAGGGAATCACCGAAGACCCTTAAGTACCGAGTTTGAAGAAAATACCTCCAGTAGTTTAGGCTGTAGTTCGAGGTACAGACATACAGACATACAGACATACAGACATACAGACATACAGACTTACAGAAATACAGACATACAAACAGACAGACGGAATTGCCGGACCCCCTTTTTTCGGCTTCGCTATCATCGTAATGTCAACTTTGATCAAAATCTCGAGTTCGATTTTTTTTCCAAATGCAGAACTTGCCCTATAGCCTATAGTACCTATATCGCAAGTAAAAAATGTGTTGCTTATTTGTCATATCCGTTATGTGTTCTCTTTAATAAGTCTTTAAAAAGTTCCCTTTTTCCTAATATCTGGAAAAGTGCATTCATTATCATCATCATCATCGGCTCGACAACCGGGTTCCGGTCCTGACCTCTTTCAACAAGTCTCTCCACCTATCCCGGTCTCTAGCCGACGCCATCCAGTTGCGCACCCCAAGGCTTCGGGCGTCCTGGTCTACGCCATCTCTCCAGCGCAAGCATGGTCTACCACGCTGTCGTCTACCATAGAATGTACCACAAAGAACTTTCCGAGCAGGTTCCTCTTCGCTCATGCGAGCTAAGTGCCCTGCCCACCGGAGTCTACCGAGCTTAATTTTTGTCACGATATCTGCTTCAAGGTAGATTGCGTACAGTTCATGATTGTACCGTCTCCGGAATCGTCCTTCCTCACATATGGGGCCAACAATTCTCCTTAAGACTTTTCTCTCGAACGCAGCTAAGAGGTCGGAGTGCCTTTTGCTAAGCACCCAATTCTCGGATCCATATGTGAGTACTGGCAGGACCATGGTCCTGTACAGCAGCAGTTTTGAAGTTATGGTGAGATTTCTGGATTTGAAGAGCTTTGACAGACTATAGTAGGCTCTGTTGGATTTGAGAAGCCGCCCGCGTATTTCTTCTTCTATATTGTTATCGGCTGCTACTATTGACCCAAGGTATTTAAAGGATTGCACCACTTCAAATTCGTGCTCCGCAACCACCATGTCGACGCCACCATGTACTTTGTTTTACCTTCACTAATGTGCAGCCCCAGATTTTGTGCCGCCTGCTCGATCTGGATGAAGGAATCGTGTACAGCTTGTTCGGTTCTTCCGATGATGTCGATGTCGTCTGCGTAAGCCAGTACTGGCTGGACCTGTTGACGATGGTCCCTCTTGTTGCCGTGCCAGAGTCACGGATTGCTTTCTCCAACGCCAGGTTGAAGAGGAGGCAAATGAAACAATGAACTACCGACCTATAGCTAAATTATCCGTGATACCGAAACTGTTTGAGGCTATTGTATGTAATGTTCTTTCCTTTCACTGTACTTCAATTGTTTGTGATAATCAGCATGGCTTCGTCAAAAAAAATCTACCGTTACTAATTTATTTAATTTCACGTGCTTTTGTTTAGATGTTTTTGAAAAACGCGGACAAGTCGACTGTATATTTACCGATTTTAGTAAAGCCTTCGACAACTTTTGTCATAATACATTAATTTTAAAGCTAAGCAAACAAGGTTTTAACAACAATTTCTTACATTGGATCTCATCGTATTTAAAAAATAGAATTTACAGTGTTGTATTTCGTAATGAGTATTCGAATGAATTTGTTGTCAACTCTGGCATCCCTCAGGGTAGCCATTTAGGTCCAATTTTATTCATTTTATTTATAAATGACTTGGTTTCTTTAATAAAATATTTGTCCGTCCTTATTTATGCTGATGACATTAAGTTTTTCAAAAGTATTAAATCTACTTCTGACTGTTTACTTTTGCAAGAAGACTTGTTAATAATCTTGCAATAAAAATGATCTTTTTTTAAATGTTGACAAATGTAAGGCCATGAGTTTTACACGCAAAAAAGTTCCTTTTGTTTTTAATTATACGTTTGATGTTTATCCTTTAAGTAAAGTCTCCGTTTTTTCTGACTTAGGAGTTATTCTTGATCCTAAGTTAAGTTTTAATGATCATTTAAACTACATAGTTAAAAAAGCTAACAGGGTCCTAGGATTTATAAAGAGATTCGGCCGCGATTTCCGTGGCCTTTATATTCTTAAGCTTCTCTTTGTTTCATTAGTAAGACCTATACTTGAATATAGTTGTGTAGTATGGTCACCCTACTATACTCAATTCATATAACAAGACTTGAAGCAATTCAGAGAAGGTTTTCGCGTTTCTGCCTTCGTTTTCTTTTGTGGTCACAAGCAAACACACTTCCACCTTATTCTCAAAGACTAGTTTTAATAAGCCTTCCTTCACTCTCTAATCATCTAAGGTATTTGCAATTTTGTTTTATTGTTGGAATTATTAATGGGTCAATATCATCCCCATCAGTTCTAAGTCAGATAAATTTAAAATTTAGTCGTACAAGTATAAGACTACAGCAATAATTATGCCATATATTTAGTAGATCAAACTATGGTGCAAATAGCTTCCTCAATCAATTGATTTCAATATTTAATAAATTTAGCTTTTGTATAGAATCTTTCAATGATGATTTGAAATGCCTTAAACTAAAAACTTTGTTCTTTAATAGCTTAGAATAATTTAGTTAGTTAATAAGTATAAGTATAAGCAAAAATATTGTTCACGTAAGTATTTAACGAATTGGAAATAAACAAACAATAAACAAACAAACAATGCCCCAAGGGGGGGAGAGTACGATAACTTGGCCGCCAAGATTTGATAACGGATTTTTGTAGAAGGGTCAAAAACAAGCATTTTTTACTATGGGAGGGGGGTCTATCTCCGTCCGTTTAGGAGGTAGGGGCACTTTTAGAAAAAATGGTTTAAATTGAAAAACAAAATATTGAAAAATAACGGCAACACTTACAATAAAGTGCTATACTGCATTTGAAAGTCAGAAAATTGTTCTATAATGCTGTATTTAAATTAAATTATTCATGTCAATGGTTTTTGAGAAATTCGCATTTAAAGTCCAAATTTTGATAAAAAAAACGTGAAAAAAAAGTTTAGACCGATTGTTTTCAAAATTGTGAAATGAAATTGTAAATAAGCTTATATGTATTCCATGTATCTATCAGTTCTTAATCAAACACCGCATGGTTCTATGTCTTCTAGTTTTTGAGAAAATCGAAAATTACCAAAACTGCTTTTTTGATTTTTGGTGGTGACGGTTATTTCATTTTAAGGATTAATGTTAAAAAACATAATGCATCTTTGTTAGTTCAATATAGCAATTCATTTAGCGTTACCCAGAATTGCACACAGCCACGGGAGTTGAATTTTCATTTGGTATTAAATCAATTTCTTCGAAAAAAGTAATGTTTTTTTCGTTGGTCGACACTAAATCACCGAAAGAAGAAAATATTGGAAAATTATTCAATTTGGGATAGAGTGGATGTTTAACCGCCATTTTTCATTTAGAGAAAAAACACTTCACTCTTACAAAAGTTGAATAACGAATGATCTTGGTAAACAATAACTTGTACCAAATTTTCATTAACGAACAAAAAACAACGGTACAAATTGGAATGTTAGCTTTTTTTATCTAAGTTGGTATACTTTGAACATTTCAGTTGCTTTATATAAATAGGTATGTAAGATACAAACATAGATACATATTAGGTGTGTTTTTTTTGCAAGTCCATATAGAATTGTAAAAAAAAATGACATCGGGACTAAGCGCTTTACATGCAAATGCAACAACTACTTAAATCTATACAGAGTTAGCTAAGACCAGATAATTTTCGAGAGTTAATCTAAGACCCGATAAAAATGGTGATGCCAAAATAGTATTATCTATATGTTATCGATAATTTGCTCAGAGACGTCAAAAGTGAAGTTTTTGGATTGGTTGATGCTAGTCGTCAATATGCTGACAAATGTCATAGCGTACACAGTGCTTCCAGCTATGTGGAAAAAAAAAACTCCTAAATCCCGATGTCGTTTTTTTTACAATTCTATATGGACTTGCAAAAAAAACACACCTATTAAGAAATTATATATATTTGCTGAAGTCGAGCAGTAGTGCATTACATGTGAATTTTTCATAATGCATTTTAATATTTGAAAATTGTAAGTTTGGAACTTTGAGCTACTTATATAAATATATGTATTTAGTGGACATTGGATAAATAGAATAAATTTGAATTTTTTTAGATACAGATTCTGTGAATGCAAAAGAAACTTTGCATGCACCCAACCTCGCACCTACCCCAAATTCTATAGTGTGCCAAGCAGGGGGCTGCAGGGGGGCAGCATGACCCCCCATACATACTTTACTGTTTATATATTGCAATGTTGGAAACTAGCACTGATTTATTTATGTAAGGAAGCAAAAAATAACAAACATTTTAAAGAAAGGTAGTTTTAGTTATTTTCAATTTTTTCAAAAACTAGAAGACATAGAACCATGCGGATTTTTGTGTTCGATTAAGAACACATATAAGCTAAAAAAATATCATTTCACAATTTTAAAAACAATCGGTCTAAACTTTTTTTACGTTTTTTTATCAAAATTTGGACTTTAAATGCGAATTTCTCAAAAAACGAATTTTTTTTCAGCACAGTTTGCTGTCAATTCCACCTTGTCTGGTTCTAAGTCTGAAATTTAATTTGTAACGCTGGTGTGCCACATTGCTCCGTTTTATCTCCGACTCTCTCTCTGTGATATTCATTAAGATCTTTTGTCTGAAACTTCTAATCCATTAAATTGTATTGCTGTGACATATTCGTTTCTGGCTACATATCCTTGTTCTACGGATGTGGATTAACAAGGGCAGGGTATTGTAAACTCATTACATTCTGATCACGATAGTATTGTCAAAAGGGGAACAAAAAAACCGGATAGAATTTATCTAATGCTTGGAAAACTCATTGCTGTCTCCTGTCGTTAAATTGGAAACCACCCCCTATGCCGCTATCCATGAGCGACCCTTGCATTGAGGAAACAGAACAGCTCTCAGTTCTCGCAATGGGCACAACCTTTCGACGACGTCGCCAAGAACTCAGCTATGTACGAGTATGTACCCAGGTTCCCTTCGACGTTGCAAGAAATTATTCACCTCTTTGACCTAGCTGTTATCTAAAAGGACGATAATCGTTCAAAACTCGGGAAAGTGCAATAACCCACTTGAGTCTTTAGATAGAATCCAAAATAGAGCTTTAAATATAATAGGTGATGGAACTTTAACAGAAAAACAGAATCCCTCGAGCACCACCGCAATATTCCTTATTATTATTATTATAGAGTTTCTAAATTTCTCAACCTCTATGAGGTTGGAAAATACTTATCCCGGGCTATGCCAAGGGATTAGGCTCTGTGGACTTATTTTTGTTTTGGTGAAGATTTTTCTATTATTAGAGTTGTAGGAAGCGTCGGACTATATTGCAAGTGCTTAAAATTACGGCCTTCTGCATTTGTTCCAACTCAGAGCTCAGTTTTTCTTTTTCTAGCTGCACGATAAGGGATTTCGTGATCACACCAGTCGCCGAGATCACAATTGGGACGATGTTGACCGAGTCGGCTCGGTACATTGCTTTCATCTCGTGTGCCAATTCGGTATATTTCCCGATTTTCGTGCTGTATGTTGCCTGAAGATTTTGTGTCAGCGGGATCGCAACATCATAGATAGTGATCTTTTTCGAAATTTTGTCAAACATTACTATATCCGGTCTGTTAGCTCTGATGGTTTGGTCTGTCACAATTGACCTATCCCAATACAACTTAAAAGCACTGTTTTCCAAAACAGCCGGAGGATTATATTTGTAGTAGGGTTGTTTTTCTACTACCAACTTAAGATCTACGGCTAGCCTAGAATGAACGATTTTGGCAACTTGGTTATGCCTAGACGTATAGTCGTGTGTCGCCAAGCTTGTACATCCACCCAGTATATGATCTATAGTTTCCGAACTTGCTTGACATCGCCTGCAGAGGTCATTCGGCATAATGTCGTGGAGTATTATCCTCCTGTAGTTTTTGGTTGCAACAACTTTATCTTGGATCGAGATTATAAATCCTTCGGTTTCGGCAAATAGCTTTCCACGTGTTAACCATAGGTTTGAAGTGGGCTTATGAATCGTTTCTTGCTCCAAAGATTTGCGATGCGTTCCGTGTAGGCTTTTATTTTTCCACGTATCTATGAGCGCTGCTTCAGTTTGCACGTTAGGTGGGATGTCGTATGTTTGTGAGCGCAAGTTAAGTGGCGTATGGTGTTTGTCTGCCAGACATATGGTGTTTAAGAAACATGATGTTCGAGACTTTACTCCAAAATAAGACCTTAAGCTGAGAATTTGCTTGTGATGCAGTTGGGGGATGTCAATAAGTCCTCTGCCGCCTTCGCATCGTGGCAGGACAATCCTTTCAATTGCACTTTTTGGATGGTGGAACCGATGTTTGGTTAGCTGGGTTCGTATCGATCGCATTATCTTGTCAAGATCCGTATCGGACCATTTAACAACGCCGAATGAAAAAGTGAATGTTGGGATTGCCCAGGTGTTTATCGCCTTAAATATATTTCCAGCGTTGAGTTTGGATTGGAGAACAAGTCTCAGTCTTCGATTGAATTCTTTTATAAGACCTGACTTGATGTCTGAGTCGCAAATTCCTTTCAACTGGATGAGTCCCAAATACTTATACGATTCCCCATCGGATAGATTGGAAATTAAATTTTGTTCATCAATACAGTACCCAGGGTCATCGCTTTGCACTTTACCTTTCCTAAGGTGGACGACCTTACACTTATCTAACCCGAACTCCATTTTGATGTCATCACTAAAACATTTAACAGTTTTTATCAACCTGTGTATTTTTTCTTCAGAGTTTGCGTATAATTTGAGATCATCAACATAGAGCAAGTGATTAAGTTGTTCTAGTGAAATAGTGAATCGATTTAACTCAATTTATAGAGCATGGTCCAAAAGCCAACGAAAAAATTGGAACCTGTTTACATTTGACCGTTCACACACAATCTACTACTGTCGTCGCCTCTCACATCAAATAACCTCTTCGATTGCATTCACAGTCTAAACTACTCTACGCCATATCGTCATAGATTGACACTTGGGAAATAGCTTTGCACGCAGCCTACATCTCAGATCTATGTATAAACTCAAAAAGGAAATTGATTTTTTTTTAGATTTTACAGCCCAAGTATTTTCCATAAGATAAAATGAAAACAGTGTCTCGAAAACATTGATTTTACTAATTCTTTTTGTATGAATGTTTATCAATATTCTGATTGTATTGATATAGCTAATTATCTGAAATCTAAGTTCGTAAATTATGAAGAAAATTAATCGAGGATGATTTACAATATTCCTTATTTTACCGATGAAAAATGTAAACAAACCACCTTTACCACGGAAAGCAACAACAAAAATACTCTATTGAGAAAAACAGCAACAGGTGAAAGGAAAAAAAATGTGTGTCTCTACATATTTATGTTTGTTTTTAAATAAGGGTTCACGAATAGTATCTTATTAATTTTGGAATTGAATTGATAAATAACTTAAATGCCAATGGATGCAACAAAATCAGAATAGCAAAGAAATTTAACGTTTCATTGGTCAATCGAATTTGAACTTTAAATTGACAATCAAATGTCAAATTCCATCAAAGTATACCTAATATGTAAAGGAATTAAAAAGCCTCCAACAAAATCCTCAAACGTGACACTCTTCTCTAGCTCCGGAAGTAAATGATTAAGCGTTTTACGAGTAAAGAGCGCTTGAAGTAAAACTTCTTTTCCCAAAAGCAAAGACTCTGTACGATTCATGTGCTTTTCGGAAACATTAAAAAAAATCCAATTTTAGTATAGTTTTGCAAATTGCAAGATGTCAAAATGACTTCCAAATACATTTTTTTTAAATAGATATTTCTTCGAATTGAAAGAGGTTTAAATTGGAACTCAAAACTGATTCAATTATACAAATGATGCAATTAGTTTTGAAATGACCACTTTGGTCTATCTGCCAATTTCTTGAATTTATTAAGAAAATCATGTATAACTTGCTTGTTACTTAAGTTGACGCACAGATGCCGCTTTTTTGACGAACAGATGGCTCTCTTTATGACGCAGAGATGGCGCTTTTTTAACGCATATGACTGCTAAGCTGGGTCAATTCAATTCAATTTTGATTTATTGAACATACTAAGGGTATTCATGTAAGCGCGGAAAACCCTCGTAAACCAGATAATTTTATCTCCGCAGAAACGAGCTGTCGAAATTTGTATGGGAAAAAGTTTCTGCAAATCGCATAAAATTATCTCACAAATTTGCTGCGGAAAGTGCAGAAATAAACCTCGTAAACTAAAGAAATATGGATTCTGACTTTTAATTTGACATTTCACAAAATATTTCCCACATTTACGCAAGTATTTCTTAGGGGGTGTTCATGAAAACATGCTGCGGAAAGTTATATCTTTCTACAAAGCGGAAAATTATCTCGTTACATGAATACCCTTACTATTTACAATTTGGCTTACAACTAATAAGATACTACATATGTATGAAAGTTTACATTTGTTGGCTCATAGGGGGCCTAACTATATACAGTGACTTAAGTTTAATTACTTTTATATAAAATTTACATGACGAAAAAACAAATTAAATTTAAAATGTCGGTTGTATTGTCCTCAGGGTGTTCATTCCTGGTTGTCAGTGCTAATAAGCTGGGTGCACATCATTAAATCGTGAAAGGACACTAATACAATACTAGCCGTTTCTTAGTTAATTTTTATCATCGCTTAAATTTGTCAGATTTTGACTTTGAAATACAATTGAAAACGACAGACAAAAGTTTTTATAAGGCTCCAGTTATAGCTATGATTGAAATGCATCATTGAAAATTTTCATCACAATTTTTAAGGCGAATAAACAAACTGCAATGGCTTTAATTGATGCCAAAATGAAGCTAATGAATAGTAGAATTTTTTTACTCTATAAAATACAAAATTCTGGTTTGAACTTTCTTTTAAATCCACTTTTATTATTTCACTGATAGGAACCAATTTCAATGAACAGCTGATTTTCGTTTCTTTAATATGGAACACAATCGTTCCATTGAATGTGTTCGATTCTCTTTATGTTCTCAAATGTATGCATTGTATATATATTTTTATAGTACTCTCATGAATAGGAACGCGACTAGGCGAACCAAGCGGCACCATAATTACTAAATTAGCAGAGGTGCCTATGGCAGAGTTTTAACAGATAGACATTTAATACATGACAGTGACAGCAATAGGAATACTGTATATAAAATAGGAGAACAAAGGCACATACTATGTACATTGGAGTAGAATGTAGGTGTGTGTGGGGATTTGGTGGTTGTTATTTTCTGTAGGCAAATATTTTCAAGGTCAATACTTTCAATACTTTTTTTGGCGATTACGTATTTTTTGGGATAGAAGAAAATTATTTCTGTGCATATTGTCGTCTGAGTTATATCTTGTTCAAAAGAGCATTTTTGGAGAAATTTAGCTAGAAATGCAGTTTTTATAAATCAAACATGCTCTTTCGAATGGCATACTCCATTTCTTTCTATCTCTTTTAGTTTTTAAGTTATATGAAGAACAATAATGTTCAATAAACCACTTTAATAAACATTTGAGTTCGACTACAGCTAAACGGCTCGGCCGATTTTCTTCAAACTTGGTAGATATGGCTTTTAATTTTTCCCCCCCGGATGTTTTTTTCTTTGTAATTTTTTTCGAAATTTCATAAATATTTTTTTTCTCAAAAACTGTCCCACAGATTAAAAAAAAAAAATCATTTAGTTAAAGCTAGGCATTGTAGATATATTATACAATGAGCTAGGTAATGGTTGAAAAAAAATGTACAAAAAATTGTTATTATTAGTACCCTCCTTGGGACCATTTTTTTTGTTTTCGATTTTCTCAAAAACTGTACGACGGATTTTGATCATTTTTTTTGCTAAAGGTCCCTAATAGTTTGAATATTATTGTGTATTCAAATTTTCAAAAAACAATTTTTTTGAGTGTTGGATTCTTTAATTCCGATGAGGATAAGAACGTTGCTGAGTCAACAGCTAGGTTCATAAAGAGAATGAATGATCTATTCGATACGCTAAATACAGGGCAACTACACTCTAGGAATCCAAATAAGCAGGTTCTATCGGATTCCACTGACACTCTAGATGTCTTGAGAAGTGCAAGGAACCGGATTTCCACGTGGAGATCCAGCAGCATTATGAAAATCCCACCATGCTTTAAAGGATTAAAGCAAACTCTTCTCGGGATCGAGCATATGTGGGAACACAACAAGAGTGATGAGCAGACGTACTTTCTGCTCGCACATCTAAATACAGATGTTGCCGAGAACTTGTTTTCAATGGTACGCTCAAATAGAGGATCTTATGAAAGGAATCCATCGGCATGGAGATTCATAAGAAATTTCAAACAAATCATTTTTCAGCATTTAACAGCAGCAGAACATTCAGGATATGAGGATGCTGGAGCAATACCATTGCCGCATGGAGCGGAGTATGAAGCCGAAACTGAAAACGATACAACAAATAATGTATTGTATTTTTTGTATTGTATTGTATTTTTATTTCTTATTAAATTCATAACACATCAAATTATATATTAAAATAAAACAATTCATTTACTAAAAATTATAAGAAAGGTTGGTGACATTCATTATTTATATATAAAAAAAATAGAGTTGAATGCCACTTCTATTATCTTAGAAAATACCAAAATTTAACAATTGGGTGGGGTGACCCTAAAGGATTAAGAACATTATAATAAAAAATTAATAGTAAAATTAAGAAATATATTCAACAATAGCAAAAACAATTAAATAAACAAAATGTATATACCTATGAAGCATTAAATTAAATAATTAAACCAAAATATCAGAAATACGAGAATCTAACGAAGTATAATCTAAACTAAATAGCCACATTTTTACACTTTTTAAGAACGTTCCAGGTAATGTTATTGTCCTGATTTCTTGTGGAAGTAAATTAAATAACCGGTAAGACAAAATAGAAAAAAAATTACGATACGCAGTGGTACGGAAAAAGGGTACTGATAGAACATTTGAAAGGTTTCCACGAAGATGATAACTAGAAATTAAACGGAAATTAAGATTCCCAGATTTCATGAAGAATATTTTAAGTACCTTAAAACAATACAAATGACGAACGGGGAGAATTTTCAGACCACAGAACAAAGGGAAGCTAGAATGTCTACCAGATTTACGGCAAATTTTCCTAATGACATATTTTTGCAAAATCAACAGTGGTTGTATTACATTGCGATACGCACCTCCCCAACACGCTATTCCATATTGTAACTTAGAATGAAAAATACCATAATAAATTTTTAATAAAAGCTCTGTTGAGCATACGTTACGCAAATAATAAAAATGACGAAGGGTGCATCGGAGATACTTTTTCAGAATACCAGCGTGATTAGCAAAAGTCATCCTAGAGTTAAGGGTAAGTCCCAAATATTTAAACTCATCTACACTCTCAATTAAGAAACATTTATCAGAACATGAAAGATTATAGCAAAAAGACGGAGAGAAGAGGCAAGACGAACAATTGCACAATGAAAGTTTAAATCGACTACATTCTGGAGCGTGAAAGTAAACATTAGATTCGACATAGTTTGAGGAAGATAAGCTAAAGAACATGATCTTAGTTTTGGAGCTAATTACTAAATTATGTTCAGCAAACCATAGTCTCAATAAATTAAGATCCCAATTAACGTTGGAAATAAGGTCTAAAGGACTGTTTGAGCCATAGGAAAAACCAATGTCATCAGCAAAGGCCGTCATCGAACCCTTAAAACTAAGAGCAAAGAGTGAATTTATGTACACTAGAAATAAAATAGGACCCAATACAGAACCTTGTGGAACACCCAAGTTAAAGAACCTAATGTCGCTCCTTGTATCCTCTATCTTAACTCTTTGTGACCTATTTTCAAGATATGACTTAAACCAGTTGAGCATAAACCCACGAAATCCAGCTGTTTCCAGTTTTCTCAACAAGAAATTATGGTTGACCATGTCAAATGCTTTGGTAATGTCAATAAATAAGCCAGCCGTACATTTTTTACCATCAAGGTGTGACATTATTTGAGAACAAAACTGTAAGAGTGCATCTTCCGTTGATTTGCCTTTCAAAAAACCAAATTGAACAGCACTAAAGAATTTTGTTTTATTTAAAAAACTCATTATTCTATTTTTCATAAGTTTCTCGAAAATTTTACTAAAAACTGAAAGCAGTGAGATGGGCCTATAGTTACCTATTTCCGTATCAGAGCCCTTTTTAAATAAAGGCAAGACATCTGCACATTTCAGATCTTCAGGAAAGACACCTTCAAACACACACTGATTATAAAGTTTGGCCAATACATCAACTAAGAAACATGAAATTTTTTTAACTAAAGAACTAGAAATGCCATCAGCTCCACATGAATTCGAATTAGGTAGATTACCAACAACTTTTAATATTTCAAAAGAAGTAATTGGACAAAATACAAAACTATTCCTTTGTAAAGGTTCACCACATCTGGGAAAGGAAGAACAAGAACAACAAGGCAATTGAACAGGACTCTGTTGAAGACTGCTGCCAACATTAGTGAAATAACAATTAAAAGCATCAGCAATAGATAGTTTATCATAGACTACAGAGTTATTCACATGTAACGCAGAAGGTTTTACAGAAGCGGAAGATTTATTCAGTAGGCTATTTACTACCCGCCATTCATTTCTCAAATTACCCTGTGCAGAGTTGAATTGATCGCGGTAATAGTTTTCTCTGCAAATAGGGATCTCTTTTTTAATTTCGACACACAACTTCTTATATCTACCTTTTAGACTTAGGTTATCAGGATTTTTTTTACACTTAATTCTTAGTTTATTTTTAAATGATACTTTATTTAATAAAGAGCTAGATATCCAAGGCTTAAGTCTTGTTGACAATTTCCTCGAGGGCAAATAGAAAGAACAGGATAGGATATGCTTCTTAAGAGAATCAATGAAGAGTGTAAAGGCAGTAGAAGAATCTCCACAGGCAAAAACATTTTCCCAATACTCATAGCATAAATTATTTTTTAGCTTACTAAAGTCAATTTTAATTCTACTTTGCGCAGTATTGGGAGATTCACAACTTCGGGTTTTTAAAATTCGTATTAGAAGTCCCGTCATACAATGATCAGTGATATTGAGATCAAAGACACATTTTTCACATACATTCAGACCTACATTTCTGAGACGGACATAAATGTGATCTAGGCAGGTTCCGGAAACAGGCCTAGTGGGCTCATTAATAAAACTTGCTAGGCCATGCAAAGCAAGTAATCCTAAATAACTTGTTACAGTTTCATTACCCTCCATTATGTTGATGTTAAAATCACCTACAATTATTAAATTTTTAGCTTTTTCCCTAGCTAAAAGCTCACAGAACTCGTTGACAAAATTCACAGCATTAAACAAATGTAGTCTATAGACGCATAAAAAAACATAATGTTCATTGTTAATTTCTATGGAAACCTTTAAAATGTCAGCACTCAAAAAATCAACATATATGACATCAAGAACTTTGTGGACATCTTTCACAAAACAACCAACTCCACCTGCAGCATAATTTTCATTTGCTTTAGCAAAAAATTTAAACCCCGGAATAAAATAATCATTTTTCTCAAAGTCGTAGATCCAAATTTCAGACACAAAGACAATATCTGGAACGCAAGCAAAAGAATCTAGGTGAGTGACAAGTGATGCAAAATTTTCTCTCATACTTCTAATATTCTGGTGAACAATAAAAAGCTTATCATTACAAAAAAAAGAATTCATAAAAACATTATCACATAAATTAGAGGTAGAAAAGTCATCGAATAAATCTAAATCAAAATTCATAATTTAAAGTGTAAAAAAAAAAAAAAAAAACAAATAAAATAAAAGCACTAAATAAGTGCAAGATCATTAAAAGATTTAATTGACATGACTCTTCCCCCCTCAACCTTTCTTATAAGAATCTGATTATTATTGAACCATACATATTTTAAACCTTTATGTTTCATTGCTTCTTTCGTCTTCATCATAAGCGCTTGGGTAAACTTCGTAAGAGAATCGTTGATGAAAATTCCCGTACCATTGCGTTTACTGCTGCTGTTGCTACCGCTGCTGACGAGAGGTCCATCGATGCCAATCACTTTTGTATTGAGATTTTGTTTATTAATTCTCTTAGCACACATAATCCGCTGCTTTGTTGTTAGACTGGCGAATCTTAAACAGATGATCGACTTCGGTGCAGACGAAGAGGATTTTGTTTGTACATTCTTTACAAAGCATTTCACAATTTCATTATCGACAACATCGATGGATAATGCTTTGGAGAAAATTTGTTTTGCTGTTGCAATACAATTGGTGTCGCTGACATTAGACACACCAACAATTTCGATGTCATTACTGATCAGATTTTGTTGTTGCCAATTAAACCTGCTTTCCAGAACATTGACTCTAGATTTTAGGTTCGCATTTTCAGCTCGTAGTTCATTTATTTGACTTAAAAACTGCAGGTTAGTATCCTCTAACTTTGATAGTTTTGCGTAGATCATTTGAAGAGTGCATTGACCTTCGCCATCATTGTTGAGCGCAGATTCCACAGCATTAGCATCAGATGAATTCAAGGCATTGTCTTTTTGCTTCATGGGTATAACTGGTGTTGGCGGCGGTGAATGCATTTGTAGAGAACGTCGTCTCAGTACTACACATCTGTCACAACGAAATGGCTGAACACTGGACTTATAATAAACGGCATCCTCTGGAGTAACGTTTACACATGAACAATGAAAATAATATTTGCAATCATTGCATTTTATTTTAGTAGAACAATTACGCTCAATTTTTTGTAAGCACACTGAACAATTCATTTTGTAACGTTTAAAGATCTTTATTAGATGTTCTTACTGATACGCACCCCACGACAATCAAGAAGAAACTGACTTCCTATTCGAAGAAAGAATAGAGAACAATTTATTTGATTGTTTAACAGTTGAAAACTTGGATGGCAATGGTGTCAGCGTGGATTCGGTAGTAGAGGGTAATATGGATGCTTGCTTGAAGCTACAGAAAGCAGCTGCAGCATATTACTCAGGGTTCGCCGCAGTTAAATTAAAAAAGAAGTTGGACTGTGAAACTTGCTCTCAGTTCATGATCGACGAGGTCAACAAAGTCAGGGAACAGACTTTGTTGATAGAACTGAGAGCTTACGATACAAAAACAACAACTTCAGAGTTTGGTAAACTGACAGTTCCTTCGATCCGTTTCGAAGAAACTGTCAGTATTTTTCAAAAAATGTTTTTGGAACATTTTATCGAAAAAACAAACTATTGAAAGGATTGCCGAAAGATGGACAAACGAAATTTTAAGAGAAAAGGAAAGGATACCAATACCAGCTTGCTCAACGGAACACCAGGAAAAGATCGTCAAGTTTCTGCTGATCGGACTGATCATACTGCAATTGAGGAAAACGAACAAGGAAATGAAGGAAAAGCCAACGGAAAAATTTCTTTAGATTTAGAATTAAATGATATATTTATATTTATTATATTTATGATATTTATTTTAATATATTAATATTTTATATTTGTTTTTAATTTATTTGCTTTATTTATTAAATGTGAAATAAATCTAGTCATTTATTAAATATAAAGTAATAATGTAACGAGGAATAGGCCTACTGGGGACACCTCGAAAAACAAAACGCATCTTGTTTTCTACCTCAATGGGTGATGTGGAAAAGAATTCATACTAAAACAAATGTACAATACATATAAAAATAAAAAGACAATCTTTGAATAGTTTTTAAATATGTATAAAGGTGTACATAATTTTTTGAAATTTATGAATATTTACATAAAAATTATTTTTGAAAAAATATCAAGTAACTTACGAAAAAAAAAAATATTTTCACTCGTATACAAATTTTCCTTTTTCCAAAAAATGTTCATACTTTTTTGAAAATTTTAATATTATCAAAAGTCTTATATATTTATATCTAATATTTTTTTTTAATTTTTGGAAAAAAGTCATTCTTTTTGGAAAATTCGATATCTCAAAAACCGGCGCAATGTTTTTTTCGAAATTTAATTTCCATTCGTACAGTAATAAAACTTAAAGCTAGCGCACGACTTGAGGAAATTTTACTTAAAAACAATATTTTTTTGTTCCACGCTTAAATACGTTTTAAGCGTTTCTGCGTTTTTCGTTTCATATCTACGTGAATTGAAAGGTGGCACTCCCTAGATCACGAATATGTAATTTTTAATTCTGTAGGATGAATAGTTTGGCCAGAAATCACGTTTGAAAATGTCAACTTTGAGGGGTCTACGAGGCTCCGTTTAGCCGCAAATCGCGTTTAAAGATAAAAATTCGTTTTTCGATACCATTTTTTCAAATTTTGACATTTGACAATTTTCTCATTATCGAAATAGGGATTTTTTATAGAGATGCTTCCAATAAGTTTAAAAAACATTGCATCTCAAAGCTTTGAAAGCATTTTTTTTTAATTTTTGGAAAAAACTTGTTTTTTTTTTCTTGGAAAATTCGATATCTCAAAAACGGCTCAATATTTTATTTCGAAACTTAATTTCATTCGTACAATAATAAAAACTTTAGGTTGGCGTACCAATTTTTTTTAATTTTATTTTCACTTACAAAATTACGTAATTGCAAGTTTTGCATGTGGAAAAAATTTAACTCGAGATTTTGATCAAATTTGACTTTACGATGATAGAAAACACGAAAAAATATTTTTTTATCTAAAAAAATTGTTTTTGAAAAATCAATGTCTTGAAAAAGTTTGAGCGATTAAGTTTTCAAAATACTTCATAGAATCTTTATTTTTAAATACTTAAAATTAATATCCGAATTTTTTTTTGGACCATTTTAAAGAAATTTCTTATATTCAAAATTAGTTTAATAATAAAAGGTTTTTTAAACTTTGTTTGCATAAATTACTTACTTTTTATATTTATATTAACAAAATAAAAAAACACAAAATTTTTATTTTAATGAATTAATAATTTCCAAATTTGATAAAAATTTGTAGACAAATATTAAAAGAAATGTTTGTTTGTTCGAAATTCGCAGCGCAAATATCTTATTTTTTACAAAAACTATTTTTTGTAAAAAAAAGTTTATTTTTATTTTAAAAATTTTTCATGTCGGATGCATCAATAATTTCTTAGAATTGACACCAAATTCCTTTTTTTTTATTTTTCAAAAATTGCTTATAAGCAATATGTTTTATTCTATTTTTTTAATTAATTTAAGTTTTCTAAAATTATTTTTTTCTCGAAAAACTTATTTGATTTTTTTTTCAAAATAGCCTTATGTGAATATTTATGAATTTCTGAAATTGTTTATTATACACATAAAAAGTATTAAAAATTTTCTATATTTTTTGCAAACAAAGTTTATATGAATAAATTTTAAAAACTGCTCTATACATATATCAATTTTTTTTTTATTTAATTAAATATCTATCAAACAATAATTTTTCGTTTTTGTACCTAATCAAAATTATTATTTTAATTTCATACAATTTTCTATGGGTATGTACCTACATACTATGCAAAAGCTATTTTCTTTAATAAAAATATAGGTAGGTACGTACCTATAAGATTTCCTTAAAGAAATAGTTTTCTAACTGTGTATGTACATATCTATATTAATTACAAAAAAAAAAATACAATTGCCACTATCTAACTACCCACTGCATATAATTATTATAAAATTATTTTGGTTCCCATAACGAAATAAAGCCAATTTGAAATTATTTAGTTTTCAAAAACGAAATAAAACCATTTGAGTTTATTAAGTTCAAATTCCTCTAGATCTAATTACAAACTCGATAAAATGGCAACCTCGGTAATTAATCGTATCAGAATTTAAACAAACTAGATTGCATGAGTAATAAAACAAAATTCACAAAAACTCTCATACACTCTCAATACTATTTGCTTGTATTCATCTCGCGCAAGTTACAAAGGTACCCATGCCGATCCCCATGACATCAGAAGCCAACACATATAGTCCACAAATCATCTCTATTAAAATTCCAATGAAGCAGCCAGACATAAACAATGATGCAAAATCAATAACGAAGTCAGCATAATTCGACGATCGTGGGATCATCTCATCCAGCATCAACAAAATAACAAAGTCAGCATAATTCGATGATCGAATGATCATCTCATCAGGCACATTAGTCTTAAGCATTATTTTGTATCTTAGATTTAAGCAGTTCTATTTCACATCTCAAATAAAGAGGATCTCTGAAGATCCATTTCAATCTTTAAATAATTCGTTGCGTTTTCATTTGTCCCTCCACGTTGAAGGAGAAGATATATTTATATATTTTTTTCGAATCCCAGAGGATTTGCAACATAACTGGCGCAGTCGGTAGGATACCCAGTATCCGTTCGTTTATCGGTTGTTATTAAAAATCGGTATAAAGAAAAAGTGAATATTTTTTTTTATTGATTAAGTGGTCTTAAATTGAGTTAATATTGGGGTTGTGTGACCTTTTTCAAAAAAAGGGAAAGTCTATTAAACTCACTCTGAAAACGCCTACTGAGACTGGTAGGTTGACCCAATAAAATAAAAAACTCTGGCCATAGATAAAATTAAAAGCAAAAATCACTAAATAAAGTATAAAAAAAAATGGAGAGACAAGTGGAATTACTTTTGGGCGCAACAGCGGAGCAGAAAGAACTCCTGCAGCAGCAACAACAACTTCTACAGCAGCAGCAGCAGCAGCAGCAACAAGAGCAGCAACAACACATTTTACAACAACAGCAGCAGCTACAAGTGCAGCAACAACAACAAGAAATCCTAGAACCAAAACCTGTTTCACTCATCCTACCAGAGATGGAGATAATAAAGATTATTCAAAGGATCAAACCATTTAGTGGAGAAGGACCACGAGACGTCGCGTCGTTTATATATGATGTCGATATAAATTTACAATATCTCACACCAGCTTCAACTGCATTTGCTACACAAAACGTTGTCAGAGGGCTGATACAAGGACGAGCACAGCAGACTATAAGGATGTTGGGACCATTCGCAACATGGACCACAATGAAAGATACACTTATCAAACACTTTGGGCCACAGGAGAGCTATATAACTTTATACCAACAGGCAGTGAGTGTAAGAAATACAAATTTAGAAAATTATTATTTAAAATTGTGTGAACTAATGGATAGAATTAATATTAAATATAATTTCGAGCCAGTAAAATCATTAGAATTTTCACCTCACAATGTTAACACAATGTTTTTTAGAATATTTTGTTCTCAACTGAACACAAATCAGGAAAGTTTTATCCTTAGTAGAAATATAAGTTCAATGCAAAAAGCATATGAATTGTTAAACACGTATAAAAATTCCAACCCTCAAAATAATATATTTCCTCAATATCCAGATGGATACCGCATAAATATAAATAGAAATAATTCCAGTAGAAATATAAATTCAAGGGGCTTCAATAATGGAAACTCTAACTTTAATAACAATACAAATAGAAACCATAATTTTAATGGAAACTCTAACTTTAATAATAACACGAATAGAAACCATAATTTTAATGGGAACTCTAACTTTAATACAGGAAATAGAATCCCAAATTTTACATTTAACAATAAGAATAGCAACGGAAGCTATAACAATTACAATAACATGAATAATATAAATCATAATTTAAACCATAATAATAGGAATAACCGTGGAAGTTTTAATAATAATTTCAGATACCAAAATCAAAGAAATTTTACTAACAATAATAACGAGAATCAAAATAACCAAAATTATTTTAGATCAAATGAACAAAATCCACCACCATTCAGAAATACTGAAAATCAACGAAATTCTAACCGTGATATAAATTTTCAGGAGCAGGCCTCCGAGGTCCTCTTCCCATAGTTAACCTAACAATAGGAACAGAAATAATACCTGTTCTAATAGATTGTGGAGCCTCAACTTCCAGTATCGATTTTAATTGTTTAAAATCCTTTGAAAGATTTAATTTAGAATATCCACTTGAAATAAATGGATTAACCGGTAAAACTTTAGTGACTCAACAAATAAAAACTTCCTTCCCAAAAGAATTTAATGCACCTGAAAATTTCAAAATGACTTGGAAACTGATAAACCTGTCAGAAAAATCTTTTCAAGCTATTATTGGTCAAAATATTCTTTTTCCACTAAACGCCATCCTTAATTTAGGAGAAGGCTCTTTACAAATTTTCGATGTAAAACTCTACTTTAACTACGCTTGTCCTCAAGAAATTAATAACTGTCACATAGATCTTCAAGAAGCAAACAATTTAAACTGTCTATACAAAGACTTAAATAAAGAAGAACATGAATCCTTAAGTCGAGTATTAAAATATAATAAAGATTTATTCTATAAAGAAGGCACTGACCTTAGTTGTACTTCAAATACGAAACATAGCATAACTACCACTGACAGTATACCCATTTTTTCAAAAATATACCGGCTTCCCAAAATACATGAAGATGAAGTAGAAAAACAAATACAGGATATGCTCAAACAAAGCATAATAAAACCTTCTAATTCCCCATATAACGCACCAATTTGGGTAGTACCCAAAAAACTAGATAATTCAAAAACAAATAAGTGGCGGATAGTAGTCGACTACCGCAAGTTAAATGAAAAAACTCTCGAAGATAAGTTTCCTCTTCCAAATATTGAATCAATATTTGACAAACTTGGCAAAGCCCAATATTTCACAACACTCGACCTTGCTAAAGGTTTTCATCAAATTTTAGTTGACAAAAAAGATATATATAAGACAGCATTTAGCACCCCACAAGGTCACTATGAATTGTAAGAATGCCGTTCGGATTAAAAAATGCCCCGGCTACATTTCAAAGAATGATGAATGAGATTCTGAGACAGCACATTAACAAAATTTGCGTCGTTTACTTAGACGATATTTTAATATTTTCAACTTCACTCCAAGAAATGGAGGTAAATATAAAATTAATTTTTGAAGAATTAAGAAAACATAATCTAAAAATCCAAATTGACAAATGTAAGTTCTTTTCAAAGAGCACCGAATACTTAGGACATATACTGACCGACAAAGGCATTAAACCTAACCCATCTAAATTAGAAGCAATACAAGATCTCTGTATACCCAAAACAACGAAACAAATAAAATCCTTTTTAGGAATAACAGGATATTATAGGAAATTCATCGAGAATTACTCCAAAATCGCTATCCCACTAACGGAATGTTTAAAAAAAGGCTGTAGGATTAATGAAAAAGATCCACAATATATAAATGCCTTTGAGAAATTAAAACACTTGATTACGAGTCATCCGGTATTACGATATCCTGACTTCAAGAAAAGTTTTACTCCCATAACCGATGCTTCAGATAAAGCTATCGGAGCCGTTCTATCACAAGATAATCATCCAATTTCATTTGCATCTAGAACCCTCAATGAACATGAGAAAAACTATGCAACAATTGAAAAAGAATTATTATCTATAGTTTGGGCAACTAAATATTTCCGACCCTACCTTTATGGAGTCAAATTTAATATTAAAACAGATCATAGACCATTAGTCTGGTTAAATAATCTTAAAGACCCTGGATCAAAAATGATTAGGTGGAAAACTAAATTAAATGAATATAATTACAATATAGAGTACGTTAAAGGTAAAGAAAATAAAGTGGCAGATTTTCTGTCAAGGATAAATACAAATGAAAATGAAATAAATATTAACGAAGGTAATAATATCGGAAGAAATGAAAATGAAATAAATATTAACGAAGGTAATAATATCGTAAGGAATGAAAATGAAATAACAGAAAACAAAGGTATAGTGAATAAATTTAAAACTCAAATAATTTTATTAAAAGAAAAGGAACAAACATACAAGAAAATACATAGCAAGAAGAAGATTTTTATAACAGAAGAAGAAATTAATAATAATGAAATGATACAAATATTAAAAGAATATTTACCTGAGAAAGGAGTATTAGCATTTTATTCAGAATTAGAAGACAATTTATTTAATGTATTTAAAGATAAGCTATTTTCAAATTTTACAGTGTCACATTATAAATTAATAAAATGTGCATTATTAGCAGAAGATTTATTAGACAAAACCGCATGTTTAGAAAAAATAAAGGAAATTCACGAGTTAACAAACCATAGAGGTATTTATGAAAATTACACAGAATTAAAATCAAAATTCTATTTTGTGAAATTACAAGAAATAATAATTGAATATATAAATAATTGGTAAGTGTGCAATTTGGCAAAATATGATAGGAAACCCCCTAAACCAAAATTTAAATACACAGTTACACCAAGAAACAAAAATGAAATAATTCATTTGGATATTTTTCATATCGAAAAGAAATATTATTTTACAGTTATTGACAAATTTTCGAAACATTTATACGTTAAAGAAACTACTGATAAAAGTTCAACCACCTTAGTTGAATTGATAAAAGAATACATATTGAATTTTAGTAAACCAAAATTAATAGTAGCAGATAATGAATTTAATACAGCTAACATTTTAGAATTCATAGAAGAAGAAAATCTATCAATTCATTTCAATTCTCCCAATAGCCATACAGGCAATGCCGATATGAGTAGGTAGATGTCATTCGTCACTACTTGAACATATTAGAATACTTAATATTACAGAACCCAATCTAGAAATTACAGAAAAGATCCTTAAAGCAGCTAATTATTATAATAATACAATTCATTCAACTATAGAAAGAAAACCAATAGAGATACAATTTGGAAATGTAGATAAAGACGAAATCTTTAAAATACTAGAATTAAAGAAAAATCAATGGTTAGGTTATCATAACAGAAATAGAGAAACAAATAAACCTTATCCTTATGATAAAGCTTATATTAAAAACTATAATCAGGTTAGACATAAAGAAAAACCCAAGTTTAGAAAAGTAGGAATAAAACATGATGACAAAGGAAATATTTTACACAGCAAAGGCAAAAGAAATTTAAAGATCCATCCCACACGGATAAAAAGACAGAAAAAATATTTCAAAGGTCCAATTAAAGAGAAAAATCAAAATAATTCAGATCAACAAATTCCAATTCAATGAAATTCTGTTTTTCATTACAGATTCATCTCAACATAAAAACTATTTTCCTAATTTTAACAATGATAATAAGTGTTATTACACACTCAAGTGCAGATATTCAAATAGAGAATATCGAAGATCAAGGAGTTTTATTAATAAAAGATGAAGATATACCAATAGTTAGTGACTATTATCGAGTTTACCATAGGGTAAACCTTCAAGAGTATATAGATACTCTTAACAATTTAACAACATATAAGAACCAAAATACAGATATAATAAAAATTATTCAAAGCAATCCAGCTTTATTACAGAAAATTACGAAAATCCAAACTAATATAAAAATGCTATTAAGTTCAAATGAACACTCTGTGAAAAATAATATGAAATTACACAATAATAGAACAAAAAGAGGTCTACTTAATCCAATAGGATCAATTTTTAAATTACTATATGGAATCATGGATAATGATGATAGAGAAGAAATTACAAATCAATTAGACGTTATAGACCAAAATGATAAGAAACTTGCAGAAGCATATAATCAACAAATAGAAATTAACGATATTTTTCAAACCAATTTTATAAATATTAAAAATAACATAGAAGAGACAAAGTCTCAAATACTCAAACTTAATACAAATAATAGAAATGAAATTAATATAATTAAAAATGAGATTTTATTATTGAAGCTATCCAATTATGTTTCGGAATTGGATCAAGAAATTGAAAAATTAATTGATAATGTAAATGCAGCTAAAGAAGGAATCATGTCAAGATCAATTTTGGATATTGACGAAATTGAAGAAAATTTTATAGGCTTAAACGAATTAAAAGAAATAAAAATAAATATTTTTGGAAAAAACAATTCAAATACTTTCATAATTATTATAAGCATTCCCATATTTTTAGGTCAAGAACTTCCAACTTACCATTTAAGATTAATACCATTTATAAACAATACAATAATTGAAAATATAGTAGAACAAAGAATTGTTAAATATCAAAACAAAATATATCCTATAAGTAAATATTTAAAGAATTTTAAAAATCCTATAGAATGCTCTCCATGTAAAACAATTGAATATAAAACAAAAAATTATGTAGAGGAAATAAATAAAGGTCTACTACTTGTTATAAATTTTGAAAATATTATAAAACACAATTGCAATGAAAAACCATACCATTATTACAAAAATTTTATTGTGAATTTTAATAAATGTACCGTAACATTAAATAATAAAACTTATAATAATAAAATAAAAACTTTCAATCACAAAATAATTATTAGTCCAAATTTTAATATGAGTCTTATTGACTCAGAAGTAATAATAAAAGACCTTGTTATAAATGATATAGAGCATCAAAATAAAATCAAATTAATAGAATATAAGAACAATCGTAATACGATTTTATTTACATTAATAGTAACTATAAGCATTGTAATAGCTATTTGCTACTTTATAATTAAACATAAACATAAGAAAATTAAAATTATAAATAAAATTATATGTGCCGAAGAAATAAAAAATACTGATAACATACCAATGAACGAAATCGAAAACGTGAAGCCTCAGGAGAGTCTTCAATCTAAGGAGGGGGGAGTTACAAAGGTACCCATGCCGATCCCCATGACATCAGAAGCCAACACATATAGTCCACAAATCATCTCTATTAAAATTCCAATGAAGCAGCCAGACATAAACAATGATGCAAAATCAATAACGAAGTCAGCATAATTCGACGATCGTGGGATCATCTCATCCAGCATCAACAAAATAACAAAGTCAGCATAATTCGATGATCGTATGATCATCTCATCAGGCACATTAGTCTTAAGCATTATTTTGTATCTTAAATTTAAGCAGTTCTATTTCACATCTCAAATAAAGAGGATCTCTGAAGATCCATTTCAATCTTTAAATAATTCGTTGCGTTTCCATTTGTCCCTCCACGTTGAAGGAGAAGATATATTTATATATTTTTTTCGAATCCCAGAGGATTTGCAACATAACTCGCATGACATATAAAACTTTATAATATAGCTACCTACAATTGATTCTGACAGCAAAAAGAAACGCAGATAAGACTTTCTCCCTTACCCTCTTTATTGTTGTCAGAATAAATATATCTCTACCTCGTCTCTTTTTTTGCTTATATTTTCTCCTTCCACGTCAACTCTATACTGCTTAACATAGCCACACTTACGATTTTGCGGCACAATAATAAAACTTTTTTTCGTGTTCCATGAGAGTACTATTAAAATATATATACAATGATGTATGTTTTCCTTTCAATGATCAACTCTAATCTCAAATGCATAGAATTGGTTGTAATCAGCCATTGAAAGGATCTTTTACTGAAACCAATCTTTCAATGATTGCTATAACTGGTTTGTCAAAAAATGAAGTCAGCATTCCACTGATTTTTTCTTGTTACTTAAGTTGACGCACAGATGCCGCTTTTTTGACGAACAGATGGCTCTCTTTATGACGCAGAGATGGCGCTTTTTTAACGCATATGACTACTAAGCTGGGTCAATTCAATTCAATTTTGATTTATTGAACATACTAAGGGTATTCATGTAAGCGCGGAAAACCCTCGTAAACCAGATAATTTTATCTCCGCAGAAACGAGCTGTCAAAATTTGTATGGGAAAAAGTTTCTGCAAATCGCATAAAATTATCTCACAAATTTGCTGCGGAAAGTGCAGAAATAAACCTCGTAAACTAAAGAAGTATGGATTCTGACTTTTAATTTGACATTTCACAAAATATTTCCCACATTTACGCAAGTATTTCTTAGGGGGTGTTCATGAAAACATGCTGCGGAAAGTTATATCTTTCTACAAAGCGGAAAATTATCTCGTTACATGAATACCCTTACTATTTACAATTTGGCTTACAACTAATAAGATACTACATATGTATGAAAGTTTACATTTGTTGGCTCATAGGGGGCCTAACTATATACAGTGACTTAAGTTTAATTACTTTTATATAAAATTTACATGACGAAAAAACAAATTAAATTTAAAATGTCGGTTGTATTGTCCTCAGGGTGTTCATTCCTGGTTGTCAGTGCTAATAAGCTGGGTGCACATCATTAAATCGTGAAAGGACACTAATACAATACTAGCCGTTTCTTAGTTAATTTTTATCATCGCTTAAATTTGTCAGATTTTGACTTTGAAATACAATTGAAAACGACAGACAAAAGTTTTTATAAGGCTCCAGTTATAGCTATGATTGAAATGCATCATTGAAAATTTTCATCACAATTTTTAAGGCGAATAAACAAACTGCAATGGCTTTAATTGATGCCAAAATGAAGCTAATGAATAGTAGAATTTTTTTACTCTATAAAATACAAAATTCTGGTTTGAACTTTCTTTTAAATCCACTTTTATTATTTCACTGATAGGAACCAATTTCAATGAACAGCTGATTTTCGTTTCTTTAATATGGAACACAATCGTTCCATTGAATGTGTTCGATTCTCTTTATGTTCTCAAATGTATGCATTGTATATATATTTTTATAGTACTCTCATAAATAGGAACGCGACTAGGCGAACCAAGCGGCACCATAATTACTAAATTAGCAGAGGTGCCTATGGCAGAGTTTTAACAGATAGACATTTAATACATGACAGTGACAGCAATAGGAATACTGTATATAAAATAGGAGAACAAAGGCACATACTATGTACATTGGAGTAGAATGTAGGTGTGTGTGGGGATTTGGTGGTTGTTATTTTCTGTAGGCAAATATTTTCAAGGTCAATACTTTCAATACTTTTTTTGGCGATTACGTATTTTTTGGGATAGAAGAAAATTATTTCTGTGCATATTGTCGTCTGAGTTATATCTTGTTCAAAAGAGCATTTTTGGAGAAATTTAGCTAGAAATGCAGTTTTTATAAATCAAACATGCTCTTTCGAATGGCATACTCCATTTCTTTCTATCTCTTTTAGTTTTTAAGTTATATGAAGAACAATAATGTTCAATAAACAGTATACATCGTGGTGTCGTGGGGTCAACACGTACTGTGCTTTCATTTTTTTTATTTTTGTTTTCGATCTATTGTCTTAAATAACAAGTAAAAAATGCCTTGTGTTTGTAAAAAACCTATTAGACATAATCAGCCAAAGATTAAATGTGAAGGTTGCAATCACCATTTTCACTGCAATTGTGTTAATATTAAGCCGCAAGACGTTGAGTTTTTTATTAAATCAAACAAGCAATTTCGATGCAATAGTTGCGCTACCGCACGCAGAAACTCCCTTCGTTCTCCTCCTTCTTCTAGCTCATCGAAACATCAAAAAGAGCGCACTCACAAAGACATTTTTGATAATGAGTGCAATATTTCTCCTTCTTCTTCTGTCGTATTGCAGAATAAGTCTGTCTCAGTTCCAAAGCCAACTAAGGCGCTTGAGAAACAATTCGTTGAAGGACCGACTCTCTTACAACAACTACACAATAACGATCATCACCACCAGACGTCTCAACAGTCTGAACAACTACAACACCAGAAGTTACAGTTTAAATTAATTAAAAATCAACACCAGCAAGTACAACTACAGCTACAAGATGACGACGAAGCTTGCTCTTTTGATGATGTACTTAACACATCAACAACATCCCCAAAGCTAATTTCTCCGCTCGCAGCTCAAGTTAATTTACAACGGACTTCTTCTAACCTCTACATTCAAGATCATCTTCAGTATGAAAACAATGCCCAACAACAACACCATCAGTTACAGCTTTGCGAGAATATTCAACTTCCAAAACATCCACATTTATCTTCAGCTGACTTCGGAATCAAACATCATCAACCTCAACAAAATTCTACTCAGATAAGCAAAGTGATAACGTTAGAAACAATTTTTAATGAAATTGTTGCATTGAGATCTGAAAATGCTTATACACTCTCTTTAATAAGCTCTTTACAAGAAGAGAAATGTAAACTCTGGCAAAAAGTCAATGTTTTACAAAATGAGTTAAATGTTTTGCATCAAGAAAAAAGAGAAAAATATGTTGAAATACTTGGAGTGCCTAATGTGAACAATAGCAATGCTCTTGATTGTGCTCTCAAGGTTTTTTCGAAAGGTGTCTCTGTAGATATATCTGACGTTGATATTGATAATTGTTTTGTAAAAAATGTTAAGCCCACCTATAATTCGGCTAAGAAGAATAACTCTAATATTTTAGTAGTAAAATTTGTTTCAAAATTAAAAAAGAATTCTGTCATGAAAAATAAGTTGTGTAATAAAAATAATTTAACATCTAAGATTTTTAATAATGATAACGATAACGAAAACAAAATATTTATTAATGATTCTCTTAATGGCGCGACAAGATATCTTTTTAAAGCCGTACAGAAAGCTAAAAAAGAAAAAATGTACAAATATGTTTGGGTTAAAAATGGGAGAGTATTTATGCGCAAGAAGGATAACGACAAATATATTATTATTAACTCGGAGGAAGACCTCTTAAAAATTATTTAACTTACTTATCATGCAAGTTCCATTAAATAATTTTTCATTTGTTCCTTCTGTCAACTGCGCAGACGTTGAGTCTAATAATCTCATTTTTAACCAAAAATATTCAAATAATCTTCTCATTATACACCAAAATATTCGTAGTATGCGTAAAAATTTCGATTGCTTTCTTGCGAATTTAAATACTTTTGTCAATAAGCCTGATTTCATTTTTTTGTCTGAAACTTGGATTTACGACGAAGAAAATTCCCTTTTTAATATTGGAGGGTATGATTTTATATCTTGTTGCAATAATGATTATGCTGCTGGTGGTGTTTCAGCTTTTGTAAAAACAGGAATTGATTATGAAAGAATTTGTTTTAATTTGAAAAGTTGTGATGTTCTAAAAGTGAAAGTAATTTCTATAAATTTAACATTTATCTGTGTTTATAAATTTATTCATTCGTCTAATGACGTGTTTTGCGAGGAACTGGATAATCTGCTATCAAGTGAGTCTCTAAATGATATTATTTTGTTAGGTGATATTAACATAGACATTCTTCAAAACTCTACTCATGTTGATAATTATTTATTATTGATGTCATCTTATGGCTTAGAATCATGTGTGAATAGACCGACTCGTATTACAAATACTTCTAAAACTTGCCTTGATCATATAATGATTCGTTTTACTAGCTCACATAAATTTCTATTCAGTAGCGCCGTTATTGACTTGCAAATAACCGATCATTGCATGACTTGTTTGAGCTTGGAATCTGCTTTAGTTTCGTCTTCAAGTAATACAACTTCTTGCTCTTCATTTATTCAAACTGATTTCGTGACACTAAATAATTTACTTTGTTTTGAATGCTGGGATAATGTTATTAGTGAATGTGATCCTTCTAAATCTTATCTCATGTTCATTCAAACTCTTAATAACTATGTCAATCAAAGTTCTATAACAGTAAGA
Organism: Chrysotoxum bicinctum; assembly: GCA_911387755.1. NCBI lineage: Eukaryota > Metazoa > Arthropoda > Insecta > Diptera > Syrphidae > Chrysotoxum > Chrysotoxum bicinctum. Next base: position 164,522,458 of record OU426987.1, read on the forward strand.
AAAAGAAGTAATAAACATATAAGGCTAAAACCATGGATAAATTCTGTCTTGCTTAGCAAAATAAGAAAAAAGAACAAACTGTACAAGAAGAAAATTAAATATCCTTTAAATGCAAATATTTCCAGTTCATATAAAAAACTTTGTAAAGAAATTTCTAAAGAGGTTTCATTGTGCAAAAACAATTTTTATTTAAATAAGTTTTGTGAGATCAAAGGAGATTCTAAAAAAGAATGGAAATTGGTTAATGACCTACTTAACAAATCAAATAAAACTGAACAAATCAAAAACATGAAATTTAATGGCACAATTATAGACAATCCAAAGGATCTGGCTAATTTATTCAATGACTATTTTGCTTCTGTTGGCACTAAAGTTGTGTCTGAAAGTTGTGCTACCTTCACAAATTGCGAATGCCCAGATTTTGATGTATCATCCAATTCTAGCTTCTTTTTCGAGCCCATTACTTCTTTTGAGTTGTACAGATTGATTACTTCCCTCAAAAATTCAAATTCTAAAACTTCTAATTGCTTCTCAAATAATTTTGTTAAAAAAATAGCTTTTAACATTTGCGATGTTTTATCTCATATTTTTAATAAAAGTATTCTTCAAGGTATCTTTCCAGATGACTTAAAGCAAGCTGAAGTGATGCCGTTATTCAAGAAGGGGGATAAGACATCCTTGAATAATTATAGACCAATTTCATTACTTTCTGTTTTTTCTAAATTATTTGAAAAGGCGGTTAAGAACCGTATGATCAATTATTTAGAAAAAAACAAATTTTTTAGTGATGCTCAATTTGGTTTCCGTAGTGGTTTTTCCACTGAAGGAGCTCTATTAAACTTCTGTTCTAGCATCTATGATGGTATTAATAATAAAAATTTAAATGCTGCTCTTTTTATAGACATAACTAAAGCTTTTGATACCGTTGATCATAAAATACTTTTGGACAAACTTTTAAAATGTGGTTTTCGAGGTGTTATGCATAATTGGTTCAGATCGTATTTATCTGGTAGAGGACAAAGGGTTAAAATAAATGATCAGTTTAGTTCTAACCAAGTTTTACCTTTAGGGGTACCTCAAGGCTCAGTACTTGGCCCGATACTTTTCTTGATTTTTATCAACTCGCTCTTCTTACAAAATTATCGTAGCAAGGTTTTTGCATTTGCAGATGACATGGCTTGTTCGTACCAAAGTGTTTCTCCTCTTAACCTTTCTGCGGACATTAATCATGACCTAGAAGTTTTAAGCCATTGGTTCCAGATGCATAAAATGGCTATTAGTGTTAAAACTAAAGTTATGTTTTTCAACGTGCTTGGAAAAGAAGTTGATTTCGAGAAATTTTTCTTTCATTGTGCAAACTGCAATAAATTCAAATACAGCAAGTTGATTTGTAATTCTGCATTGAACTCACAAACGTTTAATAATTCAGGTAAGTGTTCTGAAAACTGTTTTGAAATTGAAATTGTCCAGTCTTTTAGATATCTAGGTGTTTTAATTGACTGGAAGATGAGTTGGTCTGCTCATACTATTGCTTTAAAAAAATACCTTATGGCTGCCACAAGGCAATTATACTTTTTAAAATCATTTTGCTCACAGGTTCTTTTGAAATGTATTTACTATGGTTTAGTTCACTCTAAGTTGGAATACGGCATAGTAGCTTGGGGTGGTACTCATAATAACAAAATGAACCCGCTTTTAGTTTCTCAAAAACACGTCATTCGCCTGATTTGTAATAAATCCCGTAGAAGTAATAGCCTGGCTCTTTTCAAAATGCTGAAAATACTACCCCTTAAGCATCTTTATTTTTATAAAGTTTTAAAAATATTCTTCGCTCGATCTGGATATCTATTAAACAGATTTTCTTCTAACTATAATCTGAGAATTAACAATCAGAATCTTGTTTTAATACCTAATCATAACCTTCAAATTTTCTTCAATTTCTTCACATCTATTGCTCCAAGACTCTTTAATTGTCTTCCCTATAACATAAGAGAAATAAGAACTGAATCATTGTTTATCAAAAAGGTGAAAATCTGGCTTTTTGACCTTAATTTTCAAGATGTTAATGAGCTTTTGTCTGTAATTATTTAACTGTCTAGAAATTTATTGATTTTAATTGTCGTTATATTATTTTTATTCCAATATATTCTTAAAATGTTATTTTATTGTCGTGTTGTTAATAGTTAATATTTTTTAATACATACTTCTATCTTGTCGTGACCCCACATCACTTTATATTATAAAATGTTATTTTATTTTATTGCTTAATGCTTCCCCAGCTGCTTTCAACTCTAGTTCTATGTGTTCTATCGATTGCAGCTCTTTATTAAATTGCTTATTGTTAACTGATGCTACTATATTGTATTTGTTTAGTTTTAAGATTCAAGAATTTGATAAAGAATAAAATTTAACTAACTTAACTTAATAAACATTTGAGTTCGACTACAGCTAAACGGCTCGGCCGATTTTCTTCAAACTTGGTAGATATGGCTTTTAATTTTTCCCCCCCGGATGTTTTTTTCTTTGTAATTTTTTTCGAAATTTCATAAATATTTTTTTTCTCAAAAACTGTCCCACAGATTAAAAAAAAAAAAAAATCATTTAGTTAAAGCTAGGCATTGTAGATATATTATACAATGAGCTAGGTAATGGTTGAAAAAAAATGTACAAAAAATTGTTATTATTAGTACCCTCCTTGGGACCATTTTTTTTGTTTTCGATTTTCTCAAAAACTGTACGACGGATTTTGATCATTTTTTTTGCTAAAGGTCCCTAATAGTTTGAATATTATTGTGTATTCAAACTTTCAAAAAACAATTTTTTTGAGTGTTGGATTCTTTAATTCCGATGAGGATAAGAACGTTGCTGAGTCAACAGCTAGGTTCATAAAGAGAATGAATGATCTATTCGATACGCTAAATACAGGGCAACTACACTCTAGGAATCCAAATAAGCAGGTTCTATCGGATTCCACTGACACTCTAGATGTCTTGAGAAGTGCAAGGAATCGGATTTCCACGTGGAGATCCAGCAGCATTATGAAAATCCCACCATGCTTTAAAGGATTAAAGCAAACTCTTCTCGGGATCGAGCATATGTGGGAACACAACAAGAGTGATGAGCAGACGTACTTTCTGCTCGCACATCTAAATACAGATGTTGCCGAGAACTTGTTTTCAATGGTACGCTCAAATAGAGGATCTTATGAAAGGAATCCATCGGCATGGAGATTCATAAGAAATTTCAAACAAATCATTTTTCAGCATTTAACAGCAGCAGAACATTCAGGATATGAGGATGCTGGAGCAGTACCATTGCCGCATGGAGCGGAGTATGAAGCCGAAACTGAAAACGATACAACAAATAATGACTTCCTATTCGAAGAAAGAATAGAGAACAATTTATTTGATTGTTTAACAGTTGAAAACTTGGATGGCAATGGTGTCAGCGTGGATTCGGTAGTAGAGGGTAATATGGATGCTTGCTTGAAGCTACAGAAAGCAGCTGCAGCATATTACTCAGGGTTCGCCGCAGTTAAATTAAAAAAGAAGTTGGACTGTGAAACTTGCTCTCAGTTCATGATCGACGAGGTCAACAAAGTCAGGGAACAGACTTTGTTGATAGAACTGAGAGCTTACGATACAAAAACAACAACTTCAGAGTTTGGTAAACTGACAGTTCCTTCGATCCGTTTCGAAGAAACTGTCAGTATTTTTCAAAAAATGTTTTTGGAACATTTTATCGAAAAAACAAACTATTGAAAGGATTGCCGAAAGATGGACAAACGAAATTTTAAGAGAAAAGGAAAGGATACCAATACCAGCTTGCTCAACGGAACACCAGGAAAAGATCGTCAAGTTTCTGCTGATCGGACTGATCATACTGCAATTGAGGAAAACGAACAAGGAAATGAAGGAAAAGCCAACGGAAAAATTTCTTTAGATTTAGAATTAAATGATATATTTATATTTATTATATTTATGATATTTATTTTAATATATTAATATTTTATATTTGTTTTTAATTTATTTGCTTTATTTATTAAATGTGAAATAAATCTAGTCATTTATTAAATATAAAGTAATAATGTAACGAGGAATAGGCCTACTGGGGACACCTCGAAAAACAAAACGCATCTTGTTTTCTACCTCAATGGGTGATGTGGAAAAGAATTCATACTAAAACAAATGTACAATACATATAAAAATAAAAAGACAATCTTTGAATAGTTTTTAAATATGTATAAAGGTGTACATAATTTTTTGAAATTTATGAATATTTACATAAAAATTATTTTTGAAAAAATATCAAGTAGATAACTTACGAAAAAAAAAATATTTTCACTCGTATACAAATTTTCCTTTTTCCAAAAAATGTTCATACTTTTTTGAAAATTTTAATATTATCAAAAGTCTTATATATTTATATCTAATATTTTTTTTTAATTTTTGGAAAAAAGTCATTCTTTTTGGAAAATTCGATATCTCAAAAACCGGCGCAATGTTTTTTTCGAAATTTAATTTCCATTCGTACAGTAATAAAACTTAAAGCTAGCGCACGATTTGAGGAGATTTTACTTAAAAACAATATTTTTTTGTTCCACGCTTAAATACGTTTTAAGCGTTTCTGCGTTTTTCGTTTCATACGTGAATTGAAAGGTGGCACTACCTAGATCACGAATATGTAATTTTTAATTCTGTAGGATGAATAGTTTGGCCAGAAATCACGTTTGAAAATGTCAACTTTGAGGGGTCTACGAGGCTCCGTTTAGCCGCAAATCGCGTTTAAAGATAAAAATTCGTTTTTCGATACCATTTTTTCAAATTTTGACATTTGACAATATTCTCATTATCGAAATAGGGATTTTTTATAGAGATGCTTCCAATAAGTTTAAAAAACATTGCATCTCAAAGCTTTGAAAGCATTTTTTTTAATTTTTGGAAAAAAAATTGTTTTTTTTTTCTTGGAAAATTCGATATCTCAAAAACGGCTCAATATTTTATTTCGAAACTTAATTTCATTCGTACAATAATAAAAACTTTAGGTTGGCGTACCAATTTTTTTTAATTTTATTTTCACTTACAAAATTACGTAATAGCAAGTTTTGCATGTGGAAAAAATTTAACTCGAGATTTTGATCAAATTTGACTTTACGATGATAGAAAACACGAAAAAATATTTTTTTATCTAAAAAAATTGTTTTTGAAAAATCAATGTCTTGAAAAAGTTTGAGCGATTAATTTTTCAAAATATTTCCTAGAATCTTTATTTTTAAATACTTAAAATTAATATTCCAATTTTTTTTTGGACCATTTTAAAGAAATTTCTTATATTCAAAATTAGTTTAATAATAAAAGGTTTTTTAAACTTTGTTTGCATAAATTACTTACTTTTTATATTTATATTAACAAAATAAAAAAACACAAAATTTTTATTTTAATGAATTAATAATTTCCAAATTTGATAAAAATTCGTAGATAAATATTAAAAGAAGTGTTTGTTTGTTCGAAATTCGCAGCGCAAATATCTTATTTTTTACAAAAACTATTTTTTGTAAAAAAAAGTTTATTTTTATTTTAAAAATTTTTCATGTGGGATGCATCAATAATTTCTTAGAATTGACACCAAATTCCTTTTTTTTTATTTTTCAAAAATTGCTTATAAGCAATATGTTTTATTCTATTTTTTTAATTAATTTAAGTTTTCTAAAATTATTTTTTTCTCGAAAAACTTATTTGATTTTTTTTCAAAATAGCCTTATGTGAATATTTATGAATTTCTGAAATTGTTTATTATACACATAAAAAGTATTAAAAATTTTCTATATTTTTTGCAAACAAAGTTTATATGAATAAATTTTAAAAACTGCTCTATACATATATCAATTTTTTTTTTATTTAATTATATAAATACCTATCAAACAATAATTTTTCGTTTTTGTACCTAATCAAAATTATTATTTTAATTTCATACAATTTTCTATGGGTATGTACCTACATACTATGCAAAAGCTATTTTCTTTAATAAAAATATAGGTAGGTACGTACCTATAAGATTTTCTTAAAGAAATAGTTTTCTTACTGTGTATGTACATATCTATATTAATTACAAAAAAAAAATACAATTGCCACTATCTAACTACCCACTGCATATAATTATTATAAAATTATTTTGGTTCCCATAACGAAATAAAGCCAATTTGAAATTATTTAGTTTTCAAAAACGAAATAAAACCATTTGAGTTTATTAAGTTCAAATTCCTCTAGATCTAATTACAAACTCGATAAAATGGCAACCTCGGTAATTAATCGTATCAGAATTTAAACAAACTAGATTGCATGAGTAATAAAACAAAATTCACAAAAACTCTCATACACTCTCAATACTATTTGCTTGTATTCATCTCGCGCATGACATATAAAACTTCATATAGCTACCTACAATTGATTCTGACAGCAAAAAGAAACGCAGATAAGACTTTCTCCCTTACCCTCTTTATTGTTGTCAGAATAAATATATCTCTACCTCGTCTCTTTTTTTGCTTATATTTTCTCCTTCCACGTCAACTCTGTACTGCTTAACATAGCCACACTTACGATTTTGCGGCACAATAATAAAACTTTTTTTCGTGTTCCATGAGAGTACTATTAAAATATATATACAATGATGTATGTTTTCCTTTCAATGATCAACTCTAATCTCAAATGCATAGAATTGGTTGTAATCAGCCATTGAAAGGATCTTTTACTGAAACCAATCTTTCAATGATTGCTATAACTGGTTTGTCAAAAAACGAAGTCAGCATTCCACTGATTTTTTCCAATTATGCATTTCAATGAAAGCTATAACTGCGGCCTAATTATTTCCGATTCGTAATGTGAAGAGAACTTTGTATATTAACTCTATAGTAGTCTCATGGAACTGTATTAAAAGTTTCCTATCTCTGCCGCAGAAACGTTAGTATCGCCATATTTAACAGTGCAGAGATTACATGGAAGGGAAAAATATAAGCAAAAGAAGAGATGACGTAGTGATATATTTTTAAAAGAGGGTAAGGGAGAAAATCCTATCTGCGTTTCTTTTTGCTGTCAGAATCAATTGTAGGTAGGTATATAAAGTTGTATATGCCAGGTGCGAGATGAATACAAGCAAATAGTATTGAGAGTGTATGAGAGTTTTGGTGAATTTTGTTTCATTACTCATACAATCTGGTTTGCTTACATTTTGATACTGTTGTGAACAGAGCTTTATACTACTACAGCGCCATCTGTTGGAAAACTGCATATCTAATTTATGGAAGAAACAAAAGCTCTTTTCAAATGTCAAATGTATTTCCCCTTATTCCAAACATCTAGAACATTCCAAGACAAGAACTTTCGAGAACAACTAATTCGAGTATATAAGGGAGTGTTCACGGTGAGCGAGACACAGTTGATTTTGGATTATGAAAGTGTGCAAAAGTATTGCTTATTGGATTGTGTTATTAAACAAGTGTGATTTAAATTTGAATAAAAGTATTTGAGTTGTTTATAAATTGAGATTTACTGTTTTGAATTGGAAAGTGTGAATAAAGAAGAAATACTAAAAAGAGTAATAAGTTTTATTTAACGAACCTTAGCAAAAATATTACATTGCTGTCAGAAAAGTGGAATAAAACTTATTGTGCAGTAAAGTGTACGGAAAAAAAAAAAAAAAATGAGCAAGTTACTGAAAGAGCTCAACTGTAATGAGCTGAAAAGTAAATTAGGCAAGCGAGAACTTTCTAGAGCAGGATCGAAAAATGAGCTTGTTCTGCGTTTGGCCGAATATTTGAAACAACAAAATGAAGACCCGGACATTTTCGTCTTTGAAGCTGACGCTGAGGAAGCAGACGTAAGTAAAAATGTAGATGTTTCAAATATGTTTAGTCTTCTGCTTGAGCGTCTCGAAGAGCAACGAAATGAACAAAAGAAAAAACAGGAAAATGTACAAAAGAATGTTCTCGAACGTCTCGAAGAGCAACGAAATGAACAAAAGAAAGAACAGGAGAATGTACAAAAGAATGTTCTCGAACGTTTCGAAGAGCAACAGAAGAATGTTCTCGAACGCCTGGAGAAACAGCATAGTGAACAAAAAGACCTTTTCGAAGAACAGAGAAACATGCTAGAAGGCAAGCTTGTTAACATCGAAAAGAATGTATCTGCACTTGATGAACGTGTTTCATTGTTGGAGAATCAAGCCGAACGTGTTTTATTATTAGAGAATCAAGTCGACAACAAAATGGAGACGCTTTCAAAAGAGCTAGATCGCATTCGAAATATAAAGATTCGGGAAAGTTCTGGAGAAACCTTGAGGAAAAAGGAGATGCAACCTCCAACCTTTGATGGACAAACTTCTTGGTCTATATACAAGAAGCAATTCGAGGCAGCCTCCACAACAAATGGCTGGGATGAGACTGACAAGTATATAGCCTTAACTCTTGCTCTTAGAGGAGCAGCTGCTGAGTTGTTGCAAACCATACCAGCAGATAAGAGCGGCGACTTCAATTCCTTGGTTTTGGCTATAGACAAACGCTTTGGTAACAGCCACATGAAAGAAGTCTTCAAAGTGCAACTTAATTCCAGAGTTCAGAAGAGGGGCGAAACTCTACAACAACTGCAAGCGGACATTGAAAGGCTTGTTCATCTTGCATATCCAGATGTTGGAGCGGAAATTTGTAACCAGTTCGCAGTTGAGGCATTTGTTCGTGCCATTTCCGACATACATCTTCAAAGGGCCGTGCGAACTGCTGGAAAACGAACGCTTTCGGAAACATTAGCGTCTGCCTTGACAATGGAAGCAGCTGAGCAAGCTTCTCACGCAGTACATCGACTTAGAGAAGCCATCGTCGAAGAATGCTCATGCCAAAGAACTGATGTCCAAAGGAACCAACGAAACGGACTTGCAAAGTGCTGGAATTGCAACAAGACCGGACATTTACAGCGTCAATGTCGCTTACCACCAAGAAGAGCTTGTTAACATTGTGGACACAGAGTTTCAAACTGAGAACAAGGTAACAATAACACCAGTGTTACTTCCCGAACAGTTTCCCAGCAGGGAAACGAGTAAGAACCAACTTCGAGGGGCAGAAGCTGGTTTCTGGTATCGATGGCCCCAGAAACACCATCCAGGTCTCTCAGACTAAGCGAGATAATAAAAGTCTAACTGTCGAGGCAACTTTAAATGGCAACAAACGTTTGGTCACAATCGACACCGGTGCTACAGCCTCCATTGTGCGTCAAGACCTAGTAAACCTGAATTGGCTACATAACACGAATAGCTACCGTCTTAGAACTGCCACAAGAGAAGCAGCTAGGGTTTATGGTGAAGTCCGACTTGGAATTCGAATTGCAGGTCTAGAATTCTCACACAAATTTTTGGTGGCAGATATATGTGACGAGTGCATCATCGGAATGTACTTCATGAACATGAACATCGTGTAGTTTTGGATATCGGCAACCAGGTACTCAAATACCAGAATACAGAGATTCCAATGATCTATGGGCACGAAGGAACAACAACTTTAAGGACTGTCATCAAGGAAGACGTGATTATTCCTACTTCTTCTGAGGTATTTGTTTGGACAAAATTAGAAGGTGAGTGTGAACGCCATCGATACCTAATGGTGGAACCAGACCCAGATTGTTCTTCCCAAAACGTCATCATTGGGAAGACACTTGTGGCTCCTAAGAACAATATGGTCCCCGTACGGATACTCAACACCAAACCGTACGATGTTAAGTTGACGAAAGGAGAAGTTATCGGTAAGTGCGAATCTGTCACAGCCATAACACAAATTGGCGCTGAAAGACATAAAAAGACATTAGACCCTGAGGAGATCAATACCATCAAGGTAAAGATACTCAATTCATCTAACCTAGACCAACATCAGGTTAAAAAGGCAGAAATCCTTCTGAATGAGTATGCTGACATTTTCGCTTCACCAAACGGAAAATATGGTAGGACACAAATGGTGCAGCATCGAATAAATACAGGAGATGCAAGCCCATTCGTCAGCCCGCAAGACGTCTGCAACTGGCGAAAGTAAGAAAATGATTACCACCATGAAGAAGGATGGTTTGATTGAGAACTCCAAGAGTCCTTGGGCGTCACCAGTGGTTCTAGTCAAAAAAAAGGACGGAAGTACACGGTTTTGTGTTGACTACCGAAGGTTGAATGACGTAACCAAGAAAGACAGCTACCCCCTGCCAAGAATCAGTGACACCTTAGATGCGATGGAAGGAGCACACTGGTTTTCAACACTGGACTTGAAAAGTGGATATTGGCAAGTTGAAATTCACCCCGAAGATCGAGAAAAGACAGCGTTCTCCACAGGTAATGGGCTGTGGCAGTTCACCGTGATGCCGTTTGCTCTTTGCAACGCTCCGGCAACATTTGAGCGTTTGATGGAGTGCGTCCTTCAAGACCTGACGTGTAAAACTTGCCTTGTCTACTTGGATGATGTTATCGTTTATGGAAAAACATACGACCAACACTGTAAGAACCTAAAGGGTGTGTTCCAGAGACTTCGAGAGGCTAACCTTAAACTGAACCCAGAAAAATGTGCACTGTTCCAGACTGAAGTAAAGTATTTGGGACATATCATCTCGTCCCAAGGAGTCAAGACCGATCTTGAAAAAGTTGACACCGTCAAAAATTGGCCAACACCACAGGACAAACATCAACTACGAAGTTTTCTTGGTCTTGCTACATATTACAGACGTTTTGTTAAGAACTTTGCCGGAATTGCGAAGAGTTTGCATCAGCTTACGGAAAAGAACAAGCAGTTTAGATGGTCAGATGAGTGTGAAAAAGCCTTCCAAGAACTGAAATACCGTCTATGCAATGCTCCGGTGCTGATCTATCCGACTCCAGGCAAGCCTTTTATCATCGATGCTGATGCAAGCAACGTGGGAGTCGGCGCTGTTCTGTCACAAGTGCACAATGGCGAAGAAAAGGTTGTCGCCTATTTCAGCAAAGTACTGTCAAAGACCGAAAGGAACTACTGTGTGACCAGAAGAGAACTCTTGGCACTCATCTTGGCAACGAAACACTTCCACAAATACATCTATGGACAGAAGTTTCTTCTACGAACCGATCACGGTGCTCTTAACTGGTTGTTGAACTTCAAGAACCCAGAAGGACAAGTTGCAAGGTGGATAGAAATACTGCAGGCTTACGATTACAAAATTCAACACCGAAGGGGAAAGCTGCACTCAAATGCCGACGCACTATCCCGAAGACCATGTAAAATAGATTGCAAGCATTGCAGGCGACAAGAAGAAAAGGAATCCATCAACATTCTGCGAATAAGGGCTGACTCCATTTATGGATGGAGCAATGAAGAAATAAGATCTGCTCAACAAGAAGACCCCGACATTGAACCTCTTCTCGCATGGAAGGAACATGAAGAAAAACCCGCATGGAATGACATTTCCGATAGGAGTCCAGTTTTAGAGGCCTATTGGGCACAATGGGACTCACTCCATGTGCAAGAAGGTGTTCTTCAACGAAAATGGGAGTCCGCTGATGGTAAATCCTATGTGATGCAGCTTGTGTTACCTCAATCGAAAATCAAAGAGGTTCTTTGAGAGATGCATGATGGGAGTCAATAAGACTTTAGAAAAGGTGAGGCAACGATTCTACTGGTTGCATGCAAGAGACGACGTTGAAAAGTGGTGCCGAAATTGTGACGCTTGTGCTGCAACCAAAGGACCTGGTAGAAAACTGCAAGGAAAAATGATGCAATATAATGTCGGCTCACCGTTTGAAAGGATTGCTGTTGATGTGGCTGGCCCATTTCCGGAAACGAATGCTGGAAACAAATACATTCTGGTGGTAATGGATTACTTCAGCAAATGGCCTGAGGCATACGCTATCCCGAACCAAGAAGCCAAGACTGTGGCCGACCAGATTGTGTCTAACTGGGTAAGCAGGTTCGGTGTGCCTATGGAACTTCAATCCGACCAAGGAAGGAACTTCGAGTCGAACATATTCCAAGAGGTCTGCGCGTTCCTTGGCATTAAGAAAACGAGAACCACACCACTTCACCCGCAATCTGATGGAATGGTCGAGAGATTCAACAGGACCTTAAAAGAACACCTCACTAAAGTCGTAGGCGACTACCAAAGAAACTGGGATAGGCACATACCACTATTTTTAATGGCCTACCGAAGTGCAATACATAGCTCAACAATACAAACGCCATCTGAAATCCTGTTTGGAAGAAGCATACGACTACCTAGTGAGATAAGGTTTGGACATCCATCACAAGAGTCTAAGGAAACAAGGGATTACGTGAGTGACCTACAAGAGAGGCTAATCGACATCCACGAAAGGACCAGGACTAGAATGAGCGCTTACAGCGATCGAATGAAGACAATGTACGACACAAGAGTAAACACGAGAGGATTTCAAGTAGGAGATCGTGTATGGCTGTATAATCCACATCGTCAAAAGGGATTGTCGCCGAAGCATCAACAAAACTGGGAAGGCCCTTATACTGTCGTCACGAAAATCAATGATGTAGTTTACCGAATTCAAAGAGTGTCAAGAGGAAAGTTAAAAGTTGTGCATAGTGATCGACTGCACCGATACAGTGGCGAATCTGGAGATAGAATTGTTCGGGACGAACAATCTTAAGAAGGGGGCAATGTTGTGAACAGAGCTTTATACTACTACAGCGATATCTGTTGGAAAACTGCATATCTAATTTATGGAAGAAACAAAAAGCTCTTTTCCAATGTCAAATGTATTTCCCCTTATTCCAAACATCTAGAACATTCCAAGACAAGAACTTTCGAGAACAACTAATTCGAGTATATAAGGGAGTGTTCACGGTGAGCGAGACACAATTGATTTTGGATTATGAAAGTGTGCAGAAGTATTGCTTATTGAATTGTGTTATTAAACAAGTGTGATTTAAATTTGAATAAAAGTATTTGAGTTGTTTATAAATTGAGATTTACTGTTTTGAATTGAAAAGTGTGAATAAAGAAGAAATACTAAAAAGAGTAATAAGTTTTATTTAACGAACCTTAGCAAAAATATTACAATACGATTAATCAGCAAGGTTGCCATTTTTTCGACTTTGTAATTAGATCTAGAGGCATTTGAACTTAATAAACTCAAATTCTAAATTTGATTTTATTTCATTTTTGAAAACAAAATAATTTCAAATTGGCTTTATTTCGTTATGATAACCGAAATAGTGCCAAACAGAATTTGGAAATAAAACCGAATTCAGAATATTTTATTTTGATTTATTTTTTAACAAATGGAAAGAAATGTTAGAACTCCGAGGAGGTAAACCTCCTCCATCTTTAGAGAGATAAGATGAATTTCAATGTTTTGGCCAATTATTTTTGGACATTTGACCGAAATATTTTTGAACTTTTGCCAAAAAAATTTTTGGACATTTTATCAAAAATATTTTTTCAAAAAACTTTTTTCCAATACATTTTTTTTCAACAATTTTTTTTAAGAAATTTTAATTTTTCATACATTTATTTTTCAAAAATATTTCTTGACAAAAATTTGCCACCCAATGTATCTACTTTTAAACGTGATTTAAAAAAAAAAAATCAGATTATCTCTAATTCGACCAAAAATAGACAGTGTGTGAAATTTCAAGTTCCTACCTCATCTGGAACTGGTAGCCGCCGGAAATGGGTTAATATTAAAAAAAACTCAACCAGCTTGAACAACCTAAAATAGACTAACAAAAGAAAGACTAAATTGAACTGCTTCAATTTATACCAACAATCCATCACTGTTTTTATAATAATTTGGAAATGTAGTATATTTCGCTAATTCACAGCATAAAAATTCAATTCTATTGTTGCAAGGTGCAAATTAATTTGGCTCTACTCGTTTCGGCATGCAAACATAACATAATGTATGGAAAATTTAAATTAATTAAAAAAAATAAAATTAGAAAAAACGTAGTATACCAATTTTAGAAATTTATTGATATACACATAACTAATATTTAGAAAATAAAATCAGATAACTTCTTTTGCAAAAAGTATTTTGTATGCATATACCTAGAACATTTTGTTAAAAAGAAATAAAAAAGGAGATATTTGGCGTTCCAATTTCAAATTACTTACAAATATTTCTTTTCGTGTTTATCTACGAATTTTGAGCAAATTTCGCGACCTTTGAACAATAGGGTTCTAACTACACTCAAGTCACTTTTGAGAAAGCAGAGATTGAATTTATGTTTGTGTATACCTTTTGAATTTTTGTTCGGATCTACATGATTTTTTGAAAACACAAATTTTGTACTAAGTTATGTTGATCTGAATTTAAAAATCTACAACATAATTCATAATTTTGCAGTAACTGGTGGTTGAAAAACGCTAGATCATTTGATCATGGAACAATAAGGTTCTAATTACCTGATACTTAGTGTCATGATAAGAAATTTAATTGTTCAGATAGAACCCTGTTATCTGAAAGAAATAAGAATTTTTGTTGAACGAAGTTTTTATTCCTTTTTTTTTATTTTTTTATAAAGGAAAACAAATAAACATTATCAAAGAAAAGTTAATTGATAGTAAAGCTCACACTGTGAGCCTTCCATATCGTGAAGGCCCTAACTACATTTTTCATATTTCGAGTTATAAAGGAAAATACTAAATCTCTTACAGCAACCCGAATATAGAAATTAATTATACAGATATATTTAAAAAGCCCTATGTACATTATACACCGATTTGCAAACTATTTCTATTAAAATTCCTTCTTTTTTAACTGAACTGTAAATAAAAAAAGAAAACATAAATTTATGTTAACAAAACTTAATCATTTATTAAGAAAAAATTGTCTTTGTCATTTTTAAAACTGGTCTAAGTTTGCTTTAAGCTCGATCACAGGAAGATTGATGAATTGTTTTCTATTTTCAGGAAACAGTTGGAAGAGATTTTTTTCAATAACATTTATTCTGTCGATTGATATTTCTATTGGCTGGGAGCGAACAAATGATGATGGTTCAGCAAAAGTTGACTTTATATATTGACTTTTTAAAAAGTTAAGTACTTAATTTATCAAACACATTTATCAAACTTGCGATGGTGAAAATCAAGGTTAAAGTTCGTACTGAAAACGTTCCTGTAAAAGCTATCTTTAACAGGACATTTTAAATGAGTGGTATATTTAATACAGTACATCTTTTGATTTCCTATTTTCTTTTAAAATAGAAATACTCACCTTTACTTATTAAAATGTATGCATATTTAGAACAAACATTTTGAAAATCACACAGCACAAATTTTTAAAATGCATTTCAGATAAAATTCAACTTTAACACAAAATTCATAGTCTTTTGAAGCAACAAAGTTCAATCTACATCCTGTTGTGTAACAAAGTTCTATGTGCATTTTTTTTAAAATTTTTCTAACTACACTAGGTTCTATTTACCAATTAGAACTTTGTGAACTTAGTTTTTTTTAATAAATTGATGTACATAGAACTCTGCTTCCTGCATTTTTATTGACTTAATAGGAAACTAAAGGAGATAGACAAATATGGATGTAAAAGATCAAAAGAGCATACTCGATTTGCTACGACTGCATGTATAACTCAGTTTTGAAAAAAAAGTCAGTAAGAACCCTATTTTTCTAAGGTCGCGATTTGCGAATTATTAATTTACTCGTATTAAAATAAAAAAAACTTATGTTATAATATTGGGTTTTCAAAAAAGTATGAACATTTCTTGGAAAAAAGAAAATTTGTATACGCGTGAAATATTCAATATTTCTTATATAAAAAATTACTTTTATAATAAAACGATTTACAAACTTTGTTTGCAGAATTTTATACTTTTTTCGGAAATCAGACGGCAATTCCATGCATTTGAAAATTTGTATCTCTTTAAATCCATGTTGTAAATTTGTAAAATGTATTTAAAATTCAATTTTTTTTACATAAGAGCAAGTTAGTGCGATCCAGTCGTGCATTTTATTTCATATTTCAACTGTTTTTTTATACAAGTAAAATACAAACTTCATAATAGTCCATCATTCTTACCTTTGTTGGGAGCATGCACTGACAAACTTTCAGCTTTTATAAAATAACGAAGGTTTGGAGTTCACGAGCTCTTGCTCTATAAGTATACTTTTAACCCTCTTCATGATTGCACGGTATTAAAAATTACGTAAAAACAATCAATTTTTGGAAAACCATTCCGATTGCCAAGTGCTGCAATAAAAGTAGGTAAAATACCCAAAATTTTTACCTGTTTAAGATTTTCCCATGTATCAAAAGATGTATGGGTGTTTGGGTGCACTTAATGAGTTTTTTTTTTATTATTGTTTTCTTCATCAGGTAAAAATAAGAAAACTTTGTGTTTATGACGCATTTTAAAAAAAATGGGTCAGGGTACACCAAAGTTACCCTTTTTTTAAATCGTCAAAAAGTGATGTCAAAGTTGAAAATCAGATTTTATTGTCCATTATCAGGAAGTGTTGCTAGCATTATTGTTCGCAAACAGCTTCATAGCTTTTCCTTTCCTTGATATATAAACTTTTATTTAAAGCTTTTTAGAAGCATCTCTATAAAAAATTTCATTAAAATTCGTTGTGCCGATATGTGAGAAATAGAATATTAGACAAAATAGTTCTATGGTAAGTACAAGCTGTAATATCTTAATTTTAAATTTTTTATATTAAATCAAAGATCATAAAAATTAATTGAAAGAAAAAAAAATTATCAAAATTCTAGGCGCCGTTTTCAAGAAAAATACGATTTTTGAAAACAATATTTTAACATTTCTTAACATTTGTATGTAGTCCAGTAAAATTAAATTAATTAATTCGAAATATCTACCAAAAATACTGCGTCGATTTTTTTTTGTTTCTGAAAGAGTACCTATTGGAGAGTGTAAATCCAAAAAGTTCGAACAAAAAGCGCACATGCGTTGTCCGCCATTTTGAAAAAGGCTTTGGAAAGCGTGAACTCGATTTTCTCGGCCCCTATCATATATAGAGCTGTATTTTTTTTATGTTTGTACGTTAAAATATCTTCTTTAA
The DNA here is from genome assembly GCA_911387755.1 of Chrysotoxum bicinctum. Classification (NCBI taxonomy): domain Eukaryota; kingdom Metazoa; phylum Arthropoda; class Insecta; order Diptera; family Syrphidae; genus Chrysotoxum; species Chrysotoxum bicinctum. Next base: position 164,539,509 of record OU426987.1, read on the forward strand.
CTTTTGTTGAGAAAAAAAATTTGAAACCTCTTTCCAAAAAAAAGTTATCGACGGAAAACTGTCGAGATTTTGAAGTAAAAAATAGTTTATAACGTTTATCTCGCCTCATGTTCATGTGATCGAAAAAATACTCAAGTTGTTTTTTTATAGATCACTTTATTTCCTACATTTTGGTATATTTTAATTTTATGTGCGACAAAAACTGTAGGAAATATAACCTTGAAACGTGAAGATGGCAGCACTGGGCTTAAACGTGAATGCCGTCAATACGGTAGCACTGAAATATACTGAACAGATGATTAGCGTTGTGAAATTCGTTTGAACAAGTCATACAAATAAAGAGTGCTAATAATTATTAAACTATATTCTATTTTTTATTCGACAACTTATCATATTGTTAAAACCTGTCAAAATGGCCAATATCCTGCGAAAATTAAAAAAAAAAGAAATTTACTCACGTTTGAAAATTTTTAAATTTGATTATGTTCATTACGAAATTTAAAGAAACAGTTCAAACAGATCACTCTCTCTTTCTTATGTAAAAGACTAATTACAAAAATGAATGCTTTTAGAGAAAAACTGTTCATAAGCATAAAATTACTTATTCAATTGACAAAACAACCCCTTTAGTAGTTGGAGCTAAGAACAGGATGCCATGTGATTCAAGCAAATATTAGTTATGTAAGAACAAAAATTATAAGTCGTTGTACCCAGTGCCGGATTAGCCATGAAGTAAGAGTAGCAAATGCTACGGGCCCCGCGCATTTGGGGGCCCCGCGCATCAACCTTTTCTGACCATAAAAAAGTATTACTTACATATTAGATTTAGTCACAATTACTAAGAAGAAAATATTTGCATCAAAATGATCAACTAAAATTTTATTTTTCTATCTGCTGGTCTTACCAAAAATCATGTTTCGCACTGCACCAAACGCAAATTGGACAACGGTATGAAATTCAGGTATTTATTGTCACCATTGATAACGTACTCACTGCTTTAGGTAAACGTATATGAACAGTTATCATAAAATTGCTGGCATTTTCGGAATATTCCGAGAGCTAAAATCTCTTCCTGATTCAAAATAGCTTTTTTGGCCTTTAGTCCACAAAAACTGGCGTTTCGTCCGGGTGATCGCACATGGACTCATTAGTTGGCTGTGAGGACCTTGTCAATACGCAATTTTTATTGAATTCAGTTCATCTTACATCGATTTTTTGACAAAAATCCAATGTGAACTATATCCAACCAAGATTAAAATTATAATCATTAACGTTGGAATATTTTACCCGTGGCCGAGCATTGATTCTATATGAAGGTTTTTATAATAAAAATTCTATATACTACTGAAATAAATCAGCCTAGTAGAAGACTTAGCACTATTAATGGATTTGTTGAATTTGTTGAAAATAGCAAAATATTTCAACGTTAATGATTACAATTTTAATCTTGGTTGGATATAGTTCACATTGGATTTTTGTCAAAAAATCGATGTAAGATGAACTGAATTCAATAAAAATTGCGTATTGACAAGGTCCTCATAGCCAACTAATGAGTTCATGTGCGATCACCCGGACGAAACGCCAGTTTTTGTGGACTAAAAGCCATAAAAGAACGGTGACTATCCGTCCTCTTTTTGAGAGGACAGTCCTTTCTTTTTGTATCGTGTCCTTTCTGTTTGCATTTATTGCAGAGGACAGAAATTTGTCCTCCCTTCTTTAAATTGTCCTTTCAAGGTCCTCTTTTCCTCTTTTAAACCACGATTCTACCATTAGCAGCACTGCTTTATGTCATTGAATTCTGTCATATTTTTTTTGCTATTGTGAATGATTTTCAAATTTTCATCTCCATCCGCAAGTTAGTGTCGTTCTCGTTGGCATTCTTTCTGCTTTTTGATTATTTTTGGAAAAGATTAGAGTATTTTTTTGGTTGTAATTTATATAAAACGGTGAGCATTTATTTGGAATAATTATTGGTAATGAAAGATTAATTTATTGTTTTAACTTCCCATAGGGAGTTATTGTAATCGGTCCGATTTGTCAAATTGGAATTTTTGACATTTCTCGACGTTTCAAGGTCCCTAGAGGCTATATCAATCATTTTTAGAGAGATGTCTGTGTGTGTGTGTGTACGTACGTTCGTACGTTCGTACGTTCGTACGTTCGTACGTGCGTACGTTCGTACTTCCGTACGTTCTGGTACCATTTTTCGTCGTCGATATCTCAAGAACGAGTAAAGATATCGACTTCAAATAAATTTTGTTGAATAGATAATAACTTCGAAAGAGGCTGAAAGGGCGTTTATTAAAATTCAGTGAATAGTTTTTTCACTATAACGGTTTGAAAAAAAAGTAAAAATTTTGGTTATTTTCAAATATTTCACGAAAAAATAATGCTATTGATTTCAAATAAAATTAAATGTACTCATTATAAGGTCGTACAGATTTGGTATGAATTTGGAAAAAAATGAACATACCGTTATTTTTTTAAATAAAAAAAAACTGAAAAAATTTCATAACCCAGATATTCTAAGAACGGAAAACAATTTGAAAGTCAAAATAATTTTATTTTACTAAAAATAATGTGTTTGACAACTGGTGAAAATTTCAAAAAAATCAGTTTACAGTTTTTTTACAAAAAATAAAAAACTATATAAAATTCTATTGAAAATTGGTAAAAATTGTTTTTCGACTCAAATTTCTCGAGAACTAGTAGTGATATTGACTTCTAATTTAGTTTACTTTATACATAGTATAATTTTGTACAATTGGTAAAATGTTGACAAATATTGAATTAATAGGTTTTTTTTTAAATAAAAAAACTATTAAAAATTCTAGTGAAAACTAGTTAAAATTGTATTTCAAGTCGAATTTCTTGGGAATGAACACCGATAGTGCCTTCTAAAGTATGTTGTTTTATACATTTGGTTATTTGAAAAAAACTAAATATAAAGTTTTCAAGACCACAAATGGGAAGTTATCAGTGTGGGTCGCACCCAGCCTCTTTTTTATACTTTGAATTGTCCAAAATCTAAGCGAAAGTGATGTAAGGCGTTGAAAATTCTTACCAAATTTTTCAACATCAAACAGCGGAAGAGCGAGCATCAAGCATCACCTTGAAAGTAAAAAACATAAGGAGGCTCTTCGTTATAGGTGCACCAAGAAGCAGATAACAAAATTCAAGCATCCATGTTTCACATATGCATTCTCCATTTAGAATCACAAAACATTTCAATGATAGAAGCTTCTCTTGTTTCAAAAGATTTTAAATTAAAACGTATAGAAAGGTAGGCAGAAGTGTTTATTTAAACATTCACTGATAAAAATTTTCTTACAAAACTAGAGTTAGAAAGTAAAATCGATTCCTTCAATTGTCCCGACTGAAAGGGTATTTTCAATTTCCAATAACATTTTGACACCTGAAAATTCCCAATTAAAAGTTGATACGCTAGCAGCAATGCTTAGTAACAAAGTGCAATTATGACTTCGATTGCGCAAAATTTAACACGTTTTTAAGAAATCAGGACGATATCTTATAATAAATACACTGCGAACATAACATAGTACCTTTGAATGACTTTTATATCTATAGACATATAATTATTTAAGTACCAGTACATATATTATATTATTTCGTTTTTTTTTTTAATTATTTGTATTTATTTGTTTTAAAAATTGAACTGAAGTATGAAGTACAAAACTAACAAAACTTTTTAATAAAAATAATTATTTGTTAAACTTTTTTACGTTACTGAAAAACTGTCCTTTGTTTTGCTCCTGAAAAAATGGTCACCGTACATAAAAACTATTTTGAATCAATAATACTTGGCTGATTTATTTCAGTAGTATATAGAATTTGTATTCTAAAAACCTTCATATAAAATCTCTTCCACCAGAAGAAATTAAAAATCTGCAACCATAGGAAGTGCTTACGCAGATGATTTGGAGGACAGTCTGGGCAACGAATTAGTGCAATTCGCTTCAATGCTCAATTCTGATGTGGCTGGTATTATTGACAGCAGGAATCATGAGGCTCTGGAAATGCAGGTTTACAAGCTGTTGATAAATAATTCTTTACAATCTTGTTTCCCGAACGTTGAAATTGCTTTGCGCATTTATTTGTCTCTCATGATCACCAACTGCAGTGGTGAACGATCTTTCTCAACATTAAAACGTGTTAAAAATGAATTGAGGAACACGATGAGCCAACAACGTCTTAATCTCCTCACTTTAATGAATATTGAACATGATTTACTCCGAGAAGTCGATATCAACAGCATTATTTATACATTTTCCCAAATTAAATCAAGAAAAGTTTGTTTGTAACAGTTTTGTTTTATTTAATACCATAAACTTGATAAGTGCCTAACCTAAAACAGTCTAAGGGCCCCTTGATAGAATTTGCTACAGGCCCCGCGCTGGCTTAATCCGGCACTGGTTGTACCTAGTAGTTTGTTAAAAAAATAAACTTTTATAGAATTACAAAATTTTTAAAACATTTTTAAGAAAAAAACTTGGTACGTCAACTTAAAGCTTTTATTAATGTACGAATAAAAAATAAATTTCCAAAAAAAATATTGAGCCGTTTTTGAGATATCGAATCTTCAAAAAAAAAAATAGATTTTTTTTTTCAAAAATTCAAAAAATATTTAAAAAAAAGACTTAAAATGTGATGTTTCTTAAATTTGTAGTAGCTTCTCTATAAAAAATTTCAATAAAATCCGAGAAATTCAAAATTTGAAAAATGGTTCTATGGTAGATAGGTAGGTATGTACATACATTCAGTATCTACCTAATATCTTAATTTCAAAAGTTTTTTTGTTAAACTAAAGATCGTAAAAATTAATCGAAAGAAACAAAAATTATCAATTCTCGGAACCATTTTCAAGAAAAATGCGATTTTCGAAGATTTGTATAATGGGCCGAGGCGGCTGTACCTTAAGTGCGCTCGTGCGCTGAACCACCAATTCAAAAGATTTAAAAATTACGAAATATTACTGCATCTTTATTTTCAGATTACCATATGAATATTTATTTTTTAAACATACAAGAACATAAACAAGTAAAATTTCTAATTATGACGAAACAATGTAAGCGCTTTGCTTTACTATTAAGACTTACTTTGCCTGCAAGTAAAAATTCTCGTGCGCTTCGGCGAGCGAGGACTGCTAATATAACTTGTATGAGTTACAAGCTAATATCCCTGATGCGTGAGACAAAAGATATTTCATTGAAATGTATCGAGAAATGAGCCTGCTCTCGTGCGGCGCACGAGAACCGAAGAATGTTTGACTAGAATGCGCTGCGCCTGCGAATATGTGATGTTGTTTCGCTCTATCCGTGACTGGTTAAATAGTGTTGGTTTGTAGGAGTTAGGTTAGTAATTGCTTTTTATTTTGGTTTTGGTTCGATTCTGTACTGTGTACAGTGTGTGGTGTGGTATAAAATGAACAGTGATTAGGTATATTAAAGACAGTAATAAATCTTTTTAAAATAAAGTTAATATAAAATTAGTCGGATCGCCAAGGCCCTTTTTAAATTTTACATGCAATATTTTTGGCGGAGAATCGATTTAGACAGAAACGTGAATCCATGATTTGACGCATTTAAGTGAAAAAATAAAAAACATGATTCCTTGCTAAATGTAATAAGTGTGTCAGTTTTACACATGGTCGAAATTCTTCGAGCAATTATACAAAATAATAAAAAATCAACATATACATGTAAATTGTTGTTTTTTTGCGATTTCTAATCTTAATACCTACTTAGTGCGCAAGTAAAGTGCACCAACTGTTCAACAACCCACCAGCCGCCACTGATGGTGGGTACCGTTATTTAAGTAAACATTTTTCTTTGACATAAAAAACTTTTATCTATCAAGTTTAAAAAAATTGAGTATGGGGTTTTCGATATATGAATAAAGTTTTGAAAAAAAAATTGGAAGTTTTTTTTAAGAATCCAAAGAAAAATTTTTGAAAATTTGAATGCACCCAATATTTGGGGGAGCTTTAGCATAAAAAATGATCAAAACCGTTTGTACCGTTTTTTGAGAAAATCAAAAATCCAAAATACAAAAAATGGTTGCAAGGAGCGTACCAAAAATAACCTTTTCTTAGAAATTTTTTTTAAGCCTTTACCCAGCTTTAACTAAATGAATTAAAAAAAAAATTTTAATCTGTGGGACAGTTTTTGAGAAAAAAAATACAGTCAAAATCGGTTATTACAACAAACTCGACAGGACTGAAAAATTTGTTCGTTATATCCGGTATTTCGTTATAACCGATTTTCCATTTTTTGTTCTTTATTAAAGTTTCTTTGGGCTTTGAACCACTTGAGCAAAGCATCATTTATGTCGTAATGGTGACTGCATCGAACTTTTTTTTATTTTTTAGTTGAATTCTTCGAAATTCTTCTTAATTTTATCTCGGTCTTTAAAAATGGTAGATTGTTGAAGGCGATACAGAAAACTCTGCTGCCAAACTTTTATTGGAATCACCAGCTTCCAGCCTTAAAATTATTGCAGATTTCTCTACAATCGTAAAAACAACGTTTTGAACTCATTCTGAAAAAAAAAAACGAACGCACTTAACCTCGCTTTATATAAAATATGACTATCATAGTTCCTCTCAAAAATAGAAAGCGAAATTCACATATAAAAAAAAAAAAAAAAAAAAACAAAAAAGGAAATCCCCACAATTTATTATTTGAAATGCATTAAATTTCCAATGTCTACTTATTTTTTTTTAATATTCGATAAACGATAGATTTTTCAATTTTCATTTTAAAACTGTTCGTTATAAGCGATAGTTCGTTATAGGCGATATCGTTAAAACCGATATTTGGTTAGTGCAATTGCCATGAACCTTGGTCGGGACTTAGAGATTAGTTCGCAATAACCGATATTTCGTTATAACCGATGTCGTTATTACGAATTTTAACTGTATTTACAAAATTTGGAAAAAAATTCATATGGCGTATTTTTGGTCTTAAAACAGAAAAATACGTGTGGGAGGAAAAATGAAAAAACGATATGTACCAAGTTTGACGAAAATCGGCCAGCCGCTTAGGCTGTAGTCGAACAGACAGACAGAATTGCGAGACCCACTTTTTTCGTCTTCGCAAATTTGACCAAAATCTCGAGTTCGATTTTTTTTACGAATGCAAAACTTGCCTTATATTACCTACAAGTCGCAAGTAAAAAGGAGTAACTAATAATATTGTAAAAGGATGCAAAAACTGTATATGCTATAACACAAACTCTCAAACTGATTTACAGGAGAGACTCCGCCAAAATCTTAGTCTGACTAAGTCCATGGTATAAGAATTTGGTGTAGATTGGAATGCCAAAACAACAATGCACGGTTGCTTACATTTTTCAACTGCGAAATAGAGAATAGAAGAAATAAAACATGTTTCGGTACTGCTTGAACCCTACATAGTTCGGATGTATTTACTGTTAAACAGTGGCTCAAACATTTTAAGGGTATATTCCTAAAAAAGACACGACAACGGTATTCCATTTAATTTTAAACACTGTGTTGCATTAAGCTAATTTGTTGTGTTAATTTCTTAATTAATTCATTTCAATTTTCTTTTAAAAATATTGGTTTTCACAGAGCAATTAAATTAATACAGAAAGATAAGATAAAACCACTTTTCCAGCACTAAAGTTCATTAAATAAATTATATAGATTATAGATTATTATAAATGATTATAGAATAGATAGATGTGTGAGTTATCTACTTCCAAAAATATATTGAGGTATACGGATTATGAATTAATATTTATTCACTAAATTAATTCCTTTCTTCTTTATAGATTATTGTACACTTATTGAGAGGCTATAGATTGTGCCGATTTAACACCTCTGTATTCTTAGTTACCACATCGTTTTTTAATGTTTATTTTTTGATATTTCAAAAAAAAATAGTTTCCTCAAAAACGATTGTATATGCACATAATGCTAACTTTTAAGGCAATCGTGACAACCTACGTTTTTGCTCAGAGACTATCAACTGCATAATCTTCGTAAAAAAATAATTTTTTCAAAAATAATGATAGTAATGATCGCGTATTTGAAATATTTTTACTTGCGATATAGAATTCGAGATCTCGACTGTCTCTCTATATGCTCGAAAACGGCTGTAACGATTTTTATTGAAAGATACTTTGTATCTTTTTTTATTCTTTTATATATTTTAATGTGAGGGTGTTCTAGGAACGTAACTGCGTCTTTTGTATTCCAGCAGTAAAATTTATTTCTCTTGCCAGCATTCCGTCAGTTGTTTATGTATCGGTTAATTAAACGCTGATTGATTGTGGTATTTTTTGTGTTCATCTTTTAATTTGAACTTGATTTTGATAGGCTTTTATCAAAATTTGTGGTTTATAAAAACTGGTTATTCATCCAAAATGTATGCGGAAACTTCTGTTTTTGATGTAGGTTTTTCATTAAAACCGATATTTTTGTGTAAGCAGCGTTTTCGGCTTAGTGTGAAAACCTTCACATAATTGGTTTTTAAACTATTAAGTCAACGGCCTTGTCTTTAATGAAAGCATCGGTTCCCATCGATCCGCGAAATCAAGCATCATTGCACGTGGTTAGTACTTGGATGGGGGACCGTTCAAATACCGTCCGTGTTTTGTTAATATGTGTTTCTTCTGTTGTTCTTTCTTTCTGAGTGTCTCTCTCTGTTGTATTGTCTAAAGCCGATGGCCTCGAATGAATGAATGAATAAATTGGGGTATAAAAACACTGCGACCTAAAGATCTATTGTGTCCCCCATCTAGAACTGGATGAGGTTGGCTCATTATTACAGTTCTTCCTCCAAATCTGCTCCTCTGAGGAATCGAAGTATTTGGAGTATTTTAAGGGATGATCATTCACTCTCTTTTATGTGGTGCTTGTCCAGATACCTGTGCATTTGATGCACGAGTGCGTCACATTTACCCAGTATGTGGTCAGGTGTCTCTTCGTGAGTGTTGCAGAATCTGCAAGTCGCGTTGCTCACCAGGCCAAGGATGTTGAGGTGTCTTCTTAACCTACAGTGGCCTGTGAGAAGCCCCGTGATTTTCCTGAGGTTGTTCCTACTTAAGCTAATGCAGGTTAGAAAACGCTCTCGGTTGTAGTCCCCGAGTAGGAGTTTTGCCTGTCTTAGCTTAGGGAGTTCTTTCCAGATTTTTTATCTTTTTGTCTCCTCTTCTGTTTTGATTTTGTTTTTGATCACGTTTTCTCCTATTCCGCAGTAGGGCTCTGGCCCTGTAAGGGGTGTCGATGCACCTATTTTTGCTAAGGAGTCTGCCACTTCGTTGCCCTGGACACCAACGTGGCCTGGTACCCAATGAAGCGTGACAGTGTTATTCTTGCCCAGTTTATTAAGCTTAATCACGCATTCCCAAACAAGTTTGGAGCTGATGGCGTAGGAGCTTAGTGCTTTTAGTGCAGCCTGACTGTCTGACATGATGGCAATATTTTGGTTTTTATATTTTCTATCGAGGTTTCTTCCAGCACATATGCCTATGGCATTTACTTCTGCCTGGAATATGCTAGTGGACTGTCCCATCGGTATGGGGAGTTTAGTTCTAGGCCCAAAAACTCCAGCACCAGTCCCTTCAGCCGTCCTCGATCCATCAGTGTACCATTTGGTATTTTCTTTAAGACTAAAATTTATTGTTTCGCCTAGCCAGTCTTTTTTGCAACTTAACTCCGATTTGAAATGTTTTTCGAAGTTATATCTTTTGATCATACCATCTCTTGGGATGTCAATGAGGTTTGTTACTGAGGACCGGATTATCGAGTCTTTTTCCCTGTTTCCAATAATTTTACCCGTCCCAGTACCCTTCTTGGCAAACCTCATTATGGCTCCCTTAGCAGCATTTTCAATAACCACGTGTAGTGGCGTCAGATGAAGGATGGTTTCCATCGCTGCTGTAGGGCATGTTCTCATTGCTCCTGTTATGCATATACATGCAAGCCTTTGCAATTTGTCTAGTGATTTCCTAGTTGTGTTTAGTTCGGTTCTTTTATGCCATGTAATCTCCCCATAGGTAATAATGGGTCTTACCATCATGGTGTACATCCATCTTATGATGTTTGGCTAACAGCCCCATGATTTACCTGCAAGTCTCTTGAATATCATAAGGGCCTTTGTGGCTTTCCCGACAGTTATTTAAACATGCTTGTTCCAGAGGAGTTTGCTATCTAGTGTAACTCCTAAATATTTGACCTCCCTCTGGGTGTCGATTACATCTCCCGCCAACAGAATGGGTTTCATGCAAGGTAAAAGTCTTTTACTGGTAAATGGTACTATCGTTGTTTTGGTAGGGTTGATGTTAAGTCCCACATATATACACCATTTCCTAGTCATAGACAGCCCTCTCTGGACTATATCCCAAAGAGTTTCTTCGTACTTCCCCAGTGCCGTTATAACGATGTCATTAGCAAAGCCAATACATCGAATCCCTAGGGAGGTTAGACTTTCTAGTAATACATCAACTACAAGACTCCACAGCTAGGGTGATAATACCCCTCCCTGCGGACAGCCTCTTGTTGTGATGACTTTCTGGACGTTTAGTCCTGCGTATGCTTCCGCCGTTCTTGTACTAAGCATTTTACTTATCCATCTGAGTATAGTGATAGGAACTCTCTTCCTTTCTAGAACCGAATGAACTGCTTCGTGAGAGGTGTTGTCGAAGGTCCCCTCAATATCAAGGAAAGTGCATAATGCCGTTTCTTTAGTATCTAAAGCTCTCTGTATTATATTAGTTAGTTCATACAGAGCGGTTTCTGTGGATCTACCCGCTCTGTAAGCATGCTGACGGTGATTTAAGGGCATGTTTACTAATACTTCCGATCTAATGAAGTTATCAATTACCTTTTCCAAAGTTTTCAGTAAGAAGAATGTTAGGCTTATTGGCCTGAATGAATTAGGATGTGTGGTATCTCTTTTCCCCACTTTGGGGATGAAAATTACCTTTGCTCTTCTCCATAGACTTGGTATGTACCCAAGTGCAATACTACTTCGAAGCAGTCTAATAAGATAGGGCATCAGTTCCTAATTACCTTTCTGCAAGATCGCGGGAAAGATGCCATCTACGCCCGGTGATTTGAAAGGTTGACAGGTACTTAACGCCCATTCAACCCTATTGCCTGAACAGATAGTCGAAACTATCTTCCAGTCTTTAGGCCTTAGAGGTATTCTCTCTATCATATTTCCTACCATTGGTAAGCTGCCTGCAAAATGAGTATTTAGCAGTAGGGTTGACCTTTGCTCCTCGTTTTCAGTGAAGCTACCATCGGCGTAACGAAGTGCCAAAGAGGTTAATGTGTTATCTTTGGCTAGAGCCTTGTGTAATCTTGCTGCTGCAGGTGTCGACGAAATGCCCTCACAGAAATTCGCAAAACTATTTCTCTTAGTTCTTCTTATTTCTTATTGAAGAGCTTTCTTACCTTGGATCTTAGTTTTGACAGATTATTGTTCCACCATGGAGCATCCTTCTGCCTTTTAATGGTTTTAAGGGGACAACTGAGTTCATAAGCCTCATTTATGGCCCCGCTAAATTCATTAACTAAGTGTTCTAACTCAAGGTTACTGTTTGTCGTTTCTTGTGGACCTATTCGTTCAAGACTAGTCTTTAGGACGCTTTTGTACAGGTTCCAGTTTGTTTTCTTAAGATTCCTGCCAGAGGTGTTCTCTGTCAACAGGTTTTCTAAAGTAAACACTATAATTCTATGATCAGACATAGAAGGTTCGTTGGAGACTCTCCAGTCTCTAACTAATCGACTTAAGTTGGGGGTTCCAAACGTTAAGTCCAGAACTTCCTTCCTTACTCTAGTACAAATGTAGGTGTGTTCCCTACGTTAAATATATCTAGATTTTTCTCGATAATAAAGTCTAAAAGGTAGTCTACCCTTTGATTAGTATCGGTACTACCCCACGTTGTATGGTGGGCGTTTGCGTCACATCCAACCATCTTGGTAGTCCTTTGCTGATGCAGTAGTCCACTAGCTTCTTGACTTCGACTGGTGGTATGTTGGCGTCGTCACCGGCGAAGTACGCTGATGCTACAACCATCGTGCAGAGGTTGCCCTCGATGTCGATTTGGGCTTGTATTGGTACCAAGTCCCGCGTCATAAATTCTGAAAGACATATAAAATGTATGTAAAAGTGAAAGCCTTTAAGCGTATGCTAAAAGTATGAAAATGAGAGTATTACTAAAAAAAGCCGATGGCCTCAGTTGCCAGTGCTTTTAGTGTCTCTACTTCATAGATTTATCTACAATGTAGTGTTAAATGTAATGCAATGTAAACTATTAAAACTAAAAAAATAAAAACAGAACATATTCAACTTGGAAGGCATTTCTAAATACTCTAATTTTTGTTTATAAGATACATAAATAAATATTGGGTAAACTACCTAGTGACCGACCCCCTTTCAGTAATGGTCACCTATCACTGTTTTTTCATTTTATTAAGGTTTCCTGTTGCTGGATATTGCCGAGGCTATTTTTAACGTGTTTAGACGTGCAAATGTCATAACAAAAGACTTCAATTGATATTTTGTAGTCAATCGTTGACGTGTAATAAAAGATGTAAGTTGAGAACCTCTGTAAATCAAAGAAAACTTGTGAATTCCTTAAGAAACACTTGAGCATAAATCAGTATTTTATTAATTTATCCGTGTTTCTTATATATGGGACAGTGCATATTATTTCAAAACAATGATTAGTGGATCTATTTGTTAACTTTTTTTTATTAAAATAATAAAATAACTTAATTTAACGTGGGGTGTTCATAACTAAAATGTAATGTTCAATAAATTCAGTGACCGACAGGGGTGTCTATTACTGCCGCGATTAGAGGTTTTTGAGGATGTTAGTTACGGACACCATCGTTTTTGCCTTTCTTTTTTCCTTTCATTATTTACAAACCGCTTTTTTTATTGGTATAAAGCAACATTTTTCAGGAATTTATTACAAAATGCCTGGGCAAAGTTAGTTTAAGAAGAAGGTTTGTAAAATACAAGTTAACAAAAAACGTTTACTTTCAGAAAATTCCATGGTACCTGTGCAAAAACAGAAAAATACATTAGCACTTTTCTTTGCCCATCTTTAAGATAGATTACTTTACTAGTGATATTAACGTATTGAATAATTACAATATTTATATAAATATTTTTAATTCAGTAACTATGTAACTATAACTAACATTCAAATTAAATTTTTTTTAATTGCAATTACTTGTTGAAAACAGTTTAAGTGAATTTACATTTTTGTTTGCTTGTTTTTATTTAAATAATAATTTATCTTCATTTTATTCATAACTTTATAAGTATCTACCTACTGCATAAAAAGATTTTATATACATGTATAATATCCCCGCAATAAGGGTTTGTAATTAAATGGATTTCTTGTATACATACGTAGATGTATCTTTTTGTTTTTGTGCGTATTAATTTTTATTTATCTTATATATTAGACAAAAATTATAGCATTTTGAAAAACCTTCCAAGATAAATATATTCTGTTTTTATTTCGGTGTCGGTTTTGGTTAAAAACAAATTTAAAACAGAAGTTTTCGCATACATTTTTGACAAAGCACAAGTTTTTATGAGTCAGGATTCATGATATTCCAAATTGTCAATTGAAATGTCGAATTAAAACTTCTAATTATTCGATTTTAACGTTTGACAAGCTTATGTAAACTTATTGCCGAAAATTCCTCTTACAGTTTAGGGTGAAAAGCTACAGAAAAAGGGTGTCCGTAACTAGTATTTGACGGGTGTCGGTTACTGAAGAAAAGGTGTCCGTAACTAAAAAACTGGTAAGCTTTTACGATTTTGTGTTTTATTTATTTTTGGAATTTCGTACATATTTATTTCTTTAATATTGTAAAAGAAATTATTAACAGTTATAACAATACACAAAAATCATTAAAATCGATCCAGCGAAAGAAAAGTTATGAATTTGCAAACTCAAAATTTCTCTTAAGGGTGTCGGTCACTGGGTGTCTTACCCTTAATACGCCCAAAAACAAAAAGATACATCTACATATGTATACAAGAAATCCATTTAATTACAAACCCTTAATGCAGGGATATCATACATAAAATATTTCTATGTAGTAGGTAGGTACTCCATGAAGTTATGAATGAAATAAAGATAAATTAGGAAAAGTTATTTCGAAAAATAGTGGCAATGCTGTGTTGTTACCTTTTACGGCATTCATTTTAATACCTTTTTGACAAGTGAGAGTGCAAACAAAAAAAAAAACGCTATTTTCTTCATGATATGGACAAAAACCTTGGTTATCGAGAACGATGGTTTTAAAAATCTTTTGAGAGTAACTTGTCATATCTACAATATAAAAAAGTAAATGAAATAAAAGCTTTTCATAGGTTTCACAATTCATTTTGGAATAGGAATAGAATAGAATTCCAATCGGTTACATTAGGTGTTTATCAACTTGATGAAAGGCACGCATCAAAATACATAGCACAAATACTAACAAAAGCGTGCAACTATTGGGAAATTTAAATAAAAAAAATAGCTGCAGTAGTAACGCATAATACGGCGAATATGGTTAATGTTCTGCAAATTCCAGAGTTGCAAGTATTTTTCTCAAAATAAGGCTATTATTACCTATTAAAGCTGTGTTGCAAGCGAAGAACTGATAAATTCAATAAGTGCTAAAACAAAGCTAATTCAAGACGTACTAATACGTTGGAATAGTACGTATTCTATGACTGAAAGATTTTTACAACTTAAAAGCCCTGTGAGTGATATACCTCACGTTAGTGATTGAAGGGCCGCGGTTAAAACAAATATAGAAACTCATTCTTACAGAAATTAATAAAAGGATGGACATAATTAAGCAAGTTACCCCATTAGCAATCGCTGACACACGGTTCAAAAACAATTATTTTGAAGATACAATGGCTCAAAAAATCAAAGATACGATAAATAGGGAAATCCCTTGGATCTGATTTATCTAGTTCATCAGTATTGTCTAATGATTTTAGCCTTTGGAGCAATCATCACGAACTAGTACAACGTAAATGGAAATCAAACAAAACCGAAGAACCACTGATCTCTATAATACACTGGATAGCGCATTCATCCAAAAAAGTTGACTCCATTTGAACATTGTTATATTATGAAGCTGCCCACGGTGCCGTATAACAGTATAACTGTATAACATCTAAAACAGCATCATAAAGCGCGGAATTGAACCAGCAACAGCACTGTCAACAGCAACAGCGACCGCCATTATGCGCGAAGCAGATTAAACCAGCAAGAACACCAGCATCGTCAACAGCAAACAGCACGCTGGTCAGCAAACATTTCTCAAACACATTGCCACCAGCAACGTCATTTCATCTGCTTGACATTTCATATCGAAAAAAAGTTTTTCATTGTGGTGCCACTGAATTGCAGTGGGAAAGTTGACAACACTTCACCAGCAACAGCAATTTTAGGACTTTGGTCTAACGACGCTGTTGGCGTTGCTGTTGCTGTTCTGATGTGTGTTGAACAATTGAAATACACTGGTTCTAAATTAATGGCGGCCGCTGTTGCTGTTTACGGTGCTGTTGCTGGTTCAATCTGTTCCGCCCTTTAATTTAAAACCAATTCAATTGTTCAACACACATAAGAACAGCAACAGCAATGCCAACAGCGTCGTTAGGCCAAAGTCTTAAACTTGCTGTTGCTGGTGCAGTATTGTCAACTTTCCCACTGCAATATTTAGTGGCATCACAATGCAAAACAAAATAGAACGTAAAATAATTTTTCCATTTTGCTACTTTTTTATTTTGGTTGAAATTATCGTGTGAATAAAAAAACAATAAATAATTTTTGATAAACTAAAATTGCAAAATTAAGTGACCAAAAAGTAATAAAGAATAAAAAACTATCGTGAGTGTTAAAAAATCGCTGAATAAATGAAAAAATTACTGTGCTTGCTGAAACGACATTCCTTCAATTTTATTAAATTGTCAACTTGTCAATCAAAACAAATGATTTTCGTCCAATTTTCAATTTAATTGACATTCCTTCAATTTTATTAAATTGTCAATTTGTCAATCAAAACAAATGATTTTCGTCCAATTTTCAATTTATTATTTTATTTTTAATAATAAATATTTAAAATTTACAAATAATGCGAGAAATAGGAGAAACAGATTGACGGTGTGCCAATCTGTTGCTGTAACTTCAACAGCAACTTTAACAACCACGTCACTGACTAGGCGCGCACATTCAATTTTTAGTTGAACAACTGTTTGGTTGCTTATAGAAAACAGATGAACTATTTGGTTGAATGTCCGCGCAGGTGCAAATAATTAGATGTTACACAAATTAGCGAACTCATTTTAGGCAATCGTTTAGTTTGTGTCCAAACACAAACTTTTTAGTTGCTCGAACCAAGCAGTTACGAAACTAAAAATTGAATGTGTGCGCCTAGCCTTAAAGTTGCTGTGTCAATCTGTTTCCCGCATAAACAAGTGCAGTCACATTTGTTTTCCTCTTTGTCATGTCAAAATATTTTTTTTTGTGAAAAGAAGACGTCAAATTATGAAGCTGCCCACCATCTGTCATCTTCAATTGGAGTCAAAAAATCTGTTATACAATGTAGTGAATGCGCTATCCAGTGTATTATAGAGATCAGTGCGAAGAACATGTTAATGATGAGCTTTCAACGTATGTACTTGAGAAAACCTGTTAGTCGCCTCAGCGAAAATCCTTTATAGGCACAACTAAAGGTAAGATTTCCTAAGCTTTTTCAAATTACGTATAAGTATTTAATTATAGTGGCCAGCTCAGTCCCATCGGAGATACTTTTTTCAAAAGCTTCTCAAGTCAAGGAAAACGAGTGAACAAAATCTTCTTGATGCAAAGTATCGAAAAAAAAATGCTGGGACATCTAATGAAAAAGCGAAAATACCCAAAATAATAAGAAGAAAACTGAAAAACTCTTTGTGATGAAATAACTTTTTTTTATTTTTTATTTTTGGATAATTTATAATTTCTGGTTCTTAAGCCTTTCTTCTTAATTGTTAGCATTTTTTTTTCATTTTTAATGCGATACGTCCATGTTTTTTCAGTGTGCATGTGCATGCCTACCCAGCAATCGGAGAGCAGATTTTTGTATTCAAAACTCATTTTTAATCTATAAGCTGATAACTAGGGCTAGGATTTCCATGCAAATGCATATTTTAGAAACTTTAGAAACACGGGAATAAAATACAAACACGAATCAATCAATTTGCTTTAAAATGGCATGTAATCTTTAGTGCATATTTTTTCATATTTTACTATAAATGCATATTTTACTTTTAATTGCATATTTTTAAAAATAAATGCATAATTTGTGCATATTTTCGAAAAACAAAATAATCCTGAAGTAAAAATGCACATAAATGGAAAAGATCGCTGGAGGAATTAAAAATTTTATATCCGAAATTGATTCATGTAACGTGCTTAGCACATGCAGTACATAGAGTGGTAGAACAGATAAGAAGTAATTTTAAGTTTTAAAAGCAACATCTTGCGTTGAGCAATTGTTACCAGGTTGCTGTTGCTTACTACGCCAAAAACTATGAACAATTTAAAGATGGTGTGAATGATCTTGATGACTCGGATGCCGTTGCCATTAAAAATATAAAAGAAGCAATGAATCAGCCTTTGGTAAGGAGTCAAATTAGTTCCAACTACAGTTTCCTGTGCGATACAATTGCACAGATTGAAGGAAAAAAATACGTTAAAAAACAAATCGATTTAATTGAAATAGTTTTTCAAAAATTAGTGCAGTTAAGGACCTTTTGGTGCAGCAATTAAAAAAAAAAAAAACTGGATAATGTTAAGGTTTTGCAAAAATAAAAAATATATACAAGGCATTCACACTGAGTTGTGTCGATGAGAATTACATTGAGTCTTTAATGCCTCAAGAAATACATGTTCTTAAAAGAATGCTCCATTAACTTCAGTTGACGTTGAGCGATCATTCTCTATGTATAAAGCATTTCAGAGACCGAATTGTCTGTTTCACGTTTGAAAATTTGAGAAAAAACTTATGATTTATGCGAATAAACCATACGAAAATTTTGAAGATTAAACTTAATACAATAATGGATGTAATTCAAATTCTGTGCTATTTTGAATATTTGTTTTTGTTTTTTTTTTTTCTATGTTAATTTAAATGAAGACTTTTATTTTTCGGCTTTTATTGATATAATTTTGTGTTCCTCAATAATAAAGACTGAATTTGTTATATAAACCTAAATACTATGTTTTCCCATACAGACGGTTCGCAAGGGATATGGGTTTAAATGCATATTTTAGGTGCATATTTTACATTTTTAAGAGCATATTTTAAGCGCATATTTTGCATTTTTAAGTGCATGAAAATCCTAACCCTACTGATAACTATTAATGGAGCACCGTACAATAGAAGTTTTTATTAGTTTTGCACTCTGTGTAACGTTAAATCAAAAGAAGACTGCTTTCAACTAATTGGAGTGTCCAATTTATGCAGCACAAAGACAACAATATTTAGGAACAAATTCTTTAACGGTGTAGGAAACAGTAGGTTTTTTTTTTTGGAAAAATCTATATAGATATTTATTAGGAGAAAGTGCTTATAAATATCGAATGCTATTGATATGATAACTGAATTTGATTAATAAATCAAAGTTTTTATGTTCACTTCTTTAACCAAAATTTTAAATTGTTAAAATATTAATAATAATATAAAATATATGGGTGTAGAAAAAATTGTCCCGGGATGCAGCCATAAAACGACAAATCATAGCAATAGTAATATAAATATAACGGATCCAACCAACACTTTCAATGATCTAGAAAATCCAAACAGACTTTTGAAAAAAAAAAAATATATATATATATGTATATATAAATATATATTATGCGGACTTGGGCTCTCAAATAATGAAATGTTTAATGGATATGGATATACAGTGCCTTGCATAAGTATAACCGCACCCGTAAAAATGCGTTTTGTAGAAAATTAAAATGGGAATGACACCTTACTATTTTTCTATTGAATGGCATCACTAATCAAGTAAATTGAGAAGAAAAAAAAGTTCCGTTGTTGTCTCTTTTGGTGTGTAAAAATTTAAAACAGATTTTTACGTATTGCAAAAGTATAACCGCATTTTTATTTTTATTTTTTTATATTTTAAGTACCTACATTTTTTAGGAAAAACTGGTAAGGGATCTTGCTGCCCCTATGTTCAACCAAGCTAAAAATTCTTTTTGGCATACCGTTGATAAGGTTTTTAAATATGGATTCGTCTATAGAGTTACATTTTTCCACAATTGCTTCTCGCAGCTCAGCAACATTGAATAACTGCCTATTATGGGCATAAATTTTGCGGATCAAAATTACTCAAAGATTTTAAATAGGATTACAATCTGGAGAACGTGCCGGCCACTCCATAAAATTTATGTTATTGGATTTGAACCACTCCCAACTTTGACGACTAACGTGAATTGGGGCATTATCTTGCTGGAAGGCATGCCGAACTCGACGAAATCGTCTCAAGTAGGGTACCAAATTATCCTGAAGCACTTGGGTGTAAGTTGAACTGTTCATCTTTGTAGAGGTGAAGGCAAGTGCAACCTTACCACGCGTCGCAGAAGGCCCCCCAAACCATACAACTGCCACCACCAAAGTTCCTCTTGGAAAAAAACTTTTTTTCTTTTCTCAGATCGTGCCAATATCCGTTTAAACCATCTGGCCCATCAAGATTCAACTTTTTTTCGTCCCTGAAAATATTCTAAAAAATAAACATTCATTAGATTATGCCATTTAGAACAACAAGAGTGTAAATTAACGGAATATTACTTATGGTTTTCCAATTCCGGTTCATGTTTTGACAGGCAAATTCTAACCTTTTTTGTTTGTAAATTCTTGTCAGATTTGGAGCTGGTACCATTTAGCACCGAACAATCACTTCAATGCTTTTTAAGGCACAAAAAAAACTGTTGAAACCGAAACTCCTAACCCTAATTCGTCACGAACTCCCGGCAAAGAATGCATCGAATCGGATGCAGCATTGATTAAACGCCTCTTATCTTGAAGTGTTAGCATATGCGGACGCCCGGTTTTTATTTTTGTCCCATTAGATTCTGGATCTTGTTAGAAATTTCGGATGACACGATCGGATCTTGAAATTTTCCTACCAATAGCCCTTAACAGGGCCCGATTAACAACTAGGCAGAATAGGCAGTTGCCTGGGGCCCCCGATTTCAGGGGGCCCCCGAAAAATGAAAAAACTTCTAAGTCTGCAAGCAAGAATATTGAGTTTGAATGAGAATGCGATCTATGTTCCCTGTTCCGCGCATTCCCTTAATTTGGTTGGAGAGCATGCTGTGAAGTGCTGTTTGTATGCAGTAGATTATGCCATTATGCAGACATTATATAATTTTTTTTCCGCTTCCACCTATCGTTGGGGCGTATTAAAAAATAAAATAAACAATGAGAAAACTTTAAAGACATTACCAACTACACGCTGGGAAGCACATTCGAATGCGACGAATGCAGTTTACGATCTATTTGATATCATATTAGAGGCTCTAGAAATCATTGCTGATGATGAATCACAAAATACTGATACTCGTTATGAGGCGACGTGTATCGTGAATAAAATGCAAAAATTCGAATTTGGTTTCATGTTGATTTTATGGAACTCTATTTTGACTGCTATGCGTTCAGTGAGTAAGTCATTGCAAAACGAAAAAGCAGATTTGCAAACGTGCGCTTTTTTGTACGGATCGTTAGAAGAGAGTTTAGTTTCATTCCGTGAAAAGTTCAATGATTTCGAGGAAAAAACAAAACAATTATTACATGGTGTAGGTTATACAGAAATCGTAAAACGTACTCGTCGTAAAAAACAACAACCTAATGACGGAAATGCTCCAGAAGTAGAATTTTCGCCTCGCGATGATTTCATGACAAAAGGTTTCCTCGAAATCATCGACAATCTTCACAGTGAAATCAAACGACGTGCGAAAGTGAGAGATTTGCATTTCTTATCAACTTTTCTCTAAGTGATGGAGACCTCCACGAAGCTGTAAATAACTTAGTTCGTTTTTATTCTAGAGATTTGAAAGAATTTTTCATTGAAATGAAACAATTCCAAAGTTACGTGAACTCCAGATACACTGATGCACAAAAAACTCATAGTCATTTATATAAGATTCTAATAGAAGATCAATTAGCCGATGTATTTCTTAACACAGAAATAGCTCTTGGAATTTTTTTAACATAAATGATCACAAATTGTTCTGCCGAACGATCCCTCTCGCAATTAAAAAGAATCACAGCTGCTGAAAGAACTACAACGTGACAAGAGCGACTCGAGATGTTAGGTATACTTTGCATTGAGTCAGATTTATTGAACAAAATCGATATTGATGATATAATTGATGAATTTGCCGATAACAAATGTAGAAAACGACATGTTTAAATGTAGATAGTAATTTTATTGATATTATTACATTGTGACAGTAAAATTTTTATGAAAGATATAAGTTTTTATTTTTTAATCGAAAAAAGAAGGGGGGAACGGACGTGAAAAAGGGCCCCCAAATTGATGGTTGCCTAGGGCCCCGTTGAGGGTTAATCCGGCCCTGGCCCTTAAGTTTAGGCTACTTCACCGAAAAGCTTGAATTTTGCCCTTTTCCGTATCGCTTAAATGTGTACCACGCAGCCTTGTTGTTTGTCATTTCAAAGCACATAACTGAATGAAGCTTCAGCGAGGTTTGCATTATGCGGTTATACTTTTGCAATACATAAAAATCTGTTTTTAATTTTTAAACACCAGAAGAGAAAACAACGGAACTTCTTTTTCTTCTCAATTTACGTGATTAGTTATGCCATTCAATAAAAAAAATAGTAAGATGTCATTCCCATTTTAATTTTCTACAAAGCGCATTTTTACACATGCGGTTATACTTACGCAAGGCACTGGGAAAACAGTATACCCATTAATTGTCAATGAAGTCGAATGTGAGGGAATACATTTAAAGGATTTTGATCCATCCACCAATCCAAGCGAAAGTCTAAAAGATGTTATTCCAACAAAACAACCTTGACTCCTCACCATCAACTGCGATCAGTACGAACATCACGATGACGATGGAAATCTCTTCATTTAAAAACGTTTTTGGTATTTTTTTTTTAATTGCCGCTCCCGCCCAAATGGGGTTAGATAGGCACCCTCCTCTCATAGTTAAAATTATTGTAAATGACTGTTCTATACAAATCCATCATTGATTTTTGTGGCCGGAGTTTTCATAATCTCCCCTTTGTTTTTTTTTTTTTTTTTGTTTCTAATTTTTTAATTTATACATGTATACAGGGTGTCCCACAGTCACCGCCCCAAATGAAAACCATGGACTCCTGAAGTCATTTTAAGTCGAAAAACTTGAGAGGTAATTTTCTCGTTTTCGTCCCGTTTTTGAGTTATAACCGTTTTTATGATTTTTTCTCTCTATTGGCTTTATCTTTGCCAAACTACGTCCGATTCGTAAGATTTTTTTTACAATCAGTCAAGAATTTATTACAGTTTTTGTTTTTCTGTAGACAACCGTTTCTCCGCAATTTTGCATGAAACACAATTTTTTTCGTTTTTTAAGTTGTTTTTTCACTTTAATATCATTTTATTAAAAAAAAACACGTTAATGAGTATTAATTTTTTTTTTCGCTTATTATTAAAGCCCAGTTTATTTTCTTAAAAAAAATATTTTTTTTCCTTAAAAACAATAATAAATGTAATTAACAAAAAATAAACAAACTGAGTGAATTTAAAAAAAAACTAATTTTTAAATACAAAATTAATTCAAATGAATTAAAACTTTTTCTGAGCTATTGTGGTTAAGAAAAGGACAAATAGATAAAGTTAATTAGTAAGACCATTAACAAATGTAAATAGTAAAGATTTGCATTACGAGTTGTAAATGTCTTTCTCGCGTGATCTAGTGTCCGCGTCGTGTTCTTTCGCTTTTTACTCCATTTTGGATTTGTAATTCAAGTTGTAGTGTTTTTTTTAATTATTTGTGAACAATGGATTACACTAATCAAGAATATCTGAAATGTTATTAATATATGTTGAAATGGGATGATTAACTTTATCTATTCGTCCTTTTCTTAACCACAATAGCTCAGAAAAAGTTTTAATTCATTTGAATTAATTTTGTATTTAATTTTTTTTTTTAAATTCACTCAGTTCGTTTATTTTTTGTTAATTACATTTAGTATTTTAAGGAAAAAAAATTATTTTGTTTTCAAGAAAATAAAGCGGGCTTTAATAATAAGCGAAAAAAATTAATACTCATTAACCTGTTTTTTTGAATAAAATGATATCAAAGTGAAAAAAACAACTTAAAAAACGAACAAAATTGGGTTTCATGCAAAATTGCTGAGAAACGGTTGTCCCCAGAAAAAAAAGTTTTGGGGCAAACTAAAACTGTAATAAATTCTTGATTGGTTGTAACAAAAATCTTACGAATCGGACGTAGTTTGGCAAAGATAAAGCTAGTTAAGGGAAAAGAGAGCAAAAATCATAAGAACCGTTATAACTCGAAAACGGGACGAAACGAGAAAATTACGCCTTAAGTTTTTCGACTTAAAATGACTTCAGGAATTCATGGTTTTCAAATGCATTTTCCTTGAAATGAACAATTGTCTAAATTGCTTATTTGAAACTATTAAACGTTCATTGTGTCAATGAAATGTATTATTAATAACATATTTATTAACACCGACTCTGGCTGGTTACAGGCTCCGTATAGGTATTTCGTGTCAAATATTCTGCTACAACTAATACTCTCTGGTGTATTCACACACGCTTTTTCTTTTAAATTAGATTCTCCGAGCCACACAATCTACTGTTTTCGGCTGATCAAACTCCTAATCATGAAGCTTGTAGACCTAATCTTAATTTGAAAATGAATGCGATATTTTTGCTGCATAACAATTGATCCTTGACAAGAATAGAGAAAATCGATAATTTTGACGCTTTCGTGCATAATATTTTAGGACGTGATTCTTACATATTTCTACAGTAAGTGCCTATCTCCAATTTGTATATTATATATCGGGGATTTAAGAAAAGGCTTACTTTGGTGTACCCTGACCCATGTTAACGGTAATTGCGTTGTTGGTACTAATGATAAATACTTAATTTAGGCCTTTATTTTTAGAGAAATACCAGCCTTTGCAATTGCGTTCAAACAATGATATCCTATCTCGGTCTTAAAATATCCAGAACTTTTTTTTTACTTTTAATTTGGGAAAACCTTCAGCAGGTAAAAAAGGGTTTTCTGATTTTGGACACGTCCTAACAACAGTTGACCGCAAAGCGGTTTTAAAACGTTCGTTTGTTTGAGTACCTGTCAAAACCGTCAATTCCTTTCCCGTTACTTAAAAGTTTTCAAAAAGAGTTACATAGGATTAATGTATACAGGCCTATTTGGAAAATTAACCTAACAAAAATGGTATAAAAGATTAGAAAACGAAACTAATTCATCAATTTAATTCTTAACGCCAAGCCAACAGTTGATTGGAAACGGTCTTTGAAATATCTACATTTACAAACCAAGAATACGCTGACGTTAACATGATTCAGGGTACACCAAAATAAGTCTTTTCTTAAATCAATGATAAAGGGTGGTTAAGTTTTAAGGGCCGAAGTTGAATGTGAACCACCCCTAAATGTCAAGTTTTTTTTCTGCATTTCATTTGACATTCCTCAATTTCAGACTAACTCAATTTGAACCATGGAAAGATACACAACCGAGCAACGCGTTAAAGTTATTCAGGCTTATTATGAAAATGGCTGGAAAATGGCTTATTACCAAAATGCATATCGTGATTTTTTCGGGCAATTTAATCGTCCAAATGTGCGTACAATCGGAAAAATCGTGCAAAAATTTGAGGAAACCGGTTCTGTAGGAGATGTGAAAACATCAGTGCACGCTCGTACAGCTCGTACTGCAGAAAATATTGCTGCTGTTCGCGATAGTGTGGCTGAAGAGCCGTCCACCTCAACTCGTCGTCGTGCCCAAAAATTGCACCTCTCACGCTCGTCGTTGATGAACATTATGCATAAGGACTTGCATTTACATGCTTAAAAGGTGCAATTGACTCAAGAACTAAAGCCTCTTGACCATTTCAAGCGTCGTCAATGGTCAGAATGGTGTCAAGAAATGGCAACAGTGCATGATTAATTTTTGAAGAAAATCATCTTCAGTGATGAGTCACATTTTCACCTCAGTGGATTCGTCAAAAAGCAGAAATTCCGCATTTGGGCGAGTGATAATTTAAGAGCAATTGTCGAAAAACAAATGCATCCACAAAGAGTTATGTGGTGCGGTTTATGGGCTGGCGGCATCATCGGGCCGTATTTTTCCCAAAATGAGGCCGGTCAGGCAGTTACTGTGAATGGTGTTCGCTATCGTGAGATGATAACGAACTTTATGGCCCGAATTGGAAGATATGGATGTGAACGATATGTGGTTTCAACAGGACGGTGCCACTTGCCGCACAGGTAACGTAACAATGGCTCTTTTGCGCGACAAATTCAATGGCCGTGTTATCTCACGTGGTGGTGATGTCAATTGGCCGCCAAGATCATGTGATTTGACACCGTTGGACTTCTTTCTTTGAGGTTATTTGAAAGATAAGGTGTACGTCGTTAAGCCAGCAACAATTCTAAAGGATGAGATAATTCGGCACATTAACGGCGTAGAACCTCAATTATGCCTCAGCGTCATCGAAATGGAGGTGTGCCGCCGACGTCGCGGCGGCCATTTGGCCGATATTTTATCACATCCATAATTGAACCATACCATATTATCATAATAAAAAGAAATCATAATAATTTCTTAAATAATTTGTGTTTTATTCAAAATCAAATCGGCCCTTAAAATTTAACCACCCTTTATATCATATAAAAACAGATAGGCCCTTACTGTAGAACGATTTTTTTTTTTAGAATGTACCCAAGAATCATGCCTTAAGATATTATGCACAAATTAGAGGTACCGTTTATAAATTTTCAAGAATTCAATTATAACTTGCAAAAAGAAAAAAGAAAAAGATATTAGAAAATGGAAAATAAGAAAGTTCGTGTTTAACATTGGTAAGTCTTATCTTTTGCCCTTCCTGTAAACTCACGATACTGAGCTCTTTTTTGTTCTTCTTATGCCGAATTCATTTCCAATTCTAAAATAAGAAGAATTTGTTTCCCACGCGCAGTTGACTTGGAATTTGTATTAGTTGTGTTAACTGTTTATGAACAATTTTTTTGAAACACTATTCGCGCAAATTCGCTTGAACGAATTGCCACTGTTATTTTTTTTAGTTTTTGACAGCGTGTTCTATTTTTTGTTTTATTCTAAAAACAAAAGACTAATAATGGTCGTTATTTGTTCTTATTATTTGGAAAGATATTGTTCTTTATTTTTTTTATTAGTTGTGAAATGAAAATAAATAAATCGGCTTCTCTGCACTAAAAAATGTAAGTGATGCCTTAAAACCAAACAATTTCGATTATGCGCGTACGTTGAAGCTTTTTAGAATTATATTTGAAGAAAAATAAAATTAAATAAAAAAGACACAAGGCACCAATGATATGTTTTGTTCAATGATAAAATATTCAATACTTTAATGGTGGTAACATGGTATATATAAATTTTTAATTATGAAATATGTATAATGTGTATATTTAATCCCGTCGCATATGGTTAAACGAAATTATAACTCGTCTTCTCTTGCAAGAATTTTTTCATTATGTGTATGGTATAATTTGATTTTGTTTGCTTCATTTGTGTTCAAATGCCCATTGTTGCATCAAATTTTATCTTGATGAAGCAATATTATTTATTTCAATGTTGAGCTCACTACTCTTTATAAATGAACAGTTAACGAAAACTAGAAGCATGTGAGGCAATGCATCATGCTGACCCTACTAAGCTAGAAAACATCATTCACCATCATCCACTGATTCGATTAGGAATTCTCTAAGAATAAAATACTTTGCTGTTTGTTGCCTGTAATAACCTCACCGTCATATATCTTGCAACTTGCGTTATAGGCACTAAAAGTACCTGTTTTGGATTTGTAAGAAAAATTAAACTCGAGAAAAAAGTGGTTCTTGCGATTTTGGCTATGTCAGCCTGCACATCGACCTCTACAGCCTTAACTATTTACGCAATTTTATTAACACGTTAAAAAAGATTTAACGTTTTCAGGTGAGTCGTTATAATGGAAAATGAAATTTTAAGTTACAATTTTTAAGGGAAACTGAAATATCTATAAAAGGATTCGAACGATTTATATACAAAAAATCTATGTATGTATATACATTTTCTTGCAGAACATGTTATTAGCGGTACCTAACCTACCATACTCATATAACAGTTTCTTATTTATTATGTTCTCGTTAACGACCCAACCGATTTCGATCAAAGTTTTTCTAAGGAACTTCTTTTAGAGTAATCAATACATAGAGAAATGAAAATTATTTCTGTTTAAGTGGAGTGATTGCACTTCTTTTAGAGATTTAGTAGATAATATTGCCTAACCAAAAGTTACATCAGACAACTTTTTTGTTTAATTAGGATAAAATCAGTTTAATATTCAATTTATCGAAAACAAATGAATTTTCTTAAAAATATATTATCAAATTAAAAAATATTTAAGAACGGAATTTCCTTTTTTGGTTCCAAATTATTAAAAGAACGAGTTGCATACTTCTATTTTAGACTATTTTTTGCAGTTTCATTCATGATTAATGCATTGAAACCTTTAATCATAAGAGCAAGTTCAAGCGACCCAATTGGGCATTTTATTTTATAACGAATGCTGAAGTGTGATAAAAAAATGAGAAATTATGAATAAATCCTCAACTTCTCCCTTGAGCAATTTATAAAGAGAAGAAACAAATTAAAACTGCAATTCATATAATTGAACCGGATTAGATAGGTCGGTCAGAGAAGTTGTTCGTTGAATTGATTTATTTTAAATACATACCTATCTTATTAATTTTTGAAGATATAAAAAGACACATCTGAACAAATGAACATTTTGAGTTAATACACATACATCTTTTCATCAACATTTGGAGATAACAAAGATTTTTTGAGGTGTTAATATTTTAATAAAATAAGAAAAAAACAAAAAATTAAATTTCTTAAGTTTTTTTCAGTCGTATAATTTTATTATTGATCATAGAACATGTTAAAATTACTAAAACATTTTATTTAAATAATTGTTCAGTCGTAAATACGCGGACAAAATTACATGACCTTTGAATGTCCGGACTCCTCTCATCGACGCCGTTCGAAAGAATTTGGAATGTCTCCGTCGTGTTTCAATTCAAGTTATTGTTCATGGTGTTTTTTATAATATGTACTTAAAACCAATACAGATAAGATCGGATAGAAGATTATGTCAAATAAGAATAAGTAATAGGCAAGAATTAAAGTGATAATAAATATAAAATATTAGAATAATTAAACAACAATAATAATATTATAGATATAATAGCATACAGATATGTTCTGTTTTATTGAGTAGGAATTTTGCTGTTTGATTCCAAAAGTCTTAAAAATTCTGAAATAATGCTTTTTTGAACTGAATAGTTTCTATTATTATTTGTCTTGCTGTTACAGGTAAGGAGTTCCAGAGTAATGCTGTATACAAAAAAAAGCCTCGAAAAATTTAAATAATTAGATGACACATTCATCTAATTATTTAAATTCTGAGTTTCAAGGTTCCTGTAGAGTCCCCGAAGTGGAGCTTATCAAATGGATATGACGGTGCTTTTCTTTGAATTGTCTTATTTAGAAACATGAAACATCTTGAATCAAAAACTGCCTATGCGAGCATCCTAGGGCATGTTGATGATATTGAGAAACAGGGTCAAATCTTCGGAAGCCATAAACATGCCTAACCATATCATTAAAAGCAACAACTAGTTTTTGCTGAGTGTGAATCTCAGTACCGCCAAAAGTACAGTACATCATAACCAATAATAATAGGCAGTAGCAAAGTTTTAAAAAGTCTTAGTACTCGTATCTATACCAGTTAAGTTAGAGGAGAGATTTTATTTTCGGAGACCACCAAACATGGCGAACAGAGAAATTAATATTATCATTAGCACAAAGGCTCTGATTAATTTTGACGCCTTGATTCGTGACAGTTTCTACAAATTCAAATTGGAAACGCGATATACATATAAAGACAGGTGGAAGGGTTGTAACATCAAATTTCTTTTTAGATATTGCAATTATTTGGAATTTAGAGGAATTTAAGATTGCATCTATTACATTAGGTGCAATTGTAGGTCCCTAATAGATCTTTATTAAATCTACAAATTTGGTCCGCCAACAAGTTACTGTAACTCCTTGAGTACGTTGCTGCAGTTAGTTTTCGATCAAACGGACTGATCTTTCACAAAAGCAAGAATTTTCTCAAAGACCTTTGACATTCAGCTTTCAGCGCCCAGGAAACGAAGAGGAAATAATACAAAAATTTACTATATGGGTAAAAGTTGAAATTATCTGAAATAAAAGAATTGTTCAGATAATTTGGGTCAGGAAAATTATCAACAACTTCCTTTCAACCCACTCCAATAGAACGCAAATTGTAGCTGTAATCTCAACAGTCAGTTGATGGGCTCTATCATCATTGAGAAAAAGGAAGGCTTTTAAATCACCACATAGAATAATTTGCAAATATTTCCCTGAAGATTGAAAAAAGAGGCTCAGAAGAAAAGCTTCTATTAGGGTTGTAAGCACTCCTATAAAGCTTTTAACATCACCATTAGTTACTTCTAAAATAAGAATGGCAATGATTTTGCAGCTAAGACAATTATTAATAGGCGTATTTTATTGGTAATGTATACATAGTGCAGCAATGGAAGTCCGAATAAAATGTTTTTTGACTGCATATACACTTTTACTTTAAATTTTAAAGTTGGTATGCTTTGCATTTACACCCGTGTCAAAATCAGCTGATTTGGAACAGAAGTAAAATAAATATGTAATTTCTAACAAAAATAATATAAATTGAAATGAATAAAGATCCAAAACAGAAAAGGGCTATATGTACATAATTTCTGAGTTTCTTTTAACAAATCATCTTAATTTAGTAGATATTTCTGACTCATTAAGTGAACAAAGTAAAAGGAAACGAAAACCAAAAATGAAATATATACCTACGAATAAACAATTCACTTTTGAATAAGCTAAGGGATGCGTTGGAAAAGTATACGTTTTGATGTGGTTTATGCTGAATTAACATCACTGAAAAATTTGTTGTCAAACAAGTGGCAAAATTATTAATAAAATCAAATCTCAATAGCATGTATGTACACAAAGTCAAATTAAGGGCTCGGTGTCAGAAAAAAATCATTTTCATGTCCTTTTTAATCGTTTGGCATCGCAGCCATCCTTCAATGATTTTCATACTCTCACGTGACAGATAGGGAACATGCACACGCATTAAGAGGCAACATTTTGACCATTGACTATTAACGTTTACCGTCTAATCGTAAATTAATATTTCAAACCACAGAATTTTGCTCTTGTGAAAATTTACCACAAAATGAACAAATATCACCGAACACATTCTCGAATAATCAAAATCTGTCAACCTCAAGAAAAATAAAACTTTTGCAACCAATTTGAGTGTCACTGTAATCCAGATGCTCCAAAACTTTATCAGCACTATTATGTGCACTCTTATTACTGCCTAGTTTATACGCACTATTCCTTTGTTGTTGTTTACTGTGTAAAATTTTACTGCGCTGCCTATACAATTCCCAATAAAAAACGACTAATATTAATTGCATCCCCTCCTCCAATAGTAATAGTGATTCTATAATTGCGTATAAATTTGTAGTAGAATCAAAGGTACACTTTACAAAGTTGAACTAAATGAAGTTTAAGCTTCGCGCATTTTTGGAAGAATTTTAAAAACCAACTTAGCAGATATACAAGAATGAACCAATTCTGAAGACATGATAAAATAAAAAAATGTACGAAAGCAAACCTACAACAAATAAAGACAGAAGCAGCAAGAAGAATTACAATAAAAAATTGCAAAACAAAATGTTAATTTAATAAAACAAAAACTCAAACGAATTAAAAATTAAAAATAAAATCAAAAAGAAAAAATTATACCTAAAATAAAATGAAATACGAGGGCGGGTCAATAAGTCCGTGACTTTTGGAATAAAACGCAGATTCTTTGATAAAAAAATAATTTTATTTTTCAACGTCGTCTCCCTTGAGCTCTATACACTTTGTCCAACGCTTCTCCAATTTTTTTATCCCTTCCAAAAAAAATGATTTGTCGAGGTCCTCAAAATAGGCCTTTGTTTGCGAGATGACTTCATCATTGGAGTCAAATCTTTTTCCACCAAGCCATTTCTTCAGGAACAAGAAGTAGTCGCTCGGAGCCAAATCTGGAGAATAGGGTGGATGAGGGAGCAATTCTTAGCCCAATTCATGGATTTTTGCCATGGCAACTGCACATGTGTGCACCCTTGCATTGTCTTGGTGGAAAAGAACTTTTTTCTTGGCCAAATGAGGTCGGTTTTTTTTTCAAATCGTCATTGAATCGGTCCAATAAGTTGGCATAATATTCCCCATTGATTGTTCTTCCCTTTTGAAGGTAGTCAATGTGGATTATCCCGCGTGCATCCCAAAAAACAGTCGCCATAACTTTATTGGCTGACAAACCCACCTTGGCCTTCTTTGGCGCCGATTCACCCTTAGAAACCCACTGTTTTGACTGTTGTTTGGTCTATGGTGTGTTGTGATGGATCCATGTTTCGTCCACGGTTACAAAACGGCGCAAAAACTCCTCCATATTGCGATTAAACAACGCCAAACCTTCCTGTGAAGTTGTTACACGATTGCGTTTGTGGTCGACTGTGAGCAAACGCGGCACCCATCTTGCGGAAAGCTTTCTCATGCCCAAGTGATCATTCAAAATTGAAACCACTGAGCCATGCGAGATCCCTACGGCTTCCACAATCTCTCGCACTTTCAATCTTCGGTCGGCCAACACCATATCGTGAATTTTTTCGATTGTTCCGGGTGTAGAGACCCCAACTGGGCGTCCAGGACGTTCGGCATCTTCAGTGCTTGTACGGCCACAACGAAATTCAGTAAACCCCATAGTATTTATGAAGCTTAGCCTTGGTCTCGGTAATGGTTTTTTTTTCGCAAGAAATAATGCTTAATAAGCACACGAAATTCACTTTTTTAAAAGAGAACTATTAAGTGGTGTTGAGCTTACATTTATGTATATGCGTATGTTGGTCAGTTGTGGAGTGTGTGGTGTTAAGAAGCTCACAATCGTTGAACAGTACAGATAATGATAACCCTTTTATCACAAATAATCATATACAGATGTCTCATTTCCATACACAAAAATTTCCTCAAACAAATTTCCTAGCAAAAGCCGCGTTTTATTAGCGCCAATGATTCATAATAGGCGCGTTTTATTGGTAATCTATATCTAGCGCAGTAATACAAGTACCAAAAAAACGCTTTATTCACTCTTTAACTCACTCTTCCTTGTTCCTCCTACTTGTGAATTAAGAATTAACTTACTCGGACTCGGATGTGTTCGAAAGATCTGTATCTCGTTTTTAAGCTGGAGTTGAAATATTCATGAAAATGCAGATTGAGTTGAAATATTCATGAAAATGCAAATCGAGTTGATTTAGAGTTCTTCTCACTGTTAGATTTGATTTAAAACTTACAAAAGTGCGAAAATATATCGCATATATATACTGAGTATTGGAGAAAAAAAACATAGTACTCAATAAAATGACATTGGCGCAAAATTTTAAACAGCCTCTTATTAAGGTAGTAGTATTATACTTCCTATAATTTCCTAACTTTAAAGTAGTTTTCTAATTTTGAACATTTTTTAACTAATATCGTCTTAAGGCTGGGAGCGCACATTCAATTTTTAGTTGCACAACACTGTTTTTATACTTATAGAAAACAGATGAACTATTTGGTTGAATGTCCGCGCAGGTGCATATAATTATATGTTACTCATTTTAGGCAATCCTTTAGTTTGTGTCAAAACACAAACTTTTTAGTTTCTTAAACCAAACAGTTGCACAACAGCCTAGTCTAAGGCAATTTCTTTTAATAAATTGATTCTGAGCAACCTTAAAACAATAGTAGTTCGTGCAAAGAACTACTACTATTTTGACGTTTTTTTAATGTTAAAGAGTCATATGAAGTTATAACGATACTAAAAAAATAAAATAAAAAATAAATAAAATAGGTGTTCTGAGAGTTTAGCTTTAATTTTTTCAGTTGTTATATAAATTCAGCATAATGCCGCAGTTATACGACATTTTTGAACAAATGCCAGTGAACTGATAAAACATATATCAATCGAATTCAATATTTCAATATTCAATATTTTATGACAAAATTAGTGGCAGTAGTGTAAAGCCGGAATTATGGTATGAATTAAAGTTTTGCATTTGTAAAAATATTTGTTCTATAAATTTCGGAGCGATCACACTTTGGATTATCAAAGGCAAAGTATAACAAAATAAATACCAACGAACACACCCTCAAGTATGCCACATATATTCTTTCGGACACCACCTAAACACCTCCTAAATTTCAACATCCGAAACTCCATCTTTACTAAATTATCCATTTCAATTACTAGCTTATTTTTATTCACTAATCGTTTGTTGTTGTTTTCCATGTTAAATTTTGCAATGTAGTATATTCACTAACCAATAAAACACGGCTAATGACTAATGGAGTCACGGTACCTGGCAGTCAGCACGTGAATCTTCAATATGGAGATAGATTTTTCCTTTTTTCGATTTGACGTTCAATGTATGTATTTTCCATAAGAAAAAAGCAAAAAAGGGTCGAAAAAACATTTATTTAACTAATCAAATTTCTATGAACTGGTATGCATTTTATGATCTTAAGAGAAAAGTATTATGTTTTAATTTCTAAATCAGGTGGGAAATCAACAAGAAAATCAATTAATATTTTGTAATTTGTGTTCAAAAATCGTATGTGAATGACAAATGAAACAATTATTTTTTAGAAGCAATTTGTATGGTCTTATTTGAGTAGCCGCATTTCAATCTCAAAGTGGAATATTTGTATTTAAATTAATAATTAATTATTAAATTAAAAATAAAACAAACATAAAACCTCTGGCCAATTCTAAGTCGGTAAATTTTTCAAGTGTAATTAAATTACTATATAATTTATAAGAAAACAAATGTAACAAAAATAATCTCAATAAATAAATTTAGCTACTACTAATTCTATTAATTTTTCAATTCAATTCGGTATGTATACATCGTTTAGTGCTCGTGTTTTGTGAAAATTTTTATTTTTTTTTGTTAACAAATTTCTATCATAAAAAAGGCAAATTAAAAAGCAGAAAAATGTGATACCTACATTTTATTATTTTTGTGACTTAGTTCGAAAAATTCATGTGTATCCATTAATAGGTCAAGTGAAGCGCAACCTAAAAAAAAATTGATAGGCACGATAGAGCCATTTGACTTGGACGTGCTGAATATCTAAATGGCTCGGCCGTGCATCACCGATCCATCTGAGTTCCTCCCAGATTTCGGCTCGGCCCGGCTTATTGACTCGGTCGTGTATGGCTTCCTTTAAATCTCTACTTTTAGAAGACGAAATTATAGCCAAAATTTGAATTTTGTTATTATTTAAGGACGCTGTAAGGTTAAGTGGCTCCTGGCAAGATCGCCATGTAAGGTTTGGTGGCTCCTGGCAAGATCGCTATGTAAAGTTGGGTGAATCTCCTCTTTGGATCCTCTTGGCGGAGGTTCTAAGTGTGTTTTTAGAGCTTTTAGTAAAACAGACTTGGTCCGGCGAATAGCCAAATGAAGGAAACGATCCAGTTTGGCTTCAGAATCAGAAGTATCTAAGGTATTATCATTTTATTCTCTCTTTTTACACAAAAATTACTTACCTTCGTTGGTATCCAAACATACTTCAATAATCGATAACGTTCTATCGATTTTCCCACAATATGCACAATCAGCATTTGACCATACCATGAATTTAATTGTTTTTGGGCTAGCTTGTTTATGATGCATAATATAATTCATAAGCCAATGACCCTTGAAAATGTTTTCAATTTGTACACAAAAATACTCCTCGAGCACTAGAAGTGTCATTGAGTATTTCTGTGTATCTTGCTTTTTGTTCTATAGTTCGTGCACTGAAGATGCCGATTTAACTATATGCATATCTATAGATACATATAAATATCTTGCGCACAGAGTGTGCCAACGGAAATATGAATATCATGAATCGACTCTGCTCTAGCCGGCAAAGTAAGTGCATGCGATGGATATGGATGGGAAACCGAGTATCAAGTATCGAAGCAGGTTGAATGTATCTTTAATTGTTTTGCGGCAAATAATTAAGTGATCGCTGGTGCGATCCCTTCACAACGCAGACCACAACACAAGACAACAGGGGTAGTAAATTCACTTTTGTTCACAAGCAACTTACATGTTTTTCTGTACGATTGTTTTTTTTTTGTTATTTATTCTCTCACGAATAATACTAATATTTTTGTGTTCGATTATTTATCAATCGTGATTTAGAAGTAGTAATTGTAGTACTTTAATGAGATTTTCTTTCTCTTATTTTACAGTTTACAAAACTTGATAACAAAATGTTAATAAACTAAAATTTTTACCGACTTGGTCTCACTACACAGAATTTATATTTTGATTTTTATATGCAAAGAAAATTGGTCTACTCAACACGACCATGACCTTGATTGAGAATCAATAAACAAATTTGACAGTTCAATCATACCAAACAGTTTCTTTTTTTAAGTATTTTTTGTTACTTTCTTGCGATTTCTTTACATTTTTTGAGGACAAATTACACAGGATTAATTTTGTTTTTGATATATTTCCCATCTGATTTAGAAATAAACACATATTTTTATTCTTTTATAATCATAATACCAGTTGATATAAATTCCTTTTTCTGCTATAAAGCCAAGAATATTTATTAAAGCTGTTTGCTTTATTTTTTTGTCAATGTCAAAGCGATACTTACATATAATCTTATAAATCTCCGCTGTTTGATTATTATTATTTATAAACGTAAAATGTCGGATTTACTCTTAAAAAATACAAAAGTAGTAAACTTCAATCGTTTTAAGGAAACATAGTTTACTTAAATATTTTTTAAATTTATTATTGATAATTTAAACATAGGCTATAGCCTTTTCTGACAAAAAGTTAAAATTTACATTTGAATTGTTTTCTTTATTTCGTTTTACAGCAGTTTTGTTTTAGGCACCATGCCCGGTCTGATGAATCGTGCGTTCTTCACTTGTTGCATTGTTAGATGGAATTTCGTCTTTCTTTCTTTCATTGATTTTTTTTAAAAAGATATGCTAACATAATCATATGTAAACATAATCATTCATTGAACACAATCTCAGAAACATTAAACTTCGCATTGACATCAAATATTCCTAAATTTTGGACATGAATTTCAGCGTCTTCAGCTTCGTATGTTGTTCCTTGAGGAACCGACAAGGAGTCGGTTGACTGGGATCTGTTTCGTTTATCTTGCACACACATATGTATAAGAAGATTCTAATTCAACATCCGCATCGTCCTCAACCTCGGTAATAGTTTTATTCAGTAGTTCTTCTTCCTGCTCCTCAGCAAGAGCAAACATTGGGATATTGCTCCTTTTCACACAGCAAGGTCTAGCTCTCTATTTAGATATTTCTGGCTTTGAAAATGAATTTCTTAAAACACTATTTAATTGTTTGGTACTGCAGTTTGATGGAGGGAACAGTAAACTCCATTAACTTCAAAGGCAGCTGAAATTATCGTAAGAAGTACCGTGCGATTTCTTTTATTCCGCTCTTGGATTATTTTAAAAGACATCTTGAAACGACACAGTGTACCAAACCGAAAGCAATCACAAAATATTACCTGCAGTTGTTGAATACACAATGCAGGGAGTGGCATTGCTGTATATTTGCTAATATTTTACAGTTTTAGAACACATAGCCTTAACAGAGATCTATATGGGTTAAGAGTAGATACATCATCTTAAAGTAAAAATTTTTGGTTAATGCTTTGCCTAATGTTAACACAGGGTGCATCATATAAAATATATATATGAATATAAAGATATATATTTTATTTGTGTCAAGAATTATTGTTTTGCATGCGGAGAGTGCTAAGAACTTAGTTTTATTGTATTTGAATAATTTTAATGAAAAAATAATAAAAGCAACTAATACCGATATAATTCAATGCAGCTAAGCTTTCGGACATTTCAGACATTTATTTTTTGCCGAAACCCAGGGATTCACACGAGGAGTATTTCAAAGCGACTTTTTGCAACGTAAGACACACCAAAAATAAATAATAAAATAAAATTTTGTTCTAGACTAAAAAAAACAATCTATTTATTATCGTTTATTGACATACCATATGAAATTGAAAATGTTACTTTTGTTCAACGGTATGTGGTTGTTTTATTTGTTAATAAATTAAATATTTGAATTAAATAAAAAAAAACACTTTTTTAAATACGCGAAGATTTTTAACACTTCATGCTTGGGCAATTAACAAACATTGAAGATTTCGAGTAGGCACCCTGTAGTTCGTTTATTAAAGTCGCTCTGCAGGAACTCTAGTTAAACATTGCATATCTCCTACGGTGATATAAAAGCTCTACAACTAATAAAGTATTTTTTTTTCTAATATGGCGAACTTTAGATAAATCGAAAAAAATTATAAAAACAAATTGATTTTAAAGGTTGATTGCCAAAGGAATCAAAAATAAATTTACAAACAAATAAAGTTTGTACATTCACTCTTAGTTCCTGTCTGCAGCGCATAATATAACAGAAAATGATGTTCTTTTATTCCTGCAAAAATTTTCCAAAATATATATTTTTTTTAAAGTTTTTGTGTTAAAATCACTTATTTTAGAAGCGCGTCGTAAAATTTCTAAGTACAATTCAAACATTTGTGATAAAGAAAGAATTGCAATCAAAAATCACCATTCGTTTTGTCAAAACAGCATAAGCAACTTATCTATATCTCAATCTTAAATACTTTGTTTCTTTTTGGAAAACATTATGTTGGCTAGAAAAAAAAGATGCTGACAAATACAAATACATATGTTTTCGCATTAATGTATTTCTTAACACGTATACTAATACAAAAAAATACATCATTGCTTATTTTGTTCAATATACCACTGCTGAAGAACATACAGCTCCAGATTTAATAACGTAGAATAGAATGGAGAGCCGGAAGTGCTCTAAAAAATAACAAATTCAACTAACTTTTGTTTTTATACAGCCCTAAATATGCCACGGAACTTTTAAAGAGCAAATAAAGTGCTTCATTGTATCAAAAAATTAGCTCCTAATAAGCAAGACATTGGCTTTTAGCCTGATATTAAAGCTTGCACTTAATGCAGCAACTTTAAAAGTGCAGAAAAGGAGCCTAAAAGAGCTCTCAAACTCAAGAAATTTGCTTCAAATGAGTTGAACAGTAGCTCTAGGCAGTGCCGGATTAAGCCAGCGCGGGGCCTGTAGCAAATTCTATCAAGGGGCCCTTAGACTGTTTTAGGTTAGGCACTTATCAAGTTTATGGTATTAAATAAAACAAAACTTTTACAAATAAACTTTTCTTGATTTAATTTGGGAAAATGTATAAATAATGCTGTTGATATCGACTTCTCGGAGTAAATCATGTTCAATATTCATTAAAGTGAGGAGATTAAGACGTTGTTGGCTCATCGTGTTCCTCAATTCATTTTTAACACGTTTTAATGTTGAGAAAGATCGTTCACCACTGCAGTTGGTGATCATGAGAGACAAATAAATGCGAAAAGCAATTTCAACGTTCGGGAAACAAGATTGTAAAGAATTATTTATCAACAGCTTGTAAACCTGCATTTCCAGAGCCTCATGATTCCTGCTGTCAATAATACCAGCCACATCAGAATTGAGCATTGAAGCGAATTGCACTAATTCGTTGCCCAGACTGTCCTCCAAATCATCTGCGTAAGCACTTCCTATGGTTGCAGATTTTTAATTTCTTCTGGTGGAAGAGATTTTATATGAAGGTTTTTAGAATACAAATTCTATATACTACTGAAATAAATCAGCCAAGTATTATTGATTCAAAATAGTTTTTATGTACGGTGACCATTTTTTCAGGAGCAAAACAAAGGACAGTTTTTCAGTAACGTAAAAAAGTTTAACAAATAATTATTTTTATTAAAAAGTTTTGTTAGTTTTGTACTTCATACTTCAGTTCAATTTTTAAAACAAATAAATACAAATAATTAAAAAAAAAACGAAATAATATAATATACTGGTACTTAAATAATTATATGTCTATAGATATAAAAGTCATTCAAAGGTACTATGTTATGTTCGCAGTGTATTTATTATAAGATATCGTCCCGATTTCTTAAAAACGTGTTAAATTTTGCGCAATCGAAGTCATAATTGCACTTTGTTACTAAGCATTGCTGCTAGCGTATCAACTTTTAATTGGGAATTTTCAGGTGTCAAAATGTTATTGGAAATTGAAAATACCCTTTCAGTCGGGACAATTGAAGGAATCGATTTTACTTTCTAACTCTAGTTTTGTAAGAAAATTTTTATCAGTGAATGTTTAAATAAACACTTCTGCCTACCTTTCTATACGTTTTAATTTAAAATCTTTTGAAACAAGAGAAGCTTCTATCATTGAAATGTTTTGTGATTCTAAATGGAGAATGCATATGTGAAACATGGATGCTTGAATTTTGTTATCTGCTTCTTGGTGCACCTATAACGAAGAGCCTCCTTATGTTTTTTACTTTCAAGGTGATGCTTGATGCTCGCTCTTCCGCTGTTTGATGTTGAAAAATTTGGTAAGAATTTTCAACGCCTTACATCACTTTCGCTTAGATTTTGGACAATTCAAAGTATAAAAAAGAGGCTGGGTGCGACCCACACTGATAACTTCCCATTTGTGGTCTTGAAAACTTTATATTTAGTTTTTTTCAAATAACCAAATGTATAAAACAACATACTTTAGAAGGCACTATCGGTGTTCATTCCCAAGAAATTCGACTTGAAATACAATTTTAACTAGTTTTCATTAGAATTTTTAATAGTTTTTTTATTTAAAAAAAACTATTAATTCAATATTTGTCAACATTTTACCAATTGTACAAAATTATACTATGTATAAAGTAAACTAAATAAGAAGTCAATATCACTACTAGTTCTCGAGAAATTTGAGTCGAAAAACAATTTTTACCAATTTTCAATAGAATTTTATATAGTTTTTTATTTTTTGCAAAAAACTGTAAACTGATTTTTTTGAAATTTTCACCAGTTGTCAAACACATTATTTTTAGTAAAATAAAATTATTTTGACTTTCAAATTGTTTTCCGTTCTTAGAATATCTGGGTTATGAAATTTTTTCAGTTTTTTTTATTTAAAAAAATAACGGTATGTTCATTTTTTTCCAAATTCATACCAAATCTGTACGACCTTATAATGAGTACATTTAATTTTATTTGAAATCAATAGCATTATTTTTTCGTGAAATATTTGAAAATAACCAAAATTTTTACTTTTTTTTCAAACCGTTATAGTGAAAAAACTATTCACTGAATTTTAATAAACGCCCTTTCAGCCTCTTTCGAAGTTATTATCTATTCAACAAAATTTATTTGAAGTCGATATCTTTACTCGTTCTTGAGATATCGACGACGAAAAATGGTACCAGAACGTACGTACGTACGAACGTACGAACGTACGTACGTACGAACGTACGAACGTACGAACGTACGAACGTACGAACGTACGAACGTACGAACGTACGTACACACACACACACAGACATCTCTCTAAAAATGATTGGTATAGCCTCTAGGGACCTTGAAACGTCGAGAAATGTCAAAAATTCCAATTTGACAAATCGGACCGATTACAATAACTCCCTATGGGAAGTTAAAACAATAAATTAATCTTTCATTACCAATAATTATTCCAAATAAATGCTCACCGTTTTATATAAATTACAACCAAAAAAATACTCTTATCTTTTCCAAAAATAATCAAAAAGCAGAAAGAATGCCAACGAGAACGACACTAACTTGCGGATGGAGATGAAAATATGACAGAATTCAATGACATAAAGCAGTGCTGCTAATGGTAGAATCGTGGTTTAAA
Organism: Chrysotoxum bicinctum; assembly: GCA_911387755.1. NCBI lineage: Eukaryota > Metazoa > Arthropoda > Insecta > Diptera > Syrphidae > Chrysotoxum > Chrysotoxum bicinctum. The sequence continues at coordinate 164,580,821 of OU426987.1, forward strand.
AGAGGAACAGAGGACCTTGAAAGGACAATTTAAAGAAGGGAGGACAAATTTCTGTCCTCTGCAAGAAATGCAAACAGAAAGGACACGATACAAAAAGAAAGGACTGTCCTCTCAAAAAGAGGACGGATGGTCACCGTACTTTTATGGCTTTTAGTCCACAAAAACTGGCGTTTCGTCCGGGTGATCGCACATGAACTCATTAGTTGGCTATGAGGACCTTGTCAATACGCAATTTTTATTGAATTCAGTTCATCTTACATCGATTTTTTGACAAAAATCCAATGTGAACTATATCCAACCAAGATTAAAATTGTAATCATTAACGTTGAAATATTTTGCTATTTTCAACAAATTCAACAAATCCATTAATAGTGCTAAGTCTTCTACCAGGCTGATTTATTTCAGTAGTATATAGAATTTTTATTATAAAAACCTTCATATAGAATCAATGCTCGGCCACGGGTAAAATATTCCAACGTTAATGATTATAATTTTAATCTTGGTTGGATATAGTTCACATTGGATTTTTGTCAAAAAATCGATGTAAGATGAACTGAATTCAATAAAAATTGCGTATTGACAAGGTCCCCACAGCCAACTAATGAGTCCATGTGCGATCACCCGGACGAAACGCCAGTTTTTGTGGACTAGAGGCCAAAAAAGCTATTTTGAATCAGGAAGAGATTTTAGCTCTCGGAATATTCCGAAAATGCCAGCAATTTTATGATAACTGTTCATATACGTTTTCCTAAAGCAGTGAGTACGTTATCAATGGTGACAATAAATACCTGAATTTCATACCGTTGTCCAATTTGCGTTTGGTGCAGTGCGAAACATGATTTTTGGTAAGACCAGCAGATAGAAAAATAAAATTTTAGTTGATCATTTTGATGCAAATATTTTCTTCTTAGTAATTGTGACTAAATCTAATATGTAAGTAATACTTTTTTATGGTCAGAAAAGGTTGGTGCGCGGGGCCCCCAAATGCGCGGGCCCGTAGCATTTGCTACTCTTGCTTCATGGCTAATCCGGCACTGGCTCTAGGATAACTAATAAAGCATGTATAATATTATGAAGCTAATTCGAAAAGCTCTTGAAGCGCTTAAAATACTTAGTACAAGCTAAAATTGTTACTTGGGATTACTTAGCCGACGCAACACAAAAGCTGATCAGTTTAATACGATTGCACAATTAGCTTATAAATATCTATATTCAGGTAAATAATAATGAATGTTAGTTTTAAGATGAATTGTTGGAATGCTAGAAGCATTCGGAAAAAAAATTAGAATATTTTGCTTTCTTAAGAAAACATAATATTGATGTTAGTTAGTGAAATGATGATAGTATAAATATCTCCAATAAAGACTACAAATGTTATTGCGTAGACAGAGAAGAGAGAAGTGGGGGTGGTGTCGTCGAGGTAGTTAAAAAAACAATAAACCATCAAATACTTTCTGTGATTAAAACTAAACTAATGGAAAATATAGTTATAGAAGAACCATTAGAAAATGGGTGTTCTATAAAAAACTTTTCAATCTATTTGCCGGGTGGGTGTACTTAACTAGAAAAAAGGTATAATTTTCGTAATGATTTACGTAAATTGATTACATTAAGTGACATATACTTGATTGGAGGGGATTTCAATTGCAAGAATAGAAATTGGGACTGTGTCAGAGCCAATGCATGACTTGAGTCAAGGCACCCATTTAACATTTTGTACTCCCCGCAAATTGTATTGTATTCACGAAATAATAGATCTAGTCATTCCAGACTTATTTCTTACAAACTGCTCTGAATTATTCAGCCAACCTATTGTTGAAAATGATCTTAATTCAAACCATCTTCCAGTTTTAATAAACATGAATTGTGAAGGGATCGCACCAGCTATCACTTAATTACTCTTGCCGCAAACCAATTAAAGATACATTTAACCTGCTTCGATACTTGATACCCGGTTTCCCATCCATATCCATCGCATACACTTACTTTGCCGGCTATAGCAAAGCCGATTCATAATGTTCATTCATATTTTGTTTGGCACACTCTGTGCACAAGATAATGTCTATAGATACTCATATAGTTCAACCGGCACCTTCAGTGCACGAACTATAGAACAAAAAACAAGATATACAAAAATACTCATATGACACTTCTAGTGTTCGAAGAGTATTTTTGTGTACAAATTTTAAGCATTTCGAAGGGTCATCGGCTTATGAATTATACTGTGCATCATAAAAGCAAGCTAGCTCAAAAACAATTAAAGTGCATAGCATGGTCAAATGCTGATTGTGCATTTTGTGAGAAAATCGATAGAACGTTATCGATTATCGAAGAATGGTTGGATACCAACGAACGCAAGTTATTTTTGTAAAAAAGAGAGAATAAAAAGATAATTTTTCACTTCTTTACTGAAGCCAAACTAAGTTCGTTTTCCTTAATAGAGCAATTCGTTGGAGGTTCAAACAAAGTTTCTCATTCGGTATATCAGACGCCCTACAGAGCAGCACTGCTTTTGGGTAAAGGTTTATTTGGCTACTCGCTGGACCGAGTCTGGTATACTAGAATATTTAAACCATTTAGAACCTGCACCAAGAAGAGTCCCCCAACATTACAATATTTGTCTTGAATGTTTGCAAATTGAAACGGCCGACGAGAGAAAACTGTGCTGGGTAACTTATTCCATAATTGTGTTGTACGACTAAAAAACGAATCTCTATATTAGACGGTACGACCAAAGTTAGGCTCAAGGGTGAACTGATGAGCATTCCTAGCGAAGCGGGTATCACGGATGAATTGATAAAGGGGAGGAATGCAACTGGCTACTTCGAGTGAGCATTGTTTGTGAAAGAAGCGATAAAACAGGGAAATACATGAAACATTCCGACGTTGTTCAAGAGATGGGAATGAATCCATGATAGATCTGGTTCCTTTCAGTTTTAACGCTCTGTTCTGCATTCTATCCAATAAATAAAGATAAGATTGTGCTGCACCTACCCAAAAGCGTGAGTTATACTCGAGTTTTGTCGTATAAACGCCTTAAAAATTGTAGCCAAATCAGAAGGGGTGAAAAATTTCTTACATCGATATAGAAATCCTAAGCATTTAGTAGCATTTTTGGTGGTCTCGGAAATGTGATCATTCCAACGAAGATCATCGTTAACACACATATCGAGTACTGAGAGCTTTTCGGTTTCTTCGATGCAAGTGCCATTTAAGGACAATGGCATAGGGGGTATATTTTGCTTTATCGACAATAGACAGCATTGCGTTTTCGAAGCTTTAAACTCCACACGGTTTTTTATACCCCATTTAACAATGCTGTAAAGATCGGAGTTTAATGAACTTATCATACGATACTGTTGCAAATTCACTTCCGAAGGAGATGGACGTTAATTTGGGAACGAGTATGAAAAGCTGAGAGTAGAGTCGTTGGCAAAATAATGAAGTGGATTAGAAGCTTCAGACAAGAGATCATTTATAAAAATGAACACAAGGGAACACCAGCATTTATTTTGTGACTTAAAACCATCCAATACAACATGTATTGAACGATCTATAAGGTAATTTATAATCCAAAGAATAATGGTTTCATTGATACCAAACCACGCATTTTCGATAAGAGAGCTTGGTGCCAAACCCTATCAAATGCTTAGAAATATCCAGCGCAATAATCTTACTTGCTCCAAAACAATGTAAAGATCTGTTCCACTCTTCGGTGAGATATGCCATCAGATCAACAGTGGAACGATTGCTGCGAAAGCAGTATTGCCGGTCATTAAGAATCTTTCGATCTTCGAGATATTTCTTGAGCTGATGATTTTTCAGCGATTCCATGACCTTGGAAAGAAGGAAGTAGGTTGAAACAGAAATTATTTAAATGAAGTAGATTTCAGTATTTTGCACATGGTGCGAAGTAGGAAGTAGATTTTAAAATATTTTGAAAAAAAGAAGTAGATCTACTTCAATTGAAGTAAAGTGGTACCACTGGTCGCCATATTATCGAGTTCACATTATGTAATCGTATTGAAGCTGTCCAATGAAGATTTTTACGTTTTGCCTTGTGTGGACTTGGCTTTTTCGGATTATCCGCGTTATTTGAAATTTTAATATGAGTGCAATTTAGGACTCACCCCGAACGTTTCGCATCAAATTGCATTGAGCGTGGTCACCGGGAAACTGCGAGAACCTTAAAAGTTATATTAAGATATTTTATTGTGATATAGGTAGAATAAATGACTTTATTGAAATTTTATATTTAAGTGGAAGTCCGTAATTACAAGAAACAACTTGAATCAACAAAGGTTTTATTAGGAATAATAATGAACAGAAAATATTTCATATTTTCTGTTTGATATTAGAAACAGAAAACACGATTACAGGATCTTAAGTGTTTTTGAACAAAGTAATTATATTTAATAAATATTTCTAACACTCCCACTTTTATTAAATGGGGCTTAAAAATATTTTAAACTATATAATTGCTTATATCTTCTATACCAATAAGTCGTCTTAAAAATTGAAAACGTTCACGAAGTAAGCTTTTCGTTAATAAATCAGCTAGTTGCTCATTGCTGGATACGTACTCTAGCTTGAATACGCCATCTTCAAATTTTTCACGTATAAAATGATGCCTTACATCTATGTGCTTCGTTCGTTTATGAAGCTCCGGGTTGTGAATAAGTTTCATTGCACTTTGGTTATCAACCAAAAGTTTTGAAGTGAAAATACAAACTGAAGATAAACCAGCCATCAATTCCTTCATCCAGATTAATTGTTTCACTGCATGACAGGCTGCAACATACTCTGATTCAGTTGTGTACAATGCTACAATTTGCTGTCGTTGTGAACACCAAGCAAGAGGTCCAGAACCAAGCTGAAAAATATAGCCAGAAGTGGATTTTCGAGTTAAAACATCACCTGCATAGTCAGCATCGCTATATGCTTTCATTTCCATAATGTTGTTTCCAACTTTATATATCAGACTGTAATCTTCAGTTCCTTTTAAATATCTCAGTATTCTTTTCACTGCATTCCAATGTATTTTTGTACGATTTACAAGATATCTGCTTACGTAACCCACAGCAAAAGAAATATCTGGTGTAGTTCCTATGGCTAAGTACATCAGGCTACCAACCACATCTCTATATGGAACCTTTTCCAACAAAATATCAGCATTTACTGGATGATCAGCTAAATTTAATGATGCGTTTGTGTCACATGGTGTAGATACTGGATTTGCGTTATCATTTTGAACTTCTTTAGTATTCTTCTCGTGTATGTTGACTGATTAACTAAAATCGATTCGTTAACATCCCGATAAATTTCCATTCCAAGATAACATCTTAAATCTCAAAATGTTATCAGAAAATGCTCTTCAAGGTAACTCAATAACTCCTTGGCATACATCTCATCAGTTGCTGCTATCAATCCATCGCCAATATAAATGGCCAAAATAATTTTCTTTTTGCCCTTGTGACTGGTGAAAACACATGGATCTGCTTTGTTGACTTCAAGTCCATATAATTTTAGAAAATGCGAAAATTTTTGGTTCCAGCAACGTGAAGCTTGTTTTAAACCGTAAAGGCTTTTTTGCAATTTACACACACTGCTTGTTCCGTCTTGATATCCTTCAGGTTGTTGCATGTATATTTCGGAATCTAAGTCACCATACAAAAAAGCAGTTTTCACATCAAATTGCTTCAGTATACGTTTTTCTGAGGCCGCAATACTCAATATTGTTCTGATTGAGTCAAATTTTACAGTTGGACTAAAAGTCTCGTTATAATCAATACCATTCTTTTGTAAATAACCTTTGGCTACCAATCTTGCTTTGAACCTTTCGACTTTTCCACCAACCCCATATTTAATTTTGAAAATCCAACGATTATTTATTGGTAATTTACCTTCTGGGAGTTCGGTAAGATACCAAGTTTGATTTTTCTTCAGTGAATGCATTTCATCATCCATTGCTTCTTGCCACTTTCTAGAGTTTTGACTTTCGATTGCTTGGATGTACGTTGTCGGCTCTGAAATTATAGCAGCAAAAGCATCTCCGATTTCGTAGTCGTTGAATTTAACAGGTGGACGAATAGAGCTCTTATCTCGAAGAACATACCTTTGTTCAGTTCAAGCATCGATTTGTATTTCTTCTTGATTGCTTTCAGTTTCATAAGATATAGAACTATTATTTAAGTTGAGTTGATCGGTTCCAGCAATCGGTTCTTCTTCAATAACTTCAGCTTCCTGAAGTTGATCAATACCTTTGAAGCTATCGAAAACAGCAACAGTCTGGTTACTGTCACTATTTGTCCTTGTTCGACTATCGGGAAAATCATCCTCTTTGAAAATAACGTCACGACTGATTTCTATTATATTGTCTTCCTTTATCCAGATTCTATATCCTTTTATGTTTTCACAATATCCAACGAAAATCCCTTGCTTAGACTTCTTATCCCATTTTCTTCTTTTTTGTTTTGCTATATGAACAAAAGCCTTTGACCCGAAAACCTTTAAATGATCGTTGTTTGGATTTGTGCCACACCACAACTCAAAAGGAGATTTTTCTGGATTACTGCTTTTCCCAGTTCTATTTAAAATATATGCTGCCGTGTTAACTGCTTCTGCCCATAATTCGAGTTCCAATTTTTTTGCATGAAGCATAGTAAGTACGCGCTGCCTCAACAATTGTTCGCATTTCTCGTTCTGCACATCCGTTTTTCTCAGGAGTGTATGCCACTGTTCGTTGATGCTGTATGTTATTTCTTTTTAAAATTTCAGTTACATCCATGTTTACATATTCTGTACCGTTATCAGTTCGTATTATTTTTACACAAAATCCTGTTTCAATTTCCACGTCCTTAATGAATTGATAAAGTACTTGTTTAAGCTCAGATTTTTGTTTTAAAAAATAAACTTTTCTATAGTGCGAGAAATGATGTTTAAACAATACAACAATACACTGCAACAACAGTACTCTTCAAGTAAAATTCGCAAAAAGTGTTATCAGATTTCAAAGTTAAGCCCTTGTCCAATGCTGTTCCTTGTGAGAAAAGATTTAAACGTAGACTTGGAACAAATAAAATATCCTTAAGTACACATGGAGACCAAGTATTTTCGGCATATGCTAAAATGTCTATATCTCCTCTTCCTTGTGCATAGACCAGATGACCATCGCCTATACGGACTGGTATTGGATGTTTCAACTGGTTATAGTTTTTAAACCACTCTTTGTGAATCGCCATATGATCACTTGCTCCGGAGTCTAAAAACCACATTGAGCTTCCATTTACTTCAGCCACCATGACCTCGCTTACGAACGCTGTACGATTTGGTTTCTCAGAGCCATCATTACTTTTGGAATTTCTGGATGGACAATCCTTCTTGAAATGTCCTCGTTCATGGCACAAAAAACATTTGTATGTTGATTTCTTATCAAAAGCTGTGCGACGAACTGAATGAGTCAATCCTTTTTTTTGCTACAAAAGCTGCTACATCTCCCTTGGTATCATTTTGTTGAACCTGGAATCTTGATTCTTCCATCATAAGTCTAGCCGTTAGATTCGATAATGTCTTTTTTTCATCACTGGTTGACTCCCATGCACTAAAGAAGTGGTTGTAGCGTTCCGGAAGTGTCATCAAGATTTTAGTAACAATCATTGATTCGGATACTATTTCACCAGCTTCTTTTAGTCGCTGAGCCATTTCTTCGACTTTGGATATATGACATGCTAAATCTTGTGAAGATTCGAGAGAAAGACTATAAAATTGTTGTTGTAAAAGGTGTAAACTTGTTGACGATTTTTGTTCATACACCGTATGTAACTTGTCCCACATCTCTTTAGCGGATATGCAATGCATAATGTGTGACAAAGCTTGTTGTCCAACTGTAGTCGCAATAACTTTTTGACCTTGACTATCCAACTTTTTCCAAGCTGTAAGTTCCTTCTTGTGTCTTGCTTCAGACTGTTCTTTGGTTTCAGATCCAATCACCGATAAAATAGGTCTTGTAATTTCTCCGGTCACCACATCGAAAACCTCGGATGCGTTGAGAAGCACCTTTACTTGGAATTTCCAGACTGCCCAACCTTCACCTCCTTGAAGCTTGTTAATTCTATTCAAATCACCGTCCATTACTATTTCGCGAAAAGTTTGAGTAGTACGTCTATAACCCGCACTTCCTTCCGCGCCGCCGTCTCAGTAAATATTAGCTGTTCTTTTCGCATTCCTTATTCTATTATTCTTAAATTTCAATAACGTAAATAAATAAATTCGTTTAGTAAATTTCAACTGCTTCAACTTCTTACGGTGGCACGGATCCGAGCGGTCAAATACAAGAAAAAGTCTAGCGTGGTCAAATCACACGACCTTGGCGGCCAATTCTAGTCACATCTGCGAGAGGTAACCTTACAGAATGTGAATCGTAACGTCCCGTCCGCTGTGAGGCACGTAGCTCTTTCCTATTGGAACCACATATCGTCAAGGTACAGGTTCAATTTGGGCCATTAAAAATTGGTTATCATCGTTCTGTAGCGCTCGCCATTGACGGTGAACGCCTCACCAACGTCGTTTTCGAAAAAATCCACACCAAACAATAACTTTTAGAGGATGCATTGTCCCCTGGTGAATATCGTGTGGATTGGTGTCGTACCATATAAGGCGATTTTGCTTGGTAACTCAGCCATTCTTCCAAAAATGTGCCTCGTCGTTAAAGATGGTTTTACGCCCAAAATAGGTATCATAGGACCATACATATGTATGTATGTATTTACCTGCCAAAATTCAATACTATTTTTATGTATTGACATAATGTATATAGATGTGTACATATTTATGTACACCACTGTACATAGATAATATTCCATGGTTAAAACAAAAAGTTTCACTTTGTACCATGTTCAAATTGTAACACTTCAAACAAAAAACTTTTACGGTAAAATAACAAACGAAATTTTTAAGATTAAGTTATTTCAGTCAAATTGGTACGAGTACATCACATAAATTGCGCTCTTATAATGAGTTACATTTCAAAGGAAATATTTAAATTTAAGTTTCCAGTTTCCAACCGAGCAAGTTGATGTGTAATGAATTTTATTTTGTTTTTTTAAAGGGGTAAACTTTTGATCTTCTTCACATAAGAATTAGGTATTTGCCAGTTTAGAAGTAGGTACTCAACAAAATAAATGTTAATCTCTGTATTTCTATCTCCTAAGGGTGTTTGTTTTTAATGTATGCACCCGTGCGTCGTCGGTTTTTCGAAGGAAAAATATGCTTCAATTCTTTTTTTTTAAATAATTTATATGTACAATCTCAATTCTCATGTTTACAGGATGATGCCGATACACATGATGCGTTCTATTGGGGTTGGAATGATAATCACTTTAATAGTGATGCTGAAAGCAGACGCTTCTCCACTGCCCAGGTAGTTGTATTTTAAATAGCTCGTTTTTTAAAAAGTATTTAATATAATTATATTATTAATTTCTAGGGTAATATATTTCGTGTATATGCGAATATATTTAGATGGTAACCTAACACAAGAACTATTACTACCTACAAGATTCTCTAATAAGTCATGTTTCATTATGAAACATTGCCATCGTTTCGGTACCTTTTTTAAAGGCGACTTAAATTGGAGTTTTCTATAATAAAGAATCGACGTATGAACGCTTAAAAGCAGAAAAAGTAGACGAAGAAGTGTTAATAAATTAATTTTCAAAAAAAAAAAATAAGTCGATGTTTGATGTTGGTGCATTTTAAATTGTTGGAAAGGGAATATAAGAATCTTTTACCAATGCTTAAGGATATTTTGAATTGGAATCGGTTAAGCGCGGTAATAAGTCTTTAGCCCATGCACATGCGTAATTTTTGTTTTCAATGAACTTGCTCTAAAGACGTAAATTTTTCCTGTTTTCGTGACCTGTTTTTTTAATATTAATATGTCCTCAAGTGGGCTTTAGGTCAATATTAAATATTTATTTTCAACAATCAATATAACTGCAACGTTTCGGGTGTATTTATTTACACGCTTCTTTACCACTGACTTGCAATTTTCAAAGCTAAAAAGCTTTTTCTCATCTTCTTTTTGTATTCTTTACTAAAAATCTTAAAAAAGACTTTTTTTTTTGTTTTTATTTTATTTGTTTATCTATATTTGTTTATATACATATAAAAATCAATCGCTGTTCGTTTGTCTCGCTAAAGCCCGAAAATGACTGGACCAATTTTGCTAATTTTGATCTTGAAATATTTGTGAAAGTTCATGGAAGGTTTAAACGGTGAGAAACATAAATAATAAGTAATGGAAATACTAAAAACGTCAATGTAATTTTCCAACACAAAATGTTCCTAGCTGTGAAACATTTGATGTCTTTTGTTCAAAAAAAAAATTTGTCACTTGGTTGTCAAATATTTATATGTATGCTTAGAAATTTGTCTGTTTCATACTTGTTGTATGAGGTCCGATCTTTTTGGTCTGTTTTGTTGGAATACAAAACAATTCTGTTTCAGAAATAAATAAAATGCACTACTGGATCACACGAACTTGCTCTTATGTACTTTGGAATTTTAAATACATTTTATAAATGGAGGGCTCACAGCTGTACCGAACCAACGACAACATTTCCGCAAAATTGACCTCTATTTAGAGCTGTAATGAACTATGTACATATATAGAACTATGTAAATAGAACTATGTAGCTCTAAATGAACTATGAAGTTCATTACAGCTCTAAATAGAGGTCAATTTTTCGGAAATCCTGGCGTTAGTTTTGGATTTCTTTAAAATGACTTGGTTCGGTACAGCTGTGAGCCCTCCAAATATAAAACATGGATTTAATGAGACAAAAATTTTAAAATGAATGGAATTTCCGTCTGATTTCAGAAAAAGTATGAATTTATGCAAACAAAGTTTAAAAATCTTTTTATTATTAAACTAATTCTTTATACAACAAACTTCTTTAAAATTTTTCGAGAACAAAATTTGGGATGCCAATTTTAGATATTTAGTAGTATAAGCGCAAAATTTTAAACAGCCTATTATTAAGGTATTAGTATGATACTACTTAACAATTTGCTAACTTTATAGTAGCTTACTAACTCATTCTTAATTTTAAACATTTTCTAACTAGTATCGTACTAAAAGAATTTTCTTAATAAATTGCTTCTTTTTTTAGTATCGTGCTAGCTTTCATATAACTCTTTGACATTTGCAAACATCAAAAAAGATTCGTGTACTTACTTTTTTACACGAAACTATTATAAAGTTAGCAAATTTTTAAATAGTATCATACTATACTCTGTCCAACAAAAATTGTCAGTACAGGTCTTATAGGAGAGCTTTTTCTAAAGCAGTGGCGCCTGATGCACCCTCACTACAATGCGTTAGGAAAAATGCCACTAAAAAAAGAGCAAGCCACTGACTTTTCTTAAGGAATTGTTGTTGTAATTCTTTGCAAAAAGTTGTACACCCGAACACGACCGTCGTATCCCACTGCTGATGAGATACTGTCAAGCAGTGTTGCCGCAAGCCAAAAAAAAGAGTCGCTAGATCGACCTTAAAAATCCGCTAGATATGCTAAAATTTTGAAAAAAGTCACTAGAAAAAATTTTCAGTACACATATCAAAAAAAAATATTCAATTATAACAAAAAAATTATTTTGTATAGTAAAGAAAAACTTATAAGCATTAAGTTAACATAAAAATCCTAAGAAAAAACAAAAACAAATTAAGTCTAGAAAATATTACTATTTTTCATTTTTTATAAAAAGTAAAGAAGTTTCAATAATAACTTCAAATACTTATTATAAAAATAATCAATCACAAATAATTATAGCTATTATAGCATCTTCATCAATTTCATTGACTTCAATATCTAAAGCATTATTGAAGTTATTTTTTAAAACAAGTACATAATTATCGCACCCTTAGAATGAAAGTGACCTAACCTAACTCAAAATTCCCGTAACTTCTGATTTCGAAATAAATTGACTTTAAAATGGGATCTCTAAATCCCTGTTGTGAAAAAGATACCGAAATATGAGTAAGAAAGGGACAGTCTATACATCGCACGGTCACTTGAAATATGTGAGCGATACATTAAAACTTACTCAAAACTATACTTTCTTGAAGACTTTATTGCTCATTTCACACAAATTGCTATTTTTCAGTTAGGTCACTTTCTATTTCCCCCCGTTTAGGCGGGAGGGGCAATTTAAGAAAAAAATCACTTAAAACAGAAAAAAAATTATTAAAAAATAAAGGTGATACCTACAGAGTAATGCTATAGCATTTTGAAAAGCCAGAAATACATTCTTTAATTTTGTTTTTAAATAAAGTTGTTCGAGTGAATAGTTTTTGAAAAATTAATTTTCAAAATCAAAATTTTGCAAAAAAAATGAAAAAATTTTTTTTAAACAATTTTTTTTCAAAATTTTACGTAATTAAGTATTATTTTTTTATTCAATGCTCTTATTAATTTTTGATCAAACACAAAAAACCGGATGTCAAAATGTTTTGCAGTTATTGAGAAAATCAAAAATAACAAAAACTACTTTTGTTCTAAGAAAAGCCCTTTATTTTAGTTTTTATACGTTTTTGGATTCTTAGGTGAATTTACGATTGAAAGGATTAACTTTCTTTTTACTATTTTTTTAATTATCGTCTTATAAACATACAATAATGTGACAAAGTACTGGATTAACTATATTTCACACATTTTTTTTATTGAGAACACCTGCGTGAGAGCATTGGATTAATATTTTGATTTTGAAAATTAATTTTTCAAAAACTATTCACTCGAACAACTTTATTTAAAAACAAAATTAAAGAATGTATTTCTGGCTTTTCAAAATGCTATAGCATTACTCTGTAGGTATCACCGTTATTTTTTAATAATTTTTTTTCTGTTTTAAGTGATTTTTTTCTTAAATTGCCCCTCCCGCCTAAACGGGGGGAAATAGACCCCCCCTTCCATACGATTTTTTTCTTGTCTAAGTCCAACCTACACGCCCTAGCTTTTTGTCACACCTTATGCAAATCACCCTGTATAGTGACAAAGTTACTAAAACGGCAGCACTGCTGTCAAGAATCAAGATCAAGACAAGAGTGTCAAGTGTCACTCAATACGATCGCACGCTCTTTATCTACATCAAAACAGAGTTACCATTATCATTCTCAATTGCAAGCAAATAGCTTTTTCAGTGGTTTTTATTAAGGAGCTTTTGGGATTTGAAGCTTTTGAGAACACATTTTAAGAAGATGAGTATGTTGAGTGTTGTCGTATTGCTTTACAACTTAAAAAAAAAGCGCCTATCATCTTACCGCTTGGCGTTGTGGGAAAAGGTAAATTGAATATTGTTTTCAGTCGTTTTGAATCGGCAGACGGTAGCCCTACGAGTTTTTTACTTTCATTTGCGGCGATTTATAATTTAAACTATGGAATCCCTGTGAGAGCTTTAAAAGGCGACACACTTATGCATGGCAATGCAACCAGAATGAGAGACAAACGTCCTATCTTCCCTGTACTGACAATTTTTTGACATGGACTTCTTTTTAGAAGTCTGTTAACTAGGTATCAAGAAAAATAATGGAATTTGGCAGATAATTAATTTGTTTATTATCTAATAGTGAATATTTTATTTGAAATGAATAAGTTTATATAAATAAATTAACCAAAAATCAATCAATTGCAAAATAAACAAATAAATAAACATTGAAAATAATAGTCAAATAAATAAATAAAAGCAAGGAAAGAAAATAAATAAATAAATTAATGAATGAACAAAAGTAAATATATAAATACATGAACAGATAAATAAAAACATAAATAGAGATTTAAATAAATAAATAACAGATAAATTTATAAACAATGAACAAAAGAATGCACAGATAAATACATTTATTTAAGGGCTTAAGTATTTTTTTTTTCAGTTTCAATTAATTTTTAGAGCGAATTTTATTTGCTCAGAGTTTAAAATGCGTTTAAAGCTTTTTGGTAATCCCTAAGATGTTCCGGGTTTTCATTTATTAAGCCTAAGAAACGTTTTAGATTATGAACTTTTATTTAGAAAATTTTTGAGCGTAATTATGTAATAGTACATATAAAAATATGGATTGGGATTGCTCCGCTTAGGGTATGTTTAGTCGCCTGGCAGGCGCCTCTGACAGCAGTTTTCTTGGACAATAGTTCCTTGGGTGGCCAGCTTCGCGAGTTCTCAGGACTTTAACTTCCTTTTTAGGGCTCACACCCGCTCACGCAACTCCGTTGCTCCGCTTAGGGCATGTAAAATCGCCAGGCAGGCGCTCATGTCAACAGTGTTTTAATTTAAAAGTACGAGTACTGTGGGTTCAAAAACTTCCTTTTATACGATAAAATGTGAGAAAAGGTCAATTTTGAGAGAAGTTGTTATTATTTTGAATTATTTTTTTTTTGTGTAGATTATGAAAAAAATATAAAAACTTCATTCGATTGCTTGTAAAAAAGTTATCAACAATTATACGTGAATAAGTGCGTTTATATGAACATTTGAAGCCCTGAATTTAATATAAGTTTTCATTTTTTTCATCCTTGTCATTTTTTTCGTCAATCCGCTGTAAAAATGAAGATAAAAAAAAAACACTCAAAAAAGTTAATTTTTCGATTTTCTACAGCCAAAAAACGAGGGGACCGCATCACTTGCACACAATTTCCTAATTTCGCATTTCGCGACTCATCAATTATTCCATCTCAATTAAATATAATTAAAACTATTTTAAGTAAGTTTGAAGTTTGGCAGCAAATGTAAAGAGTTGGTTTTCATTAAATAAATAAGAAATAATAAATAAAAAAACACTTAAGACTTTTTTCTAATTAACGTTAAAAACGTTAACACTCACACCAGCTCTTCGTTCAACAAGCCAGTCGCCCAACCAACAATCACCCCATATCACAACTAAATCAAAGTTTTTATCTCTTCTTGATGTCTTGCCTCTACGGATATTTGACAAGAACTGAGGATTTTTATGGAAGCACTACTGCTTAAATAAATACAAAAAGTACTATCTTAAAAGTAGTATTTAGTACTGCCAATCCCGTCGCCAATCCCGTGAAAAAATCTACGGGATATCATGCGACGGGATATCGTGCTGCGGGATTGACGTCAAAAAAGTATCAATAAAATCGGCGGGCAAACGTTACACGGGGAACTGATTTGCGGGAAAATGTAACGATCCCGCTATAACACGTTTTGTTATTTCTCTGTTCTGGTACACGAGATAACGAGATGCAAGATGACAAGTCATAAACAAGAATAAATAAAATGCACGACTGAATCGCACGAACTTGCTCTTATGTAAAATTACTTTGGAATTTAAGATACATTGTATAAATATAAAACATGAATTTAAAATGAAATTGCCGTCTGATTTCTAACAAACTTTTTTATGTAAGAAATTACTTTAAAATTTTTCAATAAAAAAATGTGGGATGCGAATTTTAAGTATTTAATAATATTGATCTTAGGAAATAATTTCAAAAAATAATCGTTCATAAGTTTTGAAGATATTGATTTTTCAAAAAAATTTTTTTTTCAAAAAAACCCAACAAATAATTTTTCGAATATTTTTATATACAATATTATTTTAAACTTAGGGGGACTCCTGCTGAAAATTTTTGGTTAAAATCGTTGGAGCCGTTAATGAGAAAGTCGAAAATAAAAAAAAACGGTTCTATGACAGGTACCGTTAATAACATTTTCCCCAAATTTTTTTTTACTAAAACGTAGTCCATGTCCATAACATCACACCTAATTTTTTTTATCAAAATCGTTAGAGCCGTTTTCGAGATAAATAAGATTTTGTATTACGGGTGTATGGGGGGTACCGTTAGTTTTAGAGCTAAGAAAAAATTTCAATTTCCCCTCTAGGGAATTACCGAAGACCCATAACTACCGAGTTTGAAGAAAATAGGTCCAGTGGCTTAGGCTCTAGATCGAGGTACAGACATACAGACAGACAGACGGAATTGCCGGACCCACTTTATTCGTCTTCGCTATCATCGTAATGTCAACTTTGATCAAAATCTCGAGTTCGATTTTTTTTCCAAATGCAGAACTTGCCCTATAGTACCTATATCGCAAGTAAAAACTAAATGAGCAAAAACAAAAAAAAAAAGAATCAAGAGAGCGGATGGGCGGACAAAATTGTTTTGCACAGAGAATAACAAACATTCTCTTGCAAAGCGCTGATATTGCAGTGGAATTCTTGTGAACTGAATCTTACTTGTGTGCATAGAGGAAATATATTACCTAGAGTCACGACTTCGGGGGTTTGCTCTCTTTAACCCTACAAGCTGAATTGAGAGGAAAAAACCTACAGTCCAAAGATGTATTAGTTGCCCCATGTATTTTAAATGGGGCCAACACAGCTTTGTTCAAATTTTGTAGGTTTTTGCTCAATGCGCAAAAAGTTGAATAAGTGCGTTTAAATATTCAAAAAAGAAATCCGTTAAATTAAAAAATTTTAAAATACAAATATTTTTTTATTAATTTTGCTTTTTTTATCTCTTTTTCAATAAAAACTATTGCTTATTGCTTTGCGGATACAAATTCCTTAATATTTATGTACATTTCTGTTAAAAACTAAGAAATTCCAAGCAAAAGTAGAAGCACACCCTAGAAAATCAATGCGTGTAGTGCCCAACGTGGACCACGGAATATAGCCATTTTAGCCCAAAGGTGATAATGTTGACAAGTAAACAAATCGATAAAAAAAAAACAAATGTCATAAAAAAATAAAAGTGCGGGTCGCTGCTTCTAATTAGTAAACAAGTTTTTCACCGATTTTAGCGTAATTTTCTCAACTAAATCAAATAAATTGCGTGTGCAAATCATAAATTGATCGCGTAAATTTCGATTGCAAAATACCGAAGGTGTTTTTTTTTCGCACACAAGTTTTTCCCTACATATTCTTCTTTTTTATTGTGTAAAATTTCACAAGTGTCAATGGAAGTAGTGAAATTTTGGTTAATAACCATAAACGAAGTGTGAAAAAGTATAATTGAACGTTAGTTCATTTAATTATACATCTTTTGGGATATAGTTTTGTTAATAAAATTCATTGTGCGGGCGATTTTTTCACTTTACAGTAAAATCAATTCGGTGCGATGTATGTAACGGGGTAATCGCCGTCTGCCATAATGCCATCAAAGAGAGTTCTTAGAAACGTCTTCGATCATCAACAACAACAACAACAACAACAACAACAACAACAACAACAACAACAACAACAACAACAACAACAACAACAACAACAACAACAACAACAACAACAACAACAACAACAACAACAACAACAACAACAACAACAACAACAACAACAACAACAACAACAACAACAACAACAACAACAACAACAACAACAACAACAACAACAACAACAACAACAACAACAACAACAACAACAACAACAACAACAACAACAACAACAACAACAACAACAACAACAACAACAACAACAACAACAACAACAACAACAACAACAACAACAACAACAACAACAACAACAACAACAACAACAACAACAACAACAACAACAACAACAACAACAACAACAACAACAACAACAACAACAACAACAACAACAACAACAACAACAACAACAACAACAACAACAACAACAACAACAACAACAACAACAACAACAACAACAACAACAACAACAACAACAACAACAACAACAACAACAACAACAACAACAACAACAACAACAACAACAACAACAACAACAACAACAACAACAACAACAACAACAACAACAACAACAACAACAACAACAACAACAACAACAACAACAACAACAACAACAACAACAACAACAACAACAACAACAACAACAACAACAACAACAACAACAACAACAACAACAACAACAACAACAACAACAACAACAACAACAACAACAACAACAACAACAACAACAACAACAACAACAACAACAACAACAACAACAACAACAACAACAACAACAACAACAACAACAACAACAACAACAACAACAACAACAACAACAACAACAACAACAACAACAACAACAACAACAACAACAACAACAACAACAACAACAACAACAACAACAACAACAACAACAACAACAACAACAACAACAACAACAACAACAACAACAACAACAACAACAACAACAACAACAACAACAACAACAACAACAACAACAACAACAACAACAACAACAACAACAACAACAACAACAACAACAACAACAACAACAACAACAACAACAACAACAACAACAACAACAACAACAACAACAACAACAACAACAACAACAACAACAACAACAACAACAACAACAACAACAACAACAACAACAACAACAACAACAACAACAACAACAACAACAACAACAACAACAACAACAACAACAACAACAACAACAACAACAACAACAACAACAACAACAACAACAACAACAACAACAACAACAACAACAACAACAACAACAACAACAACAACAACAACAACAACAACAACAACAACAACAACAACAACAACAACAACAACAACAACAACAACAACAACAACAACAACAACAACAACAACAACAACAACAACAACAACAACAACAACAACAACAACAACAACAACAACAACAACAACAACAACAACAACAACAACAACAACAACAACAACAACAACAACAACAACAACAACAACAACAACAACAACAACAACAACAACAACAACAACAACAACAACAACAACAACAACAACAACAACAACAACAACAACAACAACAACAACAACAACAACAACAACAACAACAACAACAACAACAACAACAACAACAACAACAACAACAACAACAACAACAACAACAACAACAACAACAACAACAACAACAACAACAACAACAACAACAACAACAACAACAACAACAACAACAACAACAACAACAACAACAACAACAACAACAGGGTCAACAATCTACTGTTGGCATTGAACAAACACTAAATACAACCAGAAATAGTGCAAGCGACCCACTAATTTTGTCGTCAACATCGACGTCCACTTCGTTAACGAACAGCATCGGCAGTGACCGCAAAAAAAGTGTTTCCCTTCAACAACAGCCCGCGAGCTAAATAACAATAATATAAATTTTGATAATTTAAAAAACAGCACAACAATAAGTGCAGCTAGTGGAAGAAGCAAGTGAGGAGAACTGGTGGACTTTCAACAGGTGGAGGAGCCCAAAGACAACAAGCTTAACAACAGCCACCCAAATCAGCCTGCTGGTGGGCAAATATTTTCTTCGCCTGAGAATACGCAAATAATTCAGCGGAATATGCTAAAACCAGGCTGCATCCTTTCAGCGGACCGTGTCCACGGCTCAGCTGACCAACACCACCACCATCAAGACGATAACGTCGGCGCCAGGTCTGCCGAAACACCATCAGCAGCAGCAGCACCAACAACAGCAGCAGCAGAACTCTCAAACAGTAGGTGCCACTCAAACTTTGGTAATCAAAAATCACAACCCGGTGGTATTCGCATCCAAGGACCACTTCAAACTAGTGGTCCGCGTCCTTTACCTCCGCCAAAAGAGCCGCATTGGGCGGTCAGGCACTTCCACAAACTGATGGCGCCAAGCCCACAGTAGCTGAAGACGATGAATGTTCGAATGTCACTGTTCTTGCAAATTGGCATCTAAATTTAAAAATATCTGTTTACCCAATATAGACGTAGATCTATTCGGATCAGACGACGAAGAAGAAGACGCCACTACTACTCTGCCAAGAAATCAAAGAAACCCACCCTCACTGTCAAATCATCCGTTCTGCTCGACGTGAAGCCTTTTATTTATTTATTTATTTATTTATTTATTTATTTATTTATTTATTTATTTATTTATTTATTTAATAGTATTCAGAGTACATTAAGTTGTAAATTTTACATCTTTTAGGTTGTACATGCTTGATTTATGTTACAGAAATTTAATACAGATTTTAATTTTAATTACAATAAAAATTTAATATAGCAAGGTGAAAGCAAAGCAAAAAAGAAGATACAAATAACAAGAAAAAAAAAAAAAAGAATGAAAAGAAAGATAGCGAAAAATTTAAAAGTATTAGAAATTTAAAGAACACTATTCAAAAGCTTGTTTCTTGAAAGCGCTCGTATTAGTTATACACTTAATACTAAGGGGAATTTGATTCCAAAGTTGAATGGCGTGCACAAAAAATTGTCTTCATGTCACAAGGAATTTATACTTCGGCAGAATTATTTGTAGTGTTCGGTTACTTCTAGCAAAATAGATATGAGTAAATAGATATTTTGGTTCTCCAGATTGTATGATTTTATGCAATAATAACAGAGTACGATATTTTAAAAGGGCTGTTAAGGAACAGCCTGTTATTTGTTTGGTGAAGCCTGAGATATGATCATATCTCCCCAAATTAAAAATAAACCTGGCACAACTATTGTATGCTATAGTTAATTTTCTGCTAGACTCATAGTCCATATTAGAAAATAGCTCACAGCTGTACAAAAATAGAGGCAAAATAAAAGATTTTACTAATTTCAGCTTAACATTAGTTGGCAAGTATTTAGAGGTAGGACTTAGACCACGGAGTGCACCATAAATTTTTGAAACTGTCTTATTGATATGTATACCCCAATCCAAATTATTATTAAAGTAAACGCCAAGATTTTTTATATTTTCAACATACTCGATTGGAGTTTGATTAAGAAAGAGAACAGGGAACTGTTCGCTACATCTGCTTCTTGTTAAAACCATGGCTTTTGTCTTTTTAGGATTGAGACTCAGCTCATTCTCGATCGTCCAGGTAAATATTTTACATAATTCATGATTCATTTTCTCAGTGCTGTGAGTTATACTTGATTTTGGAAACATTTTATAAATTTGAACATCATCCGCATAATATGATATTCGCAGTCTGAAAAACGTTCAGTTATATCATTTATAAAACAGGAGAAAAGGAGCGGTCCGAGCACAGAGCCTTGTGGAACACCCAAACAAACCCTTAAGCAAGACGAGCACTTATTATTGTGAAACACATATTGTGATCTGGTTGAGAGATATGATTTGATCAGATTACATGACGAGTTTTCAAAAGAGAAATTACATTTGAGTTTATTCAATAAGATATTATGATTGACACAATCAAATGCCTTAGAGAAATCCAAAAATACAATTAATCCCATCAAACCACTATCAAAACCAGCACGTATATCTTCACATATCTTGATTAGAGCCGTGGTACAATTATGTTTAGCTCGGAATCCAGACTGGTGGCAAGCAATCAGTTTATTTTCATCCAAGAAAACTTTGATCTGATTACTCATAATTGTTTCGAGAACCTTGCTTAAGAAAGGTAAAATTGCAATTGGTCTGTATTCGGTTTTCCTTGCTGCTGAATTTTTTGGCAATGGTAGAACCTTAACTACTTTCCAGAGATCAGGAAAGACGGAAGTAGTTAGAATTGTATTGAAAATATGGGTTATTTGGTGGAGCAAAACAGGAAGAAGAATCTTTATAAAATCTGGTTGAATGTTATCGGAGCCAACAGCTTTAGATTTGATTTTTAAAATTTCCAGACCAACAATCGATTCATCAACTCCTGAAAGCGAAAATGTAATCCCATGATCAATTGGATTTTGGGAATTAATAGAAATATTATTATGGGTTGATTCACATTGAACAAATTTTTTATTCAGTTCCTCAATATTAATTTTATCTGAAACAGATTGGTTGCGTGTTATACCAGCCTGACGAACATTCTTCCAGAACTTGGAACTAGACTCATTAGGATTAAATTGATTTTTATAGAAGTTCTTTTTGTTTCTTCGAATTAGATTCGTTACTTTATTTCTCGAAATTTTGAACTCATTATAAATAACCGAACATTTATACCTTCTCCATCTAGCATATAATTTATCACGAGCACTAATGCTGTTTTTAACTTCTAGTGTTATCCACGGAAAATTATATCGCTTAGGTTTTAGAACTTTTATTTTAACGTGATTCTTAAAGAGGTTATATATATTATTGTTGAAACATTCAATTTGTATATTGACATCATTTGTTGAATAAATAGGTGACCAATCAACATTACAAGTATCACTAAACAGATTCTCCAAGTTTATTTTTGAATAGTCATAATATATAGATGGCATCTCTTCTGTACGTGTAAGAAGCGCATCTAGTGACATAAAAATTAAAATCATGATCTGAGAAAGCAGATGCAATAAGCTGGTCATAATGCAAAACAAAATTACGATTCGACACCAAAAAGACATCTAATAAGGAAGGTGCACAATTCGTTTTAAAGTGTGTTGGTTGCTTAGTGTTAATGAAACTTAAACCAAAAGAATCCACCATTTCAATGAAATTCTTATTTCTATTATCTAATAAATTTAGATTAAGGTCACCACAGATCAAAATGTCTACATAAAGAGGAGATAAAACCTCTAATAAATGTCTTATTAAGGTAAAATGCGCTATATTAGGTGCCATATAAACGCAGCCAATCAAAAAATTTCCACGCTCTCCCATTATTTCAATAAATAAGTATTCTATTAATTCATTCGCCAAGGATATTTTTTTAATTTGAAATTTATACGAATTTCTGATAAAAATAGCTACACCTCCTCCCAATTTATTACATCTATCCGCACGAATAAGTTTAAAATTATTTAATTTGAAAAGATCATCACACATTTCCGGCTTCAACCAAGTTTCTGATGACGAAAAGTGTGTCCGCACCGTCGAGATGGACGGTCAGTTATGGGGTGCCTCCAAACTCGTTCCAGTTGGCTATGGCATCAACAAGTTGCAAATCATGTGCGTCCTCGAGGATGACAAGGTTTCAATTGACTTGTTGCAAGAAAAGATGCAAGAGTTCGAGGACATTGTCCAATCTGTTGATATCGCAGCTTTCAACAAGATCTAAACACTAAAATCGGCCAACATCATTGAATTAAATCTTGAATCAACTTAATTGTTTGTTCTTGAACTTTAAGTTCAATTCAGTTGAAAAAAAAATGCCTTGATTAAAAAAAATACTATATTATACTCAAGAATGTTTTGTTTACTTTTTTGATTTTCTTCCATTTTAAATTGGCCTTCCAACTTGATAGTTTAACAAAATTTCGTTTAACTAGATGTCCGCCGGAATATAACCTAAAATTCCAGCCAAGTTAGTGCTGAACTTTTGATAGAATAACTCGGTTAAACCTGTGAGTGGAATTGATGTGGGGATTATGGAAATATGTTCTAGGAATCATTGGATAGGATTCAAAATAGGATCAGTCGAGCAAACGCTGTTTCTTAAAAACGCTAGCGCGTTATAATTTAAAAAAATAATTTTTAGAAACAACTACTTTCAAGAAAAGAATCTAATTTTTCATTAAATTCTTGAAAATGGTAGATTAACCAAGTTGTTATTTCTGAACTAGTTGCTTTATTTTTATGATTGAAACGGCTTCGATTGTTGATTTTAATCCTCTAAGTGGTTCTGAAAACAAATTTTAATTTTAACAAATACTTCGAAAAATTTGCATATGAGGACAGTTTTCATTTTCACTATTTCAATATGAATATGAAAATGTTCAAAAGTCCTTGGCATGAACTTTTTTTCGATGTTCTTATCAGATTTTAAAATGGTTTTCACAATCAAATTCATCCAAATGAAGCAAATAGTTTGGAAATGATAACATGGTTTATCTATCATTTTCAAGAATCATATAATAAAACGGCAAACATGTTTTTTGTGGTACACTTTTCTCCAAAAGTATTTAACCGATTTCGATAAATTTTATGTGGTTGGAAAGCCACAGTTACGGAGATGTGCAGAATATACTTGAGACACGCATTTAGACACTGTGGGTCATTTTTGTTTTTGCACTGTCGAACACTTTGCATATTACATAAAATAAAATTTAATTTAATAAATTTGCTTGAAAACACTGCCAATAATATAAATAATAAATAAATTGGTACTCGAATTTCGAGAGCTGGGTCGGCTAGTTTTATGAAAAATTCTATGATTTCCTTAAAAGTGGTCGATAAACCATGTTGGCATTTCTGAACTAGTTGCTTCATTTGGATTATTGAAACGGTTTCCAGTGTTGTTTTTAATCCTCTAGGTGATTCCAAAAACTAATTTTAATTTTATCAAACACTTCGAAAAATTTGCATGTGAGTATCGTTTCAACAGTTTCAATATGAATATGAAAATGTTGAAACGTCTCTAGCATGACATTTTTTCGATGTTCTGGTTAGATTTTTAAATGGGTTTCAGAATCACCTAGAGGACTAAAAACAACACTAAAGACCATTTAAATCGTTGGAATCGATCAAGTAGTTTAGAAATGACAACGTGGTTTATCGATCACTTCTAAGAAAATCATATGATTTTTCACTATATTCTTCAAAATAGTGGATAAATCATCCCGTCATTCCTAAACTCCTTGCTCGATTCCAACGATTTAAACGGTCTTTAGTGTTGTTTTTAATCAATCCTCTAAGTGATTCTTTAAAATCTAACCAGAACATCGAAAAAATGTCATGCTAGAGACGTTTCAACATTTTCATATTCATATCCAAACTGTTGAAAGGTTCCCCATATGAAAATTTTTCCAATTTTTTGTTAAAATTAAAAGTGGTTCTCAGAATCACTTAGGTGAATTAAGCCAACACTCGGAACCGTTTCAATAATCCAAATGAAGCAACTAGTTCAGAAATGACATCATGGTTTATCTACCATTTTAAAAATTTCATGAAAAATCATGATATTTTCGAATGTGATCGATGTTGTCATTTGCTGCCTTTTTTTGAAATAGCTGACTTGTAGGCAGCATATACTTACACCACATCCATTCATTCAAGTTTCAATTAGGATAGCTAAATTAAAATTATTTTTAAAATCAATTGATCAACAGTTCTAAATTTTTTTTATTTTAGAAAATCGTTTCTGTTGCTTCGAACGATAGATGTCATTAACAGGCGGGACAAGCGTTTAAGTGTCTTTAAGTGCATTTATTTTTCTTAAAAGTGTGTGTGCTTTTCATAAGCACTAGTATTCTCTTAAGGAGATCTTTTTGTGTTAAAAAATTCTCTATGTGATACGTGTGATGTTCTACATAGAATGATAGAATGTCCAAAACTAGAGCCAACAACTGCGCCGTTTGAATGTCTTCGTTTTGTAATCTATCAGTCTATCACCAATGGTATTCATTAAAAGTGGAGCTGCGATAAAGACAATAATGAAGCTTCTTGTATAAACCAAATAAAAATTATTATACCAATTAAGGTTTTAGTATTCAAACCTTGTAAAAGAAATTTAGGAAGTCCCCCTTCTAGGTGAGCATGTTCTTTGGTTCGAAATCAGTCAACATTTGTTCACTAGCTTATTAAGTAGCATTCATCCCTGCAGAAAAACAAAAAAAGATGCATTTAAAACTATTATATTATATTTGGAATGACTGGATGAAGTATTGAACGAATGCTCCGATAGACTTTCATTTGAATTGGGATTCGATAGAATTTCTACAAGCTTTTTGGCTCGATTATCATAGAGTGTTGTTCGTATATTTAGCGGCAATGAAGATGAATCCGTGACTGCTGATGAGACTGATTCCGGACCAGGATTACGTGCTTCTGGATCGTGTTGTTGTTGTACTTTTTGTTGACCACTTGTCGTTGAGCTTTCTGGCTGATCTTTATTTTCCGTTGTATCCTCATGACTATCAACTTCTCCATTTGTCATCGTGGTGCTTTCTGGATGATTTAGGCTGGTGGTAAGATTTATTTTGGGAGTTAATTTAGTTAATCTGCTTTTGTAATGCCCGCTGCTGGTGGTTGTTGAATGGTCTTTGTAGGTGCACTTACTGTCTGATGAGACTACTCGCTGTTGGTTATTTGCTTTTTGTTCATAAGCATAAAATTCATTGTTTTAAATGACTAAACCTCCTTTAGAAGTTGGAGCTATGTGATTCAAGCAAATATGAGTTTATGGAAGAACAAAAATTATAAGTCGTTGTAGTGGTTTTTTAAAAAAATAAGATCTTTTATGTATAAAATCCTTAAAACATTTTAGAGAATAAATTTTGGTACGCTAACTTAAAGTTTTTATTATTGTACAATAAAAAATAAGTTTCCAAACAAATGTTGAGCCGCTTTTGAGGTATATAGAATTTTCAAAAAAAAACAAAATAGTTTTTATTTTTCAAAATTCAAAAAACATTTTTTTTAAAGTCTTGAAATGCAATGTTCTTTATAGCTTCTCTAAAAAAAAAATTTTTTTAAATCCGTCATGCCGATGGTTCTATAGTACATGGTAGGTACAGTCAGTAATCTCTTAATTTAATTATTTTTTTGTAATAAATTATAGATTGTAAAAATGAATGGAAGTACAAAAAATTATCAAAATTCACAAGAAAAATTGTTTTAAGGGGGGTAGCAAAAATATCCTTTTTTTTTTGGAAAATCGACCGAACCGTTTAGGCTGTAGTCGAGCAGACAGACAGACAGAATTTCGAAACCCACTTTTTTCGTCTTCGCTATTATCGTAATATCAAATTTGATCAAAATCTCGAGTTCGATTTTTTTTACGAATGCATAACTTGCATTATAGTACCTACCTATAAGTCCCAAGTGAAAATATATGTATAAGTTGAAACTTGATCAAACGACAAAATTAAAAAAAATTTCAACAATCAGAAATCTAGTTTTTTTTGAAGCATTGATAAGTGGGAAGAATTTTTGGGACAGAAAAAAAGACCTTTTTTGAAAAGATTCAGAAAACATTGTGCAAATCTAAAAGACAATGGCTCAAAATTTTAAACAGTACTCCTTTAAGCAACAAAACCGGCTCTACTTAAAGCACAGTCGTTTAGTTTGGAGCATTCTAATTAATGTTGGTTTTACAACAGAATCTAAGCGAATTTACGTTGAACAACCCTTAATTTGACAAAAACATAACTCAAACACAATTACATAAACAAAAAAAAGAACAGACAAATTCAAACTAAACAGTTATTTGCCGAAAAAAATACATTTTATATACTACCTCGGTATAGATTTTGATTGTTTATACTCGTAAGTTTGAAATTTTAAACTTTTCTTTTCGCGGACATTGATCAACAAAAAGCAACAACACAACACCACACAAAGTTAAGCTTGGCAAACAACGCACAAGTAAAGAAATCAAGCCCGAAGATGGATACATAAGATCCGAAACGCGTCGCTATTAAATATATAATTAATGTTGTGTTAAAACTTTGATGAAAACTAAATAAATAAATTAAATTATATACAATTATACCAAAATTTTATCGATTTCACATTTATTACTAATAAACACACAACATGGAGACTACAAAACCAAATAATATAATAGCTGAACAAGCACAATTAGTCTATAATTATAAAAATTTAATTGACCAAAGCTAACCTTAACATCAAATTTAATAAAAAGTGCCTCAAAAAACAAATCATACCAAAATATGCTCAAATTAAAATAAAATATAAAACTACAGCCGCCATTAAAACACAAAAAATAGCACAAAGAATACGAATAAAAGAAGAAATCAAATACCTATACAACAAAAAAACAATATTAAACAACAGACTATACGATACACATCTACAACTATACAATAAATTACATTTCATCATTGCTGAAGAATACACAAACCAAATAAACCAACAAATTAATAAAATTGCCAAAGAGATCAACATAAAACAATCAAAAAAATTAAAATTACTTAGCCACAAAAAACCAATAAATAAACCGAAAACACACCACATATTTTATCCAAGACTAATAAATAAAACAAACATACAACGCACACAAACAGATATAGAAACTCTTAACAAAGGACTTAAATACAGCATACCAATTTTTAACAAAAACAACATTACACACGAAGTGATAAATGCAGAAGCTGCTATCAAAACAATAACAACACAAGAAATACAAAACGAAACAAGAACCATAGTCAACAAAAAACTTAAACATATCCTAAAAAATAGCCAAACAATTAATAAAATATAAAACAAATATAACAAAGACATAAAAAACTTGAAAAATATTAAACAAAAATTAACCAATAACAATGCCATGATAACTAAGGCAGATAAAGGAATTACCATTGTTATCATCGAACAACAAGAATACATAGACAAAACTTTACATTTTTTTAACAACAACAACATTAAGAACATACAAAATGACCGACTAAAATCTACTTAAAAGAATTAATAAAGCAATAAACAATTGCAACCATATATTAAGCAACACATACAAATCAAAATACAAACAAATAAATGCACAACCACCCATATTCACAGGACTACCCAAAATTCACAAAGACGGAACACCAAGACCACTCATCAACTACAAAACTGCACCATGCTATAAAATCGCTAAGGAACTTCAAAAAATAATAAAAACAAACATAATATTGAAAAATAATCACAGCATCAAAAATTACACAGAATTTATAAATAAAACCAAAAACATTAACATACTACCAAAATACAAACTTATTTCCTTTGACGTCACTAACATGTACACCAACATACCAATAGATGACACAGTTAAAATAATAAAAGACAACTTAACAACTACCGGAAAATTAAACAATCAACAAATCAACGAAATCATAATACTTCTACAAATAACACTCAAACAAAACTATTTCAAATTTAACAATAAATATTACACACAAGAAGAAGGTCTAGCCATGGGTTCCCCACTAAGCGGTTTGATGGCTGACATATACTTAAACAACTTTGAAAATAATTACATACTAAACAACAGAAACACAATACCAAAAAATTATATTCTACTCGAGATATGTCGACGACACCTTCGTCATCTTCGATGGCACCAACAGACAAATTGACATGCTACAAAAATATATAAACAATATTAACAACAAAATAAACTTCACCACAGAAATTGAAAATGATAATTCAATTAACTTTCTGGACCTTAACATTTATAAAAACAACAACAAATTAAATTACAAAGTTTATAGAAAACCAACAACAACAGATATAACTGTACAAAAAAACTCCCACCACCCACAAACACAAAAAATGGCAGCATACCATGCTTTTATCAATAGACTCAAGCGGCAAATACACACGACACTTGTGTGCACAGCACACCGGTGTCGGTGTACGGAAATGTGTCCCGTCTGTGGGCTGGTGCGCACACCAATTTTCGGTGTCCGACACCGTGTGGCCGTGTGGGTAAAATCAAAAGTTTTTGATTTTTGGTGTCGGTGTCTCGATCGGTGTCATGTGTATTGCGATGTGCGCGCACATTTGCTATTCAGTATTCACTATTCACTATTCAGTTGCAGGCGAATCGTTGTGCGGTAAAGCACGTCGAAAAATTTCCTTGCGACTTATAGCTTCTATAAGATAAGTTATGCATTCGGAAAAAAAATTGAACTCGAAATTTTGACATTACGATGATAGCGAAGACTAAAAAGGGGGGTCTCGAAATTCTATCTATATGTTTGTTTGACAATAGCTTAAACAATTTTTTTTTATTTTTGATTTTATCAAAAACAGTACCACCGATTTTAATAATTTTTTTTTGTGCTAAGTCTTGAAAAGTATTGTGTATTTAAATTTTCAATATAATCTACAAGATGTGAGAAATAAATGTATTTTACTTAAAAAAAAGGTACCCAACATAGAAATGTTAAAAAATGTTTTGAAAAATCGTATTTTTCTCGAAAACGGGCGCCTAGAATTTTGATAACATTTTTTTCTTTCAATAAATTTTTATGATCTTTAATTAAATAAAAAACATTTAAATTAAGATACGAGTATAACAGGTTGTACCTACCATAGAACCATTTTTTCAAATTTTGAATTACTTATTCTTATCGACATTCGACATCATTAACGCGCCAACCTCATCGTCTAATGGACGACGTCCATATCACTTATGGTTAGATCTCTCCAGTATGAGATCTCTTGCACAACTAAAGTGTGCACGATTCGGTGTGTGGTGGAATGTTACACCGGTGTAGGCACACCGGTGTGCACACAAGTGTCGTGTGTATTTGCCGCTTTAAATATACCAATGACTAAAAAAGATTACGATGAAGAAGTAAAGATTATCAAACAAATTGCAACAACAAACGGCTATACATCAGAATTAATAGACAAACTAATAAACAAAAAGAAAATTAAAAACAAAAACAAAAAATCAACAGATGAAACCACAATAGACAACAACAACAAATACATTTCGATAGACTACACAAATATACTCCCACATATTCTACAAAATGAATTAAAGAAAATAAACATAAACATTTCATTTAAAACCAGAAATAATATCCAAAAAATACTCCAAATCAAAACAACAAACGACACAAAATCCTCATCAGGTGTATACAAAATAAATTGCAATAATTGTGATAGCTTTTACATTGGACAAACAGGTAGAACATTTTATGACAGATTTACGGAACATAGACCGAAACAAAACACTAATAGCCCGATTCTCCCCAAAGTCACTGATGCCTCACAAGTCACAAGAAGAGGTGAAATTCATTTTGTGACTTTTTCGAATTCTGCCGCTCAGTCACAACTTGTGAGAGTCACAAAATCAATTGAAACTGTGATCTCCTTCAGAGCAGGTCACAACTCATAAATTTTCAATGTTTCTTGGATTGACATTCATTATTTTTTATAAGAAAATTTTCTAGATTTGTGAATAATTGTGAGTACACAAAAATGGAAGTGGTCTTTGTTCTAGTGAATATTATTGCTGATCTTTCCACGAAAATGAAAAGTAACATTTTTACATAAACAAATTTTTTTTAAAGAAACTAATCGTATCAAGAACTTTGCAGCGCCCACAGCTTTTAAAAACTTTGAGAGATACAAATGATCCATTCGCTTTCCAAAACAATACATTTATAAAGTAATTTCTTCGTTTTGAATAATCAGCTATTCAAATAATGACGCTTAAAAATCTCACCATGCTGTGGTGAGTTTCGTTGTAAGTTTTCTTGTGACGATTAGGGGGAGAATACCAAAATGTTATCGAATCACAACAATCCTCACAAGGAATAGTCACAAGAGCTTGTGACTTGTGAGTTGTGACTCCTCACAAGGGGGAGAATCGGGCTGTAAATCTACATTTGCACAACACTAACTTAATAGACAAAAATCACAATTATACTGACTTTGAGACGAACTAAATACCCCTTCACTTTTGTAAAAAAGGAACAAAACTAGACGCACTAGAAGAATATGAAATATACAAATCGTACAAGACTGAACAAGACAATATACTCAACGACAAATTAACAATTAAACCAAACATACTGTATAACACAGCTATCAAATACCAAAACAGTCAACAAAATTAAAACGAGACAAATGGACCATCAACATAACCACGATCAACAAAAAGCAACAACACAACACCACACAAAGTTAAGCTTGGCAAACAACGCACAAGTAAAGAAATCAAGCCCTAAGATGGATACATAAGATCCGAAACGCGTCGCTTACTATTAAATATATAATTAATGTTGTGTTAAAACTTTGATGAAAACTAAATAAATAAATTAAATTATATACAATTATAACAAAATTTTATCGATTTTTCGGAAACTTACCGTGACCACGAAGAGTGTAATTTCTTCGAAACGTCGGGAAGAAGAAATAAAAACATATTTCTAATAAATTACGCGGTAAGTTTCCGAAAAAGTCTAAATATTACAATGTTTATAAGTTATTTACATTATCTTAGATAGAAATGAAGTGTATATCGCTAATTCACAGCAACTCAATTTTATTGTTGCAAGGTGCAAATTCATTTGGCCAAAACTCGTCTTGGCATGCATGCATACATAACATTATGAACATTTGTATGTACAGATATTTTTGTCCATCGCCCACCGCGCCGTTAAGCAATTTTGTACGATTGTTTCGAATTTTTAATATTCAGTGATTCAGTCTTTTTACAAAGCACATCTTTTACAAAATCGAATAAAATATAAGTAACCATTTTTACTTCGAGTCGCTTTGCTGTGAACTGACCATAGTCAATATGAATAAATTATACTTTTAAAAAATAAAGTAGCTATTTGCTGATGTTAAAGTTAGACGAGCTCTTTAACTTTAAAGTATGGTTTGTGTCCTCTGAAATTAACAAAAAGTCGATTCGATTATTCATAATATTTAGAGTCGACTCCCATTTTTAAAATTGATTTAGAACAGGTTTTAAATGTTTAAGATTTTGCGCAACGCAAATGAACCTGGAAAATCGAGTGTAGCACAGCAGTTCCTGGACAATTATCATAATTAAAGCTTAGAGAACTTCGTAATTTAAATAATCCTTATGAATTACATGCATTTGAATATATACATTATATTTACTGAATGGACGAGATTGAGTGATATCCATGATGTTCAACTTCACCAACACAATGGAAGATCTTTCGGTGGCACCCTTCAGATGCTCTTAGCAAAAATTGAAGAATCAATAAGGAATGCGTTCAAAGAACAAAGTCAGCAAAGCCAAACAAGAAGCACCTATAGATTACTGAGTCATGATCTAGGTGATAAAAATTATTTCGATGATCGAAACAGTCTGGATTTTATATCAACGATTTTTAAAGCCAGAGGAGAACTCATCAACCTTAACTACTTGCCATATAGAGACGACAGAAATTCATAATGCACTTTGTGCAACCTGCGATGCAGAGAAGATATATGTCACTTCATTGGTATCTGCCCCATACTGAACTCGATCCGAAGGTTATCTTGGGGAAAAAATACTCTTTCATCAAATGAAATTATAAACATATTAAATGGGGAAAATTGGAAAATCCTCTACAACTACCTGAAATCTGCTCTTTAATATCGACAACAAATTATTAACGAATCGTTTTGATATTGTACTTTTGTATATATACATATTTATGTATTTTTATTTCGTGATAACTAAATCAACAAAGAACTTTTTTGCTTTATAAAATAACTCCCTTTTCGGCTGACGGCATAAGCCAATGTCTTTTTGTGAAAATTGTAAACAAAGAACTATGTAATTATTAATTTATTTTTTATTTATATCTCAATAAAATCACACTTTACTACTACTACATTATATTTAAAACAAAAATTATTTAACGAATAGTGACGATGAACCAATAAAAGATCGATATTTCAATAAGTTTTATAACAGATTCAAAATTCACTGTACATTTTGTAAATTTGTTAATGTACATACATATGTATGTACGTAGCTAGTTTTTAGTTTATATTGAATATTTGTCAAAAATGTCTATGTATTTTTTTATTAAGATAGAAACATACATAGCTTCCGACAAGCAAATAAGTGGCGCAAAATTTTAGTTGAATTAGTAGGTACGATGTTAAAGCTGGTTTAGTATGAAACTAGTTTAAAACAAAAATTTTGCAAATTTTAATCGAATATAGCATCATACTTTCTCTACCCTTTTATTAAAGTTAAAATCATCAAATACCTATTTTATTTTGTTAGTATCGTGCTATTTACAAACACCACAAAAGATCTGTTTACTTAGTTTTTTGCACGAACTGTCATTGATTTAGGTGTGTTCAGAAGCAATTTATTTAGAAAATTGGATTAGTACAACACTAGTTAGAAAATGTCTAAAATTAAGCATGAGTTAGTAATCTACTTTAAAGTTAGCAAATTGTTATATTAAATTACCTTAATAAAAGGCTGTTTAAAATTTTGCGCCGATGTGTTTTTAACTTCTTAAAAATAATAGCGCAACATTTTAAACAGTCTATTATTAAAGTATTAATATGATATTAATTAACAATTTGCTAACTTTAAAGTAGTTTACTAACTCATTCTTAATTTTAAACATTTTCCAACTAGTATCGTACTAAAGCACTTTTCTTAATAAAATGCTTCTGAACATACCTAAAAGAATGACAGTTTACATTTTGTTCTATCAATTATCTGATCTACGATCCATTATACCACTTATCTCAAGAATTGGCCCGATCCCTTGACTGGAAAAGCATCCCCAGACAATAATGTTCCCCCACGGTGCTTGACAGTTCGTTGGCCGAGAACTATAAGGTTGTGTGTAAAAACAAATTTTCCCGAGATAATCGCCTTTAAAGTTTTAGAAGGCTGGTTTTTGCATTAAACAGTTAGATATCAGTAAAGTATTAATGCAATATGATAAAGAACCATCAAAAAGCCATAAAAGCATTAAAATATTGTTAATTTAATCACTTTAGATGATTTGACAAGCATTTTAAAAAACGACATAGTACTGTGGCAACACTGTGTTTTGCAGAATCTGCATTCTTTCACACATACACACAACAAGGCAACGTCCTAGACACATTATCTTTTATTCATTCGTTCACCGATCGTCGACTTATAAGCATCGCCTAGCAGAACGTTTTGTCAACAAGTTCATTAAGAATTTTTATAATTTCAGTTTAAATAAACATTTGAATATTGTCAACTTAATGGTTATCTTTTCATTTAACCATATTGGTGACCCCGACGGTTCCGAAAATAATCTTTAAATTCCGTAAAAAGACTAACAAAACTGAATTTACGCATTGGCCATTGACATCCAAAAAGTTTTTTTTTTTTATCTCTAGTGTTTCTATCTTTTTCTTTTCGTGTTGGTTTTTACTGCTTGCGCATCAGTTAGACATAAACCGCAGATACAGAACACACATACATATAACAAAAATTAAAATTACAACAGTTGACTGTCGCCACCGACCACCTTTCTTGTCTGGAGCAGCTGCAGAAACCTCAAAAAAAAATAAAATTCGTACGTAAGTACATAAACAATTTTTTTTATTGCATATTTTGATTTAAAAAAAAAACAATGGCTAACGAGGGAGGAAAGCAAATAGAACCCACAGTAGAAATTTCACGAGTTGCAATCAAACCTGCGCCGTTCTGGAAAGCGAATCCACGGGTCTGGTTCATGCAATTAGAGTCCCAATTTACAACGGCAGGCATAACAGTCGATGAGACAAAATTCCACACTGCTGTAGGCAGCATCGATGGCAACATAATTTCTCAGGTCATCGACATCGTAGCAAATCCGCCGTCGAAAGACAAATATGCCACCCTCAAACAACGGCTACTGGAGCAGTTCGCGGACACTGAAGAAAAGCGCCTCCGTACCTTGCTCAAAGACATAGATCTGGGAGATAGACGTCCATCACAATTATTACGTGACATGAAGGGCCTTGCAACTGAGCAGATTGGCGACGATGTGCTACGTACCCTTTGGTTGCAACGGTTGCCTTCTCAAACCCAGGCGATTCTATCTGCAATTCAAGAAACGGACATATTGAAGCTTGGCACAATTGCCGATAAAATTCATGAAACTTCTCAAACTTCCGAGGTCGCAACGGTTGGTTTCAACACACCTTCTAGCTCCATAGACTCATCGAAAATTTCCTCTCAATTGAGTGAACTTTGCACAAGGCTTTCGGGATTAGAATCCTCGCACGGTTTCCAAAGTCGCCGTAATCGAGAAAAACAATCAGGTTCCTCAAGCAGACGTCGTTCTCTTTCCAATCGCAAGAACCGTTTTAATCCAAATGCTGAAATTTGCTGGTTTCACCAGAGGCTTAAGAGCCAGGCGAGAAATTGCAAGCCACCGTGCAACTTTCAAAAAAGTCAGGGAAACTTCCCGGCCGGTCGTTAATGGCGACTGACGACAGTGGCCTTACTAATAAAAATTGTCGCTTATTCATCACAGACCATAAAACGAATACAAAGTACCTCATCGATACAGGTGCAGATCTTTCTGTGTGCCCTCGCTAGGGGTGTCCACTTAAGAAAAACATCGATGCTTTTATTCGATGTTAGACATCGATGTATCGAAAAACATCGATGATTATTCAACATCGAATACTTTATTTAATAATTTTTTACCTCAACAAATAGAAACTAACAATATGGGCTGGCAAAAGTATTATCTGTTATTTTAAAATTCCAAAAAAAAATTGATCAGTTTAATTGTTTAACCCCCAGTTTCACAGTGAGAGTTTAAACTTAAGTTCAGCCGAACCTGAACTAGAGTTTAAATTTGAAGTTCAACTCGTCCGGTTTCACAGTCTAATCTGAACATCAGTTCATTGAACGTAGTTTAAGTATGTAAATTGTTTTCTCTTTCTATCTGAATCAAAGAAAAAACAATCAAGGAAAGTTTGCTTTGTTTCAGTTGTGACCTGTGACAGAAAACAAAAATTAAAAATGAAAAAAAATTATATTTTCAAACGTTTGAAGGGGTTGTCGAACTGAGATTTAAACGGCAGAATAGTGTCGTTTAACTTAAACTACAGAATGAACTCTGTTCAAGGACTGTGAAACAAAATTTATTGTTGAACTGAAGTTTAAACCAAAAGTGGAGTTTAAACTTCCACTGTGAAACTGGGGGTAATTGTTTTAGATTAGCGTAAAAAGGTAAATTTCGATTCACAAATCACACTGTAGATGAGTGAGAGCAAGAGCAAGTATATGAAGCAGTACAGTTCAAACAGGACAGTGAAATGAAAGAGTAAACCGAAGAAACTAATCAAAGACAAAAAACCAAAGACAAAAAAGAGCTGATGCACACATTTTTGCAAAAGTATGCGTTATCTCGGTTGCTTAGTTGTCATTTCTACAAATTCGAAAAAGCCGATGCTCACATTTTTGCAAAAGTATGCGTAACCTCAGTTGCTCGGCTGTCATTTCCATTTACATAATATCCAAAAACAAACTCGTAAAAGAGCCGATTCTTATATTCACCGACCTGAATGAAATTAATAAAAATAAGTTTATATGTTCTTTGTAATAGTTTTTCGATTTAAAAAAAAAACATCGATACATCGAATAGAAAATTTACTAGGCAAAAATCGGATCAATCCGATGTCTCGTATGGTGAACATCGAATGGA
Source organism: Chrysotoxum bicinctum (assembly GCA_911387755.1). Classification (NCBI taxonomy): domain Eukaryota; kingdom Metazoa; phylum Arthropoda; class Insecta; order Diptera; family Syrphidae; genus Chrysotoxum; species Chrysotoxum bicinctum. Next base: position 164,617,799 of record OU426987.1, read on the forward strand.
TTCGATACATCGATGTTTAGTGAATATCCCTAGCCCTCGCACTAAAAAAGATACTGCTCAGGCAGGCACTCATCTGTATGCGGCTAACGGTTCAAAAATTACAACCCATGGTCAGAAGTTGTTGGATTTAGATTTGGGATTGAGGCGAAAGCTAAGCTGGCATTTTATTATTGCTGATGTCAGCCGCGCAATTATCGGGGCTGATTTCTTAACCCATTTCGATCTATTGGTGGATTTAAAGAGACAGCGCCTCATTGACAATAAAACCAAACTAACTGTCCCAGGCAAGTTGCAAAAAGCAGACAGTTACTCAACCATTAAAACTCTTGACAAAAATAGCACATACTACAGTGTTCTGGCAAAATTTCCATATATAACAAGACCTACCACCATTCGCAAGGAAATCAACATTCCTCTCAGGGTCAAGCATCAAATTGTGACCTCGGGGCCTCCTGTTCACTGTCGAGTTCGAAGGCTGGCACCAGATAAACTTTCAGCAGCTAAGAAGGAATTTCAATTCATGATGGAACAAGGAATATGTCGCCCTTCTAAGAGTCCGTGGGCAAGCCCGCTCCATATGGCTCTAAAAGCAAATGGTGAATGGAGGCCTTGTGGGGATTTTCGTTTGCTCAACGCCGTGACAAAACCTGATCGTTACCCGGTACCTAACATCCAGGACTTTACTCTGTTCTTAAATGGGAAAACAATTTTTTCAAAAATAGATTTGGTCAGGGCGTTTCATCAAATTCCGATGGTCCTCAGGACATTGAAAAAACCGCAATTATTACACCATTGGGCTTTTTGAATTTTGCAAGATGACGTTTGGTCTCCGCAATACTACCCAAGCTTTTCAACGTTACGTCCACGAGGTAGTGCAGGGTTTAGATTTTTGTTTCTCCTATATAGACGATTTCCTCGTTGCATCATCGTCTTCAGAAGAACATAGGGCTCACTTGGAACAACTTTTTCAGAGACTGAACGATCACAATTTCGTAATCAACATCGATAAATGCTCTTTAGGCAAGGAAAGCGTAGAGTTTTTAGGACATCTAGTTTCCAGTGATGGCATAAAACCACTTCCTCATAAAGTACAGGCCATCTTAAATTTTCCGAAACCAAAAGATGTCAAAGCACTCCGACGTTTCCTTGGAACGCTAAATTTTTATAGAAAATATTTACCAAATGCAGCTCATCTTCAAAGCCCATTGAATGATTTCTTGCAAGGCAATCCGAAGAAAACAAAGAATTATTCTGGACAGCTAAAACGTCTGAAGCGTTTGAAAATTGCAAAAAAGCCATGTCAGAAGCTGTAATGTTAACTCATCCTTGTCCTACAGCTAAATTCTCTATTATGGTTGACGCATCAGATACAGCGGTCGGAGGTGTGATGCAACAGAGACGCGGTAAGGACTGGGAGCCGCTTGGATTTTATAGTCAGAAATTAAAACCATCGCAAAGAAAATATAGCGCTTATGATAGGGAATTGCTGGCGGTCTATCTCACGATTAAGCATTTCCGTACATGCTAGAAGGACGTGAATTTACCATCTTCACCGACCATAAGCCGCTGACTTTCGCATTTCATCAAAATCCCGAAAAACTTTCACCTAGGCAAGAACGTTATTTGAGTTTCACAAGTCAGTTCTCAACGGACATTGAGTATATTCCCGGTAAGGAAAACGTGGTGGCAGACAGTTTGTCTCGCATCGACACTCTTGAATTGACTAGTACCATGGATTTCCATAAAGTGGCAATGGAGCAGAAAACTGATGCAGATTTAAAAAAGCTTTTGACCAGTGCAAATGCCTTAAAGTTGCAGCGTTTTAAAATTCCCGGCTACAATGATGTAGAGCTGTTTTGTGACACATCTACACAAAAGATTCGACCTTACATCCCGAGCTCATGTCGCCAAGAAATTTTTCAGAAATGTCATTCCTTATCACATCCAGGAGGCAATGCAACTTTAAAACTTTTACAGTCACGTTGTGTTTGGCCTTCCATGCGTAAGGACACAAAATCTTGGGTTAAACAGTGCATTGCTTGTCAAAGGTCAAAGATTGGAAAACACTGCAAATCACCCATAGGACTTTTTGCTATTCCAGACAATCGATTTGAACATTTAAACATCGACCTGATAGGTCCACTACCCATATCCAATGGTTTCTCGTACTGTCTCACGATGATCGATCGTTTCTCAAGGTGGCCGGAAATCATTCCGATAGTCGACATGACTGCAGAAACAGTGGCGCTAGAACTTTATAACAATTGGATTTGTCGGTTTGGAGTTCCTTTAAGATTAACCACGGATCAAGGCCGACAATTCGAGTCAACATTGTTCAAGGAGCTGAGCAGAATTCTAGGCATCGTGTGCCAACGGAATGATTGAACGACTACATAGAACTTTAAAAACAGCCATAAAATGTCATGACTCCTCTAACTGGACCGAAATCTTACCAACAGTTCTATTAGGATTGCGAACATCTTATCGCAAGGATATTGAAGCAACGGTTGCTGAGATGTTATACGGAACCACTTTACGGATTCCTGGCGAATTTTTACACGAATCACCTGATACGACAACAGTTAACACGAATGATTTTCTACAAAGTCTTAAATCGAGAATGAATTCAATTCGACCGGTTGCAGCTTCAAACCATTCTAACAACAAATCGTTTATTTTCAAGGATCTTCTAACGTGCACTCAAGTATTTGTCAGGACAGACTCAGATAAAAGGCCTCTACAAAACCCTTATGAAGGCCCTTATAAAATTATTAGTAGAAACAAGAAAATTTTTAAAATCAATATTAAAAACAGTAATAAATATATTTCTATTGATAGGCTTAAGCCAGCTTATATCCAAGATTCAGAAGAAAGTTCCGAAACCAATGATCAACAGCCTTCATCCTCGAGTCATCCGGTTCACATCGAATCATCACCACCTTCTCCATCCACTACTCCTGCTGAAGCAACAACATCTAGACTAGGACGCAGAGTGGTTATGCCCGCAAGATATCGCTAACACTAGGCAGGGGGTGCTGTGGCAACACTGTGTTTTGCAGAATCTGCATTCTTTCACACATACACACAACAAGGCAACGTCCTAGACACATTATCTTTTATTCATTCGTTCACCGATCGTCGACTTATAAGCATCGCCTAGCAGAACGTTTTGTCAACAAGTTCATTAAGAATTTTTATAATTTCAGTTTAAATAAACATTTGAATATTGTCAACTTAATGGTTATCTTTTCATTTAACCATAGAACCTTGTTGGGAAAAAATTGATTAAAAATTCGAAAAAAGGTTTTATGTACAACATAGAACCTTTTAGTACTGAAGAGATTATATGGGAGGAGATGTTTTTGTATGGAGAAAAAAAGCATTTATCCTAAAAACAAGACCTAAATTACGTTTGATTGATATTTTTATATTTAAAAATAAAAAAAATCAATAAAAATATATTTTCTGAAACAAAATACTCCACAAATCACGTACTTGATGTAAAAACCATACATTTTAAAAGAAGATGATGTTTTATTTTAACTTATTTCAAGCACCATAATTTTGAATTTTTCTAAAACTCAAAAGCACAGTCAAATTAAAAACACCATAAAATTTATAACATAAATAAATTTATTTCAATGGTAATTCTTTTAGAACTAAATAAATAACAATAAACGACTGCATTTTTGGAATAAAAAAATTCAAGAAATGGAAATACACAAATATTAATTACTATTCTGAATTTGTTTTGATTAATTTTTTTAAATAATCAAAATCGAATTTTTGGCATGAACAGAATGCATTGCCTTAAACAATTTTATTTTAGCATAGGATATTGTGTTTCCTTTTTTTTTTTTTAATTCCAATATTCGGATATTCAAACAGTAGCCGTGTTGTTTTGGAAAAGCTATCCGTAGTACAGTAGGATTTTATATGAGTAACAAATACAACATCCGCAGTAGGATCACTGCTGATAAAAGGAGAAGTGAAATCCTGCTTCGGATAGAGATTTGACGTTTATTCGAGTATTGGCAGTGCTCCTACTGTGGATGTTGTATTTGTTATTCATATAAAATCTTACTGTTCTGCGGATAACTTTTCCAAAAAAACACGGCTAGTGATGTATTTTTGGCTACTCTTCTTAAAGGCTTTATCATACTTCAAGCTTTAAAAATCAATCTTGTTTGTATAAGTAGTTTTGAATCCGACAGTAAAAATATTTTTTGAAAACACTATCTCACATACCTTTGTGAAAGGTATTGTTTTGAAGTTAAATATTTTTGAGCCATCTTGATAATTTTTAAAATCCTGTGCTTTCATTTGAAGAACAATTAAATTTATATTCTTGTATAATATTTTCAACAATATCCGAAACAGAGAAACTAGCGAATAATACTCGAAATTTTTGAAATTTCTTTCAATAACTCTATGTTATAAGTTCTTGTTAGACTTACCGCCAAAAATGCACATAAAATCATTGACAGAAAGTTCTATATCTTATTGTTTACAAAACTAAACGGATTTGAAATTATGAAAAATGTCATAGAAAACGTAGGACTTTTTGCTTCAATCAAAAAGATTTAAATTCAAAAAGGTTCTATGTGGAATAATTTTGATCAAAAAAGTTTTATGTTACCTAAACGCGTTGGTTTTGTGCGTGACAAAAAGTATGTTAAAGGTTCTATGTTTAACATAGAACCTTATAGTACTGAATAACAGTGCGAATTCAATGAAAGTTCTATGTCGTTTATGGCTGTAGTGTTGCCAGTACTTTTTTTTAAATTTTTCTTTTTTGTTCTATCTGAAAGCCGATAAAATTACGATAATTTTGGTATATAAATCTCATTTTTGGTATTTTGGTCGACATACAACCTTATAGTTCTCAGCCAGCGAGTTGCCTTGGTGAATCGAGGATTGAGGCGTTGACCCTTCGAGCTTCGTAGCGTACGAAATCCGCTCGATCATTTTAACTTAAATTTCGATTTATCTGAGAATAGAACCGTTTTCCATTTTTCCCTAGTCCAGCTAAGGTGCGTTTTGGAAATTCTATTCTTGCACGTCTATAAATAAATGGCTTTTTTTACAGCACGAAGAGCCGACCAGCCTCTATCAACCGCTCTTCGCTGGATCGTTCTGCAAGAGATTTATAAGTTTAGTTCTTTTTTTATTTTTTTAGAGGTAATATAAGGGTCCTTTTTTTATCAACCTCATTATTCATTTATCGCTATGCGACGTGATTATTCGGTAGCATTTAAGAAATAAGCTGTAAAATTCGATAACAACTGTAAACGGACATCACCTATTAATATTATTTTTCATACATTACACACGAAAGTCGATGGCAATGAAAAAAATACAATTATGTAGGTATACACTGATATACCTAACCTAACCTAAAAGTTATTCCTTTTTCCAACTACATCTTAAGGAAAAAATATGTTTTTAAAAATTTAACTAATAGATTAAAGAAATGTATTATTTGGAATTCTATTTGCCGATCTATGAAGACGAGAGGCAAATGAAAGAAATTATAACAAACAAAAATACATACATACTAGCATTGCCAGACGTCCCGGTTTAGCCGGGACATCCCGGATTTCAGACATAAATGCACCTGTCCCGCCGGGACAGGTTTTTTCCCGGGTTGGGACTCAAACCCTCAAAATAATACCTAATGTACCTAAATACCTTTCAGTGATAAGGAACAATCGCTGCATAGTGATTTAAGAAATTGCTTTTAAAATTTCAATCAAATAAACCTAACTTAACGAACCAAACTGACATCTGTCATTAAAATTGACAAAAGAAAAATATTTGCAAATGACAAATGACAAAAAAGTCATTTAATTAAGCTAAGTGTACACAATTGGTGGATATTACAATATTGTCAGACGTGACAATGTCTGACAATTATCTACTAATGAGCTGACAATTAAATTGTGTGTGTACACGGTTGGTAGAAAATCTCTTACAATTTACTGTCAGAAGTTGGCTGACAGCTCAAAGTAAACCAGGAGTCCAGGACCTAGTGACTTACAACTCTCAACCATTCTTGTGCGTATTACCAGAAGCGGAGGGGACCTACATTTTTCTGCCGATTCGGAACGGCTAATGAGCAGCACTTTCACATGAGACATGACAAGAGATACTCTTGGAGGATTTGTCAATTCCTCGCAAGATGCAGTCCACCCCTGAAAAAAGCTTTCCTTCAGCGGCTGAGAATCGAACTGGAGACCTTCCGCATGACAGTCCAACGCGCTAACCATTATGCCAAGGGGTACTACCAAAAAATTGTATGATGCTTTAAAACCTTCACTGTTAGAAACGTCAGACAACGAAAAAAATTGGCAGACTTGACAATAAATTGTGTGTGTACATGATTTTATTAAATACCTTACAATTTACCGTCTTACAATTAATTGTCAGATACATTTTCTGACAATTAATTACAAGATTAAACGATTGTCAGCTAGCGTACACATGATTGTAAGATTTCTTAAAATTAATTATAAGACAATGATCTAACAATTAATTGTCAGACAAATTTTCTAACAGTTAATTGTAAGACATTGTGAGCATGCTTTTTACTGACAGATCTGAAAATATTTTAAGATCTACCAATCGGGTACACCTAGCTTTAGTAATTAAATTATTAAGAGAATTTATTTATTTTGATCTACACGCATATTATGTATGATATTTTATTTTGTCCCGGGCAATATGTTGAAATCCCGGTATATTTCATGATTTTAGCCATTTGTCCCGCCGAGGTATAAGAAAAATCTGGCAACCCTAATACATATACGTACCTACTTTATACTCAGTGCCGGATTAAGTCAGCGCGGGGCCTGTAGCAAATTCTATCAAGGGGCCCTTAGACTGTTTTAGGTTAGGCACTTATTAAGTTTATGGTATTAAATAAAACAAAACTGTTACAAACAAACTTTTCTTGATTTAATTTGGGAAAATTTATAAATAATGCTGTTGATATCGACTTCTCGGAGTAAATCATGTTCAATATTCATTAAAGTGAGGAGATTAAGACGTTGTTGGCTCATCGTGTTCCTCAATTCATTTTTAACACGTTTTAATGTTGAGAAAGATCGTTCACCACTGCAGTTGGTGATCATGAGAGACAAATAAATGCGCAAAGCAATTTCAACGTTCGGGAAACAAGATTGTAAAGAATTATTTATCAACAGCTTGTAAACCTGCATTTCCAGAGCCTCATGATTCCTGCTGTCAATAATACCAGCCACATCAGAATTGAGCATTGAAGCGAATTGCACTAATTCGTTGCCCAGACTGTCCTCCAAATCATCTGCGTAAGCACTTACTATGGTTGCAGATTTTTAATTTCTTCTGGTGGAAGAGATTTTATATGAAGGTTTTTATAATACCAATTCTATATACTACTGAAATAAATCAGCCAAGTAGAAGACTTAGCACTATTAATGGACTTGTTGAATTATTGATTCAAAATAGCGTTTATGGCTTTTAGTCCACAAAAATTGGCGTTTCGTCCGGGTGATCGCACATGGACTCATCAGTTGGCTATGAGGACCTTGTTGATACGCAATTTTTATTGAATTCAGTTCATCTTACATAGGTTTTTTTGACAAAAATCCAATGTGAACTATATCCAACCAAGATTAAAATTGTAATCATTAACGTTGAGATATTTTGCTATTTTCAACAGATTCAACAAATCCATTAATAGTGCTAAGTCTTCTACTAGGCTGATTTATTTCAGTCGTATGTATATAGAATTTGTATTCTAAAAACCTTTTTTTTTTTTTTGTTTAATTCATTTTTATTTTCATTAATCTTAAAACTATCTTAAAGCTAGACGAAAATTCATAAAAACTAGCCTAATTATCCAATAGCTTAAAACTAACTTACTGGCCCTATGCGGGCGCTCTAAGCTAAACTGTATCTTAATTCTACTACCTTTCGCTTTCGGCCTAAAGACTATTTTTAATTTAAATTATGTATATCAATTTTTTTTTTATAAAAACCTTCATATAGAATCAATGCTCGGCCACGGGTAAAATATTCCAACGTTAATGATTATAATTTTAATCTTGGTTGGATATAGTTCATATTGGATTTTTGTCAAAAAATCGATGTAAGATGAACTGAATTCAATCAAAATTGCGTATTGACAAGGTCCTCACAGCCAACTAATGAGTCCATGTGCGATCACCCGGACGAAACGCCAGTTTTTGTGGACTAAAGGCCAAAAAAGCTATTTTGAATCAGGAAGAGATTTTAGCTCTCGGAATATTCCGAAAATGCCAGCAATTTTATGATAAGGCTAGGACCGCACTTGCGATTTCAATTGCACGATTTTTTAGTCGCAAAAATAGAACACATGAATTTAAATGAGAATGAACGCACTTGCTACCAACAAATCATGACGATTTAAAAGTCGCAATTTGTTTCATTTCTTGTGCGATGCGATTGTAGTAAACTTAAATGAAACACATGTACTCAAATGGATATGCCCACACTTGCGATTTAAATTACTACGACTTAAAAATCGTAGTCGGGAAGAGAAATTGGCATGCACGCACTTGCGATTTTTAATCCACGATTTTTTACCCGCAAAAAGTAAGACACATGGCCTTAAAGGTGAATGCACGCACATGCGACTTAAAAATCGTAGCGATTGTAAAATTGAAAGAAGTTCTATTTTTTCAAGCGATTTTTCTGTCGCTACTTATTTGTAGCAAATGCGTGCACTCACATAAAAAGTAGTGTGTTTTATTTTTCCCGATTAAATAATCGCGCGGCAAAAAAATCGCAAGTGCGTGCATGACAATAATTTGTAGCGACTACGATTTTTTAATCGCCTCGACGAAAAATCGCAAGTGGGGTCCTAGCCTAACTGTTCATATACGTTTACCTAAAGCAGTGAGTACGTTATCAATGGTGACAATAAATACCTGAGTTTCATACCGTTGTCCAATTTGCGTTTGGTGCGGTGCGAAACATGATTTTTGGTAAGACCAGCAGATAGAAAAATAAAATTTTAGTTGATCATTTTGATGCAAATATTTTCTTCTTAGTAATTGTGACTAAATCTAATATGTAAATAATACTTTTTTATGGTCAGAAAAGGTTAGTGCGCGGGGCCCCCAAATGCGCGGGGCCCGTAGCATTTGCTACTCTTGCTTCGTGGCTAATCCGGCACTGTTTATACTTATCTCATCTTCAAAGAGGTTCGAGAAACACAAATTAATTTTTCATAGTTTTGGACAATTATTCACGAAGCAAGAATTTCATAAAAAGAAATACGGAGATTCCTAGAAATTTTATGATGATTTAGGACTGGATTGTACTGAAGCAAATTTTATCTCAGAATAAATATACATACTCACATAAAATTGTATAATGAAGAAATTTTTGGAGGATTCTTCAAATCACAAAAACTTTAATAGAAATAAAACGGGCGTCGTTTTTTCCGCAATATTTTTGTCTTTATAGTATTTAATAGTATAAGATAAATTACACAAGTTTAAAACATTTGGCCGATCTTGAAAATTTCCATCTAAAGTTAGTATAGGTACTACTCGTACTTCTGTCCATAAAGTTGCATTTGAATTTTTTCAGGTATAATTATTCATTAAACTTGGAGAAATCTTTTATCCAAATTTTATCAAAAGGCGGGTTGAGTCAGTCAAACGAAACTAAGAAATTGCAAAATATAGGTCGAAGAGAAAAAAATATTTTTAAAGTTACAGTTACTGATATGGAAATGATGGGGTTCAACTCTTCATAGGGGGTCTGCACTGCAGCCGAAAACCAACTCGTGTATTCGCTTCCGGTTCGGCTAGTATATTTAAATAAAGTATGCAAGTAGTCTGTTCTGTTCTGAAAATCAAACTGCAACTTTATTCATAATAATTTACAAAGGTTAGGAACTTAGGAGAAGTATAATCACAGATAATAGAGTTACTATAGTATCTGTGGTATAATGCTTATAATATAATACATTATAAAACGTACGAAGCTCTACGAAATCCTCAGTTCCAAGTTCCAACGCTTGTCTTCAATAACACTACTGTTGTAAGTTCGATAGACGAAGCTAATTTGCTTGCAGTACAGTTTGCTGTTAATTCTGCGCTACGACATGACTCCTCCTGTACTTGAGAGTTTAAACGATTTTATGGGACGTATCTTCTTTCGCACTCGTGCAGTTGCTAGAGTACTGAAAGATCTTGAAACTCACAAATCCGCTGGCCTTGATAGTTTCCCTACTATTGGCTTTCGTAACAATAGGTACACTGGTGATCTGATGGTACATCTCATCGAATAGTGCAATAATTCTTTACATCGTTTCAAAGAAAGTAAATGTATTGCACTTGATATTTCAAAGTCATTTGATAGAGTTTGGAATACAAATCTCTTATCGAAAATGCGTGCAGTTGGTATCATTGAACCTCTTCTTGGTTGGATTAGATATTACTTTTTGGACCGTTCACTACGAGTAGTATTGGACGGTTTCAAATCTGATATCCATAAAATATACGCCGCGGCGTGCCAGTGCTCCCCAGGGCTCCGTTTTGTTTCCGACACTCTTAGATACTTATGTTCATAAATCATTATTTGTCTGAAACTTCTAAACCACTAAATTATTTCGCTGACGACAGTATCCTCAGCAAATTAGCATTATCACCCCTCAAAAAAAAAAATGAATTCGAAAAAGAAAAACGACAGTGTTAATAATTGTCGTAAATATGTTGTAAGACAAAACATTTAGTCGCGCTACGCCTGCGGCTACGAACGTTATTTTTTTCTTAAATTACCCCTGGTAATGCTAATTATGACAGTCAAATTAGCACTACCATCTCTCAAAATAGGATAAAATGAACTCTAAAAAGAAAAAGGACTGCGTGAATAACTGTCGTAAATTTGTCGTAAGGTATAAAAAACTATTTTTATTATTGATAGCTTAATAGTTAGGTACTGATGTTTGGGCACGCACACACAGCCAATGTGCTTGCACTGCAGTTGAAATCATCTGGTCCATCGAAATTAAAACATTTTCACCAAAAAAAACAATTTGATACCACTGTCTATTCTATGTTATGGTACTCCCGACCAAAAAGAGCGAGCATGCTTACAATTCTCGATAGCGACTGTTTTTTTTATTTGTATTCTTTTAAGATGTTTTGCTTTTCTTATTACTCGGTGGACGTGAGCTACACTTGCATTTAAACGAATTTAAGCTGCAGAGTGTTTAAAAGTTCTAAAAGAATTCTCCGCTCTTCTTAAGCCGTAAGGGCTTTCGTAGCGGGATTTTTCTTATTTTGTTCATAATTTGATGGATTTTTTAGAAAATTACACATAACACTTTAACTTCCAGAGATTTTTTATGTTATCTGCCCGGTTGTAAGATAGTTAAGGCGAATATTTGGCGTCGTGAGGATCGCACCTTCACGATACATTTTGTCTTCACTTAATTTTCTGCCATAGGCAAAACAAAATAAGAATAAATTATAATTATTAGATTTCTGCATTCTTCTCTTATCTCATATATTTTTCTAATGTTTTTCTCTAAGAACACAACAATGGTTGTGGCGATAGCTTTTTACATAAAAGAGAAAATCAAAGTGTACAAGATAAAATATTATTAAATATTGAGTTAAGTTTATTTAATTGATCGGCAGTATTTATGTATCCCTGGATGGTTATCCTTCGTCGAATCGACGAACATCCTTTTTATTTTGTATGATTTCTTTTTAACTATTCATCCTTTTTAATTCAATCTTCGTACAACATCAGTGGGTGTTGATCTCTACCAGTAAGCGGACGTATCGTATCCTGCGATCAATGAAAATAGGTTTTTTTACAGGTATGTTCGTCGAAACGACGAAGAATAACTTTTGTGTGATGTATGCATACACGTTTTTTGTTATTTGGAGTATTTTTTGCTGATTTTTTTGAGATAGAATATTAAAATGAGTTACGGTTAGCATCAAGGTGATGATGAAGTCAAAAAATTTCCTGGAATGTGCAACGACGATCATTTTATTTCAGAAAACAGCGATATTCAAGAAGATTTTTGAAATAGTAGTAATGACAACTTTGGTATGGAGGATGCCGATGAGCTTGAAAGCGAAGCCTCATCTTCGGAGGATAGGTATTTCTGATTCGGATGAAGACAATATTCCCCTATTTTTTTTGTTGTTATCCTGTAATGAGGAAGGAACTATAAACCCAAGTTCAAAAAAGCCTCATATGGTTGAGTTTTACAATCAAACAAAGGGATCAGATGTGTAGTGTTATTATCTGTTCTCGTAAAACCAATAGATGGCCTGTGTGTCAATTTTATGGCATGTTGGACATGGCATTTACGAATATCAATAACTAGGTAATATAGACTCATAATATGTTTGGCAGCAAACAGAAACCACTAAACCGCCGATATTATATGAAAAAGTTACATGGTGACCTAGTCGAAAAATATATTTCATTGAGATTGGAGACAACTACTCTAATTTCTACAACAAGGAGAAAAATAGAAAATATTTTAGCCGATGTTCAAGAAAATACCCAAGTACCGTTGCTAGAAAAAAAAACGAATTTGTGGATTTTGCCCATGCTTCAAAAGATGAATGTCAAAATTTTCGTGCACAAATGCTAAAAAAAGCATTTATGGGGAACACGAAATTCAAGCTTGTGCCTCTTGTATATAATTTTTTTTTTAATTTTTTTTTCTTAGTTTTTATAGTTGATATGAATAAATTTTGTATGTTTTTACAATTATTTCCATAAGTGATATTATTTTATTATTTTTTGTAATTTTTTTTAAAACCAATTGCTGTTTGTGTAACAAAATAAACTAATAATTTTAATTTTATTTTTAAGTGCAGAAAACATGTCGATACTATTAATAAATCGTATTTATTATTTAAAAAACACATATAAGAGCTTCGTTTAAAATTTTCAGGATAGAGGTTACCTAAATTTAAGGATAACGTAGGTTTAAAGGTTAACTTCGTCGATTCGACGAAGCATAACTTAAGTGTGCATTAAATATGCATAACCATCCAGGGGTATACATAATGTATATACAAAATAATTTTAATTTTGTGTAAATAAAAAATTTAAATTTTAACCGACTATATTCCTTATGTATTTCACTCTTTTTCAGTCATACAAATGTCCTATACAATGATTTTAATGAAGTTCCCGATGACATTTTAGTAGACTTAATGGCTCGTTTTGGGCAGACAATTTTGAGAGCTCGAAGTGATCTAGAAAAGTGAGTAATTTTTTATTTATTTTAAAACACAAACCGATAGATTCACTTTTCTTCCATGCATTTATTACTATAGAAATGGGTAAGTTCAACGAATATAAGAGACTTTAAGGTAACGATGCGAATAGTCTAAGAGCCCGTGAACGCCAGACCTTCGTCATTTTATAAAAGCTGAAAGCAGGGTTGCGAATTTTTGAATTAAAAAATCCTTAAGTCATAAGTCTATAGATGACTTGTGAATTAAAAAAATTTAATTCATAAGATATTTGGTGAATTATGAATTAAGAAAAATTTAATTCACAACCCCCAAATTGACTTATGAATTAAAAAAAATTTAAATCCTAAGCTACTAAGTGACTTATGAATTAAAAAAAATTAATTCACCACCTACCAAGTGACTTATGAATTAAAAAAAATTAAGTCATCAGGGAGTAAGTGACTTATGAATTAAAAAAAATTTAATTCATAAGTTAGTTGGTAGATTAGAAATTTTTAAGCTTGTTTTGACTACATAATTATTTAATTATTAACGAAAGCTTTTGGAGAATTTTTTGGAAGTTGCCGTTTATGCAGTCCTTATAATCCAATTAAATAAAAAGCAATATTGATAAAATCTTTTTGTTGAGCAAATGATGGGTTATCATTGTACCTATAAATTTTGTGAGTGCATATTTTTATGCATATGCCTTTAAATTGTTTGGTTTTCATATTTTACATGAGTTGATAATTTGATAGTTTTTTGTAAAATTGTTTCAAGTACCTGAAATTAATTCAATGTGTATTTTCAATAAATTTGAAAAAAAAAAAATTCTGTTTTCTTAATTAAGCACTTCGAAACTTTTGGTACCTACTCAGCAAGTATAACATTTAATTGTAATTTTTAATTTTGAATTTCTTTTTAGCTTTCAAATCGAGTTTTTAAATCATAAGATTATCACGCTAGCTTATAAATTATTCATTTCATAATTTTTCTAATCAGCATTTATCCATTAACTTATGAATTAAATTTTTTTTAATTCATTAGTCACTAAGTTGGTTTTGAATTAAATTTTTTCAATTCATAAGTCACTTACTTGCTGATGATTTGAATTTTTTTAATTCATAAGTCACTTACTTGTTCATGGCTTAATTTTTTTTAATTCATAAGTCATTTAGTAGGTTGGGAATTAAATTTTTTTAATTCATAAGTCACTTACTTGCTGATGATTTGAATTTTTTTAATTCATAAGTCACTTACTTGCTCATGACTTGAATTTTTATAATTCCTAAGTCACTTAGTAGGTTGGGAATTAAATTTTTTTAATTCATAAGTCACTTACTTGCCCATGACTTAAATTTTTTTAATTCATAAGTCACTAAGAAGCTTATGATTTAAATTTTTTTAATTCACAAGTCACCAACTGACTTGTGAATTAATTTTTTTTTAATTCATAAGTCAGTTCCTAGCTGCTGAATTATATTTTTTTAATTCATAAGTCAGTGAGTGACTTGTGAATTAAAGCCAAGCTTAAGCTAACAAGTGACTTAAGCTTTTGCAACCCTGGCTGAAAGTTTGTCAGTGCATGCTCCCAACAAAGGTAAGAACGATGGACCATTATGAAGTTTGGGTCATAGTGGCTTTGGCAGTAAAACGGTACTAAAGGTGTGAAAAATACCGATATACTTTCGTCAAATCATAAAGGCTGATTTTTTAGTATTATATTCAGAATGTTATTAAAAATCACTTTATTCATTGCCAAACACTTTGCATAGTGGAAACCCCTTGCCAGACACCCTTAATGTTCATGAATAAATAATTTTACTTACGTTATGATGTAGTATAAAAGCTGATAATTGGTATAAGGTCCACCAAAAAGCTATAACGAGTAGGTTGAGTTAAGACAAGAAAAAAATAGTATGGTTGGTAGGGGGGGTCTAATTCCCTCCGTTTAGGTGGGAGGGACAATTTTCTTTAAAATTGACTTAAAATCGAAAAAAAAAAATATTCAAAAACAACGGTAAAACTTGCAATTTTTTTTTTTTTTTTTTTTTTTTTATAATCTACACGCGCTCAAGGGATTATGATTACCCTTTTAAATGTTTGAACACAGCGCGGGCGTGAAGTTAAGGAAGAGAAAGAAGGATAGGAAAGATGTGTGGCACGATGTTCTGAGACTGAAGGTTGTTGTCTCAGATATTTTATCTCCAGGGATGGCGGCTGAACTAAAGCGGAGAATGCCGTGTCTTATTTCTATGTCGCTTATAATTCACATTATTTTATTCGTATTCATCCTTGTTGGGCATATTAGTTTAACTGAATTACATGTTGTTAGTGTTATGCCTGAACAACATGTAATGAGTAAACCAGCAACCAATTGATGACAATTTTTAGAAGGTTTTTAATGGAATTAAAACGACATAGACGACGGCAGGGATCGAACCTGTGATCATGAGGTTCACAGGCGAACACACATCCATCGCGCCACGGCCACCCCCTATGCCTATGCCTATGCCATGTCATACCTTTTTTGAAAGCCAGAAAGCTCTTCTTTTGTTTTCATTTCAAATTAAATTGTGTTTGTGAATAGTTTTTGAAAAATTAATTTTTAAACTCGAAATTAAAAAAAAAATTAAAACTAATTTTTATCAAAATTTTATTTCATTAAGTATAATTTTTGTTTTCAAAATCCAACGCTCTAATTAATTTTTAATAAAAAAAAGAAAACCAGATGCTAAAAAAATGAATCTTAGTTTTTCAGAAATTAAAAAAAAATTAAAAGAACTTTTTACCAGGAAAAGCACTTTTTTGGTTTTCTGATCTGCTCAGGTCAATTATTTAATTAGCGGACTATCCTTTTTTTTATTTTTTACTGCACACCATCCGGTTTTTAGCAAATAACAAAAAAAAATGGATTAACAAGATTTCACCTTTTTTATTGAGGCATGTGTTCAATTTACCTGTTATCCATATAAAAAGGAGTGCATATACAAAAAAAAAATATGGTTTACCTAACCACAAACAAATCGCATGCTTAATGGAATACTGACCCATTAGGAGATAGGTCAAAATTGAGTTACGTACATATACAGGCTTTTGCAAGAATCAGATCTCATAAATAGTTTATCATACTTTAAGAATACCAGTATTCATGATTAATTCATGAATTAGTTTTAATTTATCCGTCAACAAGTAGGACAAATCCTCATAGCAAGATCTTTTTTTGCAACTTCCCAAAAATCGTTTTTTTCGAGTTAGGTCAGTATTCCATTAAGCATAAGAAATATGGAAGGGCATTTTGTTTAAAACTCATTTCTAAATTGCATATCAAATCGTCAACACAAAACGGTGGCGAGTTGCTCTCTGGATGAATTGACATATACATATGTATGTATGCACTATTGCTACGTTTTAGCGGATGGTTCCAGTCGGGAAGCACAGAGATTGTACACTGAAAGGTTCCCCAAAAAGAGATGTCCCCACTATTCACTTTTTGCAAGGCCTTACAATCGTCTTCGGGAACATGGACTGCTGGAGACTCGAAGGAAAGAAAGGTCATGTGATGGATCAACACACATAGAGGAACGAAATTTAGATTTGGTATCAAGTAATCAAACACCAGGAGGATACGAGTAGCAACTATTCTTGGATTGCCCCAGAGTAGAGTTTGGGCAGATAGCCTTCACTTATATGATTTTACCCCAGTGCAAGAATCGACATAAAATGATAAGGTATTGAGGACTGAATTCTTTAGAACCCTATTGCTCAGGGAAGAAATAGAACGCAATATTATTAAAGGATAGTTTGTACAAATGAAGTGCAGTTCTCCAGAGATGGATTTACCTATTTCCACAACTTTCATTACCAGAGCCACACCAATCCACATGATAAAAAACAAAATAAATCGCAACACCGCTTTAGCTGCAATGTGTAGCTTGGCATTGTTGGACGAACAATAATTAGACCACGTTGCAACTATCTGCAACTCCTAAGAACTCTTTTGCCAGATTTATTATAAAATTTCTAATTTAAACAATTTAATATACCAACAAAATGGAGTTTTCAGCACACTTCAGCATGGCCTTGAGAAACTGCCTAGGAAGGGGAGGTCTCACTGAATAGCCACCAAGATCACCAGATTTAACTCCTTTAGATTCTTACGCTTGGGGATTCATGAAGAACTATGTACATAGAAGTTGAAACTTCTTCTTTGGAGCAACCATTGAAGTCGCTGGGGTCAAATTGCAGGAGAATTTGCCGGACTTAAAATTATATATGCAGTCAAAAGAGGATATGCACAACCTTTGTCTTCTGAAGAGTGGGGAGCATATCGAAAATTTCTTATAATATCATTAACTTTTATTAGAATAGGCTAAAATGTAACAGATATTAAAAATATTACTATTTAATTAAGTTACTTTTGTATTTCTTGCTAATAAAAACGAATCGTATTTATGAAAAGAAAGAACAAACAATAAAAGTGTTTTTTTTTTTTTGGTAAAAAGTTCTTTTAATTTTTTTTTTTAATTTCTGAAAAACTAAGATTCACTTTAGCATCTGGTTTTCTTTTTTTTATTAAAAATTGATTAGAGCGTTGGATTTTGAAAACAAAAATTATACATAATGACATAAAATTTTGATAAAAAATAGTTTTAATTTTTTTTTTAATTTCGAGTTTGAAAATTAATTTTCCAAAAACTATTCACAAACACAACTTAATTTGAAATGAAAACTAAAGAAGAGCACTTTGGCTTTCAGAAAAGGTGTGACATGGCATTGCAAGTTTTGCCGTTGTTTTTAAATAATTTTCTTTTTCGTTTTTAAGTCAATTTTTAAGAAAATTGGCCCTCCCACCTAAACGGAGGGAATTAGACCCCTCCTACCATATTATTTTTTTCTTGTCTTAACTCAACCTACTCGTTATAGCTTTTTGGTGGACCTTATACCAATTATCAGCTTTTATACTACATATAACGTAAGTAAAATTATTTTTTCATGAACATTAAGGGTGTCTGGCAAGGGGTTTCCACTATGCAAAGTGTCTGGCAATGAATAACGTGATTTTTAATAACATTCTGAATATAATACTAAAAAATCAGCCTTTACGATTTGACGAAAGTAGATCGGTATTTTTCACACCTTTAGTACCGTTTTACTGCCAAAGCCACTATGACCCAAACTTCATAATGGTCCATCGTTCTTACCTTTGTTGGGAGCATGCACTGACAAACTTTCAGCTTTTATAAAATGACGAAGGTCTGGCGTTCACGGGCTTTTGCTCTAGAACTAAACACAACGGGTTCTCGCTTTATCGCATTCTAGATTTCCAGCGGGATTCATGTCAATACTCGCAACTACGAGTAGTTTTTTTTTTTCTTAAAATTTGTTGTTGTTAAATGAAACATTGCCTTTTCTATTATATTCCCTTTTTTAATAAAACGTTAACAGATTGATCAAATCTTTTATACAGATGAGATATTCAGCCTTATTTTGACATTCGATTTCACTAGAAAGTATGTCGAATTCGATTAATTTGTATTTTCAGATTCGTACGATTAGAAAGTTCACTTTATCATTTATATTTCGAAAACTAAACAAATTTTTACTTTCGAATCGTTCGAAAGAAATATTATTTCATTCTCGTTCATTTTTTTCTGGCGAATAGATTCATTAAACATGTAAGTTTAGTATAATGTTAGTGATATGCATCCATTATCCTTCTCCTATACAACTGTTCCTCACCGTCTTCTGTTTTCATAAATAAAACAAATGCCATTTTGATTTTTAACGTCACGCTTGAATTTATCAATATTTTTATAAAACAAGTGACCCTGGGGTCGCCCTTAATCGTTTTTTGAAAAACCTGAAGTCACCCTGGTGAGTAAATCCTGTGTTTTTTGAGACCTGGGGTAGCCCTGAACTCGCACTGAAGTATCGTAGATCTAGGTATTTTGCTGGGGCGAGTTCAGGTAACGATCAAACTGTCAAAAGTCATATGTACATATGTATGAGATTTCATACGTATTTCTTTTGTTGTCGTTTGGCGATTCGCATGTTGCATGTTATTGCTTGTGTTTGCAATTAAATGTTTGTTGTACTCATCAGATGAAACATTCAGCAGTAACGCAAAATTGTTTTTGTTCATTTTTAAAACTAATTTATAACAAATTTGAAGTTTTATCAGAGCACAGAATCATTTTGTCTTGCTTTCAGTTGTCAACAAAACAGTTGACAGCCCTTCGGTGTTTTTTGAAAACCGAAAACGCCAGTTTTTTTTTTTGACAACACTCAGGTACCCTAGGTAAAGCTGATCGAACGAACCAACAAATGGTAATTCCAAATTCAAGTGTGACCAGATATGTGTTAAATAAATAGTCTTTGAAGTTGCCTTCTTTTTTTGTTTATCAATTTGGAAAACAATTTAGTTTACATGAAAATTAAAACATAAATCACGTATTTTATTATACAGAGAAGTTGTACCGTTATTTTACTTCTTTTGATATCAATAAACTTACCATACTGTTTTCTAAATGCTCCCAAATTTTAAAATGTCAGTCTTATTGATGTTTTTCAAATTTAAACTTTACCGTGCCGTTAGCATTACTTTATTTTTCTTAAATAATAAAGTAGGTATTATTTTTATATTTTTAGACCATAATTTTTTTTTTAATAAAAATCATCAAAAAAACAGTTTGGTTATACTAAATCAGATAGAATTGTCAGTAAATTTCAAACAGCTGATTTCGGAAATGAATTTCATTGAGGTTCATTTTATTCAATCATTCGACAATTAACATTTTTTGCTCAAAGTATGCTAAGTTTATTCGAATGAAAATATCTATTCTATCAAATTACATAGCTATTCGTTCGAATCTCAAAATAAGCATGATTGTATATCCACAATGTTGCAAAATTTCTGAATATTCTAACCGCTGTAGAACTTTTTCTTATTGTTGAGTAAAATGTGTATAATTATCACGACCCGCTGTGGTCTAGCAAAAGGGAAAAGTGTAGCTTTGACTCTTTTGCAATTTTACTATACCCTTGCAATAGTTAAATACAATGGTGAAAAATAGCTTTGTTTTATTGCTCGCTAATTGTAATTTCGTACTGTCAGCTGTCATTTATTGCTGAAATTATGTGAACAAATAATTAAGTTGTTTGGTCTGTTGATGCTTTATTACATTCACAACCTTTTAAAAACATTAAAATTTCGTTATTTTTTAGACCTATTTCACCAGATCGATAATACCCTTGAAAGTAAAACACCACTTACACAACTTACACTTGTTTACTTACTTACTTACTTAAGGTGACCCTACAGACAAGGGCCTCAAATAAAAACTTCTCCACCTTGCTCGGTTCCTAGCTAGTTGTCTCCAGTTTCGCACGTCAAGTTGGTTGAGGTCCTCTCCCACTTGTGTGCACCACCTGCATCTCTGTCTTCCCCTACTGCGCTGTCACTAGGGGTTGGATGCGAAGGCTTTCCGAGCAGGGGCATTTGGGTCCATTCGCTCTACATGACCCAGCTATCTCAGTCGTAGGAATTTAATTCGTTTTAATAGGTCGGCTTCGCTATGCAGCCCGTACAGTTTATGGTTATATCTTCTCCTCCATTTTCCGTCTATGCAGACGGGACCAAAGATCATACGGAGAATTTTCCTCTTGAAACATCCTAAAGCGTTCTCATACACTTTTGACAAGATCCATGATTCTGCGCCGTACACAAGGACCGGGATGATGAGAGTGTTTTAGAGTTATACTTTAGTTGTTCGAGAAACGACTTTGCTACTTAATTACCTTTATTGTCCAAAAAAGCAATGATTGTCAAGAGTTATTCTCCGTTTCATTTCAGCACTGGTGTTATTGTGGGTTTGTTTTGGGTCCTTCTCCTTCTTTTTCTTTTTAATAAGCCATTGTTTTTCTCTTCTCTTCTGCTTGTAGAGCTCACGAGCAGCTCTAGTCCTTCTGTGCAGCGCCGCTTTATATGCCTCTGTTTATCTGCATGTGCTTGCCGGCACTCATCGTCAAACCAGGCGTTCCGTTGTGGTGATTGTGTAAAACCCAAGACGTCAGAACTGGCATCTCTTATGGCTGCTTGGCAATGTTGCCACTGGTTCTCAATACTTTATGCTGGCATTGCACCATAGGACTTCTTAAAAGGTTGTTAGAGACTCAATCGCATAAGGATCTGGCGATCTCTTGCGATTGTAGCTGTCCAACTTCGAACTACCTCGTTTTGGCTTGGATCGAGATATCCACAGCAGAACCTTGGCTACAACGAGATAGTGGCGAATCGATCTTAATCCTTCTCGTTTGCTACCCCCAACAACATTCCACTGGGGCTGGGACCCGATCTCCAGTTGAGGTACCTACTAGGCACCCGATAGTCACCTCCTCGCGGTGAGAGAGTAGGAGTCCATAAGCAGAGGTAGGCTCTAAGAAAAACCTGCAGACGCTTGTATTCTTTTGGGTACACGTGTCTACCATTTGAACATCACTTACACTTGTTTAGTTGTCGTTCAACAGATAAGACAAATTGCATCACGAAAACGAAAGAGAAGATAACGAACAAGAAATAGTACAACATTACATTAAATTACGTATTACACTACTTTGTTGATAAATCTACGAAGTAGAGACACTGGAAGCACTGGCAATCGGCTTAGACAATACAAAAGAGAGAGACACACAGAAGGAAAGAACAACATAAGAAACACATGTCAACAGCAGATGGTTGGTATTTGAAAGGTCCCCCATCCAAGTACTAAGCACGCACAGTGATGCTTGATTTCGCTGATTGATGGGAAGCGATGCTTTCATCAAAGCCAAGGCCGTTGAAAGAAATAGTACAAAGACCTGCATATTGCAAAGAAAGCTGCAACAATAGCTTAGTCGCTTTGTACAAAAAATAAACCTGAAATGGAAAAAAAATTATTGTACACTTTTCTTTCAGTATTTGTTGCAGGAGGCCTTTAGGAGTATATGTGATGATTTTCTGGAAAATTGTGCAGGAGCCTAAGCCGCTATATTAGATTCAACGTAAAATTAGCCTTAAGTGAATAACTCAACTGTTTTTCAATTTAAAAAAGAAAAATTATTGAGTTAAAATCGATGCCCACTGACTGATTCTGAACTATGCCACTCTATCAGTACTTCTTCAATTTTTTTCTAGGGAAGTTTGGAAAATACAAGAATTTTCATGTGTTTCGAAAGAATGTTTATTCGATCGTGACCGATCAAACTTATTACTTACTTATTACTTATTTTCTTTACGGACAATATATTTGTCTTTAATTTGAAAGGGAATCAAATATGGCTTGTGAGTGATTTTAAAGCAACATATTCGGGCTGTAAGAAATTTCTTCCTGTGTTAAAATTTATTGGTCAAAAGGATTTCTTGTGAAGACAAAAGAAATTGTAGAAATATGTGCGGGTGTGGTATGGAAATACTCAAGTATTCTGTTTTATGTGCAATCTGCAGTGGAGACACTTTTAAAAACATAACTAATTCAATGATAATGGGGACGCAGTCAAATAAAACAATCCTGCGGAATCATTATCATTATTACACACCCCAAAAATACTTAAAATTAAGTCTATTATGACAATTATGGTTCTATGGTAGGTACAGTCAGTAATATCTTAACTTAAATTTTTTTTATTGAATTATAGTTCCTAAAAATTAAAATATATATATAAATATAAATATAAATTAGAAAGAAAACAAATTTATCAAAATTCTAGGCGCCGTTTTCGACAAAAATGCGATTCTCGAAAACTATTTTTAACATTTGTATGGTGGATACCGTTATTTTTCGGTAAAATAAAAAAAAACACACATCTTGTAAAACGTATTAAGAAACTTTTAACTGTCAAGTTTAAAAAAGATCAAGCATGGGGTTTTCGAAGATTTAGTTTTGAAAAAAAAAATATTTCTTTTTAAATCCAAAATATTTTTTTGGGGAAATTTGAATATGGAATACTATTTACAATTTTGATTAAAACCGGTAATACCGTTTTTGTGCAAAATCAAAAACAAAAAAAAAATGTTTCGAAGGGGGTACCATTAATAATCATGGAGGAAAAAACCTGGGTGGGGCTTAAAAATTATATCTACGAAGTTTAAAGAAAATCGGCCAAGCCGTTAAGGCTGTAATCGAACATTTTTGTCGTCTTCGCTATCATCATAATGTCAATTTGATCAAAATCTCGAGTTCGAGGGTTTTTACGAATGCATTACTTGACTTATAGTGACTATAAGTCGCAAGTTAAAATAAGTGTGCTATTATGGACATGGAGTACATTTTGGAAAAAAGATACGGAAAAAATATTATTAAGGGTACCTGTCTCATTAACGCCACTAACGATTTTGACCAACATTTTTGTACAGGAGCTCCTTTGAATATAAGATAATATTGTATATGAAAATATTCCAACAAATATCTTAAAAATAAAAAAAAAAAAAAGAATTTTTTTTTGAAAATTCAGTATATTGAAAACGTGTGAATGATTAGTTTTTGAAATTATTTCCAAAAATCTATATTACTAAATACTACAAATCGGCATCATAATTTTTGACTTTTAAATATTTAAAAGAAATTTTGTATATGTATAAATAATAATTATAATAGAACGATTTTTTTTAAATTTTGCATTTTTTCACACTTTTCTAGAAGTCATAGGCGAGTTTTATGCACTTTTTTTTTTTTTTTTTTTTATAATCTACCCGCGCTCAAGGGATTATGATTACCCTTTAAATGTTTCAACACAGCGCGGGCGTGAAGTTAATGAAGAGAAAGAAGGATAGGAAAGATGTGTAGCACGATGTTCTGATACTCTTGGTGGTTGTCTCAGATATTTTTATCTCCAGGGATGGCGGCTGAGCTAAAGCGGAGAAATGCCGTGTCATATTTCTATGTCGCTTATAATTCACATTATTTTATTCGTGTTCATCCTTGTTGGGTATACTAGTTTAACTCAATTACATGTTGTTAGTGTTATGCCTGAACAACATGTAATAAGTAAACCAGCAACCCATTGATGACAATTTTTAGCAGGTTTTTAATGGAATTAAAGCGACATAGACGACGGCAGGGATCGAACCTGTGATCATGAGGTTGACAGGCAAGCAAACATCCATCGCGCCACGGCCACTTGAACATTTTGCTGCAATTAAATTTATGCTTTTATATTTATAAACAATTTTTAAATTCATAGATACTTTTACATAAGAGCAGGTACGTGCGATCGAGTCGTGCATTTTATTTTTTTTTTTTATTTTAATACGTTTGTCAATAAAATTTATCACTCAATTTTTTTCACAACCATTCAAAAGTAACAAGAAGGAAAAAACGAAAAATATAAAAAAAACTATATTTTTTGGATTTATTTGATTTATTTCAAAGCAACCTTAAATTCACTAAACAAAACAATAACATATCAAATACTAAATACAACATTATTACCTAAACAACAACACTAACATAGTAACGTTAATAGCTAATAGCCAAACCACAATCTCGCGTTTGCTCGGTCGGGCTTTAACATTTTGAATAAAAACAATAGACTCTTATGAGGCAATCTGAAATGTTACCTCCGGCGGCGTTGCGACCGCTTTATATCGTAATATCGTAAACGTCAGACCAACGCCAGGCCAAAGCAAAAGTAGATCTATTTTCTATTCGGTCGGGCGTTTGACAGTTCATTGTCGGCCGTATTTTGTATTTGTTTTGAAAGTTGAAAATTGAAGTGAAATAAGAAGTAAGTAATTAAAGTTCTTTTTTTATAAATAATTAAATCGAATGTCGCCGGTTTCATTCGGGTTATTTTAAAAAAATGTTTTGAATCATGCTTTTGCATTACATCATAATTAAGAGCAAAGAATCCATCAGTGTCTCTGCTTAAATTGAGCTCCCGAACCCATTGCTGCCTTTCTACTCTTTTTTCGTCGTTTTTAAGGGCCTCATACCCAGCATAGCTCACAACACCGAACAAGGAAAAGTCAAGGAGGTCATCAAGATCATCCATATCGGCCATATCCATCTCTTGTTTAAGAAAATAGCTTCACAAATTAACTATTTTAAATGCCCAACATTTAAAATACGCAATATTATATACCTTGTAAATTAATAAACAGTAACAAAATTCATTGGAATATAACAATTAAGTAGGTACTTATCAAAGATGTCATGGAAATGTCAGTCAACGCTCGAGGTTTGAAGCTAAATTTCGTTTTACAAATGCTACGGTCGCGCTTTTTGACACACAAAATCGTATATACGATCAAACGCCCATTTAACGCCGGACCGACGAACGCGAGATTGTGATTTGGCCATAAAAGAAACGTGGTAACTTAAACAGAACAAAACAAACTTTCTCTTACTAATTTATAAACGCAATGTGTACAACACAGACCGCAGAATCAACTTCGTTTTGCCAAAAACAACCTTTATACGAGTACCTTTTATGTGCCTTACAGAAACAGAACTAGATGAGAAACCAAACAATTATTCACACCTAATTACATATGTGCCACGCATACATCTAAAACTATGAGCATATTTAGCTTATTAGGGGGGTTCACATTCGCAAATAAGTTTGACAAATATGGTTTGATGAATATTTGACGGATTGAAACCATTTGCGTTCACATTCGTCAAACATGCTATCAAACATCACTTCTCATTAGAATTCTTATCATGGCGCGTTGAACCAACTCAGGGCATAGATGAAATATTAGTTGAGCAAATTTACTACCACTTTTATATTTGGAAGTCTGCAGAAAACTTATATTAATCTAATAAAATCCACCTGAATTACCGCTTTTGCATATAAATGACTCATTTTGATATATTTTCTTACGATAAGCACAGCTCGAAAACTTCTCAAATATGCTTGTCAAACCAGAAAAATATCAAAATATTTTGATATCATCAAGCATGTTTGACAATCCGTTTGATGAAGCGTTCACATTTTCAAATTCGAGTCAATCAAACCTTATTTGTCAAACATATTTGAGAATGTGAACCCCCCTATTAAGTATCAACGTCCAACGGGAGATGGGGAGAGTACGATAACTTAGGCGCCAAAAATTGATAACGGATTTTTGTAGAAGGGTTAATTACAAGCGTTTTTTACTATGGGAGGGGGGTCTATCTCGCCCCATTTAGGAGGTAGGGGCGATTTAAAAAAAAAAATGACTTAAATAGAAAAAAAAATATTAAAAAACAACGGCAACACTTACAATAAAGTACTATACCGGTTTTGAAAGCCAGAAGTCTGTTCTATTATCCTAAATTTAAATTAAATTATTTATGTGAATAGTTTTTGAAAAATTCGTATGCAAACTCAAAATTTTGTTAAAAAAAATGAAAAAAAAAAAGTTTAGACCATTTTTTTTTCAAAATTGTGAAATGAAATGCTTAAGGGCTTTTTGTGGTCAATGCTACTATTAATTCTGAATCGAACACAAAAAACCGAATGGTTTTATGCCTTCTAGTTTTTGAGAAAATTGAAAATTACTAAAACTTCTTTTTATGAAATTTTTGATTTTTGATATTTACCTATGTACGGTGATTTCATTTTGAGGTTTAAAGTTAATGTGGTTCATTTGTAAGTAAAGTACAGCAAATCATTTAGCGTTACCAAGAATGCACCACGAGGAGGTAGAATTGCATGGCATTCCACGTCTCAGTCAGTCAGTTTGTGAGTAAGTCAGGTGTTAATTAAAAATAGTCAAGTCAATTTTTCAATGTTCAACGTATTAAAACCGTGTTTACAGGCATTTTGATCACAAAAGAGATAGCAAGCACCTCCGGAACCTCTAGCCAATATTGAGGCCCATGGAAAAATGTGCCGATAGATGGGTTTATCGTATTCTTACAATTGTTGTCACCCTTTTTTAGAGCTTTTTTCGAAGCACTACCACATCCAACCGAATTTGAAATTTTTATATTTTTCTACCTTTATCGGTAAGTTGCAACACATTGGGGGAGTTGACGTTTTAGTTCGAATTAGACCAATTTCTTCTAAGAACGCGATGCTTTTGAAATATTTTTTTTGAAATATTGAAAAGTTATTTGATTTAGGATGAAATAGTGGATGCTTAGTCGCCATTCTTTATTCAAAGAAAAAAATAATTCACTCTTACAAAGGTTGAATAACGAATGACCTTGGTAAACAATAACCTGTACCACATTAGCATTAAATGTTAGACACAAACAATAAACATAAACATATATTATAAGGAATTATATAAATTTGCTGAATTCGTACAGTAGTACCTAGGTAATGTGAATTTTTCATAATGTATTAAATTTTCATGTCTGAACATTTTAAATGTGCAACTTTGGGCTACGTACATACATATATTTAGTAGACATTGGATATAGGCCATAGGGTAAATTCAAAGTTTCTTTAAATCCAGATTCTGTAAATGCAAAAGAAACCTTGCATACACCCAACCTCGCACCTACCCCAAATCCTATAGTGTACCCAAGCAGGGGAGTTGCAGGGGGGCAACATGCCCCCCCATAGATATCTCACTGTTTATGCGCCGTAATGCGTAAGCAAGCAAAAAAAGCAAATATCTCATAGAAAAGTAGTTTTAGTTATTTTCAATTTTCTCAAAAACTAGACAACATAAAATCATCTAGTTTTCAGTTTTTGAATAAGAATAAATTAGAGCAACGAATTTTGGGAAAAATAATAATATATAACCTTTCAGTTTTGAAAAATTAAGCTTTAAACTTTTTTTTTATGTTTTTTTCGTAAAATTTGAGTTTAAAACTCGTTTTTTTTTTCAAAAACTGTGCATAGATTTCACTTGATTTGAGAACTATCTAATAGGACAGAGCATTGGCTTTAAAAAAAGTTTTAATACTTAATTGTAAGTATTACCGTTATTTTTTAATATTTTGGTTTCCATTTTAGTGCATTTTTTATAAAATTGCCCCTCCCGCCCAAACGGGGGGAGATAGACCCCCCCTCCCATAGTAAAAAATGCTTGTATTGAACTTTTCTACAAAAAACCGTTATAATTTCTTGGCGCCTAAGTTATCGTACTCTTGCCAGTTTTTAGAATAAAAATTCGTATTCTTATAACTTTATTGTTAAGTGATGAAAAATATTAAAATTTGGCAAAAATGTGGTACCTTTATTGATGCACATAAATGTGTAATCCAAAAAGTTTTAGACCAATATTTTATTACTTTTAGCTCAAAATTAAAAAAAATTTTATTTTTTGTCAAAAGTTAAAAAATATAACTGTTAAAACATGTGCATTGTGCAACACATTTTCATTAACATCATATATGTATGTAAGTGACTATGTTTCCACAATATTTATAAGTTTTTATAAGTTATTTTCAATATTATTAAAATTTAAAATTTTATTTTTAGAATAAAATATTTTTTGTTTTCCAATTTTAAACTTCATTACGCATAATTATATTAGAAAAAAAATCATAATTAAATAAAAATAAATGCAAAGCATTTGAGTGTGGTAGGGGGTGTGAGGGGTATGTTGTATATAATACAAATGTAGGTACATATAAATAACACAAAACAGAAGAAGACAAAAAGTTAACAGTTCACTTAAAAGAGAACTGCATAGAATATGGAAACTGAATCGTAAACAATACCAAAAGCAACAACAAAAGCATGCGAAAAGAGTGTAAAAGGTGATAGAGTTGGCATGGGACAGCCAAATTGTTGTTGTAACATTAATCAATCAAGAGGCGAAATTCATAGATAATGTATTGAGATGATTACTAAGCTTTTATTGTCAATAAAGCGTTTGAAGGATTCGGATTAAATTTTTAAAAAAATCAAAATGAGAGAATTTATTTGCAAGGAAATGTTCAAGATCAGCTACGAACGAAGATGTTCTACACACTTTATTATATACATCTGATCCGCATATATCTAGTCTGGGAAAACCAAGAACAAAAAATGATACCAAAGAATTGTTTGACGAGGCCAAAGAACTTTTAGACATTAACTAATATACCTAGTAATAAGGTGTACTTTTGAATTCTTTTTTTTTTGTCTTACGGGCGAAAAACTTTCATATATCAAAAAGGGGCGTGGCAGTACACGGATTTTAGTAAAAATAAATAATAAAATATAAAACTTAATTTAAAAAATGCCTGCTCTTAATGAACTTTAAGCTGAAAATAAAAAAGGGGAATGAAAGTAGGCGGGAAAGTGGGCAGAAAAAATATACATGCGATGTCTTAAGTTTAAAAAACCTCAAATACAAATTTTCGGTTTCCTGTTCACTAAAAATAAGAAAATAACAAAAATCTGAAAAATATGGGTGTGGTAGTGGGCGGATCTTACAAAAACTACTTTCAAATGTTTTCACCAGTAAAAGAAAGAAACTGTACAAATTTCATCCAAATTGTTGCAATAATTCTTGCTGCAACAAATTTTGCCCATATAAATTAAACAAAATCTACAAATTTGTTATTTTATTTTATTAAAAAAAATAAAATAATTTATTTCTATTTAAAACGTTTTAATATTTTAAATTCTTGGTTATACAAGTAGATATAAGTGTGCAAAATTTCAAAAAAAATATTGAGATGGTTTGCACCATTTGGTCCCATAGTGCGCCGACGCTACTACTCGTCATTACTAAAGTTCCAGTCTGACGTTTCCTCAGCACTCAACAGCCATCGTGCCACGGTTGGATGCTTCGAAAGGAAAATTCTAAGGATAAGCACCGGACTTATCTTTGATCGACAGCGAAAGAAGCACTTCAGCAACGAAAGAGTCTACGAAGAAGCAAAAATCAAGCCACTGGATCAGTTTCTCGTGCAACTAGCGAAGACGCTTAGGTATATCTAGCACCACCAACTACCCAAACCCGCTGATGAGGAGGATGACCACCCAGGAACGACATCCAGAGCCTAGATACCTTAGTGCTCTGGATATTAATGAAAGGATCCCAGCCGACAACGAACCAGCAGTTCGTTTCCACGCTGACATCGAGTCAGCATACATACAAACCCCCAATAAACCCACTGTGAGTTATACAATAAATACTAATTCAAAATATCTACTCACTATCCCATCACTACTTATAAAATATACACATATGAATTAATTATTCCTATATACATTTATTTGCTGAATTCCAATAGGTACACACCTACATATGTACATATATACTTATTTATGTACTTATCCTTATAAAACACATTTTGTTCTAAATAAATTCATTCCTTTTGTAACGTGCTAAGAGTCGTCTTTTTTTCCCAACAAGGGTTATGGGCCCAGAGCGTTTTTCTTATTGAAAGTCGGTAAAACATTAAGTTAATTGCAGTACCTAAAGTTGTTTAGTATTTTCTATACGAAATTAAATCATGAGTTCGTTTTTGAATATTGATAAGCTCGAAGGGCAAAACTATGACGGTTGGAAGATTCAAATGAGAAGTGTACTCATTCATAATGAACTTTGGCCGTACGTCAGTGGAGGCATCACAAAGGAGTCTCAAAAAGTAGAAGACCAGCAAGCATGGATGCTTAAAGACGAGAAGGCTCTCGCAACGATCTTCCTTTGCGTTAAAGCATCACAGCTGAACCACATTCGGAATTGTAAAACTTCAATGGATGCTTGGAACAAGCTTGAAGCTCTACATCAGCCCACTGGTCCAGCTAGAAAGGTGACATTATATAGAAAACTTTTATCATTGAAAATGGTGGAAGATCAGGTGATTTCGGACCACATGGATGCGTTCTTAGATGTGGTTGAAAAATTAAAGGAGATAGAAGTAGATCTGAAAGAAGAGCTTCTATGTATTATCCTTTTGTCTAGCCTACCGAAGTCTTATGAGAACTTCGTGGTAGCGATAGAGACGAGGGATGAACTTCCGAACCTAGCCAATTTAAAAGTTAAATTGGCAGAAGAGGGACAGAGAAGAGATAGAGACAAGAATGAATCTGATGGGGAAATGGCCTTTTTGGCTAATGTAAGAGGGAAACCATCTAATTTTCATCGACAAACATACCAGCAGAACAAGTCACGTGGGAGCAATGCAGCTAGAGTGAGATACTTTAGATGCAAAAAGAAAGGTCATTTCGTCTCTCAATGCAGTGAAAGAGACAAAGGTTTTACCAAGCAGACAGCTTCTTTTGCATTATTAAATCTCATAAGTTCTGAAGAGCTAAAAAGAGACACCTGGATTTTAGATAGCGGCGCAACTTCACATTTATGTTGTGAAAAAGACTTCTTTGAAAAGTTAACCATGCATAAAGAGTCAATTGAACTTGCCGCGGATAAATTCGTATATAGCTCTGGAAAAGGTGACGTTCTAATCGAAACCAATTCTTATAAAATAAAACTTCGCGATGTGTTATTTGTGCCTGAGCTCAAAACAAATTTTATTTCAATTAGTAAGGCCACCGATAGAAACATGAAGGTAAACTTTAGTCAAAACAAAGCGATGTTAAAAGACGAGTGTGGTAATTTAATTTTGTGCGGTGAAAGGCAAGGCGATTTATATATTGTGAAAAATGTGTCGAACTGCAAAGCGTTTATGTCAATGGTCGAACCCGAAAGTAAAATTTATGACTGGCATAAAAAATTCGGTCACTTAAATATAAAAAGCTTGTCACTTTTAGGCAAAGAAAATATGGTGCGCGGTTTTGACTTAACAAGTTTTCCAGAAAATATCCAGTGCGAAATATGTTTAAAAGGCAAAATTTCACGCAAGCCTTTTCCAAAGGAATCCATAAAGAAAAGTGAAAATATTCTGGATCTCATACACAGTGATGTGTGCGGGCCAATGCGCGTTCGTTCTCTCGGTGGTGCGGTTTATTTTGTGACATTTATAAATGATAAATCGAGAAAGATTTCTGTTGAATTTCTTAAAGCCAAATCTGAAGTCTTTAATGCCTTTAAAAGTTTTAAATCTCGAGTAGAACTAGAAACGGGTCAAAAAATTAAGATTCTTCGAAGCGATAATGGCCGCGAATATTTGAGCGACGAATTCGGAAAATTTTTGAATAATCACGGTATAAGGAGGCAGTTTTCTGCAGAGTACACACCACAGCAAAACGGTGTTGCCGAACGTGCGAACCGGACCCTTGTTGAAATGGCCCGGTGCATGCTTTTAGACTCTGATCTTCCTGAAATGATGTGGGCAGAAGCAGTAAATACTGCAGCTTACATAAGGAACAGGTCGCCAACAAGATCAGTTCCTTCAATGACCCCATACGAGAGCTGGAGTGGTAAGAAACCCAATGTTTTTCATTTTCAATTGTTTGGTCGTTTAGGTGTCATGCTAAATAAAAAACCTGGGAAGTCGAAGTTCCAGGCTAGGGGGATCGATTGTGTGATGGTTGGCTATTCGGCTGAGGCCAAAGCGTACAGATTGTACATTCCTGACCAACGAAAGGTGGTAAAAAGCCATGATGTCAAGTTCCTCAGCGTGCCGGAATTTAACAAGAACCAAGTCATACCCGAACTGAATTCAAATAAAGATAATAATAATAAAGCGTTTTTCGAACCAGTTAAAGACGAAATTAAAATACAAAAGAATCCAGAACTCGATGCTAGTCAATTTAAACAAGATGTTGAAGAGGAGGATGAAGGCGATGATTTGTTCGAAGACACCGTAGAAGAAATAATAAAACAACCAGAGATATATGATCTAGGTTCAGAACATGTTCAAGGTGGAGAAGGCAACGCTCCATTTGGAAGTACTAAAAAATTGGTATCAG
The DNA here is from genome assembly GCA_911387755.1 of Chrysotoxum bicinctum. Lineage (NCBI taxonomy): Eukaryota > Metazoa > Arthropoda > Insecta > Diptera > Syrphidae > Chrysotoxum > Chrysotoxum bicinctum. Next base: position 164,650,780 of record OU426987.1, read on the forward strand.
ATGGTACAAGGAGCAAAACGAAACAATTCATAGGTAACAACACGCTGTTTTATTTAAATAAATCCCAGAAAATCCCGCAAACTGTTGTAGAAGCCTTACATTGTGAAGAATCTGAGCACTGGAAGCAAGCAATGAGATTAGAATACGATACCTTAGTTGCCAATGATACGTGGATGCTAGTTGACCTTCCACTTGAAAGGAATCCTATTAAATGTAAGTGGGTTTTCAGCCTAAAAAGGGACAAAGGTGGCAATATCGAGAGGTACAAAGCTCGTTTGGTGGCCAAAGGTTGTACACAAAGGCCAGGCATAGACTTCTACGAAACCTTTTCGCCAGTTGTCCGCTATTCCACAGTGCGACTTATTTTTGCCTTATCCGTTAAGCACAATCTACATCTCCATCAGATGGATGTGACCAGTGCATATTTAAATGGGAGGTTAAAAGAAGAGATATACATGTGCCAGCCGGATGGTTTTACCAATCCAAAGTATCCCGAGCGTGTGTGCAAATTGCAAAAGGCGTTATATGGTCTCAAACAATCCGGACGTGAGTGGAATTACAGGCTAGATGAAGTCTTAAAAAAGATTGGGTTTAAGAGATGCAGCTACGATTCTTGTGTTTACATAAATAACAAAGAGGGAGAAATCAACATCTTGGCAGTTTACGTTGACGACCTGTTACTTGCCTGCTCAAACATCATCCGCCTAGAAAAAATCAAGAGTATGCTTAAAAATGAGTTTATGGTTGTGGATAAAGGTAAAGTAGAATTTTTCTTGGGGTTGGAGGTTGAACAAAACGGAGCAAGGAACTGCCTCCGCATCTCACAAAAGCAGGCGATTTCATCTTTACTCAAGAGTTGTGATCTGAATGACTGCAAAGGGCGAGGTACACCGTTGGAACCTGGTCAAAAGTTCACAAAATGTCAAAGCTGTGTTGACTGCCAACTCGCTGATGAAAAAGAGTACCAACGAATAATCGGCTCACTTCTATTTATTGGACGGGGAACTAGACCAGACATCCTGCATTCAGTCAGCAAATTGTCCCAGTTCAACGCAAACTCCATTTGGAGCATATGCTTGCAGCCAAGCATGTACTCAGGTACTTAAAAAATACTATTAATCTTTTTCTTAATTATAGCCAACCTGATGATCCTTTGTACGGATACTCCGATGCTGATTGGGCATCAAATCATGACCGTAGATCCTACACTGGATACATGTTCCAATTGTCAGGTGGAGCTATTACATGGGCCACAAAAAAGCAACCGACTATCGCATTATCCAGCACTGAAGCGGAATATATGGCCCTGACGGCTGCAGCTAAGGAAGCGATCTATTTGCGGAACCTTGGTTTCGAGGGTCTTGTGAATCGTCCGCTGAAGATATTTTGCGACAACCAGAGTGCTATTTATTTAGCAAAAAATCCCGCTCACCACGAAAGTAGCAAGCACATTGATATACGTTTCCATTATGTCAGAGATGTTTATGAAAAGTCCTTAGTTATGCTTGAATACATACATACCAACCGATGAAATGAAAGCCGACATCTTAACGAAAAATTTAATGAAAATAAAACATATGAAATTTGTAAATCTTTTAGGTATAAATGCTATAAATACTTAAAACAAAATCTTTAAATGTTAAAAATATTATATTTGAAGTATTTTTTTTGTTTGTATTCATTGAGGGGTAGTTTGTGAGTTATACAATAAATACTAATTCAAAATATCTATACTCACTATCCCATCACTACTTATAAAATATACACATATGAATTAATTATTCCTATATACATTTATTTGCTGAATTCCTACATACCAGGCACGAGGCGTGACTTTTTCGATAGCGGAAGCACTGAACATAAAACCAAAACTGAAAGACCTTTGAGATCCAACCTTTTAAATTCAACTTAATGATAATGCAAATAAAATAATATACATACATAAATAATATATTAAGTTAAGTCTAATTAAAAAAAAGAGCTTGATGCCTTGAGCAAAGATTTATCCTTTTTAAGTACGATTTGATGAGAACTAAGCTACGAGTAGATAACCTTTCTTGTCCACATTTATTTCTAAAAAATATTTAATTCTCTTAAAACATGAATATGATCTCTCTATACAGATGCCATTATTACGGGATATTAAAAATCTTAAGATTCCTTGAAGTTTTTTTTGATTTAAAATTCTCATAATTGAAAATAACCTTTAGTTATATTTCTGCTGGAATGTCAAGAAACCTCAGATAAGAATATTAGAAATACTATTTTTGACCACTTTTTTTATAATAACAAAAAATAAACAGAAAACAGGTGGATTGTATTTATCGCCACGAAAATAATTAAAAAACTACCACCTTTTAAATTCATATTTGTTTGTTTTCTGATAGTTATGAATTGCACCTAAATTTGCACACACATTATATTAAAATAAAACTTTTCTACTCCTTTTGTCCATGAAATTAAACTCATTATCAGTTCGAGACAATAAGCAACTCAATAGATACATTTTGGTTTTTCTATCTATCTCTTGAAGGAAATTCTCGTAATGCATTCACTCAACTCATTCTTCACACATTGGGCAAAAGGCAAGAAACGAGACAAAATTATTTTGACTTTTGGTTGAGATTTAAGTTAAGTATGCGAAATAATGGAATGCCCAGCTGTTGTGCATTCTATATATTGTTTGAGATTCATTGTTGTTTGAGCATTTTGTGAATATTGGTGAGTGATGTTGTAGGTATATTTTCAGTTGACTTGGAGTGGAAGGGTATTTTGAAATTGAGTTAAGAAGGCGATAGTAAGGAATGCATAGTTGTTAAGCATTTTAGCAAGAACTTTCATGAGATTGAGCATTATATTTATAAATAATGGAGTGATGTTGAGCATTTTGAGTTGGTTTGCAGTGTGGCATTTTAAGTTGTAATAACCAGAGAGATCTCGATTTCCTTTAATAATTTTAGTAAAAGATGATAATGTTGTCATAATGATGTTGGAAAGTAATTTACAGAGTAAATGAAGATTCATTAATAGATACAATAATATAATAAAAATATTAATACAATTTGGAATTTTGAATTCAATTCCTTGCTAGGTACGATTTTTTCAAATGGTTCAACGGAAGCACTCATTCCACTCAATATATGGACGCTTCGTCCCTGCTACATACATAGGTAGGTATATACTTATTTATGTACTTATCCTTATAAAACACATTTAGTTCTAAATAAATTCATTCCTTTTGTAACGTGCTAAGAGTCGTCTTTTTTTCCCAACACCCACCAACCGGACAACCGGGACTGAACAACCCGAGAGACAAACCATGCCATCATCTTATTTAAAATAAGAATTGAAGTACATAATATTATAAATGGTATAATATTAGAAAAAAGTTCATAGCTTAAGTTAGGCCCCAAATTTTTTATAGTCATATTTTCCTGAGGTTTAAGTTTCCAATTGTATATATAAAGTTCAATAAAAAAAACCTTGAGAACCCTTGAAAACCTTTGCAAAATTGGGTTCCTTTCGCCTACCGTTGATTTTATAGTACCAATATAGAGTACTGAGGTAAGAGGTTTTCCCTTGAAACAAGCTGCTGGGTACGTAGTGTATCAGTAAGAATTTTCTAGACTTTTTAGGCTTTGGCCGTAAATTGTGTGTCTTGTTTGTTTTGCTTTTTCGGCACCTTCCCCTTATTTTGTTTCGAACTTCGTTTGAGGCCAGGGATTTCAAACTACATTTGAACCGCGCTGCGATTCGAGCCGAGGCTAGATATCTAATCTCGCTACCGTTTTTGCCAGGCAATTCAATCAAAGCTAAGGATTTAACCCTACCGTCTGACTGTGCCCTGTCGTCGTTAAGGTCTCGCTCTTTATATGAAATACCGTGTTAATTATTTAGGTATATGCAAAATTTGTGAATTATATGAATTATCGTGTTAGTTATTTAAGAATTTGATACAATTGTATAAGTATATGAAATAAATTGTTAATTAGAATAATTAAGTTAAACTGAATAAAGTCGGACATTATTTGGAGTTCTGAACTTTCTAAAACCGAGTTTTGTGCTTTCTTCGGACTGACCCTGAGCAAGCTGACGCTACCTCAGCCTTTGATTAAAAAAGGATCACAAGTGTACACGATTGGTAGATCTTACAATGGATATTGTAAAACCTGACAACGTCTGACAATTATCTACCAATGAGCTGACAATTAAGTTATGTGTCTACACGGTTGGTACAAAATCCACCAATCTCTTACAATTTACTGTCAGAAGTTGGCTGATAATTTATTTTCAGATAGCCGGCTTAATACCAACCAATTAATTGTAAGAGATAGGTAGATTTTCTAACAACCGTGTACACACACAATTAATTGTCAGTTTTTGTTGGTTATGGATACTGCTTCAATTGAACCTTGGCTGCAAATTGTCTGACAACGAAAAAATTGTATGATGTTAAAAAACGAACATCTTACAATTTTCACATTGTCAGAAACGTCAGAGAACTATACAAAATTGGCAGGCCTGACAATAAATTGTGTGTGTACAGGATTATCGAATACCTTACAATTTACCGTCTTACAATTAATTGTAAGATACATTTTCTGACAATTAATTAGAAGATTACACGATTGTCAGCTAGCGTACACATGATTGTCAGATTTCTTACAATTAATTGTCAGACAATTATCTAATTAACAATTAATTGTCAGACCAATTTTCTGACAATTAATTGTTAGACTTAACGGTTGTAAGACATTGTAAGCATGTTTATCACCGACAGATCTGACAATATTTTAAGATCTACCAATCGTGTACAGTGTACACTTAGCTTTAGCAAGAAAACAAATCCGTTGTCAATACATAAAAAAGATATCAAATTTGTTATTTTCTTACCTCCCTCGAACTTTCATAAGCCAATTATATATTTCTCTCATCACTCTGTTATACTGCATTTCTTCTTTTTTTATGAAAAATCTCAAGTTCATAACCCAGATAACCACACCACTGTCTACATTAGTCATTTGTGGATCCGCCTAGAGGCGCTACAGCCGATCTTGCCCATGATTTCATGTACAATATCACATATCACTGTTTTAAATTATTCATCTTGTTAATCTAGTAATTTAATCTGACTCTCATCTCAACCGCTACATGTTCTGAGTCACTATCGTGTGTCTCACAAGAGAAGGATATTCTTAAAGTTGGACGTCATTAAGAAGAAGTCCAGGAGGGACGGGGTTCTTGGGGGCCTCTATTGAGGGTTTGTCTCACAGAAAATCCATCATTTCTTATCCTCGTGTAGCCTCCTGGTGTACAGCCAGAGTGCCGTGCATTGCAATCACCTCCAAGTATGGTACACAGTACATTATGTAGGTTGGTTCTATAAGATAAGTTATGCATTCGGAAAAAATCGAACTCGAAATTTTGACATTACGATGATAGCGAAGACTAAAAAAGGGGGTCTCGCAATTCTATATATATGTTTGTTTGACTATAGCTTAAACGGCTGGGCCGATTTACTTTGAACTATGGTAGATATCATTTTTAATTTTCTCCCCACAGGTTTTTTTCTTTTTTCTTAAGACCAAAAATAACGGTACCTTTTATACGAATTTTTTTCGAAATTTTATAAATATTTGTTCTTCTCAAAAAATGTTCAACAGATTTAAAAACATTTTCCGAAAAATGGTTATGAGAGTACCCGCCATGGAACAATTTTTTTTTATTTTTAATTTTATCAAAAACAGTACCACCGATTTTGATATTTTTTTTTTTTGCTAAGGCTTGAAAAGTATTGTGTATTCAAATTTTCAATATAATCTCCAAGATGTGAGAAAAAAATGTATTTTACCTAAAAAAAAAGGTACCCAACATAGAAATGTTAAAAAATGTTTTGAAAAATCGTATTTTTCTCGAAAACGGGCGGCGCCTAGAATTTTGATAACATTCTTTTCTTTCAATAAATTTGTATGATCTTTAATTGAATAAAAAACATTTAAATTAAGATATAACAGCTTGTACGTACCATAGAACCATTTTTTCAAATTTTGAATTACTTATTATTATCGACATCATCGTCTAATGGACGACATCCATATCACTTATGGTTAGATCTCTCCAGTATGAGATCTCTTGCACACAGTGTTCATCATCATCGGCTCGACAACCGGGTTCCGGTCCTGGCCTCTTTCAGCAAGTCTCTCCACCTATCCCGGTCTCTAGCCGACGCCATCCAGTTGCGCACCCCAAGGCTTCGGGCGTCCTGGTCTACGCCATCTCTCCAGCGCAAGCATGGTCTACCACGCTGTCGTCTACCATAGAATGTACCACAAAGAACTTTCCGAGCAGGTTCCTCTTCGCTCATGCGAGCTAGGTGCCCTGCCCACCGGAGTCTACCGAGCTTAATTTTTGTCACGATATCTGCTTCTAGGTAGATTGCGTACAATTCATGATTGTACCGTCTCCGGAATCGTCCTTCCTCACATATGGGGCCAACAATTCTCCTTAAGACTTTTCTCTCGAACGCAGCTAAGAGGTCGGAGTGCCTTTTGCTAAGCACCCAAGTCTCGGATCCATATGTGAGTACTGGCAGGACCATGGTCCTGTACAGCAGCAGTTTTGAAGTTATGGTGAGATTTCTGGATATGAAAAGCTTTGACAGACTATAGTAGGCTCTGTTGGATTTGAGAAGCCGCCCGCGTATTTCTTCTTCTATATTGTTATCGGCTGCTACTATTGACCCAAGGTATTTAAAGGATTGCACCACTTCAAATTCGTGCTCCGCTACCTTGATTGTTTGACCAACTGTTCCTCTCGCATTCGACGCCACCATGTACTTTATTTTACCTTCACTAATGTGCAGCCCCAGATTTTGTGCCGCCTGCTCGATCTGGATGAAGGAATCGTATACAGCTTGTTCGGATCTTCCGATGATGTCAATGTCGTCTGCGTAAGCTAGTAACTGGCTGGACCTGTTGACGATGGTCCCTCTTGTTGCCGTGCCAGAGTCACGGATTGCTTTCTCCAACGCCAGGTTGAAGAGGAGGCAGGCCAAACCGTCCCCTTGTCGGAGTCCATTAAATATTTTGATTGGTCTGGATAGCAATCCGGCTATTTTTACTTGGCTTGTTACGTTGGTCATGGTCAACCTACATAGTCGTGTCAATTTATTTGGGATGCCGAATTCTCTCATGGCTTTGTAAAGTTCTACCCTGGCTATGCTATCATAGGCGGCTTTAAAGTCTATAAACAGATGGTATGTTGGGATGTTAAATTCTAGACATTTTTCCATCGCCTGCCTAAGGGTAAAGATCTGATCAGTTGTTGATTTGCCTGGAATGAAACCACACTGATATTGTCCGATGACGGTTTTAGCGTATGGGGTTATCCGGTCTTGTAGGATAGAGGAGAGTATCTTATAGGCGGTACTCAACAACGTGATACCTCTATAATTGCTGCACGTTGTGACATCTCCCTTCTTATGTATGGGGCATATTATGCCTTTTCGCCAGTCTTCTGGCATTTCTTCCTGCTCCCATACGTGCACTATAATATCATGAATTGCTTGACGTAAGGCTGGCCCGCCGTGATGAAATAATTCGGCTGGTATGCCATCGGCTCCCGGGGATTTGTTTTGTTTAAGCCGGCCTATAGCCTTCTCAACCTCTTCTATGCTTGGTGGCGGCAACATAGGGTATTCTTCTTGAAGTAGTGGAGCCTCCACTTCTGCAGTGAGCTGACCATTTAGCAATTCATTGAAGTATGCTTTCAGGATCGGTGATCAGATTTCCCTCTCCGTCCTTGCAGTATGTGCAGCGTGGTGTGTACTGCGTCATGTTTCGGACGGATTGGTAGAACTTCCGCGCCTGGTGCGGACCTCGCTCTCGGCTGTTTTCTATTTCACAGATTAGGTTCTTCTCCCAGGCTGATTTCTTTTGTCTGTGAAGCCGTTTTTCTGTTCTTCTGAGCTCTTTATATTCCTCTTCGCGTGCCCGCGTTCTATGAGATTGTTGCATTGCTCGGTACGCAACATTCTTACGTTCAGTCGCTAGCTTGCATTCATCATCAAACCAGTCGTTCCGATTTTTACGACTGCTGCCTAAGATGGAGTTGGCAGTACTAATGACAGTATTTTTAAGACGTGTCCACTTTTCATTTACGCCCAGCATACTGGCTCCAGGACTTACTCTCCCTAAGTCAGGTGTTTCTAGGGCGAGTCTTAACGCATTACCAAAGGTGTTACTGGTGTTTTCATTGCGCAGGGCAGCCGTGTTGATTCGAACCTGATGGGCGGATGCAATGCGTCTTCGCAAGGCAATCCGCCCTCGGAAAACCATACCAACAAGATAGTGATCCGAGTCGATATTGGCACCTCGGTACGTTCGTACCGTCATCAAGTTCGAGTAGTGGCGACGGTCTATCAACACGTGTTCTATTTGGTTACGAGTGACTCCATCAGGTGATACCCAGGTGGCTTTGTAGATATCTTTACGCGGGAACCTGGTACTCGCAACGACCATGTTTTTCGATGCTGCCAATTCTAAGACTCGAAGTCCATTGTCATTAGTGTTCTCATGCAAACTATGGGTGCCTGCGTAATGCCTGAATACCGGCTCCCGACCTATTTTTGCGTTCAAATCCCCAAGGATGATTTTAACATCATACCTTGGACAGGCATTGAGGGCCCTCTCGACTTGTTCGTAGTAAGTCTCTTTTTCTTCGTCTGAGGACTCCTCCGTAGGTCCGTGAACGTTAATGAGGCTGATGTTCGTAAATTTGCCTCGCACGCGAAGGGTGCATAGCCTTTCGCTTATAGCGTTAAAGCCGATGATAGTAGACTTCATTTTTTCGCTGACTAGGAAGCCTACCCCGAGCACATGGTGTTTTGTATGACAGCTGTAGTATATGTCATATTCTTTCTTCTGTAAAACACCATTCCCTGTCCATCTGATTTCTTGAAGAGCTGTTATGTCAGCTTTATACTTTGACAGGGCATCGGCTAGCTGCTGAGCAGCTCGAGCTCTATAGAGCGATCGTACGTTCCATAAGAAAATTCGTAAATCGTTTTTCCTTTTTCTTTGCGTGGGTTGTCGTCGTGAGATCAGTCCGTTTCCGAGGCTTGTTGTCGGTCTCGTAATTCTTTTAGTTTTACGGGACAGGGAATTAACCTGTCGCCAACCTGAGGAACCAGCCTGATCATATTAGCCAAACCTTTTTTAAAAGGCTTGTTTCTAGCGGCCGCCGCGGAGAGGCTATGATCACACTTCCACCAGTCCCGAATAGTTACGGCACGTGCATGTTTTCGTATGCTACATGTTGTTCCCCCTATTCGTCTGATGGCTGACCGCCTGCACACAGTGTTGCCATAAAATATTTTTGGAAATCGGGAGATTTTATTTGAGAACAAGATTTTATTTGAGAACAAGTTCTCTCAACATTAGCTGAATAGTTTGGTACTGTTAACATCGATAAAATAGAGTTAGCCATCAATGGAAAGGCCAAACTTTGATTGGTCCTTTTGATTAAACAAACAATTTTCCAAAATATTTCTCCCTTAGTATTTTTAAATTGACGTCACAAGCTGCCTATGTACGGAGGATAAAAAGATAAGGAAGCAAAATTAAAAACATGTTTGGATTTGTATTTACTTATATAATTTTTATTAAGCTGTCCTTACTTCACATTCACATATTTTTGACCGCTTTCTCCTGCCTGTTTTATTAATCCTATGACTTGTCGAAATCCATTTACGACCTTTCGTATTTGTCATTTTTTGTAAACTGCTTGGCTTCCAAAGCAAATTCATTGACAAATCGTGAAGACACGCACGTCGGACTTTTGTTTAATTTTTTTAATAAAATAAAGCAAGTTTGACAATTTTATATCTTATTCCTTCGCTAAACTACCTTTTTTGGTGGTGTAGCTTAATCATAGTTAGTAAACGTCACATTTTTTTTATTTATGAAATTTCACACTTAGTCCAGGACTTAAGGATAAACCTTCACTAAACCATCTTTATTCATATGGGTGTAAGAATTTAAGATATAATTCATTAGCAGGATCTTCTTAATATTTTAAAATAACTTTTCCACTTTCAAGATTATCTACTTTGGCTTCAAATGCAAAGTACCTACATTTTGAGAGGTTCGTATAATTCTAAGATCCGGGAAACAACAAATTCTTATGATAACCAACGAGTTTGTGATGGATGAAGCAGCCATAATAATTTTAAAAATTCTTGATATTTCGCTACTCTTTTTGCCTGTTTTGAATATAGTAGTTATATGTGTATATGTATATCGCGACACATTGTTTCAAGAACTTTTGAAGTTTGAAGCAGGCATATGATGTACAGATGGTTAAAGAATTGCAGATGCATTTCAAAACTACATATAATGTTCGGGCAATCACCCTTTGAAAATGAAGCAACAGAGTTTTTACTATCTGACAAATTATTTTTTGCTACATCCGGCGCAAAACCGATTACATTTTCTTTGTAATGTATTTTCATATCAAAAAAGTTGCTATTAATAGTTAAATGCAAATTTAAGTTATGTAAGATGTTACAAAATTTTTAATAAAATAATAAATTATTTTCATTCAAGAGTGGAGAATATATTAACTTTTTTGAAATATGAAAATCGGCAGAAAGTGCACTATTTACATCAAAAATCGGTGTATCGGAAATAGGTTTAGAAATCGGGAGAAATACGATAAATCGGTGTTTCTGGCAACACTGCTTGCACAACTAAAGTGTGCACGATTCGGTATGCCGTGTGTGGTCGGTGGAATGCTACACCGGTGTAGGCACACCGGTGTGCACACAAGTGTCGTGTGTATTTGCCGCTTTACGAAGGCCAATTGACTTGAGCGTAAATATATGAGATCGAATTGGAAGCCTTGGTAATACATGGCCACTTGACTTGAGCGTAAATATACATATGAGATGCAACTGGAAGCAGTATTAGACTGAGAGCCCACAGCAATTTTTGGGTGTGATTGATAACAAATAAAATGCACGACTGGATCGCACGAACTTACTCTTATGTAAAAAGTACTTTGGAATTTAAAATATATTTTATAAATACAAAACATGGATTTAATGAGATAAAAATGTTCAAATGTATTTGAATTGCCGTCTGAACTCCGGAAAAGTATGCATTTACACAAATAAAGTTTGAAATTCGTTTTATTAAAATAATTTTTTATATAACAAAGTTCTTTGAAATTTTTCTAGCACAAAATTTTGGATGCCAATTTTAAGTGCTTAGTAATATAGACTTAGGAAATAATTTCAAAAAATAATCGTTCACACGTTTTCAAGATATTAATTTTTCAAAAACTAAATTGTAATTTTTTTTTCAAAAAACAAAAAAAAATATTTTTTTCGAATATTTGTACATAAAATATTATTTTAAGCTTAAGGGAGCTCCTGGTGAAAATTTTTGGTTAAAATCGTTAGAGTCGTTGATGAGAAATTCGAAAATCAAAAAAATCGGTTCTATGACAGGTACCGTTAATAACATTTTGCTCCAATTTTTTTTTTTTACAAAAATTTAGTCCATGTCTATTATATCACACTTAATTTTTGGTATCAAAATCGTTAGAGCCATTTTCGAGATAAATAAGATTATTTATTACGGGTGTATGGGGGGGTACCGTTAGTTTTAGAGCTAAAAACAAAATTTCAATTTTTCCACCAGGGAATCACCGAAGACCCTTACGTACCTATTTTAAAAAAAAATAGGTCCAGTGGCTTAGGCTCTAGGTCGAGGTACAGACATACAGACATACAAAAATACGGACATACAGACAGACGGAACTGTCGGACCCACTTTTTTCGTCTTCGCTATCATCGTAATGTGAACTTTGATCAAAATCTTGAGTTCGATTTTTTTTCCAAATGCAGAACTTGCCCTATAGTACCTATATCGCAAGTAAATTAGGCAGCCTTCTGCCTGCAAGACGTGACGCGATAAGAATGTCAAGTATGTCACGGTAATGAAGAGCAAATCGAAAAAACGTCTGCACTTGGCGGCGGCAAAGACAATTTCTTCGATATTTGAAATATATGTATATGTTTTATACCGAAAAGGTTGAAACTTTCTGTTTTAATTATTAGGTGCTGAAGTCCTGAAGTAAGTTAACAATACAAACTTTGAGTCTTAAGCATTGTTTTAATTTTAAGATTATGTACTTTATTTTTAGATACATCTATTATAAAACAAATAATGAAAAATTAATTTCTAAAAAATCGTATAATAGTCGAACCCGTTTAAGTGAAAACCTCCCATTCCCAAAAATTGGATTATTTTTATAATTACCTAGCCTATTTAAAATAATATGTATGAAATAATTAACATACAAACTAACTTAAATATAAGTATTTAAATGTAATTTTTTGTCAGTTAGTCGAGATTCGCTTAAGTGAAATTATTGTTCAATTATTCGAAGTACTCTTAAGCGAAAAAATAGTAATTAAAATCTTTTGTCTTTTCATTTAACGGGGTTGACTGTACCATTAAATTATATATACAAAATATAATTATTTACATTCATCAATTTCTTTGTCATTTCAGTTCGAAACGTACAGTAGATTTTGGGCTTGCTCGTGGTTTTTCGGGGACACAAGAAGCTAAACATCGAATGGGTCTAGCTGCAGCGAACTTTCCAGGCGGCCCAGGAAGAAGACGACGCTCAGAAACAGAAGCTTGAATCAATGAAAGAAATCACTGAGAGTATCTGTTTTGTTTTATTTGAGTTTGTTTGAGATTTAATTGATGATGGAAAATGTAATATAATAAATTAGTAGGAAACTTGCAAATATTAGCACCAATATTATTATTAAAAAAGTTTGTATTACTATTCAAAGCCCTTGAAATAAAACGTTTTGTTCTAATTTTTCATAATTTGAATTTTGGTGTGCTTTGGGAAGAAAAAAAAACTTTTGTAATAATTATTTAAGGAAATCTAACGACCCAATATATTATATTTATAATATTTCTTATAACTTATTTAAAAAATCATTATTTCTCCTCTTGCGTTAGTTTTTAACACTAGAAAACTAAATTCTATTACATATTTAACTAAAGTTGTAAATTAAACGTACCCACATTGTAAGATATCAGTTGACCATTGCTAAAAAATGGTATTAAATTTTATAAGTTCTGGGATTTATTAAAGTTACGAACTTATAAAGTTATTAACGCAGTTCTTCACAAATGACATACTTATTCAATATTTGTACAATGTTTAACAATATATTAATATCAGATATAAGACACATATATTATTAAAATAAAAACAATTTAAACAGATGCTTAAGATAAAGATAATTTTTGTTAAACTTAGAATAATTTGAATTAAAGGCAAATGAGTCAACTTTCATTCATTTCTCAGTGCGTGTTGAAGGATTGTCATTGTCTCAGAAGAGTTGAAAAACTTTTTAGCAGGGTCTGGAAATCGAAACCCAAACGTTCTGTATAACAGTAAAATGTACTCACCATCACGCCGCCAGCCGGGTGATTAAACTGAAGGATATCTGTTCCTTGAGAAAACATTTTTGGAGTTCTGTTTTATACTGTAAAGCGTTCACAATTTTCAATTTACTGAAACAATCGGTTGTAAACAGTGGCGTAGCATAAGTTTTTGCACCAATTTTTTCCACCCTAAGTATTTGTTGGAGTCTTCAAAAATGGTAACCAAGTACCACGAAAATGATTTTAATGTATATGTGGTACAATAAATAGAAACAAATGATAAAATATGAAAAAAAAATCGTAATACGACAAATCAGCTGTTTATTTAAACAGTATTACAGTTTTTAAGCAGCTACAAGGACATCGGACAACTTACCAGCTCTAAAAAAATTACCACCTTGTCCTTATTAAATTAAAAAAGACCCTGGTGCAGAAATTACTTCAAAATAAAACGCACGACTGGATCGCGCATACTTGCTCTTATGTCAAAGTACCGTGGAATTTAAAAATGGTATATATTTGAAGATATTTACGATATTACGTTATTTTTTTAATATTACTAAACAAAAATTTTGTATGCCAATTTTAAGTTGGCATTTAATAACAATATTTGAAAAATAATTTAAAAAAATAATCGCTTACACGTCTTCAAGTCACTGGTTTTTTTCAAAAACTTTTATATACCATATTATTTTCAAGCTTCTGTATAAAATTTTTTATCGGAATAGCTAGAGCTGTTGAGCTGTTGAAAAGTTCAATGACAGATCTAACGGTCTAACAGGACCGAGGAGGAATAACAGGTATAGTTTGTAAAATTTATGTTTTTTAGTTTTTGTTTTACCAAAATGTATACAATGTATACAATAAGTTATCACAATGCACTCGGACATTGACCCAATATAAAGACAGCGAAACATATTAGATTCGCTGAGTCAACATATTCACGACTGAACCTGTTCCGACAGTCCGAGTGCAATAATATCATATTACGCCACATGCCGTTGCCGTTATGTGAACTTGCATTGGCCTATTTTAGGAGTCAGCGATTCGCACCGTGGGACCAATAACCCTACCTGCATGGTAGGAGAATTGGGTGCATAACTAAAGCAGTTCATATTGGACCTCCGGAACGATTAGACCTTTGGCAATTTACTTAAACTATCCTTGCATTAATAACTTGTACTAATACTGTAAGTCGAACCGTTAGGCCGGCCCCTCGGGAGTCGGCGTTCGCGTTTTTTTTTTAATATCCTCGCGAAGGATATCATTAACTCAATACTACACATTATTTCTAAATCAAAATTTTAAGTTGATAATTTTCAATGTGTTTGCAACGTATTTTTTTTTTTTTTTTTTTTTTATAATCTACCCGCGCTCAAGGGATTATGATTGCCCTTTAAATGTTTCAACACAGCGAGGGCGTGAAGTTAATGAAGAGAAAGAAGGATAGGAAAGATGTGTGGCACGATGTTCTGAGACTGTTGGTGGTTGTCTCAGATATTTTTATCCCCAGGGATGGCGGCTGAGCTAAAGCGGAGAAATGCCGTGTCTTATTTTTATGTCGCTTATAATTCACATTATTTTATTCGTGTTCATCCTTGGTGGGCATACTAGTTTAACTCAATTACATGTTGTTAGTGTTATGCCTGAACAACATGTAATGAGTAAACCAGCAACCCATTGATGACAATTTTTAGAAGGTTTTTAATGGAATTAAAGCGACATAGACGACGGCAGGGATCGAACCTGTGATCATGAGGTTGACAGGCGAGCACACATCCATCGCGCCACGGCCACCCCCGTGGTTTGTTAATCAATTTCCCATCATCTAAGCACTAAGCGGATAAATGAAAAAAACTTATTCGAGAAACAAGTCTAGCGAGTTTCCCATCACTTCCAAATATCAGCGTAGCAGCGTAACTTCATATTAAATTTAATAATATCTAAATTAAAATTCTAATAAAAACAGAATAAGATATTTTTTTTGCAATTCATTTTCTTTTTAATGATTTTTTTCATTAATCCAAACATAAATTAATACATGCATTTTCTTTTGCCAAACCACTATATGGCCTTATTGCACTGATGTTTTTATAAAATTATGATAAATTACTATTCTTTATTTAATAAATGAATTAAGTGATAAATTAAATATATATCTATATTTTTCTTATACAAACATTTTTGTAAGTAAACGAAAAAAGATTGAATTTTAAGTTTAAGGAAAAAGGTATCATTTTTAATTAATTTTTAACATATCCTTCAATTTCCCGGTGAAACCCGCTTCCTTTTTGGTACCAAGAAGTTAATGTAAAAATTAAATAAAAAAGATTAAAGTAACATACATACATGCATGTCTATTGGCTTTGTTGAAAAGTTAATTTGGCTTCCTTTTCCTTATAACTTTAGAAGTTATATCAAGGAATGGGATTTTGATCAAGCTGTCTGTTTCACTGCTGCCTAAACCACACGGCCGACTTTATTTAAATGTGGTAGATAGCATTTTTAAAAAATGTTTTTGGATTCTTAAGTTCTTACGATCTATAATTTAATAAAAAAAAATGTAATCTAAGATGTTCATGTTGATTACAGAACTCGAAGAATCTTACTCCAGGTGAGTCAACTCGATCCATTTTGACCTTCCGCATCCGCTGTAAAACTTAATTATGAAATTCGCCGGATGAACTACATTGTCGATTCCTAAAATTACGTTATCATTTATGAACTTTATGAACTTTCCCATGGACACTGTCAGTTAGAGGCATTCAAACATCAAATAAGCGATAAAAAGTGTTGTAATGTGTAAACAAAGTGATAAAGTGAAATAATTTAATTTATTTATGTAATGAATTTAAAACTAAGTAAAAGATGGATTCGATTACTTTGTTCCTTTTTCCTCAATTTTCGAGACCAGGGCCCGTTTCGTGTAAGAGTAAAGTGATCACTCAATTGATTGATTGTCATTTTGACAATCGCTCTCTCTATATTTCTTTATTGATATGATAGAGACAGCTATAGTCAAAAAGACAATCAAAAAATTGACAATCAACTATCACGTCAGCCGATTCCATCCCAGTATGCTAAAAGAACTAGATTTGATTTGCGTAGTATGGCTCAAAATATCTACGAAATCCCAGACGCACTGTAAGTCCAATTTTCTGGTTTTTGTCCGTTTCTAGTGACTATAACTTTACCTCTTGTTTAGTCATTGAGATACCTTTTAAGGAATCGAAAGCAGAGATTTGGTTTCATATAAATCAAATTTCTCTATTTGGAAATCTCCTTGAATGGTGAGCCCATGTCATTAAGCGCATTTTGATGTCGCCCCAAAACTCTTGTTGCTGCTCAGAAGACTTTTTTTCATCATAGATTTCTGGCTGTGTCCGGTATCCGGTTGTATCTTCATCATTTCCACCATTTCTCTTAACTGCTTCCGATTAATTGTCTGTTTTCTACTCGTATAAAAATTTGTTAAGAAAAACACTTAATCTTTCATTTGACTAACATTTTTGTGCGTTCCATTGTTTCTTTTTTTTTTGTTTCGTTTAATTAAAAATTCACTTCAGATTCGTCTCAAAACTGCCGCGAATGTAAAATGATAGAAATTGTATGGCGAATGGGTTGCGAATTTAGTAATACCAGATAAGTTGGGGGTGCAGAGCATGTTACCGATATTCGTTGATCTTTCTTTCGTCGGATTCACTAATAACAAAAGTTTGGAAATTAATTGAAACTGTCACTTTTGCTCATTCCCCGAATTCTGTAATACGAGTAGGGGTTATTACTCACTGTACCTACCATAAGACCATTTTTTCGAATTTCTTAGTATCGGCATAACGGATTTTAATGAAATTTTGTTTGAATCTAAAAAATTTAAAAACATAGGCGCAAAATTTTAAACAGTTCTCGTTTAAGGAATAAAACCGGCTCTACTTAACGCAGTCGTTTAGCTTAGAGACTTGGTCTAACTTTTGCATAATTTTAAACACGTTAGACAACTCTTCTAACTGATGTGGGTCTTACAACAGAACCTAAGCGAATTTGCGTTGAACAACCCTTAATTTGACAGATACATAACTCACACAACTACAAAAACACAAATAAAAAGTAAAAAGAACAGACAACTCTAAACCAAATAATTTTTCGCCGAAAAAAGTACATTTTATATACTACCTCGGTACAGATTTTGATAGTTTATAAGTTATTTACATTATTTTAGATGAAAATAAAGTATAAATCGCAAATTCACAGCATAAAAACTTAATTTCTTGTTGCAAGGTGCAGATTCATTTAGCTATACTCGTCTCGGCCGGCGGCGGCGGCGCGCGTGCATACATAAGTTATGTATGTACCTACATACATTTGTATTTACAGATTTGTTCATCGTAGAGCACTTTCGTACGATTATTTCGAATTTATAATATTCAGTTATTCAGTCTACAAAAAACATCTTTACAAAATCGAATAAAACATCAGTAAACATTTTTTCTTCGATTTGCTTTGGTATGAAATGACCATTGTCAATATGGATAAAGTATACTTTTAAAAGATAAACTAGCTATTTGCTGCTGTTAAAGTAAGACGAGCTCTTTAACGTTAAAGTATAGTTTATGTCCTTTAAAATTAACAAAAAGTCGGTTCTCGTTTTATACTCAATATTTAGAGTCGACTCCCGTTCTAAAATTGATTTAGAGTAGGTTTTAAATGTTTAAAATTTTGCGCCATAGCATTTCAGAAAAAAAAATTTTTGTTTGAATTTTTGAAAAAAAAAATTTCTTTTTGAAAATTCGACATCTCAAAAACGGATCGATATTTTTTTTGGAAATTAAATTTTTATTCGTATAGTAATAAAAACTATAACAGTATATAAACTATTTTTTCAAGAAACCGCTACATCAACTCATAATTTTTGCTCTTTCATAAGCTTTTATTTGATTTAATCTCATGGTACCCTCTTTTAAGCTTCAACCGCAGTTGTCAGTAAGCGTTAGATGAGATCGGTCCATGTCCTCGTGCCGTCCTGTGCTTTTCGTCCGTTCGTTGTTTTGCTTTCGTTCCCGGCGCAAACGCGGCCAATAAATACAAAAAAAATCAACTAAATCAATAAAAACATCAACAAAAATAAGCAAGCAAGGAAAAAACAAGAAAAAATTAATACCTATGTTAGAGTACAGTAAGTGACATTTTCCTTTTTCTATTCTTTTTTTACTTGCGACTTATATGTACTATAAGGCAAGTTATGCATTATTAAAAAAATCGAACTCGATATTTTGATCAAAGCTGACATTACGATGATATCGAAAACTAAAAAAGTGGGTCTCGCAATTCTGTCTGTCTATCTGTCTGTCTATCTGTCTGTCTATCTGTCTGTCTATCTGTCTGTCTATCTGTCTGTCTATCTGTCTGTCTATCTGTCTGTCTATCTGTCTGTCTATCTGTCTGTCTATCTGTCTGTCTATCTGTTTGCCTGTTCAACTACAGCCTCAGCAACCTTGGTAAATACTCGTATCTAATTGCTTGCCCCCACACGTTTATTTCTTTTTTTTTAAGACCAAAAATAACGGTCCCTGCCATATTTTCTAAATATTTTTTTTATCAAAAACTGTCCCACAGATTTAAAAAAAAGTTCAAAAAATTGCTAGGTAAGGGTTGAAATTTTTTTTCCAAAAAATGGTTATTTTTGGTACCACCCTTGGAACCTTTTTTTTTTGTTTTTGATTTTCTCTAAAACGGTACGACCCGATTTTGATCATTTTTATGTTGAGACTCTCTAGCAGTTTGAATATTATTGTTCAATAAAAAAAAAATTCAATAAAAGTTTTTTTGGACTTTAAAAAAAATTCAATATTTCGAAAACCTCTCGATCGATTTTTTTTAAAATTTGATAAATAAAAGTTTCTTAATATAATCTACAAGATATGAGAAAAAAAAATATTTTACCTAAAAATAACGGTACCTTCCATACAAATACAAAAAAAAACTTAAAAAATTGAAAACAAGACATTACTGACTGTACCGTTTGTATATAAAATCTATAGTATACTCTCATAAAGAGGAACGAACGGCGCACAGTGCGGCGACCAGTGGAAAAAAGTCAAAAAATATTACCTTCTAAAACCGGTTTTGAAAAATGCAAAATTATAGCCAGAACTTTAACTAGATGAACTGTAAAAATTTTTTCTTTAAAATGTAACTACAGCAAGCTATACAACCTCTTAAAGGTAACATGTCAAAAGTAGGCCATTAAGTGATGATCTACGAAGCGCTGCACCACGGAGTTAAATTGCTCCAAATAAACCGGTTCTTAATTGGATACTCTTTAGAAGGGTAAGCCAAACATATTTTATTGTTTTTTTTTTGCACTCGAAACCCTTCGGTCGTTTTAAAAACGGTTTATTAACGGTTTATTTCTATCAAAACAGCTTATTTTCAAACTGCAGCATCACGTTTTATTCATGTGTATTCATCAAAAAAGTTAGTAGGATATAAAGTGGGAAATACGATCTTTCCAAAAAGGTAACATTCATCCACGTCTGTCCACGTCCCTCCTTGTAACAACTGTTTGTTTCTCGTCTTTTTATAGATAATGTGTACGAATAGGGAACTGTTTGAGATGTGGTTTTCTAATCCAAACGACTGATTTTCTGTTTTATTAGAATTTATACGAAATAAATTTAGATTTATCATTAGCTTGGAGCCGGACCAAGAGCAAATTTTGAGCAAACATGATTCAAATCTGTGTGCAAATATTAATAAACGCTGACAAAAGTGCTATAATAACCGTTTTCGATTTATGGAAAAAAATAAGGACTGGCTCGATCATTTCCACTCTTATTATGAAACAAATGTGAACAATCAAACTTAAACATTTTTTTTAAGGTTATTTATATTACTTAAACAATATTTGCTTAAGTTGAAATAAAAAACAAATATTTAAGAAAAAAATATATTAAAATCAAGCCGTTTTGAATTTTTTCCTTATCTTGCACTGAATCAATGCACTGTGCGGCGCGGCGCTCCGCCTGGACAGGCGTTTTCCCCAACTTACTTGTCTGGTAGAGTTGCAGAGCGTATAGTTCAGTCATTTTAGGTTTTATCTGCGGAAAAATTCCTAGTGAGCTGAATTTTTGTATACACCTTTATTACGGCATTGTAATGAAGATGTGAAAAATCGACATTGATATCGTGCCGGCTAAAAAAGTTATAGGGGTCAAAAGGTCACAAAAATCAGTTTTTCGCAAATATCTCGCGATCTATTGCTCAGAGGTCAAAAAAGGTCATAATAAAAATTGTTTGTCGTGAAATTGTCTACAAAAAATGTCTCTTGCATTTTTCTGTTTTCGGAGTAGAGCGCTGAGAAAGCGAATATATTATGACGATGCACTCGTTTCCTCACCACCTTCGAGGTAGAATGCAGGGCGCGTTTGTTTTACATGTTTTCGCCCGTAGGCATAATCCATGATATGTAATCAGAGGTTTTTTTTTATTTACGAGTGAATAATTTTTTATTTGAATACAGAAAAATACAGAAAAAATAACTTTAGTATATAATTTTTTTTTATCATTCATTGTCGATATCTTCAGTTTCTGTGTCATTAACAATTGCATACCGCAATCTTCGATATTAAAAATGGTCTTCAGCTGTGAGCGGTTAACTCGCTGATTCTATTCAGCATTTACACCATCGATCTAATAAGTAGTATAACTCGGGCAATTGTGTATGCCGTCGACCTAATAGTGTACAGAACAGCTCCCAAAGTCGAGGTCATCAGAATTCTTTTGCACTGTGACTTCAACAAGATTCAGTGATATTGCGATGATATGGAAGTCAGTTTCAGAAATCTGAAACTATTCTACTTAGGACTCGATCCATCAGTGTGCGACTTGATGATATTTGTTTCGAGGATCTCAAGATAACTCCCATTGCCGCACTTCAGATGGCCTCGTGTAGAGGGGATAGATAGAGGAGAACCTCTATAGCTGCGGTAGGGCAGGTTCTCATTGCTCCTGTAATACAGATACACGCGAGCCCTTAGACTTTTTCTAGAGCAGCTCTTAAGTGTTTGTTCAAAAGGAGTCTACTATCTGGTAGAATTCCTAGATATTTTACCCCTCTCTGCGTTTCAATCACTTCACCAGTTAGATGCATAGGTTTCATATGTGATGTGGCAGAAGTTATTCCTTGTTAATGGTATGATTGTCGTCTTGGAGGGGTTTATTGATAATCCTACAGATAGACACCATTACCGTGTAATTGTTAGTCCTCTTTGGATTACCTACGGCTATGATAGCAACATCATCAGCAAATCCAATGGAGAATATACCTTGGGAGGTAAGATTTTCTAACAATTCATCCACTACAAGACTCTTCAACAAGGGTGATAGTACACCACCCTGAAGACAGCCTCTTGTTGTGATTACTTTTTTTTACATTTTGTCCTTTTTGTGACAGTATTTTTAGTGCCTAACATTTACATCTAGTTATGGTGATGGGTACGCATTTCCTAACAAAAGTTGTGCCTACAGCCTCGTGGGATGTGTTGCCGAAGGCTCCCTCTATGTCTAAGAACGCATCTAATATTCTATCTTCTTTCTATATTTTGAGAATAAATATTAGCTTTCCTGTTTTCCATAACGCAATGCTACTAAGAAGAATATTAGTGAAGAATATTGTTAATGACACAGAAACTAAAGATATCGACAATGAATGATAAAAAAAATTATATACTAAAGTTAATTTTTCTGTATTTTTCTGTATTCAAATAAAAAATTATTTACTCGTAAATAAAAAAAACCTCTGATTACATATCATGGATTATGCTTACGGGGGAAAACATGTAAAACAAACGCGCCCTGCATTCTGCATCGTCATAATATATTCGCTTTCTCAGCGCTCTACTCCGAAAACGGTTAATTTTACAGAAAAATGCAAGAGACATTTTTTGTAGACAATTTCACGACAAACAATTTTTATTATGACCTTTTTTGACCTCTGAGCAATAGATCGCGATATTTGCGAAAAACTGATTTTTGTGACCTTTTGACCCCTATAACTTTTTTAGCCGGCACGATATCAATGTCGATTTTTCACATCTTCATTACAATGCCGTAATAAAGGTGTATACAAAAATTCAGCTCACTAGGAATTTTTCCGCAGATTGGGGTTTAAAATGCCTAAAATGACTGGACTAGTAGGGAAAGTCGTGAATTAGGAAGGGGTAATAATATTTTTGGTAAAAGCAAACCGAAGGTGCAGAACAAAGCGACAACAAGAAAGCTATTTTCTGTTTTCTTTTTATTAATTTTCTATACAAATAATTATGATGTTGCTTTTTTTGCTTCACGCATAGAGAAAAAAACGGTACATTGTTGAATGAAGGTTTGATTTTTTTCGTTCGCATTGACATTTAAATGTTGGAGGAAATGTAGGATTTTTATTCAAATACACGAACTTTTAAACGGTTACCACTCAGAACAATTATTTTGTATAGATAGATAATTATTTTTGTAAGCACATTTTTCAAATGCAGAATTTTTGAAGGGAGAATTTTTAGAATTAGAATTTTGAGAAGTAGAATTTTTAAGTACATTTTTTAATAATTGGGAAATAAAATTCTAAAATACAGAAGAATTAGGTATATTAAAAGCTAAAATTTTGAGAAGTAGAATTTTGAAATGTAGAATTTCGATAAGTAGAATTTCAAAATGCAGAATTTTGAAAACTTTAATTTTGACGAGTAGTATATTGAAAACTAAAATTTTATCAATAAGAATCTTGAAATTCAGAATTTTGAGAAGTAGAATTTCAAAATGTAGAATTTTAAGAAGTAAAATTTTACGGTTCAGAATTTTGATAAGTAGAATTTTGAAATGCAAAATAAGGAAGAAAAGAACCAACCAATGGATTGTATGTGTAATCTATTTCCACTCAAATAAATATGTTTTGAATCATAGTACACTGCCGCTCATCTGAATAGGTTCACTGTTTTTCGTAACTTACTGTAAGACTCTCTGCTTATATATGGCAATGACACGTCTGTGTTATGTATGTAATGAAAGAGCATTATTTTGCCCTTAGTTTGGGAGAAAAAAATTTCTCTTTAAACTTACCGTTATTCTCACACGCTTGCTAAACTTAATTCATTAAGAAAAACTAACGTTTTTTTTGGCTCATCTGAATGGGTTCAAAAGAAAAAAAATCATTTTTAATTGATGTGCGCGGGTGATGTGTACTGAAAGTTAAGTTATTTGGTAAATCGAAATGTTTTAAACCATTTAACAAGGAAAATGCGTCGCGGAAAATTTTTAAACGCGAAGAGAAAGGCAAAATAAAAGCATTTCGTGAATTAGGGCTAAGCCAAAGAAAAATGGTAAAAAAAAAATTAAAGAAGCCAAAATTTAATCGGTAAATATATGCGGAACATCGAAAACTACGGGAAAAATATAAAAGTTGGAACTTAAAATGCCAAATTAATGACCAATAGACCCGCAATCATAATAGCTGCTTCTAATTCGCATGATTTCGCGTAAAAAATTAGACTCAAAACTGGTGTTAAGTGTAGTTTGTCGACGGTGGAACGCGGTATTAAGAGTACTAAACATTTAAAAAGGAAAAAAATACCGAAAAAACACCTTTGAAGGAAAAACGAAAAGAAATTCGTCTCCAATTTTGCAAAAAATACATGTCGTAAAAATCGCAGTGGAGGCGAGTTATATTTTCAGATGAAAAAAATACAACTTAGAGGGCCCAGATGGCTACAACTATTACTTTCATGACCTTCGTAAAGAAGAACATTATATAAGCCGTCTGCATAGCTGTGAAGGCAGTGTCATGGTGTGGGGAGCAATTTCATATTATGGAACTTTTGAGCTGCAATTTCTTACATCGCGAATCAATGTCAATGTGTACAAAGGTCTGCTGGAAAAGGTCTTCCCACAAATCTCTAACCTTTTAGAACCAAAACCATTGCCATTCCAGCAGCATAATGCCCCTATCCATACAGCGAGGTCGGTAAAACAATGGATCGAAAAGCAAAATGTAGAGTGTTGGTATGGCCTCTATACTCACCTGACCTTAACATAATTGAAAATGTTTGGAGACTTCTTTCCCGTAACGTGTATGAGTCGGAGAGACAATATGAAGACAAGTTGTCCTTAATCGAGGGAATTAAGAAAGCGTGGGCAGAGATTTCGCTGCAATATCTAGAAAAACTGCATGACTTAATTCCAAATCCAATTTTCGAAACAATTTTAAAAAAAAAGTGACAATACACATAATTAATATAAATTATTATGTCCCTACCTATTTAATGGGCAAAATAAATCATTTAATTACAGTTATTTTTCTTTTTTCTTCCATTTTTACTTGCGATATAGGTACTATAGGGCAAGTTCTGCATTTGGAAAAAAAATCGAACTCGAGATTTTGATCAAAGTTGACATTACGATGATAGCGAAGACGAAAAAAGTGGGTCCGGCAATTCCGTCTGTCTGTCTGTCTGTCTGTCTGTCTGTCTGTCTGTATGTCTGTACCTCGATCTAGAGCCTAAGCCACTTGACCTATTTTCTTCAAACTCGGTAGTTATGGGTCTTCGGTGATTCCCTAGAGGGAAAATTGAAATTTTTTTTTTAGCTCTAAAACTAACGGTACCCCCCATACACCCGTAATGAAAAATCTTATTTATCTCGAAAACGGCTCTAACGATTTTGATAAAAAAAATTAGGTGTTATATTATGGACATGGACTACGTTTTGGTAAAAAAAAATTTTGGGGCAAAATGTTATTAACGGTACCTGTCATAGAACCGTTTTTTTGATTTTCGACTTTCTCATTAACGGCTCTAACGATTTTAACCAAAAATTTTCAGCAGGAGTCCCCCTAAGTTTAAAATAATATTGTATATAAAAATATTCGAAAAATTATTTGTTGGGTTTTTTTTGAAAAAAATTTTTTTTTGAAAAATCAATATCTTCAAAACCTATGTACGATTATTTTTTGAAATTATTTCCAAAAATCAATATTATTAAATACTTAAAATTCGCATCCCACATTTTTTTCTTGAAAAATTTTAAAGAAATTTCTTATATAAAAAATTTATTTATTTAATAATAAAACGATTTTTTAAAGTTTGCTTGCATAAATTCATACTTTTCTAGAAATCAGACGGCAATTTAATTTTAAATTCATGTTTTATAATTATAAAATGTATCTTAAATTCCAAAGTACTTTTACATAAGAGCAAGTTCGTGCGATCCAGTCGTGCATTTTATTTGCTTTTGAACCTATTCAGATGAGCCAAAAAAAAACGTTAGTTTTCCTAATGAATTAAGTTTAGCAAGCGTGTGAGAATAACGGTAAGCTTAAAGAGAAATTTTTTTCTCCCAAACTAAGGGAAAAATAATGCTCTTTCATTACATACATAACACAGACGTGTGATTGCCATATATATGCAGAGAGTCTTACAGTAAGTTACGAAAAACAGTGAACCCATTCAGATGAGCGGCAGTGTATGTATTTTATTAAATACGTAAGTATGTACATATCTCGTAATAAAAAATTACTATAGATTTTTCAAAATAACTTTTTTCAAAAATAAATGTTTGTTGGCAAAATCTACAAATTGCAACCGCTTTTTATATATGGGGTTTCTTTTATCTTCTTCAATATGCAAATTGTTGTATAAATGACTAATGCAAACTTTCCACAAGGAAATTTAATGTAAGCCCAGGTTTATTCCACTTCTTCTTCAGCTGTGACATTCGTCTCTTTTTTCTTTATATGCAAATTCGTGGCTAGCCAAGATGGCCTTCCGCCTAAAATAATGAAACTCGTTCATTTGCAATTTGTCCAGAAGCGTACGAAGAAGGGAATAAAACTGCGGTAAGGAAATTACTTTCATTGTTTCTTTTTACTAAATCAATATTTTTAGAAATAAACATTATTAAATCTGAAGTTAAACCGCATCCCTTTTTTGGCATAATTGCAACACCTTTATTTCGCATTTTGACATTGCGAACTTCATCTTAAATTCTCCGCCGCCTGCCTTAAAGAATTTATTTGCCGCCATCATATTTATTGCCGCCGCCAATATTGGTCTATGTTTTAAGTAGATACAAGCTTGTATCAATTTCCTAACTATCAATTGCCGAATGCGCCGAACACCACCACGGAGAAGTCCACGTTTCCAAGAGGCCGTCTTCTCCGAAATGCCTAAAACTTCCTCCGATTCCAAAGCTCCTACCGAAGACAATATATCTGATACAACCACCGGACAAAGTACTTCTACAGGAGTTGCGAATGCTCCAACTCATGTGACCAATACACTCGAGGAATTGATGTCTTGTTCAAGTGGGATTAACACGTCACGTGTTTCCTCAGGTGTTGGCTTGGAATCTCAAACGGTGCCACCAATTATAAGCACTTTCTTACCTTTCAGTAATGAAGCTGCCACGTCTTGTACTTTATCTAATGCTCCATTTGAGATTGTCGAACAAAACCGCAGTGATAAGACAGGAACTGACCGTTATGAGCTTATTTTACTCTCCATGCAAAGACAAATAGACAATCTTCAAAGTCAAATTAAATCTACTCAAGTAAAATTGAGCGAACGGGATTCACAAAATCACGTTCTCAAAATGGCGTTGCGAAGCGCCATTATCGTTCACGCCTAGCACCTTTTCAGTTTCGACTGTTGAATTAAGAGCCTACCCGTACCAAGAAACAGCCTCGTATAGCAGCATTAAAGTTCAACCTGCCACGTGCTTTTCCTCGACCTACTGCTCTGTGCCGTCAGTAAAGCCGTACCAAGACGTTTCTGCACCCAAGTTTGGAATCACGAATAACCACGCACCACCTATATCCTCCAATAATAACTACAACGCCTACTTGCATCAAAATGAATATGATAACTCTATCCAATTGCAGCAGCTAATGTTTCCACGGAAAATTCAAGATCTTCCATTCTTTAGTGGACAACCAGAAGAATGGCCAATTTTTTACAACGCCTTCATACAATCGACGAACGCCTATCGCTATACGAACTTGGAAAATAATCATCGACTGCAAAAAAGTCTCATAGGTGTTGCTCGAGATACTGTCAAGTCTCTTTTAATTCATCCAGACAACGTAGAGGCTGTTATAGATCAACTTCGTTTTCGTTTTGGTCGACCTGAATTGCTTATCCGAAGTCAATTGAACGAAGTTCTTGAAATTCCAATTATTAATGAAAATTCGGTTACTAAAATCATTCAATTTGCCACAAAAGTAAAGAATTTAGCAGTGTTTCTTCAATCCGTCAAGGGCGATCAACATTTAACGAATCCGACATTGTTAGAAGAACTTATTTCGAAGCTTCCAATGAGTAAGAAATTGGAATGGGCCAAGTGTGCTGTACAAATACAACCGTATCCTACTATTTTGCACTTTAGTCAATGGTTGAGTGACCTGGCAAATTTGATTTGCATTGTTCAGGATATTGAGACTAGGGAACCAAAACGACGAGTGACTGTTCTACATAACTCAAGTAATCACAATACATCTAACCAAAAGTGTGTTTGGTGTGAAAGCCCACACAAAGTGAGTGAATGCTCAGATTTCGTAGAAAAAGAAGCTCCGGAGAGGTGGGGTGTAGTGAAACGTCATCGCTTGTGTTTTACATGCTTGAGAATGGGGCATCAAATGTACAATTGTCGCAGTAAGAAACAATGTTCGGTTAAAGGTTGCAACAAACAACAACATTCACTGTTACATGAAGATGTCGAAACAAATGATTCAATTATTGAGCACCTAAAGCAGCCAAACAGTGACGTCTCAGATAGAAATGCGTCCTTTGTCGCGCATTGTTTAAACAGCTTCAACGACACCATGCGAGAAGCAGTAACAAACGATCTTCTATTTCGTGTACTGCCGGTCACGCTCTACGGCCCAAACAAGAAAATTAATGTCTTTGCTCTCTTTGATGAAGGTTCATCAATTAGTATGTTGGACGGGGATCTTATCAATGACTTAGGACTTCAGGGTCAGTGTTGCCAATTAAATATGCAATGGGTTGGTGGACGGCAAGCTCAAGAATCTACAACTTTGGTTAACTTTTACATCAGTGGAGCTGGAAAAAACAAAAGACACTTTCTTAAAAACGTGTATGGTGTGTCTAAGTTAGATCTTCCTACCCAGAGCTTAGGTGCGAGAGACCTTCATACAGTCATGACAAAGATCAATATACAGCCTTATTCGAATGCTATGCCTAAACTCTTAATAGGTCTTGACAATTGTCATCTTGGTTTGCCGAAGGAAATTTTTAAGCTTAACACTAACGGACCATATGCTGCAAATACTGAGTTGGGTTGGGTTGTATTTGGCCAAGCAGCAAAGGTTTCACGCACAGTTCCAACGTGTTTATTAAATCAAAGTACTAACAATGATTATCTACATATGTTAGTCTCTGAGTACTTTGAGACAGAGAGTTTTGGCATTAGACCGGCACCACCCATTGAGAGCAAAGCTGACATTCGTGCGAGGCAGATTCTTGAAACAACAACAAAAAAAGTAAACCAAAGATATCAAACGGGGTTGTTGTGGAAATGTGATGATGTCACATTACCTGAAAGTTACTCAATGGCGTTGAAGCGCTTAGTGGGCATAGAGCGCAAGATAAAACGGAATGAGGCCTTTGGTACCGCTTATGGTTCTATTATCAAAGACTACGTTACCAAGAAGTATGCCCGAAAGTTAGACCCAGAAGAAGTTGCCATTCACAAACCAAAAACTTGGTATTTGCCACACTTTGGCGTAGTGAATCCGAATAAACCAGCTAAGATACGCCTTGTATTTGACGCTGCAGCTGAAGTAAAAGGGCAATCCCTGAACTCCTTTTTAATGAAAGGCCCGCAACAATATCGAGCACTACCGTCAGTTCTCTTTCATTTTCGAGAAGGACCAGTGGCAGTTTGTGGAGACATTAAAGAAATGTTCCACCAAATATTAATTCAAGCGGAGGATAGGTGCGCTCAACGGTTTCTTTGGCGTGATGGAGATGATACTAGACAGCCAGACGTGTATGAGATGTTGGTGATGACCTTCGGAGCTGCCTGCTCACCTTGCACTGCTGAGTACGTCAAAACTATGAACGCTCGGGAGCATCGAAATAACGATTCACGAGCCATTAAATCCATTCTGGACTTCCACTACGTAGATGACTTCGTGGATAGTTTTCAGTCGATTGAACAAGCTATCGACATTTCCCGACAGGTACGAGATATACATAAAGATGCTGGGTTTGAACTAAGGAACTTTAGTTCAAATTCTAAAGAAGTTCTTCAAGCATTAGAAGGAAGAAATGCTCCATTAATAGTGGACAACAAAAGCGGTCTGTACACTGAAAAAATACTTGGCATGTACTGGCAACCAGTTAGTGATCAGTTTTGTTATCAGCTTAAGTTCCATCATGTTGAAAAAGATGTCATCGCTGGAGAAAGGATTCCAACCAAAAGAGAGCTTTTAAGTGTCGTTATGTCGATGTTCGACCCCTTAGGGTTCCTAAATCATTTTACAATCAACGCAAAATTGTTGATGCGTGAAGTATGGAGACATAACGTGCGATGGGATGAACCATTACCAAACGAAGTGAAGACAGCATGGAATAATTGGTTGCTGTTACTACCAAATGTCGTTCATTTTAAAGTTCCACGTTTTTACTTTAAAAGTGCACTGCCAACAAAGGTACAGCTTCATGTTTTTGTTGATTCAAGCGAAGACGCATTTGCCGCAGTAGCATATTGGAGAACGGAAAATTATAAAGGTGAAGTGGCCACTTCACTCGTGTGCTCTAAAACAAAATGCGCCCCTCTTAAATCGCTGACGATACCTCGTCTTGAATTGCAAGCGGCCGTCTTAGGAGCGAGAGTGATGAAGACTTTGATGGAAGAGCATTCTTTCAAAATATGTCGGGCTGTTCTTTGGAGCGATTCAACGACCGTCCTCAACTGGATTGCAAGTGAACATCGACGTTATAAACCATTTGTTGCACACAGGATTGCCGAAATTGTAAACACTACTGATCCGTCCAATTGGAGGTGGGTTCCCACTCGCGAGAACCCTGCCGATGATGCTACAAGGACTGCATATGTCGTAAATTTTGAATCTTCGTCTCGATGGTTAACTGGTCCAAACTTCTTGTTAAAGGGAGAAGAATTCTGGCCAAGAAACTCACCACCCTCTCCTAGCGAAGACGTCGAAGAAGAACTGCGTCCAAAGTTTTCATTGGTTATCGTGAGTAATCAGTTTATTGAATTTAGTCGATTTTCTTCTATTTCCAGGCTGGTAAGAACAATTGCCTGGGTACTTCGTTTTATTAACTGTTGCCGAAAACGTATTAATAATGAAAAACGATCTATAGATCTCCTTTTGGCTGAGCTAAAAGCTGGAGAGACCGTGTTGTGTCGTCAAGCCCAAAGGGAATCATTTGCGACAGAATTAAAGCAAATAGCTTGTAATCAACCTTTGCAAAAGGGAAGTCCCTTGCACAAACTTTCGCCTTACGTCGATAACGACGGACTACTTCGTGTCTACGGCAGGCTTGATGCAGCGAGTTGTTTGACATATGCCGCAAAACGCCCAATAATTTTGCCTTCTGCCCACGCCTTTACGAAGCTAGTTGTAAAGGAGCAGCATCACAAAATGAAGCACCAAAATACTGAAGCCACAATCTGTGAGATCCGTCAAAAGTACTGGATACCTCAACTACGACAAACCTTACGCAAAGTAGTTTCAAATTGTTTAATTTGCAAAATTGCAAGAGTTAATCCAGTTCCACCGTTGATGGGCTCTCTACCGGAGGATAGACTTACACCCTTTGTTCGACCCTTTTCTTATACGGGTCTAGACTTCTTCGGTCCTATTACCGTTACGATTGGCCGGCGTACCGAAAAGCGATGGGTAGCGCTTTTTACGTGCTTAGCTGTTCGAGCCATACATCTTGAAGTTGTTCACGATTTATCTACTGATGCGTGCATTCTGGCTATTAGAAATTTTATTAATCGTCGAGGAGTTCCAGTGAGAATCCGATCCGATAATGGAACGAATTTCGTTGGCGCTTCAAATGAATCGAGGCGTTTTCCCGAAGTGTTTGAATGTGATCGACTGAAAGGAGAGCTGGTAGCGAAAGGAATTCAATGGGTGTTTAATTGTCCTGCCAACCCCGCTGAAGGGGGTGTGTGGGAAAGGATGGTTCAATGCGTTAAGAGGGTCTTATATCACACTTTGAAAGAAGTGGCACCAAGAGAATTTACTCTACAAAGCCTTATAATTGAAGCTGAGAACGTTGTTAATTCTCGCCCCCTTACTCATATACCAATCGCTCCAGATCAAGAAGAACCGCTTACTCCAAATCACTTTTTGCTGGGCTCAGCAAATACGGCGCAAACCCCCGCTAAGGAAGAACCCTTTGAAGATCTATGCCGTTTAAGAAAGCAGTGGCGTATTTCTCGCCAGTTGAGGGACCGATTTTGGAAAAAATGGGTAACAGAATACTTACCCACACTAACACGAAGGACAAAGTGGTGCCAACGTACTAAACCAATAGCCATAGGCGATTTAGTGTTCCTGTGCGATGCAAATGTCCCTAGAAATCAGTGGTGCCGTGGCCGGGTTGAAAACGTGTATCTCGGAGCAGATGGACAGTCTCGAAGAGTAGACGTTCGTACTTCAAAAGGACTCATACAGCGTCCTGTATCCAAACTCGCTGTCTTAGACATAGAAGCTAGTGAATCGGATTCGATTCACGGGGGTGGGGATGTTGTATAAATGACTAATGCAAACTTTCCACAAGGAAATTTAATGTAAGCCCAGGTTTATTCCACTTCTTCTTCAGCTGTGACATTCGTCTCTTTTTTCTTTATATGCAAATTCGTGGCTAGCCAAGATGGCCTTCCGCCTAAAATAATGAAACTCGTTCATTTGCAATTTGTCCAGAAGCGTAAGAAGAAGGGAATAAAACTGCGGTAAGGAAATTACTTTCATTGTTTCTTTTTACTAAATCAATATTTTTAGAAATAAACATTATTAAATCTGAAGTTAAACCGCATCCCTTTTTTGGCATAATTGCAACACAAATAAAAACAATTCCATATTAATCTTCAAATAAAAATTCATTGTGGTTTCAAACAAAAAAATATTATAAGTAAAAAGAATGGTTAAAATTATGATTTGCTCGAATTTAGAACAAATATCAATTTTATAAATAAAAAAGTTCACTATGAAACAAAACAGTTATAACTTTTTTTATTTTAACGAATTAATAATTTTCAAATTTGATAAAAATTCGTAGACAAACATTAAAAGAAATATTTGTTTGTTCAAAATCGGCACGCCAAATATCTTATTTTTTAATTTCTTACAAAATATGTGGAAAAAAACTATTTTTTGTGAAAAAAGTTTATTTTTATTAAAAAACAAAAATTCATGTGGGTTGCATCAATAAATTTTTAAAATTGACTAACCAAATTTCATTTTTTTTTTAAATTTTTCTAAAATTGCTTATCATCAGCGGGTACATACAAATATGTAAATGGATATGCATACAAAATATTTTTTTCAAAAAAAAGGTATCTGATTTTTTTTAAATATTTTGTTAATAATAATTTTATGCTATTTATTCTAATTTTTTTATTTAATTTAAATTTTCTAAACGAGTGAAAATTGTTTGTTCTCGAAAATCTTATTTGATGTTTTTGAAATAGTTTTATGTGAATATTTATAAATTTCTGAAATTGATTTATATACACATAAAAAGTATTAAAAATTGTCTATATTTTTTGCAAACAAAGTTTATATAAATAAATTTTAACCTGTCAATACCATATCCATAAACGTCATTGACTTTCCTTGATTCTCTCAGTTGTCTCTCGGACTTAGAGGTGAAAGGTTCTTTTGCTAGTAGAAGTGTTTTGTTTTCGTTTTTTAGTTGTACGAGTTTAAAAAAAATTACTGCGCGATTTTAAAAGAGGAACAAATTTTTTTGGAGAACAAATAAATTTTAAACTTAATTACTGTAAGTTTTTTACTGAATATACATATTTCAGTTACATATTTATAATAAATTTTA
Source organism: Chrysotoxum bicinctum (assembly GCA_911387755.1). NCBI lineage: Eukaryota > Metazoa > Arthropoda > Insecta > Diptera > Syrphidae > Chrysotoxum > Chrysotoxum bicinctum. The sequence goes on from OU426987.1 coordinate 164,684,357, forward strand.
TGTCACTGGAAAAGTTGAGGCAGATTTGAACAAGCGATTAATTTTTTAACATATTATAGACATTTAAGAGAAAATTTAATCAGCTTCAAGCAATTTGTCATCTGTTCTATAGGGCAAGTATTAGTTTCAGGTAACAAATGTTTTTGTCATATCTTCCGTCAGTTTCTGCGTCGATAAGTTCTCTGTCTCATTTTTGAGCTATTGAATACTGAAAATAAGACCTAGTTAAAGCTTTCTAGACAGATCGAACAAATCTTGAAATTTTTGTAACTTTATCTAAAATATTCTAGTTTAAGCTATTTTTATTCACATAAATTGAAGCTTAGGCTTGGAAAACAAGCTAAATAATAAATGAACTTTAGCGTTGGCTTTTTTAAAAGAGCTATTAGTATCACTAGAAAACATCTTTAATTAGCTAGCTTAAGCTTATTCTTATTCACTAAAAATCCAGCTTTTACTTAAAAATCCAAGTTTTAGATTTAGCTTTTCTTTTTTTCTTATTAATCTTTGTGGATTTTTGTTTTTTTGTTCTACAGATACATGAATATAATGTAACAAAAGTATTAATTTTGAATTTTATTGATAAGTTCTTATTAAAAAATTAATATAAAAATAAAATTTAAGTTCTTTTATTCAGTAAATAAAAATTATATCACTGTTAAAAAGTGCCCCTTCCAACTTTAAAACTGCCCCATACATGGGGCACTTTTGAACATAAAAACCTATATTGGTTAGAGATAAAAATTCAATATAAATATTTCGTTGAATGGACCAAATATTTTTCTAAATTGAACGTCAATACAACTCTTCCATGTGAGTAAAATATCAAGCCAATTAATCGAATATTTTAGGTTTTATCAGTCTGGAAAGCAAAAAGTGTTCAAATGTGCCCCACTCTTTCCTACCTATAAGATTTTCTTAAAAAATAGTTGAATTATTATGTACATAATGTATATTAATTGCAAAATGCATCTAATGTAAGTAGTTCACCTAGTTGATTGCAATTATTATTTTTATTCTTATAAATTACACCAATTATTATACTTTTGAATAACAAAAATAATAATAATTGCAATCAATATAGGTAAGTTACCTAATATATTAAGATAGTGTACCTATGTAGATATACAGTGATCCACAAAAGTCTGCGTGCAAGAAAGAAATATTTTTAAAAATTGCTGTTATTCACAAATTTTAAGTGATTCGTTTCAAAAAAATATATTTTTTAATGAAGAAATGTACAAGGTTTTTATTTTCAACAAAAAAAAATTAAAACAATTATTCATAACAAAAAGGAATTAATAACAACAAAATAAACCTCTGAAACTCCTACACAAAAGTTCGCGTACAGCTGTAACAGAAATTGAAAAAAAAGTTAGTTAATATAGACAAATAATTATTTTTTTATTACTTTCGCTGTTAATATTTGGTCGGATAACCTTTTAGCCTTATAACTTTTTTCAAACGGTTTTGCATTGACCCTACCAGTTTTTCCTTATAAGAACTATTGATCTTGCTGCATTCAAGCAACAAGGCTTCTTTTAACTGCGCCTTTTTGCGGGCATCGTGGGTTCGGAATTTTTTTTTCAATTCATCCCAGCAGTGCTATACTCTGTCCAACAAAAATATGCAGTGCGGGCAAGATAGGACGTTTGCCTCGCATTCTGGCTACAGTGAATTGCATAAATCTGTCCTTCATTAAAGCTCTCACAGGGTTATCGTAGTGTTAATTTTAAATGGACACTTTTTTTAAAGCTCTAAAATCAAAAGCACCTCAACAGAAACCCAAGGAAAAAAAAACTGAAAAAGTTACGGAATGAACAAGGGTAACTCTGAACGCCCATCAATATTTAATGGGGGTTGAAATTGAATAGCACCAACAGCCATAGGCCACAGCAATTCAGTGCACATTCAGATGTGCAGTCAATAGGACGTCGGGCCTGCGTCAGATTAAATCAAAAATTTATGGGCGCACAAACACTTTTTTATGGAGGAGTTCTTTCAATTTAGCATGGTGCAAAAATATAGCACGCTACTGATTTTGAAAAAGCTCTCCCATAAGACGTGTACTGCATATTTTTGTTGGATGAAGTATAGATAGGGTTTATATCTGGACTCTATGGTGGGGTTCGTAGCAGGTGGGGAGTGCTATATGCCAGCCACATGTGCGTATTATGGGCGGTATAGGGGAGAGTGGGGCACATTTGAACACTTTTTGCTTTCCAGACTGATAAAACCTTAAATATTCGAGCAATTGGCCTGATATTTTACTCACATGGAACAGTGGTATTAACGTTCAAATTAGAAAAATATTTGGTCCATTTACCGAAATATTTATATTGAATTTTTATCTCCAACTAATATAGGCTCTTGTAGTACCCCTTGGCATAATGGTTAGTGCGTTGGACTGTCATGCGGAAGGTCTCGAGTTCGATTCTCAGCCGCTGCAAGAAAGTTTTTTTCAGGGATGTACCGCCTCTTGCGAGAAACTGACAAATTCTCCAAGAGTATCTCTTGTCATGGAAAGTGCTGCTCATTAGCCGTTCGGAATCGGCAGAAAATTGTAGGTCCCTTCCCTTCTTGGTAACACGCACACAGGAATGGTTGAGAGTTGTAAGTCACTAGGTCCTGGTTCACTCCGAGCTGTTGCACCACCAATTTTTTTTTTTTTTTTATAATATAGGCTCTTATGTTCAAAAGTGCCCCATGTATGGGGCAGTTTTGAAGTTGGAAGGGGGACTTTTGAACAGTGATATAATTTTTTTACTGAATAAAAGAACTTTTAAATTTTATTTTTATTTAATTTTTCAGTAAGTACCTATCAATAAAACTCAAAATTAATACTTTTGTTATATTATATTCATATATTTGTAGAAAGAATACAAAAATCCACAAAGATTAATAAGAAAAAAAAGCTACATTTAAAATTTGGATTTTTAAGTAAAAGCTGAATTTTTAGTGAATAAGAATAAGCTTTAGCTAGCTAGTTAAAGATGTTATCTAGTAATAGTTATTTTAAAATAGCCAACGCAAAGTTCATTTAGTTTTAGCTTGTTTTCCAAGCCTTGTTTTCCAAGCCTAGTGTGAATAAAAATTGCTTAAACTAGAATACTTTAGTTAAAGCTACAAAAATTTCAAGATTTGTTCGACCTGTCTAGAAAGCTTTAACTAGGTCTCATTTTCAGTATTCAATGGCTCAAAAATGAGACAGAGAACGTATCGACGCAGAGACTGACGGACGAAATGACAAAAACATTTTTACCTGAAACCAATACTTATCCTATAGAACAGATGACAAATTGCTTTATTCATTGCTTGAAGCTGATTAAAATTTCTCTTAAATGTCTTAAATATGTTAAAAAAAACTAATCGGGGCAGTTTTGAACATGTTCAAAAGTGCCCCAACACGCTTGTTCAAATCTGCCCCAACTGTTCCAGTGACATAAAATTTATTGTAAATATTTAACTGAAATATATCCAGTAACAAACTTACCGTAATTAATTTTAGAATTTTATTTTTCCTCTAAAAAATTTGTTTTCCTGTTTTAAAATCGCGAAGTAATTTTTTTTTTTTAACTCTTAAGGTGTGTCCACACCAAAGAAACATTTCAAGAAACATTGTTTAAAGAACCTTTCTGAAATGTTTCCCATTTGTTTAAAACACATTTTAGAAACATTGTAGAACCACTTCATAAATGTTTCTGATTTGGTTTTTTGGTGTGGACGCTTTGAGAAAAATTTCTGAAATGTTTCTTTGTTTCCCATTGTTTCCAGATTGAGTTGTCTGTAATTTTATTTCTCGCCTGTGTTGCACCTTAAGCGCATGGATATTTTTTCTACTTCATCTTTATCACATTTTATATTTTCGCAAATTTCAGATATATCATCGGCTTTTTTTTTATTTTATTTTTAACATTTTCGTCAACAGGATCTCACGAAACTTTTTTTATTTCTTAAATTTTTATCAATTGGATAACATTCTCGTTGCTCCACACTTTTCGCGACATTTTATATTTATATTAATAACCACTCACGCAGTTTTTACCTATGTAAATGCTTGGGAAACAAATAAAGTTTCCCATTCGGAATGGGACACAGAGAAACATTTCATAAACATTTCAGAAATGTTTCGCGAGCGTCCAGACCAAAGAAACATTTTTGAAACATTTCAGAAATGTTTCTCTGTTTCTGAAATGTTTTTTAAATGTTTCTGAAATGTTTCTTAAATGTTTCTGAAATGTTTCAAAAATGTTTTAAAAATGTTTCTTTGGTCTGGACACACCCTTACAACTAGAAAACGAAAACAAAACACTTCCACTAGCAAAAGGACCTTTCACCTCTAAGTCTGAGAGACAACTGAGAGAATCAAGAAAATTCAATGACGTTTATGGATATGGTATTGATAAGTTAAAATATTAAATTACTTTTAAAAAAGAGTAATAAAGTAAAATTTCATAAGCATTCTTCAAATGTGTCCCGTGTCCAAATGCGCCCCACTCTCCCCTATTCATGGTCATTATCTTGCTGGAAGTAATAGTCATTGGATATATCCAGAATTACAGCACTTGTTTTTAAATTTCTTTTGAGGATATCGATGTATACCTATTGATCCATTGTTTCTTCTATTACTTCCAGCTTACCGACTCCTGAAGACGTCATACAGCCCCAAACCATAACACCTCCACCACTGTGCTTGATTGTGCGTTTGGCATTAAGAGCATCGTTTGGTCGTCGCCATACCCTCAAACCACCGTCAGAACTAAAAATGTTCTATTTTGATTCGTCAGAGAATATAACCTAACGCCAGAAGTCCGGAGGCTTGTTAACATACTCTTTTGCAAATGCTAGCCGTTTCTTTTATTTTACTGGCCAATTTTTTTTTCCTGGTATCTTACCGTTTCTGGATGCACTGTATTGTTGTTGTATATTTCGAGCCGTTTGCTTATCGTCTTAGTCGTTATAAAGTGATCTTGCTCGCTTGTCCCTTCCGGAGAGCTTCGAAGGTCGGCCGGATTTTGTCTTCGATTTAATCTGTCCTGCGCTGCGTTTCTAAAGCAATCTACCGTTCTCTGTATCGTTGACCGAGCTCTTAAGGTTATTTTTGATATTTCACCATACGACTTTTTGTATGGTGAAAAAATATTGTATATAAAATCTATAGTACTCTCATGAAGAGGAACGAACGACGTGCCGCCGCCGCCGCACAGTGGGGTGACTTGTATGGGAGAGCGGAAAAAAGTCCATAAAAACCGAACCACTTAACCAATTTGGATGAAATTTTCAGAAATGAAAGTAAATTTGGAAAGAAAGCTCCACAACAAATTTCCACCCACTGACACGCCCACACAAAAGTTTGCCTAAATTCCAAAGTTGGTAAGCTAAATTTTGAGTAATTAGAAAAATACATTTTCGCGAAAAAAAAAAAACAAATAAAATGCTTGATAAATGCAACCATTACGTATTTATCGGTTCAAACGTTCAGTGTTTTTATGACATATGTATATAATGGAAAGAAGAGATGCTGTTCTTATTTTCGGAGAAAAATTATGAACATTCGGTATTTCATGTTTGTTATAGCAAAAGTGAGTGTATCAAAAAAAAAGCAACTTTTTATGTGGTGGTAAATCATAATAATAATGTAACCATTACAAGCCGACAAGTATGTTAATTTACAAACGCATAGTCAAACACTAAGCCAGCAGCACGTTTTATGTTAAGTGTTCACTACTGAAATTACATCAAATAATGAGCAAACTTCAAAGCAGAACCAAAACACAACGCACAACATGTTTAAGACATATTTCTCAATTTTGAAAAAGAGGTTTTTGGAAAGAAGGAGTACGTTATGAAATAGAACTATATGAATGTAAAAAAAAAAGAAAAACAAAGATTTTAATTTATATACCTAAATATTAATTCTAAGTCATCAAAATATGTATACAAGTTCTCTTATGTTACACCTACTTCTTACTGATGTGACATTTAACTCTGTTTAAAAAAAAAATTAAAAAATCACTAATTTATTCAATATTGTTATAATATTTATAATTATTGACTAAAGATTGTACAAATACAATACAAATATTCCTTTTTAGGTCACAGAAGTGAAAAAAAATTTTTTTTTTGGAAGATTTCGTAACTTTAAACCTGCTCACTGTGCGGACTTGCAGTTAAATTTTGTAAACTTGGACATGTCTACATCGAGAAAATAGCTATCTCAGAGCAGAGGAAAGTGGAGCTTTCTTTAAATGACTACAACTTTCCATTACTGTGGACTGAGTTTTCTTTTGTGCTGCCGTAATTCACTAAATTTTGTTTGCTGAGTTTGACCGCTGTATTGTATTATTAGGCATCCCAAACAAGCAAACAAAAAACAATCCCATTTTTAGTTCATCCCGAATGGACGTAACACCCTAGGAAAGTCAAATCAAATTCTCACACTATTTCAAATATTTCGACTTTGAGCGTCTTTTTAGGTGTTAAGACTTCAGTTTTGGCCCAAATCCTTAGTGTACCCAGATTCTCTGGCTAATTTACTGTGAGAAAAATGAATCAGCTAATTGAAATCGGCACTTTTGCAAAATCGAGTTTTTTCCGCCTTGGCCCCACTGTGCGTCGCCTGGACGAATGTATTCCCCAACTTTTCACGTAGAGTTATGGAGAGTAAGGACAGTCGATAATCACAATAATCAGGAAGGGGTGATACTATTTTCGGTAAAAGCAAACCGAAGGTGCAGAACAAAGCGACGACAAGAAAGCTATTTTCTGTTTTGTTTTTATTCATTTTCTATACAAATAAGTATGATGTGGCATTTATGACTATTATTCTGAAATACAGAACAATTATATTGAAAGCTAAAATTTTGAAGAGTAGAATTTTGGAATGCAGAATTTTTGGAAATTAAATTTTAAAATGCATAAGAATTAATAAGTAAAATTTTGAAAAGCAGAAGTTTGGATAGGAAATTTTGAAATGCAGAAAGTAAAATTTGAAAAGCAAAATTTTGAAATGCAGAATTTTAGGAAATAAAATGGACCTTATTCGGAATACCCCCCCCCCCCCCCCCACCAAAATGAACTTTTTTTTTACGAATCGATAAAAAAGTGTTTGCTGTTGATAAAAAACATCAAATTATGGAGGACAAACACTTTTTTATGGTAAAAAAGTGAAGTATAAGCGGACCACCCCCAGTACTGTTGGCCCTTAGTCGGAATTCCCCCCCCCACCAAAATGAACTTTTTTTTTAACGAATCGATAAAAGAGTGTTTGCTGTTGATAAAAAACCTAAAATTATGCAGGAGAAACACTTTTTTATGGTAAAAAAGTGAAGTAAAAGCGGACCACCCACAGTACTATAACTAAAACTACTTTTGTATGGGATATTTGCTCTTTTTGCTTGCTTACGCATTACGGCGGCGTTTAAACAGTAATATATGTATGGGGGGCATGCTGCCCCCCTGCAACCCCCCTGCTTGGGCACACTATAGGATTTGGGGTAGGTGCGAGGTTGGGTGTATGCAAGGTTTCTTTTGCATTTACAGAATCTGGATTTAAAGAAACTTTGAATTTACTCTATGGCCTATATTCATTTTTTTATACTTCACTTTTTTACCATAAAAAAGTGTTTCTCCTCCATAATTTGATGTTTTTTATCAACAGCACACTTTTTTTATCGATTCATTAAAAAAAGAGTGCATTTTGGTGGGGGGGGAATTCCGAATAAGGACCAATAAAATTTTGAAATGCAGAAAACTTAGTAAGTAAAATTTTGAAAAGCAAAATTTTGAAATGCAGAATCTTAGGAAATGAATTTTGAAATGCAGAATCTTAGGAAATGAATTTTGAAATGCAGAAAACTTAAAAAGTAAAATTTTGAAAAAGGTATTTTGAGAAGTAGAATTCTGAAATGCAGAAAACTTAATAGGTACAATTTAAAAAGCAGAATTTTGAGAAGTAAAAAAATGTACTTTGAGAAGTAGAATTCTGAAATGCAGAAAACATATCTAATAAGTAAAATTTGAAAAGCAGAATTTTGAAAAAGGAATTTTGAGAAGTAGAATTTTGAAATGCCAAATTTTGGGAAATACTATTTTAAAATGCACAAAACTTAGTAAATAAAATTTGGAGATGCAAAATTTTGAGAAGTAGAATTTCGAAGTGCAGAATTTTGAAAACATTAATTTTGACAATTAGTATATTGAAAACTAAAATTTTATCAATTAGAATCAATCAAAAAAGATTTTTTTTTTCGAAAAAAAAATATATGTATTAAATGTATTTTTTTTTTGGTTAATTTGTAATAAACTTCAACATCAGAAAAAAAATTCTGCTAAAATAATTAACATAGCGATTTTTAAATGTGGCAATCATGTCTTATTTTTTCATATTTCAACCGTTTTTTTAGAGGCATATGCATATGTATAGGTGTTTGAGCAGCATTATACATTCATTGCCAATAGATTTTCGCGGTTTTTTCTCATAATCATTGTCTGTGCGATTGGCAGTGGTTATTTATTTTTTTCGAAATTTTATAATAAATATTTTTTTTTTTACTTAAAAACTGTTCGACGGATTTAAAAATCCAAAAAAAATTAATTTAGTTAAAGCTAGGTAATGGTTGAAAAAATTTTTCCAAAAAATTGTTATTTTTGGTACCCCCCATGGAACCATTTTTTTTTTGTTTTTCATTTTCTCAAAAACGGTACAACCGATTTTGATCATTTTTTTTTTTTTGCTAAAGCTCCCCAAAAACTTAAATAGAATTGTGTATTAAAATTTTCAAAAAAAAATTTAGGATTTTTAAAATAAACTTTTCAAAACTCAATATTTCAAAAACCCCATGCTAGATTTTTTTTAAACTTTATAAATAAAAGTTTATCAATATAATCTACAAGATGTGACAAAAAACTTTATTTTACCTAAAAATAAAGATACCCACCATACAAATGTAAAAAAAAATTTAAAAAATGGTTTTCAAAAATCGTATTTTTCTCGAAAACCACGCCTGGAATTTTGATAAATTTTATTTTTTAATAAATTTTTATGATCTTTAATTTAATAAAACAAATTTTGAAATTAAGATATTACAGCTTGTACCTACCATAGAACCATTTTTTTAAATTTTGACATAAAACAATTTTCTCATTATCGAAATTTTTTATAGAGATGCTTCCAAAATGTTTAAAAAACATTGCATCTCAAAACTTTGAAAAAAATATTTTTTTAATTTTTGGAAAAAAAGGAATTTTTTTTTGGAAAATTCGATATCTCAAAAACGGCTCAATATTTTATTTCGAAACTTAATTTCCATTCGTACAATACTAAAAAATTAAGGTTGGCGTATCAATTTTTTTTTTATTTTATTTTCACTTACAAAATTATGTAATTGCAAGTTTTGCATGTGCAAAAAATTTAACTCGAGATTTTGATCAAAGTTGACTTTGCGATGATAGAGAACACGAACAAATATTTTCTTATCTAAGAAAATTGTTTTTAAAAAATCAATGTCTTGAAAAAGTTTGAGCGATTAATTTTTGAAAATATTTCCTAGAATCTTTATTTTTAAATACTTAAAATTAATATCCCAAATTTTTTTCTAGAACAATTTTAAAGAAATTTCTTATATTCAAAATTAGTTAAATAAAAAAAGGTTTTTTAAACTTTGTTTGCATAAATTCGTACTTTTTATATTTATATTAACAAAATACAAAAAAAAAACAATTTTTTTATTTTAATGAATTAATAATTAGTAATAGTAATAGTAATAGTTTATTTTATTTAGATATTTCCATGTATAATAACAGCAATTACAAATTTTGTATAACAAATTTTTTCAATAGTTTTTGAAACTTTGAAACAGTATCTTGATTTTTAACATTATTAGGTAGAGAATTAAACAATTTCATGCCTTTATAAAAAAGTGAATTCTGACTACATGCCTTAGTTGAGTTGGTTAAACATAATGGTTAGCGTTTCTTAATTGTCTTATTTGATTTACATTTTTATATTTAATTTTCTCTGTTAAGTATTGCGGTGCTTGTCCATTAATAACATTATAAATAAATATCAAAGTTCTAAAATTAATCAATTGCACAACATTCATTAAATTTAAATCATTGAGCATAACAGCACTTTGTGTATAATTATTTACTCTTAAGATTTGTCTAAGACATTTGTTTTGTAAGACTTGAAGCCTTTTTAAATCAGTGGATTTTGATAAGAATAAAATAGATGCACAGTAACTAAAATGAGGTTCAATAAGTGATCTATACAATGTTGGTTTCTGATTAATATTAAGTTCGTTTCTTAGTCTATTTAAAACATTAACTTTTTGTCCTACTTTTTTAAAAACATGGTTTATGTTTTTATCAAAATTTAATTTTTCGTCAATAATTATGCCAAGATATTTTATATCACATTCAATTTCTAGCTTCGTTCCATTAATATATATGTTTAAATTATTTTTATCAATGTTTTTGTTTGTTATTGCCATGACTTTAGTTTTATTAACATTTAGTTTCAGTTTGTTTTGGCAAAGTTTTTTACAGATTGTGTCAAGATCAAAATTTAATTTGGGAGTTGCTTCTTCAATAGAGTCAGAAACAATATAAATAAGAGTGTCATCTGCAAATTGTGTAACTTTACAATGAGTCATGCATTTTGATATATCATTAATGTAAAAAATAAATAATAATGGGCCCGAAATAGAACCCTGAGGAACTCCTAGTCTATTATATAACTCATTTGAAACTATCTCACCTAATTTGACAACTTGCTTACGATTTGTCAGATAGCTGCTGAACCAATTTAAAGATGTACCACGAACTCCGTAATTAGATAACTTGCGTATTAATATGTTTGGATCTATGGTCTCAAAGGCACGCTGAAAATCCAAAAATACGGCAATCACTACTTTTGAATCGTTTTGAGCTACTTTCCACTCGTACATGACATCGTTTATCGCTGTTTCGCAAGAGTGTTGCGAGCGAAATCCAGATTGATTGCAGTTTATAATATTATTTGATTTGATGTAGCTTACGAATTGATTGTAAGCCAGCGATTCGATGAGACGTTCACAGCCAGGCAGCATATTGATTGGGCGGTAATCGTTTATAAGAATGGATCCTGGTTTCTTTTGAATTGGCACAACAACTGATTTTTTTAATATATCAGGGAAGATACCAGTTTCAAATGATTGGTTTATGATGGTGACAAGTTGTTGGCCAATTACAAATACTGCATCAAGAAGAACTTTTGGATTAATAAAGAACTTGTCAGTGTTGTGTTTGAGCTCTCTTACACAGGATTTTATTTCAGCAATCGAAACGCCTTTAAACTCGAAGTGTAGATCTTGGTTGATCCCTATGTCATCTTCAAACGAAATTTTTTGTATATTTTCATTCAATTCCGCAATGCTGTTAACGAAAAAACTGTTGAACTGATTCACGATTTCTAAGTCATTCTCGATTTCTACATTGTTGAACTTTATTCGTGTTATCTCGGTATCTTCTTTATTCAGAATTGAATTTAACACTTTCCAGGTAGCTTTGTTGTTTCCTTGCACTCGATTCAGCTTCCGCTGGTTGAATTCGTACTTCTTATTTTGATGAAAATTCGTAGACAAACATTAAAATAAATATTTGTTTGTTCAAAATTCGCAGCGCAAATATCTTATTTTTTTACAAAATATATGGATAAAAAATATTTTTTATAAAAAAATAAAAAATTTCTTTTTTTTTTAATTTTTCTGAAATTGCTTATAAGCAATATGTAAATGCATACAAAATATTTTTCCAAAAAAGGTATCTGATTTTTTTAAATATTATGTCAATACTAGTAATTTTGTTCTATTTATTCTAATTTTTTTTAATTAATTTAAGTCTTCTAAAATTATATTTTTCTCGAAAATCTTATTTTATTTTTTTTTACAATTGCTTTATGTGAATATTTATAAATTTCTGAAATTGTTTATATACACATAAAAAGTATTAAAAATTTTCTATATTTTTTTGCAAACAAAGTTTATATGAATAAATTTTAAAAACTGGTCTATACCTACATATATCAAATTTCTTTTTTTATTTTTAATTATATAAAAACCTATCAACGCATACAAACATATTTTTTGTAATCAAAATTATTTTCTGCCATACCAAATTTCTTCTATTTTATTTTATACCTATTAAATTATTAAATTACTTTGTACCTATTAAATTTTCTTAAAGAAATACTTTTATACCTATATATGCACCTACATAATTATATTACATAATTGCAAACAAAAACAATGTCCACTACCTAACCACCCACTGCATCTAATGTAGGTACATATTTAACCTAGTTGATAGCAATTACTATTTTTGTTCTTCAAAATTACACCAATTATTATACTTTTGAATAACAAAAATAATAATAATTCCAATCAACATAGGTAAGTTACCTAATATATTAAGATAAAGTACCTATGTAGATATACGAGTACTAAAATTCAAAAAAGCCTAATCCTATCAAGAATCAAATTTCTAAATTATTCCTACTTAAATCTATTCAAATAGGTATGTGTGTCCATGCAAATAAAAAGCAACGTTGTATTTTGGTTAAATACCTATACCGAAATTGAACAACGTTGCTTTGTTGCGTATGAAATAGACAAAACAAAACAAATATTCTTGACAAAAAAATATGACAACAAAACACACAGAAGATCCCTCAAAAGAAAAATGCTACAAAAAAATTTGATTTTCTCATTCTCGTCTTTCTCATTGCCACGTTGTTAAGAGCTGATAAATTTTTTTCGCTCTATCCTCAATTAATACCCCACCCTATATCTAAAGTCTCTAACATCAATTTTTTCCTCCGACAGCGCCATCAGTAAAGCGTATTCCCTAACATTTTTTCTGTTCCATGAGAGTACTATAGATTTTATATACAAGTGTTAATTTGTTGATGGTTTCGTTTTACAACTAAAGATCGAAACCAATTATTATCATATAAATTCGGGTTTTAGTTAATGTCGATCGTTGTCGTGCGCGGGCGTAGTGTGTTAATGGAATAAAATGTTAAAAATTTCGGAACGACATTTTTGGAAGCCAAAAGTCGTAAAAGTTATTCTAGTTGATAATTAGAACGCTCTTTGCGTTGTTGAAAGCGGCCAGTCAAAAAAAAATGACGATTTTAAGGACATTTTTTGAAAAAGGATGTTCAGGGGACTGAGTTTTTTTTAAGCGGACTTCTTAAATCTTTATTTTTTTAATTTTTTCTTAAATATGACTTAGGTATACATTGAAATATAGAAATTGAATTTAATTGGTCTGCATAAACAAACAAATTCATAGTTAATACATATAACTTACCATTTTATTAAACGAATATAATATATTATAATTAAATATTTTTTCTACTTAGAGTCAATTTTAAATAAATTATATTCTTTTTAAAAATATTTGCAATGAAGTTCGAAATTTAATATAACCAAAAATGTCTCAGGTTTCTGAATAAAATATCATTTGTTCATTTATTAGCCAGGGGACTGAGTTTTTCCATGATTTTTGCACATAAAAGATATTAAGGTTTTACTTAAAAAAAAAAACAAAAAGTATATATGTAAAATATTACCGTTTTATTAAACCTTATCCCTGAATTCAATAAAAAATGTTCAAAAAATTTTTGATTTTGAATGCGAAGAATCTTATAAAGATTTCGCAGAAAATTATCGTCAACACTAAAAAAAATGTTAATACAAAAAAATTAAATTTAACAATCTCCCAAAAACAATCTTTTTTAAAAAAAAAACAAACATATTTACTAAATAATTTAGAAGTTAAAATTAAAAATGAACTAGAAGCAAATGAATATATATTCGTCTTTAAAGGCCAAGAACTGACACACAACAAAATTAATTTAACTACAAAAACGACAAAAAACGTAAGATAGAACAAATGAAATTAAAATTAAAACAAGAAATGCGAATAAAATTTCAAGAAAATTGGTTTGTTAACAAAACAAATATAATATTTCCCGAAGATATCAAATAGCTTTTATCATTAGGTCCTAAATATTCTTTACCTCTTGATAAAAGAGAATTTCCACTATTTAAAATGATAGCAGATGGAGAAGAGATTATCAAAACTAAAGAACAAAGTGAACATGAATCTGCACGAACATGTTTCACACAAATGTTACAAAATACCTAATTTAAAGTCATCTTCAACTTCTCCATTTAAAAAATATTGAAATAAAATATTTTGTGATACACGAAAATTTCTCAAAAGACATCCTGAAATTTACATTGTTCCAGCAGATAAAGGTAATGTTACGGTAGCGATTTTAAAAGAATCATTATTGTATGCTTATAAGACGATAATTAAAAAAATAGTAAAAAGAAAGTTAATCCTTTCAATCGTAAATTCACCTAAGAATCCAAAAACGTAAAAACTAAAATAAAAGGCTTTTCTTAGAACAAAAGTAGTTTTTGTTATTTTTGATTTTCTCAAAAACTACAAAACATTTTGACATCCGGTTTTTTGTATTTGATCAAAAATTAATAAGAGCATTGAATATTGAATAAAAAAATAATACTTTAATACGTAAAATTTTGAAAAAAAATTGTTTTAAAACAAAATTTTCATTTTTTTTTTTTCAAAATTTTGATTTTGAAAATTAATTTTTCAAAAACTATTTACTCGAACAACTTTATTTAAAAACAAAATTAAAGAATGTATTTCTGGCTTTTCAAAATGCTATAGCATTACTCTGTAGGTATAACCGTTATTTTGTAATAATTTTTTTTCTGTTTTAAGTGATTTTTTTCTTAAATTGCCCCTCCCACCTAAACGGGGGGAAATAGACCCCCCCCCCACCTATACGATTTTTTTCTTATCTAAGTCCAACCTACACGCCCTAGCTTTTTGTCACACCTTATGCAAATCACCCTGTATAAAAGGTTTATTAAACCAAGAAATTCTTAATGAGTCAGAAAACACATGGGGGAGAGCACGATAACTTGGCCGCCAAGATTTGATGACGGACTTTTGTAGAGAGGTCAAAAACAAGCACTTTTTACTATAGGAGGGGGGGTCTTTCTCCCCTCGTTTAGGAGGTAGAAAAAATTGTTTAAATTAAAAAAAAATATATTAAAAAACAACGGCAACACTTACAATAAAGTTCTATACTGCGTTTGAAAGCCAGAAGTCTGTAATCCTGCATTAAAATTAAATTACTCATGTCAATGGTTTTTGAGAAATTCGCATTTAAAGTCCAAATTTTGATAAAAAACGTGAAAAAAAAGTTTAGACCGATTGTTTTCAAAACTGTGAAATGAAATTGTAAATTAGCTTATATGTGTTTTATGTATCTATCAGTTCTTAATCGAACACAAAAAAACGCATGTTTCTATGTCTTCTAGTTTTTGAGAAAATCGAAAATTACCAAAACTGCTTCTTTTGATTTTTAGTGGTGACGGTGATTTCATTTTAAGGATTAATGTTAATAAACATAATGCATCTTTGTTAGTTCAGTACAGCAATTCATTTAGCTTTACCCAGAATTGCACACAGCCACGGGAGTTGAATTTTCATTTGATATTAAATCAATTTCTTCGAAAAAAGTAATGTTTTTTTCGTTGGTGGACACTAAATCACCGAAAGAAGAAAATATTGGAAAATTATTCAATTTGGGATGGAGTAGTGGATGTTTAACCGCCATTTTTCATTTAGAGAAAAAACACTTCACTCTTACAAAAGTTGAATAACGAATGACCATGGTAAACAATAACTTGTACCACATTTTCATTAACAAACAAAAAACAACGGTAAAAATTGGACTGTTAGCTTTTTTTTATTTATCTAAGTAGGTATACTTTGAACATTTCAGTTGCTTTATATATATATTGGTATGTAAGACACAAACAAAGATACATATTAAGAAATTATATATATTGGCTGCAGTCGAGCAGTAGTGCATTACATGTGAATTTTTCATTTGCATTTTAATATTCAAAAATTGTAAGTTTGGAACTTTGGACTACTTATATATACTTATATGTATATCAGGCACGAGGCGTGATTTTTTCGATAGCGGAAGCACTGAACATAAAACCAAAAATGAAAGACCTTTGAGATCCATCCAACCTTTTAAATTCCACTTTATGGTAATACACATAAAATAATATAGGTAAGGTACATAAATAATATATTACAGTAAAGTCTTATTAAAAAAAAGCTTGATGTCTTGCCCAAAGATTTATCCTTTCTCTTTTAAGGCAAAATTATCTAAGTACGATTTGATAAGAACTAAGCTACGAGTAGATAACCTTTCTTGTCCACATTTATTTCTAAAAAAATATTTAATTCTCTTAAAACATGAATATGATCTCTCTACAGATGCCATTATTAAGCGATATTAAAAATCTTAAGATTCCTTGAAGTTTTTTTTTATTTAAAATTCTCATAATTGAAAATAACCTTTAGTTATATTTCTGCTGGAATGTCAAGAAACCTCAGATATGAATATAAGAAATACTATTTTTGAAAACTTTTTTTTATAATAACAAAAAATAAACAGAAAACAGGTGGATTGTATTTATCGCCACGAAAATAATTAAAAAACTACCACCTTTTAAATTCATATTTGTTGGTTTTCTGATAGTTATGAATGAATTGCACCTAAATTTGCTCACACATTATGTTAAAATAAAACTCTTCTACCCCTTTTGTTCACGAAATTAAACTCATTATCAGTTTGAGACAATAAGCAACTCAATAGATACATTTTTGTTTTTCTATCTCTCTTGTAGGAAATTCTCGTAATGCATTCACTCAACTCATTCTTCACACATTGTGCAAAAGGCAAGAAACGAGACAAAAATATTTTGACTTTGGGTTGAGATCTAAGTTAAGTATGCGAAATAATGGAATGCCCAGCTGTTGTGCATTCTATATTGTTTGAGAATAATTTTTGTTTGAGCATTTTGTGAATATTGGTAAGTGATGTTGTAGGTATATTTTCAGTTGAATTGGAGTGGAAGGGTATTTTGAAATTGAGTTATGGAGGCGATAACAAGGAATGCATAGCTGTTAAGCATTTTAGCAAGAACTTTCATGAGATTGAGCATTATAAATAATGGAGTGATGTTGAGCATTCTCAGTTGGTTTGCAGTGTGGCATTTTAAGTTGTAATAACTAGAGAGATCTTGATTTCCTTTAGTAATAATAATAGATGATAATGTTGTCATAATGATGTTGGAATGTAATTTACAGAGTAAATGAAGATTCATTAATAGATACATATAAAATATTAAAAATATTAATACAATTTGGAATTTTGAATTTAATTCCTTGCTAGGTACGATTTTTTCAAATGGTTTAACGGAAGCACTCATTCCACTCAATATATGGACGCTTCGTCGCTGATGTATATGTATTTTGTGGACATTGGGCCGTACCAACAACCAAATTAAGAGACGACTTTAATATTTGAGCGAAATGGACCATTATTTAAAGAGCTCTATAAAGTTAACCATACATGTTATGAACTTAATATTTATGTGAACTCTAAATTATGAACCATTTATTGTACGGAACCTAAAAAATAAAATGCAGCATATATGGTCAGTTATATAGAGTCCACTAAATAATGCTTCATTTCGCTCAAATATTTAAGTCGTCTCTTAATTTGATTGTTGGTAAGGCCCATTGGATAAATAGAATAAATTTGAATTTTTTTAAATACAGATTCTGTGAATGCAAAAGAAACTTTGCATGCACCCAACCTTGCACCTACCCCAAATCCTATAAAGTGCCAAGCAGGGGAGGGGCAGCATGCGCCCCCATACATAATTTACTGTTTGTATATTGTAATGTTGGAAGCTAGCACTGATTTATTTATGTAAGGAAGCAAAAAATAACAAACATTTTATAGAAAAGTAGTTTTAGTTATTTTCGATTTTCTCAAAAACTAGAAGACATAGAAACATGCGGTTTTTTGTGTTCGATTAAGAACTGATAGATACATGAAACACATATAAGCTAATTTACAATTTCATTTCACAATTTCGAAAACAATCGGTCTAAACTTTTTTCACGTTTTTTGTTTATCAAAATTTGGACTTTAAATGCGAATTTCTCAAAAACCATTGACATGAGTAGTTTAATTTAAATGCAGGATTATAGAACAATCTTCTGGCTTTCAAACGCAGTATAGAACTTTATTGTAAGTGTTGCCGTTGTTTTTTAATATATTTTTTTTTAATTTAAACCATTTTTTCTACCTCCTAAACGGGGGGAGAAAGACCCCCCCTCCTATAGTAAAAAGTGCTTGTTTTTGACCTCTCTACAAAAGTCCGTCATCAAATCTTGGCGGCCAAGTTATCGTACTCGTGCCAAGAAATGTATGACAACATACACTGCCAATAGTCGAAAAATGTATGGCTTACCTAAGATTCATAAAGAGAATTGGCCCTTAAGACCTATGTATATGCTCTTCTACAAATGTTTCTTGCTATCAACTTTCAAAATATATTGTTAAAATTCTTAACAAAATAACTGAGAAATCAAAATATAATGTTAAAAATGCAAACAAATTATTGAAGCAGTATCACCAATAATTTTGGAAGAAAACGATATACTAGTTTCTTTTGATGTAATTTCTCTGTTTACAAATATACTAGTACAAATGGTACTCGAAATTGTTGAAAACAGATGGAATATTATAAAAGAAAACACAAAAATTAAAAAGAAGCAATTTTTAGAACTTCTACATTTTTGCATAGTTGATAATAATTATTAACAATTTAACAAAACAACTTATGAACAAAAACAAGGTGTACCTATGGGAAGCCTTATATCCCCAATTTTAGCAGATATAGTTATGGAAACTTTACTCGATAACGTTTTGGAAAAACTATCATATACACCAAAAGTTATCAAGAAATATGTAGATGATTTATTTTTAATTATGAAATCAAATGAAGTAAATTCAACTTTAACAGCACTAAATTCCTTTCATCCCAAAATCAAATTTACATTTGAAGTTGAAAAACAAGGAATGCTCCCCTATCTTGATGTTAAAGTTATAAGAAAAAATACACATCTAATTTTTGATTGGTATAAAAAACCAACATCTTCAAGGCGTTTGATAAATTTCAATTCAAAACAACCCAAACTAGTAATTATCAAAATTTCATAAATAGAGTTATAAATAATAGTGATATCATATTCGACAAAAAATATTGGAAAAATAATAGATACATTATATTCTCATTCATTCCCAAAAGAAATAATTAAATCACTTATTAATAACTATTTTAATATTACCAGACGATCAAATCAAAATACAAATGAAAGACAAATAATATATAGAAGTGCTTTATACCTTCCAAATTTTTCAAACCGTTTATTGAAAGCACCAATTAGAGATAAAGAAAAAACTAGAATAGCTTTAAATCAGCAAATATACTCTTAGAAATTCAGTTTTCTCAAAATTTAAAGATAAATTAGAAAACGAAGAAAAATCAAATATAGGGTACAAAATTAAATGTGTAGGTGATGGATCAACATCATGCCCATCAATCTATAGTCGTTTTTTATTGGGAAATGTATAGGCAGCGCAGTTAAATTTTACACAGTAAACAACAACAAAGGAATAGTGCGTATAAACTAGGCAGTAATAAGAGTGCACATAATAGTGCTGATAAAGTTTTGGAGCATCTGGATTACAGTGACACTCAAATTGGTTGCAAAAGTTTTATTTTTCGTGAGGTTGACAGATTTTGATTATTCGAGAATGTGTTCGGTGATATTTGTTCATTTTATGGTAAATTTTCACAAGAGCAAAATTATGTGGTTTGAAATATTAATTTACGATTAGACGGTAAACGTTAATAGTCAATGGTCAAAATTTTGCCTCTTAATGCCTGTGCATGTGCCCTATCTGTCACGTGAGAGTACGAAAATCATCGAAGGATGGCTGCGATACCAAACGATTAAAAAGGACATCAAAATGATTTTTTCTGACACCGAGCCGTTAATTTGACTTTGTGTACATACATGCCGTTGAGTTTTGATTTTATTAATAATTTTGCCACTTGTATGACAACAAATTTTTCAGTGATGTTAATTCAGCATAAACCACATCAAAACGTTTACTTTTCCAACGCATCCCTTAGCTTATTCAAAAGTGGATTGTTTATTCGTAGGTATATACATATTTCATTTTTGGTTTTCGTTTCCTTTTACTTTGTTCACTTAATGAGTCTGAAATATCTACTAAATTAAGATGATTTGTTAAAAGAAATTCAGAAATTATGTATAGCCCTTTTCTGTTTTGGATCATTTTCATTTCAATTTGTATTATTTTTGTAAGAAATTACATATTTATTTTACTTCTGTTCCAAATCAGCTGATTTTGACACGGGTATAAATGCAAAGCATACCAACTTTAAAATTTAAAGTAAAAGTGTATATGCAGTCAAAAAAGCATTTTATTCGAACTTGCATTGCTGCACTATGTATACATTACCAATAAAATACGCCTTATGTAGGAACATCAATGCAAAAACTTAGAAATCGTATATCAGGTCATAAATCTGATATAAATGATATAAATAATGGTAGTACACAAAAGACTGCACTAGCTCTCCATTGCACAGAGGAAAATCATCACCCTGATTTTAAAAAACGTTACAATTTTACAATCAGAAAAGAATTACAGTAAAAGAATGTTACTAGAAATGTTACATATTAGAAATACCGAAAATAATTAATAGACGCTCAGATTGTGATAGACTTATGTCGTTTTTATTTGGCAATCCGGAATGTCTCTCCGATCCGGAATCCCAACTGAACACTTTTTTTTGATTCTGATGATTCTGAAGTTTTTTGTGATTGTATAGTTATAGTATATGTGAAACATCAAATGTGGACAAATGAAAATCAAGAATAAATATATGTTAAAAGATACACTTCGCACAGCTGTTGAGTTTGACGTTTAAGTATTTATATGAATGTGTGAGTGCTTCTGGTTTCGATTCTGATTTCAAATCCAGAAGCAAATTTCTCTTCTTTTCAGAATCAGAACTGTCATTTTTCCCCAAGTGAACACTTTCAGAAGAGTCCGGAAGGCTTCCGGATTGCCAAATTAAAACGACATTAGTAGTATTTACGGTCAATTTTTTACTATAAAAAAGTGTTTCTCCTCCATAATTTGATGTTTTTTATCAACAGCACACTTTTTTTTCTCGATTCATTAAAAAAAAGTGCATTTTGGTGGGGGGGCGGGGATTCCGCATAAGGACCAGTCCCTTAAGCATTGGGGAATTGATATCAAAAATGATGAATAATATGAAAGATCATATTGGGTGGTCAATATATAGGTTATATAGGAATATATTATCATGACATCAAAAATGATGATTAATATGGTTGTATAGTAGGGTTTCTAGAACATCTCATTAAAGAGAACATGTTCTCTTTTTTGACTCCGATCTTTCTTATTCTTTCTTTTTTCATCAAATTCTTTTTTTTTACTCTTTTTTATTTGTGTACTCTTTTTTGTCTCTTTTTTTCCAAAATATTAATCTGACTCACTGAAGGTGGTTGTCTCAGATTTTTATCTCCAGGGATGGCGGCTCAACTATATCCCTTATAATTCGCATTATTTTATTCGTTTTCATATTTGTTAGGTATACTTTTTAAATCAATCACATGTTGTTAGTGTTATGCCTGAACAATCTAGTTGACAAGTTGTCTTGGCCGTCTTACATAGTTTTAAGGGTATTCTTAGGTAGGGACAGTCAGGGTGTCACAAAAAAAAAAAAAAATTAGAGTACATTCTTCCAATGTATATTCAAAAAAAAAAATCTCTGCTGCTGTGGCTGTTCTAGTTCTTAAGTAGTTTTAGTTTAGTTTTAGTTTATTTTAAATAGTTTAAGTTGGTTTAGGTAGTTTTTAATTAGTTTTACTTTAGTTTTGTAAGTTTTATATAAAAAAATATAAAAAGTTGAAGAATCCGAGTTTTTTTAATTTTCTCGAGAAAACAAACAAAAATAGATATACTTTTTGAATTAAAAATAGTTTTTTAGGCCGAAAGACATTAGATTTAAGATATAGTTTAGCTTAGAGCGCCCGCATAGGGCCAGTAAGTTAGTTTTAAGTTATTGGATAATTAGGCTAGTTTTTATGAATTTTTGTCTAGCTTTACGACAGTTTTAAGATTGATGAAAATAAAAATGAATAAAAAAAAAAAAAAAAAGAGGTGTCGAACCAGTCGAGGGATCATGCTTTTTTGCATAATAGAGAAGTAGAAATAATTATAGGAGAAGAAGAAAGGCAAATAAGACGCAACAACAACAAAGCGGAGGCATCGAAAGGTATTCGTCCAGCTAAAACCACAACAACAACAACTACGATGAAACAGGCAACGGCAGCAAAACCGGGGACATTGAAAGATGCCCTGGCAAAGTCTTCCGATATGATAGCAGCAGCATCATCCGATGCAGAAACGGCAGCATCAGCCAATGCACCTATGAAGAGGAGAAAGAGGCTACAAGTTGTGCCCAACCTGGTGAAGCGTCGCACCTTCACCCCCGCTGAGCAGCAAGCTGAAGGGAAGGTGACGACGCAAAAAGCAACAAAACCAGCAGCAGAAACCAACAAAAAATCGAACCCCTCGCCAACCGATGAAGACGAGGAGATCTCTTACATGTCCGAGGGTGGAGAGGTTTTGTACACCACCGGCGACAGTCAAACATTTGTGGACTTGTCCACTCCAGAGGCGCCCGCAGACGAAGAAGAGCAAGAGACCCTCCAAGCCAGAATTGGTACTATTCAGGGGCAAATCGTACCACTTGAAAGCGATTTTGCTTCTATGATACAGGCTCTGAAAGAAAAACAAGAAGTGCGCAGATAAAAAAGAGAGGCAGGAGCGCGCAAGCAAAAAAAGTAGCCAGGCCCCACCCAAGAGGGCGCAACCGAAAAGTGCTGATGCGGAGCTGCAACCGCCAACCAAGCAGCCCCATCAGCCCCAGCATAAACAACAACAGCCGCTGCTCACAGACAAGCCGAAGCAGCAGAGACAACATTAGCAGAACCAACAGCAGCAGAATCAGCAGCAGCAGAAACAACAGCAGCAGAAGCAATAGCAGCAGCCACAGCCGCAGGAACTAAAGAAGAAGAAAGAGCAAGTGCCACCCATCAATGTGTATAAGATGGACCTAAAGGAGATCATAGAAATATGTAAGTCGGCCATAGGTCAAAACTTTACAATTAAGAGATTAGGGCCTAACAGACATACTATTCACTGCCTCACAGTGGAACAGCATAAAGTTGTTAAAAATTTACTTAAAGCTACCACAACTGAATTCTTCAGTTATATATACACCAAAAATAGATACATTTCAAACGGTCCTGTTGAAGGGCATAGATTCCTACACGGAACCGCAAGAGCTCTTAAATGAGCTCCGTGAAAAAGCGGGCTAGTTTGAGGAGTATCTCCGTCCTCAACTACCAGGTTGTAACCTGGGATAAATTAAAGAGGCGCGGCGACATGCTTCAATGCATGCGCTGTCAAAGGTTCGGCTACGCCGCGGCTAACTGCGAAATGCAGTCCCGCTGCGTAAAGTGTGGAGAGAACCACATTCGGGGAGAATGTAAGTTAGGGCAAGAAAGGGTCCAAGACATGACACTGCTTAAGTGTGCACTCTGCCGGAAGGACGGGCACCCCGCAAACTATCGGGGATGTTCCATCTTTCAGCAAATTAAACAGAAAAAGGCAAAGCAAACATAGGTAGAAAAATGACCAATGCGCGTGTTCCTACAATAACGCCCGTTAATCCTCAAATCTCCTACGCCCAAATGGCGGCAGGAAGGGATAATACGGTACAGCCTACGCCAAAGGCAGCCCCACAGGCCCTCGTGCATAAGGCTCCGGACGCACAGGCCGAAATAAGAAGCATGTTGCTGGCCATAGCTGGTCAGATAGCAGGTCTTCAAAAACAGATAACATAACAGGCGAAGAGAGTGGACCATATCTACTCTGTTTTGCCGAGCTTTACGCAATTTTTAGGTTAAGGGCGCGCTACCGGAGAGACCCTTAAGGATCCTTGCTGTGAATATAAATTCACTGATTAGGATCGAACGTAGAGTAAACCTATTCCAATTGTTGAAAGATCAAAGTCCTGATGTGTTTATGGCTAGTGAAACTAAACTAAGCCAGAAACATAAATTGACACATAATAATTACAATATCGTACGAAGAGATCGGCCCAACTCGACTCAAGCAGGTGGTGTCGCAATATTTGTATGATAAGGTATTAGATATAAAGTTATATACAATAGTGAAGTACGCAGATTTCGGCTGCTTGAGGCGTGCATTGTATGCATTCTTCTCCAATAGGGGAAGCGGATGTATAAATCGCGACTTACGCTCCGGAATTAACTCAGCCAAATGACTTTTTGACAGAGCTCGAAAACTTTTCAAAGTGCTACAACTGAACTCGGTAGAGAATTACTATCTCATGGCCGGTGATTTAAATGCCAAACATATAGATTGGGAAAATCAAGTACAAAATCCGAGAGGTAGCCATCTATTTAATTGGATGGGTCAATACAGTATTGAATATATGATCGATCTTCTAGCGACTGATAGACCATCGTTTCCAAGGAGCGGTGCCTATCTGGATCTATTACTAAAGTATGCTAGACTGACAATTGCTAACACTGTGGGTCAACGGACAAGAAACTGTTTACAAACGGTAGACTATGACAGCGACCACTGTGGTTTCGCCGCAGTAATACAGTTGCCGAACGAGCTCGTAGAGTTGGAAGAGTATGTACCTGCGCATTCTTACAATTACAGTAAGATGCGCAGGCCACGCTTTACCAACACCTTAGTAAGCGAAATTCGTGTCAATAATATATCCCCACCAAATAACAGGAATTTAACAAACAACGAAATCGACCAATACTTAGAATCGACGAAACAATCCTACGAACTATGAACAGAACTATATAGCCCGGTCAAATTAGCTTCAAAAATAAGGGTAAGGTTACATTAATTCGCACAAAGCTGAAAATTGGCATGAATGTTGAGAACACTATTACAAACAATTTGTCAAAAGTCCCCATCGATCCGACGTGTGCAAAAAAAATTATTCAAGGTCAAATGTTGCAAAAATCGGTTTTTTGCATTTTTCAGCTGAACGGCAAGTTTTATCATAAGATAGGTGAGACAAAAGTTATTCATCATGTAATTATCTAAAGAAATTGTCTTAACACTTTTTCTCCTAAGAATCACCATTTTGGAGATATAGCGAATCAAAAAGTTGAAAAAAAATTATTCAAGGTCAAATGTTACAAAAATCGTTTTTTTTGCATTTTTCAGCTGAACGGCAAGTTTTATCATAAGATAGGTGGGACAAAACTTATTCATCATGCAATTATCTATAGAAATCGTCTTAACACTTTTTCTCCTAAGAATCACCATTTTGGAGATATAGCGAAGCAAAAAGTTGAAAAAGTTGTATTCTTCATAATATGCACACGGTTCCGCGCCACCCGTGAAGTAGTACACTTGTATCTAATTGAAAAATACTACTATTGGAAATGACGAAAGCGATTATGAGTATTTTTTACAAAAGATAAGTACCAAAACTTATCTAAGCACCTAATTACATTACAAATTTGACGCCGATATTGCAGTGCTTTTTTTCATTTCAAACGCTTTATTCAATTCATTGCCACAGAATAAACAGCACTCTTTTAAACAAAAAACAATTCTGACATTCACTGTCTCAAATGCTTCATTGTTAATGGTTTAACGAGTAAGATTGATTTTTGAAATCTTGTAGTATCACAACGGACCAAATATTGGTCTAAGTGTTTTGGCTTTTCCGGTCAGCAGCCACCTTAACCTAAGGTAACGTAACCTAAACAAAAAACTGATTCATTTACGCGTGCTCTAGTACAAGGAGGACTTATTATTGATGTACCAGCTTGTTCTTGTTCGTGACGTCTTTTAACTACGGTAATGGTACTCTTCCGAGTGTACTTTTTCCGCCAAATGTTTACTACAAATAAAGCAAAATTGATACATTTCTCTTACAAACCAGAAACTGCACAAATTCTGTTTGCAATAACTACTTGTTCTTACTACGAAGGAACGCTTGGGACTAATACTATTTTGTTTGGGCCCTTAGAAACGGAGCTGATATACGAGCGTCGCAGACAGATGCTGCTCAAGGCCGTACGGTCACATAAAATGAGGGACTGGGTTTTCTTTCGAGTTTATATTCTTAAGCCAAATATACATTGTGCAAGTGTATTCGAAAATTCGGATTAAAGTTGCATATACACACACCAAGCATGAGTCTTCAATCTTTTATTTTAACATGGACGGTGTGGTGAGAGGACGTTGCGCTTTGTGAGTTTTTTTTCGGCGAAATTGTGAATATAAGAACGTCTTTCAGATTTTTTCAATTTTATCCGAGTAGGTAATTTGTTTTATTTTGTCTGTCCATTTCATCATACATTTTTTGTTTACTATTTTAATATTTCAATCAGTGCTTATGTTGTACTGTGTTCTCATCTCTTCAACGAACTATACGCAAATGAACCAATAAATGCATGGTCAATCATCAATCTTGCATATACTCTAGTTTAATGCAGGACGCTAGATTGAAAGAAACTCAAAACATTTTCATTTTGCTTTAATCCTAAATCCAATCTATACGTGTGATTTTTTCACCAATACACTTGCGCGTGCTTGTCATGCATTTGAACAGTGTATATCTGGCTTTAGAATTGTATAATATGTATCTATACGCCACGAAAACTAATATTTTTACTTGTATTACCGTTGTGTAATGTATATAACGGTAATTGACATACATATTATGAAGAACACAAATTTTTCAACATCGCTGTATCTCCAAAATGGTGATTCTTAGGAGAAAAAGTGTTAAGACGATTTCTATAGATAATTGCATGATGAATAATTTTTGTCTCACCTATCTTATGATAAAACTTGCCGTTCAGCTGAAAAATGCAAAAAAACGATTTTTGTAACATTTGACCTTGAATAATTTTTTTTCAACTTTTTGATTCGCTATATCTCAAAAATGGTGATTCTTAGGAGAAAAAGTGTTAAGACAATTTCTTTAGATAATTGCATGATGAATAACTTTTGTCTCACCTATCTTATGATAAAACTTGCCGTTCAGCTGAAAAATGCAAAAAACCGATTTTTGCAACATTTGACCTTGAATAATTTTTTTTGCACACGTCGGATCGATGGGGACTTTTGACAAATTGTTTGTAATAGTGTTCTCAACATTCATGCCAATTTTCAGCTTTGTGCGAATTAATGTAACCTTGAATGTCTATTTTGACCGGGCTATATACCAAAATACAGAGAACGTAACGTAACCGATATGTAGCGTTAAGCTTCGATTGATGCACTACACAGACAAAAAAGTGGACTACTGACAAGACTAAAAGGCTTGTACCGACGGTTTACTGGGGTGCCAGCATGTAACTTGATACAATCGGGCATTGTCGATCGGAGGTCAACTCGAAACAAATTATTTTTGGCAGCACGTAATTTGAGACGATTTTCTTTATGACTTCCATTTAAAAATATAATTGTGAACTATAAAGTGAAATGTCAAATTGGTATTCGTCTGATATTTTTTGATTCGGAAAGTGAAGATGAGGAACTATTTAATGCTAAAATCATGCATGGACTAGAGAAGATCAAAAAATCACGACCTGTGATTTCCAACCTGTGAGTACAAAATCA
Organism: Chrysotoxum bicinctum; assembly: GCA_911387755.1. NCBI lineage: Eukaryota > Metazoa > Arthropoda > Insecta > Diptera > Syrphidae > Chrysotoxum > Chrysotoxum bicinctum. The sequence goes on from OU426987.1 coordinate 164,712,147, forward strand.
CAATCACAACTTGTGATCGATTCACCAATAAACTGTGAGTGCCTTAAACGTGATTTGGCTTAAACGTGATTTTCCTTAAAGGTGATTTGCCTTAAACGTGATTGGGTTCATGTCACAATGTGTGAACAAATCACGACTTGAACAACTGTGGGTGTGATTTATTTTACAAACAGTGAACAATGAAGTTCGTGAAACTGTGAAAGTAGTTAGGTCGTGATTTTCATCATGGAGTGTGAAAGAACATTATGACGGAGCTAAATTAAATCACAACCGAGTCAACAATCACAATTCTATAGAACTACGCGAAAGCAGTTTATTGTTAAGAAAAGATGGAAATTTGATGTTTGCATATTGTTGAGTTTAAGAAAGGCGCAATATGTACGTTTTCTTAGAAATACACCCATTGCCAAGTGTATTTATTTATATTGGAGTTTTCACCATGTGCTGTTACTCTAGAGTTTAGGGACTTTACATTTTATTAATAATATGTCTAGAACGTATAGCTCAACATGTAAAATTTTTTTTAGAAATCCGCCCAGTAGGACGCCTACTTTTATAATATATCAGTTTTCTCCTTATTCCGCTACTCTACGAACGAGAAATTTTGTAAATGAGATATTTAGAACATCAGGTAAAACATGCCGAATTTTTAAGAAGTTCAGCCTGCCACGCCTACTTTTCTTATATTTGAGTTTACTTCTTGCTATGGTATACTAGAGACCTGACCATTTGAAAATAAGATGTCTAAATTGAATGGCACAACATGTTTGATTTCTTAGAAATCCGCCCACTGACACGCCTACTTTAATAATATATCAGTTTTCTCCTTATTCCGCTACTCTACGAACCTGAAATTTTGTAAATGAGATATCTAGAACATCAGGTACAACATGCCGGATTTTTAAGAAGATCGTCCTGCCACGCCTACTTTTCTTATATTTGAGTTTTGTTCTTGTTATGGTATTCTAGAGACCTGACATTTTGAAAATAAGATGTCTAGATTGAATGACACAACATGTTTGTATTTTTTGAAAATCCGCCCACTGACACGCCCTATTTTAAAATATATCGGGTTTCTCCTTATTCCGCTACTCTACGAACCTGAAATTTTGTAAATAAGATCAAGAACATCAGGTACAACATGCCGGATTTTTAAGAAGTTCCCCCTGCCACGCCTACTTTTCTTATATCTGAGTTTTGTTCTTGTTATGGTATCCTAGATGTTGTTTAGAAATCTTCCTCTCTTTACTCTAGAGAAAGAGAGAGAACTGAATTTTCTAAAATAAGCTTTCTAAAACTACTATTTTAAGTCCACCCAATTTCGTGCCTACTTTTTTACCATTTCTCCTTGTTGTGTAACTGCAGAGATTTGAATGTTTTTAAATAACCTGCTCTAAAGTATGAGGTAAGTATTCCACCGGTTGGGGCTTCATAAACATTATCTGTGTAAACACAAACTAAATTATCAAATGTGTGTATTTCTGAATTTACTTTCTCAATATTTCCGTAGATAGAAAGGATGCAAGAACTTTGTTCATCTTCTCTTTTGTCAATTCAATGTGATATTATGTATTTATGTCCACTACCTTCAAACAGGAGCTAGGATTCGGAGAACCATTGTAAAACTTTTTCTTTTGGCTTTGTTTTAGTTGTGCTAAAATTTTCCATTGTTAAACTGAAAACATTTAACCAGATGAATTTAGCAAGAGCAGTCTATAGAATAAATAAGTCAGAGTAAATATATTTCATTGGGTTTTTTCAAGAAATGTTTTTCTTAGAGCCTGTGAACGATCCAGAGATAAACAGAACTCTATGTAATTTTATTTTATAACAGTATTTTTCTTCATTTCATATTATTCTCATCTCCAATCTCCACACAAGGCGCATACTTTACAAGATAAGTTTTAAAATTACAAGAAAGTGACCTACCCAGTAGGTTGACAATGATTTTGATTATTTTTTATATACATAAACCCGTCCCAGTGAGTGATAAAAAAAAGTTTTTACGGAGAATTGGGCTTTTCACCCAATATCAAAATCATATTTTGTAACTGATGTAAATTCCAATGTGATACATAGTTTCAGGTTTAAAATTGATTAAATTTTGGAAAAACGTCTTCAAAGAAATATAAATTTAATTTTTTTTTCTTACTTTTCAGGCTCGGTAAAAGTTCTAGTGTAAGCTTGTAATAGACATAAAAAGGCTTGCGTTTGTAATTTTTCGAAGCTTTATTGAAGCCTTCTGTCAAAACCGGAACTTCAGTTCAATTTCGAATAGGACTCGGTTAAACTTCTAATAGTTCATACAAGAACCTGGAACTTTTATAAGATCTGTGCATGGTACTTCAAAGAGGTTTTTCAGAAATCACTTATAGAAGTGCATAAAAGGTTTTATAAGCTTGCGTAATATTCTCCTTTTTGTTCTTAAACAACCATTACAAATGTCTTAAGGAACTTCGAAAATATATTTAGTTAGACCGAATCGAAGCTGAAATGTTAGTTGGGGTTTGTTCGTAAACATAAAGGCCTTACTATTTTTGAAAACCAAAGCTACTTGCATTCTGTGAAATATATTTATAAATACTAAGATTACCATATTGAAAATTATAACTCTTTAAAAAGCAATGATAACACAAACTTCCTCAAAGACAAAAACGCCTTCTATTTTCGATTGACAATTATTTATCAGTGTGCATATAAAATCAAAAAAGTAATGGTTATTACTTATTTTTGTTCTTGCTGGGTTAAGTTGTCAATCTAAATATATGTTATCATTCCGATGACACGAGTTAAGTATCCAATCTAAATCTGTTTTATATTTTCAATGAGACAAGAAGATAAAGAAACCAATCACAAAGAGTGAGAGAACAGAATCAGAAAGAAGTACACGAATCACGATAAACGAAAAATAAATGCAGAGAGAATGAACAATCACAACAAGTACATGTAATCCAAGAAATCCTTTTCTCTTGCTAGTACATTAAGAAAATTAGTATTTACACAAGGAGAGTTCAAAGACTCGTTTTTGGACTGGAATCAGCCGAGAAGTATTTTCAATGCGCGGTGGCCAAAAATACTACTTTTGTAGCTTATACATTAGGGTGTGTCACTTTTGTATGGCCGCAAAAAAGTACTCTAATTTTTAAATGTAATAGTGCTCAAAAGTTGTATTAGGGTCTGAGGCTTAAGAACATGTAAAAAAAAAATAAGATATCGTTCGTCTTTGGCTCGCTCAAATCGGTTGAAGTTGAAAAAAAAACTTAATTTTCAGTTAATTTTTTTTATTACTTACGTATACTAAAAAAAACTTTGCTAAACAAACTTATACATTTAAATTCATTAAAAAACTAATTTATTAATTCATTAAAATTAATTAATCAAACATATACAAGAAATAAGATAAGATACAAAAAAGTCAATACAAAAAAAAAAAGAAATAATTCAAAGTTTATTTTTCAAATATTTTGAGTAGAATTATTTATTTAAAATCTTTTTTTGAATTAAATTTGGGCATTATTTGCCTAGATTTTAATTTTGACGCAATAAATCCTTCTCGAGCTTTATTTCCAGTTACAGAAAGGGCTGCTTCAGTCGTCAGTTTCACCCCCCTTTCAACAGATTGCGTGTGACATGGAAACTTACTGAACTTAAGTTTACATAAACTTACGTCATTTATTATTGTTTGCAGGTTTGTTGTTTCCAAAAACTGCAGCAAGGGTGGTTCTGTAAGCTGGAGATCTTCGTCTTGCCAATTAATCATTTCATAATAGTTCTGGCTCTCAAAGTTGATTTTTGGTATGCAAAAAGACCTAATAGTTTTGACTTACTTTAAGGCTCGTGCTTCTAACAGTTTCCTTGTACCAAACTCTCTTACTGTTTTGTCTTCATCTGTAAGCAAAGATAAGAGCATATTTTCTGGGTGAGCGAAATATGCGTTGCGCTGTATAACCGGATCTATTACAGCCTTAATATTTTCAGGTAGGAATCTCGTGTTCTTAATAAGAAACCATAAATTTTTAGCACCATCTTTGCAGGAGTCTTTTGTTTTAATTTGAAACCAAGATGTGCTGTAAGATTTGCAAGCATAGTTTGCCAGTAAAGCTAGTTCATTTGTTGGCTGATTTGTTGAAACGTATAGACGAATTATTCTATTAGCAGTTGTAAGCCATCGGGCGTGTGACATTTTGCCAGGATTTCGGTTTGCCAAGTCAGGACTTACAACTCCATTAGATACAGCCAAACAAATATCATAAAGGTACTTTTGATCCGTACTCAATTTTATATTTGAAAAATCAGGGAGATTCACTAAAATAGGCTCAAATGGCACAATTGGCTTTTTTTCACAAGAAGCTAAAATTTTACCAATCGGCCCTGAAAATGACTTTGGGCCGGTAGTTTGTCCATCTAAATGTTGAACCAAATAACGCAAGGGTAATTCATTTGCGTGTAGCTGACAGACAAGCCACTGTAATGGTCTGGAAAAACGCTTTTCCAACGCAACGATAACCCCATTTTTTCGCCCAGTGTTAACATTTGTACCGTCACATCCAATCGCCACCAAAGAATTTAAGTTTATTTGTTTTGTGTTAAGATATGAAAACATTGCTTCTTCAACAGCTTTAGATGATCCAGAGACCGGAGTCACATGCCCAATATACACTGATCCGGGTTCTTGAATAATAGTTATATGTTCTTCGACTCTTATCCGCCGATACATCTTTCTTCCATATTTATCATAACAAAGTGTATGATCTTTTCTTCCGTCAAAAAATAAGGCTTCTAAACAATCTACTTCTTGAGCTTGTAATAGTGTTTGTCTGCGTTTATTTCTCTCCCGTCTTAATTTGCTATGGTCTATTATGAAAGCTGGAATGCCTGAATCACTTTTTGTGACATCATTTAGAGCTGCTGATGCGATCGCTGCACCAGCTCTATAAGATACTCCATAGCGATCACATGTTTCAGCTAGTTTTTCTAGGGTTTTTAAGGGCGGATTTCTTTTATTTAATTTTCTTGCAGATTTTGTTTCATACAGTTCTTCACTTCCAGATAATGACTTTTCAGTCTCGGAATCAACTATCATTTGAAATGTAGGATGAGAAGTTGAGGGTTGAGACTCATTGAACGTTTGCTTCTTTTGCGATCTTCTTATTTTATCTTCGAGCGTTTTGGTGGTAATTACATCAACTGGTCCAATCATCATGGCTCTAAGTGTCCTTTGGTCTTCAATAAAACAACGCAAATTTTTCGGAATCTTCTTAAGCTTTTCACATTTGCATGTGGTAAAATGTTTGCATTTGCATCCAGCAATATCAAAGAGAAGATTAGATTTGTCTTTGAATTGATTTATTTTGTGTAAGTAAGATTTACTTTTCATTTTTCTATTATAATTTTTTAATAACTGTCTGTACCTTCTGCAGTAAGAAACAATTAGCTGGCTTACCCTTTTTTCAGTAACGATTGGAATACACGAAGTTTTCCATACTTCGATTACAGCTTGAACTACTTTATAAGCAATGGTTTTGGCTTGAGGTTCTTGTTGATTCAGCTGCTTCATTTCATGACGCACCCATTCGTAATGTCTTAACACATCTTGATACGTTGGTAACATACAACTTTTTATTTTTTCCGGAAATTTGTCTATTAACTGCATTTTGGTTGTTTTTCTTGTTTTTGCACCAGTTTTACGGGGTGCCATTTCAATTTTTTTGCTTAGAAAATAAACAACTAATAACTTAAAAGGTTGGACCGTTACTGTGACCGTCAGAGTGCAGATTGTAAATAGGACCATATAGGTATTTGTTATAGTACCCATAGCCCAAAAGGCCTAAAAGCCTAAAAATAGTTTCCCCTTCGCTTTGAAAGAGTTTAAAAAAATACCGTAAGTAAAACACCATCTCTTTACTACTTTATGTTTCCTTTTTTGTATCAGTCACTCTCTCTTGTCAAAGTGCATCTTTGAAAGACAAGTGGAGACGAGGTGAAGGAAGGTGGGTATTTTAAAAAAAACAGAGTTTTCATCTTTCTCTTTTCCACGATGTGCCTACTGCTTTTTTTAATGGGATTAAAGTTAATTAAGTTACAGTCGATTTAAAAAAAATTGATTTTTATAAATACTAATTTTTGTTTTCACTTGCTTCGTGTGGATACAAGAAAAAATATAAAAATATTTTTAAGGTCTCAGGTGAAATATAATTTCATGACGAAACCGAAAAGTATTAAGTTGTAAGAATCGAACAATAAATATAGACGCTATTAAATAATAAGTAGAGTCAGTTAGTTCTTTTTTTTTTTTAAACCGAAGTTTTTTTTAGATACTTGCTTATATCTTCAAAAGTATTAAATCTTAAAAACATCTGGTTTTCAGCTTTTGACTTTAAATTAATATCATTATTGAAAATTGAAAAAAAAATAGTACTTAAACCGTTAAATTTCGAAAAAAATCGGTTTGAATTTTTGTTTTGTTTTATTTTTTTATTTTGAGTTTGAAAATTAATTTTCCTAAAAGTAGTTCATGAAACAACTCGATTTAAAACACAAAATACAGAAAGAATTTTTGTCTTTACAAAAAGATATACCATGATATTGTAGGTGGTTCCGTTGATTTTTAAGAATTTTTTTTTTGTAAAAAAAAAAAAACGATTTTACATAAGAAAATGATTTTTCTTCCTTCTTTTATTATTTCATAGCTTCTTTATCAAGTGTTCAATTTAAACAAATATAAGCTTAAAAGTGTTTTCTTGGAATAACCTTTCACTTGAAAGCCTAAAAATATTTTATATATTTTTTTTTTGTGTCTACACGGCGCAATTTAAAACAACACCATATTTCAAAAATCTCGAAAATCAATTTTTTTTTGGATTTCATCCTTTTTTTGAGCGAGCCAAAGATATTAATAAAAAGGAAAATTGTAAACGCAGGATTTAATTTTGATAAACAATGCAACTTTTAAAAGCTATTACATTTGAAAATACCATAGTTAAGCACTTTGACACACCCTATTATACATCAAAAACATAGGAATTTACACAAGGAGAGTTTATAAAAACAATTTATAGACTGAAATTAGCTGAAAATTATGATATGATGAGCTCGAATCACAAAATCTATTACATCACGTTTTATCACAAACAGAATATGTCATTTTTAATTCGCTACCATGGTTAGATCCACCGCAAATTGCGTTTAAAGAGAAAAATACGTCGATTTTTCAAAGTTGGTTTTTCGTATGGTGCGATCTATCGATGGAAAGAGTTCACTCCCTAGATCACGAATATATCATTTTTAATTCGCTACGATGCTTAGTTTCACTGTAAATCGCGTTTAAAGAGAAAAAAGGTGTCAAGTTTGAAGTCTCTGGGAAGCTTAGTTTGGCCGCAAATCGCGTTTAAAGGCAAAAGTTGGGTTTTCGTATCATGTTATACATCGATGGAAAGAGGATACTTTCTAGATCATGAATATACAATTTTTAATTCGCTACGATGCTTAGTTTAGCTGCAAATCGCGTTTAAAGAGAAAAATACGTCGATTTTTTAAAGTTGGTTTTTCGTATGGTGCGATCTATCGATGAAAAGAGTTCACTCCCTAGATCACGAATATATCATTTTTAATTCGCTACGATGCTTAGTTTCACTGTCAATCGCGTTTAAAGAGAAAAAAAGTGTCAAGTTTGAAGTCTCTGAGAAGCTTAGTTTGGCCGCAAATCGCGTTTAAAGGCAAAAGTTGGGTTTTCGTATCATGTTATACATCGATGGAAAGAGGATACTTTCTAGATCATGAATATACAATTTTTAATTCGCTACCATGCTTAGTTTAGCTGAAAATCGCGTTTAAAGAGAAAAATACGTCGATTTTTCAAAGTTGGTTTTTCGTATCGTGCGATCTATCTATGGAAAGAGGGCACTCCCTAGATCACGAATATATCATTTTTAATTCGCTACGATGCTTAGTTTTATTGTAAATCTCGTTTAAAGAGAAAAAAGGTGTCAAGTTTGAAGTCTCTGGGACGCTTAGTTTGGCCGTAAATCGCGTTTAAAAAAAGTTGGGTTTTCGTATCGTTTTATACATCGATGGAAAGAGGCACTTCCTAGATCACGAATATGTCATTTTTAAGTCGCTACCATGGTTAGTTAAGTCACAAATCGAGTTTAAAGAGAAAAATACATACAAAGTTGGAAATAGTCGTTTCACATAGTTTTATAATAATTGAAATTAATTATTTTATTTATTTATTTAAAAACAACAACTTTTCCTTAAAACTTCAGAAATACTTTTTTTTGGACCCCCCCTTAAGCTTTATATTTTTTTCTTCATTTTATTTAAACATTGACCATAGTGAAACGAAGATATAATTTAACTAACTTTTTTAATCCAAAAACACGGAAATATTTATCTACGCAAGACAATATACTCGGTTTATAGGTTTTCCGACCTCGTGGCTGACAGTGCCACGAAACACGATGGTCTACTTTGTACTCGTAACCAAAACCTTAAAGAACTCAAATGCAAAAGTAATCAAATCCAGCAGTAACGAAACGTAAAGAAAAGTAATCAAATCCAAAAGTAATCATTTGGTACTCGGATTGAAAAGTAACGAAAAGTAATGCATATATTATATTTTTATGAACACCCTATTAATATAAAAAAATATTAATTTTACTACGTTTACTGCACGAACCATCATTGTCTCAAGCGTATTGATTTTATTGAGAAAGAAAAAGAAGTATGACACTTTTTTACCAAAACAAATTATAAAATTATGAACATTTTTAAAAAAAAATTTAAGTTCTTCAACTGTATAATACAAATTTGTGAACACAGCCAAATATCAGTGTTGTATTAGCCTTTTCATTTGAAGCAAATTTTTTTGTTGCAAAAAGTAATGGAAGTAATCGTCACAAAGTACCGATTACTTTTGAAAAAGTAACTAAGTAACGATTGACCGAAAGTAACTACTTTTTACATCACTAGTTGTGATTGTTCATTCTCTGTGCATTATTTTTCGTTAAATGTGATTCGTGTTCTTCTTTGTGCTTCTGTTCTCTCACACTTTGTGATTGGTTTCTCTATCTTCTTGTCTCATTGAAAATATAAAACAGATTTAGATTGGATACTTAACTTGTGTCATCGGAAAGATAACATAGATTTAGATTGGCAACTTAACCTGGCAAGAACAAAAGTAAGTGATAACCATTACTTTGTTGATTCTATGTGCACACTGATCAATAATAATTATCAATCGAAAATAGAAGACGGTTTTGTCTTTGAGGAAGTTTGTGTTATCATTGTTTTTTAAAGAGTTATAATTTTCAATATAATAATCTTAGCATTTATAAATATACTAGATGACCCGGTAAACTTCGTATCACCTTCATATATTTTTGGGAAATGTGGTCAAAACTTAATACAAAATTTTTATCTACATACATTAAATACAACACAGTTATTCAATTAATCAATTTAAGACTTTCTGATGTACTATATTTCTTGTCTTATTTGGCGGTGCGTAAATATATAAGAAGATAGTTTTCCGACTCGCAAACTCGCAACTTATAATTGCCCATGCGCGAAACAGGGAAACTTCAAGTTGATTCCGTAAACTTTAAAAGACTGGCCTTGTCATCGCAAAGGCCAAACGGACGAAAAAATGGCAAATCCGTTGGAATTATCGGTATACGCGGGATGGAGACACCCTCTCGTTTGTATTTTCCCTTGATGATATTGGCCACGATGACGTTATTCATTAGGTTTTTTCCAGCCAGTCTTGTAGTATTGCACAGTCGAGGTTGATTAATGTTAGGCAGAATAATCAAAACTGATCCTACTTTTAATTGTAAATTCTGAGGTGGTAGTCCAGGCAAATTCAGAGAATTTAAAAACTCTGTGAAAAAGTTGCCTACATCATCCTGGTTTGTAACTGTGTCAACTGATTTATAAGATAACAACTCTCCGGGAAGAAAATTTTGAATTGTTACGTTGAAAACTTCGACATCTTTGCTTATGGTCGCCAATATTTCTCGTTCACTCAGTCAATTATGGTTTCTGAGCCGTTTTTCTATGTCCGTAAAAACACGCCGAATAAGCTACTTTTTTGATCGACGAAATGACAAAAATCCTTGAGTAGTATAATTAATCCGGTTGAGGTATCAACTGTGACTTTACCATTTTCAATATCTAAAAATTGCTTCGAAAACATAATAGCAGTTTGATCTTGTTGCAAAAATACTCGCTTGTGAGTTGTTAATAGGAGTGTACTTACATATTGCCACAAATTAGAGAATTTTAAGCATGCGTTTAATTCGTCAGCAACAGTTGATCGGGGAATAATTGGAAGAGTCTGACGAAAATCACTTGACAAAAATGTTTTGGCTGTCCCGAAGATCTTTTAACGTTCTGTCCAGTGCCTCGAATGATTTCTTGTACATCGTACATTCATTTCAAACGATCAATTTGCGTATCTGTAGAATCTTCGCCATTGCGCTATTTTTGGCGATGTTGCAAACTGGAGCTTCGTTGATTTGGATGTTTAGTGGAAATTTCATGGTAGAATGTGCACCTTCCACCTTCTAACAATGTTGCAGCTATTCCAGATGAAGCCAATGCTAGGGCTACTTCATTTTGCGATCTGATCTTTGCCAACAGCAATGAAATTAGAAACGTTTTTCCAGTTTCCCGGGAGCATCAAAGAAGTAAATTCCACCAGATCTACTGTTCACAGCTTCAATCGAAGTATCATACGCAATTCTTTGCTGTTCATTCAATTGCGGAACGTTTGAACGAACTGTTTCGGCCAATACTTCAGTACCGTATTCTTGTTCTCTTCGCAAGTCATGGTTAAATGTATCGCGCATAGGACGATTGGGTGGTGTTATGCCCAAACACGACAATACTTTATTTACAATCAATAAAAACAAATCTTCTATCATGATCAATGTCTCATTGTAAATTTCTGCAGTAATTTGTAGTGCAAAGACGTCAAATGTTTCACAGCTAGTAACATTTTGTATTGGAAAATTAAATTTTCGTTTTTAGTATTTTTCCGTTACTTATTTTGTATGTTTCTCACCGCTTAAACCTTCCCTGAACTTCCACAAATATTTTAAGATTAAAATTATCAAAATCGGTCTAGCCATTCTCAAGTTTTAGCGAGACAAACGAACAGCAATTGATTTTTATATAATATTGTGAATCTAAACCATTCTCAGATCCCCTTGAACACACACAAAAAATTTCATCAAAATCGGTCCAGTCGTTTAAGAGAAGTTCAGTGACATACACACTCACAGAAGAATTATATATATAAAGATTTCACAGAATGCAAGTATTTTTGCTTTTCAAAAATGGTAAGGCCTTTATTATTAATGAACAAACATATATAAAATATGACTTTGAACTTTAATATTGGGTGAAAAGCCCCATTCTCTGTAATAACTTATTTTCATTACTCGCCGGTACGGGTTTATATGAAAATCGGAAAATCTAAATAGTTGTCAATGAACAGGGTAGGTCACTTTCCTGTGATTTTAAGACTTATCTTGTAAAGTACGCGTTGTGTGGAAATTGGAGAATAACATAAAATGAAGAAAAAATACTGTTATAAAATAAAATTACATCGGATTCTGTTTATTTGTTAATAAGATAAAAACGTGAGGTAATTTATTTGGGAACAGAAAAAAAAAGTTTTTTTTTTTTATTTTGAAGGGAAATATCTCAAGAATTCGATATATGTAATATAATATTTTTGACTTCGGATTTGAGTTCAGAACCTTTATAAAAAATCTTTATAAAAGTATACTTTAGTTTTTTTATAAGAATTTTTTTTTTTTTTTACCAGTGTAATATTTTGAATGAATCACAATCACAGGTTAAACTCACAGTGAATTGCAAATCACAGTCACAGGTTAAGTTGTGATTCAAAAATCACGACTAAGCTCATCTCTAGCATGGACCTCGGCCCGTCCCTTTTAAGTGAAGTTTTTTACTTTTTAGTATGTTTTATATTAGGTAGGTATGTAACTTGTAAGTCTAAAAAATGATTTGGAAAATATGTGCTTGTATACATATGCACTTGTATTTTAAGAACGACCTATCTTTTTTTCAATATTTTAGATGTTTTTGTGGAGGACCCACTGTATTTTAAGAAATGGTTTTACCCACAGAAAATTTCTATTTTTTCTACCTTGGGTATTTTTAAGCATTCCTATGGCTAAATCATGGTGAAAACTCATAAAAGTGTTTGAAACTTCCGTCTGTTTCTTATTTATTGACATTTTTTGTTTTTCCATGCTATTCAACGTTCGTCCGAGTGCCGAATTTTTGTTATCGAACGTACGCAATAAACATACATACTACGTTTATATGGAGAATTGAATCGGAATTGAATCAGGATTTAGCCCTATGTATACCTGGATCGGATCGAAATAGGATTTGTCGATCCGATCCCACTAAGCGAGCTGAATCGAATCGAAAATATGCTTGTATACCTGAATCGAGGAAGCGAAGAATCGAGTGTGTGTACAACAACAGTGTAACAATATGGTATGTGTGTGTCTGTTGTTTGATTTCAGATGGGTTTGTTATTTTCGGCGCACGCACACAATTAAAACCAGATTGTCATTTCGATTCTATTTCAATTCGATCCCTCGATCCAGTGCCTGGATCGAAATCTCAATTCGGATTCGATTCGATTCCTCAATCTACTCTTGTAACCGGGGTAACAATGCAATCGTACTAGTTTGTGACTTTAGATATATTCAAATGAAGGCCACTATTTTTCCCACAATTTATCCCTTCCACTTATACTTAGGTCCAAAAATATGTCTACATAGCTGAACGTAACGCTTTCAACCTAAACACATGTATCTTTGCACCATGTCCTGTAAAAGCGATTTAAAATAATCAACTATTTTGTTGTATTTACTTATTTCTAGTAAAATATTTATATCGGAACGAGTCCAAAAACATTTTTCTTGTTCATTTTCCATTATTACTTGTGTTTAGGATACTTTTAATGTAATAATCAAAAAATTATAAAGTGAATTTAAGATTAATGGGATCAAAAACACTAGTTAACAACTAAAACCGAATAACAACATAAAAAATTGTGTCGACGAACTATTTCGAGCCTTTTAAGGCCAGGCGCGCACATTTTTTTTCACAACTGTTTAGTTGCTAAAATGAAATATATGGGACACCGCGCACTTAGAGCAACTCGATTCGATTTTGACATAAACTAAACGATTGTTAAAAATTAATTCGCTACAGTTGAGCTGTTTTCTATAAGCACAAGAGAGAAAAGAGTGTGAGCGTGAGTAAAAAGTTGCCAGTGCGCGGTACTCTATCAACTGGTGATTAAACTATTTGATTTCGATCACAGTTGCTAGTGCGCGGCACTTGCAATTTTTAGTTGCGAAACTGCTTGGTTCGAGCAACTAAAAAGTTTGTGTTTGGACACAAACTAAACGATTGCCTAAAATAAGTTCGCCATTTTATTGAACATATAATTATCTGCAAATTCACGGACATTCAACCAAACAGTTCATCTGTTTTCTATAAGTAACCAAACAGTTTCGCAACTAAAAGTTGCTAGTGCGCGGCTAGCCTTACACGCCATGTCGGCATACTACATCGATTCCCAAAGTTCGCACTGCCGTGTCGACACTTATTCATTTCACACGACCAAAAAATCTTATCGACAATATGCTTCGATGAAGTAGTTCGTGGCATGTGTTAGGAGTAAGTGGACTCCGCTACGTAACGTAAAGTTTGTTTGACTTATGTTTAACCAGGGATGTTGCTTGTGACAGCATTATATTTGTACACTTATATTCAAACAGAGATGTTATCTGATAAAAAATAGACTGTTTTTACACGAATCTGATTTTAATATCTGTTTCTCTTTTGGCTTGCGAGTGCATCTGTGCTTTTAAGCACAGCGATTTTAAATATAAGTTAACTTTGTTCATGCGAAAAGAAGTCATCTCTTCGCACTCCTTACTCTACTCAGTTAAGCGAATTGCACTGAGCGAACGCCAAATATAAAAAAAAGAAAACCACAAAGAAGAATGAACGATAACTCCGCATTTTTCTCAACAATTGTAAGTGTTTAGTGAAAAAGTCACACGTATAGATTGGATGTAGGCTTGAAGAAAAATCAAAATCTTTTCAATCTAGCGTACTGCATAGAAATATTGTATATGCAAGGTTGATGATTGATCACGTATTTATTGGTTCATTTGCGTATATTACGTTGAAGAGATGAGAACACAGCACAGCATAAGCACTGATTACAATATTAAAACAGCAAACGAAAATTATATGATAAAATGAACAGACAAAATAAAACAAATTACTCGGATAAAATTACGAAAATCTCAAAGAAATTCGTAAAAACACAATTTTGCTGAAAAAAAAACCACAAAGGGCAACGTTCTCTCGCCATTGAAATAATAGACTTGTACGTACTTTTCATGCATTTGAACAATGTATATCTGGCTTAACGCCACAAGCAAATATACTTGTCATGCAGCGAAAAAGTCAAAACTTTTTTTTTGACAAACCACTAGATGGAGCGTTCACCTTATCAAAATCAAACCAATCCTTTAACTCCTTTTTTAGGTTTCTGTACTTTATCTTACTCCCTCTGTCAGAGATTTACAAACTGATTGACATCATTCCCACCTTGTAATGGAATTATAAGTGGCAAAAACTAATTTTTTTAATACATTGAAGTCGTAGTCATCATCTAGTTCATGACTTTACAGATGGAGAACGATCTGTATTTTGATATAGTGAATGCTGAAAGTATATTTTGATATAATAAAGAATATCTAATTCGATAATTAAAATAATTATATGGTATGACATATAAGGGACAAATTAAATTTTGACGTATCGAGAATATTTCATTGCAGATGTCAACTGATTGCCCTGAAGAACATTTTCTGGATTTTTAAAGTTCAACTCTGAAAATGCATTTTTTGCGAGCATAAAATAAAATGTTATCGTCCGTCAATAACGTGAAGTGGATTTTTTAAGACATTAAATGAACCCGCTATAAAATTTTACACCGGTTGATTTGTCTTTCGTCTTTTTCACATATTTAGGCCTATTCGGCGAGATCTTTTATTCTATTATTCTGCTATGAATTTCCATACAAATGTTTGAGCTGTCAACTAATCTTTTATGAATTTTAATTTTGGTATTCAGCACGCTAAAATCTGTTATAAAATCTGGTAAGAAAACTTTTATGAACTGTCAAACGTTCGAACATAGAAAAAATCTTTTACGAATAGCATTTTTGGTATTCAGCATGCCAAAATCTGTTATGAAATCTGTTAAAAATCATAAAAGAATTAAAGACAAACTTCTGTTACTTTTATCATAAAATATTTCAATAAGTACACAGGTGCATCAAGTAATAATGAATATTTATCTTGTATTTTGTCAATGAAATGTTCTTTAAAGGAGACAAATGAAAGAAAATGTAACAAAACACATATCATATAAACATATAAGTAGAGTATGGCCATGGAATTCCCAGAAACATATGAGATAAAATCGTGTTCCGTTGTATGGATGGATACCCATAGTGTGTAAGGCTAGGCGCGCACATTCAATTTTTAGTTGCAGAACTGTTTGGTAGCTTATAGAAAACAGATGAACTACTTAGTTGAATGTCCGCGCAGGTGCATATAATTATATGTTACACAAAATAGCCTTAGGCTAGGCGCGCACATTCAATTTTTAGTTTCGCAACTGCTTGGTTCGAGCAAGTAAAAGTTTGTGTTTTGATACAAACTAAACAATTGCCTAAAATGAGTTCGCTAGTTTGTGTAATATATAATTATATGCACCTGCGCGTACATTCAACTAAATAGTTCATCTGTTTTCCATAAGCAACCAAACAGTTGTGCAACTAAAAATTGAATGTGCGTGCAATCATTTAGTTTGTGTCAAAACACAAACTTTTTAGTTGCTCGAACCAAGCAGTTTCGAAACTAAAAATTGAATGTGCGCGCCTAGTCTAAGAGTTTACATTTTTGTTCGTCGTCCATTTAAGTTATGTCAGATGAAATATTTTATATAATCACAGCTGATTATGATAACAGATTTAGTTCAGTTTTATAACAGATCTCGTTTTCGAAGTAGCATAAGGCCAGGCACGCACATTAAATTTTTAGTTTCGCAACTGTTTAGTTGCTAAAATGAAACATATGGGCTTTTATGGGACACCGCGCACTTAAAGCAACTCGATTCGAGCAACTAAAAAGTTTGTGTTTTGACACAAACAAAACGATTGCCTAAAATTAATTCGTAATAGTTGAGCTGTTTTCCATAAGCGCAAGAGAGAAAAGAGTGTGATCGTGAGTAAAGAGTTGCCAGTGCGCGGTTTTCTTTCAACTGGTGATTAAACTATTTGATTTCGATCACAGTTGCCAGTGCGCGACTAGCCAAACAAACTTTTATAAAAGTTCGAACCTCTGAATACCAATCATAAAAGATCTTTTAAGGTGGAAATCTTTTATGATTCATAAAAGAAAATCTATAGCAGAATAAAAATGTGGCAGAATAGGCCTAATTAGTCGAGAGGTGAAGAAATTTTGATTGATTGAATTAAGTTCTAGTCAGCAATGGAAAGTAATAAAATCGAGATTTCAGTACTCAAAGTCTCCAATGTAAACACGATGTCGTAAGTACGCAATATTTACAATGTAAACATGGTGTTAAATGCAATCGTCGGTAAGGTAGGTTGCTACACGGAACGTGTAACCGTAACGTGTAACACGGGACGTATAAGTTTTACACACTTTTTCGATTCACTCTACCGCCGGGAAAGATGTTTACACATCAAAAAAATCACTGCCAACGATAACTTTTTTCTGTCGAGTGAAAACTTTTGTTTTAAACCTCATTTTCAAGTTTGTGTGCTACCAAATCTGACGATACAATCGAGGACACTCGATTGAACCAAAACAAGTGCTGCCGAGGCTCGATTGTATCGATTAAACTCGATTGAACCAAGTTAGGTGCTGGCACCCCTGATTCACGCGATCTGGAGATAAGGACACTGAAGTCGTCAATCAAAAACATCAACCAATTGATCAAAGAAAATTATAGGTTGTCTATTAATTTGTATTGGAACAATAATTCGGGCCGTTAACTCTAGCGACCCGAGTATGTTTCCACAAATTAACAAGATATTTAGAAGGAATGATCAAAACGAACTTCCGTGTCTTAAGCTCCAGAGAACGACAGAAAACAGAAACGATGTCTTGGACGATGACCTCTTTCCAGTGAGGATCCGCTGGAGAAAGTGGAGGCTGTGGGGGCTGCTTTTCAGCAAGTGTATAAGGTGAATGCAAGCATCCACCCCAACCACGACCTGGAAAACAGAGCTCTACTCCATCACTTCTATCTTCATAATGAAATGACGCAATGACGATCAAAGAACCTAGGTTTCATCGGGTTCAATGAAGGAAACTTGCCAACATCGCCGTGCAAGATGGGAGTAGTTCCCTGTTAGTTGCGAGGATGGAGCTCCAGCTCATCTTCGATTCATTGAAGAAGAAAAAGTCAACAGGAGTCGATGGTACATCCAATATTGTACTTCGACATCTACCTAAGGGAGCAATTGACATTTATGCCACACTGTTTAACAACGCACTGAATAATGCATATTATCCAGGGCGGTGGAAGACAGCTGTGGTTCATCCTCTCCCATAAAAGGGAAAGGGCAACTCCAATCCGGCGAATCTCCGGTCGATAAGTCTTCTACCGAGTATCAGCAAGGTATTCGAGAAAGTCATAAATAGAGCTCTGTCTGGCGGAGGACAATAATATCATACCGGATAATCAGTTCGGTTTTAAGGCGGGACATGAGACCATTCATGCCGTGTCTAAACTCGTTTCTGATATCCAATGGAACAAAACTAAAAATCAGTGTACAGGTGATTGTCTGGTTGATTTAGAGAAGGCTTTCGACACCGTATGGTTAGAGGGTCTCTATCTAAAACTGACTAGACTCGGCATAAGTAAACCACTATTACATGCTCAATGGTAGAAAGTTTGTTGTTAAAAGTGGCAATGTAATTTCTACCGCAATCTTCGATATTAAGAATAGTCTTCAGCAGGGAGCGGTGAACTCGCCGATTCTATTTAGCATTTACACCAGCGATCTGATAGGTAGTCTAACTCAGGCAATTGCTTATGCCTTATGCCGATGATCTAATAGCGTACAGAACGGCTCCAAAAGTTGAGGTTATCAGAATTCTCTCGCAGTGTGACTTCGACAAGATTCAGTGATATTGTGATGACTGGAAGTTGAGAATTAACTTTCAGAAATCAGAAACGATTTTGTTTAGGACTCCGATGGCTAGAGCCCATAGGGATACTAGAAAGAACTGCCGCAAGCTGGTGATCGTTGGGCCACATAGACAGCCATTGGCGAGTAAAAGTGTAGTAAAGAACCTTGGCATCTGGTTGGATCAGTGTTTGTATTTCGACCGACATATAAATGCTTCTCTGAACAGGGCTAGGGGAGCCTTTGCCCTGGTGAAACGGTTGTTTTTTACAGCAGCCAGCTTGATAGCAGAGTGAAGGTGATTTGCTACATGGCCCTTATCCGGCCGATGATTGATGGGTGTCCGGTGTGGTTCAACGTTGCTCCATCTTAAATGGAAAATATTCCAATGTTTGAGAGGCAGTGTCTTAGACGTTGCCTTGGATTACACAGAACACCATTACGGAGTACAAACATTAATATTCCAACATTTCTTAGCGAAGCTGATTCGGGGTCACATTGCGAGAGCGATGACCTCAACTAAGGGATTAATCTTTGGGGCTTACTACCCCAACAATGAATACTCTGAGAGTGTGCGTTTAAGTGGCCATATTGCACCTATTGCATTCCTCTATTTAGACAGTCGAGGGCTGATCCAAGATAGAGAGGCGGGCCGCTTAAACGCACACTCTCGAAGTATTCATTGTTGGGGTAGTAAGCCCCAAAGATTAAGCTATTAGTTGAGGTCATCGCTGATCCAAGATAGAGGGGCGGGCTAATCTACCACGTCGGCCGTAGTACTGTGGATAGGTCGCGACGTCCTCGCACAAGACGTAGCAGAGCGCCTTTGGTTCAGTAGGACTGTGTCCGGTCGGAACCGGAGGGAAAGGGTGAGACAGGAGAACCAGTTCTGGCGGTTCTCGATTAATGATAGCGATAGTTAACAAAGTTGTCTTGGCCGACTTACATAGTTTTATGTGTTTTTCTTAGGTAGGGACAGTCAGGGTGGCACAAAAAAAAATAAATACTTTTTTCAATGTGCATAAAAAAAACTGCTGCTGTGGCTGCTCTAGTTTTTAAGTAGTTTTAGTTTATTTTAAGTAGTTAAGGTAGTTTTAGTTAGTTTTACTTTAGTTTGTAAGTTTTATATAAAATTTTTTAAAAAGTTACTGAATCCGACGTTACCAGGTAGAGTACTGAACGAGTTCAGTATAGTACGGTGGCCAATATGATTATTGATCCACTGCGAGGAGGCTTTAAGTCGGATGGCTGTGTTAGCAGCCGATTGTTTGCTAAAGATATCTAGCGGTATGAGATGAAAAAGAACATCAAGTGCAGCAGAAGGAGTTGAGCGGAGAGTTCCACCCATGATTAAACAGGCTGTTCGTTGGACTTTGCTGAGCTTATCGCGGTTTGTTGCTGTTTCCAGCGCAGTCCACCATACTGTCACTCCATATGTAAGTATCGGTCTAATGACTGAGATGTATAGCCAGTGTGTTATATGAGTTTGTAGACCCCATTTGTTACCTACGGCTTTTTTGCAAGAGAAAAGAGCTATGTTGGTTTTGTTGACTCTCTCTTGGATATTGGGCTTCCAGCTTAATTTCTTGTCCAAAATAAGACCCAGATATTTTGCTTTGTCTGAGAATTTAAGCGGTATACCTTTGATGAGGGGAGGGTCTATGTGTGGGATTTTATGTTTCCTGGTAAATAGGACAAGTTCAGTTTTGTGGGGGTTGACACCGACTCCACATTGATCTGCCCAGTTAGTAAGCTTGTTTAGAGCATTTTGTAGGAGTTCCTTCAGAGTATTAGGATGCTTACCAGATATCGCTATCGCAACATCGTCCGCATAGGCAATCACCCTGTGCCCCTCCCCTTTAAGAATCACTAGTAGTTTATTTACGACTAGGTTCCAAAGGAGAGAAGAGAGGACGCCGCCGCCTTGCGGCGTACCCCTACTGACAGTCCTTCGAGTAGTAAAATCGCCCAGTTTTGAATTTATAATCCTGCTTATCAGCATATGATTTATCAAATTACTGATTGACTTATCCACCTTCAGAGATGACAGCGCAGATGTGATTGCGGATGCGTCGACATTGTTAAAAGCTCCTTCTATATCCAGGAAAGCAACTAAGGTGAACTCCTTATGATGAAGGGTGTTCGATAGTACGAACCAGCGTATGTAGAGCAGTTTCTACAGATTTCCCTTTGTTATAAGCATGTTGAGCATTGGATAGTAAGGACTTATCAATGTTTGCCCTCAAATGGATTTCAATCAGACGTTCAAATGTTTTAAGAAGGAAAGATGAAAGGCTAATAGGTCTTTAGGTTTGCCAGCTTTGGGAATGAAAATAACATTTACTTCTCTCCATGACAAAGGAATGTGAGCCAGAGCGATACAACCATTTAAGATGTTTATCAGAATGGGTATTAGAATATCGGAATTTTCCTGTAATTCCGCTGGAATTATTCCATCTGGCCCAGGAGATTTGTATCGATTGAAGCTGTTTATTGCCCATTTTAATTTTTCCTCTGTAATCAGACCTTGTGGAGGAGTTATGCTACTAAATATGTTGTTAGGATCAGTGCTATTAACGTAAGGAGAGCTGTCTGGAAAATGTACATCCAGGAGCAGATTGAGCGATTCTTCGCTTGAGTTTGTCCAGGAACCGTCATTGTTTTTTAGGCAACTTGGCATTACTGGATTTTTGGAGAGGATTTTTCTTAACCTTGATGCTTCTGAGTTGCCTTCTATATTGTTACAGAAAGTTCTCCAGGACATACGCTTGGTTTTCCTCAGTTCTTTTTTATACAACTTGATGGAGTCTTTATATGAATCCCAATCAGAAGTTTCTCTGGAGGTTTTCGCTCTATTAAAGAGTTTCCTGCATTCTTTTCTTAGTGGATCCAGCCCCGAGTACCACCAGTGTGGTTTCTTTTTACCTCTTATTTGTATAAGAGAGCAGGCAGTTTCCAGAGATTTGTTGAGGGTTGCTGTGAGGTCATTGACTTTAATATCAAGATCCTCAGTGTTGTAGGGTATACTGTATAACTCAGGTCTGATTGACCTTAATAGAGTTGCCCTATATAGAAGCCAATCTGTTTTCCGATGGTTACGGAAGGAAGGTTGGCTAGGAGGTTCGTCCATTATTTCGAATTGTATGTATCTATGATCAGAGAAAGAATGATCATTTGATACTTTCCAATTCGAGATAGTATGATAAATTTTATCTGAGACAAGAGTTATGTCAAGTACTTCCTGTCTGTTTTTAGTAACAAATGTGGGTTCATTTCCAACGTTACATATTGTTAGGTTAGTGTTCAAAATATAATCGAAAAGAGACTCACCTCTGTCGTTTATATTCGTGCTACCCCACACTGTATGATGGGCGTTAGCATCACTTCCAATAATGAGGTCAGTCTTCTGCCTATCTGCATCAGTGATAAGCCTTCTCAGAGTGTCTCCTGGGAGAGGGCCAAGGTGGTCATGGCCAAGATATACCGACGCCAGCCAGAGAGCTCCTTTGACTGTTTCCAGTCTTGCGACGGTTACATCTCGATCACTGAAATTAGGTAGTAAAAATACATTTAGGCTACTTTTAACTAGTATGCAAGATCTGGGTTCACCTTTATCTAATGCGTACAGCAAGTAGTAGTTTGCAGTCCCTAGTCCCCGAACGATGGATTTCACAATCCAGGGTTCTGGGATTAGGACGATGTCTTCTCCGCTGCTGGATAGACGAAGAAGCAGGGAGGCCGAGGCCTTGATAGAGTGTTGGAGATTAATCTGAAGAAATCGCAGCATCTTTGCTACAACCCTCCCGATCAACCTCCAATACGGTGACGTTGGAGTCTTCCGATTCCGAGGTTGAGCCCAGAAGAGCGACCTCACTCAGAAGATCTTCATTGTTGTGGTCATCGATCTCCATGTCGTTTTTATTGTCTCCACTGTTGCCGAAGATGACCTGGATGCCTCTTCCTCTTCCAGTGATGGGAAGGTGATAGATGCACCAGGCAGCAGCAGTTTCGACTACTATGGAGGAAGTGGATGCACCAGTAACATCCGCGTCCGTTTTGTACACCTTCAGTGTGATGGTCTCAAACCCAAACCTAATCACACCTTTGGTCTGCGCCAGAGGAGCAAGGGACTCCTTATTTAGTACAATAATTGCACCTCTGTAGGGTCCCTTTTTCTCCTCCAGTTTCGCAACTTTCCAGTTGTGAGTAGGAAGGGATGGGTTCGATAGCCGGATCATCTGGAGTATTACATCCATGCTGGAGAGTTCGGCTGTAACCATGGCGCGAGCTCTTGGTCTGCACGGGATTTTCTCCTTAGCAACAACCTCGAGCTTAGCACCAGGCCGGACTTCCCCTAACCGGCTAACGGCCAACGATAGAAGATCACACGATCTCTGATAGTCACAAACCATGAGCTTAACATGTCCTTGATGCCAGCCTCCATTGTTTGTGATTGGAGGTGGTCCTGGGTTCTCCATCATGATACTCATGAAGCTCAACTGGAGCTTCCCCTTGACCACCTGCCAATTTTCCACAGAGATCGTGCCATCGACGTGTCGTTCCCGTCAATGATCGCGACCACGATTTTGTTTTTAACCACATCACTGAAGGTCTTATTCCCTCCACAGGGATGTGATGGAGCGCTGATGTTGTGCACTTTGGGGCGTTTGGGTACTGAAATTGTGCCCTCCATAGACCTTTGACGCTTTGACGTGGAGTCTCCGCTGGCCTGGACGCTATTATTAGCTAAAAAGCTTTTAGCCCACTTGATTTTTGCATCATGCTGAGAGTTCCCCCCGGCGCCAGGTTGTTCACCAAACACCCTGAGTATTCTCTTAGCATTGCGAATGTCCTTGTAGAATGTCTTAGAAGGGTTGGGCTTACGCCCGCTCCCCCCAGGGCCTTCTTTAGGATTTGTGGAGTTGTTAGAGGTGGAGGGACCATGCTTCACAGTCCTACCACCGCTGGAATGAGGCAAAGAAGTGCGGGGAGGTTTACTCTCCTTAGTGGTAGCAGGACCATGCTTCACAGTCTTACTACCACTGAACCGCGGGGTCGAAGTTTGGAGAGGTTTACTCTCTGAAGTAGTAATAGAAGGGCCATCCTCTAGGCATTCTCTTAACACTTTCTTTATCTATCTGCCTTTCTAAGATACTTTTTTATCACTTTCCTTAATTTCTTCATTTACTTTATTTTTTCTATTTTTTATTTCACCTGGGTCCTCATTTGACCACATAATATTCAGCTTATTTCACTTATTTTTTTAGTCTATTTATATTTTTTTTATTTATTTTTAATTTTACTTGACTTTATATTTCTTCTGTCTTCATATGTATTTTCCGGATCTTATGACCGTACTTCTCCTGATCTATTGGAAAATGAAAACCACTTTCCTTTTGCATACCAATGTTTTGCGTTGAGTAGGTCTACTGATGATGTTCTGTTTTAAAAAATCTTTTATTTTTTTTTAAACTTTCCATACGTTCCAGTACGGCTGGCTGGTTTAAACGGGGACCACGAGTGTTATCCACTAGCATACCAGCTTCACGAATTTTTTGCACAAACTTGCGTACAGCAGCCGCGGTGGGTGGGTGCTTCATTTCGTCCAAAACTTCTTTTCAAAAAGGCTACACAGCACTCACTTTGGAAATACGTTTTCAATATGTCCCAACGTTGTTCAAGCGTAAAGCGACCTACATATTTCGTTACGCGGAGTTATGATACTGACTTTCTGTCAAGATTTCGAGCGGGAAACAACTATCAGTGTCCAAATAACCTAATTATAATCCGATTATCCAAATTAATTGGGACTGGGGTTGATTCGGATAATCGAAAATTCGGATAATCGGACATAGACTGTTAATAAAGAAAAAGGAACTGTTACACATATAGAATAAATTTTATTAAGTTTTACAAAAACAGTTCTACATTATGTAAGTATGTAGTGCACTAAAGAAAGAGGGAGAGAGAGCATCAGCGTCGCGGCAGATAATATACGAAACCCCGTGCGCTCACTTGAACATCTCGATCAGAGTAAGTTGCCTCGACGTTGAAGCTCGTTTCCATGCGGCAAGGTCACGCAGACGCCGGACGGCAAGAAGTTGTATACCGTCGCATTCGGGTTGCCGCTCCATCCACTTAAGGGCGTTTTCGAAGCACATAAACGCCTCGCTGTCAGATGGTACACTTTGGTCTTGTGTCTCTTCCCCTTCGATCTCATTGTCATCCTCTTCATTATCCTGTTCGTCCATGGCACTCGCTGCGATTTCATCATCTGTCTGTATCTGGAACCCTTGATCGTTGTACTTATATATGTACTTACTTACTACAGTATATATGTACATACTTGGTTTTAATTTTTCATATTACGCTTAGGACCGATTCGGATAATTGGCGATTCGGTTAATAGGCGTTCGGATAATCGGCGTTAAATAAACTACTAGAAATCCCTTTTTAAATACTAATTCCATATCTGATTGTAAAAAATCATTTCGAGCAGTTTTATTTATTATTTATTACTTTAACATCTAGATAAAAAAGTTTGGAATACCAATTTTCTTCCTGTCTGTTTTTAGTAACAAATGTGGGTTAATTTCCAACGTTACATATTGTTAGGTTAGTGTTCAAAATATAATCGAAAAGAGACTCACCTCTGTCGTTTATATTCGTGCTACCCCACACTGTATGATGGGCGTTAGCATCACTTCCAATAATGAGGTCAGTCTTCTGCCTATCTGCATCAGTGATAAGCCTTCTCAGAGTGTCTCCTGGGAGAGGGCCAAGGTGGTCATGGCCAAGATATACCGACGCCAGCCAGAGAGCTCCTTTGACTGTTTCCAGTCTTGCGACGGTTACATCTCGATCACTGAAATTAGGTAGTAAAAATACATTTAGGCTACTTTTAACTAGTATGCAAGATCTGGGTTCACCTTTATCTAATGCGTACAGCAAGTAGTAGTTTGCAGTCCCTAGTCCCCGAACGATGGATTTCACAATCCAGGGTTCTGGGATTAGGACGATGTCTTCTCCGCTGCTGGATAGACGAAGAAGCAGGGAGGCCGAGGCCTTGATAGAGTGTTGGAGATTAATCTGAAGAAATCGCAGCATCTTTGCTACAACCCTCCCGATCAACCTCCAATACGGTGACGTTGGAGTCTTCCGATTCCGAGGTTGAGCCCAGAAGAGCGACCTCACTCAGAAGATCTTCATTGTTGTGGTCATCGATCTCCATGTCGTTTTTATTGTCTCCACTGTTGCCGAAGATGACCTGGATGCCTCTTCCTCTTCCAGTGATGGGAAGGTGATAGATGCACCAGGCAGCAGCAGTTTCGACTACTATGGAGGAAGTGGATGCACCAGTAACATCCGCGTCCGTTTTGTACACCTTCAGTGTGATGGTCTCAAACCCAAACCTAATCACACCTTTGGTCTGCGCCAGAGGAGCAAGGGACTCCTTATTTAGTACAATAATTGCACCTCTGTAGGGTCCCTTTTTCTCCTCCAGTTTCGCAACTTTCCAGTTGTGAGTAGGAAGGGATGGGTTCGATAGCCGGATCATCTGGAGTATTACATCCATGCTGGAGAGTTCGGCTGTAACCATGGCGCGAGCTCTTGGTCTGCACGGGATTTTCTCCTTAGCAACAACCTCGAGCTTAGCACCAGGCCGGACTTCCCCTAACCGGCTAACGGCCAACGATAGAAGATCACACGATCTCTGATAGTCACAAACCATGAGCTTAACATGTCCTTGATGCCAGCCTCCATTGTTTGTGATTGGAGGTGGTCCTGGGTTCTCCATCATGATACTCATGAAGCTCAACTGGAGCTTCCCCTTGACCACCTGCCAATTTTCCACAGAGATCGTGCCATCGACGTGTCGTTCCCGTCAATGATCGCGACCACGATTTTGTTTTTAACCACATCACTGAAGGTCTTATTCCCTCCACAGGGATGTGATGGAGCGCTGATGTTGTGCACTTTGGGGCGTTTGGGTACTGAAATTGTGCCCTCCATAGACCTTTGACGCTTTGACGTGGAGTCTCCGCTGGCCTGGACGCTATTATTAGCTAAAAAGCTTTTAGCCCACTTGATTTTTGCATCATGCTGAGAGTTCCCCCCGGCGCCAGGTTGTTCACCAAACACCCTGAGTATTCTCTTAGCATTGCGAATGTCCTTGTAGAATGTCTTAGAAGGGTTGGGCTTACGCCCGCTCCCCCCAGGGCCTTCTTTAGGATTTGTGGAGTTGTTAGAGGTGGAGGGACCATGCTTCACAGTCCTACCACCGCTGGAATGAGGCAAAGAAGTGCGGGGAGGTTTACTCTCCTTAGTGGTAGCAGGACCATGCTTCACAGTCTTACTACCACTGAACCGCGGGGTCGAAGTTTGGAGAGGTTTACTCTCTGAAGTAGTAATAGAAGGGCCATCCTCTAGGCATTCTCTTAACACTTTCTTTATCTATCTGCCTTTCTAAGATACTTTTTTATCACTTTCCTTAATTTCTTCATTTACTTTATTTTTTCTATTTTTTATTTCACCTGGGTCCTCATTTGACCACATAATATTCAGCTTATTTCACTTATTTTTTTAGTCTATTTATATTTTTTTTATTTATTTTTAATTTTACTTGACTTTATATTTCTTCTGTCTTCATATGTATTTTCCGGATCTTATGACCGTAGTTCTCCTGATCTATTGGAAAATGAAAACCACTTTCCTTTTGCATACCAATGTTTTGCGTTGAGTAGGTCTACTGATGATGTTCTGTTTTAAAAAATCTTTTATTTTTTTTTAAACTTTCCATACGTTCCAGTACGGCTGGCTGGTTTAAACGGGGACCACGAGTGTTATCCACTAGCATACCAGCTTCACGAATTTTTTGCACAAACTTGCGTACAGCAGCCGCGGTGGGTGGGTGCTTCATTTCGTCCAAAACTTCTTTTCAAAAAGGCTACACAGCACTCACTTTGGAAATACGTTTTCAATATGTCCCAACGTTGTTCAAGCGTAAAGCGACCTACATATTTCGTTACGCGGAGTTATGATACTGACTTTCTGTCAAGATTTCGAGCGGGAAACAACTATCAGTGTCCAAATAACCTAATTATAATCCGATTATCCAAATTAATTGGGACTGGGGTTGATTCGGATAATCGAAAATTCGGATAATCGGACATAGACTGTTAATAAAGAAAAAGGAACTGTTACACATATAGAATAAATTTTATTAAGTTTTACAAAAACAGTTCTACATTATGTAAGTATGTAGTGCACTAAAGAAAGAGGGAGAGAGAGCATCAGCGTCGCGGCAGATAATATACGAAACCCCGTGCGCTCACTTGAACATCTCGATCAGAGTAAGTTGCCTCGACGTTGAAGCTCGTTTCCATGCGGCAAGGTCACGCAGACGCCGGACGGCAAGAAGTTGTATACCGTCGCATTCGGGTTGCCGCTCCATCCACTTAAGGGCGTTTTCGAAGCACATAAACGCCTCGCTGTCAGATGGTACACTTTGGTCTTGTGTCTCTTCCCCTTCGATCTCATTGTCATCCTCTTCATTATCCTGTTCGTCCATGGCACTCGCTGCGATTTCATCATCTGTCTGTATCTGGAACCCTTGATCGTTGTACTTATATATGTACTTACTTACTACAGTATATATGTACATACTTGGTTTTAATTTTTCATATTACGCTTAGGACCGATTCGGATAATTGGCGATTCGGTTAATAGGCGTTCGGATAATCGGCGTTAAATAAACTACTAGAAATCCCTTTTTAAATACTAATTCCATATCTGATTGTAAAAAATCATTTCGAGCAGTTTTATTTATTATTTATTACTTTAACATCTAGATAAAAAAGTTTGGAATACCAATTTTCTTCCTGTCTGTTTTTAGTAACAAATGTGGGTTAATTTCCAACGTTACATATTGTTAGGTTAGTGTTCAAAATATAATCGAAAAGAGACTCACCTCTGTCGTTTATATTCGTGCTACCCCACACTGTATGATGGGCGTTAGCATCACTTCCAATAATGAGGTCAGTCTTCTGCCTATCTGCATCAGTGATAAGCCTTCTCAGAGTGTCTCCTGGGAGAGGGCCAAGGTGGTCATGGCCAAGATATACCGACGCCAGCCAGAGAGCTCCTTTGACTGTTTCCAGTCTTGCGACGGTTACATCTCGATCACTGAAATTAGGTAGTAAAAATACATTTAGGCTACTTTTAACTAGTATGCAAGATCTGGGTTCACCTTTATCTAATGCGTACAGCAAGTAGTAGTTTGCAGTCCCTAGTCCCCGAACGATGGATTTCACAATCCAGGGTTCTGGGATTAGGACGATGTCTTCTCCGCTGCTGGATAGACGAAGAAGCAGGGAGGCCGAGGCCTTGATAGAGTGTTGGAGATTAATCTGAAGAAATCGCAGCATCTTTGCTACAACCCTCCCGATCAACCTCCAATACGGTGACGTTGGAGTCTTCCGATTCCGAGGTTGAGCCCAGAAGAGCGACCTCACTCAGAAGATCTTCATTGTTGTGGTCATCGATCTCCATGTCGTTTTTATTGTCTCCACTGTTGCCGAAGATGACCTGGATGCCTCTTCCTCTTCCAGTGATGGGAAGGTGATAGATGCACCAGGCAGCAGCAGTTTCGACTACTATGGAGGAAGTGGATGCACCAGTAACATCCGCGTCCGTTTTGTACACCTTCAGTGTGATGGTCTCAAACCCAAACCTAATCACACCTTTGGTCTGCGCCAGAGGAGCAAGGGACTCCTTATTTAGTACAATAATTGCACCTCTGTAGGGTCCCTTTTTCTCCTCCAGTTTCGCAACTTTCCAGTTGTGAGTAGGAAGGGATGGGTTCGATAGCCGGATCATCTGGAGTATTACATCCATGCTGGAGAGTTCGGCTGTAACCATGGCGCGAGCTCTTGGTCTGCACGGGATTTTCTCCTTAGCAACAACCTCGAGCTTAGCACCAGGCCGGACTTCCCCTAACCGGCTAACGGCCAACGATAGAAGATCACACGATCTCTGATAGTCACAAACCATGAGCTTAACATGTCCTTGATGCCAGCCTCCATTGTTTGTGATTGGAGGTGGTCCTGGGTTCTCCATCATGATACTCATGAAGCTCAACTGGAGCTTCCCCTTGACCACCTGCCAATTTTCCACAGAGATCGTGCCATCGACGTGTCGTTCCCGTCAATGATCGCGACCACGATTTTGTTTTTAATCACATCACTGAAGGTCTTATTCCCTCCACAGGGATGTGATGGAGCGCTGATGTTGTGCACTTTGGGGCGTTTGGGTACTGAAATTGTGCCCTCCATAGACCTTTGACGCTTTGACGTGGAGTCTCCGCTGGCCTGGACGCTATTATTAGCTAAAAAGCTTTTAGCCCACTTGATTTTTGCATCATGCTGAGAGTTCCCCCCGGCGCCAGGTTGTTCACCAAACACCCTGAGTATTCTCTTAGCATTGCGAATGTCCTTGTAGAATGTCTTAGAAGGGTTGGGCTTACGCCCGCTCCCCCCAGGGCCTTCTTTAGGATTTGTGGAGTTGTTAGAGGTGGAGGGACCATGCTTCACAGTCCTACCACCGCTGGAATGAGGCAAAGAAGTGCGGGGAGGTTTACTCTCCTTAGTGGTAGCAGGACCATGCTTCACAGTCTTACTACCACTGAACCGCGGGGTCGAAGTTTGGAGAGGTTTACTCTCTGAAGTAGTAATAGAAGGGCCATCCTCTAGGCATTCTCTTAACACTTTCTTTATCTATCTGCCTTTCTAAGATACTTTTTTATCACTTTCCTTAATTTCTTCATTTACTTTATTTTTTCTATTTTTTATTTCACCTGGGTCCTCATTTGACCACATAATATTCAGCTTATTTCACTTATTTTTTTAGTCTATTTATATTTTTTTTATTTATTTTTAATTTTACTTGACTTTATATTTCTTCTGTCTTCATATGTATTTTCCGGATCTTATGACCGTAGTTCTCCTGATCTATTGGAAAATGAAAACCACTTTCCTTTTGCATACCAATGTTTTGCGTTGAGTAGGTCTACTGATGATGTTCTGTTTTAAAAAATCTTTTATTTTTTTTTAAACTTTCCATACGTTCCAGTACGGCTGGCTGGTTTAAACGGGGACCACGAGTGTTATCCACTAGCATACCAGCTTCACGAATTTTTTGCACAAACTTGCGTACAGCAGCCGCGGTGGGTGGGTGCTTCATTTCGTCCAAAACTTCTTTTCAAAAAGGCTACACAGCACTCACTTTGGAAATACGTTTTCAATATGTCCCAACGTTGTTCAAGCGTAAAGCGACCTACATATTTCGTTACGCGGAGTTATGATACTGACTTTCTGTCAAGATTTCGAGCGGGAAACAACTATCAGTGTCCAAATAACCTAATTATAATCCGATTATCCAAATTAATTGGGACTGGGGTTGATTCGGATAATCGAAAATTCGGATAATCGGACATAGACTGTTAATAAAGAAAAAGGAACTGTTACACATATAGAATAAATTTTATTAAGTTTTACAAAAACAGTTCTACATTATGTAAGTATGTAGTGCACTAAAGAAAGAGGGAGAGAGAGCATCAGCGTCGCGGCAGATAATATACGAAACCCCGTGCGCTCACTTGAACATCTCGATCAGAGTAAGTTGCCTCGACGTTGAAGCTCGTTTCCATGCGGCAAGGTCACGCAGACGCCGGACGGCAAGAAGTTGTATACCGTCGCATTCGGGTTGCCGCTCCATCCACTTAAGGGCGTTTTCGAAGCACATAAACGCCTCGCTGTCAGATGGTACACTTTGGTCTTGTGTCTCTTCCCCTTCGATCTCATTGTCATCCTCTTCATTATCCTGTTCGTCCATGGCACTCGCTGCGATTTCATCATCTGTCTGTATCTGGAACCCTTGATCGTTGTACTTATATATGTACTTACTTACTACAGTATATATGTACATACTTGGTTTTAATTTTTCATATTACGCTTAGGACCGATTCGGATAATTGGCGATTCGGTTAATAGGCGTTCGGATAATCGGCGTTAAATAAACTACTAGAAATCCCTTTTTAAATACTAATTCCATATCTGATTGTAAAAAATCATTTCGAGCAGTTTTATTTATTATTTATTACTTTAACATCTAGATAAAAAAGTTTGGAATACCAATTTTCTTCCTGTCTGTTTTTAGTAACAAATGTGGGTTAATTTCCAACGTTACATATTGTTAGGTTAGTGTTCAAAATATAATCGAAAAGAGACTCACCTCTGTCGTTTATATTCGTGCTACCCCACACTGTATGATGGGCGTTAGCATCACTTCCAATAATGAGGTCAGTCTTCTGCCTATCTGCATCAGTGATAAGCCTTCTCAGAGTGTCTCCTGGGAGAGGGCCAAGGTGGTCATGGCCAAGATATACCGACGCCAGCCAGAGAGCTCCTTTGACTGTTTCCAGTCTTGCGACGGTTACATCTCGATCACTGAAATTAGGTAGTAAAAATACATTTAGGCTACTTTTAACTAGTATGCAAGATCTGGGTTCACCTTTATCTAATGCGTACAGCAAGTAGTAGTTTGCAGTCCCTAGTCCCCGAACGATGGATTTCACAATCCAGGGTTCTGGGATTAGGACGATGTCTTCTCCGCTGCTGGATAGACGAAGAAGCAGGGAGGCCGAGGCCTTGATAGAGTGTTGGAGATTAATCTGAAGAAATCGCAGCATCTTTGCTACAACCCTCCCGATCAACCTCCAATACGGTGACGTTGGAGTCTTCCGATTCCGAGGTTGAGCCCAGAAGAGCGACCTCACTCAGAAGATCTTCATTGTTGTGGTCATCGATCTCCATGTCGTTTTTATTGTCTCCACTGTTGCCGAAGATGACCTGGATGCCTCTTCCTCTTCCAGTGATGGGAAGGTGATAGATGCACCAGGCAGCAGCAGTTTCGACTACTATGGAGGAAGTGGATGCACCAGTAACATCCGCGTCCGTTTTGTACACCTTCAGTGTGATGGTCTCAAACCCAAACCTAATCACACCTTTGGTCTGCGCCAGAGGAGCAAGGGACTCCTTATTTAGTACAATAATTGCACCTCTGTAGGGTCCCTTTTTCTCCTCCAGTTTCGCAACTTTCCAGTTGTGAGTAGGAAGGGATGGGTTCGATAGCCGGATCATCTGGAGTATTACATCCATGCTGGAGAGTTCGGCTGTAACCATGGCGCGAGCTCTTGGTCTGCACGGGATTTTCTCCTTAGCAACAACCTCGAGCTTAGCACCAGGCCGGACTTCCCCTAACCGGCTAACGGCCAACGATAGAAGATCACACGATCTCTGATAGTCACAAACCATGAGCTTAACATGTCCTTGATGCCAGCCTCCATTGTTTGTGATTGGAGGTGGTCCTGGGTTCTCCATCATGATACTCATGAAGCTCAACTGGAGCTTCCCCTTGACCACCTGCCAATTTTCCACAGAGATCGTGCCATCGACGTGTCGTTCCCGTCAATGATCGCGACCACGATTTTGTTTTTAATCACATCACTGAAGGTCTTATTCCCTCCACAGGGATGTGATGGAGCGCTGATGTTGTGCACTTTGGGGCGTTTGGGTACTGAAATTGTGCCCTCCATAGACCTTTGACGCTTTGACGTGGAGTCTCCGCTGGCCTGGACGCTATTATTAGCTAAAAAGCTTTTAGCCCACTTGATTTTTGCATCATGCTGAGAGTTCCCCCCGGCGCCAGGTTGTTCACCAAACACCCTGAGTATTCTCTTAGCATTGCGAATGTCCTTGTAGAATGTCTTAGAAGGGTTGGGCTTACGCCCGCTCCCCCCAGGGCCTTCTTTAGGATTTGTGGAGTTGTTAGAGGTGGAGGGACCATGCTTCACAGTCCTACCACCGCTGGAATGAGGCAAAGAAGTGCGGGGAGGTTTACTCTCCTTAGTGGTAGCAGGACCATGCTTCACAGTCTTACTACCACTGAACCGCGGGGTCGAAGTTTGGAGAGGTTTACTCTCTGAAGTAGTAATAGAAGGGCCATCCTCTAGGCATTCTCTTAACACTTTCTTTATCTATCTGCCTTTCTAAGATACTTTTTTATCACTTTCCTTAATTTCTTCATTTACTTTATTTTTTCTATTTTTTATTTCACCTGGGTCCTCATTTGACCACATAATATTCAGCTTATTTCACTTATTTTTTTAGTCTATTTATATTTTTTTTATTTATTTTTAATTTTACTTGACTTTATATTTCTTCTGTCTTCATATGTATTTTCCGGATCTTATGACCGTACTTCTCCTGATCTATTGGAAAATGAAAACCACTTTCCTTTTGCATACCAATGTTTTGCGTTGAGTAGGTCTACTGATGATGTTCTGTTTTAAAAAATCTTTTATTTTTTTTTAAACTTTCCATACGTTCCAGTACGGCTGGCTGGTTTAAACGGGGACCACGAGTGTTATCCACTAGCATACCAGCTTCACGAATTTTTTGCACAAACTTGCGTACAGCAGCCGCGGTGGGTGGGTGCTTCATTTCGTCCAAAACTTCTTTTCAAAAAGGCTACACAGCACTCACTTTGGAAATACGTTTTCAATATGTCCCAACGTTGTTCAAGCGTAAAGCGACCTACATATTTCGTTACGCGGAGTTATGATACTGACTTTCTGTCAAGATTTCGAGCGGGAAACAACTATCAGTGTCCAAATAACCTAATTATAATCCGATTATCCAAATTAATTGGGACTGGGGTTGATTCGGATAATCGAAAATTCGGATAATCGGACATAGACTGTTAATAAAGAAAAAGGAACTGTTACACATATAGAATAAATTTTATTAAGTTTTACAAAAACAGTTCTACATTATGTAAGTATGTAGTGCACTAAAGAAAGAGGGAGAGAGAGCATCAGCGTCGCGGCAGATAATATACGAAACCCCGTGCGCTCACTTGAACATCTCGATCAGAGTAAGTTGCCTCGACGTTGAAGCTCGTTTCCATGCGGCAAGGTCACGCAGACGCCGGACGGCAAGAAGTTGTATACCGTCGCATTCGGGTTGCCGCTCCATCCACTTAAGGGCGTTTTCGAAGCACATAAACGCCTCGCTGTCAGATGGTACACTTTGGTCTTGTGTCTCTTCCCCTTCGATCTCATTGTCATCCTCTTCATTATCCTGTTCGTCCATGGCACTCGCTGCGATTTCATCATCTGTCTGTATCTGGAACCCTTGATCGTTGTACTTATATATGTACTTACTTACTACAGTATATATGTACATACTTGGTTTTAATTTTTCATATTACGCTTAGGACCGATTCGGATAATTGGCGATTCGGTTAATAGGCGTTCGGATAATCGGCGTTAAATAAACTACTAGAAATCCCTTTTTAAATACTAATTCCATATCTGATTGTAAAAAATCATTTCGAGCAGTTTTATTTATTATTTATTACTTTAACATCTAGATAAAAAAGTTTGGAATACCAATTTTCTTCCTGTCTGTTTTTAGTAACAAATGTGGGTTAATTTCCAACGTTACATATTGTTAGGTTAGTGTTCAAAATATAATCGAAAAGAGACTCACCTCTGTCGTTTATATTCGTGCTACCCCACACTGTATGATGGGCGTTAGCATCACTTCCAATAATGAGGTCAGTCTTCTGCCTATCTGCATCAGTGATAAGCCTTCTCAGAGTGTCTCCTGGGAGAGGGCCAAGGTGGTCATGGCCAAGATATACCGACGCCAGCCAGAGAGCTCCTTTGACTGTTTCCAGTCTTGCGACGGTTACATCTCGATCACTGAAATTAGGTAGTAAAAATACATTTAGGCTACTTTTAACTAGTATGCAAGATCTGGGTTCACCTTTATCTAATGCGTACAGCAAGTAGTAGTTTGCAGTCCCTAGTCCCCGAACGATGGATTTCACAATCCAGGGTTCTGGGATTAGGACGATGTCTTCTCCGCTGCTGGATAGACGAAGAAGCAGGGAGGCCGAGGCCTTGATAGAGTGTTGGAGATTAATCTGAAGAAATCGCAGCATCTTTGCTACAACCCTCCCGATCAACCTCCAATACGGTGACGTTGGAGTCTTCCGATTCCGAGGTTGAGCCCAGAAGAGCGACCTCACTCAGAAGATCTTCATTGTTGTGGTCATCGATCTCCATGTCGTTTTTATTGTCTCCACTGTTGCCGAAGATGACCTGGATGCCTCTTCCTCTTCCAGTGATGGGAAGGTGATAGATGCACCAGGCAGCAGCAGTTTCGACTACTATGGAGGAAGTGGATGCACCAGTAACATCCGCGTCCGTTTTGTACACCTTCAGTGTGATGGTCTCAAACCCAAACCTAATCACACCTTTGGTCTGCGCCAGAGGAGCAAGGGACTCCTTATTTAGTACAATAATTGCACCTCTGTAGGGTCCCTTTTTCTCCTCCAGTTTCGCAACTTTCCAGTTGTGAGTAGGAAGGGATGGGTTCGATAGCCGGATCATCTGGAGTATTACATCCATGCTGGAGAGTTCGGCT
Source organism: Chrysotoxum bicinctum (assembly GCA_911387755.1). Taxonomy (NCBI): domain Eukaryota; kingdom Metazoa; phylum Arthropoda; class Insecta; order Diptera; family Syrphidae; genus Chrysotoxum; species Chrysotoxum bicinctum. Next base: position 164,748,000 of record OU426987.1, read on the forward strand.
GTAACCATGGCGCGAGCTCTTGGTCTGCACGGGATTTTCTCCTTAGCAACAACCTCGAGCTTAGCACCAGGCCGGACTTCCCCTAACCGGCTAACGGCCAACGATAGAAGATCACACGATCTCTGATAGTCACAAACCATGAGCTTAACATGTCCTTGATGCCAGCCTCCATTGTTTGTGATTGGAGGTGGTCCTGGGTTCTCCATCATGATACTCATGAAGCTCAACTGGAGCTTCCCCTTGACCACCTGCCAATTTTCCACAGAGATCGTGCCATCGACGTGTCGTTCCCGTCAATGATCGCGACCACGATTTTGTTTTTAACCACATCACTGAAGGTCTTATTCCCTCCACAGGGATGTGATGGAGCGCTGATGTTGTGCACTTTGGGGCGTTTGGGTACTGAAATTGTGCCCTCCATAGACCTTTGACGCTTTGACGTGGAGTCTCCGCTGGCCTGGACGCTATTATTAGCTAAAAAGCTTTTAGCCCACTTGATTTTTGCATCATGCTGAGAGTTCCCCCCGGCGCCAGGTTGTTCACCAAACACCCTGAGTATTCTCTTAGCATTGCGAATGTCCTTGTAGAATGTCTTAGAAGGGTTGGGCTTACGCCCGCTCCCCCCAGGGCCTTCTTTAGGATTTGTGGAGTTGTTAGAGGTGGAGGGACCATGCTTCACAGTCCTACCACCGCTGGAATGAGGCAAAGAAGTGCGGGGAGGTTTACTCTCCTTAGTGGTAGCAGGACCATGCTTCACAGTCTTACTACCACTGAACCGCGGGGTCGAAGTTTGGAGAGGTTTACTCTCTGAAGTAGTAATAGAAGGGCCATCCTCTAGGCATTCTCTTAACACTTTCTTTATCTATCTGCCTTTCTAAGATACTTTTTTATCACTTTCCTTAATTTCTTCATTTACTTTATTTTTTCTATTTTTTATTTCACCTGGGTCCTCATTTGACCACATAATATTCAGCTTATTTCACTTATTTTTTTAGTCTATTTATATTTTTTTTATTTATTTTTAATTTTACTTGACTTTATATTTCTTCTGTCTTCATATGTATTTTCCGGATCTTATGACCGTACTTCTCCTGATCTATTGGAAAATGAAAACCACTTTCCTTTTGCATACCAATGTTTTGCGTTGAGTAGGTCTACTGATGATGTTCTGTTTTAAAAAATCTTTTATTTTTTTTTAAACTTTCCATACGTTCCAGTACGGCTGGCTGGTTTAAACGGGGACCACGAGTGTTATCCACTAGCATACCAGCTTCACGAATTTTTTGCACAAACTTGCGTACAGCAGCCGCGGTGGGTGGGTGCTTCATTTCGTCCAAAACTTCTTTTCAAAAAGGCTACACAGCACTCACTTTGGAAATACGTTTTCAATATGTCCCAACGTTGTTCAAGCGTAAAGCGACCTACATATTTCGTTACGCGGAGTTATGATACTGACTTTCTGTCAAGATTTCGAGCGGGAAACAACTATCAGTGTCCAAATAACCTAATTATAATCCGATTATCCAAATTAATTGGGACTGGGGTTGATTCGGATAATCGAAAATTCGGATAATCGGACATAGACTGTTAATAAAGAAAAAGGAACTGTTACACATATAGAATAAATTTTATTAAGTTTTACAAAAACAGTTCTACATTATGTAAGTATGTAGTGCACTAAAGAAAGAGGGAGAGAGAGCATCAGCGTCGCGGCAGATAATATACGAAACCCCGTGCGCTCACTTGAACATCTCGATCAGAGTAAGTTGCCTCGACGTTGAAGCTCGTTTCCATGCGGCAAGGTCACGCAGACGCCGGACGGCAAGAAGTTGTATACCGTCGCATTCGGGTTGCCGCTCCATCCACTTAAGGGCGTTTTCGAAGCACATAAACGCCTCGCTGTCAGATGGTACACTTTGGTCTTGTGTCTCTTCCCCTTCGATCTCATTGTCATCCTCTTCATTATCCTGTTCGTCCATGGCACTCGCGATTTCATCATCTGTCTGTATCTGGAACCCTTGATCGTTGTACTTATATATGTACTTACTTACTACAGTATATATGTACATACTTGGTTTTAATTTTTCATATTACGCTTAGGACCGATTCGGATAATTGGCGATTCGGTTAATAGGCGTTCGGATAATCGGCGTTAAATAAACTACTAGAAATCCCTTTTTAAATACTAATTCCATATCTGATTGTAAAAAATCATTTCGAGCAGTTTTATTTATTATTTATTACTTTAACATCTAGATAAAAAAGTTTGGAATACCAATTTTAAGTTATTAAACAATGCGTATGACTTGGTTTTTTATGTGCAATGTTGTTTCAAAATTAAATAAGTAAAGTATAATTTTTTTATTGTAATCAGTGCCGTTAATGATAAAGTTGAAATTCCAAATCTAAAGTTTAATGGTAGTCACTATAACTACAAAAGTACACATATTTCAAACATATTTTATTTTAAAATTGGTAAAGTCGTTTTCGAGATAGTTTAGCTTTTCTTAACGGTTGTGTGTAACTAAAAAAGGTTTGGATTTCGCAATACGCAACATTAAATTTGTGTTTCGGGAATTATTTAAAATCCTAAGTATATAACAAGTTTAAAAAATACCGTTTCGGTCGTTAAGATTGACAGAATAGATGGACTAAATAGAAGAATCATGTTTTTTTTTTTTCATACTTTCTTATATTCGTGATACTGTTTACGTGAGAAACATGGGCTTCTACCCATAAAGTTAAACAAAAATGTAGAACCATCCCGATTGAACAATAGTTTTAATATAAAATAAAAAATACTTCGTTACTAATTAATATTGCAATAGTTTTATTATAGAATATAGTTTATATAATAAAACTAGTTCTTGGAGAATACTGACATTCTTACATTAATTATTTTCTGTACTTAAACATTGGCACTGGAGCGTATAATTTTCGTATTTCTTAGCACATTTTCTGCACCAAAAAAAAATACTAAACACGAAAATTAAATGCCTTTTATACATTAATATACGAAAATTATTAAAATTATAGAACAAAAGTGTGCAAATAGCTCAACAGCGAAAAGTAGAACATTAGTTTATGTTATAAAGTAAATTAACCTTTAAAATAAATTATTTACAGTCTTAAAAATTGTTTGTAATCCAAAAGAGCACATAATGTGGTTCAATGAATATATGTAATCCTAAAGTTTAATCTATATTTTCACACAGGATCCCGCTGTTGCATTTTTTACAAGTTCCATGTACTGAAAGGGAACGTGGAAGCTTTGCCCATTGTGTTCGACTATTAAATGCCCACGACAAGAAGATGCACCAACCACTGTAACATTGTCTCCTTTTTTGAGCTGCTCGGTTGGGGGATTAGTGACAGAGTCCTCGGGGAAATTCATTTTCATCAATCTATTCTGTGGATAACCCAGCTTCGAATTTCCAGTTACAGTATATGGACGTGATGGGGGTACGGGAGGTGGACGCTCCTATGGGATACCATAATATTTATTACGTGCGCAATGTATGCTTATAGATATAAATGCGTTCGGTATTACAAAATATACTTACTAAATCTAATCCGAAAAGACTACATGTTTGCTGTATAATCTTTGAGTCACATTTTTCATTTGGATCTGGTGGTGGGGTTCCTGCTATTGGCTGTGGTCGTGGCCTTGTTGTTCCTGGAAGATTTGTGTTTCCTTTTGAAGACACTCTTTGTGCTAGAAACGAATTAAATGCTAAACAAAATAATAATATTGTACACGACTTGTAGTGATTGTTTTCATTCTTACCGCCATTAGATCCTTTCAAAGTTTTAGTGGAATACATAAGCATATCTCTTGGTTTTTTAATACTTCCAATTTTTTTGCGAAACTGCCATCCTCGCCAAATACTTTGGATCTTAGTCGCACTCTTTGTGCGAATTTCTGATCTTAAATTCTCTAAATGTTGACGAATTCCTTCGCTGAGGAATATGTGTCTCTTACCGGGAGCCCAGGTTAAAGTTACAGATCCATCTACTTCAGGTGGATTTTCCATTGCGTACTGTAGTATAAGGTTGCAATCTTCTAAAACCTTTTCCTCGCAACGTCTGATCAAACGGAACGGTGCCAACATACGGTACCTGGCATTAAACTGTTTGAAACGCATTCGGTGTGGAAAACCTGAAGCCATTAAATTGACAGTTTCAAGGACTTGCAGTGCTCGAACTTGCTTCACAATAACCAAACGTTCAAAACGACCTGCTGCTTCTGATGAATTGCTGCGGATACAACGCACAAAATGTGGTCGAGCATGTACAAGGGTGCGGAGCAAATTATCGAGACGTGTGTGGAAATCTTGTGTCAAGGTTGACACTGGCTCATCCCCGTTAAGAAGATCGGTGTGGGAGGTGGGAGATATGCGAAAACTTAAGCCCCGAGGAACACTTTGTAAGGAATACAGTGCTTTAAGTTCAGACCCAAAGAGATGGGTGGCAAACCCGAAGTTGCAAGAATGTTTATAAAATACAGCTACCAGGTCATCGGGAACAACATCTCGATTTGTATCCAGGAACTCAGTCGCATCATATTCAACTTTTCCAGCAAAATGTCGTATTGTAAACAAACGTGGGTCATGAGGTTCAGCATGCTTAGTCTCCAGACGTGTGGAGTTCCTATGCTGTACTTTGATTTTCGCTACATAGCTTTCGGCGGTTCCACGAACTGAACACTCTGCATCCAGCATACTTAAAAGCCCAGTTCGTAAGGAGGATATTAAATCAATACATGGAACATTATCAACATAATCCACTATCGTATCGCATATTATTCCTTCATCACGGCAAGATTCGACGGACGACTTAAATATATGGGTATTGTAGAAATGTTGCATAGTCTCCGCACACAAGTTTATGCAAAGGTGTTCCAGCTGAGCATGTGGTGATGGCTCTTCAAATCCAAACATGTCAAGTATTCCTATAAATCCATCAGTGGCATGACGGACTGCATTATTTAAAGCAGTCATTGACTTGGATCCAGAGTTTCCACCAATGGTTGATGTATGCTGGCTAGCCACATCAGCTTGATTGTGTACTGATTCGTTAGAGTCAGAACTAAGTGTTCCTAAAGTTGAGCCTAACCGCTTAAGACTGTTAGCTCTTCTAACAATTGTTGCAACTGTACGACAATACAGAGCTTTTGCCAAGCAATCTCTTGTCATATTGGACATGTTTGCGTCACATACGGATTTAACAAGTTGTCCTCTTGCGTTGTGAGTTCGGGTTGTAAGCCCGCGGAAAAGGGCTGCTGGGGGTACCCCGAGCAAATTTGCAACTGAATTAAGTTCTGATTCACCTTTGACATCAACTTCAAGTCCCTTGAAAACAAAAAAGTATAATTAATAAAGGATACATTTAAATAAAGGGTTGAAGTGTTGACAGCAATATTAGTAATAAAACAGAATTTTTTCAAAAAACTTTTTTAATAATGTTTATAAATTTATAATACAGTGCAATAAGAAACAGAAAATATTTATGAAATGTTTCTCTGTTTCCCATTCCGAATGGGAAACTTTATTTGTTTCCCAAGCATTTATACATACATAGGTAGAAAGTGCGTGAGTAATTATTAATATAAATATAAAATGTCGCCAAAAGTGTGGAGCAACGAGAATGTTATCCAATTGATAAAAATTTATGAAATAAAAAAAGTTTTGTGGGATCCACTTGACCAAAATTTTAAAAATAAAAAAAAAAGCCGATGATATATCTGAAATTTGCGAAAATATAAATTGTGATACAGATGAAGTAGAAAAAAAATGCATGCGCTTAAAGTGCAACACAGGCGAGAAAAAAAATTACAGACAACAATCTGGAAACAATGGGAAACAGAGAAATATTTCAGAAATGTTTCTCAAAGCGTCCAAACCAAAAAAACGAATCAGAAACATTTCTGAAATGTTTTTTAAACGAATGGGAAACATTTCGGAAACGTTTTTTAAACAATGTTTCCTGAAATGTTTCTTTGGTGTGGACACACCTTTATGTATTAACAGAATATTAGATTTTTGAAGTAAAACTTCTCTTCCGTCGTTGGGGGTAAAAAAAATTGCTATGCAGCTGTCAGCGACATGTCAAAACAACACGTTATCCGTCAAAGACAGCGACATGTTTTTAGAATCCAAAATGTTTGTACATTTATAGGTTAGAATCTTACAGGGGCTTTGCTTGAGGGAAAAGAAGTTTTACTTCTACCGCGCGTACTTCAGTACACAAAACCTAATCGAAAAAATTTAAGTCTTCTCGAAAAAAGAAATAAGTCAAAATAAAAGGGTAGCGCTGTCTATTGTACCTCAAATTACCAACAAATTATATAGTCTTTAATGGGCATCATTTAGACATTGTTTATAAAAACGACCAAAAAATAATAAATATATTGGGCTCTGCAAAAAACAATATACCAATTTGTATCAAGTCGGGCGCTAACGAAATTGAATGCGGTAATTGTGGACAAAATTACTATGGACAAAGGAAACGTGGTATTGAAACTCGGTTTAAGGCACATATGACTTACATTCGCTTTAATCAGTCACAAAAAGCTGCTACTGCATCTCATGAAAATGTTAATTGACAACTTAAAGGTGTGTCCACACCAGAGAAACATTTCAGGAAACATTGTTTAAAAAACGTTTCTGAAATGTTTCCCATTTGTTTAAAAAACATTTCAGAAACATTGCAGAAATGTTTCTGATTTGTGTTTTTGGTGTGGACGCTTTGAGAAACATTTCTGAAATGTTTCTTTGTTTCCCATTATTTCCAGATTGAGATGTCTGTAATTTTTTTCTCGTCTGTGTTGCACTTTAAGCGCATAAAGTTTTTTTCTACTTCATCTTTATCACAATTTACATTTTCGCAAATTTCTTTTTTGATTTTATTTTTAATATTTTTTGTCGATCCCACAAAACTTTTTTTATTTCATAAATTTTTATCACTTGGATAATATTCTTCTTGCTCCACACTTTTCGCGACATTTTATATTTATATTAATAACCACTCACGCACTTTCCTCCTATGTAAATGCTTGGGAAACAAATAAAGTTTCCCATTCGGAATGGGAAACAGAAAAACATTTCATAAACATTTCAGAAATGTTTCGCGAGCGTCCAGACCAAAGAAACATTTTTGAAACATTTAAGAAACATTTCAGAAATGTTTCTCTGTTTCTGAAATGTTTTTTAAATGTTTCTGAAATGTTTTTTAAATGTTTCTGAAATGTTTTTTAAATGTTTCTGAAATGTTTCAAAAATGTTTCTTTGGTCTGGACACACCTTTATAAATAGGGATTGCAACTGTTTATACAAGACTAAATAGCAGTTAATTCATCAGACATTAAGTACTTTTTCCATACTTTATTTGGAAAATTACATAAACTACGAAGCTGGTGCGTGTACCAGGGGAATTTTTTAGAGACGGGTGTCTGGATTTTTTGACCGGTAGAGGCGAAACGAAACATTTAGAAACTTTAAAAGAAGTTTGAAACCATTTATTCGCTGCTTCCATTCGAATGTGTGTCACAGTCTATGCTTTAAATGAGTTCACTTAGCAAAGGGAAATCAGATTTCTTTTTACTCGTTATTATATGAGGCATTGAGAGCAGAAGTGTCGTAACCCTCATTTGTTTCAATTTTGACTTTATAATACACAATGGTCAAAAATAAAATTTCTTTCAACGCAGAAGTGACGTTACTTATATTTGCTTATAAATCAATACAAAAATGCTGAAACATTGTTTCTGCACGGAACTTTTCCTAGAGCAGAAATGGTGTAACCCACTTGGGCAAAATATAAACCGTCCGTTTTGTGCCAATATATTGTTTCTCATCTCTTGTCAATCAAATCGATCACAAAATTCTTATGAGTGGCCAGGCTTACTTAAACCTTGTGACCAAAACTTTGGTCTTATCGAAAAGCAGAAAAAGTATTTTAAAGACATTTTTGGCCCTATGAACTTTCAGAGGGTTATAGCAGCGGCAAGAAAGAAGAATCCATTTCAAATTATTCTTATGGATGAATCTATGATGTTTTTGACGAAAAAATTGGAAAAGAATATAACAAATCGGAAAATTAATGTAAATAAAGGGAAGGTGGAATGGCTTAAAATTCAATGGCTACAATTTCTGAAAAAGACACCTTTCAATATTTTTTACAAGTACAGTAATAACGAAGGCGTGCTTTTTGATACTGTGATTTAAAAAAAAAAAAGAACACCTGTACTCATCACAGATCTCGAACTATTGTTTCCAAAATGGAATGCCGTAAGTGAAGCAAAAAAGAAAAACTTATTGGAGTTACTTAATTTTAATGAAAGTACCTATCATAGTAGTGTAAACTTAAACTTAACTTATTACGAGTAACTATTTTGTACTTAAAAGCGATAATAATTTTTTTCATAACCTGTTTTTCAAATTATTGGTGTAACCAACTTTCTTTTTTAAATTTATTCCAATATCTAAGAAGCAGTAGTGGTGTAACCCACATAAAATCCAGTAATTAATAATTTAAAGAGAAGATTAAGGTCTTAAATATAAGATATCCCGCTAGTTATGTCATAACTGAAGTTTATTAACTATTATTTTAAATAGGAAGCTAATAACAAACATTTCTTTTTCGTTAACTTTTTAAACCGTGATTTTCTCAATAAGTGAATATTGGGGTTACGCCACTTCTGCTCTCAATGCCTCATATGTCAAACTCAGTTGTGTTAACATGGTACAAATCAATGTTACTTATTGGAGTTGAAAGATTTTTCAACGACACAACTACTAGGGATGGTAAAAATTAATTAGAGGCCTTTCCCTGTATTTGGACAAATTTCTAAAAAATTACTATATTTGTTGCAATTTTATGAGGTCATTTGAGCTCACATTTTTATTACCTTCCAAACTATAGAACTTTTTTGTTAGTTTGAATACAGCCCATAATATTTAAATAAATGTGTTGATGTTTTTTTTTAGATTGGATCAAATTTACATTTTTTTAAAGCTAATGAACAGATCTTCAGTAGTAGAAAATTTTTCACAATTACATTGATTTTAAAAAAAACTGTAAAAGTACTCTTTTTTAATTCAGGTTTTCATATATGTATTTATTTAATGCATTACTCTCACGTAATGATGCATAATAACAAATTGGTAATTCTAAATTATCAATTCAAACAAGAAATCAATTTTCATTTATTTTATAAAAACAATACATTTTAAATAACCGTGCGAAAACAAAATTGCAACATTTTAGTTCTTCACAAATCAGTGGATTGTATTTCTTCTTCAAGTGGCTGCTAGAGCGAAATAAAAATAAATAAAATAGGGAAATAAAAAAGACAGAAGGTATACTCGTACTATATTTATGCAATCTGGTATAGGTACGTATGTAGTGCATAAATGGTAACTTGCATTATTTGTTGGTGTGGTAGGCGTTTTGTGATAATTTGTTTCGTTATTTTTATTTACTGGTTCTAGGAGCTTTGTATTTTATTTGATTGTGTAATTTTATGGTTTCAGTGGTAATATGTCAGATTGTTCTTATTGAAAATCAGCCCAAAACTTTGGATTTGAAAAAAGTAAAATGCACGACTGTGTCGCATGAACTTGCTCTTATGTAAAAGACTAAGAATTTATTTCAAAAATGAATGCTATTTGAGAAAAACTACTCATAAGTATAAAATAATTTTTTTTTTTTGATAACTAAAACAATTCCTTTAGTAGTTAGAGCTAAAAACAGGATGAATGTTGTTTTTCAAACCTTTTAGAAACTTCTCTATAAAAAATTTAATTAAAATCCTTTCCACCGATATAATGAGAATTTCAAAAAATGGTTCTATGGTAGGTACAGTCAGTAATACCTTAATTTCAAAATTTTTGTATTAAATTATAGATCGTAAAAATTAATCGAAAGAAAAAAAAAATTTATCAAAATTCTAGGCGCCGTTTTCGAGAAAAACAGGACTTTTGAAAACCATGTTTTAACATTTGTGGTGCGTACCGTTATTTTTAGGTAAAGTATAAAATTTTTGCCCATATCTTGTAGATTATATTGAGAATCTTTTATTTATTAAGATAAACAAAAAATCTAGCATGGGGTTTTCGAAAAAAAAACTTTTAAACTTTTTTTAAAAATTCAAGAAAATTGTTTGAAAATTTGAATATACAATACTAGTACTGTGCTTTCTTTTTTTATTTTCTTTTGTTTTTGATCTATATTTTTAAATAAAAAGTAAAAAATGTCTTCTTTCTAAAAAAAACCTACTAGACATAATCAAATCAGACAAAGATTAAATGTGAAGGTTGCAATCACCATTTTCGCTGCAATTGTGTTAATATTAGGCCGCAAGACGTTGAGTTTTTTAATAAATCAAACAAGCAATTTCGATGCAATAGTTGCGCTACCGCACGTAGAAACTCCCTTTGTTCTCCTCCTTCTTCAAGCTCATCGAAACATCAAAAAGAGCGCACTCACAAAGATATTTTTGTTAATGAGTGCAATATTTCTCCTTCTTCTTCTGTCGTATTGCACAATAAATCTACCTCAACTCCGAATCCAACTATGGCGCTTGAGAAACAATTCGATGAAGGACCGACTCTCTTACAACAACTACACAAAAACGATCATCACCACCAGACGTCTCAACAGTCTGAGCAACTACAACACCAGAAGTTACATTTTAAATTAAACAAAAATCAATACCAGCAAGTACAACTACAGGTACAAGATGACCACGAACCTTGCTCTTTTGATGATGTACTTAACACGACAATAACATCTCCAAAGCTAATTTCTCCGCTCGAAGCATAAGTTGATTTACAACGGACTACTTCTCACCTTAACATTCAAGATCATCTTCAGTATGAACACAATGCCCAACAACAACACGATCTGTTACAGCTTGGCGAGAATATTCAACTACCAAAACATCCACAATTATCCTCAACTGACTTCCAAATCAAACATCATCAACTTCAACAAAATTCTAGTCATATTAACAAAGTGATTACATTTTAATGAAATTGTTGCATTGAGATCTGAAAATGCTTATACACTCTCTTTAATAAGCTCTTAACAAGAAGATAAATGTAAACTCTGGCAAAAAGTCAATGTTTTACAAAGTGAGTTAAATGTTTTGCATCAAGAAAAAAGAGAAAAATATGTTGAAATATTTGGATGGTATGATTTTATATCTTGTTGCTATAATAATTATGCCACTGGTGGTGTTTCAACTTTTGTAAAAACAGGAATTGATTATGAGAGAATTTGTTTTGATTTGAAAAGTTGTGATGTTCTGAAAGTGAAAGTAAATTCTAAAAATTTAACATTTTTCTGTGTCTATAAATTTATTCATTCATCTAATGACGTGTTTTGCGAGGAATTGGATAATGTGCTATCAAGTGAGTCACCAATGATATTATTTTGTTAGGAGATATTAACATAGACATTTTTCAAAACTCTACTCATGTTGATAATTATTTATTATTAATGTCATCTTATGGCTTAGAATCATGTGTGAATAGACCGACTCGTATTACAGATACTTCTAAAACTTGCCTTGATAATATAATGATTCGTTTTACTAGCTCCCATAAATTTCTATTCAGTAGCGCCGTTATTGACTTGGAAATAACCGACCATTGCATGACTTCAGTTTCGTCCTCAAGTAATATGACTTTTTGCTCTTCATTTATTCAAACTGATTTCGTAACACTAAATAATTTATTCCTTATGCAAGTGAAATTTTGGGCTTGATGTTCATAGAAAAATGAATGCAATCAATTAAAAGTTAATCCATTCTTTTCCCAACGTTTCTCCGGTTGTTTTCCGGCATCATCAGGGGTTTGAATTTTATTAGACCTTATGAAATACTCGTACAATTTTATGAGTTTTATAATGTAAAATAATAAATAAATAAACATACTTTTTATACAGTTTTACATAACACAGTTCAATAAATAACACTTAAATAAATAGCACTTATTTGACAAAAAGAAAAGGAAAAACAAACAAGCAAATTAAAAACTAATATCACAGACTATTTCTTATGGCAACACTATATATTGCACTTATATTATCACTGTCTTCTTTGTGGTTCATGGTCTTGTTTATGTTTTTTTGGATATGAAGACTCTCCAGAGTGTAGCGGATCCCCATTCGTCTCTCCTTGTCAATAATCCTCACATTGTCAAAGTCTGGTTGATGGTCTAGTTCGATCATATGTTGTGAGAGAGCTGTTGCTGTTTTTTTCCTCCTTATGTCAGCCTTATGCTCCGATAATCTCAATCCCAAAGCGCCTTTTGTCGTCCCAGTGTATATTTGTTCACACTCTTCTTCATTTTTACCTTTACATGGAATTGCATGTTGATCTGTTTTATTAATCGGTGGTTTGGTATTAGTGAATATTTTGTTAAGTGTATTGTTTGGTTTGTGTGCAAAAGCCGCTTTTTCTTTGTTGATCTCGAAAGTTTGATGTAGTGATAGATTGTCTGTGAGGCGTGGGACGTATGTGATTGAGTAATATCTAGTGTTACCAGTTGTCTGTTTTTTTGTTTGTTGAGTATTTTTATTGTTTATTTGTTGGATTTTTGTATATATAAGTTCGTTGATGCTTTGTGTTGGGAAGCTGTTGTTTCTGAGTATTGTTTTGATTTTTGTTATGTTGGTTTGATGAAACTTTTTGTCACTGATGTCCATTACTTTGTTAATGAAGTTTTTGGCTGTATTTATTTTATATTTCATTGGTAATGATGACATAAAGTAAATAATATAAGTGCAATATATAGTGTTGCCATAAGAAATAGTCTCTGATATTAGTTTGCTTGTTTGTTTTTCCTTTTCTTTTTGTCAAAAAAGTGCTATTTATTTAAGTGTTATTTATTGAACTGTGTTATGTAAAACTGTATAAAAAGTATGTTTATTTATTTATTATTTTACATTATAAAACTCATAAAATTGTACGAGTATTTCATAAGGTCTAATAAAATTCAAACCCCTGATGATGCCGGAAAACAACCGGAGAAACGTTGGGAAAAGAATGGATTAACTTTTAATTGATTGCATTCATTTTTCTATGAACATCAAGCCCAAAATTTCACTTGCATAAGGATTAAAATTTATATGTTCAATACAAAAACTTAAAACTAAATAATTTACTTTGTTTTGAATGCTGGGTAAATGTTATAGTGAAAGTGACCTTTCTAAATCTTATCTCATGTTCATTCAAGCTCTTAATAACTATGTCAATCAATGTTTAATAATTGTAACAAAAAGAAATAATAAACATAAAAGAATCAAACCATGGATAAGTTCTGACTTGCTTAGCAAAATAAGAAAAAAGAACAAACTTTACAAGAAGAAAATTAAATATCCGTCAAATACAAATATTTCCAGTTCATATAAAAAACTTTGTAAAGAAATTTCAAAAGACGTTTCATTGTGCAAAAACAATTTTTATTTAAACAAGTTTTGTGAAATCAAAGGAGATTCAAAAAAAGAATGGAAACTGGTTAATGACATACTTAACAAATCAAATCAAACTGAACAAATCAAAAACATGAAATTTAATGGAAAAATTATGGACAATCCAAAGGATCTGAATAATTTATTCTATGACTATTTTGCTTCTGTTGGCACAAGTGTCTGAAAGTTGTGCTACCTTCACAAATTGCGAATGCCCAATTCAAGCTTCTTTTTCGCGCCCATTACTTCTTTTGAGTTGTACAGATTGATAACTTCACTCAAAAATTCAAATTCTAAAACTTCAAACTGCTTCTCTAATAATTTTGTTAAAAAAATTGCTTTTAACATTTGCGATGTTTTATCTCATATTTTTAATAAAAGTATTCTTCAAGGTGTATTTCCAAATGACTTAAAACAAGCCGTTATTCAAGAAGGGGGATAAGACATCCTTGAATAATTATAGACCAATTTCATTACTTTCTGTTTTTTCTAAATTATTTGAAAAGGCGGTTAAGAACCGTATGATTAATTATTTAGAAAAAAACAAATTTGTTAGTGATGCTCAATTTGGTTTCCGTAGTGGTTTTTCCACTGAAGGACCTCTATTAAGCTTCTGTTCTAGCATCTATATGATGGTATTAATAATAGAAATTTAACTGCTGCTCTTTTTATAAATATAACGAAAGCTTTTGATACCGTTGATCATAAAATACTTTTGGAAAAATTTTAAAATGTGGTTTTCGAGGTGTTATGCATAATTGGTTTAGAACGTATTTATCTGGTAGAGGACAAAGGGTTAAAATAAATGATCAATTTAGTTTTAACCAAGTTTTACCTTTAGGAGTAGGGTAGAGCGGGGCTAGTTGGACCACGGGGCTAGTTGGACCACGCGAATTACTCAGAAACCAAAAGTACTACAAGAACATGATCAAACACGAATAAAGCGTTCTCTCTTACCAACACGTGCCAAACCGGTTTCAGTTTCATTGTGTCACCCGAACAGTAACTACGCACAATTTAGTGTTTTTCGACTACAAAAGTAAAAAATTCGGAAAAATTAGTTTTTATATTTGTGAAGTGAAAAAAAAAGAATTTTGGACTGAGGTAAAGTTTTTTTATTAGTGAATATATTGTATTTTCATATTTTGTGTGTTTAATTGAATAGTTTTAAGTATTTTTATGTATATGATGAAATATGTAAACCAAACCAGGTGAGGGGCTAGTTGGACCACCTGGTCCAACTAGCCCGCTGATTTAAAAAAACATATTTCATATGTTTGTATCTGTTTTTACTTGCAATTCCTAGAATACGCACGGACAAACCAGGGTTCCCACTTTACAGCCGTTACATTTTCTTCTCAAAAAAAACTACTACCCTAAAATAAAATAAATGTACATATTGCATGTAATTTGTGTCAATTGCAACAGCGATTACGACTCTTAGAGTTCCTAAGGAATTTAGGAATTAACATTTCTAAGTCAATAATACAAAGATTAATTTATGTTTGTGAATTCATTTTTTTTAATTTATTTTTGTTAATTTTTTTTCTTACTGAGTGAAGTATTTTTGTTATATGTTTTTGTTAGTCGAACTGTGTTAAATAATAATAAAACAAAAAAAATAAAAACTTAGATTTGTTGGATGACTTTTTGGAACTTTTCAGGGCTTGGTCCAACTAGCCCCACACACTGGTCCAACTCGCCCCACTATGGGGGCTAGTTGGACCACTTGGACTTGATCCATTTAAGGCAGCATTATTCATTTGGGGTAACATGTTTGCTTTTTTTTCTTATTTTATTTTGAAGCCAGAAGTCCAGTCTTTCGTTTGATACCAGGTCCAAAGTTGTACTATGAATAGTATGATAGTTATGAGACTTCAAGAAAAAAACGGTCCAACTAGCCCCGCTCTACCCTACCTCAAGGCTCAGTACTTGGCCCGATACTTTTCTTGATTTTTATCAACCAGCTCTTCTTACAAAACTATCGTAGCAAGTTAATTGCATTTGCAGATGATATGGCTTGTTCGTACCGAAGTGTTTCTCCTCTTAACCTTTCTGCGGACATTAATCATGACCTAGAAGTTTTAAGCCATTGGCTCCGTCCAGATGCATAAAATGGCTATTAGTGTTTAAAAATAAAGTTATGTTTCTCAACGTGCTTGGAAAAGAAGTTGATTTCGGGAAATTTTTCTTTCATTGTGCAAACTGCAATAAATTCAAATACAGTAAATTGATTTGTAATTCTGCATTGAAATCGAAAAAAGTTTAATCATTAGCCTTATGGCTGCCACAAGGCAATTATACTTCTTAAAATCATTTTGCTCACAGGTTCTTTTAAAATGTATTTATTATGGTTTAGTTCATTTTAAGCTGGAATACGGCATACGAGTAGTATCTTGGGGTGGTACTCATAATAACAAAATGAATCCGCTTCTAATTTCTCAAAAACACGTCATTCGCCTAATTTGTAATAAATCCCGTAGACGTAATAGCCTTGCTCTTTTTAAAATGCTGAAAATATTACCCCTTAAGCATCTTTATTTTTATAAAGTCTTAAAAATATTTTTCGCTAGATCTGGATATCTATTAAACAGATTTTCTTCAAACTATAATCTGAGAATTCACAATCAAAATCTTGTTTTAATACCTAATCATAACCTTCAAATTTTTTTCATTTTTTTTCACACCTATTGCTCCAAGATTCTTTAATATTCTTCCCTGTAATATAAGAGAAATAAGAACTGAATCATTTTTTATCAACAAGGTGAAACTTTTGCTTTTTGACCTTAATTATCAAGATGTAAATGAGCTTTTGTCTGTAATTATTTAACTGTCTAGAAATGTATTGATTATAATTCTCGTTATGTTATTTTTATTTCAATATATTCTTAAATTGTTATTTTATTGTCGTGTTGTTAATAATACTTCTATCTTGTCGTGACCCCACATCACTTTTTATATTATAAAATGTTCTTTTATTTTATTGCTGTATGCTTCTCCAGCTGCTTTATACTCTAGTTCTATGTGTTCTACCGATTGTAGCTCTTAAAATTGCTTATTTGTTAACTGATGCTACTATTCTATTTGTGTGGTTTTAAAATTCAAGAATTTGATAAAGAATAAAATTTAACTAACTAACTAATTCAAATTTTTGGGTAGTCTTTTGTTAAGGGGAGAAACGATTGATAACCACTTTTCGGAAAAAAATTTTCAACCATTACTTAGCTTTAAGCAAATAATTTTTTTTGATTTTTTTTTTAATAATCTGTCAATTTTTGAGGAATAAAAATATATATTAAATTTCGAAAAAAAAAATTCGTAAATTCCACAAAACAACTTTTCACATAGCACATATCAAATTACATTTTTTGGCAAAGTGATAAGTTTTTCTGTTCCACAATATTATTTGCAAATCTCACTTTGCACTCTATGCAAAGTCTTTACTCTCTCCTGCAAAGTGTTCCACAAAGCATTTAATCATCTTTGCATTTCTGTCTCATCACTTTTCACTTTGCGTTGCTAAATACGAGTTTATTTGTTTGTTTGTATGTAATAGGTAATTTCTGGACCTACTGGACCGATTCGTAAAATTCTTTCACTAATAAAAAGATACATTATTTCTAAGTAACATATGTAGGTTATTTTTGATTTTGATAAAATTAAGTTTTATGATAGAAATATCAATATTTGTAAGTCAAGTTCACGACTATATTCGTTTTTTGGTTCGATTTTATAAGGTTTTTGATTTTTATCTTTTTAAGGAGTGGTTCAAAAACTTTGAATGTTTAAAGTACTGTTAAGCCGAGATATTCAAGTTTTAAAAATTCAAACTCACAGTTTTTTACCGTTTTTC
This sequence comes from Chrysotoxum bicinctum, assembly GCA_911387755.1. Classification (NCBI taxonomy): domain Eukaryota; kingdom Metazoa; phylum Arthropoda; class Insecta; order Diptera; family Syrphidae; genus Chrysotoxum; species Chrysotoxum bicinctum. The sequence continues at coordinate 164,765,329 of OU426987.1, forward strand.
ATGAATATCTTTTTTATTGTTATATATAGAAGGCCGATATTTTTACACATAATACAATTAATTAAACTTAATGTGAACTTAATTGAATTTAATTTTGTATATAAAGTTAACATTGAAATAACGGTATTTTTAAAGTGAATTCACATATCGGCTTATTATACATCAGTTCATTGATTTGGTTTTTTCTTATTTCGTATGTTAATAGAACAACGATTATTTTGATACTTCATTTGTTAATGTACGTGCTATAGATCACAATCTTAAATTATAAATTAATCAAAAATCATTTAAATTTCATCGAAATTGCCTATTTTGTTCACCACCAGTACACCAGTGAGAGATTAACCGTAATTTGAATAAAATTGGGAAAATCGCAAAATTCGACTGATGTTGGTTGATTAAAATAATTATTACTTCTTTTTGGCTGTCCGATCTTCAAGGTTGAAGGCTTTAAGAAATCACCAAATGACGGGCTTTATTTGTGTATAAACTTAATTGGGGAGGGGTGTACCCTTTTAAGCGAAAAGGGGAAGTAAATCGGTTTTAAATTCAATTTTCATTATTAAAAATGTAAAAGTTGATGAAAATTTTCGGAATTTGGAAAAATAGTATTCTGCCCTGGTCCACCCCGGACTGTAGTGCCACCTTAAGTAAGTATTCTACAAAGTTATTGCCCCAATTATAATCTACAAAAGTCAGTGGTAGAGGCGTTTTAATTGGTTTTTTACCAAAAAAAAATTAATTTGATAATAAATCTTTGTCGATTTGGTTATCTAAGAAAGCTTAACTTCAATAATATCTAACGGATCTTCATCGTTGAGGTAAATAATTAAAGGGGAAATATTATTCTATTGTTTTGTGTAAAAAAAATTGCAAAATTACAAAATTTCAAGTTTATTGTAAAATCAATTTTATTCTTATCATTTTAAATTAAAAAAATGGTAAAAATAATTTCATAATTTAAAAAAAAAAATTACAACCCACCTATAGATTGAATTCCCCTCTAAGATAATACCAAACAATGCTTTAGGCTCAATTCAACAGTAGAGGCCCTAAAATTGTTTGTATTGTTTTTTTACGATTTTAATAAAAATCGACAATCGACATGACATCATAAATTATTGTTTTTCTTGCAAAATCCAAAATAGATTTTAATAAAAAAAAAAATTGGTTGTCTAAAGTTAAAGTCTTAAGTTACGGCCTGCAATACCACTGACGTCATCGGGCCACCGCACTGTTTTGAAATAAAGCGTCTATTATAACGTCGAAAACTCTATGGACGGTTCTGTAAACTGTTGATTTTGCAACACAATGTATAGCTGCAACTCCATGGTACTGGCAAACATTTCTGAGCCAATGCAAGCACAGTAGCAGTTGATTTTAAGCCGAAAAAAACATGACTGCGCTGTGTATTGTGCTCTAATCGTTCTCTAATTTTATTTAAAAGGAAATCAACTTGACTTTGATTTAAATGAAAGCACGAACGAAACAGCATAATTATAGCTTGAACCAATTCAGTTGGCCAACGGTATTATTTTTTGACCTGTGGGGTTTAGGGATTAATTGTAAATTAGTTTTAATTAGTTAGATTAGTGTTTACGAGTTTGAATAATTTTTACCTACGAGTTTTTAAGAGTTTATTTTACCTTAAAATAATTATTATAAATTTGTACTTCGGAAATAAATATAAAACATAATAATAAAATAAAAACAATATAAATAAGAATAATATAATTTAAATAATAAATGTTCATTTACATACATATACTTACAGTCGACGCCGCTTATAACGACCACCAAGGGACCAAGCAAAACTGGTCGCTATAGCCGGCGGTCGCTTTATCCGACGTCACACAAAAAATTAAAAAAAAAATACAACAATATACGTACCTATGTACATATATATTTTCAAATTTGTATGAGTTAATTTTGTTTGTTTTGTTTTTATTTATTTTAAATATTATTTTTAAAATTTTTTCAAGACCAGAAAGATGGCTTATAATCGGCCCTAGCGAGGTATCCGTTCGGAGCGGATAATTCTCCGCAATGCATACTTTGTCGGAGGTTTAAATTGCTTTCAACGTATCCTATCGGAAAGAATAATAATACACAAATGCGTTGGAGCAATTTGTTCCGCCATGAATTTGTGTCTGACTAAATCGAAAAAATAAATTACATTAAACTGTCAGAAATTTCACAAATAAGGCACTTGATCGCACTTCAATGCAGTTTGCCATGTGTGTTAAAATAATGTCGGAGAAAAATTCCGAACAGCTGTTCGGAAAAATACCTCGAAGCAAAAATCCCCCGAATCGTACAAAATCGGAGAATTTTCCGCTCGCTAGGGCCGAATATTTTCGTTGTAAGCATTGCAATATACAAAATTGCACAGTAATTCAATAGCTTCTATGTCCGAAGGGGGAATAACATTTACTTCTGGATCTTCATCATATACTTCACTATCTTCGTCTTGATCATCTGGAGGTAATTCTTGCAGAATTTCTTCAACAGTTGGATCTTTTTTTAACTTTTTGTCCCATTGACGAATGTAATCAAAAATATCTGATGTCAGCCATATAGTTTTGTTCGCTTTTTAATAAAGGGGCAAAGATTTGACATTCTTAAAGCAACGGAGTAATTTCAATTTCTAATTACTAAAAGTTTTCTTTTTATAGAGTCCGTCATGTTGCATGTGACCAATAATGTTACTCTATCTTTGGATAATTTCCCACCACTGCAGCGTTCTCCTCGAAAGCGTAATGATTTTTGGTCGTTATAAGCGGCGACAGAAAAATATTTTTTGTTATAAATTCGTCGTTATATCCACCGAGTCGTTATAGCCGGCGACGTTATATCCGACGTCGCACTAGTACAATTTGTATGAAAACCAACCAAATGAAGGAAAAGTGGTCGTTAAAAGCGGCTGGTCGTTATAAGCAACGTCGTTACAAGTGACGTCGACTGTAGTTTTAAGAACTAATGCCAGTCATCGACTAACTCTCAAATCGATAGGATCGTTTTTCAGAGTGTGATATTTTTCTTTTTTCCCCGCCGAGTGTGCAAACCGGGTTTTCTCTTTTAAACCGTATTTTCTCTAATCGATTATTTTTTCTCTGTGTCCACGTGTGTGATCCAAGTGAAGTGCGAATATGGCCCATGGGCCAGCCACCATTGGTGGCCGCTTTGGGATTCTAGATCCAGATCTTGACCCAAGCCGCCAACCCAGAAAAAAACCCAAATACAATTCAATACCCCTTAATAACTTCCTCCAATTACCTTCAAATTCCCATACAAAAAATCCTCGTTTCATTACCATTTCCTCGAAATCTGAAGAAAAACCCATAAAATCCCTCAGCCCTTTCGTTCTCAAAAAAGCAATAGATGCGATAAGTAAAGATTATGAAAACATATCCCAACTTCGCGATGGAAATCTCCTTATACTCGTTAAGTCACAAAAAACGGCAGATCTGTTCCTAAAAGCTAATAATCTCGCTGGTATCTGTCCAGTTACAGTAAAATTACACGATCGCCTAAACCAATCCAAGGGAATAGCATTTGCACCATGCCTTACCAGTGTAACAGAATCGGAAATCATAAGTGAAATGAAATTGCAAGGGGTAGTAGATATATACAAATTCACGAAGAAAGGAGAAGATGGAGTGCTTAAGCCATCTGGCTTGGTACTTTTCACATTTGATCTTTATCAACCACCCAAATCTGTTGATATTGGCTTTTACACAGCTCAAATCACAGAGTATATACCAAACCCGATGCGTTGCCGCACCTGCCAACTCCTTGGCCATACAAAGAACCGTTGTACTAGAACCGCAATATTCGAGTCTTGCAATCTACCACCTCATGTTCCGTCACCATGTACACGTTCAATGTGCGCAAACTGCTCACTCGCTCACTCATCCTCTTCCAAATCATGTCCCTCTTATATACAAGCACGATGGCCGAAGCCAAAAAAATCCACAACCAACAAAAATATCAGTAAATAATCCACCGCTAACAGAATCATTTGCCCAGCAATTAAAAAAAACAAATAATCCATCACATACTCCACAAACTAGTGTACAATCTTCCAAGCCAAGCTTGCCCCCCCCCCCCCCCCCCCTCCTCCACGAAAATCTACATCGAACCAAATTAACAACAACCAAAATACAAATGCAAATACATCATCACATGAACCCACATCTCTTAACTCTACAGTAAAATCAATTTCAAATACCAACACCATCACAAAACCTTCTGCCGCAGCTACACATGCTAGCTCATTTCTCCCTCAAACAACTCAAACTCCCTTAAATACAATGGGGCATATTCATAGTCATATCTTAAACCCAAGTCTAACTGAACCGGAGTCTAAATTTAAGACCCAGGTTAGGAATAGTCGCTATTCATAAAGAATTTGGCAGCTCTGTTTAGTTAGAAACAGGTCTAAGGATATTCTGCTACAATTTTACTACAATTTTCCTTGAATCTGCCAAAAAAAAAAAAAAAAAAAACACTAAAGCGAAATTACAAACAGCTGTTTTCTTTTCAATTTGTTATTGTGTGGTTGTTTCTTTTGGTAAATAAAAACATAAACAAGGTAAGATAATTTATGAACATGTTTTTGATACAAAAATGAAACTTACATGGTATACAATTAGGTATATGAATATTATTGCAGATGAGTGAAAAGGAAAATATTAAACGGCAAAGGGAACAAAACGATAACGCTTTCGTTTTCTATTGGGTGGCATCATATCAATATCCAGCAGAATATCAAAATCTTCGTTAATATTAAAATCAATTGACATTTCTATTTTTTTTAATTTATTTATTCAAAATACTTTAAATGAAATTACTCGTGCCGAAAAATTCGGAATTTGTTTTCTTTATCTTTTTTCTGTATCTTTTTGACGTTTTATAGAGTTAAAAACAGCTTAAATATACCTTCTGCCGTGTCTATTGTTAGACTCCAGGTTATCGTTTAAAAATGGGTTTTAATTGTCTATGAATAACATAAACTGGAGTTTAGTTTAGCAAAGAGAAAATCAGAACTTATCGAAGATCTATGAATATGCCCCAATGACTACAAATACTCCAACAAATAAACCCCCCTGCGAACCCCCGAGTTCACCTATATCAAATGTTACCCAAGCACTTTTGGATAACAACAATTATTATATTAAAACCTCTGAATTGAATGATGTCACAATGCAATAAAAATAATGTTACTCAAAGAAATGACTCTGCGAATCGGAGATTGAATCATTCGGGTTCCTTAGCGAGCCCGGATGCTTCAGTGTCCGGAACGCAGAGTCAATGCACTGAACAACTGATTTTAAACAACACAAACCTTTTACAACCTATAGCAGACAACACAATTACAAATCAAAACCAAAATGTTAGCGCCCACACTTCTCTTACTTCAGGTAAAAAAAGCACGTGGAAACGACTTCATTCTGACATTGCCCTCTATATTCTTCAATGGAATATGAAGGGATTCTTCAATAATCTTGACGAGCTCAAGATCATAATTAAAGAATACAACCCTGCGATTCTATCTCTTCAAGAGACACATTGCCCTTTTAATCTCTCTCCACACCCCCCCAAACAATTATCACGGCTATTTTCATAACTTGCCGAGCAATGACACATGCAAGCAAGGTATAGCATTACTGATTAAAAAAAACATTCCACATAAGATCCTATCTTTTAATACAAACTTACAGGTTCTAGCGGTTGAGCTACAACTAAAAACAAAATTTACATATATTAATATTTACGCTCCCCCCAAACAAATAATCAGCAAGAATGATTTAGACAATATTATAAGTCAAGCAAACCTTCCCATTATATTTGGAGGAGACGTTAATGCATGGAACATCCTTTGGGGTTCTCCAAACACTAATAGTAAAGGTGCTTTATTTGAAACATTTTTCTTAGACTCTAACTTAGTTATTCTTAACGATGGCTCTCCTACCCATCTTTCGACTCATAGCACGCTCACACACATCGACGTAACTTGTTGTTCACCTGAACTTTTTCCAAAAATAACTTGGAAAACGTTGAAGGATCTATATGGCAGTGACCACTTCCCGATAACCACTAAGTTGGTTATTGGACAGTCAACTGAATCAAAAACACTTAATTTGAAATTTAAAACGGACTTCGCTGATTGGAAGGTTTTTAAAGAAAAAACTAAAGAGTACTTATCCGACAAACCTATGTCTGACAACAACAATAAAGAAGCAGCCTTACTGCAAAAAGCTATAAGAACAGCCGCAAACTATTCTATCCCCCAAACAACACCTATAAAACGCAAACGTGTGGTACCTTGGTAGAACTCCGACTTATCTTTACTACGTAAAGAAAAAATGAATTTTTTAAAAATCTTTCAAAAAAATCAAAATACGCAGAACTTGATAAAATACAAAAAATGCAATGCTAAATTCCGCAGAATGGTTAAAGATAGTAAAACAAAAAGTTTCTTTGATTTTACTTCATCTATAAACCCTAACTCCTCCCCATCCAAAGTATGGCAAAATATCCGTCGGTTAACTGGAGAACCAATCTCACTCTTTATTAATAGCATAAACAATATTCTAGATCCACCAGAAATATGCAAATTTATAGCTCAAAACTGGTCAAAAAACTCAGGAAACGAAAACTTCTCAAATGATTTCATAAATAAAAAAATAGATTATATTAATAGATTGCCTCTCCACCACATTATTAATCCTACAGCCCGACGTATTGAACAACCAATCTCATTAGTTGAGTTTGAAACCTCGCTTAGCAAAGTTAAAGGCAAAACACCTGGTAGAGATAGAATATCCTATCCTATGCTAAAAAATCTCCCACTCGATACAAAAAATAGACTCATCTGCCTTTATAACAACGTTCTAAACAATTCAGTTATTCCGCAGGTTTGGAAGACTGCCACAATATTACCTATACCTAAACCAAATAGAGATAAAAACACAATCGAAGGATACCGATAAGTTTCACTTATACCATGCTTATCCAAAATTCTTGAAAAAATTATTGCGAAACGTCTTTTATGGTTCGCCGAAACAAACAAACTGATAAGTCCCAATCAGGTTGCATTTAAAGCTAACAGAGGATGTGTCGATGCTTTACTTCACATTGATTATTATGTATCAAAAGCATTATCTGCAAAAAATCATATTTCGATCCTGTCACTCGACTTCGAAAAAGCATTCGATAGGATAGGCTTACATATCGTATTAAAAAATCTCATAAAATGGGGAGTTGGACGAAAAATATACGGATACGTAAAATCATTTTTGACTAATAGAAAATTCAGCTTAAGAACGAATAATTTGTACTCGTCCAACCACCCGTTACATAACGGTATCCCCCAAGGATCACCGCTCTCGGTTGTTCTATTCATTATTGCATTTGATGACATTAATACAATTTTACTGAAACATAAATTATTAGATCACTGCATATACGCAGATGATATATATATCTTGTGTAAAATTAACGATCTCAAGAGAAGTGAAATCTTATTCAAATTAGCGTTAGAAGATATCTTAGAATGGTCAATAATATCTGGAGCAAAACTATCTATCCAAAAATGTAAATTACTTCATATATGTAGAAAAATAAACTGTTCAAACCTTGAAATTAATGTTAATAATACAATAATCGAAAATGTTAATAGCTTAAGTATATTAGGTCTAGTTTTTAATAACAAGTATTCTTGGAAACAACACTGCTTAGAACTTAAGAAATCCCTAGCTGCAAGAACTAACATCATCAGATACTTAGCCTGCAAACGAAGTAATGTAAACATTAACACTCTTTCAAACATCACTAAAATGTTAGTTTTAAGTAAGATCGACTACGGCCTATACATATATGGACATTGCCCGAAATCAATATTAAATCTAATAAAACCTATTTACCATCAAGCTGCAAGGAGAAGTATAAACGCCTTCCCTACTACACCAATTAAAAATATCTTAGTAGAAGCAGGATTACCAAGCATTGAGGAAAGAAGAGATATAGTCGCATTGAAGCTTCATGCCAAGCTTATGTTTTCCAGAAATTCAATTATCGACGAAGACGTAAAAAGAGCAATGGACTACAAACTTTTAAAGAAATTCCCATCGGCAATCATGACCATACTTGATAAAGCTAAACAAATTAATCTTCCACTAAAACGAATACAGAGTTTCACTCCACGATGTCCTCCATGGTTCATCAACTCTGAATCTATCATAATGACCTTAGCAAACTACAAAAAACAAAATACTATCAACACAACCTATTGTCAACTTTTTTCAAGTATTTCATCAGATTTAAAATCTAATGGATGGAACTTTGTATTTACAGATGGATCAAAGACATCAGAAAACACATCATTCGCGGTATTATTCGATAATGGAGATATTGCCTCTATTGGGAATCTTCCTGATATAGCATCAATTTTTACAACAGAAGCATTTGCCATCCTACAAGCCACCAAAACTGTCATGAACCTCCGAGGTAAGCACGTCATATGCTCAGATAGTATTTCGGTACTTACTGCAATAAAAAATCCGAACAACAACACCGAGCTCATATCCAAAATCCGATACCAACTTTCAAAATCACCCAAGAATATTAAACTGATGTGGACTCCTGGACACGTTGGTATTCTTGGAAACCAAAACGCGGATTTGGCTGCTAACTATGCAAACAACGCTCCTGTATATAGATTTGATATCTTCAAAAAACTTGACCTGATTAAATATATACATCATACCACAACAACGAAACTAAAACTCGATTGGAGTCTTTACCATCACCACTACAAAAAAACCAACCCTGAAAGACTTAAACCTGTCTACCCCACAAATATGTCTAAACAAAAAATATCTAACTTCGTTCGTCTTAGACTTGGACACACTACAGCTTCCCATCAACACCTTCTCACAAAAAATAGTCCACCTGTTTGTGATTCCTGCAACACTATTTTGGATATAAAACATATATTAGAAAATTGTTCTGTAATAACCGCAATAATTCAAAACATATGTAAAAACACATCTATTTATGAAATTCTAAAAACCCCCAACCGTAAAAATATTGAACTAATCGCTAACCTTCTCAGCAAAACAGATATCCAAATTTAATTTAGTAGCTATAGAACCAATAGTCTTAGCAGCTAGGTTCGAAACTTTTGTACATATTATCATGTAATTTTAATTACCTGCTAATAAATAATAATAATAATAATAATAATAATAATAATAATAATAATAATAAGAACTAATGTCGCTTTCATAGTCGGTTGAAGAATCGTCACCTGGATTAATTATAATTGAATCCGAAATTGTGTCCCACGTCAGGTCGTGAGAAAAGTATTCTTCCTCAGTTCTTATGGCTTATTTTTGAAAATTCTTCCTCTGCTAATTTTTGAACATCCAATAAATTGAATGTTGTGTTTCGTGAAACTACTCTTGCCTTGACAGTTGCCAAAATATTTTCAATGGGATTGAGATCTGGATGATATGGTGGTAAACGTAGAACCTCATGTCCTATGCCGTGAATGATATCGTCAATCTTATGCTTTGGGTTGTGTGTAGCTCGGTGTCCTTTTATTAGCTCATACAGTTCAAGTTTCAACATCTGTATAGTATGCGGAATATTGTTTTCGGTTAGCCATTGTATCATCTCGGATTTCTTGCTAGCAGAAGTAACTTGTTTTTCTTCTAAATTTTTGGGGTACGAGGCGTTATCCATTACAATAACTGAAGGTTCCTCCAAGTTATTCAAAACTTGTTCTTGGATATATTTGCGGAAATTTTCGAAGTTTATGTCGTCGTGATAGTCTCCCGTTTTCGTTCCAGATTTGAATAAAAGTAAGGAGTCTTTCACGAAACCTTTTTCACCACCTGCATATTTTAGGATATCATCATTTTTTCCTAATGGTGAAAGTTGTGCATTATACGCCGAATAGCTGCGATGTCAAATTCGTCTAGTCCAGTTTTTCACTTAGTATGCTGCACTTTTTTTATTTGGTGACTGCAAAACTCCTCTTCGTATTCCTTAATAATCCTTCAGATTGAACGTTCAGAAATTCCAGTAGTTTCCACTGTTTGCGTTGTTGCGTAACTCACAGGATTTTCAAGAAACGAATTCTTTGCTTCTTCCAGTTTGGCATTATACAGGGTGATTTGCATAAGGTGTGACAAAAAATTCTTTGCTTCTTCCAGTTTGTCATTATACAGGGTGATTTGCATAAGGTGTGACAAAAAGCTAGGGCGTGTAGGTTGGACTTAAACAAGAAAAAAATCGTATGGGAGGGGGGAGTCTATTTCCCCCCGTTTAGGCGGGAGGGCCAATCTAAGAAAAAAATCACTTAAAACAGAAAACAAATTATTAAAAACTAACGGTGATACCTACAGAGTAATGCTATAGCATTTTGAAAAGCCAGAAATACATTCTTTAATTTTGTTTTTAAATAAAGTTGTTCGAGCGAATAGTTTTTGAAAAATTAATTTTCAAAATCAAAATTTTGAAAAAAAAAAATGAAAATTTTGTTTTTAAACAATTTTTTTTTTTCAAAATTTTACGTAATTAAGTATTATTTTTTTATTCAATATTCAATGCTCATATTAATTTTTGATCAAACACAAAAAACCGGGTGTCAAAATGTTTTGTAGTTTTTGAGAAAATCAAAAATAACAAAAACTACTTTTGTTCTAAAAAAAGCCTTTTATTTTAGTTTTTACGTTTTTGGATTCTTAGGTGAATTTACGATTAAAAGAATTAACTTTCTTTTCACTATTTTTTTAATTATCGTCTTATAAGCATACAATAATGTGACAAAGTACTGGATTAACCATATTTCACACATTTAACAACTATCTTACGCGCCTAGCTTCCAATAGGTTTTCCTTTTCTAAATGGATCCATTAAAATTTCTTTTAAATGTATTTCAGTGTATTATTCTTTGTTTTTTTTTTTGTAAACTGAATAGCAAAACAAAGCCAATATCATTTAAATACGTTAATTCCCTCTGATGCAAAAATTCATTCTTAAAAACTCGTAGGTAACTCGTAAACACTAATCTAACTAATTAACACTAATCTACAATTAATGCCAACCCCACACGTCCAAAAAATATATATCAAATATACACTAACGCCATAAAATAAATATAAACACAACGCCCCGGAACCTTTCTGTTACTAAGCCACAAATCATAAAACATAGAAATAAACAATAATCCCTAAACTTTTTGTCATTAATCCTATATGGCAGCTCGCAGGTAGTTTTTTTTGTCTAACCCAATTGCATTTTGCAATAGACTTATTTTTTTATTATAGGTGCACTGAAGTTTGTCCCAATAATAAAAACAAAAATTATTAATTTTATTTTTTCGAAGTAAAGTTTACACCTAAAAATCTTTTCTTTTTATCTCAAAAGAGATGAAATAGTTTTTTAGACATCAAGCTATGAAAGAAAAATAAACCATGATCATATCTTATTCAAAGAAAGTCCATCGCTGGAAATTCATTTCTATTTTACTGTGAGCGAAGCTATAAACAAAACTCACCCTCCTAAGTGCCGGCGTGTACATCTTTTTTTTTCTTTTTTTCAGTGATTTTTCTGTCTCTTTAAGAATTAAAGAGTAGAGCAGAGAAATTTAAAGAGACCTGCGCAATAGAATGGCTAACTGAATTGGTTCAAGCTATACTTGCAAAGTCTTTGCAAATTACACTTTTCAATACTTTGCACAAGAGAACGTACGTGGAACAGAAATAGCAAAGAGAATATAAGAATTGCAAAGACTTGGCAAATTACACTTTTCAATTTCAACTTATCACTCATCAAATTTTATAGTTCTGAGGAACATAAAGTTTTGCAAATTGACGAAAAATTTGATAAGTGCAAAGTGAAAAGTTGATAAGTTGGTAGCTTATTAGCTTTACCCGACTATATTTCCCTCCCATTATAATATTCAGATATTCAAAATCAATGTGCATCGGTATCTCCTCTTAAATCATCTCTCACTTTCCTAAAACGTTCGCACTGTGCTAAAACATTTTAAGGGTAGTCATAATCTCTTTAGTGCGTTAAAATTATAAAAAAAAGAAGAGAGGATAAATAACTCTCTTCTACCTGGTAGCGTCCCAGATACTTGTTTCTTTGATGCATTAGTTGCTCGCATTTTATTTATTTATTTATTTCATTTCATCAATCGGAGTTTTTGACTCCTACAGACTTATAAACAATTATACATTTAACTGTAGGTGGGTAATACAAAACAGGTTTATACAATAAATATCTAAGCACATATAATAGTTTAATAAATAACTTAAGTAAACGATAATAAAGAATTATAATACAATATAATTAAATTTGGTTAAGAACAATTGACTTAAAAATATTTCTCGAACAATTCATATCAAAATCCACTCTAGAACATACTAAATTAGCTTCTCTGATGCAACGGGAGATGGGTTCATTGCGACCATAGTTTCTGTGATGAAACTGTTCATATAAAATATAACGTTCACGTGTAACTCTTGAAGGTGCAGTACCTTCATAAAACAAGTTTATAAGCGGCGGGCATTTAATATGCCTGGTTATAATGTCCCTGATAAACATAATAGAAAAATATTTTCTTCGAGTTTCCAGTGATTTCATTCCAAATAATAAGCATCTGGTTTCATAGGAAGGTCTGGTAATTCTCCAATTTAATTTAAAAAAAACATATCTCGTAAAATTTCTTTGTACATTTTCTATTCTTTTAGATGAATTTGAGTAATACGGATTCCAAACTGTGCAGCAGTACTCTAGCACAGTTCTTACTAAAGAATTATATAATGTTATCAGAGTATATGAATCATTAAACTCTCTTGTATTTCTTTTAACAAATCCAAGCATTTGGTTAGCTTTATTGATCATATAATCATAATGTGGCCGGAATGAAAGACTAACGTCAAGAATAACTCCCAAATCTTTCTTCTGAATTACTCTTTCCAGGTCGACATTAGAGATGGTATAGTTAAAAATTATTGGATTTTGGTTCCTGTAACAAGATAAAACTTGACATTTGGCTATATTAAGATCAAGGAAATTAGCTTTGCACCAAGTCACCAATCTACCCAAGTCAGCCAACAAAAGATTACAGTCAGATTTACAGGAAATCATACGATAAAGTTTAAGATCATCTGCAAAAAGCAAGCAGGAAGAATCTTGAAAGAAAGCGGGAATGTCATTGACAAAGAGGAGAAAAAGCAGTGGTCCCAAATGACTACCTTGAGGAACACCCGATGGTACACATATATCATCAGATTTAAAATTTTCAATTTTAACTACTTGCAACCTTCCAGTCAAATAGGATTTTAACCACATTAATAAAGATGAGTGAAAACCAAAACAATAAAGCTTTTAAATAAGAATTTGATGGTTTACTCTATCGAACGCTTTCGAAAAATCAGTAAATATAATATCAGTTTGATGACCTTTTTCCATATTAGATATAACGCTATTCGTCAATAACGTTAAATTCGTGGTTGTCGATTTCCCTGCAACAAAACCATGTTGAAAGATGGATATTTTATCCTGGATAAAAGTTGCAATTCTATTATAAACTATTTTTTCAAATAGTTTAGGTATGGCAGAGATCTTGCAAATTGGTCTGTAATTTGTTATTTCTTGCTTAGACCCCGATTTGAAAATCGGAGATATAAATGAAATTTTCCATGAATCCAAGAAATAACCTCTAGATAGAGATAAATTGAAAATCATTGTTAGCGGTAAGGCCAGAGCAATAGCACATTTTTTTAAAATTATGGGTGGAATATTATCGGGACCTTCACTTGTGTTCAAATCCAGGCTAAGTAAAGCTTCTTCAACTTCCGTTTGGCCTAGAACAAGCGACCCAATATTAATACTATTACTCACGGCTGGAAACTCTTGATTTATGATCGATTCTGACGAATAAACAGCTTGAAAATATTTTGCAAATAAATTACAAATAACTGACATTTCACTTGATATAGTGTCTAGGTATTTCATACAGCTTGGTAATCCGTACGACTTTCGTTTAGTATTTAGAAAATACCAAAATCGCTTACTGTTAATTTTAAGATCATTTTCAACAGATAAAATGTAGTTACGATACAAAAATTTATTTAAACAATTAAATTTACGCTGGCAATCAATATAAATATCACGAAAACTTAGATTTTCTTTGTTTTGTTTATATAATTTATACGCTTTGTTTTTTTGGTTTTTAAGATTACTTAACCTCCTATTAAACCAAACAGGGCTGGAATTCTTTTTAAAATATTTTTTTGGGACATATTTTTCTATAGCACCGTTTAAAACTGACGCGAAGACAGAATAATCACTATCTAAATCAGAAGAAGTGAAAATATTTTGCCACGAAAAAGACAACAAATACTCTACCATTGCATCATAGTTAGCTTTATGAAAATCATAAACAATAATATTACTAACATTTTCTTTTTTTAAATAATTGTAAAACGATATCTCACCCTCAATTCCAAGGTGATGTTGTGTGTTCTCAATGATTGGAAAAATAGACTTTTCAATATTAATAAGAAATTCTTTGTCTACAAATATTAAATCAAGTATGCGATTGAGATCATTATATTCATGGTTTATTTGAACTAAATCATATTGGCTTAGAAAATCAATAACAGCAGATTCAATTTCTGATGAAATCTCAAAAGGAGTCAAATATTTATCTTCTAAGTCTAAACTCCATTTAATATTACCAATATTAAAATCTCCAGCAAAAATGACATGTTTTAAGTTGTTTAAACTATCTAAGATTTTTTTGGAATTTGACAAATGTATATTATAAAACTCTAATGTGCTTCTAGGTGGTATATAGCTTGCTAATACATATAATTCTGATTCATCTATTTTGATACATACAATCAGTTGATCAATATCTAGATTAGGAGCTGAGGAATTAGAGTCTAGTTCAATTTCACTGCATGGCAGAGAGGCACGAACAGCAACCAGTACTCCTCCGCCCCTTTCCATTCCAGTTTTTATTTTGCATCTATCTTTTCTGAATATAGAATAATGATTTGAAAAAATTTCTGATGTTAAGTGATTTTCAGACAACCATGTTTCTGTTAAAACAATAATATCGTAATTGCAAGAAGATAAAGAAACAAATACATTATCAAACCTAGTTCTTATCCCACCTACGTTTTGATAATAAAAGGATATATTTCTTTTTCCAAAATGAGTAGATGATGATAGTCTAGATGAACTTATAGATGAAAGCTTAGGTGGAAGGGCAGCAGATTGAGATATATCATTTGAAGAAAGCAAAGCGTAATTCTCAGACCTCTGAGAACTACCGTTTATTCGTTTTTTGGAATAAAAACAAATGGTCGTATAGTAACTCCCGATGGCCAAAAATTCGCATTATAGATTGAACTGGTGTATTCATTTGGGGCAATTATTTTAAAGTTTATGAAATTATGTTTTGTTTCCTTATTTTTATTTAGCTTGAAACAAGATATTCCTGAAGGATTTGGAAACGCAGATAAATTCGAAACAATGTAGTCAATTATTGCAACTGAGGTAGTGTCAGGATGAAAACCGGAGATATGGAAACATTTTACTTTTCGCATTACCTTTATATTTTGACATTGCCCTCTGTTTCCCACAAGGCCTTGAGGTCTAGGATTTAATCTTTTGGCAGCAGCACTAGTATCCTTATTTCCATCGACAACGGCAACGCGAGTATTAGAGACACCAGCAACATCAGCGTCATCCTCCACTACAACAACATTTGCAGCACCAGTACCACCATCAGTATCAACAGCAGCAACAAAATCACCAGCAACACTAGTAGCATTAACACCAGCATTCTCACCACCAACGCCAACATTAGCAACAACAACTGCATCATCGACGACAACAATATTTGCATCACCAGCAACAACAACATCAGAAACACTAGTAGCATTAGCAACAGTATTCGCAGCACCAACGCCAACATTAGCAACAACAACAACAGCATCATCAACGGCAACAGCATTAGCAGCACCGACAGCACCACCATTTATTGCCCCCTTATCAACCAAAGGAGTAATACCCTTAGCAGAAAAAGCAATAAAATCAGCATTAGAACTGGGATCGTCTGTGTTCTTTTCAACTGCAGCTTTACAAGCATCGGCTTTACCTTCATAATCAACCACTTTTATATTGACGTCATCGGAAATTTGCAACTCGTCACCGCCAAAGAATAAATTTTCATCAGTTCTGTCTGAACCAGCAGACAGAGTAGATGGAGGAACTTCGGCAGCATATGAGACACCAGCAGCAATCAAATCATTACCTTTCATCAGAGCTTTCACACTGCATGAAGCTTTAGCAAAATCGTTACTCTGCGTAGAAGAGTTCGAGTTGCTTGTTTTTTTTGCGTTCGGCTTAGATGAGGAAACTGTTTTTTTTCCTTTGTTGATAGGCGGCTTTTTGCCAACAAATTTTAAAGCGGGAGAGGATGAGAGGGTAATTTTAGGCAAAGGTGAAGATAAAGACGATGATCGTGGAGAAGAAGATGATAAGCTCTTCTCTTTACACTGTTGCATTAATAGTTTATTATTGGAGCGCGTCATACGAAAGGGCTTCACAAGGTTATCAAATTCTAATTTATGGTCAACAAAGAATCGATAAAGGTCTTTGATTTTTGGTATGCAACTTAAAAAAGAAATGTTCTTGCATGTACCACACTTCCAAAATATGTCATCGTTTGATTCAAGGGTAGCGCGATCGGATTCACTGATTTTAGTACATTTTAAATGAAAACACGATTGGCAAACTCCGCAAGAAATCAAATCACTTTTAGAAGTTAGAAAGTTGCAATACGAACATTGAATTTCCATAATGAAACAATAGCAATTAGTAAATAGACTGTGTTAGTATGTGTTCTGGCTTTCGCCATGAGTATTGCAGAATCTGCGTGTGGGGCTGTTTACTAGGCCAAAAATACTTAAGTGTCTTCTTAGTTTACAATTACAGTTTTTGGATCTTCTGGCCTCCTCCTCTATTTTTATTTCGTTTTTAGTCCTGTTTTCTTCTATTACGCAGTAGGGCTCTGGCCCCAATAGAAGAGTCCTTGTGCATATTCTTGCTAGGGAGTCTGCCTCCTCATTTCCTTGGACACCAAGCACCAGTCCCTTCTGTCGTTCTCGAACCATCTGTGTACCACTTAATAGCATTGGCTTTGAGTGTGTAGTTTTCTGATTCGCCTGGGTATAAGTACTCTCTTTTGCAGCTTAACTCCGTGTTATATTTTTTTTGCAAAATTGTATTTTGTAATCATTTCATCACTAAGTCCTCTCTGGATGATATCACTGAAAGTTTCTTCAAACTTCCCATCATCCACTAAGAGCCTCCACAGCAAGGGTGATAGTACCCTGCGGACAGCCTTTTGTTGTGATGATTGTCTGTGTATTTGGTCCTGCTATTGCCTTCGTTTTTCTATTGCACAGCATCTCACCAATTCATCTATACTTCATCCAACGAAAATAGGCAGTACATGTCTTATAGGAGAGCTTTTTCAAAATCAGTAGCTTGCCATATTTTTACACCATACTAAATTGAAAGAACTCCTCCATAAAAAAGTGTGCGCGCCCATAAATTTGTAAATTCGTAAATTTGAATTGTTGTGGCCTATGGCTGTTGCTGCTATTCAAACCCATTAAATATTGATGTGCATTCAGAATTACCCGAGTCCATTTGGTAACTTGTTCAGTTTTAGTTTTTTTCCTTGGGTTTCTGTTGAAGTGCTTTTGATTTTAGAGCTTTAAAAAAAAGTTTTTAATAATGAGTGTTATCATCTTTTGCATTTATTTTAATACGTTAAAAGCAGTTACAAAATTTTAAGCTGTTTTCTTTGAAGAAGAAAATTATTTGCGTAGATTTTTCGTAGCGCGCGGTCAATTAATGTGAAATAAATTATTTTAATGTTAATTGTATTTTAAAAAGTTGTATTTTTTTTAAGTTTTGTGCAATTTGTTTTTTTAAGACGGATAGTTTTTTAAGAAGTTTTTTGAAAAGGTTTATTTTTAACTCGTGTATTTTTGAAGAGGTGTGTTTTAGTTTTGTGCAGTTTGTATTTTTAAGTCGTTTATTTTGTGCTATATGCAAGTATGTAGTTCGAAATGGCTTCGAAGATATCAAAAGACTTAAGTTCCGAAAAAAAAAAGAAATTGTTGACGCGAAAAAAAAAATCATAAAAATTTGAAAAATAAAAAAGAAGCTGATATTTTGTCTGTAGGTAAACGAACAGTTTACAAACTTCTTAACGTAAACAGTACCAAAAGCCACAACTCGCCACCAAAAAAGAAAAACAAATCTGGTCTCAAAAGTAAAGTAGGCAAATTGTGCATTATTTTTTTTTTTTTTTTTTTTTTTTTCAAATAACGAACTTCCTACGCTGACTAAAGTACTGCATGAGAAGACGCAATGAAAACATCACAAAAATTAGCAGGTCTTCTCTGCCTACGATTTTGAAAAAAAAATCTAGGTTTTAAATTTTCCCATCGTAAGCGAAAGTCTGTTCTTTTGAAAAGAAGTAACATCATCACATAGAGAAGGCGATACTTACGCAAAATTAAAAAAAAAAAGTTAACAAAACAGAATAATACATTTTAATGATGAGACATGGCTCAAGGAAGAACATACAAGAAATAAAGTTTGTATTGTATATTAACACCGCGACAATCAATCAACGAGAGATTGTCAACAGGACTGCGTGCACTATCGGGAAAAGGTAAGAGGCTGATAAAAACGCACATGGGAAGCTTTACAGGTTTCAGGTTTCGTAGATGGCGGACTCCTGTTTCGTTTCTGGTAGTAGTGAGGATTATCACGAATATTATGAATGCTGAGGTGTACGAAAAGTCGTTTAAAGAAACACTTGCGCGCCTGGAGCCCAATTCTGTTATTGTTTTGGATAACGCATTATATCATTCTCGAAAGAAGAACAAAGCTCCATCGACTGCAACAAAAAAAGATGACATAAAGATCTGGTTCCGGTCAAACAATATTTCTTTCGAGGATGATATGGTGAAAGTTGAGTTGTTGAGCATCATAAAGCGTCATATAACTCAGTACGAAACCTACGTCATGGACGATATTGCCCAAGCTGCTGGACATAAAGTCCTTCGCTTGCCTCCTAATAAATGAAGTGAAAGGATTCGTGGCAAGCCGCAACAAGTCCTTTAAGATGTAGAAAGTCTTATTATAAACCTAGGTGAAGATAGCAGCAGTAGCATTGACTTCTCGATTGAATAAAATATTTTGTATATGGGTGATTCTACAAACGATAGAATTTTTGGCGGCCAGGTCTCATACTAAGATGAATTTCACCAAATATACGCCAAATAATACATACATACAACATACAAAATTGTTATAAGCTTAAGGAAAAACTGAAAGATATTAGTTTAGAAGAAGACGACAAACTTGTCTCATTTGATGTGGTATCGCTCTTCACCAACATACCAACCTACCTCGCTATAAAGATTATTATGAAACAGTGGCCAACAATAGAACCATTTACAAGAATACCAAAGAAACAGTTTTTACGTATGTTAGAATTTTGTCTTAAAGATAATAACTATTTCCAATATGATGACAAACTCTATAACCAAACATTTGGAATGCCCATGGGGAATCCGCTATCTCCTACAATAGCAGATATCATTCTTGACGATCTTCTTGACAGTATAAATAATAATTTAAAAGCTGAAAACATAAATATTAAACACATATCAAAATATGTCGATGATATTTTTGCAATAATCAAAGATCGAGATAAAGTTAAAATATTAGAGACACTTAACAATTATCATACCAAAATACAATTCACAATAGAAATGGAAGAAAACAACAGCCTACCATATTTAGACGTAAGAATTCATCGAATAGACGGGAAAATTGTTTTTAATTGGTATTCTAAACCCACAGCTTCCGGAAGAATGATTAGTTACCTATCCACACAACCTATATCGCAAAAAATAAACACAGCAACCAATTTCATCAACAAAGTTCTCGATATCAGCGATCAACAATTTAGAATAAATAACATAAAAACAATAAAAACCATTCTCGACATGAATAATTTTCCAAATTTTCTGATTAATAACTTACTAAAAAAGAAAACTCAACAAAAACCTAACTCGACAAATAATAAAACAATCGAAAACAAAAATGATGGCAACACCAAATACTTCAGCATGACATATGTATATACCAAACTTAACTGACAGCAAGAACTTACACCAGACAATCAAACAAAAGAGTGCATCGCATACATATGCACATAAGTCGAACAGAACACTAAAATCAATGTTCACTAACACCAAAGCTTCAATAGACAAAATGCAACAATACAATGTTGTCTATGAGATCAGCTGCGATGGAAAAGAGGGGGAAGCGTGCAATTTGGTATATATTGGAACAACGAAAAGACTGCTAGGTATAAGAATGACAGAGCATAAAGCAGACATTAAAAAAGGGAAAGAATCAACGGGTCTCTCACAGCACATACTTGACAGCGGACACAGAGCCAACTTTGACGATGTAAGAGTACTGGACAAAGAAAAGAGAATGAATGCGAGATTTACTCTTGAGAGTCTACGAATTCAACAAAAAATAAGCAAAACAATGAATACACAAGAGGATAGAGACAATACGATCGTGAGCTATGCTTTGGCAATTCAATAAGTACCTGAATACACTACTGTGATAATTTTTGTTTGTTCCGTAAAGTAATAAGTCTTTCTATGTTAAATTATTTTAATGTTAATTTATTTTGTTGTGTTTCAAGTCAATTTATTTAATAATAATCGTTAAGAATTATTAATTTATGTAAAATTAAACAAATTTAAAAATCAGTAAGTTTTCCTTTACATAAAAATAAAATCATCACAAATGTAAAATTTATTATAAAACTTCAATAAAAATCTAGATAACACCCCTGAAGAAGTCGTGGATAGCGACGAAACGTTGGGAAAAGATGGAATAAACTTGTTTTATTTGCATTAAATTACAAACAGACCAAAAAAGCCTACTTAACTAATAAATAATACATCTTTGTTACGAATTAGATAAATATTTTGTAGTAATTAATTTTATTATAAAAAAAACTTTATTAAACTTTGTCCTTCGCATTTCATATCAGTCCCCTGGAATATTGAAACAGTCGAAAAAATTAAAAACTAAGATATCGATCGAGTTTCCAGTACTGTCAATTTGAAGTACCAAGTCTCCTTACAATAAAATCGTGGTGCAACTCGATTCTGTTTCTCATGTTAGTATTGTGAAAAAGACATTTGTGTAAGAAGTCGTGGATTGTCCGTTTAGTTTATCTCTCCTCTGGTGAGGTTTTACAAAACAAATTTGTATGTAAGTTGGCATATTTATTATCAGTATAGAATAGGTTTAATAAAACTGTAGTATTATTATATTTTTTGGTTTTTTTTAAGTAAAACCTTAATATCGTTTTTGCGCAAAAATCATTAAGAACCTCAGTCCAGTGGCCTCAGTCCCCTGGCTAATAAATGAACAAATGATATTTTATTCAGAAACCTGAGAAATGTTTAGTTATGTTGAATTTCGAACTTCATTGCGAAATAATTTTAAAATTTTTAAAAAGAATATAATTTATTTTAAATTGATTCTAAGTAGAAAAAAATATTTAATTATAAAATATTATATTCTTTTAACAAAATGCTAAGTTATATGTATTAACCATGAATTTGTATATTTATGAAGACTAATTAAATTTAATTTCTATATTTCAATGTGTACCCAAGAGAAAATACAAAAAAAATAAAGATTTATTCAGTTCCCTTAAAAAAAAAAAAAAAACCTAATTCCCCTGAACATCCTTTTTCAAAAATGTCCTTAAAATCGTGATTTTTTATATTTTTGACTGGCCGCTTTCAACAATGCAAAGGGACGTTCTAATAATAATCTAGAACAACTCTTACGACTTTTGGAATCCAAAAATGTCGTGCCGAAATTTGTAACATTTTATTCCATTGTTTGTAGAATTACCCATATACAGGGTGATTGGCATAAGGTGTGACAAAAAGCTAGGGCGTGTAGGTTGGACTTAGACAAGAAAAAAATCGTATGGGAGGGGGGGGTCTATTTCCCCCCGTTTAGGCGGGAGGGGCAACTTAAGAAAAAAATCACTTAAAACAGAAAAAAAATTATTAAAAAATAACGGTGATACCTACAGAGTAATGCTATAGCATTTTGAAAAGCCAGAAATACATTCTTTAATTTTATTTTTACATAAAGTTGTTCGAGTGAATAGTTTTTGAAAAATTAATTTTCAAAATCAAAATTTTGAAAAAAAAAATGATTTTTTTTTTTTTAAACAATTTTTTTTCAAAATTTTACGTAATTAAGTATTATTTTTTTATTCAATATTCAATGCTCTTATTAATTTTTGATCAAACACAAAAAACCGGATGTCAAAATGTTTTGTAGTTTTTGAGAAAATCAAAAATAACAAAAACTACTTTTGTTCTAAGAAAAGCCTTTTATTTTAGTTTTTACGTTTTTGGATTCTTATGTAGGTGAATTTACGATTGAAAGGATTAACTTTCTTTTTACTATTCTTTTAATTATCGTCTTATAAGCATACAATAATGTGACAAAGTACTGGATTAACCATATTTCACACATTTTTTCATTGAGAACACCTGCGTGAGAGCATTGGTTTAAAATTGACCTGCCACTTTTTTATTATGGTGGGGTCGGCTTGGCTTAGGTGCATTTACGAAAGAAAGGATTAACTTTTTTTGTAAAATTTTTTTATTATCAGTCTTATAAGCATACAATAACACATTTTTTCATTGAGAACACCTGCGTGAGAGCATTGGATTAATATTGATCTGCGAATGTTTTTTAAATAATGCAGCGTTACACGCCCTAACTAGTGACAGAAAAATGCAATTGCGAAATAAGAACAAAAATGTTCCTGAATCTTGAAATCAATTTAAATAATAAATATAGATAAAATACATAATTACTGTTTATTTAAAGTTAATCCTTTCTTTCGTAAATGCACCTAAGCCAAGCCGACCCCACCATAATAAAAAAGTGGCAGGTCAATTTTAAACCAATGCTCTCACGCAGGTGTTCTCAATGAAAAAATGTGTGAAATATGGTTAATCCAGTACTTTGTCACATTATTGTATGCTTATAAGACGATAATTAAAAGAATAGTAAAAAGAAAGTTAATCCTTTCAATCGTAAATTCACCTACATAAGAATCCAAAAACGTAAAAACTAAAATAAAAGGCTTTTCTTAGAACAAAAGTAGTTTTTGTTATTTTTGATTTTCTCAAAAATTACAAAACATTTTGACATCCGGTTTTTTGTGTTTGATCAAAAATTAATAAGAGCATTGAATATTCAATAAAAAAATAATACTTAATTACGTAAAATTTTGAAAAAAAATTGTTTAAAAAAAAAAATTTCATTTTTTTTTCAAAATTTTGATTTTGAAAATTAATTTTTCAAAAACTATTCACTCGAACAACTTTATTTAGAAACAAAATTAAAGAATGTATTTTTGGCTTTTCAAAATGCCATAGCATTACTCTGTAGGTATCACCGTTATTTTCTAATAATTTTTTTTCTGTTTTAAGTGATTTTTTTCTTAAATTGCCCCTCCCGCCTAAACGGGGGGAAATAGACCCCCCCTGCCATACGATTTTTTTCTTGTCTAAGTCCAACCTACACGCCCTAGCTTTTTGTCACACCTTATGCCAATCACCCTGTATAGTTATTTAAAAGATGAATTTATATTTATTTTTGTTATAATGGGTGATTTTTTTGCTATTTTCTTTTTGGCAACACTGGTTTTGACAGATCAAGTACGTTTCGTGTTTTGTGTCACTGTCAAACATCTTCAGTTTGGTCTATAATTTTACCATGAATCGTCTTACAAACGAACAACGCTTGCAAATTATTGAATTTTATTTTCAAAATGCTTGCTCTGTTAAGAAAGTTCATCGCACGCTTCTACCATCTTATGGTCAGTTTAATCGACCTATTGAGGCGGTTATTCGGGCTATTATGACTAAATTTCGCACCAAATTTACATTGTTGGATATTAAACCACCAACACGCTTACGTAAAGTGCAAACTGAGGAAAATATCGCAGCTGTATCGGCCAGTGTTAGTGATGACCGTGAATTATCGTTTCGGCGCCGTTCGCAGCAATTGGACCTCTGTTACACCACTACGTGGAAAATTTTGCGGAAGGATTTAGGTGTGAAGCCTTTCAGAATACAGCTGGTGCAAGAATTGACGCCGAACGACCTACCACAACGCCTAATTTTCGGTAATGGGCTCTTGAAAAGTTGACCGAAGATCCACTTTTTTATCGAAAAATTTTGTGCAGCGACAAAGTTCATTTCTGGTTGAATGGATACGTGAACAAGCAAAACTGTCGTATTTGGAGTGAAGACCAGAAGCATTGCAAGGGCTACCAATGCATCCAAAAAAAAGTCACTGTTTGGTGCGGATTATGGGCTGGCGGAATCATTGGGCCGTATTTCTTCAAAGATGATGCGAATCGCAAAGTTACTGTGAATGGTGAGCGCTACAGTGCGATGATAACAAACTTTTTTTTGCGCTTGACTTGCATGACATGTGGTTTCAACAAGACAGTGCCACATGCCACACATCACGCGTAACCAATTGAGAGGCGAGTTCGGTGAACAGTTTATTATACGTTTGGGGCCGGCCAATTGGCCACCTAGATCGTGCGATTTAACGCCTCTAGACTATTTTTTGAGGGGCTATGTTGAGGCTCATGTCTATAGCGACAAGCCCGCTTCGATTAACGCACTGGAAGCCAACATTGAAGCATTTATGCGTGAGATACCAGCCGAAATGTTAGAAAGAGTATGCCAAAATTGGACTAAGTGGATGGATCATTTGCATGAAATAATCTTTAAACATTCAATTATATCGACTGTACTATCGATTCAAATGAAGATTTCATGCATTTTTCTGAATTGCTCTCAAAAAATCACTCTTTGTTTATTTAGTTTGTATTATTATTAATCTTAATGAATAATTTTTTTATTTTTGCTTGTTTTTGAGTTAAAAAGAATTAGGCCTACTGGGCTACGTTCTAGTGAGTTCAAACAGTTGTCAACAAACATAGATTTATTAGAAGAAGAAACTTTGGTAACTGTTAAACTTATTTCGTCTTATGAAGGATCAGAAAGATTGAAACCGCCTGCGGGAAGGACATCGTCAATTTTTTTTTTAATTTTCAACCGAATTTCTCTTACATTTGAATAATAAAGAGACAACGATTTAGTTTTTTGAGAGGTCTCTGTTCGCAAAAAAATGTGTCTATTATTATTCTCATCAGTATTTTAGTAAATGCTTATTTGAGAAAAAAATGTATTCCAAAAAAAATGTTTTTTTAAAAAAATGTTCTAAGTTTTTTTTATTCAATTCTCATAATTTCGTTTTTAGATTTAAAATTTAAATCATTAATTTATACTGATGCCTTTTCCTAATAGCTATAACTGGTCATTAAAAAAAAATATTTTGATGAAGTAGGTAAACAGAAATATGTACATGTGAAAAAAAGCAAAGGCACTCATTTTCAAACGTATGATCGCGTACCAATTTTGAATTAAATATCTGATGAGCATTTTATTACTTTATTTCTCGTTACTCACATTTTTTTTTCTATTTTTCACTCTTCTTTTCCATGACATTTAAGTGTTCGAAACTAAATTCGAACTCGATCATTGCACTAATAAAGTTAATCACTTTTCCGACTGATATAAAATGATTAAGGGAATAAAGTGAAATACAAAATCTTGGCATTGATTTTCGGGATTTTACTCGTATAAAAGTAAGCAAAAAAACCACGATATAATTTTGATTTACCCCTGAAAAATCGTTCATTTAAAAGTACATAAAGGTGTGTCCACACCAAAAAAACATTTCAGGAAACATTGTTTAAAAAACGTTTCTGAAATGTTTCCCATTTGTTTAAAAAACGTTTCAGAAACATTGCAGAAACATTTCAGAAATGTTTCTGATTTGTTTTTTTGGTGTGGACGCTTTGATAAACATTTATGAAATGTTTCTTTGTTTCCCATTGTTTCCAGATTGAGTTCTCTATAATTTTTTTTCTCGCCTGTGTTGCACTTTAAGCGCATACATTTTTTCTTTCTACTTTATCTTTATCACAATTTATATTTTCGTAAATTTCATATATTTCACCGGCTTTTTTTGATTTTATTTTTAAAATTTTCGACAAGTTGATCCAACAAAACTTTTTTTATTTCATAATTTTTTATGAATTGGATAACATTCTTGTTGCTCCACACTTTTCGCGACATTTTATATTTATATTAATAATTACTCACGCACTTTCTACCTATGTATGTATAAATGCTTGGGAAACAAATAAAGTTTCCCATTCGGAATGGGAAACAGAAAAACATTTCATAAACATTTCAGAAATGTTTCGCGAGCGTCCAGACCAAAGAAACATTTAAGAAATATTTCTCTGTTTCTGAAATGTTTTTTAAATGTTTCTGAAATGTTTCAAAAATGTTTCTTTGGTCTGGACACACCTTAATAATCTTTCCCTTAGAAATTAATTACAAATCTTTTGAATCCTCTGCAATCTCTTCGAGGAATAGTTATGTTGATTGTTCAAGCACAAACATTTTAACCAAAAGATTCCAAATTAATACAAATATTGGAAAAATATTAACTACCTCAGAACTAATGTAACTTGCTTTATAACTTACCTGACCATCGATGAACTGCACGTTTCCAAGAAGCAGCACCGCAGCCAAAACTCTAACGACATCCAAAAAAGGTATTCCTAAGATCCCCAGACATGCTTTCCATGCTTGAAATCTGCTCGCATCCTCCTTTTCTCTCTGTATTATATCACCCTGTTGTAGATATTTTAGATTTGTCGGGGAATAACCTTCAAGGTTTAACTTCGACCTCTCATCTCTGCTGAGACCTGCCAGCATTTGATAAAATATGTGATAGTTCTTCTCGTTCCGTAGTGGTCTTATAACTCGTGTTTGATCCAAAAAGTAACAGTGTATTTTGGTTCTATAAAGGGCTCCATCCGTAACTTGGACCTCAATGAATTGGCCAATGCGACTGGACTCTGAATTCGTAGTCGTTTTTGCTGAGCCCAGTGAACGAAGGACTGTAAATGCAGCTGCCAAATGTTTAAAAGCATCTGTTTCCGGCCCGCCACCGGCGACTGCGAATAACTGCCGCAACAATAGCATGGAACAATGTGTTTTCCCAGCTCCTGAAGTTCCAGACAATATGATTGCCTGCGGGTATCCGGTTTCTGCTTGCTGTCTAACAGCCTCCTGCACTATTTTTTTAAGTTGCGGCGCTAATGGAAGCGAACGTGTTGACGACAGTGTCAGAGGATTTCCGACATCAAGATAAGGATTAATCGAGAGCAAAATGGGCCCAACATTCGTCTTGAAAGAAAATAAAGAAATATTAATTCAAAAATTTAAATAAAATTATGTTTTTGTTAAGCTGTTTGTTACTGTTTTTATTGGAATATTAGTAGAACCGTGGATGCGTTGCTTCACTTGGTTTTCAAAATCAGTTCTCAATGTCAAATCTTACTAACTTTATAATGAGGTACAAAGTATTTTCTTTCTTTCATCAGTATGTTTATCTATATATGATTGAAAATCCTCAATACTACCAATAGTGTTTCGTGAGGCGCGTAGCGAGTTACAATTTTATTTATCAAACAATTTTCGAAATTTGAATTTGGTTAGTTATGTCTGGATGTAGATCAAGCGATTTTGAGCCGTCATTTCAGAGTCAAAGAGAGAGAAAAAAAAATCAAAACGGTTCTTTATAAGTTCGTTTTGGTTAGGTGTCATATCTTTACATAGCTCAGAAAGCAGAGGACGATGTTCAGCAAGACTGATCAGGAATGCAGCTGAACGAAATGATGGGAAATACCGTCAACAAGTATCAAGTTCAGTATACAGTACAATAAATGAAAACATGAAAACAAAATAACTTGGCTATCAGAGTGAGTGGTAAATTTCCGTGTTTCTTCTTAAAAATCAGATAAATTGTTCTTATTTACTTTTGGAATCCAGGGGCGGATCAAAACAATTTAAAAATGTAATTCTTCTGCATTCTATTATACACAATAGGTGTCCGGGCTACTTAGATGAAATACTCCAGTTTGCTCAGTCACAAAGAGGTTTACACTTAATTACACCGCGCCTCACACGCACCATTGGGGAGAGATTTTTTTTTGTATCTGTTATTAGATTGTGGAACTCTTTGTCAATCGAGTTACCGAGAACTATGTACATATATCACCGCTCATATTTAAGAAGAAGATATTTTTGTATTTCTCAACATATTAAACATCATAATATTTTGACAAAATGTGTTTTTTCCTTTGCTTTAGATTGTTAATTATTATTATATTATTTGGTCTCGTTTGCTAAGATACTGCTAAAAGATTAAATCTTGTTGTATTATGTTAACATTACAGTAAATATGAAATACTATTAAGGCATAACACTCTCAGTTAATTGTATTGTGATTTTTTTTAACCAAAAATGATAGATATCATCATAGTTAGAAGTTTTCATTTTATGTTTTGTTTTTTTGTTATTATTTGAATTATGGGTAAATTATAACAAAATTCGAGGACTTAGGAAGAAATTCTGAGATGCATATGTCCATACTGCAGAAAGCGAGCCTCGCCATTAAAGTAAGAAATGATTGTGCATATTATCTTCAACCACAATAAGGCATTTGTTTACGTACAAACTTTAATTTCATTGTTCATAAGCGCATTGTTCATAAGCGCATCATTCATAAATATTTTCTGCACCGCAGTCCAAGCTTGGATATACTCGTAAGCTGAAAACTCGATGTCGATGCGCTGCCCTACTCTATCAAAAATAAAATTGTCTGTTATTATAGGCAAAATGAAATTATTGTTATGGACAACACCCAAAAAAGACTTTTTACTTGCGACTTATAAGTAGGTACTATAAGGTAAGTTATGCATTCGATCATTTTGATCAAAGTTGACATAACGATGATAGCGAAGACTAAAAAAGTGGGTCTCGCAATTCTGTTTGTCTTTTCGACTACAGCCTACACGGCTCCGCCGATTTTCTTTAAACTTGGTAGATAGTATTTTTAATTTTCCCCCCACACGTTTTATTTTCTTTTTTTTTTTAAGACCGAAAATAACGGTACGTGCTATACGATTTTTTTCGAAATTTTATAAGTATTTTTTTTTTCTCAAAAACTGTCCCACAGATTGAAAAAAAAATCAAAAAATTTCATTTAGCTAAAGCTAGGATATGGTTGAACTTTTTTTTTAAATGGTTATATTTGGTACCGCCCTTGGAACCATTTTTTTGGTTTTGATTTTCTCAAAAACGGTACAACCGATTTTGATAATTTCAAAACTCAATATTTCAAAAACCCCATGCTCGATTTTTTTTAAAAACTTGATAAATAAAAGTTTCTTAATATAAATTAGAAGATGTAAGAAAAAAAATTATTTTACCTAAAAATAACGGTACCCTCCATACAAATGTTAAAAAATGGTTTTCGAAAATCGTATTTTTCTCGAAAACGGTTCTGAGAATTTTGTCAATTTTTTTTTTTATTAATTTTTACGATCTATAATTTCATAAAAAAAAAAATGAAATCAAGATATTACTGACTGTACCTACGATAGAACCATTTTTTCAAATTTAAAATTTCTCATTATCGACAACAGATTTTAATGAAATTTTTTATAGAGAAGCATCTAAAAAGTTTAAAAATCATTTCATTTCAAAACTTAAAAAAAATATTTTTTTAATTTTTGAAGATTTTGGAAAATTCGATATCTCAGAAACGGCTTAATATTTTTTTGTAAAATTAATTTTTATTCGAACAATAATAAAAACTTTAAATTGGCGTACCAATATTTTTTCTCAAAACACTTTAAAAATCTTGTATATAAAAGCTTATTTTTTTAAGAAACCAGTACAGGCTTACAGTTTTTGTTGTTGCATAAGCTAATACTTGAGTTGTTTTAGTCTATTAAAAAATTAATAAAAACGTTGCAGATCAATCAATTAACAATAAGAGAAAGGCAACTAGGTCGGTCTCAATGATTTCTTCACGAACTTTAACTGGTCGCTATGCTTCCTCGATATTGACATGGACTCCAGTGGAGGTATGGACGGTAGAACTCGCTGACGATCTTGCGTTATTAGCTACGGGAGTCGTACGGAATCCCCAAAAAAATAAATCCCCATCGACCTTAAATCCCCAAACATTTAAATCCATCTAGCTAATATCCCCACAGACATAATGCACATGGACGAAATCCCCAAATGAAACTATGTTTCTGCCAAATCCCCAAATCCCCAATGTCCGTGTACATCTACATCATGTGAAAAATTCATCAGAAAAATTCTCATCAAATTCTTTTATTCTGATACTAAACTTATTAATAAATGATAACGATTTACAGTTTCTAAACAGTAAATTACTATGAACGCATGATTGCATGCACTTTTCAGTCTAACTTTCGTATTCATGGGGAGTAGTGCTGTCTTAGTTTTGTAGTGTAGTGTTTTTTTTGTTTTTGAAATAAAAGTTGAAATGGATGATCATGACCTTATTTTGTTGTTTTGTATTGAAAATTTATTTTAACTTTAATAAGTATTACAAACATTACATAAAGAATTTTATATTTACTCTTCGGATTACATTTTTGTAATATGTATAAATTAAACCAAAACCCCCAAAACCATTACCATTACCTTCGCGCGCGCGATTTAATTGCATGATTCACTACTTGAAGGTAATGGTTTTGGGGATATTGGCGTGGGGATTTTTGCCCTGGGGATTCTCTTTTTAGGGATTTTGCTGCTGGGGATTTTTCTTTGGGGATTTTGAATTTGGGGATTTTATTTTGGGGATTATAACTTGGGGAAAATGTCACCAACCCATTAGCTACAGGTAAATTCTTATCCACTATCAGCGAACAGATCGAATACGCCCTTTCTTAGGTTAGTAGATGGACTAGAAAGTGCGGCCTGATGGTTAACCCGTCAAAAACAGAATTAGTCCTCTTTACAAATAAAAGGAAAATACCAAGCTTCAGAATACATTCAATTGAAGGCACCCCGCTGAAGATTTCAGATCAGGCAAAGTATCTTGGTGTGATTCTAGATAGGAAATTAAACTGGAGTCTTAACACTAAGGAAAGAGCAAAAAAAGGAATGATTGCATTCTACTCCTGTAACAGAATCAATGGGAAATCCTGGGGACCTAGTCCAAAATTACGGAATTACGGGTGCCATGAGATCATGACCAACTGCAGGGTTGGAGGCGATACTCAACCTGAAACCCCTAGACCTTTTCGTACAAGAATCCGCAGCATATAGCGCCTTAAGGCTAAGCCAGACTAATACCTGAAAAACATAGCAATAGGACATACTCAAATTCTTCAGAAATACTTGGGTGATAGCATCATTACAGATTATAAAACACCAGAGCTTGACTTTTATAAACCATTCCAAACTGCCTTTCCAAGCAGAGAAGAATGGCTGAACAACCAAACCTACACCAGTGAATCAGCAATAGCAATCTATAGTGATGACTCCAAAATAGACACAGGTGTTGGTGCAGGCTTTTTCTCAGAACCTCTTGAGCTAAACAACTCACTTAGGCTCCCAGATCATAGCAATGTCTTCCAAGCGGAGGTCCTGGCAGTGACACCAGCTGCTAGACAGGTATCAATGATGGCGATACCACGGGCTGATATCACCTTTTACATTGACAGCCAAGCGGCAATAAAAGCGATTTCTGCAACTGTGATAAACTCGAAGCTTGTCTCCTGCTGCCGCGAAGAGCTTAAGGTTCTTGGCACGCAGCACAATATTAGACTCTGCTGGGTACCGGGACACAGCGGCATACCACGTAATGAAAATGGCGATGAGTTGGCAAGACAGGGATCAGCGCTTGACACTAGTGGAAATGTGGAGTCTACTTGACACCTGCGATACTACTAGGAAAATATGGCCCTGCTTTAACAAGCAGAGGACTGACAAAATTATGCAACTTAGTAAGAAATCCCTTCGCTCTCTTACGAGCATAATCACCGGACATAATTTATTGAAATATCATAAATTTAAAATGAAACTAAGTACAGATGACCTATGCAGAGAATGTGGTGATGAAGAGGTACATGAAGACACATCACACTTTCTCTGTCATTGCCCGTCACTATGCCACCAGAGAAGGAAATGGCTTGGTAGCTACTTCTTTGACAATCTACAAGATCTTTCTAATATTTCAGAAATTCACATATTGAACTTCGTCAATGCCTCAAAATGGCTTGACTGATTAATAGAATACATAGGTTTTATCAGGAAAGAGTGATTACACACACGGGTAACACAATGAATCTATATTGATCTAAGTGTGACGATAGCAACATCAATTGTCAGCCCAACAATCTAACCTAACCTGGTCACAAATCTATTTTTTTCGGAATAAGGAAAAGAAAAATCTATTAAAACAGAATAAGTTCAAACAAGCTAGAAAGACCTGTAATAATCACATTCAAAGAACCAAATTTTTGCATGACAAAAAATTACGACAAAAAATACTACAATGTCCCAAAGGCAGTACACATTTTTTGTCATTTGTAAAAACGTACGAAATACTACTTCGTCTTCGGTTCCTACGCTCGTTTTCGAAGACAACCCTCATAAAAACAAGAAAATGCGAATTTACTTGTAGCTAATTTGACGCTATCTGATATGGTAATGATTCCTTCTGTTAAGAGAGCGTTAATGATTTTATGGGATAAATCTTCTTTCACACCCGTTCAGTTGCTAGAGTACTGAAAAATTCCGATATATATAAATCCGTTGGCCCGGATAGTATCCCCCAATTGTTCTAAAGAGGTGCTCTTTTTACACTATCAGAATTGGTCGCAGAAAGCTTATAGCAAGCTCCGTCTTTCGACCAATAGTTTGCCAACACAGAGAACTGTGTTATACCACCGGTTCATCATTTAGTGCAGTGTTAGTTGTTAGTAGGCAAACTCTATTACAATTAACACTGACACAAGAAAACATGAAAAATAAACAAATAATATTACGTAAGAACAAAACAATAACATAACATGAAACAAAGAACATTTAGGAGCGTGGACCACTGGTTTTGAGTAGGTTTTTTAATTTACTTTTATTTATATTAAAATCCAAAATATTTGAATTCCAATTTACAAGTCTACCCATACGTGTCAAAGGCTCATGAATGCCATAGTTGGTCCTATGTGTTGGGACCTTAATCATATCGAGGCCTCGAAGATTATAACCTCCTACCCGATAATTAAAATAAACCGAACATAAAAGATCTGGTGCATCTGTGACGCCTGTTATTAATTGGTGGAAAAATACCAAGTCATTGTTTGTTCTTCTTTGTTCCAAAGTTTGCATCTGAAGAATAGATAATCGTTGGTCATAAGAGAGGACATACGAAGGATCACTCCATTGAAGTCCTTTCAAGGCAAAACGAGTAAAGTTTCTTTGCACAGATTCTAATCTCTCAATATGAATATCATAAAGAGGAGTCCAAACCTGCGATGCATACTCAAGATGGGGACGCACCAAGGAGTTGTATAAAGCCCGGGTGACATTGGGATCAACAAATTCTTTAGACCAGCGCTTAATGAACCCTAACATTGAATTGGCCTTATTCACGATTTTATTAATATGAGCAGAAAAATCTAAATTGGGTGTAAAAAGAACTTCAAGCTCCCTTACAGTCATAACACGAGTTAAAATGTGCCGTGAGATAACATATTCATGAGTTAGGAAAACGTTTTTTAGAAAAAGTCATAGTTTGACATTTTGTCGGGTTGAGGTTCAGACTGTTCTTTTCACACCACAAGGCAAAATGGTTAATATCATCTTGCAGTAAAGCCCGATCATTTGAAGATACTATATTTTTATAAATCTTCATATCATCTGCAAAGATTAGAATTTCGCTATTGCGAACACACAGAGGAGCATCATTAATAGCCAATATAAAGAGTAGTGGTCCCAAATGGCTTCCCTGCGGAACACCTGATTTGGCAATAAACTCTCTTGAGTATGAATTTCTGAATTTGACTTGATATAACCTATCTTCAAGATATGACGATATCCACTTGATGAAAGGTGGTGGAAATCCGTATGAGTGAAGTTTAAACTTGATAATCTCATGAGACAGTTGATCAAAAGCTTTCGAGAAGTCAGTGTATACACAATCAACTTCTTGACAACTTTCTGAGAGTTTAAACATTTATTCAAAAAGACAACAAGATTAGTAACGGTAGAACGTTTTTGCATAAAACCATGTTGTTGGTTGCAGATAATAGTTTTACATATAAATGTCAAACTGTCACATACAACTTGTTCGAACAACTTCGGAATGCAAGAAAGTTTGGAAATTGGTCTATAGTTGGTAATATTGGCTTTATCTCCCTTTTTAAATACTGGCGTTAAAAATGCTTTCTTTCAAACTGCAGGGAATTTACCTAATTTCAAGGATAGAACAAAAATATTACGCAGAGGAAGAGCTAAAACAGACTTACATTTCTTCAATAAAGCGGGTGGTATTCCATCGGGTCCAATAGAATAGTCGTCTTTTAAATGTGACAGAAAGTACAAAATTTTGTCATGATCTATTGTAATATTATTAAATGATACCTGAGGACAATTTCGTAAGAATTGAAAATAGTTATCGTCAACAACAACAGGGGAATCAATGAAGGATTGGCTAAAATTATTTGCACATCCCTCACAGATTTCTGTAGTAGTACTCAAGATTACGTCATTATAAACGAGATTAACAGGATAACCGTCGCTTTTCTTTTTAGAATTTATAAATTTCCAGAAGTTTTTCGGCTCTAATTTCAGGGAAAGCCCCATGGTTTGAAGATAATCATTATAACAATCATAAGAGAGTTTTTTGAATTCTACTTGATTCTCTACTGTCATGAACCTTATATATTTTTTCCAAGCCTTCTCTTCTACGCTGACAAAACCATTGCATAAGCTTATCCATCTGTACTATTCTACTGGTCTCTTTCCGAGTGGATGGAAAACAGCATTTGTCCAGCCCGTCCCTAAACAAGGCGAATCCCACTAACTATCGTCCAATTGCATTTACGTCCCTTCTTTCCAAGGTCATGGAAACCCTGATAAATTTTATCAACTCAAGAAATATCTTGAAGAACGAAAGATTCTCAGTCACCGGAAGTGTTACGTTTTCTGGCCGTGCTTCCGTACTGGTACGAGAAGAGCAGAAACGGAGAGTTGACTGAGGAAATGAATTAAAGAAATACACTTGTGTTTTTGGTTTATGTATTTGTATTCCGTATTTATTTCTCTATTATATCATATAATAAAACGGCAAACATGTTTTTTGTGGTACACTTTTCTCCAAAAGTATTTAACCGATTTCGATAAATTTTATATGGTTGGAAAGCCACAGTTACGGAGATGTGCAGAATATACTTGAGACACGCATTTACACACTGTGGGTCATTTTTGTTTTTGCACTGTCGAACACTTTGCATATTACATAAAATAAAATTTAATTTAATAAATTTGCTTGAAAACACTGCCAAATATATAAATAATAAATAAATTGGCACTCGAATTTCGAGAGTTGGGTCGGCTAGTTTAAAATAATAAGGCCCGCTGTCTATGGCAGGGCTGCGACCTTATTGTTTAACTATTCGGATATCAACTCTGGTCTTCTCCTCATTCGGTTCCATATTTATAATTTTTATCATCATTCATTTCCCACCACCATCCAAACTCACTTACCATCCCAAGAACCATGTCACTTCAGTTCGCAAGAACCAGGCCACACACCAAGGTCATAATTCTTCGTATATTGTTCTGTCTAAACCTTTGTGCTGATCATATGGTGACCCACTCAAGTACTTCTAGGTGTGTCATCATCGATCGCAGTTCGCAGGTGTCATATTGCATATTGTACTTGACATACTCTAATGTATTGCAGTTGTTTATTTACATTTCTGCATTCGCATCGTATTGCACTTGACATGCATTCGTTACATTAGAGTCATACATTTGGCTTGAGTCATTATGACGTGCAATAAGCAAGGCATTGTTCTATAATTAGAATGAAGCGAGAATTATGCCTGGTTGGTGTCTGATTTCGCTATTCATTGGTTGGGTGACTGTTTTACGGGAATGGGCTCTGAATAAATGATGTTAAGAATGAATGATTGGGCTTTGAGAATAGTTGTGGCTCTCGGGTCACAACATCCTCCCCCTCTTGAAAAAAGAAAGTTCGTAGCCTAAGAAAAAAAAGGTTAGGAACTTTCGCAAAAACGCGTAGAGTTGAACCAAGTGAGAAGAAGTCGAGGTTTTACAATATATTTCTTAAGCAATATTACAATATTATTCTTAAACAATTGTTCTTTTACTGTTTTATGATTATAAATAATAAAAACAAAACAAAATTTTTCTAAAGACATTTTTTTTCAAATTATGTGTATTATATATGTATGTATGTATATAAATGCACATATATTTTTTTTTTTTTTTTTTACATAATTTTAATGATTTTTAATATAGTGATATAATACTTAAAAAAGTGGATGACATTAAAATCTTAATTATAATAATTTATCGTTAATAATGGTATAATGACAATATATTTTGTTTTTTTTTTTTTTCTTATACATATTTTCTTATTTATCATTTCGAATTGACTTTTTTTTTGTAATTTCAAAATGTGTTTTTTTTTTTTTTTTTCTCGTTTAATTGCTTCACACAAAAATTGGTGTTTCGTTTTCATTTTTGTTCATCTGGACAATATTACCCCTTCCTAAACTCTTTGTTTTCTCTTGTTTTAGTTTATACGTATTGTATCGTCTGTAGCAAAGTGATATTAGGAGAATCGTGAAGATTATATAAATAACCGTATAGTGATGTAAGTCATGCTTGTCTATTGTTAAAAAGGGTGTTAGTTCTTTAGTTTTTTGAAATTGTATATTCTTTGATAGAAGTTTTAGTTCGTCTTGACTAGAGTATTTAATGAATGTAACCTCGGGTTTTGGTTCGTGTTTCGGATAGTTATTCTTAATTTCGGAAATATTTAAAGCAGGGATGAAGGAATTATAAACGAAAGTAGATTTTTCGATTTTAGACCGTATAGTGATATCTTTTGATTTTAGGAAACAGTTTCCAGTGAGTTCTAAAATAGCTGTTCCTTCAAGAGTATGTGTTACAACAATATCCTGGCAAATTTCGTCTATTATATATTTTCCTAAAGAAGAAAATAGCCATGTATTGTGTTGTGATACTTGTATCCAAACAGTTGAAACGTTTGACTCTTTAATCTCGCAAGAAGTCGGAAAAGATTGAATTCTTTGCAAAAGTTGGATTTCACATTTGGGGTTATTGCTATTTGTATTAAATAATGGATGTGACATTTCGCATAAAAAGTTGTTATTCAAATTCTTACAATGATTCAGGTCTTCACTTTCTATGTTATAGTAGTGTTCCTTTTTGTAATCAATGATAAGATATTTTGAAGTTGGTTGTACAAATACAAGTTTGTTATTTAAACGGGTTGGTAGAGAGATAACTTTATAAAGTTGGAAATTTTCTCTGAAGGGTAAGGGAATTTTGAATTCATAGATTACTTTTGCTTTTCTAATGGTTGCACTCATACTGCTTATTTCGTAGAGTGGTAGAATATCATTCTCATTGCCCAAGTATGGTAACTGTAGGTCACCAGGAAGTTCCTGTTTTATTTTTAGCAAAACATTTTTAAGCTGATCCGGTGTAATGATAGTCGGATGCGGTGTACCGTTTTTTGCGTTTACTAAGACATCGAGGATGTCAGAAATAGTATTTTGGTATCTTATGATGAGGAGTGTTAAAAGTGAGGTAAGAGATTCTATTTTTAATATTGTAGACTGATCTGAGGTTTGATTGACGAGTCCGTCAACTGCGTCTTTCACGTCTTCGATTTTTGAATTTATAGCTTTAAATTGAGATTCAATAGTAATTTCTGATTTGTTAAACATATTGGTTGTTGTTTCTATTATAAGCGTTTGGTTCTTCACGAGTTCTAGAAGGTAATTTTCATTGTACTTTAGTTTCTCTATCTGTTTGTCGTAAAACTTAGCATCATCTTCATCCATTGTTCCGAACAAAGATTTACTAATCGTTCCTATAACATTCACTAATGCCCTTTTGTTCCTAGGTTTATGTTTGGGTTGTATTAAGCTAAATTTTAGTTTTATATCATTCATTAAGTGCGATACTTTCGCTACCGCGCTACTACAGAGAAGGTCGAAATTTGGTTTACCTTCTAATTGTTTACACAGACTGTTTATCTCGTTGACATAAAATTCTGCTTGTGTTAGAGCTCCATTGAACGATGTTAGGTCGTAATATGCTATAAGCTTCCATTGTGTTGTAAAGAGTTCGACCTTGCCCATCTCCTCGAAGTAGATTCCCGGATTATGATCGATTTGGCTTATTTTGAGAGTTGCGCTGGTCAACAATGGTAGTAGAATGAAGAACACTAGTGGACCCATGATCTATAATGCCAAAGAAAATGGTTGGTTTCCTGTATTTTATATACTAACTCCTGATTTTTGTTTTTGATTTAGTGTTTTCTTTGTAATGTTACGTTTTCTTTGTGTGTGTAAAAGTGTTTTTGTATGTGTTTGGTGTGTAAAAGTTGTATGTAGTTATTTGTTAAAAGGTTGTAAATTGTTGTTGTGAATTAGTTTTGATTTCTTACCCACTCTTACTACAGTATTTTCATCTGAATGGATTCTTATGACCTCATATGGTCCGTCCCACAGAGTCGAAAGTTTATTCTGTCTGGTTTGATTCTTTATTAGGACTTTATCTCCTACGTTAAATATTTTTGGCCTAGCATTCTTGTCGTAAAGAGTCTTTGATTTTTCCTTTTTCTCTTTAAGGATTGAGTTTGCTGTCTCATATCCGTATTGTAATCTAGCCTTAAGTTCGTTAATGTAGTTATCATAGTTATAAGAAATCTTGGGTTTTTGTGATAGAACACTTGGGATATTAGCGGGGAATCCGTATAGGAGTTCATAGGGTGAAAATCTAGTACTACTGTGTGGTGTTGTATTGTATACAAACATAGAATAGGGGATCCATGTATCCCATGACAAAGGATCTTGGTTCACATAGTGTCTTAGGTATTCGGCTAACGTTCTATGGCTTCGTTCTAATGCTCCATTTGTCTGTGGATGGTAAGGCGTTGTATTCAACTTTCTTATCTTCATTAGACTGCACATTTCTTTGAAAAGGTCACTAAAGAAGTTTGTTCCTTGATCAGTCAAAAGAGAGAGGGGGATTCCGTGGCGACAAATTATGATTTCCACGAATGTTCTAGCTACAGTTGAAGCTTCGGCGTTTTGTATTGGCATAGCTTCCGAAAATTTTGTCAAATCGTCCTGGAATGTGAGTAGGTATTTTTTTCCACCGTAGCTAATAGGAAGTGGTCCAACTATGTCTAGAGCGACCCTTTCAAATGGTCTAACACTAGTAGTTGTAATTTTCATGGGGACAGGTGGGTTTTTTCTACTTTTATTCCGTTGACAAGATGTGCATATGCTCACATGCTTTTGTACATCAGCTTTCATGTTCGGCCAGAAGTATTTCGCCTTTAGTCGGTTATACATTCGTGAAACACCTTGGTGGCCTCCGAATGGGGAATCATGATACTCTTTCAGAATCTTCGAAATTGTCTCTGTATCATTCAAGGAAATCCTTTCATCAATGTGTAGGTATATGTCTAATGTCATATCCCTGAAAACTTCATTCAATATTCTTTTGAAGGTGTGTCTAACTTGGTTATCTGCGACAGGTAGTGAAAAAGAAATAGTTTTTTCAACCTTAGTTTGTTTCTTAATTGTTCGGAGACTCTTTTCGATTATTTCTTCGTCCATTGTCGTACGGAACGGTAAGGGTAGCGTAACGACAATCAAAGAATTATATACATTAAATTTGCCTAAAGGGGGTTTTGTAAAGTTTTGAATTCTTTTTACTAAGGATTGCTCATCTGTTGAGTCTATTAGGGGTAATATAACGACTTTGTAGTTGGAATTTTTATTTGTAAAGATAGATTCGAATTTTTCAATAATATTACATTTGGGTCTTGCGTCAGTAATAGATGCTGTAGTTTCATTAGTTTGAATGTTATCTTCGATCTGTCTTTGTTTTTGCCCTCGTGTTACAACCATTATTTTATTTTCTATATTTCCCTCCGATTCACCTATGTTCCGACTTAAAGCATCTGCATTTAAATTAATTTTTCCCGGTTTATGCTTAATGGTATATTCATATTCTGATAATAAAATTTTCCATCTTGCTAGTCTGGACATATGATCGGTGCGAGAAAATAACCATTGCAGAGGTTTGTGGTCAGTATAAATAGTGAAAGGTTTACCGTAAAGGTAGGGACGGAATTGTTGTATACCATAAATGATTGCAAGTAATTCCTTTTCTGTCGTACTATATCTGATTTCCGTATCATTCAGAGTCCTACTTGCAAAGGATATCGGTTTGTCTTGTCCGATGGAACCTTGTGACAAAATAGCTCCTATTCCGACATCACTGGCGTCTGTGGTAACAATAAATTCTTCTTTAAAATTGGGGTAGGCTAAAACTGGAGGGTTTATTAGTTTATTTTTCAGGTTTCGGAAGGCCTCATCGCAGAAAGCATCCCATTTAAAAACGCAATTTTTCTTTACCATAGCAGCTTCGTAAGAGGTTTTGCTATCGTAGAAAAGTTTTCTATAAACTTCCTATAATAGCCAACGAAACCAAGAAAAGATTTTATACCCTTAGCGTTTTTAGGTGTAGGATATGTTCTGACGGCTTTAATTTTTTCTGGATCTGGTTTTAGTCCATCTTCCGAAATAAGATGACCCAGATACATGAGTTCGTGCTTAAGAAAATTGCACTTCTCTGGTTGTAGTTTCAGATTATGTACATTTAGTTGATTGAGGACCTTTTTTAGCTTGGAATTATGATCCTTAAGATCATATCCATATAGAACTATGTCGTCCATATAGACGAAGCAATCGAACCCTTGCAAGCCTGTGAGAACATTGTTCATCAAGCGTTGAAAGGTTGCAGGAGCATTTTTTAATCCAAATGGCATTCGATTATACTCATAATGACCAAATGGGGTGCTAAATGCAGTCTTGCACGGTCACCAAATTCCTTAAGTGTCTCCCTTCCCCGTTGCCGAGCTGAAATCAACTCGTTTTGGGCTGAGGACCGAGACTTTACCGAGGAATATTCCTTCTTTAAAAGTAAATGAAGATCTTCCCACTTCTCTACGGTTTTGAATTGGATGAATTCGAATGCTGGTCCTTCAAGCCTAGTTTTCACTATGCTGAGGAATAGTTTTTGCTCATCGGCCCTTACCGATTTAAAGAGTATATCCCCGCATGCAAGAAATTTTGCGAGATTCTCTGATTTTCCATCGAAAATTGGGACGATATCTATTATGTCCTTTAGATTCATTTTATATTCTGCCATTTTAGTTGCACTAACAAGCGTATGAAAGGGTAAATTCTTGAAAAGACTAGCTTTAAGTTTTTGATTACGGGTAGTAATTTTGGAAATTTATTTATTTTTCAGGAGAGTAAAAAGAAAAAAAAACTATTGGTCCAGGTAGAACAAAACGAAAGTTGTACAAATGAAAATAAAAAAAATGTTTTTATGTGTATGTACCCGTATATGTATAAAAAAAAATTTTTAGCAATGATCTTATATTGTATGTAAATTAATATTAATATTGCATGTAAATGAAATTTAAAAGGTATTTAAATTTAATATTTAAATGTATTTGTATATATATTTTTTTTTTGTTTTTAAATTTACTTGTGTTGTTGTTGTGGTTGATGCCGCTGTTGTTGTTGTGGTTGATGCCGCTGTTGTTTGCCAGGCAGGCTTCACGCCCTATAGCTGATTATTACGGCCTGGTCTTTTAACTGCCTAAATTCTGCCTCCGGCGTCCGCTTGGGAATTCGCCAGGTCTT
Source organism: Chrysotoxum bicinctum (assembly GCA_911387755.1). NCBI lineage: Eukaryota > Metazoa > Arthropoda > Insecta > Diptera > Syrphidae > Chrysotoxum > Chrysotoxum bicinctum. Next base: position 164,807,531 of record OU426987.1, read on the forward strand.
ACTTTTATAGGGCTTTTTTTTTTCACTGCCTAAATTTTTAGGACTTTTTTTTTTTATTATTTTCACTGCCTTATTTTAAGAAATTTTCACTTAATTACACAAACTTTTTTTTTTCTGGTGTTTAGCCCCAGGTAACGCCTCAAGAAAAAAAAAACTTTTGTTCTTGTGTTTGGTAGGGAGTATCCCACCGCTGCCACCAATGTTACGTTTTCTGGCCGTGCTTCCGTACTGGTACGGGAAGAGCAGAAACGGAGAGTTGACTGAGGAAATGAATTAAAGAAATACACTTGTGTTTTTGGTTTATGTATTTGTATTCCGTATTTATTTCTCTATTATATTTAAAATAATAAGGCCCGCTGTCTATGGCAGGGCTGCGACCTTATTGTTTAACTATTCGGATATCAACTCTGGTCTTCTCCTCATTCGGTTCCATATTTATAATTTTTATCATCATTCATTTCCCACCACCATCCAAACTCACTTACCATCCCAAGAACCATGTCACTTCAGTTCGCAAGAACCAGGCCACACACCAAGGTCATAATTCTTCGTATATTGTTCTGTCTAAACCTTTGTGCTGATCATATGGTGACCCACTCAAGTACTTCTAGGTGTGTCATCATCGATCGCAGTTCGCAGGTGTCATATTGCATATTGTACTTGACATACTCTAATGTATTGCAGTTGTTTATTTACATTTCTGCATTCGCATCGTATTGCACTTGACATGCATTCGTTACATTAGAGTCATACATTTGGCTTGAGTCATTATGACGTGCAATAAGCAAGGCATTGTTCTATAATTAGAATGAAGCGAGAATTATGCCTGGTTGGTGTCTGATTTCGCTATTCATTGGTTGGGTGACTGTTTTACGGGAATGGGCTCTGAATAAATGATGTTAAGAATGAATGATTGGGCTTTGAGAATAGTTGTGGCTCTCGGGCCACAACAGAAGTATGGCTCTCGTAGTAATAGATCCACCGGTATTCTGATGGTATATCTCACCGAACAGTGAGAGAAAGTAAGATTATTGCAATTGATATTATTTCTAAGGCATTTGATAGAGTTTGGCACCAGGCTCTTTTATCAAAAATGCGTGCATTTGATATTGACGAATCTGTTCTTCGATGGATTAGAAACTACCTTCCAAACCCTGAGAAAAAGAAATGCTGGTGTGCCACAGAGCTCCGGTTTGTCTCCGACGCTCTTTCTGTTATTAATCAATTATCTTTTGTCTGAAACTTCTAATCCATTAAATTGTTTTGCTGTACTATCCTACTCCAAGCTTCTCATATTCGTTTCCAGATGCATGTCCTTGTTCTTCTGATGTGTATCTAGAACGCCAGCGTATGAGTAGCTCATTAAATTATGATCTCGACAGAATTGTCAAATGGGGAACCATACCCCGCGTAGAATTTAATGCTTCAAAAACCCAATGCAACCCAGCCCCCATGCTGCTATCCATGAGCGGCACTTGTATTGAAGAAACCGAATAGCTCTCAGTTCTCGGTATGTGCATCACAGACCACCTTGTGTGGAATGACCACATATTCGTCGTCGCCAAAAACGCTGGTAAAGTTTCCTTCGACGTTGCAAGAAATTTTGTACCCTTTCTGATCTGGCTATATTAGCTGTGTTTTTTTTTCCCCAGATCTGATCCAGATTAGATCTTCATTCAAAATTACATGTATAACAAAAACAACACAAAGCCCTGTTTTGTTTGTATTTGTTGTTTTGCATGTTATTTTGAAAACAAAATCCAACCCGGATCAGATCTGGGGGAAAATAAAATACAGCTAATATATAAGGCTTATATTACAGTAGTACAGAGTACAATTCCCATATTTGGGCAGGGCCTCCAATTACATAAACATTATGAACAGTGTTCTGGTGAAATAGCCAGTTGAATTCCTCCACTTAAACAATAAAACCCTTATACTCGCGCTTCAGGGAATGCCCATCAGTTTACCTAATTTCAGACGTAAAGTTAAATTCAGCTATTTTTTTTAGTCGCACAACACGAATGTGGAATGCTTTACTCGACCCTATATTTCTTTCCCAATATAATATTCAGACATTCAAAATTAATGTGCATCGGTATCTCCTTTTAAATCCTCTTCTACTTTTCTATAAGGCTCGCACTGTGCATAAACATTTTAAAGGTCGTCATAATCCCTTTAGTGCGTGAAAATTATAAAAAAGGAGAGCTGGACAACACAAATTCAGGGGCACTCGTACGAAAATAAAGCTACAAGATCGATAAATGTAGTAGCAAGTGGCCTTCACCCCTCATGCGTTGCCAAACAAATGGTCCAAACAAAGAGAATAGGTCGAAGAAAATGTATATCCGTCGAAAAGGTCAGATTTAACTGACTTTTTTCCCATATAAACCAAACCACTGTGCAATGACCAAAATTACTCGGAACCAAAGAAAATTGAAGCTGGTGTACTCACCAACCAACCCTGTATTTTTATGTAAAGGAAAATCAACGCTACCATGGCCACCTTTGCTAACGATACTGCGATATTGGTGCCTGATAAATCCAATACGAAGGCAACATAAAAACTGCAAAATGCAGTTGATAAAGTTAGAAATTGGATGCAATGATGGTGTATCAAATTAAACGTAACAAAATCGACGCATATAAACTTTACAAACAAAAAACTTACGCGAGAAACAGATTGGCACAGCAACTCCAACAGCAACTTTGACAGCCACGTCACTCTTTTTAGAGCCATTGGTTTTAATTTGTCAGTATTATCAACATTCAAATGAAAATGTGGCAACCATCTTTTTGTTTCGTGTATTTATTTTGGTTTTGACAATGGAAGAATTGCTGAAAACAAATTAATTTTAGTACGGCAAATTGCGCAAGTCGTATACATTGACGCAATTTACGTTAATTTTTATCATTATTATGTACATAGGGCAAAATCATTTCGCACTTAAAACTATTTTGAATTTATGCTGTCAAAAACGCTGTTCACGTTGTAATCTATTTCACAAGACTTTTGATGTTGAAGTTTTCGTTGCTGTTGAAATTGCTGTTAATCTGTTTCTCGCATACGGCTTTACCTTACGCCAATACTGCCAAATACCTTGGAATGACTTTGAATGCAAGGAAAAAATGGAAAGAACACAACAAAAGGGAAAGAGGAGAACTGAGTTTAAAGTACAGAAAAATGTATTGGTTACTAGGACAGAACTCTGTTTATTGTTTCTTGTTTATTGTTTATTATGAAGATACCTAAGATCCTGGCCTATCTATCGAGAAAAAAATAATGTTATAGAAGCAAGTGCTGAAAAACGTTTGGACTTATGGAATCCAGCTTTGGGGCTGTACAAAGAAAACAAATGCTGAACCCATAAAAAAAATCCAAAACAAAGCCCTTCGAGGAATAATAAATGCCCCTAGGTACATAAGAAATAGCAATGTGATCTTCAAATAGAAATGGTCCAGAAGTTCTGTTATCACCGAATCAGCGACTGCGGAGTCATACCAACTCCGAGATGACACCGTCATGAGCTGATGGTCTTAAAGCTATGTTAAAGTATTAAAAGTTTTCCGGTAATTTTCATGCGAGTTTCACATTACTTGGTACCGTCTTTTGAAGATTCCCACCGACAAAAAAAAAATACCAAGGGCACCGCCAATTTAATCTTGCTCAACCCTCATTTCAGTCTTGCGCCGCCTTTGACTCGATGCACACAAATCCGCTGGCTCAGATAGTATCCCTTGTATTATTCTGAAAAAGTGTTCTTCAACGCTGGCAAGCTGGTAAGCTTTTTCATCTTTCCCATCCTGCCGCTAACTTTTTAAAGGCACAATCTGAAATTCTGAGTCAGGGCTTTATCTCTGATTTATTGCATATTTTTCTTAGCATTTGATCTTCAAATAAGAAAGATAATCGCAATTTAATTTCTAAAAGCCCTAAGTATAAATCATATGTATCATAATTATACAAAATCTCTAACTACAACAAGGGTATTTAAAAAAAAAACTGCATAGAGAAAGTATGTATAGCCTTTTGTTGCAGTTAGTTTATGTCATATGGCCGAAGGATTTCAAAAATAATAACTTAAAAAGCCGTAACAATTCTTATTGCACAATTCGTAAACATTTTTTATTTTAAAATTAAGCTAAAAAAACAAATATTTTTTGGTATTTTTCATATTCTACCTTCCGTATCCTAGTCGTCCCTCTCCGAGTTAAATGGAAAACAGCAATTGTCTGCCTATAACGATCGTCAAATTGCACTTACGGCTCTTTGATTCTAAAGTCCTACAAACGTTATTAAATTATCTGCTTAAGAAATATTTTAAAAAACGAAAGCTTCTCAATGACCAGCAGTATGGCTTTCGTAGCAATGGGCCCACTGGTGGTCTACGTCAACCAACAGTGGCACATATTTTTACTGCGTTTTGGAGAAAGTAAGCATTTAATTGAGTTTGGCATCAAGCTCTTTTATCGAAAATGCGTACATTTTAAATTAATGAAAAAGACCTTGAAAAACGAAAGGTGAAAGAACTATAATAGGCACATTTGTTTCTCTTGAGCACAGCGGCAATGTTTCTTGTCTTGCATTATTTTAATAAACAGTGATGTAATGAAATAGCCAGTTGCATTACTCCCCTAAAATAAAGAACAAGAGAAAGGAGGTGTCGATGAACATTGGTCTTGAATGTTTGCAAATTGAAAGGAAAAACCCTGCTGGGCAACTTATTCCATAATAGCGTTGTGAGACTAAAAAATGGATCTCTATATTTGAAGCTACGACAAAAATTAGGTTCGAGGGTGAACTGATGAGAATTCCTAGCGAAAAGGACATCACGAGTGAAATGATTGAAGGGAGCAATGCAACTGGCTATTTCGAGTGAGCACTGTTTTTGGAAAACAAGGACATACAAGAAACATATGGACGGTGTTCAAAAGATGGGAATGAATCCATGACAGCTCTGTTTTTTATCAGTTTTGACGCTCCGTTCTGAATTCTATCCAATAAGTGGAGAAAAGTTTGTGCTGCACCTGCCTAAAGATGTGAGTTATACTCGAGTTTTGGACGTATTAACGCCTTATAAATAGTAGCCAGATCAGAAGGAGTGAAAAATTTCTTACATTGATATAGAAATCCTAAGCATTTAGCAGCATTTTTGGCGGTCTCAAAAAAGTGGTCATTCCAACAAAGATGGTCGTTAACAAACATACCGAGTACTGAAAGCTTTTCGGTTTCTTCCATGCAAGTGCCATTCAAAGACAACGGCATAAGGGGTACATTTAGCTTCAACAATAGACGGCATCGACTTTTCGAAGCAGGCAGTTAACTCCACGCGATTTTCTATACCCCATTTAACAATACTGTAAGGATCAGAGTTTAATAAACTTACGAGTATCAAACGATACCATTGAAATTCCACTTCCGAAGGAGATGGACGTGAATTTGAGAACGAGTATGAGAAGCTGACATTAGAGTCGTCGGCAAAACAATGAAATGAATTAGAAGTTTCAGACAAGAGATCATTTATAAAAATTTTGTTTACCTACACTTTTCATTTACTTCATATATAGCTATTTTGAATTGTACTTCAAGAAAAATCTCATAAATAGTATGAAAAATGAAAAAAAATAATCAAATAATAATAATTATAATTAAATAATAATAATAATTATAATTATAATTATAATTATAATTATAATTAAATAATAATAATAATTATATTTAAATAATAATAATAATAATAATAATAATAATAATAATAAGAACAAAATATATATGTACATACATACATAGTATATAAACTTAATTTAGTTTCAGATAGTTGAAATTCATTCCGACATGTGTTTGAGTAGTTCCTTTCGAAATCTCCCTGACGCAAACAGGTAAATTTTCCCAAAAACATGGCCAAAACTATAAAAAAAAATATCCGATTTGTTTTTTTTTTTTTAATGCAAAGTTGTTTACAAATAGTGTAAGCTTCAAACCTCATTGATCAGATGATGCTTTTAAAGTGCAAACTTGAAATAGACTAGTGCAGTAGAAAGTTTGGACTGTGATGTGAGGTTGTTTTGGTTTGTTTTTGTTTTTTTTTGTCGGTTTCTAAAATAATTAAACCGCTGAGAAAAAAAAGGAAAACATTCCACAAAAATGGGAAATTGAAGTAATGATGCAAAAGCGAAGCTATTTTTATAGCGCACATTATAAGCCTAAAAACGAAAACATTCCATGTAAACTTACTTTTTAAATGCGATTATAAAATATCATTGAGTGGAAAAAGGAAAAGATTCCAGGAATATTTTCCTTTTTCCATTCAAAATTTGAAATTTTCCGTTGAAATAATTTTTTTTTGTTGGCCGTTATTTAAGTTTATTAAGTTTGTTAATGGCCTATGCTTTTTGATGAGAAGTTCAATCAAACTTTGGCACTTTGGCACTTTGACAAGACTCTTGATGGCACTGACTATGAGTGGGAGATTCAAAGTCATTCAACAATATTACGAAGTCCGAGGACATATGTACATAGTTTTCTCCCCTGTGACAGGAACTTTTCTGTTATAAGGCGAGTTGTTCGCAGATATGATCGTATTTATTCATAATCTTATTTATCTCAAAAATGGATCTAACGATTTTGATAAACAAAATTAGGTGTGATATTATGGACATGGACTACATATTGTTAAAAAAAAATGTTGGGGTAAAATGTTATTAACGGTACCTGTCATAGAACCGTTTTTTGATTTTTTGACTTTCTCATCAACTGCTCTAACGATTTTAACCAAAAATTTTCAGCAGGAGGCCCCTTAAGCTTAAATTAATATTGTATATAAAAATATTTGAAAAAAAAAGTTTTTTTGAAAAACCGATATCTTTAAAATGTATGAACGATTATTTTTTGAAACTATGTACATATTTCTAAAATCTATACTACTAAATATTTAAAATTTGGCATCCCAAATTTTGTTCTCGAAAAATTTTAAGGAAATTTGGTATATAAAAAATTACTTTAATATTAAAAGGATTAATCAGACGACAATTCCATATATTAAACATTTTTATCTCATTAAATCCATGTTTTATATTTATAAAATGTATTTTTAATTCGAAAGTACTTTTACACAAGAGCAAGTTCGTGCGATCGAGTCGTGCATTTTATTTCTGTTTATTTTTATTCTCTTGAATTATTATTAAAATATTGTTTAAGTTTTCATTTTGCAGAATTATTTAATATCTATTAAATAAATAAAATGTTTTGAACCCATTATTTATATTATTTGAATAAAAAAACTTAATTTAAAATAATTTATTTGATTTTTTTTTTCTTCAATTAGTGGAAAAAGGAAAACATTCCACTCACTTTAACAGGAATTATTAAGCCAGAGCTTAAAGTTTTTAATTTTAATTGTTTGGTATGTCACTCTTCTTATTAGCTTTACATTTGTCCTTCAGAATGTTTTGAAGAATAACTTTCAGTTTCAGAAATAAACAGTTTTTTTCGATTTCCCAAAAACTATGATTAGTGGAATGTTTTACTTTTTTTTCTCAGCGGTTCAATTAAACATGGATTATGTTGTTGTTGGTATGTAAAATTGAGGATGATTGTTTTTTATTGAATATACGAGGGCGGGTCAATAAGTCCGTGACTTTTTGAATTTCTGACCTCTTTACTGAAATGAGGGCCAATGAAAAGACACATATGATTTAACAAAATCTCGTCATGAAAAATTTCGATGCATTGGGAATTGCGGGACGATTTAATAACAATAAAAAGATGTTAATTGTAAAAACTTTTGTCTGTACTTTTCTATTGGATTTAAATGTCACCATCGGACAAATTTAAGCGAAGACAAAAATGCACTAAAAAACGGCTAGTATATAAATTTTGGTATCTTAGACGTCAGTAGCGTTTCACAATTTATGATGTGCAATTAATCATGTGCGTTAAAAAAGCGCCATCTGTGCGTCAGAAAGAGCGCCATAAATTTTGTTCAACCTTGGTAACAAACATGTTACACATGACATTCTTGATTTTCTCAATAAATTCAAGAAAGAGCCAGATAGACCAAGCTGTCATTCCAAAACTAATTGCATCATGTGTACAATTGAAACAGTTTTGAGTTCCAATTCAAGCTTCCTAACTTATTTTGAAAACTGTTTTCAATTCGAACAAATATTTCAAACAAAATTTATTTGGAAGTGATGTTGACCCCTTGGCATAATGGTTAATACATTGAACTGTCACGAGAAAGGTCTCGAGTTCGATTCTCAGGCGCTGCAAGAAAGTTTTTTTCAGGTGTGTATTGCCTCTTGCGAGGAATTGACATATTCTCCAAGAGTATCTCTTGTTATGTCCTGATAATACACACCCAGGAATGGTTGAGAGTTGTAGGTCACTAGGTTCTGGTTCACTCCGAGCTGTTGCACCACCAAATTTAAATTTTATTTATAGATGTTGACATCTTTCAATTTGCAAGACTATACTAAAATTACTTTTAAATTGAATTGTGTTATGTTTCCGAAAAGCACTGAAAGGTAATGTCAAAAACCAACGAAAAGTAGATTTCCATATCGTCAAAAGGGGAACACATCCGAACCGTACTTTATATCTATGTCACAAAACTCATTTTTAGAGACTATAAGTGAGGAATGAATTTTTTTTTTTTTTCAGATTTTAACGATTCGAAAAGTAATCGGGTTAATTGCAGAATGTGTATGTACCTGCACAATTCTAGTGGCTAAGCGAATCTCTTTATTTTGTTGATATAACCAATTTGTAAATTCATTATAACCTTAAGCAACAAATAGTTGTTATTTTGTAAAGGTTAGAATTTTACAGAGGCTTTGCTTGAAGGAAAATAATTTTTTTTCTAACGCGCGTACATCAGTACCAGGGGCGGACGCAGGAAATAATTTGGGGGGTGGGGGGGTTTTCAAAAAATATGAGATTTTTATAAATATATTATTTTATTACTATATTGTAGGTACTTGTTAATTACATACTCTTTATTATATGTAATTAACATAAATATGTTATAACTAAACAATATTTGCTCTTAGGGATAGGACCTATCGGAACAATTTTATACAGCTAATCGCAAAAACAAAACATCATAAAGATGTTGCTACGGATACCTATTTGGCAAATTTGAATAATGTTACCAAAAGTTGGAAAATATTGACTACGAGGGTGGTTTTGGTAGTTCCCATTTGGGCATTCTTATTCCGGAATTAATTGTTAGACATAGACTTTTACTACGGGCCCTGTTATGGAGGCCATTATTTGGTTGGTATAATATCATTAATGCAACAAGAAGAAAAAGAGTATACGTGATTTCATAAGTGTACCTAACAATAGAGTTATAATAAGTTCTAGGTTCGCCTAGTGGTCCAAATCTGCAAAACCAAGCCCGGCATATATTAATACGTGAAGTTATAACTTGTTGTACTTTTGCATTACCAAAAACGCAATTGCTGTTCGCTTTGTATCTATTTGTTAATCATCAATTCAAATTAAGACAGTTGCGTAAAAATACGAAGACGCATAAAATAAAATGCACGACTGGGTCGCTAGAACTTGCTCTTATGTAAAAGACTAAGAATTTCAAAAACTAATGTTATTAGAGAAAAAGCATAAAATTCATTTTTTAAATGACTAAAACTCCTTTAGTAGTTGCAGCTAAACACAGGATGCCATGTGTTTTGAGCAAATATTAGTTTATGCAAGAACAAAATTGTAATTCATTTTCTATCCTTCTTTCTCTTCCTTAACTTCACGCCCGCGCTGTGTTCAAACATTTAAAGGGTAATCATAATCCCATGAGCGCGTGTAGATTATATTAAATTTAAAAAAAATGTTTGTTTACGCATATTTAAACTTTTTATTATTTTCGAATAAAAATTTAATTTACAAAAAAAATATTGAGTTGTTTTTGAGATATCGAATTTTCAACAAAAAAAAATAGATTTTTTTCTTTCAAAAATTCAAAAAATATTTTTTTTAAGTCTTAAAATGCAATGTTTTTTGAACCCCTAAAACCCCCACCTGCGTTCGCCCCTGGTCAGTACACACACTCTTTTTTACTTGCGATATACATAGGTACTATAGGGCAAATTCTGCATTTGGAAAAAAAATCGAACTCGAAATTTTGATCAAAGTTGACATTACGATGATAGCGAAGACGAAAAAAGTGGGTCCGGCAATTCCGTCTGTCTGCATGTCTGTATGTCTGTACCTCGAACTACAGCCTAAACTACTGGAGGTATTTTCTTCAAACTCTTACCTGGGAATGACGATAACATATAATTTAAATATGGAAAAACATCTGGAAACTAAAGCTAACGTAGCCAAAACAGCAATTTGTGCAAATTGGAAAAAAAATATTCAAAAATAAGCTTGTTTCAACTAATGCTAAAGTCCAAGTTTTTGATGCAACTGCTAAAGCCATTCTTTTCTACGGAGCACAAACCTGGGGTGTTAAAAAATTTGAGACAGTGGAGAATGTGTTACGTTTTTTCTTAAGGAAAATTTTTCTTTTACCGGTAAATACCCCAAAATACATGTATTACTTAGAAACAGGACTTCCAACGCTTTTCGTTTCCACTCTAAAGTTAAACGCTGATTACTTGGTGCGAGTAATAAAGATGGATGATACTAGATTGCCGAAGCTGGTGTTAATGCATGCAGTACGTCGAAAATCACTATTTTATAAAGATTGGGTTGATCATGCAGCTAATTGTGGGTGGAATCTAGACCTAATTGAAGCAGATGCAGTGCATTGGAAAACGTCTCTTTATGAAATAATTCAAAGCATCGATGAAAACGAGCGATATGCACTCAAAGAACAAGCAAGATCATCAGGTGAACGAACAGTATATGCCAAACTAAATTACAATTTATATGTAAAAAATTACTTCAGCGAAAACTATCCAATAAAAATGATAAGCAGTATTTTCAAAGCAAGGGGAGAACTATTAAAACTCAATTATATGCCGCACAGGAACGATTTGGAAGGTATTTGCTCTCTATGCAATATGCCGGAAATAGAGAACGTTTACCATTTTATTGCTATATGTCCAATGCTGATGGAACTTAGGAGAGTTTTCTTCGAGAAGAACTACCTGCAAGAAGAAGACATAAAACTTATTCTTAATGGAGAAGACTGGGTTCGGCTGTATCAATTTACTTCAGAAGCGATGTCCTACAGAAGCCGAATCAAAAGCGAACTTTTTTAAACCTAAATAAAATTTTTTATACGTTTTTCCATTAACTAAAAAGATTTTTTTTAATTAAAAATACAAAAAAATTCCGTTTTAACTAAACTAAAAGTTGCATAGACAAAAAAAAAAAAAAAAAAAAAAAAAATACAATCCGTTTTTGCTAAACTAAAAGCAATTTTTTTTTTTTATATTAATCAATTTTGTTTTAACTAAACTAAAAGTTAAATTTAATCAATCAATTCATGTTTGAAATAAGATATAAACTATGTAACTACCTACTCGAATAATTTACAATTATCAATTTTCTTCTTCTTCTTCGCCCTTTGTTTCGGCGCTGTTATGATCTCGATGTCGAGGGGATCATAACTCTCCCACGTATCTGCTTCACACTAGTGATCCGCCTGTGGGGTTCGCCGGGTTGACCTCAGAAATCGGCGGCAAGCCTCCCGGTTTTGTATTGTTCCATTTCTGAGGCCAACTGAATGCTGGTGTTTTTGCATTTGTTTGTACCAGGAGTGTTTAGGCCTACCTTTCTTTTTATTCCGATTTTGTATAATCTGCGGCATTACTTTGCTAGCCCCCGGAATCCGTCTAGCTTTGACCCGAGCATTGCTGCTCGGTCCAGGATCAGTACCATGTGTAACAATGGTAGTGCCTGGCGGGGTAGTGTCACTTTGAACGACTACTTCCATAATGCTTGAATTCACAAAATCCTGGTTGTAAGTATCGACGTGTGCATGCTCCAGTTTTGTATTTGATCTCTCTTTTACGGCACCGGTGATCTCCAGTCGTGCCAACCCAGGGACTGGCATGCACACTTTTGGGAAAGTTTATAGGTGTTACGTGTCGCTAGGTTCACCTTGCTGTTTGTGGCCTAGATGTATTTACTCCTTTTGTCGCCTTTTACGACAAGCGGGGAGGCGCTGCAGGAATATTCTAACCCGTCCCTGCACAGGGAAACAATTATCAATTTTGTTTTAACTAAACTGAAAGTTCAATTTAATCAACCAATTCATGTTTGAAATAAGATATAAATTATGTAACTTTTCGAAAAATTAACAATTATCTTTTATAATATAAAAATGTTATGTAAAAACAAATAGTAAAGAAGCCACTCGGGCAGACGGCATAGATGCCATGTCCTACTTTATTCAATTAAGGAGTCAAAATGTAAAGAAACTTTTTTAGGAAATGAATAAAATTATCTATCTATCTATCTATCTATCTATCTATTTTCTTCAAACTCGGTACTTAAGGGTCTTCGGTGATTCCCTAGAGGAAAAATTGAATTTTTTTTTTTAGCTCCAAAACTAACGGTACCCCCCATACACCCGTAATGCAAAATCTTATTTATCTCGAAAACGGCTCTAACGATTTTGATAAAAAAAAATTAGGTGTGATATTATGAACATAGGCTACATTTTGGTCAAACAAAATTTTGGGGCAAAATGTTATTAGGGGTACCTGCTATAGACCCGTTTTTTTTATTTTCGACTTTCTCATTAACGGCTCTAATGATTTTAACCCAAAATTTTCAGCAGGAGTCCCCTTAAGTTTAAAATAATATTGTATATAAAAATATTCGAGAAAATATTTGTTGGGTTTAAAAAAAAAAAAAAAAATTTAAATCAATATCTTCAAAACCTATGAACGATTAGAATTTATTTGTTCAATATTTAATCACTGAACGGAACGTGGTTTATTTGTAGTCTAATTTTCAAATGTTTTTTTTAGATTTTTGATCTTTATAGACCGCAATTTTCGATAAATTAATAAAAACACAAACTAATTTTTATATTTAACTGTGTCTTTATTAACAATTTTTCATTATCATATACATTTCGAGCACATAATTGTGTGCTCATCATCAGCGAGCGCTTAGTAGACACTAAATCAAGACAAATTGAAAGAAGGTGTTGCGAACTGCATAAGCACCTTCGACTGTTAAGTGCGGACGGTTCATTAGAATAAGCTCATACAACAATGTACATATATGAATACTTGTGTTTTAGTTGTAGATAGAACGTAGTATAGAGAGGCTGAGCGAGAGGCTTATAAATAAAGAGTAATAATTAAGAAACAAAGACCGGTTTTTACAGTGGCGACGAGGAAAACGAAAGGTAAAGAGAAAGATAACATAAAATAGAAAAATTAGAAAATGGAAAAAACAATTTAATTTAATTTTGGTGGGGGCAAAACCCCCATTTATTCGGCTTAATACAAGCTAATTCTTAATCTAACTTAAAAACTAAGAACTTAAGCTAAGGTTAGTGAGGGGGAGGACGGTTCAGAAGCAGGAGTTTTAAGGAAGGAGTGCTCAGGTTAAAGTCGAAGAAGCATATGTTTAAATTAACAGCCCGTAGCATGCGAGAGACAGGTTCGTTGGAGCCGTAAGAGGTTCGGTGGGTGGGTATATAAAAGAGACGAGGGTTTCGTGTATTACGGGGATTAGTATTGAGAGAGATGGAGTTGTAGAGCGACATGCAGTCAACGGAACCGGAGAGTAGTCGATGAATGAAAAGAATGTCTGATATCTCTCTTCGTTCTTCCAACGAATTCAGATTGATTAGTTTAAGTCGATCTAGATAGGGAGGCAGAATCAGAGGATTGTTCCATGATAGACCTCGAAGAGCAAAGCGTAGGAATCGACGTTGGATGCTTTCGATTCTGGAAATATGAGTAATTTGGTAAGGGCTCCAAACTTGAGAGGCGTATTCTAGCAGTGGACGAACAAACGATATGTATAAGGACCGGGTTACGTAGGGGTTGGAGAATTCTTTGGACCATCTTTTGACGAAACCGAGCACTGAGTTTGCTTTGAGAATGATATCGTCTATGTGAGTGAGAAAATTAAGCTCTGGGTCACATAAAATGCCAAGGTCACGAATATTATCAACTGTGGGTATGGGTTGATTATGGAGCAGGTAGAGACGGGGAGGAGATTTGTTACGTTTGCGTGAAAAAGTAATTGATTGGCATTTGACGACATTAAGCTCCATGCAATTTTTTAGACACCAAACTGAAAAACTGTCTAGATCCTTTTGAATAAGCGAAGAGTCATGTGTTGAGGAAATGGTCTTGAAAAACTTGGTATCATCAGCGTACAGAGAGACAGAAGAATGTTTGATGACCCTATCAATATCATTAATAGCAAGAATAAACAAAAGTGGGCCGAGGTGGCTGCCTTGGGGGACACCGGAGGTAGCTAAGAAAGGGCATGAGGTGGCAGATCTAAATCGAACGCTGTAATAACGGTTTTCAAGGTAAGAAGAGATCCACTGTAACAAAGAGGGTTCAAAGCCGAGAGTGGACAATTTGAAAAGAATAAGCTTATGGGAAATTTTGTCGAAGGCCTTGCTGAAATCGGTTGAGATTACATCGACTTCGTAGCCTTTTTCTAAGGCTGAAAGGGTGACGGATACAAATTCAACAAGGTTAGTGGTTGTAGACCGGCATTTGAGAAAGCCATGTTGTGAGGGGGAGATGAGAGATTTGCAGTGGAAACTTAAGGTTTCATACAAAATACTTTCAAAGAGTTTGGGTATGTGTGAAAGTTTGGCAATGGGACGATAATTATTAACATCGCTCTTCGGACCCTTTTTGTGAATAGGGGTTATGAAAGATAATTTCCATATCACAGGAAACTCTCCTTTATTTAGGGAAAGGCTGAAAATTTTTGAGAGGGGAAGAGAAAGGATGGAAGAACATTTTTTTAGAAGGATGGCAGGGAGACCATCTGGACCAGGATTGAATTCATCGTTAAGTTGATTCAATTTATATTCGATGATATGGGGATCGACGGAACGAGGGAGAAGCGGTCCAACAGAAAAACTTTGTAGATAATTGAAATAGTCTGAATCAGGAACAAAGCAGTCATCAGCAAAAGATTGTTTGAAGAATGTAGCAAAAAGGTTGGCGATAGTGTTAGGATCGTTTGATGTTTCGTTATTGAAAGAGAGAGTGGTTGGGTAGCCATCGGATTTTCTTTTGTAGTTAACAAACTGAAAAAATGACTTAGGGTCTTTGATAAGGTTGGATTGCGTTTCCATTAGATAACGCTGGTAAAGGGAATTGTATAGCTCGGTGAAATGGAGATAAGAACCCAGATAGTTAGAGTAGTCAGTAGGAGAACGAGAACGGAGGTAAGTTTCCCACAACTTATTTCTTTTATTTCGCAGAGAACGAAGTTTGCGATTATACCAGGGTGGAGAAGTAGACGAGGTTTTGTGGCGGGAAAAAGGAACATAAAGAGAAATAGAGTTAAATATTTCTCTGTAGAATAAGGTTATGGCATCATTTACGGTTAAGTTGTCAAAATTGAAGGAGACTTTGTTGAGGTATTCATTTATTAGACGATAGTTTGCTTTATGGAAGTCGTAAGAAGACAGATCCGTAGGAGGGGTGGACCGTAGTGGAGAATCGTGAAAAAATGAGACAAGAAGGGGAGGGTGGAAGTTGTCGATGGTTGATAGAAAAAGGGGACTAGGTGAGACAGATGAGTTAATGGGGTCTGTTGTGAAAATAAGGTCTAGTTGCCTACCCATGAAATTTGAGATGCCACTAATTTGGCAGAGGCTGGAATCAGCGAGGCTATCTAAGAAAAGACATTCTTTGGCAGATGTGGGATTGGAAGCAATATAAAACGAAAGATCGTCTGATGGAGACCATTTTAAATTAGGAAGGTTGAAGTCACCGAAAAGAATGATCTCATCATGGGGGTCACACAAATCGGTGATGTGATCAATCGTTTTAATTACAAGTTCATAGGATTCGATGGTTTGTGAAGGTAAGATGTAACAACAGACAACGTAAAGTGATTTTCGGGGTAGTGAAATCTTAATTGACACATAATCAAGTATAGGGGAAGAAGATATGGCAATGAGGGAAGAGTCAATAGTATTTTTTACAGCAAGAAGGACACCACGGTTAGGGTAATCATTGGTGGGTCGGTTAAGATCGTCATCGCGATAAACGTTAAAAGTAGAAGGGAACAATTCTTGATTTTTGATGCTGGGGATAAGGTTCGTTTCAGTTAGTGCGTATAAATCAAAGGGTAAGGCATGAGTTTGTTGCAAAACTGACTGAGTTTTGGAACGAAGGCCTCTTACATTTTGATAGTAGAAAGAAAAAGGGAGATTTTTGGAAGAAGGGGAAGCGGAGGTTGGGAAAATATTAGAAGCGAAAAAACTTATCATGGTCAGCTCTGCTACGTTGAAGGTGCGAGATCCGCTTTGAGTGAATATATTGTCCCAAGGCTTCAAGGTCATTCGCAACTTTTTGGGGAGACAAATTAAGAAAATCATGGTATTTCATGAAGAGGTTCCTAAGACTGGGGACATCGGTGGGGAGACCTTCTTGTTGAATCGAAACCATTACACTTGTTTTCGTTTTACCTTCAAAGCAGACGGAGTCCGGTTTATTGTGCAGATATGCCAAAAACAGACGAATGTTTTCGTAGGTTTTTTTATCTCTAAGCCTAGAGAGAGCATAGCGGCATTCAGTGGATTCACTAGATTGTTGGGTGCATTTGACTGTAGGGGGTAGAAGGGGGTCTATAAAGGAAGATGAAGGTGAGATTGCCGTTGGGAAAGTTGTAAAAGACTGAGTGGTGATTAAGGGAGGGGTAATTGATGTCGACTACTTCCATAATGCTTGAATTCACAAAATCCTGGTTGTAAGTATCGACGTGTGCATGCTCCAGTTTTGTATTTGATCTCTCTTTTACGGCACCGGTGATCTCCAGTCGTGCCAACCCAGGGACTGGCATGCACACTTTTGGGAAAGTTTATAGGTGTTACGTGTCGCTAGGTTCACCTTGCTGTTTGTGGCCTAGATGTATTTACTCCTTTTGTCGCCTTTTACGACAAGCGGGGAGGCGCTGCAGGAATATTCTAACCCGTCCCTGCACAGGGAAACAATTATCAATTTTGTTTTAACTAAACTGAAAGTTCAATTTAATCAACCAATTCATGTTTGAAATAAGATATAAATTATGTAACTTTTCGAAAAATTAACAATTATCTTTTATAATATAAAAATGTTATGTAAAAACAAATAGTAAAGAAGCCACTCGGGCAGACGGCATAGATGCCATGTCCTACTTTATTCAATTAAGGAGTCAAAATGTAAAGAAACTTTTTTAGGAAATGAATAAAATTATCTATCTATCTATCTATCTATCTATCTATTTTCTTCAAACTCGGTACTTAAGGGTCTTCGGTGATTCCCTAGAGGAAAAATTGAATTTTTTTTTTTAGCTCCAAAACTAACGGTACCCCCCATACACCCGTAATGCAAAATCTTATTTATCTCGAAAACGGCTCTAACGATTTTGATAAAAAAAAATTAGGTGTGATATTATGAACATAGGCTACATTTTGGTCAAACAAAATTTTGGGGCAAAATGTTATTAGGGGTACCTGCTATAGACCCGTTTTTTTTATTTTCGACTTTCTCATTAACGGCTCTAATGATTTTAACCCAAAATTTTCAGCAGGAGTCCCCTTAAGTTTAAAATAATATTGTATATAAAAATATTCGAGAAAATATTTGTTGGGTTTAAAAAAAAAAAAAAAAATTTAAATCAATATCTTCAAAACCTATGAACGATTAGAATTTATTTGTTCAATATTTAATCACTGAACGGAACGTGGTTTATTTGTAGTCTAATTTTCAAATGTTTTTTTTAGATTTTTGATCTTTATAGACCGCAATTTTCGATAAATTAATAAAAACACAAACTAATTTTTATATTTAACTGTGTCTTTATTAACAATTTTTCATTATCATATACATTTCGAGCACATAATTGTGTGCTCATCATCAGCGAGCGCTTAGTAGACACTAAATCAAGACAAATTGAAAGAAGGTGTTGCGAACTGCATAAGCACCTTCGACTGTTAAGTGCGGACGGTTCATTAGAATAAGCTCATACAACAATGTACATATATGAATACTTGTGTTTTAGTTGTAGATAGAACGTAGTATAGAGAGGCTGAGCGAGAGGCTTATAAATAAAGAGTAATAATTAAGAAACAAAGACCGGTTTTTACAGTGGCGACGAGGAAAACGAAAGGTAAAGAGAAAGATAACATAAAATAGAAAAATTAGAAAATGGAAAAACGTGTTCCAACAAGAAAATTTGTGAAGTGATTTGTAAATTACATTAAATTGTAAAATAAATATACGTGGTAATTAATTACATTCAATTGTAAATTGCTCAATTACATTCAATTGTAAACTGCATTAAATTCTTAGGAAATTTTGAATATCACATTTAATTGTGTCCATAAAAAAAAAAAAAAAATATATAACTCAGTTATAACTGTGTCGATTGGAAAGAAGTGAATATATTAAATTATAAAAAAAGGTAAAATAAGTGTCATGCACCATTCAATAAATGGAATTTATATTATTTATATAATGTGTTATATAAAGTGGTTAAATGATGTAAGTTGATAATCATTATTATAATGTATTTTTTTTCTTTCCGTGATAATAATAATATAGGAAAAAATGTCGGACATTGGGATAAAACCTTTTCCCTGCGACATTATAGACAAAGGAATTATTCGTTCGGAGTGGGAGAAATGGTTTCGTTCATTCACCTTGTACCTCGAGTCGGAGGAGATAAAAACGGAGGTAAGAAAGAAAAATAAACTGTTGCACCTAGGGGGTCCACAGTTGCAGGAAGTGGTCTACAATATTCCAGGAGCTCTTCCTGAAAAAGGCGACGTTTTTCAAATATTGGTAAAGAAATTGAACGAATATTTTTCCCCAATAAGAAACTCCGCATTCGAAAGGCATCTATTTCGATCGTTAAAGCCAGAATCAGGTGAGAGTTTGAATAAATTTGTTATAAGATTGAGGAATCAAATCAAGCAGCCAAATGTTCATTCGGTCAGACTGAAGAACAAAGTCGGGATATTAATTTAAAAGATAAATTAATAGATATATGGGCCCCAAGAGATTTAAAAAAACGTCTCTTAGAAAAAGAACATTCATTAGAAGAAATCATTGAAAAGTGTCATGTGTATGAGCAGATTAACAATCAGACTGATACTATGGGTTCGGAAGCTTCGACCTCTGGTATTAACAATGTAAACAGCATAGTCGGAAGGAAAATACAGAGCAACAGATTCGCAGATTCTGATTGCATAAGATGCGGTCGAACTGGTCATATGGGAAATAGCAATATTTGCCCAGCTAGAAACGCAAAATGCAATAAATGTGGTTTTCTTGGGCATTTTTCCGTAAAATGTAAAACCAACCGAAACAAACGCAAAAATTCTAATAGTGAATACTCCACCAATAAACGTAAAAGATTCGAGAATATTCGGTACGTGGAGAATGAACCTGATAATTGTTTTAAAAGGGGAAAAGATGATAGGAATGAGCACGATTGTTTTCGTATAGAGGACGATATGGACGAACATGAACAAAATGAGAAAATAGATTGTTTTATTGGAGGATCAAAAATTCCAATGATCATAGACTCAGGATCGCGGTTTAACCTATTGGCAGAAGATGATTGGAAACAATTAAAACGAACTTCTTCAATGCTGTGGAACATCCGAAAGGATTCATCAAATCAGTTTCGTGCTTATGCAGGAAAAGACCTGCTTGAAACGGAATTAGTTTTTGAAGCTCCTACAAGTGTAGATCAGAAAACGGAAATTGTGCCATCTTTTTATGTCATTAAAAATGGAAAGCAGTCGCTTCTAGGTCGTGAATCTGTAATCAAGCTAAAAGTCTTGAAATTAGGACTGCAAGTAAATCAGATCCAAGATTTTAAACCACTTCCAAAAATTAAGGACATTAAAATACGATTATCTATCAATAGTAAAATTAAACCAGTACAACAACCCTTGAGACGTATTCCCTCTGCACTTGAGGACAAAGTTGAGCGGAAAATAAATGAAGCAGTTAAGCAGGACATAATCGAACCTGTATTTGGTAAAAGTTCCTGGATTTCGCCAATTGTCATAGTTTTCAAGGAAACGGGGGACATTCGCCTTTGCATAGACATGCGTCGGGCAAATATGGCAATTTCCAGGGAGAATTTTCCACTTCCCACTTTTGATACTTTCATGACTAGATTAAAAGGGTCTAAATATTTTTCGAGATTAGATTTAAAGAATGCATATCATCAATTAGAGCTCCATGAAGATAGTCGGCATATAACAACGTTCATCACACATAAAGGTGTATATCGCTACAAGAGATTGCTTTTCGGCGTGAATTCGGCTCCTGAGATTTTTCAACGAACAATGGAAAATATGGTGGCTTCTTGTAGAAATACACTAAATTATTTGGATGACGTCATAGTTTTTGGGCAAACGCGTGAAGAACATGACAGGGAATTGGAAAAAGTGTTAGATATTTTTCGCGATAGAAATGTAACACTGAATCAAGACAAATGTAGATTCAAAGTTACTCAGCTTAAATTTTTAGGCCACGTATTGGATCAAACCGGGATCAGTGCCGATCCGGACAAAGTCAAAACAGTTTTAGAGTTTAGACCACCGAATAACAAGGAGGAAGTAAGGAGTTTCTTAGGACTGGTAACCTATTTGGGCAAATTTATTGCTGACATGGCAGATGTTACAGAGCCTTTGAGAAACTTAATAAGAAAAGACGTTCGATTTGTATGGGGTGAAAACCAAGACCGATCATTTCAACAACTAAAGAAAGCTATTGCTAGAATACCGATTTTGTCATATTTTAATATTAAGAACAGAACCAGATTGGTAGCTGATGCAAGTCCTGTTGCTTTGGGGGCAGTACTTCTACAGTTTCAAGAAGGGAACCCTCAAGTCATATCCTTTGCAAGCAAGAGTCTATCTGACGTGGAAAGACGATATTCCCAGACGGAAAAAGAAAGCCTGGCTCTAGTTTGGGGAGTTGAAAGGTTTTACTACTACCTGGCAGGGATTGAATTTGAGCTGGTCACGGACCATAAGCCTTTGGAAGCAATTTTTAAACCTACTTCCAGACCACCAGCTCGGATTGAGAGATGGGTTTTACGGTTACAGGCATTCAAATTTAAAGTTATTTATCAATCCGGAAAATACAATATTACAGACTCTCTCTCACGCATATGCAAAATCGAAAATTCGGAATCATTTGACAGCAATTGTGAATATAACGTCTGTGCTATAGTAGAGCAAATGGTTCCAAAAGCTCTGACTATTAGTGAAATCGAACAGAGCAGTGATGATGAGATAATTAAAGTTGTAGGAGCTGTGAAAAATAATAGCTGGGAATCAGAAATGAAAAGTAAATATTTTCCTTTCCGACATGAGCTTTGTACATTGGGGAATATCCTTTTGCGCGGAAGTAAAATAGTCATTCCTGAACCTTTACGTATTCGTGTTCTTACCCTTGCGCATGAAGGTCATCCAGGAGAGACAGTCATGAAGAGAAGAGTACGCTCGAAGATATGGTGGCCATTAGTAGATAGAGACGTTGAGAAATTCGTTAAAACTTGTCGTCAATGTCTTTTGGTATCTCGACCGATTCAACCAACTCCTATGAAAAGACATGTTTTTCCAGACGGACCGTGGCAATGCATTGCCATGGATTTACTTGGACCTCTTCCAAATCAAGATTTTGTGTTTGTTGTTATTGACTATCACTCTAGATATCAAGAGGCTAAGTTTCTAAGGAAAATTTCGTCGCAAGAGATTATTTGTATTCTAGATGAAATGTTTTGCAGATTGGGATACCCGAAATCTATAAGAGCTGACAATGGTCGTCAATTCGTTAGTGGTGAATTTAAGACCTATTGTGAAACTAATGATATAGATTTAATAACCTCACCACCGTATTGGCCACAAGCTAACGGAGAAGTAGAGAATATGAATAAATCTATATTAAAAAGACTCCAAATTGCAAACAGTGAAGGGCTTGATTATAAAAAAGAGCTACAAAAATTCATGCTTATGTACAACGTTACCCCACATGGTACAACAGGAAAATCACCTTCGGAACTTTTGTTCCAAAGAAGAATACGTGACAAGATCCCTTCTATACAGGATTTAGATGAAAATATTTTGAACCTAGAGGCGCGGGACTTAGATGCCATAGCCAAACAAAAAGGGAAAGAGAATGGTGATAAGAAACGAGGTGCAAGGGAGTGTGAAATACAGGTTGGCGATAAGGTATTGCTGCTTAACATGATTCGTCAAAACAAGTTGACACCGACTTTTGATTCCACCGAATTTGAGGTTATTGAACGGAAGCAGGATGAAGTAGTAGTATGCGCAGATGGAAAAACTTTCAGGCGGCATATTAGTAACATAAAGAAAATTCCAGTACTCTCCGAAAAAGGTTTTCTTTTATAATTTTATTGAAATATATCTTTTACAAATTTACAGATCTCGTTGATAACACTTATATTTCCAGGAACTGAAAAGGAATTAGAGACGCGTACTACTGGGAGTGACAAGCTCGTTTCGGATACGGTAGAAGATAAAATTCAGCAGAATGATACTCAAGAGCAAAGGCCTGAATTGAAGATGAAGCTCAAAAATATTGGAGGGATGTGGCGAACTGCATAAGCACCTTCGACTGTTAAGTGCGGACGGTTCATTAGAATAAGCTCATACAACAATGTACATATATGAATACTTGTGTTTTAGTTGTAGATAGAACGTAGTATAGAGAGGCTGAGCGAGAGGCTTATAAATAAAGAGTAATAATTAAGAAACAAAGACCGGTTTTTACAGAAGGTATAAAACACAATACAAAAGAAAGAATAAAGAAAGTAATTTAAGAGAAACATTGATTTACATTTAACAAGAGCATAAAATAAAAAAGAGAGTTGATAAATTTTGTATATTATGTAAGAATATGAATAAGTATAAAGGTTAATTTAACGTTTTACTAAATGAAATAGCGGTGAATTTTGATGAAATTTTTTGTGTGTGTTCAAGGGGATCTGAGAATGGTTTAGATTCACAATATTATATATATATAATTCTTCTGTGAGTGTGTATGTCACTGAACTTCTCTTAAATGACTGGACCGATTTTGATGAAATTTTTTGTGTGTGTTCAAGGGGATCTGAGAATGGTTTAGATTCACAATCTTTATATATATAATTCTTCTGTGAGTGTGTATGTCACTGAACTTCTCTTAAACGACTGGACCGATTTTGATGAAATTTTTTGTGTCTGTTCAAGGGGATCTGAGAATGGTTTAGATTCACATCTTTATATATATAATTCTTCTGTGAGTGTGTATGTCACTGAACTTCTCTTAAACGACTGGACCGATTTTGATGAAATTTTTTGTGTGTGTTCAAGGGGATCTGAGAATGGTTTAGATTCACAATATTATATAAAAATCAATTGCTGTTCGTTTGTCTCGCTAAAACTTGAGAATGGCTAGACCGATTTTGATAATTTTAATCTTAAAATATTTGTGGAAGTTCAGGGAAGATTTAAGCGGTGAGAAACATACATAATAAGTAACGGAAAAATACTAAAAACGAAAATTTAATTTTCCAATACAAAATGTTCCTAGCTGTGAAACATTTGACGTCTTTGCACTACAAATTACTGCAGAAATTTACAATGAGACATTGATCATGATAGAAGATTTGTTTTTATTGATTGTAAATAAAGTATTGTCGTGTTTGTGTGTGTTCAAGGGGATCTGAGAATGGTTTAGATTCACAATATTATATATATATAATTCTTCTGTGAGTGTGTATGTCACTGAACTTCTCTTAAATGACTGGACCGATTTTGATGAAATTTTTTGTGTGTGTTCAAGGGGATCTGAGAATGGTTTAGATTCACAATCTTTATATATATAATTCTTCTGTGAGTGTGTATGTCACTAAACTTCTCTTAAACGACTGGACCGATTTTGATGAAATTTTTTGTGTCTGTTCAAGGGGATCTGAGAATGGTTTAGATTCACATCTTTATATATATAATTCTTCTGTGAGTGTGTATGTCACTGAACTTCTCTTAAACGACTGGACCGATTTTGATGAAATTTTTTGTGTGTGTTCAAGGGGATCTGAGAATGGTTTAGATTCACAATGTCGTGTTTAGGCATAACACCACCCAATCGTCCTATGCGCGATACATTTAACCATGACTTGCGAAGAGAACAAGAATACGGTACTGAAGTATTGGCCGAAACAGTTCGTTCAAACGTTCCGCAATTGAATGAACAGCAAAGAATTGCGTATGATACTTCGATTGAAGCTGCGAACAGTAGATCTGGTGGAATTTACTTCTTTGATGCTCCCGGGAAACTGGAAAAACGTTTCTAATTTCATTGCTGTTGGCAAAGATCAGATCGCAAAATGAAGTAGCCCTAGCATTGGCTTCATCTGGAATAGCTGCAACATTGTTAGAAGGTGGAAGGTGCACATTCTACCTTGAAATTTCCACTAAACATCCAAATCAACGAAGCTCCAGTTTGCAACATCGCCAAAAATAGCGCAATGGCGAAGATTCTACAGATACGCAAATTGATCGTTTGAAATGAATGTACGATGTACAAGAAATCATTCGAGGCACTGGACCGGTAATCTTCGTATCACCTTCATATATTTTTGGGAAATGTGGTCAAAACTTAATACAAAATTTTTATCTACATACATTAAATACAACACAGTTATTAATCCGGTTGAGGTATCAACTGTGACTTAGCCATTCTCAAGTTTTAGCGAGACAAACGAACAGCAATTGATTTTTATATAATACTAGATGACCCGGTAAACTTCGTATCACCTTCATTTTTCCGACTCGCAAACTCGCAACTTATAATTGCCCATGCGCGAAACAGGGAAACTTCAAGTTGATTCCGTAAACAGGCCAAACGGACGAAAAAATGGCAAATCCGTTGGAATTATCGGTATACGCGGGATGGAGACACCTCAACAACAGTTGATCGGGGAATAATTGGAAGAGTCTGACGAAAATCACTTGACAACCGAATCATGGCTCCACCAAAAATGTTTTGGCTGTCACGAAGATCTTTTAACGTTCTGTCCAGTGCCTCGAATGATTTCTTGTACATCGTACATTCATTTCAAACGATCAATTTGCGTATCTGTAGAATCTTCGCCATTGCGCTATTTTTGGCGATGTTGCAAACTGGAGCTTCGTTGATTTGGATGTTTAGTGGAAATTTCAAGGTAGAATGTGCACCTTCCACCTTCTAACAATGTTGCAGCTATTCCAGATGAAGCCAATGCTAGGGCTACTTAATTTTGCGATTTTGCATCAAAGAGGTTAAATGTATCGCGCATAGGACGATTGGGTGGTGTTATGCCCAAACACGACAATACTTTATTTACAATCAATAAAAACAAATCTTCTATCATGATCAATGTCTCATTGTAAATTTCTGCAGTAATTTGTAGTGCAAAGACGTCAAATGTTTCACAGCTAGGAACATTTTGTATTGGAAAATTAAATTTTCGTTTTTAGTATTTTTCCGTTACTTATTATGTATGTTTCTCACCGCTTAAACCTTCCCTGAACTTCCACAAATATTTTAAGATTAAAATTATCAAAATCGGTCTAGCCATTCTCAAGTTTTAGCGAGACAAACGAACAGCAATTGATTTTTATATAATATTGTGAATCTAAACCATTCTCAGATCCCCTTGAACACACACAAAAAATTTCATCAAAATCGGTCCAGTCGTTTAAGAGAAGTTCAGTGACATACACACTCACAGAAGAATTATATATATAAAGACCGTTACAACTTATAATTTTTGTTCTTCCCTAAATTAATATTTGCTTAAGAAATCAGAGGCATTCTCTTAGGTTGCCTTAGGTTGCGCGTATAGTAGTGCGACAGAGCGATGAAGTGCGAGACATTGATTCTTATATGGGCATATCCACAGTGTTTTTAACTTTGATGTGACCACAGTATAATTAAGCCTTAGAAATGAAATTGGCACTTTCGAAGTGCATAGATTTTTGTATACTAACTTATTTTAATTATGTAACCTACATACTTGTGACTTGATTGGATCAAAATTCTCAATTAAAATTAATAAGAAATAGGCTAAATATTGCAAATTTCAAGCATACCACATGCAAATTTCTTCAGTTTTATAAACAAAAAACGTTTCAACGACCTTTGAAACAACTTAACATTATTAAAATATAATAAATTACAATATACACTGATAGAAAAACCTCGAAAGAAAGGTGTGCTACCATTTAAAAAATAGTACAAAGCAATGAAATTAGCGTACCTGCGTTTTTACAAATTTTAATATCTGATCTTTTTCTCTATATAACTTTCTCTAAGATCGATTCTGGTAGTATTTTATAGGCTTAAATTATTCTCAATCAATCAATGAATCAATTAAAATTTAATTGGATCATGTGCCTCTATTTAAAAATAAATAATGTCATTTTAAAGTTTAAAATTGAGAAAGTGATTCGTTTCAAATATGTGATTTTTTTAGCGGCACACCTATCGATAAGATCTTAGAGCAAAATAAACGATTGTGAATGATAATTTTACTAATAATCAACAGTAAAAAAAAAGGCTGTTGATCTAAATTTTGAAATTTTAAAGTTTGTGCAACAGTGCAAAATCAAAATTCATTACGAAATAAGTATTTTTCATTGAATGCAGACATTTTCTCTGTACTGCACAAAACAAAAGATATTCAAATTCAGATTTTCTTCTAAATAATGAAATCAAAATTAAAGCCAAGATTCGTAAAGTTAAATAACTCCAAAAAATATTTAAAAAAAACAATAACAATACTGGCGTAGCGCAGTAAAAGCGAATTTGCATATTATGACCTTACGCTGACTCAAGAATTCTGGGTTCGAGTCTGAAACTAAAGAACATTGTATAGAAATACATCGTTCGTTGTATAGTGCAATATTTTTTTGTAGTAATAGAATTTACCTCTCGAAGAATTAAAATTAAAATTTTGTGATCTATTGGCATAATAAATATATTCAAATAATTAAATTTTACTATATAAATTTATTTATATTTAAATACTCTGCTTTTTGCTTTTATTATTTAATAAAGTTTATTTTTCTTGCCCTTGTTAACGAAGTTTTAAAATGAATCACGCAAGTATTTTCTTGTTATTTAGATGATAAACAAATCAAAAAATGTTGGTTTATTTATGGGTGTGCCTCAAAATAAAAAAAAAATCAATTGTTGAAAATGAAAGATCATGTGGATATGCCCATCTGGTTTCCGGACAAAACATAGTTGTGTTAATTCATTGATTAAGGTAACGGAGGATATAAGGAATGCAATAAGGACCAAGTAACTTTCCTTGCATTACTAGATTTTTTAAAAGAATTCGACACAATCAACCACATTCTTTAATTATATAAAATGAAAAATATATTTTATATTCTCATATCTATTTAAAGATCTCAAGCTGTTTTCGTAAATCACAAGACTTCGAATTACTTTCCTATACATAGAGGCCCCTTTTGTTTACGGTTTGCATCAATGATCTCCCTTTTTGCACATATAATTCTTCCAAACATAACATTTATATGCTATACTTTATTTGCAAAGACAGATCGAAGATGGTATACGAAAAATTAACGAAGATCTTGAAAATGTTAACAAGTGGTCTATAGAAAATTAACAATTTATGAATGTACGAGTACAATGTACAAACTCACACAACTTGACACATCCTCGAAGTTCATCAAAGTAATCGAAGAAATGTATACGAATACCGATGTCTTCTCAGTGCATAGCTGTTCTCTCTATTTATAAATGACATCCTGGTGGAGTAAGAATTGCGAAATTAACGGTTAATGTGCTTCTTTACACTGATGATCTTGTCATTTTCTTCGAATCACCTGAGCAGATGAAACTAATGATTAATCGTTTAGCAAGTTTTTGCAAAAAAGGAATCTGACAATTAATACACAAAAATCGAAAATGATGGTCTTCAGTCGTAACTCCAGAACTTATAATGAGCGACCCTGGATATATGACGGACAACCTCTAGAGACCGTAAAAGAAATTAAATATTTAGGTGTGAAACTCGATCCTACTCTTAATTTCAAGATTCACTTACGCGAGAAAGCCAAAGGCTCACAAGGCTTGATCAACCTAGCTTGGAAACACGGTAGTCAAATCGACCCTTTGCAAAAATGAACTTGACCTAAGCTTTTTCCCTCCAATTCTTCTTGAGAATATTTTGATCAAGTATGCTTAAATAGTTAAAAATTTGGGTGTGCATTTTAACAGAACTTTAAGATGGGATGATCAAATTCAACATACATTAATTACCGAACATTATAGTGCGCAAACCTGGGGGTACAAGCAGTACGAGGAAGTTGAAAAACTTCTGCGATTTTTCTTAAAAAACTTTTTCGCCTTCCATTAACTACCCCCAATTACGTACTCACCTTAGAAACGGGACTGCCCAGCCTATTTAATTTTACGCTGAAGTTACACTTTGATTACGTGCTCAAAGTGCTAAAATATCCCACATACAGGCTTCCCCTCATACTCACGAAATATAATTTCAATAACATAGTAGAATGGGTTAAAGATTGGGTAGAACTGGCAGAGAAATGTGTCACTAGTTTAAGCGTTCAATATGATGATTCCGTGCTTTTGAAACAAGAACTCTATAAAGTTTTGGAAATATCTGATATTCTCCACAGAAATGAAAACAAAACACAAGCAACATCTTCTATTAACAGGTTGATATACCCTCAACTTAACTATGATCTTAATGATAAAACTATTTTAATGACAGTTATAGTATAAGGTCGATATCTCTAATATGTAGGGCAAGATGCGAAATGTTGAATTTGAATGGTGCCCCATTCAAAAAAACAACAACAAATCTTTGCACTATATGCAACCATCAAATGAAAGAAGACACATTCCACTTCCTAGCAATATGTCCAATTTATAAAGATTTGAGGCTTATTTACTTCGGGAAGCTATCATTAACAATGGAGCAAACAAAAAACATTCTTAATGGTGATAACTGGGTAGCACTTCACAAATTTATTGAGACTGCATCTGCGTATAGAAACAATATTCTAACCGAATTTTTATAAGAACAAAAAAAAATAATAGTAATATGTCATGGTTTTTATTCATTTAAATTTTAAAAATTGTATATTGATAAATTGATAAATTTTTAAACTTTTTAGCGCGTCAATCAGGCAGACGGCGACGCTATTGCTCTATTAAATTATTTGGGGAGAGTACGATAACTTGGCCGCCAAGATTTGATTACGGGTTTTTGTAGAGGGGTCAAAAACAAGCACTTTTTACTACGGGAGGGGGGGTCTATCTCCCCCCGTTTAGGAGGTAGGGGCACTTTTAGAAAAAATAGTTTAAATTGAAAAAAAAAATATTAAAAAACAACGGCAACACCTACATTAAAGTGCTATACTGCGTTTGAAAGCCAGAAGATTGTTCTATAATCCTACATTTAAGTTAAATTACTCATATCAATAGTTTTTGAGAAATTCGCATTTAAAGTCCAAATTTTGATAAAATAACGTAAAAAAAAAAGTTTAGACCGATTGTTTTCAAAATTGTGAAATGAAATTGTAAGTTAGCTTATATGTGTTCCATGTATCTATCAGTTCTTAATTGAACACAAAAAACCGCATGGTTCTATGTCTTCTGGTTTTTGAGAAAACCTCCGTTTAGGAGGTAGGGACACTTTTAGAAAAAATGGTTTAAATTGAAAAAAAAAAAATATTAAAAAACAACGGCAACACTTATAATAAAGTGCTATATTGCATTTGAAAGCCAGAAGATTGTTCTATAATCCTGTATTTAAATTAAATTACTCATGTCAATAGTTTTTGAGAAATTCGCATTTTAAAGTCCAAATTTTGATAAAATAACGTGAAAAAAAAAGTTTAGACCGATTGTTTTCAAAATTGTGAAATGAAATTGTAAGTTAGCTTATATGTGTTCCATGTATCTATCAGTTCTTAATCGAACACAAAAACCGCATGGTTCTATGTCTTCTAGTTCTTCTATTTTTTGAGAAAATCGAAAATTACCAAAATTGCTTTTTTTTGATTTTTGGTGGTGACGGTGATTCCATTTTAAGGATTAATGTTAAATAAACATAATGAATCTTTGTTAGTTCAGTACCGCAATTCATTTAGCGTTTAGCGGAAGTTTGTTTTGGTTTTCAAGATCGCTTATTGTATTTTATATGTATTTAGTGGACATTGGATAAATAGAATAAATTTGATTTTTTTTAAATACAGATTCTGTGAATGCAAAAGAAACTTTGCATGCACCCAACCTCGCACCTACCCCAAATCCTATAGTGTGCCCAAGCAGGGGGGTTGCAGGGGGGCAGCATGCCCCCCCATACATACTTTACTGTTTATATATTGTAATGTTGGAAGCTAGCACTGATTTATTTATGTAAGGAAGCAAAAATATCAAACATTTTGTAGAAAAGTAGTTTTAGTTATTTTCGATTTTCTCAAAAACCAGAAGACATAGAACCATGCGGTTTTTTGTGTTCGATTAAGAACTGATAGATACATGGAACACATATAAGCTAACTTACAATTTCATTTCACAATTTTGAAAACAATCGGTCTAAACTTTTTTTTCACGTTTTTTTTTATCAAAATTTGGACTTTAAATGCGAATTTCTCAAAAACCATTGACATGAGTAATTTAATTTAAATACAGGATTATAGAACAATCTTCTGGCTTTCAAACAGAGTATAGCACTTTATTGTAAGTGTTGCCGTTGTTTTTTAATATTTTTTTTTTTTCAATTTAAACCATTTTTTCTAAAAGAGCCCCTACCTCCTAAACGGAGGTTTTCTCAAAAACCAGAAGACATAGAACCATGCGGTTTTTTGTGTTCGATTAAAAACTAATAGGAACATGAAACACATATTAGCTAATTTACAATTTCATTTCACAATTTTGAAAACAATCGGTCTAAACTTTTTTTTCACGTTTTTTTTATCAAAATTTGGACTTTAAATACGAATTTCTCAAAAACTATTGATATGAATAATTTAATTTAAATGTAGGATTATAGAACAATCTTCTGGCTTTCAAACGCAGTATAGCACTTTATTGTAGGTGTTGCCGTTGTTTTTTAATATTTTTTTTTTCAATTTAAACCATTTGTTCTAAAAGTGCCCCTACCTCCTAAACGGGGGGAGATAGACCCCCCCCTCCCATAGTAAAAAGTGCTTATTTTTGACCCCTCTACAAAAATCCGTCATCAGATCTTGGCGGCCAAGTTATCGTACTCGTGCCAATTATTTGTATTTTATATTGTTTTTTTCTGTATTGTATCTAATAATGTAAATTAAGAATGTAATTTGAAAACAAAATTAAATAAAAAATATCTATCTATCTATCTCTCTCTCTTTAATTACCGAACACTTATTTTTCTGTACAAGCTTATAACCACGAAAGAACACAGCGTTCTGTTACATTAATACAACCCCTATTTGCATGTGGCATAATTGAAATTCAATTTTTCATCCATTGCCATGCCATTAGATTGTTTAACTCACTACCACAAAGCATCAGGAGACTTATTGGTACACTTATGGCTTATGGCTACACATGAAAACTAATTTTATATTTATAAATTTAATAAAAAATAATTTTATGTTAATATTTTTGTTATTAATTTCTAATATCATAGATTCAGATACAGATTCAATTAAAATCATATAATAAAACGGCAAACATGTTTTTTGTGGTACACTTTTCTCCAAAAGTATTTAACCGATTTCGATAAATTTTATATGGTTGGAAAGCCACAGTTACGGAGATGTGCAGAATATACTTGAGACACGCATTTACACACTGTGGGTCATTTTTGTTTTTGCACTGTCGAACACTTTGCATATTACATAAAATAAAATTTAATTTAATAAATTTGCTTGAAAACACTGTCAATAATATAAAAAATAAATAATAAATAATAAATAAATTGGCACTCGAATTTCGAGAGCTGGGTCGGCTAGTTAATTTTTAATTTACTACACTCGAGTAATTAAGAAGATTTAAAAATAATTTGAAAGTTTTGGCAAAGAATACTATTAAAATTATCTAGGAGCTTCTATACAAAAAAAGGGTGTGTGTACTGACGTACGCGCGCTAGAAGTAAAACTTCTTTTTCCTCAAGCAGAGCCTCTCTAGGGTTCTAACTTATAAACGTACAAACATTTTGTACAAACCAACATAACAACTAATTGTTGATTAAGATTATAATGAATTTACAAATTGGTTATAATCAAAACCAAAATAAAGTTGACGAGGTTCGCTTAGCCACTAGAATTGTGCAGATAAATATTCTGTAATTCACCCGACTACTTTTCGAATCGTTAAAAAATGAAACAATTCAGTTCTCACTTATAGTCTCTAGAAAAAAATGAGTTCTATGACATAGAGGTACAGTATAGGTGTGATCCCTTTTTGACGATACGGAAATCTACTTTTCGTTGGTTTTTGACTTTGGCTTTCAGTGTTTTTCGGAAACATCAAAGAATATTCCATTTAAAAGTAATTTTAACATATTTTTGCAAATTGAAAGATGTCAACATCACTTCCAAATAATTTTTTTTTTGAAATATTTGTTCGAATTGAAAAAGGTTTTCAAAATAATTTGGGAAGCTTAAATTGAAACTCAAAACTGTTTCAATTATACAAATGAAGCAATTAGTTTTGCTTGGTCCCTCAAGCACTTTCTTGAATTTATTGAGAAAATCAAGAAGTCATGTATAACTTAGACAAATTATATGCTTGTTACCAAGGTTGAGCGAAATGGATGGCACTCTTTATATGGGTGATTCAACAAACGATAGAATTTTCGGCGGCCCAAGAAATATTTTTAATCTGATTTTTTTTTTATAAAATTAAATCTGATTGATATCTACCTGGCCTAACAATATTATTAAGGTGACCTTATTTTATTTTGCTCAAAAAATTCTTCAAAGTGTCTGATTCTCAGTCCCCAGTAAGTTTTCGCAAAGAAAAATTATTACCATTCTCTTATTTCAGGTTTCACACTAAGATGAATTCCACCAAAGTTACGCCAAATAATACATCTTTGCTACGAAATAGATAAATATTTTTTAGTAATATATTTTATTACAAAAAAAACTTTATTAAACTTTGTCCTCCGCATTTCATATCAGTCCTCTGGAATATTGAAACAGTCGAAAAAATCAAAAACTAGGAGGATATCGTTCGAATTTCCAGCACTGGCAATTTGAAGTAGCAAGTCTCCTTACAATAAAACCATGGTACGACTCAATTATGTTTCTTACGAGTATGTTAGTATTGTGAAAAAGACATTTGTGCAAGAAGTCGTGGATTGTCCGTTTAGTTTATCAGTCCTCTGGTGAGTTTTTACGAAACAAATTTGTATGTAAGTAGGCATCTTTTTTAGCAGTATAGTGTAAGTTTGATAAAATATTTTTAAGATTTTTAAAAAGAATATAATTTATTTTAAATTGATTCTTAGTAGAAAAAAGAAATTATTATAATATATTATTTTCTTTTAATAAAATGCTAAGTTATTATGTATTAACCATGAATTTGTATGTTTATGAAGGCTTATTAAATTTAATTTCTATATTTCAATGTGTACCCAAGAGAAAATACAAAAAAACTAAAGATTTATTCAGTCCCCTTAAAAAAAACTCAGTCCCCTGAACATCCTTTTTCAAAATATGTCCTTAAAATCGTCATTTTTAATTTTTTTACTGGCTGCTTTCAACAACGCAAAGAGACGTTCTAATGATCAACTAAACGCCATCAGTACTGCTTAATGCAAGCATTTGTAACAATATTTCTTTTCTCTTCGGGTTTTATCACCTTTAGATACTGGGAAACATCAGCTTGTCACAGTCATCATTTAGCGTGGTGTTACTTGTTAGTAAATAAATATACATACATATAAGCCTAACACTCTACTAAAAAACGAACAAATATGACAAACAAAGAAATAATAAATATTAATCTACTATCTGTAGCTACAAAAATAACTACAAGTCAAATAATACTAGCTATAAAAACAATAACGTTACGAGTAGTTTCGAATACTTAATGAGAACGCCCATACAACCTGTGCTTAAGTGTAAGCTTTGAGTAACTTAAATCGAAAACATCATGGTTTATATTAGCCTCATGTTTCATACGTGTCAAAGGCTCATTGAGACCATAATTGGTACGGTGGAACTCTATATGAAAAATTCCAGAGTTCCGAGAAATGTGGCTTCTAGCTTTAAAATGAATTTGTTCTAGAAGAACCGGTGAATCTATGGAACCAACCAAGAGCTGGTGTAAGAACATAACATCGCTGACTTTCCGGCGTTTTTCTAGAGAACTCATGTTTAAAAGAAGAAGGCGATTGCTGTATGGAGGAAGATGATTTGGGTCACTCCAATTAAGATGACTTAATGCGAAGCGTACATATTTACGTTGGACAGATTCGATTCGATCAATGTGTATTGAGTAAAGTGGCGACCATACAGAACTAGCATATTCTAATTGGGGACGAACAAAGGTGTTGTACAAGGAAGATGTTATAAGACTACAAGAAAATTCCTTACTCCAACGCTTAATAAATCCAAGCATTGAGTTTGCTTTACTGACAATTTTCTCAATGTGGAGTGAAAAGTCTAGATTTTGCGAGAAGTGAGCGCCCAGGTCGCATGTTGTTTCTACCTTACTTAGAATGGCTTGATTAATGCTGTAATTGTAACATATTGGGTTTTTTCTTCTAAAGAAGGACATTGATTGGCACTTTGAAACATTTAGAAAAATATTGTTATATGAGCACCATTCAGAAAACATATTTATGTCATTTTGAAGAGAAACACAATCGGATTGGCTTCTGATGATTTTAAATAATTTAATATCATCTGCGTAGATAAGAACCCTACATGATTTTACAATTGAAACAACATCATTGATTGATACTATGAAAAGAAGTGGACCAAGGTGACTACCTTGTGGAACACCAGAGTCAGCATTAATTGGATCAGAAACGATTCCTCTAAAAAGAACTTGGTATGTCCTTCCCTTCAAATAAGACCTGATCCATTGAACGAATGCAGAGTGAAATTCAAGAGATGAAAGCTTAAATAAAATTAGACTATGAGACAACTTGTCGAAGGATTTACTGAAATCTGTATAAATGCAGTCAACTTGATGACCATCCTCGATAGTTTTATTTGTAAGACGTGAATTCAACGAGATTAGTAACAGTAGATTTCTTTTTCATAAACCCATGTTGCTCGCTCGCAAGGAAAGGTTTGCAGCTGAAATAAAAACTCTTAAATATGACAGCTTCGAATAGTTTCGGTAAGCAAGAAAGTTTGGCTATTGGTCTATAATTAGAAATATCACCGCGATTTCCTTTTTTGTGAATAGGTATAATGAATGAATTTTTCCAAATTTTAGGGAAAACAGCTTGTTTTAGGGAGTTTTGAAATAAAAACGTTAGGGGTCTTGGCAGAGGTTTGCAAAATTTTTTTTAAATATACGCCGGAATTCCATCAGGTCCACTGGACGTGTTGTAAAGTACGTACCTTACAACCTTCTCTTATCATTTCCCCTTATCATTCCATCCAACTTAACCCATACTTACTTCAACCCATTGCAACTTCAAATTCCCACAGTCATCATTTCCTTTTGATTGACCAATATCCGACCCACTTTATATTCCCATATCATCATTTCCTTTAATTACTTACAAATTCCATCTACCTCCAAAGTCCTCAACCACACAGTCAACGATCGCTCCACTTAAAAACTCATTCATACCCATTCACTTCTCCAATTTCATTGCCTGCTACATTGAAACAAAACCCATAATTCCCATATTCATCATTTCCTTTAATTGCTCAACTCCAAACCGCTTAAAATTCCCACGTCATTATTTTCATTCCCAATTACTTCAAATCTTTTCCATTTTTATGAGTATCAGATTTCATCCTCAACACTTTTTTCACACAACAACAACCGGGCACACTTGTGCTCATGTTGCATTTTTTCTGTTTCGGGTCAAGTGACGAAGTTAAGACAATCGGTATCAGAATCATTCGGAGCGGTGTTCGGGCAAGTTGATTTGTAAAACAAGATACGACTCTTTCTTTATTTTTTGCTATTTCTTTACTATTTCTTTTTTCCTTTTTTAAAAAAGACGAAAATACAACAAAGACTATAATATTGTAAAAATTAGAAATAAGTGTTAAGTTAGAAATAAAAAGAAAACAAACAACAATTCAAAAAAAAAAAAACGGCGTCTTGTTATTTCTCAATGTTTTTTTATTTTTTTTCGCGCACAAGAAAATAGAACATAAAAAAGGTAAGACCCCATTCGAGATCGCGTTACTCGAATTCAAAGAACTAAAAGCGCAACATAAAAATTGGTGTCAGGTGTGGGGTTTGCCTGAAAAGTGTAAAGTGCCATTAAACCAAGTAAACATAAAAGCAAAAAGAAAAGAAAAAAAAAAAAACATACTAAATGTGAAGTGACTCAAGAAACAAAAATATAAAAAAAAAAAAATCCAAAAGAAACTCAAGTGACGCATTAAATAAATAAGAACTAGTGAAACAAAAAAAAATACAAAACTGTACTTAAAAAAAAAAAGAGACTATTAACCAACCCAAGGGGTTGCAACGAAAACAAAAGACAATCAAGTCATCTCTAATCTACAACATCTTTAACATCTCTCATCTTTAATCTACTACATCTCCAACATATTCATCTTTAGCCAACCATCATCTCAACTTTAAATATTTAATTCATAAAATAAAAAGAGGCAAGAATTTAAAAATAAAATATATTAGATACATATTGATTTTTACCAAATATTATTACCTACTTTTACTATTATTATTATTATCATATTTATCATTACCTTCTATTAGCCTAAATTTTTTTGAGCTTGAATTAAAATATTTTGTAAATTTTTTTTATTATAATATTATCAATTTATGTCCGATATTGTTTTTGTAATATTATCAGTTTATGTCCGAAAATAAGAGTGTCGAAACATCCGACTCAGAAGATTCTGAAACTGGTACTACCGAGGGTTCCTTTTCCTCTGACAATTCCATTGTAGAAACTGAATCCAAAATGGCCCCAAAATTAGATAGATCTTTTGCTCTTAAATTGATTCCCGAATTTGATGGGAACAGGGCACATCTACATAAATTTTTAAATGCGTGTAATCTAATAGCAGAAGACATCCCCGCATCCGAAACCTCAATCCTACTCCTTATAATAAAAACAAAACTAATTGGCCCGGCGTACAATATAGTAAAATATACGGAATTTTCCACTTGGGAATCCCTTAGAGAAAAATTAATTCAACAATTTTTAGAAACCAAATCCTTGTCCCAACTCCAATTAGAGCTTATTCATACTAAACAAAGAACAAACGAGACGGTGCGTTCTTATTCCAATAGATTGGAACAAACGCTAGCAAATCTGAACGATGCTTGCGTTGCTAGCGAAGGCTCAGAGCATTCGCAGACAATTTTGAGCCTTAACCGCTCTAAAGGCTTTTTGAAAGGGGTCTTAATCCCAAGATAGGACTAATAATAAAAGCCTCGCGATTTACATCTCTCACTGAAGCTATAGAGACTGCTGTACTAGAAGAGAAAAATGAATTCAGTTATTTGTCCCAAACTCCTACTACCTCGTTTCATTCTAAATCTAGAAATTTAATCTCATGTAATTATTGCAAGAAAACCGGACATAGCATCGAACAATGCTACTCAAGGAAAAACAAAGAACAGCTTCCTTCTTTCAAGATTGAGGTTAAAAAAGTTACAATTACTTGTAGTTATTGTAAGAATCTAGGACATCATATAAACGAATGCAGAAAAAGAGAGTATAACAACAATAGGAAATAAAACAATACTAATCCAATTCCCTCTTCCTCAACAAATAAACACACGGAAAACATTTCAGAGGCCGGAACTAGTGGCAGGCTTCGGACTCAAACTTAATCTCTTCTCGCCACATCTTTCAAATAAACTTAAATAATAAAATAAGTAGAGTAGACTCAATAAAAATTTCATCCGAAACCTTGCTAAATCCTCAACCTCCGAAATTTCTCATCGATGGTGGTAGTGAAATTTGTCTGATTAAAATAGACAAATTAAAACCAGAACTATCCATCGACTCAAACATTATTCACTCATTATCTGGAATTACAGATTCCGTGATTCGTACTAAGGGCGTTATATACTTACGCATAAACCTACCCAAAAATATTACTATTTCTTATCCCTTCCACGTTGTAGATAAAAACTTCCCTATAAGCACTGAAGGAATCATAGGTAACAATTTTTTCGATGATCATAAGGCCCAAATCGACTATGGGACTAAAATGCTTACATTCTCTTTTAAAAATTTCATTATTGAATATGACTTAATCCCTTCAAATTTAGTCACTATCCCACCTAGATCTGAAACCGTAGTCCCTGTTCTTAAAGAAGTTAATGTGGACAGTATATGCCTTTCCCAACAATTTTCTAATGGATTATATATTGGCAACAGCATTACTCCTGCCAATAGTTCTATCTCCTACATATCCGTCGTTAATTCTTCTGAATCTCCTATTGAATTTAATACCGAAGACCTTATATTCGATGAGGTCTCCAACTATAACATTTTACGAATTCAAAATTATACCGAATCATATAATAGAATCCAAGCTATAAAAGAGTCAGTCGTGACAGATCACATGTCGAAGAATGAAAAAGAATCGATACTAAATCTGTGTATCTTGTATGGCGAACTCTTCTATCTAAAGGGGATAAGTTAACTCATACCTCTTCTGTACAACACCCAATCCTTACCCCGGATGCAACACCTACCTATATCAAACCCTACAGGTTGCCGGAAGCACAACGATTAGAGGTTGACAAACAAATCCACGAGATGATGGACGATAATATAATCCAACCATCGAATAGTCCGTGGAATTTTCCTCTTTTCGTTGTCCCTAAAAAACCTGATAAAGATTGTAATAAGAAATGGAGAATCGTCGTCGATTTTCGCAAACTCAACGACAAAACTGTCGGTGATGCATTTCCATTACCCAACATAACTGATATTCTAGATCAGTTGGGAAGTTCAAAATTTTTTTCTACTTTAGATCTCGCCAGTGGATTCCATCAAATCCAAGTTAGACCGAAAGATAGAGAGAAGACCGCTTTCTCTTCACCTTTTGGTCATTACGAATTCATTAGAATGCCTTATGGATTAAAAGGTGCCCCAGCCACCTTCCAGCGGTTAATGAATAATGTATTGACTGGTCTTCAAGGTATAAAAACTTTCGTTTACATGGATGACATCGTGGTCTATGGTAAAACCTTAGATGAACACAATTCGAAATTAAAAGAAATCTTTGAACGTCTCAAAATATATAATCTTAAATTGCAACCCGAAAAATGCCAGTTTTTGCGAACGGAACTCACTTACCTAGGACACGTGATAAATGAATCAGGTATCAAACCTGATCCGCAAAAAATCGAATGCGTGAAGAATTTCGCTCAACCCAAAAATCCCAAAGAAATAAAAAGCTTTCTGGGACTCGCTGGATATTATCGCCGTTTCATAAAAGATTTTGCAAAAATTTCCAAACCCCTTACTAATCTTTTACGCAAGGATGTTCGTTTTGACTGGACTCCTCTTTGTTCAAATTCCTTTCATGGATTAAAAGAAAGACTAATTAATCCACCCCTTCTTCAATATCCTGATTTCACCAAAAACTTTATCTTAACAACGGATGCTAGCGATGTAGCTATTGGTAGTGTCCTTTCCCAAGGTGAAATTGGTAATGACCTTCCTATATCTTATGCATCACGAACTCTTAATAAAAGCGAGAAAAATTATTCTACTACTGATAAGGAACTTTTAGCTATTGTTTGGTCAGTCAAACATTTCAGACCTTATCTGTATGGTAGAAAATTTCAACTATACACTGATCATAAACCTCTAGTTTATATTCACAACTGTAAAGATATAAATTCTAGAATGATGAGATATCGTCTACAGCTCGAAGAGTTTGAATATGAAATCATTCATAAAAAAGGTGATCAAATTACAAACGCTGACTGTCTTAGCAGAATTGCGAAAATGACTCTTCGATCTGGTATAAAATCCTCTTCTACTTCTTCTCAAAATTCGTCATCTTCATCATCTCCTATATCGTCTGCAAGTACCAATTCTTTTTCTACATCGTGAGTTCCTAATTCTTGTTCATCATCACAAACAAATACAAATTTGTCTCCATCGCCAATTCCTAATTCTTGTTCTTTATCACCATCATCAATAAATTCAAATTCGTCTTCTAAATCTTCAACTTCTAATTCTTGTTCAAAACCAATTTCTAATTCTTGTACAAATTCTATAAATACAAACTCGTCTCCAACATCGTCTTATTCCAATTCCAGTTCCAAACATTAAATACCAATTCTTGTTCAAACGCTACTAATTCTTGTCCCACATCTTCAAATATTGATCCAGAAGCCTTTCCTTCATCCATAAATTCTAATTCTTCATCTTCGAGTCCTCTTACTTCTTCAAAAAACTATAACGTTTATAAAATGACTAGCATACCAAATCTCATCAAAAACAAAACCTATGCAATTATAATCCCCGAAAAACCTTTTCTTATTGTAGACTCAGAAAAACAATCGTATTTCCTCTTTGATAAACATGACTTAGACAGATGTCAAACAACTATAAAAAATAATTATCTTTGCGAGAGAAACGCGCCAATCCTATTCACATCTTCAAGCAGTGCCTGCGAACTGAATTTACTTTCTATTCTGCCAAGTGAAATCAGTAATTGCAATATTCAAGTAATGCAAATACATCACCCAATTTTCCTTCAGCTAGCAGACTCCAACTCTTGGATTTTCGTTTCCCCAAATCCGGAAAACCTTATGATTAAATGCCAAAACCTTAACTCTCAAACCAAATTGAATGCAACTGGTATTCTTAAGATCCAACCGAGCTGTATACTCGTAGCAAATACAAGATTCCAATCTTTAAACTCCAAAACAAATTTCGAAACAAAAACTAATCTCAATTTTATTTCATTAAATCCTAATCTTTCGTTTAACATAACACCACCACAATTTGAGAAAATTCCCAGCTACGTGACAAAATCTTTTAATATACATAATCAAATTGATGAACTTAGCTCCATCAGTAAAGATATAGAAAATATAGAAAATTCCCAGATCATATATCCAACAGTCGATCACGGAAGTAATAATATGATAGTCGTGTTCCTTCTTACAATGTTTTCCGCCCTACTTATGGTCATAATTATACTACTCATGCGAAATATGCGAAATATAAAAAAAAAATTCCGTAAATACTCAAATATCGAATTCCATGCCATTAGAAGAAATAAAAATCTCGAATCCAGTCCAAACCATAGAACAAATTCCAGAACCATTACCAACACCTACACCTCGTTTAGCTCCATCTAACCTTTCTCGTTCACTTCCAATTCCATCTTCTAAAGCCGAAACTCACACCATTCCAAGGTACAAGTTTCGTTCTTAAGGGGGGAGGTGTTGTAAAGTACGTACCTTACAACCTTCTCTTATCATTTCCCCTTATCATTCCATCCAACTTAATCCATACTTACTTCAACCCATTGCAACTTCAAATTCCCACAGTCATCATTTCCTTTTGATGGACCAATATCCGACCCACTTTATATTCCCATATCATCATTTCCTTTAATTACTTACAAATTCCATCTACCTCCAAAGTCCTCAAGCACACAGTCAACGATCGCTCCACTTAAAAACTCATTCCTACCCATTCACTTTCCCAATCCGTTAAACTTCTCCAATTTCATTGCCTGCTACATTGAAACAAAACCCATAATTCCCATATTCATCATTTCCTTTAATTGCTCAACTCCAAACCGCTTAAAATTCCCACGTCATTATTTTCATTCCCAATTACTTCAAATCTTTTCCATTTTTATGAGTATCAGATTTCATCCTCAACACTTTTTTCACACAACAACAACCGGGCACACTTGTGCTCATGTTGCATTTTTTCTGTTTCGGGTCAAGTGACGAAGTTGAGACAATCGGTATCAGAATCATTCGGAGCGGTGTTCGGGCAAGTTGATTTGTAAAACAAGATACGACTCTTTCTTTATTTTTTGCTATTTCTTTACTATTTCTTTTTTCCTTTTTTAAAAAAGACGAAAATACAACAAAGACTACAATATTGTAAAAATTAGAAATAAGTGTTAAGTTAGAAATAAAAAGAAAACAAACAACAATTAAAAAAAACGACGTCTTGTTATTTCTCAATGTTTTTTTATTTTTTTTCGCGCACAAGAAAATAGAACATAAAAAAGGTAAGACCCCATTCGAGATCGCGTTACTCGAATTTAAAGAACTAAAAGCGCAACAGACGTGTCGTGGTCTAAGCCCGAAAGATGGTCTAATACATCCTCAACTGTGATAACAATATCACTCATTGAGCTTTGAGAAAAGCTATTCAAATGAGTAAAATTACTCTCACAAGGTTCAAAATCATCATCACAAAACGAAAGTTTAAAGAAGGAAGAAAACATATTGCAAATAACAAGAGGGTTGTTGTTGGTTTCATCCAAGTACTTCATAGTAGATGGATATCCGTCAGATTTTTTCTTGCTATTAACAAATTTCCAAAAAAGTTTGGGGTCAACAAGAAGTGAAGACCGCATTTTTAACATATAACAATCATAGAGTATTCTGCATAATGATTGGAATTCTTCATATAACGATAAATAACTGTTGTAATCATCCAATTTATTAGATATTACTAGAACAATTCTTACGACTTTTGGCTTCCAAAAAAGGTCGTGCCGAAATTTATAACATTTTATTCGATTCTTTGTAGAATCACCCACATGCACATAAGCTGGGTGCCCATCATAAATCGTGAAAGAACATTGACGTCTAAGATATGAATATTTCGTGAAAAAAAGCGCGAACCGTTTTTCATTGCATTTTTATCTCCGCTTAAATTTGCGACATTAAAATGTAAATAAAATCGGCAGACAAAAGTTTTTATAATTATGCCCATGATTCACTGTCACAATTTTGTTGTTATAAAATCATATCGAAATTCCTAGGGCCTGGCGCGCACATTCAATTTTAAGTTTCGTAACTGTTTGGTTGGAAAAATGAAACATAAATGGTACACATATGTCTTTGACTGATTCAGATTAATTTATAATAAAAAAGTGTTTACATTTGATCTGATACATACGATAGTATTATAATATAATAACATTAAAAGTAGGAGGGAGGCTATAACGTATAGCGCTCACAAATTTTATTATATAGATAATGATTGCTAACATAGATAAATTATACAATTAAAATAAGATTTATAATTTTTTTGTATTTAATTATTTTTTACAATTTAATTATTTTATAGACGAATTTTCTGGGTAAGTATAGTAATACATAAATATAAAAGTACTTAAAATTAGGTAGAGGTTGAAAGTTTCCAGCCCATAAGATTTCATATACGTCGACACTTGTATTTAAAGTTAAGATTATTTAGGGTATTAGTGGACCGAGACGAGAAAGCCTGTCGAGGGAGAACGCCCAAGCTGGTATCGTTGGAGCAACTAGCCACGATTTTGGCCCGGAAGGGCTTTCTGATAAAAAGCAATCGGGGTGTCTTAGGTGTCGTTTTGACATGTCACTGATAACTGCATAGAACTTTTTTACCCCCAACGCCGTAAAACAAGAATTTAAAAAAGAATTATTAAATTACATTGAAGCTTCTCTTAATAGATGAATTATGCATGCATGTAGGTAGGTATTTTCAATACATTTTTGTTAACATT
This sequence comes from Chrysotoxum bicinctum, assembly GCA_911387755.1. NCBI lineage: Eukaryota > Metazoa > Arthropoda > Insecta > Diptera > Syrphidae > Chrysotoxum > Chrysotoxum bicinctum. The sequence goes on from OU426987.1 coordinate 164,851,615, forward strand.
GTTTTGAATAACAAAAATAATAGTATTAATAATAATAGTCACAATCAAGTAATTTGCTGTAGGTAGCAATGGTCTTTTTCGTACGTTTTTTTTTTTATTTTTTTTAGGTTTAAATATCAATTATTAATTATTTACAAAAACTTTTTTTATTGAAAAATAAATAGGTATATTGTTTGTGTTGAAGAATATAGTTTTCCTATAGAAAATTTGACAATTTGATACGTTAATTTGATATGTTAATTTAAAAAAAATTATTGATTGTACGTTACATATAAAAACTCCAAAAACTTGAAAAAATAAACTTTTTTCCCCAAAAATAGTTTTATGCGTACCCATCATAGACAATTTTTTACAAATTAAAAAAGAAGATATTATTTGGTGTGCCAAATTCATTTCGTGCAAAAATTTGAGCAAACTGGGTCTGTAGGAGATGCGAAAACACTAGTGCATGCTCGTACAGCTCGTACTACAGAAAATATTGCTGCTGTTCGCGATAGTGTGGCTGAAGAGCCGTCCACCTCAACTCGTCGTCGTGCCCAACAATTGCACCTCTCACGCTCGTCGTTGATGAACATTATGCATAAAGACTTGCATTTACACGCTTACAATGTACAATTGACTCAAGAACTAAAGCCTCTTGACCATTTTAAGCATCGTCAATGGTCAGAATGGTGGCAAGAAATGGCAACAGTAGATGATCAATTTTCGAAGAAAATCATCTTCAGTGATGAGGCACATTTTCACCTCAGTGGATTCGTCAATAAACAGAATTGTCGGATTTGGGCGAATGATAATCCAAGAGTGATTGTCGAAAAACAAATGCACCCACAAAAAGTGACTGTTTAGTGCGGTTTATGGGCTGGCGGCATCATCGGGCCGTATTTTTTCCAAAATGAGGCCGGTCAGGCAGTTACTGTGAATGATGTTCGCTATCGTGAGATGATAACGAACTTTTTATGGCCCGAATTGGAAGATATGAATGTGAACGATATGTGGTTTCAACAGGACGGTGCCACTTGCCACACAGCTAACGAAACAATGGCTCTTTTGCGCGACAAATTCAAGGGCCGTTTTATCTCACGTGGTGGCGATGTCAATTGGCCGCCAAAATAAAGTGATTTGACACCGTTGGACTTCTTTCTTTGGAGTTATTTGAAAGAAAAGGTGTACGTCGATAAGCCAGCAACAATTCAAGAGCTAAACGATGAGATAATTCGGCACATTAACGGCATAGAACGGCGTCATCGAAAATTTGGACCATTGGATTGAGGTGTGCCGTCGAGGTCGCGGCGGCCATTTGGCCGATATTTTGTTCCATACATAATTGAACCATACCAATATTATCATAATACAAAGAAATGACAATAATTTCCTAAATAATTTGTGTTTTATTCAAAATCAACATCGGCCCTTAAAATTTAACCACCCTTTATTATCAACACTACCAATACTATGAATAGAAAAACGGATCTTGACAATGTGAGTCCCCACTACAAGTACCTGATTGAAAGAACAAAGAAGAAAAGAAGAACCAGATTCCCCTAACACCCGCTTCCCCAATGCGAAGTCAAACATTGATTCTATCGTTTCATGCTTTCTTCTTCCTATCATTCTTGTTCAAAATGCAAAGTATAGCATTGTGTGCAAGTTAAATGTGTTTTTGTTTTAAATTTTAATTTGAAATTTGAGTGCAATATATGTATATGTAATAAAACAATATTAATGTTTAAATAAGTGCAATATAAATGTATAGCGATGTTAATTATTATACAGGGTGTCCGGAATTCGTGTGCCATACTTTGGGATGTGATTCTTGGTCATATTTTAAGAAAAAATTGTTCTACAGTAAAGTCTGATTTTCAACTTTGACATCACTTTTTGACGATTTAAAAAAGGCTAACTTTGGAGTAGCCTGACCCATGTTAATGTCAATTTCTCTGTCAGTACTAATGGTAGGAACTTCATTTTAGAAGTTTTTAGTAGAAATTCTAACCTATAAGACATCGTTTAAATTTAGCTGATATGTTTTTAGGGTTGCCAGATATTTAATTTTAAGTGGTGTTCAATTTTTCTTGCCAGAGCAAAATTTTGTCTTTGAGGTCAATTTTTTTCAAAAAATGCGTGATAAACATAAAGTTTTCTTATTTTTACCTGATGAACAAAACATTAATAATAAAAAAAATTCATTAATAAGTGTACCCAAAAACCCATACATTTTATGATATGTACTTGGGAAATTCCAAAACAGGAAAAAAATCGAATTTTGGGTTTTTTACCTATAGTCCAGTCAAATTAAATTAATTAATTCGAAATATCTACAAAAAATATTGCGTCGAATTTTTTTTTTTGTTTCTTAAAGAGTACCCATTGGAGTGTAAATCCAAAAAGTTCGAACAAAAAGCGCCCATGCGTTGTCCGCCATTTTGAAAAAGGCTTTGGAAAGCGTGAACTCGATTTTCTCGGTTCCTATCATATTATATAGAGCTGTATTTTTTTTTTGTAGGTTTGTACGTTAAAATATCTTCTTTAACTTTTGCTGAGAAAAAAATTTGAAACCTCTTTCCAAAAAAAAGTTATCGACGAAAAACTGTCGAGATTTTGAAGTAAAAAATGGTTTTTAACGTTTATCTCGCCTCATGTTCATCTGATCGAAAAAATACTTAAGTTGTTTTTTATAGATCGCTTTATTTCCTACGTTTTGGTATATTTAAATTTTCTGTGCGACAAAAACTGTAGGAAATATAACCAATATCCTGCGAAAATTAAAAAAAAAAAAAAAAAAAGTAATTTACTCACGTTTGAAAATTTTCAAATTTGATTATTTTTATTATGAAATTTAAAGAAACAGTTCAAACTCTTTTCCACACCACCACCGAGGTAGAGTTACGGCGCATTTTTCTTAATGTGGTGTTCCCAGGAGGTATAATCCACGATTCAATCGTTTTCGTTTCTATATCAGCCTATCGATAGCTCAATGTGGCATAGTTTTTTCATGTCGTTCTTATCTCCTTTTTTTTTGGGGCTAGGCGTGCGGACATCAATAATCATATTAACTTTGTTTGTGCTGGGATCGTCAATGGTAGTTTCTTCAATGTTTTCGGGTGAGGAAAAGTCTTCACATGCGTCTTCATCTTCCAGTAAATTTTGCAAGGTAGCAACATTCTCGCATGTTTTTCCACTGCAGTAGAAACATAATAAGGAACAATTCAGACCAGTTTTCCGATAGCCACAAGCTTGGCCACACTGGCCCTTGCATTTGCAGGGTATAGTTTGCAATATGCTTTGTGGAGCTGGATCCTGAGTGGTTGTAACTGGCTCTAATCCTCTCGGAGTTCTTTTCCAACCCCATTTTAGTGGGTCATGGTGAACATCGATCCAAGTCTGTACTTGATGGTAGGTACGGAATGTGTGTTGCCGAACAGCTGTTGCACTAGGAGGCAATGAAGATAGATTTAACTTAGTTTTTTTGACGTTTTAACAAAGTCGCTATATCGCAAAGAATCCAGTGACCCATTTTCCTTCCCATTGAACAACGCAATAAAAACTTTTTCTCCGGCGGCTCCCAAAACGTTGCTATCAACATCGTTGGATCTGGATTATACCTCCTGGAGACCCCATATTTAAAAAAATGCGCCGTAACTCTACCTCGGCGGTGTTGCGGAAAAGAGTTTGAACTGTTTCTTTAAATTTCATAATAAACATAATCAAATTTGAAAATTTTCAAACGTGAGTACATTTTTTTTTTTTTTAAATTTTCGCAGACTATTGGCCATTTTGACAGGTTATATTTCCTACAGTTCTTGTCGCACATAAAATTTAAAGATACCAAAATGTAGGAAATAAAGCGATCTATAAAAAACAACTTAAGTATTTTTTTGATCAGATGAACATGAGGCGAGATAAACGTTAAAAACCATTTTTTACTTCAAAATCTCGACAGTTTTTCGTCGATAACTTTTTTTTGGAAAGAGGTTTCAAATTTTTTTCTCAACAAAAGTCAAAGAAGATATTTTAACGTACAAACCTAAAAAAAAAATACAGCTCTTTATATGATAGGAGCCGAGAAAATCGAGTTCAAGCTTTCCAAAGCCTTTTTCAAAATGGCGGACAACGCATGGGCGTTTTTGTAGACATTTTATTCCTTTATGGGTTGTGCAATGGAAATTCAAGAAGAGCACAACGAAGATACCAGGAACTTTATCCTAACAGAAATGGACCAATTCACTGGCCTGCAAGATCTCCCGATCTCACTGTATTGGATTTTTTTGTATGGGGACGAATGAAAGAAATCATTTACTCTGAAATAACAACTTTAACTGAATTAGAACAACGTATATATGTCGGAAGGAACACTAAAAGTAAGGCAAGAGTTATCGAGAATAAACATTCAAAATGAAATCCAAAAACGAGCTCTAGCATGCATTCAAAAATCAGGGGGGCACTTATTATGACTGTATTTGTGTGTACACAAAATAAAAAATTACTCAAAACTACACAAATTATTGTTTTATTCAAACCCCTTACACCTCAGGGCAAAAAATATTTTTTTTTTTAATTTTACCTGCCTTAGATTTTCCCAAGTATCATAAAATGTATGGGTTTTTGGTTGCACTTATTAATGAGTTTGTTTTAACTATTGTTTTGTCTATCAGGTAAAAATAAGAAAACGGCATGTTTATTACGCATTTTTTGAAAAAAAAAAAAATAAATTGACCTCAAACTCAAAATTTTGCTCGGACAAAAAAATTTGAACACCATTTAAAATTGAATATCTGGCAGCCCTAAAAACATATCAGCCCAATTTAAACGCAGTTTTAAATGTTAGTATTTCTAGTAAAAAAAAAAGTCCAAAATCAGGTCCCTACCATTAGCACTGACAGAGAAATTGACCCTAACATGGGTCAGGCTACACCAAAGTTAGCTTTTTTTTAAATCGTCAGGAAGTGATACCTGTATATGTACATTTTAAATGTTCATCGTAAAAACACATGCAACTTATTTACTATAACAATTTTATTATAATTTCAATTTCATTATTCTTGATTAATTTTGTAAATTTATACTCAAACTCAGTATTTTTTTCCAATAATGTTCATAGAAAAAAATGTTCATAATCATAAACGAAACGTCGTTTTAAACAATTACTTGTGTTTAATTTAATTTGAGAAAAAACTGACCTACAGCCCATAAACAAACAACAAAGTACACCAAGTTATAAAGGTCATAAAACATACTAAAAATATATTTAATTATTATAAATAAATATTTCAAAAAATTTTAGGTAAAATAACCTAAAAAAAATACATATAACGAAAAAACAAACAAACAACATTTTTTTTAATTTTTGAATAGTTTGCAGTCAAAATTTTGAGGAAAAAAATTATCAGTAAGAAGTTTAAAAAAAAAATGAACATGTATTTTTCCAAATAATGAGTTTTTAAAATTCAAGATATGTACCATTAAAAATTCTGCTTTTCAAAATCTAATTTCTCGAAATTCTGCATTTCAAAACTCTGTTTTTGAAATTTCTTTCAAAATTTAACTTCTTAAAATTATACATTTCAAAATTCTGCACTTGCAAATTCGCCTTTTGAAATTCTGCATTCAAAACTGTACTTTAAGAACTAAATATTTGTATTGATTTCAAATGCATTATTTCATAATTTTAAATGTTGTATTGCTTTGACACATTTTATATACCAAACCTAAAACTTAAAGAAAAATACAGTTTTATAGGCAGATATCTAAATATACAAAATACGAAATATATCAATTACCTCATACCAAGATAATTACTTCATCTATAAAAAAGATCTTTTCAGCGTGAAAAATTAAAAAATTCGAAAGCAAAGATTTATACTTACAAAATATACATTTTCGTTGAATCTTGCTTGAAGAGTTCTCATCACTGCATCTTCTGTTAAAGGACCAGCCAAGTGTATTAGATCTTTCATTTCGTTCGGCTCCTTTTGCTGTCCATGTTTTGTTATGGTGGAACTAATAAAACATTTGTTTATGCCATTACATGGATTTATATTTTTCTGTACAACAGGTATAAAAGGGGAGTTGAAAAGTCCTGGCGCCGTCGGTCTCGTTGGCTGCGGGTCGTTGAAAGGTTGATTGGCTGAAAAACAGATTCATTTCATTCATGAAATGCCTTTACCTGTTTTTATTATCTGATTTTCTGTTTGTGACTCTCGATCAAAAAGTCCTGCATCATCTAGAATAGCTGACTAAGTAACGGATTTACCTGTTAATTGATCATTTATGTGCTGCGGAAGCGGAAGTGGAATCGATGTGTTTCTTGGTATTACTCCTGCGGCTTGTTGTAAACATGAGCTTAAAGTATGTTGATTCTTGAAAGGAAGCCAAAAGTAAGAATAAATAGATTGATTTACTTTGTTAATATAATATAAAAGAAAGTGACAATTAACACATTAAATTAACAACAACAAAAAAAGTCTACAAAAAAAACAATAAGATTCATTTAATTAAAAGCTTATATCGTAAGTTCTATGAATCTTTAAGATTAAAGTGTTTTCACTTAGAAAAAATGGTAGAGAATCATTTTTTTTTCGTTTTAAATAAAGGAATTGAAGTCATTATACACATAAATAGGAAAAATTAAAGTCAGCTTATGGTTTGGAATCGTGTATTGAAGAAAATACAATGATTTCCGATACGCCTAAACTTGTATAGATCATATTTTTGTATGATTTGATAGGAAAATAAGTATTTCGTATTCTGTTTGACGTATTGTATGGTATTTAAGAAACATTCTTCTGCGGTTCAAACAACTAAACTCTGTCCGATAAAAATTGTCAGAGCAGGCAGAATCAGTAACGTAAGAATAGCACTTATGTAAAACAAAAGAGTGCGAATGAGAAGATTTTATTTTACGAATAGAACGATTTTACTACACCCGCTTTTCCAGTGCTATAAAAGTTAGAATTATTAATTTTCTGGACAGATGCTTTTGCTTTAATAATATAATCAAGCTGTTCGGAAGTTGTTGAAGTTTATAGTCAGCAGGAGAACAGCAAGATTTGGTAGCTTCTTAAGTACGTAATTATAAATCTTGTAGCTTCCAGCTGATTTTGTGGAGTTTCCAGTGGTGATAAACTCAGCCACTTCTTTAGAAGAAATGAAAAAATCTTTCAGTAGCGGCTCCGATAAAGGGGTTTCTTTCGTTGAACAAGGTCACGGTTTCGGTGCTTGCTGATATCTCCTGAAAGCTAGTTTCTACTTATTCGATAAAGTCAGACGCCCTTAGAAACTATCCTCTTACTTTTCCTGGTAATGTTTTACTGGCTGGTTGAACATTTTGTTAGTGCACTAATGCAGTCGCCGATATTCTTCACTTTTCCTGTTGAAAGTCCTGTGGTACATTCCTTGGAGGCTTTTGCGGAGTATTTGCCTGTGAGCATATATTGCTTGTATATGCTGGGGCTAGTTTCCGTACATGTCTCTGCTGTTGAATACACGAACGGACCTAAGGATCGCTGAGCGATGAACACGGCCAATTGATTTGAATTACAATTGTCAACGTACGTCTACTTCACTCTGTAAAACCAAGCCGCCGATCATCCTACATTTTTGCTTGCATCAGAACTTTATATATATACTTACACTTAATCTTTGTTAAACTACTTTCATTATATTAATAAATATAACTTTCACTTATTGCTAACACTTTGCTAACATCTGCTGGTGTGAGGAGTTTTCTTCCTGCCCAAAGCATTGTTGACCACTGTTTTAAATTGATTAATAGTGTTATCGATCTTATTATTGTTGAGGTTGCTGACGTTGGAGACTTCTGGAAGACATTCTTCCACTTTTAACGAAATCTTCTCCAGTTCAATCTGCCGTATGGGATTTGCAATTCGGGAATACGTCGCACAGTGTATTGAATGTATGGGGATTCGGAAAAAAAAAATAAAAAAACAAGATTTGTGTAGGATATTTTTTTTAATATTTATATTTTATTTCTTTTGAAGTTAATATGTGCTGTTAATATATAAAAATGAACAATTAAAAATGGTTTTTCAATTTTCTGTATCGGAAGATGATTGATTGTCATCATCGTCATTAAAATTAATTATATATTTTTTGATAGTGTCATCATATATTTTGGGCTTTCTTTTAATTTTTCTTTACGAGGAAATAAATGGGTCTGACAATAATATTAAGTGATGCTTTTGCTCTGAATTTGAATTAGTGCTTGAATCTAATACTAAATACTAAATCATTAACTCTTTGTTTTTTAGTTTTGTGGCAACAATCAACAAAGTCTTTTTTCGGTCTACCACGCTTATTGGTTTGTTGATGCACTCATTAGTGGTTTGATGTTTTGGGGAAAGGAGTGGAAACTGTTAAGCCAGTCTTTATTCTTTTTAAAAAAGCGATCACGTTTTCGGTGGCAATTTTGCAAACGATTATTTATTTCTGAGCAAGTTGTTGATGCGTGTCTTGCTAAAATTTCCTGATCTTCATGCTCTAAATTTGATTGCATATTTAATTTTACCTCCATAAACTGCAAAACACCAGGTATTCGGGCTGTTCAGTTGGCAAACCAAATATCAAAAAGCTCCCTGTTTGAACACATTCTGTAAAAAATGCTCCTAAACAAACACTTGTTGCAAGGAAAAGCGCAAGTTGCCGCAAAAAAACTTACTTTTTTTAAAAGATATGATTGTTTTCTTTCTTTAAATAAAAACACTTTTTTCCCATATGGCACCACACAAAATATATGACTTATCAAAAAAAAATATGCAGTTAGAATAACTTTATTTTCCCTCCTGATTGTGAGCATAGCGAAAAAAATATCGTATGTTCTTTTCTTTTTTTCCGTAAACGCTTTTTCAACCGGTAACTACAAATCTTAGGCTAGTCGCGCACTGGCAACTGTGATCGAAATCAAATAATTTAATCACCAGTTGAAAGAGAACCGCGCACTGGCAACTCTTTACTTACGCTCACACTCTTTTCTCTCTTGCGCTTATAGAAAACAGCTCAACTGATGCGAATTAATTTTAGGCAATCGTTTAGTTTGTGTCAAAACACAAACTTTTTAGTTGCTCGAATCGAGTTGCTCTAAGTGCGCGGTATCCCATATAAGCCCATATGTTTCATTTTAGCAACTAAACAGTTGCGAAACTAAAAATTGAATGTGCGCGCCTGGCCTTACTCTCACTATTTGTTATTTTGTTGATCTTCTGAGGATCTTCGACAACAGAAAATTGAACTTTATCATAAATCGTCGATTCATTCATTTAGACTTATTACCTTGAATTTGGCATACTTGCTACACATTTTTGGCACATTTTTTTTCCACTAGTCGCCGCACTATGCCTCGCGTCGTCGTTTAGTTGCAACCCTGTAATTCAATCTGACTCTTTTTTCAAATGCTATAGTTAGTTAATGGTACTTTATTGATGTGCATTATAATTTGGTACATAAATACTTTTAAAATTGTACATTTAAGCATGGCTTAGCCGTCTGCCGCTTCAAATGCTATATGATCCAAATCACTATCGTGTGCAACACAAAAGAAGTTTTGGAACTCGGAAGGATGTTCGTAAATGCGATCGTAAAGGAAGTCACTAAGAAGAAGTCCAGGAAAGACGGAGTTCGGGCCTCTTTTGTGAAATAACCGCTAGTGAGTGAATCTCGGGGTTGTCGTGCACCCAATCTACAATTGATTTTTCTTGTGTCCAGCCAGAGTACTTATGAAGGCTAGCCAGATTGTTGATGGCATTGAGGTTATATACATACATATATGATTTCACATCTTGTCGCGTTACATTTCTTGTTTACTGTAACCAGAAGAACATATTAGAGTTATTTACGAGAGCAGATGATATATTATGCGCATCGTTTTAAGAAGATACTTCTTTGGTTCCGAGGTATGTTCATTCCAATTGAGCTTTCCATTTATAAAGTGTTTTCCAATAAGAGGTGTTATTTTGATATTCAAAGAAAAATGGCATTTTTGGAGATAAATGATCGGATGTTTATTTCATTATAAAGAGGAAGGTATGCCGTTAATAATGGAACACAACATCAGCCAAATGGCCGCCAAGACCACGCTTACAGGACCATATCCTTTTCATGAAATTTTCCATAACCAAATCGCAAAGTGGCTGCCCTATGTCCTCGATAGCCTCACGAATTTCATCTTTGAGGTCTTGAATCGACGCTGGACTGTTGGTGTAGACCTTATCTTTCACGTGGCCCCAAAGGAAGAAGTCGCAAGGTGTTAAATCACAAGATCTCGGTGGCCAATTGTGATCACCTCTTCGAGAGATAACACGGTCCGGAAACTTTTCCCGTAAAAGATCGATGGTTTCATTGCTTGTGTGGCACGTAGCGCCGTCTTGTTGAAAGTAAACGTTGTCCAGATCAATACCATCCAATTCAGGCCATAAAAAATCATTAATCATCTCTCGATAGCGCAATCCATTGACCGTAACTGTTGCTCCAGCCTCATTTTCGAAAAAGTAAGGTCCAATGACCCCGCGGGACCATAAACCGCACCAAACAGTCACGCGTTGAGGATGGAGAGGCTTTTCAACAATAACTCTTGGGTTTTCCGAGCCCCAGATGCGACAGTTTTGCTTGTTGACGTAGCCTCCGAGGTGAAAATGGGCCTCATCAGTCAAGATGATTTTTCGATGAAATTCCGGATCATTTTCATGCATTTCAAGGACCCAATCAGCAAAGACACACACACGGCCATTTGGCTGATGTTGTGTTCCATTATTAACGGCATACCTTCCTCTTTATAATGAAATAAACATACGATCATTTATTTCCAAAAATGCCATTTTTCTTTGAATATCAAAATAACACCTCTTATTGGAAAACCCTTTATGTATATACATAATTTCAGGTATATTCTCAATAGTAATGCATTTAGAAGAGGAGTATGCACACAGTCCCTGGCCACATTATTATACGCACTGTATATTTTAGGCAAAATCAAATGCAATTACTGTTTTGAATATTTGAATGCAGTAAATTTGTCCTTTTTGTATAAATGTTATAAATGAGACCATATTTGGACAAAGATGAAAATAATAGAATACAAATATTTAGTTAAGCCTCCTCCTGCGTTATAAGAATTTCAATTCTGCGCGGAGTTCTGCTAATTAAAGACTGAACTGCTTCATTTGCGGATTATGATTCCACACATGAATCATTTTTTGCAAGAGCTGCTTGTTGGTTGTGGTCAACTCTTAAGTAACTTCCCTCTTCATCAGTTACCACACATTTTCAATAAGGTTCATGTCAGTGCTGTTACCCGGCCAAGCCAACAAGGAGATATTAGCTTCTTGTAAATACAATTTTACAGACCGTGCTCTTTGGCAGGGTTGCATAAAAACAAGAGGTTCACCTTTCGGAATTCCGACTGGGTCAACATTCTTTATGACTTCTTTATACTGGTCCTGTTTCATTGTGCCTTAGACCATCTTCAGACATCGCGTCGGTTAAAAGTCAAAAAATGTATGCATATAACCTAGTACAATCTTTGAATTTCTAATAAAAATGCATAGTATGTCTAATAATATGGCCGGGGACTGTATATTTATAATGATATATTGTTTCCAAACTTGATGTACTACAAAATTCATGATGTCGGTACACCAAGGCTTTTGAAATCGGTATTCGTATTATGAAAAACAAACTTCGGTGGGTGAAAGGAAAAAATGTGAAAACATGAGTTTAGTTTTGTCGCTCATGACCAACATACAAAAGTTTCATGTAATGATTAATTTTAGATATCAAATCAAGTACACATTTACAAGAATAAGAACACGTAATATTATCAGAAAACGTTATTTTTGAAAATATAAATAAAGATCAAAAACAGAATTTATCAAAACAAGAAAAAGAATGGAATTTAGTACTGAGTCCTGTGGAACACCGATTTTAATATACAGGGTGTCCCTTAATTAGTGCGTGATTCTTCGGTATATTTTGGGAGTACTTTGGTGTACCCTGACCCATGTTTACGGTAATTGCGCTGTTAGTACTTATGATAGAAACTTCATTTAGGCCTTTATTTTTAGAAGAAATACTAGCCTTTTCAATTGGGTTTAAGTTTCCTAAGCATCAAAAAATCTATGTGTTTTTCCGCAAACTTGTCGTCGAGTTTTATTTTTATTATTGTTGTGTTAATTAAAAAAAAAAAATGTAAAATGGTATGTTTATTACGCATTTTTTGGAGAAAATTGAGCCCAAAGTGAAAAAATTTGTATGGGCAGGGAACATACTAGAAACTGGATATGTCAAATCCAATTACAAAGGCTAGTATTTCTTCTAAAAATAGTTAGTACTAAAAATCATTAGTACTAACAGGGCTTTTACCGTTAACGTGGGTCAGAGTACACCAAAATGAGCCTTTTCATAAATCCCGGATACATGATATAAAAATTGGAGACATGCCCTTACTGTTCAACGATTTTTTTCTTAGAGTATACCCAAAATTCACGCCCTAAAATATTATGCACGAATCAAGGGACATCCTGTAGGATAAGTTCTCACTTAAAAAAAATTGATCCTTCTGTCATTAAGGTTAGGTGCTTTATATATTGGAAAAAAACTACATAAAACTGCATATCCCGCCGATTGATTAAGGAGAAAGTCATCCTCGTCCCGAAGGAGAACAACGCCACATATGTGGAAAGATATCGGCTAATGTCGTTGTTCTGCTGTATGAGCAACATACTGGAGTCGTTAATATTGAAGAAACCCAACAAGACAAAGAAGTCATACCGGAGTTCCAGTACGAATCTCAAAATAAACAATCTGGGGAGAGTACGATAACTTGGCCGCCAAGATTTGATAACGGTTTTTTGTAGAGGGATCAAAAACAATCACTTTTTACTATGGGAGGGGGGGTCTATCTCCCCCCTCCCCCCGTTTAGGAGGTAGGGGCACTTTTAGAAAAAATGGTTTGAATTTAAAAAAAAATATTAAAAAACAACGGCAACACTTACAATAAAGTGCTATACTGCGTTTGAAAGCCAGAAGTCTGCCCTATAATCATTTAGTCCTATAATCATTTAGTCATGTCAATGGTTTTTGAGAAATTCGCATTTAAAGTCCAAATTTTGATAAAAAAAAAACGTGAAAAAAAAAGTTTAGACCGATTGTTTTCAAAATTATGAAATGAAATTGTAAATTAGCTTATATATGTTCATGTATCTATCAGTTCTTAATCGAACACAAAAAACCGCATGGTTCTATGTCTTCTAGTTTTTGAGAAAATCGAAAATTACCAAAACTGCTTTTTTTGATTTTTAGTGGTGACGTTGATTTCATATGAAGGATTATTGTTAATAAACATAATGCATCTTTGTTAGTTCAGTACAGCAATTCATTTAGCGTTACCCAGAATTGCACACAGCCACGGGAGTTGAATTTTCATTTGGTATTAAACCAATTTCTTTGAAAGAAGTAATGTTTTTTTCGTTGGTCGACACTAAATCACCGAAAGAAGAAAATATTGGAAAATTATTCAATTTGGGATGGAGTAGTGGATGTTTAACCGCCATTTTTCATTTAGAGAAAAAACACTTCACTCTTACAAAAGTTGAATAACGAATGACCATGGTAAACAATAACTTGTACCACATTTTCATTAACAAACAAAAAACAACGGTAAAAATTGGAATGTTAGCTTTTTTTTATCTATCTAAGTTGGTATACTTTGAACATTTCAGTTGCTTTATATATAAATTGGTATGTAAGACACAAACATAGATACATATTAAGAAATTATATACATATATTTGCTGCAGTCGAGCAGTAGTGCATTACATGTGAATTTTTCATAATGCATTTTAATATTTGAAAATTGTAAGTTTGGAACTTTGGGCTACTTATACAGGGTGATTTGCATAAGGCTAGAGCGTGTAGGTTGGACTTAGACAAGAAAAAAATCGTATGGTAGGGGGGGGGGGGTCTATTTCCCCCCCTTTAGGCGGGAGGGGCAATTTAAGAAAAAAAAATCACTTAAAACAGAAAAAAATTATTAAAAAATAACGGTGATACCTACAGAGTAATGCTATAGCATTTTGAAAAGCCAGAAATACATTCTTTAATTCTGTTTTTAAATAAAGTTGTTCGAGTGAATAGTTTTTGAAAAATTAATTTTCAAAATCAAAATTTTGAAAAAAAAAAAAAAATGAAAATTTTTTTTAAACAATTTTTTTTCAAAATTTATTAGTTTTTGATCAAACACAAAAAACCGGATGTCAAAATGTTTTGTAGTTTTTGAGAAAATCAAAAATAACAAAAACTAATTTTGTTCTAAGAAAAGCCTTTTATTTTAGTTTTTACGTTTTTGGATTCTTAGGTGAATTTACGATTGAAAGGATTAACTTTCTTTTTACTATTTTTTTTATTATCGTCTTATAAGCATACAATAATGTGACAAAGTACTGGATTAACCATATTTCACACATTTTTTATTGAGAATACCTGCGTGAGAGCATTGGTTTAAAATTGACCTGCCACTTTTTTATTATGGTGGGGTCGGCTTGGCTTAGGTGCATTTACGAAAGAAAGGATTAACTTTTTTTGTACAATTTTTTTATTATCAGTCTTATAAGCAAAGCATACAATAAAGTGACAAAGTACTGGATTAACACATTTTTTCATTGAGAACACCTGCGTGAGAGCATTGGATTAATATTGACCTGCGAATGTTTTTTTAAATAATGCAACGTTACACGCCCTAACTAGTGACAGAAAAATGCAATTGCGAAATAAGAACAAAAATGTTCCTGAATCTCGAAATCAATTAAAATAAGAAATACATGCATATTTAGATAAAATACATAATTACTGTTTATTTAAATTTTTAACTATTTTTTAACTAAAGCTTAGTACAAAAAATTTTCGATATGATCCCCATTTTGTAGAAGGCAAAGATTATAGCGCCTTCTTATTGCTGCACATAAATTTATACTTAATAAATTTTCATGTAATTTGACTCCAGCCACTTCAATCCGTTGTTTCAGTTGTTCCAAAGATTATATTTCCACTTCGTACACATAGTTCTTCATGAATCCGCAAGCATAAAAATCTAACGGAGTTGTACAAATTATTTCTAATTTGAACGTCAAGTCGTCAACATATCACGATGTCAAATTACTCTTGTGCCGAATTAACGGATATGCATTACTGCTACGGTATGGCTCATGGTCGAAGTAGTGAAGCGCAAAGACTCTACGCTGAAATGTATCCCAATAGGAGGTGTCCCAGTCATACGATATTTTCAAGAATCCATCAACGTCTTCGAGAACACGGAGTACTGGAGCACTGGTCAATTTTAAACCAATGCTCTCACGCAGGTGTTCTCAATGAAAAAATGTGTGAAATATGGTTAATCCAGTACTTGCCACATTATTGTATGCTTATAAGACGATAATTATTAAAAAAATAGTAAAAACAAAGTTAATCCTTTCAATCGTAAATTCACCTTGTTATATTATGCTGGCAACGTCCAGCCAAAATGCAGTATTTGTCAAAAATATAAATCAAATAGTCATTAAAATTACTTGTCCAATTATAAGTGTGTTTTATTTAATATACAACTTGTGTGACCTCACACTCGATATTTCATGGTCCTTCGAGCCTTTAAAGCATTAACAATTTTCGATCGTCTTTCGTGTTTTATGTCTGAATTTATGTTTAAATATTAATTTTTATTAAATGAAAATGCAGTCCACTGCCATTTTTGCGCCACAAAATACAATACATACACACTAAGCACATTCGCAACATCTACATCATTACACAAAAATCTACATCATTACACAGCAGACATTATTAACAAACACACAAACAATACATTTCAGCTCACATATATATTTCTCATAAATAATCGCACTCACACAACTCTTACAAAAATTCACACATACAACTCATTTCATTCATACATACAAACAACTTATATAATTCATTTAATCATTAACCAAAACGTTACCACAACGATCAAGCACACACACACAATTTTGCACAAAAACTAACACCGCCAAAAAAACAACTGTCAACAAAAATTCTAAAAGTTCGAATAAATAGCAAAAATAGGTTAAGTTATAGATTTCGCATAATTATGGCGACCGATTTACCAACTTTGAAACAAAAACGGGGTAGAGCTAAAGGAACGATATCAAGATTGAAAAATTATATCTTAACACTTTCGGAAGGCACCGATGCAGTGGATGTTGAAAGCCGCTTTACTAACCTCAAAGACGCACTCCGTGATTTCTGTGAATATGATGATCAAATTGCAATGCAACCTAACGAAGAATCTCAAATAGAAGTTGTAGAAGAAATATTTTATACAGCTCAAGCTGCGTTCTTTCGTCACCTCAATCCAACAAGCAGGAATCACAATGAAAGTTTTCAACACCAGCAACAACACGCCCCGCTCGATGAAACCCTCAATTTATTAGCCTCACAACAGCAGAACCTTATTGAAGCTTTACATGACCGTGCTCCAGTAGCAAGTGAACTTCGAATGCCAACTCTCACAATTCCACAATTCAATGGATCGTATGCGTCTTGGCCGTCATTTCAAGATCTATACAAGTCCATAGTACACACGAATTCAAAACTCTCCAAAATACAAAAGTTCCAATATTTAAAGGGACTGCTCATTGGAGATGCAGCGGATCAAATTCGCCATATACTCGTCACGGAGCAAAACTATGATATTGCGTGGGAGAAGCTTGTTGACAGGTATGATAAGAAAAAACAAATTATTAATAATTACATCAAAACTTTTATCGAGCAACCGCAAATCAACTTCGCAAGCGCAATACAGCTTAGACGACTAGCTGACACATCTGATGAGGTCATAAGAGGTTTAGGCACAGTTGGACCTGGAAGCGTGACCCATGGTTGATATACATCTTGCTGCAAAAAACTGACGACTATACCAGACAGCTTTGGGCCGTCAAAGCATCAGAGAAAAAATTTCACTCATTCGATGATTTCATCAAGTTTATCAACGAAAGGTGTGACGCATTAGAAGCCTACGCAGAACATAATCCATTCTCTGATTCCAATAATATTCAACAACAACAAAATACGATGCAGACACAATCAACAAACAGGTTTGGTTATGCAGCACGAAATCCATTCTCTGATCCAAATGGTACTAAACAACAACAAAATACAATGCATGCACAATCAACAAGTCGGTGCCCCAAGTGCAGCGGCATTCATCCGCTTTTTAAATGTCATTTATTTAAAACTTTGCCTGTTTCAGAGAGACGAAAATTAGTTCTTCGTGCAAAGCTTTGTTTCAACTGTCTACATGATGGTCATCAGACGTCATCATGCAACTCAACATTTAGATGCCATTATTGCAACGACAAACATCACTCCTCTCTCCACCAGCATGACCAAATCAGAAGCTACTACACCGACATTGCAGATGCAAGTGCAACATCAACTTCCAGCAGCAGTCTCACTCAAACACCATCTCAAGATGAGCACCAAGAACAATTCCCATCTCAATCATATTCGGCATCAAGTATTACAAAATCAGCCTGGTCAACTCTCCTTCCAACTGCAATAGTAAACGTACAAGATGATCAAGGTAATTCCAGAGCATACAGAGCACTTTTGGATTCTGGTTCCATGGTGTCTTTTGTATCTGAATCATGTGTACAATTGCTTGGTCTCAAACGTAAGCATGATCGTTCTTCTATTTGTGGTTTATCAACCGTCGAAGTCGCAGTTACCAAAGGTGAGGTAACACTTGAGCTAAATACATCAAGTGGCATAGTTAACTTAAGAGCGTTGATACTACAAAAAGTCACATCGTCATTACCGTTAGTTGACATATCACCAAAATCATGGCCCTGGATTCACGAGCATAAACTAGCCGATCCATTATTTTACAAGAGCCAAAACATTGACATACTTATAGGAGCTGATCACTTTTTCGATGTACTTAAAAATGGACAGATTAAATATTCAGCTCACGAACCAATCCTCCAAAATACTATATTTGGTTGGGTTGTTGCTGGTCCACATTATCAATCTAACAATCACCTAGACCTAGAGAATCCAAAGTCTTATCAAGTAACTGTTGACTGTGACATCGACAAAGCATTAACAAAATTTTGGGAGATAGAAGAAATCTCAGCTACAAACAGTCAATATACCGATGAGGAGATGCATTGTGAGACTCACTTTAAAACTCACCTTCGCATCAACTCGGACGGTCGCTTTACTGTACGCTTGCCGTTTACAAAATCACCTCAGTGTCTTGGCAATTCGAGACGAACAGCAATATCATGCCTTCTCTCTATGGAGCGTCGTCTAGTTAACGATCCCGACCTGTATCAGCAATATCGCGACTTTATGAATGAATACATTGCCATGGGGCATATGCAAAAAATCCCTCAAAGTGAAGTCAACATTGCAGACAGCAAATGTTTTTATTTACCTCATCATTCAGTTCTAAAACCTTCAAGTACAACTACAAGGGTAAGAGTTGTTTTTAACGCATCGCGCAAAACTTCGTCTAATGTGTCTTTGAACGATATCCTGGGGGTTGGTCCTACCATTCAACGAGATCTCTTTTCAATTTTGATTAACTTTCGACAGTATAAGATACCGGTTAGCGCAGATGTGTCCAAGATGTACAGACAGATTCAAATGAACCCTCAAGATTGGAACTTTCAAAGAATTGTATGGAGAGATGATTCATCAAATAAAATACAAGATTATTGGCTTACAACTGTGACATATGGCACGTCTTCAGCTCCATTCCTTGCTACTCGGGCATTATTTCAAATCGCGGACGATTGCATTTCAACCCATCCCACCATATCACATATAATCAAAAATCATTTTTATGTAGACGATTTGCTAACGGGGGCAGACAGTGCAGAAGAAGCAACAAATATTCGAGAGCTGCTGGAGAACGTTTTAGAAGAAAGGGGATTTGAACTTCGTAAATGGAAAAGCAGTTCTAAAGAATTCATAAAAAAGATTGATTCTGACAAAAGAGAAACGGAATGTATTGACTTTGATTCTGAGCCCACAAAACTTTTAGGCTTATATTGGAACCCAGACGGTGATTATTTCAGTTTCCATACATCGTTGTCCAATAAACTTTCAATTACCAAGCGCACAATCTTGTCGGAGTCTGCAAAAATCTTCGACCCACTCGGTTTACTGTCACCTGCAACTGTTGCCTTAAAAATCCTCTTTCAACAACTCTGGGTAGTGCAACCAAATGGAAAAAAATTAGATTGGGATGACATCATTCCTGAAAGGTTGGCTGAAAAATGGCGTGTCTTTACAGAAGAATTCAAATATTTTAAGAACATCAAGGTTGAACGATGGATTCATACAAGAAATCTAAGAAATTGCGAGCTTCACGGATTCTGTGATGCATCAGAGGCGGCATATTCAGCCGTTATTTACTGCAGAACAGAGCATCAAGGAAATATATACGTCAGAACTGTCGCAGCTAAAACTAGGGTAGCTCCACTGAAACAGCAATCACTTCCGCGTCTTGAGCTCTGCGGAGCTCTTTTGCTTGCAAAACTTTTCGAGTCTATACGAAAAGCTTTAAACGATGAAAAACAAAGCATGACAGCATGGACGGATTCTCAAATTGTATTGAGTTGGTTAAACTCCCAGCCTCGGCGGTGGACAACCTTTGTCGGAAATAGAACTGCGGCAATATTAAACATCTGTCAAGCTGATTGGTGGCGCTATGTTTCCTCACAGGACAATCCAGCTGACATAGCATCAAGGGGAGCATCTCCTAAAACTCTGAAAACTTCATCTATCTGGTGGCAGGGTCCAATGTGGTTAAATCAATCTAAATCGTATTGGCCCTTACAACAATCATCATCATCATACCAAACAAAAAAAGAAGAGAAAAGAATCAACATTCAAGCACTCCATACAACTGGGTCAGATTCCGTATTGGAAAAGATACTGACGTCATCATCTTCATATGAAAAAATCGTTCATATGATGGCGTATTGGTTGCGACTCAGAAAAATTCTACAGTTTAAGGTAATACAAAAACAAACTGATAATATAAAACCTGTAAATTTGAATATTCAAGCCTTTTTGAATATTGATAATTTCTTTGGATATATGAAGTAAAAATCGACTGTATATTTAAGTTTTCAAAGATTTCTGCTTTGAGATTTTATTGAAAAAAAAATGTATGTCTTTACTCTATGGAGTACAAAGAATGATAAAAAAGTTGAAAGTTAACCTAAAAGCAATATGCAAAATTAAGCGTGGTTTTTGACATTTACACAAAGAAGAAAAAATCCGATAAGAAATTGTATTATAATTTGTGTGGATTGTACTGAATGACTCCATTATTGGAGTTACTGGTATAACATCAGTTAATTTAAAATGGTGAAAGAAAAAGATACAATTCAAAATTAAATAAATGAAATAATGATTAAAATTTAAAATTACAAAATGTTATTTGTAAAATCGAGGAAACATACTCCCCCTCTTGGAGAGCTTAAGGCTCTTCAAAAATTGGTAATCTGCAAACTTGTGTGGATGCTCGTTTGGTGATTCCATTGGCCGTCTTCAAAGTCACCACTCGACATATGTTATCTGCTCCGAGATGAACTTCAACTACCCTTCCAAGTTTCCATTTCAAAGGGGGAAGATTATCTTCTTTGATAATGACGATATCATTAACCTTTAATGATCGAATATTTTTTTTCCATTTTTTACGCTCTTGTAAGGTGTGCAGGTACTCTGTTTGCCAACGACGCCAAAATTGCTGCATCAGCCACTGCACTCTCTGCCAGCGACTTAAATATGAAATGTTTTTATCCGTTAAATCGGGTTCAGGAAGCGCTACAAGTGAAGTGCCAGTCAAAAAATGACCTGGAGTGAGTGGTTGTAGGTCATTAGGATCTTTGGAGAGAGGGGAAAGAGGACGGGAATTTAGGATGCCTTCTATTTGAACAATCACAGTATTGAGCTCCTCGTAAGTAAGAGAAGCTAAGTGCAATATTCTCTTCATGTGATGCTTAGCCGATTTAACTGCGGCTTCCCATATACCGCCAAAGTGAGGAGATCTTGGGGGTATATTGTGCCATTTAATACCATCGTCTAAACAAGCCTTTGCAATATCGGATCTCGATTGTTGATTGTTGAATAAATTGTATAATTCCCTAAGCTCATTGCGTGCTCCAACATAGTTAGTGGCATTATCGCTGTAAATCTCCCGACAAATACCTCTGCGGCCTATGAAACGTCTTAGAGCACCAAGAAATGCGGATGTGGTCAGATCTCCTACGAGCTCCATATGGATGGCCTTTGTGCTTAGGCAAATAAAAACAGCTACATAAGCCTTCACAGCTGCAGTTCCACGACGTCGAGAATGAACCATGAACGGCCCACAAAAATCCGTACCCACGGCACTAAAAGGACGAGAAGGTGTCACTCGACAAGCTGGAAGATTGCCCATTTCGGGATATTCAAAGCGAGGATTTGTTCTTGCACACAACACACATTTACTTATAATTTTTCTTACTAATGTATTAGCATGCACTGGCCAATATTTTTCTCGAATAATTGCAATTAAACCTTGAGCTCCAATATGTTGATATTTTTCATGCAGATACTTAATAAATACATTGATAAAGGGGTGATTATTGGGAAGTAAAATTCCATGCTTAGTTTCGTATTTTAGCTCTGCGTTATTAAGTCTTCCACCCACGCGAAGTAATCCCTCTTTATCAACAAATGGACTAAGAGATTTGATATGAGATCTAGCAGCGATGGGTTTTCCGTTCTTCAATACATGTATTTCATTTGCGTATTGACTAGATTGCACAAGCTTTAAAATCCCGTTGAGAGCTTTATCCACTTCCAATGTTGTCAGTTCTCCAGATTGTTTTTGTCTCCCTTTTGCCTTCGCAGATGCATTGAAGCAGAATCTAAATAACCAAGCCGTAGTTCTGACAATACTTAGGTAATTATTGTTATGTTTAAAAGTGCTAATGAAATCATTGTTTTGGTGAATAGAAAATGTGTGCTTAATTTGTTTTCTTTCGAGTAAATCTTCATTGGTGATGAGGACAGGTTTCACATTGGGCCAGCACATTTGAGGCAAAGACAGGAAATTAGGTCCATAAAACCACAGTGGGGAACTACTCAACTCATGTGGACTCGCTCCTCTGGACACGATATCCGCAGGATTGTCGTGTGTACCAACGTGTTTCCATTGTTCAACCGATGAATGCCCCTGAATAGCTGAAACCCGATTTGCCACAAATGTCTGCCAGTGATGAGACTCAGATGATAACCATGATATGACAATGTTTGAATCCGTCCAATAATGTACACTCGCAAATCCATCCTTAAATATCGCTCTGACGCGCTTTACGAGATGAACCATCAAATGTGCAGCACATAGCTCAAGTCGCGGCAAGCTTATGTTTTTCACCGGAGCCACCTTTGACTTGGAACATAATAATCGAACAATCACTGTTCCATCCCCTTGGAATGAACGCACATAAACACAGGCTCCATAAGCACGCTCAGAACTATCAGCGAATGCATGCAATTGTGCTTTACGAATGTCACCTACCAGCACGTGCCTTTCAATTTTTAATTTATCTATATCAGCTAATTGATTTCGAAATGTAATCCAAAATTGATGGTATGACTGAGGAAGAGCTTCGTCCCAGTTAAAATTGTTTTTCCATAAAGATTGCATGAATATTTTGGCCGATACAATTACAGGATTAATTAAACCCAAAGGATCATATAATGTAGCTATGTCTGACAGCACTGTTCTTTTTGTAACTTTGTTGTTACCTTGATTATTAACTGTGTAAAGAAACGCATCAATTTTTGGATCCCATAACAGACCGAGAGTTTTCACTATATCATGTTCTTTAATTTGATGAAGAGGTTCTCTATCTTCAAGAGAAACATCGTGCAGAATCTGTGGAGAATTTGAACACCACTTCCTCAATTCCAAACCAGCTGTGGCTAGGATTGACCTCAGCTCTATTTTTTGTTCCTCAAGTTTTTCCAAGGTTTCAGCTCCCGTTAATATATCATCGACATAAAAATCATTTCTTAACATATTTGCCCCTAAAGGAAATTTAACCATTTCCATATCTGCAAGATAATGAAGTGATTTGGTGGCCAAATAAGAGGCTGGTGTGGTGCCGTATGTCACTGTACAGAGCCGATAGATTTTAATTACATCTCTTGGGTTTTCTCTCCACAAGATAAGGTGAAACTGTCGATCACTCTCATTGAGCCGAAATTGTCGGTACATTTTGGTGACGTCAGCAGAGAAAACATATGTGTGGAATCTGAATTTAATTAGCAATGAAAAAAGGTCTAACTGCACTACTGGTCCCACATGCAAAATTTCGTTTAGGCTTAATCCGTTTGTACTCTTTGCACTAGCATCGAACACGACTCTTAATTTAGTGGAAGAGCTTTCTGGTTTTGTGATGCAGTGATGGGGAATAAAGAAATGCGGGCTATTGACATCAGGTTTTGATGTTAACTCCATGTGAGAGAGTTTTATATATTCTCTCATAAAAGATATGTATTGCTCTTTAATCTCAGGAGTTTTATGTAATTTTCTTTCTAAACAAAGAAATCTGCGGAGAGCCAGTTCATAAGATCTACCCAAGCACTTTGGGTCAGATTTAAATGGAAGTCTTACTTCAATGGAACCATTTTCTAAACGACGAACATGTTTATAAAAATGATCTTCGCAAATTTGTTCTGTTTTCGTAAGCACGTGGTTCTTAGCCTCATGGTTCTCAACTTCCCAAAATAATTTTAAAGTTCGATCTAAATTTGTGTTTTCTTTTGATTCACAAAATAAAGTATTGCAAATTAATTTTGATTTTTCATTTTTCTGTTCATAACTTCCAGATACAATCCATCCGAAAATTGTATTTTGCAATGTAGGGAGTTGATGGCCCAGTTTAATTTGGCCAACCGATAGAAGCTCGAAAAAGTGTTCTGCTCCAATTAACAGATCAATAGAACCTGGTACTGCAAAAAGTGGATCTGCCAAGTTTATATTAGAAGGAATTGGCCAGTTTGATGTATTTACTGGAACATCGGGAAGAAATTCCGCTATTCTATTGACAATTAAAGCTTCTACAGTGTCAATATATCCATTGAGCCGTGATTTTATGACAAGGCTGGCTTGATGTCGACAGTATAACGGAGTTGAACCTATGCCGTAAACAGAAGTTGTTGTACTTTTCCTGCGCATGCCAATTAAGTTGGCAAACCTTTCCGTAAGAAGGCAGACGTGCGATGCAGAATCAAGCAAAACACGGCATGGCACTGGAGTATTGTGCTTATCCATGACGTGGATTATGGCTGTGGCCAAGATAGTACTTGTGATGTCAGCTGTGTCACTGTGAGAGTCTATGGTTAGGCTCTGAATATGGAAGTTTTGTGGGCTTTGGCCATTGAAATTGTTTGTTGTCGGGCAAATAGCAGAAGTTGATTGCAATGCGGAACTATTTTGAGAATTATCGTGAAGTAGGGTATGGTGAAAATTGTTGCATTTTCGGCATTTTATGGCTTGACAGTTGTGAGCTGTACTGTTGGGCTTAAGGCAATTTAGACATAAATCATTCGTAGTTACAAATTGTTGTTTCTGAATAATTGGTAAGTTTATAAATTGGTAACATCTATGTATAAAATGACCGACTTTCTTACAGTATGTGCAACTAAACTTTTGTGCTGTTGAACCTTCCCGTACTATGGCAAAACTTTTTGCTCGAGAATTCTTACTTGGCTTTGGTTGTATACTGGTACTTGCCTGTAAATTGTTCTCTGTGAGTGTGTGACTCCTCTTCGTAAGAAACTTAGATAGCTCTTGGAAGCTGGGCATTCTGTCTGTGGGTCCTTCATCCCTCCATTTGCTAAGTGTTTCCTGGTCAAGCTTGGGTAAAATTATTTGGATAAGTAGGTCATCCCAATGAGCTACTGGACGTCCACGAGTACTACAAAAAGTGGGGTATCCGAATAAACACTGCCAAATCGGAGCTTGTGTGTTTCAGGAGACCCACCACCAATGGCAACCGATGTCGTTCAGCAGCTACTTGCAGAAACCTGACCGTGAAGCTCCCCGATGGTTCAACGATAGCAGCCAAAAGAAATGCTAAATACCTCGGAGTTAACCTCAACGAGCTGTTCAATTTCAACCCGCACTCTAGGCAGGTTCTAAGGAAGGCCAACTTCGCGTTTCACCGTCTGCACCCGTTGCTAGCCAGAAGAACCGGACTAAGCCAGCCAGTGAAGCTATTGATATACAAACAGCTCATCAGACCCGTCATCAGCTACAATTTTCCTGCATGGTACACCATTTCGAAGACAGCAATGCTGAAGCTCCAAATCTTCGAAAGGAAAATACTAAGGATAAGCACCGGACTTATCTTCGATCGACAGCGAAGGAAGCACTTCAGCAATGAAAGACTCTATGAAGAAGCAAAAATCAAGCCACTGGACCAGTTTCTTGTGCAATTATCGAAGAAGCTTATAGCTAGCACCACCAACCACCCAAACCCGCTGATGAGAAGGATGACCACCCAGGAACGACATCCAGAGCCTAGATACCTCACTGCTCTGGATATGATAGAAAGGATCCCAGCCGACAACGAACCAGCAGTTCGTTTCTACGCTGACGCCGAGTCAGCATATCACCGTGGCTGAAAACATCAAAAAACAACCCCCAACAACCCACCAACTGAACAACCGGGACTGAACAACCCGAGTCAAAAACCAAGACAATTTTTCATAATGCTAATTTTGAACCATGTACATTACAAATATCATAATTTTTAGAGTTTAAGTCATTTTATAAGTTAGGCCCCCTATGTGCCAACAAATTTCTACCCTATATATATTATCCTCAAGTTTCACAATTGTATATATTAAGTTCAATAAAAAACCTTGAAACCTTGAAACCTTGCTACTGGACGTCCCAACGTTGAAAGCGCGCGAAGATGGCTGTTGGTCTCTTGAAGCAAATGACGAAGGCTGCTTGATGAAGGCTTTCGAATAGGCGGGTACATCATTATTTTCTTGATGTGTTCGGTTGCAATAAGTTTTCTATTGTCATAATTCTCGCTCAGAAGATTGATTGCCACATCATAGTTTGATTCAGTTATCTCCAACGACTGAATTGTCTTAGCTGCTTGTCCAGATAGCGATGAAATGAGATAATGGAATTTGGAAACATTATTTAGGTTAGGATTGGTGTGGATGAGGGAGTTGAATGTCTCATGAAAGGATAACCACTCAGTGACTTCACCTGTAAATAAAGGAACTTTGAGATCAGGAAGTTTTATTTGGTTTGTTTGCTTAGTTTGGACCGATACAACCTTGTCTGATGGGAGCTGCGTAAGCTTGCGAGCTTGTATTTGGTACATGAACGATGAGCGAAGTGTATAGTACATCTCTTCATAAACTCCACGAAGATCAGTAGAATCGGAAGATTCTTTGGGGTCTACTTCCTCCACCTTAGCTTGAAGTGTTTGAAAAGCTGAGAAACTTGTTTCCAAAGCTTCTAGACGTACTTCAAACTCAGTAAGAAACGTGTCTCCGGTGATCTTGGAGTTAAATTCGTTGATTCTATCAATTTGCTTTATAGCAATACCTCTCCGGAACTTTAATGTCTCCAGCTTCCTTTCCTCTTTAGTGAGTGCCACAGGGGGATCTTTAGCAGGTTCTTCTCCTTTCTCGATGGGCATTTTATAATTTGTTAATATGCAATGATCGTGTTACGTAAAGTGATAAAATAACGAATCACGTCGGGGTCACCATGTAAATTTGAATATTCAAGCCTTTTTGAATATTGATAATTTCTTTGGATATATGAAGTAAAAATCGACTGTATATTTAAGTTTTCAAAGATTTCTGCTTTGAGATTTTATTGAAAAAAAAATGTATGTCTTTACTCTATGGAGTACAAAGAATGATAAAAAAGTTGAAAGTTAACCTAAAAGCAATATGCAAAATTAAGCGTGGTTTTTGACATTTACACAAAGAAGAAAAAATCCGATAAGAAATTGTATTATAATTTGTGTGGATTGTACTGAATGACTCCATTATTGGAGTTACTGGTATAACATCAGTTAATTTAAAATGGTGAAAGAAAAAGATACAATTCAAAATTAAATAAATGAAATAATGATTAAAATTTAAAATTACAAAATGTTATTTGTAAAATCGAGGAAACATATGGTCCTTCGAGCCGGATATGAACCAGCGACTTTCAGCTTACTTTCGACACACGAAATTAAAGCTGCTACAACCGGTTTCCTTCGCTGGGTACAACAAGTAGAATTCGCCGAAGAATTTAAAAGTCTTAAATCGAGAAAATCAGTTAACAGCAGTAGCAAACTATCATCGCTCTTTCCGTTCATCGATGGTGATGGCCTCTTGCGAGTTGGTGGTAGACTTCACAATTCTTCATGCAATTACGATGCCCAGCATCCAGTCATACTCCCAAAGAAACATCTAATTACGTCTCTCTTGATAGACCAGTATCATGTACGTTATTTGCATCCAGGCCCAACCCTTCTTCTTTCAATCATGCGGCAACGATACTGGATTATTGGAGGACGAAGCACAATTCGTCACTATATACACAAATGTCTGAATTGCTTTCGACTTAAACGCATCAAACAACAACAACTTATGGGCAGCCTGCCCGATAAACGACTACATCCAAGCAGGCCCTTTTTGCATTGCGGCGTAGATTACGCTGGCCCCATCAAAATTCGTCTCAACAAAGGTCGAGGTGCAAAAACTAGTAAAGGATACATCGCACTGTACGTTTGTTTCAGTACAAAGGCAATACATGTGGAGATGGTATCCGATCTAACAACGGATGCGTTCATTGCATCATTAAAACGTTTCATTTCGCGACGGGGAATTCCAGCCGGAATTTACAGCGATAATGGGACCAATTTTATTGGTGCAAAAAGAAAGCTCTCAGAACTTCACAAGATGGTTTTATCAACAGACTTCAATAACATCATAGCCACATTTTTATCTAAAAACGAGTGCCAATGGCACTTCATCCCTCCTGCCTCACACCACTTTGGCGGATTGTGGGAATCGGGTGTCAAAGCAGTAAAAACACATCTAAAGCGTGTAATAGGTGATGCTGTGCTTACTTTTGAAGAGATGGCCACACTACTAACACAAATTGAGGGAATTCTTAATTCCCGCCCGATATCTCAAATCA
This sequence comes from Chrysotoxum bicinctum, assembly GCA_911387755.1. Classification (NCBI taxonomy): domain Eukaryota; kingdom Metazoa; phylum Arthropoda; class Insecta; order Diptera; family Syrphidae; genus Chrysotoxum; species Chrysotoxum bicinctum. The sequence goes on from OU426987.1 coordinate 164,879,894, forward strand.
GCGACTCCGATGTTAGCAGCTTGGACCCTTTAACTCCGGGTCACTTTTTGATAGGTACTACTATAACCGCACTTCCAGAAAAGATTCTTATAGACACAAACCCACAAAGACTTAACCGATGGCAACAAATTCAGCGGATGGTCCAGTCATATTGGAAACAATGGTCACGTGATTATCTACATGAACTAAACCAACGCCCTAAATGGAGAAAAGAACATAAGAATGTCGCAGTTGACGATTTAGTTCTGGTACATGAAGATAACCTACCTCCAACTTCTTGGCTTCTTGGGCGTATAACCGCAGTACATCCAGGAAAGGATGAAATGGTGCGAGCTGTTACCTTGCGTACAAAAATGGGAGAACTCAAACGTCCCATCGTAAAAATATCAAAACTACCTATTAATTAAAGGGAACTTTAATGGGGGCAGAATGTTATATTATGCTGGCAACGTCCAGCCAAAATGCAGTATTTGTCAAAAATATAAATCAAATAGTCATTAAAATTACTTGTCCAATTATAAGTGTGTTTTATTTAATATACAACTTGTGTGACCTCACACTCGATATTTCACACCTAAAAATCCAAAAACGTAAAAACTAAAATAAAAGGCTTTTCTTAGAACAAAATTAGTTTTTGTTATTTTTGATTTTCTCAAAAACTACAAAACATTTTGACATCCGGTTTTTTGTGTTTGATCAAAAACTAATAAGAGCATTAAATATTGAATAAAAAAATAATACTTAATTACGTAAAATTTTGAAAAAAAATTGTTTAAAAAAAATTTTCATTTTTTTTTTCAAAATTTTGATTTTGAAAATTAATTTTTCAAAAACTATTCAGTCGAACAACTTTATTTAAAAACAGAATTAAAGAATGTATTTCTGGCTTTTCAAAATGCTATAGCATTACTCTGTAGGTATGACCGTTATTTTTAAATAATTTTTTTTCTGTTTTAAGTGATTTTTTTCTTAAATTGCCCCTCCCGCCTAAACGGGGGGAAATAGACCCCCCCCCCTCCTATACGATTTTTTTCTTATCTAAGTCCAACCTACACGCTCTAGCTTTTTGTCACACCTTATGCAAATCACCCTGTATAAATATATGTACTTAGTGGCCATTGGATAAATAGAATAAATTTGAATTTTTTTAAATACAGATTCTGTGAATGTAAAAGAAACTTTGCAGGTACCCAACCTCGCACCTACTCCAAATCCTATAGTGTGCCAAGCAGGGGGGTTGCAGGGGGGCAACATATTTTACTGTTTATATATTGTAATGTTGGAAGCTAGCACTGATTTATTTATGTAAGGAAGCAAAAAATAACAAACATTTTATAGAAAAGTACTTTTAGTTATTTTCGAGTTTCTCAAAAACCAGAAGACATAGAAACATGCGGTTTTTTTGTGTTCGATTAAAAACTGATAGATACATGAAACACATATAAGTTAATTTACAATTTCATTTCACAATTTTGAAAACAATCGGTCTAAACTTTTTTTTTACGTTTTTTTATCAAAATTTGGACTTTAAATGCGACGAATTTCTCAAAAACCATTGACATGAGTAATTTAATTTAAATGCAGAATTATAGGACAGACTTCTGGCTTTCAAACGCAGTATAGCACTTTATAGTAAGTGTTGCCGTTGTTTTTTAATATTTTTTTTCAATTTAAACCATTTTTTCTAAAAGTGCCCCTACCTCCTAAACGGGGGGAGATAGACCCCCCCACCTCCCATTGTAAAAAGTGCTAGTTTTTGACCCCGCTACAAAAATCCGTCATCAAATCTTGGCGGCCAAGTTATCGTACTCGTGCCAACAATCTACCCGATATCCACTACTCGTACTTCATAGTGATGTTACACATGGACTCAAGAAAAAGGAAATGACTAGAGCGTTCTTGATGGACATCGAAAAAGCTTTTAACAGCTTTTGGATAAAAGGATTACTAAGTACTCAAACTCTCAGAACTTGAACTTCCTAATAACTTGATAAGAAAACATGTACATATCAACCAAGAGAATTAACACTGAAATCCCTTAACGATCGAAACTTGGAACGCTGCTGTTCAAAATGTATACTGCCGATCAACCAGCCAACATATCAGGCACAAAGACGAAGCTGTATGCAGACGACTCCATCACATACTTCACCGTTTTAGACCAGAGATTACTTACATGAGAGAGCAAGAGTAAATTAAAAATCTAGGGGAATACTATGTCAAATGGGGACTGAATTCATTAATTAGTAGAGTTGGCATCCCCGTTCAAATCTTCTACGCACTCAATAGGCTCAGCTGGGTCATTCTTCTTACGTTTTACACAGACAAGTCCTCTAGATGTGTACACAGATGATAGTTGTTTTTGTTTTTTTAAGCTCATTGCATGTTTAAATATGTTGTAATTGTATTTGGTTAAGGCTTCACGCAAATAGAGAGAGTTCGTAGAGTTTATATTAATATCTGTACTTGTTTACGAAATAATGCAATTGACTTTAACATAAAATTGCGCTCATACGGTGAATTAAATTTGAGAATAATCGGGGTGTCTTTTGAGTTTGAGTTTGAACGTGCGGGCGTGCGGTAAATATTGTTTAATATTGGAGGTTTGATTTTTAGCGCGTTACAAAATAAATTGAACATCGATTTTAAATTCTCATCGGGAATATGAGGTACACCAGATAGAATTGCGTCACAAGCTACTGTTTTATTTTCTTGCACATTTTGGAGCTTTTTAATTGCGTTAAGTTCGTTTATTGCGGAATTTGATCACATATTTACATCATTGAGTGAACTTTTAAGTGTTGATATTTCGGAGTTAAGTGTAACTATGTTTGTTTTGGCGCTCAAGAGTGCCGATTCAAGTTCAATTACTTTTGATTGAGTGTGTTCAAGAGAAAGCTTTAATTCATTTATTTGATTGTTAATATTATCAGAGATTCTTTTTTCGGAATTGGTTATTTGTTTTGATAAGAGACTTATAATGTATTCACTCTGCTCTTTTAAACGGGTTTCCATTGTTTTGCACTATTCACTTTTTGCGACATTTACTGATTTTTGCGGAGTGTTAGAAGGGGAAACTGTTATGGGAGTGTTGATTTTGCGAGAGACACCGGAACGAGACATTTTATTGTTAAGTATATAATAAAAATGTGCAGGATGGGATTGAAACACTAAATCAATTGTTTAATTATTTTTTTATTTAATTGGATGAGTAAAGCACTTTTAAGGCACTAACAACAAAATTGTTTGATAAAATGGAAGTAACCACAGCGTTTTGGTAAGTAAAAGTATTTTTAATTGTTCGATTTAACGCAAAAAGATTAAATAGGGAAGCCTGACTCAAACACACGTCTACTCTGTAGCTATCATCAAATGTTTCGGTTGCAGCACTTGGAAAGTAACAGTAGGTGTCACTAAGAAGCTGCAAACGTTCATTAATAGATGGCCCAATCATATATCAAACGAAGAGCTCCTTAGGAAAACGGGTCAGGAACCTATTGACTCTATTATACGACGTCGAAAGTGGCAGTGGATCGGACACACGCTTCGAAAAGGCGGCAACTGTATTGCGGCTCATGCAATGCAGTGGAATCCGCTCACTCAAGAAGGAAGAAGGAAGAAGAGCTGGACGACCGAGAACAGTCGAGGAGGAGTCAGCCCAACTAGGCAAAAGTTGGAGGGAGTTGCGACTCATATCTAGGAACCGAACACGATGGCGAGCTGGCGTTGTGGATGCCCTATGCCCCACTAGGGGTCCCCCACGGACATAAAAGGTCTGAGGACCTAAGTAAGTAAGTAAGTAAAGTGAGTTAATAAGTTAAAAAGAGGATTTCGCTAATTTTAGACGATTTTATGATCTTACTATCTCTAAACTTTTACTAAAATTAAAATCACAAACTGGCTACTTTAACTTTCAGTAATTTACTAAATTCGTATGAAATCTGTCATTTTCCTTTAAAAAAAAAACCTGTTGGCAATTTTATTTGAAAGAGTTAAATTGTGTTTTTTTATGATTCGTGAGTTAATTGTTAATTGCGGAGAAACGGTTGTCCACAGAAAAAAAAGTCTTTGAACAAACTAAAACTGTAATAAATTAATAAATTCTTGATTGGTTATAAAAAAAATCTTACGAATCGGACGCAGTTTGGCAAAGATAAAGCCAGTTAAGGGAAAAATCATAAAAACTCGAAAACGGGACGAAAACGAGAAAATGACCTCTTAAGTTTTTCGACTTAAAATGACCTCAGGAATCCATGGTTTTCATTTGGGGTGGTGACTGTGGGACACCCTGTATATCGAAATAACTACTCTCTTGACTCGGAAAACATCTTCACTGGATGGATTTTCAAGTGTTCTTGAAAGAAATTCCAACACTGTAGGCAAGATCTGGTGTGCAACCGAGCATTAAGCCAGATATATGTACATTGTTCAAATGCATGACAAGCACGTGCAAGTGGATTGGTAAATTCGGGTTGAAGTTGCATATACTTACACACACATCAAGCATGAGTCTTCAAACTTTTATTTTTACATCGACATCGTTGTGCTTTGTAAGTTTTTTTTTTGGCAAAATTGTGATTTCTTTGAGATTATTTCAATTTTATCCGAATAATTTATTTTATTTTGTCTGTCGATTTCATCGTAGAATTTTTGTTTACTGTTTTAATATTTAAATCAGTGCTTATGTTGTGCTGTGTTTCCACCTCTTCAGGGTACTATACGCAAATGAACCAATAAATACATTATCAATCATCAATCTTGTATATACACTACTTCAATGCAGGACGCTAGATTGAAAGAAAATCAAAAGATTTTGATTTTGCTTCAATCCTACATCCAATCTATACGTGTGACTTTTTCACTAATACACTTACGCGTGCTTGTCATGCATTTGAACAGTGTATATCTGGCTTTAGGTACATCAATGCTCCAACGGCTTTCCTGTACGGAAATGTCTGCTTTTCAGTAGTTTCTTTCCCTGTTTTAGAAGTTTCTTTATCATAGGTGTTGAAATTGATTTACATTAAGAAAAGTTAAATATTTCAAGAATCTTTCTTGCATGTGCTGTCTGTTTAATTTTGATGGTTTTTTCTTTCACCTCAATTTCTCGTTCCAGAAAATATACAGCTTCTTTTGAGATGATTTTGAATTCTTGTTTTAGTCCATCAATGAAAGTATCTAAGTCCTTTTAATCTGTGGCTCCAAGTAAACCATGACCGACAGATAAAACTAGAATAAATTTGTTTCAGTTGCTTTCACGAATAAACAAACATGGGTCAGCTTCGCTGGTTTTGAGTCATAATTTAGATATAAAACTTCCAAAACGTTATTCCAGCATCTTGATGATTATTTAAGACTATATAGACTTTTTTTCATTTGCATACCTTGTTTGTTTCATCGCTGTATCCCTCTGGCTGTTTCACGTATATGACTTCTTCAAGTTCTCCGTATTGAAAGGCTGTCGATACGTGAAACTGTGTTAGATACATTTCTTCACTTGGATCAGCAATGCTTAAAATTGATCGTATCGTCCCCAACTTCGCAACTGGACTGAACGTTTGACAGAAGTCAATACCTTAACGTTGCTTTATGCCTTTTGCGCCTTGCGATTTCTTTGGTTTTGTCAATTGTGAACGAATCGTTGGCTGTTGAAAATCATTTTCTATTTTGTCAAAATTAGTGTTGTTGTCGTTGTGGTTGCCGGTGTCATATTCTTCGTAATTAATATCTTTGGAACTTATTTCTCTATTGTCTTCTTTGACGTAATTTTCAGATGTAGAATTGTCATATCTTTCTTTTACTACATCCTGCATATGTAAATTCACTGTATTTTTACAATTTATAAACATTTCTTGAAATTTAACATCCTTTGACAGTATAGGACTACATTATCTTCGTTGACAACGATTCGGTAGCGTTCATCACCATCATATCTAACCAGATAGCCCTTCACAGCTTTCTTATCCTTTTCTTTTGTACTGGTATATGAGTATAGTCAGTTGATCCAATTATTTATAGATGTTTTATTTTAGGTTTCTTACCCATCCAAAATTCTTATGGCCTTATTCCATTGATCAGCTTCATTTTTTCGATTAGAATATTTAATAGTCCTAGACATTTCTATTATAGTTTGGTTCTCTCGTTCACTTCCATCATTTTGTTGAGGTGTATATGACGCTGTCTATCTTTTTTACTTCAGCATTGTCAAATTCTCCACGATTTTCACTCAACAGTTTTTTTTTATTGTGTATCCCAATCGTTTTGTATGTGCAAGTACTTCTTTGAGAGCGTCGTTGATATCCGATTTATGTTCAATTATAAATCCATAGCGACATTTTGTGAAACTATCTTTAAATATAACAAGTTTCTGGAAACATTGGATACATAGCAATCATCTCTTAGAGTAATATCTTTTTCTTTGTTGTTGATGCAATGTGGCCTGACCTTTAGGTTCCTAAAACACCTGCTTGTGAAGCCATGAATCACGTCGCTGCTAATTATCATCCCTGACTTGAGTTAGGCATCTACCCATATGCTCATTCTTTAACCTCACTTACTAATTTGTACTACTTTATATTAAACTCGGAATTATAATTTAATAAAGTAATTGGATTAATAGTAAAGTTGCAGGGGGGCAACATATTTTACTGTTTATATATTGTAATGTTGGAAGCTAGCACTGATTTATTTATGTAAGGAAGCAAAAAATAACAAACATTTTATAGAAAAGTACTTTTAGTTATTTTCGAGTTTCTCAAAAACCAGAAGACATAGAAACATGCGGTTTTTTTGTGTTCGATTAAAAACTGATAGATACATGAAACACATATAAGTTAATTTACAATTTCATTTCACAATTTTGAAAACAATCGGTCTAAACTTTTTTTTTACGTTTTTTTATCAAAATTTGGACTTTAAATGCGACGAATTTCTCAAAAACCATTGACATGAGTAATTTAATTTAAATGCAGAATTATAGGACAGACTTCTGGCTTTCAAACGCAGTATAGCACTTTATAGTAAGTGTTGCCGTTGTTTTTTAATATTTTTTTTCAATTTAAACCATTTTTTCTAAAAGTGCCCCTACCTCCTAAACGGGGGGAGATAGACCCCCCCACCTCCCATTGTAAAAAGTGCTAGTTTTTGACCCCGCTACAAAAATCCGTCATCAAATCTTGGCGGCCAAGTTATCGTACTCGTGCCAACAATCTACCCGATATCCACTACTCGTACTTCATAGTGATGTTACACATGGACTCAAGAAAAAGGAAATGACTAGAGCGTTCTTGATGGACATCGAAAAAGCTTTTAACAGCTTTTGGATAAAAGGATTACTAAGTACTCAAACTCTCAGAACTTGAACTTCCTAATAACTTGATAGGAAAACATGTACATATCAACCAAGAGAATTAACACTGAAATCCCTTAACGATCGAAACTTGGAACGCTGCTGTTCAAAATGTATACTGCCGATCAACCAGCCAACATATCAGGCACAAAGACGAAGCTGTATGCAGACGACTCCATCACATACTTCACCGTTTTAGACCAGAGATTACTTATATGAGAGAGCAAGAGTAAATTAAAAATCTAGGGGAATACTATGTCAAATGGGGACTGAATTCATTAATTAGTAGAGTTGGCATCCCCGTTCAAATCTTCTACGCACTCAATAGGCTCAGCTGGGTCATTCTTCTTACGTTTTACACAGACAAGTCCTCTAGATGTGTACACAGATGATAGTTGTTTTTGTTTTTTTAAGCTCATTGCATGTTTAAATATGTTGTAATTGTATTTGGTTAAGGCTTCACGCAAATAGAGAGAGTTCGTAGAGTTTATATTAATATCTGTACTTGTTTACGAAATAATGCAATTGACTTTAACATAAAATTGCGCTCATACGGTGAATTAAATTTGAGAATAATCGGGGTGTCTTTTGAGTTTGAGTTTGAACGTGCGGGCGTGCGGTAAATATTGTTTAATATTGGAGGTTTGATTTTTAGCGCGTTACAAAATAAATTGAACATCGATTTTAAATTCTCATCGGGAATATGAGGTACACCAGATAGAATTGCGTCACAAGCTACTGTTTTATTTTCTTGCACATTTTGGAGCTTTTTAATTGCGTTAAGTTCGTTTATTGCGGAATTTGATCACATATTTACATCATTGAGTGAACTTTTAAGTGTTGATATTTCGGAGTTAAGTGTAACTATGTTTGTTTTGGCGCTCAAGAGTGCCGATTCAAGTTCAATTACTTTTGATTGAGTGTGTTCAAGAGAAAGCTTTAATTCATTTATTTGATTGTTAATATTATCAGAGATTCTTTTTTCGGAATTGGTTATTTGTTTTGATAAGAGACTTATAATGTATTCACTCTGCTCTTTTAAACGGGTTTCCATTGTTTTGCACTATTCACTTTTTGCGACATTTACTGATTTTTGCGGAGTGTTAGAAGGGGAAACTGTTATGGGAGTGTTGATTTTGCGAGAGACACCGGAACGAGACATTTTATTGTTAAGTATATAATAAAAATGTGCAGGATGGGATTGAAACACTAAATCAATTGTTTAATTATTTTTTTATTTAATTGGATGAGTAAAGCACTTTTAAGGCACTAACAACAAAATTGTTTGATAAAATGGAAGTAACCACAGCGTTTTGGTAAGTAAAAGTATTTTTAATTGTTCGATTTAACGCAAAAAGATTAAATAGGGAAGCCTGACTCAAACACACGTCTACTCTGTAGCTATCATCAAATGTTTCGGTTGCAGCACTTGGAAAGTAACAGTAGGTGTCACTAAGAAGCTGCAAACGTTCATTAATAGATGGCCCAATCATATATCAAACGAAGAGCTCCTTAGGAAAACGGGTCAGGAACCTATTGACTCTATTATACGACGTCGAAAGTGGCAGTGGATCGGACACACGCTTCGAAAAGGCGGCAACTGTATTGCGGCTCATGCAATGCAGTGGAATCCGCTCACTCAAGAAGGAAGAAGAGCTGGACGACCGAGAAGCTCATGGAGAAGGACAGTCGAGGAGGAGTCAGCCCAACTAGGCAAAAGTTGGAGGGAGTTGCGACTCATATCTAGGAACCGAACACGATGGCGAGCTGGCGTTGTGGATGCCCTATGCCCCACTAGGGGTCCCCCACGGACATAAAAGGTCTGAGGACCTAAGTAAGTAAGTAAGTAAAGTGAGTTAATAAGTTAAAAAGAGGATTTCGCTAATTTTAGACGATTTTATGATCTTACTATCTCTAAACTTTTACTAAAATTAAAATCACAAACTGGCTACTTTAACTTTCAGTAATTTACTAAATTCGTATGAAATCTGTCATTTTCCTTTAAAAAAAAAAACCTGTTGGCAATTTTATTTGAAAGAGTTAAATTGTGTTTTTTTATGATTCGTGAGTTAATTGTTAATTGCGGAGAAACGGTTGTCCACAGAAAAAAAAGTCTTTGAACAAACTAAAACTGTAATAAATTAATAAATTCTTGATTGGTTATAAAAAAAATCTTACGAATCGGACGCAGTTTGGCAAAGATAAAGCCAGTTAAGGGAAAAATCATAAAAACTCGAAAACGGGACGAAAACGAGAAAATGACCTCTTAAGTTTTTCGACTTAAAATGACCTCAGGAATCCATGGTTTTCATTTGGGGTGGTGACTGTGGGACACCCTGTATATCGAAATAACTACTCTCTTGACTCGGAAAACATCTTCACTGGATGGATTTTCAAGTGTTCTTGAAAGAAATTCCAACACTGTAGGCAAGATCTGGTGTGCAACCGAGCATTAAGCCAGATATATGTACATTGTTCAAATGCATGACAAGCACGTGCAAGTGGATTGGTAAATTCGGGTTGAAGTTGCATATACTTACACACACATCAAGCATGAGTCTTCAAACTTTTATTTTTACATCGACATCGTTGTGCTTTGTAAGTTTTTTTTTTGGCAAAATTGTGATTTCTTTGAGATTATTTCAATTTTATCCGAATAATTTATTTTATTTTGTCTGTCGATTTCATCGTAGAATTTTTGTTTACTGTTTTAATATTTAAATCAGTGCTTATGTTGTGCTGTGTTTCCACCTCTTCAGGGTACTATACGCAAATGAACCAATAAATACATTATCAATCATCAATCTTGTATATACACTACTTCAATGCAGGACGCTAGATTGAAAGAAAATCAAAAGATTTTGATTTTGCTTCAATCCTACATCCAATCTATACGTGTGACTTTTTCACTAATACACTTACGCGTGCTTGTCATGCATTTGAACAGTGTATATCTGGCTTTAGGTACATCAATGCTCCAACGGCTTTCCTGTACGGAAATGTCTGCTTTTCAGTAGTTTCTTTCCCTGTTTTAGAAGTTTCTTTATCATAGGTGTTGAAATTGATTTACATTAAGAAAAGTTAAATATTTCAAGAATCTTTCTTGCATGTGCTGTCTGTTTAATTTTGATGGTTTTTTCTTTCACCTCAATTTCTCGTTCCAGAAAATATACAGCTTCTTTTGAGATGATTTTGAATTCTTGTTTTAGTCCATCAATGAAAGTATCTAAGTCCTTTTAATCTGTGGCTCCAAGTAAACCATGACCGACAGATAAAACTAGAATAAATTTGTTTCAGTTGCTTTCACGAATAAACAAACATGGGTCAGCTTCGCTGGTTTTGAGTCATAATTTAGATATAAAACTTCCAAAACGTTATTCCAGCATCTTGATGATTATTTAAGACTATATAGACTTTTTTCATTTGCATACCTTGTTTGTTTCATCGCTGTATCCCTCTGGCTGTTTCACGTATATGACTTCTTCAAGTTCTCCGTATTGAAAGGCTGTCGATACGTGAAACTGTGTTAGATACATTTCTTCACTTGGATCAGCAATGCTTAAAATTGATCGTATCGTCCCCAACTTCGCAACTGGACTGAACGTTTGACAGAAGTCAATACCTTAACGTTGCTTTATGCCTTTTGCGCCTTGCGATTTCTTTGGTTTTGTCAATTGTGAACGAATCGTTGGCTGTTGAAAATCATTTTCTATTTTGTCAAAATTAGTGTTGTTGTCGTTGTGGTTGCCGGTGTCATATTCTTCGTAATTAATATCTTTGGAACTTATTTCTCTATTGTCTTCTTTGACGTAATTTTCAGATGTAGAATTGTCATATCTTTCTTTTACTACATCCTGCATATGTAAATTCACTGTATTTTTACAATTTATAAACATTTCTTGAAATTTAACATCCTTTGACAGTATAGGACTACATTATCTTCGTTGACAACGATTCGGTAGCGTTCATCACCATCATATCTAACCAGATAGCCCTTCACAGCTTTCTTATCCTTTTCTTTTGTACTGGTATATGAGTATAGTCAGTTGATCCAATTATTTATAGATGTTTTATTTTAGGTTTCTTACCCATCCAAAATTCTTATGGCCTTATTCCATTGATCAGCTTCATTTTTTCGATTAGAATATTTAATAGTCCTAGACATTTCTATTATAGTTTGGTTCTCTCGTTCACTTCCATCATTTTGTTGAGGTGTATATGACGCTGTCTATCTTTTTTACTTCAGCATTGTCAAATTCTCCACGATTTTCACTCAACAGTTTTTTTTTATTGTGTATCCCAATCGTTTTGTATGTGCAAGTACTTCTTTGAGAGCGTCGTTGATATCCGATTTATGTTCAATTATAAATCCATAGCGACATTTTGTGAAACTATCTTTAAATATAACAAGTTTCTGGAAACATTGGATACATAGCAATCATCTCTTAGAGTAATATCTTTTTCTTTGTTGTTGATGCAATGTGGCCTGACCTTTAGGTTCCTAAAACACCTGCTTGTGAAGCCATGAATCACGTCGCTGCTAATTATCATCCCTGACTTGAGTTAGGCATCTACCCATATGCTCATTCTTTAACCTCACTTACTAATTTGTACTACTTTATATTAAACTCGGAATTATAATTTAATAAAGTAATTGGATTAATAGTAAAGTTGCAGGGGGGCAACATATTTTACTGTTTATATATTGTAATGTTGGAAGCTAGCACTGATTTATTTATGTAAGGAAGCAAAAAATAACAAACATTTTATAGAAAAGTACTTTTAGTTATTTTCGAGTTTCTCAAAAACCAGAAGACATAGAAACATGCGGTTTTTTTGTGTTCGATTAAAAACTGATAGATACATGAAACACATATAAGTTAATTTACAATTTCATTTCACAATTTTGAAAACAATCGGTCTAAACTTTTTTTTTACGTTTTTTTATCAAAATTTGGACTTTAAATGCGACGAATTTCTCAAAAACCATTGACATGAGTAATTTAATTTAAATGCAGAATTATAGGACAGACTTCTGGCTTTCAAACGCAGTATAGCACTTTATAGTAAGTGTTGCCGTTGTTTTTTAATATTTTTTTTCAATTTAAACCATTTTTTCTAAAAGTGCCCCTACCTCCTAAACGGGGGGAGATAGACCCCCCCACCACCCATTGTAAAAAGTGCTAGTTTTTGACCCCTCTACAAAAATCCGTCATCAAATCTTGGCGGCCAAGTTATCGTACTCGTGCCAACAATCTACCCGATATCCACTACTCGTACTTCATAGTGATGTTACACATGGACTCAAGAAAAAGGAAATGACTAGAGCGTTCTTGATGGACATCGAAAAAGCTTTTAACAGCTTTTGGATAAAAGGATTACTAAGTACTCAAACTCTCAGAACTTGAACTTCCTAATAACTTGATAAGAAAACATGTACATATCAACCAAGAGAATTAACACTGAAATCCCTTAACGATCGAAACTTGGAACGCTGCTGTTCAAAATGTATACTGCCGATCAACCAGCCAACATATCAGGCACAAAGACGAAGCTGTATGCAGACGACTCCATCACATACTTCACCGTTTTAGACCAGAGATTACTTATATGAGAGAGCAAGAGTAAATTAAAAATCTAGGGGAATACTATGTCAAATGGGGACTGAATTCATTAATTAGTAGAGTTGGCATCCCCTTTCAAATCTTCTACGCACTCAATAGGCTCAGCTGGGTCATTCTTCTTACGTTTTACACAGACAAGTCCTCTAGATGTGTACACAGATGATAGTTGTTTTTGTTTTTTTAAGCTCATTGCATGTTTAAATATGTTGTAATTGTATTTGGTTAAGGCTTCACGCAAATAGAGAGAGTTCGTAGAGTTTATATTAATATCTGTACTTGTTTACGAAATAATGCAATTGACTTTAACATAAAATTGCGCTCATACGGTGAATTAAATTTGAGAATAATCGGGGTGTCTTTTGAGTTTGAGTTTGAACGTGCGGGCGTGCGGTAAATATTGTTTAATATTGGAGGTTTGATTTTTAGCGCGTTACAAAATAAATTGAACATCGATTTTAAATTCTCATCGGGAATATGAGGTACACCAGATAGAATTGCGTCACAAGCTACTGTTTTATTTTCTTGCACATTTTGGAGCTTTTTAATTGCGTTAAGTTCGTTTATTGCGGAATTTGATCACATATTTACATCATTGAGTGAACTTTTAAGTGTTGATATTTCGGAGTTAAGTGTAACTATGTTTGTTTTGGCGCTCAAGAGTGCCGATTCAAGTTCAATTACTTTTGATTGAGTGTGTTCAAGAGAAAGCTTTAATTCATTTATTTGATTGTTAATATTATCAGAGATTCTTTTTTCGGAATTGGTTATTTGTTTTGATAAGAGACTTATAATGTATTCACTCTGCTCTTTTAAACGGGTTTCCATTGTTTTGCACTATTCACTTTTTGCGACATTTACTGATTTTTGCGGAGTGTTAGAAGGGGAAACTGTTATGGGAGTGTTGATTTTGCGAGAGACACCGGAACGAGACATTTTATTGTTAAGTATATAATAAAAATGTGCAGGATGGGATTGAAACACTAAATCAATTGTTTAATTATTTTTTTATTTAATTGGATGAGTAAAGCACTTTTAAGGCACTAACAACAAAATTGTTTGATAAAATGGAAGTAACCACAGCGTTTTGGTAAGTAAAAGTATTTTTAATTGTTCGATTTAACGCAAAAAGATTAAATAGGGAAGCCTGACTCAAACACACGTCTACTCTGTAGCTATCATCAAATGTTTCGGTTGCAGCACTTGGAAAGTAACAGTAGGTGTCACTAAGAAGCTGCAAACGTTCATTAATAGATGGCCCAATCATATATCAAACGAAGAGCTCCTTAGGAAAACGGGTCAGGAACCTATTGACTCTATTATACGACGTCGAAAGTGGCAGTGGATCGGACACACGCTTCGAAAAGGCGGCAACTGTATTGCGGCTCATGCAATGCAGTGGAATCCGCTCACTCAAGAAGGAAGAAGAGCTGGACGACCGAGAAGCTCATGGAGAAGGACAGTCAAGGAGGAGTCAGCCCAACTAGGCAAAAGTTGGAGGGAGTTGCGACTCATATCTAGGAACCGAACACGATGGCGAGCTGGCGTTGTGGATGCCCTATGCCCCACTAGGGATCCCCCACGGACATAAAAGGTCTGAGGACCTAAGTAAGTAAGTAAGTAAAGTGAGTTAATAAGTTAAAAAGAGGATTTCGCTAATTTTAGACGATTTTATGATCTTACTATCTCTAAACTTTTACTAAAATTAAAATCACAAACTGGCTACTTTAACTTTCAGTAATTTACTAAATTCGTATGAAATCTGTCATTTTCCTTTAAAAAAAAAACCTGTTGGCAATTTTATTTGAAAGAGTTAAATTGTGTTTTTTTATGATTCGTGAGTTAATTGTTAATTGCGGAGAAACGGTTGTCCACAGAAAAAAAAGTCTTTGAACAAACTAAAACTGTAATAAATTAATAAATTCTTGATTGGTTATAAAAAAAATCTTACGAATCGGACGCAGTTTGGCAAAGATAAAGCCAGTTAAGGGAAAAATCATAAAAACTCGAAAACGGGACGAAAACGAGAAAATGACCTCTTAAGTTTTTCGACTTAAAATGACCTCAGGAATCCATGGTTTTCATTTGGGGTGGTGACTGTGGGACACCCTGTATATCGAAATAACTACTCTCTTGACTCGGAAAACATCTTCACTGGATGGATTTTCAAGTGTTCTTGAAAGAAATTCCAACACTGTAGGCAAGATCTGGTGTGCAACCGAGCATTAAGCCAGATATATGTACATTGTTCAAATGCATGACAAGCACGTGCAAGTGGATTGGTAAATTCGGGTTGAAGTTGCATATACTTACACACACATCAAGCATGAGTCTTCAAACTTTTATTTTTACATCGACATCGTTGTGCTTTGTAAGTTTTTTTTTTGGCAAAATTGTGATTTCTTTGAGATTATTTCAATTTTATCCGAATAATTTATTTTATTTTGTCTGTCGATTTCATCATAGAATTTTTGTTTACTGTTTTAATATTTAAATCAGTGCTTATGTTGTGCTGTGTTTCCACCTCTTCAGGGTACTATACGCAAATGAACCAATAAATACATTATCAATCATCAATCTTGTATATACACTACTTCAATGCAGGACGCTAGATTGAAAGAAAATCAAAAGATTTTGATTTTGCTTCAATCCTACATCCAATCTATACGTGTGACTTTTTCACTAATACACTTACGCGTGCTTGTCATGCATTTGAACAGTGTATATCTGGCTTTAGGTACATCAATGCTCCAACGGCTTTCCTGTACGGAAATGTCTGCTTTTCAGTAGTTTCTTTCCCTGTTTTAGAAGTTTCTTTATCATAGGTGTTGAAATTGATTTACATTAAGAAAAGTTAAATATTTCAAGAATCTTTCTTGCATGTGCTGTCTGTTTAATTTTGATGGTTTTTTCTTTCACCTCAATTTCTCGTTCCAGAAAATATACAGCTTCTTTTGAGATGATTTTGAATTCTTGTTTTAGTCCATCAATGAAAGTATCTAAGTCCTTTTAATCTGTGGCTCCAAGTAAACCATGACCGACAGATAAAACTAGAATAAATTTGTTTCAGTTGCTTTCACGAATAAACAAACATGGGTCAGCTTCGCTGGTTTTGAGTCATAATTTAGATATAAAACTTCCAAAACGTTATTCCAGCATCTTGATGATTATTTAAGACTATATAGACTTTTTTTCATTTGCATACCTTGTTTGTTTCATCGCTGTATCCCTCTGGCTGTTTCACGTATATGACTTCTTCAAGTTCTCCGTATTGAAAGGCTGTCGATACGTGAAACTGTGTTAGATACATTTCTTCACTTGGATCAGCAATGCTTAAAATTGATCGTATCGTCCCCAACTTCGCAACTGGACTGAACGTTTGACAGAAGTCAATACCTTAACGTTGCTTTATGCCTTTTGCGCCTTGCGATTTCTTTGGTTTTGTCAATTGTGAACGAATCGTTGGCTGTTGAAAATCATTTTCTATTTTGTCAAAATTAGTGTTGTTGTCGTTGTGGTTGCCGGTGTCATATTCTTCGTAATTAATATCTTTGGAACTTATTTCTCTATTGTCTTCTTTGACGTAATTTTCAGATGTAGAATTGTCATATCTTTCTTTTACTACATCCTGCATATGTAAATTCACTGTATTTTTACAATTTATAAACATTTCTTGAAATTTAACATCCTTTGACAGTATAGGACTACATTATCTTCGTTGACAACGATTCGGTAGCGTTCATCACCATCATATCTAACCAGATAGCCCTTCACAGCTTTCTTATCCTTTTCTTTTGTACTGGTATATGAGTATAGTCAGTTGATCCAATTATTTATAGATGTTTTATTTTAGGTTTCTTACCCATCCAAAATTCTTATGGCCTTATTCCATTGATCAGCTTCATTTTTTCGATTAGAATATTTAATAGTCCTAGACATTTCTATTATAGTTTGGTTCTCTCGTTCACTTCCATCATTTTGTTGAGGTGTATATGACGCTGTCTATCTTTTTTACTTCAGCATTGTCAAATTCTCCACGATTTTCACTCAACAGTTTTTTTTTATTGTGTATCCCAATCGTTTTGTATGTGCAAGTACTTCTTTGAGAGCGTCGTTGATATCCGATTTATGTTCAATTATAAATCCATAGCGACATTTTGTGAAACTATCTTTAAATATAACAAGTTTCTGGAAACATTGGATACATAGCAATCATCTCTTAGAGTAATATCTTTTTCTTTGTTGTTGATGCAATGTGGCCTGACCTTTAGGTTCCTAAAACACCTGCTTGTGAAGCCATGAATCACGTCGCTGCTAATTATCATCCCTGACTTGAGTTAGGCATCTACCCATATGCTCATTCTTTAACCTCACTTACTAATTTGTACTACTTTATATTAAACTCGGAATTATAATTTAATAAAGTAATTGGATTAATAGTAAAGTTAACACTATTATTTACAGTTGATTGCGGATTCTATTCGAATATTTCTCTTTCCAACTGCATGTAGGGTTTCTTTACCGGCTGCTTGAATACTGCATGGGGTCTCAAATTCTTTGAATTCATGGAAATAGTTTGCTGAATTCGTAACGTGTCTTGTGCCCTATTGTCGGTCCACCAATCATTAAATTTTTTTCATGGATTTAGGAATTATGCTTGACTACACTTTCTCTTTAAAAACACATGTTAACTATGTGGTTGGAAAAGCAAATTCACTTATTGAATTATAAATCTAGAGACGTTATACGAGATTTATCTTCTTTCAAATGAAATGAAGATTTATTCCACATTAAAAAGAAATTCTTTGGTATTAAATCTCTTTTCATATCATATAAGATACCCTGCCTTACTTTCTTTGGTATGAATTTATGCACCATTAAGATCTTTACGTTCCAGGGATTTGCTATGCTATGAACCAGTAATTAGATCAATAAGACACTTCAATGAAGTTTGCCAATTACTGGAACCAAGTATCTCTAGAGACCTATTTAAAGTTAATTTAGTCCTGTTATATTTATTTTAATTATATTTATTATATATAGTTATATACATTTGTAAATACTTTTAAATATTTCAAGATATATTTTTCTTAATCTGTTAGCTTTATACATACGCTTGTTGATGTAAACAATGCAATTTTTTTGATAAATCAATATTTTGAGAACGTGTGAACGATAAATTTTTTAAATTATTTCATAGAATCTATATTATTAGAAGCTTAAAATTGGTATCCCGATTTTTTTAGAAAAATCCTAAAGAAATTTCTTATAAAAGAAATTAATTTAATAACAACACGATTTTTTAACTTAGTTTGCATAAAATCACACTTTTATAGAAATCAGAGGGCAATTTTATGCATTTGAACATTTTGCTCTAATAAATTCCATGCTTTTATATTTATGAACAATTTAGTACTCTTACATAAGAGCAAGTACGTTCGATC
This sequence comes from Chrysotoxum bicinctum, assembly GCA_911387755.1. Taxonomy (NCBI): domain Eukaryota; kingdom Metazoa; phylum Arthropoda; class Insecta; order Diptera; family Syrphidae; genus Chrysotoxum; species Chrysotoxum bicinctum. The sequence continues at coordinate 164,898,307 of OU426987.1, forward strand.
CAGTCGTGCATCAAGTTCGTTTTTTACAAATATTGTTTACATACATTGCATACACATAAATTTAATGAGATGGTTAGATAAATAAGGCAGGATGATGGCGATCTTCTTCGACAAGCTTTGAATCGCATGAAATTATGGCAGGATCAGTATTCATTCCATCGGAAAAGTAAGAAGTATAGTAAAGCCAGTTAAAGTCAAATTATTTCCAGTACAAACGAAAAATTGATTTTGTTTTCTGTTTTCGAAAAATTGATTTTGTTTTCTGTTTTCGTTTAATAGCAATACATCAAAATCAAAATAAAAATTCAAAAAACGAACTAATCACCCCCGTTCTGATTTTCGTTTACGAAAGTAATACTTTTGTTTTCATTTCGTTTCGATTTTGTCTGGAGAATTTGAATTCGTAAATCTAAAAATGTATGTACATAAGTATTTTTAAAAATATATCTTTAAAAACTATTTTCTTGTCTTCTATGAAGGGGAAGACACATGTGTAACAGAAAACCTGTCTGAATGTTGGTGTGAACGTCGTTTTCAAATCCGTACGAAAATCAATTTCGGTAACGAATTCAATTCGGAACGAAAATCAGAACAGGAGTGAATGTATTTTTTCCTAACGCGTCAAAAGTAAGTAAACATCTGTTATATCTTAAAATTAAATATTTATAAATATAGTACTTTAAGTAAAAAACTTAGAATTTCTTTTGACCACCTCTATACTTCATAACATTTCTTAGTCGGCGTGACATGAAAAAACAATGTTATTTCTAACATCGGAAGATATTCGGGACAGTTCGTCGGTTAAGCCTTTTTAGGTCATCTTTGTTCTTGATAGTCCTTTTGCGAAATTTGTCGGTCCAAATAACCCCATAAATATTGTAAAGGGCTTAGCGCCGGAGTAGGGTTGTGGAGGTGCTTTGAAGTCATATAAAGCATTCATTCTTTAAGGAACCGCGAGGTATTCTTAGCATCATTGTCTTGCTAAGAGATCCAATTGACAAGCATACCTAATTTGTTTAATCTCGGTTGAAGGTTATTGCTTAGGATGTAAAGATACGAGTAGTCTTGTTACTTTCAATGAAAACAAGATTCCCGATTGAATATGCTGCCATACATCCCCACACCATCATGTTTTACTTTGCTCCTTATATTTTGTTCATGATGTTTTATTACTTCTGCCGCGTTAAATATGGAGTATGTTTAGTTTTTATTAGGAAAAATTGCGAAAGTTATATTTAAAATTTGTATTATTGTTTTGATTTATTTTTATTGAAACATTTGATTTTTATTATTAAAATTGTTTGTTCGAATTCCATGTGACTCCAGAAAGCTTATTGGTATTTACTCACTTTTGACACTCACTGTACATAATATAATGGTTAAAAACACATTTTTTTAATTTTCTTGGTATATATGATACTTTTTATTTTAAATATACGAGTAACTTAATTTTTTGGAATTTTAAATATTGAAATTTTAGGTTTTTTTAAAAAATGTTTTAGAACCCTTTTTTAACTTTATGTTGAGTTTAAAATAAAAAAAAAAAACTTAAATACCTATCATTTTGTCTAAGCTCAGTGCAATTTTAAAATACAAGTATTTCTTTACCTAGAAGCTCAGTTGCAATTATTAACAATTCTAGAGAAATTTGATTAATGTTAGTAATTTTTTTATATTCTTCAATTTTTTTTTTGATTAGAAATGTTTAGGAATAAAATGGAAAAGAAGTTTATAGTTTGGTAATATCAATAAATTTTACTTAAAAAAAATATTCCTTTTCATTGTGATAAGGTTTTCACGTATTTCAGCCCCATTTTCAAAAAATTATCTCTTTTATTATGTATCCTCTTCATAAAACTATACAAAATTATTTATTTTATTATTTTAGAAGCTTCAACATCTGTTATATTATATTGCTGCTTTTTTGTATCCATACAAACAAAAAGGCAAAAACAAAGGGTTCGAACTTAAGATTAATAGTTTTTATGTTAACAGGCCAGGTAGTATTGCTTATTTGTGCAAGTAAAGCGGTAAAAACACGAATTAAGAAAGTAGAAAAACATAAAAGATTTTGTTTTTATAATATTTATACGTAATTTATGGAATTGAATACTCAGTTGTTTTGTTAGAAAATCATATAATAAAACGGCGAACATGTTTTTTGTGGTACACTTTTCGCGGCCCACACAAATCGAAGGGGCATAAATTACATATTAAACGAAAGGATTTTATGCATAGATGTGCAGAATGCCAAAAATATTTAAATTTATTACACAGAAATTGTTTAAAACAAATTGCAAAAAATTGCCCGGAAAACAAAAACAATTAAAAATGTCAAATCGACTGACACATAATTAGAAATGTCAAATCGAAAATCCAAAGCCAGAACGCGAAACATTAAGTTGGATTCACATTACACTAATCCGCCAACACGATAAAAGTTGATGAACATGTTGTTGAATGTGAACCCCCTAAGCGAAGAAATATTATCAATATAAATACTAGGCATGTGTTTTTTTTAGTGGTTGAGCTCTTACAATAATATTTTGAAACATTAAGCGTTAACTACAATCGCCACTTTCTACAAAAAGTTAAAAAGAATACACACATTCACTAGCGAAAACTGTTGGTGAAAAGAGAGTACAATTTACACCAAAATTTACGTCAAAATTTATCTTTCTTAGTAAATATAAAAATCGCAGAGGTAAAATTTAGTTTAGCGCGATCTGCATACTAAGCTTTATACTTTTTATTTTTTTGAGATGGAAGAAAGAAATGTGAAATGATTTGGAAAAATGAGCCTATTTTTTTCACTTTTTGAATTTGATTGTAGTTAAGCTTTTAAACGTTAACTGCAATGGGCAATTTTTGTAAAAAGTACAATACGTGAACAAATGAAAAAGAATACACACATACACTAGCGACATCTGTTGCTTTCAGTTTGGCGACATCTATCGGTCATTTTCTGAAGCAATTTATTCAATGTACGAGTATTAGTGTTTTCAAAAAGTGAAACATTTACTTTTTGGTTTTTTGAGATGGGAGATAAAATTTTAAATTGAGTTGAAAAAGGAGAGCAGATTTTTTTTTAACATTTTCACTTTTCAAGTTCATTGCAGTTATGGCTTTACAATAATAGGGGTATTCATGCAAAAGTGTAAGCTCTGCGTATTTGTATAATTCAATTATTTTCAAAACTTACGAGTATTTACATTTGTCTGCATTTGAATTTTAAATATTTTGTCAGGGAAAGAGAGAAGATAAAAAATGCAGACGTGAGACGTCGCATCGTCAAAAAGGCGGACGAACATGACTTACGATACAAATTTAAATCTCCATGGATGAATGCGTTCTATGGGCTCAAACCTATCTCATTTTTGGAACACTTCCATTTATGTCGTTTTTTGTTGACAATAAACAGCTGGCCGAGTTTTAGCTATATTTTTTTAGGCGCGTTATGAAAAAATGATGAGTGAAATTTAAAAAAAAAATCACATGTATGTAACACAAAATTCACAGGTTGACGTCACTCCGGCGACGTGGGTTCGATTCCAATATTATGCCCATAACAACAGCTGATGGACAATGACATGAAAGAATCGAAACAAAAATTGTTAATGTGTCAAGAATGTGTATAGGTTTGAAAGTTTGTGTACCGTTAACTTTTTTCCTTTGGACTCCAGGATTGAGAGCTTAGTAGGTACTTCTCATTGCATTCAACAATTAAAAAAAAAAATCATGAATTCTCTGTCTTTTATTGAGTGGTAAAGAATTAAATAAATAAATTGGGCGGTATTCACCGAACGCTCATAACTTAAGAGGCTCACAAATCCATTCACCAAGCAATAATCACCCCAATTACCTATGTCGTCTCGTTTTTTCGACGTCTCTCGTTTTCTCTGTCGTCTCGTTTTTTTAAATGGCATTCCATAACTTCTTCGACACGATGATTTTGTAACAGATTTAAAAACGATGAAAAAGTAACAAACATCTGTCAAATTTAAAGGAAAGTGTACATACAATATTATTGCTTGATGTTCAATTAATGAACAAATGCTGTTTTTTTTTAATTATAAGAAAATAAATAAGTAATTAAAATGATAAGTGTTGAAATGTATTACATTTTTTAGTTTTTTTTCTTTCCATCCCATGTTTATAAATTATAATGGCTAAAACACATGTGCAGCATTTTCCCTGCAGCGAAATTTAATTACACAGGTTCTTATGGGTGCAGAATCATTGAAAGTCTGCATGCAGCGCTGCGCTGCACGATGTCTCTATTCCTAAATTTGCTGCCTAGTTTCATTGCAGCCATAATTGTAAAACAAAAATTTCCAAATAATTGCTATTTGGCATTACTGATATTGACAGATTGTTGACATTGTCTGTCATATTTGCAAAAAAAAAGTTTGTTTTTGTCTTTGGTGGAAAACTTGATATTGATACAATAATGGAAGAAAAAATAAACAAATTCATTTATGACAAAACAAATCCGTACAATGAACAAGAAGTGAAAAGAATTTGTTTTGTCTCCGACTCGTATTTTTGTTTATTTTCAGACAGATGAAAGATTGTTACTGCTCACCAGTTCCTGTTTGGGATAGGTAAATTGTATCCAACTAAGGACATTTTCTTCAGCTATACATAGCAACATCAACGCGAGGGAAACTACATGTCTAGTATAGTTTTGTTTTTCATTTGTGCTTTGTATCTTCTTTTGCTTTTCCTACTTATCACCAGGAACAATACATTTTTGAAAGTATAGGTGCAATTCTCTTTCATTTTCTGATTAATTAAATTTGTCCACGGCCTTGAAGTTTTGATCTGGAACAAATTATATTCATTTAAAAACTTGAGGTATTTCTCATACACGGCAATCAAAATCAAAATTTTGTCCTTGTTTGTTGAATAGAGCTGTAGCGAATCGTATGTATTCGTTACTGAGTAACGGGTATTCAATGAAATACCAAGTAACGAAACGTTACTCACAAATAAGAGTCGTTATCGTTACTCGCACGATGTCGTTACTTTTTTTTTGGCACACATTCAGTATCTAATAACGCACGCAGGTACCACATACGAGATACCACATACGGAATGCGAAAAGTATACACACAAATCGGAGTCGTTACTCGTACGATGTCGTTACTCGCACGATGTCGTTACTCGCACGACGTCGTTACTTTTGTTTTGGTACAAATTCAGTATCCACAGACCACAGGTACGACATACGGAATATGCGTAAAGCATACACACAAGATGAGCTCGCGTTGGACGTTCATATTTTCTGCACAATTTTCATGAGCAAAAATTTCGATTTTTCGGTGAAAAAAATTAGATTTTTTAGATGTTTTTTAATCCATCGAGATCTCAGCCATCCTCCAATGGAATTTGACAGTTTATGCCTTGGTTGATTGATAATATACTATATTTTGACCTACAAAGAGTATTTCTTTCTAGATGCTTTTCAAAAGCCCTAAAATCGCAATTTTCCTAAACAAAAAAAAAAAATCAAAAAATTTCGATTTTTCGTTGAAAAAAAATAGATTTTTTAGATGTTTTTTAATCCATCGAGATTTTAGCCACCCTCCAATGGAATTTGACAGTTTATGCCTTGGTTGATTGGTAATATACTATATTTTGACCTACTTAGAGTATTTCTTTCTAGATGCTTTCCAAAAGCCCTAAAATCGGAATTTTCCGGGACAAAAAAAATCCAAAAAATTAAGATTTTTCAGAAGTTTTTCAATCAATTGACATTTGAGATTTTTTGTACGTCTTTTACAAAATAGACATGAAGCTTTATTTCCAATTGTCTGACATAATAAAAATCTCTGAGAAAAAAAGATGCATTCTAGTACATCCCAGTATACTTTTCCGAAGCAATCATCGTAATGTCAACTTTGATTAAAATCAAATTAACATTTTTGGGCAAGGAGTAATGTTTTAATTAAAAGAATCTTCTTATTTGACTCAAATAAAACCAACCAACATTGCGTATGATATACGTATTTCGTTACAGTAACGATACTCATATTTGGCTAATACTATAACGTGATACATACGAATTGTATTGGAATACCTAAAGTAACGATAGTAACGAGTAACGACATTTTTGTAACGGGTACTCATACCTAAAGTAACGTATGCATACGGGTATTCATTTTGTCGTTACTTTTACAGCTCTATTGTTGAAATATCCATTTAATTTAAAATAAACTTATAAAACTTCAAGTACAAAACAATTTAAGCAAACAAAAAGAATGAAAATTTGGCAGATGTCATTTTTGTTTTATCAGAACTAGGCATCATTAAAGTTAGGAAGTATCCACATGTGTTCTGTCTGCAGCGTTGCATGCAACGCTGCGTGCAGACTTGCTGCACATTTGATTTAGCCATAAGTGTTTCCTCTTGGATCTTAAGAAGTGTTGTGTTTCTCCTAGCAGTGTGCTCCTTTAATTTGTATGACTTATATTCCTCTTTTCTTCCTTTGTTTATACTTTCGTTGATACCACTTAAGGTTATTTCTTGGAGTACACACTGCTTCTCCAAAAGCGTAGCTTTTTTTGTTTAATATGAAAGCATGCCGTCGTTTCTTTTCTGTTGGTTCTTCAGTTTTATGTTGCTGTTCTTGTGGCTCCGGAACTTCACCCGCAAATTGGGCGAAATTATCTTCCATATTTAAAGCTATTGCTTCTAAATACTTAATTGAAGTAACTGCATCTGCCTGAGTTTGCGTTAATGCAGGCTCACATGAAGTTGGCAAGGGGCTTGCAAGCAAATTGGGCTGGGATACACTGATTAAATTTCCACTTTGGTTTAACCACTTCCCTAGTTGCTTTTATTTCCTTTAAATTGCGGATTATTTTCTTCTTCGCCCCAAACATAATAAGAGAAAAAAACATGAAGAATTTGTCTATAATTATGGAATAAGCGATTCAAAACTTTTGCCAAGCATCTCCATCTCTTTTTGTATCCCCTTCAAAAAAAAACCCTAACTGCTCGTGCTCTTCATCAGATCTACGAGCGTCTGGAATTGGTTTGCATTTGTTAATTACAACATTTTAGTACAACAATAATTATAGACAAATATGTACTTGTTTTGTTCATCGTAAAAAAATTCGATAAAATAAATTATTTAACAAGAATACTTGCAGTTTTGCGAACTTCTATGTCTCTGTCGTGTGTAAATTTTTGAACGAGAGATATAGTGGTCTTTTTTCTTAGCCGTCGTATTTTTTCGTCTTACAGAATGCAAAACGAAAGTGTTCAACGATGTTTGACGTTTAGAGACGACAACAAAACGAGTGAGAAAAGTTGGAAACGACTTATGGAATGCAGATCGTGTCAGGTCGCATATTTCGCTGTCGTTTACGACATCGGTAATCGGGGTGAATATTGAGTATTTATGAGCGCCCGTAAAAGTTATGAGTGTTCCTGATCACTCATAAGTTACGAGTGCTCTCTTCGAAAACTTGTTCGAAAACATTCGAAACAATCTGACTTTTTTTTTAAATTGTCACTGTCGGAATTTGATTTCTAAATTTAGTTTGTATTATTTTTTTATTGCAGAATGTTCGAAAAGCTCAGAATTTTTAATGAAGAAAAAGGATTACGCTTAAAGATTTATAATTTATTTTCTTTATTTTTTTAATTGATGCCTTGCTCTGGGTCCGGTAGTGTGTTGTTGTTGAAGCTCTTGCTCTGTGCTGCGATCTTAAATTCCATGCGAAGCAATTCGTATTTTTCGGTCGCAACCACCGTTCATCAGGTGGTGATGGTCACATGCTCTGTATACCAAAAGGTTGGCTTGTGCGCGCAGGCTCTTTTCGGTTGCAACCTACGCTACTCAGGTGGCGATGATGGTGTTCATCGTCATAATAGTGCCTCGGCAACAGATGTCATTCGATTGGTGCTTGCAAGGTACTGTTGCGCCCAAGAAAACTGTTGCCACAGGCGATTTGCGGCTAAACGGAGCTTCGTAGACCCCCCAAAGTTGACATCTAACGTGATGTCTGGCTAACATAGGCATCTTAGAGGAATAAAAATTGCATATTCGTGGTCTAGGGAGAGCCACCTTTCAATCCACGTATCGCATGAAACGAAAAACAAATTTTTATCTTTAAACGCAATTTGCGGCTAAACGAAGCTACGTAGACTCCTTAAAGTTGACATCTTCTAGCGTGATTTCTGGCTAAACTATTCATCTTAGAAAATTTAAAATTGCAGATTTGTGATCTAGGGAAAGCCAAGAAAACTGTTACTACGAGTACATCACCCTGCCTATTATTAAAATGCCTGAAACTATCTCTTTTTCATTTTTTTGTCGTCCTGTAAAGGACGAATTGACTATTTTGACGGTTCAATCAATCATTTTGCTTCTGATCTTAAGCGATGGTAGAATTTTGGGCAATGCAAGACAAGAATTCCACTTTGCATGTCTGTGGTCTCCTCCTCAAAACTACCTGCAATTTTTCATTCCGCTTCGTTGCGGCTCTTCTCCACGAATTTTGTCGATGGCAAGCTTCGCGACGATCGACCCTTTTCCCAGGTTTTTTTCCTAATTTCGAATAAAGACGAATTCATAATGAAAAGGTCAACCAAATTATAAAAAAAAGTAAACAACGATTTTTAACGCCAAATGAAAATGAATTGAAGTCTCAAGATCGAAAAACTACTTCATCACGTAGTTTAATCATTGATTGTCAAATATTCTTCGTATTAATATTGACGAGACAAATGAAACAGCTGATTTGCCAACTACTTCAAATTCTCCTAGGAGAAGGCCAAGGAAACTAATAACTAAGTAACATGTTAACCCAGGAACAGAAATTGATCAATGGATTCGGGACTAACAAATAGTGAATATTGGAAAAACAATCGCTCATAATTAGTTGTTTTTGGCATACTCCTTATACATATGTTCCAGTATGCCCAGGAAACTACAGATTATAAGGAACACGTTGAATGACATCAAAAGTCAAATCGCAAAAATATCAGATGCATGGAATTCATAGAAGATATTGATGAAAGTAGGTAGAAATGGTAGGTAAGGAAGCAAGATATCCAAATCAAATTTTGACGAGGAAATAGTGCTCGATGTGATAAACCAAAACAAGGATTTGCAAACACATCCAGCAGAATTTCTGCAGGTTATAAGAAGGCTTCAAGTAATACTAAAGGTTCAATATTAAAGACAAAATTTTGACGGTTTTAAGTTTGGAGTTAAAGCAATAAAACAACGGGGTACTTGAAACAAAAGTACCTAGCCCGAAAAACAAACTTACATTTACTCTTCATAAAATTTTGACTCATGGCCAAAGTATAGTCAAGTATCAGTCGTTATCAAACGGAGAATTGTAAGAAAAAGCAAGTTTTTTTTTTTTTGGTTCTTTTTTTACCTTTATATTCTTTTCCACTTCTAAACTTTTTTTATTTAATTCAAACTCTATACATATGTATATACTACTGACATAAATCATTGAAGTCGATGACTTAGCGCTATTTAAATGAATATGTTGAATAAAGAACGAAGGTCTGTATCTGGCAGTACGTCAAAATTTGACTTGAGATGAACTGATGAGAACTTCTACCGAAACGGATATCTCAAATAATTGAGGGGAGGCATGGCTACTTCGATCAGAGGATATCAGAAGAAGTGAATAATTTCTCATACCGATATAGAAATCCTAAGCATTTAGCAGCATTTTTGGTGGTCTCGAGAGTGTGGTCATTCCAACGAAGATCGTCGTTGACACATGTACCGAGAACTGATCATACGATGGAGATGGATGTGAATTTAAAAACGAGTATGAAAAGCTGAGTGTAGAGTCGTTGGCAAAATAATGAAGTGGATACGAAGTTTCAGACAAGAGATCATTTAGAAAAATGAGGAAGAGAATCGGAGACAAAACGGAGCCCTGGGGAACACCAGCATTTATTTTGTGAAGATCAAACTTGAAAACGTCCAATACGAACGATTTTAAAAAAATGCAGATCGAGTTGATTTAGAGATTTTTTCACTATTAAATTTGTATTAACACTTTGGAATTGTACACACTAGACTACATTATGCTTACAAAAGTACGAAAATATACCTTTTTCCTACAAACTATTCAAAATGTTCTCCTATCCCTAATTTTACAATTGTATTTCTTGAACTTTTATATTTGAAAAAAAAAAACTATTTTATTTGCTTTATAATGAATTCTTTTGATTGTTGGAGAAAAAAACACACAGTATTGAATATAAAGACATTGGCGCAAAATTTTAAACAGCCTATTATTAAGGTAATAGAATGATACTTCTTATATATTTTCTAACTTCAAAGTAGTTTTGTAACTTATTCTTAATTTTAAGCGTTTTCTGACTAATATTGTACTAAAATATTGTTTAATAAATTGCATCTGAACACACCTAAAACAATGATAGTTCGTGCAAACAACTAAGTAAACAGACCTATTTTAACGTTTGTAAATGTCAAAGTCATATGATGTTAGCACGATACTAAGTATTCGATGAGTTTAACTTCAATAATAGGGTAGATAAAGTTGTTTTAACCTAGTTTCATACTAAAACAGCCTTAGCGTCGTACTAATTCAACTAAAATTTTGTGCTAATTTGTCAGTTGTCATATAAATTCAGCATAATGCCGCAGTTACACGACATTTCTAAACAAATGCCAGTGTACTGATAAAACATACTAATCGAAACTATTCGCCTTCGTGTAAATTGGTTCAATATTTTATTATTATTTTATTATATTAATATTTTTTTTCGTATGGATTAAAATTTTGCATTTGAAAAAATATTTGTTCTCTAAATTGCGGAGCGATCACACTTTGGACAAGTAAAGGCAAAGTACCTATATAACAAAATAAATACCAACCCACACCCTCAAGCATGCCAACATATATATTTTTTTCGGACACCACCTAAACACCTCCTATATTTCAACATCCGAAACTCCATCTTCACTAATATACTCTTTTCAATTACTAGCTTATTTTTCTTCACTAATCGTTTGTTGTTGTTTTCCGTGTTAAATTTTGCGATGTAGCGTATTCTCAAAAACAATGTATATTTCTTGATCTGATGATTTGTCAGCGATTCCATGATCTTAGAAAGAAGAGACGTAAGTGTAACTGGTCCGTAGGAGTAGGGTTAGGAAGTGTCGCATTTTTTGGAAACAGGCTGAACAAATGCTGTTTTCCATCTTCTAGAAAAGATTCCAGAACAGTAGGAGCGATGACAAAGCCCAGAAGAATCGCGGGTATACCATCAGGACCAACGGATTTGTTTATATCAAGTTCTCGAAGGGCTGTTGCAACTGTGCGAGTGCGGAAATATACCTGTCCGATTGAATGATTTACGTTCTCAAGTACAGGAGGGGCAATGTTGTTATGAGGAAACTGTCGAGCTAGCAGCAAAATGAGCTGCAAGTACAGTTTGTTTATTTATTTGTTTATTTCGTCAATCAAGTTACAAAAACTTTATAAAGACTATATACATACGAGTACATAATATAAAGTAAGGAATAAATAACATATTTAGAAAGTATTAAAATAATAATATTGTAACGAAGCGTTACATGCTACTCCACTCTATACGACTTCTGCATGATACCAAGAATTGTATTTCATTCAAATTCAATTCACAAGCACCATGAGCATATGACGTCACAGCAAAATCAACTACATGGATATTTTTCGTTCGCCACTTATATACAGTGAACATTGGAAAACGTGAACTAATTAAAACCGAGGGTGTTCATGTTTTTGAGATTGTTCATGTTTTGGAATGTAACATTTTATGATTAAAATAGTATTCCTACCGTATTGTCTTACTACTCCTCTTACAATAAAACATATTTTCTTTAATTTTATCTTCTTTTTGCTTGCAATAGTGTAGATTTATGAATATTTTTATACGGGTTCATACTGGTACCTACGGGTTATTAAAAAATTTGATTAGATTTCATTTTTAAATTAGAACATTTTACAAATAAAAGTTTTATTTAACAAACAAAATTTTTAATTTTTGTCTGTTCTATTTTTTCCAACATTTTAATAACTATAATTTCTCTTAGGCGTTTATGTCGCTTTTTATGGGGCCCCCGAAGTTTTAAAAAATTAAATCAGTGCATTTTTATGTAGAAATGTTGAAAAAATGTCTGTTCGCGTTTTAGAGCTTTTCGATTTGTTCACGTTTTAGAGCAGTCAATGTAAAAATTACGGTGTTCACGTTTTGGGATAGTTCACGTTTTGGGGGGTTCACGTTTTCCAATGTTCACTGTAGTTCACATTCAGTTTCTACTGAAAAACCATCAAGAGGACCTACTTGGGTGAACGAAAAGGACCTCTTCACTCATACACACAGTCAGGCGGCACAGTAGATTGATTGAATAAATCTTTTGAAAACCAGTCGTAGACGATTAGTATAGACGAGTTGGTCATTTAGTTTTCCTTGCTTTGTGCGAAACTTCCCCCCACCAGTGATAAGGGGTTTCGTAGGAAGACAAGTTAGGTAGGTGAGATCGTCCAGCTATTTCTTGTTGAGGCTTCCCCCCACCAGTGGTAAGGGGTCTTGACTCGAAGTTTAATGTCCTAATTTCCACCAGGGGCTTCGGTACCTGCTGATCAACCAGAGCGTTTAAGCCTGCTGTTTAGTGCCACCAGGGGCGTATAGTACCTGCTGATCAACCAGAGCGTCTAAGCCTGCTGTTTAGTGCCGCCAGGGGCGTATAGTACCTGCTGATCAACCAGAGCGTTTAAGCCTGCTGTTTAGTGCCACCAGGGGCGTATAGTACCTGCTGATCAACCAGAGCGTTTAAGCCTGCTGTTTTAGTGCCACCAGGGGCGTATAGTACCTGCTGATCAACCAGAGCGTCTAAGCCTGCTGTTTAGTGCCACCAGGGGCGTATAGTACCTGCTGATCAACCAGAGCGTTTAAGCCTGCTGTTTTAGTGCCACCAGGGGCGTATAGTACCTGCTGATCAACCAGAGCGTCTAAGCCTGCTGTTTAGTGCCACCAGGGGCGTATAGTACCTGCTGATCAACCAGAGCGTTTAAGCCTGCTGTTTAGTGCCACCAGGGGCGTATAGTACCTGCTGATCAACCAGAGCATCTAAGCCTGCTGTTTAGTGCCACCAGGGGCGTATAGTACCTGCTGATCAACCAGAGCTTTTAAGCCTGCTGTTTTAGTGCCACTAGGGGCGTATAGTACCTGCTGATCAACCAGAGCGTTTAAGCCTGCTGTTTAGTGCCACCAGGGGCGTATAGTACCTGCTGATCAACCAGAGCTTCTAAGCCTGCTGTTTTAGTGCCACCAGGGGCGTATAGTACCTGCCGATCAGTACAACCAGGGGTGGAACACCGTTGAATCACATCATAAGCCGAATAAGAGGACCAGTTTGAAGCCGAAGTACCAGAAACGAAATACCCGTAACCAAGTACCAGATTAGAAGCAGCCGCAACTAGTACGACCGATACGAAGCACCAAGACCACGTGGATTATTCAACTACTCGGAATAAGTGAAATATTAGCAGTTGTATATTGTGTGTTATAGATTTAAGAGTTATTTCCAATAAAGATTTTGTAATAAGGTTTGAAGACCTTTAAACCTGGAGTTTCGTGTTTTCTTCAGAAAGACCCTGGCAAGACCGGCGAGCAAAACCTCGGCTGGAAACCAAAAGCACATCACAATATTTATAATGAATAAATATCCTACTTTTATTAAAATCAATGACAAGATCAAAATCAATTAAAAGCAATACAAGAACTAGTAATTGGATGTTTGGCATAACTTGAATTTTCCATCTCTAGGTTGCAAAAACGGGAAGGTGCATAAATATAGTACATTGAAAGCAGCATCGAGCAGTTAATATTTGAATTGAGGATATCAGCGAAGCGATACAATAGTTTCTGACTTGTTTATACTTTTTCTGATTTTCCTCAGTTGGTTTGACTTTGTAAGAGTGGAAACTTACTTCATTCAACCTTGTACAGCTTGTATCGAACCAAAGCTTACAAGAATAAAATACGAGAAATTGAAGCAGACAGTGCATCAATCTCTGTTCTGTGACTAGTTGAGTCCCAGAAATTATAATTAACTTATATGATGTACCTTAGTTGAAGTACTCAAATTAAAATGATTTGCACTTAGTTGAAGTACAACGGTAAGAAAATGAAAGACCAAATTAACCACGTTATAATTACTGACCACTTTATTACAATTCAAAAAATAGAATGATGTAAATTCATGCTAGAGCAAAACTTTTAACCTCGGTGTAACAAGTATATAACAAAATCAGCTGTAAGTTTTAAATTCTATCTGAGGTTATTAACCTTTTATGTATTTACACATATTGAGAATATTATTGCATTCGTATTTAATTATGTAATTTAATATTATCAAATCAATATGTTAGAAGCAATAAACATGATATGAACTTGTTGCTATTTCATATTAAAAGACTCCGAGTCATATAGCTTTATTTCATTTCATAACTACAATAATTTTATTGCAAATGAAATAAATAATATTTAACTTAATAAATCCTAAAGTTAGAATAGCTAAACCATATATAACAAAAAATACACGTTTGACAGTTCTTAATTCGCGCCTTAAATAATTTGCAGTGCTCATGTTTCTTTAAGTTAAATTTTTTATTTTAAAAATTTACCAAAGCTTAATAAGTGCCTTTTAATTCTTTGTGTTTTGGTATAAATGTAAATCTGACTTGGCGCAAATGTGTTTCTTTAATTTCCTTTGAAGCCGAAGTCAGATATACAAATTATGCCTTGTTCATCAAATACTGTCAAACGTGTGTCAATAAAATTAAACATATAAAAACTATAATCAATTTAAAATCTCAAAGTGATCAGTTTCCTTATTAAATAATTATGTTGGGTAGCAACATGCTCCCCCTCCAAGTGATTATGTTGAGGTGATGAATATGGTCTGGTGTATATTACTAGGCATTGCTCATAATTGGATTGCAGCATCGGTTTCCTCATAGGATTCTAAGGCATACGGAAGATCTTCTGTAAGATTGGTTTGGTTTGCTCTGGACCTCACAATGTGATCACATCGCGGTTTTGATTAAGTTGCATTATACTCGTAACATGAAAAAATAATTGATCAAAGCATTAGCGTATTGTTTAAAAAATAAGGTTTAATAAAAATGCACACAAAATTGATGTAGGTAGGGATTTTTTTTTTTGGGTTGATATTTTAAAGTGTGTTTTTTTTTTTTTTAAAGGGCGAATTAATTTAGCTTATTTTTTGATTTGATATGGGCAAGGGAGATATTTTTACGATTGGTCGTTTAAGTATTGAGTTTTTTGTTTTTACGGTCACCACACGTATTAACTCGTCCGATCCAGGATGTAGTTCGATGACGAGGCCGAGTAGCCATTCAGATGGTGGAAGATTGTCTTCTTTGATGAGTACAATATCTCCTATTTTTATATTAGTTTTTTGTCCTAACCATTTTGGACGTTGTTGTAGCAGGTGCAGGTAGGATGTACTCCATTGTTTCCAAAACTCCTGTGTAAGTCTTTGTACGTATCTCCAACGATCGAGGTTATTTATATTTTTCTCCATCAAATTCCTTTCTGGCAGTGAATGTAATGGTGCTCCAATGAGGAAGTGGCCCGGTGTTAAAACAGTCAGATCATTGGGGTCTGACGTCATTGGACATAATGGCCGTGAATTAAGACATGCCTCGATCTGTGTCAGCAGTGTTGCATATTCCTCAAATGTTAATTTCGATACTCCAATTACTCTCTTCAAGTGGAATTTTATGGACTTAACGCCTGCCTCCCACAAACCTCCGAAGTGGGGAGAAGATGGGGGGTTAAAGTGCCACGTTGTTTGGTATGACGCTAGGGTTTTGGCTACCTCAGATGACCATTCAGACGTAATAAATTTGCTGTTTTTTCTAAGCTCATTATTTGCTCCCTTAAAATTGGTGCCACAATCGCTAAAGATATTGTTACAGAATCCTCTTCTAGCCACGAATCGTCTAAATGCGGCAATGAATGCTGTTGCGGTTAAATCACTGACTAATTCAATGTGAATTGCCTTTGTAGCAAGACATATAAACACGGCAATGTACCCTTTGTTCATTTTGTTGCATCTTCCCTTCCATGCTTTGATTTCTACTGGTCCAGCATAATCAACGCCAGTGTTTGAAAATGGTCTCGATATTGTCACTCGCTGCTCTGGAAGGTTTCCCATTAATTGCTCCTGCATTACTGCGTTATAGCGATGGCACCGGACACATTTATGTATGATTGATTTAACAAGTCTTTTAAGGTTTGTTATCCAATATTCGTTACGAATTTCAGCCATCATCATCTGTTGACCACCATGAAGAGTACGTTGATGAATGTCATCTGCCAACAAGGTTGAGAAGTAGTGCGTTTCTTTAAGTATAATTGGATGCCGTTGATGGAATGGAAGTGATGAGTTACCCAATCTGCCCCCTACTCGTAGAATATTGTTTTCATCCAGAAACGGGTTGAGATTTCGAATTTGACTTCCCTTTGGTATAGTTTTATTTTCTTTCAGCATTTGGATTTCATTCGTGAACAATTCTTGTTGTACCACCCTGATAAGTTGGTAATGGGAAGACAGAAGTTCTTCTACAGTAAGAGGATGAGTGTCTAGGGGCTTTCTCCCATTAGTTTGAATATATTTGTTGTAAATATATCGCCGCCAGATCGCTGTGCAGCGTATTAAACTCTTTAGTGTAGAGACTTCCTTAAAAAAATCGGTACTTACTCGTATTTTATTTAAAAGGCATTTCCGTACTTCCTTTTTTGTTTCTTCTTCTGTTTCCAGAAAATTTAATGATGGGAGCTTGCAGAGCGTGAAATTTTTAAGGAATTGTGGACCATACCACCAAAGCTTGCTGCTGATTAGCTCTTCGGGTGATAATCCCCTTGAACCAATGTCTGCAGGGTTATCCTTACCACTTACGTACCGCCAGATTGATTCACTTGTAAGGCCTTGAATTTCCGTGATTCTATTGGCCACAAATGTAGTTCGAATTGATGGACTCCCCTTTATCCATGCCAAAGTGATCGTGGAATCGCACCATGCAAACATCTCAACTTGTTTGAACTGCATTGCTATTGACATTTTATGCAGAAGTTTAGCAAGTAACAATGCAGCACAGAGTTCTAGACGCGGCAACGATATGTTTTTAATTGGTGCTACTCTTGTTTTTGAAGCTAACAGTCGAATCTTTTCTTCGCCATTTGAAATCACACGTGTGTATATAACGGCCGCATATGCTTTCTCTGAGGCGTCGCTAAACCCGTGCAATTGCACCTGTGATGATTGAGTTACTGATACCCAACGGGGAATTTCTAATCTTTCGAGCTTGTGCAGCTCATCTCTAAGTTCGCTCCACGATTTTTCTATTTCACATGGTATGTTGCCGTCCCAGGTTACTGCCTTAACCCAAAGTTGCTGCAATATCAATTTAGCCTTAATTACACATGGTGAAACCCAGCCCAGAGGATCGAATAAGCGAGCGATGTCCGCAAGTACTGATCTCTTCGTATGTTTCTTGATATCTGGTATGTTTATTTTAAAAGAAAATGTATCTTTTGCGGGATGCCATTGGATTCCTAACATCTTTATTGCATCCTTCGTGTCAAATGTTAAAGGAAGATTAACTTCTCGTTCCTTTTCAGGTACTCCTTCTAAAATTTTGGTTGAGTTACTGGCCCATTTGCGCAATGGGAATCCAGCTGAACTTAATGTTGATAATACATCGGTTTGTAAGTTTAATGCATCTTCTTCATTATCAGCACCATATAAGAAGTCATCTACATAAAAACCTTCCATGATTGCTTTGGTAACATGAGGTTGAGAACTTTCAGTGTCCATTGCCAGTTGTTGCAAGGTTCTGACTGCTAAATAAGGGGCTGATGCTGTGCCGAATGTCACCGTTTTGAGTGCATAAATCCTTATAGGTTCATCATTTGTTTCTCTCCATAGAATGAGTTGGTATGGGGTGTCCTCTTCTGCCATCCATATTTGTCGGTACATCATGCTGATGTCTGCTGCAAAAGCCACCTTAAACTTTCTCCACTGTGCTATGAGATCTACTATGTCCATTTGAAGTCGTGGGCCAATCATAAGATAATCATTCAGTGAAAGTCCATTAGACGTTTTGCATGAAGCATCAAATACGACTCGGAGTTTCGTTGTCGAACTTGATTCCTTCAATACTGCGTGATGTGGAAGGAAATAGTGTTTTCCATTCTCCAATTCGGTATATGTTTCAATTTCCTTCATATGACCAAGTGTAGAATATTCATTAAGACATAATGTGTAAGCTTGTTTTAACTTCTCGTTTGATTTGAGGCGTTTTTCGATTTGAAAAAACCTGGCCATTGCTGCAGATTTAGAATTTCCAAGATTGGGTCTTACGTTCTCTTTGAATGGTAATTGCACCTCATATCTACCATCTTCTCTTCGTCTTGTTGTGCCTTTATAATGCAGTTGACATTTTTCTTCTTCTGGTGTAAGTTTACGTGTATCTAGGTCTTCTTCAACTTCCCAAAATTTTCTTAATTCAACATCCAGTGTTGTGTGATGGCTTTGAATTGTTGTTTTAACCACTTGAGACTTAACAGTGGTTGTTCCGGTCAAAATCCATCCCAATTCTGTTTTTTGTGCGACTGGAGATCCATTTCTTCCTGGAATCAATCCTTCTAGAATTATTGCCGGATAAACGTCGGCGCCTAGGAGAATGTCTATCTTTCCAGGTTTAAAGTAGGAAGGGTCTGCTAATGGCAAATTTGACAAATGCTCCCAGGAAGTTATACATAGTTGACGAGTAGGTAGAACAGATGTCAACTGAGAAAAAACAAATGCTCTAACATCAAGACTGAACGAAGAGTTTGTGCATGAGAAGAGTGTAATATTAACCATGGAACTTGAGGTGCCCGTTGATGTTTGTCCCAACCCCTGTACATTTGCAAGTGCCCTTTTTTTCTTAAGATTAAGGAGTTGTGCAATATTTTCTGTTAAAAATGATGCTTCAGATCCAGGATCTATTAACGCCCTAACAACATGTTGAGCCCCATTAACTGCTAAAACCTTAACCAAAGCAGTTGCTAAAAGAACATTGTTGGGCATGTGATTATGGAATGTGTTGTAAGTGGATGAAGGCTGGACATTATATTGACCATTATTACACTCATGCTGGTAGGTACTCTGGTTGGAGTTGAAGGAACCATCTTGGACGTTCCTATCTGAATTTGATGAAATAAACGGATTATGATTCTGTGAGACATTTGATGTCATTGCCCCATTCTGTCCATTGTTGTAGACATTTGCAGGAACGACTCGATTAGGGTTTTGAATTTGATTGAAATTTGCGGTGTAATCTTGTCCATTACTCCAGCCATTTGAAGGATTGAACTGATTATTATCACCTTGAATAAAATGGGTATTATACGCTGTGTTATTTTGTCTCTGAAAGGAATTGTGAGGGAAGTATTGGTTATTGTTAGCACGAACATTATTTTGAGAATCAAAATGTAAAAGCGTATGATGCCTTTGACCACATTTTTGACAGCAATTTCCGCTCTTACAGAATGAAGAATGGTGGTCATACCCTAAACAATTTGAACAGACAGAATTAGTTTTAACCGCTTCACTCCGTGATTTCACGTCCATTTTTAGGAATTTTTGGCATTGTCGTATGCCATGTGATGCTTTGCACAGTCGGCAAAGGAATTTCTTTACCTCATTCGACGTTTTCGTGTTGTCATTTATTAGGGGGATCTTTTTTGAATTTGTACCATTTGAGGCTGTTATGCCTTGGTTGAATTCCATAATGTTTTCTAGGGAGCTGAATCTCCCTTCAATAAAGGCAGAAAATGTTTTCCATTCTGGGAGAGATTTAGAAGCCCCAAGTTTTTCTTCCCAATCCTTTTGTGTTTGTAGAGGGAGTTTTTGATAAACGATATAAATGAGAATAGCATCCCATGTTTCAACAGAAATTCCCAAATTGGAAAGTGCAAGAATGCAGTTTGCGCTAGTATCATGCAAAGATCTTAGTGCTTCTGCGGATTCATTTACAAGATTAACTTGCTCCATCAGGACCCTTAATTGGTTATTGACTAATTTTCGTTTATTTTGGTAACGTTCGTTTAATATTTTCCAAGCTGCAGCATAGTTTTTACCATCAGCATCAACAGATAAATGTTGAATTAACAACGCTGCATTATCTGTCACATGAGTTTTCAAAAATTGTAATTTCTGTGTATCACACAACTCATCGTTCTGATCAACCATACTTTCAAACAAATTATGAAATTCAGACCATTCGGTTAACGAGCCCGAGAATTTTTTTATTTGAATTGGTGGCAAACGAATGTCACACAATGAAATTTTTGATGTATTGAAGCGCGAAATGTCTAAATTTGTATTAGTTTCTTTTGTAAATTTGTCGAGCTCATCGTTCAACATTCCCGTTAATGAAAAATAAATACGTTTAATTTTAGCAAAAGTATCTGCCTCGAAATATGCATCCTTACATGGATCAGATGCACTATTCACAATCAACTCGTGATCTTTTTTGGCGCGTTTAAAACACTCTTCACTATCAGTTATACATGCTTTCACATAACCCTTTGATTTTCGCGCCTCATTTCCATTTTTAAATTCATTTAAATCAAATTCGATTTCTTTTAGAATAAGATCTTGACGTTCAATGAGTTTAGAAAGACTAATTTTTGCCATTTTCACTTCACTAGATGTTCGTATTATGAGATAAGTAAGTTTGTATAAAGACAAGGCGAGTCCCAAAATTATATTTTAATGTAGAAATTAATATGAATTATAGATTATTGTGTGCAATAAAAAGGCATATAAAGGAATTATATTCCTACCTTAGTTTGCTTTTGCAACTGCAACTTCAGTGTATGACTATCAGTTACAGTTGCAGAAGGCTTATGTTGCACAGTTCCTAGCTGTGATTGCTGACCAATGTGCCACTTATTGACCGCTCGATACGGGATTCTTCAGGTCGTTGGGTACTGTGGCCGATAGACTGTCCGTCGATGATCGGGCTGCTATTTTTTAGATTGTAAATCTATTTTAACACTAACCCACAGTACACTTTTAAATAGTTCTTTTCACAGTTGTTAAACCTGTGATGATTTTATTTCAGTTCACTTTGAATTTAAATTTAAATAATTCTCTTATTTGCGCTTGATTTCAATAAAGGCTCGAAGGACCATGTTCTGTGACTAGTTGAGTCCCAGAAATTATAATTAACTTATATGATGTACCTTAGTTGAAGTACTCAAATTAAAATGATTTGCACTTAGTTGAAGTACAACGGTAAGAAAATGAAAGACCAAATTAACCACGTTATAATTACTGACCACTTTATTACAATTCAAAAAATAGAATGATGTAAATTCATGCTAGAGCAAAACTTTTAACCTCGGTGTAACAAGTATATAACAAAATCAGCTGTAAGTTTTAAATTCTATCTGAGGTTATTAACCTTTTATGTATTTACACATATTGAGAATATTATTGCATTCGTATTTAATTATGTAATTTAATATTATCAAATCAATATGTTAGAAGCAATAAACATGATATGAACTTGTTGCTATTTCATATTAAAAGACTCCGAGTCATATAGCTTTATTTCATTTCATAACTACAATAATTTTATTGCAAATGAAATAAATAATATTTAACTTAATAAATCCTAAAGTTAGAATAGCTAAACCATATATAACAAAAAATACACGTTTGACAGTTCTTAATTCGCGCCTTAAATAATTTGCAGTGCTCATGTTTCTTTAAGTTAAATTTTTTATTTTAAAAATTTACCAAAGCTTAATAAGTGCCTTTTAATTCTTTGTGTTTTGGTATAAATGTAAATCTGACTTGGCGCAAATGTGTTTCTTTAATTTCCTTTGAAGCCGAAGTCAGATATACAAATTATGCCTTGTTCATCAAATACTGTCAAACGTGTGTCAATAAAATTAAACATATAAAAACTATAATCAATTTAAAATCTCAAAGTGATCAGTTTCCTTATTAAATAATTATGTTGGGTAGCAACAATCTCATTTAGAGTTCAATTTCTATTAACATTTGGACTCATTTAAATGTTCGCTATGAGTAAATTTGAGCTACATACATATATGACATGAAGTTAAAGTTCGTATTGTAACAATGTCTCTGATGATGTTAGCTCATGCTTTATGTTTTTTATTATTATTTTTTGCTGTTATTGATATATTTATGTATTTACTTTGTATATTGTTTTTGCTTGGGCACAACACTCACTCGCGACCTCTTGTTTTTATTGAATACAAGAATTATTCATTTGCTTTCTTATTAACGGTGAAGTTTTTGTTTAATATCGGAACCGATTTCGATCCAATAATTGATAGATTATTCTAAAATACAAAGTATATTTAAATTTACCTTATTATTAACTGTCAGCTTAGGAGGAGTACTATTTGATGGAGAATGGTGTAAATTTCCTCCTGCTATAATTCCACTTTGTATAGTAGTTTGTGCATTGATGCTGTTTGTCGGCTGACTAGATTTTATACATTTAGGGTTATTATTTGATGATAATACACTGCTATCTGCGTTTGGATTAGCTACATTAACCGTGCAGTTGGCAACTGATGTTTGTGTTTGTCCTACATGCAAACGATTACGAAGAGTTACTAACTCTGTGCTTAGACACTTCAAACGTTGTTGAAGGTGGACAGCTTCGTTGGAAGATGATGCATCTGTAAAAACAAATCAAAAGTTAAACCTTAACAAAAATATTTAACAAGAATTATTATAATAATATTAGTAGATGAATTAAAAGGGCCCTTTTTAGATATAATAATCGCAAGGGTAAAAAGTATATAACGTTAAAAAGGTTTTATTCTACAGGTTTGCACTCACAAAAAATCATTTGTAAGACATGTAAGGGTTGTTTAAATTGTGTGTGGTTTTTTATTTCTTTTTAATTTTTTTTTTTTAATTCTGGGGGAAGTTGTCGATTTCAAATGAGTCTGAAAACCTCCTCAAAGTCTGATAGTAAAAAAATACGGGGGTTTACAGTGAACATGATTGTTAACTACCTGACAATTTCATCTTCAGATGACAATGCATTTTTTGAATGAAAAATCGGACAAAGTTGGCAGATATGAAAACCGCCTCTACTTAGTTAATCAGATAAATTTGATAAAAAAGAGCGAGACAAAATTTTGTACGACCCAACTTACGAGTATATAAAAACTTTAAGTAACAATCGTTTAAGAAAGAAGTTACGCATGCGAATATTCTGCAGCGCAAAACAAAAGCTGTGGGAGAAGAGTATCGAGCGAAGAAATGAGAGGAGATCTTGTGCAGAAAGAAGTGTTTATGCAGCGTCGCAGCTCAAGGAGATCGAAGTCTCGCGATAAAAATAAGACCGAAGTGCAGGCGCTTCGAAGCAATAAATTCAACCTAGCCACCGAACTACAGCGAATAGAAGATGTTTTCAAGCAGTTGTTAAGTGGGCATCTTGTAGAGAGTATAATATGGAGGAAGACAACCCAATTGCAGATAAAGAATGAAGAACCACTCACTATAGAAGAACTTGAGAACAACAACGCCGCAGAATCTTATAGCTCACCTGCAAAGAATTTCAAATATAGAGGTGATGTTTTGGTAGGGTGCATGCATCAAATCATCAGCCAAATATTGGAGGAAGGAAGCATGCCCGATATGTGGGCCATCAGCTCTTAATGTCGCATATAAAATCGTATCCAACTTGATTAGTGAGCGTCTATAAGCTCTCTATAATAATTTAGTCGGCAAATACAAGCGTGGTTTCTGGGACAGATCGACCAAAGAACAAATATTCGCATTTAATTTAATCCTGGAAAAGACCTATGTACCTACCAATTTAAAGTCAATTCAAAAACTCCAAAGCCGCATATGATAGCATTGATTGTCAGGAGCTTTATATGGCGATGGCAAACCCAGGATCCCGGAAAACTTATTCAACTATGTTTGTCGCGACATTGGGAAAAATACACACGCCAAGGAGATGCTCTATTACACACAAACCATCGGCGTTAGTAACGTTCTGCAATATAGTCCTTTACGATGATTAAAGATCGGGAGAAACGTGTTGGTCTTTAAGTAAATGAAGACAAGACCGATTCGAGCAAAACGTCACTTTTATTCTCACTCGTAAGACGAAGTGCACGCTCTACAAAACACTTATACTACCAGTCCTGATTAAGTGCTGATTCCGATTATGTTTCTCACAGGTACACTAAGGATTTGGCCCAAAACTTAACACCTTAACAGATGCCCAAAGTTAAAATATTGGGGATGAACTGTAAATGTAATTGTTTTTTTTTTTTTTTGCTTATATTAAGGATGCTTAATACAATACAGCGGTCAAATTCAGCAAAAACAAATTTGGAAAGTTGTAGTCATTTAAAAAAAAGCTCACTTTCCTACTTGTTTTTGTATTTGTATAATCTTTATTCAATAATTCCGAATAATTTGCGATAATTACTTACAGCTAATCTTCTCTTCTATATATATAAAAACGAGTTTAACTTTTGTGTGTGACCTTATTACTAGAATCCGACTGGGTGGATTTTTATAATTTTTGTTTTAAATGAATGGGGACCATTTGGAGATGGTTTAGAAAAAAAAATTGAAAATTGGTCCAACCGAATTGATTGATGAACTGTTCTTAAACTTAGTAAAATATTTTTATTTTTAAAACTAAATGGAATATGTAGTATTTAACTTGGAACAATTCATCAAAGGTTTTTAAAACGAGCAAACAAGGGAAGCAGTTGATTTTCATCCAGATGTTTTTTCAACAGATGTCTTGGGAGGAATTTACACAGTTCATCCAAATCAAGATGAATGTTTTTATTTGTGTTTGCTGGTGATCAACGTGCGACATATCGCCAAGCATGTCAGCTGTTAAATTTATTAGAAAATGATAAGCATTGGAATGATATAATCGCTGAATCCGCGATATCTGCACATCCCCATCAATTGCGTACATTATTTGCAATAAAAATTTCAGCATGTTCACCTTCAAATCCTTATGGCACAATCATCAAGATGAGTTAAGGCTATGAGTGCAATATTGGCGTAACCCACTTTTTTCAAAACTGAGTTTTTCATAAAAATGGTTCTCTTAATATATCTATTTTAATACAAAAATAGTTTTATGCAGCTATCTACACTCAAAACTAGATGGCACTCAAAAGGGGTTATTGCATTTTATAATTTGATCATAGTGTGAGTGCAATAGTGGCGTAACCTCCATACTTCTCTTAGAAACTGTTTAGATTGTGACTGCTCACTCTACGCCCGCCATGAAGTTAATTTTATTAATGAAAGAGTTGAAGGGAACAGTGTTCCTCACCTCTCTCGTCCACAAGTTCATAGTCGTAGTGAGCAGTCGCAAACTTAAATGACACCCATTCTCCCATGCACTCGACTTATTAATGCAAAACAATAAGAAAGACTTAATTGAACTGCTTCAATTATACCACCAATCCATCCCTTTTTTTATAATAATTTAAAAACGTCAACAAGTGCTCTAATCGAAATATTTGACGATTTATCAGACGAGGAGTAAAATCATTAAAAAAACAAGTAAAAATGTACATATAATTTTTTGTTGTTAAAATATGAACTATGAGAGAAATAAAAAAAAATATTATATGTTTGGCGTAACCTTTCTTTTTTCTTTATTTTTACAGAAAACCATGAATGCAATAGTGGCGTAACCCACTTTTTTTCCAAAATGGAGTTGAAAAAAAAGCTTGCCCTACAGAATATACATTTTTTCAAACTCTTCCAAGAAAACCTGTTTCTTAAATATCTCGTAGCACTGACAGCCTCAGTTGTGAGATGATATTTTACATATACATATTACGCACCATTTATTCAAATCCAAATATACCAATCAATCCGGAAATCCACAATAAAGCTCTTATTTTGATTGAAGACATTTGTATGTCAAAAGCTTTATCTCAGTTGGGAATGATAGGACCTAATCGTTGGGCGCAAGATTTATTCAACATGGAAATGCGGCGTGAATTAGGTTATGATTGTGGTGAATTGGAGGCATTTGTGAGCCCAAATGTTCCAAAATTAAATATTGAACAGAAACGTGTATATGATACAATCTTAGATGCACCTGGTGGAACTGAAAAAACATTTTTGATTTCATTACTTCTATCGACCATACGATCAGTAACCGAAACTGAATTGGCACTCGCTTCTTCTGGAATTGCAACGACTTAATTGGAATTCGGCCGAACTGCACATTCTGCACTTAAATTGCCTTTGAACATGCATGCTACTGAAACATCTACGTGTAAAATTTCTAGGAATTCAGGCATGGCAAAAGTTTTGCAGAAATATAGTATAATAGTTCGGTATGAATCTACGATGGCTCACAAAAAGTCTTTGGAAACGTTAGATAGAACGTTGCAAGATTTACGTGGGATGCAAGAGGGTTTTCGGTGGTTCCTTGATATTGTTAGCAGGTGACTTTCGCCAAACATTGCCTGTTATTCGATCAAAAGCTGTTGATGAATTGAATGCATATTTAAAATCATCCTATTTGTGGACGCATCTAAAAAACCCTAAATAAGAATGTTAGCGTTGAATTAGAAAATGATCATACGGCAGCTGAATTTTCGAAACAGTGACTGTGCGAATGCTAACATGGAATATTAAATTATTTACACATAATTTATTGAATGTAAAATGAGCCTTAATAAACAAGTGTTACCAACCTTTAAAATACAAAAAAAAAATATTTAACGAAAGCTATGTAAATTTAAAGGTCAAATAAATGTTAAGGATTAATGGCTTTAATATACCTTCTGATTGTACTTAATTATAAAATTAATTATTCTGAAATTTAACATCGCAACGATTGGTTTCATTTTCCCACAATGATTTTTTGTACAGTAACCAAATTCCTAAACGCAAGATTTGCAAAGCAAAACACCTGCAAAGCAGATATAGCAAATCAGAAGACGCATATGTAAGAGGATTGCGCAAGAAATGTTTGACGTTTGTATGAATGCCTCTGCATTTGCGCAAGACAGTAGCATCGATTGCATTTTGGGACACTCAGCTTAGCAGAGATTGTTGTATTTGCATTTTGGAACTGTTTGCTTAGCAGAATTTGCGCAAGATATGCTTTTAGGAGTTTGCCCAGTTATTGGATATTGGAACTGGCAAATTACAAGTTTATAATTTAATTGGCTTAGTAACACTACCAACCAATTTTTGTCGAATGACTCAATCAAAACAAGAATTGATTGATAGTGTATTCCCAAATATAGCACAACAATTCAATATTCATGACTGGTTGAGTGAACGAGCAATTTTGGCTGGCAAAAATAAAGACGAAAATGATATAAATGCAGACATTATGAATAAAATACCAACTCAAGCTTCTTATATAAGTCGATCGACATAGTTATGAATCAAGATGATGTCGTGACTTACCCCACTGAATTTTTGAGTTCTCTTGTTTTGCTTGGTTTACCATCACATTATCTACCATTGAAAGTTGGCGCGCAGATAAAAATGCTACGCAATATTAATCAATCTCGGCTTTACAGACTTGCAGTAAAAATGTTGTTTACCAATGTGATCGAAGCAACAATTTTAAAAGGAAAATACAAAGGTGAAGTTGTCCTAATTTCGGGAACTCCAATGATTCCAACCGATTTATCATTCGATTTCAAACGTCTTCAGTTTTCTATACGACTTGCTTTTGCCATTACGATTAATAAGGCACAAGGCCAATCTTTGGGAATATGCGGTATTAATATAATGGTTCCAGTATTTGCGCTTGGGAAACTGTATGTTCCATCTTCACGTGCAGGCAAACTATCTGATGGAAAAACGAAAAATATTGTATATCAAACAGCACTCGAATAAAGTGTATCAAAATTTAAACACGATATAAATTCAATTTTTTTGTTTGTTGTATTGAATAAGTTATTTTATAGCACCCGGCGAAGCGGGTGTATTTAAGCTAGTAATATATGAAAACAATATTGGATAAATTAGTGCCATATTTAAAAAAAAAAAAAAAAAAAAAAAAAAACAGAGTTAAATGTTACTTGTAAGAATCAACTGTAAAGTGGGCAAAATTATATACATTTTTTAATGGCTTAGGATTAATATAAATAAAAAAAAGTTACTTCTTTGGATACTCAATTTTGCTATTGCAAACATGAAATTTTTTTTCCGCGAAAATACATTTTGTACTTATTTACTCAAAATTTAGTTTACCAACTTTGGAATTTTATATGGGCGAATTTTATATCCGCGAAAATACATTTTGTACTTATTTACTCAAAATTTAGTTTACCAACTTTGGAATTTTATATGGGCGTGTCAGTGGGTGGAATTATTTTGATGTCATTTCTTAAACTATCTCTTATAAAACATATTTGAAAATTGTATTTAAATCAGTTGGGTTGTTCCAATTTTATCGCACTAAAAAAGACTGCCTCAATATAAAACAAGTACCTAATACAAGGAAGTAAAAAACAAATGAGTAAAAAAACCAAAATAAAATGCACGACTGGATCGCACGAACTTGCTCTTATGTAAAAGTACTTTGGAATTTAAGATACATTTTATAAATATAAAACATGGATTTAATGAGATAATAATGTTCAAATGCATAAAATTGCCGTCTGGTTTCCGGAAAAGTATGAATTTATGCAAATAAACCTTAAAAAATCGTTTTATTATTAAATAAATTTTTTATATAAGAAACTTCTCTAAAATTTTTCAAGAAAAAAATGTGGGACGCGAATTTTATGTATTTAATAATAGTGGTTTTAGGAAATAATTTCAAAAAATAATCGTTCATAGGTTTTGAAGATATTGATTTAATTTTTTTTTTTTTTTTTTTGAAACCCAATAAATATTTTTTCGAATATTTTTATATACAATATTATTTTAAACTTAAGGGGACTCCTGCTAAAAATGTTGGGTTAAAATCCTTAGAGCCGTTAATGAGAAAGTCGAAAATCAAAAAAACGGGTCTATGGCAGGTACCCCTAATAACATTTTGCCCCAAAATTTTTTTTGACCAAAATGTAGTCCATGTCCATAATATCACACTTAATTTTTTTATCAAAATCGTTATAGCCGTTTTCGAGATAAATAAGATTTTGCATTACGGGTGTATGGGGATACCCTTAGTTTTGGAGGTAAAAAACAAAATTCAATTTTTCCTCTAGGGAATCACCGAAGACCCTAAACTACCGAGAGTGAAAGAAATAGGTCCAAGGGTTTAGGCTGTAGTGAGAGGTACAGACATACAGACACACTGAAACATGTTTTTTGTGTACTAAATTTTCCTTAAAATTTTTATAAAAAAAATTTATATGCAAATTGTTAGTATTTAATAAAATACATTTTAAAACGTAATTTAAAAATTTAATCTAGTTTTAAGATTTTGAATTTAAAAAAAAAGGATTATTTTTTTAAAAATCCAAAAACTATTTTTTCGGAAAAATTTTTAGTTTATATTTTTTCAAATGCAAAGCAGCTCCTGCATAAAAATTTTGGTTAAAATCGTTAGAGCCGTTGGTGAGAAATTCGAAAATCAAAAAAACCGTTCTATGACAGGTACCCCTAATAACATTTCCCCCCAAATTTTTTGTTCACCAAAATATAGTCCATGTCCATAATATCACCCTTAATTTTTTTTATCAAAATCGTTAGAGCCGTTTTCGAGATAAATAAGATTTTTCATTACGGGTGTATGGGGGGTACCCTTAGTTTTGGAGCTAAAAAAAAAATTTCAATTTCTCCTCTAGGGAATCACCGAAGACTCTTAACTACCGAGATTGAAAGAAATAGGTCCAAGGGTTTAGGCTGTAGTGAGAGGTACAGACATACAGACACACTGAAACATGTTTTTTGTGTACTAAATTTTCCTTAAATTTTTTATAAAAAAAATTGATATGCAAATTGTTAGTATTTAATAAAATACATTTTAAAACGTAATTTAAAAATTTAATCGTGTATCGGTTTTCAAGATATTGAATTTTCAAAAAAAAAAATTGTATTATTTTTTTAAAAATCCAAAAACTATTTTTTCGACAAAAATTTTTAGTTTATATTTTTTCAAATATAAAGCAGCTCCTGCATAAAAATGTTGGTTAAAATCGTTAGAGCCGTTGGTGAGAAATTCGAAAATCAAAAAAACCGTTCTATGACAGGTACCCCTAATAACATTTCCCCCCAAATTTTTTGTTCACCAAAATATAGTCCATGTCCATAATATCACCCTTAATTTTTTTTATCAAAATCGTTAGAGCCGTTTTCGAGATAAATAAGATTTTTCATTACGGGTGTATGGGGGGTACCGTTAGTTTTGGAGCTAAAAAAAAAATTTCAATTTCTCCTCTAGGGAATCACCGAAGACCCTTAACAACCGAGTTTGAAGAAAATACCTCCGGTAGTTTAGGCTGTAGTTCGAGGTACAGACATACAGACATACAGACATACAGACATACAGACAGACAGACGGAATTGTCGGACCCACTTTTTTCGTCTTCGCTATCATCGTAATGTCAACTTTGATCAAAATCTCGAGTTCGATTTTTTTTCCAAATGCAGAACTTGCCCTATAGTACCTACAGTGCCGACAAAATAAATAGCACATTCTGTTAAAAATTCTTTCTTGGCCTTAAAACATAAGTGCATTTTGAAATCCGGCACTGTAAGACCATTTTTGTTGTAGATTTTGAATGTTGAGTATCTGGATTTTGAATATAAAATATCGGGATAAGACTTCTCCAGAAATTATTTTATAAAAAAGTCAAATTTAAGTCAAATGGTACACAAGTTGCACTGAGATGAGGACAATTTAAATAGCACATATTGTTTCCGTTGCAAATTTAATACATTTTTAACAAATATTTTTAACTTTTAAAAGCTTAGTGAAAAAGTTATGAGTTTTGCTAAGGTTCTTAGTTAAGTTGCTTCAATTTTAATTGCTGAAATGTAGTATGAGAAGTGGAAAGCAATCAGCACAGACGTTTAGGCTAGGGGTTTTTGAAAAAAGGTCACACGAAATCTGAACTAGAGCGGAAATAAAAATTTTCAAGGAAGAATAAGAATGTTATAAATGCTCTTCACCATTGCGAAGAAGAAGGAAGTGCTCAAAACAAAATTCGTATGAGTAAGACCAGAAAAATCACCCTTTGAACTGATTTTGGCATCGTCAGCCTGATCTAAGTCCCAAAATTTGAACATGCAAATGAACAAGATCTTGGTGTTAATGTGTCTGTAAGTACGATTAGAAACTGTCTGAGTGGAAAAAAGCTGTTTGGACGATTTGACAGAAAGAAATCAGACGTCTTTAAGAGCAATCTCTCACGTCGGATGCAGTTTGCAAGGGAGCATATTTCAAAAGTTCAAAATTGGTGGGGAAATATCTTACGCCCGATGAGTATAAATTTAATCCTTTGGGTCAGATGGTAAAAACTACTATTGACGAGGAATCCACCACGAATATGACCAGAATATACACAATAAAGTCTGTTAAGCATGGTAGGGGTAGCATTCTTGTTTAGGAATGTTTTTATTGGCATGGTATGGGACCACTTTATCAGATAGAGGGTATTAAGGACCATTTATAATACAAGGAAATCCTACGGGATACAATTCTACCCTATTCTGAGGATGAAATGCCCTTGACGTGTAAATTTCAACAGGATAACGATCCTAACCATATGGCTAAGTCTGTTAAGCAATGGCTATTCATACAAAAAACCGCTGTTAAGAAATAAGCCAGCTTAGTCTCTAGATCGTACTTCTATTGAGTACTTGTGGAATGTTGTGGACGAAGCCATAAATTGAACTGATACTTGAAATTTCGACAAACTTTGGCGGAAAGTCCAGCAAGCCTGGTTCTCAGTATCTGTTGAAGGATTCCGGACCCTTCCTTCGTCTATAAAACGCTGGTACTCCGCTGTGATTAAAGATAAGGGTTACTCGACCAAATACCGGATATTTTCTTCAAATAATGTTAAAATTTTGTTATTTAATATGTTTTTTATTTGTTATTTACGAAATGTGCTATTTATTTTGTCCTAGTATACTTAAATTGTTTAAATCATTTTGGTGTAGTTTTTCTTATGAGTTCAATATACCTCATTTTATTTTTAAATCAGAGATATGTTTATTTGGTCTTACTTCCTCATGAGTCAAACAGCTCTTTAAAGTTTAAGAAAGTGGGAAAAACTAGCATCACACGAATTTAAGACTACATGTGCTATTTATTTTATCGCCACTGTATATCGCAAGTAAAAAAGTTTTAATGTTACTATTTGGTGTCGTAAACATTATTTTTGATAATTGCATCACATCGACGAGGCATGGATGCAATGAGATTGTCAATTATTTGTATGGTGATGTTTTCCCAGACAGTTTGTACTTGTTGTCAAGTAGCGAGTCAAAATTGTTACATTTCGTTCGATCAATCCTCTAATCTACCATTTCCCATAGATTCTCCGTTGGGTTGAGATCAGGGGATTGCGCTGGCCACTTTATAACCATGATATTACCTTCATTAAGCCAATCTTTCACCAATTTAGCGGTATGTTTCGGATCGTTGTCATGTTGGAAGATCCATCGCAACGGCATATTCTCCTCCGCATACGGAAGCATGACGTTTTGAAGGCTTTCCTGGTGCATGAAACGATCCATTATACCACTTATCTTATGAAGTGGCCCGATCCCTTGACTGGAAAAACATCCCCAGACAGTAATGTTACCCCCACAGTGCTTCACAGTTGCCTTGGTAAATCGAGGATTGAGGCATTCACCTTTCGGGCTTCGTACCGTACGAAATCTGTCCGATCCTTTTAAATTAAATTTCCATTCATCAGAGAATAGAACCGTCTTCCATTTTTCCCTAGTCCAGCTAAGGTGCGTTTAGTCTTGCACGTTTATTATTAAGGTAAATAAATGGCCCTTTTTACAGCACGACGAGCTTTCCAGCCACTATCAACCGCTCTTCGCCAGATCGTTCTACAAGAGATTTATAAGTCTAGTTATTTTTTTATTTTTTAGGGTAATAAAGGGTTTTCCAATAAGAGGTGTTATTTTGAATAGCCCGCTATTTCGGTAGCTGTCACTTTTGAAGCTGTCATTTTTTGACATTTGACAAGTAGAAACTACGCTATTAATAAAAATGGAACGATATACGCTTCAACAACGCATTGAAATTATTAAAATTGGGTCCTTGAAATGCATGAAAATGAACCGGAATTTCATCGAAAAATCATCTTGACTGATGAGGCCCATTTCCACCTCGGAGGCTACGTCAACAAGCAAAACTGTCGCATCTGGGGCTCGGAAAACCCAAGAGTTATTGTTGAAAAGCCTCTCCATCCTCAACGCGTGACTGTTTGGTGCGGTTTATGGTCCCGCGGGGTCATTGGACCTTACTTTTTCGAAAATGAGGCTGGAGCAACAGTTACGGTCAATGGATTGCGCTATCGAGAGATGATTAATGATTTTTTATGGCCTGAATTGGATGGTATTGATCTGGACAACGTTTACTTTCAACAAGACGGCGCTACGTGCCACACAAGCAATGAAACCATCGATCTTTTACGGGAAAAGTTTCCGGACCGTGTTATCTCTCGAAGAGGTGATCAATTGGCCACCGAGATCTTGTGATTTAACACCTTGCGACTTCTTCCTTTGGGGCCACGTGAAAGATAAGGTCTACGCCAACAGCCCAGCGTCGATTCAAGACCTCAAAGATGAAATTCGTGAGGCCTTCCAGGACATAGGGCAGCCACTTTGCGATTTGATTATGGAAAATTTCATGAAAAGGATATGGTCCTGTAAGCGTGGTCTTGGCGGCCATTTGGCTGATGTTGTGTTCTATTATTAACGGCATACCTTCCTCTTTATAATGAAATAAACATCCGATCATTTATTTCCAAAAATGCCATTTTTCTTTGAATATCAAAATAACACCTCTTATTGGAAAACCCTTTATAAGGGTCCTTTTTGATTAACCTCATTATTCTTTTATCGCAATGCGACGTGGTATTTCGAGGTCTACCACCATTGTGCACTGTTTGAACACTACCCCGAGCACGAAATCGAGCTATTATCCGAGAAATAACCGTATGGCTTGTACCATATTTATTGCCAATAAATGTAATTGATTCACCGCTTTGAAAGTCGGGCACTATTTTTTCTTTTACTTTATTGGAATATTTATTCCGCGCCATTTTAACAAAGATCCGCGATTAACTTTTTTTGTTTTGCCTAGAATATGCTTGACAAAATAACAAGTGAAGGTAGTAGCATTTAAGAAGTAAGCGGTAAAATTCGATAACTGTAAACAGAAATATGGTACATGTGCTTTAGTTTTGTCGCGCTACTTTTTAATGAGTTTTGAACAATTTTTATTTTTTAGAAATATGTTAAGATTTAAAATCAAATTAAAAGCTGTAAAATATAGAATAATATGTTGTGATTAAGAAAAAATAAAAAATATAAAAGTACGAGTATCACGAGTGTTTTCACTTTTTATTCGTATGTTTCCAATGTGATATTTTTTCGTGCTTTAGTTTTGTCCGACACTGTATATGGCAATAACACGTCTGTGTTATGTATGTTATGAAAGAGGATTACGAGTATTATGCGCTTAGTTTGGGAGAAAAAATGTTCTCTTAAGGCCTACAGTTATTCTCACACGCTAGCTAAACTTAATTCATTAAAAAAAAAACTAACTTGTTTTTTGGCTCATCTGAATAGGTTCAAAAACAAAAAATGGAAGAAAACAAGAAAAATATAAATTATGTATATTGCCACTTTTTTTTGAAATTGTTTCGAAAATTGGATTTGGAATGGAGTCACAGTTTTTCTCAGTTTTTTAATTCCCTCATTTAAGGACAACTTGCCTTCATATTGTCTCTCCGACTCATACACCTTACGGGAAAGAAGTCCCCAAACATTTTCAATTATGTTAAGGTCAGGTGAGTATGGAGCCCAAACCTACACCTCTACATTTTGGTTCTCGATCCATTGTTTTACCGACCTCGCTGTATGGATAGGGGCATTATCGTGCTGGAATGACCATGGTATTGGTCCTAAAAGGTTAGAGATTTGTGGGAAGATCTTTTCCAGCACACCTTTGTACACATCGCAATGTAATCTTTACGAAGTTCCTGAAAGTAATAGTTGTAGCCATCTGGAACCTCTTAGTTGTATTTTTTCATCTGAAAATATAACTCGCCTCCACTCCTCTTTCCTCGACATGTATTTTTTGCAAAATTGGAGACGATTTTCTTTTCGTTCAAAGGTGTTTTTTCGTTTTTTTTTTCTTTTAAATGTTAAGTACTGTTAATAACGGGTAACCGTCACCAAACTAAACTTAACACCAGTTTTGAGTCTAATTTTTGACGCGGAATCATGCAAATTAGAAGCAGCTGCGCGTCTATCGGCCATTGATGTGGCCTTATAAGTTCCACCTTGCCTTCTTTCAATTTTTTTGTGATTTTTCTTTGGCTTAGCCCTAATTCACGAAATGCTTTTATTTTGCCTTTTTCTTCCTCGTTTAAAGATTTTCCGCGATCCATTTTTCTTGTTAAACGGTTTAAAACAATTCGATTTACCGAAAAACTTAACTTTTAGTACACATGACCCGCGCACATCAATTAAAAATGATTTTTTTTCTTTTGAACCTATTCAGATGAGCCAAAAAAAACGTTAATTTTTTTTTAACGAATTAAGTTTAGCTAGCGTGTGAGAATAACTGTAAGCTTTAAGAGACCATTTTTTCTCCCAAACTAAGCGCATAATAATGTTCTTTCATTACATACATAACACAGACGTATCATTGCCATTTATATGCAGAGAGTCTAACAGTAAGTTACGAAAAACAGTGAACCTATTCAGATGAGCGGCAGTGTATATTTTATATACATATTTACAAGCCCTCAAGTCAAAGAAAAATTTATTCAAGTCGCGAACCGTATTTTCAACAAAATTTTAGATGTCTTTTATCGAAGTTCCTTAAATTAAATTCTTAAAATTTATATACCGTTTTGTTGATCTATTCTTGATTATCTAAAAAAAAATAAAAAAATGATGAATTATAAAAGAAGCCTTCTCATAAGAAGCGTCAGATATGGGTACTAACAAAAAATGGTTTTGATGAAAACTTTTTGAGTTTCAATTTTAGATACACTTGCCTACACGTAGTAAAGTACGCCAATGTGTGCTCCATACCTTCAAATAACACAGAAAAAATCAGCAGCGGATGTCTGCGAATCTGGAAGTTATGTTCAAATTTGTCTTATTGAATCGGTTTTCTGCAATGTTTCTGAAATGTTTTCTTTGGTCTGGACGCTCGCGAAACATTTCTGAAATGTTTATGAAATGTTTCTCTGTTTCCCATTCCGAATGGGAAACTTTATTTGTTTCCCAAGCATTTACATAAGGCAGAAAGTGTGTGAGTGGTTTTTAATATAAATATAAAATATCGCGAAAAACGTGGAGCAACGAGAATATTATCCAATTAATCAAAAATTAGCTTCGAAAATTTTAAAAATAAAATCAAAAATCCAATGATACGAGTATATCTGAAATCTGATAAAGATGAAGTAGAAAAAAAATTCATGCGCTTAAAGTGACACAGGCGAGAAAAAAATGTATAGACAACTCAATCTGGAAACAATGGGAAACAAAGAAACATTTCAGAAATGTTTCTCAAAACGTCCACACTAAAAAAAAAAACAAATCAGAAACATCTCTGAAATGTTTCTGCAGTGTTTCTGAAATATTTCTTAAACAAATGAGAAACATTTCAGAAACGTTTTTTAAACAATGTTTCCTGAAATGTTTCTTTGGTGTGGACACACCTTTATGTAAATGTAAAAATTTAGTTTTTATGCTGTGAATTTGCGGTTTATACTTTGTTTCCATTTAAAATAATGTGAATAACTTGTAAACAATCAAAATCTGTACCGAGGTAGTATATAAAATGTACTTTTTTCGGCAAAATATTATTTGGTTTGAAGTTGTCTGTTTTTTTTTTTTACTTTTTTTTTGTGTTTTTGTGTGAGTTATGTGTCTGTTAAATTAAGGGTTGTTCAACGCAAATTCTCAACAAAGTCTCCAAGCTAAATGACTGCGTTAAGTAGAGCCGGATTTATTGCTTAGAAATAAAATAAAATTCATACCTTGACCAAAGTCTGCGAAATTCGATTTTTTGCAAAACAATTTATTTCTGCCTCGAAAATTTGTCAACTTTCAACTCAATGTTCTTGGCAAAATTATGTTAAAAATTTTATTATTTTATGATAGTTAGAATTATATGATAGAGCTTAATAAAAAATAAACAAATGGATTAAGGATAATCTCACAGTATTCTTGATTTCACGCAAAAAGTAGAGGCAGGTAAAAATAAAAGAAAGTTTTTTTTTCTGTACATTTTCGGTGAGTTCTACTTCCAAAACTCCTTCCAGCCAATCATTGTACTTTTTTCGAAAACACAAAACCGAATAAGGAATTGCGATTGAATCCATTTTAATGGAAGGAAATTATCGCTCGAACAATTCAAAAACAGCCGCTGATTAAACTCGCTTTTTGTTTTTATTTATATTTCACTTCACTTTTGCTTATTGGTTGATAAAAGAGTAATAATTTTTCTTACACACCTTGCACCAATGCACAATCAGTCAATAACTTATTTTGTTTTTAATCCTTTATATATATAGTTTTAAGTAAGAGCTTAAACATTCTTATGGGGCATTACCTACTAATCCTTAAAGGACATAAAAAATTGTGCAGCACACAACAAAAACAAAGCAATAAAACTTTAAACAACAATAAAATTTGTTAGTTTTCGATTTATGCCAGAAACGGAACAGGTTTTCTCTACCTGTTCCGTTTCTGGCATAAATCGAAAACTAACAAATTTTATTGTTGTTTAAAGTTTTATTGCTTTGTTTTTGTTGTGTGCTGCACAATTTTTTATGTCCTTTAAGGATTAGTAGGTAATGCCCCATAAGAATGTTTAAGCTCTTACTTAAAACTATATATATAAAGGATTAAAAACAAAATAAGTTATTGACTGATTGTGCATTGGTGCAAGGTGTGTAAGAAAAATTATTACTCTTTTATCAACCAATAAGCAAAAGTGAAGTGAAATATAAATAAAAACAAAAAGCGAGTTTAATCAGCGGCTGTTTTTTAATTGTTCGAGCGATAATTTCCCTCCATTAAAATGGATTCAATCGCAATTCCTTATTCGGTTTTGTGTTTTCGAAAAAAGTACAACGATTGGCTGGAAGGAGTTTTGGAAGTAGAACTCACCGAAAATGTACTGCTTGAAACGTCAACTGATGGTCGTGGAAGACCACGAAAGAGTTTCGAAGAATGCTGTGAGCGAGCTAAAAGGTACATATGTACATATAAGAGAAACCGAATTAGAAATTTATTTACTCAAGAAGAGATAAGCTATGCAGCAACATCAGAAAGCTTTTCTTCATCACATTTTCACCCAGATAAGGCCCTTGCATTTTATATGCAAGCAGAATTATCGAAGCTCCAATATGAAGTATTAAGATATGCCCTTAAAGACGAAGGGCATGATGTTTTTCCACCTTATGATAAATTGCGGGAGGCAAAAAAAAAATTCCTATCCTTAAGCAGGGCCGGACAAGATATACGTGCACTACTTCATAACCACTACCTACCTTCTTTTCTAAGTCTCATTTCTTTTTATAGCTCACACCAATATTGATCTTCATTATATAACTAACAGCTAATTCTGAATTTAAACACAGATATACATATATATATACATATCTACTTTTCCAAAAATAAGTCTATGTTTAATTTCCTAAACAATCCCACACTTCCACCGTAAAAAAAAACTACATCACAAAATCTTTAAAAAGGGAA
Source organism: Chrysotoxum bicinctum (assembly GCA_911387755.1). NCBI lineage: Eukaryota > Metazoa > Arthropoda > Insecta > Diptera > Syrphidae > Chrysotoxum > Chrysotoxum bicinctum. The sequence continues at coordinate 164,937,332 of OU426987.1, forward strand.
CGATTTTGTTCGCTTAACAACAGATACCTACCTACAGTTGTGTTCATAAAAAAAGCAGTGCTCCCCAAATAAAACAAAAAGGCTTTCATTATCAACGTTATACTATATTTCACTTAGCTTCTTATAACAATTTGAGGTATTTCATTTATATTAACAGAAAAAATTAAGATTGATTTTTTACCGTTACTTTTATCACAGTAAGAAGCGTTTTTTAAATTTATGGCTATTAACAAAAATAGCAGTGCAACTGAATCTTCTGAATCTATAACGCAAAAAGTCAGAAAAACTGTAAAAAAAACTCATATGAAACTATATTGATATTTTAACTTACCATTAATACTTCGTAGCATAACCATTGTTTTTCTATCGGAAGTGCATCTTCGTGGCATGGAGTCTACTAAAGTTTGACACCTCTCGACTGGTATTGAGTTCCACGAATCTCGCACTACTTCCCACAATTCTTTCGAATTCTTCGTTTTCGCTTCATGAACCGCATTCTTAACATCCCCCCACAAATTTTCAATGGGGTTAAGGTCAGGGGATTGAGCGTGCCACTTCATAACGCATAACTTGTTCTCCTGGAACCATGATTTTGCCCTTTTTGAAGTGTGCTTTGGGTAATTGTCTTGTTGGTATACCCAAACCAACGGCATTTCCTCTTCAGCATAGGGTAACATGACCTCCTCGAGAATTTTAACATATTCATCTGCATCCATTATACCCTTAATGGGATAGATAGGCCCAACCCCATGGTAAGAAAAGCAAGCAAATATCATAATTTTCGCTCCGCCATGCTTCACTGTTTTCACAGTGTATCGTGGATCGTTTGCTGCATTTTGTGGTCTTCTCACATACTCCCGACGACCCTTGGATCCAAAAAGAACGACTTTGCTTTCATCGCCCCACAGAATATTCCTCCATTTCTCTCGTGGCCAATCTCGATGCGTTTTGGCAAACTCCATTCTCTTTGCCACATGCCTTTTTGTCGAAAATGGTACCTTGCGTGGACTTCAGGCTGGTAATTTGGCATCGAAAAGACGTCTTCGTACGGTTACAGCGCTTACAGACAGTTCAAGCTTATCTTTAATTTCTCTGGAGCTAATGGGAGGGTTCTGTTTAGCTAGCTGAATAATTTTTCTGTCAGTTCTAACACTCGTCATCCTTTTTGGGCCGCGTGTTTCCGGTTTATTCTGCCATTTTATAGAGTTACATATCTTTTTTGCTGAGCATCCTAGGATTTCCTGAATATCCTGGTAAGTTTTCTCCTCCAAACGTAGTTTTCTTATTAAACTTCGAGTTTCTTCGTTGCAATGTTTTGAGCGACCCATTTTTTATTTTTGAGCTAATATTTTATAATTTTTTCTATAATATTATCTTGAGAATACTAAAAACTACAAATTTTTTACTTACCGAAAAATAAAAAAAAGAGAATGTTAACACTTTTTAACTTTAAATGCAAGACAATGCTATTTTTATGAACACGCTATATTCAGAGAGCTTGAACAAATGCGTCTACAACGGAAAAAGTAAGGTTCAATTACAAACTTAAAGCCTCAAATATAAAAATGAAAGACCGTTAAATGCAAATAATAGGTTAATTTTTTTTGTAAGAATCTGCGTGTTTAAAATTATTGACTAAATAATAAAGTGTGACCAGCACTGCTATTTTTATGAACACAACTGTACATATTTGCTATTTTTCTCTTTATCAATCTACTGTTACGTTATTCTTCACACTCACCATGAGTGGAGGCATTTATTTTATTTTGATAAGTGATAAGTGATAACCCTCCCCTATGCAGTGTAACATAAAACAAAATTTCAGAACAGCAAATACAGACAATTAACAGCTTGCATGTTGATAAATGATAACATGCGCCCGACGTCAGTTCTTCTATATGAAATCGAAGTCAGCAATGTTACTCAAACTGAAATTCTGAGGCACAAAATTCATACTCATTGAAAAAACAGCGCGCAAAATTAAGTCTATTAATTTCAACTCTTCCGGTTGAGTGTTTTTTGTACTATGTTTTAGTTTGGCAATGGCCTCCTTTTATGAGTGAAATTTTATCACTGTCATAAGCCGTGTTTTTTTTGAAAAGTTCTCCGTAGTACAGTAGGATTTTATATGAATAACAATTACAACATCCGCAGGCTGATTGCATTCCCTTTGGTTGTTGTTGCTTGTTATTGATTCAGCTTGCTGTTTGTTGGAAGCTGTAAGTTTTTTGACATTGCTCAATGCCTATAAAACTTTGTATCAGGTTCAACAATGCGTTGGGACATACATAATATAACAAAAATTTCGCTGGTTTGACCTTAAAACCCCTTTCTGAAACCAGATGGGAGTAGACTAAATGCTTTAAAACAAAAATATCTCTTAGGAGATATAATATGAAGCTCTTACTGAAATATCTGAGGCTGGAAACGTTGAGAATAGAAACACTGCAGAGTCATTAGGAAGTAAAATTTTAGTTACAAATTTATATGTTGCACATTAAACTAGTTTGATATTTTAGAAAAAAAAAAATAATATAACTAGTAAGTATTTACAAAGTCCTTCTAATTATTTATCTAGCAGCGTTTGTTTAAGATCTACTACATTTTTTATCCAAACTTCCAACCTTTTAGTTTACCTAACTGGCAATACCAAATTTTCCATTATCTATTTCCTTTTGTGCTTTTCTCTATTCTATTTGCTAAATGTCAAATAATCTCTCCTACAATCCTTCACTCTTGCAGCATACCGCCTCGTGATAAGATCGTTTTTTGCTAATTCAATTCTCAATATTACAATTCATATATTTCCAATAAATTTATTATTTTTTATAATTAACCTTTGATTTTTTCTATGTTTTTATAATTATTCAATTCCTCGAGTTATCGAACAGCGTTCTAGTTCTGGAGCCATAGCTCTAAATCTAGAAATACCATCACAGTTTTCTCAAATAACGTAGTTTTTCGAAACTAAAATTAATAAAAAACTACTTCAGGACCCCAATGATTCAAGAAAGATAAGTTGACTTGTCAATCATGGCTATAGAGAAAGAGCTTATCAAGTCATTAGATTACGAGTATGAAGATCTGGTAATTGAGTTTGCTTAAACAGAAGCCAGAAAAGTTAATCTATTGCATTTATTTTTATGAAAATAATAATTTTATTAATATTTCCTTCAATAAATAAATATGCAAATATGAATATAAAACTTTTAATTCAAAAGTAACTAATGAGTTACTTATTTATTTGTATGTTTTAAGTTTTTGAATTAGTTTTTAAATACTTTTTACTTCAAAAAATATTTGTTCAGTTCCTTAATGTTTGTGAAATATTTTGTGACTTTAGCTTACAATTATTTTTGTATTCTTTAGTTGCTATAATTTTTTTGATATATTTTTGATTTCTTAGTTTTTAATACAAATCATATTTATTTTAATTAGATATAAGTATTATCTAGGAATAGGCCTCTTGGGGATACCTTGTTAAAAAAACGCATTGCAAAGGGTACCACTTGATTGATGAGGAAATGACTTCTTCCTCCAATCACCGCAAATGAGGGGCGCCACTGATGAAGCTTGCGCAGGGCTCTAATTAAGCTTGTGGCGGTCCTGTCCTTTAGAGATAAACGTTACAGAAAGCTCAGCAAGTGTGAAACTACAAAAATTGTTAGACCATACTGCAACAAGATTATTAGAAAGAAAGACGGCAGAAGAGATGACCAGAATTGAAGGAGAGTCTTTAACACTATACACCAAATGGGTATGTGATGGTGCTCAGGACAAACCCAGTACAGTCAAAAATTGGACTATGAGGAAACTTCGGACACTAATATGTTTATGACATCTTTGGTACCAATTCAATTGACTATGAGGGATAATAAGGATATTATTTTTCATTTATTAAAGAAACTGCAGAAATCATACGAGATGAGAAAGAAAGCATTGACATGGAAATCAGTAATTTATCTCAGACGATAGTTCAAATGGGAAACCGTGAGTTCACAATCAACCGCGAACTCATGTTCACAATGCTGGACGGGAAGACAGCTCAATCTGTAACAGGTACTCCTGCAGCTTCTTCCTGTTTCATATGTGGAACTACAACTCATTAGAAACTGCAAACATTGAAGCTTTGAAGTTGGGAATGTCTCCTCTCCACGCTCGTATAAAGTTTATGGAGTGTATCATACATGTTGCTTACAATTTGCCATTTAAAGCATGGAGAACTAACAATGAGACCCGAAAAATTAGAGATGCTCAGAAGAAAAAAATTCAAATAAAAAGTTCATATTTTACTAAAAAAACAAAAAAATATATTTCAGTACAACATCAAAAACCCATACATTTTAGAAAAATGTCAATACATTTTTTTCTAATAATTATTTCTTAGCCAAATTTGAACCACATACTCGTATGTATAAGATAGACCTAAACATGTGTGCCAATTTTCATTTAAATCCGTTAAGTAGTTCAAATTTTTATTTCTTAACCTAATTTGGACCACATATGTATAAGATAGATCTTAGCATGTGTGCCAAATTTCATTTAAATCCGTTAAGTAATTCAGATTTTACAGATTTTTTTCCGCTCTCTCATACAAACCAAACCACTGTGCGGCGCACACAGACTATGACTGCGAGTCTGGTTATCAATCTAATGTCTATTTTGGTGATATTTGCAGCCACATTTGGATTTCCGAAAAATCTTCGTCAAGTATTGCCGTCATTAGTTGTTCCAGTTAATTGTTTTACAACGTCAAATTTAATTCCAACCTATAATGACATTCCTAGAACAAGAGCTTCTTCATTCAGGATCTTAGATTGCAACTTGGATAAGTCATTTATCTCTGAAGGCTTAGCTCCACAAATAATGCAATTGCTCCGCTAAACTAGTATTTGTCACAGCTTAATCTTCTATCTTAAAATAAAGATGGTGTTTAATTTTGACAACATGCATTCCAACAGTGATTAAGCTCTCTTCCATTTCTTAAATTTCATTTTCCACACGGTTTTTCTCTTCTCGTATGATGTCAAAGTTTTCCTTCTTATATTCAAATTTTAGAGCTCTGCAATATCTCGTAGAATACGGACGGGGATTTATCCATGTTATATTGTTTTCTCCAGTAGTTGACGTCATTTTCAAGGAACAATCGATGTCATGAAAAGATGAGGTTCCGATGCTTCTTCCTTGCCAGTAAAAAATGTCTGCATATATTCGCTCTGCCCAGATGAACCATCACAACCTCACTTTGTGTGAAGTTCCAAAGTTTGGAAAGGGTTTTCAGGACATTGGTTATAAAATATTATGTAACGCCCTTCAAAATATTTTCTTTTCTCATAAAAAGCATTAAAATTCCTACTAATTGTTTGTTTTATGTTTGGAGACAAAAACTCGTATGCAGGTAAAAACCCACAAACAAATTTACTTTTTTATTTATTACCTGTCTCTAAAATGTTGGATTAAAATATTAAAATACACATTTTTTAAAGTACTATTAGTTCATTCTAATAACATCATAAGACAATTAAGCTCACCACATATTTCCAAAAAAAAGTAAGTTTAAATTTGGAAAAAAATTAGAGGTAAGAAAAATTATTGAGCTTAAAATTGAATTATATCAGAGATCCGTCAAAGGATTTTATTTTTATGTATTTATATATTAATGAAAGATATATATTTTTGGTAAAAATAAAATCTTAGTTGCATTCTTTCCAACCATTATTAGACATGAAATTACAATTTTTGCAACATGACCAAAGTCGAAACCGTGTTTTTTTAATCGGGTTCAGTGACACAAATTTGTACACTGCTTCAAAATCGGATCAGGACGGATACAATTCTTTCGAGAATAGTTAGTTGAATATTGTAGCTTTCCAAAAATAGTAGCTCCAAGGGAAGAACATTAAAATATTAATTTTAGGTCACTCAGTCCTAACCCAACTAAAAGACGAAAAAAAAATTATTTTTTTTAACAGTTATTAAAATGCTAATTTTCATGAAAAAAGTTAATGCAAGAAATTACATACATTTCAAAACTTAAAGATAGGGTAACTTTAGAGCGATGTATCTCGCAAATTCTTTGACATACATTTCAAACATTTTGGGAAAACATAGAACAGTTATATATCTAAGGAAAAATAAATGAAACAAATCCATATTCCAAATTTCATTTCTTGTATTTATTTCCGCAAAAGCACCACTGTGCGGCGCACAGTGGTTCCCAGGTGGAAAAAACCCCAAATGTAAAGTATTTTCTAAAGTGTATTTAATAATATTTTTCGATTCTAGATATATGTATGAGCAAGGGGTACAATCCACAAATTTTTTTTAAATTTTTTTAGCTGAGTATGGCTTATACAAAGTGACTTCTTGCAAAAGTCAAAGATTTATAGATTTTTTTTCAGCAATTTCAGAGTAAGAATTTTTTTACATGTAATATTTTAATCAAATTAATGTTCTTTATGTTGATTAATATTGTATTTGGCTTTAAAATGACATTTACCGTTTATTAAATTTGTCTATCGATTTCTCAAACGAGGCTCTAAGTTGAAGCTACCTTTGAAGATTAGCTTTTTTCAGTTTGACGGTCTATAAAAAAAAAGCTCCACGATGCTCCACGTGGATTCATAGATTATTATGACGCTTATAATATATTGCATTCATGATGCTAAAACAAATGACCCATTTTGACCCATTTAGCCGCAGAAGCCTTTTAAGTGTAGCAATGCATACCACACAAACAGCACCTGAAATTGACTTCTGGCATAACGTTTTCTAATGTAACGGCTTTTTTGGTAAAAAAAAAAAGTTGTTTACATTGCAATAGATCTATGTAGTCATCACTGCAGTTGCATATGAGCTTTGGTTGAGTGAAAGTTATAAAACTGGTTTCATCATGGCAAATTTTGTAATTTATTATAAGGTGTTGTGCGATTTCTTTTTTTAAGCCCCTTTTAGACGATCAGTTGTTCCTTCAGTTATCAGTTCAGTTTTCAGTTCAGTTAAAAAAGGCAGTGTATTTAGACGATCAGTTGTTCCTTCAGTTATCAGTTCAGTTGTCAGTTCAGTTAAAAAACGCAGTGTATTTAGACGTCAGTAAAGTGTTCGTTTGAGCTTTCATTTTACTTGTGAGCAGTCGAAAATCAGAGGAAATACATTGCGTAATGGACGATGAAAGCCTTATTGCAATAGCTATAGTTTTGTCGCTTAATAAATCACCGCAAACTAAAATTGAAATGACGACTGAACTGACAACTGAACTGAAAAGTATTTACACATCAGTTTAACTGATAACTGAACTGAAAACTTATGGGAATTTCATCAGTTTCAGTTTCAGTCTCAGTTAAACGCTTCAGTTTTTGTATTTAGACATCAGTTTAACTGAAAGCTTAACTGAAAGCTCAACTGAAACTGAAACTGAAATGATCGTCTAAAAGGGGCTTAATAATTATATTAATAATTTTGAAAACTTTTTAAGTAAAGGCTACCAAAATTTACAACCGGTTCAAATTTAAAAAATTGTTTCAGATGTAAAGAGATGATTCTTACCACATTTTAAACAACGGTATAAGTCCACGCGTTTTACAAAATCTACTTTTGTGATTAAATACAAGTCCTACTACTTAAATTTCAAAGCTTGGAGAATCACAAAATCAACATTACCTATAAAACAAGAAACAAAAAATAACATTCAAAAGGCGTTTATTGAAAAAATGGGTTTTAAGGTAGACTTTGTTAAACAAGGATTAGGTACAACGAACGCTGGCAACACCTCGCGGAGATTTTTTGGAAACCCTTCTTTAACAGTAGATATAACGAAGATAGATTTAACTTTGATTAGAAAACTCAGTGTAAACTGAGGAAACAGCTTTGTTGGCCCTTGAACTATATCCTTGGTATTATATGCCAGCAACTGTGCACAAAATTTTATTTCACGGGGCAGAAATAATAACGTCAGCAGCATTGCCCGTAGAGTCCCTGTCAGAGGAAGCACAAGAAAGCAGAAACAAGGATTATATGTATTACAGGATACATAACCCTAGAAATTGTTCTCGTTTGACAACTAATGAGGATGTTATTCATCTTATGCTAACATTTTCGGATCCGTACATTACACACCTAAGACCTGAACCAAGAACAAAAGACTCAGTTCCATTAAGTGAAGACGCAGTCCTTATTGCTCTATTTTTTTTCTATTAAAGAAATAAGAACCAAAAAATATGTATAAAATTAATGAGAGTTTTTAATTATTTATTTTCTAAAGACCTACTTTTAATACAGCTTTAGTTAATAATTTAAGTAAAAGAATAAATTCGCATTCTTTAAAAACAATAAGAAATAACAACAATAAATTAATCAATTAAAGTTGTGAAAATAACAGTAATTTGTAAGTAAGTTCCAAAATTTTTAAATCTTGATGAGAGCTTGTACCATTTATATCACATACCAAATTTCAAAAAGATCGGTCCACCCGTTTCGTTTTTATAGGTTTTTTCCATCGTCTCCATTGAAAGGAACCACTGTGCGGCGGTGCTCGAGCGATTTAAATGTATCTGTTATACTTTTATCAGCTATCATTTTTAAAGTTCTTTTTTGGGTTCTATCCAAGACACTCAAGTGGGTTATTGGAGCTTCTGCCCAAATATGGGCGTTTTTGGCGACGTCGAATATGAAGTCATCCCACACAAGGTAGTCTGAGATGCACATGGGGGATAGCGTCGTCATGGGGGTGGGTTCAGCTTTAACGACAGGAGACAGCCTTGCGTTTTTGAAGCATTAAATTCTACGCGGTTTTTCGTTCCCCAACTGACAATGCTATCGAGGTCAGAATTTAATGAGGTAATCATACCCTGCCCTTCCAGATCCAAATACGAATATAAGAAGCTGAGAGTACAATTTAATGGATTAGAAGTTTCGGACAAAAGATCATTGTTGAATATGAGAAAGAGTATCGGTGACACACCAGCATTTATTTTATTTTAACTTCAGACATAAAACCATCCGACACATCTTCTATTGAGCGTTTCGAAAGGTAGTTTCTAACCCAACGAAGAATATATTCATCAATACCAAATGTATGCATTTTCGATAAGAGAGCTTGATGCAAACTCTAACAAACTCTAAACCCTAATCTTGCTTTCTCCTAAAGATTTGTGCCACTGTTCGGTGAGATATAATATTAGATCACTCGGGGACCTATTGCTACGACTGCCGGAGTTGGAGTTCCTGTAAATGATTTTTGCAAAAGCTGCATGGATGAAGAAGAAGAGGAGTCAGTTCCTCACCTTCTATGTTCTTGTCCTGCCCTAGCACAAAGACGTAGACGCCACTTGGGAGACTACTATTATAACGATCCTAGTGATCTAAATAATTCCGACATTCACTGTCTCAAACGCTTCATTGTTGGCTCAAAATAGTTTAGCGAGTAAGGGTGATTTTTGAAATCCTGTGGTATCACAACGGACCAAATATTGGTCTAAGCCACCTTAACCTAACCTACCCTAACCTAACCATGACTTTGGGAAGAAGGGATGTAAGAGCAATTGGACGATAATTAGAAGGGAAAAAAGATTCGCCTTATTTAGGGACAATCTGAATAAATGATGTTTTCCATCCACTCGGCAATGGTTTTGCCAGCGTTGAAGAGCACCTTTTCAGAACGATGGGAGGGATACTATCCGGTCCAGCGGATTTCTGTATACCAAGATCTGTCAGTACTCTGGCAACTGAACGAGTGCGAAAGAAGATTTGCCCCATAAAATCATTTACGCTCGCAAGTACAGGAGGAGTCATGACATTTTATGGCAGCATTGAAGTAACAACAAACTGTGCAGCAAGCAAATTCTCTTTTTCTTGCGAGCTGACATAAGGAGCGTCGTTGAACACGAGCGTTGGAACCGAAGACGAAGTAGTATTACGTATATTTTTTACATATATATTTTTGGCCTTATAGAGTTAGTAGATACGAGTACCTGTTGGCCATCAGCCAAAGACCTGCTCTTAAAGTATTTTGGAAAAGTAACAAAAACAGGTTTCTGAGCTATATGCAAACGAAGTGGAACAGTTGGTTCTAAAACTATAAAGACGACGCACAGTGATCAAAATCAAGAATCTAGGTGGACAAAATTATTTTTTGTATTGAAATGAGTACTTTTATTGTTTTTATTAAAATTTAATTATTTTTTATAGATTTTTCGAATATTAAATCAATTTAAGGAAATATCACTTATTTAACCTTGAAATAAGAAAAACCCAACAAAATCGTTTACGTACATTGATTTTTAATTTCAACTTAGATTGACTTAAGAGTACGTACATAAACACTAAGAAAAAAGAATATATTTAATTTGAATCAAAATCACTATCAGAAATAAAAGAACTTGAACTAGAATAATCTAAATCAAAAATATCTTCATCTGTTGGTAGTCTCTTCAGGATTTTCAAGTAGGGTAGTCACTTCAGGAAAAAGTGTTGATAACTTCTTTTTTGATGACTGTCGAAAAAAGCTTATAATTGGATCGGATGTTACGAGGAGCATGTGGAACAAATCTTCCATAGTACTGGTCCTGCAGAATTTTCTTGTATGATGTTCTCTGTAAAATTTGTAATCTTTGTTTCTTGCTTCTTGAGCTTCTTCTGTGAGGTGACCAATTGGAACTTATGCATGCTTAATTACTTCAGATCCATGAAACAGTATAATATGCACGCTTGCGGGCATATAGTACCAGAGATACGAGGTCACAAACAAAACTGCAGTATTCTGACAATAAGCAGCAAATTTTGCAGTATTTATGCTAAAACCACTTGAAATTGCACTCAAACTTATTCCAAATGATGATATTAGATCAACACGTATTTCAGTTATTTCAGATGATATTGATGGATTCTTGAAAATCCTTCGAGCCGTGTTACCGTCATTAGTGGTTCCACTTCCTGGTTTCGGAATATCCACGAGTAACCCTAGCTGTGATCGAAATTTCAACTGAATTTCTTTTTTCCGTTCGTTAACTAACCGTTTTTAATCTTCATTAGTTGTTTGCCATTTTTGTATGGGCAGCTTGTAGGAAATATGCAAGCAACACTCGAAAAATCGGATCCACGCGTGGAGTGTTGATAGACCAAAGCTATAGTTATCTTCATTGGCCGACTTCTGTGTTGAGGTATCAAGAGCCAATTTGTTCATTTCTTTTGGAGTTGCCTTGCAGATGAAACATGTTTGCGAAGAACTGTTAGTAAGAGCAGATCACACTTTTCCATCAGCAGTTTCCTTTTCGAATGAAATTTTTGCTCAACTTTGAATCCAAAGTCAATGCAAGTGCCTCTTCTGCTGAGTAAGGCTGAGTAAGGCTGTGGTGTCTTGGTTTTTACATGCAATAATTTTTTTTAATTCTGTAGCCTTATGTGGTGATCTTGCCGTTTCTTTCAACATATTGGCAGCATCTCTTTCGCCTGCTGCTCGCAAACTTGTCTCTGCCGCAAACAACAACTGCACAGAATCATTTGAACTTAAAAGGTTTTCAATCCTACGTTTTTTAGTTTTTAGACTAGAATCGTTGAAATCCTTTCTAGGTCTACATGCCGAAGAAATACCAGATGGTCCAGGTATTGAGTCAGATTCGTCACTATTACTCAGTGTTGGAAGTGAAATAAATTCTTTAAGCCACGATTTGTTCTTCTTTAAACAAACAGTGTTAGTTCTATTGCAATTTTGCCATTTTTTAGACACAGTAATATTAAAGTTCTTGAGATAACATTGAAACGCATTCTTTGTTTGAGCTGAAGGGTCGCCACAATAAAATTTTTGCAAAACAAGATCGAGCATTTGACTTTGTCTTTCACCGTGCTTAAATTTCTTCCACAATTCAAATAAATCCATTTTCGATATGCGGGGTTGGTCTGGAAAAATATGTCATAACTTTGTAATAGACAAAGAAAGGCCCACAAAACTTGGTACACGGACTGATACCTACACAATTAACAATACGACATAAATTTTATCTCGCCACCAACTCTCGACAGTTCCAAAAGCTTAGACAAAAAACGATCAAAATTTACATTTCATACAATTGTTAATGTATTAAAAATAAAATCGCAAAAAAATAAATAAACACATTATATATGTATATATAGTTTAACTATTTTATTTTATTGTTCTTACTCTTTTATTTATTAAAAAGACACTTTACTTTGCTCAGCACGATCATAAAGTTTGACAATCAAAACTTGTAAACAGCTGATTAGAATCGATTGCAATCAATGTTTACACTTTGGGCTGACGTAGCACCTGTAACTAAACAGGGATGGCTTTAATATTTTGCACATTTGTACTTCAACATTATTTCTATGGATAAACAGAAACAAAAAAATATTTAAAAAAAAATAATATTGTCCACCTAGATTCATTTTTTTAACCACTGTGCGACGGGAGGTCTCTTTTCGATGTGGCAGCGAATGAGCTGAAGAAGCAATCGAGTCAAGCGGACTCTTACTTAGATACAAACATGCCGAATTGTAAAGATTTTTATCAATATCAAATTTAACGTAATTTAATATTTTTTGTCAGCAAATGGGTTAACGTATTTCAAAATTCTTAAAGCGCAATTTTTTATAATAGTAGTTTTTTTCAGAATTGACAACAAAAGAAAAGAACTAATTAGAACTTAAAATTTAAAGAAACGTTTTCCTCTCTCACCTCGGCTTTAGTTTTGGAAAGATTGCTTCGCGCTTCGAACTACTCGCGAATAATTAATAGTAACTAGGAGAATGCCTAGTAGGAACTTTTTCTCGGTTTTAGTCCTTTTAAATTTTCTCCAAAAATTTAGTTCAAAGGGTTCTTGAACTCGGTCATTTGGATTCGGCACGTTTTGGAAAGACATCCAACAACTTGTTGAATCATTGAATGTGTGTGTGAGAGTAAGTTTCGATGAGATTCGACTACGGAGGAACGGAGGTTTTCGAGTTAAAGCAAGTAGCTTTCCAGGAAGCCGTGATCCCGTGACCGAAGATCTCGAAAACGATTGGCTAGAATGTGTGAGAATGGAATGGCCGAGGAAGACAATAAGTTTAACTTGGAAAGGGAATCTTTGGAAAACTTTTGAAGCAGAAAGTTGATTTTGGTTAGAAGTCGAGAAAAGTCTAAAGAAACAGAAAACCGAGAAAAAGGTTTTTTTGTCGTTTCGAAAAAGAAACTAGAGTAAATTTTTGAAGGAAAGTTGTGATTCGAGGCGGAGAAGAAATTTTGAAGGAAACAGGAGGATATTCGAGGTGACAGAGAAACAAAAAAGGCGGATAGGAGATCTGTAGATTCAAAAAAAAAAAGATAAGTAGAGTGTATTTCTTTTGTGTGTCAATTTCTTAAAGATTTGTTTAAAGTAGCTAGTCAGTGCTGAATTTTATCCCAGTTAATTGAGGGACACGTTTTTTTTATTCGCTAACGGCCCACTTGCGTTTAATTTGCTTTCGGTTTTGTTTTCACAGTTTAAATTTATTGAACTTCTTTGTTCTTAAAAATCTGAAAAGATCTTGGGTTTTAATCCTGCTTGCAAGTTTTCCCAAGCAAAAATCGATATAAATTAAAAACTCATCAAACAAAGTTTAAATTCCTCTTTTTAATTTATTCGAACAAAAATTTCTTGGTTCCGCTTCAAAAGGTTTGTAATTTCCTTTCATTCAAACAAAAAAAATTACTGGCGCCCATTTTCTTTTATTTTCATTAATTTTAATTTTCCTATTCTAGGAAGACCCTTATTCCTATTTTCCCTTATGAAAAATAATTTTTTGACAACATTTTGTTTAATCAAACGAGTAATCAATTTGCCAATGCTAAATCTCTGAACCCACCCCATCGCCGAGCCGACGGCGGCGGCGATGCCGAGTGGGTGGCAGTAGTCTGAATACTGCGTGTTTTTTGTTTTTTTTATAATCTACCCGCGCTCAAGGGATTATAATTACCCTTTAAATGTTTCAACACAGCGCGGGCGTGAAGTTAATGAAGAGAAAGAGGATAGGAAAGATCTGTGGCACGATGTTCTGATACTGAAGGTGGTTGTCTCAGATTTTTTTTATCTCCAGGGATGGCGGCTGAACTAAAGCGGAGAAATGCCGTGTCTTATTTCTATGTCACTTATAATTCACATTATTTTTTTTTATTCGTATTCAGCCTTGTTGGGCATACTAGTTTAACTCAATTACACGTTGTTAGTGTTATGCCTGAACAACATGTAATAAGTAAACCAGCAACCCATTGATGACAGTTTTTAGAAGGTTTTTAATGGAATTAAAATGACATAGACGATGGCAGGGATCGAACCTGTGATCATGCCGTTGACAGGCGAGCACAAAACCATCGCGCCACGGCCACCCCTGCTTGCTGTGCTTTTTATCAAACGCACCCATTTCAATTTGACATAAGTTAATTTGTCTTGCGTCATCTTCTCGTTTGTTGTTGTCGCGGCGCGCGTCGGTCTAGAATACATTTTTTACATATTTATGTAATTCATTTCGCTTTGTTATTCTTGTCTTTTTATTGGGTTTCACCAACAATCAAATTAAGAAACGACTTTATTATTTGAGCGAAATGAAGCATTACACTAGTTTACAAATTTTCGGTTTTTGGCGAGTACCTCAAAAAAAAAGTATTTTCTAGACTAATTTTGACTCTCTGAACACGAAAATGGCAATCATTTATTTTTCCAAAGAAGCGTTTTCGAGATATGACCAAAAAAGGTGTTTTTCTGCTCCTTTTCCATGTATAAACCTTATTCTCAAAAACGGTCGAACTAATTAACATATACTTTATATTTTTGAACAGATATTTTGTTTGTCTTTCCAACAGTATACGACTTGTGTAAATCGCCCCAACAATCGTCAAGAAAAAGCCGTTCAAAGTTTCAAAAAACACAATTTTTCGCCGTTTTTTGAAAATCGCTTGTTTTAAGTCATTCCGTAAGGATAGAAAAAACAATATTTAAAATACTTTTAAGATCTCAGGTGGAAGATATTGTTTTTACAAAGCTAAAACACACAAGATCAATGAAATCGAATAATAAATGTGGAAGTTATGAAACAGTACGTGAAGGCAGATCATTTCAACGCAATGTGCAATGGTGGAAGTATTACATTTTGTTTTTCAACAAGTGCTTTTTCAACAACGTGGCTCTTTCTTTTTACATGATTTTCACGAAGTGGCCAATTTCGTTGGATGAAATGCTTTTCATCTGCTCTGCTATCCCAAAAACACAGAAAAAAGCAGTATTTTGTGTAGCCACCCTGCAGGCCAATAAGTAAAGCCACGACTTTTATAGGAATTGTATTTCACAAGTTGAAGAAGTTTTTCCATGGTCTTGTAGTCCTGTTTTACATTTGTGGAGTGACCGATCGGGATTGATGGTTTCGTGTTCCCTTTATGAAGTAAAACAGCCTTCACGCTATACTTGCTACCGTCGATAAAAAGCCGCCAATCCTTAGCTTCGTGGTGTTCTCCAAGTTCAGCAAATAATCCTGTCACATCATTGCAATAACAAAAGTCACCCGTTTTTGAATAATACCTTTCAAATTTCTTATTCCGATTTCTGTAATAAGTGACTTTTGTGTCTGCTTCCAAGCAGTTAAATTCCTGAGGTGGATTGTTAGATTGTTACAAACGCTTCTTTTTCTATGAGACAAGAAGTCTTCCTCAAGTTAGTAAAAAAGAGAAAGGTATTTTTGATGGAATCTTTTGTTCTCTTTTCTGTCGAAAGAAATACTCTTATATCTGTTTCATTAGACAAGAGGTAAAACCATCATGTACCCACACACTATCGTGTAAACAGCTTGGCTCTAACTCAGGTTGACAATATAGCATTACTTTACTACAAAGCACTACAGTAAATGCTCTGAATTTGTATATTTTTTCCAACAAATCTTAAACAGGTAAATAAAACTAAAAAAAATAAATATAATTTTTTTGAAAAAAAAAACGAAATGGTCTGCCTTCACGTACTGTTTCATAACGTCCACATTTATTATTCGATTTCATTGATCTTGTGCGTTTTAGCTTTGTAAAAACAATATCTTCCATCTGAGATCTTAAAAGTATTTTAAATATTTTTTTCTATCCTTACGGAATGACTTAAAACAAGCGATTTAAAAAAAAAAAAAAAACGGCGAAAAATTGTGTTTTTAGAAACTTTGAACGGCTTTTTCTTGATGAGTTTTGGACCGATTTACACAAGTCGTATACTGTTGGAAGGACAAACAAAATATCTGTTTAAAAATATAAAGTATATGTTAATTAGTTCGACAGTTTTTGAGAATAAGGTTTATACATGGAAAAGGAGCAGAAAAACACCTTTTTTGGTCATATCTCGAAAACGAAAAATAAATGATTGCCATTTTCGTGTTCAGAGAGTCAACATTAGTCTAGAAAGTACTTTTTTTTAGGTACTTTTTTTTGTGCAAACTAGTGTTATTTAATGGACTCTATATAACCGACCATATATGCTGCATTTTATTTTTTAGGTTCCGTACAATAAATGGTTCATAATTTAGAGTTCTCATGAATATTAAGTTCATAACCTGTATGGTTAACTTTATAGAGCTCTTTAAATAATGGTCCATTTCGCTCAAATATTAAAGTCGTCTCTTAATTTGATTGTTGGTACGGCCCATTGAGTTTGCAGATTAAGATTTCTGCCATCCTACAAATAAATATTCTAATAAGAAAGTAAAAATCGCATTTGATAATTTTCATAAAATATTGTTGATCATGCACAAATTTCGTTCTTCGAATATGATAATTACAGATCTTTCTGGATTGTTTGGTTAGGGTTGGCTTTATAACATCGGAAAATTAATTATCTGATCGTAATAACCTCTTTACAACTCAATCAAACCAGAAATTCTCTTTCGATTTAATAGATTTTTCCCTATTCGGGATATTATATCTCATTCCGATAAGAATTAAATTTGTAATCCACGTCACTATCGAGGATGCATGGTGACCAGTTAAAGTTTTTGAAGAAATCGTTGATACCGTTCCAGTATTGCCAAACGGTACGGTTCTCTTAGGAATATTTTCCCTAGCTGGGTTTTGTTGACACGAGACATTTGCAGCTATAATACAATGGTTTGATGTGCCTAGAGGCGATAATATACTATTAGTGTATTTATCAGGGTCAGAGGTAAGAAACAGGTCTAGGGTTTTCGCGGATTGCCGTGCATTTTCAGAAATCCGAGTAGGCTCGTTAACGAGCTGAGTCAGGTTGTTTAACTCAGCAAACAATCTCGGCATACCTTCGCAGCCACGAAGAATTGTGTACGTTGAAATCGCCCGTAACAACGATTTAAATAAATAAAGTATCTATGTATGAATCATGCGCTTATGGAAGGTGAATTTAAACTACATGAAATTAAAGTTTGTATTTAAACACAAGCAGTATTGCGAGTGAAGCTGATAAGCAACATTATCACGTACATAAATGGCGAGCCATGGTGAAGGAAAAATAAGGGTAATAAGCTATAACCATGTAGGCTGAATTTCGAGAGATCCGAATTTTCACCCACATGGGTTTCACTAAGTGCCAAAACTGCTGACCTGTTTTTCATAGTATGGACATATGCGACACAGAAATTATTCTGAGCCCCCGAATGTTGCTGTAACCGACCCTAAACTCACTCACTATTAGTAAAAAAAAAAAAAAAAACACAAACAAAAAACAATCAGGCAATTATCTATGATGATTTCAGAATGAGAAGCAATTTAACTGCTCTAGGATGCCGTATAATTTCATAAACAAATATTGGTTTATAAATCGTTGTAGCGTTGTTTTAAGAGAAATAAGCTTTTACATACAAAATTTTTACAACAGTTTTAATAAAAAAAAATGAAAGGCCAGCTTTAAATTTAAATTATTTTACGAATAAAAATTTAATTTGAAAAAAATATGACCCGTTTTTTCATCAAAATCCGTTATGCCGATAATGAGAAATTCAAAATACGGAAAAATGGTTGCACGGTAGGAACAGTCAGTAATATCATTATTTCAATTTTTTGTATTGAATAATAGATCGGAAAAAAAATGTACAGGTGCCGTTTTCGATAAAATACGATTTCTGCAATAACATTTTTTAACATTTGTATGGTGGACACCGTTATATTTAGATAAATTGCTTTTTTTTCAAATCTTGTAGATCGTTTTTAAAAAAAATCTTAATGATCAAGTTTTAAAAAAAATCGAGATTGAGGTTTTCGAAATATTGAGTTTTGAAAAAAAATTATTAAAATTAAAATTTTTTTTTTTTTAAATTTGAATACACAATACTATCAACTTTTGTGGAGATTTAGCATTTTTTTTTTTTTTTTATATAATTAGCACATACTCAAAGGTTTTTTGTATACCCTTAATATGTCAGAGACACAGCGTGAGCATTAGGAAAAAAGGGAGGGGTTAGAAAGGAGGTGTCGGTGTACATTGGTTTTGAATTCTTGAACATTGCAATGACTGGGAAAGACAGAGCGTGGTAAGGAATTCCACATTCGCGTAGTACGGCTAAAAAACGAATCTCTGTACTTCACAGTACGACCGAAGTTGGGCTCGAGAGTAAATTGATGGGCATTCCTAGAAGTGCGAGTATTACGGTTGAATTGTTTAAGGGGAGGAATGCAACTGGCTATTTCACTAGAGCAAAGTCCGTTAAAATAACGGTAAAAAAGGGTGAGGCAAGAAACATTACGACGATGTTGGAGTGACGTAAATGAGCCAATTATGTTGTTGTCACCAATCATTTTAAAAGCTCTTCTTTGAATACTGTCCAAGAGACTTATGTAAGTTACTGGAGCACCAGCCCATAGATGGGAGTTATACTCAAGTTTTGGACGTATGTAGGTTTTATAGATTGTAGCCAGATCAGAAGGAGAGAAGAATTTCTTGCACCGTCTCAGAAAACCCAAACATCTTGCGGCATTCTTGGCAACATCGCGTATGTGATCGTTCCACAAGAGGTGGTTCGTGATGCACATACCGAGAATATCGAGATGTTCAGTTTCGTTGATGCAAGTGCCACTCATAGATAGTGGCAAGGGGGGTATATCACGCTTTAACGATACAAGACAGCATTGAGTTTTCGAAGCATTAAATTCGACGCGGTTTCTTATTCCCCATTGTACAATGCTGTTTAGGTCGTGATTTAATGAGCTTATCATATTTTGTCGTTGCAGTTCCACATCCGAAGAGGAGGGATGTGAGTCTGAAAACGAATATGAAAAGCTAAGAGTACTATCGTCAGCATAGACAAAATATTCAAAAACGGTTGTACCATTTTTGAGAAAATCAAAAATAAGAAATGGTTGTAAGGGGCATACCATTAATAACCATTTTTGGAAATTTGTGTTCAACCATTACCTAGCTTTAACCGTTTTTGAGAAAAAAATATTTTATACAATTTGAAGGAAAAAAAATCGTATGGCAGGTACCGTTATTTTTGGTTTAAAAAAAAAAAAGAAAAAACTTAGGGTGGGAAAACATTTAAAAATGCTATCTTCCAAGTTTAAAGAAAATCGGTTGAGCCGCTAAGGCTGTAGTCAAACAGACAGGCAGAATTACGAGACCCACTTTTTTCGTTTTCTCTATCACCGAAACGTCAAGTCAAAATCTCGAGTTTTATTTTTTTACGAATGCTTAACTTGCTACATAGCACCTTTATTTCGCAAGTAAAATGTTGAGTGGAACCTTTCAATTTGTTCATTGCTTTCGCTGCAGATTATAGGAAAAAATAGATTGTAAAATTAATTCTGAATAGATTATTTTTGTAACGAAATAGAATTTCTAACAATTC
This sequence comes from Chrysotoxum bicinctum, assembly GCA_911387755.1. NCBI lineage: Eukaryota > Metazoa > Arthropoda > Insecta > Diptera > Syrphidae > Chrysotoxum > Chrysotoxum bicinctum. The sequence continues at coordinate 164,957,141 of OU426987.1, forward strand.
AACTTTGATATCAAGAGATGTTCGAGAATATATTACAAATTTTGAAAGCTTATATTATGATGTGTTGCAACTTATTTTCCAATTCGTATTCGTATTCCAATTGATTTCATATATGAGAAAAATAAGGGTTGGTGACATTTTCCCCAAGACATAATCCCCAAAGTGAAATCCCCAAATCTAAAATCCCCAAATTAGAATCCCCAAATTAAAATCCCCAGCATCAAAATCCCCAAGGAAAGAATCCCCAGGGCAAAAATCCCCATGCCAATATCCCAAAAAAAAATATGTTCAAGTAGTGAATCATGCGATTACATCGCGCGCGCGATTAAATCGCGCGCGCGATTTCATCCCATGATTCACTACTTGAACATATTTTTTTTTTTTTTGGGATATTTGGTTTAATTTATATTGCATGAAATGTAACAGTCTAAAGAGTAAATACAAATTCTTTTATTTTAAGAAAACAAATACATAGTCATATGAAAATGATAGCCATATCCATTTATAAATAAATTTTAATATAATATAACATAATACAATATAATATAATATAATATAATATAATATAATATAATATAATATAATATAATATAATATAATATAATATAATATAATATAATATAATATAATATAATATAATATAATATAATATAATATAATATAATATAATATAATATAATATAATATAATATAATATAATATAATATAATATAATATAATATAATATAATATAATATAACATAATATAATATAATATAATATAATATAATATAATATAATATAATATAATATAATATAATATAATATAATATAATATAATATAATATAATATAATATAATATAATATAATATAATATAATATAATATAATATAATATAATATAATATAATATAATATAATATAATATAATATAATATAATATAATATAATATAATATAATATAATATAATATAATATAATATAATATAATATAATATAATATAATATAATATAATATAATATAATATAATATAATATAATATAATATAATATAATATAATATAATATAATATAATATAATATAATATAATATAATATAATATAATATAATATAATATAATATAATATAATATAATATAATATAATATAATATAATATAATATAATATAATATAATATAATATAATATAATATAATATAATATAATGTTGAAAATATATGCTATAAATAATATGTGGCAACACAGACTGTCCTCATCTTTCTATACAGCATCTTCACTTATATTCATTATGTATGTATGTAGGTACTTAGACTTATTTACAACTACATGGAATTTGTTCTTAACTATTATGCTAATGAATTACCTTGTATAATTATTAAATAAAGTCAGTTTTTTCTGAAACTTCAACATATAATATAATATAATATAATATAATATAATATAAAATATAATATAATATAATATAATATAATATAATATAATATAATATAATATAATATAATATAATATAATATAATATAATATAATATAATATAATATAATATAATATAATATAATATAATATAATATAATATAATATAATATAATATAATATAATATAATATAATATAATATAATATAATATAATATAATATAATATAATATAATATAATATAATATAATATAATATAATATAATATAATATAATATAATATAATATAATATAATATAATATAATATAATATAATATAATATAATATAATATAATATAATATAATATAATATAATATAATATAATATAATATAATATAATATAATATAATATAATATAATAATATAATATAATATAATATAATATAATATAATATAATATAATATAATATAATATAATATAATATAATATAATATAATATAATATAATATAATATAATATAATATAATATAATATAATATAATATAATATAATATAATATAATATAATATAATATAATATAATATAATATAATATAATATAATATAATATAATATAATATAATATAATATAATATAATATAATATAATATAATATAATATAATATAATATAATATAATATAATATAATATAATATAATATAATATAATATAATATAATATAATATAATATAATATAATATAATATAATATAATATAATATAATATAATATAATATAATATAATATAATATAATATAATATAATATAATTAATAAATTTTCCACCTTTATTTGATATAAAATCATTGTAATAGGATAACTGATTTAATTAATTAGTTTTTAGTATTGAATTCTATTAATGAATGTTGAATTTAAAAACTAGAAAGACAATACTAGGTTCGTTTGTTGAACTTTACCCAGGGTTGACCCAGGTTTTCTTGACAACCCTCAGAGTTGTCAACAAAAACTGGGGTTTTCGGTTTTCAAAAAACACCCAAGAGCTTTCAACCGTTTTGTTGACAACTAAAAGCAAGACAAAATAATTTTGTGATCTGATAAAACTTTAAATTTGTTATAAATTAGTTTTAAAAATGAACGAAAACAATTTTGCGTTGTTGCTGAATGTTTCATCCGATGAGTACAACAAATATTTAATTGCAAATACAAGCAATAACATGCGACATGCGAATCGCCAAACGACAACAAAAGAAATACATATGAAATCCCATATGACTTTTGACAGTTTGAGTGTTACCTGAACTCGCCCCAGCAAAATACCTAGATCTACTTCATGGCGAGTTCAGGGCGACCCCAGGTCTCAAAAAACACAGAATTTGCTCACCAGGGTGACTTCAGGTTTTTCAAAAAACGATTTAGGGCGACCCCAGGGTGACTTCAGGGCTCAACGAACAAACCTAATGATTCAACAAGTGATATGGTGATGAGCAAATGCAATTTGTATGTAATTAATTAGATAAAAAAATATTTTTTTTTTTTTAAATTATAAAGCAATCGAATTGTAGTAATAAAATTCAAAAATAACCTATACATATACATATACATTTTGGTGGCAGTTATACGGATTGAGATTTAGATTTAAGATTTTATGTTCTATAAATGGTTCTAAAAATTATTAAACATTGCTTTGCCGTCGGCCTAATTGACAACTAATATACATATATAATACAAACGTTTTAAATAGAACAAATAAAATTACATTAGAAAAGGTTTTAACTATCACAATATTTTCAGTTAGATGCCTTTCCATACTACGGTTTTTGGTGAAATAAACTTCTTGATATTAGTACTTGTCGTCTAATCTTTCATTGTTGTACATCCATTGTTCCCTCGAGTTTGAACTTCCTCTGAAAATAAGCTTGGGTTAAATGTGCACCTTTAGCGCACAAGTCTTAGTCTGAAACCATTCCTAGATATTTTCAGGATCCCATACCGTCGCTTTGGTTTTCATGTTTCTCCAAGACACAAAGAACGCGTATGATTTTATCTTTTAAGACAAAAACAGTTGAATAACCTGGAATGAGACCAGGTTGGAATTCCTTGATAAGCTTTTTGCGTCCATCTACGATCTAAGTGTTTGTGCAGTATCGTAGTAAATATTATATAAGATGCATTCAAGAATGATATATGTATGTACCTCTTTAGTTTGAACGATCTGTTGTGCCGCCCTTTTTATGGATGGGGAAATTAGTTCTTCTGCATATCTGGACCGGCTACTTTTCCATACTTAAACTTCATCATAAAACCGGGTTGAGTATAATGAGTCAGATGAGTACTTGAAGTGTTGTGATTAAGTAGCTGGTTAAAATATAAACTTAAGGTGGCACAATTCAAATTATGGTTTATAATATAAACTCTGCCATTAGGTCTCTGAACTTTCTTCCAGAACTCGCATGTATTTCTAAATTTAGTTAAGCTATTGGCTTCTCTTTCTTAGAATGCTCTTTTTTGTAACGAAGTTCCTTTACTCGGCTTGCTATGATTAAAATAGCTACGTCCCAGTTGGATCGAACCCATATACTATACCCATATACTATACTAGGAAATGGTGGTTTCTATATTTTGTTGTATTATCAAGTTGTTTGTTGTATTTACTTTTTTTGTCTTATCTCTTTATTCTTCGTCCTTTCGTGACTTTTGTGTAAGTGTGCGTGTTTTTTTTTTTTTTTTTTTTTTTTTCTGGTTGATATGATTCTTATGCAACGAATTCTTCTTGGTCAAGGTTGCTTAAATCCCAATTTAAATAAGAGAGCATTAGTGTGGATAAGTAACACACTTAAGTTTATTGTAGGAACCTACAGATTTTAGTTGTTTTTACAGAAAGAAATAATAAAGCATATGCGGTGGGACGGGGTTGTGTTAAGAAAAGGAGATTAAATTTTTTCATTGAATAAATTTGAATTGGTTTCCATTAGGATGATGCTTCAACATTTTCTTTTGAAATTTGTTTACAATTTGTATTACTGTTTTTGTTTACATGACAACGATTTTCTTTTTACATATTATGTAACTACATAAGGCGTATTTTATTGGTAATGTATACATAGTGCAGCAATGGAAGTCCGAATAAAATGCTTTTTTGACTGCATATACACTTTTACTTTAAATTTTAAAGTTGGTATGCTTTGCATTTACACCCGTGTCAAAATCAGCTGATTTGGAAAAGAAGCAAAATAAATATATGTAATTTCTTACAAAAATAATACAAATTTAAATGAATAAAGATCCAAATCAGAAAAGGGCTATATGTACATAATTTCTGAGTTTCTTTTAAGAAATCATCTTAATTTAGTAGATATTTCAGATTCATTAAGTGAACAAAGTAAAAGGAAACGAAAACCAAAAATGAAATACCTACGAATAAACAATCCACTTTTGAATAAGCTAAGGGATGCGTTGGAAAAGTATACGTTTTGATGTGGTTTATGCTGAATTAACATCACTGAAAAATTTGTTGTCAAACAAGTGGCAAAATTATTAATAAAATCAAATCTCAATAGCATGTATGTAGGTATGTACACAAAGTCAAATTAAGGGCTCGGTGTCAGAAAAAAATCATTTTCATGTCCTTTTTAATCGTTTGGCATCGCAGCCATCCTTCAATGATTTTCATACTCTCACGTGACAGATAGGGAACATGCACACGCATTAAGACCATTGACTATTAACGTTTACCGTCTAATCGTAAATTAATATTTCAAACCACATAATTTTGCTCTTGTGAAAATTTACTACAAAATGAACAAATATCACCGAACACATTCTCGAATAATCAAAATCTGTCAACCTCAAGAAAAATAAAACTTTTGCAACCAATTTGAGTGTCACTGTAATCCAGATCCTCCAAAACTTTATCAGCACTATTATGTGCACTCTTATTACTGCCTAGTTTATACGCACTATTCCTTTGTTGTTGTTTACTGTGTAAAATTTTACTGCGCTGCCTATACAATTCCCAATAAAAAATGACTATAATATACAGTGTTGGCCAAAACAAAAGCAACTTTAATTACCTCCATTATTAAGTAATTAAAAAACAAATTTAAGAATCAATAATGGCATATTTTTGTTTTTAAAATTTAAACAAATATTTACAATTTCTAATGGAAAATAAAATGGTTTTTGTAATAGTTCATTAAATATAGCAAAATTAGTACAATTAGTTCAATATTAGGCTGATCAAAACAAAAGCAAACTTTAACAAATACATATTTTTTCTTAACTATATAAAATATTGTTAGTATTTGGTAGCAAACCCCTTGTTTTTTATCACTTCAGCACATCTTCGAGGCATGAAGTCAATTAAATTGTTTATTATGCTGTTTGGGATACTTTCCCAAGCCAATTTAATTTGTTCAAACAGATCACTTTTATTTTTGCAATTAGTCCTTACAATTCGTCGATCTACAATTTCCCATAGATTTTCTATGGGATTGAGATCTGGGGACTGTGCTGGCCATTGTAACACGTCAATCCGGTTTTCTTGAAACCACGTCTTAACTGTATTGGACGTGTGCTTTGGGTCGTTGTCCTGCTGAAATATCCATTTCAGAGGCAACTGATCCTCAGCGTGTGGCAGCATTACACTTTGCAAAATGTCACGGTACATAAAACGATCCATTGTACCATCTATTTGGTGAATCGGTCCCAGTCCATGCCCTGAAAAACATCCCCACACCATTACGTTTCCTCCTCCGTGTTTTACAGTAGCTTTGGTGTAACGTGAATTTAGTGCCTCTTTGGCTGGTCTGCGAACACGAAGGAAACCATCGGAACCCTTGAAATTGAATTTGGACTCGTCCGAAAACACTACGTTCCTCCATTTTTTAACGGTCCAGTTGATGTGGTCATGAGCAAACTTTAATCTCGCCAGCTTGTTTTTGGTTGAAATGAAAGGCTTTTTTACAGCTTTGAAGGATTTTAGTCCACCATCAACAGCTCGTCTCCGGATTGTTCTCGCGCTTACGCCTAGGTCGAGTTGGACTCTTATTTCTCGCGATGATATAAAAGGTTCTTTTTTAATTGATTTTATTATAGCAGAATCTTCTCGTTTTGTTGTTTTTCTTGGTCTGCCACCTCGATGAACCGTTTGGAATGACTTTGTGGATTTACCATTTTACAAACGTTAGCTAAGAACACTGATTAGCTTGCCCGTGAACTGAATAATACCTAATAAATACATTCAACTGCACTTTTTTCCCAACACCTTTACTATGAGCTATGAATTTTTTAGTTAACGGTCCAACTTCTCTTTATTAATAAGAAAAAGTAAGATAGCAATAAAGTTGCTTTTGTTTTGACCAGCAAAAAGTTGGGTTCACTGTCCTACTTATGTATATCAAATTTAATGAACCGTTTTAAAAACTATTTTCTCTTGTTGTCTATTTAGAAGTACCAACATAATGTATTATATTCTAGAAAAAAAAATTAACATGATTTGTTTTAGTTATTCATTTTTGAATGACATAATGATGGAGATAATGCTAATGTTTTGGCCAACACTGTACATATAGAAAAATATCTGCGAATAGTTTTTTTTGTACAATTATGTTCTCCCGTTGACAATTTAAAGATTTAAAATTTTTATTGATTGTTATTATTTGCTTCAAGAAACGGTTTAATGTTGCTTTGTTTTTTTTTACATTATGAATTCTGAGAAGAATGTTTTTTACATTTGCTTGTTTTAAGTGAGTTCCCCATGCCTCTCACTCTCCTTCTCACTCCTGCCTTTCTCTCAAAACATTTTTGAACGTTATTCACTGACAAAATTTGAACTTTTTGATTTTTACTTATAAAATCTACATTTTTGTATTTTCCAAGAACAATGTTTTCGCAGGAGAACAAGAAGTGCAAAAAAAGTTCCTTTCGATGCACATAACAAGGATTTTTCTCATCGAACCAACTTGAGTCTCAGATGTTTGTAATTCTCATGCATTCCACAGCCATTGTATCTCTTATATTCCTTTGATGTGAACGTTCTCTGAAAACTCCCTGAACTACTTTAAAATGAAGTTTGCATATCTATTCAAAAATACATCAGTTGATGCTTTCAAATTTCCAATCACTATTTTGAGAAAAAATTTGAGTAAAAATGAAAAATTCCGAAGGACATGCTATTTTTTCATCTGTTTTTAGGAAACATTTCGAACAGTTTGCACAATTGTTCTTTGGAAGCATTTTAAAAGCCAAATACCCCACAAAATATCGCATTGCACATGTTTCTAATGAAATTTCATTTCCAATTTCTATACCGCTCATGACTTTTTCATACAAAGCCTCGTCGCATATTATTTCCTCAGGAACATTAAACTCATAAACTGAAGGATTTTAGTTGTTACCACCTTTACTCAGACTAATAGAAAATAAATTTTCTAATTGTGTCAGTAAATAATCAATATTCTCATACAAGCCACTTATACCTTCACTAAGTAATAAAACGCCGTTAATTGTCTGTTCCATTCCTTTTAAACACAAGTTTCTCGGAAGATCGGCTGATTTTAGTATTTTCTTTAAGTTAGATCAGTGGTACCAATTTACTTCAATTGAAGTAGATCTACTTTTTTTCCAAAATATTTTAAAATCTACTTTCTACTTCGCACCATCAGTAAACTACTGAAATCTACTTCATTTTAAAAAACTCTGTTTGAAACTACTTCAATTTAAAAAAATAGAAGCCAAATCTACTTCTATTTCACTCTAGTAAGCACGAGTATTACAAAATAAATTAATTGTCAACACAATAAAAATACAAAAATGAGTAATTTTAAGAGCAAAGAATCACGAATCTTATGGAAATTTCGCTTGCGTGTGTGTTTTTATTTTAAAATTAAATTATATTGAATTATAGTAATTTTAATGTTATTCTTTGTAAAAGAAAGTTTAATAATAAATTAATAAATCAATTCTTTATATACAAATTTCTTTAAAATTAAAAGGAATGTATTGACAAATTTAAGTATTTAATAATATACATTTAAGGAAAAAATGTTATGTATACATTATTATTTCAAAATCAAAGAAGCTCCAATATACAAATTTTGATAGAAATCGGTAGTCAGAAATGAGAAAGTAGAAAATCAAAAAAAGGATATACATATGATAGGTACCGTTAATAACATCATATCATCATAAATATGATATTTCATAATGGCTGTTTAAAAAAAAAAACAACATTTCAATTTATTCTCTACGCTGCAGGTTGAGGTACAGACCTGAAGACGGACGGAATCTCTACTTTTTCGTGTTATAATGTCAATTGATGAAAACCTCGAGTTCAAATTTTTCTAAAAGCAAGTAAAAAGTTATTTTAAAACCTACTTCGATTTTTCTCAATTCACTTGACTTTTATCTTCAAATCTACTTCGACTTTTTTTCCGGAAGTGGTAACGCTGAGTTAGATGCAAATAGTCTTAGTTCATTATGAGCTGGACTCTCTGGCTCAACTCCACGGTTTAAAACATTTTTGTCATAATGTGAACCACTGTCCATGCAGTCAAAAGCATTATTTACTTTCAATGTGAATTTTTTCGTTACTAGAGCATGTTTGGAACTTTCTTTTAAACAATTAAGTTCATAAGCTGTTTGTACTGATGCCGTTCACTCATTTTTTCGAAAGCATTTGGAGCAATTTGTGAACTTGTAAATTTTAAACATGTTTTATAGCAAAGTTGTCAATTTCTAAATTGAATATTTCACTGAAAACATCAAAGGAAACGTTACCATCTGGAGTTAGTATACCAGATTTGGGTAAAACATTGCGAAACTATGTCGCAAACCTTAAGACCAGACAGATCGATAAATTATTTTGTATAATATCGTTCAGCTTAACCCCTTTCACACCGTTTGCTGAAACAAAATAATTTAAAACGCTTTTCCAATCATCAAATAAACCATGACCATGAAAACACTTGTTTCGTTGGCATACAATCTTTTTCTATCTGTTCCTAAGGCCGGTATTCACCGAGCGCTCATAACTTAAGAAGCTCATAAACCTATTCACCAAGCAATATTAGTGAAGATCTACGAGCGCTCTCTTCGAAAGTATGTTCGCTTGTGCGTGTGCCACGCACGCATTTGACTCGAATCCATGTGAGCAATGCCAAGTAGAAGAGTATCCATTTGCTGTCAAGACCAACATTCCACAACATTTCACAGTTTGGGTATGCGTGAACAAGAGAGAGTGGCTCTTATTTTCGAACTTCGAAAAACACTTGCGAGTGGTTGGTGAATACCTCACAGAAATTTCAAGTTAAGAGCCTCGTAAAGTTAAGAGCGGTTTAGGAGCGCTCGGTGAATACGAGCCTAAGTCTTCAAAGCCATCAATTAAAATTTAATGTTATGTGTGAGATTTGGACGAATTCTTATCTTATCAAAAATTAAAACAACATATAAACAGATAAGAGTGGGCATTGTTTTCGAATCCTGGTTGTAAACCTTTCACCGGAGCCCATCGATAAAATATGGATACGTTAGGAAGTCTGAACCCCAATCCATCCCTAAGAAAATTATAAGCGCTTTGCGATCTATAAAAAATATTTTGGGAAAAAATTTCAACTTTCCCTCTAGGGAATCACCGAAGACCCTTGACTACCGAGTTTGAAGAAAATAGGTACAGCGCTTAGGCTCTAGATCGAGGTACAGACATATAGGCAGAAAGACGGAATTGTCGGACCCACTTTATTCGTCTTCGCTATCATCTTAATGTCAACTTTGATCAAAATCTCGAGTTCGATTTTTTTTCCAAATGCAGAACTATAGTACCTACATATATGTATTGCAAGTAAAAAATAAATAATTCTGAAAAAACTCGCTCAACCATATAAATTACCATCCAAATCGTTCGAAAGTCGAGAACGAACTAATAGAAATAATAAAATCAAGAAAAAGCGTCCACGGAGTAGATAGATATATGTAGATATATGTATACACACAACGAACGAAATAAAATGCACGACTGGATCGCACAAACTTGCTCTCATGTAAAAATACTTTGGGATTTAAAATACATTTTATAAATACAATACAGTTGTCAGTGAGCGTATGAAAAGGTCGGTCGATGTCCTCGTGCCGTGCTGTGCTTCCGTTCGTTTTTTTTTTTTTTTTTGCCCCCGTCTCTGTCCCCGTCGCAGACGCGCCACAAAACACAACAATTTAATCAAACAAAAACAAAAAAAATAACAAACAGAAAAAAAATTTTTTAATAAATACCTACAAACAAACCCAAACCCAAAATATAAAAGAAACAAATAGCCACAATAAAACAAGAACAAAAAAAAAACTCGAAGGAATAAATTACAACAAAAAATACCTATGTCAGTAGCAGTGGCGGCTGGTGGGTTGTTGTACAGGTGGTGCACTTTACTTGCTCACTAAGTAGGTATTAAGATTAGAAATCGCAAAAAAAAAAACAAAAATTTACATGTATATGTCGATTTTTTATTATTTTGTATAATTGCTCGAAGAATTTCGACCATGTATAAAACTGACACTTTCACTTAAATGCGTCAAATCGTGGATTCACGTAACTTTATTTAAAAAAAAAATTATTACTGTCTTTAATATACCTAATCACTGTTAATTTTATCCCACACCACACACTGTACACAGTACAGAATCGAACCAAAACCAAAATAAATAAAATGCACGACTGGGTCGCACGAACTTGCTCCTATGTAAGAGACTAGGAATTTTAAAAACGAATGTTATTAGAGAAAACTGTTCATAAGGATAAAATGAATTTTTTTAAATTCTTTAAGTAGTAAGAGATAAAAACAGAATGAAATGCAAATATGAATTTATGCAGGAACAAAAATTATAAGTCGTTGTAGTGGTTCCTTAAAAAAATAAGCTTTTATGTACAAAATTTTTAAAACATTTTTAAGAAAAAACTTTGGTACGCCAACCTTAAGTTTTTATTATTGTACGAATAAAAGTCTAATTTCCAAAAAAAAATACTAAGCCGTTCTTGAGATATCGAATTTTTCAAAAAAAAAATTACTTTTTTTTTCATAAAAATTGAAAAAATATTTTTTCTTAAGTTTTTAAATGCAATGTTTTTTAAACTTTTTAGGAGCTTTTTTATAAAAAATTTCATTAAAATCCGTTAAGTCGATAATGAGAAATTCAAAATTCGAAAAAATCGTTCTATGGTAGGTACAATCAGTAATATCTAGATTTAAAATTTTTTTTTATTAAATTATAAATCGTAAAGATTAATCAAAAGAAAAAAAAATTTAGCAAAATTCTCGGAACCGTTTTCGAGAAAAATGCGATTTTCGAAAACCATCTTTTAAAATTTGTATGGAAGGTACCGTTAGTTTTAGATAAAACAAAATTTTTTTTCTCAAATCTTGTAGGTTATATTAAGAAACTTTTATTTGCCAAGTTTGAAAAAAATCGAGCATGGGGTTTTAGAAATATTGAGTTTCCAAAAAAAAATTTTGATTTTTTTTTTAAAAATCCAAAAAATTAAAAATTGAAAATTTGAATATGTAATAATATTCAAACTTTGGAGGAGCTTTGGCATAAAAAAAATTATTAAAATCGGTCGTACCGTTTTCGAGAAAATCAAAAACAAAAAAAATAGACCCAGGGGGGCTACCGAAAATAACAATTTTTTGGAAAATTTTTTTCAACCATTAGCTAGTTTTAACCAAATGAAATTTTTCAAGTTTTTTTTAAAAAATTCTGTGGGACAGTTCTTGAGAAAAAAAAATATATATAAAATTTCGAAAAAAAATCGTATGACAGGTACCGTTATTTTTGGTCCTAAAAAAAAATAGAAAAAAACGTCCGGGGGTAAAAAATTAAAACCCATATCTACCAAGTTTGAAGAAAATCGGCCGAGCCGTTTAGGCTGTAGTCGAACCGACAGACAGACAGACAGACAGACAGACAGACAGAATTGCGAGACCCACTTTTTTGGTCTTCGCTATCATCGTAATGTCAACTTTGATCAAAATCTCGAGTTCGATTTTTTTTACGAATGCATAACTTGCCTTATAGTATGTACCTATAAGTCGCAAGTAAAAACAATTACTAACCTAACACCTACAAACCTACACTATTTAACCAGTCACGGATAGAGCGAAACAACATTACATATTCGCAGGCGCAGCGCATTCTAGTCAAACATCGGTTGCTGTAGTTAGTTTTCGGTTCTCGTGCGCTGCACGAGAGCAGGCTAATTCTTCATATATTTCAATGAAATATCTTTTGTCTCACGCGTCAGGGATACTTGCTTGTAACTCATACAAGTTATATTAGCAGTCCTCGTGCGCTCGCCGAAGCGCACGAGAATTTTTACTTGCAAGGAAAGTAAGTCTTAATAGTAAAGCAAAGCGCTTACATTGTTTCGTCATAATTGGAAATTTTACTTGTTTGTGTTCTTGTACGTATGTATGTTTAAAAAATAAATATTAATATGGGAATCTAAAAATAAAGATGCAGTAATATTTTGTAATTTTTAAATCTTTTGAAATGGTGGTTCAGCGCACGAGCGCACTTAAGGTACAGCCGCCACTGGTCAGTAGCACGGTAAGTGACATTTTCCCTCCCTTCCTTTTTTTCCTTCAGTTGTGTGGCTTAGTGGGTGCATGCAATGAGCTGAGCTTATAATAAGCTCTCATGTGTTTGCATTTGCTAGGTCATACGATAAAAGATGTATAGAAGATTAGATTAGATTAGATTTAGATTAGAATCTTTATTGATTGTTCTTAAAAATATACATAAATACAATTTTAATAAAGAAATTAAAGCATGGCCTATGAGCCGTCTGCCGCTTATCTATAAATTATTATTCTACATAAGAAGATTACAAAGTTTAATTTAAAACAAATTTAAAACAAAATTATTCTTAAAAGAAAAAAGAAACCAAAGGTGTAGTTTAAAGCTTGTAATGAACCATTACAAATTAAGCCCGCAGCCCCCCGATCTACGCTCCTGACAATACTAAAACCACTAGCCGCAATACTGGACCGACTTAACCTGCATACCACATGATTACCTACCAAGCACCCCTCCCTACCTACGCACCTGTCCGCAATGATAAATTAAAAATACTTACCCAACCAGCCGCATGCTCCCGTAGCATGCGTATGCCACGAAGTGTGAACAACAACTGATTAAGAAATCCTCTTATCAGTTGATGACAGAGCAAACCAGTGTGGTGAATTCGCACGCACGAAAGATCAACAACCAGCAAGGCCTGCACTGAGGACAGCAGCACGACAACGACCATGGTACCTCGGTGGTGAATATAAAACTAAAATATATGTGCAGAAGTTTCCCCGCATATCAATAGGAGATATAGGATGACGTCGCACGCGTCATTGATGTCCAAAGGAAAATAAACTTTAAAAATATAAAGCTCACATTTAGTTTCACGAGAAAGCAATATAAATAAGAGTGATGCAAGCCACCAGAAGTCAGTCATCATCAGGTACCCAACGAGGACAGGACTCTGCCGCCAGCTCCAGTAGAGGAAGGTAATTTATTCATTGGCTACCCCCCACCAGAGGTAAGGAGCCCTTGAAACCAGAACATAAAGCCGGTGAATGCCGTTGATAGCCGGCGTAAGCCGTTGATAGCCGGGTAAAACCGTTGATAGCCGGGTAAAACCGTTGATAGCCGGCGTAAGCCGTTGATAGCCGGGTAAAACCGTTGATAGCCGGGTAAAACCGTTGATAGCCGGCGTAAGCCGTTGATAGCCGGGTAAAACCGTTGATAGCCAGCGAAAGCTGTTGATAGCCGGGTAAAACCGTTGATAGCCGGGTAAAACCGTTGATAGCCGGCGTAAGCCGTTGATAGCCGGGTAAAACCGTTGATAGCCAGCGAAAGCTGTTGATAGCCGGGTAAAACCGTTGATAGCCGGGTAAAACCGTTGATAGCCGGGTAAAACCGTTGATAGCCGGCGTAAGCCGTTGATAGCCGGGTAAAACCGTTGATAGCCAGCGAAAGCTGTTGATAGCCGGGTAAAACCGTTGATAGCCGGGTAAAACCGTTGATAGCCGGGTAAAACCGTTGATAGCCGGCGTAAGCCGTTGATAGCCGGGTAAAACCGTTGATAGCCGGGTAAAACCGTTGATAGCCGGGTAAAACCGTTGATAGCCGGCGTAAGCCGTTGATAGCCGGGTAAAACCGTTGATAGCCGGGTAAAACCGTTGATAGCCGGCGTAAGCCGTTGATAGCCGGGTAAAACCGTTGATAGCCGGCGTAAGCCGTTGATAGCCGGGTAAAACCGTTGATAGCCGGCGTAAGCCGTTGATAGCCGGGTAAAACCGTTGATAGCCGGGTAAAACCGTTGATAGCCGGCGTAAGCCGTTGATAGCCGGGTAAAACCGTTGATAGCCGGCATAAGCCGTTGATAGCCGGGTAAAACCGTTGATAGCCGGCGTAAGCCGTTGATAGCCGGGTAAAACCGTTGATAGCCGGCGTAAGCCGTTGATAGCCGGCGTAAGCCGTTGATAGCCGGGTAAAACCGTTGATAACCAGAGAAAGCTGTTGATACCGTAAGCCGCTGAAAGATAGCGTGGACCGTAAGAATCGAGACCAGCCGGAACTCCTGAAGAAGCCAGTTGCAGAACTACTATACGAGGACCGTATCCAGTACCCGCTGCAAATAGTAAACCAGCTACGGAGCTCAAGCCATCGATAGAGTCAAGATTGAATACCTGAATTATAGTAAAATAAATATTGTAACCCTCTGTATGTAATAAATGTTAATTATTTTAATGAATTGGATTTGTAAATAAAGAAAACCCCTTTAAACTAAAGCTTCTGTACTTACTTTAGTTAGTACCCTGGACACCGGCGAGCGAAACCTCAGCCTTTGACAACAAAGTACATCACAAGCTTTTATAACAGAAATATAATGAACAAGCAATCAACAGTAGTTTTTATATTTTTATATTCAGAAATAGGTACAAAAATAAACATAAAAGAGAACCATTTAAAATATATTTAAGAATACAGGCTTAAGAAGCAATGATAGACAATTTTTAATACTTGAGGAACGAGTTGGGTTAGAAAGATTACTGATTGATTGTTAGGGTTCCGATCAATTCAACGTCACTACTAAAGGCATAACACTTTTAGTGATGTTGCGTTGAGAAGGCTTTTTAATTAATCTTATTCAGTGATTTTTTCTCTTAGATTTCGTCTGTTTTGGTTTTAGTTTTTTTGTTATATTGTAATGGCTGGTAATTTTAGAGTTGATTATTGCAATATTCGCGGGCTGAGAGCGAATTTTCTGGCTGCGTATATCCACACTGTTTCTAACAGGCCAGCTGTTTTGGCACTGAGTGAAACCCAAGTGGGTGAGGATTCCGATCCTGCTGAATTCTTTATTCA
Organism: Chrysotoxum bicinctum; assembly: GCA_911387755.1. Lineage (NCBI taxonomy): Eukaryota > Metazoa > Arthropoda > Insecta > Diptera > Syrphidae > Chrysotoxum > Chrysotoxum bicinctum. The sequence continues at coordinate 164,972,916 of OU426987.1, forward strand.
TGGGTATAGCTTGGTGCCATTATTCTTTTCCCACCATGGTCTCGCCATATATATTAGGAATGATGTTGCTTATCAGCTCTTACCACAATATGGTCGCTGCACCAACTCCTTTTTCAATTTTATGTGGTTTAAATTTTCCATTAATAAGCACATCATTCACTATTGCTTTCTTTATAGAAGCCCAAATTTGGATAGAGTTTCAACTTCTCACGAATTTGATGCTCTGTCCGACTCCATCCAAAGAATTGTTTCCCTAGATCCTCGCACTGAAATCGCTATTACGGGTGATTTCAATGTTCACAATTCTTCTTGGCTTCTTCATTCGGGCCAGACAACACCCGAAGGAATGTGTGTTGAGATTTTTGCTGAGTTTAACCACCTTACTCAGCTTGTCAACGAGCCTACTCGAATATCGGACGTTAATGGCCGAGCAGAAAATACTCTTGACTTGTTTCTTACCTCTGACCCTGATAAATACACAATAAGTGTATTGACGCCTCTAGGCACATCTGACCATAGTGTTATATCTGCAAATTTCTCATGTCAAACAAATCCAGTTAGAGAAAGAGCTCCTAGAAGAACCGTATGGCAGTACGAGAAAGCCAACTGGAACGGTTAGAATAACTTTTTCAGGATCTTTAACTGGTCACTATGCTTCCTCGATAGTGACGTAGATTCCAGCGCAGATATGATAACTAACATAATTCTTTTGGGAATGAGAAATTTTATCCCGAATAGGGTTAAAAGTATCAGACCCAAGGATAAATCATAGTTTGATTTGAGCTGTAAAGAGGTTATCAAGGAAAAAGAGGTAAGCTTCCGGTGTTTTAGAGCCAACCCAACTGAGGAAAACCGGAAAAAGTTCAAACAAGCCAGGAAGGCCTGCAACGTCCATATTCGACGGACTAAATTTTTACATGATCAAAAATCAAGGCAAAAAATACTGCAATGTCCCAAAGGCAGTAAGAATTTTTGGTCATTTGTAAAAAATATGAGGAATTCTTCCTCTTCCTCGGTTCCTACGCTTGTTTTCAATGACACTCCTTTCGTTAGCTCTATTGATAAAGCTAACTTGTTTGTAAGGCAGTTCCTTACCGGATAGTGTCATGACTCCCCCAATTCTTGAGCGCGTTAGTGATTCTATGGGACAAATCTTTTTTCGCACTCGTACCGTGGCAAGAGTCCTGAAAGATCTCAACATTCATAAATCCGCTGGTCCGGATGGTATCCCCGCTATTATTCTGAAGAGGTGTTCTTCCACGCTAGCAAAACCCCTGCGTAAGCTTTTCTATCTATCCTATTCTTCTGGGCTCGTTCCGAGTAGATGGAAAACAGCATTTGTTCAGCCGATTCCAAAAAAAGGCGACTCTTCTTCTCCCTCAAATTATCGACCGATCGCACTAACGTCCCTTCTTTCCAAGGTCATGGAAACGCTGATAAATTATCAGCTCAAGAAATATCTTGAAGAACGAAAGCTTCTTAATGACCGGCAGTATGGCTTTCGTAGCAATAGGTCCACTGGTGATTTGATGGTTTATCTAACCGAAAAGTGGAACAAATCTTTACATTGTTTCGGAGAAAGTAAGATTATTGCACTCGATATTTCAAAGGCATTTGATAAAGTCTGGCATCTTGCTCTTTTATCGAAAATGCGTGCTTTCGGCATCGACGAATCCCTACTTCTTTGGATTAGAAATTTTCTTTCGAACCGTTCAATACAAGTTGTACTTGACGGATTCAAGTCTGAAACCCACAATATAAATGCTGGTGTGCCCCAGGGCTCCGTTTTGTCCCCAACCCTCTTCCTCATTTTTATTAATGATCTCCTGTCTGTAACTTCTAATCCAATTAACTGTTTCGCTGACGATAGTACTCTTAGCTTTTCATATTCGTTTTCAGACTCACATCCCTCCTCTTCGGATGTGGAACTGCAACGACAAAATATGATAAGCTCATTAAATCACGACCTAAACAGCATTGTACAATGGGGAATAAGAAACCGCGTCGAATTTAATGCTTCGAAAACTCAATGCTGTCTTGTATCGTTAAAGCGTGATATACCCCCCTTGCCACTATCTATGAGTGGCACTTGCATCAACGAAACTGAACATCTCGATATTCTCGGTATGTGCATCACGAACCACCTTTTGTGGAACGATCACATACGCGATGTTGCCAAGAATGCCGCAAGATGTTTGGGTTTTCTGAGACGGTGCAAGAAATTCTTCTCTCCTTCTGATCTGGCTACAATCTATAAAACCTACATACGTCCAAAACTAGAGTATAACTCCCATCTATGGGCTGGTGCTCCAGTAACTTACTTAAGTCTCTTGGACAGTATTCAAAGAAGAGCTTTTAAAATGATTGGTGACAACAACATAATTGGCTCATTTACGTCACTCCAACATCGTCGTAATGTTTCTTGCCTCACCCTTTTTTACCGTTATTTTAACGGACTTTGCTCTAGTGAAATAGCCAGTTGCATTCCTCCCCTTAAACAATTCAACCGTAATACTCGCACTTCTAGGAATGCCCATCAATTTACCCTCGAGCCCAACTTCGGTCGTACTGTGAAGTACAGAGATTCGTTTTTTAGCCGTACTACGCGAATGTGGAATTCCTTACCACGCTCTGTCTTTCCCAGTCATTGCAATGTTCAAGAATTCAAAATCAATGTACACCGACACCTCCTTTCTAACCCCTCCCTTTTTTCCTAATGCTCACGCTGTGTCTCTGACATATTAAGGGTATACAAAAAACCTTTGAGTGTGTGCTAATTATAAAAAAAAAAAAAAAAAAAAAAATGCATGGAATTGCCGTCTGATTTCCGGAAAAGTATGAATTTACGCAAAGAAAATTTAAAAATCGTTTTATTAAAGTAATTTTTTATATATAAAAAATTTCTTTCAAATTTTTCTACAACAAAATTGTTGGGAAGAATTTTGTCAACCAACAGATTTGTAATCAAAGTATTATAATTAATATTTTTTAATATAAAGTATAAATTTATTTATCTGTATAGGGTTACAAAATTATTTTTTTTTTTTCTCTTTTCAAAATGTACTTTTTATTTTACCCAGCGATCCTATCGTGTCGAGGTCTGTATTCAAAAGAAGGTGTTTTAGCTTTCTTCGAGTAGGGTAAAAAATGGCGTTGGTTGGCGTTCATAAATGCGTTAATGTTTCCGGTGTTAAGCAGAGAGGTGCATGGGCAACACCCCCTTCCGGTATGTCCACTAGAGGACCTACTTTTCATTCCTTTCGGACGTCCAAAACAGCTAGCTTAACAGCCGGCCTTTCATAGATTCCAGCTTTTGTTAAAACAGAGGCACTTCGTACCTGGCCATCCTTGGAAACTTTCGTCTCAATGATTCGTCCTTTTAGCCAGCAATTTCGTGGACTTCCAGAGTCCACAATTACAACGATATCATTCTTCTCTATTGGCTTAACTTGGGAAAACCACTTGCTTCGCCTGGTGATTGTGGGCAGGTACTCATTTACCCAGCGCCGCCAGAAATGTTGGGCGTAACTTTGAGAAATTAGCCAATTTTTTCTGAGGACTTCTTTCTCGTTGCTTAAAACAGCCCACGGTTTGGAGCCGTTAGATGTGCCCACCAAAAAATGATTCGGGTAAGAGCTTCGTCATTTTCACAGCCGATGGGGATATACGTCAATGGACGGGAATTTACAATGTTCTCAACTTCAAGGAGTATACTTCTCAGCAACTCGTCAGATGGATTACGACGTGGAGTGATTTGGCTAAGCACAGTTTTTACAGACCGCACGAGGCGCTCCCAGCTTCCACCCATGTGGGGTGACCCTGGTGGGATAAAGGTCCATTTGGTGTTAACTGAAGTGAAGGTCTGCATAAGCTTGTCGTTGTCGATGCCTTGATATGCCTGCTTTAATTCTCGTTCAGCTCCCCTAAAGTTTGTCCCATTGTCACTAAACAGCTCGATGGGAGTTCCTCGTCGTGCCATAAAATTGCGAATAGCAAGTATGCATGAATCCGTGGTCAGCGAATGAGCGATTTCTATGTGAATAGCTCGTGTAGTGATACATGTTAGTAAAACTCCGTACCTCTTCTCAGCTCTTCTTAGATTGACAACGAGCATAGGCCCAAAATAGTCCACGCCAGTGAAAGAAAATGGACGTGAGAACGCAGACACTCTGGCAACGGGGAGTTCAGTCATCATTGGTGGTCGAGGTTCTGCAGAAGCGTTCTTACATGTTTGGCAGTTTTTTCTTACTTTGGATAGGACGGCTCTCAATCGACAGATATAGAATTTTTACCGAATCTCATTCACGACGGTCTCGTGGTTTTTGTGATGGTAAAGTACGTGGTATTCTTGTACAACCAGATTAAGTTATCCAATGATGAGATGGCAGAATAATGGGACGTCTTATATCTGCGAACAATTCCACAAACTTCGAATTCTACTGTTAGCTCGAAGAACTCCATTTTCATCTAGAAAAGGTGATAGGGAAACGATTGAGCTTAACATATTAATTTTACCTCTTGAAGACAAACAGGCAATCTCTTCTGCAAACATCATATTGGGCTTGCTTGAAAAGAGTTATTTCAGAACACTGCAATTCTTCTTTCGTTAAGGGTCCCGTTCTTCTGTCTTCCTTCTTTTTGAATGCTTTCCAATTAATTTTGGTGGGGGCAATACCCCCATTTATTTAGCTTAATACAAGCTTCATAACTTAATTTAACTTAAAACTATGAAACTTACAGCTAGGGTTGGGCTAACTTAAAACTATGATTGGATTGTGTTTCGGAGGAGGTGTTTTAGGCAGGGAGTGCTGAGGTTAAAATCGAAATCGTTTTCATTCGAATTAACCCTACGCAGCATACGCGTAATAGGTTCGTTGGAGCCATAGGAGGTACGGTGGGTAGGGAGATAGAAGAGGCGAGGATTTCTAAGGTTACGAGGGTTTGTGCTGAAAAAGATAGAGTTGTAAAGAGTTTGACAGTCAACGGAGCCTGAGAGAAGCCGATGAATGAAGAGAATCTCTGCTATATCTCTCCGTTCTTGCAGTGTATTTAGGTTAATTAGTTGAAGGCGGTTTTGGTAGGGGGGCAGAATCAAGGGATTATTCCAAGACAGACCGCGAAGGGCAAATCTTAGGAAGCGACGTTGAATGCTCTCGATTCTAGAGATGTGGATTTGTTGATATGGGGACCAAACTTGACTGGCGTACTCAAGTAGAGGACGAACAAACGTTATGTAAAGGGATCGGGTGACGTAGGGGTCGGAGAATTCTTTGGACCACCGCTTAACAAAACCAAGTGATGAGTTGGCTTTTAAAATTATATTATCGATGTGTGCCAAGAAGTTGAGCTCTCGGTCGCATAATATTCCTAGGTCGCGGATCGATTCGACAGTTGAAATGGGTTGGTTATGTAGAAGGTAAAGACGTGGAGGGGATTTTATGTGTTTGCGTGAAAAAGTGATTGATTGGCATTTCGCAATATTTAGCTCTAAGCAATTTTTAAGGCACCAGACTGAGAAACTGTCGAGATCTTGTTGGATAAGGGAAGAGTCATGTTTTGAAGAAATTATTTTGAAGATCTTAGTATCGTCAGCGTAGAGTGAGATATGGGAATGTTTGATGACGTTTTCAATATCGTTAATGGTAAGAATGAAAAGGAGAGGACCTAAGTGGCTGCCTTGTGGGACTCCGGAGGTAGCTAAGAAAGGACTAGAGAGGGCAGATCTGAAACGAACACAGTAATAACGGTTTTCTAGATAAGAAGAAATCCATTTCAAGAAATTAGGTTCAAAGCCAAAGGCGGATAATTTGAAAAGTATTAGTTTATGCGAAATTTTGTCAAAAGCTTTGCTAAAGTCAGTAAATATAGCGTCAACTTCCTTTCCGTTCTCTAAGGCAGATAGGGAATACGATACAAATTCGACAAGGTTAGTGGTTGTAGACCTACATTTAAGAAAGCCGTGTTGTCTTGGAGAGATCAGAGACTTACAGCGGAAACTTAAAATTTCGTACAAGATACTTTCAAATATTTTAGGAATATGTGAAAGTTTGGCAATGGGACGATAGTTTTTAACATCACTCTTAGGACCCTTTTTGTGTATTGGGGTTATGAAAGAGGTTTTCCATACCTGAGGAAAATCTCCTTGAGATAGCGATAAGCTGAAAATTTTAGAGAGGGGTAGAGAGAGGGCTGAAGAGCATTTTTTTAGGAATATTGCAGGGAGGCCATCAGGACCAGGAAGAAATTCCTCATTAAGTTGATTTAGCTTATTTTCGATTAGAAATGGGTCAACGGTAAGTGGAAGAGATGGGCCTAGGGAGAAATTTGGCAAATAATCGAAATAACCAGAATCAGGTACAAAGGAGTCGTCAGTGAAAGATTGCTTAAAAAAGGTGGCAAAAAAGTTGGCAATACTGTGCGAATTATTTGAAGTTTCGGTGTTGAAGGAAAGAGAGGTAGGGTAACCATCGGATTTTCTTCTGAAGTTGACGAACTGAAAGAACGACTTAGGATTATTTATAAGGTTGGTTTGTGTTTCTATTAAGTAGCGCCGGTAAAGGGAGTTGTATAGCTCGGTAAAATGAAGAAAGGAACCAAGGTAGTTAGAATAGTCGGTGGTTGAGTTAGTGCGAAGGAAAATTGCCCACAACTTGTTTCTCTTATTACGTAAAGAGCGAAGCTTGCGGTTATACCAAGGTGGTGAAGCGAACGATGATTTGTGGCGACAAAAGGGTACATGGAGTGAAATAGAATTGAATATTTCTGTGTAAAATATTTCTGCGGCATCTTTCACATTGAGGTTATCAAAATTGAAGGAAACTCTGTTCAGATATTCGTTAATATGAGGGAAGTTTGCTTTGTGAAAATCATAAGAGTACTTATTTGCTGGCAGTTGAGTTGGTAATGGAGAATCATGATAGAGTGAGAGAAAGAGGGGAGGATGATAATTGTCGATGGTAGTTAGGGAAAGGGGAGAGAGTGAGACTGCAGAGTTAATGGGATCGGTTGTGAAGATAAGATCTAGTTGCCTGTCCATATAGTTTGGGATACCACTAACTTGGCATAGACTTGAATCTGCTAGGTGATCTATAAATAGACATTCCTTGGCAGAGGTGGGATTGGAAGCTATGTAATAAGACTGATCTTCGGATGGAGTCCATTTTAGATGAGGAAGGTTAAAGTCACCGAAAAGAAGGATATCATCGTTGGGGTCACACACATCTATTATATGGTCAACCGTATCAATGGCGAGTTTATAAGATTCGATGGGTTGTGACGGCAGAATATAGCAACATATAACATAAAGTGACTTGCGAGGTAGTGTTATCTTAACGGAAACATAGTCAAGATACGAGGAAGAAGAGATTGCAATGAGGGATGAGTCTAGTGTATTTTGAATAGCTATGAGGACACCTCGACAAGGGCATTCTCCGGTAGGTCGGTTAAGTACATCATCGCGGTAAACATTGAAAGAGGAAGGAAACAATTCTTGGCTGTTAATACTGGGGACCAGATTTGTTTCGGTCAGGGCGTAGATTTCAAAGGGTAACGCATGGGTTTGTTGCAAAACAGCATGAGTTTTAGAACGTAGGCCTCGTACGTTTTGGTAGTAGAAAGTAAGAGGGAGGATTTGACGGTCTAGGACGGGACGGAGGTTTGATTTAGGTAAGGCATTAAGAGAAATTGGATTAGGATCGAAAATAGTTATTGAAGTTTTTACGCGCGCTTTGAAGGTACGACGTACGTTTGGAGCTGATGTGAGAGGCATACGTAGTAAGGTCTTTGTTGACTGTAGTGACGGAAATGTTAAAGTTTTCATGAAATCGGGTGTAGATTTTTTTCAAGGCTACAGGGTCAGTAGGGAGCCCTTCTTTTTGAATTTGAACAATAACGTTGGTTTTGGTTTTGCCGTCGATGCAAACAGAGTCCGATTTATCATGTAGGTAGGCTAGATACAAACGAACATTTTCGAAGAGTTTTTGATCACGGAGTCTAGCCATGACATAATGCCCCTCGAGTTCACTGTTTGTTGGTGCGGGGTTAGTTAATCTTGTAGTGAGTTTCACAGTAGGGGGGAGCATTGGGTTGAAAATTGGTGGGTTTGTGGTTGTGGTGCTGTTTGACAAAACATCTCTTGAAGGAGGGCTAGATTCGGATACTAAGTTAAAAGATACACGCTTCCGTTGAATGGGACCAACAAGGGAAGGATTAGAATTGATTGCTGAGGGTGATGGAGATGGATGAGGGCTAGGGTTTATAGTGTGGGAGTGAATAAAATTAGGATATTTAGTGTTGGTGGCGGTATTATAAGAAGAAGTATTCTTTGGTTGATGGCTTACACGATTCAAAGGATTGGAAGTGAAATTATATGGAGTGAAAGTTGGAAAAAGGTTAGTTTTAAAACTCCAGTTTGAGTTGAGTCGGGGAAGAGGGGCAGACTTATTTTTATTATTATATTTGTTTTTTAGTTTAGGAGTAGGTTTTGGGAGAGGTTTACTATTTTTTAAAGGTTTTAAATTATTTAAAGCTAGAGGGCTTGGCTTGTTGTTTGATTTCCCTGGAACATCATTGAGGAAAAACTCATTATGTCGCTTGTCTACCCATTTGGCCACAGTCATCTTTCCCATTCGGAGAGCATCCCCAGTGATTGAGCAAAAGAGCCATTGGTACTTGGTTGGTATGCTTATTTTAAAGCTTTGCTGCTTGGAGCGAGGTGATGAAATCCTCTGACATTCTTTTAAAGAAATGGAGAACTTTTTATAAAATAAATCCACTATCCAGGGAGCATCAGCAAGCTGGGGAGCGCCTTTAATGAAAAATGTCTCGTAATCGGCATTGTTGCTAAGTCTCAGAAGTCTGGCGTTCCACTCAGATTTGGTCCAAGTAGTCCCAAAACGATTAATGGTAGGTGAAGCAGGTTCAAGAGGAGGTTGACAAGCAGGTGAAGACGGCAGAGGAGGTTGTTGGCATCCCGGTAAAGGTGGAAGAGCAGCAGTAGGTTGTGTATTTTGTGTTGCAGCATTAATAGCTCGTAAATCAGGTGGCAGATGAGCAGGTCGCAAATCGACCGGTGCGATGTTCATCATTTCACTCAATAAGGAGTTATTGTGAATGTGAATTGGGATAGGCTGGTAATTTCCTATCCCATCTATTTTGCATGATGCAGCCTTCATGTCCTCTGCAAGTTGGGAAATGCTCTGACGAGTTTCCATTAATTCACCAAAAATAACGTGCATTACACCCATGTACTCTTCAAGCAAAGCCGGAGGTTGACGGGGACAAGATACGACCATTTCCGAAGTGCCTTGAAAATGACAGTCAAGGTCAGAACGTAGAGAGTTAAGATTGTTGTTTATCGACTCGAAAGAATTAGATTTGCTATTGTTGTCTAACATTGTTTTAATGTCGTTTTTAAATGCATTCAAGCGATCATTAATGATTGTTTCCATGGTGTTGCATGTAACCGACTCCAATGCTGCCAGTTGCTTTTCGATTAAAGAGCATTTGGAAGCACAACGATTACTTGCACTTTCGATGGCGCTATTTATCTCCTCAAAACACTTATCAAAGTCATTAATTATTTGAACCTGACTTGATATATATTTATGGAATAGTTTATTGTCAGCGATTATAGCGTTAATTGATTCCCCGAGACACTTTATGGCTCGTAAAACATGTGAGAGCGAGATTTCTTTGCACTCATCACAGTTAAATGAGAAATGCTCCAAGTAGTCTTTAACATAGACACTAGCTCTTTTAGTTAAGCCAATGCATTGGGGGTGATAAGATTTACCACACAGTCCCTTGCATTGCACAAGCACTGCACTTTGTAGGTCGTTGTTGCAATCAGCATGGCACTTACTCATTGTTAAAGATTGAGGTTGGTCAAGAATTTAAACGAGGTCGAAGTAAAAATATGTTAGGGATTCGTGAATACAAAATGCGAGCGTAAACAATTTTTTTGAATTGTTATTATTGTTGTTTTCTTTTGTTTTTTTTTTTTTTCTTTTTTTTTTGCGGATGGGCACAATTTCGACTATTGGACTAGTTGCGGCGTCGGAACGAGTACGATAAAGAAAATAAATATTAGGTTAGGGTTCACGATTGGAGAAATTGCAGATATGGAATTATTTTTATTTTATTTATTTTTATGCGATTGGATAGAGAATTCAAAACACGTCCGTACTAGGCAAAGGTTCGAAGTAAACATTCGAACAACTCGTCTAGCTAAGTGAAGAAGTCGAGACCATTCTGAATAGAGCTCCGTTTTGAACAAATTTCGATCATCTGAGCCGTGTAGTCCAAGAAACTGTGCCTTTATTTCTTCATTGGTGGTTATTTTTGTCAATTCTTCTTTCGGCCAACATTCTGAAGGTGACATCAGGTCCCTTAAACCAAGTACTGGATGTCTTAAAGTTGGGAACTTTCTGCCATTTGGTTGCCTCGTCAGCCACGTTCAGTTTGGTAGGTACCCACCTCCAATCGTCGATTTTTGTGATATCGAGTATTTCGCTAACTCTTACTGCGACAAATTTTCGGTATCGACGGTGATCAGACCTCAGCCAACTCAAAACTGTTCTTGAATCCGACCAAAGGAATTGCTTTTGAAACTTGACCGAGTGATACTCAGACATCTTCTTAGTGAGACGCGCTCCAAGTACGGCAGCTTGTAACTCGAGTCTGGGAATGGAAAGACTTTTTAGTGGAGCCACTTTCGTTTTAGCCCCAATCAATGCACATTTCACTAAGTCTGATAAAACCATCCTAGCATATGCGACAGCAGCGAAGCCATTCTCACTGGCGTCAACAAAAATATGAAGCTCAAAGTCTGGATAAAGAACAAAGTTTGATGGAACATAGCATCTAGGGATACGTACCTCCTCAATCTGTGGTAAAAAGTTTAACCAATGGCACCATTTATTATACTCAACTTCTTTTATTGGGTCGTCCCAACCAATCCCGCTGTGCCAGATTTCTTGAAGGAGTATTTTTCCATACATGAGAAAGTTTGCCACTTTCATCAGGATTTGTAGTACTTCGCGCTTAGTTGGAACCTTTCCGCCTTGAAGTACATCTGCATTCGCAGAAGTGATGGTGATTTTGAATGTGAGGTAGTCATTGGTTGTAGACCACCAGATCCCGAGAACTTTCTCAGGAGAAACTTCGACATTTGTATTGAGATTGACTTCTGCTGGAGCGCTGGATTGGAATCTTTGACTGATTTTATTGGAGTTGGAGATCCAGTTACGAATATCAAAACCTCCCTGTTGGTGAATAAAGGTTATTTCTTCAGCAAGTCTTACCGCTTCTGCTTCGGAATCCACACTATCCATGAGATCGTCCACGTAGTGGTTTTCAAGGATTGATTTGACAGCTCTGGGGAATTCACTTTTGAATTCTTCTGCATTCCTATTTTTGATGAACTGGGCCGAGCAGGGGGAGCATGTTGCCCCAAATGTCATGACAAGCATTATGTATTCTTCCATCTCGTTGCTGTCTCGATTGAACCACAGAAATCGATGGTAATTTTGGTCTTCTTTTCTAATCCGAATTTGGTGAAACATTTCTTGGATGCCAGCACAAATTGCGAAGCGCCTTTGACGAAACTTCATAATGACGGACATTAAGGACGTAAGTAAATCTGGGCCCTTGAGGACCGAATTTAGAGAAATGCCGTCAAATCTAGCTGCCGCGTCCCATACTAGGCGTACCTTACCTGGTTTGTTCAGATTTTGGATTGGAAATATGGGTAAGTACCATGAGTCCGAACGGTCTTGAGCAGCTTCCTGGGTGGAGTTTTCTGGCATACCCTTTTGTGACGTAACTTTCGATTTTATTGTGAACCTCCTCTGCCAGCTGCTTATCGCGACTCAGTCTCTGTTGAATACACATCAAACGTTTTCTTGCCATTTTGTAACTGTCAGGAAGTTGTACCTGATCATACTTCTAGAGCAATCCCGTCACAAAATGGCCATTCTCTCGTTTGGTATAGCTCTGCAATTGTTCTAGTGCTCGCTGATCATCAGAAGACTGCAAAATTTTTGAATCTGAGGATCCAAATTTTTCGTTGCACATGAACTCGTTTACTAGTTCTTCCAATTTAAATTCGCTCTCCCGGCTACATTCACATACGTGAATATTAATATTACCCTTTGAAATACCTCTGGGTATCGAAGATCCGGGGTGAGGGCAGCATCCGTAGATTGTCCAGCCCAAGCGGGTTTTTGCTGCTACAGGTTCGTCAATGTTTCTTTCTTTGTACTTAAGTGTAAGTCCCAGCTTCCAATTATTAAGCCCAATAAGAAGACGAGGTGCTGCATTGGAATAAGGCTCGATAGGTATATGTCTTAGATGCTCATACTGCTCTTGTAATTTGATTGCGTCCAACGTTTGCAGAGGCAGCTGCAGACTCCTCACAGTATGAACATTAGAAAGCGCAAATATCTCAGCACATTTATTCGTGCCGGAAATTTTAAGGCTCATCACTCTCGAGTCATCTTCGTACCTATGTGTGTTGGCGGTCCATTTTATGCAAAGTGGATCAGGAGTTCCCTTGATTTTGAGTTGCGCAGCAACATCCTCATCCATCAGCGTTAGCGATGAGCCGTCATCCAAAAACGCATACGTCTTAATCTGGATTTTGTTGGCATGTAAAATTACAGGAACAATGCGATACATTATCGCTGTGGAATTCTGAATGTGCGCGTTGGTGGGCTGCGCTAAAATTGGCGAAACAACACTTTTGGAATTTTGCAGATTATCTTTGTCGGGTTGCTCGTTGTGAAGCAGCTTATGATGCTTTGAGTCGCAATTATTTTTTCCGCATGTTTTAGCTGAACGGCAACGATAGCCATTGTGTCTTCTGAGGCACCATCTACATAGCTTGTATTTTCGAACAATTTCCCATTTAGAAGTGATGTTAAGATTTTTAAACTTGACACAATTGTCTACAGATGCACAGTTGTTACCACACACCAAGCACTTAGGTTTATCTTCTTGAGCTGGACTAGAATTAGAGCTCGAAGTTTCTTCTGTAGCTTCCAAATGTGCGTGTAAGAAACCTTTTTCTTTCTTTCCCTTAGATGTAGTCGAAATTCCACTTGTTGTCGTTGTTGTTTTGACTGGCATAGGTGTAATGCAATTTGCAGCTTCACCAATTCGATACATCCAAACGCTAAATTCAGAAAGGGTGCAGACAAGAAGTGTTTGCATGTAAATGGCTCAATTAAGCTGCATGGGAACTGGCAACTTCGCAATTAGTTCCTGTAAGAGTGAAGAGTTGTTGAGGTGCGATGCTAATCCAGCACCTTCCAGAGCAGCACAATGGTTTTGAACTGCAACAGCGAACTGTACAAGACTGTACAAGACTGTCCAATTTTTCAGCTTTAGGAGACGGTGTTGATTGAATCTTCAATGTAAGACAGTTTAGAATCTTGTCTGGCTTTCCAAACAGCATTTCTAAAACGGAAAGTATTCGTGGAACACAGTTTGGGTTATTTATTAAACTCTGCACCGCTTCTTAGGCCTTTTCCTTGAGCATCTTCTGAAGCCGAAGTAAATTTTCCTCGTCAGTGAAGCCGCATAACCTGGTGGTTCTATTAAAGTAAGCTATAAATGATGGCCACTCTTCTGGATTGCCATTAAAACTACGCAAGTCTTTCAAGATGGAATGACGTGCAGCAATTTGGTTGCTTGTTACTCTTTTGAACGATGGCTATTGATCAACGAAAGATGGTGGTCGTTGCTGGATGTTGAAGGTATTTTCTGGGTTATGATTATCAAAGGTTGGCCACTTTTGAGTGTTGGCAGCATCTTCACCGTATCGGTTGTACTCATAGAGGAAATATATTACCTAGAGTCACGACCGGTACCCCTCTTGCCTGAAACACCCTCAAATTTTTTTTGAGGTGAGTAAGAGAAAACTCTCTTAAATTCCCTATCCGTGAATACATGTGAATGGTGGATTAAAATACAAAATGAAGTCAGTAGCTCAAAATTTGAAGTTTTGTTTTTTTTTTGTGAATATTAAAATGACAGTTCTCAAAACAAATTTTTTAGAATTGTAATTAGACCGATTATAAATATTCGTGATAAAAATTAATTGTTTTTATACTTAGGCTTATGTTGATAACTTAAATTATAATTAGTTCAACAAAATGCGCAAAACGCAAATAACCAACAGCGAGTAGTCAGACAGTAAGTGCAACTACAAAGACCATTAAACAACACCGACCAACAGCGGGCATCACAAAAGCAGATCAACTAAATCAACTCCCAAAATAAATCTTACCACCAGCCTAAATCATCCAGAAAGCACCACGATTACAAATGGAGAAATTGATAGTCATGAGGATACAACCGAAAATAAAGATCAGCCAGATAGTTCAACGACAAGTGGTCAACAAAAAGTACAACAACAACACGATCCAGAAGCACGTAATCCTGGTCCGGAATCAGTCTCATCAGCAGTTACGGATTCGTCTTCATCTCCGCTAAATCTACGAACAACACTCCATGATAATCCAGCCAAAAAGCTTGTTGAAATTCTATCGAACCCCAATTCGAATGAAAGTCTATTGGAGCATTCGTTCAATACCTCATCCAGTCATTCCCTGTCACGTTTATCCAAACATACACAGCCAATAGTATGCCTTAGTTCCGAAGAAGAAATCGTCAAGAAAGCAAGATAGAGAGAGACTTTATTTCTCTTCTGCCACGTGAACTGGCGGTACAAGTGTTGGCCTATTTGGATCGAACCAATCTTCGTTCTACAAAACCCTAACGTGCTTAGGAATTCTTCCGACACTGTAAATAACTTTGATAATGGCCGATCAGAAGACAAAATCAGCTTCTATTGATATTTTGACTGCAATAGTCGAGTTTTCGACATTGGTTGTTCGCAATTACACATTGCAAAAAGTGAGCAGGATGGACGGGGTAAGTGTTGCGAAATAATACAAATATAATAGTATTAAATGCATCTTTTTTTGTTTTTCTGCAGGGATAAATGCTACTTAATATAGCTAGAGAACAAATGTTGACTGATTCCGAACCAAAGAAAACATGCTCACCTAGAAGGGGGACTTCCTAAATTTCTTTTACAAGCAAATATTCAAACCTTAATTGGTATAATAATTTTTATTTGGTTTATACAAGAAACTTAATTATTGTCTTTATCGACAGCTCCGCTTTTAATGAATACCATTGGTGATAGACTACAAAACGAAGATTATCAAACGGCGCAGTTGTTGGGCCTGGTTTTGGACATTCTATCATTCTGTGTAGAACATCACACGTATCACAAAGTATTCCATAGTCGAACTGTGTGGTCGTGGTGCAGCTAAAACAAATGGATATAAAATATTAACAATAATTGCATACCATCTAATTTGCATGCCGAAGTAATGGACACCGAACTACCTGTTCTTGCTGGATTCTTGAACGTTCCAACTCAATCGGGATTCTCACTCAACCGGATATCGAAAAAGGTTTAAAGAAGTTATTAATTTTTCTTTTGTTTCAAAATATACATATATATTTTCCAGCTATACAACCTGAGATCCTAGATTTTCACACATCAGTTTGTTTTTTTATTTAAATACCTACTATCTGGTTTGCAGTTTGTTTAAGACCACTCTTCTTGTCTCTCTTTTGCCACTCGCAAGTTCTGGTATAAATGTTTATTGATTGTTATTGTTCGATTTTTTTGTTAATTATTGTTGATTGGAATCTGTTTATTGAGCTACTAAGATAGTAAATGGCCAATAAAACACGAATGACAAACAAGTAAGCGGAGTTTTTTGTTTTTTGATGACGATGTGTTTTAGATAAAAGTCTGTTTATCTTTAGCTACTTAAAGAGCCTTACCAATAATCAAATTTAGGGACGACTTTAATATTTTTATATTACTAACTATACATAGGATGAACTCAATATTTAAATTGACTCTAAATAATGAACAATTCATGGGTTAGGTTGGGGTAATGGACTGACAGTTGATCTTGTTACCGTCACACTTAGGTCAATGTAGATCAGTTGCGATACCCTAGGGATTGTAACTCCCATGTATTGAAACCTATCATCAATCCTATGTCATTCAAGCCTGTTAAGGGGGTTGATGAGTTTAAACTATAGCCTGAAATGTCGGAGGGTACTTCTTAGTCATTGAAGAAATGTCTGTCGTCACATAATCACCTGGGGTGGAATCGCGTAAGGTGATAGTTGATTATCAATTTGTTGATTGTCGTTTTGACCATCGCTCTCTCTATAATTCTTAATTGATATGATAGAGACAGCTATAGTCAAAAACGACAATCAACGAATTGATAGTCAACTATCACCTTACGCGATTCCACCCCTGGTTGAGGAGGTTTAAAGGATCCTTTTCTTTACCTACACTGAAGAAATCATCCCTGCACCAGGCGCGTAGGATCATTTCGTTCCTTGCAACGTCTAGTAATGAAATTAATAGGTCAGTGGTTGGTTTTATGTCCATTTGTTTGGTCAGTCCGTGTTCATCGTAGGAATAATAATCGCTGGTGTATAGGCGAGGTGCACATCCTCTATTTGTTGCTGCTCCTTTAAAAAACAGCTGCGTCGTTCAATTGCTTTCGTTCGTTCTATCATTGTCGTCTTGTACCCTTTTAATGGCTTTTGACTGTGGTTGGAGGCAATTTCAAATCTCGTGGTCGGCTGGTAGCGTTGATAAAAGTTCCTCCAAGTCGTTGAAGACTGTTTCTCAGATGATATAGCGCATCTACAGTGACCCAGGTAGTGAGGAATAACCTCATGTATGTCCACGCTACCGCATCCATTGACTATTGCCGGAGAATTTTTTTGTTTTCTTTTTCGAAAATAAAAAATGCATGTTTCAACCCCAGCCCCTGCTGCCGTCAACGAGTCTGCCTTGCGGCGATCGGAATTTGGTTTCTCGAAATAAAATATGTACATACATCCTTTTCTCCCTCTACAAGGACTATGCTTCATTACAAATAAATTTTTGGCCCGAGAGTGAAATAAAACGATTCATGTGCTTAATCGAACTGGATCAAATACTGTTCCAAAAAATTACATTTGCAAGCAAAAATCGTCATTAACAGACTCTTGGAACTGAGATATTCGTATATGAAAAAATGACAATTAACAGAAAAACTAATTGTTTATAGATTACGAATTAGCTATAGACCAAGAGCCGGCATCAAATTTGGGGAAATGAATAAATAACCAAAATATGAATTTGAGCATTAATAGGTTCATGCGGTATGAATACAAAGGTCTGGCTAGTTTTTTTCTTCGCGTAAAAATTTGTGTGTCAAGGAGACTTCAATTCCTTAAATAAAAACAGAAAATAATGCTCTGCGATTTTTCCTAGGTGGACAAAACTTTAATCTTTTAACAATTGAATTCATAGAACTTAAGATATAAGCTTTTTAAGAGAAAATTATCGGTTTTTTGAAACTTTTCTTAGTTAATTTTTGCTTTTTAAAAAATATCAAATCAAAGCCCATATGGATTGCGTCAAAGGCTAATATCTTTTCTATTAATCAGGTCATTAAGATTAAGTTGTTTAGGCTTAAGGAAAGTGGGCGAGCGTCATAAGAACATGATTAATTTTCGTGAATTTGTCGTAAATTTTCGTGAAACAACAAAATTTCTTGCGCTCGTCGTTAATTAAAAATTAACGCTTGGTAAAGCTAACTTTAAAGTCAAGACAATTATTAACACTATCCTTTTCCTTTTTCGAGTTCATTTTACCCTATTTTGAGGGTACGGTAATGAAGGTTCTCTAGAAGAACTACCTCCCCCCTCTGACTACTGCACTTTTCTTGAGTAACGATTCTGTTTTAGAAATTTTTAACAATCATTCCAATCAAATAAAAAAATGTCGAGACATATAATTTGATACATATGCTATTTTTAATATTCTAGAATTTATTTAGTAACCAATTTTTATTATTATTTTTTAAATATTTTTAGAAAAACTGCCAACGCTATTGTCTTCTATTCAAGGCCAGCCGTCATAGTATTGAACGTCTTGAAATATGTGAATCCAAGGACGACAAGAACCCGAAAATCATAACACTTGAAAATTGCGTTAAAATAATGCAGGAACCCGCTCCAGCCAATCTTATACACATCGTCAAAATGACTTGAACATTAACTCTGAATACTCTAGCTGAAGAAGATCTTAAAGAATGGTTAAATGTTCTGCAGTCGGTGGCCTTTCGAGATAAAGGCGGTACACTTAGTCGAAGCACTGCAATTGAAGAAGATAACGACCTATATTTTATAATACAAAAAGATCTCAAGAGAATACTAGTGCTTATGAAAAGCACACACACTTTTAAGAAAAATAAATGCACTTAAAGACACTTAAACGCTTGTCCCGCCTGTTAATGACATCTATCGTTCGAAGCAACAGAAACGATTTTCTAAAATAAAAAAATTGAGAACTGTTGATCAATTGATTTTAAATCTAATTTTAATTTAGCTATCTTATTGAAACTTAAATGAATGGATTTGGTGTAAGTACATGCTGCGTACTAGTCAGCTATTTCAAAAAAAGGCAGCAAATGACAACATTAGTTCATCGATCACATTCGAAAATATCATGATTTTTCATGAAATTCTTGAAATGGTAGATAAACTATGATGTCATTTCTGAACTAGTTGCTTCATTTTGATGATTGACCCGGTTTTAGATATTGATTTTAATCCTCTAAGTGTTTCTGAAAACGAAATTTTAATTGTAACAAGAAATTGAAAAAAAATTTAATATGGGGGACGTTTCAACAATTTCAATAGGAATATGAAAATGTTGAAACGTCTTTGACATGAAATTTTTTGAATATTCTTATCAGATTTCAAAATAGTTTTCACAAGCATCTAGAGGAATTAAACCAATACTCGAAACCGTTTCAATCATCCAAATCAAGCAAGTAGTTTGGAAATTACAACATGATTTATCTACCATTTTCAAGAATTTCATGAAAATTTCTATGATTTCCTCAAAAGTGATCGATAAACCATGTTGGCATTTCTGAACTAGTTGCTTCATTTGGATTATTGAAACGGTTCCAAGTGTTGATTTAATTCATCTAAGTTATTCTGAAACCAATTTTAATATCTAACCAGAACATCGAAAAAATGTCATGCCAGAGACGTTTCAACATTTTCATATTCATATTGAAATTCTTGAAACGATACCCATATGCAAATTTTTCGAAGTTTTTGATAAAATTAAAGTTGATTTCCAGTTCTACTTAGAGGACTTAAAACAACACTCGAAACCGTTTCAATATTTCAAATGAAGCAACTAGTTTAGAAATGACAACATAATGTATCGATCATTTCAAAGAAAATCATATAATTTTTCAAGAATTTCTTGAAAATGGTAGATAAACCATCCCGTCATTTCCAAACTACTTGCTCGATTCGGATGATTTAAACGGTCTTCGGTGTTGTTTTTAATCCTCTAGGTGATTCCAAAAACTAATTTTAATTTAAACAAAAACTTCGAAAAATTTTCAAATTGGGAACGTTTTAGCAATTTCAATATGAATACGCAAATGTTGAAACGTCTGGCATGAATTTTTTTCGGAATTTTTGTCAGATTTGAAAATGGTTTTCAGAACCCTTTTGAGGAATCAAATCAACACTCAAAACCGTTCGAATTATCCAAATGAAGCAACTACTTCAGAAATGACAGCTTGGTCTATCTACCATTTTCAAGAATTTCATGAAAAATCATGTGATTTTCTTGAAAGTGGTCGATAAATGATGTTGTCATTTCTAAACTAGTTGCTTCATTTGGATGATCGAAACGGTTCCGAGTGTGGATTGAAGTCCTCTAGGTGATTGTGAAAACCGTTTTTAAATCTGATAAGAATATCGAAAAAAGTTCATGCCAGAGACGTTTCAACATTTGCATATTCATATTGTTAAAACGTTCCCGATATGAAAATTTTTCGAAGTTTTTGTTTAAATTAAAATTAGTTTTTGGAATCACCTAGAGGATTAAAAACAACACTCAAAACCGTTTCAACCATCCAAATGAAGCAAGTAGTTCCGAAATGTCGACATGGTTTATTGATCACTTTTAAGAAAATGATATAATTTTTCATGAAATTCTTGAAAATGGTAGATAAACCATCCTGTCATTTCCAAACTACTTGCTCCATTCGGATGATTTAAACGGTTTCGAGTGTTGATTTAAGTCCTCTAGGTGGTTCTAAGAACCAATTTTTAATCAGACAAGAAATTCGAAAAAAATTCATACAAAAGACGTTTTAAAATTTTCATATTCGTATTGAATTTGTGAAAACGTTTCTCATATGAAAATTTTTCGAAGTTTTTGTTAAAATTGAAATTTGTTTTCAGAACCACTTAGAAGACTTGAATCAACACTCGGAACCGTTTTAATCATCTAAATGAAGCAACTAGTTCAGAAATGACAGCTTGGTTTATCTACCATTTTAAAGAATTTCCAACAGCATTTGCTCGATTGATCCTATTTTGAATACAATTAGATGCCAATTGGCAAGAACAGTGACATTCGAACTTACCATCATCGTCTTCAGCTACTGTGGGCTTGGCGCCAGCAGTTTCTGGAAGTGCCTGACCGCTCCATGCAGCTCTTTCGGCGGAGCTAAAGGACGTATATATTAACAAAACTATATCCCAAACGATGTATAATTAAATGAACTAACGTTCAATTATACTTTTCCACACTTCCTTTATGGTTATTAACCAATATTTCACTACTTTGGTGATAGCTTTTTTCGGGATTCGTAGAAATCTCCGATTATAATGGAATTGGTGATAAGACTGATAATTAATAGAACAATCGTTTTCAAATGTTCATTAAGTAAGCAGCAAGTTTTTGAAATTTCTTTTATTAATTTTAATTCTTATGATTTAGCATGTTAATTTTTTAACCTATTTGTATATAATAATTCAATAAACTCATGTTTCAATGAACAGTAAGTAAATGGTTTTGAAAAAGAAATTTATTAGTATTAGAACATTTTATAAAATCTTATTTCATTACATTTTAATAACTTATAAGTTATGCATTATACCTACGAACTTAAAAATAAAATGAAAAATTGTCAAATTAGAATGCGCCAGCCCTCATATTATGAGAAAATATATAATGTCACGATATGATGAATCAATGGAAACTTAAAACAAAAAATATAACAACAAACCCATACCGTAGTGAGACAACAATGCATATACTGAGGTTGACATTGGTTTGTTGACACTTTTTTTATGTTTATGTACTAACTACATATTTTATGCTTTTTTTAACTTTGCTGAACCTAGAGCCAATTTATATTTTCTACATTCTCTTGTAAAGATATATCTATCAATAATGTTTTATTTACAAATTATGGAAGGCATAACGTCTAGAGGTTCTATGTTTTACTTTGATAACTTTGCCCTTCTTGTAGTTCTTATCCTTTTTCTTCTTCTTTTTGTTGCCAATTAAAGAAACATAACTTTCATCAATTAATGACTGAAGGTTTGTAAATGCTTTTTTTTAATGTCTTGGAATCGTTTTTATATGGGCATGACATATCTTACTTCATTCCCAGAATTATTTTGATTGATAAGTTCCTTCATCTCATTGTAGCCATCATCGAGCTTTTGAATTGCCAAAAATGGTCCCTTTGACGAGTTCAAGGACTTTATGTCATTACGAAAGGTGTGTAAACGTGCTTAAGTTGATAACATTACTTCGAATTTTGTCCAAATTTAAAAGGCTCTCTAATCCCACGTAAATAAATGTCCGATGCAACAAACCTGCCGAATAAAAACTTTTAATAATTACAACCTGTATAAGCAGAAACTTTAATTGTTCATTACTTGAATGCGTCTTCGTTAACGAGTTCCCAGTAAATACATTTTGCATCATCGCCATACGTTGAATTGTCCAAACTAAAAACGAATTCTTTTAATTTCTTCCAGGCGCTTATGTCCAGGTCAATTTTGTGGAACCGATCTGTAGGTTGTTTGAAGTAAATTGCATAGAGCAGGAATAATGCTCCCAATTTGTGCAGTGTACTTTTAGATGAGAGGATACGTTTTGCATAATGAATGCAGACATTTGTGGACTGAATAATTTCCACAGAATGAGATTGTCATTGTCCACTGAAATATTTAAAAAAAGTAATTGTAAGGAATCTTTAGAACAATAGATCTTACTCCTTACGAATAAATAATCTGGAACAATGTCGACTTCCATTGATAGACGAATGATTCAAATCTAGGATTTTCGTTTGCAATGAAGCTCTCAATTATATCTTTGCAATCCTTTTGAAATTATACTTTTTCACACTTCCTTTATAATATTATTAACCAATATTTCACTACTTCCATTGACACTTGTGAAATTTTGCACACACAATAAAAAAAAAGAATATGTAGGGAAAAACTTGTGTGCGGAGAAAAAACACCTTCGGCATTTTGCAATCGAAATTTACGCGATCAATTTATGATTTGCAGACGAAATTTTATCGGGTATCGAGGGGGAAACTTTGATGTGCATTTTTATGAGCAATTTATTTGATTTAATTGAGAAAATTACACAAAAATCGGTGAAAAACTTGTTTACTAATTAGAAGCAGCGACCCGCACTTTTGTTTTTTTATGACATTTGTTTTTTTTATCGATTTGTTTACTTGTCAAAATATTCACCTTTTGGCTCAAATTTCTATATTCCGTGGTCAATGTTGGGCGGTATACGCATTGAATTTCTAAGGTGCGCTTCTACTTTTACTTGGAATTTCTTAGTTTTTAACAGAAATATACATAAATATTAAGAAATTTGTATCCAAGAAGCATTAAAATTAATATTTAATATAGTTTTTATTGATTAACAGATATAAAAAGCAAAATTAATAAAAAAATATTTGTATTTTAAAATTTTTGAATTTAACGGATTCCTTTTTTGAATATTCAAACGTACTTATTCAACCTTTTTGCGCATTGAGCAAAAACCCACAAAATTTGAACAAAGCTGTGTTTGTTCCCATTTAAAATGCATGGGGCAACTAACACATCTTTGGACTGTGGGTTTTTTCCTCTCAATTCAGCTTGTAGGGTTAAAGAGAGCAAACCCCCGAAGTCGTGACTCTAGGTAATATATTTCCTCTATGGTTGTACTGCTGAACGTTGGCTGTTTCTTCGTACTGCCGATTGTTTTCGTTCTGTGGAGGAGTTGAAGAAGTGAAAACGGATGGTAAAACAGCTGTATGCACAAATGTCTGTTGAGACGTGGTTATTGGCTGGTCGCAGGGATTGAAAGACAATTGTTGTTGTTTCGGCAACTGTGCATTCACGTTTGCACCCAGCCATGTAAGACCAACGCTTGGGCAATGACCTTTAGGGTTCAACGGTTTGGCGACTGCTTTGTGTCCACTTTCTTGGCTTACTTGCAATGGACGCTTTTCTTGTAACCAATCTTGAACTTTGCTGTTGGCATCTGTGGATATATCATCATCAACTTCAGAACCAGAAGTACCTTCTGCGATTTCATACAATATTTGGTACTTACGGTTGAGGAATTCTTTTTCCAAAGCTTTTTCTTCTTCTAGTTTTCGTAGCTCAATGTCCATCTTTCTCATTAATGATGATCTTTGTGAGTATTTTGAACTTATTCCCTTTGAGGTTATGGATGCGACACGAGCTTTCGATGGTTGATTGACATTTGACTTAGAATGTTGACAAGTCTTATGTGCAGTCGGTAAGTATGATTTTGATAAAATTTTTGGTGCAGCGTTCAGATGTTCAGAAATTAGAGCTGGTGCCTTCGAAGAATTTGTTGACATATCGTTTGGCACTTCAGAGGTTGCATGTTTATGCTCTTTTGGTTGAGGTAACCTGAATGCACGTAATGTTGAAAGTGGGGATTTAATTGGTTCAACTTTTGAAGGAGACACATCGATAAAAACTGATGTACGCTTAGGAGCTTCTGTGGGTTCAGTTGAACTATGATAGACTACAGTTGACATTGGATTACCTCGTGCCGTCGTCGTTTTTTTTTTTTTTTTTTTTTTTTATAATCTACCCGCGCTCAAGGGATTATGATTACCCTTTAAATGTTTCAACACGTTGTTCTTAATTGTGAACCTAATGCACTCGTTGATGGCGCAGCATTCATATCGGTTAACAACAAGTTTGGATCACAAGCACCGTTTGCAAACATATCTGCTGATGTTCTGGGGACTCCATTGAATGTGTTCACAATCTCATTTGTTTGAGTTGACCTTGCTTGTTCTACGCACATATCCGTAGGCGGTAGTTGGGTTACACCCAAGCGGCTCGTAAATGAAGCGCTACCATGGCCTGTAGTAGCAGGCATTGAAGTCGTTGTCGTCGTGTTCGATAAGGTGGGTGTGGAATGCCCTTTTGGCAAATACTGAGCGCCTGCGCAGGCTGCACATGCGAAATCTTGGTTTTTAATGAAGCTGTCGACTCCAGCGCACATGAAGTGGAACCAGTTTTTGCAAATGTCACACGCCACTATGTTGTCTTCCGAATCAGGATCGCTGCACAATTGGCAATTGTATTCTGCTGAATCCATCGATGAATACTGGGTCAGAGTATTATTGAGCAAAGTGTCAAATAATTTTGTAAATTTGTTGGGAAGAATTTTGTCAACCAACAGATTTGTAACCAAAGTATTATAATTAATATTTTTTAATATAAAGTATAAATTTATTTATATGTATAGGGTTAGCAGAGAGGTGCATGGGCAACAAAAATTATAATAATAATTGGTCACACGTTTTCAAGATATTGATTTTTCAAAAAATAAATTGGAATTTATTTTTTCAAAAAACAAAATAAATATTTTTTTCGAATATTTTTATATACAATATTATTTTAAACTTAAGGGGGCTCCTGGTGAAAATTTTTGGTTAAAATCGTTAGAACCGTTAATGAGAAAGTCGAAAATAAAAAAAAAAAAAAACAAAACCGTTCTATGACAGGTACCATTAATAACATTTTGCCCCAAATTTGTTTTTACAAATATGTAGTCCATGCCCATAATATCACACAAATTTTTTTTTTTATCAAAATCGTTAGCCGTTTTCGAGATAAATAAGATTTTGCATTACGGGTGTATGGGGGGTACCGTTAGTTTTGGAGCTAAAAAAAATTCAATTTCCCCTCTAGGGAATCAACAAAGACCCCTAACTAGTGTCCGACCGAAGCTTCGGCTTCGGCCTTCGGCTCGGCCGATATTCGGCCAAAAAACAACATTCGGCCAAACCTTCGGCTTCGGCAATTTTAGGCCGAAGTTTCGGCCGAAGCCGAAGAATCTATTTATTATATCGAACATCGTACTAGGCGCCGGAAAAAATTTCAATTTTTGAAATTTTTAAATACCGAACAAAAGATTGCAATCTGTTCTTCGGTAGGTATTCAAAAATTTCAAAACACATGTGTGCCATCATAGTAGGCGCCGAACAAAATTTCAATTTTTGAATTTTGCCTGACACCTTTTGCGCATCGTTTGTGTTTTGTTTTGTTAAATCGTGGATTCGGTTAGGTTTGTGTTGTTTATTAATTTAATTTGTGCAATTTTAAAAGGAAAAAACACTTAATAATTTTAAAAAAATTCAAGTAAGTACATACATATAATGTACATATTCGTATTGCAAGAATATGAAACAATGCATTTACATGCACTTACTTATAATTATTTATCCGCTCTTAAATCGAGTAAAAGTAAAATATAGAACTGTTTTGGGCGATTTGTGTATTTTTATTTTGTTTTGTTGTTTATATTTTTACATAGGTATATATTTACATGATGACATCTTTGGGAAAAAATCCTATCTGGGAATATTTTTCCAAAAACAGCGATAAAGCAATTTGCAAAATATGTAAAAAAGCTTTGTCTCTTGGAAGTGTTTTACCAAAAAATCAGACCACGACAAATATTAAGAACCATTTGGCAAGCCAACATTTAAATGAATGGGAAACTTATTCGAAAATTAATGAACAAACAAAACAAGAAAAACAAACTTTAAAAAAAAAAAAATGAGAGCGAAAGGTCAAACTTAAACCCTTCACAAGACAAAAATGAACTGAAACAATCCACATTATATGAAATGATTGAAAAGAAAAAAGCTGCGCTGTACCCTGATGATCATCCGATATCCCTAAGAATCGATAAAAATATAATGGATCTCATTATCGTCGACATGCTGCCGTATAACTTGGTTGAAGGAGACGCATTTCGAAGGCTCAACTTAGCTGACCCTGACACTCCATTTAGATACAGAAAAAAGTCTGAAAAATACTTCAGAACGACTTTAATGCCAGCGACGTATTTAAAGGTAAAAGAAAAAGTCATACTTCTCTTGGAAAAAGCTGAATGGGTCAGTCTTACTACAGACATATGGAGTAATCCTGCGAAGACTTGTTCTTTGCTGAGTTGCACAGCTCATTTCATTCAAGCAACGAAAAGACAAAAAGTTATATTGGCAGCAAGTGCACTTGAAGACAATCATACTGGAAAGCATATTTCAGAAACGCTAATCAATATAATTGCTGAATTCCGATTGACCAACAAAGTTCACATGGTTATACGCGACAATGCTTGTAATATGCAGTCTGCCATGCGTCTTGGAAATTTTGCATCCATTGGATGCGTAGCTCATACGCTTCAGTTGGTAATTCATGACATTATATTCAAAAGCGATCCCATGATGGATATAATAAAAAAATGTCGCAAAATTGTTGGACATTTTAAAAGAGCAAACTTGTCGATATTTAAAGCAATTCCAAGAAACTTGCGACTTACCCAGGCACACTTTGATTCAAGATGTTGAAACACGCTGGAATAGCACGTATCTAATGTTGGAAAGGCTCATGGAACAAAAATCCGCTGTAAATTTGTACATGGTAGAACGCGGTGGCATAGAAGTACCAGCAGCAGAAGAATGGGTGCAAATAAGAGATTTGATATCCGCATTGAAGTGCTTTTATCAAGCTACACTTGATATTTCAAGCGACTCTTCATCAATATCATTAATTATACCACTGGTTGTCATGCTGAATTCAAAACTAGCTCCAAAAGATGAAGATACTGAAAACTTAAAATTGCTTAAAATCCGGTTGTGCGAGTCTGTTAATAGACCATTTTCGTACGCAAAAAGTACTCCAAATTTATCGATTGCTACCCTTATAGATCCTCGATTTAAAGAGAAGTATTTCACCGGTGATGAAATCGGAAATACCAAGGCAAAAATATTGGAATTATTACAACAGAACTGGTCAAATCAAACGGTTCCGATGATTTTAGAAGCCGATGATCCCCAGCCATCAGGATTGCAACATGATGATGATGATTTATGGGAATCACATGATAAATTTGTTTTGCCAGTCGAGAGCGGAACTTGCTTAAATGAACCTCCTCCATTTGAGGGACAGGTGTTGTCTTTTTTGAAAGAACCTTTACTCTTACGAAACGCTGATGTATATGCATATTGGGCGTCCAGCCCATAGAATTATCTAAGGACCGTAGCTATAAAATTTTTGTCTGCGCCACCCACTAGTGTTCCTAGTGAACAACTGTTCAGTGCTGCCGGACAGATATATGCGGACAGAAGATCAAATTTGAGTGGTGAAAATGTTGACAAACTTTTGTTCTTAGCATACAACATTAGACTCTTTGATTTTAATTATTAATGTATTGAATTAATATAACTAAAAATTATTACTAAAAATGAATTATTTATTTCTTTTTTCTTTTTAATTACTAATTAGTTATTAGTTATTTTTATTTAATTTGTCTTATGTTTTTTAAGCAATAAATTTTAATAAAAATAATATTTTTATCCAATTGGAAAGGAGAATTCTTGACTTTTTTCAACCTTAGGCTTCGGCTTCGGCTTCGGCCGAAGATTTTCTTTCAGCCTAATAATTCGGCTTCTGCTTCGGCTTCGGCTGAAAATCGACCTTCGGTCGGACACTACCCCTAACTACCGAGATTGAAGAAAATAGATCCAGTGGGTTAGGCTGTAGATCGAGATACAGATATACAGACACACAGAAACATGTTTCTTGTGTACTAAATTTTCCTTAATTTTTTTATAAAAAAGTGATATGCAAGTTGTTAGTATTCAATAAAATTCATCTTAAAACGTAATCTAAAAATTTAATTGTGTATCCGTTTTCAGGATATTGCATTTTCAAAAAAAAATTTGTATTATTTTTTTAAAAATTCAAAACCAATTTTTTCGAAAAAAATTTTAAATTATATTTAGTCAAATGTAAAGGAGCTCCTGCATAAAAATTTTGGTTAAAATCGATAGAGCCGTTGATGAGAAATTCGAAAATCAAAAAAACCTTCTATGACAGGTACCCCTAATAGCATTTCCCCCCAATTTTTACTTGCGACTTATAGGTACTATAAGGCAAGTTATGCATTCGTAAAAAAAATCGAACTCGAGATTTTGATCAAAGTTGACATTACGATGATAGCGAAGACTAAAAAAGTGGGTCTCGCAATTCTGTCTGTCTGTCTGTTCGACTACAGGCTAAACGACTCGGCCGATTTTCTTAAAAATTGGTAGATATTATTTTTAATTTTTTCCCCCACACATTTTTTTCTTTTTTTTTTTAAACCAAAAATAACGGTACCCCCCATACGAATTTTTTTCGAAATTTTATAAACATTTTTTTTTCTCAAAAACTGTTCAACAGATTTTAAAAGTAAAGATACAGAAAAATTTCGTTTAATTAAATCTAGGTATTGGTTGAAAAAAATTTTCCGAAAAATGGTTATTGAGGGAACCATTTTTTTTGTTTTTGATTTTCTCAAAAACGGTTCAACCGACTTTGATCATTTTTTTTTGCTAAAGCTCCCCAAAAACATAAATAGAATTGTGTACTCAAATTTTCAAAAAAATTTTTTTTGGATTTTTAAAAAAAACTTCAAATTTTTTTTTTCAAAACTCAATATTTCGCAAACCCCATAGCATAGCATTCTGTTACTACTAAAAGAATTTAAAAATTAATTTTATCCTTATGAAAAATTTTCTCAATAACATTCGTTTTTAAAATTCCCAGTCGATTACATAGGAGCAAGTTCGTGCGACCCAGTCGTGCATTTTATTTTTTATCAAAATATAGTCCATGTCTATAATATCACACCTAATTTTTTTTTTATCAAAATCTTTAGAGCCGTTTTCGAGATAAATAAAATTATGCATTACGGGTGTATGAGGGGTACCGTTAGTTTTAGAGTTAAAAAAAATTTCAATTTCCCCTCTAGGGAATCACCGAAGACCCTTAAGTACCAAGTTTGAAGAAAATACCTCCAGTAATTTAAGCTCTAGTCCGAGGTACAGACATACAGACATACAGACAGACAGACAGACAGACGGAATTGTCGGACCCACTTTATTCGTCTTCGCTATCATCGTAATGTCAACTTTGATCAAAATCTGGAGTTCGATTTTTTTCCAAATGCAGAACTTGCCCTATAGCTATAGTACCTATATCGCAAGTAAAAAGGGTTGTATTGGCAAACGAAATCATGAAAAAATGTGTATCTTTAGAATCCAACTTACTGGAAATGATAATGTTAAATGGGTTTGATTCTTCTCTGTTTGAAAAGGTTGCATGCTTTGATTTGGTAAAATTAGTTAAATATTCCATTAAAAAGGTGATCATTTTTGTTTGTACTGAATGCAATATCTATGTAGGTAACTCTATTATCTGTGATAATATTTTGTGATTAAGAAAAAATAAAAATTATAAAAGTATCACGAGTGTTTTCACTTTTTATTCGTATGTTTCCAATGTTTTAGTTTTGTCCAACACTGTATATACCTACATGTCTATGACAACAGTTTCTTACCTTAACAGTAATATGGGTGACCCGCTTCGCGGGTTCTCAGGATTTTAACTGCCTTTTCGGGGCCCACACCCGCTCTTTTAATTTCCTTGCTCTGCTTAAGGGTATGTAAAGTCGCCAGGTAGGCGCCTATGTCAACAGTGTTTTAACTTAAAAGTACTGTGGGTTCAAAAATTTCCTTTAAATCAACAAATAATTCGCTTACAAAAATAACCAAAAAGGAAAATTTCATAATAATGTCCCAAAAATAAACCGACAATAGTAATACTTACACAAAGAGAAATGTCAAAATAAACAAAAATAAGTGAATTTTGTATGAAAACTGAGGAACTTTTAAAATTTATTAAAAATAGTTATAAATGTTTTTTCACTTTAAAATTGTTGTAGGTATTTGTTATTAAAACTGCTAATATAACGAATATAACTTTCATTGTGAAAAAAATCGTGCTACCTTAAACGAAAGTTGAGCCTTAAAAAATCATAGATAAAACATTAAAAAACAAAATTAAAATATTAAATTAAATTAAAATAAAATATTAACACCAAAAAGAAGGAATTGATAAGATCAGCGCAGAAAAAATCCCTCAACTCAAATGTCAAAAATTATTTCCGTGTTTTCCGATAGGACCGAACCTATCGGTAGTGACACTTTGTTAAAAGTGGAACCATTGTAAATTAGCTTCTTGCAGTCCATATATTTAAAGAATCCATATATAATATGTCAATAGTTAAACATATATGTATGTACCTATCTTAACATGTATTCTTTAATTCTTTATTAGTTTTTTTTTTAAAACTCTATTTAACAATTTTTTACTTATGTATATACAAAACCACAATATGGAACGCAATTTATTTTTAAATAAATGTACCTTACATTCTTAAAAAGTTTCACTTCTATCATGTGCTGCACGAAAATTCGTTTTTTTTTTTTTTTTTTTTTTTTTGAATCTGTTACAATTCGCCTGGTTATGTTACAATTTCGTTCACAATTCGCTAAAATGCAATTTTGTTGTTAATATTGTAAATAGTTTTTTAATAAGAATTGATGCATCGACTAAATATGAATCAATTAATTCAGTTAGTTTGGCATACAAATTCAAATTTGAAACTTCTATGGCGTTATGTAAAGCATTACAAATTTTAGAATACAAAAATACCAAAACAAATTTGTCAAAATCTGTCAATAAAAATTTGTTATAATCTGACGACAACGATATTGGGGGCGTTCACTAATGTACTGACTACGTAGTCAACTAACTATGATTGGCTAAATACAACTAAAATATGAGTTGATATTTCCTCTCCATTTCGGATTCAAAGTTAGTGGATAATGATTTGATGAAAATACAAGTTTAATTTTTGGTGGAAAATATTTTCAAAATGAAATTAATTTTGCAATATGAAAATATAAATTACCAGATCGAAGATGAAGATGAAATATGCAATAAAATTTTATCGGGTAGTTTTTTTTAATGCAATAAGGAAAACGATACATTTACCAATCTTATTACAGATCTAGTGTATGCCGCAGCATATGTACATGCAAAAAAAAATTGGCTAACTAAAAGAAAATTGTTTCTTGTTTCATATGTTACGAGTAATATTTACAAGCTCTGTAGTGGAATTTTGCATTCTAAAAGCTAGTTGAATTTTGACTACGTAGTCACTACATTGTTGTGCATTTCACCATTGTTGTGCATTTCACCTGTCATTATTTTAAGATCTAAAAATTTGTCAGAAAAGTTTAACAAATTTTTAGAATTTTCTACTGTCAATTTTAATGAAATATGACCCATGATGAATGTTTGGAAAAAATTTGTTGTTTTTGGCTCCATTTGGGATACATACATACATACTCATTTTCTGTTCTAGCTTGTTCTAATTTTTTTTTAATAAATCTGTGCTGTTCTATCCAGTCTGATCATCCTTTTATGGTTTTGAACAGAACATAATGATTAATGTTATATTTTATTTATTGTATCCGAACAATATACAGGGTGTCCCACAGTCACCGCCCCAAATGAAAACCATGGATTCCTGAAGTCATTTTAAGTCGAAAAACTTAAGAGGTCATTTTCTCGTCTTCGTCCCGTTTTCGAGTTATAACGGTTTTTATTATTTTTCCATTAACTGGCTTTATCTTTGCCACACTGCGTCCGATTCGTGAGATTTTTTTTATAACCAATCGAGAATTTATTACAGTTTTAGTTTGTCCAAAGACTTTTTTTCTGCGGACAACCGTTTCTCCGCAATTTTGCATCAAACCCAATTTTTTCGTTTTTTAAGTAGTTTTTTCACTTTGATATCAATTTATTCAAAAAAACACGTTAATGAGTATTAATTTTTTTCGCTTATTATTAAAGCCCAGTTCATTTTCTAAAATTAAATATGTTTTTTTCCTTAAAAAGAATACTAAATGTAATTAACAAAAAATAAACAAACTGAGTGAATTTAAAAAAAAATAATTTTTAAATACAAAATCAACTTTTTCTGAGGTATTGTGGTTAAGAAAAGGACAAATAGATAACGTTAATTAGTAAGACCGTTAACTAATGTAAGCAGTAAAAATTTGCATTATGATTTGAAGGTTGTAAATGTCTTTCTCGCGTGAACTAGTGTCCGCGTCGTGTTCTTTCACTTGATACTCCATTTTGGATTTGTTATTCAAGTTGTAGTTTTTTTCAATTATTTGCGAACAATGGATTACACCAGGGTTCGAACCTCAGTAACAAAATTTCGGAGCAGATTTGCAGCAAAAGTGAAGTAAATCAAAAATTTCCGAAGTAGATTTGAAAATGAAAGAAAAATTCAAGTTTTCAAAAACTGTATTTTTAACAAAAATTTATTTAACGGAAATAAATTATTTTTAACAAAAACATCACATAAATTCATTCAGACTTGAATACCTTAAACTTAATATCTTATACACTAAATTAAATAAGAAATTAGAGTTGAAAAAAAAAATATAGTTTTCAAAAACCATATTTTTAACAAAAATTTTAATTTTTTTAAACAAAAAATGAATCACAAACGGTTTTAGACTTCAGAAACTAAAAACTATTCTTAATACATACTATAAATATTTTTGGTTTTTACTGATTTTATTTTAGAATATATTTGCCTTGGACAAATTTGAATTCTCTTATAAATTTAATCAATTCAAGCGGTGGTTCAAAAATTTGTTTTCGATCTGCTATTAATGATCGTGAAAACATTAAATTTTCAACTGTATTGACATGCAAACGATTTCTTATTTTAGTTTTCAATAAATTCATTTCGGAAAACTTTCTTTCAGCTGCGGCGCTGCTGTGTGGTAAAACGGCTAGAGTTAACATATAGTCAGATAAGTTTTGGAACATAAGTTCTTCCATTTTATTAGTGGTTGTTTTTAATGAGTACCAAAAGCTAACTAAATCTTGCTGATCTATGTTGCTTATATTGTGTATAATGAATGATCTCCATTCATCATTTAATACCTCAATAGAGGTTTTATTATAAGGAAATGCCTCGATCAATTTCCTATTAAATTTTCACATGGAATATTTAATTCTACTAAATATTCTTTAATAGCATTTGCTATTACAATAGCCGATGATTCCTCTAGCTCAATTAAACCAAAAAAAGCGTCATTAATTTTATTGAGTTCAAGGTACCGGGCAACTAGAACTAAAGTTTTTTTGGAGCTAATGTCAGTGCTTTCATCAATTATGAGGGAAAAGTGCTTATTCTTCAGTTTTGTTGCTAAATATTTTTTGCTATACATTGATATAAGCCTAACTAGTTATTTAGATTTCGTTGAGCAACACTTAACTTTGGTTAACGTTGGATAAGAAAGAACGTTAAATAATTCTGGCAGCGAGTCCATAATTGTGAATGGCAAATAATTTGAAACACAGAACATAACCATAGTGATTTCTTTCTTTAAATGTGTGTCCATTCTTGCTTTATCATTTGCCAACTTTTCAGCGATCTTTGGCATATAAGTTTGGTTTTTATATTCAGCCTCCATTCTTATATGAGCTTGGGACCTTGCATGGCGTTCCAAATTGGTAACGTTGTTTGCAAGACTTTTTTTACATAACTTACAGTAAGCGTTTTGTTTAACTACTTCCCTTTTCAACCACTTTCTGCTGGACTCCCATTCGCTTTTGTATTTTTGGCTGTATTTTGAAAGATTTTTTTCGTTGTCGGATTCGTTGCCTGAAACGTCATCCAGATCGACAATCATATTTAAAGATGAATTTGAATTATCTTCACAAACCATTTGTGTTTTTCTATGTATGTACAACAAAATATGGCATTGATTAAAAACTTAATTCGATTCTTTAGACATCAGACTAGTAACTTACTCGGGGCTTGGTTCTCTAGGAGTTTTGTCCACAACAACAGTTGCAATTTGTATATTTGCATCATTTACATTTGGATTTGGATTATTTTTCCTAGAAACATAGAATCGTAAGCATATATGTACCTAATATATAATTAATGTAGATACTTGCTTTTTAATAAGGTATTTATCCATTTTTTTATTTGCTTGAGCATTCGTAAAAACATTAAATGTCGCCAAAAAATCAAGATAACTTTATCAAAACGGAGAACAAACCAGATATGAATGCACTTTGCAGCAAGCAGCAACCAAAATTCAAAACAAGAAAACAAAAAATTTTTACAGTTGTTCATTTTCACACACAGCACACATCAAAATGTACATTACATACCATACCATCATATCGACGAGATGGAAATGAAATGAACGAGAAAGAGAAACGATAACAAAACAAAGAAAAGAAAAAAAATATGATTCCGTTCAGAGACAGAGTTGTTTGGAGAATACACAGTGCTGTCATTTAATTTCATTTGGTTTGGCTAAACAATTTTTTAGTGTGGAAAAAAGGAGCAGATCTGAAAAAAGCGGAGTGGCGAAGTAGATTTGTTTTCTCCCTCAAAACTGGAGTAGATTTGCTTCGATCGAAGTGAGGTTTGAACCCTGGATTACACTAATCAAGAATATCTGAAAATGTTATTTATATACGCTGAAATGGGACAACTTTATCTATTTGTCCTTTTCTTAACCACAATAGCTCAGAAAAAGTTAATTTTGTATTTAAAAATTATTTTTTTTTTTAAATTCACTCAGTTTGTTTATTTGTTGTTAATTACATTTAGTATTCTTTTTAAGGAAAAAAAATAATTTTTATTTAAGAAAATGAACTGGGCTTTAATAATTAATGAAAAAAATTAATACTCATTAACGTGTTTTTTTGAAAAAAATGATATCAAAGTGAAAAAAACAACTTAAGAAACGAAAAAAATTGGGTTTGATGCAAAATTGCGGAAAAACGGTTGCCCGCAGAAAAAAAAGTTCTGAGACAAACTAAAACTGTAATACATTCTTGATTGGTTATAAAAAAAATCTTACGAATCGGACGTAGTTTGGCAAAGATAAAGCCAGTTTTTATTTTTTATTTTTATTTATTTATTTATTTGGCAGTATTTTGCCATTTAAAAAATTCATTACAATCATCTTATATTATACCTATTAAATAAATCTATTTTTAACATATTCGAATAATTTGTTTTTGAATCTTTGTAAGTTATGCTCATTCTTTAAAATATAAGGAAGACTGTTATAAATATCTAAACCTCTATGTAGAATCATATTAGTGGTCTTAAAGTTTCTAAACCTTGGTAACCTGAAATCACCAGCATTGCGTAAGGCAAAAGGTTGTACATCACCAACAAAAGATATATACTCATACAAATAGTTAGGCAATATATTAAATTTGATTTTAAATATAAATACTATCACATTATACATAATTCTTTGGTTAACACTCATCCATGACAATTTAAACAACATTTCTCTTATTGGGGTAAATCCATTACACATTAAAACAATTCTCATTCCCCTATTTTGAAGTTTTTGTAATCTACTCATTTTTTGATTATTACACATAAATAAAATACTTGAGCAATACTCAGTGTGGTTTTATCATTGTATTATAAACATTAATAGTTGTTTTTATAGAGAGCAAAAATCATAAAAACCGTTATAACTCGAAAACGGGACGAAAACGAGAAAATTACCTCATAAGTTTTTCGACTAAAATGACCTCAGGAATCTATGGTTTTCGTTTGGGGCGGTGACTGTGGGACACCCTGTATAAAGGTACCTGACTTATGTAAATAAGACTTTTTTTTTTAATTTTACGCAAAAACTCTAAGGTTTCGTGATAAGTGGAACATTCATTACTCGTCCGATTTATATTTTTGTTTTGGTGACTCATTTGTCTCCTCATCCAATCTTCAAAATCTAAACAGGGTATCAAAGGTATGTTCATACGTGAACGACGAAGTTTAATCTAGGATTCAAATAATTTAATCCAATTGACAGACTAACTCTCAAACAAAGTTGGTTAAATACTTTTCGTTACAGACATTTTTAGATTTGACTGCACATCAGACTTTGACAACGAAATAAAGGTAGGTAAAAGTAGAAATGAACATTTTTGTGCTTTCAAAGTACAAGTGCTGAAAAACAATTTAAACAAAGTCCAAAACCCGTTTATCTTGATAAAGCCATCACCCACAGCACTAAAAAGAACCTTAGCCACAAAGTCATGTTTCTGCAACCCAATAAATATAAAAAAGGTAAAATGGTAAGGTACTCAAAGAAGTAAAGAAAGATAGATATAAAATAGATGTTGAGGTTTGCGAGGTCTTATACGTCCCCCGGGGAAATTCCCAACATCAACGTCAAAAAGTCGAGCATTCTTACTTCCAAATTATTGTTTGTTTTGTTGTGTATGGCTGTTGTCGATTCTGGTTTGTTTAAAAATTAATTCTCACTCAAAAAACTGAGGTATGTAATTCTTAAAGGCCTCATTAATCTGAATGAATGTAATATATTAATTCAATTATTTTAATTTATTTCAGATCACAACCAGAAAGTATAAATAATAAAAAACAAAACAAGATAATATACTATTAAATAGACTATAAAAACATTAACCTACCTTGTAACTTTTTTTCCGTCTCCCAAAACTTTTGCAATTCCGTAAAGTATTTATCCAGGATGAAAACTTTTGAAAGGCCTAATGTGGCCATCGTTTACATTAGTATATAAATATAGCTTATGAGGTATTGACTAAATTATGGTTAATCATTCAAAATTAAATATCAAGAGTTAAGCTTTTCGTGATCTCGTAAGACAAAACATTTTTAACTCTTTCCCAAACCACTGGGCAAATTTCATTAAAAAAAAAAACAAAATGTAATGGTTGTTGGAATCTAATTTGAATTCACGTTTCACACAATCACTGAAACAGCAAACGATTTCCCTGTAATTTTAAGATGCCAGTACAAAAAAATATTAGTAGCACACGCGAACAAAAATTTGGTAAATATCCAAACAATTTTTTTTTTTGTATCACAACAAAACCATGTTAAAACTTTTTATATATTTGACTCTTTCTTTCTCGCGTCGAGTTACCTCGCTTCCAAACAGGAATACTTTAACAAAAATTACATACTATCAAGGAAACCTTTATATACTATAAGCAGGTAAGAAATAGCCAAAGTATTAAATTAATGCCTGCATTCAAATTTTATATTTATGGATTAAAACCCCAACTATGGAACATATTTGCATTCTCACTGCATTGATCGCGAATTTATTGGAATTCTCTTGAAAACTCTTAAGCATTTTATAAAAAATGAGTTTTCATAACACGAAACACATAACCCAAACTCTGCTATCACTCCACTTTGATTTTAACAAACTTAAAGCAAGGTTCATTCAAAACTAAATAACTCTATTTGTGCATTTACCAAAAGTTTCCAGAAATCCAGACACAAACAAGTTGATACTTTTTGTATGCTTAGTGCCGAAGAAGGAAAACCACGATCACGATAGACACAGTACTGTGAAAACATTTTTATAACGATTTTTTTTGTATTTTTTTTTTACTATGTGGTGCTCCCATACATTCCCATTACTTTTTTTTAACAGTTCAAAATTTTGCAGTAGAGTTATGGAGAGTTGCCGACAGTTGAGAAATTTGAAACAGAGAATAATAATGTAGGTTTAAAGCTTTGAGTATATATAATATCGAGGGCTCGTTTCTATTCCAAATGCGTGACTATCATAGGGGGCGCTACTCAAATTTGTGTAAGACAAAGTTATTGCCGAGTGCTTCATACTTTGAGGCCGGTATTCACCGAGCGCTCATAACTTAAGAAGCTCATAAACCTATTCACCAAGCAATATTAGTGAAGATCTACGAGCGCTCTTAAAAGTTAGGAGTGGTCCCGACCACTCCTAACTTACGAGCGCTCTCTTCGAAAGTTTGTTCGCTTGTGCGTGTGCCACGCACGCATTTGACTCGAATCCATGTGAGCAATGCCAAGTAGAAGACTATCCATTTGCTGTCAAGACCAACATTCCACAGTTTGGGTATGCCTGAACAAGAGAGAGTGGCTCTCATTTTCGAACTTCGAAAAACACTTGCGAGTGGTTGGTGAATACCCCACACAAATTTCTCGTAAAGTTAAGAGCCGTTTAGGAGCGCTCGGTGAATACGAGCCTGAGTATATATAATATGGAGGGCTCGTTTCTATTCCAAATGCGTGACTATCATAGGGGGCGCTACTCAAATTTGTGTAAGACAAAGTTATTGCCGAGTGCTTCATATCACATGTGACGGAGAACTATATGCGAGGAGAAGGTAAGCACAAATCGGAGGATACGGCTGTATCCTTAACTTACAGAAAGTGAGACAGCGACCCCTATCACAACTTCAAGTACTACAATGCATTAGGGATAGGAACGAGCCCTCCATATTTTATATACTCAAAGATTGGTGTGCAAAATGTCTCCACTAAATTTTGCCAGGAAAAAGAATGATACAAGCATTATTTTGCGGGACAAATTTTGACAGCCACTGTATTTCCAAAAGTGATTTTTGTCAAAACTGGTTTTATGTAAAAGGTGCTGATGCTTCTCTTGAAAGTATCAAGAGGAGATTCCGAAAAGGTATGAACGACTTTTGTAAGACAACCCTCTCCCAGAGATACACTACAGAACACATTATATTAGGTTTTATCTCTCCAAATTCAAACTTTTATGTGAGATCTGGAAACGTTTTGTAGAGATTAAAATTGTAGAGATGAAATTTGTCTTGTCTCGATCTGCGTACTAGGCTTAAACATTTTTTTTTTTCGTTTGTTTCTTAAAGCCTGTTCAGGACCACCCCCAGTTATTAGAGAAAACGGCTGGCACCGAGGCCAAGTAAAGCTAATCTCTTGTGGAGATCAGAGATCTTGCAATCTGTATAAGCTTGCTGTTAGCAAGTTGGGAGAAATCTGGCCAGTCGCGAAGCTCGAAGTCGTTGCTAGAGAGCAAATCCCTACAAGGCCTAGGGCTCGTGCTTGGATTCCAGAGGAACCTTCCCGTCCGGATATTATTCTTAAGATCATTCAAAGTAGTAATCCAGACCTGCCCACTCATAACTGGGAAGTTGGGAAAGTGGATGAACTAAAGGGCGCTTCAAGATCTGCTATCATTGTAGTGAATAAAGAGCAGTCCTTGGCTCCTCTACTGGCAACCAAAGTTGTGATTGGGTACGGTTTCTCCTCGATTACTCTGAAAATCTATAAAAAAGATGAGGGTAACACTGTTCCTCCACAACAAATAGGTACATCCACAGTCGCGGAGTCTACGGTAGACTTCGATCCAGTAATGGAAATTGATGCTTCCAGTAACTCCGAGTCTGAAGCAAAGACCAAAAACATCGCCGTAAAGGCTCCTAAATCAGTTGATAGTCTCTCCGAGAAGGAAGACGAAGACTCCATGAGGAAGGCTCTTCTGGGCGAAGATGAACCCATTGGCTCGGACTCTGAAGCTGAGCTACTGGATTCGTCTTCTGAATCGGAAGACCTGAATCCAACTATGTTGGGGGTTGGTCTGGGGGAGTGTAGCCAAAATGCTGCAACCACTTCAGATTAATCTTCAACATTCCATCAAGGCTTCGGCCTCACTTCTTCTCCATCTTCAAAAAAGCCGAGAGGAAATAATCCTGATCCAGCAACCATGGATTACCAAATCTCTAATTCAGGGACTCAGGACTCCTGGCTTCTACTTGCTGTATGCGTCGGATAAAGGTGAACCCAGATCCTGCATATTAGCTAAAAGTAGTTCTAATGTATTTTTACTCCCTGATTTCAGCGATCGAGATATAACCGCCGCCAGACTACACACCAAAAATAGGACATTCTGGAAATTGTTGGCATATCTCGGCCATGACAACCCTGGCCCTCCTGGTGAAACATTCAAGAGGATCATTGCTGAAGCAAAACGGCAAAATATCAGCCTCCTAATTGGATGTGACGCAAACGCTCATCATACTGTATGGCGGAGTACAGATATAAATGATAGAGGTGAGTCTCTTTTTGATTATATTCTAAGTACTAACCTTATAGTCAGTAACATCGGCAATGAACCTATCTTTGTTACCAGAAACCGACAAGAAGTGCTAGACATCACTCTTGTCTCTGACACTATACATCAAATGATAACGAAGTTGAAAGTATGAACACTCTTTCTCAGACTACAGATACATACAATTCAGTTTAAATGATGAACCAATCAAACAGCCAGCTTTTCGCAATTACCGGAAAACAAACTGGCAAACGTATAGGGACATTCTTAAAAGATCGCTTAAAACCGAATCTCTAGATATCCCCTCCAACACCTTAGATCTAGATAACAATGTCAAGGATCTTACATTATCCCTGAATAATGCAAGGAACATTTCCTGCCCTCTTCTCCAAGTTAGAGGGAAAAAGAAACCTTATTGGTAGAATTCAGGTCTAGAACCGCTCAGGAAAAGTTGCAGAAAACTCTTCAACCGAGCTAAATATACAAAAGAATCCTCAGATTGGGACTTATATAAATAATCCTTAGAGACTTACAAGAAACAGTTGATGGCAAGTAAAAGATTTTCATGGAGGAACTTCTGTGATAAAATAGAAGTTACTTCCGAAGCATCTAGATTGAGGAAAATCCTCTCAACATATCCAGTCATGCCAAGTTCTTTGAAAATGTCA
Source organism: Chrysotoxum bicinctum (assembly GCA_911387755.1). Taxonomy (NCBI): domain Eukaryota; kingdom Metazoa; phylum Arthropoda; class Insecta; order Diptera; family Syrphidae; genus Chrysotoxum; species Chrysotoxum bicinctum. Next base: position 165,013,906 of record OU426987.1, read on the forward strand.
AATGGCTCCTGGACAAATTCATATATGAAGAATCACTCAATTTGATACTCACTTCACAGGTAGCTCGCAAAACATTTGTAACATTAACTCAATAGAGTCAAACAACAAAGTTATAAAGATCCAAGGGTTAATAACAAGGGACAAACTAAAATCGGTAATTAACAGCTTCGATCCATACAAATCGGCGGGACCAGACGGTATAATACCAGCTGAACTGCAAGTTGCTTCAGATATTATCTTACCCACTTTAGAGATAATAATGAACAGTTGTCTAAACTTGGTTCATATTCCCCTTATATGGAGAGAAGTTAAAGTAGTCTTTATACCCAAAGCTGGTAAAAGCTCCCACGTTACGCTCAAGGATCTCAGACCTATCAGTTTATCGTCATTTCTTCTTAAGACTCTGAAACGATTGATTGACATTCATCTGCGTAGTGTTATAGAACCAAACCTTTTTTGTACAGTACAACACGCTTACTGTAAGGGAAAATCGGTAGAAACTGCGCTACATACCTTGGTACGCGCCATCGAATACTCCCTAGATCACAAAGAATACACTCTAGTTGCATTCCTAGATATAGAAGGCGCCTTCAACAATGTCGACAGCGCTGCAATAGCGAAGGCACTGCAGAATCTCAATGTGGATAGCTCACTTGGTGACCTAATAAATTTCATGCTGAAAAGCAGAATTATAAATGCGGAACTAGGTAGCTTTACTACAAGAAGGTCAGTCAGTAGAGGAACCCCACAAGGTGGAGTCCTATCCCCACTTCTATGGAACATGGTAGTTAATTTATTATTCTCTCAAGTCTCAGTTGTCAAATACTTAAAACTAATCATATTTGGTCAGTCTGTTAATAACCTTTGAGCATTCAACACTTAAATACTAAAATCTATTAAATAAAGAACCTATTTAATCTGCCCAAGGATTAATGAAGTTTTATTCGAGTAGCGATACAACAAGTGGCGACGAGGATGGGATAAAACAGATTCACGAAGAAAGTTAAAAAAAAAAAACAAAAAAACATTCGTTCTTGTTAAATTCCACAAAAAAAAAAAAATTATACACACTTTGTTTAATTTAATTTATATACATACATACATATATACAACATATATATGTACACATATATATATATATATATACTGACATACGAATTAATTAAATACTCAGTGAAATACGAAAAATATGGCACAAGCACAACAAGTAGTGGTACAGTTTCTTCAAACACCGTTTAGTATCGAACCATTCGACAAAAATATAAAATGGAATCGATGGGTTGACAGATTTGAAACTGCAATTGCTCTCTTTGATCATCCTGTACACAAAAAAGTCCAATTGCTCCTTCACTATATGGGAAGTGAAGCATACAACGTGCTTTGCGATAAAGTGGCACCTGAGAAACCATCAACCAAATCATATGATGAAATCATTAAAACGTTATCTGAGTTTTTCGATCCAACTCCGAATGAAATATTAGAAAACTATCGTTTTCATTTAAGAAAACAACAGGACGAAGAAACTTGTGAAGAATTTCTAAATGCACTTAGGCGTCTGTCAACTGATTGTAAATTTGGTTCGTATTTACAAACCGCTCTACGAAACCAGTTTGTGTTTGGTCTTAAAAATCAGCGCATTCAAAATCGACTTCTAGAAAAAGAACAACTTACACTATCATCAGCATTAGACATTGCTAGATCAATCGAAGTGTCGGAAAAAGGTGGCGCGGAGTTACACAAAGAAAAAGAATTCACAGCTGATGTGAACTTTGTAAAAGAAAATAATAAAAAGAAAAAGAGCACATGGGATAATAAACCAAGTGCGAAGCCGATAAAAACTTCAACTTCGAGAAATTTGGTTTGCTATCGATGTAACAGCACGCAGCATTTAGCAAATAAATGTATATATAAAAATTTAACATGCTCATACTGCAACACAAAGGGCCATCTGCAGCGAGCTTGTTTTAAGATGAGACGAAATGAAGGAGCAGCTACAAATCAGTTAGAAGAAGAATCCGATGCGGAGGAGATCCGTGTTGAAGAAATTTGTCAAATATCAGAGGAGCTATTACAAATCGACAACCCAAATCAAGTAACACTTCGTTCCAAAATCTGCTGTGAACTTATTGTTAATGACATTCCTTTTATTTTTCAAATAGATACTGGATCACCTGTGACTGTTGTTGGTTTAGCAGATGCAAAGAAACAATTTGGCAAACTGCAATTACAAAAAAACGATACCAATCTGGTTAGTTTTTGCGGAAAGAAGCTGGAATGTTTTGGTTACGTTAATGTCCAAGTCCAAACAAAGGCTAGGGTGGCAAAACTTAAAATGTACATTGTTCGATCACAAAGAAATCCTCTGCTGGGTCGCGAATGGCTTCAACAGATCAAAATAGATTGGGGTAAACTTTTCGAAAAACAATTAGGCACAGTAATGCAAATTCAACAAGGCAAAGATAATTTGCCAGTAATTGACGAACTAATAAAGAAGTATCCTCGAGTATTTTCTAAAACAGCAGGAAAAATCACAGGAATTCAGGCACGATTACACATGAAAGAAAATGTTGCCCCGGTTTTCATCAAAGCGCGTCGAGTGGCATTTCCTCTGATCAAAGCGGTTGAAGATGAACTAGAGAAGTTAGTGGAAAGCGATATTTTGGAAACAGTGGAGACGTGTGAATGGGCTACACCGATAGTTGCTGTTCGCAAGCAAAATAATCAAGTTCGAATCTGTGGTGATTACAAAGCTACAGTAAATAAGTTTTTAAAGATCGATGAATATCCGTTACCTTCAATCGATGAACTTTTCACCTCAATGGCGGGGGGGAAAAAATTCACAAAAATTGATCTGTCCAAGGCCGACCTACAATTAGAAATACATCCAGATGATCGCGATTATCTAACGTTAAGCACTCATAAAGGGTTATATCGGCCTAAAAGAATGATGTTTGGTATTGCATCCGCACCAGCAAAATGGCAACGGCATATGGAGCAGATTCTGAGAGATATCCCTGGCGTTAAGGTATTTTTAGATGACATTAAAATTACAGCTAAAAACGACTCGGTGCATTTACAACGTTTAGAAGAAGTGCTTCGAAGATTAAATCACTACAACATGCGCGTAAATTTGGACAAGTCTGAGTTCATGGTAGATCGTATCGAATACTGCGGGTATATGATCGACTGCAATGGAATCCATAAAATGAGAAGTAAAATCGACGCAATCCAAAACATGAAACAACCAAGTAATAAAGATGAAGTAAGGTCATTCATTGGCCTGATAAATTACTATGGTAGGTTTTTTAAGGGGCTGAGTACGATTTTATACCCTATAAATAATCTTTTAAAGGAAAAGATAGTTTTCCATTGGGATGAAAATTGTGAAAAATCATTTCAATCTGTTAAAAAACAGATGCAATCAGATGTGATATTGGCCCATTACGATCCGAAGCTACCAAGGCAACAGATGCCAGCCCGTACGGAGTTGGCGCAGTTCTCAGCCATGTCTACCCAGATAATAGTGAACGGCCTATTCAATATGCGTCGCAAACACTTTCGCAAGTCCAGCAAAAATACAGTCAAGTGGACAGAGAAGCGTATGCAATCATCTTCGGTATAAAAAAATTTTACCAGTTCGTATATGCAAGGCGATTCATATTGGTCACCGACAACAAGCCAATAACTCAGATTTTTGCACCACATAAAGGACTACCAACACTCTCAGCTACACGTATGCAATATTATGCAATTTTTCTTGAATCATTTGACTATGAAATTCGTTATAAAAAATCTAAAGATAACGCAAATGCTGATGCAATGTCACGTTTACCTGTTGCAGATAAGTACGATGCCATTGAGGAAATTGACTTACTTGAAGTCGATGCCATAACCAGACTACCTGTGACGGTTGATCAGTTGAGAAAGGCAACTGAGAGAGATGATCAAGTGAAAATTTTAATACAGGCATTGCAGTTTGGCAGAGAATGTGAATCCAAGAACCGTTTTGGGATCAACCAAACCGAATTCGCTATGCAACAAGGTTGTTTAATGAGAAATATACGAGTGTATGTACCAAAAGAATTGAGACCACGAGTTTTAGCCGAACTACACTCGTCCCATTTTGGAATGACCAAAATGAAAACACTAGCCAGAGGATATTGCTGGTGGCAAAACATGGATCGTGATATCGAGCAAATGGTGATGAACTGTACAACTTACCCGACCAGAAGCCAAACGAATTTATCCCTCACATTGCTGGGAGACGCCTGGAAAGCCATTTGAGCGTGTACATGCGGATTTTGCGGGTCCATTCAGAGGTAATTATTTTTTCATTCTAGTTGATGCCTTCACGAAGTGGCCGGAAGTCCATGTAATTCCAAACTTAACGACAGAAATAACAATACAAAAATGTAGGGACATTTTTAGTACATTTGGGTTACCGGAAATATTCGTTAGTGATTGGGGATCACAATTCATGGCAGAAAGTTTTCAGAGGTTTTTGAAACACAATGGCATCAAACACAAGCAAAGCGCCCCATACCACCCCTCTACCAATGGTCTTGCTGAACGTTATGTGCAAACATTTAAAAACAAATTAAAAGCAATCAATTGTAATAAGAACTTAATAAGTCAAGAGCTATCAAATATTTTGTTCGCTTACAGACGTGCTATACATCCAGCTACTGGCAAATCTCCAGCAATGCTCATGTTTGGACATCAAATAAGATCGCGACTGGACTTGATGTTGCCGAGCGAAAACAATGAAGTTCGAAAACACTTCAATGAGAACGTAAAAAGCAAGTTTTCAATAAATGAGCGGGTTGCTGTACGAAATTACTCATCAGCAGTTAAATGGAAATTTGGGAAAGTCATTGAAATAGCCGGACAATTACATTTTATGGTGAAGTTAGATGATGGCCGAATCTGGAAAAGGCATATTGATCAAATGCGCAGAGTTGGAGAGGAGGTGAGCGCTAGGGAACCTTTTATATGCAACAAGGAAAATTATATCATTGAGGAGGATGAACCTGCAGATATATCAAAGGAGATACCAAAAATACCGCAGAAGTCCGCAAGTATAGCAACCGAGTTAACGGAGGTGCCAATTGTTTCAAAATCAGCCGATGAACCAGCAGCGGATACAGGAGGTTCAGGTAAGGAAATTAATCAGGAAGTGTTAAGACGATCAGACAGAGCTCGAAGAAAACCGGATAAATGGGGATACGAAATGATGTAAAAGAAATTTGAAATACCGTTTACCTTCATATAATCACTTATTATACATAATATACAACTTTTTGATTCAATGGAATTGTAATTAATTATATTAAATTTCTTTTTTTATTATTATGAATTATATTTAATATCAAATTTGTTAAAGAAAAATAATTTTTCCTTGGGGGGAAAAGCTGTTATATCGTATCATTTATTATTCTCTCTCTCTCAATTCTCAGTTGTCAAATACTTAAAACTAATCATATTTGGTCAGTCTGTTAATAACCTTTGAGCATTCAACACTTAAATACTAAAATCTATTAAATAAAGAACCTATTTAATCTGCCCAAGGATTAATGAAGTTTTATTCGGGTAGCGATACAACAAACTGCATACGCTGATGATATTGCCATTGCTGTATCAGGAAAGCATCCTCAAAATCTAACAGAACTAATACAAACCGCTCTTAACAAGCAACTTGAATGGACAGATCGCTGTGGCTTAGGTGTTAACCCCCTCAAGAATGAACTAGTCCACTTCACAAGGAAATACAAAATTCCTCAACTAGACCCTCCATTGGGTGTTCCACTTACTTTCTCAGATGAAGCTTAATACCTGGGTCTTATTTTAGACAAAAAGTTAAGTTGAAAACCTAATATACAATCTTTTCTTGTAAAAAATCCGTGGGGAACAAGTGGGGCTTGTCTCCACAAATTACTCACTGGCTATATACTGCGGTCATCAGACCGATACTTACTTACGGGGTGACCGTATGGTGGACGGCCTAAGATAAAGCGACAAATCGCGACAAAGTACAGCGTTCAGCATGTATGTGCATCAGCGGAGCTCTCCGCTCGACACCTTCCGCTGCACTAGACATACTTCTCAACCTTACACCTCTAAATATTTACAGCAATCAAATGGCCGCGAGCACAGCCATAGGTCTCAAAGCCATCTCTCAATGGACCAATAACTCTATTGGCCACACCACCATTCTGAATTTATTCGGAACTCTTCCAAGTCACTCTGACTACATCACTCCCTTTTTGGTTTTCAATAAAAACTTTGAAGTCACCATTCCCTCAAGGTCATCTTGGGAGGAAGGGGCTTTGACAGGAAATAAATCAGTAAACTTTTATACAGATGGATCGATGGACTGAAAACGGAAAGGGTGGTGGAGTGTACTCAGATGGACTAAACCTTAGTCTCTCCTTCCGCCTACCAAACCATTGTAGCGTATTCCAAGCGGAAATTCTAGCGATAAAGGAAGTACTGTTTTGGCTTAAAGAAAACGTGATATCTAGCACGGATATCCGTATCTTCTCAGATAGTCAGGCTGCTTTGAAATCCCTCGCATCAGTCTCTGTAAACTCCATTACAGCCCAAGACTGTCGATCGTCTCGGATGGAAATGGCCAAACAGTTTAACATTCACCTATTCTGGGTGCCGGGTCATAGGGACATTCCGGGAAATTGCAAAGCCGACGAACTCGCCAGAATTGGAACGGAAATGCCTATCTTACCCGAAAAGGCAAATATAGGTATGCCTATAGCTACAAGTAAACTTATGTTGAAACGAATTGGTCTGGAACAATTAAACACAAGATGGCTTAATAATGCCACTTGTATGGCGACCAAACAAATCTGGCCTAAACTGGATTTGAAACGGTCAAAATGTCTATTGTCCCTCAGTAGATCTCAGATCAGCTCCGTAATAAGTGTCATAACTGGACACTGTCTCATAGGTAGACACGCCGCACGACTCGGTGTACTATCAAACGATTTTTGCAGGAGTTGCTTGTACGAGAAGGAAGAGGCGGCAATCCCACACCTTCTTTGTACAAGCTCTGTTCTCTCTTACAGACGCAAACGTCATCTAGGAGAATTTTTTATAATGAACCAAGCGATCTCATAAACACAGACATTAATAGTCTCCTTCGCTTCATCAGAAGCTCCAAATGGTTTTAACTATGGAACCTTTTTGTTCCCTATTAAATCGTGGTATCACAATGGACCTCTAATGGTCTAAGTGTGTCAGACGCTTTAATGACAACCACTTTAACCTAACCTAACCTTCTCAAAGCCTAGTACGCAGATCGAGACAAGACAAATTTTATCTCTACAATAATAAGGAATATCAGCTGGGTTTGCTAACTATTAGAATAACCAGAGTCTTAGAATGGTGATTTTCTTGATAGTAACCTCGGTTTAATATGCGGTCTCCGCTAGCGATGAATCCAGAGCATGCTTTCAAGCATGCTTTCATTATCGCTGATAGAGACCGCCATCGCAGCTATATGTCCACAGCTTACGATAGAAAGTATGCTCTCATCGCATACCATTCATCGCTTGCTTTATCGCAAGGAGAACTGTCATATTGTTCTGGCGTACCCAAATTTAATTTGAGTGAGTTTGAGTTTTTCGTTCGAAGAAAGCTTTTGCTTGAGTTTTACTCTTTTCTTCCAAGTTTAAAAAATGTCTGATTTGAAATTGGCCATAGAACTCATTTATATAAATCCCTAATTTAAAAGCTGTTATATAAAAAGACGAATGAGTTCGATAATTATAGTTCTTTATTACAAGACGAGTAGCTTAAGACTAAAGCTTATAGGCATTGACTTACTATATATGGACTGCTAGTCGCTTATTTTCTTCATACAAATCCTCAAAAAAAGTGGTTCCACTTTTAAGGTTCTTTCTAACGAAAATGCGCGATCAAAAGATGTCACTTAAAAAAAGGAACTAATTTTTGACAATTCAACCCCAGCGCTTGTTGACACATTGACTTATTATATTATATTATATAATACGTCAATGTGTTGACAATTCAAAATGAACTGTCATTATTTTTTTCAATTTTGCAATTGCAATTGCAATCAATCTGCACATTTAATCAAATTAAAAGGTAAGTTTTTGGTTCTTTTCTTGCATTAAGCAAAATAAATTTAATTTTAATTTGTATTTTAGCATCTCTTCCGCCACCACCCGTTCCGACAGCTTCAGCAGCGGCATTATCGATAGTAATAGATGGCCATCGAATATGGGCAGCGATGTGCGATTTGTGAATCATTCTTGTTCACCTAATTTTGAAATGCAAAAATATCTGTAAATGGTCTGTCCCGAATGGCTTTGTTTGCTGCTGCACGGAATATTGAAGCTGGTGAAGAGATAAGCTACGATTATAACTTTTCGCTATTCAATCCATCCGAGGGTCAAGAATGTCGCTGCAATATTTCACAATGTTGTGGGGTTATTGGCGGAAAATCTCAGCGAATTAAACCTCTTTTAGAATCACCAAAACCAGTTGATAACTCTGCAGGACAGGCAGACGTAAGGCGAAATGGACGCCAGCGAAAGAGGCAGAGATCAGCACGTAAAGATGTTATACGTCTTCAATCCACGGATATTGTAATGACTCAAATGTTACAGCAGTTGTCGGAAAAAGACAAGCGTTTGATTTGGTTGCAGAGAATCTTCTTAATTAGGAATTTTGAAAAGGTAAGTACAAATCATTCTCATTGTGTATCTATAAAGACGTTAGTATTTATGTCATTGAAGGTTCGTCGGATTAAGTCAAAGGGATCAACATCTGATGTGAGTAAGCCAGAACAAATTGGAACAGTTGCTCTTCAAAGAAGACCTTCGACACCTTCTTCTATTGCTGTGCAAATATCAGCTTTGCGATCAGCGAGAAGTACGAGTATTCATCCTCGTGGTCGTGGCTTAGCACAAGCTGTTCAGGATCCGAGAAACTTTCTGTTATTAAGGACATTTCAGAGTTATACTTCAAAACATAGGACAACGTTTACAATCAACAAGTAGAGCTAGCTCTTGACAAAAACAGTCTCAAGAGATTTCGAACTAATGCTGGTATTGAAAAGCCCCCAACGGGAGTTGTTAGTAAGAATTTTTCATCGAAGTCAAAGCAACAATCGAAGACATCATTAGTTGCATTTGTGGTTTGTTCAAAGATGAAGGTCTTATGATCCAATGCGCACGTTGCAATGTTTGGCAGCATACTCAATGTACAAAAGCCGATGTAAACGCAGATAGTTATTTGTGCGAAAGGTGCGATTCTCGTGTTGTTGACCGGGAAATTCCTTTGGATGATTATACGGAGGATGGTCATAGATACTATTTATCCCTGATGCGTGGTGATTTATAAATTCATCAGGGTGATACGGTTTACGTCCTGCGTGACATTCCTATTAAGGATGAGAATGGCGTTATTTTCCCAACTAAAAAGCACACGTATGAGACCATAGGAGAAATAGACTATTCAGAGTGTGACATTTCTCGAGTGGAGAGGCTTTGGAAGGATCAAAATGGGAAGCGTGTTATTTTTGGGCATCATTTTCTGCGACCACATGAAACTTTTCATGAACCATTTAGGCGTTTCTATCCAAATGAAGTTGTTCGTGTACGAACTTGTACCGATCGAGCTGGTTATTGGTCGTTGTTGGGTTCTTGATCGTACAACATTTTGCAAAGGTCGCCCGGTTGATTGTACAAATGAAGAGCATGTGTTCATTTGTGAACTTAGAGAAGATAAATCGGCAAGGTTCTTTTCGAAAGCAAAAATCAACTGGCCAACATGCACAAAGAACTATGCGCTCACGAAATTTTAAGAGAAGTTAAGAATCTGCAAGAAATATGGGTTATGTTTTATATTTGCAGTTTTATTAACCATTAGTTTAAATACCAATATTTCGCTTAATAGCCACATGATGTTGATCTAGCCTTGCTGAAAGCGAGAAGGCAAAAAACGGATTTGGCAGAAAATACATCCGCCACGACCCTAAAATCAACTTTACCTATGCTTGGTACAGAAACGGAAAGAATTTTTGCCCGTTAAAGTAAGTTGTATTGATGACTATTCTAAAGTTTTCTATAATCGCTTATTTAACACAGACAAGAAAACAAAAGCGAAATCACCTCGAAGTGGTGCTGGCAGCTATAAAGAAGCTCAAATCGAAGAAGAATACTCATATGAATGAAGGCGTTTTGGATGTATCATATATATTTGCTTTCGGGACGCGGAGCAAGGAATCATAAATCGATTGCCGCAAACGTGCTTACGTAGTCAATAAAATTAATTTAAATGCCATGCATGAATTTTCGGTCCAAACGATCAAAAAAATTGTAATATTTTTTTGTAACATAATAATCTTGCATTAAATGAAGTCGGTTTTGCCTTTTTGGAAATATAAACTAATAGAAAGGCTTGTTTTCTTTTTAATAATTGTAATGAGAATATAATACAATTGGTATTAATTAATCAGGTTCTCTTCGATTTCCTGCAGCAAGGTTTTATTGTTGATCGGATGGTACGCAATGGTCTGGACAGGCCAAATATTGCATAATATGCAACATATTATGTTGAATTGAACGTCTTTTCGATGTTTTTTTGTCAATCAAAATGAATTCTCGAAATACAAAGCTTCCAGTTTCGTCGGCTTTTTCGCTTAAACATTTCACCGAGAATCCATCGGCTAGCATTAATTCATCCCCGGTAACTGGCCAGTACTGGTGGCATTTTTGTCGCCCGGCTTCCATAACTGTGGTCAACATCACCACTAAATGACTTGACTCCTGCTGTACCATTCGCCAGAAATCGGTAGTCGTACTAGCTAGAGGACTCTGAGTGGCAATGTAACGATTTACACCCCACCAGGAATTTCCATGTTTACATAGTTGGTGTTGATATCTCCTGAATTACAGTTTATAAGCATCAAGCGGTTACAGTCATCTAAATATTAAAAACAAAACAAGTTAAAAAGCCATTTGAGAAGCAAAGTCTATAGTTAATTCTTACATGGTGAAATATCCCTGTAACGGTTTTTGGAAATTCCTCAGGTTTCTTCTCCTCACTTATGGCCAAATCTGGATTTTTTCTATACGGTGGTGGCGGAAGAGATGCTAAAATACAAATTAAAATTAAATTTATTTTGCTTAATGCAAGAAAAGAACCAAAAACTTACCTTTTAATTTGATTAAGGCCGGTATTCACCGAGCGCTCATAACTTAAAAAGCTCATAAACGTATTCACCAAGCAATATTAGTGAAGATCTACGAGCGCTCTTAAAAGTTAGGAGTGGTCCCGACCACTCCTAACTTACGAGCGCTCTCTTCGAAAATTTGTTCGCTTGTGCGTGTGCCACGCACGCATTTGACTCGAATCCATGTGAGCAATGCCAAGTAGAAGAGTATCCATTTGCTGTGAAGACCAACATTACACAACATTTCACAGTTTGGGTATGCCTGAACAAGAGAGAGTGGCTCTCATGTTCGAACTTCGAAAAACACTTGCGAGTGGTTGGTGAATACCCCACAGAAATTTCAAGTTAAGAGCCTCGTAAAATTAAGAGCCGTTTAGGAGCGCTCGGTGAATACGAACCTAAATGTGCAGATTGATTGCAATTGCAATTGCAAAATTGAAAAAAATAATGACAGTTCATTTTGAATTGTCAACAAGCGCTGGGGTTGAATTGTCAAAAATTAGTTCCTTTTTTTAAGTGACATCTTTTGATCGCGCATTGTCACTAGGAAGAAAGCTTAAAAGTGGAACCATCGTGAAGTTGGCTACTAGCAGTCCATATCTAGTGAGTCAATGCTTATAGGTATATATTAAGTTTTACAATTCATAAGTAAATACTTCTCAAGTATATAACTATTTTCATGTGTGAATAAGTATATGAGAGAGTGTTATACAAAGTATTCACTTCTAAGTAATACTTTCTTTGTAATTTGATCCATTAAAATTATTCATTATACTGAAAAAGTATGCGATGAAATGGCCAGCCAAAAAAAAATTTACTGTTCTTCTGCTCTCTGCTAGTAAAAACAGCGTGTGACTATTCCGAGGTTGTCAAAATAAACGTATGTATATATATTTAAACACGTCTTATGTCGATTTCCTTTACACACTAGAAATTTCGATCCCTTGTCAAATGTTTTCTTTTGGTGTGCGTATTTCGCATACATGTAAATCCCTCTTCAAATATGCATTCGAGGGATTTGATCTCTGTAAAAAAAAATCGATTTTTTTTGGTGTGAAGGAACGTAAAATCTGTCGAGGGATCGAAATCTTTACATAGAAATTGATTTCTCATGTGTAAAGAAAATCGATATTAATGATTTTGGAAATATCTATCGAACCAGGTTTTTGGTCTCCATCCCCATCCCTCTCTCCTTAGGGGAGTTCACATTCTCAAATATGTTTGACAAATATGGTTTGATAAATATTTGACGGCTTGAAACCATTTGCGTTCACATTAGTCAAACATGCTGTCAAACATCACTTCTCATTAGAATTCTTACCATGGCGGTCCAACTAAGGGCATAGATGAAATATTAGTTGAGCAAATTTACTATCATTTTTATATTTGGAAAAAAAGTCTGCAGAAAACTTATGTATATTAATCTAATAAAATTTACCTGAATTACCGCTATTGCAAATATGACTCATTATATTGATATTGATATATTTTCTTACGATATGCACAGCTCGACAACTTCATTGAAAATGAAAATTGCTTGTGGCTTGACAAGCATGCGTTCACATTCTCAAATATGCTTGTCAAACCATAAAAATATCAAAATATTTTGCGTTTATATTCTCAAATATGCTTGTCAAACCCTTTGAGTATATATATATACTCACAGCCGTATCTATAAAATTTTCTTAAACTGCATCTTAGAGGTTATTTAGTTAAGCATACTTAAATATTTAATTTGCCTTTAAATGATGAAACTTCAATTCGTATCTATAATCAATTTTTCATTGGTGCTTAACTAAACGATAGTTGTGTCACTAAACGTACAAGAATCTACAAATCTAGGCAAAAAAAAAAAAAGAGCTACTACATTTTAAATAACACAGCTGTTTTCTGACGGATTGAATTTGTGGTCTGTTATTAGGATATCATCCACGACAGAATAAAGAAAAACACAGATTGTTATATTCTGTATTGAATTTATACATACCCATTAGCCCTTTTAAATTTCCTACAACTTAAATTTTCAGGGTGCATTCCGCTTGGGTTGTGAACATGTCCTTAAAACTCTGCGCAAAGAAAGCAAAACCTTACTTAAGGGGCCGACCCATAGAATCCGTTGCGTCCGTTGCCGTGCCGTATTCAACTGACAGCTTGATTAAATATACGCTTTTTCATAAGAGACGACCAATAGGCGTCGCATGCGACGGACGCAACGGAACAAGTAGCCGAACTTTTAACTTTTCTCTCCGGCAAATGCTGTGACAGCCGTTGTCATCAGCAATTTGAAGTTTCATGTTTTTGCTAGTGATGGGGTGAGACAAACTGCTACCTTAGAGATGTTACTCTAGTTGTGATTTATACTGTAGTGAAATAGCAATAACAGTCCATTGGCATTAACGATAAAGTTTTAAAATTGATACGTGGTTAATGAAATGGTACACAAAATTGATTATATATATATATATATATATATATGTTATTATATATATGTTATTATATATATATATACCATAGAGATCTTTTGTACAGAGAAAAAGTGAAGCTTTACGACCATTTTGTTGGAGGAAAAAATGTAAGCAATGGAAATAAATGCATTTAACAAATGAATTGAACAAATAAAAATACTTAATTTTAGAAAAAATCACCTCTGCAAAAAAGAAACAGCACACAAAACACAATAGAATTGTTGTTGTATTCGCCTCCACCAAAATGGTGGCCGAGCTTCACTTTTAAAAGCGATGTTGTTTATCTAGGTATATATTAAAATCTATGGTTTATACGTATAAGTTACCAATATTTTCAGCCATAATTCTGACAACATTATGATTACTGACTCTACGTCAATTTGTGTCAAAATATCTCAGTCAAAACATGCTGACAACCTACCACAACAAATGAAAATTCTCATTCATTCTGGAAGCGTGTCAATATTCAATCAGATTGATGTGCGTAATGGTTTGAATGTAATTTTTGACACTTTTCAATGCAAAAGAAAGAGACAGCATGTTGTTTTTTTAGCGCGCCAAATTGGAAAAAGTTGTGTTTTTGTAAACAAACTCAAATTTGATGTCAAAATGATTGAACATGTGATAAATTAAGTAACTTATTTCTAATCATAACATAAAGTAACAACAATATGAGGCCAAACTTCACACACATTACGTTTACACGACCGCATATCCACTTAGACGTTAGATTAACAGAGCTTTCGATTCGATTCAGCTTGTTTAACCGGGCCGAATCGAATCGGATAATCCTACTTCGATTCAATCTAAGTATACACGGCACTAATTCTGAACCAATCACGATTCAATTCGCTTTGTAAACGTGGTAATAACCATCCCTCCAGAAGCTGATTTAAAAACACTAGTTTATTTTCAGAATGCAAAACCAGTTTTGAAATCCGCTAATCAAAATATATTTATACATTAGGAAATGTATCTTCTTTTGAAAGCAAGACTTCTGTATCAAAATTATTTTTTTAATGAGATTTACCTCCGCCCCCCCCCCCCACTAACCGAAATCCACCACTAACTAAAATTCTGCGTACATCCTTAAACATAACAAACATAACTGAAATCACTTCTAAAGCAGAACCAAAACCTGCTACTGAATAACACTAATTGAACCACTCTCAGTGATATATAAGCACATCTCTAATACCGCTTCACTTTTTCTGACCAATTGACTCATCTCTAGTTCGTTTGAAGTTTGTGGTGCATTGCAAATTGAAATTGGATACCGTAAAAATCAAAAAAAAAAGGTAAGAATTGTTATTTTCTAAGAATATATGCAATATAATAACAAAATAATATATTTTTTTGCAGAAATGTTTGAAGAACTTCTCATTGAGGCTGTAAAAAACCACCCGTGCATATATAACAAATGGGTGGATGTGGCTGCTGCTGTTGGCATGAAAGGTGGGTTCTTTTTTGCATTTTTAATAGTGAAGTTTAATTTTAAAACTGTTTTCAATTTGTTTTCTTTTATTTCTTAGGCATTGGTAGGCGCTGTGCAGGACATGCTCAAATCGAAAGCAGAGAAGTCTCAAAAGAGCCGCAATGCTGTTTTCTTGGCGGTTCTGGATGAGTACTTACTGAAGCTAACCGAAGGGCGGCAGGACGAACTAAAAAACCAAATATTAAGCCTGGTGCTTTCTGAATTTGTTTAAAAGTTATTATATGTATGTATTAGACCGAGAGCCCACAGCAATTTTCGGGTGTGATTGATAACAAAAAATAATTAGCATAATTAGATAGGCCTTTTATAGTTATTTATAAATGTGAACGTCTTGCATACTCTAGTGGGCGCAATAACAAAGAATAATTAGCATAATTAGTAATTATATACTAATCTGAACGTGTTGCATGCTCTAGTGGGAGCAATAGTGTATAAAAGTGCATCAGATAAGCAGATAGAAAGTCTTTAAAAATTGTGATAAAAAATTTGCCATAAATTCAAAATGAAGAGCTAAGTGCCCCAATTGCAAATATCGAAGTCAAAGACGTTTTGAAGGTGGCCTTTTTAGTGCAAGAAGTAGACAATTCTTATCGCGTCTGGCAGGCAGAAGGCTGTGTGTAAAACGTCTTAGACCTCGATATTTTCAATCAAGGGGCTTAACTCTACATTTTAGCAAAGTTGTTATCACAATTATTTGGACTTGGAAAGAACTGCATTCTCGGTGCACTATTGCTCCCACTAGAATATGAAAGACTTTCACATTTGTAAATAACTATAAAAGGCCTATCTAATTATGCTAATTATTTTTTGTTATCAATCACACCGAAAAATTGCTTTGGGATCTCGGTCTAATACGTACATATAATAACTTTTAAACTATATTTATGTTATAAAAAAAAAATTTAAAGACACTTTTCTGTCATTTTAAAAACATGTAAACTAACATTTTGAATAAAAATACACAGTTCCTTTTATGTTTTTGTTTTTGTGACACTATTGGGCGAGGCAGGTGTTGCGGTTGCACTGTTTTTGATTAGATTAAGAATTTTATTTTTCATTTTTTTAAAAAATTAAATCATGTTGGCTCAACAATAGGGCCCAACGTTCTTCATGTTCTTCATTTGGCTTTACATAATGCTATTTGCTTAAAATATCATATTAAATCAAATTATTATGGTATGTAGAAAGGGGAATAATAAAATAGGATAACTTTATAGAATTTTTTTTTATTGGGAATCTTTTATTAATAACATGAATCGTTAAGGAGGTAATCTTTTAACTGATCCCTCAATTTAAATGCATCCCTTGTTGCATTATTCGAAAAAATTCTTTTTGGTCTTTGAAGAGGAGCTGTGTTTACCCGCCACAGGCCTTTGATTAATACATCATCTTGGTAGCTGTCTGCATAGTTTGGTGGAATGTAGTTGTTATCATTCATTTTCTTTTCTGCTGACTCCGGACTCATTTGAAGGGGACTCAGGAGAATTCTCCACCGTGACACCAAAATACCAAAGGCATTTTCAATTACGCGTCTGGCTCTGGAAAGGCGTTTATTGAAATGCTCACGGTCAAATGGTAAGTGATCTCCTAAACGGTAAATAATTACAATTGATGATTTCAAGTAAAAAAATTTATAACTTTTACCTGGGTATGGGCGCATCAGAAAAGGTTTTAGCGGAAATGCTGCATCTCCAACGAAATAATGTGGAAACTTTACATTGGAGTTTGGCAAAGTATCGTCTTCTGGTACTCCCAAATTTCCACTGAACAATTTTTGACCAAAATCCGACTGCCACAAAACACCACCAACACTTTGGGAGCCGTGCTTTTCACGATCCTCGTACAATTCTCGTACCCAGAAACGACGATTTTGCATTATATTTAAACACTCGCGAGCCTTTGCAAGTAGGAGCACCAGAAGCAAAATTTCTATTATATCGTCAAAATCCATTTTATGTTTATGTTTTACTTATATTCTTTGAAAAAAATATATAAATTAACTTTAATTGAAGAAAGTGTTAATGTTGATTTTCAAGAATCTGTACGAATTCAGCTGTCAAAATATCGCAACGGATTCATTTGGTCACCCTCATTCCGTTAAATGCGGCAACGGCACCGCATCCGTTGCCGAAACGGACGCAACGGATTCTATGGGTCGGCCCCTTTACTCTTTTGGAGGCTTTTGTCTATGATCCACTTGTTGATTGGGCAGTTGGTGACGATGGCACAACCACAAGCACCCGCTCGACAACAGCTCTAGCTGCCGTGGCTAAAATTACTGCCCTTAAAGCAACATCAGCCTCGAACAGTGCTGATGACTCTAAGAAGAAGAAAAAAAAAATCCGACGAGTGCAAGAAAACCGAAAATGAAGTAACTAAAAATACAATTCTGGCTCGTTTTACCGAAATCAAACCCTACTGGACACAGTATAGGTAAGCTATCTCTTTTAATAATGAACTTTTTTTACCAAAAAGATAATAAATTAATTTATAGGGACGAAGTGATTTGCAAACTGCAACAAGTCCTAAATTCGCTCAAGGATCTAGAAGACAATCGTGATAGTATACACCAATTTGAAATGCAACGTGATGCGTTGACCAAGCAACTGGCAATTATTCGTGAACTAGAAACTCTAGGAAGTGCAATGAGAAGCCATGCTTTGAATACTATCTCACAACGATACAATACATATAAAAAATCTGCGGATGAATTTGCTTCTGTAAAATCAAACATTACTGATTATCAAAAAGACCTAAGAGCCACTACGACTTTGTACTTCCATACGCTGCTTTGGTTCTAGTGGTCTAGGAGAACTGAATTCTCTACGAAGAGTCATACAGTGCACTAAACCCACCAATGAGTTTGATATTGTCAAAGAACTCTTAGAAAACAGTGCTCAGAATGTTTTGTATGGAAAGTCTGACTTTGCCCGCAAAGAAATGGACAACACTTTGCAGCAACAGGGAAAAGCTGCATTCATATGCACCGATGCTATTAATCAATATGTCCAAGTAATGCGATTTTATCCACATTCGAAACTGAGAAAATCCCGCTTGGTCAAGTATGAGCGATTGTATCGTGATCTCCTGGAAGGACACAAGGAACCCGGTCAAAACAAAAACGAATTGCATGCTCTCGCAAGCGAAGAACTCGTTTTGAGAAATTCTCCAGTATTTATTGATTTGGTTGTGGGATATGCGACTAAACTAGAACAAATGTGGATTGAAGCCAATTTCACGCTGAGAACTTTTAATATCCCAAACGAGCAGAATATTGTAGCGGTGAGTGTAAAATTCTGAAAAGAATCACAATGATAAATTATATAACTATTTTTTACAGGAGCAGCAAGACAACTTAAATGAAAATAGAAATCGATTTTTAAATACAGGCATCGATGCTTTACATTCCTTACGATTTGCCACACTTAAGCACATCGTTCAGTCCAATGAAGAAATGTTTTTATTCGAGACGTCAACTGTTGATGTTCTCGATTACCAAATCAATTACATACAATATTTGCAGAGTTCACAATACATCTTTGAATTGTCCCCCGGTATGTTGGACATCCTTGCAACTCTGGAAACAGCGTTCTTGGCAATCAGATCACTTAGATTGGCATCGCATTGCAAAATACCATAATTAATTGTTGAACTCTTTATGATCAATGACGACGAAGATCTGATTAAGATATTTGGAAATGCGATTGGTGTCGATGGAAACCAAGATATTAGCTTCAAAAATGTAAATAAAATAATGTAGTTTAATAGTAAATTTAATATCAAAACAGGAAATGTATAAAACATTTCAGTAGTGAAAACGGTTTGGATTTTGAATAACAATATTAAGAAATAATAAAAGGATATAAAATATTCCCTAGTTGAAGTTTTGTTCAATGAATACTCTGCGGGATAGATTTATATTATCGTTTGGCTGAAATATTTCTTGATTTTGGGTGTGATTTTCTGCTTCTACCTGAGCGTCGAACTTGTC
Organism: Chrysotoxum bicinctum; assembly: GCA_911387755.1. NCBI lineage: Eukaryota > Metazoa > Arthropoda > Insecta > Diptera > Syrphidae > Chrysotoxum > Chrysotoxum bicinctum. Next base: position 165,033,072 of record OU426987.1, read on the forward strand.
GAGTTGTAGAAGCTGAGTAGGGTCAATGATTCTCGAGATGTCATCTCCAGAAGAGTCCTGAAACCAAAGGACGCTCATCATCCTCTTACACATCCTTGTATCCCTCCCTCTCCCACATTGGAAATGCGAAAAGCTATCCAAAGTTACCAGCTCCTCTATTACCCTTAACGTCCTTCTTTTCAGAACGGTGCTTACTGTCTGATTCCCCGCCCACTCTCTCCTTTTCCTATTTTTGCAACTTCCCAATTGGGCTGGATTCAAGGTGTTATACGACCCGTGCCGATGATCAGCCTGGCTGAGGGCCCAATCAAAAAACTAGCTCAGTCGCTAACGGAGTATCCGGATACCAGGCGACCTCCGGATTAACTAGCCTTATCTGCATATACGGATCTCTGTGCAGATGGACCACCCTTTCTCCGTTACTCGTGGGATCTTTTATGGAAAATTTAAATACAAAAGATGGTGGAAAGTCCTGGTCTTTGAGACAGGCCAGCAGTGCGACTGAAAATCCGTCTGCTGTTTCTCCGGCTTGCGCTAGAAGTAGTAGTACTGTGGATTCTCACAGTCCTATTGCCGAAAGCAAAAGCAGGAGTAAAATGGTAGAAATACCTCCTTCCAGTAACAGGGGGGCTGTGAAGCATGGCCCTTCTATTACTACTTCAGAGAGTAAACCTCTCCAAACTTCGACACCGCGGTTCAGTGGTAGTAAGATTGTGAAGCATGGTCCTGCTACCACTAAGGAGAGTAAACCTCCCCGAACTTCTTTGCCTCATTCCAGCGGTGGTAGGACTGTGAAGCATGGTCCCTCCACCTCTAACAACTCCACAAATCCTAAAGAAGGCCCTAGGGGGAGCGGACGTAAGCCCAACCCTTCTAGGACACTCTACAAGGACATTCGCAATGCTAAGAGAATACTCAGGGTGTTTGGTGAACAACCTGGCGCCGGGGGGAACTCTCAGCATGATGCAAAAATCAAGTGGGCTAAAAGCTTTTTAGCTAATAATAGCGTCCAGGCCAGCGGAGACTCCACGTCGAAGCGTCAAAGGTCTATGGAGGGCACAATTTCAGTACCCAAACGCCCCAAAGTGCACAACATCAGCGCTCCATCACATCCCTGTGGAGGGAATAAGACCTTCAGTGATGTGGTTAAAAACAAAATCGTGGTCGCGATCATTGACGGGAACGACGTCGATGGCACGATCTCTGCGGAAAATTGGCAGGTGGTCAAGGGGAAGCTCCAGTTGAGCTTCATGAGTATCATGATGGAGAACCCTGGACCACCTCCAATCACAAACGATGGAGGCTGGCATCAAGGACATGTTAAGCTCATGGTTTGTGACGATCAGAGATCGTGTGATCTTCTATCGTTGGCCGTTAGCCGGTTAGGGGAAGTCTGGCCTGGTGCTAAGCTCGAGGTTGTTGCTAAGGAGAAAATCCCGTGCAGACCAAGAGCTCGCGCCATGGTTACAGCCGAACTCTGCAGCATGGATGTAATACTCCAGATGATCCGGCTATCGAACCCATCCCTTCCTACTCACAACTGGAAAGTTGCGAAACTGGAGGAGAAAAAGGGACCCTACAGAGGTGCAATTATTGTACTAAATAAGGAGTCCCTTGCTCCTCTGGCGCAGACCAAAGGTGTGATTAGGTTTGGGTTTGAGACCATCACACTGAAGGTGTATAAAAAGGACGCGGATGTTACTGGTGCATCCACTTCCTCCAACGTAGTCGAAACTGCTGCTGCAGACTCTGGTGCATCTATCACCTTCCCATCACTGGAAGAGGAAGAGGCATCCAGGTCATCTTCGGCAACAGTGGAGACAATAAAAACAGTCAGCGACATGGAGATCGATGACCACAACAATGAAGATCTTCTGAGTGAGGGCGCTCTTCTGGGCTCAACCTCGGAATCGGAAGACTCCAACGTCACCGTGTTGGAGGTTGATCGGGAGGGTTGTAGCAAAGATGCTGCGATTTCTTCAGATTAATCTCCAACACTCTATCAAGGCCTCGGCCTCCCTGCTTCTTCGTCTATCCAGCAGCGGAGAAGACATCGTCCTAATCCAAGAACCTTGGATTGTGAAATCCATCGTTCGGGGACTAAGGACTCCAAACTACTACTTGCTGTATGCATTAGATAAAGGTGAACCCAGATCTTGCATACTAGTTAAAAGTAGCCTAAATGTATTTTTACTACCTAATTTCAGTGATCGAGATGTAACCGTCGCAAGACTGGAAACAGCCAAAGGAACTTTCTGGCTGGCGTCGGCATATCTAGGCCATGACCACCTTGGCCCTCTCCCAGGAGACACTCTGAGGAGGCTTATCACTGATGCAGATAGGCAGAAGACTGACCTCATTATTGGAAGTGATGCTAACGCCCATCATACAGTGTGGGGTAGCACGAATATAAACGACAGAGGTGAGTCTCTTTTCGATTATATTTTGAACACTAACCTAACAATATGTAACGTTGGAAATGAGCCCACATTTGTTACTAAAAACAGACAGGAAGTACTTGACATAACTCTTGTCTCAGATAAAATTTATCATACTATCTCGAATTGGAGAGTATCAAATGATCATTCTTTCTCTGATCATAGATACATACAATTCGAAATAATGGACGAACCTCCTAGCCAACCTTCCTTCCGTAACCATCGGAAAACAGATTGGCTTTTATATAGGGCAACTCTATTAAGGTCATTCAGGCCTGAGTTATACAGCATACCCTACAACACTGAGGATCTTGATATTAAAGTCAATGACCTCACAGCAGCCCTCAACAAATCTCTGGAAACTGCCTGCCCTCTTATACAAATAAGAGGTAAAAAGAAACCACACTGGTGGTACTCGGGGCTGGATCCACTAAGAAAAGAATGCAGGAAACTCTATAATAGAGCGAAAACCTCCAGAGAAGCTTCTGATTGGGATTCATATAAAGACTCCCTCAAGTTATATAAAAAAGAACTGAGGAAAACCAAGCGTATGTCCTGGAGAACTTTCTGTAACAATATAGAAGGCAACTCAGAGGCATCAAGGTTAAGAAAAATCCTCTCCAAAAATCCAGTAATGCCAAGTTGCCTAAAAAACAATGACGGTTCCTGGACGAACTCAAGCGAAGAATCGCTCAATCTGCTCCTGGATGTACATTTTCCAGACAGCTCTCCTTACGTTAATAGCACTGATCCTGATCCTAACAACATACTCAGTAGCATAACTCCTCCACAAGGTCTGATTACAGAGGAAAAATTAAAATGGGCAATAAACAGCTTCAATCCATACAAATCTCCTGGGCCAGATGGAATAATTCCAGCGGAATTACAGGAAAATTCCGATATTCTGATACCCATTCTGGTAAACACCTTAAATGGTTGTATCGCTCTGGCTCACATTCCTTTGTCATGGAGAGAAGTAAATGTTATTTTCATCCCCAAAGCTGGCAAACCTAGCCATGTTAATCCTAAAGATCTAAGACCTATTAGCCTTTCATCATTCCTACTTAAAACATTTGAACGTCTGATTGAAATCCATTTGAGGGCAAACATTGATAAGTCCTTACTATCCAATGCTCAACATGCTTATAACAAAGGGAAATCTGTAGAAACCGCTCTATATACGCTGGTTCGTACTATCGAACACTCCCTTCATCATAAGGAGTTCACCTTAGTTGCTTTCCTGGATATAGAAGGAGATTTTAACAATGTCGACGCATCCGCAATCACATCTGCGCTGTCATCTCTAAAGGTGGATAAGTCAATCAGTAATTTGATAAATCATATGCTGATAAGCAGGATTATTAATTCAAAACTGGGCGATTTTACTACTCGAAGGACTGTCGGTAGGGGTACGCCGCAAGGCGGCGTCCTCTCTCCTCTCCTTTGGAACCTAGTCGTAAATGAACTACTAGTGATTCTTGAAGGGGAGGGGCACAGGGTGATTGCCTATGCGGACGATGTTGCGATAGCGATATCTGGTAAGCATCCTAATACTCTGAAGGAACTCCTACAAAATGCTCTAAACAAGCTTACTAACTGGGCAGATCAATGTGGACTCGGTGTCAACCCCCACAAAACTGAACTTGTCCTATTTACCAGGAAATATAAAATCCCACACATAGACCCTCCCCTCATCAAAGGTATACCGCTTAAATTCTCAGACAAAGCAAAATATCTGGGTCTTATTTTGGACAAGAAATTAAGCTGGAAGCCCAATATCCAAGAGAGAGTCAACAAAGCCAACATAGCTCTTTTCTCTTGCAAAAAAGCCGTAGGTAATAAATGGGGTCTACAAACTCATATAACACACTGGCTATACATCTCAGTCATTAGACCGATACTTACATATGGAGTGACAGTATGGTGGACTGCGCTGGAAACAGCAACTAACCGCGATAAGCTCAGTAAAGTCCAACGAACAGCCTGTTTAATCATGGGTGGAACTCTCCGCTCAACTCCTTCTGCTACACTTGATGTTCTTTTTCATCTCATACCGCTAGATATTTTTAGCAAACAATCGGCCGCTAACACAGCCATTCGACTTAAAGCCTCCTCGCAGTGGATCAATAATGATATTGGTCACTCTACTATACTGAACTCGTTCAGTAGTCTACCTAGTAACGTCGATTACACCACCCCTCATCCAAAATTTGATAAAAATTTTCAAGTATCCATCCCTTCCAGGTCTTCATGGGAAAATGAGTCGTTTTTGATAGACGAAGCAATTCATTTCTATACAGATGGATCTAAAACCGATGACGGGGTCGGTGGAGGCGTATACTCCGAAAAATTAAATCTTTGTCTATCTTTTCGTCTTCCCAATCACTGTAGCGTGTTCCAGGCAGAGCTTTTAGCAATAAAAGAAGTCCTCTCTTGGCTAAAAGAAAACGTTATATCGACAACCGATATACGTATCTTCTCAGACAGTCAAGCTGCCTTAAAGTCACTGGACTCTGTCTCCATTAACTCACAAACAGCCCAAAATTGTCGATCATCTCTGGTGGAGATGTCAAAACAGTTTAACATTCACCTTACATGGGTGCCGGGGCATAGAGACATTCCAGGAAATTGTAAAGCTGACGAACTTGCAAAAAACGGAACAATATTACCTTTGTTGGATAGCAAATCTAACATCGGTATACCCCTAGCTACTTGTAAACTTATGCTAAAGCAAGATACCATAAAGAAAGCCAACCACAGGTGGACCAGCACCCCAACTTGCCGGTCTACTAAACTGATTTGGCCATTGTTTGATGCTAAACGCTCAAAACAACTAATTTCTATTGGTAGATTGCATATTAGCTCCATTATAGGTGTCCTTACTGGGCACTGCCTAATAGGAAGACATGCTTCTCGTCTTGGAGTTCCTGCAAATGACTTTTGCAGAAGCTGTATGGATGAAGAAGAAGAGGAGTCAATTCCCCACCTTCTATGCTCTTGTCCTGCCCTAGCGCAAAGACGTAGACTCCACTTGGGAGACTACTACTATAACGATCCTAGTGATCTAAATAATTCCGACATTCACTGTCTCAAACGCTTCATTATTAGCTCAAAATGGTTTAACGAGTAAGGGGGATTTTTGAAATCCTTGTGGTATCACAACGGGTGCTGTCCTTTTCCGGTCAGCAGCCACTTTAACCTAACCTAACCTAACCTTGGGTGTTTTCTTCACGATCTTCATCATCGTTTTCGGGCTCATCTAAAAAAGAAACATAAATGTGGTCCAATATGTAAAGTCAGTTTATTTATTATTATTATTATCATATTACCTGAAGTATTGTCCTGAAAATCGATAGCTAAATTGTGGAGAACAGCTAAGGCAATAACTGTGGTTTTTGTATTTTCGAGAGAACATCGAAAGCCTGTAAGTAGTATTCTAAAGCGGCTCTTCCAGACACCAAAACACCTTTCTACAGCATTGCGCGTTGCTATATGTGAAATGTTATATGTTATAAGGCGTAGCCCCCATCCCCAAGTAAAATTCCTTTGAATTCCCCGCTATTAAACCTTTCCTTTTTATTCTACTCTCTCTAAATATCCTGGAATCATGCGTACTCCCTCGCCAGTGACAAACGATGTCTCGAATTTTAAGTTTGGAATCACAAACCACCTGTGTATTCAGAGAATAATACCCTTTGCGGTTAATGTAGAACTGTCCAGCTGGGCCTCCTACCTTGGGCATTCTTATATGAGTACAATCAATTGCACCGATGACGTGTGGGAAACCACGAATTTCCTTAAATCTTTCCATTTCCTGTATTTGCTCGGAAATTGTTGTTGGCATTTTTACGTACTGAGGTCACTTTGATGCAAGGGCCCTGGCGACTTTTTGGCAGATCATACATAGCGTGGATTGACTGAATCCATGTATGTCTACCCCATCATCTTGCATCTATAAAAATGATAGAGACGTTGAAATGTGTACTTGAGGAATAATAATTATATATTACCTCATTCCGGCCCCAATATCTTATCGCAGCCATAACTTGGAGGTCAGCAGAAATGTGACCACCTCTAGGTGATCCTTCAAGATCACATCTAACAAGGTTTATAATTTTTCTCATATTTTCCTGTGAGAACCGGTATTTGCGTCGAAAAACTTTATCTTCTAGATCCATTGGATTGAAACGAGGTTTATAGATTTTGCGGGATCTTCTACCATAACCCAATGTGCTAAGCACATTCAAATCATTTATAAATGAAATAAAATTGTTATGCATTTTAATTTTATACTTTTGAATCAACACAACACAAATTCTCAGTTCGAAACTTCAAAATTTATGGGATGACAATTGACATGTCAAAATAAATGTTAAAATGTCTTTAAGTGGCGAGTTGCATTGGAGTGTCCGAGAGTGCAGACGTGTTTCTGCGTCTGCACTCTCCAAAAAATAAAATTAACATAATTCTTGTAAAAACGTGTTTCGGTTTAAATTAATTTTTTTCCGGTTTTAATGTCTTTTTTGACTAAATTTTATTCGCTTTTACTAAAAGCGAACTTCCTAAACATCCTAAATTAAACTCAACGCCGGATGGTGCTGTGATTACAACGAAAAAACTGGATCACTTTTTTAACACAAAGTGCCCATTAGTTCTCCCCAGCGAGATAAGAAAAAGTAGAACCTCAAAATGAGGCATTAACCTAACAAGTGGATTAAGCAACAGTGTAATACACTACACAAAAATCGACGATGCCGATACATGGCTTACTCCCAGCAGGAAGCGAACCTGCACATTAATAAAAATCCGCAACTGCAGTTCTGCGGGCAACAGTCCGCCGAACAACAATCGATGACGCCATGTGGCTAATTCCCAGCAGGAAGCGAACCTGCACATAAATAAAAATCCGCAACTGCAGTTCTGCGGGCAACAGTCCGCCGAACAACAATCGATGACGCCGACATATGGCTAATTCCTAGCAGGAAGCGAACCTGCACATTAAAAAAAAATCCGCAACTGCAATTCTGCGGGCAACAGTCCGCCGAACAACAACTAAATCTCACTTGGGTCTGGAACTGAGGATCTCACGGCGATAGGCAATAACTGGGGCTTACAAAATCACCACCAAACGCAACAAGTAACGGATCTGATTCCAGTGTTTAACAACTCGTAATAATCGTATATTTATATTATATATGTATAAGTATAGAGCCATCGCTCTCAACTTATTATCTCTGTCATGTGATATTAGTGTAACCGTATAATTTTCTCACTCATTCTAAATGTATAAATATAAGCAGTATAGAGCTATCGCTCATATCTGACTATCTTTTTCTACTCTATCACTCCTCTAGTGAACTAATTGCATATTCAAACATAAAGAGCGTTCTCGCTCTCATTTTCAAAAAAAAAAAAGACAAGAAATATCAACATTATATGTTAAAAAAAAGATATAGCGCATGGCGCTTTTTTAGTTTTTAGCTCTTTAGTTTTTAAGTTAGTATTAGTTTATAAAATTGTAAATATGTATATAGTCAACGAAACATCCGTTTCACGCAAATGTATATCGCTCTTGAGCACGAGCAGAACAAAACTATATTATTATATAAAAATTGACATGCCACGAGGCTTAACCTTAAATAAAGTAATTGTTAAAGAAGGCCATACGCTACAGCCACTTTTGTACCTATGTTAAAGTTAGAATAAGATGAAACGACTTTGTAATTGATACTTAAAGACTCAATAAAACATTCATTCATTCATTCATTCATGTCTTTAAGTGGCCTTTAAACGCGATGGATGGCGTTTAAGTTAAGAGGCCTTTAAGTAAAGTTACTTAAATGTGAAAATTGATTATAGATACCGATTTCATACTTAAGCGCTGTTTGGAGGTATTTTAAAGTTAAGTAAGCTTTAAAATTTCTTTATAGATACGGCTCAAAGCATAAAAATATCAAAATATTTTGATATCATCAAGCATGTTTGACAATTCGTTTGATGAAGCGTTCACAATTTCAAATTCGAGTCAATCAAACCGCATTTATCAAACATAGTTGAGAATGCGAACCGCCGTTTTGCAAACGATTTTTATTGCAATTCAATACATGTATACAAATTACAAATGGTCGAATCGAGCTCCAAGCTCGCTTCAACGCATCATATAAATGTAGTATTTGATAACAATTTCCTGTGTCTGTGCTCATGTGCTAATGTCAGCGTCAGGTAGGTTCACTATTCTCATACTACGTTTATATGCAGTATCGAAAGATCGAGTTGGATTAGGGTCGGATTTTCGACCCAGGTTTTTCGTCACTTGAGTTGAGAGCTCGATTTGGAGTTGAGTTGAAATGGTGTTGAGCGATTCTGAAACATTTTGCTAAGACTGCTTTTACACGAAAGCGATTTTTAATCTTTGATTCTCTTTTGACTTCCCTTCGATTGCATGAATGCTTTTAAACACAGCGATTTTTAATGAAAGTTAACTTTTCTTCATTGAAAAGGGGTCATCTCTCCGCACTCTTTAGACTGCTTTTACACGAAAGCGATTTTTAATCTTTGATTCTCTTTTGACTTCCCTTCGATTGCATGAATGCTTTTAAACACAGCGATTTTTAATGAAAGTTAACTTTTCTTCTATTGAAAAGGAATCATCTGTCCGCACTCTTTACTCTAGTGAGTAGATCGAAGTTCACTGAGCGAACGCCAAATAGAAATGAAACATACCTGACAAGTTAAGAAAACCACAAAGAAGAAAGAACGATAACTCTGCAATTTTTCCAACCCTAGCAATTTTGTGAACCCCCGCCACCACACACATCTCTCTCCTACAGGCTTAAAAATCGCAAGGTAATATTGCTTCATCTAAAAGCAGTCTTACTCTAGTGAGTAGATCGAAGTTCACTGAGCGAACGCCAAATAGAAATGAAATATACCTGACAAGTAAAGAAAACCACAAAGAAGAAAGAACGATAACTCTGCAATTTTTCCAACCCTAGCAATTTTGTGTACCCCCGCCACCGCACACGTCTCTCTCCCACGGGCTTAAAAATCGCAAGGTAATATTGCTTCGTTTAAAAGCAGTCTAAGCCAACTCCTCGACCCAGGTTTGTCGTCTCATATTTCGACTCGACACCGCTGAGCGAGTGAGATCGAGTCGAACGAAGCTAATTTCAACTCAATACCCGTTTACAAAGGGTCGAAGCGAGCTTCAAGCTCGCTTCAATACCTCATATAAACGTAGTATCAGTCTCCTTTGCTTTTTGTTGATGCTGACGTTGTTTATTATTTGCTATTGGTGTTGCAGATTTTTTGTGTTCAAAAACAAGTATCTTGAATTTGATTATTAACATGGTTTTAAGTTTTTGATTACTGAAAGAATCAAGTCGTCTATGAATAATGGAGATTGATTTAAGCAAAGAGAATGTTCAAGCCTTGTGTAGGCTATGTTTAAAAAATGACGATTTTGTTGTGGATATATTTCATGGATTGGATGGGAAATCAGATAAAGACCCTTTACGCAAACGAATTTTTGAGCTATATGCTGTAAAAGTAAGTTGACATTTCTGTTTCAAATTTATGGTCCTTATTGCGAGTGTCGTTTGTTAATCGATCGAGGACTTTTGTCGAAAATCGATCATCGGAAAATTAAGATGTCTGAGATTTATTCTTGTATAAGATACCATAAGCTGTGTTTTTTAGCGTGTTTACAACATTATGTTATCTAAATAGTTTTGGATACAAATTTTAACCCATCAAACGTTTTGGCACCATCGACTTTTATCGAATCGAACGTTAACGACACTCACAATAAGGCCCTATATCATAAATCCCGTTGAATTTGCCACTTACAAACAGTACCTAATTCTTTTAATTAAAGGCGCCGCTCTTCATATATTTTTGACAAAAAAGAATAATCATGCCTCTAAAATGATTTTTTCTCCATATGAACATTTTAGAAGGTACTGAGTAATTCTTATAGCATCTTACTCGTAAGTAACTGCAATTTAGAACAACTCTATCAGCCTATTAATCTCATATACATTAAATATGCATAGATATGTGTATATCCGTTTTTCTTTTATAAATTTGCGCGCACTACAGGCATAGCGCCAGCATTTTAGTGGGAGGGAAATGTTGAGTCGGGTAATGCATTCTATTTTATTGTAGTGCGGCTAAGGAAAGAATCTCTGAATTTAACAGTACGTCCGAAGTTGGCCTCAAGGGTAAACTAATCCCTAAAGCGCGAGTATAACGATTGAATTGTTTAAGGGGCGGAATGTAACTGGCTATTTCACTAGAATACTGTGCACCTATAAAAATAATGGTTCAATATTAAAAGACAAGAAGCGTTGCGTTGGTGCTTGAGAGATTCAAATGTTTCTTTTATACTCCTTTTACCTATTCAGGAAAAATGCAATTGGCTATTTCACTAGAGCACTGTTTATGAAAATAGCGGTAAAATATTGATAGACATGAGACATTGCGGCGGTGCTCGAGAGATTCAAATGTTTCAGTTAGACAAGGGTCGCCTATAATTTTTAGAGCTTTCTTTTGATTTTTTTCCAAGAGACTCAAATGGGTTTTTGGAGCACCTGCCCAGATATGGGAATTGTACTCAAGCTTTGGACGAATATAGACCTTAAGACTACAGCCAGATCAGAAGGGGTAAAAAACTTTTCGCATCGGCGGAGAAAACCTAACCTATTGGCAGCGTTTTTGGCTGTGATATGTGATTCTACACAGTTTTTGATTCCCCATTGGATAATGCTGTCAAGATTAGAATTTAATCAGCTTATACGCTGCCGTTGGAAGTCTACATTTGAAGGACAAGGATGTGAATCTAAAAAGGAATATGCAAAGCTGAGGGTACTATCGTCAGCGAAATAATTAAGCGGATTAAAAGTTTCAGACAAAAGATCATTTATGAACATAAGGAAGAGTGTCAGAGACAAAACAGAGCCTTCGGGCACACCAGGACCAATTTTGTGGATATCAGATTTGAAACCGTCCAAAACTACTTGTAGTGAACGGTCTGAAAGGTAATTTCTAATCTAACGAAGAAGAGATTCATCGATACCTAACGCACGCATTTTCGATAAGAGACCTTGATGCCAAACTCTATCAAATGCCTTTGAAATATCAAGTGCAATAATCTTACTTTCTCCAAAACGATGTGAAGATTTGTTCCAGTGGACCTATTGCTACGAAAGTCATACTGCCAGTCATTAAGAAGCTTTCGTTCTCCAAGATATTTCTTAAGCTGAAAATTTATCAGTGTTTACATGACCTTGGAAAGAAGGTACGTAAGTGCAATTGGATGATAGTTAGAGGGGGAGGAGGATTTGCCTTTTTTAGGGACAGGCTTGACAAATGCTGTTTTCCATCCACTCGGGAAGAGACCAGTAAAGTAGGACAGATGGAACAGCTTACGCAGTGGTTTTGGTCTTCAGAACTATAGCAGGGATACTATCCCGCCCAGCGGATTTGTGAATGTCAAAATCTTTTAGTACTCTAGCAACTGCACGAGTGCGAAGGAAGATTTGTCCCATAAAATCGTTTACGCCCTCAAGTACAGGAGGAGTTATTTTACCCTCTGTTGGCGTCGAATTAACACCAAACTGTGCTTCAAGCAAATTGGCTTTATCTATCGAGCTTACAACGAAAATATCATTGAAGACGAGCGTTGGAACTGAGGATGTCGTAGTGTTTCATAAGTTTTGTACAAATGACCAAAAATTTTTACTATGTTTGAGACATAATAGTATTTTTGCCGTAATTTTTGATCATGTAAAAATTTAGTTCGACGGATATGAATGTTACAGGTCTTTCTAGCTTGTTTATACTTATTCCGGTTTTCCTTAGTAGGATTGGCTTTAAACCAACGGAAACTTACTTCTTTAACTCTGATAGCCTCTTTACAGCTTGAATCAAACCAGGAGTTTTCTTTCGGATTGATAGATTTTATCCTATTCGGAATAAAATTTCTCTTACCGTAAAGAATCAGATTTGAGACCAAGAAATCGTTCAGGCCATCCCAGTTGGCTTTCTCGTACAGCCAAACGGTTCTTACAGGGTTTTTCCTTTAACTGGGGTTTGTTGACACGAGAAATTCGCAGATTTGACACAATGGCCTGATGTGCGTAGAGTCGATAAAACAGTAATGGTGTATTTATCAGGGTTAGAGATAAGGAACAAGTCTAGAGTGTTGGCGGACAAGCTGAATCAGGTTGTTTAACTCAGCAAAAATCTCCACATACCTTCATTCGGGTGTTATATGACCAGAAAACTTACCGACCATTGCAATACCCAAAAAAAAACACAAAACTAGATAGTTGTAATGTAATTTATGTATTAGTTTTTTTCCAAAAAACTCTTAATTCTATTTACAAATTCAATCTTAAATTAAGTTGTTTTTTAGAAGGTAGATAATTTTTGAATTAAATATATATATATATATACTAGAAATAATTTTCACATCATTAGGAAGAAAATTGAATAGCTGAATACCTTTATAAAGTAAGTTATTTTGAGTTTGTGCCTTTCTGTACAAGGGAAGGCCGGAAGTCACCGAGATTTCTTAACAGATACCTTTGGTTAGTAATAAACTGGGTATACCTTATGTTTTATTTTAAAAATCATTATAAGAGTATTATATTTAAGAAGCTGCTCAACATTAAGCCATTGCAACATTTGACTACTTGGTTTCATCCTATTACATTTCAAAATTGCTCTCATTGTTTTATTTTGCAATATTTGAAGCCTATTTTGATCTCGAATATTGCTCTCATTGCTTTATTTTGCAATATTTGAAGCCTATTTCAGTCTCGAATATTGCTCATATGGGTCATTTTTAAAAAATTGACATTTTTTACTGATCGTTTGAAAAAAAAAAAAATTTCAGTTTTTCTTGTGTTTTAGTTTCTAAATCTATAGTGAACAAGTAGAAAAGGAGTTCTCCGAGTTGCGCAAAAATAATTTCAAATATTTTTAATTTTAGAGTATTTTTCGATAAAAATTAAAATTGAAAATTTCGAATGTATTAAAAATGTTCTTTTCTTGCATAAAATAACAATAATCCACAAAATAAATAGTAACAATAAATAGTTGAAATTTTGTGGAAAGCAAATAAATTTAATATAATAATTAATAAAAAGTTGTTTGTTTACGAAATGATTTTGTTTAAAAGCATAAAAGTGTCAAAAAAATATTTTTAAATAACGACACATAACGTTCTTGGAACTTTTACGGTACTAATACTGTAAGGAATGATGAAATTCAGTATATCTATCTAGAATATAAAAAATTAATAATAATATGAGCCATTATAAACTAAAAGAACATTTATTAAAAAACAAATACGAAAATGGTCACGAAGATTACAGGCCACGGAGATTACAAAATCGACTATTTCTTAATTTTAATATAGTCAATGTAATTCAATGTCATCCAAATTATATTAGGTTCAAGTATGATTAAATACCCTTCTTTTGGTGGTGGTTAGACTAAAAAATATTAATATGGTACAAAGATAACAAGGCCACGGAGATTACACTGAATTCTTACTCGGATGAAAAAATTATATTGTATGTAAATTTTAAAGGAATTAACTGCAATAATTAAATTATAATAAAACATGAAATTGAAGGTTTTTTGACGTACTATAAGATGATGCATCTTAAAAAATTATTAAAAATTATTTAGTTGTGTAAAAAAGCGAAAATGTTTGATTATGTTTTTTTTTTTTTCAAAATCTTGTCACACTCATTCAACTAAGTATTGGGACAACAAAAAAAATTTTTTTTTTTTTGCATATCAAAATTGAAGTTAAAGAGAAGGCCTTTCAAACGACAAGGCCCAAAATTAAAAAAAAAATCATTTTCATCATTAAAAATATTAATAAAACTGATAAAGCATCAAAATCACATCCCAAAAAGCCACGGAGATTACACATTATTAATTGATATTCGTTACCATCAATCGATCTGCAAATTTTTTCTTATAATGCTGACATATAAACACAGTTCCATGCCAAATTTCAAGTCTTTAAATTGAAATGCAAAAAAAAAATAGAAGCTATAACGCTAAAAATGTAATTTTTTTAAAACGACCCATATATACATATAATTGATGAACAGTAGTTGAAATGCGGAAATACAATGGTGTTGTAAATTGTTATTGCACAACTTTGTGATATGCTTCTTCTAATTCTAGATGAGAAACCGATTATGTTGGAAATTTTATTACAAAGTTTATTTAAATGGAAATCGAATTTCAGTTTGTTGTCAATATACACTCCTAAATATTTGAGCGTATTTACACTTTCAATTATTTCAGCAATTATAGAAAGATTTACATTTGACTCTATGTTATTTACACACATACACTTGGTATTGTTTACATTTAGCTTTAATTTGTTTTTACACAACCAATTATTCGCTGAATTCATCTCAGCTTGCATCTTTTGCTCACAGAACTGTAAGTTAGGGTGGCTTATATATATATGTAAGTGTATCATCAGCAAACAAGCACACTTTTGAACGCATTAGACATCTTCCAAAATCGTTAATGTATAGCAAAAATAATACAACTCCTAGCTCAGCTCCTTGAGGTACTTCTATAGACACTTTTTGTTGACTGGGCGTTATTTCATTTATTTTTACATTCTGAGTTCGATCCATCAAAAAACTTTTGAACCACTTCAACTCATTTCCACGAATGCCATATTTGTAAAGTTTTCTTGTGAGTATATCTCTATTAATAGTTTCGAACGCACGTTTGAGATCTAGAAAAACTGCTAGTACAGTGTTGCCTTTTTCTTTTTCTTTCTTCCATTCATTAATAATCCAGCATATGGAAGTCTCACAAGAATGTCCACGCCTAAACCCTGATTGTTCCTCACGCAGAATATTTTTATTTTCAATGAACGTTTTCAACTGATCACATACTACATGCTCCAATACTTTCTCATAAGTAGCTAGCATATTTATGGGTCTCCAATCTTCTGCTCTTCTATAATTTTTTACTTTTTTCAACAGGAGTAATATCAGCGTTTTTCCAACTCTGGAAACGTTCCATGGTGTAGTGATAAATTTATTATTTTAAGAAGCGAAGGAAGCATAATATCACTGCAATCTGATAAAATTTTGCAGTTTAAACCCATGCAATCATTCTTTATATTCATAAGCTTTACCACTTCTTTAAGATCATTTAAACTAATTTGTTGAAATTGAAAAATATCTTCATATGTTGAAATGTTATCCGAATACGTTACTGCGGGAATACTTCCGCTTATGTCTACAATGCTTTCAATAAAATATTTGTTCAAGGAGTCGGCTTTATCATATCATTTTCATTTTCTTCATTAAGAATATACTTTTTTAATGTTTTCCAAAGACCTATCTGATCACCAGCTTTTTCACTAATTTTCGCTTCAAAATATGCACTTTTCGCTTTTTTACACTGATTTTTGTAGAGATTTCTAGCAATTTTGTAATTGTTCCAGTCAGCACGTAATTTTGTATATAAAGCTTTATTGTATAAACTAACTTAATTAATTCTAAGATTGCTTAGTTCATTATTGAACCACTCTGCACATCTTTCATTAAAAGTAAAACTTCCTCAAAACCGAAAGACCTTGTTTTATGGCACCTTAAAATAACCTCGCACAAATATTTAGATCTTCACTAACACACTCATTTTCAATTATATATTTTGTATATTCATCAATAAAAGTGTTTTTTTTTTTATATTTAATATACTTGATTTGTATAGGCTCAAAGTTAATAGATTGTTTTGTAAACAGTTTCAAATATACAGATTCATGACCAGAAATTTTACAATCTCTATTCACTCTAGCATCAATATTGAGGGTAAAATCACTAAGAACATAATCAATCAAGGTACTTGAAGTTGGTGTTATTCTTGTTGGTTCATTTATTAACTGTCTAACTCCAATATTATATAGAAAGTTGTTAACATAACTGATTTCATAATTATTGCTATTGCTGAAGTCAATGTTAAAATCTCCCGCTATCACTGTATGTTCACTATTATTATCAATATTTCTTGGAACCCAATCATTTAATATATCAAAGAAATCACTTACCCTAAGCGATCTTGATCTATAAAGTAAAATAATATTCCATATTTCTTTTTTATAAGAAATTCTAATTGCTGCAATCCATAGGCTTTGTTGTTGTAAAAAAGTATTATTAACAGATGAATTCATTTTGACGTATGCTGTTACTCCTCCAGTATGTCTGGAACTTGATAAAAAGTCAAAGCTCTTATAACCCCTTAAAAACACTTCACTTTTATGTACTGCATCAGTAAGATGAGTTTCAGTAAGTAATAAAAAGTCAAAATTATATTTTCTCACAGCATCTTCTATTAATTCAAAATTTCCAGTGAGTCCCTGTACATTAAGAAATAAGCCTTCAACGCAAGTTTTCACATTTTCTTGATAGCATTGCTTATTTAATTGCTAATACCACATACGACTCCTCATAGCTGCTAGCTTTTTTAAATACACTGGACAATTATAATCGAACGGATTATGATTAATATCCAAATTCAGATTTAATTTTTCATTTTACAGTTCATGGACTCTTTTTTTATTGGTTTGTCACAATTTCTTGTATCATGATCTTCACAACATTTTCTGCAACAATTTTTGTTGCTACATTCTTTAGCCTCATGATTGAATCCTAAACATTTATAGCATCTCTTTACCCTATTTTCTTCATACACATTGCATCTATCCCACCCAATGTTAACTTTTCCAACATTCACTACCTCTTGAAAACTTTTTAAGTCCACTTCTACCACTGAGTTCCAATATACATAATCTTTACCATTTCTCTTCTTCAGAGCTTTTCTTACTTTTACACATTTTATTTCACTATCTTTTAGACTTAGATTTTATAATTTTAAACTCTTCTCAATTTGCTCTTCACTCATTCCAGTTATAAATAATTTTGGTTTTTTAATTGACGGTACTTTTATGTCATATGATTCACACAATTTTTCTTGTACTGCACTTTTGATTTCATCTCTTTCCCCTTGACTTTCACAAATAATTTCAACCACTCCATTGCTTTTTTCTGAAATGCTACTAAACTTTAGATAAGATGGATCAACTTTTTCCTTTAAATCTTGCTTTGTTTTTTCACCACATTGCGGGGCTTTTGGTTTTAGCACAACTGGCTGACCTTTATTTAATTGTCCTGCATAAGATTCTTCTTTTTTATTTCCACTTTGTATTTTTTTACTTTTATTTTGTTTTAACACTTTTACTTTATCTAAAATATCTTTTATTGCCTTTTTTTGTTTTAACACATTTTGGTTATTATCATTCACTAATTTTAACACTTCATGTAAATGATTGTTTATAACATTTTCATTGTCTAAGCATTCGTCACATACAAAAACAACATTTCTTTGTGTTGACACTGCATTTAGTTCATATGCCGGCACATTCGTACACTTATCATGGAATAAGCCTTTACAAAAACCGAAACATTTAATTTTAATCGATTTCGAAACGAACCGCTGAACATATTTTTTTACAATTTTCTTCCATTTTCTTTAATATTATTATAAATTTTCTTCTTTTTTTTTTAATTAAACAAATTACTATCGGAACAACTTCTAAACACGTCTTAACAGCTCATTTTTTTTTATTTCTTCATCACTATTTTCTTAACTCTATAGACCTGGGTTTTGCGAATAAATAGGCTTATAAATAATTATAGAAAATAAAAAACTATAAAAATAGGTATTTGTTAAAAACACGACTTATTTTTCTTTTTTCCAGGTTGAAGAAAGTGATGGACTACCTAAAAATATTTGCCATCGGTGTTTATACCTAACTGAATCATTCACTTCTTTCCGAAAAAACGTAAGAGACTGCGAAGAAAAATTAAAAGCCTTTTCAGAATCTTCGAAGACCAGAGCACGTGAAACTCAAGAAGCTTTTTTTAAACAAGAAACGTTTGATAACCGTTACGAAGGTTTAAATGGTTTCCATGGTTTTGTACCAGATAAGAACTGCGAAATCACGGTTGTCGACCCAAACCAGGAATGTGAAAGTTCTGACGATTGTTTTTCAATGGAAGATTCTGAAAATGATTTTCCCAGCCCAACAAAAAAGGCAATTAATGGATTGCTTCCAAAAATAGAAACTGGAAACGAAATTTCTTCAAAATCTGAAAATATGGCCTTGTCTGCTTCACAAAATTTTAGCGATATCACAAATGAACCAAAAAACACGTTCCTATGTCAATACTGTGATATGGCATTTACCACTCAAATGAATTGCGATGAACATGAATCGCGTCACGATGCAGCAAATCCGTTCATATGTAATTTCTGTCCTTTTCGAACAGTGAATAGACAAGTTCTTATTCATCACATCAAAGAGTCACATGACAATGAACGCCCGTTTGTTTGTACTTTATGTAACAAAGGTTTTTGTCGTCGTTCTGATCTTAAAAAACACACAATAGTACACACTGGAGTGCGACCATATTCTTGTCCAGTTTGCTCAAAAAGTTTTTCTCGCAATACGAATCTTACGAAGCATATGCGAATCCATAGTGGTATCAAACCGCACGTCTGTCAAAAGTGTCCAAGATCGTTTACAACCTATGCCGACCTCATTCGCCATCAGCGTGCTCATACGGAAATAAAACCTCATAAATGCACGAAATGTACAGCATCATTTACTAGAAAAGATAAATTACAAAAGCATTATCTTTCTCATTTGAGAAAGGAATCTGAATCGGTTATTTATGATATAGAAAGTCTTAAGGCAACACATGAAATCGATGCAATTTCTCAAGGTCAAATAAATGAACTAAGTCAAAAAAACTCTACTTCGGGTGTAGATAACCAACTTCCCAAGATACAAACGAACAATTTCGGAAATAGTTTGTTAGCTGCTCAACTACAAAAACCACAGGCTAGGATGCAAATTCGAGCACAAACGAAACCATTTGAGCCTAAATCCAAAGTAAAAGTCCACATTTGTAATATTTGTTCCAGGACCTTTACCAGGAAACGGGAATTTCAACGTCACCAGGCGCTTCATTTGGACTGCCTATATAAATGCAAGCAATGTGACAGAAACTTTAATCGAAAGGATAAACTCTTACGACACGAAAAAATTCATCATGCAGAGCAGTACAACTGCAATCAGTGTAATATGAGCTACACTAAATTAGAAGCTCTTCACATGCACGTAAAAGTGCATGACTTGCACAACAATTTTTCACAGCAAGTTGAAGGCGGACCTCCTATTTTAAATACTTTTCCAAAACAAACTCCTATGGCTCTAGGTTTCTATAGTGAAATTAAACCAGAGGAATGAGCTTGTCTTCTTTATTCATTTTTATGTTACCTCTAGTCTAGTAATGATTAATAATTAAGGCCCTTATTGCGAGTGTCGTTTGTTAATCGATCAACGACTTTTGTCGAAAATCGATGATCGAAAAATTAAGATATCTGAAGTTCTTCTACCAGGTACCATAGGCTCTGTTTTTAAACGTGGTTACAACAACATAAAGTTATCCAGATAGGTTTGGATACAAATTTTAACGCATCCAACGTTTTGGTACTATCTACTTTTATTGAATCGAACGTTGACGACACTCGCAATAAGGCCCTAAGCGTCTTAGATTTTCCTTAAGAACTCCAGAAAAGTAATTTCAATAATTAAAAAATTCTTCCAAAGGAGAGAAAACGATTAACGATTTACAAAATCAGTTACTACAAACGAAATGTCGTTAGGAAGGTATTTTTATATTTTACAATAGTTTAAAAGACAGCTCATTTTCAATCACAGTGTGCAAAAGTTATTCGGTAACTAAAGCTAGTCTAGGAGACATACAAATGTGTATCATTCGAAAGGGATTTTTATGTATTTCAATAGTTACTACGGCTTACTTTCAATCAATCAATCAAATAAAATAGACAGAATGCACAAATATAAAATACCTTTCCAATGAGGTAACTATATTTATATTAGTCTCTAGACCAGGGGCTCTAGCACGTAACTTGATACGATCGAGTTCGCTCGATACAATCGAGAACAGGCAGTTCATTGTTATGATCAGATGATTGTTTTCGTTTCGAATGAATCAAATTAAATAACTCCCTATACTCGATTACATCGACTAGACTCGATTGTATCAATTTACGTGCTGGCACCCCAGCTTTGATACATGTTTGATTATTGTTTTTAGCAGGAAACTGATAAATAATATTGTATTTAAATTTTGTTCGATAAAGAAAATGTTTGAAACATTTTAAACTTTTTGTTTTCTTTAATTAGTATGTTGTATGCCGTGTATTGATTTATTTGCAAATATATGATTGAATTTTAATATTTTATTTGGAATGTGAGATATTTAACTCTATCACGAAATCTATACTAATGGGAAATGCTATGGAATTGATTGTTAAACCGGCCAGAGACAAAAGTGAAAGTAATAAAAAGGCATTTATGGTGTTGGATTGCTCAAATGAGTTTTGGCAGGCAGAATTGAATGACAACGGCCCAGATTGTGGTTGTCGATTTTCTAATCGATGATCGACCTTTTTCGATCATCGATCGTCGATTACTCTATTTCATATTGCGAATGTCGATTGTGATCGAAACTTTTCGATTTCACAGTCTTTTCGTTTCGATTGTCATTTTCTGATCGACGCGTAAGGAAAGTGAATTCGAGAAGTTTTTCTTGTGAACAAAATGTAAGTTTCTTTCAATTAATTAACTATTCAAATATTTATTTTATGAATGTCAAAAGTGATGACGAACAAAAGGCAAATAGAAATTTTGGTCAGATTGATGGAGAAAAATGTGGACATCGCGAAGATGTAGATAGTGCAAGGCCTATACAAAAATAATTACCAACAATAATTTGGTAATATCCATGAGCACAGCATCTTAAAGTACTACCAAATGTTATTCTGTTGGGAATCGGAAATCAAATATGTGTATAAAAACTTTTATTCCATAAATCTTACATCGTTTCTTACAGTTCCAGAGGATTAGAGTCTCCTTTTCTGGTAATTTCAAAATATTCTTGGGCATTAATTTATTTTAATTTATATTAAAAAAAGAAAACCAGAAAAAACAAGTAATAATTTCGAAAGCCAACACATTATAGAACTATCAAATTTGAAATATTCGCAATATTCTGTGGGTTTATTCACAATAGTACATTGTTCGATCGATTGAGTTACACAATACGAAATATGAAAACCAATCGAAACAATCGAAAAGTTTCGATTCGATTGGCAATCGACAACGGCAATCGGGGCCAACATTTATGACCCTTTTTGGACGATGCAAGTGAATAAACAAGTTAATTAAGCCTTCCTTTTATTGTGCACTTTTTTTTAACAAAAACAATGGTAAAAATTCTAGGTGTAATACCGGGTACGTTAGTTGTTAGTTATAATTTTTTAACTTCTGTATGAAGGATTTGCAAGCATTTTTCAAAACAGTGAAGTTAAAATTTATCTATACTCTGTTCAATTTATATTTGCATTACAGTCTGACCATTATGGATTTCAATAAACTATCTTTAATTTAAAGCTCTTACAGGATTGCCATAGTGGACATTAAAAATTGCCACAAATCTCAGAAAAATATTTGCTACCGAAAGCTCGAAAAACCTTAAATCCTGAAAGTTACATAGCACAAACAGCAACCAGCAGCAGGCACCAGTGTTTCTGAAAAAGCTCTTCCATAAGGCCTGTACTGCAAATGTAAATTGAACAGAGTA
Source organism: Chrysotoxum bicinctum (assembly GCA_911387755.1). Classification (NCBI taxonomy): domain Eukaryota; kingdom Metazoa; phylum Arthropoda; class Insecta; order Diptera; family Syrphidae; genus Chrysotoxum; species Chrysotoxum bicinctum. The sequence goes on from OU426987.1 coordinate 165,055,300, forward strand.
TAGAAAAGTCATACATATGTACACATGTGGTCATTAAAATAGGTACTGCCATTTTTCAAACTAAAATCGTTGTGTTCTTTCAAAGACTATAGTTCTGTTAAACCAGCTGCGCTGGACTACTCTGGGCAGAAAAGTGTAGCTTTTTTGTGTTCATTGAGAAAATTTCTGCACTGACTTACACTGATTAGCGTTCATTGAGCTGAACTAGAGTACTCTAGTGCAGAACATTTTGCACTACCTTTTGAGCTAGTGCAGGTTGAAGAAAACTGTCAAAATCAGATGATTTCATTATTCGACTATATTTTGTTAACGAAAAAAGTTGATTTTTTCCGCACTTTATATTTCTGATTAAAATTTTTAAATAATGCATACATTCACCCTTATTCCGATAGTCGTTTTAATAAAACGCCTTTAAAACGAGAAGGCTCCAGAGACCACATTTTGGTGTTTAAATAATACGAAAAGGGCAGCGTTCTCTATGTTCTTCACTTTTCTAAGCATTATAACGATAGTCGTTTCAATAAAATTAAAATTTTCGTTTCTACTGGCGATTTAGTAAAACGACTATCGGAATAAGGGTGATTGATTAGAGCTAACTTCCTCTGTTCTCCAATTAATCCAATAATATCTTAAATAAATCTATATATATGTATATTTAGACGAAGAATTCCGAATGCAAGTGTTTGAAAGTCCGATGAAAAAAGGTGAAGAGAAGGAAGAGATTTTGTGCCTAAAAAGCCAACAACGTTCGTCGCAGCACTGGGAATGAATTTTGTCCCTTTGCCATCGACTTCAGCGCAGGCGTAAGGCATTTTACTTGCACCGAATTTAATTTATTTTCTTCTTTTGAACATCTGACGTATGACGTTTTTGCTTGAGTTTGCTCTGACAGTTTTCATGAACTTGCACTGCACTACACTATACTTCATCCAACAAAAATATGCAGTACACGTCTTATGGGAGAGCTTTTTCAAAATCAGTAGCGTTCTATATTTTTGCACCATACTAAATTGAAAGAACTCCTCCATAAAAAAGTGTTCGATTGCATCTGACGCAGGCCCGACGTCCTATTGACTGCACATCTGAGTGTGCACTGAATTGCTGTGGTCTATGGCTGTTGGTGCTATTCAATTTCAACCCCCATTAAATATTGATGTGCGTTCAGAGTTACCCTAGTTCATTTCGTAACTTGTTCAGTTTTTTTCCTTGGGTTTCTGTTGAGGTTCTTTTGATTTTAGAGCTTTAAAAAAGGGTCCATTTAAAATCAACACTACGAAAACCCTGTGAGAGCTTTAATGAAGGACAGATTTATGCAATTCACTGTAGCCAGAATGCGAGGCAAACGTCCTATCTTGCCCACACTGCATATTTTTATTGGACAGAGTATAGTCTATACTGGCCTTTTCCTGATTGAACACAACTTATGTTCTTCCTTTTTTTATAAGTGGCAACACTTTTTTTGATGGAAATATAAACATTGCTGTTATTAAATTTTGTTAATGTTGCATTGACAACATAGTTAACCAACACATTCGAATAAAAATTTATGTAACTTAACAACTGTTCCATTTTTTATTTGATCCAAAAGAGTTCCTATTTTAATGACCACATGTGTATATCAGGGGCCTGTAACACAAAACTACAAGTACTTGTAATACAAGTGAATCATTACAAGTGTAACAAATTTCTGTAACACATAGCTACAAATTTGCTGGCTCTTCTACAAGTGTAATGGGCGAACATTACAAGTTTGAAATTATATGATTTCCCCCTTTCTGTAACACAAAGTTACAAGTGTTTCTACACTAAAACTAAATTTTACTTGTAGAATAATCTACTAAATCTTACAGGTGATTCAAAACTTGTAGGATGTAGAATATGTATTTAAATATACCAAAAAAATATTTTCAACTAAACATTTCCATAATTTTTTCGTTCGTAGTTATGATATTTTTAACCAAAAAAACAATATCAAATATCAATTTGTGAATAGATTTTTGTTTATAGTGTATATTTGTGATCCTTTTTCGATAGTTAATTATTTCGGTAATAATATTTAGGCTCGTATTCACCGAGCGCTCCTAAACGGCTCTTAACTTTACGAGGCTCTTAACTTGAAATTTCTGTGGGGTATTCACCAACCACTCGCAAGTGTTTTTCGAAGTTCGAAAATGAGAGCCACTCTCTCTTGTTCAGGCATACCCAAACTGTGAAATGTTGTGGAATGTTGGTCTTGACAGCAAATGGATACTCTTCTACTTGGCATTGCTCACATGGATTCGAGTCAAATGCGTGCGTGGCACACGCACAAGCGAACAAACTTTCGAAGAGAGCGCTCGTAAGTTAGGAGTGGTCGGGACCACTCCTAACTTTTAAGAGCGCTCGTAGATCTTCACTAATATTGCTTGGTGAATAGGTTTTAGAACTTCTTAAGTTATGAGCGCTCGGTGAATACCGACCTTAATGCAGGAATTTATATATGTAACATACCTACATGCATAATAACTGAAAAATGTTAAAGGTAATTTAATATACACTGAGCGTCAAAAGTGAGTAAACACCTAAATGATTTCTTGAGTTACATGGAATTGAAACCAAAAAAATAAACAAAAATTGAATTCCAATAATACAAATTAAAATTTTTATTTTATAGCAATAAATCAAAACCAAAAAAATTTCAAAAAACGAAGTAATGCATTTTTACCCAATAAAAACTAAATAAACTTCATATTTTACGCGTCAAAAGTAAGTAAACATCTGTTATATCTTAAAATTATTTCTAAATATAGTACCTCAAGTAAAAAACTGGGTATTTCATTTGATCACCTTTAAGCGGTCCCTAGACGCTCAATATTATTGTACAAAATATTATACAATTTTATTGGCTAGGCGCCCCAGACGGTTCAATATTTTATCCAATAATTTTCTCTCATCCTCTTTTCACTTTGACATTTTCACTTAGTTAAATCACGCGAGGATATTGCACAATCTTGCAATATTATCCATAGACGGACAATAATATTGTGCAATCCCATAAATGTTGTATGGGGCTTAGGTGCAGCGATTGTGGAGGGTGGTGGAGGTGCTTTGAAGTCCTATAAAGTATTCATTCTTTAAGGAACTGCGAGGTATGCTTAGGATCATGTTCTTGCTAAGAAATCCAATTGCTAAGCATCCCTAATTTAAGAAAGGTCATTTAAAGGTTATTGCTTAGGATGTTTAGATAGTCTTGATTATTTATTGTACTTTCAATGAAAACAAGATTTCCGATCGAATATGCTGCCATACATCCCCATACCATCATGTTTTACTGTGCTCCTTATATTCTGTTTATGATGTTTTCTTAATTCTGACGCGTTAATGTGGAGTATGTTTAGTTTTTATTAGGAAAAAATGTAAGAAGCTATATTTTTAATTTCTATTTGTGTATTGATTTTATTATTAGAATCCATTGTTTATTTGTTTGTTCGAATTCCATTTAACTCAAGAAATCATATTGGTGTTTACTCACTTTTGACGCTCACTGTACATATACTTTGCAAGGTTTTGAAAATTTAAACATTTTTAAATCTCAGTAAACTAAATAAAAAATTAAACAATACAAAATAATGCATTCTATTACTTTTCTTAGATTTACTTAGAAATAATTGAATTTTTATTGATCAATAAATTTAGAAAAAATTGTACTAATGGAGAACATGAAATCTAAGCGAAATGATCTAGGAACAGAACATGCATAATTGTATTAAACATACAATCCCAATCCGAAAAGGCACCAAGAAGAATGTTTTTATTTTCATGGATTTTTACCAAGACAGCAATTTTTTTGAACAGATTCTTCATTCATTTTTTTTATTAAGATTCTTCCGCGTTGCTTATCTCTCTTTGAATGTAAGCAGAATGCCTACAAGTGTAGGGAAATTTTTGTTTTCTATAACTGTAAAGTTTTTTTTTTGTGTTACAGAAATAATCTTCACTTGAAAGATTAACATAATTTTACAAGTGGCTCTTGACTTGTAGACTTGTAGCTTTGTGTTACAGGCCCCTAAGAGCCCGCAGATCTGCCTTCGAGAGGGATTTCCGTTTGAGTTCTAAGCTTTGATAATTTTATTTATAATGGTTAAAAAAAAGTAATTACCAATAGTAAAAAATGATAATGTACTATTTTAAATGTCGAATTTGGATGACTACTGAAAAGTTTCCACAGAGGTAATGAAAGAGAAAGGGAAATAGCATTGAGAGCTATGCTGGGCATGGTTTCTGACGATGCTGATTCATTGGATGCCCCCTGCGATGATCCAGATTCTCGGCCCTATCGAGGTAACCGTCGGTGTCAGAGCGGAATAAATTAATTAAATTTATCTAAGGAAAATTTGTTTTTTATTGATTTTGTAGATTTAAAAGCAAAGAGTTAAAGTTAAACATTAATCTTACCACTTGAACAAAAAAAAAAATACATACATATATTTATTTTCGATCAAAAGTAAAAAATTATGTTTTGCATTTAGGATTTTTTTTTTTTGAAAATTCAGAATTAATTACAAATTTTAAGAGAAATTTAAGAGAAAGTTTAAGAGAAATTTAATATGTAAAAAACATGTTTCAGTATGTCTGTATGACAGTCTCCATAGTGGCTATAACGATTTTCACCAAAATACCTATATAATTTAAATTTGTATTTTAAATAAAAATATTCGAAGAAATATTTTTTGGATTTTAAATTTTTTTTCTAAATCAATATTTTGAAAACGTGTTAACGGTTAGTTTTTGAAATTAATTCTTAAAAGCTATTATATTTAATACTTTAAATTTTAATCCCAAATTTCTTATTTAAAAAGTTACTTTAAAAATAAAGCCATTTTCAAACTATATTTCGATAAAATCATACTTTTCTAGAAATCAGACAACAATTTTATGTATTTGAACGTTTTGCTCTAATTCAATTTATGCTTTTATATTTTATGAAAACTTTTAATTATTTTATTTGAACTTATATTTGAAACGAATGATGTTAATATGGAACTGTTTCAATTTGCTTCAAATATGCAAATTAAAAAAAATGCGTATAAGAAGATCCGTTTATATATAAAAATAGTTGCAATTTGAAGATTTCACCAACAAACACTTATTTTTGGAACAAAGTTGTTTCGAAAATTCTATAGTCATTTATAATAGGTGCATATTTAATGAAAATACTTGAACTTGAAAATACATACTAGGATTTGAAGCTTATTTATTTTCGCCGAAATTGATTTCTCACACAATCCATGTGTTGGGGTCAAAATTCTTTGATTTTCGAAATTCTGCATTTCGTAATTCTACTTCTCAAAATTTTGAATTTCAAAATGTTACTTCTCAAAATGTAAGTTTTTAATATTCCGCATTTCAAAATTTTACTAATTAAAACTGCATTTCAAAATTGAATTTCCCAAAATTCTTCATTTCAAAATTTTCTTATTGAATATTCTGCTTATGAAATTCTTTATTTGAATATTCAGTTTTCAAGATTCTGCATTTCAAAATATTTGCTTTTAACATGTTACAACTGTAGGTTCATATTTATTTGAAATGTGTTATTTCATTATAATTGTACGTATTGGTTTCTTTCTGATACATAAATGCAATTTAAAAATTCGGATGTAGGTTACTACCGTAGATAATAGTGTTACATAGATATTGCATTCAGTACAAACAAAAACGATCACCTTTTCAATGGAATATTTAACTAATTTTTCCAAATCAAACCGTGCAACCTTATCAAACAGAGAAGAATCAAATCCATTTAACAACATCATTTCCAAAAGGTGTCCGCCAGTGAGTTGGATTGTAAAGATACCGATTTTATCGTTTGATTTCGATTGCCAATGTTTTTTTTTTTTTATTTTATTATTTTTATTAGTTCGTTCTCGACTTTCGAAAGATTTGGATGGTAATTCAAATGGTTGAGCGAGTTTATTCAGAATTATTTTTTTTTACTTGCGATATATATAGGGCAACTTCTGCATTTGGAAAAAAAATCGAACTCGAGATTTTGATCAAAGTTGACATTACGATGATAGCGAAGATGAATAAAGTTGGTCCGACAATTCCGTCTGTCTGTCTGTATTTCTGTACCTCGACCTAGAGCCTAAGCTACTGGACCTATTTTCTTCAAACTCGGTAGTTAAGGGTCTTCGGTGATTCCCTAGAGGGGAAATAGAATTTTTTTTAGCTCTAAAACTAACGTTACCTCTCATACACCCGTAATGCATAATCTTATTTATTTGGAAAACGGCCTTAACGGTTTTGATAGTAAAATTAGGTGTGATATTATGGACATGGACTACATTTTGGTGAAAATTTTTTTTGAGAAAAATGTTATTAACGGTGTCATAGAACCGTTTTTTGATTTTCTACTTTCTCATTTCTGACTACCGATTTCGACCAAAATTTTTATATCCGAGCTTCTTTGATTTTGAAATAATAATGTATACGTAACATTTTGTATCTTCTCAAATCCAAGCGCTTTATATTTCAGAACATTCTAAAACATTTTGTGATATGCTAATGGGGTTTTCCAAATCCAAGAAATATAATAGTAAAGAAAAAAAAAACTTTCCCAAAACATTTTTTATAGATCGCAAAGCGCCTACAATTTTCTTAGGGATGGATTGGGGTTCAGATTTCCTAACATATCCATATTTTATCGATGGGCTCCGGTAAAAGATTTACAACCAGGATTCGAAAACAATGCCCACTCTTATCTGAAGTCAAAGTTTGCTTCGTTAAGCCACCGTGAACGATATGTTGTTTTAATTTTTGATAAGATAAGAATTCGTCCAAATTTCACACATAACATTAAATTTTGATTGATGGCTTTGAAGACTTAGGCCGGTATTCACCGAGCGCTCATAAACCTATTCACCAAGCAATATTAGTGAAGATCTACGAGCGCTCTTAAAAGTTAGGAGTGGTCCCGACCACTCCTAACTTACGAGCGCTCTCTTCGAAAGTTTGTTCGCTTGTGCGTGTGCCACGCACGCATTTGACTCGAATCCATGTGAGCAATGCCAAGTAGAAGAGTATCCATTTCCTGTCAAGACCAACATTCCACAACATTTCACAGTTTGGGTATGTCTGAACAAGAGAGAGTGGCTCTCATTTTCGAACTTCGAAAAACACTTGCGAGTGGTTGGTGAATACCCCACAGAAATTTCAAGTTAAGAGCCTCGTAAAGTTAAGAGCCGTTTAGGAGCGCTTGGTGAATACGAGCCTTAGGCTCGGGACCACTCCTAACTTTTAAGAGCGCTCGTAGATCTTCACTAATATTGCTTGGTGAATAGGTTTATGATAGCTTCTTAAGTTATGAGCGCTCGGTGAATACCGGCCTTAGGAACAGATAGAAAAAGATTGTATGCCAACGAAACAAGTGTTTTCATGGTCATGGTTTATTTGATGATTGGAAAAGCGTTTTAAATTATTTTGTTTCAGCAAACGGTGTGAAAGGGGTTAAGCTGAACGATATTATACAAAATAATTTATCGATCTGTCAAGAACTTGGTCTTAAGGTTTGCGACATAGTTTCGCAATGTTTTACTCAAATCTGGTATACTAACTCCAGATGGTAACGTTTCCTTTGATGTTTTCAGTGAAATATTCAATTTAGAAATTGACAACGTTGCTATAAAACATGTTTAAAATTTACAAGTCCACAAATTGCTCCAAATGCTTTCGAAAAAATTTTCGCTTGGCAACGCAAATCTTTAGCAGGACAACCGTGGAATCAATACAAACAGCTTATGAATTTTCACATTGAGGCTGGTATTCACCGAGCGCTCTTAAACGGCTCTTAACTTTCCGAGGCTCTCAACTTAAAATTTCTTTGGGGTATTCACCAACCACTCAAAAGTGTTTTTCGAAGTTCGAAAATGAGAGCCACTCTCTCTTGTTCAGGCATACCCAAACTGTGAAATGTTTTGGAATGTTGGTCTTGACAGCAAATGGATACTCTTCTACTTGGCATTGCTCACATGGATTCGAGTCAAATGCGTGCGTGGCACGTCTAAGCGAACAAACTTTTGAAGAGAGCGCTCGTAAGTTTAGGAGTGGTCGGGACCACTCCTAACTTTTAAGAGCGCTCGTAGATCTTCACTAATATTGCTTGGTGAATAGGTTTATGAGCTTAAGTTATGAGCGCTTGGTGAATACCAGCCTGAAAGTAAATAATAAAAAAATTGACGTGGAGACTTTTGATTTGGAGGGGGGATGGTAATTGAGGATAGAGCAAGAAAATTTTATCAGCTCTGGCAATGTGAAACATGAGAATGAGAAAATCAAATTTGATCTTCTGTGTTTTGTTGTTATATTTTTTGTCAAGAATATTTATTTTGTTTTGTCTATTTCATACGCAACAAAGCAACGTTGTTCAATTTCGATATTATCTATAGTCCGGTCAAATTAGGTCAAAAAACAAGAGCAAAGCTACAAAAATTACCCTCAAGCTGAAACTGAGTAAACTTGTTCAAAACACAATTAAAAACAATTTTTCAAAATTCCCCATCGTTACGACCCATGGAAAAAAATTGACTCAAGGTCAAAGGTCAAAAAAATGGATTTTTCACGATTTTCTTCAAAACGGTAAGTTTTATCGTAAAATTACCTCAGACAAAAATTGTAGATCATAAAATTATCTATAAAAAAGGTATCAATAATTTTTTTCCTAAAAGCTACCGCTTCTGAGATAAAACGATTCAAAAAGTTGTAAACGTCATTGCATGCATAAGCGCGCCACGTATATGTATACCTCTATAGCTGTAATATAAGTAAAAATATGTTTCTATGGGTGATTTCACTTATTTTTAAAATATAAAATATACATAAGTATCACTATGAGAATATCAAGTAACATGTAACCCAGTCCCTTAATTCATAGGCTAGTGTAACCTTGAAGCAACATCTGTCCCTCTGTTCAATAGTTTGCGTGGCTAGGGTCGTATACCTGCTTCATGTTGGAATGCGCAATAGATGAAATTCCGTTAGTCTTGAGCGCCGCTCTACAGTGAAAACACGTGTTTATTTTAACCTATTTCGGGCTGTTTGAATTTTTATTATAAAAATGTCAGAATATTGTTTTATGTATGCTAAACTTTTAAGTGAAGATGAAACTGTTACTGTTGAACGTGGTATGAAGACATTGATTAATGCAAGTATCGAACGAGGTGGTGAATTTTCAGACTATCTTGAAAATCAGAAATCTGTGACAATAAACGAAAGCTGTCGTAAAAATTACACTCGGAAGTCGTCTATTGTATCAGCTAAAAAAAGAAAACATGACAAACAAGAAGCCAGTACATCTACAGCAAGCCCTCCTCGTACTAGATCACGTATGAGTAGAGTGAGTCAGATTTTTGTTTTAAAAAAATATGCTTATTTTGCGGCAAGGAAACAAACGAAGAGTTTGAGAACAGAAGATCTTCGGATGTTCGCCGTCGAATCAGCGCAGTAAGTACACTTGAATTCAAAGATTCCATTCTGAAAGTAGCTCGGACTCGTTCCGATGCTATAGCAACAGCTGTTATTGCGCGAGTAGAATTTGAACATGATTTAGTTGCTGCTGAAGCTAAGTATCATCGTGATTGCTATATTTATTTCATGAAACCTTCCACTGGGGTTAAAGTTGGTCGTCCTAAAGGCGAAACTACGAATCTGGTAATGGAGGAAATATTTACTTACATAGAAAATAGCAATGACTGTCAGTTCACTTTGAACGAACTAAGTAATGTTAGTAAAATTACAACTTTAGATTACAGGACGATTAAGATACGACTAAAACTGAGATATGGCGATAAACTTATCATAACGGAAAAATCAGGAGCATCAACATTTATTTGTTTAAAAGACAATCATCATAATATTTTGAGTCAAGCCTGGTACGAAAACAAAAAATGGATAAAAAAGAAGAAAAATTCAGAATTCTGGAAGCAGCTGCAGCTATCGTTCGCGATGATATTCAATCCACAGTGTTTGATAATTCAAACTTCCCTCCACGAGGTCGCATGTTTGAAGATTTAAACAATGACATCCCAGAGTCTTTGACATTTTTTATGGAACAAGTGATTGTAAAGAATAAACGATCAAATGTAGACCATTTAAAACTAATATGCACAAATCTTTCCCATAGTATTATATGACTGCTGTTCGACCAAGGTCTTTTAAGTCTAAATTACAATTAGGCCTCGCAGTTTTTTTTTCATCGACGGTTTGGGTCCAAACGCCTTATACAAATTTTTTCGTCATTTGGTTTGTGTGCATATTATAATGATACAATAATGTACGAAGCAGCAGCAGTTTTTCATCGTCCTCCTCATGTTCTAACACCAGAAAGTGGCACATTCATTCAATATGTTGCAGACAATGCTGATATTAATGTCAATACACTAGACGGTAATAATACGCTCCATATAATGGGTCTTATTCAAATTGTTACTCCAAAAGAATCCGTTTTACTGGAAGAACCTATGCCACGAATAAAAGAAGCTCTTTCAGCGAAAGATTTTAAGGCAAAAGCTCATGTACCGATACAGATTTATCAAAACGATGGTGTAGTTGGTTACAGTAAAATAAATGTCAAAGATTTTGCATATGGATCTGAAACAGTATCTTTTCTGAAAAAAGTTGATGCAGTATGGTTTTATGGGAAATGGAAAAACGCGTCTTCTCCCGGTTGAAATGGTTTTAATAAACGTTTAACTAACAATTTAATGAATAATTCTAAATCACAAATTACATTTTTACCATGTATTCACCAACCAGCCAGTAATTACAATACTATCTACACGACTTTGCTTTGTGCATTAGAGAACACTGTATGAATCATGACTTTCGACCAACCACTATATGCCAAAGCTCGAGAAATTGTTTCAGCAGCACCAGAAGGCTCTGAAGTATCCAAAATCATCATCAGACTCAGAGGATTTTATCTACTGATGTCTTTTCTTGTAGCTATTGGTCATATTATGCAAGGAAGCGGCATGAAAGAAGTACTCACAGAGATCTATGCAACGAAATCATTAGAAAAAATGTTAAATGGTCATGCTTACGCGAGAGCTGTTCGAGCTCATAAACTACTTCAGCTTACTTTGGCAATTATAATACTAAAAGAAGTTGATATTGATGACATCATGGACGCAGATCTGATCATTAATATCGAGAACATTTTAGATAACACTCTTTCTTATAATGATATAGAAAATGACGATGAAATATCTGGAGATTTACTTGATAAATTGAATCAAAAACTTAAGGAATATGAGGAACGAGGACTAACTGCGAAACTTTGGATTCAATATTTTCACATGGTATCAATTGCTAAAGAGTTTTCAAGAGCTGAGCGTATGGGGGATTGGAAAGGTCATTTAAACTGCGTCAAAGAAATGCTTCCTTATTTTCACGCGTCTGGACATTTTCCTTATGCTAAGTCTGCCCACCTATACTTGCAGGATATGCAGCAACTGGAGAATTTAATAGATCCTGAAGTTTACAAAAAATTTTCGGAAGGATTTTTCACTGTTAGACGTTCAGACAAAATAAGCTGTGGTACTTCAACGGACATGGTAATCGAGCAGTCTATGATGAAAGCTATGAAGACAGATGGAGGTATTGCTCAAGGGAGAAGCACAAAACAGAGTGTCATAAGTAAATGGATTTAAAGTATGCATGCAATGAATACGGTTTGTGAAAAGTTAGAAAATCTGACTAATGTTAGGATGGATTAGACGGAGCAGCATGTTGATACAAGTGATTCACGAGTAAAAAAAGATGGTAAAGACATACGTAAGCTTCTGGAGTGGTTTTCAACACGTAATCCTTTTCCAGAGGTTAACAAAATTATATCAATTGCTAGTGGTGTCGTTGGTAATGACCAAATTAATTGTTACAAAGCTCGTGAAGTTGGACTTGCTTCTATGGCGAAAATAACGACTGAAATTTAAGGATATTAAATTAAAACGCGCTGACAAAATTGTTCCTCTTTTAGCTATGAGTAGTACCCTTAAAGTTCATGAAGAAAAAGTACCTGTTGACCCTGTATTATTGTTCCAGCGCATGAATGTTACTGCAGCATTTCAAGATGAAATAGAAAAATATTTTCAATATGAGTTGGCTCCGTACCCTTTATCGTTGTTTGATGATATCGGAATGCGTAAAACACATAAGTCTTCAATTTACGATATTTTTAAAAAGGTAAATATTGATATTAATAACGCTAATGCCATATATATCATTGACGGAGGATATTTACTACACCGTGTTGTGTGGGATAGTGAAGAAACATTCAACGCTATTTTTGATAAATACGTTCAGTATATACGTCGACATTTTGGTTCCAAAGTTACTGTCGTATTTGATGGCTATAATGATAATGAACTTTAGCTACATCTTCATCTACTGATATTTTGTTCGATGAACTTATGACAGTTCCTACCAGTCAACAAAAATTCCTTGCAAATACTCGCAACAAGTCTCGGTTCATTTCAATGTTAAAAGAAAAGTTTACTGCTCAAAATATATTGGTTAAACAAGCTACTAACGACGCCGACGTACTGATTATTGAAACAGCAATAGAGCAATTTAATTTGACCAATACAACTATTGTTGTAGGTGAAGATGTAGACTTACTCGTATTACTTACTGCTCGAACTCCAGCTGACAAAACTATTTTCTTCTTAAAACCAGGAAAAGCTCAAAATCGATCTGAAATATTTACATCCAAAAGTTTATCGACTTTTGGAAAGTGTCAAAATCATGTACTATTTTTACATGCAATAACAGGCTGTGATACGACATCTGCATTTTACAGGAGAGGTAAAACAACAGTCTTTAAAATGTTTGAAAAGCAAGATTTAGTTCAATGTGCTGAAGTTTTCAAAAAAAGTAATTCAACGCCACAAGAAGTTATCACCAACGGAATTTGCTTTCTTCTTCGTATGTACGGAGCCCCTAAAAAAACTACCTGCTTAGATAAGTATCGATATGCACGTTTTGTTAAAAACACTAATCGGAATAAAAAACAAGTACAATTAGCTTGTCTTCCTCCAACCTCAGTCGCTGCTCATCAACATCTTTTTGGGGTATATGATCAAGTTCAGACGTGGCTTGGTTATCAGCTGGAACCAACAGATTGGGGTTGGAAGTTGGTAGATAATGCTTTGGAACCAATCCAGACTTTACTCCCACCTGCGCCGGAAAAACTGCTAAACTCAATTTTTTGCAACTGTAAAAAAGGATGCAGTGCTAAATGTGGTTGCAAAAAAGTTGTAATGTTTTGTTCTCTTGCATGCACGAATTGTCAAGGCCGGTCGTGTTCTAACGTTGAATCACCAACTGATACTGATGAACAAACATGGGATACATCGCTTCTCACGCAATTTACTTGCACTCAAGATGAAGAAGAAAAAGAAGAAGAAGAAGAAGAAGAAGAAAAAGTAGAAGAAGAAGAAGAAGAAGAAGAAGACGACGACGAAGATTAACAAGAAGTAGTTGAAGATTACGAGTAGAAGTAATACATTTTTCTACTGTTTTTTAATTTCCATCGCTTTTATCAATTCCAACTTCAATTCCAACTTCCATTTCCATCACTTTTATCAATTTCAAATTGTGGAATAGGCCTACAGGAGAAACCACGTTGAAAAAACTACCCCAGAGGTGGCGTGGAAACGTGTGCATAAAATGACGTTTACAACTTTTTGAATCGTTTTATCTCAGAAGCGGTAGCTTTTAGGAAAAAAATTGTTGACACCTTTTTTATAGATAATTTTATGATCTACAATTTTTGTCTGAGGTAATTTTACGATAAAACTTACCGTTTTGAAGAAAATCGTGAAAAACCCATTTTTTTTACCTTTGACCTTGAGTCAATTTTTTTCCATGGGTCGTAACGATGGGGAATTTTAAAAAATTGTTTTTAATTGTGTTTTGAACAAGTTTACTCAATTTCAGCTTGATGGTAATTTTTGTAGCTTGCAATGTGTAGATTGTATTTGTATGAACACATACCAATTTGAATAGATTTAAGTAGGAATAATTTTGAAAATTGATTCTTGATAGGATTAGGCTTTTTTGAATTTTAGTATATCTACATAGGTACTTTATCTTAATAAATATTAGGTAACTTACCTATGTTGATTCCAATTATTATTATTTTTGTTATTCAAAAGTATAATAATTGGTTTAATTTTGAAGAAAAAAAAATAATAATTGCAATCAACTAGTTTAAATGCCTACATTAAATGCAGTGGGTGGTTAGGTAGTGGAAATTGTTTATTTTTGCAATTAATATAATTATGTACGTAGGTACATATATGTATAGGTATAAAACTATTTCTTTAAGAAAATCTAATAGGTACCTACGTATACATATGTATGTACCTATATTTTTATTAAAGAAAATAGCTTTTACATTTGTTCATACCTACCTATGTATGGTAGAAAATAATTTTGATTACAGAAGAACAAAATATTTGTATGTGTTGATAGGTATTTATATAATTAAAAATAAAAAAATATTTTTTTTTTATAGGTATAGACCAGTTTTTAAAATTTATTCATTTGCAAAAAAATATAGAAAAGTTTTAATACTTTAATATTTTTTTGAAAAAAAAATAATTTTCACTCGCTTAGAAAATTCAAATTAATTAAAAAAATTAGAATAAATAGAATAAAATTATTGTTGACATATTATTTGAAAAAAAATCAGATACTTTTTTTTGGAAAAAATATACATACATACATATGTATATACCTTCTTATAAAGAATTTTAGAAAAATAAAAAAAAGGGAAATTTAATCAATTTTAAAAATTTATTGATGCACCCCACATGAATTTTTTTTTAATAAAAATAAACTTTTTCACAAAAAATAGTTTTTATTCATATACATATTTTGTAAAAAATAAGATATTTGGCGTGCCAATTTTGAACAAACAAATATTTCTTTTTATGTTTGTGTACGAATTTTAGTCAAATTTGGAAATTATTAATTCATTAAAATAAAAAAAAAGTTATAACTGTTTTCTTTCATCGTGACCTTCTTATTTTTAAAATTGATGTTTGTTCTAAATTCAGGGCAAATCGCCGACCGAATATTTAAGTGCCCAACAGACCACTTTTTCGGAAAACTGGGCTAAAGATGCAGTTATACTAATTCGAATATTCTCTATAGTTTGGCGCTATCCCCGTTGCTCTATCTGCATTATTAACCAAGTTACAGAAAGCACTTTTGCTCTATAAACCACACATTTTTGGGTACTTTTGATGCTTATTTGCCGTATTTTCAAAATGTGTACTAGGTGGGGCAATTTTTGTATAAAAGTTTTAAGACACACGCTTAATGCTTAGATGCCCCACTGCATTTTTTTTTACTAAAATGGATAAAACAAAAAAGGTAAAAAAACTAATTTAATTAAAAAAGTTTGAAAAAAATACCAAAACTTACTCTTACGAATGTTGAAGTGTTTTTAAAACTAATTCCGAATAAAATTGAATGTATTTTTCAAGAAAATTTTATGGACCAAGGTTCATGTTCAGTATTTTTCATAATTAAGTGTTAAAATACTTTATCATTTTCATACGTTTCTCATAGACTTAAGAATAATCCAATGTGGTATAGAGAAAGGCATAGCCACTAAATTAATTTTTTCAAACTTAATTTTTTTTAAATAACCGTGACGTTTTTTGACATCAGGACTTCAAAATCCAAAAAAGGAGTTTTCAATTAATATATGGGCAAATCTCAGAAACTTTTGACTTTAGACTTTTGAAAACGCGTAAAGAGAAAATAACTAAGCACACCTTTAAAATTAAGTTTATAGCACCATTGTAACATCAGAAAATATAATTGATGGTGTTCCTCTTTTATTAACGAATGCTTAAAAAATTCTCACTCATTTTCCGGCGACGCACTATGCAAACCATTTCAAAAATCCATAACTTTTTCGTTTCTCAATATTTTTTTTTGAAATTTTGTATACTTATACTTGTATAACCAAGAATTTAAAATATTAAAACGTTTCAGATAGAAATAAATTATTTTATTTTTTTTAATAAAATAAAATAACAAATTTGTAGATTTTGTTTCATTTATATGGGAAAAATTTGTTGGAGCAAGAATTATTGCAACAATTTGGATGAAATTTGTTTTCTTCTTTTACCGGTGAAAATATTTGAAAGTAGTTTTTTGTAAATTCCGCCCACTACCACGCCCATATTTTTTAAATTTTTGTTATTTTCTTATTTTTAGTGAACAGGAAGCCGAAAATTTGTTTTTGAGGTTTTTTTAAACTTAAGACATCGCATGTATATTTTGTCTGCCCACTTTCCCGCCTACTTTCACTCCCCTTTTTTATTTTCAGCTTAAAGTTCATTAAGAGCAGGCATTGTTTAATTAAGTTTTATATGAAGAAGTGAGTTTATGAAAAGTGTTATTTATTTTTAGTAAAATCCGTGTACTGCCACGTCCCTTTTTGATATATGAAAGTTTTTCGCCCTTAAGACAAAAAAAAAAGGAATTCAAAAGTACACCTTATTACTAGGTATATTAATTAATGTCTAAAAGTTCTTAAGCCTCGTCAAACAATGCTAGTGTTATTTAAAACTATGTACCTACATTTGTATTATATGCAACCATAAACCACACACCCCCTCCCACCCTCAAATGTTGGCATTTATTTTTATTTAATTATGATTTTTTTTAATATCTATAAATATGAGTAAGGAAGTTTAAAATTGGAAAACAAAAAATATTTTATTCTAAAAATAAAATTTAGAATTTTAATAATATTGGAAATAAATGATAAAAACTTATAAATTTTGTGGAAACATAGTCACATAGTTGCACATGTTATATTTTTTAACTTTTGACAAACAATAACATTTTTTTTTTTTTAATTTTGGGCTAAAAGTAATAAAATAATGGTCTAAAACTTTTTGGAATACACATTTATGTGCATCAATAAAGGTTCCACATTTTTGCCAAACTTTAATTTTTTTCATCACTTAACAATAAAGTTATAAGAATACGAATTTTTATTCTAAAAACTTATTTTTCTTCCTCATCATACGTTTTTTCTTCTTAAACAAAAATGCATGAAAATGCGAAAGTTTTTATTTTTTCTTCCAAATTTAGAATATTTTTAGAATACTAAACAGCCATTCACTAAACGCAGGCAGCCGGAGCTAACAGAGAAAACTTCAATTGAAAACAAAAAAATGAAAAATATACTACACCTTACTCATTTTTTTTATTAATTTACTGGTGAACTTAATTAAAAAAATATAACTGTTTTGTAAAGAAGAAGGCTTGGGCTTTTCAAAAAGGTATAATACTTATACATTCTGTCCAGAAAAAATACGAAATAATTGACTTCAAACTCTCACTTCCAATAGTTCTAAAAAATAAAAATATCGAAATGTCATTTTTAACTGTAATTTTAGGTATCTAGAACAAAAGTAAGATACAAAAAATTTACTGTGTTAGGAAGAACCCTATTTCTAGTATATAATCCCATCATTAGATTTTTTAAATTACGAAATTCACCAAAACCATTTTTGAGATGGATTTCATCTTTTGGTCCCATAGTGCGACGTTGAACTATTGAAACAGTAACACGAAACGACTTTAAGTGGCCGAGTCACAAAGACTACTGATACCACACTAACGTTCGACGTAAGTTGTTTATACCTATGTTTATAAGAATGTTATTGATAAGGATCATTTTCTTTCACTTTTCTCACTGCCCTAGCTTGCATTTGTTAATATTTGAACTACAGAAAATATATATGTAAGCGCGAAATTTTAAATTAATATAGAAATTTTTAATTTTTTATAACAAATGATAAATGTGGTACAAGTTATTGTTTACGAAGGTCATTCGTTATTCAACTTTTGTAAGAGTGAAGTGTTTTTTTCTCTAAATGAAAAAAGGCGGTTAAACATCTACTACTCCATCTCAAATTGAATAATTTTCCAATATTTTCTTCTTTCGGTGATTTAGTGTCGACCAACGAAAAAAATATTACTTTTTTCGAAGAAATTGGCTTAATACCAAATGAAAATTCAAATCCCGTGGCGGTGTGCAATTCTGGTGTAACGCTAAATGAATTGCTCTACTGAACTAACAAAGATGCATTATGTTTATTAACATTAATCCTTAAAATGGAATCACCGTCACCACCAAAAATCAAAAAAAACAGTTTTGGTAGTTTTCGATTTTCTCAAAAACTAGAAGACATAGAATCGTGCGGTTTTTTGCGTTCGATTAAGAACTGATAGATACATGGAACACATATAAGCTAATTTACAATTTCATTTCACAATTTTGAAAACAATCGGTCTAAACTTTTTGTTTCACGTTTTTTTTATCAAAATTTGGACTTTAAATGCGAATTTCTCAAATACCATTGACATGAGTAATTTAATTTAAATGCAGGATTATAGAAGAATCTTCTGGCTTTCAAACGCAGTATAGCACTTTATTGTAAGTGTTGCCGTTGTTTTTTAATATTTATTTTTTTTCAATTTAAACCATTTTTTATAAAAGTGCCCCTACCTCCTAAGCGGGGGGAGATAGACCCCCCCTCCCATAGTAAAAAGTGCTTGTTTTTGACCCCTCTACAAAAATCCGTCATCAAATCTTGGCGGCCCCTTAAAAAGTAATGTATAAAAAATATCAATGATTTTTCTTTGTAATTAACTACTGAATTTTAAAGATCCATAAAATATGTAGCGTCAGCGACAAAACGTACACTTCTTAGTATGATTTAGAAGAAGGAACAATAGTTAAGAACGGGAAATATTGCTTTTTATGAGAGTGCTAACTGAAAATGTCTTGAAAAAAAAAAAGTTTCGCACTCTTTTAATTCAGTATAAGCTAATTTTAACCAGGTTGCGATTTTAGCACACACCTCTACCAAAGCTTAATTTATTCATTTTTGTCTATAGAAAATGAATATGTAATTTAGAAATCGGTGCAAAGCATGCTGTGTACATGATAAGAGACGTACCAGATTTTAATGATTTTTTCGGAAATGTGGTACCCAAACTTCTGACAAACACTGTCATAAATCTAAGCAAAGCACATAATTTTTTCATAAAAAATTTTGATTTTCAAAGTTTCTTATGTACCCCATTTGAGTTTAACAAACTAAAATCAGACGCTTCAATCGTAAGAACATTAAACTTTTTAAATATTTTAATAGTAACATATAAAATTTTGTATTTTTCCTATACTTTTTGCCTTTTACTCGTTCTATAGGTAAAAAAAAAATTCTTAATGTGGAAAATAACTTTTTTTATACTGTAATACTATATTTTCGAAAAAATTATCAGAGATAGAGTAAAAAAATATGACTATGAAGTAACTTAATTTAAAAGTTACACGAAAGTCAAAAGTTTCTGAGATTTGCCCATATATTAAAATTCACAAGTCGTAATTGTAAAGTAAAACATAACGGAATTATTTTTCAAAACTTAACATTCGTTTTCTGAAGAATAATTTTTATGTATATGGGGCACTTAATTATTCAGCCGACGAAGTATCAATTTTAAAAAGTTATAAGGTTTTTCACCTAGATTTTTTTCAACTTATAAAAATAAAATAAAAATTCTTAAACTATACATTTTATTATCATAAATACGAAAACTTCGAATTTATATGAACAAAGTTTAAACAACGTTTTATTATTAAACTAATTTTGTATATAAGAAATGTCTTTAAAATCGTTCTAGAAAAAAATTTCGGATGACAGTTTTAAGAATTTAACAATAAAGATTCTAGGAAATATTTTCAAAAATTAATCGCTCAAAATTTTCAACACATTAATTTTTCAAACACAATTTTTTTTATTTAAAAAAATATTTTTTCGTGTTCTCTCTATCATCGTAAAGTCAACTTTGATCAAAATCTCTAGTTGTTTTTTTTTTTTCAAATGCAAAACTTGCACTACAGTACCTACATACATACATATTAGGTGCGTTTTATTATTCACAAATCTATCTGGATCCGGATCTGGATCTTCCCTTGGAAATAAAACGATACGGATCTTAGTGACAGCAGTGTTATAAGTCCGTCTCTTCTTATCCTTGGGTTTGTAAATTTTAAATTATTTCTTGTCTCTTTTCTTTACACTGTAGTTTACACTACCTTACCATAAAAAGCCATCTACTCGCCAGTGTAATAACAAATTTTTGGATCTTTGAAATAGATCCCGATAGAAAACAGGATCCCAAATTGTTTTTGTAATACATGTTAAAACTTAATCCAGATCCGGATCCAGATAGATTTGGGGATAATAAAACGCACCTATTATGTATATCGCAAGTGAATATAAAAACAAATTTGAATAGTTTATGTGTACCAATTTTAAAAAAATTATTTAGAAAAAAAATCAAATAACATAAAAAAGGTAATTTTTGAAAAATTAAAAAAAAAATGGTAAGCCAATCTTAAAAACTTATTCATACACACGTATAAACTATTAAAAAAAACTCGAATAACTTTTTTTACAAAAAAAATATTTGTATGCCTCTAAAAAAGGTTGGGGTGGCCGTGGTGCGATGGATGTGTGCTCGCCTGTGAACCTCATGATCACAGGTTCGATCCCTGCCGTCGTCTATGTCGTTTTAATTCCATTAAAAAAAAACCTTCTAAAATTGTCATCAATGGGTTGCTGGTTTACTCATTACATGTTGTTCAGGCATAACACTAACAACATGTAATTGAGTTTAACTAGTATGCCCAACAAGGATGAACACGAATAAAATAATGTGAATCATAAGCGATATAAAAATAAGACACGGCATTCTCCGCTTTAGTTCAGCCGCCATCCCTGGAGATAAAATAGCTGAGACAACAACCTTCAGTCTCAGAACATCGTGCCACACATCTTTCCTATCCTTCTTTCTCTTCCTTAACTTCACGCCCGCGCTGTGTTCAAACATTTAAAGGGTAATCATAATCCCTTGAGCGCGTGTAAATTATAAAAAAAAAAAAAAAAAAAAAAAAAAAACTATTAAAAAATAAGACATAATCGCCAAATTTATAAATCGCCATGTTAATTATCTTAGCAGAAATTGTTTTTTTTTCGGATTTAGTAGTTGAAGTTAATTATAAATTAACCAAACAAAATTCATATATTTTTCTTTAATTAAAAGTAAAAAATATGAAATTATTTTTTTTTTTAGAAAAAAAAAACTTTTTTTGTTTGAAACCACAATGAATTTTTATTTGGGGGTTAATATGGAATTGTTTTAAATTGCATATTGAAAATAAAAGAATCACCATATATAAAAAACAGTTGCAATTTGTAGATTTTACTAACAAACATTTATTTTTGAAAAAAGTTGTTTTGAAAAATCTATAGGAATTTATCAATATGAGATACCTACTTACCTATTTAATTAAAATACATACATACTATGATTTTAAATATGTGACCAGGTCTATGAAAAGGCGGCTTATGACTCAAAAACAAAATTTCGACAAATCGGCTGTTAAACATAAACAATGCATTTCGTCAGTTTCTCGGTAGTTGTTCTCCTTCCTTCCCATTGCCCAGTGTCTCTCGTTGTCCAAGGGCACCAAGTAAGATGCAGAGTTGCTTTTGCTCCAAATATTATGTTAGTTAATTGCTTCACGTTGCTACTTTCGGAATGTTATCACTATCGAGCCGGCTTTTTTTCGTTATCCCGTTGGTGTAATTGCTTTTGTTGGTCAAGTTAGGACTTTCTGGTTTTCACCATGTGAAAGAGCGTCTCAAAAACTATCCTAACCAAAAAAGTGAAAAATATTTTTTTGAGTCATAAGCCACCTTTTCATAGGCCGGGTCGCATATATTTATTTGAGTGGAAATGGATTTCATATTGGTTGGTTCTTTTTATCCTTATTTTGCATTTCGAAATTCTACTTATCAAAATTCTGAATTGTAAAATTTTACTTCTCAAAATTCTGCATTTCAAAATTTTACTCACTTAGTTTTCAGCATTTCAAAATATTATTTCCCAAAATTCTGCATTTCAAAATTCCACTTCTCAAAATTCCTTTTTCAAAATTCTGCTTTTCAAAATTTTGCTTATTAAGTTTTCTACATTTCTAAATATTATTTCCCAAAATTTTGCATTTCAAAATTCTACTTTTCAAAATTCCTTTTTCAAAATTCTGCTTTTCAAAATTTTGCTTATAGGTATTAAGTTTTCTGCATTTCAAAGTTCTACTTCTCAAAATACATTTTTCACAATTTTACTTACTCGTATTAAGTTTTCTGCATTTCAGAATTCTACTTCTCAAAATTTTGCTTTTCAAAACTGTACCTAGGTATTGAGTTCTCTGCATTTCAGAATTCTGCTTCTCAAAATACCTTTAACAAAATTTTACTTTTTAAGTTTTCTGCTTTTCAAAATTTTATTTCCTAAGATTCTGCATTTCGAAATTTTGCTTTTCAAAATTTTACTTATTAAGTTTTCTGTATTTCAAAATTCCTTTTTCAAACTTCTGCTTTACAAAATTTTACTTATTAAGTTTTATGCATTTCAAAATTTCATTTCACAAAATTCTGCATTCCAAAATTCTACTCTTCAAAATTTTAGCTTTTAATATACCTAATTGTTCTGTACTTCAGAATAATACGAGTACTCAAAACTATAATTCTCAAAATTCTGCATTTGAAAAATCTGCCTACAAAAATAATTATCTATGTATCTACACAAATGTTCTGAGTGGTAACCGTTTAAGAATTCGTGTATTTGAAGAAAAATCCTACATTTGCTCCAATATAAATACAACGAAAAAAAATCAAACCTAACAATATACCGTTTTTTCTCTATGCGTGAAGCAAAAAATGCCACCTCATACTTATTTGTATAGAAAATTGATATAAAGAAAACAGAAAATAGCTTTCTTGTCGTCGCTTTGTTCTGCACCTTCGGTTTGCTTTTACCGAAAATATTATCACCCCTTCCTGATTATCGCCTGTCCTTACTCACCACAACTCTACGTAAAAAGTTATGGAATATGCTCGTATGGCGCCGCATCGTTCGTTCCTCTTCATGAGAGTACTATAGATTTTATCTGAGTATATATAATATGGAGGGCTCGTTCCTATCCCTAATGCATTGTAGTACTTGAAGTTGTGATAGGGGTCGCTGTCTCACTTTCTGTAAGTTATGGCCAAATCACAATCTCGCGTTCGTCGGTCCGGCGTTAAATGGGCGTTTGATCGTATATACGATTTTGTGTGTCAAAAAGCGCGACCGTAGCATTTGTAAAACGAAATTTAGCTTCAAACCTCGAGCGTTGACTGACATTTCCATGACATCTTTGATAAGTACCTACTTAATTGTTATATTCCAATGAATTTTGTTACTGTTTATTAATTTACAAGGTATATAATATTGCGTATTTTAAATTTTGGGCATTTAAAATAGTTAATTTGTGAAGCTATTTTCTTAAACAAGATATGGATAGGGCCGATATGGATGATCTTGATGACCTCCTTGACTTTTCCTTGTTGGGTGTTGTGAGATATGCTGGGTATGAGGCATTTAAAAACGACGAAAAAAGAGTAGAAAGGCAGTGATGGGTTCGGGAGCTCAATTTAAGCAGAGACACTGATGGATTCTTTGCTCTTAATTATGATGCAATGCAAAAGCATGATCCAGAACATTTTTTTAAAATAACCCGAATGAAACCGGCGACATTCGATTTAATTATTTAGAAAAAAAGAACTTCAATTACTTACTTCTTATTTCACTTCAATTTTCAACTTTTAAAACAAATACAAAATACGGCCGACAATAAACTGTCAAACGCCCGACCGAATAGAAAATAGATCTACTTTTGCTTTGGCCTGGCGTTGGTCTGACGTTTACGATATTACGATATAAAGCGGTCGCAACGCCGGAGGTAACATTTCAGATTGCCTCATAAGAGTCTATTGTTTTTATTCAAAATGTCAACGCCCGACCGACCAAACGCGAGATTGTGGTTTGGCTATTAAGGATACAGCCGTATCCTCCGATTTGTGCTTACCTTCTCCTCGCATATAGTTGTCCGTCACATGTGATATGAAGCACTCGGCAATAACTTTGTCTTACACAAATTTGAGTAGCGCCCCCTATGATAGTCACGCATTTGAAATAGAAACGAGCCCTCCATATTATATATACTCAAAGGATTTTATATACAATGGATTTTCTACCAACCGTGTACACATACAATTAATTGTCAGTGTTTGTTGGTTGTGGAAACTGCTTCAATTGAACCTTGGCTGCAAATTGTCTGACAATGAAAAAATTGTATGATGCTAAAAAACGAACATCTTACAATTTCTTCATTGTCAGAAACGTCAGACAACGATAAAAATTGACAGGCCTGACAATAAATTGTGTATGTACACGATTATCAAAAACCTTACAATTTTCCGTCTTACAATTAATTGTCAGATACATTTTCTGACAATTAATTGGAAGATTACACCATTGTCAGCTAGCGTACACATGATTGTCAGAATTCTTAAATTAATTGTCAGACAATGATCTAACAATTAATTGTCAGACAAATTTTCTGACAATTAATTGTAAGACTACACGGTTGTAAGACATTGTAAGTATTACTGCTTTTAAACGAAGCAATATTACCTTGCGATTTTTAAGCCCGTTGGAGAGAGACGTTTGTGGTGGCGGGGTTACACAAGGCGGAAGATGACTCCAAAAGAGAAACTAAGATTAAAAATCGCTTTGACTGCTTTTACACGAAAGCGATTTTTAATCTTTGATTCTCTTTTGACTTCCCTTCGATTGCATGAATGCTTTTAAACACAGCGATTTTTAATGAAAGTTAACTTTTCTTCATTGAAAAGGAGTCATCTCTCCGCACTATTTACTCTAGTGAGTAGATCGAAGTTCACTGAGCGAATGCCAAATAGAAATGAAACATACCTGATAAGTAAAGAAAACAACAAGGAAGCAAGAACGATAACTCTGCAATCTTTCCAACCCAAGCAATTTTTTGTACCCCCGCCACCGCACACGTCTCTCTCCAACGGGCTTAAAAATCGCAAGGTAATATTGCTTCGTTTAAAAGCAGTCTTTCGTGTAAAAGCAGTCATGTTTTTCACTGACAGATCTGACAATATTTTAAGATCTACCAATCGTTTACACTTAGGTTAAGCTTATTTCAGCTCGCTCTATGTTTATAAGACTGCTTTTACACGAAAGCGATTTTTAATCTTTGATTCTCTTTTGACTTCCCTTCGATTGCATGAATGCTTTTAAACACAGCGATTTTTAATGAAAGTTAACTTTTCTTCATTGAAAAGGAGTCATCTCTCCGCACTCTTTACTCTAGTGAGTAGATCGAAGTTCACTGAGCGAACGCCAAATAGAAATGAAACATACCTGACAAGTAAAGAAAACCACAAAGAAGAAAGAACGATAACTCTGCAATTTTCCCAACCCTAGCAATTTTGTGTACCCCCGCCACCAGACACATCTCTCTCCCACGGGCTTAAAAATCGCAAGGTAATATTGCTTCGTTTAAAAGCAGTCTAAGGAATAAAATCAAAATTCAATCTTTTTCAACTCTTCATGAAGTCGGAATGGACTTTTGTTTTGACACTCACACACCAATGCGTATTATAAACATTATTATGTAAAATAAAGGCTATTTTGTAGTACTTCTAACTTTTTTCTGTAGCAATATAAATATTTAATAAAATTTATTTAAGAACAAATAAAGAAAGTCATTTGAGGTTATAAGTTAGTTTTCGTTTTATATATTTTGAAATCTGGGATCAAAAAAAAAAAAAATAAATGAAATTCAGCAAAGCTTAACTTCGCCCTTCAACTTTATATCAAATGTTCTCGGAATGAGCGAATCACCGAGTGAATACATAAAAAATCTGAATAGTTGAGCGGGTTTTCTTTGACTGTTGACAGTTGCCTGTCACTTTGTCACTTCAGATACAAACAAATCCGGATCGGTTGGTCATTTTCCCGGTTGTTTAATTTCAAGCTGAGGATTCCTCACTAGACCATTAATTTTGGTCATGAAGGTAAATTCTATAATATATTTTCAAATTGTTATTCTTATTCCTTATAATTTGTGTTGTTGCTAAAATAATATAGTTCATAGTTTAGTATTTGTTTTCCAAATGTGTGGACAAATTATAAAATGAAATGAAATACCAAGACCATGCATAAAGTAGAAGACGGCATAAATTCTTTTAAATATTAACTATTTTTCTTTTCAATTTAAGAGTATTTTAATAATATGCGCGTGCTTGGTGGAATGTATGCAAAGCTTCTATGTCCCTGGTGTAGCGCCAGTAGAATTCATAAAAGGACAAAAAATCGACGTGAAAGCTGTGAAAATGACGAGTAGTCGAACTCAACTTCCCTACCAATACTATTCACTTCAGTTTTGTCTTCCAAAAAATGGAACTTTAATTTACAAATCCGAAAATCTTGGTGAAGTTCTGCGAGGAGATCGAATCGTCAATACTGCGTATGAGGTGCGAATGGCTGAAAATGTGAATTGCAAGCTTCTTTGCAATAAAAAAGACCAACCAATGAATTGGGACAAATATCAATCAGCTAAAGTTGCGGAACGAATACAACACGAATATTTTGTGCATTTGTATAAACTTTAAACTTCGTATTTTTATTGCTTATTGAACAAATCCATTTTAGACTAGTCGACAACCTCCCTGTGGCGACGAGAATAACTACAACTACAGGTGATGTCACCTTTGAGCATGGCTATCGTCTGGGCCAAGTCGAAGGGAATAACATTTACATCAACAATCACCTAAAGTTCATTCTCTCATACCATATGCATACGAAGTGGGTTTAGTTGTACATATATTTTATTTTAACGCCAATAAGTTCTGTTCTAGAAATAAGTATAGAGTTGTTGGATTTGAAGTTGAGACAATTTCCCTCTCATATAAGGACGTTAAATTTGAAGGCGATACTTGTAATTTCCCAGATACACGCCGGCAGCAACAAGTAAGTACAAAATGTGTTTATTGTATTCATAATTTAACTCATTCGTATTTCGAAACACAAGAAATAAGATAATGTTGTGTTCAATGAGAAAAGCGAAATCATAGGACACATATCTCAGCTATTAATAAAAGATATATGATCCATGGACGGTCTCTGCCTGAGCACGCTGCTGTCATTCGTCTAGGCCAAGTGCCTTAGCATCCGCGATGTGTTTATTTTTAAACCGGAGGTTCGGTATTCTTTGAACTTTCGTTTGGCGTTTGTAGACTCGACTTGTCGACGTAGTCTTTTAGCTTTCTGAAATACATACATACATCCAAATCATGGAGTTCACAGTTTTATCTTTTTTTCCGTCGGATAGTTTTTCTTTCGAAGGAGCTCGGTAAAAGTTTGGGAGATGTTTGTTTATTTGTTGCTAGCATATACTAGCATAACAACTAAAACAATAAAATGCAAACTCAGTTGTTTTTAAACTAATTATTTTTTTTAACATAAAATATAAATTATCATAAAAAAAATACAGAAAAAGAAAAGCACACTTTAAAAGTCTAAGCAAGGAACTTATTTTGAAAATGATATAAATATATAAATAAAATAAGCTCTTCAATTATGGTTCAATATAATATTGGAAGTTCTATCTTAAAAGGAGTGGATTGTCAAAAAGATCTTGGTGTAATTTTTGACTGTAAGCTAAAGTTTTCAATGCATTATAATTTTATAGTCTCACGAGCTAATTCTCTATTCGGGTTTATTTGTCGCAATACCAAAGAGTTTTAAAATCCATACACCTTAAAGGCTTTATATAATTCTTTAATACGGTCTAGATTAGAATACTGCTGAATAATATGGAGTCCCCACTGTCAGCGTAATGAGAGTCCAAAAGCGTTTTACCAAATTTGCTCTTCGTAAGAATGATTGGAACGGTAACTTACCAAACTACGAAGCCAGGTGCGCCTTATTAGGACTAAAAACTTTAAGTAAAAGACGAATTTATTACGGTGTTTTATATGCACAGGATGTTTTAACAGGTCATATTGATTGTCCGTACCTGCTTTCCTTATTTAATATTTACTCTCCATCTCGCACTCTACGTCCCAGAGATCATTATTACTTTTATGTTCCTAGACACAATACTAACTATGGTCTTAACGAGCCAATATCCTTAGCATGCATTCATTATAATTCTTATACAAATTCTATTGATTTTAACATGGAGAATTGCTAAAATTTTGTTTTTAAATTTAATGTAAGTTATAATCAAACCATATGTATATATATATTTTTTGTAATTGTTAATGTAGTCTATGAAAGTTATATTCTTGTTAGACGTAAATAAATAAATAAATAGATACATGAGTTAAGAGACAAGCGAGTCGCCGATATCGCTTCACTTTAGCTTCGAAACTAACCAAAATAAAGAGGGAAAATAAGAAAACTTATTCAGGGCTATTATGAATCGCATTTCTCGAGAAATTTTTTCCAAATTCGAAAAATAGCTATCGTAAACTAATTTCGAAATTAGGGAAAAATTCCGCGAGAAATATTTACCTATCGTGAACTATTTTTTTAAGTTAAATTTCCTTCGCTTTCTCGAGAAATATTCCTGTTGATATGTGAGTTATCTCTATAAAAAATAAACAAAACTATAAAAACTGAAAACTGAAAGGACTTCGGAAAATGAAGATTGAGCCAACCCAACTTCATGATCCTTCCCCACTCCTATCTAATAGCCTCTTTCGGCAAAGAAGCGCAAGCATGCACTTATTTTTATATAAGGAGAAACAGCGCCAGGTTTCTTTGCATGAGGCAAAAAATCAGACAGTTTTTCGACCAAATATTTGAACAACGGCTAACTAACTAACTCTATAATAATTGTGAAATCTGTGGATAAAGGATACTCATAACAAATGTGATGATTCAAACAAATAGGTTTTTCAAAATACAGTGCTTGTGGAAGCTCCAAAGGATTAGAATGGTCTCTCAAACTGCGTCGTATGGCTCTCGGCTCATTTCGCCTTATTGACTCTTCTTCCTCTAATAACAACAAAACTGATATTCTTTGCATTTTTATAAATTAATGTTTAATTTAATGTTTAACAAATGTAGTTATTTTGTATCAAAGCTAACTTCTTTGTTTTTTCTTTAAAATGAAATGTCAAACTGTTGGAAAATTATTTTCGAATATTTTTTTTCTCGTTTCTATGTTGGTAAAACTTATTCCCAGGGAAAAGCATTCCGTCAGGAATTGCCGATAAGGCTGATTGGGAATTTGTTTTTTGTTTTTAATCCCCTTTTGCCTTGCAAACAGTCTATGCCAATTTCATGATAGCTGCGGCGTTCGCGATGCACAGTGGGGCAAAATGTCGAAAAGTTGGCATTAAATCAACTAACAGGGCCAGGAACTTGAAATTTGGCACAAATCCTACTCATATCAATGTTAATACATAGTCAAAGTTTCCAATGGCCACGCCCATTTCTAGGGTTACCACCCATACAAATTTGATTAGTTTTCGAAATTTCTCGAAAACGGCTCAAACGATTTAAATAAATCTTTGCTTGTTGTACACTCAGTGATTGTAATACAACTGCATTTATAAACAAATTAAAAAATATATAGGGTTACCATTTTTGAATACTTTTTAATACTACTTTTTTTTACTAGACTTACAGCCTTATTCTGCTATTCACGTGAATCGCATATCCGATCCACCCATTCGATTCCCTTTAACACTGCCTTTGCATTCTGCTATCCATCGGGTGAACTACATTATCCCGAAAAAATTTGACATTCACGTAAACAGCTGTCCATGAATCTTGGATAATTGTTTTTAATTTCATTCAAAATTTAAGTTGAACCACTCTACTCAAACAGAAGTAATTTTCTAATTTGTTTTCCTAATTCCAAGCAGAGGAATAAGAGAATCCTCCAATAGAAAGCTTCCACCTCCACAGAGAAATGAGTCAATATAAAGAAAAGAGAAAGTAATCGCTTGTTTGACGTTTTTTGCTCTTGATAATTTGCAACATGGCGTTGAGCAAGATTCGGGCTTCGCTCAGTCCACATTGCAGGACGCACTTAATGCCCACTTATGTCCCAATTAGATTACTTATTATTAGTATTATTATTATTTTTTTAGTAATTGATTTTATTACAAAAAAACTTAATTAAACTTTGTCCCCCGTATTTCATATCAGTCCCTTGGAATATTGAAACAGTCGAAAAAATTTAAAAAAAACTAGGATATCGATCGAGTTTCCAGTACTGGCAATTTGAAGTACCATGTCTACTTACAATAAAATCGTGGTGCAACTCGATTCTGATACTTATGTTAGTATTGTGAAATAAACATTTGTGCAAGAATTCGTGGATTGTCCATTTAGTTTATCAGTCCTCTGGTGAGGTTCTACAAAACAAATTTGTATGTAAATAGGCATATTTGCTAGCAGTAACAAAAACCATTAAAAACCTCAGTCCCCTGGCCTCAGTCCCCTGGATAATAAATGAGCTAATGATATTTTATTCAGAAACCTGAGAAATTTTTAGTTATGTTGAACTTCGAACTTCATTGCGAAATATTTTTAAAATTTTTAAAAAGAATATAATTTATTTTAAATTGATTCTAAGTAGAAAAAAAAATATTTAATTATAATACACTAGCGGCCCGGTACGTGCTTCGCTACGCATAAAGTGCACAATTTAATTGTAACATCAAATTATTCATTTATTCAAACAAAAAAATATTTTATTAATTGCTAGCTATTTTAAAACTTAATCCAAAACATTTGGATAAGCAATATTTTTTATTTTTCCATTTTGAGCACGAATTAACAAACGGCTGGGGGTACCGACTCTAGAACAGGCAACATAAAGTTGGCCATGTGCAAAACATGATTCCTCCAAATTCACACCACAAACGTGAAATATTTGCCTTTGGGCCTTGTTGATGGACATCGCAAATGATAAACGCACAGGATATTGTAATGGTTGAACTCAAATGGCATATCAGTTGGAATCATAGGGATACGCGGTATCAAACAAACTTCTCCTTTTGATTTAGCAGTTAAGATCGTAGCTTCAATCAAATTTGGCAATAACTTTTTCACCGCCAATCTGGTGCCATTACACAGTTTTGGTGGATTAATATTTCGCAATAATATAATCAGAGAACCAACTTTCAGATTCAAGCAATGCGGTGGCATACCAGCCGGTTCCAATGAATTTAAAAATTCAATTGGATAATTCATCTTGATTCATAACACTGTCAATTGGCAACTGGCAGTTTCGCTTGAATTTGAAAATTAATGGCATTGATATGAATGTTCTTCGGTGCTAAAATGGCGCGTTTTCTCAACCAATCATAATTTCTGTAATTCTGAAGAATATTCGGAAAAACACATTCAATCAATTCATCTATCGATTGCGCAATTGTACAAAAATTGTTTGGTACAGCGTTCAATCCGTTGGTACTGTCGATTTATATTTTGCCATCACCAATTTCTAACAATTGTTTTGAAAATTTATGGCTCATTTATGGATCATTTTGTAGGTGAATACGCATATTAATGTTCAGTGTCAATTTTTGTACATACATATGTATCTCCAAAGAACTGATGACTTCAAACAGGCATTTATTTCATCAGGATGAGTTGATCGAGGAATGACAGGCAATGTTTGACGAAAATTTCCTGACAGTATTATCAAAGCACCACCAAAAAGCTGTTGATTACCACGTAAATCTTGCATTGTTCGATTAAATGCTTCTAGTGATTTTTTATTCGCCCCATTGTACTCATCCCATAAAATAATTGACGTTAATCGCAGAACTTTTGCCATAGCAGAATTTCTCGAAATATTGCAAGTTTGAGTTTCAATCACCTGTACATACATTCAATGGCAGTTTTAATGTAGAGTGTGCAAAAATTGATTATCAGCGTCGGGGTATGGCAATAACGAACCAGCTTGATGATAAATCTGGCCCTGAATCTGTAACATGCATGCAATTTTAGGTAGATGTTGGATCAGAATTTTTAAAACTATCGAATACTTTATGATTCAGATTGATATAAACATGGAAAGTCCTGTTAAAGTATTTATCTTAAACGTCGGCATAAAATTATCGCTAATAATTTTAGTAGCACCAAAAGAAGTCATTTGAAATGCCGAATTGTATAGTTCAATATGACTCAAAAAGTGATTCGACGTTTGAGATGTCCCTAAAATAAATGAATACAATGGTTCGGGTGGAGTTTCTAATGCTGGCAATCTCACTTTGCAATTTGCACAACACATTCCGGGCAGGGTTCGAACCCAAATATACTCCTACGCTCCGATTTTTCGAGATTTACTCCACTTTTTCCACACAGACAAATTGTCTAATTTTTATACTATGACATTGTTAAAAAAAACATTAAACCTTTGTTAAAAATTCTTTCTGAATTTGTAATTATGTATTTGTTTATTTTTACAAAACAATTTTTGAAAATAATACTAAGTTTTAGAATGAAACCTGTGATTGATTTTTCTTTTTTGCTAATACTATTTTTTTATGTTCATACATATGTATCACTTGCATTACGCGTTCGCCGACCTATGTATGTATATATGCTCGCCCGGCTCGTGGCATTATTCCTTCATATAAAAAAGAATAAATCAAATTAAAAACAAATTGCTACATACAGTGGTGTATCAGTTTCAGTATCGCTAAAAAACTGAGAAAAGTACACGCACACATATACATAGTACATTTGAACAATTCAAGACTCACCGTTTGTATGAATGCACTGAAAAAAAGTTGCAATTTGACAGCACAATCCATATATGAAAAAAGTTTCAATTTGACAGCAAAATCCCCACTAACAAAATGATCCGACTTTTTTGTAATAGTATTTGATCATTTAATGTGACGTATGTTGTGTAGACAATCGGGCTTAATGATCTATTAAGAATAATGCAATTAATTTAAAAAACTAATTCATTCTTGTCCCAACGTTTCACCGGTTTCTTTCCGGCTTCATCAGGGGTTTATATTTATTTAATTTTAAATTTTGCTTTTTGTTTACATTTTTTGTTGTTAAAATTTTAAATAAAATATTGATATATGAAACAATTAATAGCCATAACAAGCAATCTGTGATATTAGGTTAATCTTTGTTTTGTCTAAATTTCATCTTGTTAATTTGTTAATGTTTCTAAAATTTTATAGTGTTAAAGTATTAATGTCAATTAATTGTTTCATATATCAATATTTTATTTTGTGCAAAGTTCACATAAACTATCTACTAAATAGTCAGAACAAAGCCTAAACATTTGGTTCGGATAGGTGAGCCCGTTCTTGAGTTATAAAATTACAACGAAAAGTGGCATTGATTTTTATATATATAGATGTGTACCCAAGAGAAAATACAAAAAAAAAAAAATAAAGATTTATTCAGTCCCCTTAAAAAAAACTCAGTCCCCTTAAAAAAAACTCAGTCCCCTGAACATCCTTTTTCAAAAAATGTCCTTAATCATATAATAAAACGGCAAACATGTTTTTTGTGGTACACTTTTCTCCAAAAGTATTTAACCGATTTCGATAAATTTTATATGGTTGGAAAGCCACAGTTACGGAGATGTGCAGAATATACTTGAGACACGCATTTACACACTGTGGGTCATTTTTGTTTTTGCACTGTCGAACACTTTGCATATTACATAAAATAAAATTTAATTTAATAAATTTGCTTGAAAACACTGCCAATAATATAAATAATAAATAAATTGGCACTCGAATTTCGAGAGCTGGGTCGGCTAGTTATTATTATTATTATTATTACTTTATTAAAATGTAAGTAAATTACAAAATTAATAATATCTTAAAACTAGAATTAGCTGCCAGGGCTTTCTACTAGTTATTTTTAAAAGATGGGATAAGAGAAAAGTTTATTGACTGCGTAAATAATATATATATATATATATATATTTAGATCTAGATACAGTTTTCTAACTTGAGAGCTGTTATAATATTGAATACAATGTTGATGTTATCTAAATTGATTTCTGATAGTAGGTGTGAGAGGTTATGTTCGGTAATGCTATTGGTAATTAAGGTTTTGCAGGATAGGAGATGATGGAAGGGGAGAGCAGGTTTTTCAAAGGTGGCATGTTGCAGGTGATTCCCTTTTGAAAAGATGTTTGTGTGTTAGATATGTGTGGCCAAGTCTTAGTCTCATGTATGTATATCTTCAGTTTCTTGTGGGAGACGCTGTTACTTTTACTTCCGTTTAATTAAATAAAAACGACCCGCACCTTTAGTGGTTTTCAGTGAACTCACCGAACATTCATGTTTCTATTCGAAACTTGCCGATGACTAGATAGTCCACGAAGCATTTTGAGGTTGTTCCTCTCTTGTGCTAATTGCAATGTCGAAACACTATTGATGAGTTAGTAATTCAATAGTGTTACGACATAATGCAAAGAGCTGAGTTGGTGGAACCTCGTTTATGCCTCGCGACCTAAATGCAGGGCATAACATTTCCTCCCCCTTTAGGGAAAGTTTCGACCAGAAACACCAACTTCGGTGTGTATATATTTATTAATTTGAAAAACTTATGTCTATGCTTAATAATTTTAACATTTTTTTATATTTCTTATAGTTAAATATTTTTAAACTTAGGTATAAGCCTAGAGTTTTTTTTCTTACATTTATATTTATTTATTTTTAAATTTTTCCTTTTAATAGTATTTTATATGTTTTCTGGTTTGGATTTTAATAATACTTTATTTGTTTTTCTATTTTGCAACAGCAACATTTCTTTAATATCATTTAAATTAAGTTTGCTTTTGTTTATAATTTCAACATTTAGTTTTGGCTTTTTTAATTAATACAAATCTGAAATGGTTTTAAGTATGCTTTTTTTTTAAATTTTTACTTTTGTACTTTCACTCTTTCTATTTTGTTATACGATTTGAAAGTTCGAAGTTTTTGTTTTTTGTTATTGTTTAATAGTAATAATTAATAATAATATAATAATAATAATCAACATATTTTGTTTCACAGTTTCTTTTTTTTTATGTTTTTGTAGCAGCATAACGCAATTATGCTGTAGAAATCTATCCACAATGTCAAATTTATGTTTTGTGTATACAGAGTAAAATTTTGAAGTGTCATCATAATAATAGTAAATAATATATTTATTATTTTTTTACTTTATCTTTGTGTGTTAAAAATTTGAATAATTAGATATTTATAAATGTATAATTTATCATGATGTTTTGAACTCGGGCAAATGTCCAACTGGAGCCGCTTTTGACCTCGGAAATGGGCTGACGAAACTCAAACACAAGCGCTGTTGTGATGAGGGCTCGGAACAGCAGGCGCCTCCCTTTTCTTTTTGCTGGGGGTCTCTTTGAGTACAAACTCGCAGGGAAACTCTGCCTGGGCTCCCTGCTGGGCGTTATACATTTTGTTACCGTTCCCTCCTACCATCACTCTAGGTGTTTCTTGGACGATAGGCGATGTAACGTTGAAGACTGGTGATGGTGCACAAGAGTCGGGCATTTTTCTTGAACAGTAGAGTTTTAAAAGACCAATTATGATTGTAGCTAATACAATACCGCTGATTGATATCATAGAGTATCGGTGAACTTCTACTTCGTAGGATTGATCATTGGCTTTCCTACTGGCTACCACAAGGTCTGCTTCCTTTTCCAATTCGTTCAGCGATTTCTTCCCTTCCAAAAGTGTTGATAACATTTTGGCGTGATTCCCAATCTTGAACGATGGTAGCTTGTGAGGGGCCTCCATTGGCGAACTTTTGTGTTTTATTCTAAAGGCTTCAATTAAATCAGTGTGATTTATTTTTAGCTGCTGAATTTCTAGGCCCGTTTCTAGTACTTCTTCGTACGGTATACGAAATTCTTTTGTGCTCACCTCACAGGATTTTCGAATCTTAAGAATCCCAAGATTTTGAAGGGTTGGAGCGTAGTGTGTACCATCGCAGTTGAAATTCAACACTAAAGGTTCTCTTAGAGTTAAAAGCCATTGGTTGGACGTAGACATCTTTATAATCGTCCCTTTTCTGGCCGGTATTGCGACGTATTTGCAGTTTTCTGATGATGTTGGTGCATGTTGAAGTAATTCCACTACACATTCTGAGCTGCCGCTGGTGTGTGTTGGTCTGTTGTGTTTGCAGATTTTCGCTGAAGATGAAGAATTTAAACTAACATCAATGCATCTTTCAAACTCTTCATTGGACATATCCACATACAGCCCCTGATCTTCGGCAATGTATTCAGCATTTACTTCAAGAATGAGATCCCATTTCGTGTTGAGTCTTGTGGCAATGGGGTAAATTCTATGGATGTCAAACAGGTTAAGTTCTGGTAAGGGTATTGATACCCTTATGATTATCGAATCCCTTTCGGGGTATGTCGACAGTTTAGCTGCTTGGTGTAGTACAGATAGATCTTGAAAAACCATCTTAGATTTGGATGTAGATGCTATTTTATCCAGGATCTCCGCGAGATTACTGATATCAAAGATGAACGGATGTAATTTTTGTTGAAAAAGGTCATTGACAATTGATAGCTCGGTCATTTGCCGGTTTTGTATTTCAAGCAGTTTGGATAAGATGAATAAAATCAACTCGTTTACTTTCGTTTTGATTTGAAGAGTAGCGATTTCATTATTTATGGCTCCAGTATACTGATTGAATTCCGCAGTAATGTTGTTGAGATTATTCGCCATTTGTTCAACCTCCATCATAACCATTTCCACCGGTTTGTTCAGCCTATCAAAATTCGAGTTCATTACTGTAATCTGCTTTCGAATAAGGTCGAGAGTTTGTTTGTCGTTTCCTTTCATAATTCGCAGCTGTTTGTAAATAGCAGCCGAATCCTCGTCGCACACTGGGGCAGCTCCATAGAGATCGGTGCGCAAAATGTTACTTTGAAATGTTTGGTAAACAAGAAAAAACTGATAGTTTTCACAAAATATACTTTATTTGTGATATGAAAAATGCATTTTTTTTTTGTTTTTATGTTTTGCACTAAGTTAGCGCAGCGATCAAAGTTGACAAGTTCATTGTGAAATTTGCAATTCGGAAAAAGTAAACAAAGTAGTTCCTATTGTTTTTGTCAATATCTTTGTTATTTGTTGTGGGATTAAAAATATAAAATATGTCCGGGGAAGGTAAAGATGTGTTGATTTTATTTGTTTATGTCAAAAATGAAAAAAAAATATTCTTATAATTAATTAAGGGGTTTGAATCGCGAGTGTTTTTTTTTAGACTTCGTTTTAATTTTTGCATAATATCTTCTGTTCCGGCAAAAGTTTAGCAGATCTATTAATTGTGCATAATTAAGACATATTTCCTTATTATAAATGTGAAAACAGAAGTGCTAAACTTTTGCCGGAAATATTTTTTTTTTATTTTAGAAAAATAGTGCTTGGGATTTTTCAAGAGTGTCGATTGTTGTTTTCTTGTTGTATTAATCTCAGAAAACATAACTGTTCGATTTTTTTTTAATTTTGTATTCCTTATAGAAAGGTTAGGTCATGCAGTTTAATTTCACAACATTATTTCTTTCAACTTCGTACACTAGCGAATGTCTTAATAACGGCCTTTTTTGATACAATTTTGATCAACAGCATTGATAATTTCTTGTTATTTTTCTAATATTTCTTGAATATGGTTGTTGTTTTTTCCTGTATTGTAATGCAATAAGATTAAAAGCACTACCGAAATAAAAAAAAACTTACACACCAAAGCAAAGCAAAGTATAAAACAAAACAAAGTAAAGGGTAAAAATACTTATACCTTACTCAGTTAAAATATTTATGATAGTTTTATAAGGGATTTTTTTTTTCATTTCATAGCAATTAATTTCTTCTTTATTTAGTAATTTAACTTAAGGTTTTTAAAGGTTTAAAAGCACAAAATTATTCGTGTTTAAGAAAACAACTGGTTGAAGTATTTTTCGCCAGTGAAAAAAAGACTTTTGATGCCAATTTTTTTTAAGTTGAGACTTTCGTTCAATGTAAAACGTTATGTAGCGAAACTCATGTACGCGAGCTTCCACAAGCCTTGAAAAATTTCAAACTGAAATTGATGAACTTTTAATTTAAAAGTTTATATAATTTTGCAATGCCTTTCAAGTGGTTAAGCTCAGCAGTGCATTAATGTGTATTAATTCATGGCCATTCAATTGCTTCTACTTGCCTCTTACCGATTGGTCAGTTAAGTGAAGAAACTTTAGAATCACAAAACAAAGATTTAAAAATATTTATATTTTTAATAGATATTTTTAATAGAATGATGATTTCGTCAGATCCTCTGTTACCAAGTCTCAAAACATTTTTGTTGGTAATACACATTTTCATTCGATGCTTTTAATATGTTTGATGAGAAGAATATTACTTTTGCAAATGAACGAACAAAATTTTATTAAATATTAAATGTATTATTAATGTTAATTATGAGGATTATTACAAAATAATTTTTAAATATAAATTTTGGTTCAAAAATTAAAAATGGTACTAATAGTTTTCATATTTATTTAATTCTTTGTATATTTATTATTAACAACACATTCGTCTTTGAAAAAAATACATTATCCCTGATAATAAACGTTAAATTAATTCGTCTTTGAAAAAACTACATTATCCCTGATAATAAACGTTAAATTAATGATTTTTTTGGTGTAAACACGTAAGTTTATCTTTAAACAGCCCTCCAAATTTTTCTTTTCATAATAAAAATTAAATTTTAACATATTTTTACTTTTATACAAGGCTTTAAAACACAAAAAGCCACTTTAAACTTTTCAAAATAATTTATCGCACAAAACCACTGCTTTTGCCCCACTGTGCGTCGTCTATTGTACCGAAAGCCCATTTCGTGAAATGACCAACTACGTTTAATGCCCGTTTGCTTCTGCGGTGAGCAAAAACGTGTTGCAGATGTATGTTGTTAAGTCGCAAATTGTTGTTAATTTCTCGTACTTCGTTTGTCATTAAAGCACAGGACTGTTGAAAAACGACTGAGCTAAGAGTTGCACATAGTTTGAGAATTTCCTTGTCACATATGTCTGTGAAATTCAAAACAGTAGTAGAATCCATAGGCGTCATTTTCGTGAATATCGTCCAGGTATTTTTGTAGAACAGCGCACTTCCAACTGTCTCGAATATCGCGGGCGAGGGAGATAGATCTTGAAATTGGAATGGTGACTGAGGTGGCAACGTTAACGATTTTAGTCCCTCGATGAAACGGACATTTGCCACGAGACAAACAATTCTTAAAACGACCTTTTTAAATATTTTCATTTTTTTAAAATACAATAATGTAGGAGATAAATATTAGAATTTATAATAAACAAATAAACAAATACAGTACAAATTTAATGACGGAATAGACCTTGGTTAAAATGATGCGTCTTGTAATCTGAAAATAAAATTCTTGATTATTATTCTATAGTAATTCTATTAGCTTATTAATAGGCAAGAAGTTCTTATTGGTAAATTAACTGTAATAGGGTTTGAGGCGGTTATTATGTACCTTCCTGTTCGTGTTCTGGTTAACTTTTATGGTGGTAGTTACTGGGCTATCAATAGACACAACATCGCAAGGTCCGATCCATTTTTCAGAAAATTTACTTTTTCTAATTGGGTTTTTAAGTAAAACCCTTTGGCCGGCTTGAAATGCAATGCTCTTGATATTTCTGTCGTAATTATTTTTTGCCTTTATCTTTGCCCTTTTTAAATTCTCACTAGCTATTTGGTGGCTTTTGGTAAGCTGGTATTTCAGTGAACAAGGATAATTGTCACTAGCATATAGCGGGACAGGCTTTTTTTTTAAGTTTGTTGGCATTTCAAATTCGAAACCAAATAAAGCATTCAAAGGCGTCAACTTAGTTGCCGAATGAACCGTATTATTATGTACGTGCATAGCTTGCCTAAGCCACTGATCCCAATGCTTTTCATCATTAGCTACAAACGACCTTAGGTACTCAGCTAACGGCCGATGGCTTCTTTCTAGAGAACCATTGGACTGCGGATGATATGCTGTAGTGTGCATTTTCTTTATTCCAAGTAATTTGCAGGTTTCCGAAAATACCTTGGAAGTAAAATTAGCACCATTGTCAGTGACAAGAACTTTTGGTATTCTGTAACGTGTTACAATTTGTTCATAAAATACCTGGGCTACTGTGGATGCTTCGGCATCTGGCAAGGCTGCACAGTCCATGAATTTTGTCAGGTCATCCTGAAAAGTAAGGATGTATCTATTCCCTGAATAGGATGTGGGAAGACCGCAAACTATGTCCATATATACCTTATCAAAAGGTAACGATGGAGTATCAGTAATTACCATGGGCATTTTAGTAGGAGGTGACCTCTTATTTTTCTGACAAGCCGGACACCTCTTTACATAGTCCAGTACCTGTCTTTTCATGCCTTTCCATCTATACTGTTGCTTGATGCGTTGGAAAGTCCTTTCCCCCCCTGGTGGCCACCGAGTGCCGAGTTATGGAAATCTTTTAGCACGGTTTGGATCTCATCAGGATTGGATAGAAATGCCCAGCTGCATGTACCCTTTTCAACTGAGTGGGATTTAACTTTTTCCGCGTCAGAGCCTTTGGCTTCTTTTTGTGAGTTTCGGCTACTAGCATTGATTTCTTTTTCTTTAGCGGCTTGTGCTCTGGTTATTGCCAGACACTGACTATCGGGCAAAGGAATGCGACTCAGCGCATCCGCATTTGTGTTTATCTTTCCCGGTTTGTACTCGATTTTGTAGTCATACTCTGAAAGTTTATGATGAAAATTTACAAGACGAGTTGTTGGGTCTTTCACGTTAAATACCTCTTTCAGTGGTTGATGGTCACTGTAAACTACAAATGGTCGCCCTAGCAAATATGTTCCAAAATTTCTAGTCGCCCATACAATAGCTAATAATTCTCTTTCTATTGTTGAATACCTTTTCTCAGCTGGACTTAACAATCTACTGGCATATGCGATTGGCCTATCTTCTCCCACTTTACCCTGGGATAAAACTGCGCCCAGCGCTTCACCACTAGCATCGGTTGTAAGGATGAATGTCTTAGTGAAATCAGGATAAATTAAGACAGGTGGTGATGTTACTGCCATTTTTAACTCTTCAAAAGCCTGTTGACATTCGCCCGTCCATCTAAATGGTGTATTCTTTCGCAATAGATTGTTTATTGGAGAAGCTATAGTTGAAAACCGCGGTACAAACTTGCGATAGTAGCTTACAAATCCCAGGAAAGACTGGACCTCCTTGATATTTTTGGGAGGTGGAAAACTGGTTACGCAACTAGTTTTAGATGGATCTGGTCGTGCACCGTCTTCAGAACAGATGTGACCCAGATATACCACTTCTCTGCAAAGGAACTTGCATTTCTCCGTGTTAAGTTTTAACCTGTTTTTCCGCAGTTTGCCAAAAACATTTAGTAACTTCTGACTATGCTCTTTCAAATTTTTAGAGTAGATGACTATGTCATCAAGGTACACGAAACAGTCAATACCGTGGAGCCCAGTCAGGATGTGGTTCATTATTCTTTGAAAAGTAGCCGGTGCTCCTGAAAGCCCGAAAGGCATACGATTGAATTCATAATGACCTAGACCTGTACTGAACGCGGTTTTTTCTCGGTCTTTTTTGTCTATTAGGACTTGGTGGTATCCATTGGCCAAATCAAGAGTAGTTAAATATCGACAATTTCCTAGCTGGTCAAGAATATCTTCTATTCTTGGCAGAGGAAAAACGTCTTTCACAGATACCTCGTTCAGTTTTCGGAAATCCACCACGACTCTCCATCTCTTTTGTCCGTCAGACCCTGCTTTTTTAGGGACGACTAAAAGAGGAGAATTCCATGGCGAAATACTGGGGGAAATAACTCCATCCTGAAGCATTTTCTCAACTTGCGAGTTTATTTCATCTCTAGCAATTTGAGGTAATCTGTACTGCTTTTGATTAATTGGCCCTTGATCTACTTTCACTGGTATTTTATGAGAAAGAACTTCCGTGTAGCTTAAGCTGTCACCATCTAAATGAAAGATATCGTTATATTGAATGCATATTTCCTCAATACAAGCTCTTTCCTCCTTATTGAGGTTATTGCCAAGGTTTAACACACTAAGTAGTTTCAAAATTCTTTCCTTAGGTTCGACCTCGCTAAGCTTGTAGATTGATTTTATTGGACCAGATTCGGGTAATATTTCAAACTGGTTGCTATTCCTAAACCTAGGCTTGAAATTAGTTTTTAATGTGTATGGTTCACTGGTACTGTTGAGCATTGGAACAATTATGTGACCGTTTTTTACTGTTGTAATAGTATTAGCGAGATAAATTCCAGCTTTTAACTCCTGGGACTCTACTAATACCTTCTTTAGACCAGTTTTTAATCTAAGTTTTACCATTGTATTTGTTCGTGCCTGAATTTCCACAACTGTACTTATATTTTTTTCTGATAATTTTTTAACGGCATTCAGAGATAGTAATGGTATCTCCGCTATGACATTCTTTCCTTTATTATCCAAAAATTTTAGGCGCTTCGCTACAGAGTCAATTATGGAACGGTTCCATAAGACGTCGCGACCCAAAATACCGTCGGCAGGTATGTCTCTTGAGTCATTAATGACGTGCAATTTTGCCTTGACTTGTGCACCTCTGGACAAAGGAATAACAGCTAGCAGGGTCCCCAAGGTAGATATAACCCCTCCGCATGCACCACCTAATTCCTTGCTTTCTATAGACTGAACTTCTTCTGCATGCGCGAGTGATGTTTTTTTTATTAGACTGATGTCAGCGCCTGTGTCTACCAGCATAGTTACCGTACCATATCTCGAACTATTTAATGGCAAATTTACAAAAACGTCGTGTGTTTTGCGTTTTTGCATATACAAAAGGCTATGCCTCGTTTTAGTATGATATTTAAATAGGCCACTCAGTTTAGCGATGACCAACTTAAGAGCGCTTTTAGCGAAACTAATAACCTTCAAATTATTTCGCTTAGTTAAGCTACTAGTAAGGTCACCAAAACTGAGTCCTGTCTTCAATGCGGATGCCGCAATTTCCAACATTGCTGCATATAGTAAGCCAAAGAAGTTAAATATCATACCTAAAGAAATTACTAAATTAAAGCTATTAAAAGGTTTATGCTCTTCTCGAGCTGGCTTATCCGAGGTTTGAAGGGCACAGTCATCTAGTTCTGGCTGCGCCCACTTGCGTTTTCCGATTTTTTCTTGTTATAATTTCGTTTAAACACGCAATCATCCTCTGAATGGCCAACTCGACCACACCAAAGACATTTTACCCGGTTCGGGTTGGAAAAGCGAAGACTCTAGACTTAGGACACACATCTATGCTGTGCCCATAGCAAACACACGATTCACAATAAGGTGTGCTCTTTCTCTGTCGGCATTCTGCGTAAGTGTGATTATGTTTACCACAGAAACCGCATTTAATCTGGAAGTCTTGTCTTGAACGCGTAGATTGTTTACCCAAATGTGGATCTGGGGGAGTCTGAAAATTTAGGCTGTCGCCTTGCGAAGGGATGCCGCTGCTTGTACTGGTGTGTGGTACTTGCTGAGCTAAGGTGTGTGGGTATGGAAATGTTGTTGTGTACATACTGGGGTATTGATGTTGAGGTAAGGCAGGTACAGGTGTGTAAGTGTTTGTCAGGCTATTGCTAAGTATGGCTTGGTGATTTGCAGGATTTTGATGCATATGACTAAAGGAGTTATTCAACGGAAATGATACATTTGGTGTTGTTACAACTCCCATATAACCCATGGCGTTCGGTTGGATTAGTAGAGAAGTTTTCCTAGCTTCTTCTGCTATTTCATTGAGGTCGATACTTCTGCTACTCAGCATAAACTGGCGAAGAGCTGGGTCGACTAGTCCTAATTTAAAAGTTGTTATAACTGTGTTAGCAACTTCCTTTTTCAGACCAACCGACTCATTTTCTTTATACCTCGCATCAATTATCTCAATTGATGTAGCCTGAAGTGTCGCTAAACGCCTCGCAAACGCTTTCACGTCTTCCCCTAACAGTTGTTGGCATTGTTTTAATTCGTTCAGAACGTTATCTAGTGTTTTTGGCACTAAATAACTTTCTTTAAATAGTTTTGTCAATTCCGCAATTGTTTTAACCTTGTTTTAACGAATTAGCTCAAATGCATCACCCACTAACCGCGTTGAAATCAAAGAGACTAGAATCTCTTCCTCCTCTGGTTTAATCATTTTCAATGCCAAATCACAGGCATTTAAAAATTCATGAACTCTACGCGAAAGTTCATGATTTCTTTCTCCAGAGAAGATGGGGACTAACCTTGAAACTATCTTACTAATAGTTTCATACGACATCTTGACCGAACCTTTTTGTTTTATT
The DNA here is from genome assembly GCA_911387755.1 of Chrysotoxum bicinctum. Taxonomy (NCBI): domain Eukaryota; kingdom Metazoa; phylum Arthropoda; class Insecta; order Diptera; family Syrphidae; genus Chrysotoxum; species Chrysotoxum bicinctum. The sequence continues at coordinate 165,099,719 of OU426987.1, forward strand.
TGATCTGTCTGAATGGATTTTGATTTCTTGGTGGATCTAAACGCCTCTACCGCTGTGGTTTGAACTCCTGTTTCTACAGAGTTTCTAATCGCAGATGTTTTTGGTGTAGAAGTATATTGAGGGGTACAGAGCAATGGAAGAAAATTTTTTGAATTACCCGTTAAAGGTGATATTGAACCTGTTTTTTCCCTAAGCTCTCTTTGAGTTGACAAACTTTTGTTCAACTCAACAGTTAGCTGGTCTATTTCCTGATCAGCTTCTTCTGCCGCTTTCTGACAACGTTTCTCAGCTTCTTTACGACCAAACTCGCTTTTTTCCAGCTGTTTAGTAAGCTCTTCTGTCTCTCTATTGTGTTTTTTTTATTAAATTGTGGACTGAATTAACGTATTCCGTAAGAATAGCGTCTGTAGCTTCCACACGAGTAAATTTACCCCACCGAGAGCTGAACTCAAAACTGACCAGTCTATAAACCTCAGTGTTCAAAATTTTCTTAAGTTCTGAAAGAAGAAAATCGTTCAACAATTCTAACTGCCGTTGCTGTTCTCTCTTTTCTTTTTTCAAAAACTCTGACTCCTCAATTAGATCGTTAAGTTGGGCCTCTATTTGCCTTTTGGCCATTGACTTAACACCAATAAATAAAAATCAATTTTCCAAACGGATTCAATAAACCTACCTCAATAAAAATTAAACAGACGACAAAACAAAAAAATAACCTTGAAAACCGAAATAATAAACTGAAATGGGTACACTATGTCTAAAGGTAGCTTCAATTTTATAAATATATAAATAAATCGTACGTAGTAATATAGATACCTTCATATACTCACCTGGCTCCCCTTTTTTTTGTTTTTGCGTTGTTGTTTTTGGATACTTATTTTATTCTCAAACAAAAATTTGCACTGTTTTGTATTTTTATTTATTTATGCATATCAATGCATACGATTTTTTTTTTTATCACACACAATTTTTCTTTTTATTTCCTTCGTTTTTTCCGGTAGGGATCGAATTATAGAATTATAGAACATAAAAAGCGATACGATTTCTGTAGTTTAAGATTAGCTAAATCTGATACAGCACATATCGTTAAAATTAATTAATTTTTCACAACTATATTTTTTTTCTTTTAATTAAAATTTGGTTATCCTACCGGCTGCTGCGCCAATGTTACTTTTACTTCCGTTTAATTAAATAAAAACGACCCGCACCTTTAGTGGTTTTCAGTGAACTCACCGAACATTCATGTTTCTAGTCGAAACTTGCCGATGACTAGATAGTCCACGAAGCATTTTGAGGTTGTTCCTCTCTTGTGCTAATTGCAATGTCGAAACACTATTGATGAGTTAGTAATTCAATAGTGTTACGACATAATGCAAAGAGCTGAGTTGGTGGAACCTCGTTTATGCCTCGCGACCTAAATGCAGGGCATAACAACGCTATTGGAGTATATTGGTTTAATATCGAGACCATTGAGGTTTTTGTAGGCGTGTTCGTAATTATTCCAGGATATTTTTCTTCTAAATTTCCAATTTTCGAGGATAAGTTTTTTGATGACTGATAAAACATAGTTAAAGGTTCCCTTAACGCTGACCTGGCTTCTCTATCAGCTACTTCATTGCCATTCTATCAGAGAATATGATAGTCTTTTTTTAGTTGGCGTATTGCATTGCTTTGAAAATTGCAAAAGCTTCTGCGGTAAAAATTGAAGAAAAGTCTGTTAGTAAGCCTTTGGAGACAACAACACCATTATCGTTGACGACTGCAAACGATGTATGGTTTTCAGTCTTAGAAGCGTCAGTGTAAAGCAAGTTCTAACCAAGGGATTTGTAGTTGTCTGCGATGTTCAGGAATAAAATTTTGTAGATGTTAATATTGGTTGATGATTTGGGGTACTTCAAAAGTTCGGTATTGATGACATCGCTTGGAAGTTTCCAAGGGGGTAAACTGCCTAGACTAGATTTTTTTATTGAAATTGGTATGTTTAGCAGATGTTAGGGCTTTATATAAGGCTGATTGAAGTCTTGGCGTTTTTTTTCAATTCAATATCTTCTTGGCGTCATTCTGGATAGGACTACGAACTGTTGAGTTGACTTTATAAATGCTGATTGCAGTTAAATACCAAATTCTGTCGCTTAAGTTTGGTAAGCCTGCCTCGATAAGGATGTTCATAATAGGAGTTGACCGGATGGCCTTCAGACTCGTTCTGACTGCAACATGTTATAGAGTTTTGATGAGCTGGTAATAAAGGATTGGGAGCAATTCCCGTATATTGGGAGACCGTAGTCAATTTTAGATAAAATTATGGATTTTAAAATATTGATAAGGCTTTTTACATTAGAATAACTAGTTTTAGATGATAAATATTTGATTAAATTTACCCTGGCAGTAAGGCTTTTTCTTATATGGGTACACTGATTTTTAAATGTATATTTAGAGTCGAATAAGAGACAAAGAATTTTAATGAAATTAACATTTTTAATAAGATTATTGTTTAATTTTACATCAATAGTTTTTTTACAATTAAATTTTTTACAAATATGAAAAATTTCAGATTTTTGAGATGAGATGGTAGCGGGATCGTTACATTTTCCCGCAAAACAGTTGCCCGTGTAACGTTTGCCCGCCGATTTTTTTGATACTTTTTTGACGTCAATCCCGCAGCACGATATCCCGTCGCATGATATCCCGTAGATTTCTTCACGGGATTGGCAGTACTAAATACTACTTTTAAGATAGTACTTTTTGGATTTATTTATGCAATAGTGCTTCCATAAAAATCCTCAGTTCTTGTCAGATCTCCGTGGAGGTAAGACCTCAAGAAGAGATCTTTGGTTCAGTTGTATTATGGGGTGATTGGTGGTTGGACTGGCTGGTTGGGTGACTGGTTTGTTGAACGAAGAGCTGGTGGGAGGAAGGAAATGACAAGTGGTGACATTGAGGTGCATACGTAGGAGAGTCATCAACATACAGCCGGTTGGAATGGGTTGGTCTTATGTCATCAGACTGTTTTATTAATTATTTGATAGCCGAAAAAAATATGTATGTAGTAGTTCTTCCATAAAAATTCTCAGTTCTTCTCAGAACTCCCTAGAAGTAGGAACTCAGGAAGAGGTAGGAACTTTTATTCAGTTGTGTTATGGGGTGATTTCTGGTTGGGCTACTGACTGTTTGGGTGACTGGCTTGTTGAACGAAGAACTTGTGGGTGTTTTTAACGTTAATTAGAAAACAAGTGTTTTTATTTATTATTTTTTATTTATTTAATGAGAAACAACTCTTTACTTTTGCTGCCAAACTTCAACTAACTTAAAATAATTTTAATTACATTTTATTGAGATGGAATAACTGATGAGTCGCGAAATGCGACATATTAAATTGTGTGCAAGTGATGCACACAATCAATCGTGAGTGGAAGGTTTATCTTTTGCAATTATAGTCGCGATGATGAATAATATGAATGATCACATTGGGTGGTCATTATACATATATGTAGGTTGTATAGGAATATATATCATGATATCAAAAATGATGAATAAAAGGTTATATAGGAATATTTATAACATGATATCAAAAATGATGAATAATATGATTATATAGGAATATATAACCGGAGGAAGAAAATGACTAGTACTGACATTGACGTTGCATACATAAGCAAGTTATCAGCGTACAGTAGGTTTTCACAGCCGGTTGGGATGGGTTGGTCTGATGTCATCAGACTGTAGAGGAAGAGGCCAAGTTTTGAACCTTGTTGGAATCCGGCTATGATGCTTTTCATAATTAATGAGCAGTTTCCAAATTGCACAAAGAAGTCGCTGGAAAAAAGAATTTTTATTAGTGGCGGGGGTGGATGTAGCAGATGAAGTTTGTGTATAAGAGCGTCTAATCAGACGCTGTCGAATGCTTTCTCGACATCTAGAAAGTTTCCGATGGTTACACCATGACTGTTGAGGGCATTGGTGGTGTCATGCCGGAACTTCAGAAGCGGGTGTAGTGTTAAGTTCTTCTCTCTAAAGGCAAACTGAATGTCAGGTATTTACATAGTTGTTCTCTCTGCAAAACTTCTTAAGTTTCCTTAGTATCAGCTCTTTCAAGAGCTTGGTTAGGTTGCTGAAGAGTGATATTGGCCTGTAGTTAGAGATCATGTTCCTGACACCTTTCTTCTAGATCGCCACAATCTTTGCAGTTTTCCATTTTTATGGGAAGAAGTTGTTATTGAAGCAGTTGTTCAAGATGTTGGTTAAAAGCATCAGGACTCCCAAGTAACATTTTTCATCTCATAAGATGCTCCAAGAGTTCAACTAGATTAGTTAAGAGGAGCTAAAAGTAATCTTAAAGAATACTACGAGATTCTTTTAAAACGGGTAAAAGCCTTAAATGGCCTAGTTATGAGAGGCTCTTCCTACTCATAGTAGCAACAGAAGTTTCTTTATGGGATGACAGATGCACGTTTATATTAAAATGGCACTTCTAAGGCTCTAATAGAGATCGGCAAAATCCTATTATGAGAAAGCGTCTCTTCCAATAAGAGGTGATAAAAATAGAACAGAATATTTGTTAACTTGATAAAGAATGAAACAAAATACTCTTTAAGTTTGTGATGTATACATGATTTGCTATGCCAACAATCTGTTAAGCTTGATATAGTATTTATTTTGTAAGTCTGTCAACTATTATTTATTATAATGGCGATGCATGATATTTATTATTTTGCACATATGGGAACCGAAATGTAAATGCGGTTTAAATTGTATCTACTAATTCTAACATTTTACGTCGAAAAAACACAACGCGCCTTCAAAATAATGCATATTTAAATTATTTTATTTATAACTTTTATCGGAAATAGGGTTACCATATATTTCTTTCGTAAGCAAATAAAATCAAAATTAACTTTGAAATTTGTTTTGTTTTTATTTAGGTCATGAGCCATTTGCTTGTGAGAGTAAATAGGAAACAAGAAAGGTCAAATTTAATATAAAATATTCCAAATTACACACTGAGGTTCGTATTCACCGAGCGCTCCTAAACGGCTCTTAACTTTACGAGGCTCTTAACTTGAAATTTCTGTGCGGTATTCACCAACCACTCGCAAGTGTTTTTCGAAGTTCGAAAATGAGAGCCACTCTCTCTTGTTCAGGCATACCTAAACTGTGAAATGTTGTGTAATGTTGGTCTTGACAGCAAATGGATACTCTTCTACTTGGCATTGCTCACATGGATTCGAGTCAAATGCGTGCGTGGCACACGCACAAGCGAACAAATTTTCGAAGAGAGCGCTCGTAAGTTAGGAGTGGTCGGGACCACTCCTAACTTTTAAGAGCGCTCGTAGATCTTCACTAATATTGCTTGGTGAATACGTTTATGAGCTTCTTAAGTTATGAGCGCTCGGTGAATACCGGCCTGAGAGTCTTATGCTGCATTTACAAGAGTAATAAAATCTACTATTACTCTTGTCACAAAAAATTACTACTCGTGTAATGCAACATAAAGAATACATTTTTTTTGTTAATTTTGAATGAAAAGATAGTTGTAGCAATAAAATCCCAAGATGTAAATGTATTTAGTTTAAATTAAAAAAAAGGAACACAATATATTTTATACTTTCTTTGTAATCACAACAATGCTAAATGTAAACTTGAAAATGCCACCTAATAAATTTGAAGTCAATGCTACAGCCAAGTTATTTTATCGAGATCATAATTTTTTAAGTTATGGTAACCCTCAAATGTACGGGCAACTACTTTGCTTGTGTATAGGAATATGGCTGCTGCTGACGCGACACTAACTCTTCTAGTAACATCTTTATTCTTTCTATAGGATCTTAGACGCTTCTTTTTGATTTATGTGTACTTACGTGCGAGTGAGAGGAGAATGTTGACATCAGAAAACTGAAGTTTGTGAATAGTTGTGCTTGTTGCATTAAGGATCTTATTAGGATCTTACTGCAAAGCTTATATTCTTTGAACTCCAAATTGTTTCTTGATATATGAGGATTTAAACTCAAATTCTTTTGGAATTTTCAAAGTGGCATACAAATAACTTTACTCTTAAATATGACTTGTTATGGGATTATTTGGACATATTTAGAGCTCAGTTTTTAGAAAGGGATTCTTATAAGACTATAAGTTTTTATAATCTAACTACAAGAAGAGAAAATAGTTTTGCTATAAGATTTAAGTTCTTTTAAGCTGGAAAAGTGTTTAACTCTTAAAATAAAAGTGTTATGACATCCAGTTGAGTTTCATAACAAGATATTAATACTTTAGTATAGCAATGGGATATAAAAGAGTTGTATGAGAGTTTTTTTTCAGATTTTAAGAGCTAAGCTCTGGAGAGTATGTTAGTTGGGCTGTCTCTTTATGATAAAGTTGGATAGTCTATCTGGTTCGTTTGAGTTCTTAGGCCTGAAGCTACTGATTTTTTCAGCTATTTCTTCTAGGCTGCTCAGGTTTGGGCTGTCAACTGGGCCACTCGCTGGATTGGTGTCGCTGAATATCGTTCTATTCGTGTTTGGTGCCAGTGTCTGTTGGATGGAATCCTTCACTTCTTTAGGGAGTTTATTCTGAAGTCACTCCTGCTTAAATACATTTGATTGTTCGATTTATTTGGTTATTCGTTCTTCGTAATTCTTACAATTATATAAAATGGACTGACATTTTGAAAACAGAGCAGTTCACGTATAAGGCGCCAAGCTTATTTTTGGTGCCAATGCCAGTAAATATGTCGGTAAATGGATCCTGCCATACAGCATAAAACGTTTCTAAGACGGTTTTAAGCTATTAAATGCTCTTTCAAGAGCTTAAAAAAGAGATATTAATTCATTCAATTATGGATATTATTTTTAACTCGGTAGCATTTTCGTATGCTTTTTTAAGCCGCTCGAAAGGATGACCTTAATTGCTTCAAACACTTCACAAGGTTATACAAATTTAAATACTTTGAATCCACTTAAGGTGCCACCCATGGTACTGATGTTCAAGAAAACTGCTGAGATAGGCGCCTGCCTGGCGACTGAACATACCCTAAGCGGAGCAACGGAGTTGCGCGAGCGGGTGACAGCCCCAAAAAGGGAGTTAAAATCCAGAGAACCCGCGAAGCGGGCCACCCAAGGTACTATTGCCCAAGAAAACTGTTGTCAGGGGCGCCTGCCTGGCGACTGAATATACCCTAAGCAGAGCAACGGAGTTGCGTGAGCGGGTGACAGCCCCAAAAAAGGAGTTAAAATCCTGAGAAGCCGCGAAGCGGGTCACCCAAGGTACTATTGCCCAAGAAAACTGTTGTCAGGGGCGCCTGCCTGGCGACTGAACATACCCTAAGCGGAGCAACGGAGTTGCGTGAGCGGGTGACAGCCCCAAAAAGGGAGTTAAAATCCTGAGAACCCGCGAAGCGGGCCACCCAAGGAACTGATATTTATTATTTAAATAAAAATCTAAGTGAATATTTGCTTTTGAATTTCTTAGGTAATATTGCGGGTACAGGCTATATTTCTTAGAAACTGCACTTTGCCAGTACCAGCCCTTCTTTGCAACACCGTCTGAAGGAGCTCGTTCTTCTTCATTGCCTTGGTAATAGGTGGCTCCTCTCCTCGTCGTATTTTTTCCACTGTTAACTTGGCAAGAACAGTTTCCTTAGAAAGGTCCGCAACAAGTTTGTATAGGCCAGATTGTGTTTGCCCGACCACAACTTTCAGACGGCGATGCCAAGCCTCAACGCTATTCTGCGTCCAAAAAGCTTAAAACGCATTTTAAGCTCTGAGCAAATAAAATTCGCTCTAAACATTAATTGAAACTGGAAAAAAAATACTAAAGCCCTTAAATAAATGTATTCATTTGTGCATTCTTTTGTTCATTGTTTATAAATTTAATTGTTATTTATTTATTTTAATCTCTATTTATGTATTTATTTATCTGTTCATGTATTTATTTATTTATTTTTGTTCATTTATTAATTTATTTAATTATTTTCTTTCCTTATTTTTATTTATTTATTTAACTTTTGTTTTCAATGTTTATTTATTGATTGCAATTGATTGATTTTTGATTAATTTATTTATATTTAACTTATATACTTTAAATAAAATATTTACTACATATATTAAATAATAAACAATTTGATTATCTGTCAAATTACATTAGTTAACAGACTTCTTAAAAGAAGTCCATACCATAAATTCAAAAATATCAAATGAAGGTGTTCTACGTAGTTTTCATTCAAAACTAAATTCCCTTTTCTTTTTGTAAGCCCTTATCATCATTTTGAATTTATTTTTCAGTTCTAAGATAGATATAAACTTACTATCCCTCTGCAAGATGTGTATGCACAAAATCATTGTAAAGCCTTTATTCTACGATAGTTAATATATTATATGTATCTATTAAACGCTTAAAATGTATTGCAATCCTTGAAGAAAATATCTCAATAACAATATTGCAAGCGATCGCCACAACTACCATCATCGTCGCACTTCATCCACCAACCACCCCATCCATCCCGTGCACCAATAATAATTACTATGTCCACCACGTCAGTCAACCCACCAACGTCACCGTCGCGTCCAACAACCATGTACTCGGTATCCCAAACCTCTAACAAGACATCTCTCATCTCTCGATGTCTTTCTTCTATGCAGGTCTAAGAAGAACTGAAGATTTTTTTCTAAATCTCTTCTGCCTGCCTTTTATTGTGCAACTTATTTGGTCCTTCTTCCTCCGTGATCTCTCATGTTAGTGTGAGCGTGTGAGCATTCTCACTGGTCAGTTCACCAAATAGTGATTGATACAGCGCTGTCGCTTTGTATCAAGAAAAGTAGGAATCGGCGGGCAAACGTTACACGGGTAACTGTGATACGGGATATCGTTTTACGGGAAAACGAGTTGCGGGAAAATGATTTTCGGGCAAACGTTACGCGGGAAAACGTGACGCGGGAAATCGTTTTGCGGGAAAACGTAGCCAACCCGTTTTCATTAAAGGCTATTGTGAATAAGACTACTGACAGTGGTGATCCTTGGGGGATACCATTTTTGAGCTTAGAGATTTTCGAAAAGATGTCGGAGTGTTTAATACGAAAACATCTGTTGGAAAGGAAAGATTTGACAAAACCCAAATACTTTAGGTCCAATATTCCAATTTAACAGTTTTTTTCAAGACTACATGGGCTCGAACTCTGTCGAAAGCCTTATCGAAATCTAAACTGAGTATCGACACATGGTTTCTCTCAGAGAGAGTAGAAGAGATAAAGTGTTCAAGATGCAATAGTGCATCTAGTGTAGATTTGCCTTTTTGGAATCCAACTTGTCGGTTGTCAATCAGGTTTTCTTTTTCAAGGAACCATGACAGACGATTTGCGATAATTTTTTCCAAAATTTTGCTTGTACAAGGAAGAAGCGAGATAGGATGGTAACTTGAGATTGACGTCGGGTCTTTGTTTGGCTTTAGTATTGGGATAATACTCGCCACTTTCCAGGCATGCGAAATTATTCCTGAATAAAAGATATTATTATATAACGCTAAGAGTCTTGTTTTTAGGGAAGAAGGGGAGTTTTTAAGCATATCATAGGATATGCGGTCAAAACCGGGTGTTTTACCTTTTACTGAACGCAAATAAGAAATAAACTCTAACATATTTATTGGGCATTCAATGCAAAGAGCTAAGGGGCTAGGATCGAAAGGTATGTTAGTGTCGTTTAGTATTTTAAATTTTTCATCAACAAATGTAGAGCTGAAATTTAGATCATCTGCAAGTTGTTCCCAGTTCTGAGCAAAGTGCTGAGTTATGTCTATTGGACAATTAATTGTTTTGGTTCCAATAACTAATGTGTTAATAGTATTCTGAGTATAAGAACCTGTTAATAATTTGATATTAGCCCATAGTTTCTGGGAAGAACAATTAGGGTTAATTGTCGCGGTGAATTTCTCAAAACACTTGATTTTTTCGGCTTTGACAGTTTTACGGAACTTAGCATTTAGCTTCCGGTATGAGATAAGATTAGAGTCAGTGGGCAATTTTTTAAAAGAATGCCAAGCTTTTTGCTTAAGATTTCGGAGTATACCAATTTCCTTGCACCACCAGGGAACTATTTTAGAGTGATAATAGTCGCTAGTTTGCGGAATGGCTAAATTTGTTGCGGTGCGTATGGATTTGTGAATAATTGATGCTTCCTTGTTGATGTTGGAAGTTTCTTTTCTTATGACTAATCCGTTTGAGATGGACGATTGGAAAAGTTCCCAGTTCGCTCTATCCAACAGAAATTTGTTTGGGCTTTTTTGTTTTTGATTGAACGAGTTACCTAAAAGGGTTATAAGTATTGGGAAATGATCACTGCCAAAAAGATTATCGGAAATATTCCACGAACATATGGTGAGAAGGAAGGGAGAAATAAGAGAAAGATCGATGTGGCTGAATGTCTTATGCGTAGAAAAGTGTGTGGGTCGACCGTCATTAAGAATCGCTAGCCCTGAGTTAGCGATGAAATGATCCACTAGTTGGCCGCGTTTGTTTAATTTCTCAGCGCCCCAAGACGGGCTCCATGAGTTGAAGTCGCCTGTTAATAGAACTGGGGTGTTTATTCCACACATAACGTCTTCTAGGTCTTTACTTGTAAATTTTTGTTCGGGATGAATGTAGAGGGAAATGACAGTGATTTTTACATTTAAATTGATAACAACAGCTATTGCAGATATATTTGAATTCATTGTGATGAGTTTATGAGGGACAGATTTATGGATTAAAAGGCCTACACTTTGTTTGGAGTTTGAGATGGAATCCAAATTATGGAAATATGAGGAAAATTGTTCGGGTGGGAGTGGCTGAGAGTTGATATGTGTCTCTTGTAGGGAAATGATGTTGGGTTTTAATTCTTTAATTAAAAGTTGAAACTCGTGAAGATTATTGAAATACCCTTTTAAGTTCAACTGCAGAACATTTAGGGGCTGTAGAGTCATAGTTGAAGAATTCTTGTAATTAAGGTGGTTACTTTGTTGAAATAAATTACTCGTACTTATGGTGGACATTTTTGGGTGTTTGTGATCGTGACTCCGCGACTCAGATGTTGAACCAAGCAGACCCGAGAAGAGTCTGCCTGATTCAATCTCTGCGTCGCAGAGTCATTATTTTGGTCAAGTTTTTTGTTTTTACATTGAATCATCATTATTGTTGTCGGACATGAAGTAGATGCTGTTGGATAGCAGAGTATTAGAAATACTTGAGATTGGTGATGGATGATTCGGTTGTATGTGTGGCTGCGTAGTTTGAGATAGTGTTGGTGTGTAAGGTGTTATTGAAGAGAGCAGTAGTAATTTTGAAGAGCGAGATGGGCTATATGTTTTAGAATTATTAACACCCGGACTCCACAAGATATCTGTCTCTCCAACTCAATGTCTGACATCTATATCTCTACATTTTCTTATTGCTTCGCTGGGCAAATTATGTCATGATTTTTCATTTCTATCCCTACTGCACAGGATGTGTTTTGTGCGGACAACAGAAATTAGCAAAAGGTAAAACTAACAAAAATTATATATATTTGCAAAGAAAAGAATGCGCATCTACCTAAAGTATAAATAAATAACACCAAACATAACTTAACGCACGAACAAATGAATAACATGACACGTTAATGTATTTACTTACAAAATAAAAAAAAAAAATTTGCCGACGAAATACTTGACAAGAACCAACCAAATGAGAAGACACGAAATAATGAGACAAAAGTACGAAAAAAAAACCATCTGTCAAATTTCATATCAGACATCTACATATATCAAGACAAAACCGCTGACATAGATCGCTGACATCACATCATAAGAGGAAATATCGCGTCTCCATTGAAGATTTCATATCATGATGAGCATCCTGAGAGAATTTATCTCCTGTGGAGTCGGGGTGTAACGATGGTGTGAGATGTTGTGGAGTTGGAAGGCGGGGGAGGTGGTTGTGATACGTTGTTTTGAGAAACCGTAGCAAAAACAGTTGGTGCTGCGGGAGAGTTTTGTGGTAGTTGGTTTTTAAGTGTATTGGTTTGTTGTGTGCGTGATGTTTTAGGAGGGGAATTGTTCGAAGTTTGTTGCGTTTGTGTGACCTGTGTTATTGTCTTAGTTTGTGTGGTTAGCATTTGAGAGTAAGTTGGTGGGGGGGGGGGAAGTTTGAATAGTTGATGACGAGATGGGAGTAATCTGTGTGTTGGACAAAGAAGAGCCTTTTGTAACTGCAGAATATGTTGTCGAAAGTGAAGACAACGGATTTTGCTCTTTGAAAATTTTTTTGGCGTCGGACATGGTACATTTGTGTATTGTTTTTATTTTAAGTACCTCTTTGGCATTGAGGTACCGTTTACACGTTTTTGAAGACGATGGATATTCTTCTTGACAGTTGGCGTATGGGGTACGGGTGCACTTATCGGGATGGTGAGGCGGTAAGTTGCATGTTTCACAAACAGTTGAACTGGAGCATCTTTTAGTGGTATGGCCAAGCAATTGGCAGTTGCGATAACGCATGAGGGAAGGAAAATATTCCTCCACCTTAATATTATGCCAGCCAATGTTAACTGTGGTAGGGGGGCGAAAGCGGTCAAATGTAAAAAGCATAAGGCCGGTGTAATGGGGTTTGTTTTCAGCAGTAGTTTTTTGAAATTTATAAATTTGAGTAACTCATTGAGAACTCATTTCTTTGGTTATTTCTTCTTCGGGGACTTGTATCAAGCAAGGGCCGTAAACAGTACCTTTGCATGAATTTAGATTAGGGTGGAGATTGACAGAGATAGGGCATAAATTTGCTAAAGATTTTTGAGAAAGGAATAGTTTAGCTATTCTTGATGATTTCACAATCAGAAGGAGACTACCATCACGTAATTCTGTTACACTTTCATACCCAGAGCTAATGCCATCTATAGCTTTTTTAAGTAAAAATATGCTTATAGATGAAGGGGGTATTTTTTCGTCACTTGCGGAGATCACTATAAACTTTGGGTCATTAGATTCAGAACTTATTTGGGGTGATTTTTTAATTTCACTATTGGAGTTCTTTTTTTCTTTTCTTGAAGTGGGGCTCAGATAGCAGCTCTTTATCGAGCATGCTAAATCTGTTGCCCGAAGGCACGGGTGGCCCCGTGGCCATAATTCAATTATTCAACGCACTACAGAAGTACAGTAAGTATACCGGGTAAGAAGAGATGAGAGAAAATACCGGTGAGAAAATGTAACTGTAGAAAGCGAAAAAACTAGTTTGGACGAACTGAGAGACAAATGATGTTGTCGGGTTGAATGTCAGACGGTGACTGACAAATGTCCTTAAAATCGTATTTTTTTATTTTTTTTTGACTGGCCGCTTTCAACAATGCAAAGAGACGTTCTAATGATCAACTAGAACAACTTTTACGTCTTTTGGCTTCCAAAAATGCCGTGCAAAAATTTGTAACATTTTATTCCATTGTTTTTAGAATCACCCATACAACACACAGATGAGCAAATTGTAGCAAGGAAACTTTACATATTCTTAAAGTAGGCAAAACACTTAACAAAATGACGTATAAAACTTGTTGGCGTTTCACGGATAACACAACTAAACGCTTAAGAATTTCAGAAAAGCATTTTTTTACTTTTTTTTTAATATTCAACTACGAATTAAAATAACAAGAATTCATTTTTTATAAAAAAAAACAAACGCACCTGAGCTTACTGATTTCATTGCAATTTAATTTAACTTGTTACACGCAATAAGAAATACACTGTATACAATTTACCATACTTAACCAACTCGAAATTACAAAGAGAGGTCTGCACTCGACGCAGAACGTGAACTTAATCTTCATTTGTGACAATCTGCAGAAGATCACGTGATGCAAATCAACTTTCTCTTTCTCATTTCTAATTTTCTATCATATTTCGAAGATAAATAGAACGGTTATTTAAGACAAAGCCCAACTTCATAATTTGATTAAATGCCAGCTTTTTTTATGTTTTGCCCAATTGTACGACGCCGACTTAAGGGGCTGATCTTGGTGGTTGGTTTTCTTTGATTATTTCACAAATATTGTGTTTCGTATAGCTTACGGATGCAGGTGCAAGAATGAATGTGAGCCTGATATGTATAGTAGGTATGTTATTTGATTATCTATAGTTATGTATTGTGAGTTTTACGTATTTTGACTTGTAATCTTGGGTATGTTGTTTTCCTTGAGATTTTTGGTTTGAATTGTCAAAACGCAAGGATATAAAAAAGGTATCTTTTCGGAAATATTCTCCATGCTTGTTTGTGACCTTGACATAATTTTGATTCTCGTTAAAATTAGTTTTCTTTACTTTTTTGGTGCCTTGTCAAGAAGGTAAACAAGTTTCAATGAAAAATATAATTATAATTTAATAATTATGTAGTTAATGTAATTAGTTATTTTGTATAGGTATTAAAGTTAATAGATGCGTAACATAAAAAATTTAAAGAAGGTTTAAGGTTTTGAAAATAAGTGTGTTAAATTTCTTTCTAATGATGTAGGTTTTTTTAATTTCTTTCTTCGCACATAGAGGCCATGTGAAAAAATTAAGACAATAATATGTACTTATAACGAGTGATTTTTTATAACTATCGGAAATTAAAAAAAAAATTAAATTCAGAAAAGTGCATGAAATCTTTTTTGAATCAATAGCACGGTCGATATAATTTAATGTTTAAAGATTATTTCATGCAAATATTGTCCGAATATTGTCCGCGGCTTCGCCTCAAATGGTCCATCCGCCTAATCCGATTTTGGCATACTCTTTCTAACATTTTGGCCGGTATCTCACAAATAAATGCTTCAATGTTGGCTTCGGGCGAAGCGGGTTTGTCGCTATATACATGAGCATTAACATAGCCCCACAAAAAATAGTCTAGAGGCGTTAAATCGCACGCTCTAGGCGGCTAATTGACCGGCCCGAAACGTGAAATAAACTGTTCACCGAACTCATCCTCAATTGGTCCATTGTTACGCGTGCTGTGTGGCATGTGGCACCGTCACATGTCATGCAAGTCAAGCTCTTCCATTTTGCGCAAACAAAAGTTTGGTATCATCGCACGGTAGCGCTCACCATTAACAGTAACGTTGCGATTCGCATCATCTTTGAAGAAATACGGCCCAATGATTCCGCCAGCCTATAATCCGCACCAAACAGTGACTTTTTCTGGATGCTTTGGTAGCTCTTGCAATGCTTCTGGCTGCTCTTCACTCCAAATACGGCAGTTTTACTTGTTCATGTATCCATTCAACCAGAAATGAGCTTTGTCGCTGAACACAATTTTTCGATAAAAGAGTGGATCTTCGGCCAACTTTTCAAGAGCCCATTCGCCAAAAATTCGGCGTTGTGGTAGGTCGTTCGGCTTCAATTCTTGCACCAGCTGTATTTTGAAAGGCTTAACACCTAAATCCTTCCGCAAAATTTTCCACTTAGTTTAGTTTGAGGCCCAATTGCTGCGAACGGCGCCGAATCGATAATTCACGGTCATCACTAACACTGGCTGATACAGCTGCGATATTTTCCTCAGTTCGCACTGAGAAAAATAACTAAATTTGTCACAGTAGACCGTCCTGATACGAAACCATGTTGTGACTCTGACAAACATTCTTTAGTCAAGAACACGATTTTATTTTTGACTAAACTTTGAAAAAGCTTGGGGATAGCTGAGTGTTTACAAATTCCTCTGTAGTTTTCAACTAGATTTTTAGAACCCGCCTTGAATATGGGGACAAAAAATGCTTCCTTCCACTCAGGCAAAAATAAACCTTTAGATAATGATTTGTTAAATAATTTAACCAGAGGCCAACAAAGTGCGAAATTTAATCACAATAGCCCGAATAGCCGCCTCAGTAGGTTGCTTAAACTAACCATAAAATGGAAGAAGCGCGCGATGAACTTTCTTAACAAAGCACGCATTTTGATAATAAAATTCAATTATTTGCAAGCGTTGTTCGTTTGTAAGACGATTCATGGTTAAATTATAGACCAAACTAAAGATGCTAGGACAGTGACACAAAACACGAAACGTGCGTGAGCTACCAAAATCAGTGTTGCCAAAAAGAAAATATAAAAAAAATCCCCCATTATAACCTGATGAGTGGCAGACCTTTACACTAAAGTTTTGTGTACCTTCTGTAGTTATACTCTGTTTCTAGCAAGCATACCTCAACCTTTGAACCCAGAAACACCACAAGAATATTACATTTTCTGGTTGTCTGTCCTTTTTCGTTGTTAGTGCCCTAGCTGGTCGATTCTGGTGTAATGTCATGCTCTAGAATTTCGATAGCTTGATCATCAGGTGTTAAGAAGGAAGAAAAATCATTTTTTTTTTTTTTTTATAATCTACCCGCGCTCAAGGGATTATGATTACTCTTTAAATGTTTCAACACAGCGCGGGCGTGAAGTTAATGCAGAGAAAGAAGGATAGGAAAGATGTGTGGCACGATGTTCTGAGACTGTTGGTGGTTGTCTCAGATATTTTTATCTCCAGGGATGGCGGCTGAGCTAGAGCGGAGAAATACCGTGTCTTATTTCTATGTCGCTTATAATTCACATTATTTTATTCGTGTTCATCCTTGTTGGGCATACTAGTTTAACTCAATTACATGTTGTTAGTGTTATGCCTGAACAACATGTAATGAGTAAACCAGCAACCCATTGATAACAATTTTTTAGAAGGTTTTTAATGGAATTAAAGCGACATAGACGACGGCAGGGATCGAACCTGTCATCATGAGGTTGAAAGGCGAGCACACATCCATCGCGCCACGGCCACCCCTGATTGATTGATCTGTAAGATCAATTCATTGCTCTTCCCTGACAATTGTAGCTCCCTTTTATTGCGCCTAAGCACCAGTTGTAGCTGCCACAATTGGTATGAGTTGGATAACAGCATTTGAGTATTCGTTGACAAAAACCACACCTTTTGAATACACAATTCTTTACTGGGTCGTACAGGCAGTAGCCTTTGTGTACTCGTCATATCTGCTCATAGTGGATTGGTGAGCTTTTGGGTCCCATTTATTTCGAGAGGCTTTTGGAATATTATCACCGTAGTTCCAAACACGTTGATGTGTGTGTTCATTAGGGTGTTCTGTCGATTGGTGCCTTACCAGATCCTTTTGATGCCGACGCTTCAGTAGTCTTAAAAAATTCTGCGCCGTTATCAGAAGCTGTATGCCTCTGATCGCACGAAAATCAATTTTAAAAAAAATTCATGAGTGTTTGGGTCTGTGGCTATTACTTGTTTCTTTGCGTTTATGAATTTTAACAGGTTTGCTATTGAACTGTAACGTCTCTACTAGCTTTAATATGCGTCCGCCAGATAGAAGTTCCACTGATAAAAGCAAAGGGTATAACAGTATAAATTGCATGTCCATAATTCTATCGTTGTTTTTACAACCCTTGTAGAGAAAGAGTGCAGGAATTTGATAGGTAGCTACTCGGCTGCCTGAGAATTTGCGAATACCCGTTGTTAATTTTACGTTTTCTTTAAGCTATCATGAAGCTTCCTTGATTGCTAAACTTCTGCCTGGAACACACTACAATGATTAGGAAGACAAAATGAGAGACTTAATTTAAATCTTCCATCAATCCCCTCATCGGTCCATCAGCGAGTAGACAAACCTTATTTGCTTATGCATCAAATGGGAAAATGAAAACCTTGTAATGCAAATGATTTATATATTTTATTAGTAAAAAAGTTGTTAAATTAGTTATTTAACTATGGTAAAATTTTTGCAAAAAAAAGAAGTCAATAAAAGAGTAAATAAATATCCAATTATGTTTCATAACCTTGATTCGTGCGAGCGAAGCTGGTCGGTTCAGCCATATAAATAATATTTTAAATCGATGAATATCTAAATATATGTCATAATCCTGTTCTGTGCCCGGCCGAATCCAGGTGGGTTAGCTAGTTTTTTGTAAAAAATATTTAAGTAGGTTAGGTGGGGTGATAAAGCGAAAAGCCGTATCACCTAACTCGGATCTTAATGATTAATTAATTTTGCTCCCCATGGTGTGGGTAATATAAGAATGGGAGGGCAAGAGGAAAGGCATAGTGGAAGCCTTAGGTATGGGGTGCCTCCCTGAACCATCCTGATTTCTGGATGCTTTTTATCGGGCAAATGAGACCTCGTCCAGTTTGTTGAAAAAGTTTTCTCCGATGGCATCTTTTCTTGTTCTGGCTAGGCTGGGGCATTCACAAAGGAATTGAGATGAGTACTCTTCCATCTCTACGTCCTGGCACCCTGCATATGTCAGATGTGTTGATGCCCATTCTGCTCATGTAGGTTCCCATTGAATTGTGACTCGTAATGATTCCAACCAAGAGAGATAATTGAGGCCTGCTAAGTCATTTGCGGTCTTGAGGAAACTTTGGTGAATTTTATACTGTTCCTACTCTAGTACCCAGGGTACAATTTTGCTACTTTCAAGTTAACCGTTTTTGGCCAGTTCCTCAGCCATTTCATTTCCATAAATGTCATGGTGTCCCGGAACCCATCGAAGGGTGACTGAATTTGTTTCGACGAGCAATCTTGATTCACTACAGCAACGAGCAACCAGTTTTGACTTCGTGTCGTTTGTTTGGGCAGTATTGCTGACTAAGTCGAAGGAGCTGTCTCTTTACCAAAGAGGATTTTACCAATCTTGGTACTGCGCTTACAAGAAATACGTTCATCGTTAAGTCGTTTTCGTTCGTACTACACTATCGTACTGTAGTTGAAGGCGATTTTCAGAGCTTAGGAATTTACAAGCCATTTGGTATATTTAACAAATTTTAACATGATTTTGCTTGGAATGTCAGAGAGCTCCTCCAAGTCGCTGAAGAAGTGTCTCCCTAGGTGTCTGTTTATTTTATTTAATCAACATTACGACCAACACATCTACAATTGAACTTGGCAAAAAAATTTTATAAATAAAATCTGGTTTACGAGCAAAAGTCAAAGCAGGGGAGAAAATACACCTCTTTCTGGGGTACCCTTACACATACTAGCTTTAAGCTTGCTGTTACCCATTTCTGCATTAAAAAATTCTAGTTTGAACTCAAGGACTCCATCCAAAGTGTCGCACCATTTTTAAAGTTGTTGATGGTCCGTTCTATGTCAAGGAATGCTCCTAAGGTAAATTCTTTAAAGTGGATTCATTGCTCAATCGTGGTGACCAGTTCATGAAGTGAGGTCTCAACAGATTTGCCATTCTCGTGTGCATGTTAGCTTGAGGCAAATGTGCGTTTCTTTCAGCCTTTCTAAGGTCTTAATACGAAATGAAGATATGCTAGTTGGTCTTAAATCTTTTGGTTCAGTGTGAGTGGCGTTGCCAGCATTCGGAATGAAAATGATATTAACTTCTCTTCAACAAGATTGAATACAAATGATATTTAAACATCCCTTGAAAATTTTCACAGTAACGTCTTTCGAGCTTTGGAGCGCATAATTGGAATTATCAGGTCCTGAAGACTGCTGAGAAGGAGTCTATGGCCCAAACCACTTTTCGGCTATATAGTATTTGACTGCCAATAATAGAAGTCTCTTATGTTAGGGCCGCTATCAATTAAAGATGCATCAAACGCTCATAAGTGAATCTAAGGTTTCAGAGCAGGAGTCGGTCTAGGTTCCAACCGGTCTTTTAAGAAAACCAGGAGTATTCCTGAGCCTTTCAGTGTCATTAGTAGACTCTATCAGCCCTATTCTGCTATTCACGTGAATCGTATATCCGATCCACCCATTCGATTCCCTTTCACACTGCCATTACATTTTGCTATCCATCGGGTGAACTATATTATCCCGAACCAATTTGACATTCACGTAAACAGCTGTTCATGTGAAAATCTCCTGAATCTTGAATAATTGTTTTTCGAGTTTTTCTTAAAAATTCAAGTTCAATCGCTCTACATAAACAGAGGTAATTTTCGAATTTGTTTTCATCTTTACTATTATTATTATTATTTTTGTTTGTCCTAATTCCAATCAGATTAACAAGAGATTCCTCCAACAGAAGCTTCCACCTCCATAGCGAAATGAGTCAATATAAAGAAAAGAGAAACTAATAGCTTGTTTGAGGTTTTTGCATGGCGTAGGACAAGTTTTGGATGCGGGCTTCGCTCAGTCCACATTACAGCATGCACTTAAAGTCCACTTATGTCCTAATTGGATTACTCTACAAATGACGACAGAAGAAAAACTAAAAGTAAAACTCTTAATTAACCCAAAATGTGGTGTGCCTGGAGTTGTTATGTGCGTTGACGGTATCCACATTCCCACAATGGCTCTCTATCAAAACCCACATCTCTTCTGCATACATCAAAAAAGGCTACTACAGCATGATTACAAACATTCATAAGCAAGCGATTACCTAGTAAATTGATGTTTTTGTCCTTGTACTCCTAAAAATGTTTTTACAAACAAATATTCTAAATTAGGCAATATATTAGTTTTCGCTTACATATTACTGAACGCCAACCAGACAGACGATCCATTAAATAAAAAAATCCGCAACATTTCATATGCGGATCCGATTTGTATAGAATGAATCCGTTCACGTGAATAACAGCCCTATTCTGTTATTCACGTGAATCATATATATCCGATCCACCCATTCGATTCCCTTTCACACTGCCTTTGCACTCTGCTATCCATCGGGTGAACTACATTATCCCGAACCAATTTGACATTCACGTAAACAGCTGTTCATGTGAAAATCTTCTGAATCTTGAGTAATTGTTTTTGAGTTTATTAAAAATTCAAGTTCAATTATTATTATTATTATCGATTTTTAGCGTTCTCACTATCTCTACAATATGTAGGATAAAATTCACCTGCCAAAGGCTAGGCTCGGACGAACGTGCGGGTCATAATGACCAAGCACGACGCTGTAGAAAAAAGTAATTATTATTAAAGAGCGAGAAATTCCCTTACTATACGGCAGCTGTCAAGGATAACAGATTTTTGCATTTCGTAGACAATTTTTTTGGGAACTCCAAGTTTTTCCAAAGCTGATGTTGTTGATTTTGGGACCAGTCCAGTTGTTGATATTATAACTGGTACAGTTATGGCAGTTTTCGCTCTCTAGAGCTCCTTAAGTTCAAAACATAGGTTTGTATACTTTTCGATCTTAGTAGTATATGTGGAGTCCATATTATTATTGTTAACAAGAGCTAAATCTACGAGTATTATATCTTTTCTAGATTTGTTGTATATTACAATGTCGGGCCTGTTAAACGCTACGTTTGTGTCTGTCAAGATTGTACGATCCCAGTAGATAAGGTAACCAGGACAATCTATAACAGAGTCTGGGGTGTATTTATAATATGGAACGAAAGATGTTTGGATGCCATATTTCCTTAAAAGTTCTTGGTGAAGGATTTTCCCGATGTTATCATGTCTGCGTTTGTACACATCACTTACAAGTACAGTACATCCAGCAAGAATATGTTGTATGGTTTCATGTTGAGTACCACAACGACGACAGTTATCGGATGAGATGTTCTGATCATTCACTATAAACTTCTTGTAGGTAAAACTTGGTCCTGGATTGCTACCATAAATCCTTCCGTTTCCGGGAATAGAGTTCCAAACGTCAGCCAGGAGTTCGACGCTAGTACATCAATGTTAGATGCGTACAGCTCATTTGGGTGTCTTCCATGGAGAGGTTTACTTTTCCAGTTGGTGATAAGAAGTTGTTGAATAGCCTGTGTTGGTTCGTCCAACTGGCTCGCGTTTTTCATGTTTGCAGGGGTGAAATTTTCATCTGAATGAAGGATAGCACTGTGAAGGTTTGAGGTTGATGCCTTTGCTGTGAAATAGCTAAAAAGTTTATGGTTTTGCTTTTCGACTAGATTTCGTATAGAAATTAATCCTCTCCCTCCTTTGTTTCTCGAAATAACCAATAGTTCGACAGCCGCTTTAGGGTGGTGTTGGCGATATTTAGTCATCAGCGTTCTTACCTTCCTGTCTAAACTATCTAAATCCGTCGTACTCCATTTGACTACGCCTGTAGAATATGTTATTATTGGGATAGCGTATGTGTTAATAGCTGTCACCATATTTTTGGAATTCAACAAGGTCTTCAGCAGTTGTTCTAATCTATTCTTAAACATTTCATGCAAACGGTTTTTAATAGACGTGTGGCTTATCATTCGTGACTGTTCCATTCCCAAGTATTTGTAAATCTCTCCTTCTTCCAGTGAGTTGATAGATTTTCCAGTAGTAGTTATATACTCCAATCCTTTAGACATCTTTCCCCTTATGATTTGGGTAGTTTTGCATTTTTCTATACCAAATTCCATCTTTATATCATTGGAGAATTTTTCAACAATTTTTAGCAGTTGTTCTAAGCGACGAGAGTGGGTTGAGGGCAAGACAAAACCAGAGTGGGCTTAAACTGTCTCCTTGGAAAATGCCTCTTTTGATTTGTATTAATCCAGATGTTGTGTTTTGAGCTCGCATTTTCGTGCACCATTTTGCCATAACAGTTTCGCAAAAAGTAATAAGTTGTGGATTAATTTTATACAATCTGAGAGCTTCTATCAACCAGCTATGCGGGACCATATCAAAAGCCTTCTTGTAATCAATGAAAGCCGCAAACAAATTTCTTTGCCCGGCACACGCTTGGCCAGTGATTACGGCATCAATAGCTAACTGTTCTTTGCAGCCAAATGCTCCTTTCACACAGCCTTTTTGCTGTTCAGCCATTATATTGTTGCTCAAACAGTGCTTATTGATAAGTTCAGTGACACATGATGTTGTTAGTTTGTAAAAATTGTTAAGGCAGGTGATAGGCCTGAACCTAGAAGGATCCTGGGGGTTGTCATCTTTGGGAATTAGGTACGTAATTCCTTCGCACATATAGTCCGGAATGCATGTTGGGTTCTGTATGAACCTGTTTACTTCGCGTCTCATGATATTGTGGAGAGCAGAAAAAGATTTTAACCAGTAATTGTGAAGGCCATCAATACCTGAAGCCTTCCAGCTATGAAGCCTTTTCACTACTGTTTGAAAATCTTCAGACGTAACATAGAACTCTAACATTGGTGTTAATTGGGACATTTCCTCACTTTGTTGCAATAGTTGAGACGACTGTTTATGATGTGAAGATGATGACCAAATTTCTGTCTAAAACCTTTCTAGGCTCCTCATATTAGGAAATTGGTTTGCGATCCCATTGTTGCCTCTGCATCTATCGAAGAACTTTTTCTGCGATGGTTTGAAAAGCTTATTATCCTCTTTCCTCTGTTTTGATTCCTTATATCGCCTTAATCTTTTAGCATATAGGCTGATCTTCTGCTTAACTGTATCAAGTGCTTCTGTAGCAGTATTGTTTATGTCATCATATTGCGTGTGCATTATGTACTTGCGTTTAATTCTCATAGCCTTTCTTTTTAGTTTCGGATTCGGTTGAGTAATAAAAGACGTAAGTACACCAGCATCTCTCCGTAGCGATTCGACTTTGTCATTGAGTCTTCTCAGCCATGGTGGGTTTTTTCTTACAGATGTTGGTCTTTGCACTCGCTGTTCCCCCGGGATATTTTTGTTAGTGGATTTTATAACGGCATATGCACTGCAGTAGAGGAAAAGATCCAGTTCTTTATAATTGGAGATCTCAAGAAGGAAGTTGGGTAGAATATCGTTGTTCATTATCTGGATTTTGGAACTCATTTGGTAGTTTTGTTGCTGTTTTGAAAGTCTTGGCCTTAAAGTCGGATCAAGAGAGGTATATTTCGTAAGTGCCCTGTTAAATTCTTGTTGCAATTTTTGGGTTTCTAGATCAACATTGATGTTCAATACGGTATTATTGTTTTCATCTATATTTCCGTTTAAAGTTGGGTGGGCAGGTGTATTTCCGATATTTTCCTCTTCGATGGATTCGGAAAAGTTTACAATATTGACCTGGTTTTGTGCATCAAATTCTGTAGCAACTTCTTCCTTGATCGAATCTATTAAGGGTCTTGGTAACAGGTTTTTCCGAATAATTGCTAGTCTCCTATCTGCTATATTCTGTTCCGTGACGTGCCCTAGGTTTGGGTATTTCTCTACAAACATCGTATGTAATCGCTGTCTATATCCTGGAGTGGATGTTTCACAACGGATTATTATTATTATTATTATTATTATTATTTTTTTGTCCTAATTCCAAGCAGATTAATAAGAGAATCCTCCAACAGAAAGCTTCCACCTCCATAGCGAAATGAGTCAATATAAAGAAAAGAGAAAGTAATCGCTTGTTTGAGGTTTTTGCATGGCGTAGGTCAAGATTTGGATGCGGGCTTCGCTCAGTCCACATTACAGGACGCACTTAAAGTCCACTTATGTCCCAATTGGATTACTCTACAAATGACAAACAAATTTACAAACAAATATTCTAAATTAGGCAATAAATTAGTTTTTGCTTACATTTTACTGAACACCAACCAGACAGACGATCCATTAAATGAAAAATCCGCAACATTAAATACATATTTACTTAGAATGACTAGCAGAATAGTGATTAGTGAAAATTTCCTCCGATGAATACAAGAATAGGTCTGTAAGAGAATACCGCGCAATATTACCAACTTAAATACAGATTCACTTCGAATGAATGGCAGTATAGTGATTAGTGAAAATTCAAGAAAAATTCCCCCCGATGAATAGCAGAATAGGGCTGTATGTCTGTTCAACATATTGGCCAGGTTTCTCTTTTTGCATACGTAGTTCTGTTTTTATATTTGTTTTTACTGATCTTGAAGAGATCCCAGTCAGCAGTTTTATTTTATTACTATGTTTACCTCTGTTGTTGAGCCCTCTGAATTGTCCTAAGGATTTTTTTTTTATAATCTACACGCGCTCAAGGGATTATGATTACCCTTTTTAATGCTTCAACACAGCGCGGGCGTGAAGTTAAGGAACAGAAAGAAGGATAGGAAAGATGTGTGGCACGATGTTCTAAGACTGAGGGTGGTTGTCTCAGATTTTTATCTGCAGGGATGGCGGCTGAACTAATGCGGAGAAATGCCGTGTCTTATTATTATGTCCCTTATAATTCGCATTATTTTTTTCGTCTTCATATTTGTTGGGCATACTAGTTTTTACTCAATCACATGTTGTTAGTGTTATGCCTAAACAACATGCAATGAGCAAACCAGCAATCCATTGATGACAACTTTATAGAAGGTTTTAATGGAACCTGTGTGGGCTCCCTTATCATTTGTAAACATGAGTTGTGAAATATATTCTAAAACTAGGTTTAAGGATGACCAGAGTTTGCGTTTCCTGTAATAGGGCAAGAACTTTCGTAAGCACTGAATAGCTGCTGCTAGTTCACTGACATGTTTTTTTCATGTCCGAAGAGTTTAACAGAGGAATATTTTCATAACGGCCCAAGGATGAGGCCAATTTTTGGCTCCCCAGTTTGTTTTGCTGGGGTTTTTGTAGGGCCTTAGAATACCTATTTTTGTCCCGTTTTGGAGTGTTATCATTCTAACATTAACATTAACATTAACATTACTTGAGACTTTCCAATTGCTGATTGCATTGCAATCAGAATTGGTGAAAAGCGTCACATCGAGGAATTCTCTTTCCTGTACTAAAGGTTGGTATATTACCTCTGTCTAAGATCAACTTATTTTACTTTATAATATATTCAAAAATGTGTGTGTACTGACGTACGCGCGCTTGAAGTAAAACTTCTTTTCCCAAAAGCAAAGACTCTGTACGATTCATGTGCTTTTCGGAAACATAAAAAAAATCTAGTTTTAGTATAGTCTTGTAAATTGCAAGATGTCAAAACCACTTCCAAATACATTTTTTTTTAAATAGATATTTCTTCGAATGGAAAATGATAGGAGGTTTAAATTGGAACTCAAAATTGATTCAATTATAGAAATGATGCAATTAGTTTTGAAATGACCACTTTGGTCTATCTGCCAATTTCTTGAATTTATTAAGAAAATCGTGTATAACTTGTTTGTTACTAAAGTTGAGCAAAATAGATGGCGCTCTTTTTGACGCACAGATGCCGCTTTTCTGACGAACAGATGGCTCTCTTTATGACGCAGAGATGGCGCTTTTTTAAAGCACATGATTACTAAGCTGGGTGCATATCATTAAATCGTGAAAGGACACTAATACAATACTAGCCGTTTCTTAGTTATTTTTATCGTCGCTTAAATTTGTCAGATTTTGACTTTGAAATACAATTGAAAACGACAGACAAAAGTTTTTATAAGGCTCCAGTTATAGCTATGATTGAAATGCATGATTGAAAATTTTCATTACAACTTTTAAGGTGAATAAACAAACTGCAATGGCTTTAATTGATACCAAAATGACGCTAATGAATAGTAGAATTTTTTTACTCTATAAAATACAAAATTCTGATTTGAACTTTCTTTTAAATCCACTTTTATTATTTCACTGATAGAAACCAATTTCAATGAACAGCTGATTTTCGTTTCTTTAATATGGAACACAATCGTTCCACTGAATGTGTTCGATTCTCTTTCTGTTCTCAAATGTCAGTTTTCCTTTCAATGATCAACTCTAATCTCAAATGCATAGAATTGGTTGTAATCAGCCATTGAAAGGATCTTTTACTAAAACCAATCTTTCAATGATTGCTATAACTGATTTGTCATAAAAAATGAAGTCAGCATTCCACTGATTTGTTCCAATGATGCATTTCAATGAAAGCTATAACTGCGGCCTAATTATTTCCGATTCGTAATGTGAAGAGAACACGAAACGAGAGTGAGACATGATTGAAAGCTATAACTGCGGCCTAATTATTTCCGATTCGTAATGTGAAGAGAACACGAAACGAGAGTGAGACATGATTCACTGTCACTTTTTCGTTGTTAGGCCTGAAGCGTAAATTCAATTTTTATTTTCGCAACTGTTTGGTTGATAAAATGAAATATAATAAATATACAGTAAAATAAAACATAATGTTTCATCTCAGCATGTCAGAATAGTAATTTGATACTGTAAATATAACTACTTGAATAATTTATATTTTGTTCTTAGTAAAATACTTCATATAAATTAATATTGCTTAGAAAAATATAAAATATATTTTTGTTAGTTCTTACGAAGCTTTCTAAAGAAACACATAATAAATTATAATTCCTGAACAAATCATCAAACCTTGTTTCATTCCATTAACAGGTTATGGGCCCAGGAATTAGTTCGATATTTGTTTTTTAATTTGTTGTTTTGCGTTTAAGGGAGATTTTCATTTTAGTAAAAAATCGCACGCAATAGAAGAATCTAGAGGTCAAGATTCAAGCAATAAAATTTTTCAAGATTTTCCATTACATAATTGAACAAGCCAAATATGGAAAATAATTTACAAAAAGTGAAGCAGTTCGATGGAACAAATTTTTCGAATTGGAAATATCGAATTAAGATTTTACTGGAAGAGAAATCTTTAGAAAAGTTTTTAACAAACTCCTTAGAGTCGTTGTTGCAAGCTATTCCAGCTGGTGCAGATGCAAACAAAACTATAGAAAAACTAAAATCT
The DNA here is from genome assembly GCA_911387755.1 of Chrysotoxum bicinctum. Classification (NCBI taxonomy): domain Eukaryota; kingdom Metazoa; phylum Arthropoda; class Insecta; order Diptera; family Syrphidae; genus Chrysotoxum; species Chrysotoxum bicinctum. Next base: position 165,127,197 of record OU426987.1, read on the forward strand.
GAAGAGAAGAAATGTAAATCGATTTTAGTGCAATGTATTGGTGATTCTCAATTGGAATACATCAAAGATAAGGAATTTGCGAAGGACATATACGATACGTTGATAAGTGTATACGAACGTAAAAGCGTTGCTGGTCAATTGTTGCTGCGAAAATATTTACTGACGATGCGATACAGAGATGGTGATGATATCAACGAATATTTTCTTCAATTTGATCATACCGTGCGTGAACTCAAATCGATTGGTGCCACATTAGAAGAACTCGATATTGTTTGTCATTTGATTTTGACTTTACCCAAAAGTTTTGATGGCTTAGTTACTGCTCTGGAAACAATGGATACGTCTAAATTATCCATCGAATTTGTTAAAAGCCGTCTTTTGGATGAATGTGGAAAGCGTGCAGCTAGTAATAGTGTACGAAGATCGAGTGACTCGATGGCTATGCAAGCAGATCGTTCAAAAATAATTTGTCATAGATGCAAAAAGCCAGGACATATGAATTCAAAATGCAGAGTGAATTTGTCAAAGAAAAATGAAGCTTATAGTAAGAAGAAAGCCGGTGCAAACTGTGCAAAAAATGATGATCCAGAATGTTTGCTTTGTGAAGAAGAAAATTTCAAAAATAACTCGAGCAAGGGTAATAATGATGTTGCATCTTGCTGTATGAGTGAAAGAGCATCGAGCGATGGTTTTAATGAAATAGTTTTTATTCTTGATTCTGGAGCAACTCATCATATCGTCAATAAGAAATCATTTTTCAATAGCTTGTACCGAATGGACCCGATTTTCATTTCGACTGCAAAGGCTGGTGCATCTTTGGTGGCTAAGCAACAAGGTGACATTTCAATTAAGACCTTTTTCAATGGAGACAATTCAACAAAAACAATTCAAAACGTTTTGTTTGTTGAGAATCTTAAATGTAATTTATTGTCAATTCGTCAATTAACAGACAAAGGTTATAAAATCAGTTTCAACGGTGTAAATGCGATAATCTCCAAGCATGGTAAACATATTTTTGCCGCTCGTCGAAATGGTCAATTATATCAAACTACATTCTACGTTGAACGAAGTGTATTTGCTGGAATTGCTGATGAAGAAAAATTGAACAAAGCATCGCAATGTTTATGGCATTTTCGATTAGCTCATTTAAATGTCAATGATATCAAGAAGATGGTCAATAAGAACATGGTGCTTGGGTTAGACAAGTTAAATGTGAAGACGGATGACAAATTTTGCGAATCTTGTGTGTTTGGTAAACAGACGCGTTTATCGTATTCGCCCCGAAAATCAAATCGATCAGAACGTATACTGGAACTTGTTCACACAGATGTCAGTGGTCCACTGAGTGAACCGGCACATGATGGTTCGAGATATTTTGTATCCTTCACTGATGATTTTTCACGAGCATCTATGGTATATTGCATAAAACATAAAAGTGAAGTTTTTGATAAGTTTCAACAATACGTTGCTATGGCTGAAACTCAATATAATCAAAAAATTGCAAAACTGCAGCTAGATAATGGCGGTGAGTATTGCTCAAAAGAATTTAAATCTTTTTGTTTAGATAAAGGTATTCGACTTATTTTCACCGTACCATACAACCCGGAAATGAATGCCGTATCCGAACGTTTTAATCGTACCGTTGTTGAAAAGGCAAGAACTATACTATTAGCGAGTGGCTTGAGTCGTCGATTTTGGAATGAAGCTGTAATGTATGCAAATTATGTCAAGAATCGGTCGCCAACGAGTGCTTTTGGTAAACAATTTGAAAGCAAGACGCCTGCAGAAATTTGGTATGGTAAAAAGCCAAATTTATCCCATCTTCGAGTTTTTGGTTCCATTTGCTATAATTTTGTTCCAAAAGAAAATCGTACCAAGTTGGATGCAAAATCTTCTAAGTGTTATATGCTTGGGTATGGTTCATCTTCATACACGTACCGCCTATGGGACATCGAAAGTGACAAACTTGTCATGGGTCGTAATGTTACTTTCAATGAGAGATCATTCTTTGATCGTCTAAATAATATCGAAGTTGTCGATTCAGAGGCGGAAAACGATGGTTTGAATGATGAACATGACGAAATCCACGGTGCTAATTTGGAAAGCATCGGTAACATTAAAGAAGATGATGCCCAAGACATCGATTTGAATGAACCGTTTAGTCTTGACGAAAAAGATAAATTATGCGTTAGTGAAGATACATCTAGAAATGAATTGCGTCGTGGTGAACGAGTGAAAAAGAAGCCAGATCGATATGGATATGCATCTGATGCTGTATGTTCCGTAAATTTTGCGCTATCAGCAGAAGAATTTGTGCAAAATGATCCAACTACGATGAATGATGCGAGGAAGCGTGATGATTGGCCGAAGTGGGAAAAGGCTATTAATGACGAATATTCATCTTTAATAAAAAATGGCACTTGGTCTTTGTGTAAACTACCATCTGGTCGAAAAGCTGTCACATGCAAATGGGTTTTTAAGTTGAAGCATAAACCAAACGATGATATCGATAAATACAAAGCAAGGCTTGTTGCTCGAGGTTTTTCGCAAGAAAAAGGTTTTGACTATACCGAAACTTATTCACCAACAGCCAAGTTGACCACTTTTCGCGTTTTGTTGTCCATTGCAAATCATTTTGGTTACGAAATTCATCAAATGGATGTGAAATGTGCATTTTTAAATGGACAATTAGATGAAGACATCTATATGACACAACCAGAGGGGTTTGTGAAAGATAAATCATTGGTTTGCAAATTTAACAAATCATTGCATGGATTGAAACAGGCATCACGCATGTGGAACGAACGATTTAATAGTTTCATTACAAAAATTGGTTTCAAACGTTGCGAATCAGATCCATGTTTGTACATCAAATCTAATAATAGTGTTATTTGCTATATTTTGTTATATGTCGATGATCTGGCAATCATTTCCAACAATATGCAAACGATCAATGGTATTAAAAGAAAATTGTCAACAGAATTTGAAATGACGGATGTCGGAAAAATTGATTCTTTTCTTGGAATTCATGTTGAACAAAATGAAAACTTCATTGCTTTGAGTCAATCACGTTATTTGAAAAATGTTTTGAAGAAATTTAACATGAATGAATGTAAGTCGGTTGCAACGCCTATTGAAAATGGTTTGAGTTTGCAGAATGGTAATGATAAGAACTTAACTGATCAACCATACAGAGAACTAATAGGATGTTTAACCTATGCTACTCAAACAACTCGGCCAGATTTGTGTGCATCGACAAATTATTTAAGCCGATTTCAGAGTTGTTGTACTGATGAACATTTTACATAATTATGCAAAACGAATTCTGCGATATATTCAAGGTACATCTGATTTGAAAATGGTTTACTATCGTAATTCTGAAGCAGAAATTTTATCTGGGTATGCCGATTCTGATTGGGCTGGTGATAAGAATGACCGCAAATCAACATCGGGGTATGTTTTTAAAGTATTTGGCAATACAGTAAGTTGGCTTTCACAAAAACAACCAACTGTAAGCCTTTCATCAACTGAAGCTGAATACTTGGCTTTGTCCAAATGCGTTTGTGAAGCAAAATGGTTGCGTTGCTTACTTAAAGAACTTGGTCATCCTTGCAACTCATCAACAATGATATTTGAAGACAATCAATCGTGCATCAAAGTGGCAGAAGAGCCGCGTCAACATAAAAGAATGAAACACATTGATGTAAAATACAATTTCATTCGAGAAGCTGTTGCCAACAAGGAAATCAAGTTGAAATACATTTCGAGCAGCGATCAGGTAACTGATATTATGACAAAAGGCTTAGGAAAAATTCTTTTTCAAAAACATCGTTCAAGTTTAAATCTTAAATAATTCAGTATTTTCATTTGACCAAATTAGCTTTAATTTTGATAATTAGTGTTTATTTATTATTTACGAGTACTGTGCATTTTAATTTTTTTTTTTGTATTGTCTAAATATTTAACGTAGAGTTTTCAGTTGAAATATTCTGGTTGTTGTCCTTTAATTTTTGTTAATATTGTTTAAATCTAATTTACCAGTACAAATTAAGAGGCGGTGTCAGAATAGTAATTTGATACTGTAAATATAACTACTTGAATAATTTATATTTTGTTCTTAGTAAAATACTTCATATAAATTAATATTGCTTAGAAAAATATAAAATATATTTTTGTTAGTTCTTACGAAGCTTTCTAAAGAAACACATAATAAATTATAATTCCTGAACAAATCATCAAACCTTGTTTCATTCCATTAACACAGCAACCAACAGATGTGAAACTAAAAATTGAATGTGAGCGAATGTTCTTACTTCATTAATTATTTTAATTTAAAGTGACGACAAGAAATGCTTAATTACGTATATCCTCGTCTGCTTTGATAGTTTGAAACTGATTTACAATAACGACGATGTTTCATCACGCTATATCTCTTTTTTCTTATCTCATTCATTGTGTTGGAGCCCAAGGATTTTAAAATTGTAGGCAATGTTCATTTAATTTTGACACAGATTTTAAAATTCTTCGCATATGGCAATGCTAGTTTATATTTGACAACAGAAAGCACTAAAGCAGACAGTTTATTTACAAGTGTTTTTTTATATATTTCGCTTTAAGTATTTTGTAAATAATAGTGCTTATTTTTCAATTTAAATAGTATATAAGTATTCAGTATTGCTTAGGTTAAAGTGTTTTATGTTTTAAATAAATAAAACTATAAAAAGCATTTTTTGTTTGTGTTTTTTGTACAAAATAAAGTGGTTTTCGATCGAGAAATTGTTCGGACACATAATTCATTGAAAAAAGGCTTTTATTTTTTAATTTTTTAATGAAATTATTTTTTTAATTGTTGTGTAGGTTAGTTGTTGTGGTTGTGCAATTAAAAGAACATTCTCTTTCGGCAATAAAAGGTGTTTTTAAAGTGTCTTAAATAACCTCTAACAAAGTTCGAACAATAATTGTAAGAACCATGTCGTTTTAGCGTGTCGTTTTGAAATGTCACTAACAGCTCCATAGACATTTTTTTACCCCCAACGCCGGAAAAGAAGTTTTACTTCAAAAGTGACTCACGTGCTTCCCTACTGTATGGGATAAGCGTTTGCATAAGTTCCCAGTTTATGTTGCAATTGACGGCGGAGAGCCCAGTTTCTCACCTGGCATATAAATAAATGAAGACTAAGGTAAGTGGTGTGTCCCCCCATCTTTCGTTTCGCACTTCACATAGTCATTTCTGCGCTGATAGGGAGAAACGATTTATATTTTTTTTTCACCACTGTACAACTTCGATAATTGCCTTATGTAGGCCCTTTGTTAAAGTAAGTTATATAGTCTTGGGGCATGAGTCCGCAGATCCTGCTAATGTTGACCCAGGGGTCTTAAAGAAGGGCTATATATTCTCGTTTGACAAGAAGTATGGTGTCCGAGGCTAACTAACTGTGGTGTAAATTTACTTACAGCACTTTCATCATTATTAATTTTAGTATGTGGGTTGGCTAATGGCCGCACCTTGACCTCATTATTGCCTACTTTCAATTTGAAACCTCTCGATGGAAGCTTTGCCATCGTCTCGTTATTCAGCATCATAATAGCTTCCTGGTCTGATTTGTAGGAGGTGTAGGTTGTAAGGTGATCTTGAGGACCCGCAAGTCGCTGCTAGGGAAGCTGGGGCTTGTGCCCGCAGGAGGTTCCCCAAAAATTTGTTTGTTATGTCTGGTTTCGGTACATTTATCCGGACTTTTAGCCTTATAGAGTGGTCACTTTCGTAAGCCATTCTTAATGTTACCCTTCCATACATTTGATGGGGCTTGAAGCCATTTCAGCGTTGCACAGTGCGGTATTTAGGTCGAAAACCTGGCCAAAAATATTTGGGCACATTTTTCATATCAAATAGGTACTAAATGACTAAAAAGTTATTTGGAAGGATAAATTTTCATTTTTTAGGTACAGTAAAACCCACTTAAATGCCCATCCCGATTAGCCGAAAGAAAAAAAATTATTAAAAATCAAAAAAAGCACGTACAACACTACGCTATAATTTTTTTAAAGCTAATATTTTATTCTTTGTTTTGTTTTTTGATTCAAGTTGTTTAATTAAATAGTTTTTGAGAAATTAAGTTTTAAAGTTGAAATTTAGAATTCAAAATTTTTTTTAAAAAATTTGTTTATCAAGGACATTTTTTTTGTCAATATTCAATGACCTGATATATTTTTAGTCAAATACTAAAAACCTCATTCCGATAAATGTCATAGTTTATAAGAAATTAGAAAAAAACCGAAAGATACTTTTTCCTAGAAAATCCCTTTTTTCCTTTTTTTTTATGAGTGAAATTTTCTTAATCCGGGTGTTCAAATTTCATTCCAAAATTTTATGTCCCAGTATGCAGGTAACCAATTCTAAAATACCTGCGATCCCCTTAATCCAAAATACGAAGAATTCGAGATGTGGATTAGTTGTATATTTTATGAGTACAGGTCAATTATTCAAAAAACAGATTAATCCTTTTTTGTTTTTCCTTCCGCAACTTTTGTTTTATAGCAAGTAATAAAAAATGACCAGGATTAATTTAATTTTATAGTTTTTATTTTACTATTTTTTCTTCATCTTTCATCACAACCTCCATCACTTTTGCGACATCAATATTTCCCGCTGCTCGTTGACTCATCTGTGCTGCGTATGTCAGTTCATCAAAGGACACACTCTTTCGAAGTTCCTCTGTTTTTCGACGTTTTGTTTGGTCACTTGATTCCCCGAACTCTTTGCTTGGGCGACCTTTAGACCTTCCGGGAAGTATGCCAATAGGTAGTGTTACTTCTTCGCTAAGCCACTCTTTATTCTTATCTAAGAAACGCTTTTCTGTGCAGTTGCAGAGTTGCCATCTCCGTTTATAGTTCGCTTTGAACGCCTTGATAATTTTTGTAAGTTCATCTATTTTCTCTGGGGGACAGTTTGTGATATCCATAAATTTTTTATCCAAATCTTTAAGTTTACCGTCAAGGAGTCTTTGTGAGCTTCCTTTTACCAACTCATGGGGCTGTTTCCTGGTCAGAGACAAGGTAGAATTAGAGTCATCTGGAATATATGGTCGCTTGAAAGGAGTTTTTTTCAAATGCTTTGTTTTTTCTTAGGTGAAAACTTGTGAATGGTTCTGAAATGCAGGATTGTTCTACATATCCAGAAGTTAAATAATATATATGACAAACTTTGTTGCGGGGTGTTGCCAATATTCAAAAACACTAATGTTTGGTAAAAACAACGGAAAAAGTGCAAATTTTGTAAGTACATTCTTTAACTCATCGATATGAAGAACTTAAGTTGAATATATAAAAATGTCTTTGCTTAAAATATTGTACATACCTTGATTTACGATATCCATATCAAATTTTTTCACAAAAATCACTTTTAAGATTAAAAAAAAACACACAGAAAATACACTTTTTTTTTTAAATCGCAAACAAACTCGTGCTTATTCAACAAGTGCAAGTTGCAACTGATGGTGTCGCGAACGGGGGTGACGAATTTATAGATCGACTTCACTAAACAGTAGCCTGGTTATATACCTGTTATGGGACACATGCTTAATCTTGAGAGTGAAAGTTGACAAAATTGATTTATGGCCACGTTTCAGGTCAAAATACCACACTGTGCGTTGGTTCGTCACTGCCGGAAAGGATTTTGACTAATGGTTGACAGCGGCACGAAAGTTGGCACCAAACCGGAAGGCTAGAATGTCGATGTTTATACATTCGAGAAGCTTCACCTCCATCCGAGCCCTCTGCTCACTGGTTAGCCGCCTTTCGGTGCTCCCTTCATTTATAACGGCCGCCTAAAGGCTCTCAGTTATACAGTCCGCTATTGTAGCGGCTTCTTATTGACGTCCGTTGACGGGGGTGTCGAGTCATTGTGCCTGTTCCTCTTTCTTTGATTGCTTGTTTCAGTATGCTCGACCCTTCTTAAGTGCTTTGGACATTTGCCTGGTTCAACTGTAGCCAAATTGGAAGGAGCACCCTGATTCGCAGGTTTATCTGAATGCACATCGGATCTATGACAAGCCTACGATCCCTTCTAGCCTTGCGATCCTTGTCCACATCGATGGTTCACCCAAGAAGATATCAACCTTATTTAAACGCAGTTATAAAGGCTTCTAAGAATAAAGTCCTAAACAAAATTTTTACCATTCGTATTAACAGAGCAGCTTTCATCAACATGGGTCAACATTGGAGATATCCCAATACAGTAGAACGATTTCGTTCTGAGAATATACCCAAGTATCATATCCTAAAATATCGTTGGTCAATTAGGGAATACCAAGTATATCTATTGCTGTTTAAGTTTAAAATATCTAGCTTTTTAATTTATAAAGCTACGCTTTATTTAAATTAAAATTCGAAAGCTACGTTTAAAGGTATGCGAAATAATTCTGTATATTAATAACAAAAGGTCTAAGTCAGGAACATTTGCCACTGGACTTCTTTAAGCAACAATTTTGTTCAGTTTTTTTTCTTTAGCTCTATGGCAGATACCTTTAGCTTTGCAGCTACAAAATATTTCAATTTTCCCTTAGAGAATAACCCAGGATCCTTGAGCAACAAGATTGAAAAAAACTGCTTCAGCGGTTTAGGTTTTAGGTCGAGGGACAGATATACAGATAGAGAGACGAAATTACGAAACACACTTTTTTCGTATTCTATATCATCGCTTAGTTAAGTCTGATCATTATCTCGAGTTGGAAGTTTTCTCCAAATGAAAATAGTACAATAAAAGTTTTGATGTATCTGTCAAGCCCCATTTTGAATATTGAATTTGCCCAATACGTATACGTCTGTAATAGCTCATAAAAAACAAGACTTCAAAATAAACATATGCGAAAAATATTAAAATGTACATCAATCTCATTTATGTTTGAATCATTTAAATAACACTAGTTTACAAATTTTCGGTTTTTGGCGAGTACCTCAACAAAAAAGTATTTTCTAGACTAATTTTGGCTCTCTGAACACGAAAATGGAAAAATAAATGAGTGCCATTTCAGCGAATCTTAAACAAACTCTAAAGTTTCTATTAACATGCCGACAATATGGACTTATTCCAAATCATTTGAATAGATCAACAAAAAACACCAAAGCACTTTTTTCTAGCAAAGAATCACAAGGCTCATTTAATAAAATAGAACTCAAATTTCATTACAAAGTTCTAAATCTAGAGATCTCCGAAATATGTCAAAAAATAAAACAATGCAACAACACACTCAGAATGCTTAACAAACGAATAAAAGAAAATATATCATCAGAAGAACACAAACAATTCATCACTAAACAACAACAAACTTTTGTAGTCATTTGCATGAAAAAACAACAAATCCACACGGAAAAAATTAATAAACTCAAATCTGCTCTTTGGAAGGATTTAAATATCAAAATGCATGATAAATGGTTTGTCAATAAAACCAATACAGAATTTCCCATAGAAATCAAATGGCTTTTCTCTTTGGGAAAAAAATTTTCGTTGCCCATCGGCAAACACACATTCCCTCTTTTCCAACTTATTGCTGACGGTGAAGAAATCATAAGAAATGTGAAGGATGAAATGGAACAGGAAATTACAAGAGCAAAGTATAGTAATATGCTTCACTCTTTCCAACGTCACCAACACAACGACAGATTCGAAAAATACATTTTGAAGGTACACAAAGATGCTGCAAACTTTCTCAAAAAGCACAAAAACATTGTTATTGTACCAGCTGACAAAGGGAATGTGACGGTTGCAATGAGTCGGACTGAATACGAAGAAAAGATGACAGATCTATTGTCTGATCGCTCAACATATAGAGTTATAAGGGCAACTCCTCTCACTTCTCTTCAAAACAAAAACAATGACTTTGTGAAATGGTTACACACCAACAAGTTCATCGATGACAAAGACAAACTTAGAATGACTACTTACACAGCACAAATACCCGCTATATATGGATTACCAAAAATCCACAAGCATAACATGCCTCTCAGACCGATTACGTCATCAATGAAGGTACCATGCTATGAACTTTCCAAGTACCTAGGAAAAATATTACAGTGTGTGACGAAAGAATCTTCCTACTCTGTAAAAAATTCGTTTGAGTTTAAGAACAAAGCAAAAAGTTTGAAACTTGACAAAAACGATGTTTTGGTTTCTTATGATGCTATTTCTCTTTTTACCAATGTTCCTACGCAGCTCGCTATCAACATAATCAAAAAGAAGTGGGAAATAATAAGCAAAGTTACCAAACTGAGTCAAAGTAAATTTCTTGAATTGTTAGATTTTTGTATCAAGGAAAACAATTATCTACAATTCAAAGAGAATTTGTTCAAGCAAGTACACGGAATGCCAATGGGAAATCCACTTTCGCCGACAATCGCAGATTTGGTTTTAGACTTCCTACTCGATGAATGTTTCAAAGAGAGTTACAAACCAAAGTTCATTGTGAAATACGTTGATGACATTTTTGCAATTGTGGACAGAGAAGAAATTGATAATGTGCTGAAATGCCTCAACCAATTTCATGGGAAAATTCAATTTACAGTTGAGAGAGAAAAAAGTAACTCAATATCATTTCTGGATGTAGAAGTCCATCGCAAAAATTACCAGCTTTCCTTCAACTGGTATCAAAAAGACGTGGCATCAGGAAGACTCGTAAATTTTCGACACACAAAATATTTCAGCGGTATATTGCTCCCTTGTTTCGGAAAACACATCCAGAACTCTGCACAACTTGGACTAAACTTCTTCAGAAGTGTATAAATCAAAACATTTATTTCAAAATCATTTATTTAAATTCAAAAATATTTGTGTTTTTATTTAAAATTGCATATTTAAAAATATTTGTGTTTTTATTTAAAGTTGTATATTTAAAAATCACTACAACAATTTTCATGTAAGTTTGTATAATGTCCGCCCTACACTGTATCACTTATGTATAATAACTATAATTTTTGTATACTAAATAAAGATCTCCCCTGAAGAAGACGGCAACCACCGACCGTCGAAACGTTGGGAAAAGCAAAATGAAATAATCTTTCATTTATTAAACAATACGACCAACACAGCCGATGAGAATCAAACTTGATAACTCTTTAACAAAAATTTGATATATTTAATTCCAAACAATTTTTAATTTAATTTGTTTTTAATATAATATAGTTCATTTATATTTATATATTTTTAGTTTCAATAAATGAAAATAACATAGTTTTAGTTTCAATAACAACTGAAAGGCATTGATTGTTTTGGTTAATACAATATATTAATGCGATGTAAATATGATGCCACATTTATTATGATCATGATGGTTGGTTGTTTTAGAATATATACATATACATATGTAGTTACTTTGTATGCCTTATTTTTAGTTTTTTTTCTATTCAATAATACTGTTTTTGCATTTAGGTATATTTTTTTATTTTATTATTTTATTTTTTTTTTTTTAATGTACAAAAACCTGTTTGTAAGACTTACATAAATGTATGTCGATTAGAATTTCCATTGAAGCTTGCACTATTTAATTACATATTGTATCTTACTGAATATAAGTTATTAATAATAAAGATTTGATTTGATTTGATTTGGAAAAAAAGTGACATTTCAATAATAAAATGTCCTTATACTCGTAGTATAGACACTATTCAGCCTCCAAACGCGTTTAGCTTAAAAGACCCCTATTCAACGTTGCATAAGTTTTATAAATAACATTTTTGCGTTTAGAGGAATTATAAGGGCTGTATAACCACTATAATGAGCTTATAAATATGGCTGAACATGTGTAACGTTATGTACTCGTTTATACGAGTATATATGGCTGTATATTTAGATAAATTTATTTAGCTTTACAAATGTTCTCAGAAGTGTATAGTGTAGAAAAGAGATAGTATATAGCAGTGTTTTTTCAAACTTTTTGAGTACGCGACCCCTTTGCTAGTAACAAAATTTTGCCGGCCCCCCATTATAATGTGTCAGTTATTTAAAAAGTTACATACACTGAACCCCTTCCAAGCCCGGTCTAATTACACAAGATTTTACTTATTCGCGATGAAATTTTCTCTAATCTTCATTTTGGTTTTTTGAATTCTTACATAAGTGCGCATCAGAATTGTCATTTAATTTTTTTCAACTGAGAGTAAGTACTTATTTGAAAATTAAGTGTTGTGTTGTTTACGAGTGATGATAGACAAGTTTCTCAAAAGACCGTTGCAGCCTTGCACATCCGGTGCTAGTGGAAGCGGAGGAAGCAACGAAAAAATAAAATAAAATAGACTATGACTTAAAATATCTTAAATATGGTTTTACAGTTTTATATAATAAGCCTCAATGTGTTTTTTGTTGTGAAGTTTTATCTGCCGAAAATATGAAACCATCAAAGCTTATGCATCATCTCTGAACTAAACATTCCAAAGAAGCAGATAAGCTATTAGAATTTTTGGAACGAAAATTGAAATCCCTTAACCAGCAACAAAGTACTTTGATTCAGGTAAGAAAAATAAGTCTTATTTGAATGCCCTTTATTATTTTTGGATCAAAAATAATATCTGTTTTTGTTTGAACGTAATCGCGATCTAAATACATACATAGATACATATGTACGCTTTTTTCCATATTTGATCTACTTTGCTACATATGTACATTATGTATTGTTATTTTGATTTACTGTTTTGTTTGATAGATTCTTTTAGTTTTAAAATTTTCTTTAGTTATCGAGTGCCAATGAGAAAGCGTTGTTAGCTAGCTATCAAGTAGCATATCGAGTCGCCAAAGCAGGGAAACCTAATAGAATTGCAGAGAATCTTATTTTGCTTGCGGCGCTTGATATGGTTGAAATTATTTTGGGCAAACAGGAGGCAGATAAACTTAAAAATATAACACTTTCTGACAGAACAATTGAGCGGAGAATAAGTGACATGGCCGTTGAAATTCAAGAACAATTAATTGAAAAATTAAAGAAGAGTCCACATTTTGCCTTGCAACTGGATGAATCTACTGATGTTTCAGACTATGCACAATTTGTTTTATTTGTTCGTTTTGAAGAAGTAATTTTATTTTGCAAAGTTCTTCCTGCTAATACTACTGGCCAGTGCTTGTACGATATACATATGTATATTTAAAAAGCTCTCGCGACTACGACATTGATTGGACAAAATGTTTTGCTATTTGTAGCGATGGTTCTAAAGCTTTGACGGGCAACGAAAGTGGGCTCATTGCAAAATTAAAATTAATACTGCCAAACGTTTCATGGACATACTGATTTCTTCATCGACAAGTTCTGGCATCCAAGGTGTTACCTTCTGAATTAAATGATGTGCTTAAAGATGTGATTAGAGTTGTGAACACTTTTAAAGGCAAGGCCTTGCAAAGTCGGTTGTTTAGGATCATATGTGATGAAATGGGCTCACTCCATCAAAATCTGCTTTTTCACACAGAGGTCAGATGGCTGTCAAAAGAAAAGGTATTGACAGGAGTTCTGGATTGAAAGCCTTATTATTGATGTTCTTAAAAGATTCAAAATCTGTAAATTCGGATCATTTTTCTGATCCCATCTGGCTCTTAAAATTATCATTTCTTGCTAATCTTTTCAACCACTTAAACATATTGAATAAGAGCCTCCAAGTGAGAGAAGAAAGCATTATAACTGCAAATGATAAAATCAGAGGATTTCTCGCAAAACTTCGTTTGTGGTCAGAGTCTTTACAAACAAACAGTTTTGATTATTTTCCCTGCTCTCAAAAGATCTTCGAAGAAATTTCATTAGATGAATCGATATCTCTCATATTCATCTTATGGTACAGAGAAAAAACTATTAAGTTACTTTCCTGAACTGGATTCTGAAAGTGGAGATGGACAAAGATGATATAGATGATGATAGATTTAGCTGCAGAGTGCAGATGCCATACTGAGAATGGAATTCAATTTTAAAACGATTGACAATTTCTGGATAAAGAGAAGAGGAGAGTATCCTGAGCTCACAAACGAGGCTTTGAAGTTGTTACTGCCATTCGCCACTCCATACATGTGTGAAGTCACATTCTCTTCAATGTTTGACATTAAAAATAAAAAAAGAAGCAGACTAAATTTGGAAAATGATTTAATCTTAAAAGTGTCAAAAACTAACCCAAGATTTCAACGTTTATTAAAAAATAAACAGGCACATATGTCGCACTAAAAATTTGTTTGTTTTATTTAATTTTTTTAGCACAGGACTTTTATTTATTAATCATAAGCGGTCCCTGAGATATAAGCCCTCAAAAATCACAAAAACCGTAACTGATTGACTGACTGACTGACTGACTGGCAGATCATCAAAATTATGGAGCACTTCCCGACATCGTAGAATCTTGTAACTTTCCACAACGGTAGGTCTTGTCATGCAGGTAGAGGAAAAAATCGAAAATTTGAGCTTTTCCATTCAGGGGGCGTGGTATCCGCCCACTTTCTCCGAATTGGTGTTGGTTGAATGGAGCACTTCCGACTGCTGTAAAACGATGAAATTTGGTAGAACGGTAGGGCTCAAATTACATATAAAGGACCAAAAATAAAAATTGAGGTTTTCCATTCAGGGGGCGTGGTATCCGCCCACTTTCTCCGAATTGGTGTTGGTTGAATGGATCACTTCCGACTGCTGTAAAACGATGAAATTTGGTAAAGTCGTAGAACTTAAATTGCATACAAAGAAAAAAATATAAAATTTGAAGTTTTCCATTCAGGGGCGTGGTATCCGCCCACTTCCTCAGAACTGATGTAAATTATACATGGCTCACTTCCGATTGCAGTAGAACAATGAAATTTGGTAGAACGGTAGGGCTCAAATTGCATAATAAAGGACCAAAAATAAAAATTAGGGTTTTCCATTCATGGGCGTACTATCCACCCACTTTCTGAGAAAATGTTTAATTTATATGGAGCACTTCTTAATCCGCTACTAAAAAAGTTAGCTTCGTTAAACGTTAAAGCGTTAAATTTCGGAAGAATTAACGCAATTTAACGTTAATCGTTAATCCGTTAAAATGTGATAAAAATTGCATTTTTTACATTCTTTTCTCTGAGCACCGGCGGCGCGGCGCTAAGTAATGCCGTTCGTCCACTAGGCGATCAACGCATAAATTTCGAATTCAACGCATTCAACTCTAATGTACGGTGCCTTCAATTCTGTTCAACCAACGGGTTGGATCTAGTTGTTGGCCGTTGCTCAACGAATTGCGCAACCAGTGAACGGGTAGTGTACGAGCTCGTGTTGCTCCTTGAAAATGTTCGATCAACACGTTGAGCAACATTTTCAAGATAATGTGTTGCACATTATTTGTTCAACGCGTTGATCAACTTTTTAATTTTCTTTGGGATTTCACGAGCGCGGTGGGATCAATCGATTTGAATTTCGCATACATTTCATTGAAAAAACAATTTTCTTCGCGACTCAAGAAAAAATCATCTACCCAAAATCGTCTTGGCTGTTTTTTCTTCCTTTGTCGTTCATTTTCTAAAATTATTAATGCGGCAGCCACTTTTTTTTTTCTTAGAGGAAATCATACTCATACGGAACAAATTTAAGAATCTTTTAAAGCGAAGGCGTGCGACAATAAATGTATGTACCGAACTGAAGTCAAAATTATTTCAGGTTTGACGTTTGAGTTTTTTGTTTATGGTGGTGCGTTCAACGCGTTCCCAACGAGTGATCATTGGTTAAGTGTACGAAGGTATCAACTCGTTCATCAACTGGTTGAGCAACAATATCGAAAACGCAGTTGATCAACTCGAAACAAATTTTTTTCTGTCAAAATCGAACAAGTTTATCAACTAGTGTACGAGGTTATTCAACATTTGAGTAAGTTGGTCAACTAGGTGTACGGAGCTATTCAACACTGGAATTAGTTTTAAGAGTTGATCAACTACATACATAGGTGTGCGGGGTTAATCAACATATGGGAAAGTTGGTCAATTATGTGTACGGGGTTCTAAACGAATTTTGTTCAACTTTAGTTGCTCAACGTGAATTACGTGAGTTGCTGCACTAGTGTAAGAGGTTGTAAATTCGTTTATCCAACGAAAGAGTTGAATAAAAAGTTGAACGAAGTTGGTTAAACTTATCGCGCACATAGTGGACGACCGGCATAATGAAATGATCAAACGAACTGAATCTCTTCGTAGTTTGTTTTCTCACTCGCACGCGCCGTCAAAATATAATACGTACCTAGCTGTTTATGTTTCACCCGCGGCACGCGCCGCACGGCACTTATCTCATACTTGTCTGAACCTGTTTTTGGCACCGCGCGGTAAATAGTAGGCATTGGATTAACGATTAATGGACTTAACGTGGATTAACGGATTTAACGTGTCCGTTAACATTTTTAAAAGTTAACTTAAAAGTTAATCCGTTAATCAAAATATTAACTTCGTTAATTAACGATTAACGGATTAACGAGTTAATGCCCAGCTATGGTAACAAGTCAGCCGTGAAAAGTACTGAGATCTAAAAGTACGCCAAGTTTTTACTTCATGAAGGTTTAATACTGAATATTTAAAGTAGAATAATATTGAAACAGCTACAATGTAATAGAGAAATTTTATTATTTAATTATTACTGACTAAAATTTGATGGGCTTACTTGGCAAGTTTTTTTTATGCTCAATTCGAAAGGTTTTAAAAACTTGACAAGTGAACCCATCAAATTTAAGTCAGTAATAATTAAATAATAAAATTTCTCTATTACATTGTAGCTGTTTCAATATTATTCTACTTTAAATATTCAGTATTAAACCTTCATGAAGTAAAAACTTGGCGTACTTTTAGATCTCAGTACTTTTCACGGCTGACTTGTTACACAAAGGTTTTTGTATAGAAGAACTTGGCTCTTTTTCTAACATTTATGTTTTTGGTCTGATTTCCCTATCAATAATGATCAATATTGATCATGAGCGAAAGTAAAATAAAATATTCCTTAAAAATTAACAACCAAATTAGTATTTTCAAACTTAAAAATAAAATTTGATATTGTTTTAATCTTATTTTCGAAGGTTTTTCCAAACACGAACACTCAACTTTATTTTACATATTCTGTCGAATGGAAAGAATCCACAGTGAGTTGGGCATCACGTTGGGATATCTACTTGGGCATGAATGATGTGCAGATTCATTGGTTCAGCATAATAAATTCCTTAGTTGTTGTATTCTTCCTTTCTGGTAACATTTACGATAAAAGTTATTGAATTTATTTTTTTGTATTTCTATTGTACTATAGGTATTCTAACAATGATCATGATTCGAACCTTACGACGAGATATTGCTCGTTATAATACAGATGAGAATATTGAGGACACACTTGAAGAAACTGGATGGAAACTTGTACATGGTGATGTATTTCGCCCCCCTAGGAACAGTCGACTTTTTTCCGCCGTTATTGGAAGCGGTATACAGATTTTCTTTATGGCACTTATAACCATCTGTCCGTACTACAATATTTATGTAGACTTTGAGTAACAATTGTTTTTTTTTTAGTTTTTGCAATGCTTGGAATGTTATCTCCATCATCTCGGGGTGCACTGATGACGTCAGGAATATTTATGTATGTTTCTATGGGAACAATAGCAGGATATTTTTCAGCTAGACTTTATAAGACAATGAAAGGGCGTGAATGGAAAAAATCTGCGTTTCTGACGGCTACACTATATCCGGGAATTGTTTTCGGGTAAGAATAAATCTATTACCAGCAAAAACGATCAACCAATTCAAATTCAATACTGATAAGTAAAGGGTTTTCCAATAGGGATTTTTGAACTTTGACGGGTAATTGTGGCCATATTGTTGAAGCAACATCTGTTAAATTGGCTTGAATTTATTAAGAGTTATAGCGTTCAACAGCATGTGCATGTTAAACTGTTTTATAAAAGTGGGTCTTCTGCTCGAGCAAACATTTAGCGTGCTTCGACCATTTTACGGTGGACATAATCGTCCTTCCGAGAAGACTATTCGCAACGTGGTGGATAAAATCGAGGCAACCGGGTCGTAGAACAATCTTCCAAAACCCGTACGTGAACGAAACGCAAGATTGCCGAAAATATCGCCGATGTCCGTGAGAGTGTGCACCAGAATCCTAGGCAATCAATTCCGAGCCGCGCCATATAACTCGTCCTTTCGCATACCACAACTTGACGAATTTTGAGTCATGACTTGGTTTTATACCCATACAAACTTCAACTGATCCAGGAGCTCAGATTCAGTGTTGTTGGAATATATTATAAATAAAAATTGGAGTTAAGGACTATTCACATGAGAGCGACCAACGACCAACGAATAAAAACACAAATGGGATCTAAAACATATATAAGCCTAAATTCTTCACAAAAACTTTACAAAAGGGCAGCAATCTAGTATAATTTAATGTTAATTTATAAAAAAATTGCGTTGTAATTGCTAAAATGAGAGAAATTTGAGAAAATAAATTGGTCGTAGCAATCATATTGCAATTCACGACGACCAATTTATTTTCTCAAATTTCTCTCATTTTAGCAATTACAACGCAATTTTTTTTAAATTAACATTAAATTATACTAGATTGCTACCCTTTTGTAAAGTTTTTGTGTAGAATCTATGTTTATATGTTTTAAATCCCATTTGTGTTTTTATTCGTTGGTCGTTGGTCGCTCTCATGTGAATAGTCCTTTACTCCATGTGTTTTGTTGTCTATTCCTTGGATATTAACAATCAAAATAATATTTACAAAAGGAATGTCCTCTTTACTGAATTTCAAAGCTAGGTGTCAGGGTTGTCAACAAAATTACTTAAACCCGATTTAAATTATAAAATATTTAATATTAATTAATTAATTTGATTAGCGGTTTTGAATCAGATGATATCGATCAACGCATTATTTGGACAGAATGGATTGGAATTATTGTTGATTGTAAAGAGAGAACAGAGTTTGTGAAGCTGTCGAACCCATTAGGCGGAAAACTTCAAAAATTTTAAATTACTTAAAATATAATTTAACGTTGTACGACATAAATTTATATTAAAATAACGTAAATTTAAAAGATAAAACAAAAATCAATATTTTGTTTTGAATTAATAAACGAATATACAGGGTGTCCCTTAATTCGTGCATAATATCTTAGGACGTGATTTTTTGGTATATTCTAAAAAAAAAAAAACCGTTTTACACTAAGGGGCCTGTCTCCAACTTTTATATCATATATATGGGGGATCTAAGAAACGGCTTACTTTGGTATACCATTACAAAGCCTGGTATTTCTTCTAAAAATAAAGGTCTAAATGAAATTTCTATCATTAGTACTAACAGCGCAATTATCGTTAACAAGGTTCAGGGTACACCAAAGTAAGCCTTTTATTAGATCCCCGATATATGAAATAAGAATTGGAGATACTCGTATGCTCTTATGGTCAAACGTTTTTTTTTTTTCTTAGGATATACCCAATAATCACACTCTAAGATATTATGCACAAATTAGGGGACATCATGTATATTAATGTAATATTGAAGAAAAAATAGGTAAAATCATATAAACATATATATGTATAGTGTTGCACCCCCGATCATAACCTCATGGAAAATCTATGGGAAATTGTGTATCTGGAGGAGAATTGATCGGATCCAATATAATAAATTTGAATAATTCATCCTTGAACATGCATATATTGCCTGGAACAACATCCCCATGCAAATAATTGACAACCTCATTGACTATAATTCGTCGGTGTGCTGTATTTATTAAAAATAATGGGCACCCAAGTATTAGGAGTAAATTATCATTATTTAGTTTTTCGATTTATGAATTCAAAAATTCATTAGTTTTGTCCACTTAATTTTAAATGAGTTTCAAATTATTTTGTTGAATTTTAAATATGGTAAGAGTTTTAATATACAGGGTCTCCGGTAAATCGTGTGCCATACTTTGGGATGTGATGTTTGGTCATATTCTAAGAAAAAAATTGTTATACAGTAAAGTGTGATTTTCAACTTTGACATCACTTTTTGACGATTTAAAAAAAGGCTAACTTTGGTGTACCCTGACCCATGTTAAGGTCAAAGTATGGCACACGAATTACCGGACACCCTGTATTTAGTATATATGTTACCGGAAATGTATGAAACCTAGGAATTATATACAATTCCTAAGAAATGTATACAATGACGAGTCTATTTAGGAAATGTATAAAAAGATTTGTAAAAGATTATTTAAAACACATATTTCCTAGGAGATGTATATATTTCCTAGGCATCGTATTGTATACAACTGCTAAATAGTGCTAGGAAATGTGTTAAATTAATAGATATTATATAAAAAAAAGTAAAAAATAAAACACCAGTCCACTGGGGGACTAAGTTCTCACTTAATGGAAGCGAAATCCACTTTACTTAAGTGGTCTTTGATATATAAATTCCCATGTTAAGCCATGGGAACGACACGTATAAACAGTGAGGTATGTAAGCAACCCCCCTGCTTGGGCACACTATAGGATTTGGGGTAGGTGCGAGGTTGGGTATATGCAAAGTTTCTTTAGCATTTAAGCGGAAATGTATAAAACCTAGAAATTATATACAATTCCTATTGGTGCTGCTTAGGAGATGTATAGAATTCCTAGGCAATGTGTATAGAAAAAATTAATTCACACATTTCCTGGCAAATTTTGGCATTGTATACATTTCCTAGGAATTATATAAAACGGATTTCATACATTTCTGGTGCCATTATTCTTTTCCCACCATGGTCTCGCCATATATATTAGGAATGATGTTGCTTATCAGCTCTTACCACAATATGGTCGCTGCACCAACTCCTTCAATTTTATGTGGTTTAAATTTTCCATTAATAAGCACATCATTCACTATTGCTTTCTAGAGCTGTAGCGAATCGTATGTATTCGTTACTGAGTAACGGGTATTCAATGAAATACCAAGTAACGAAACGTTACTCACAAATAAGAGTCGTTACTCGCACGATGTCGTTACTTTTTTTTTTGGCATACATTCATTATCTAATAACGCACGCAGGTACCACATACGAGATACCACATACGGAATGCGAAAAGTATACACACAAATCGGAGTCGTTACTCGTACGATGTCGTTACTTTTGTTTTGGTACAAATTCAGTATCCACAGGTACGACATACGGAATATGCGTAAAGCATACACACAAGATGAGCTCGCGTTGGACGTTCATATTTTCTGCATAATTTTCATGAGTAAAAAAATCGATTTTTCTTAAAAAAAAAATTAGATTTTGTAGATGTTTTTTAATCCATCGAGATCTCAGCCATCCTCCAATGGAATTTGACAGTTTATGCCTTGGTTGATTGGTAATATACTATATTTTGACCTACTTAGAGTATTTCTTTCTATATGTTTTCCAAAAGCCCTAATATCGCAATTTTCCTGAACAAAAAAAAAAATTCAAAAATTTCGATTTTTCGGTGAAAAAAAATAGATTTTTTAGATGTTTTTTAATCCATCGAGATCTCAGCCATCCTCCAATGGAATTTGACAGTTTATGCATTGGTTGATTGGTAATATACTATATTTTGACCTACTTAGAGTATTTCTTTCTAGATGCTTTCCAAAAGCCCTAAAATCGCAGTTTTCCGGGACAAAAAAAATCCAAAAAATTAAGATTTTTCAGAAGTTTTTCAATCAATTGATATTTGAGATTTTTGTACCTACGTCTTTTACAAAATAGACATGAATCTTTATTTCCAAATGTCTGACATAATAAAAAATCTCTGAGAAAAAAAGATGCATTCCAGTACATCCCAGTATCAACCTTTCGGAAGCAATCATCGTAATGTCAACGTTGATTAAAATCAAATTAACATTTTTCAAATTAACATTTTTAAAATCAATTAACATTTTTGGGCAAGGAGTAATGTTTTAATTAAAAGAATCTTCTTATTTGACTCAAATAAAACCAACCAACATTGCGTATGATATACGTATTTCGTTACAGTAACGATACTCATATTTGGCTAATACTATAACGTGATACATACGAATTGTATTGGAATACCTAAAGTAACGATAGTAACGAGTAACGACATTTTTTTAACGGGTACTCATACCTAAAGTAACGTATGCATACGGGTATTCATTTTGTCGTTACTTTTACAGCTCTATTGCTTTCTTTATAGAAGCCCAAATTTGGATAGAGTTTAAGCTTCTCACGAATTTGATGCTCTGTCCGACTCCATCCAAAGAATTGTTTCCCTAGATCCTCGCACTGAAATCGTTATTATGGGTGATTTCAATGTTCACAATTCTTCTTGGCTTCTTCATTCGGGCCAGACAACACCCGAAGGAATGTGTGTTGAAATTTTTGCTGAGTTTAACCACCTTACTCAGCTTGTCAACGAGCCTACTCGAATATCGGACGTTAATGGCCGAGCAGAAAATACTCTTGACTTGTTTCTTACCTCTGACCCTGATAAATACACAATAAGTGTATTGACGCCTCTAGGCACATCGGACCATAGTGTTATATCTGCAAATTTCTCATGTCAAACAAATCCAGTTAGAGAAAGAGCTCCTAGAAGAACCGTATGGCAGTACGAGAAAGCCAACTGGAACGGTTTGAATAACTTTTTCAGGATCTTTAACTGGTCACTATGCTCCCTCGATAGTGCCGTAGACTCCAGCGCAGATATGATAACTAACATTATTCTTTTGGGAATGAAACATTTTATCCCGAATAGGGTTAAAAGTATCAGACCCAAGGCTAATTCATGGTTTGATTTGAGCTGTAAAGAGGTTATCAAGGAAAAAGAGGTAAGCTTCCGGTGTTTTAGAGCCAACCCAACTGAGGAAAACCGGAAAAAGTTCAAACAAGCCAGGAAGGCCTGCAACGTCCATATTCGACGGACTAAATTTTTACATGATCAAAAATCAAGGCAAAAAATACTGCAATGTCCCAAAGGCAGTAAGAATTTTTGGTCATTTGTAAAAAATATGAGGAATTCTTCCTCTTCCTCGGTTCCTACGCTTGTTTTCAATGACACTCCTTTCGTTAGCTCTATTGATAAAGCTAACTTGTTTGTAAGGCAGTTCGCCGCAAATTCCACCTTGCCGGATAGTGTCATGACTCCCCCAATTCTTGAGCGCGTTAGTGATTCTATGGGACAAATCTTTTTTCGTACTCGTACCGTGGCAAGAATCTTGAAGGATCTCAACATACATAAATCCGCTGGTCCGGATAGTATCCCGCTATTATTCTGAAGAGGTGTTCTTCCACGCTAGCAAAACCCCTGCGTAAGCTTTTCCATCTATCCTATTCTTCTGGGCTCGTTCCGAGTAGATGGAAAACAGCATTTGTTCAGCCGATTCCAAAAAAAGGCCACTCTTCTTCTCCCTCAAATTATCGACCGATCGCACTAACGTCCCTTCTTTCCAAGGTCATGGAAACGCTGATTAATTATCAGCTCAAGAAATATCTTGAAGAACGAAAGCTTCTTAATGACCGGCAGTATGGCTTTCGTAGCAATAGGTCCACTCGTGATTCGATGGCTTATCTAACCGAAAAGTGGAACAAATCTTTCTATTGTTTCGGAGAAAGTAAGATTATTGCACTTGATATTTGAAATGCATTTCATAAAGTCTGGCATCTTGCTCTTTTATCGAAAATGCGTGCTTTCGGCATCGACGAATCTCTACTTCTTTGGATTAGAAATTTTCTTTCGAACCGTTCAATACAAGTTGTATTAGACGGATTCAAGTCTGAAACCCACAATATAAATGCTGATGTGCCCCAGGGCTCCGTTTTTTCTAATCCAATTAATTGTTTCGCTAACGATAGTACTCTTAGCTTTTCATATTCGTTTTCAGACTCACATCCCTCCTCTTCGGATGTGGAACTGCAACGACAAAATATGATAAGTTCATTAAATCACGACCTAAACAGCATTGTACAATGGGGAATAAGAAACCGCGTCGAATTTAATGCTTCGAAAACTCAATGCTGTCTTGTATCGTTAAAGCGTGATATACGATACCCCCCTTGCCACTATCTATGAGTGGCACTTGCAGCAACGAAACTGAACATCGCGATATTCTCGGTATGTGCATCACGAACCACCTCTTGTGGAACGATCACATACGCGATGTTGCCGAAAATGCTGCAAGATGTTTGGGTTTTCTGAGACGGTGCAAGAAATTTTTCTCTCCTTCTGATCTGGCTACAATCTATAAAACCTATATACATACGTCCAAAACTTGAGTATAACTCCCATCTATGGGCTGGTGCTCCAGTTACTTACTTAAGTCTCTTGGACAGTATTCAAAGAAGAGCTTTTAAAATGATTGGCGACAATAACATCATTGACTCATTTACGTCACTCCAACATCGTCGTAATGTTTCTTGCCTCACCCTTTTTTACCGTTATTTTAACGGACTTTGCTCTAGTGAAATAGCCAGTTGCATTCCTCCCCTTAAACAATTCAACCGTAATACTCGCACTTCTAGGAATGCCCATCAATTTACCCTCGAGCCCAACTTCGGTCGTACTGTGAAGTACAGAGATTCGTTTTTTAGCCGTACTACGCGAATGGGGAATTTCTTACCACGCTCTGTCTTTCCCAGTCATTGCAATGTTCAAGAATTCAAAACCAATGTACACCGACACCTCCTTTCTAACCCCTCCCTTTTTTCTTAATGCTCACGCTATGTCTCTGACATATTAAGGTAAAAAAACCTTTGAGTGTGTGCTAATTATAAAAAATTAAAAAACATATTTAGATTAAATACAAAATTGAAATTATTATTTGTTTTCTCAATTCCTTTTACTTTTTTCTTAAGTGAAATCTTTTCGTGCTTTAGTTTTGGCAAACAATGTATATATACAGCTGCGATAAAAATAATAGTACTGAACCTTTTAACACAACAAAAACTAAAATAAATTAATCTCTTAATTTTAAGGAAGTAAATAGTCATCTGATTTTCAAATTAATATTTTTTAGGCTTTTAATTTCAGAACAAAATCATTTTAAAATTCAATAAATTAGTTGGTAACTTCAAATCTATCCAAGTCATATAGAAAAACAGCGGTCAAAAAAATAGTAGCGCATTGAAAATCTACCTTTAAATATTACAAAAAGGAAAGTTAATGGACAATTTCTACCATAAGTGATAGTCGAGTGTTTAAACGTTAAATAAATCAGACCAAAAACATAAATGTTAAAAAAAAGAGCCAAGTTCTTCTATACAAAAACCTTTGTCTAACAAGTCACTCGCGAAAAGTACTGAGATCTAAAAGTACGCCAAGTTCTTACTTCATGAAGGTTTAATACTGAATATTTAAAGTAGAATAATATTGAAACAGCTACAATGTAATAGAGAAATTTTATTATTTAATTATTACTGACTTAAATTTGATGGGTTCACTTGTCAAGTTTTTAAAACCTTTCGAATTGAGCATAAAAAAAACTTGCCAAGTAAGCCCATCAAATTTTAGTCAGTAATAATTAAATAATAAAATAATAAAATAAAAATAATAATAAAATAAAATTTCATCGTTTTACAGCAGTCGGAAGTGCTCCATTCAACCAACACCAATTCTCAGAAAGTGGCCGGATACCACGCGCCCTGAATGGAAAACCTCAATTTTTATTCTTGTTCCTTTATATACAATTTGAGCCCTACCGTTCTACCAAATTTCATTGTTCTACTGCAATCGGAAGTATGCCATATAATTTACATCAGTTCTGAGGAAGTGGGCGGATACCACGCCCCTGAATGGAAAACCTCTATCACCCTTCTACGTCGAAAACCTGTCCTAAATATCTTGAAAACAACGATATCTTAACGATCAAAACTAGAAACAAGTATAGTAGGGTGCTTCCTTAAATACAATGTGTGTAATTTTGATGGGCCATTCTTTCATTTTGATCTTCATGTCTAAAACAGAAATTGAGTAAAATTTGGTTATGGTCCAACAAGTTTTAGGGGTACCACAGTTCAAAGTTTTGATAGAAACTGGAAATGATAATTTTGGGAAGAAAATTTTACAATTGATACCCAGATTTTTTATTTTAAGTATTTAAGACATGGCATGAACAAGTAGTTAAATTGTTTCTACAAGAAAATGGCAGATATATGGATAATCAGACAGAAAACCACATCGTTTGGTTTGACCAAATTGTCATCAAGGATAGAGGTACTGTTATATTTTTTCCATTGCAAAGATAACCTCAAATTAAATGTAAGAGATTATAGGCATTGCACATGAAATTTTTATTCTCAAAATAAATGTAAGAGAATATAGCCATTGCATATGAAATTTTTAGTACTTGGGAAAAATTCAGAATTTTGACGAAACTAAAAAAACGTGTTGAAGAGAAAATAGAAAACTTTTTTTAGAGTGCAATAAACTTAAACAAAATAAGGAACACAATTCCAAACGATCTGAGTGTTTGAAACAAAACAGAACTTTGGCAAAAAAGTCTAGAGCACCATTTTTTATTCAAGAGGACAGAGTTTTTGCTTGCACAAAGCAAAGAAGGTCGACCGAGTAAGATTGGAAACGTGGATTAGGCACCATCAAAAAACGAAGAAGAAGCTCTGAAGAAAAAATCAAGATTAAGGGCTATGCGAGAACGTAAAGATAAAATTATTAATTCAAAAACTGGCTAAAAGTTTTAGTTCCGTCAGAAGTATATTTTACAGAAACTGAGGAAGAAAGTTTCTTTGAAAGCAATACATCTTTTTGTCTAATCCATTTAAATCAAGAATCTCCACCAACGAAAAGAGGAAGGAAGGATCTTTTGAGCGATGATTTAGCAAATTCTCTGCTAAAATAAGCGATCAAATGTTCCCCTTACTATTCACTGGGATGCATAGAATGATAGAAGATATTGTTGAACATGAAACTGTTGATCGGCTTACAATTTTGGTCTCCTTGTTGTTTCTGGGAGTAGCACAAGTAACATCAATTTATGAAGCAATTAATTCAAGGGGGCTTTTGAATCAAATTAAATGTATGAGCTTCGATACAAAGGTGTAATACTGGTACCAGGAATGGAGCCTTGCATTATAATCGAGCTAGAGATGAACAGGGAAATGTATTGGCTGTCCTGTAGCCACACATGATAGAAATAACGCTGGAAGCTGTAGTCATTCAGTCGATTGGTTGCTCATTTGGACCAGATATTTTATTATTTAAAAGATTTTAAAATGCCTGAACTCGTATTCAGCAAAATAATTTAGCTAACAATGAAGATTAAAATAAATACCGAGCAAGTAATATTTGCTGATCAAATCATCTCCTTCGATCAGAATCAAATCAACTAATTAATGCTGGACTTCACCGAGCTCAATCGATGGCAAAATCAGTATATTCCTTAAAGATGTATTTATTTAAGACATTTTAAGCTAACCAAAAACAGAAAAAGAGAGAATTTAAGATATTTTCCCGTTCACAGTTCCGTTCACGTTGTAAGAACAAACCAGGAAATTGGTTGGAATAGGATGAGTGAAGAAAAGCGGAGGTTGTAAAGTGCGTACTTTACAACATATGTATGTATAGTCATCACATTTCCTTTTGTCTCCACCATCGTTCGCATGGTGTTCATGTTTTGCAACTGTTCTGTTAGCAATTTCTTGGTCTTACTATGCGCTTTGTTCATGGAGCTTATAACCTTGCCTAGACTAGTGTCCCCCTTTTGTGTTTATTAATAATGGATACATATTCTCAAAACGGTACACAAAATAAAAAAAATCGGATTTCTAACGGTTCGTTTTAAAAACATGAAAACAAAAGTGGCAAAATTATTTGCACATCATACTAAACCGGCAAAATTATTTGCACATGTTTGAATTACTGCATTTAACACCACTGGAAGCCAAAAAGTAAATTTTTTTTTTAATAAAACGAAACGTTGTTATGAAAATAGCATTACCTAGTAAGTTGTGCTTCCGCCTTTTGCCGCAATAACAGCAGCGAGGCGCCTTGGCATTGAGTCTATCAAATTTTTAATCTGTTCTGACGGAACTGTACTCCAAGCTGTTATAAACTCTTCCCAGGTTTCATTTGAAGATCTTCAAATGTCTTGAGGAATTTTTGATTTAACAAGATGCCAAACATTCTCAATGACATTTAGATCAGGGCTATGTGGAGGCCATTTTAAAACTTCTTGGTGTACCCCAGATAAAAAAGTTTTTATTGTCCGGGCCGTATGTATAGGAGCATTATCTTGTTGCAAGATTAAATTACTTCCTGCGACTAGTGCAACATCATTTAGTATTTCCAAATAATGCGAATTTGTCATAGGGTTGGAGCACCTAACAATTGGTTCTATGCCCCAATATGATATGCATCCCATATCATTATTTTACCTCCTTTGGAATGCCTTGTGATTTGTGTAACGGGTCGTTTGTTTTTTGATTTGCGATCGGAGTAATAAAATTTTCGACCATAGTTACCAACGAACAAGTAGTCTCATCAGTCCAAAGTACACTTCTCCAAAAAGCTGGCGGTTTATTGATATGCTCCCTAGCGAATTCTAGACTGAGGATTTTATTTTTTGATGATAGGTATATGGGGCTTTTTTTGAATGGCGTAGGCGTTTATTTTATTTTCTTTTTACCTCCGTCGTATCGTCCTTTCACTAACAGCATTTTCACTATCTTTGTTCAAATTATTTAGTACATTTTGAACTTGAGCACAGCGGTTACTTTTAAAGGAACGGATAATTTTTGTGTGTTTCCTTTTGGTTGTGGCCCTTTTTCTTCCTCTACCAGCAATATTTTTTACGCTCCCATGAGTTTTTTTGTTTTTCTAAGGTAATAAAATGTCCTCCGGGTGCAGCGATATTTAGCTGAAATGATTGCTGCCGAAACACCCGATCGGAACTCGGAAACAATAGCCGCGCGTTTTTCTGTTGAAAGTTCATTCGTTTTAGCCATTTGAAAAACTTTCCCGACGACAATATCACAATAAACGAAAACCAAAGAAGCTAATTGCACCGTTCACTATGATTATTCGGGTAAATAAACTACCTGTAGTCAGTCTAAACAGGGGCCCTACTATGTATCTCGATTCTACAATAAAAATGTTCGAATTCGCAAAACTGCAACTCTGTAATTCTTTAAGAATGTTTTAATGTGCGATAATCGAACAGCTCGAGTAGTGCCAACTGTGTTTTAGTGTACTTTACTACTTTCGCATAATAGGGGAACCACCTATCTCGAAAGTTAATGTCAAAACAAAGCGAAATCGCAAATAATCATTCTACAACAAATGTGTTTGCGAGCGGTTCGAGTGAAGAATTTTTTTTTTTCAGAATGTAAGTAAATAGAACTTATAAATTAATTTTATTCAATATTTCAAAGAATTAAGTAATATGTTTATGTTTTCTTCGTAGGGAATCATCTAAAATTGCAAACACGAAGGCGTCACAGTTTGAGATTCTGGTGCAGTACATGGAAAAGCATCCAGATTTGTCCAAGGGATATTTAAGAACACTCTGAGCTCCATTATATTAGATTTATCTCTAATCCGCCTTCGTTCAATTTGTTGAATTCGTTCCGGATTTTCATCTAAACCTAACCAAATCGCGACACTGTCCATATTTATTTATTTTATTTATTGTTTCACTATAAATTCAGTTTCCACAGCAAATATTGTCTATTTTTTTTGTCAAAAATATTCGAGTCTCGTTCGAAAATCGCAAATTTGTTGGCAAATAGCTTGGCACTACCGGCATTCTATTCTATTTTCATGCGTAGTACCATTTGAAAGTAGAATCGCAAATTAGTTTCGAATAGAATCAAAAGTAGAATCGAGATACATAGTAGGGCCCCAGTTAATTGAACTTGTGCAAATAATTTTGCCACTTTTGTTTTTATGTTTTTAAAACGAACCGTTAGAAATTCGATTTTGTTATTTTGTGTACCGTTTTGAGAATATGTATCCATTATTAATAAAAATTAATATTAACAATATCTTTTTTAATTTAAAAGTTATAAGGCTTCAATGAAGAGATGTTGTGTAAATTTAACGTTGTGCAAATAATTTTGCCATTGACTGTACGAGTATATATAGATGCGGTCACAATAATAGTATTGTAAATAAAATCATTGCTAAGTCCCTGAATTTTCATGTTTTTGTGGAGGAATATTCTGTGGTCAGACGAGTCCCAGATTGTGTTATATGGTGGACAATATGTAAGAAAGCCTCCAAACACAGAATATAATCCACGCTAAGACAATAAAACATGAGGATCCAGCATAATGGTATGGGGATGTTTTTTCTTCTATGGTGTTGGTCCCATATATCGTATTGAAGGCATTATGGATCATCATCTTTATGTGAAGATCATGGAGGAAATTATGTTCCCATATGCTGAAGATGAAATGCTACTGAAATGAGTCTCTGAACAAGACAACGACCCAAAGCATACAAGTAAACTTGCGAAGCAGTGGTTCCAAGAAAAAGAGGTTTAATGTCATGCAGTGGCGCAGTCCCCAGACCTCAACCCTATCGAAAATCTTTGGTGCGATGTCAAGAAGTATGTTACTAGTTGTAAGCCAACTAGTAACACAGCGCTTTGGGAAGCTATATAGCAGTCTTGAAGGTCCATACCTATAGAATGATGTGAAAATCTTATTAATTCGATGCAACGTCGTTGTGCTACTGTTATTTCTAACAATGGACATGCAACTAAATATCAAAGGGCACGGTAGTGCCCAGCCAAATTCTGGCACTACACCCTTTTTACAGGAACAAACTCAGGCGACTTTTGACCCCTCCCTATCTTCAGTACCAATGTAGTCAGAAACTTGAAATTCCGAATATTTGCTAAGCTACTCAGGCACAGGCGCCTCACCAAATTTCAATTTTCTAGCATAAGCGGTTCCTGAGATATAAGGCCTCAAAAATCACAAAAACCGTAACTGACTGACTGACTGACTGACTGACTGACAGATCATCAAAATTATGGAGCACTTCCCGACATCGTAGAATCTTGTAATTTTGTACAACGGTAGGTCTTGTCATGCAAGTGGAGGAAAAAATCGAAAATTTGAGCTTTTCCATTCAGGGGGCGTGGTATCCGCCCACTTTCTCCCAATTGGTGTTGGTTGAATGGAGCACTTCCGACAGCTGTAAAACGATGAAATTTGGTAGAACGGTAGGGCTCAAATTACATATAAAGGACCAAAAATAAAAATTGAAGTTTTCCATTCAGGGGGCGTGGTATCCGCCTACTTTGTCCGAATTGGTGTTGGTTGAATGGAGCACTTCCGACTGCTGTAAAACGATGAAATTTGGTAAAGTGGTAGGACCTTAATTGCATACAAAGAAAAAAATATAAAATTTGAAGTTTTCCATTCAGGGGCGTGGTATCCGCCCACTTCCTCAGAACTGATGTAAATTATATGGCATACTTCCGATTGCAGTAGAACAATGAAATTTGGTAGAACGGTAGGGCTCAAATTGTATATAAAGGAACAAGAATAAAAATTGAGGTTTTCCATTCAGGGGGCGTGGTATCCGGCCACTTTCTGAGAATTGGTGTTGGTTGAATGGAGCACTTCCGACTGCTGTAAAACGATGAAATTTGGTAAAGTGATAAGGCTTAAATTGCATACAAAGAAAAATATATAAAATTAGAGGTTTTCCATGCAGAACTGATGTAAATTATATATGGAATTCGGTAGAACGGTAGGGCTCAAATTGCATATAAAGGACCAAAAATAAAAATTGGGGTTTTCTATTCAGGGGGCGTGGTATCCACCCACTTTCTGAGAAAATGTTTAATTTATATGGAACACGTAACTAAGGTAGGTATGTTAGTGTTAGGTATCTTGCACAGCCAACTTAATGCCTCGAAAGGCATCGTTTACGCTCAGTGTCTCATAAACTTCCCAGAATCCGAAATAATCTCTGAAATGCAATCTCAAAACGTCACGGGAATCTACAAATTCACTAAAACAATTGCTGGTAATCCTAAACCAAACGTTAAGCCAACAGGTTTAATGATTTTTACTTTTGACGTTTTCCAGCCCCCCGAAACCGTGGAAATAGGTTGGTACAAAGCAAAAGTGTCTGAGTACTTCCCTAATTCCATGCGCTGTCAAAACTGTCAAACTCGTGGTCTTACCAAAAAAATGCAACAGCGAAACCGACCGTGAAAGCAATTTTTGGTATGAAAGAAAAAGAAATGGTTTTAGATTAAAATAGGGATTTTTAATTACTTTAAATTGCTTGGGAAACCTTTTAAATAGGATTAAAACCCAAGATCTTTTCAAACAAATAGAACAATGTAATAGTTGATTGGAACAAAATGGACCGCTATTACTATATCCCGAACGAATAACCGATTTAATTACGGGGTCACGAGTCCTGCAATCTCAGGAAAAATTTCTCGAAACAAAAGTCAACCGTTTTATATGATAAGTTCAATAAAAAAAATGCAATTAACGCAAAACGAACCAATTATGAAACAAAATTGAACACAATCAATCACTCTACTTATCTTTTGCTGCAATTGTTCCCTCCTCCAAAATCTTTGCCTTTTTCTCTTCTCTCTTCCTTTTCCTGTTCTTCCTGATTTTCTCCTTACTTTTCTGTCCAAATTAATCCTTTTTTCGATCTGATATTTTCCTCTAATATTTTTGTTTTTGTTTAAGCAAAATTACTTTCTTTCTTTTTGAATTTTTCACAACTTGTTTTTCTCTTTGCTATCGCTTTGTCTAGCACTTTTATCCTTTCCAATTTGCTCTCCAGTTAAGAAGTGTCCGTCCAGATTTTTCGATGTCTCTTCGGACCTTCTTAACTTTTAACCCTTGTGCTTTCAGCTAATTGGCATCCGCGGATTTCAATCACGTCATTGTAAGCCACACTCAGCTAATTTGCTGAGATGCGCTCTCGTTTTTGAAAGCCAGCGGTCCTGCTTACACGCACACTAACCCTTGCTATGCGCTGCCTTCGTTACATTCACCGACCGCTGGTTTTACTGCCAGGGTCGGCAAATTCAATGAACGCATTCAGTCATTTTCCCACTATTTTTTTTCCAAGAGAAAGCAAAACCAAAAAAACAACAAATCGTGAACCATTCAAAATGTGATTTGGCATTTGTCCCCTCCAAATTCTACATAAACATTAGGTAAAAGCAAAGAGAAACTCACGGAAGCGAACTATAAAATGACCAATAACTTTTAACATTTCAGAGGGAAAAATTGGCAGCTATTTTCTTATACGCGATTTACAAAAAAAACTACTTCGGTGGACTTTTGTTAGATTTGGGGATTGGGGATAAGCGTATAGCGTTCCATTTTTTACAATAAAAAAATAAAGATATGGTTTAGGTTGAGCACGCAGCCATTCTCACAAGGAGTAACTTCAACATTTGGGCAACAATTTCGCCAATGTTATTAGAAAAAAGGAACTAGGATAGGAAATCGAAAGAATGATTCTTGTTACGGAAAATTTTACCGTAACAAATCCCACCCCTTCCTCCTCGGAAATTGCCTAGTTTTGAAGAAAATAATCAATTTCCTGCGGATGAACTTGGTTAACAACACAACAAAGGAGACCATCAGACCAAATATGGTAGTCTTATAAATAAAATGCACGACTGGGTCGCACGAACTTGCTCCTATGTAATAGACTAGCAATTTTAAAAACGAATGTTATTAAAGAAAACTGTCCATAAGGATAAAATTAATTTTTTAAATTCTTTTAGTAGTAAGAGATAAAAACAGAATGCTATGCAAATATGAATTTATTCAAGAACAAAAATTATAAGTCGTTGTAGTGGTTCCTTAAAAAAATAAGCTTTTATGTACAAAATTTTTAAAACATTTTTAAGAAAAAATTTTGGTACGCCAACCTTAAGCTTTTATTATTGTACGAATAAAGGTCTAATTTCCAAAAAAAATAATAAGCCGTTCTTGAGATATCGAATTTTTCAAAAAAAAAAAAACGACTTTTTTTTTCTAAAAATTGAAAAAATATTTTTTCTTAAGTTTTTAAATGCAATGTTTTTTAAACTTTTTTGGAGCTTTTTTATAAAAAATTTCATTAAAATCCGTTATGTCGATAATGAGAAATTCAAAATTCGAAAAAATCGTTCTATGGTAGGTACAGTCAGTAATATCTAGATTTAAAATTTTTTTTTATTAAATTATAGATCGTAAAGATTAATCAAAAGAAAAAAAAATTTAGCAAAATTCTCGGAACCGTTTTCGAGAAAAATACGATTTTCGAAAACCATTTTTTAAAATTTGTATGGAAGGTACCGTTAGTTTTAGATGAAACAAAATTTTTTTTCTCAAATCTTGTAGATTATGTTAAAAAACTTTTTTTTGTCAAGTTTGAAAAAAATCGAGCATGGGGTTTTCGAAATATTGAGTTTCCAAAAAAAAATTTTGATTTTTTTTTTAAAAATCCAAAAAAATAAAAATTGAAAATTTGAATATGCAATAATATTCAAACTTTAGAGGAGCTTTGGCATAAAAAAAAATATTTAAATCGGCTGTACCGTTTTCGATAAAATCAAAAACAAAAAAAATGGACCCAGGGGGTCTACCAAAAATAACAATTTTTTGTAAAATTTTTTTCAACCATTAGCTAGTTTTAACCAAATGAAATTTTTCAAATTTTTTTTAAAAAATTCTGTGGGACAGTTTTTGAGAAAAAAAAATATTTATAAAATTTCGAAAAAAAATCGTATGGCAGGTACCGTTATTTTTGGTCTTAAAAAAAAAAAAAAAAAAAACGTCCGGGGGTAAAAAATTCAAACCCATATCTACCAAGTTTGAAGAAAATCGGCCGAGCCGTTTAGGCTGTAGTCGAACCGACAGACAGACAGACAGACAGACAGACAGACAGAATTGCGAGACCCACTTTTTTGGTCTTCGCTATCATCGTAATGTCAACTTTGATCAAAATCTCGAGTTCGATTTTTTTTACGAATGCATAACTTGCCTTATAGTACCTATAAGTCGCAAGTAAAAAAGTTAAAAGGCAAAATATGAAAATCAGAAAAAAAATTCAACAAAACAAATAGAAATTTACTTAACATTACTTTACTTTTATTTACTTTACTTTACTTGGGACTTTTAGACTTATTTATTTTCAAAATGACCATTAAAAGGTTTAAGATCTTTGGTGTGCCAAGTGCCACGATCTTTTCCGTTATCGTCTTCAAGAACAAACAACCAAGGAGATAAACGTTTTCGGATTTTAAATGGACCGATGTACTTCGGTGCTAGTTTTGCCGCATAATAATTTGCCGCGTTCGACAAATCGAAATTCCTGCACCATTCAACATCATTTGGAAGATATTGAATATCTCTCCTCCTGAGGTTATAGGCCTCCGCAGATTTCCTGGATGCTGTCTTAAGTTTAGCAGCTATATCCTCCCTTAGCCTCTTAAATCTTTCTGCTATATTTTCCAATGTCCCTGATGTATGACTATCTTCTATACCCTGGTCACTAATTCCAATTTCTTCTCTACCACTAGTAGACATTTCTTTACCAAAATTGGCATAATAAGGCGAAACTCCTAATACCTCATGTTGAGAGGTGCGTATAGCACACGCTACTTTAGCTAATTGAGAATCCCAAGATCGATGATTCTCGGAAACATAAGATCTTAACGTTGTCTTGATAATTTGATTGATTCTCTCCGCGGGATTAGCCTGAGGATGGTAATGTGAAAATGAATATCCCTCACAAAGTACCCTAAGTTCTCTACTTCTAAATTGAGGACCATTGTCGCAAATGACAAATTTTGGGACTCCAAATAACAAGAACACATTGTCTTCTAATTCCTTGCACACCGCCTTTGCAGTGGCAGACCTTAACGCAAACAACAAAGGAAATTTCGTAAGGTAATCTACTACTGTTGGGATATACATATATGCTCTACTCGACTTAGGTAAAGGCCCTACTAGATCCACACTTACCATCTCCCACGGAGAAGAAACTCCTATTCTTTCTGTCATTAGACCGGCTGGCTTATCATTGACTGGTTTCATTTGTTGACAAATACTACATTTTCTAACATAATTAGTAATATCTACCCTCATCTTAGGTCAATAATATTTGGCACCTACTCTCGCGAACGTTTTTTCTTACCCCCATATATCCTGCTAATGGATTATCGTGACAATCCCTAAGTATTCCTAACCTATCTTTTCTACCTACTACTAACTTCCACTCGTCGTTACTGTCATAAACTCTCACATGATTTGATTTTACAAATTTATACAAACGGCTACTATCCACTCTCAAGGCCGAAAAATTTAACGGGTTTGACTCCACTTTCGACATCATTTTAACCACCCAAGGGTCCGAATCCTCATCTGAAATCCCAGCCAACTGGAACTCCCCGAGATAACATGTCTGGAACGACATGATCTTTACCCTTCCGGTGAATGATCTGAAAATCAAACTGCTGAAGCCTAACTGCCCAGCGCGCGAGTCTACCCTGTGGGTCCTTGAGATTACTCAACCAAATCAATGAGTAATGATCAGTTACGAACGTGAAACGAACTCCTTCGATGTACGGCCGCAACTTCTCAACTGCCCACAAAACGGCTAAACACTCCTTTTCAGTAGTGGAATAGTTGCTCTCGTTCCTATTCAGTGATTTACTGAAGTAACATATTACTTTTTTCCCCTCCTCAAAAGTCTGTGTAAGTACAGCCCCGATACCGTAGTCGGACGCGTCTGTTTGGACCACGAATGGAAGATTAAAGTCGGGACACGTCAAAATGGGAGCCGTTATTAAGCATTCTTTAGGTTTCCTAAAACAATCTTCACATTCTTGAGTCCAGACGAACTTTTTGCTTTTCTTAAGCAAGTCGGTTAAAGGCCTAACTAATGTTGCGAAATTTGGTACGAAGCGTCTGTACCATGAAACAGTCCCTACGAAACTCCTAACCTCTTTAACATTTTTCGGAGCAGGTATTTTCACCATGCTTTCCACTTTTTCAGGGTCAACATGTAACGTTCCGATCAACTACATAACCTAATGCAAAAGTTGCATTTCTCTTGACTGACTTTTAAACCTGCCTCAAGTAATCTCCTAAAAACTTCGTTAAGAATTTCGAGATGTTTATCGAATGTATCTGTAACGATAATAATATCGTCCAGATAAACAAAAACGTATGGCTCCAACTCAGGCCCTAACACACTGTCTATAAACCTCTGCCACGTAGCAGGGGCGTTGTGCAAACCGAAAGGCATTCTTTTAAAATGAAATAATCCCCTACCAGGAACCGTAAAGGCAGTAAATTTGCGAGATTCCTCAGCTACTGGAATCTGCCAATACGCCGACTTAATATCCAGCGTTGTTAAAAATTTTGCATTCCTAAGTTTGTCTAAAATGGCTGAAATAATCGGAAGTGGATAAGCATCTCTTTCTGTAACTTGATTAAGTTTCCTATAGTCGACACAGAACCTAAAAGTACCATCTTTCTTTTTGATTAAAACTATTGGAGAAGCCCAAGGACTATTAGACTTCTCAATCACCCCCTCTTCTAACATCTCGTTAAGAGCCTTATCGATATGCACCTGCATTGCTGGTGATACCGGATAGTACCGCTGTTTTATAGGTTCTGTCGACGTCCTAATAATGTGTTCTACCATTGTTGTCAATCCTAGCCCTTCTGGCATATCCTTAAATAAATGTTCTATAAGTGAATTCAATTTACCCCTTTGATCCTCGTCTAACTCAGATTCATCTGTGATAGAAGTTGTTTCTATCGAAGCCACCATTTCCTGACTCGAAAAACTCCACATGCGTGAACGAAGATCCGGGACGATTCCCGACAGTGCCCAAAAATCTGCACCAAGTATCATCGCCTGAGGGAGGAAGGGGATAACTAAACACTCGATTAAAACTGATTTCCCTTCCACAACAATTGGTAGATCAATAACTCCTAAAACTCCTACACCTGCACCATCTGCTAACTGTACCTTCCTAACATTTGTTTCACCTAACTGTAACCCTAAGTCCTTCACAACTCTCCAAACGTCCCTACATACAATCGTTCGCGATGCTCCCGAATCTAATAATCCTAAAAACCTAAACCCATAAATGTTAACTCCTAAATATGGACGTCTATCGTCCCCACTAGCGTCTAACGTGAAATCAAACCTAACCTGATTTGCCAGCTGGTCGTCAGCAGGCGACCTAACTAGTTTCGACGGCGCTCTTGACCTGCTGGCCCAAGAGTCCGTTGCGCGTTTCCCGAGCAGCGTCTACAGTTGCGCTGTGAGGTACCTACAGTACCACAACCAAAACAGCGTCTAGGGGCGGGACAATGATTTGAAAAATGACCTTCCCTGTTGCAGTTGAAACAACGAATGGTTCTATTCCTATTGGGGTTGGGTTACGACCAACTGCAACTGTTGCTTCCTGAACGGAGGCAATATAGGCAACATCAGGCTCCAAAGCCTACCTGCTACGGTTAGAAGGAGGAGGAACGAAAGATTCAACATTTGACCTAATTGTCTCTAACCTCCTACCCAACGCAACCAGTTCATTGACCGACTTGATATCGGCCAAGCCTAATTGTGTCTGGTAGAAGGGAGCTATGTTTCTCATGAGAATAGTTTATTTCCTATTCTCACTCAACGGCTCAGAGAATCTTTTAAAGAGGGTCTGCATGAGAGCAATGTACATCCCCATTGTCTCATCTCTACCCTGGGTACGACGTCTGACCTCATCCAACAAGAGATCATCATAATTGGAGGGCAAAAACTCCAATTTTAACTCCCTAACCAACTCTTTCCATGTAGATATAGAATCTCTAATCGCCCTAAACCAAAGGAGTGCCTTCCCAGAAAATAGATCCACCCCTGATCTAAAAACTCTTTCCTCCGAAACTCCGCGCACTTCCCTAAGTTCCTCAACCCTTTCAATAAAAGAATTCACTGATGAGCCACACTGCTCACCACATAATTTTAAATTCCATTTTTCTATACGCTCAGAATTACGGTCACAGTGTTCAACCTGTAGTTGTAATCCTGAACTCGCACGTTGGCTGACTTCCGCAGGTGGCAACGCATCCATACCTGCTGTCGACTTGTTGTTTTCTTTTTCCTTAGTTTTATCTTGGGGTACCTCCTCACCCCCTTCAATTAGTGTTGCCATCAGCAACAACAACTCACCCCTAATGTCGGCCACCTCATTGACCTCCTCAGAAGATTCAGCCTTCTACTAATCCTACCTATTGACCATTCTATTTTTGTTTGTATTTTTGCAAACTCAGAAGATTTAGAATTTTTCGGAGGGTTTTTCAATAAACTCCTAATGTCGACTATTTTCGCCCTAACAGCTGCCACCTCTTCAAACGAAAATGGGTAGTGGTGGTTGTCCGTTGGAATGAACCCTGCACGCTCAAGAGTTCGAGAAGCTCTTAGAGTGACGCGCATGTTATCGACCGTACCCTCCTTTAAGATGAGTTCCTCTTTATTCAACCGATTAACATCCATTTTAAAAGTAATGACAAGAAAAAAAATATGCAATTTATATCCAAAACGAAAGACAAAAATTATTAAGGAAAAGTCTTTAGTTCAAAAAAAAAGATAACGCCCGTCGATTAATTTACAACGAAAAATCAGATTTCAAAATAAATATTCGATATTTGAGATTTCAAAATAAATATTTGATAAAAAAACAAAAATAAATTTAAAAAGAAAATAACAAAAGTGAAGATTCAAATATTTACTAACCAAACTATAAAGTACAAAATCAACGCCCGGTTGATTACTTTATATATGAATTTACAACAAGAATTAGAGGAATAAATATAGCACCAAACTAATGTTCAATCAAAAGTAAGTTGAAATGCACACGACAACTCGAATAAAGAAAACTGAAATATTTGTATGTAAATCTAAACCAAATAATTAAATCACAAAGTGAACACACAAATGTCTTGCTTAAAAAAACACTAAGAAAAAAAATCAAAACAACTTTTACCAATATGCAATTGAGAAGTGCACTTTTGATTAAGAAAATAGAATTTGTTCCACTTCAAGAAAAGAACTGGTGAAAAAAACAAAACTTGAAATGGTCACACTAACTTTTATTCAATCTTCAATTAAAACCAATTTCAATGCCACAAGTTAGACAAAAATCGCTATCAGAAAAATGATCAAATTCTAACGAATCTCTATCAACGTTATAAAAGACAACTGTCACAATAATAGAAACACAAAAAAAAAAAAAAAAAACACCGATATCCAACTAACAATTGCAAAGTAAACAAACACCGTAATCATATAATTCAGCAAAATTAAAAACCGCTATGATTATATTATAATGTATGTATATATGTATCAGATTTTTTCCAATAAAATAATGACTTTCGGAATTTAAAGATTATTGTGCATAATGTATTTTATCAGAAGAAAGAAAAAAAAACTCACTTTCTAATCCTGAGTATATGAATGTATGTACATATGTATGTATAATCCAAGCAAAGAACAGGAACACCACTTGAACTTATGGTTAATTACTTTTCTTTGGTTACTTCGTAGATTTTTAATTTCACTGAAAAATAAACAAACCAAGGAAAGTAAAAGGAATACTATATTGCACAAAAACGAAAACTTTTTCCTAAAAATAAATAGAATGAAACACAAACACTTTTTATTTCTAAGTTGAATTTTCTCGTGGAGAATATAGGTATATATTTTTTGTTTGTTTTTTTTTCCAATTTTCACAAAGCCCCACGTTGGGCGCCAGTTTGTTACAATTTACTTATCCGCCGCGAACCGAACAATTTAATTATTTATATAACTTATTGTTCTAAACGTAGAACAACACAAACTCGACCGGCAAAACCGAAGTAAATACGACTTATGAAATGAAATCTATCAAATGAGCAAATGTCAAATGACAGAGATCGAAAACGATGGTCGAGAGCAAGTTCGAATTCGAAGTGGGAGATAACACTTGAAACGCTTCCACCACGACCAGCTCAGATTATGGGGTAGGGTTCACCGATTAATTTTATTACAAGTTGAATTATGTTTATTGATCAATTAAGTTTTTTTTTTGATTTTATATTATTTATTACCCCAGGGGCGTAGTACCTGAAATAAAAAAAAGGGCGCCAGCAATTTTTTGAATAATGAGGAAATTGCAAACCTGAGGAGCGAAACCG
Organism: Chrysotoxum bicinctum; assembly: GCA_911387755.1. Taxonomy (NCBI): domain Eukaryota; kingdom Metazoa; phylum Arthropoda; class Insecta; order Diptera; family Syrphidae; genus Chrysotoxum; species Chrysotoxum bicinctum. The sequence goes on from OU426987.1 coordinate 165,168,339, forward strand.
ACGCACAGTGGGTCCTCTGTCCTCTCCATACACATCAGTGCTCAAAATACAATTTTTAATTTTTGCCTTAAAAAAATAAAAATGCATAATTAATATACATATAATAGCACATGTCATTTGCAAGTATTATCTTCCCTCTCTGTCTAATGGCCAAGTTACGGTACATTCAAGTTGACTCTTTGTCATTGGTTTTTATTAGACATGCGCAAGTTTTAATTTTGTGTAGTTTTATTTCATTTTTAAAAGTTAACTCCGATAAACAAAAAAAAAAAATTAAAAACATGTTGTTTGTTCAAGAAGGCATGTAGATTGCAAATACATTTTTATTTTCGACTGAAAGGTGTTACTTAGTGTATAAAATACATAAATGGATGACGAGTTTACTCACGGGCAATGAAATTTTTAAAATGATTTTTTTTTAACTGGCGCAGAGAACTTTTAAATCTAAGTATACAGCATGAAAGAAGAAATATTTGTTATTAAAAATCCGAAGACAGAAGTAAAAGTTAGGTGCGCCAGTTTGAAATATCACTGTTTGAGTTCGCGGTTGAATAAATAGATAATACAAAGGCCGACAAAAAATGTTGGTAGTGGATGTTTAGCTAAAATATGAGTATGTGGGTTTATAGGTAGGTTTATCATGATATCAAATCCGAAAACTCCGGCAGGTTTTTTTCTCAGCCTTGGGTAGGGGGTAGGGGTGAAGTTCAAAACTATCTATTTTTCCTATCTTTGTTCCAGGAATAAAACCACTTATATAAATATAAAATTTAAATATGCAATTTGATGCTCTGTAATTAAACCTAAGCTAACATACCTGAATATTGACCATCCGACTGATAGAACTTAAAGTATAAGTTTTTTAGTGAGTCATATCGATTTTTTTGTTAATTTTTTGCTTAATATAAGATCGGTTTTCAGATACATGCAGAAGAATTTAGGTGTTTTTTCCCAGAAACAGCTCGACTTTACGTGAAGCTCTGTCCTTGGTATTCCACGACCACAAGTCTGCACCAAATCCTTATCAATGACTCATGCCCTACTTCCAATTAGCCAGTTATCCGAAGAATAACAGGAGGTGCGAAATAGGGATTTTCATATATCGGCAACAATTCAGCGGGAAGACATCACAAAAGAAAGAAGGATAACATGTGAGATGTTATAAATAGGTTGTTTATCTCTGCCAATCCCTTGATAACATCGCGCACAACGACAGTCATTCACCGAAAAATGTTTTATCCTGAAGTCATAAATATGTTACTCAAAGAACAATTGTTTTCTTAAAATAAATCAATCAATAACCTTGAAAATGTTTACTATGGTCAGAACTATATTCATTATTAATAATATTTTCATTTTTAACAGCAGTTAGTATCTTTTTATAACAGTTCTTAGCATTTGAAACAAGATTTTGAATTTTGAGCACTGCTTAGTATGAAGGGGACCCACTGTGCGACGGTGAAAGCAATTTTTGGTATGAAAGAAAAAGAAATTGTTTTAGATAAAAATAGGGATTTTTAATTACTTTAAATTGCTTGGGAAACCTTTTAAATAGGATTAAAACCCAAGATCTTTTCAAACAAATAGAACAATGTACATAATAGTTGATTGGGGGAGAGTACGATAACTTAGGCGCCAAAAATTGATAACGGATTTTTGTAGAAGGGTCAAATACAAGCGTTTTTTACTATGGGAGGGGGGGGGGGGGTCTATCTCGCCCCGTTTAGGAGGTAGGGGCGATTTTAGAAAAAATGACTTAAATTGAAAAAAAAAAAATATTGAAAAACAACGGCAACACTTACAATAAAATAATATACCGGTTTTGAAAGCCAGAAGTCTGTTCTATAATCGTAAATTTAAATTAAATTATTTATGTCAACAGTTTTTGAAAAATTTGCATGCAAACTCAAAATTTTGTTAAAAAAAAATGAAAAAAAAAAAAGTTTAGACCAATTTTTTTTCAAAATTGTAAAATAAAGTGCTTAATTGGCTTTTTGTGGTCAATGCTACTATTAATTCTGAATCGAACACAAAAAACCGAATGGTTTTGTCCCTTCTAGTTTTTGAGAAAATCGAAAATTACTAAAACTACATTTTATGAAATTTTTGATTTTTGGTATTTAACTACGGTGATTTCATTTTGAGGATTAATGTTAATGTGGTTCATTTGTAGGTAAAGTACAGCAAATCATTTAGGGTTACCAAGAATGCACCAGAGGAGGTAGAATTGCATGGCATTTCGCGTCTCAGTCAGTCAGTTTGTGAGTAAGTCAGGTGTTACTTAAAAATAGTCAAGTCAATTTTTCAATGTTCAATGTATTAAAAACGTGTATTAAAAGAAAAAAATACTTCACTCTTACAAAGGTTGAATAACGAATGACCTTCGTAAACAATAACCTGTACCATATTAGCATTAAAAATGTTAGACACAAAAAATAAACATACATATTAATTAAGGAATTATATAAATTTACTGTATTCGTACAGTGTAGTACCTAGGTAATGTGAATTTGTCATAATGTTTTAAATTTTTATGTCTGAACATTTTAAATGTGCAACTTTGGGCTACGTACGAGTACATACGTACATATATTTAGTAGACATTGGATATAGACCATAGGGTAAATTCAAAGTTTCTTTAAATCCAGATTCTGTAAATGCAAAAGAAACCTTGCATACACCCAACCTCGCACCTACCCCAAATCCTATAGTGTGCCCAGGCAGGGGGGTTGCTCACTGTTTATACGCCGTAATGCGTAAGCAAGCAAAAAAAGCAAATATCCCATAAAAAAGTAGTTTTAGTTATTTTAAATTTTCTCAAAAACTAGACGACATAAAATCATCTAGTTTTCAGTTTTTGAATAAAAATATATTAGAGCAACGAATTTTAGAAAAAATAATAATATATAACTTTGCAGTTTTGAAAAATTAAACTTTAAACTTTTTTTTTTATGTTTTTTTTCACCAAAATTTGAGTTTAAAACTCGTTTTTTCAAAAACTGTGCATAGATTCTACTTAATTTAAAAATTATCTAATAGATCAGAGTATTGGCTTTAAAAAAAGGTATAATACTTAATTGTAAGTATTACCTTTATTTTTTAATATTTTTGTTTCCATTTTAGTACCTTTTTTATAAAATTGCCCCTCCCGCCCAAACGGGGGGAGATAGACCCCCCCTCCTATAGTAAAAAATGCTTGTATTGAACTGTTCTACAAAAAACTGTTATAATTTCTTGGCGCCTAAGTTATCGTACTCTTGCCGTTGATTGGAACAAAATGGACCGCTATTACTATGTCCCGAACGAATAACCGATTTAATTACGGGGTTACGAGTCCTGCAATCTCAGGAAAAATTTCTCGACGCAAATGTCAACCGTTTTATATGATAAGTTCAATAAAAAAAATGCAATTAACGCAAAACGAACCAATTATGAAACAAAATTGAACACAATCAATCACTCTACTTATCTTTTGCTGCAATTATTCCCTCCTCCAAAATCTTTGCCTTTTTCTCTTCTCTCTTCCTTTTCCTGTTCTTCCTGATTTTCTCCTTACTTTTCTGTCCAAATTAATCCTTTTTTCGATCTGATATTTTCCTCTAATAATTTTTTTTTGTTTAAGCAAAATTATTTTCTTTCTTTTTGAATTTTTCACAACTTGTTTTTCTCTTTGCTATCGCTTTCTCTAGCACTTTTATCCTTTCCAATTTGCTCTCCAGTTAAGAAGTGTCCGTCCAGATTTTTTGATGTCTCTTCGGACCTTCTTAACTTTTAACCCTTGTGCTTTCAGCCAATTGGAATCCGCGGATTTCAATCACGTCATTGTAAGCCACACTCAGCTAATTTGTTGAGATGCGCTCTCGTTTTTGAAAGCCAGGGGTCCTGCTTACACGCACACTAACCCTTGCTATGCGTTGTCTTCGTTGCATTCACCGACCGCTGGTTTTACTGCCAGGGGCGGCAAATTCAATGAACGCATTCAGTCATTTTCCCACTATTTTTTTTCCAAGAGAAAGCAAAACCAAAAAAAACAACAAATCGTGAACCATTCAAAATGTGATTTGGCATTTGTCCCCTCCAAATTCTACATAAACATTAGGTAAAAGCAAAGAGAAACTCACGGAAGCGAACTATAAAATAACCAATAACTTTTAACATTTCAGAGGGAAAAATTGGCAGCTATTTTCTTATACGCGATTTACAAAAAAACTACTTCGGTGGACTTTTGTTAGATTTGGGGATTGGGGATAAGCGTATAGCGTTCCATTTTTTACAATAAAAAAATAAAGATATGGTTTAGGTTGGGTTTAGGTTTGGTTGTAAGTTTTACACAGACCGCCCGTCCGTCTCTGTGACCCACCGTCACTAGCAAAAAGACTTGAACAGACCGCCCGTCTGTTTTCCATTAGCTTTTAGTTTCAAAATTGAAAACGCTGATATTTTGTTTCTTCAAGTTACGGAGCGAGTGAACCGATGGCTGATGGACCATGGCTGCCCTTCTCTCTCTCAGTAAGTTGAAAGAAACACCTGCTTTAAGAAAATTATTAGAAAAAAAAGGAACTAGGATAGAAAATCGAAAGAATGATTCTTGTAACGGGAAATTTTACCGTAACAAATCATGAACACTATTACAACAGCATGTATGCAGTCATCATACTTTATTAAAATGAGTTCATAATTGCTAAAATAGCAAACATACAATAAATATTAATTATTTTTCATGAACTTTTATTTGGTTTTCTAATGTTATTTTAAAAATGGCTGATAAAAACATAATTTTAAAGCTCATTGTCTGTTTCGGAAGGAACCAATTTTGAAAACATAGGACGAAAATTGGTTAAAAATAGGAAATTAAAAAACCGAAGACGAAGGAAAACGTTTTTGAATAAGAGAACCTGCAGAATGATGTCTAGGCATATCCCAAAAAAATACGAATTTCCTCAAAACGATCAAATACCTCAGCCATTAGCTCTGGAGGAAGCTCAACATTGTGTCCAGATCCATAAACTTCATCGAACTGATGGAAGTAATCCTATGAAGAAACCTCTCTACCGCTTTTTTTTAATCCTATGATAGGAAGCTTTTAAATTTTGGAACTTCTTTATAATAAATATCCTCCCTATCATAAGGAAACGTGGGGAAAATAGTTTTAATTTCTTGGAAAACCTTTCCCATAAAACTTTCTTCCTGCGCCCAGCTAAAAATTCAAATTTCATTCCCAAACGGATGGAAACCAATAGTTTGATATCAGCATCGGACCAGATTTTGGCCTTGTATTCAATCCTGTTAATGGATAGTTATTAATTTCTTATCAAAGATGAACAAATCAATATTTGTACGATTATAAATTAATTTCAAAAGAAAAAATCACTCAGATTTGATCCTCTGCCATTTTCCTGCAAATTCAGCAACATAATAAAAACACATGCCACATTGACCGTATGTTGACTGTAAGTTTACTTTTATGAACACAAGTGTTGCCATGCTCATGCAGAGATGATGCTGTTTGTTTACAATTATGAACGCAATTTTTGCAGGACTGCGGAAGTTTTACAAATACGAACTCAGCCATTCTCTCAGGCTGATCTTGAAAACATAATAAATCAAATACACACCCCTATCCTTTTCGGTGGGGATGTAAACTCCTGGAATGTTCTTTGGGGTTCTTCAACTACAAATCATCGAGGTAGCGTAATTGAACATTTTTGTTTTATTTAATAACGACCTAATGATTTTGAATGACGGTTCGCCGACACATTTCTCAACTCACAAAACCTTCACACATATCGTGAAAAATCAAACGCCTTATTTCGGAGAGAAATGAAGATTAGCAAGGCCAAATCATTAACAAATTTCACCTCTACGATCAATCCAAATTCTTCCACCGCAAAAGTCTGGCATAACATCCGCTGTCTAAATGGCAATTTTGTTCCCCGTTCAATCAGATGCATCAAAACACCAACAGGCCCAATATCTTTATCTTTAGCAATCGGAAACTTCTTTGCATAGTCTTGGTGTAATCTCTCGAATGACAATAATTTTCCAACCTCTTTCAAGAAGCCTTTGCCTCTATCCCCCGCAAACCACTGGAAACTTAGCAGGGAAAGAAATAGAAAGTGCTATTACCTGGAGAGAATTAGAAAGTTGTCTCAGTACCTTAAAAGGTAAAACCCCAAGTAGGGATCGCATTTCCTATCCAATAATAAATAATTTACCACCAGCTGTTAAATCAAAACTTCTTGTATTATGCAATGAAATACTTAATACCGGAACTATCCCTCAGACTTGGAAATCAGCAAATGTCATTCCCCTGCCAAAGCCCAACAAACCAATAGACTCTATAGAAAGTTACCTTGCTATTTCATTAATTTCATGCATGTCAAAAGTTTTAGAAAAAGTCGTTGCTAAACGTCTTTTTTACTTTTTAGAAAACAAAAAACTACATAATTAGCACAAACCAAGTTGCTTTTAAATCTAAGAGAGGCTGTTGCGACGCTTTGCTCCACATTGACCATTACATATCAAAAGCTTTATTATTCCCAAATCATATATCGCTACTCTCATTCGATTTTGAGAAGGCTTTTGACCACATAGGTATTCATTTCTGTTATATTGGACAAACAAAAGGACTTTATGGAGTAGGATTCCTAATTAAGAAACATTTGAAGAAACATCTAGACATCAGATTATTTAACGAGAGAATTCGCTCAATAAGTCTTGACATTAAAAACACAAAAATGACCATCATCCATATACGCACCAACAACTAACTCAACTGACGAAGAAATTGAAGCCTTTTACGAAAATTTAGAATAAGCTTATAGAGAAACAAAAACAGAAATAATGTATGTAATATGAGATTTAAATGCAAAACTTGGGACAATGGAAGATGGAGAAGAACAGTTATTTGGACATTTTGGATATGGAAGAAGAAATAAACGTGGAGTAAAACTTATAAAGTGGATACAAGAAATGAACCTGACTTTTGGAAACTTATTTTTTAAGAAGAAAGACAAAAACAAATGGACTTGGTTATCACCTGATGGACAATACAAAAATGAATATGACCTCGCTTCAACGAATAAAATCACTACATTGACAGATATATCTGTAATTAATAATCTTAAATTTGATAGTGACCATAGAATGGCGAGAATGAAAATAAAAATGGACCATAGTACATTACGAAGGAACCACTGAAAATATCCGATCTTATAACGAAACTCTGATGAACAAAATGAAGAACACAGAAATGTCAATCAATTTTACGATGACCCACAAAATTCATATAACATGTTAGAACCTATCATAAAAACTACTGCAAAAAATACGCTTATGAAACCAAGATCTGGAAAAATTGACAAATTATCAAGTGAAACAAAAGGACTCATCAACCAACGAGAAATTCTTAGAAAAGCAAGTAATCGTACAGAGACCAGGCCTCCTAACACATTGGTAAAAGAATTTACAGCGCCCTTGAGAAGGAAATCAAATTTAAATTCGTCTTCTAGTATAAATTCAAAAAACTGCCCAGGTTCTGCATCTACTACCAAAATGTGAGAGGTCTTCGAAGTAAAACTTCTAAGACTTTCAAAAATTCCCTAGTTTTGCCATACGATCTTTTTGCCCTTACAGAAACTTGGCTTAACGCAACAATATTAGACACTGAACTTTTTGATAATGAGTTCTTAGTTTTCCGAAAGGACCGTCACGTTGACGTTACAAATTCAGTTGGCGGGGGAGTACTTATTGCTGTTAGAAGTAATTTCTGCTCAACACAAATAGTCTTCCCATTCAGTCTGACAATTGACCTGTTATGCGTCAAAATAACTAAGGAATCTTTAGTCTTATTTGTTTTAAATGTTTACATTCCACCTAAAAGTCCTGGTTCCGTATACACTGAACTTTCTTTAGCACTCGATTTTATTTTCAGTTTAGCTAGCCTTGACAGTAAAATTCTTTTATTAGGGGATTTTAATCTTCCCCATATCGAATGGGTTCCCTCTGATGACGAATCCTATTTTGAAGCTTCCACAAGTTCACCCCAACAAGAGCTCCAAATGTTGGATAATATTATCTCTACAGATTTACAGCAAATAAGCTGTATACGAAATAATATGAATAGACAACTTGACCTTGTATTCTCATCTGACGCCGTTAGTACAGTAGTGGTAGAATCTATCTCTGCTGTATCTAACATAGATCAATATCACCCGCCTCTTGACATTATTCTTGACTTGAGTGGTCATTTACTAGAAAATAGTAATCCCCACGACTGTTCTTATACTTTTGACTTTCGGAGAGGTGATTTTGAACAGCTTTTAGATAGTTTAATTATTTCCGGTATAGAACGTTTACCGATTTCTAATGATCTTGACAAAACTGTCTCAAGCTTCTATTCTATTTTGATGAGATGCATAAATGAAACTGTCCCTAAAAAAAGATCTATTCCCTCTAATTCTTCTTGTCATCCTTGGTTCACAAAAGAACACAAATGCCTTCGAAATAAAAGAAATAAGGCTTGGAAAAAATATATAAGGTTCATGACAGTAGAGAATCAAGTAGTTTACATTTCCCTTTTAGAAGAATTCAAAAAACTCTCTTATGAATGTTATAATGATTATCTTCAAACCATGGGGCTTTCCCTGAAATTAGACCCGAAAAACTTCTGGAAATTTATAAATTCCAAAAAGAAAAGCGACGGTTATCCTGTTAATCTCGTTTATAATGACGTAATCTTGAGTACTACTACAGAAATTTGTGAGGGATTTGCAAATAATTTTAGCCAATCCTTCATTGATTCCCCTGTTGTTTTTGACGATAACTATTTTCAATTCTTACGAAATTGTCCTGAGGTATCATTCAATAATATTACAATAGATCATGACAAAATTTTGGACTTTCTGTCACATTTAAAAGACGACTATTCTATTGGACCCGATGGAATACCACCCGCTTTATTGAAGAAATGTAAGTCTGTTTTAGCTCTTCCTCTGCGTAATATTTTTGTTCTATCCTTGAAATTAGGTAAATTCCCTGCAGTTTGGAAGAAAGCATTTTTAACGCCAGTATTTAAAAAGGGAGATAAAGCCAATATTACCAACTATAGACCAATTTCCAAACTTTCTTGCATTCCGAAGTTGTTCGAACAAGTTGTATGTGACAGTTTGACATTTATATGTAAAACTATTATCTGCAACCAACAACATGGTTTTATGCAAAAACGTTCTACTGTTACTAATCTTGTTGTCTTTTTGAATAAATGTTTAAACTCTCTAGAAAGTTGTCAAGAAGTTGATTGTGTATACACTGACTTCTCGAAAGCTTTTGATCAACTGTCTCATGAGATTATCAAGTTTAAACTTCACTCATACGGATTTCCACCACCTTTTATCAAGTGGATATCGTCATATCTTGAAGATAGGTTATATCAAGTCAAATTCAGAAATTCATACTCAAGAGAGTTTATTGCCAAATCAGGTGTTCCGCAGGGAAGCCATTTGGGACCACTACTCTTTATATTGGCTATTAATGATGCTCCCCTGTGTGTTCGCAATAGCGACATTCTAATCTTTGCAGATGATATGAAGATTTATAAAAATATAGTATCTTCAAATGATCGGGCTTTACTGCAAGATGATATTAACCATTTTGCCTTGTGGTGTGAAAAGAACAGTCTGAACCTCAACCCGACAAAATGTCAAACTATGACTTTTTCTAAAAAACGTTCTCCTTACTCTCATGAATATGTTATCTCACGGCACATTTTAATTCGTGTTATGACTGTAAAGGACCTTGGAGTTCTTTTTACACCCAATTTAGATTTTTCTGCTCATATTAATAAAATCGTGAATAAGGCCAATTCAATGTTAGGGTTTATTAAGCGCTGGTCTAAAGAATTTGTTGATCCCAATGTCACCCGGGCTTTATACAACTCCTTGGTGCGTCCCCATCTTGAGTATGCATCACAGGTTTGGACTCCTCTTTATAATATTCATATTGAGAGATTAGAATCTGTGCAAAGAAACTTTACTCGTTTTGCCTTGAAAGGACTTCAATGGAGTGATCCTTCGTATGTCATCTCTTATGACCAACGATTATCTATTCTTCATATGCAAACTTTGGAACAAAGAAGAACAAACAATGATTTGGTATTTTTCCACCAATTAATAACAGGCATCACAGATGCACCAGATCTTTTATGTTCGGTTTATTTTAATTATCGGGGAGGAGGTTATAATCTTCGAGGCCTCGATATGATTAAGGTCCCAACACATAGGACCAACTATGGCATTCATGAGCCCTAGACACGTATGGGTAGACTTGTAAATTGGAATTCAAATATTTTTAATGTTAATATAAATAAATGTAAATTAAAAAACCTTCTCAAAACCAGTGGTCCACGCTCCTAAATGTTCTTTGTTTCATGTTATGTTATTGTTTTGTTCTTACGTAATATTATTTGTTTATTTTTCATGTTTTCTTGTGTCAGTGTTAATTGTAATAGAGTTTGCCTACTAACAACTAACACTGCACTAAATGATGAGCCGGTGGTATAACACAGTTCTCTGTGTTGGCAAACCATTGGTCGAAAGACGGAGCTTGCTATAAGCTTTCTTCGACCAATTCTGATAGTGTAAAAAAAAAAAAAAAAAAAAAAAAAAAAACATGAGTTAAAAAATTTAAGAAAAATTATCAAGAACAAAACAAAAGACGATGTCCAAAAATTTAACGAAACAAAAATAAAAGACATTCTAAGAAATACAAAATCAATCAAAAAAAAAAAAAAACAAAAAACTTTATAAGTAACGAAAAAGAATGGATAGTTTCACTTAAACAAAAAACTAAAACCACAACAAAAAGAAAAGATATTAACGCAACAGCTACCAGTTTCTTTGAATCGCTATTCAAATCAACTAAGGACACTGCTTTGGACTCTCTTGACACCTTTGATAATGATAATATTTATTTCTTTTGAATGAAACTGATGTATCTTCTACAATTGATAGTTTAAAAGCCGACAAAATCGCAGGAAGTGATGGAATCGACGCTGAAATGCTAAAATATGGAAAGGGCACTCTGACATCAGTAATAACTAAACTCTTTAATTCTATACTGACATGCCAAAGAATACCAAGACAATGGCAACACAGTACAATAATACTACTCCACAAAAAGGGAAACAAGGATGACATGAAGCCTTATATCGACAATCTATAAACTTTTCTTGAAAACTATATATATTACGACCAAACAAACAATGAATGACAATCAACCACGAGAGCAAGCAGGATTTAGAGAAGGCTTCTCAACCACTGACCATCTTCAGACAATCAACCAGCTAATTGAAAAACATAACGAATTCAAAAAACCACTTTACCTCTGTTTTATCGACTTTGTAAAAGCTTTTGACACCGTGGAACACAGCAGCATATGGACAAGGACAACACCACTCTTATCAGGACGTTTAGAAACATTTATTGTAATAACACCGCTAAAGTAAAAACGGACAAAGTAGAAGGGAATTCCATTTGAAAAGAGGAGTTCGACAAGGGGACCCCATGTCACCGCCACTGTTTTCCTCAGTTCTAGGGGATATTTTTCAGAGGCTGGAATGGAACGATAAATTTGTTGTACAAATCCATGGAGACTACTTAAACAATCTAAGATTTGCAGACGACGTTGTTCTTCTTTCGAATTTAGCAACACAGATACAGACAATGTTAAATCAACTTTCGATGACTTGTAAAAAAGATGGACTTTGTTTAAACTTGACTAAAACAAAAGTGATGACTAATCATATAAAGAAGGACATCTTACTGGAAAATAACAAAATAGACTATGTTGAAGATTACGTTTACCTAGGACAAATTAAATCCTTCATAATACAAGACAAAAAAGGAATAACTAGACGAATAGATAACGGATGGAAACAGTTTTGGAGCTTAAAAGAAATACTGAACTCAAACCTTAGTAATGACACAAGGAAATATATACTGGACTCTACGATCTTACCTGTTTTGACGTACGGGCTTCAAAGCCTAGGACTAACATCAAATCAACATGATAAACTAAGAATATGCCAAACAAAAATTGAGCGAAAACTTTTAAATATACGACAAATACAAAGGATTACTAACGAAGAAATTAGAAGAAAAACAAATATAGTTGACGTGATAACTCGAATAAAACAATTGAAATGTAGCTGGGCAGGACATGTGTCAAGAATTGAAGACCAAAGATGGACGAAAATAATTACAAAATGGACCCTAAATGATGAGAAGAGACCAAGAGGACGACCAAAAAAAATATGGACGGACGATTTAAATAAATTTAATCAAAACTGGTACAATGACGCAAAAAATAGATTCATTTGGACAGCAATGGGAGAGGCTTACGCCAGATAAAATAAATAGATTATATTGAAACAAAATCGATCAAGAAAATAATTGAAACATAATAATAATTGTAAAACTATTTTAAGAAATTATTTATATGTATGTAATTAATTATAAGAAAAATCTTTGTGTAATATTAAAACCAACAATATTGGCGAATAAAGCTTTATATAATGTGTGTGTACACCTACATTCATCAATTTTTTTTATCAAACCGGAAAATATGCGTTAGGGTAAACAATACCTTCTCTTCAACTCAACCACTGAACAATGGTATCCTGCAAGGATCGCCATTATCAGTAGTGCTTTTCTAAATGGCCTTCAATGATATGTTTCATGATTGAAAATTACAAACTTCTCGATCATTGTGTTTACGCTGATGATTCTTTCATCATGTGCAGACTCAACGATCTAGAGAAAGCAAAAACTACATTTTCTAACATTATTAAGGATATTGAAGAATGATGTAATAATACTGAAGCTAAGCTCTCACTTAAAAAATGTAAAACCTTACATATATGTCGTAAATTATCATGTCCTAAACTTGACCTAGAAATAAACAATGTAAATATTAAAAGCGTAGAAAATGTAGATATTTTAGAATTAAGATTTAATAATAAGTATAATTGGAAACCACATTGTATGAATCTTAAAAAGAGCCTAGCTACAAGAATTAATATTATCAATTATTTATCCAACAAAAAATAAATGTTCACACTAATACACTTTATAATGTCACTCAATCTTTAGTTTTAAGCAAAATCGATTATGGTTTTTATATTTATCGCAAATCAACGTACCATCAAGCCGCAAGAAAAAGTATCAACGCTTATCGAACAACAAGAATAGACAACATAATGGCAGAGGCTAGACTTCCTACACTGGAACAGCGCCAATCAGACAGCTTATTTAAAGTACTCTCAAAACTTTTATTCTCCAGCGACTCCATAATTGATAAAGACATCGACTCAACAGGCAACTTTAAACAAAATATGCGCCTTCCATCTACAATCGTTAAAGCTTTGTCAACCACAAAACAAATGGGTTTACCTTTCAAACGTGTCAAAGGAAATGCCACATCAACCTTCCCACCGTGGAACATAAGTACAAAATCATTTAAACTTACTCTTTCAAAATACAACAAAAATACAACACAAACAATAGAGTTTATGATTCTATCTTTGACGAAATCATGGAAAATCTAAAACAAGATGGCTGGGTGCCTATCTTTTCGGATGGATCTAAATCAAATTTTAATACTTCATTTGCAGTAACTCAAGAAAATGGTTCTTTTTTAAGGGCTGGAATTTTAAGGGAATACTCTTCAGCCTTCACTACTGAAGCATTAGCAATTTTTGAAGCTGCTAAATTGGTATTACAGTTCAGTTTCAAATCTGTAATTTGCTCCGACAGTCTATCGGTGCTCAAAGCCATTCTTTACCCAAACAACAACTACAAAGAATTTGCCAATATAAGAGATATGCTTATAAAATACCCAACAAACTTAAAACTAATGTGGGTACCAATTCATATCGGTACACCAGAATGAGTATGCCGACAAAGCTGCCACCTGTTTTTACATTCGATACCTTTTCAAAGAACGACATCAAAAGATATATCAATCAATTACTCAAAAAGAACAAAATGCTTAGCTGGAACAGTTACGAAAACTATTATGCAAAAATAAAGATTGACCGACCCGTTCCAATCTACTCATCATCAGTCTCCAGAGCAACAATATCCAATTTTACCCGCCTTCGCTTAGGACACAGCATATTAACACACCAACACCTATAAGGAAGGAAAATCCATCTCTCTGTCCATCGTGCAGAAACACTCTAAATATGCCACATGTACTTGGCTTATCCTCATTTGAAATTTTCAAAAAAATTAAAACTGTTTTAAATACTCGTACCGACCAAAATATTTACTCATTTTTAAATACAATCAATGTTGAAAATCTCTTAAAAATTTATAGGTACTTCAATAGAAATAATTTAATTATATGTATAAGTGAATGTATAATTATGTACGAGTGGAAAGCTTTCGTAGCTAGAGCTCTATTTTCTATTAGCATATAATTTATAATTCTATGTTAATAAACAACAATAATAATAATAATAATAATAATAATAATAATAATAATATACGTCTCTGCAGTTGCTATAGTAAGAACGATGGGTAAAAAATTGATGTCTCTAGGAAGAATATCAACTCGGGATGCAAATGCTTCAATACCTCCATGGGAACGCCGCCTAAATAATAAAATCGATAAAATTAGGCAAGACTTAGGCAGAGTTACAGCTTATTTAAGCGGTACAAGATCTAAACGAGTGCTAAAACATATAAAAAATCTTATTTTTCCAACACTTATAAGAAATCTGACTGCAGACCAACTGTCAGACGTTAAAGACAAAAAAACTCAGCAACTCGCTGCTTATTCGAAGAGACTCAAAAGATTCAAAGAAAGCAGAGCCCGAAAGCTAGACAATCAGCTTTTTACAAGGAACCAAAGGCAGTTTTACCGACAAATTGAAAACTCGCAAACAAATGGCACATCCGAACTGCCTCCTATGGAACAAGTTGTAGAGTTCTGGAAAGATATATGGAGCAAACCGAAAAGTATCAATCTAGAAACAAAATGGATGATCGAAGAAGAAAATGAGAGTAATAGGTACAACGAGATGCAAAACACCAGCATAACCTCAGAAGAAGTAACAGACGCGATAAGGGAAACCAGCAATTGGAAGTCAGCAGGACCAGATAAAGTTCATAACATATGGCTCAAAAAACTAACTTCTTCCCATATACTCCTTGCTCGATTCTTCAATCAGCTCCTAGCTGAACCTGAACTAATTCCGTCATTTTTGACTACGGGGAATACATTTTTAATAGCAAAAGAGTCGAACACAACAGACCCAGCTAAGTTCAGGCCTATCACGTGTCTTTCCACAACCTACAAACTTCTCACAAAAATTCTCACTATCCGCGTATATCAACATTGCGATGGTAACAACATCTTAACAGGTGAGCAAAAAGGTTGTTCCAAAAACTCTATGGGATGTAAAGAACAACTAACAATCGATTCTGTCCTCGTTCACCAAGCACTTCAAAACAAACGCAATATTTCCATGGGATATATAGATTATAAAAAAGCATTTGATAGCCTCCCGCACCCATACCTGCTACAAATTCTCAAAACATACAAGATAGACGCACGAGTTATCCATTTTATGGAGGTGGCTTTGAACCAATGGAATGTTAAGCTGCACTTGGGATCCAATATGAGTCCTTCCATACCAATCAGATGTGGAATTTTCCAAGGAGACGCGTTTAGCCCACTTTGGTTCTGTCTTGGCATGAACCCACTGAGTAAAATACTCAAAAAGCTCAGCATAGGATTCAACTTAAAAGCCGAAACTGGAAGCCTGCTAATTAACCACCTCTTGTATGTAGATGATTTGAAACTATATGCTAACACCAAAGATAAGCTCTTCAGAATGATAGAGCAAGTAAAAAGTTTCAGTGATGATATTGGAATGGATTTTGGCATCGATAAATGTAAAACCATCCATATTCAGAAAGGCAAGGTGCAAGATAACACCGATGGATATGCTTTAGATGAAAACAATATAATCGCCAACCTTACAACGGGTGAAAATTACAAATATTTGGGAATATTGCAGCTGAAGGGAATAGCAAATGCTGAAATTAAGAAGAGAGTACGTCACCAATTCGACCACAGGATGCGGAAAATTCTTAAATCTCATTTGAATGCCGGAAATAAGCGTAAAGCCATAAATACATGGGCAATACCGGTATTGACTTATTCGTTTGGAACAGTAAAATGGTCAGAAACCGATCTCGAGCAAATTGCAACTTCCATTAGAACGAGTCTTTCAAAACATCTTTGCCTTCACCCAAGAAGTGCGATAGAAAGATGCTCCCTTCCAAATGAAGCCGGCGGACGCGGACTTCTGGACATACCAAATCTCCACTACTCACAAGTAATGAAACTGAGAAACTATTTCAGACAACAGATCGAAGCGTCTGATATGATACGGACTGTATGCCTAGCGGATAGGAACTATACGCCCTTAAATCTAAGAGAAGAAGACTTCCAAATTCCGAATAATGTACTCACGAAAGAGGAACGGATAGCAACCTGGAAAGCTAAAACGCTGCATGGAGTGCATCCAGGTCAGATGTATCAAAATCACATTGACCTTATTAACTCTAATCTCTGGCTGAAACAAGGTCAACTTTTCGGAGAAACTGAAGGATTCATGATCGCTATCCAAGACAAGGTAATAGCAACACGGAATTATCGGAAATATATCTTAAAGGAAAACCTTCCCAGCGATACATGCCGTCGCTGCAACAGCCATGCAGAGACAATAGACCACATTATCGGAGGATGTTCCATTTTGGCAGGAGTTGACTACACCGTGAGACATAATCAGGTTGCTAAAATCATACATCAAATGCTAGCAAACAACCACAAACTGATTTCGCAAAAAGTTCCGTATTATAAGTATGAAGCACCACCTGTACTGGAAAATAACACCGCTAAACTATATTGGGATAGATCAATCATTACTGATCGTACAATAAGAGCGAACAAGCCTGATATAGTTTTGTTTGATAAGACCGCGAACGTAATCCATCTATTCGACATAGCTATCCCACTAAACAACAACATGCTAACAACATACGGCACAAAAGTGGAGAAATACACCGAACTTGCAGCAGAGCTAAGGATGATGTATCAAGCAGAGCGAGTAACAATAGCGCCAATAATAGTGTCAGCGACAGGATTGATTCCGACGAGCCTTATTAAACATCTAAAGCAACACAATCTTGAAAGTGCAATACAGACAATGCAAAAATCTGTTATTTTAAATACATGCAATATCGTACGACGTTTCCTACAGAACGGGCTAGAACATGGTCTATGCCCCAACAGAGCCTAATCCCTTGGCATAGCCCGGGATAGGTAATTTCCAACCTCATAGAGGTTGAGAAGTATAGAGATAAACTCAATAATAATAATAATAATAATAATAATGACAATAATTGATAAATTTTCTTGATTTGCCCAAGCCTACCCTATCGAAACTAGAAATACATCCCACTTTAAAGATGCCTTAATGAAACACTTTAGCTTATTTGGAAAAACAAAACTTCTCATGTAGTACCCCTTGGCATAATGGTTAGTGCGTTGGACTGTCATGCGGAAGGTCTCCAGTTCGATTCTCAGCCGCTGCAAGAAAGTTTTTTTCAGGGGTGTACTGCCTCTTGCGAGGAATTGACAAATTCTCCAAGAGTATCTCTTGTCATGGAAAGTGCTGCTCATTAGCCGTTCGGAATCGGCAGAAAATTGTAGGTCTCCTCTGTTAATGGTAACACGCACCCAGGAATGGTTGAGAGTTATAAGTCACTAGGTCCTGGTTTACTCCGAGCTGTTGCACCACCAAATTTATTTATTTTTAAAACTTCTCATATCTGATCAGGAAACATTATTTCTATCCACTATATTTCAAGTAACTCTTCAAGTTCAAATTCTCCAATTTAACGCTTTCATTTGACATTCCTTGAACACTTGCGCATAATAATGAATAATGAAAAATTATTCTATGAAGAATCAATTTTTAAAACTATTCACGGTTATAATAATTCAATTTGTCAAGCGACAAAATACTCGTATACTCGTACTCCTTTTGAATTATTTTTTGGACGAAAACATAATGAAAATCTTGAAAAAAACCCAGAAAACTTAAGAGAACATAGACAAAAACTATATAAAAGTGCTAATTCAAACAACATTAAACAGAAAGAAAAATATAATTGAGAAAAGGAATCAGAATAGAGACGAACCTTTAAATTTACCAATGAAGATAGAAAGTAATTTCTGTTTAAGTGGAGTGATTGAATTAAATTGAGGTCACTTGAGCTTTTAATTGACTTTAAATTTACCTACAGACAGAGATGTATGTATTTAAAAGAGAAAAAACAATAAATAAATTACAATCAAAATTTAAAAATATTCGTATGCAAGGACAGAAAAAGAACGTAGTTTATGACAATCAAGATAGAAAATTCCTTTAAAACAAAATTAAAAAACCCCGACAGTTACAAGTCCCAGACAGCTTGGAAACAACTTGAATTACATGACCTATCAAATAATCCAGGACTACTAGCCATTCGAACGAATAAAGCATACATTATAAAAGGACAACATAAACTTTTTCATATAATAAATTTAGACAATTACAACACAATCCTAATTATTATAAGAACAAATGTATAGGGTTTTTCAACAGGGACGCTACAAAAGTAGAGCGACAGGGACAGCAAACGACGCCATATTTCTTGCCGCTCTTTTGACATTTCTCTTCAGTAAGGTTTGCCATTTCATGATGGAAAGATATACGAGCCAACAACGAGTCGAAATTATTAAAATTTACTACCGAAATTCGGAGTCAGTGGCCTCAACGTTAAGAGCGCTACGTCCAATTTATGGTCGTCATAATTGTCCTAGCAGATCAACAATTGAGCGTCTAGTGGAAAAATTTGAATCCACAGGCACAGTACAAAATGTTCCCATGCCAGTGAGACAAAGAAGTGTCCGTAGTGTCGAGAATATTGCCACCGCTGAGGCTTCAATTGCAGAAAGCCCAAATGTGTCTCTCACACGTCGTTCTCTCTGTGAAATAAATAAAAAAAATAAAATAAATAAAACCGTCGAAAATTGGGTTCAGCGTCTGGACTTCTGCAAGCGTGCCCGTGGTTGCCATGCAAAAGAAATCGAGTTCCATACATGAATTGTATTGGGGATTAATTGCACTGCGACCTGTAGATCTATTGTGCCTTTTTCCATACATAATGGCATCGAACGCACTTTCACAGGAATAAAGAATTTCATTGATATCCACAACCGTTTTTGTTTTATTTAAAAAAAACTTATGTAGCGCTCTTATTGAAAAAGCCGATATAAGAAATTAATAAGAATGAACATTTTGAAATCATTAAACGAACGATTAATAAAAAACTTAGCCAACTAGAAGAAACTTTAAACATGATCTATCCAATAAAGAGAAATAAACGAGCTCTAATTAACATACGAGTACTAGGAACAGGATTTAAATTTATAGCATGTAACATGGACCATAACGACGCGTTAGAAATTTTCGAAAAAATAAGACAGTTACAAGATAATAACGAGCAACTCATAAACAATGACAACATACAAACTAGACTTAATAACGAAATGATAGACAGATTAAGGCTGGTATTCACCGAGCGCTCTTAAACGGCTCTTAACTTTACGAGGCTCTTAACTTGAAATTTCTTTTGGGTATTCACCAACCACTCACAAGTGTTTTTCGAAGTTCGAAAATGAGAGCCACTCTCTCTTGTTCAGGCATACCCAAACTGTGAAATCAAACTGTTTTCGAACTTGAATGACAGCTGGCAGTGAGAATCCTTCGGTCGAGTTCGTATTTTGCTTGGGGAGCGTTGCTGGTGACGATAACTGGTTTTGGTTTTGCACTCACCGTCGTTTGTTTAGTTTTCGAATTTTCGAACAAACGTTCGAAAAGAGCGCTCGTAAGTTTAGGAGTGGTCGGGACCAGTGGCGGCTGTACCTTAAGTGCGCTCGTGCGCTGAACCACCAATTCAAAAGATTTAAAAATTACAAAATATTACTGCATCTTTATTTTTAGATTCCCATATTATTATTTATTTTTTAAACATACAAGAACGCAAACAAGTAAAATTTCCAATTATGACGAAACAATGTAAGCGCTTTGCTTTACTATTAAGACTTACTTTCCCTGCTCTCCGAAGCGCACGAGGACTGCTAATATAACTTGTATGAGTTACAAGCAAGTATCCCTGACGCGTGAGACAAAAGATATTTCATTGAAATGTATCGAGAAATTAGCCTGCTCTCGTGCAGCGCACGAAAACCGAAGATTAACTACAGCAACCGATGTTTGACTAGAATGCGCTGCGCCTGCGAATATGTAATGTTGTTTCGCTCTATCCGTGACTGGTTAAATAGTGTAGGATTGTAGGAGTTAGGTTAGTAATTGTTTTTTATTTTGGTTTTGGTAGATACTGTGTACAGTGTGTGGTGTGGGATAAAATTAACAGTGATTAGGTATATTAAAGACAGTAATAAATCTTTTTAAGATAAAGTTACCTGAATTCACGATTTTACGCATTTAAGTGAAAAAATAAAAAACATGATTCCTTGCTAAATGTAATAAGTGTGTCAGTTTTATATATGGTCGAAATTCTTCGAGCAATTATACAAAATAATAAAAAATCGACGTATACATGTAAATTGTTGTTTTTTTGCGATTTTTAATCTTAATACCTACTTAGTGAGCAAGTAAAGTGCACCACCTGTTCAACAACCCACCAGCCGCCACTGGTCGGGACCACTCCTAACTTTTAAGAGCGCTCGTAGATCTTCACTAATATTGCTTGGTGAATAGGTTTATGATCTTCTTAAGTTATGAGCGCTCGGTGAATAACAGCCTTAATAACATTTCGATAACAATTTTTTTTCGACTTTTAGTTGGGTTAGGAATGAGTGAACTAGAATTGATATTTTAATGTTCTTAGAGATAGAGCTAGGGTTTTAGCAACATTAAGCTACGTCTAGTGGCTACAATTTTTAGAAAGCTTCAATATTCATCTAACTATTTTCGAAAGAATTGTATCCATCCTGATCCGATCTTGAACACAGTGTACAAATTTGTTTCACTGAATTTGATTAAAAAAACACGGTTTTGACTTTGGTCATGTTGCAAAAGTTGTAATTTTATGGCTAATAATGGTTGGAAAGAATGCAGCCAAGATTTTATTTTTGCTAAAAATATATATCTTTCATTAAAATATAAAATAAAATTAATCCTTTGAAGGATCTTTGATATATTCAATTTTAAGCTCAATAATTTTTCTTGCCTCAAATTTTTTTCCAAATTCAAACTTATTTTTCTTCGAAATATGTGGTGAGCATATATTGTTTTATGATGTTACTAAAATGAACTAATAGTACTTAAAAAAAATTGTACCTTAATATTTTAATCCAACATTTTGTATGGTGCAATAAGTAGAAACAGGTAATAAATAAAAAAGTAATTTTTTTTTGTGGGTTTTTACCTGAATACGAGTTCTTGTCTCGAAATAAAAAGCAAACAATTAGTAGAAATTGTATTGCTTTTTTATGATCGTGAACAGATTTTGAAGGGTGTTGTATAATTTTTTATAAGCAATGTCCTGAAAACCCTTTCAGAATTAGTGTGGTCTTAAAAAAATGATTAATTAATATTCAATAAAAACAAAACCAAAAAAAAATCGAAATTAGTTTAAAAAAAGCTAGTTCTACAAGCAATTGCATTATTTGTAGAGCTAAACCTTCAGAGATGAATGACTTATCCAAGCTGCAATCTAAGATCCTGAATGAAGAAGCTCTTGTTCTAGGAATTTCATCACTGCATTCACGGATTCGATTTATGGAGTACATATTGCACCTGGCATATAACTTAAGCTTTAAAGCGTTGAGAACTAATGAGACTATTCGTGCTATCAAGGAAGAGGAAAAAAACGGAATTCATATCAAAGTTGGGAGTAAAAGTTGACGTTGTAAAGCAAGGAACTAGAACAACGAATGTTGGCAATACTCGTACTTCCCGAAGATTTTTCGGAAATCCAAATGATTGATAACCAGACTCGCAGTCACATTGGAAGCCATTTGCAGCAAATTTTTCAATTGATACCAAAAAATTTAAGACTTATAGTGAAGTGATATCGTTATGCCCTTGGTATCACATGCCCGCAACTGTTCACAAAATTTTGCTACACGGAGCAGAAGTAATAGAAAGTGCATTATTACCAGTTGGATCACTTTCAGAAGAGGTCCAAGAATGCATATACTATAGGACCCACCACTCCAGGAAGTTTTCCCTGTTATCAACGAATGAGGATATATTCCACATGATCCTGATATCATTCGATCCATTTATAACCCAATTAAGATCTGAACCAAAGGAAAAACATCTTCAAAAATATTTGGGCACATTTTTCACATCAAATAGGTGCCAAATGACTAAAAAGTTATTTGGAAAGATAAATTTTCCTTTTTTTGGTACTGTAAAACCCACTTAAGTGCTTCTCTCGATTAGCCGGGAGAAAAAAAATAAATTATTAAAAATCAAAAAAGGCACTTTTATCAAAGATTATTTATTTTCTTTGTTTAGTTTTTTGATTCAAGTTGTTTTATTTAATAGTTTTTGAGAAATTAAGTTTTAAAGTTGAAATTTAGAAAAAAAATGTTTTTATTTCGTTTTTTAATTGATTTTTTTTATAAAATTTGCAACTGTTCACAAAATTTTGCTACACGGAGCAGAAGTAATAGAAAGTGCATTATTACCAGTTGGATCACTTTCAGAAGAGGTCCAAGAATGCATATACTATAGGACCCACCACTCCAGGAAGTTTTCCCTGTTATCAACGAATGAGGATATATTCCACATGATCCTGATATCATTCGATCCATTTATAACCCAATTAAGATCTGAACCAAAGGAAAAACATCTTCAAAAATATTTGGGCACATTTTTCACATCAAATAGGTGCCAAATGACTAAAAAGTTATTTGGAAAGATAAATTTTCCTTTTTTTGGTACTGTAAAACCCACTTAAGTGCTTCTCTCGATTAGCCGGGAGAAAAAAAATAAATTATTAAAAATCAAAAAAGGCACTTTTTTCAAAGATTATTTATTTTCTTTGTTTAGTTTTTTGATTCAAGTTGTTTTATTTAATAGTTTTTGAGAAATTAAGTTTTAAAGTTGAAATTTAGAAAAAAAATGTTTTTATTTCGTTTTTTAATTGATTTTTTTATAAAATTTGCATTATTAACGACAATTTTTTATCAATACATGTTGAGGCAAATACTTAAAACGTTATTCCAATAAATATCATAGTTTATGAGAAAGTAGAAAAAAAACTGAAAACCCCTTTTTCGTTTTTTTTTATGTGTAGTTTAAGAACTCATTGTTCTACATATATACACGTAGGTATTGCACGGATATATCTTTGTTGGCTTGATGAACCACTTCCTATTTGTGATTTTGTCTCCATGTTGTATATTTATTATTAAATTTAAATAAAAGAATAAGTTTTTGTTTTATAGAACAATTTTAAACTTCGTATTGACTAGCAGTTAAATTAGCTTCGACGAATATCCTCAAAGCGTTTTTAGGTGTGTGTTTCTTGGTTTTCGGGGTTGTACTGTCAATCACAGCTGCTTTCCAGAACTTCATAGCCCTAGTTGCAGTTTTGGTCACAACCTGCATCACTTTTGCTATATCAATATTTCCCCCCGCTTTTTGACTCATCTGTGCACACTCTTTCGAGGTTCCACTGTTTTTTTTGACGTTTTTTTCGGTCACTTGATTCTCCGAATTCTTTGTTTGGGCGACCTATAGAACTTCCGGGAAGTATGCTAACAGGTAATGTTATTTCTTCGCTAAGCCACTTTTCATTCTTATCCAAGAAACGCCTTTCTATGCTATTGCAGAGTAGCCATCACCGTTTATAATTCGCTCTAAACGCTGTGATCATTTTGTGAAGTTCATCTTTTTTCTCTGGGAGACACTTCCTTATATCCATAAGTTTTGTATCCAAATCTTCGAGTTTTCCATCAAGGAGTCTTTGTGATCTTCTTCTTACCAACTCAAGGAGCCGTGGCAATAGACAAGGTGGAATTAGAGTCATCTGGAGGTTTTTTCAAACGCTTTATTTTTTCTTAGGTGAAAACTTGTGAATGGTTTTGAAATCGAAGATTGTTCTACATATCCAGTCGCGAGGTGTTGCGAATATTGAAAAACATTAATATTTGGTAAAAACAACGAAAAAAGTGAAATTTTTGTAAGTAGATACTTAAACTCATCGATATGCATAAATTAAGTTGAATATACAAATAAATGTTTGCTTAAAATACTGTACATGCCTTGATTGATGATATCCATATCAAATTTGTTCACCAAAATAACTTTTAAGATTTAAAAAAAGCATAAAGAAATACGCTTTTTTACAAAATCACAAACAAACTCGTGCGTATTCAACTAGTGCTAGTTGCAACTGATGGTGTCGCGGACGGGGTGACCAATTTATATCTTCCTGTTATGGGACATAGGCTTATTCCTGGGAGGGAAAGTAGACAAAATTGATTTTTGGCCACGTTTCAGAACAAAACGCCGCACTGTGCGACGTTGTGTTCCATAATTAATGGGCATGTTTGCTCTTACTAATAAAGCCATAATACATGGAAAGATTCTAATTTTGTTCATTTTATTGCATTTTTAAAAGAAACTTGTTTTTTTCCCTCCCTTTACGTATCACTTTATGTAAGTTTGCAATAATGAACTCTTCATGAAAAAGGTAATGCCGGTTTGAGGCAGCCTGCAAGACGCGATAAGAATATGGTACATCTTGCACGAAGAAGGCCGCCTGGAAAACATCTTGGACCTCGATATTTGCAATTAATAGAGCTAATTAAAGGCCTATCTAATTATGCTAATAATTTTTTATTATCAATCACACCCAAAAATTGCTGTGGGCTCCCGATCTAGAATCAACTGTAAGGCAATAAAACGCCGGTTTAGCATTAGCTATATATTAACATATGATAGTGTAGTATCACTTTGATTGATAATAACCCAAACATTTCATCTTCTTAATCATTTATATCTTCAATTGATGACCATGAATTCCTTGTGAAATTTTTTTTAAACGTCTTTACTCAAAGTAAAAGACACAATTGAAAAATTCCTTGGAGTTATTGAGGAATTTTCCTCACAAATATGATTAAAATCTTACAAATAAGTGTTTACCGAGCTTTTAAAAATTTAAAATGAAAACAACTTTAATTATCAACTTTAATTTACGTCACAAATATGTCAAATGAAACACAAGCTTCAGAATCACACAAAATGCTGAAACTGCTTTGGAGAGTTTCGGAAGGTTATTCCGGACTACCAAACGAAAACGATATTAAAAAACTCGTACCATTCTACGACTCTGGTATTTCATTTTTAAAACAAAGATTGGTAACTGCGAAAGTTAAAACATGACGTGTTCATACAAATATGTAATATTAAGAGGAATCGTAATAAAAATTTATATTTTATGATTGTTCAAGTTCAAGTTCAAATTTATTTGCAGTTTAAATTTTAGGTTATTTTACATTGATTAATTAAGTTAAGAGTTACAGAACCTCATTCTTTACATCTATAATATAATTATTTTATAACAAAATTTAGCATTAATACAACAAAAATATATTTCAGGGAAAATACTACAAGAAAAAAACCCTTACATAATACTTAAAAATTAAGATTGCACATAAACCCAATTTTACTGGAGCAGCAAAATTTAAAGATCAAGTATAAGTTCATTATCTGAGTAAGAACATATTGCAAAGAAATTTTCTTGCTGTTTGTAAAGAACAAATTTAATTGGGTTGACATTTGCTCTAATGTGGAGCCGGGCAGTTGAATAGAACGATGGCAAGCTAAGCATAAGCTTAAGATTTTTATTTTGGCTAATTTGTAATTTTTGTATGTGGGTCTCAGCACAGTCAAACCATACTGGGGCCCCATACGTTAGCACCGGTTGGAAAACAGTTTTAAAAATTAAGATTTTATTATGTATGCTAAGTCTAGACCTTCTATTTATAAACGGATATAAAATTTTTACTAAAAGATTAATCTTGTGAATTGTGGTTGATATATGTATGTCTTTCAAAAGTCAATTTTTTGTCAAATATGACACCTAGGTATTAACATTGTTCCGACCATTGTATATCGGTGGAATTTATTTTAATCATAGATTGCGGGAGGAGACTTTGGTTTCTGCGTCGAGTGAACCACATAGCTTGACATTTGTCAACATTAACTTTTATTTTCCACTTAATAAAGTAGTTCATAAGGGTATGTAGAGAACTTTAATTATCAACTTTAATTTACGTCACAAATATGTCAAATGAAACATAAGCTTCAGAATCACACAAAATGCTGAAACTGCTTTGCAGAGTTTCGGAAGGTTATTCCGGACTACCAAACGAAAACGATATTAAAAAACTCGTATCATTCTACGACTCTGGTATTTCATTTTTAAAACAAAGATTGGTAACTGCGAAAGTTAAAACATGACGTGTTCATACATATATGTAATATTAAGAGGAATCGTAATAAAAATTTATATTTTATGATTGTGTTTTTTTTTCAAGGACTGGATTTATTTTAAACTTCTTCATTTGGGATAAACAATCAAGTGGTGCCGTACCATTCAGCACTATGGTTTCCCTACTTTTGCTTTGGTTTGGTATTTCAGTGCCCCTCACATATCTAGGATACTACTTTGGATACAGAAAGCAATCTTATCAACATCCTGTTAGAACAAATATGATTCCTAGACAGGTTCCGACTCAACAATGGTACATGAACATTGTTTTAAGGTGTGTTTATGTTATTTTTAAGAAATGATACATGTAATCTTATTTATAATTTTTTTTATTTCAGCACTCTTATGGCAGGTGTACTACCCTTTGGTGCAGTTTTCATAGAACTCTTTTTTGTGTTCACAGCAATATGGCAAAATCAGTTCTACTATCTATTTGGATTTTTATTTTTAGTATTTTGCATTTTAGTAGTAAGCTGTGGACAAATTTCAATTGTGATGACATATTTTCAACTGTGTGGAGAGGTTAATTTATATGTATATATATATTTGTGTATCCTTTAAGTTTTAATATATTTTATAGGACTATCGATGGTGGTGGCGAAGCTTTATTGTGTCTGGTGGGTCTGCAGCATATGTTCTATTTTATAGTATATTTTATTTCTTTACTAAACTGGAAATAACTGAATTTATACCCACTTTATTGTATCTGGGTTACACAAGTGAGTAATATTTTAATTATAGTGCCTTCTTATACCTGCATTAATTGTGTTTTCCTTATAGGCCTTATGGTTATAACATTTTTGTTACTTACTGGAACAATTGGTTTCTTCGCAGCGTACAGTTTTATAAGAAAGATTTATGGTGCAGTAAAAATAGATTAAAATTTTCGGTTTTCTCAAAACATTATTATTATTCTTAACGTATTTCTCTACATTGTGTATACATTTAAACTAATTTTTATTTTATGGACTGTAAAAACACTAGTAAGTTAAAATAGATTTTAGACATTTTTGTTGGCCGTAGCCAAAATTAGCTTTGTTCTATTTTAATGAAAACTTCTCTCCACAAATAAATAAAAAAATAAGGATTATAAGTTAATTTTCAATTTTGATTATTAATAACTTACATTAAAAATAATAATAAGTTTAATTAAATGTGTTTTTGATAAAAGCTGTATTCGTTTTATATAAGATTACAATAAAAAAGTTAGAATTTGACTGCATTGACTGTATACTAATACCCTTCCCGCATTTTCACAGTGGAAGTTTAAGTTCCACTAAACTCGGTTTTGAAAGCCACTCCTGGTGTTGTGATCGTTTGCGATTAACTCCCATGCCGTGGTTTTTTCATTCCATTGCACTTTTTTCGAAAACAAAGGAACGGTTACAAAATTCCTAAATTTACTTTGATTTTACCATGCACATGGCATTTTATACATTAGTATTGAAACTAAAAACTAAAAAGAATATTTTAATTTAGTATCAATTAACAAAACATAAAAGTAATTTATTGACAAATTCCAGTTTGAATTAAACTATTTTTGTCTTCATTTAATATTTTTTTATATATAAAATGTATTAACAAAACTTATACATCATAATATATAAAACAAAGTCAGGTTTGTTCGAACACTTATAACTCCAGAACGGCTGGACCGATTTTCATGGTTCTTGATAGCAGAATAACTATTAAAAAAAACAATTGACGAAAAAATAAAATAGAAGAGAAAATATTTTCCCCTACAAAATGTTCAAAAGTTTCGTAACTGCCTCAAATTAAAGAACTTATATAAATAAAGGTTTCGAGTCGACAGAATATATCCACAATATATGGATAGTGGTGTATTTTAGATTTGAAAAATGTAGAATAATCACCCTTATTCCGATAGTCGTTTTACTAAAACGCCAATAAAACGACAAGGCTCTAGAAACGAAAATTGAAATTTTATTGAAACGACTATCGTTATAATGCTTAGAAAAGTGAAGAACGTAGAGAACGCTGCACTTTTCGTATTATTTAAACCCAAAATGTGGACTCTGGAGCCTTGTTTTTTTTTTTTTTTTTGATTGACATATATATTGGTTGTCAAATATTTATGCGTGCGTTCAGAAATATATTCTGGGTAAACTAAGAAAAATATATATACCTATACATACACTTAAAATATGACAAATAAACAAATCACTTATTTAAAAAAAAAAATGTTAAATCGATTGGTCTCACTGAATCATTCCAGGGGTGGAATCGCGTAAGGTGATAGTTGACTATCAATTCGTTGATTGTCGTTTTTGACTATAGCTGTCTCTTCATATCAATTAAGAATTATAGAAAGAGCGATGGTCAAACGGCAATCAACAAATTGATAATCAACTATCACCTTAAGCGATTCCACCCCAGATTATTCTGTCAATCCAGTCAGAGTCAGTATATTATATAAATATTTACGTCGCGAAAGTGTAATTTATTTAATTATTGTTGTCTGTGATTTGTTTTGATGTGGAGTATTATTATTAATAATGCCGCGACCAAGAAGATCTAATCTTTCCCAACGAAGCCGTAATGCAATTTTTTATTTACAAAATTTTATAGATTTTAAACTGGCATTGCAATTTTTTTTTATATAACTGTTTTAAAAAATGTAAATACACCATTTGCAAAATTTATTTAACAAGATTTAAATAAATTTAACCCAAACGCAAATTGATTTCAACTATTAGTATATCAATTTAAATTGATTTTCTTATAGTTTTAATAAGCTTGACGTTAGGTTTTATCTTCTTTGATTAAGGTTAAATTTAGTGAATGGTATAATCGAATGATTTAAAAAATCGAGATATTAGTATTTGAATGATTTAATTAATCAAATGATCTTCGAAACAATATCATAGTAAAAAAAAGTAGAAACAAACATTCTATTTCAAAGTAAAAAAAGAAAGCAAAAACAAAACAAACAAAAATCATAACTTAACGATTCCAGCCTTTCCTTTAAAATTCCATATTCAACCCTCGACGATATGCATCGAGTGCCAAAATGAATATAAATTTCTAAACGCATATCTTGCGCAAATTCTGCTAAGCAAACAGTTCTAAAATGCAAATACAAAAATCTCTGCTAAACAAAATACAATCGATTCTACTTTCTAGCGCATATGCGTATTCTGATTAGCTATATCTGCTTTTCAGGTATTTTGCTTTGAAAATCACGCGTTTAGGAATTTGGCCATTGTTGGCAGTGACGGCACTATTAACAGTTGAACAAAAAGAATAAGAAGATCTTGTTGAACGAAGGCTTGATTCCTGAAAAGAAAACGTTTATCACGTAAAAATATCGTATAATAGAAGAATTAAGATTTCAGCCAGACGCTGTCTATTTACTGGATTGTACCTTAGTGATGTCTTGTGTCTAGGTGGAGGTTTCGATTTCAATTTGATTTTCTATGAAAATGACTAGAAACCATATTATGTCGTATGCCCGTCAGTACAGACGTAAGAAATATGCGTATGTTGCTAAACATTTTATGTAAACAATGCAATGGATTGCATGTATGTCATTTGAATACGCAAAGTCTTTACCCTAAAATAGATGAGTTCAGGTTTGTGTTCGAGGGGTCGAATGTAGATATTATTGGTATATCAGAGACATGGTTTAAACCAAATCTATCTGACAACTTATGTTGTATTGAAGGTTATAAACTTTTTCGATCAGATCGTAGTGATTCTAGAGGTGGTGGGGTGGCCATTTACGTTCGCAATACATTAATTCATTGTCTTATTTTATGCTCAGATAATTCATCTGCTGTAAAGTATTGTTTTATTGAAATTTTTAATGGTAGAAATAAATGTTTGGTAGGTGTTGTCTACCGACCAATAAATATATTGATTTTTCATGTTTGTTTGATACCTTGCAAAGTATTTCATCTGACTATTCAGAGATTATTTTATGTGGCGACTTTAACTGCGATCTACTCAAAAAAGAATCGTCAAAACCATTTATTGAGGGAATTAACAGCTTAGGTCTCACAACAAATAATTTTAGCACTCCCACGCATTTTTCAAATAATCAGCCCTATCACAAATTCCATCTTAATCGAAAAAGTGCTACGAATCACGAAAAATGTATTGCAGAATCCATTCGTAGTGAATTCGTAGTGGAAAATCTATTACGAATTTCGAAATTCGGGGGATTTGGTATCACCAATTCCGAATTAAACGGAAATATGGCGTCCTTTTCTACGACAGCTTATTCTTTTCGTAGCCAAGTGGAAAACGGTTTGTGTTTAAGTTTTTTTTTTTATTACCTCTTAAACTTATTTTAAAATACTACTTTGTTTAAAATGACGAAAACAACAAATAAAAGCCAATATGAAAGACTTTGAACTTTTAAGTGAAAAACCTGATGTAGCACAAGGCTATACAAAATTAACAAAAGAGGACGTAAACCTTTTTTGGGAGCACGTAAAAACTGAATTGAACTCTCTTGGACCTCCAACTAAAGAAGCATCTGTTTGGAGAAAGGTATAAGTGGAAAATAAGCCGAGTGGATCATTAAATTTATTCATTGACTATTCTAGACTTGGTTGGATTGGAAATCATACATTGGCAACTCTGGCTTGATATAGTGTGCCTGTGATTAAAATAGCTCCAGAGTTTTTCTTATCTTTTAACTAGTTAAACAGTCGATAAAAATTTAAATTGTGCATTATTATTCAGTACAGACATAAAGTGATAAGCTTATAAATTTGAAAAGTGTTGACAAACTATTGTTTGAATTATAAATCTCATTTTAAAAATCAACATAAAATCATCAAATAAGTAATTTTTTTATTGGCATTGAGTGAAATTCCTGTGCGACCATCTCTTTTCATTGCACCCGTTAAACTTTTTTGTTTCCTTCTGTGTGGTGAGTGAAACTTTTTTAGTATATGTTCTGCTAATGCGAAGCAAAATCAATACTACACAAACACAACACACACATTGTTTTATTTGCATATACTACTACAAATCCAAAGGGAATTCGACTGGACTGACAGAAATTTAACATCATCATTTGTCTTGCTTCTACAACTGGCGAAACCATCGTCACCACGAACAGCACATACAGGATACAGCCACATTCACTATTGGTAGAGGGGACACTTGTAGTCCCCTAGTCACAATCACAATAAACATCAGTGGATCGCATGTGGTTTGTAAAACACTTAGCAGAAATCTGAACCATCTGTCAACAAGGGTTTGTGTATTCAATTATGTCCGTGGTACATTAAGAAGGAAAATTATTCTAATTTTAGTCTGAAAAATAATTTTAAAATTTTTAAATTTAAAAAAAACAAAATCAATAACTTTTAGATTCTAAAAAAAAAAAAAAAAAAAAAAAAAAAAAGTTTCAAGCTAAGGGCAAAAGGATTATTTTTAATAGAGCTAAAATGAACTCCGATCTATTAAAGCATCTTGAAAATATGCAACTCCAAATAATTTCGGCGGTAAATCAGAACACCAACGATCAATTTACCCAAATTAAAACAGAGGTGACTACCACAAAAGAGCAAATACTCTTAGTAGACAAAAAAGTATCAATTATGGACAGAGAACTACGGAGAAGAAATATGATCATAAGAGGTCTTGCAGAATCAGAAAACAACACCGAAGAACTCGAAAACGTTATACTAACGCTCCTAAACGCATGTGCAGATAATCAAATCACACTGTCTGATATTGATTATACTATGCGCATAGGATCAAGACAACAAAATCCCCGCCCTGTCAAAGTTGCACTCATATCATATAGGGTCAAACTCATTGTCATGCGAAACAAAAAGAAGCTTGCGAAAGAACCTCGATTCGCAAAAATTTATATTGATGATGACTTCAGCAAAGAGGTAGCAGAAACCAGAAAAATACTACGCAAAAAGGCAGAGGATATCAGAAATGAAGGAGGAGATGTTAGCATTAAATATGATAAAATCATTATTAATAAGAAACCGTTCACACTGAAACAGCTAGAAGATGAGGAGAGAAAAGAAAATTCTGTACAGAAAAAAAGAATAAGGTCCCCGGAAGAAAAAAACCCTTACACAACAGAGAGCTCTGAGCAGAGTACTTCAGCCCAACCTACAGGCAACCCTAAGAGGCCGAAAAATAAGCCAAGGAATACAGCAGCAGTGCCATCTATCGATAAGTTCTTCACACCAATCAGGTCACATGATAGCAGAGCAACAACAGCTGACGAAGAACTCCCTCGAGGAAGTCTCTCACAGCATAATGAATTAGCATAGCTACAAAATAAAAATAACCATATTAGTCTTAGAGAAACTCAAGAAAAGAATTTGAAAATTAGTTTTTGGAATATTAATGGAATAAAAAATTTATGTAACTTAGATAACAATGAATTAAATTTGATCCTTAGTTTTGATATTTTATGCTTAAGTGAAACCTGGGTTCTAGATAATTCACAACAAGCTCCATCTAACATTTTTGAAAACTACAACATGTTTTACTCGAACGCAGTCAAAGATAAATCAAGAGGAAGAGGAAAGGGTGGTTTGCGAATTCTTGTAAAAAATCCTGCAAAATACGATGTTTTGAGAGAAATTAGTAAATCAAATCTATGGATAATACTAGAGATTGTTTTTAATAGCTCGAAGTACATAATATACTTTTCTTATCTTAGCCCCTCTAGAGAAATGCATGATAACGTATGCTGTGAACTTCTACAAGAGGAATTAGAAGGCCTGCAGAATAATTACCCCACGCATACAATTATTATAGGAGGAGACTTAAATGCTCGTTTTGGACTATCGAATCAATTAGACAGTGACATACTGGAAGGCTCTCAACTATCCCACACAAGAAAGAGTAGAGACACAATTATAAGTAGGAGAGGTAAATTACTTGGTGAGATATTTGAAAACGCTGGTCTGTTACTTATAAATGGAAGAAGTAGAAGCGATGCATACGGTGACTTTACTTTCGAATCACACCAGGGTAGAAGTACCGTGGACACTGTGTGGGTAAATCTAGAAGGGGCGGCAAACATTGATGATTTTGAGGTATCTCAGATTTTGCTACACTCTGATCATATGTGCTGTATCTTAAACTTTCTGTGCCCGTCTGCAACAAGTTTAGACATTAATCCAATTATACTCTCAACTTGGAAATTAGTTTGGAATACGTCTGCAGCGGAAAACTACATCTCGTGTATGCAAGCCAAAGCTGAAAGTTTACAAATGAATGGAGATACAATTGGATACCAACAAATATTCCAAAACATCAAGCTTGCTGCAGAAGAAAGCGGAATGATAAAATATTATAAGATTTATACTGCACCAATGTTCCAAAAGAATAAATGGTTCAATAATGACTGCAGATTGAAAAAGCGAGAAATGAAGCAGAAAATGAGAAGTTATCGCAAAGCCCCTAATAATACAAACAAAAGATCAGAATACATCTCCAGCAGAAAATTATACGTGGCAACCTTGAACTCCGCTAAAAAGCAATCCAATAAGGACCTAACGCAACAACTTCAAAATACAAAAAACAGCAAAGATTTTTGGAGAGCTATCAAAAGCATCCAACCGAACTCTATTGCACGAAACCATATTACAAAGGAAGTATGGGACAATTACCTCCAGGATATGTATAGTGGCAATGAGGTAGAGTATAGACTTTTTGCAGATACGTATCATCCATTTCTTGATAGAGACATAAGCATAGACGAGCTTATCACAGTTATATTTGGGCTGCGCAATAATAAATCCGCGGGTCCAGATAAGATTGTAAACGAGTTCATTAAGCATCTACCAAACCTATGGTTTGAATATCTGCTCTCTTTCTTTCAAAGCCTGTTCGATAACAATGGAAGAAACCTATCAAGCATATTTAGAGCAGATATCACAATGATATTTAAAAAAGGTGATAAATCTCTACCAACGAACTATCGACCTATAGCGATTGAAAATGCTTTAATGAAAGTTTACACCCAAATCCTAACAAACAGGCTCCAAGAGTGGGCAGAAGAAGAACAACTAATCCCTGAGTTCCAGAATGGTTTCAGAAAAGGACGAAGTTGTGCTGATAACCTCTTTATCCTAAGTGCAATCACAGATATTACTCTTGCAAAAAAGAAAGGAAGTTTTTTTGTTGTTTTTGTTGATCTTAAGGGAGCATTCGATAGTGTGAATCATGATAAGTTATGGACCCACCTTAGGTCCATTGGAGCAAGCGGGAAAATAATACATGCATTTGAAAACATATACATGAAAACCAAAATTGCTATTAAGACAACAAGTGGCCTAACAGAAGAAACGAATGTCACAAAAGGTGTTCTACAGGGTGATCCATCAAGTGTACTACTATTTAACTTATATATAAATGATTTGGAAGAATTCTTAAGAATCGATGGCCTTACAGGAATAGACATATCGGAAATAACAAATGTTATCCTGATAGCATATGCTGACGATATTGCTGTCTTCGCTCAATCTGAACTTGATTTAAGAAAAACCTTGAAAACACTCGAAAAATATTTTGCAGCAAAAGATATGACATTAAATACTGAAAAATCGAAGATAATAAACTTTGCAAAAAGAAAAATAGTATCATGCCCGGAAAGATTTACATATAAAGAGGATTCAATTGAAGTTGTGGATAGCTTCGAATATCTGGGAATAACCTTGAGTCGCACTGGATCTTGGAATGAAACCATGAATGTCTTCAAAACCAAGGCAAGAGCAGCAGCAGCAGTAACCGAAAAAGCTATGAAGAGCCCCTACATGGAAAACTGGGAAGGGAGAATCAAAGTTTATGATTCAACAATTAAATCAACTTTACTATACTGTGCTGAGATATGGGGTCTAGAAGCTGGCGACAAAATTGAAGTTATCCAAACTACAGTTTTAAAGAAGTTGCTTGGTCTAGCTAAAAACACGCAAAGCAATGTGGTTCGCTTAGAAACTGGTACACTTCCATTAGTTTACGAAATAGCGAAAAGAGCTTTGCATTTCTGGGATAAACTGTTGAATGCCTCTGATGACCGTCTAATTAAAAAATGTTACAACGAAATCTTGAGAACCCATGACAACACTCAACGACCAAACTGGGCAACAAAATTTAAGGCCACCTTAATGAGTAATTTTATGGATGTATGGGAACAGCAAGACTTAGTACTTGTTCGACAATCTTATGTAAGTATCCTTGAAGACAAGAAGAGAAGCCTGATAAATGAAGATTTCAGGAAGGCATCTAGCTCCTATTCTTGCTGCTACTATGCTCCTAATTTGGCGAACATACAAGAACCTGAATATAAACCGGCTCCGTACCTGAATTCATCCTGCAAACCATACGTACATAAAGTCTTAGCGCAAATTAGGTGCGCAAACAGATATGCCCACAGAATAGTGCTACATGGTGATAGACATATTTTTGACCCAATGAACATTTGCACATTGTGTAATACATATGAAGATGATACAATTGAGCACTTCCTTTTAAGATGCCCAATTTTTAATGCAGTTAGAAACCACTTCCTATCCTCTATGAACTTAACTGACATGAATAGTATAATGTCAGTGGAAGATCAAAATGTTGCACTGAATATTTATAAATATGTTAGAAACTCGCTTAACTTAAGAGCTTTTATCCTTAACGAATGATAAATCCAGGTTTCATATCAAGTAATAAAAGTAATTATTTTATATTATTTTTTATTATTGTTGCTTCATATCTTACCTTATTGTCCTGTTAGATGAATTGAAATAATACTTCACCTACCTTATGAAACAATATATAATGTGTACATATTGCCAATCAATTTGTAGAAGCAAAGCTTATAAACAAATAAATATATCTATCTATCTATCTATCTATCTATCTACATAAAACGAAAGTTAGTTGAAAACAAAAAAGAACAGAATGCAACTGGTGGTGGAGAGTTCAAGAAACACCATATCTACAGCTGGAATTATAAACACGTTTTCATTTGGTTATGAACTCCCAGAGCTGACAAAAACAACAACAGAGATTCAAAATCACAACGCCGAGTGTTCCGTATCTGCTGGATCCCTCGACGTGTCGATGTCTTCAGAACGTGAGATCCGTCCAAGTATACCATCAACTTCTCGAAAAGTCATAGACACAACAAATCTTCTTGAACTACAAATCGAACTTCAGAAAGAGTTTTACAAAAAATCGGAAGATTTTTATAAAAATCAAATAGTTGCCACACAGGAACACGTAATTTGGACCATCCTTCCTTTTTTGTCTAAAGTTTTAGAAAAAATAATGTTTATCCTTAAGTGGGCTTTAGGTCAATTTTTTTTAATATTTTGTTTTGTTTTTTTATGTTGTGACGTTTCGGATGTGGTTACACCCTTCTTCAGACCTATTTATTAATTGAAATATAGTTTAAAACATATATACATTAGACTGGGCCAAAAAAATTGACTATTTTTTTTTTTTGAAAGATATATCGAGAATATCATTCAGAATGACAAAAAAAAATTTTCGTAAAAGTTTGAGCCCTTAATATCAATTTTAAGAGGGGTATCATCGCTAATTTTGATTTTTAGTCATAATTTCATGTTTTGCGTCAGAACTGACAAAACATTGAAGTAAAAAAAATTCATTTTGACTTACTTTTATATAAAATTAAATTCCCTACAAAAAAGGTCTAAATGAAAATTTTCGTCAGACAAGCCGTTTTTGAGTAATTAAGCTTAATAAATTGTTATTTTTCGTTAGTTACAAAATTCCAAATTAAAAAAGTAAAATCGAAGAAAAATAACAACTTATTAAGCTTAATTACTCAAAAACGGCTTGTCTGACGAAAATTTTCAATTAGACCTTTTTTGTAGGGAATTTAATTTTATATAAAAGTAAGTCAAAATGAATTTTTTTTTACTTCAATGTTTTGTCAGTTCTGACGCAAAACATGAAATTATGACTAAAAATCAAAATTAGCGATGATAGACCTCTTAAAATTGATATTAAGGGCTCAAACTTTTACGAAAATTTTTTTTTGTCATTCTGAATGATATTCTCGATATATCTTTCAAAAAAAAAATAGTCAATTTTTTTGGCCCAGTCTAATATACATATA
Source organism: Chrysotoxum bicinctum (assembly GCA_911387755.1). Classification (NCBI taxonomy): domain Eukaryota; kingdom Metazoa; phylum Arthropoda; class Insecta; order Diptera; family Syrphidae; genus Chrysotoxum; species Chrysotoxum bicinctum. Next base: position 165,206,088 of record OU426987.1, read on the forward strand.
TATTAAATACATCAAAATTCTAAAAGAGTATACTCACAACTTTAAGAAATACAAATATTTTTTATTTGTTTGTTCGTTTTTGGTTTCCGTGTTTTTTTTTTTCAAATGTTTAAAAGACGTTTTAAATCTTTTTCTTTTTTGTTGTATATATCTTATATCTTATCTCTTTTGTTTTTTTATTTTTTATTTTGTTTGAAAATTTATTTCAAACAAAATGATGTTTAATTATCTGAATTTTTAAATTCAAATAATTTATTTTGAAAATAAATTGAAATATTTTTATGTATATATGTATAATATATTTAATCGTTGAGTTTTGTTTACGTAGATATGGTTTGATAATTAATAAACTGACCGTAAAAATTACTAAGTCTATCACAATCTGAACGTCTATTAATACTATTTTCGGTGTTTCTAATATGTAACATTTCTAGTAACATTCTTTTATTGTAATTCTGTTCTGATTGTAAAATTGTTATATTTTTGAAGTCATGACGATGATTTTCTTCTATGCAATGGAGAGCTAGTGCTACCACTATTTATATCAGATTTATGACCTGATATACGATTTCGAAGTTTTTGCATTGAGGTTCCTACATAGATTGATGGGCATGATGTTGAGCCATCACCTATGCATTTAATCTTGTATACTATATTTGATTTTTCTTCCTTTTCTAATTTATCTTTTAATTTTGAGAAAACTGAATTTCTAAGAGTATTTGTTGATTTAAAGGCTATTCTAGTTTTTTCTTTACCTCTAATTGGTGCTTTCAACAAACGGTTTGAAAAATTTGGAACGTATAAAGCACTTTTATATATTCTTTGTGGTTCATTTATATTTTGAGTTGATCGTCTGACACCATTGAAATAGTTGTTAATAAGTGATTTAGTTATTTCTTTTGGAAATGAATTAGAGTACATTGTATCTTTTATTATTCCAATGTTTTTTTGTCGAAATATAATATCACTATTGTCTAGAACTCTATTTATGAAATTTTGTGCTGTATTAATAATTACTAGTTTGGGTTGTTGAGAATTGAAATTTGTCAAACGGCCTGAAGATGTTGTCTTTTTGTACCAAACAAAAATTAGATGTGTATTTTTTCAACATCAAGATATGGGAGCATTCCTTGTTTTTCAACTTCAAATGTAAATTTAATTTTAGGATGAAAGGAATTTAATGCTGTTAAAGTTGAATTAAGTTCAGTTGATTTGATGATTAAAAATAAGTCATCTACATATTTTTAATAACTTTTGGTGTATACGATAGTTTTTTTTAAAACGTTATCAAGTAAAGTTTCCATAACTATATCTGCTAAAATTGGGGATAAAGGACTTCCCATAGGTACACCTTGTTTTTTGCTGATAAGTTGTTTTATTAAATTGTAAATAATTATTATCAACTATGCAAAAATGTAGAAGTTCTAAAAACTGTTTCTTTTTAATTTGTGTATTTTCTTTGATAGTATTCCAACTTTTATCAACAGTTTCTATAGCCATATGTACTGGTATATTTGTAAACAGAGAAACTACGTCAAAAGAAACTAGTATACCGTTTTCTTCTAAAATAATTGGTGATATTGTTTCAATAAAGTGTTTTGTATTTTTAACATTATATTTTGAATTTTCAGTTATTTTGTTAAGAATTTTAACAATACATTTTGAAAGCTGATAGTAATATTTACGGTCAGTTTATTAATTATCAAACCATATCTACGTAAACAAAACTCAACGATTAAATATATTATACATATATACATAAAAATATTTGAATTTATTTTCAAAATAAATTATTTGAATTTAAAAATTCAGATAATTAAACATCATTTTGTTTGAAATAAATTTTCAAACAAATTAAAAATTAAAAAAACAAAAGAGAAAAAAGATTTAAAACGTCTTTTAAACATTAAAAAAAAACACGGAAACCAAAAACGAACAAACAAATAAAAAATATTTGTATTTTTTAAAGTAGTTGTAAGTATACTCTTTTAGAATTTTGATGTATTTAATATATATGTATATATGTTTTAAACTATATTTCAATTAATAAATAGGTCTGAAGAAGGGTGTAGCCACATCCGAAACGTCACAACATAAAAAAACAAAACAAAATATTAACAAAAATTGACCTAAAGCCCACTTAAGGATAAACATTATTTAATTAAATAAAAGGTCACGAAAAAACAAAATATCTTTTAGAAAAAATACTTCATGGACAAATCTTATCTTTCCTTAAACAAAATAATCTTCTATGCATTAACCGGGTATAGAAACGATCACAGTTGTGTATCTGCTTTACTCAAAGTTACTGATGACCTGCGGTGTGCTATTGATAAGGACTATGTGTCTTTCTTGGGATTACTAGATTTTCAAAAGCCTTCGATACAGTGAATCACAAAATACTTATTTCTAAAGTAAAACAATTTTTTAATTTTTCAGACACTGCAGATGCGCTCATACTTTCATATCTCTCTGGAAGACGACAAGCTGTTGTTGTTGGCAATCGAGTATCAAGTTTTGCGAACCTTTTCATGCGTGTTCCTGAAGGATCGATTCTTGCCGGTTGCTATTTTCGATGTATGTACATCAATGATTTCTCAAGTCGAGCATAGTTCTATTGACCTATATGCTGATGATGTACAGATTCGGTTGAGTTGTAAGTTAGGATTGATTGAAAATTGTGCTGTATTACTCAATAGCGATCTTAATAAAATCATGTCCTGGTCAGAAAAAAACTGTTTAAAATTGAACCCGTCAAAATCTAAATGTATAATTATTATTTATAAACAGGAGCTTGATTTAAGTTATTTCCCTTCAATACGCATCGGTAATACAAATATTGAGTACGTTGATAGAGTTAAAAACTTGGGAATCTGGTTAAATTCTACATTAAGTTGGGAGTACCATATCCAAAGTATATTTGGAAAAATCTACGGTAGCCTTCGGAGTTTATCTTATTCGAAGCAATTTACCCCACAAAATATACGATTCCGGCTAGCAAAAACTCTGATTATTCCGATAATCACATACGGTGCTCAAATTTTCTGTTGCCTCAGCTCTGAAAAGAAAAGAAACTTAAACGTCGCTTTTAATAATATCATACGTTATGTTTACAATCTCAAACGTTTTGACCATGTTTCTGAATATAAAGAAAAATTACTAGGATGTGCTCTAAACGCATACTTGAATTACATAAGTTTAAAAACTCTGAACAATGTAGTCACTAAAAAAGATCCACTTTACTTATATAACAAGCTAATTTTTTTCAAATTCAAATCGATCGTTTACTTTTATTCAACCAACATACATGTTTAGCAACTAAACGACAATTCTTTGTGTGTGCTGTCAGACTATTCTCTACCATTGGACATTAGAAAACTACGAGGTACTTTAAATTTTGATAAAATGCTCTTTAGGTATTTGGCTAACAATCCTGATATTTCTTAAATTAAATTAAAATAAAATAAATATCTTTTTTTTTCTCTCATGTAAATTGGATTGTTTAAAAATTATTGTTAAATTATAATTAGTTTGTTGTATCGTTAAAATAAATATTAATTAAATTAGTTTAACTTTTGCTTTTAAGGACTTAAGTCTATTGTAAAAGATGCTGGAATAAATAAATAAATAAAATAGATTTATATTTACCCACTACTAATAGCAACGAACCGGTAGTTTGGATTCAAAATGTTTTAAATTTTTTTGTTTAAACGAACTTTTTTGTATGTATATAGAAAGTACATTATCTACTTGTACATCATTACATACATATATTAGGTCTATAATAAGTTTGTTTCATTTTTCTTCTAAAACTGATTTCGTTTAGATATATTTTTATATTGTTTTGTTTTCTAAACTAGCGCTAGAAATGATTATCATTTATTATTTATCATGCTTTTTTGCATGTTTTTCGGATTATTATATCTGAAGAGTGCCGAATTTTTGTTATCGAACGTAGTTTGTGACTTAAGATATATTCAAATCAAGCCACTTTTTTCCCACAATTTATCCCTTTCTCTTATACTTAAATCCAAAAATATCTCTACAAGTATTGATTTCAGTATCAATAGAGTTTGTATTAAAAAAAAACCTTTATATAGAATCAATGCCAGGCCACGGGCAAAATCTTCCAACGTTAATGATTACAATTTTAATCTTGTATGGGTATACGACCCAAACGCAAAATAGTTGGCCTACTCATCAATTAACAAATTAACATTTTTTATGTGCCTATATTTTCTGATCCCCAAGCAGTTTTTTTTTTAATTTTTTTTTGTCGATGTAATAAATTACATTTAATAAGTAAATTAGACCAAACAGAACAAAATTCGGGAAAGCACATATGGCTCCAGTTTGCATTCTCTCAAACAAAGATAGTGCAAAGACTACTCTTTTTGGGATGCAAAATAGTTGGCCTACGAAGATTTAAATAGATTTTCAGTTAACCGTTATTAAAAAAATGACATGCACTTGTTTTGTTGTTTATTGATCTCCTGTTTTATGCAAGCCAGCAACAGTTTAATGTCAACCATGGTGCGTGGCGTTGCATTATCAAGAGACCTTAGGGAATCCATAAATAAAGCCTTCGAAACGGGATTATCGAGCTATAAAATCGCAAAACAATTCAATTTACCGCGCTCATCAATTCGAAACATTATCTCAAAGTTCAAAAATAGTGGTAATGTGGAGATCGGTTAAAAAACGGGACGCCCACCAATTGCAAAACCTCGAGATTGCCGAGTTTTAAAAAAAATAATAAAAGAAAATCGACGTCAAACGGCCGCTGCAATAACTGTTCAATGGAGGGAAAGAATAAAAAAAAGTGTTTAGGTCGACACTTGCAAACGGACTATGAAAAAAATTGGATACAAATTTTATAAGGTTTGTTTTAGATTTATTTAAATAAGAGCAATTTTAATTCGTTAAAAACATAGGCCAAAGAAAAACCACTTTTAACACCTAAACAAAAGAAAAAGCGGCTAGAGTGGGCCAAACAACGTAAAAACTGGACTTTAAGTCAATGGCGGTCCGTTATTTGGAGTGATGAGTCCAGTTTTGAAGTTTGCGTGGGCGACGAACGAAAACGAGTCATCAGAAATTCAAGAGGTTTTTCACAAAGATTGCCTTAAAAAAACGGTCAAGTTTCCAGCATCTCTAATGATATGGGGATGCATGTCGGGGTGGGGTTTGGGCAATTTACATTTTGTAAATGGAATTGTCAATGCTGCCAAGTACAGGATATTTTGGAAAATAAGCTTCTCCCATCAATACCACGACTTCAAACTAGTGATGGAGACTATATTTTCCAACAGGATGGAGCTTCTTGTCATACTGCAAGGTCTACAATGGCGTGGTTATCTGCTGAAGCTATTCCTTTTCTGGAATGGCCTTCCAGCAGCCCTGATCTTTCACCAATTGAAACTGGCTGGCATAAAATGAATCAAAAACTGCAAAAAGAACCATGCCGGACTCTTCAAGGCCTTAAAGCTAAAATCATAAATATTTGGGAGTCTTTTGGTACGAAGAATGTCAAAAATTAGTTGACACAATGCCACGACGCATAGAAGCAGTTATCAAGGCCAAAGGCGACGTAACACATTGGTAAAATAAAAATTAATAGCCATAGGCCAACTATTTTGCACTTAAAAAAATGTTTAAATCGTTATTTTATTTTGTAAGATTGCTCTATACTGTTATTTAATTGAAGTCATTTTGTTTTTGTTACTTATTCCTATTCAAAATAAATATATCTTAAGAAAAATACCAAAATATTGATTTTATTTCCGATGGAATTCAAGAATCAGAATATTTTTGTTTTTTATCATAGGTAGTCCAACTATTTTGCGTTTGGGCTCGTAGTTCACATTAGTTTTTATCAAAAAATCGATGTAAGATGAACTGAACTTAATAAAAATTGCGTATTGACAAGGTCCTCACAGTTAACTGATGAGTCCATGTAAGATCGGCGGGACAAAACGCCAATTTTGTGGACTTAAGGCCAAAAAAAGCTATTTTGAATCAGTAATTCAACAAGTCCAATAATAGTGCTAAGTCTTCTACTTGGCTGATTCATTTTAGTAGTATATACAGTTTGTATTATAAAAACTTTCATATATAATATATAATTCGATAATTAAAATAAATATATGGTATGACAGATAAGGGACAAATTAAATTTTGACGTATCGAGAATATTTCGTTGCAGATGTCAACTGATTGCCCTGAACACAATTTTTTTCGGATTTTTAAATGTCAACTCTGAAAATGAATTTTTGGGGAGCATAAAATAAAATGTAATCTTCCATCACTAAAGTGAAGTGGATTCGTAAGACATTGTTTTAGAATTGAGTAGTTCCATCCAGCAATGGAATGTAATAAAATCGAGATTTCAGTACTCAAAGTTTCCAATGTAAACACTGTTCAAATGCATGACAAGCATGTGCAAGTGTATTAGTGAAAAAGTTACACGTATAGATTGGATGTTGGATTGAAGCAAAATCAAAATCTTTTGATTTTCTTTCAATCTCGCGTCCTGCATTGAAGTAGTGTATATGCAAGATTGATGATTGATCATTCATTTATTGGTTCATTTGCGTATAGTACGTTGAAGAGATGAGAACACAGCACAACATAAGCACAGATTTAAATATTAAAACAGTAAACAAAAATTGTATGATGAAATGGACAGACAAATTACTCGCATATAATTGAAAAAATCCCAAAGAAATTCGTAAAATCACAATTTTGCCAAAAAAAAACTCACAAAGCACAACGTCCTCTCACCACACCGTCGATGTAAAAACAAAAGATTGAAGACTCATGCTTGATATGTGTATATGCAACTTCAACCCCAAATTACCAATACACTTGTATATGCTTGTCATGCATTTGAACAATGTATATCCGGCATAACGAGCTATACGGAACGTATAAGTTTAACCCACGTTTTCGTTCAATTTTCTATCTTTGAGTATTGAAATTTATGTAATTTCTTGCATTAAAATTTCGTAAATAAATAATAAGCTATTGAGCTTTCAAAATAAAAAAAAATAAAAAAATAAAAAAAAAAAATAAAAAAAATGTGTTCTTATTTTAGTTGGGTTAGGACTGAGTGACGTAAAATTAATTAATCACCCTTATTGTGAGTTTCGCCCGGAAAACATTTCCCCCGAAACATTTTTGCTCCCCCGAAATTTTAAAAGCTATTATCACAGATAATTATATACAGATGTCGCATGCCCATAGAAAAAACTGACATATGAAAATGAAAATCTTCATTTGAAAGAGCTTTTAAGAAAGCTGTTTTCAATTTATTATTTTCAGATATTTGAGAAGTGCTTTTTCTCTTTAAAATTTTTGCGAGGCAAGAGGAGGTGCGGAGTCGGTAAGGAAGTAGGATGGGAGAAAGTAAAGGATAGGAAGCTAGGAAGGGGATAAGTTAGGAAAAAGGATGGAATGTCAAGTCCCGGGGACGCGGCCTGCTTGCACATGCACGGCGTCAGCTCGTCGGACGGGGGGGATCTTGCCCCCGGAAACTTAACCTCGCCTGCAGCCAAAAACACAAATCAGGCCTGAGGGAACTAGGGAAAAAAAAAGGATTCGGACTAGCTATGACCACGGACGGACTATTGCCACATCAGGGCACTGCAGATGGTGTCGCAGTGTGGCCATTACCCACCCAACCATAGGAATTCGTGGCCATTTTTTAATTCCCCCAATTATGGTGGATGATCGGCTTCAGATCACGCCATCTTCACCGGAACTCAGCTACCATAGGCACCCCTGAAAAATGGTCTTCAAAACGACATGTTTCGATTTCTCGAAACACCGAAACAAAACTCAAATTTTATCAACATCTGCGTTATGAAGTTTATTTAATAACAAAAAAAAAACGAACCAAAATTACAAAAATTTTACTTATCATTCAAAAAAAATCAAAGAAAGAATAAAATAACGCCGTGTCCGAGGCATGTTCCCCCTTTTTGCGACTAAATGTACCATTTTTGGTCACAACACCGTTGAAAAATTCCCTACCTTCAAGGAGCTCTCTGGAGGTGGTATAAACTTTCAAAAACAATCGATCTTTTCACACTACACGAAACAAAAAGAACGCGGGGGAAACACAACTTTTCCACTTACAATAGAAATTACTTATGTCTGACAACAAAAAAAAACGGACGTACTAAAAAAAAGAAAAAAAGGAAGATCAAAACAACTTCAACGCCTCTTATGAACATTTCAAAAAAAAAAAAAATCGTAATAATGATAAATAAAAAGACAAACACAAACACTTAAATCCAATAGGACGATCTTTGAATAATATTTATAATGCCATAGGGCCTTTCCCGTCTTCGTTGTTTTTTTTTTTTTTAGAGCTCTCGTGTACAGGCGTTATTGATACCTGCACTGGTTGTTGGCCGGGCTCAAAAAGAAGGCAGCTTCAGGGCTTTACAAACAAAATGTCTGCACCGCTGCAAAGAGCATCCCACTCATAACCATAATCCACATATGGCCACTGATTAATTGGTATAAGTTCCAAGACAACCCACAAAAAAAAACACCCAATAAAAAGACGATGCGGCGGCCCAGTACTCGGTTGATTATCTGGGGCCGCCGAGAATTCATCTAAAACGTTTATGGCTTTAAAACACCTTAAAAACAATTTAAAAACTCGACTCACCATCTTGTATGGTTAATATTCTTTTGGTTTGTTTTTACGTATACGTATGTTTTCTTTTTGTACACGACGGCACTTATAATTTTTGGGGACCTCTTTTCCCTTTTTAGATTTTGCCAAACAAAAATTCTAAAACAAAACACGAAAAAAATACATAAATTACACAACTCGCAAAAAAAACAAAAAAAAACAACGCACCAAGATTGACTTCAACTCTATTTCATCTTAATCCGTTTACTTTTTTGTTCTCTGCCTTTCGGGCATGGCAGCTAATTAATCATTAACAGAAAACTCTTCCTGAACGAACACAAGTTACAAGACATCCTCTCCTATCAGTCAAAACAACATTCGATCATCATACCCATATGTAAATGGATCGTCCGATCCGTCTAAGTATGTATTAGTTAACATTAACTCTTTGATAGTCTGGCTTTTCAACGGGCGTGTCCAAAATCTACGTTCGGAATTTCAAACCGAACTTGAGCTCTATCTTAAAGTCATTGATAGGTGATTTACATGAGGCGGATTTACTCTCCAAAACAAAAAAAAATTAAACAAAAAACATAACACCTGAAAACGTCGAAACCCGGGAACGAAACATGTCGGAAAACGGAAATTGACAAGAATAAACAAGAAACGAAGACAATTGAACAATAAAAGTTTGTTGTCTCTTATATAAAATTTTTGGCAAGTACACGAAGATGGACTCAACCAACAACAACATCAAGAGAATTTTATTTGTAAACAACCCACAGCAGCAATCACCATGGCGGACATTTCCTTTGGTAAGTGCCAAAACAAATTTTTCTTTTATTTTGTTATTATTTTAAGTAAATGTATTGGTTAAATGATTTCAAAAATTGACATTAACTTTCTTCTTCTTGCAGATAGCTTCTAATGGATGGATCTGGCCAACACTTGTCTACAATGAAGGTAAGAAGTTTGTTTACCCTTTTTTCAATATAAAAAAAATATTTGTCTTTTTCTCCTTCCTAGGTGGTGGTTACATGAACTTTTGGCATCGGCGCTGGATAATTCCTGGACTAATCAGGCGTCCGCAACAAAATTTGCTGATTATTCGGATACATTCCGAATAAAAAGCAAAAACAAAACTACGGTCGCCTGAAGAAAGAGCACCTATAGCGAGAAGTAACCCCATGGGGCCACGGCAAGCCAACAAAAAAAAACAAAACTAGCGGAACGAACACAAACCAAGCCTCAATTGGAAGAGTAAGGCCATACTGTTTTTTTTTTTTTTCTAACCTATTCATCGTCGATATTCTTTTGCAGACATTTTAAGAGATCTAGGAGTGCTTGATGCAACTGTGGGGAGCAACCCACAACCTACAAGCCGGGCAAAAATATAAAGTTTCAACAATTGTTTTTAATAAAATCACGGACGCGACGACGCAAGAGTACAGGTTAGGGCTGTTCAGTCGAAATTATATTCTTAGTACCTTTTAATTGAAATTTTAGGTTTTCTACGTAAACAATTCAAGGTCAACGACCAAAGGGTTACATTGAAATCATAGCGATTACCACTGAAAACTACCGCACCGCTCTAGTTGCTCCTAGGTCAGCTATTAATGTTTACCGGTGAGCTTTCATTAAAGTCAGACGTTAAGATTTAGAACTAAGAAAGACTAAATATTAATACTAACATGCAAACATGCAAAAATAAGTTAAAATAAAAAAAATAAATACACTAAACTAATATCACAGTTGACTAAACCTAAGTTAATTAGATTAGTATCACAGTTCTTTATAAATTATTAATCCTAACAATGTAAATATCACAGTTTTTAATAAATTATTTAGCCTAAAAAAAAAGTAAATATCACAGTTTGTACCTACTAATATTTTAATTAGTAAGCTATCAGTCTTTTTAAGAAATAAAATTATTAAAATATCACAGATCGTTCGTAGTTTTTTTATCATTGCAGATAGTTATTAGTTATTATCACAGTTATTACTAAAATTAATAAAAAATATATCACAGATCCTTGGTTAGTACTTATACTTAGTAATCACATATGTTCGGTTAGTAAATTATCACAGTTAAATAAATAATTTAAATGTTAATAGGTAAAATCAAAAAGAATAAAAAGCTAACGCAGTCAATTAATAAAACTAAAAAATATTTGTTTGATTGTATCAGAAACGTCAGGTACATTGAGTCAAAAATGAAATGCACTTCTTTTAAAAGAATTTTCAAGAAAAGTGCAATTTATACGAAATATGTATGAAAGTGAAAGTGAATAAAACACATTATAAACTATCAGGTACTAGGTGCCAATAAATAAATAATAGATTGAACGACTTAAGACAAGAAACATGAAGTATGAATGAATGATTTCACAATGAGTTTTGGATTATTGGTAATTCTACGTGCGAGTTTATAAAATAATCCGTGAAATTTAGTTTTACTTTCAAGTAATTCATTGGTGGAGATATCGTAAGCCCTTATAGCCAAAAAGCCAGAACTACCTAAATTTTGGGATGATGATCGGATATGTCTCTCAGAAACTAGAGGAGAATGCAAGACGTTTTGCCGAACAGATGAGTTCAAATTCTAGTAATTCTAGTCTCTTCTATTTCAGAATCCCTAATTAGCTGATTGATGAGTTTACGTCCTTCTTCTTACTTATTGGAGTACGCCATTTTTAAATATCAACTGTACTCAGGCACGACAAAAAAACGAAAGTTAACGATGACAAATCAAAGACAACAAAAGAAAATGGTGAGTCAAAATTAAATTGTTTTAGAAAATGTATAAAGAACTGAAAAAACTTGTAACCAAACAAAAGAATATAAATCTGCCAAGAAAAACAGATATTGTAACAAAAAAAATTTGCTGTTTAGCCAAAACTTATTAAATCTGATTAAAGAAACTTCAAAAACAATAAAGAATTATCAACAATAAACTAGCTAACGAAAATTGTTTTTGGAACACTAATTGAAAATATATTAACTAACTAACTAACCAACTGAACTATTCAAATTGAACCATAAACGAACAATTGTAACAAAAAAATGAAATATTAAATCAAAAAAGAATAAATAAATAAATAACAAAAAAAAACTGTGAACTTTATCAAAAAAACGAAAAAAAATAATAGAAATAAATAAGAAAACGAAATATTGAAATCGACAAAAAAAAAATAAATAACCAAAAAAAATTTAAGAACTATAAAAAAAAAACTATTGTAACAAAAAAAACTAAATATATTAACAACAAAATCTATCTAAACTACCTAACTTAAATCAAAATTGAAAATCCTAAACAAAAAAAAACTTTCAAAAAACTTAACTGAACAAAGAAATAAATAATCTAAGACCTATTAAATTTGAAAAAAATATGTATTACAAAAAAACAAATATCAAGAAAAACTTTATTTGAAAAATCTAAAGTACTTTTTCTTTGAGAAAAAGAACCTAAACTTAACAAACTAAATATTTTCTAACGTAAATTAATCCTAAACTTAGAATTTTTTTCTCAAAAAGACTAAATTTAGAAACAAAATTAAATTTAAATAAATAAATAAATATGACAAAAACTATGTAACTAAAATATGAAAAAGTAACAAAAACGAAAAAAGAACAAAAATGTTAAAAAAAAGGTAAACTACCTAAATTGATCTAAGCTAAGCCTATAAAAATCAAAAAAAAACTATAAACTGAAAACTATTACTAAAGACTATCACTAATGTTGAAAAACAACTCTTTGCTTTTTGTAAATTTTACCTATTCAAAAGACTTAACTTAATTTAAAAAAAAACGAAGAAACTAAATATGTAATAAAAATTGTGATTCTCCTTTACGCCTCAATATAAGTTTCTTTCAATAAAACTATTTTTTGAAACTAAAAACTGTTTGTTCTATTGAGAAAACGAAACGATTCTTGTTCGCCAAAACAATTTAGAAAAATGTAATTATGTAAGTCAATACCAAAACGAAACAGCAAGTCCAAACAAAAAAACAATGTATAATAATTACTTGAAAATATTTTAGATAAATTCAAAATTTACTAATTTTTGAATCAAAAACAACGAAACTTAAGTTTTGGAAAATAACTATTTAGTATATTTTATATTTTTAAGCTTTGTTTCATATACATTCGGTGGTTTCTTAGCGACATGGCATGACCCTACTAACGATATCACTAAAAGAAACAAGACAACAGACAGACGAACAAACTCCCCTTGATGTGATGATAATAAACTGGAAAACTACTAGAGACACTAACAAATTACATTACAAAGCTTTCCCTTACCGTTCCCGCAATCCTAGACTGTCTTAAGGACCTTGCTAGAAGACATGAAACGGTAAGGTAAAACTTACAAAAATTTGGAACGATGATGTTGGACTAAACGTCACGCACAATCAATCGTCCAAGTAGAAAATGACAAGACTAAAGGAAATGAAAATTGAAAATTAGAAATAGAAAAGTAAAGAAAAGTATGGATAGGAATAAGGAAAAACGATACGAAAATACGCTATCTGTAGTTACTGCAAGTTTCCGCAAAATAACGTCGCAATACACCTAAGTTCGTCTGAGACCTTCTTGGTGCAGACATACGCATCTTGCAGAAGCTCAAGTAACCCCAGATAAACGCAAAACAAACACTAACCGCAGTCACTCTGAATTTTCAAACACTCGTCGCAATTTATCTAGGTTCGTCTAAGACCTTCCTGATAAAGACATACGAGGTTTAAAAATCCAGAGTAAGTTTGGTTGAAGACTTCACCACATAAACGAACTGAAACTAAGACTACAAAAACTATGTCGTCAAAAAAAACGTTCCAACTAGGTTGGAAAACCGTTTTAGCGACGTTGGGCGCCATTTTGTTGCGAGGCAAGAGGAGGTGCGGAGTCGGTAAGGAAGTAGGATGGGAGAAAGTAAAGGATAGGAAGCTAGGAAGGGGATAGGTTAGGAAAAAGGATGGAATGTCAAGTCCCGGGGACGCGGCCTGCTTGCACATGCACGGCGTCAGCTCGTCGGACGGGGGGGATCTTGCCCCCGGAAACTTAACCTCGCCTGCAGCCAAAAACACAAATCAGGCCTGAGGGAACTAGGGAAAAAAAAAGGATTCGGACTAGCTATGACCACGGACGGACTATTGCCACATCAGGGCACTGCAGATGGTGTCGCAGTGTGGCCATTACCCACCCAACCATAGGAATTCGTGGCCATTTTTTAATTCCCCCAATTATGGTGGATGATCGGCTTCAGATCACGCCATCTTCACCGGAACTCAGCTACCATAGGCACCCCTGAAAAATGGTCTTCAAAACGACATGTTTCGATTTCTCGAAACACCGAAACAAAACTCAAATTTTATCAACATCTGCGTTATGAAGTTTATTTAATAACAAAAAAAAAACGAACCAAAATTACAAAAATTTTACTTATCATTCAAAAAAAATCAAAGAAAGAATAAAATAACGCCGTGTCCGAGGCATGTTCCCCCTTTTTGCGACTAAATGTACCATTTTTGGTCACAACACCGTTGAAAAATTCCCTACCTTCAAGGAGCTCTCTGGAGGTGGTATAAACTTTCAAAAACAATCGATCTTTTCACACTACACGAAACAAAAAGAACGCGGGGGAAACACAACTTTTCCACTTACAATAGAAATTACTTATGTCTGACAACAAAAAAAAACGGACGTACTAAAAAAAAGAAAAAAAGGAAGATCAAAACAACTTCAACGCCTCTTATGAACATTTCAAAAAAAAAAATAATCGTAATAATGATAAATAAAAAGACAAACACAAACACTTAAATCCAATAGGACGATCTTTGAATAATATTTATAATGCCATAGGGCCTTTCCCGTCTTCGTTGTTTTTTTTTTTTTAGAGCTCTCGTGTACAGGCGTTATTGATACCTGCACTGGTTGTTGGCCGGGCTCAAAAAGAAGGCAGCTTCAGGGCTTTACAAACAAAATGTCTGCACCGCTGCAAAGAGCATCCCACTCATAACCATAATCCACATATGGCCACTGATTAATTGGTATAAGTTCCAAGACAACCCACAAAAAAAAACACCCAATAAAAAGACGATGCGGCGGCCCAGTACTCGGTTGATTATCTGGGGCCGCCGAGAATTCATCTAAAACGTTTATGGCTTTAAAACACCTTAAAAACAATTTAAAAACTCGACTCACCATCTTGTATGGTTAATATTCTTTTGGTTTGTTTTTACGTATACGTATGTTTTCTTTTTGTACACGACGGCACTTATAATTTTTGGGGACCTCTTTTCCCTTTTTAGATTTTGCCAAACAAAAATTCTAAAACAAAACACGAAAAAAATACATAAATTACACAACTCGCAAAAAAAACAAAAAAAAACAACGCACCAAGATTGACTTCAACTCTATTTCATCTTAATCCGTTTACTTTTTTGTTCTCTGCCTTTCGGGCATGGCAGCTAATTAATCATTAACAGAAAACTCTTCCTGAACGAACACAAGTTACAAGACATCCTCTCCTATCAGTCAAAACAACATTCGATCATCATACCCATATGTAAATGGATCGTCCGATCCGTCTAAGTATGTATTAGTTAACATTAACTCTTTGATAGTCTGGCTTTTCAACGGGCGTGTCCAAAATCTACGTTCGGAATTTCAAACCGAACTTGAGCTCTATCTTAAAGTCATTGATAGGTGATTTACATGAGGCGGATTTACTCTCCAAAACAAAAAAAAATTAAACAAAAAACATAACACCTGAAAACGTCGAAACCCGGGAACGAAACATGTCGGAAAACGGAAATTGACAAGAATAAACAAGAAACGAAGACAATTGAACAATAAAAGTTTGTTGTCTCTTATATAAAATTTTTGGCAAGTACACGAAGATGGACTCAACCAACAACAACATCAAGAGAATTTTATTTGTAAACAACCCACAGCAGCAATCACCATGGCGGACATTTCCTTTGGTAAGTGCCAAAACAAATTTTTCTTTTATTTTGTTATTATTTTAAGTAAATGTATTGGTTAAATGATTTCAAAAATTGACATTAACTTTCTTCTTCTTGCAGATAGCTTCTAATGGATGGATCTGGCCAACACTTGTCTACAATGAAGGTAAGAAGTTTGTTTACCCTTTTTTCAATATAAAAAAAATATTTGTCTTTTTCTCCTTCCTAGGTGGTGGTTACATGAACTTTTGGCATCGGCGCTGGATAATTCCTGGACTAATCAGGCGTCCGCAACAAAATTTGCTGATTATTCGGATACATTCCGAATAAAAAGCAAAAACAAAACTACGGTCGCCTGAAGAAAGAGCACCTATAGCGAGAAGTAACCCCATGGGGCCACGGCAAGCCAACAAAAAAAACAAAACTAGCGGAACGAACACAAACCAAGCCTCAATTGGAAGAGTAAGGCCATACTGTTTTTTTTTTTTTTCTAACCTATTCATCGTCGATATTCTTTTGCAGACATTTTAAGAGATCTAGGAGTGCTTGATGCAACTGTGGGGAGCAACCCACAACCTACAAGCCGGGCAAAAATATAAAGTTTCAACAATTGTTTTTAATAAAATCACGGACGCGACGACGCAAGAGTACAGGTTAGGGCTGTTCAGTCGAAATTATATTCTTAGTACCTTTTAATTGAAATTTTAGGTTTTCTACGTAAACAATTCAAGGTCAACGACCAAAGGGTTACATTGAAATCATAGCGATTACCACTGAAAACTACCGCACCGCTCTAGTTGCTCCTAGGTTTACCGGTGAGCTTTCATTAAAGTCAGACGTTAAGATTTAGAACTAAGAAAGACTAAATATTAATACTAACATGCAAACATGCAAAAATAAGTTAAAATAAAAAAAATAAATACACTAAACTAATATCACAGTTGACTAAACCTAAGTTAATTAGATTAGTATCACAGTTCTTTATAAATTATTAATCCTAACAATGTAAATATCACAGTTTTTAATAAATTATTTAGCCTAAAAAAAAAGTAAATATCACAGTTTGTACCTACTAATATTTTAATTAGTAAGCTATCAGTCTTTTTAAGAAATAAAATTATTAAAATATCACAGATCGTTCGTAGTTTTTTTATCATTGCAGATAGTTATTAGTTATTATCACAGTTATTACTAAAATTAATAAAAAATATATCACAGATCCTTGGTTAGTACTTATACTTAGTAATCACATATGTTCGGTTAGTAAATTATCACAGTTAAATAAATAATTTAAATGTTAATAGGTAAAATCAAAAAGAATAAAAAGCTAACGCAGTCAATTAATAAAACTAAAAAATATTTGTTTGATTGTATCAGAAACGTCAGGTACATTGAGTCAAAAATGAAATGCACTTCTTTTAAAAGAATTTTCAAGAAAAGTGCAATTTATACGAAATATGTATGAAAGTGAAAGTGAATAAAACACATTATAAACTATCAGGTACTAGGTGCCAATAAATAAATAATAGATTGAACGACTTAAGACAAGAAACATGAAGTATGAATGAATGATTTCACAATGAGTTTTGGATTATTGGTAATTCTACGTGCGAGTTTATAAAATAATCCGTGAAATTTAGTTTTACTTTCAAGTAATTCATTGGTGGAGATATCGTAAGCCCTTATAGCCAAAAAGCCAGAACTACCTAAATTTTGGGATGATGATCGGATATGTCTCTCAGAAACTAGAGGAGAATGCAAGACGTTTTGCCGAACAGATGAGTTCAAATTCTAGTAATTCTAGTCTCTTCTATTTCAGAATCCCTAATTAGCTGATTGATGAGTTTACGTCCTTCTTCTTACTTATTGGAGTACGCCATTTTTAAATATCAACTGTACTCAGGCACGACAAAAAAACGAAAGTTAACGATGACAAATCAAAGACAACAAAAGAAAATGGTGAGTCAAAATTAAATTGTTTTAGAAAATGTATAAAGAACTGAAAAAACTTGTAACCAAACAAAAGAATATAAATCTGCCAAGAAAAACAGATATTGTAACAAAAAAAATTTGCTGTTTAGCCAAAACTTATTAAATCTGATTAAAGAAACTTCAAAAACAATAAAGAATTATCAACAATAAACTAGCTAACGAAAATTGTTTTTGGAACACTAATTGAAAATATATTAACTAACTAACTAACCAACTGAACTATTCAAATTGAACCATAAACGAACAATTGTAACAAAAAAATGAAATATTAAATCAAAAAAGAATAAATAAATAAATAACAAAAAAAAACTGTGAACTTTATCAAAAAAACGAAAAAAAATAATAGAAATAAATAAGAAAACGAAATATTGAAATCGACAAAAAAAAAATAAATAACCAAAAAAAATTTAAGAACTATAAAAAAAAAACTATTGTAACAAAAAAAACTAAATATATTAACAACAAAATCTATCTAAACTACCTAACTTAAATCAAAATTGAAAATCCTAAACAAAAAAAAACTTTCAAAAAACTTAACTGAACAAAGAAATAAATAATCTAAGACCTATTAAATTTGAAAAAAATATGTATTACAAAAAAACAAATATCAAGAAAAACTTTATTTGAAAAATCTAAAGTACTTTTTCTTTGAGAAAAAGAACCTAAACTTAACAAACTAAATATTTTCTAACGTAAATTAATCCTAAACTTAGAATTTTTTTCTCAAAAAGACTAAATTTAGAAACAAAATTAAATTTAAATAAATAAATAAATATGACAAAAACTATGTAACTAAAATATGAAAAAGTAACAAAAACGAAAAAAGAACAAAAATGTTAAAAAAAAGGTAAACTACCTAAATTGATCTAAGCTAAGCCTATAAAAATCAAAAAAAAACTATAAACTGAAAACTATTACTAAAGACTATCACTAATGTTGAAAAACAACTCTTTGCTTTTTGTAAATTTTACCTATTCAAAAGACTTAACTTAATTTAAAAAAAAAACGAAGAAACTAAATATGTAATAAAAATTGTGATTCTCCTTTACGCCTCAATATAAGTTTCTTTCAATAAAACTATTTTTTGAAACTAAAAACTGTTTGTTCTATTGAGAAAACGAAACGATTCTTGTTCGCCAAAACAATTTAGAAAAATGTAATTATGTAAGTCAATACCAAAACGAAACAGCAAGTCCAAACAAAAAAACAATGTATAATAATTACTTGAAAATATTTTAGATAAATTCAAAATTTACTAATTTTTGAATCAAAAACAACGAAACTTAAGTTTTGGAAAATAACTATTTAGTATATTTTATATTTTTAAGCTTTGTTTCATATACATTCGGTGGTTTCTTAGCGACATGGCATGACCCTACTAACGATATCACTAAAAGAAACAAGACAACAGACAGACGAACAAACTCCCCTTGATGTGATGATAATAAACTGGAAAACTACTAGAGACACTAACAAATTACATTACAAAGCTTTCCCTTACCGTTCCCGCAATCCTAGACTGTCTTAAGGACCTTGCTAGAAGACATGAAACGGTAAGGTAAAACTTACAAAAATTTGGAACGATGATGTTGGACTAAACGTCACGCACAATCAATCGTCCAAGTAGAAAATGACAAGACTAAAGGAAATGAAAATTGAAAATTAGAAATAGAAAAGTAAAGAAAAGTATGGATAGGAATAAGGAAAAACGATACGAAAATACGCTATCTGTAGTTACTGCAAGTTTCCGCAAAATAACGTCGCAATACACCTAAGTTCGTCTGAGACCTTCTTGGTGCAGACATACGCATCTTGCAGAAGCTCAAGTAACCCCAGATAAACGCAAAACAAACACTAACCGCAGTCACTCTGAATTTTCAAACACTCGTCGCAATTTATCTAGGTTCGTCTAAGACCTTCCTGATAAAGACATACGAGGTTTAAAAATCCAGAGTAAGTTTCGTTGAAGACTTCACCACATAAACGAACTGAAACTAAGACTACAAAAACTATGTCGTCAAAAAAAACGTTCCAACTAGGTTGGAAAACCGTTTTAGCGACGTTGGGCGCCATTTTGTTGCGAGGCAAGAGGAGGTGCGGAGTCGGTAAGGAAGTAGGATGGGAGAAAGTAAAGGATAGGAAGCTAGGAAGGGGATAGGTTAGGAAAAAGGATGGAATGTCAAGTCCCGGGGACGCGGCCTGCTTGCACATGCACGGCGTCAGCTCGTCGGACGGGGGGGATCTTGCCCCCGGAAACTTAACCTCGCCTGCAGCCAAAAACACAAATCAGGCCTGAGGGAACTAGGGAAAAAAAAAGGATTCGGACTAGCTATGACCACGGACGGACTATTGCCACATCAGGGCACTGCAGATGGTGTCGCAGTGTGGCCATTACCCACCCAACCATAGGAATTCGTGGCCATTTTTTAATTCCCCCAATTATGGTGGATGATCGGCTTCAGATCACGCCATCTTCACCGGAACTCAGCTACCATAGGCACCCCTGAAAAATGGTCTTCAAAACGACATGTTTCGATTTCTCGAAACACCGAAACAAAACTCAAATTTTATCAACATCTGCGTTATGAAGTTTATTTAATAACAAAAAAAAAACGAACCAAAATTACAAAAATTTTACTTATCATTCAAAAAAAATCAAAGAAAGAATAAAATAACGCCGTGTCCGAGGCATGTTCCCCCTTTTTGCGACTAAATGTACCATTTTTGGTCACAACACCGTTGAAAAATTCCCTACCTTCAAGGAGCTCTCTGGAGGTGGTATAAACTTTCAAAAACAATCGATCTTTTCACACTACACGAAACAAAAAGAACGCGGGGGAAACACAACTTTTCCACTTACAATAGAAATTACTTATGTCTGACAACAAAAAAAAACGGACGTACTAAAAAAAAAGAAAAAAAGGAAGATCAAAACAACTTCAACGCCTCTTATGAACATTTCAAAAAAAAATAATCGTAATAATGATAAATAAAAAGACAAACACAAACACTTAAATCCAATAGGACGATCTTTGAATAATATTTATAATGCCATAGGGCCTTTCCCGTCTTCGTTGTTTTTTTTTTTAGAGCTCTCGTGTACAGGCGTTATTGATACCTGCACTGGTTGTTGGCCGGGCTCAAAAAGAAGGCAGCTTCAGGGCTTTACAAACAAAATGTCTGCACCGCTGCAAAGAGCATCCCACTCATAACCATAATCCACATATGGCCACTGATTAATTGGTATAAGTTCCAAGACAACCCACAAAAAAAAACACCCCATAAAAAGACGATGCGGCGGCCCAGTACTCGGTTGATTATCTGGGGCCGCCGAGAATTCATCTAAAACGTTTATGGCTTTAAAACACCTTAAAAACAATTTAAAAACTCGACTCACCATCTTGTATGGTTAATATTCTTTTGGTTTGTTTTTACGTATACGTATGTTTTCTTTTTGTACACGACGGCACTTATAATTTTTGGGGACCTCTTTTCCCTTTTTAGATTTTGCCAAACAAAAATTCTAAAACAAAACACGAAAAAAATACATAAATTACACAACTCGCAAAAAAAAACAAAAAAAAACAAAAAAAAACAACGCACCAAGATTGACTTCAACTCTATTTCATCTTAATCCGTTTACTTTTTTGTTCTCTGCCTTTCGGGCATGGCAGCTAATTAATCATTAACAGAAAACTCTTCCTGAACGAACACAAGTTACAAGACATCCTCTCCTATCAGTCAAAACAACATTCGATCATCATACCCATATGTAAATGGATCGTCCGATCCGTCTAAGTATGTATTAGTTAACATTAACTCTTTGATAGTCTGGCTTTTCAACGGGCGTGTCCAAAATCTACGTTCGGAATTTCAAACCGAACTTGAGCTCTATCTTAAAGTCATTGATAGGTGATTTACATGAGGCGGATTTACTCTCCAAAACAAAAAAAAATTAAACAAAAAACATAACACCTGAAAACGTCGAAACCCGGGAACGAAACATGTCGGAAAACGGAAATTGACAAGAATAAACAAGAAACGAAGACAATTGAACAATAAAATTGCGTAATAAAATAAATTGACAGAATTGTCTCCACTCTCCACAATTCACATATCCAAAATTTCGTATAAAATCTCACTACGTTGAACACGCCCGACTCCAAAGTTTGTTGTCTCTTATATAAAATTTTTGGCAAGTACACGAAGATGGACTCAACCAACAACAACATCAAGAGAATTTTATTTGTAAACAACCCACAGCAGCAATCACCATGGCGGACATTTCCTTTGGTAAGTGCCAAAACAAATTTTTCTTTTATTTTGTTATTATTTTAAGTAAATGTATTGGTTAAATGATTTCAAAAATTGACATTAACTTTCTTCTTCTTGCAGATAGCTT
This sequence comes from Chrysotoxum bicinctum, assembly GCA_911387755.1. Lineage (NCBI taxonomy): Eukaryota > Metazoa > Arthropoda > Insecta > Diptera > Syrphidae > Chrysotoxum > Chrysotoxum bicinctum. The sequence continues at coordinate 165,228,095 of OU426987.1, forward strand.
CTAATGGATGGATCTGGCCAACACTTGTCTACAATGAAGGTAAGAAGTTTGTTTACCCTTTTTTCAATATAAAAAAAATATTTGTCTTTTTCTCCTTCCTAGGTGGTGGTTACATGAACTTTTGGCATCGGCGCTGGATAATTCCTGGACTAATCAGGCGTCCGCAACAAAATGTGTGCTCTCTGAATTCACGAGTAAAATCTATTTAGTCTGTTGCTCTTGCGTATTCAACTCTGTATCTGTATTCTTCGTTTTTTTTTTTAATACCGCCAGACCCTTTTTTTTAAATAGATTTGTTATGGGCACAAGAACACAAGAACACAAGATACCTACATGGTTCATAGAGGAATTTTGGCAAGAAAAAATTGTATTTTGTGTGTTTATCTGGGAATCTAAGGCAATTTTTTTCATAAAAATGACACTTAGATATTTTGTTGCATTTAGAAGCAAATAAGGAACTTATGTAGGTATGTCAAAGCCTTTGATGGATTTGTAAAAATTAATCTCTATCTTCTTAGTTAGGTATTTGTTCTTTGCAATTCCTATACAAATTATTCTAATTTCGTTGCTCAATTTTGTCTATCAGAGCCAAAAATAGACACAGTATTGTTTGTTACTCCTTGTCCCAGTTCCTACATAACATATACGTAGATACATTATGTACATATGTGCGTATTTTGCATTCAGGTTCATGAGGTTATGATGACACCTGCAGGCAGGAATGTTAGTTTTATTTGATTTGGTGCGATCTTTTGATGATGGCGAGAATAGCGTGGTTGACTTTTTTGGGTTTAATAAAAATAAAAACAATCTGAAAAAATTAATTAAATTAAAACTTCAATTTGAAATAGGGCGACAAAGAAGAAGAAAATAAAATCTTAAGAAATTGTGGATACAGATTTTTTTACGGGTAAGGTATTTATTTTATACAAATAAAAGTATCATTTTCCGTAATTTTTGAAGAGTTTATATGATAGGTTGTATGCATGCAACCAGAAGAATAACTGTAGGTACGAAGTTATACATTGTACGCAGGTGCATACATAGGTACATATATTATATATGCCTAGGAATTCATTGCGTTTGTGAAAATTTATTAAAAGATGACAATTTTCTAGTTATCAATTAGATACAAACATACCTTTACTGTAGCAGAAGTTAATTTATAAATGTTACGAATTGTCAAGTGAAACAATTTATACCTACTACAAATTTCAAAATTATTTCATTTCAGTATAAATAAGAAAACGTAGTATGTATGTATGTACATACGAAGGTACATAAGAATGGTTTTTCTGTTTTCTATTTTTTTGTAAGTGAAAAAATAATGATAGTTCTAATAAAGAAAAAAGGAGCTTTTGAATAGGTATTTTCTGCTCTTAGCCTATTCCATATAAAATGTCTGAAGCATTTATACTGTTAATTGCGTATTTGCTTAATTAACCCAACGTTCGTCCTGTTTTACATTTATTATTTTTAAAATCCATTTTTGGTTTTTCATACTGTTTAATTCTTAATTTTTTCAACCATTCACTAGTTCTGTAGCTTCTTATTTTTATTTTAAGGTTTTAAATTTTTCTAACGTTCTTGTCATGAGTCCATTTACAAATTTTTGAGAGAAAAACAATTATCAAGAAACTGTATCAAATCTGTGCGTACGACATTCATTCTTATTGTCAAACCAATTTGAAAAATATTTTTGTTTAAATATATTAATGCAAAATCTTAAGCATTGTAGACATTTTAGTAAGTTACTACGTTAAAAAGAGGATTTCGCTAATTTTAAACGATTTCATCATCTTATTATCTCTAAACATCTTACTCGTACTTAAATTAAAATAAAAAATTGGTTACTTTAACCTTTATTAATTTACTAAATTAATATGAAATCTGTCATTTTCCTCAAAAAAAAAACTATCTTGGCAGTTTTATTTGAAAGAGTTAAATTTTGTTTTTTTTTTTATTTCGATTCGTGAGTTTATTGTTTTTAAAAGTAAATAAAATAATATAAAATGTTTTCGGAAGACGAAGATTTTGATATACACATGTATATGATTGAAGACCCAGCTTTATGGAGAATTTTACTCCAGAAATAGGTTTGACAAGATAGCAGTTCGGTTTTTAGTTGAAAAAGTTAAAGATCCAAGATCGAATTGTAAGCCGTAGGCTTCTGATTGCAGCAGAATTTCAAGTACCTACTGTTTACATTACACTTTTTTGGAAGAAGACTGGAATAGTCCAATCCAAAGTGGCGAAATAATAAAAAAACATTTCGAAAAAAGTTGTCAAAAATAAATAACATAATAAATTTAAGGTTGTCCTTTTGACTTTTGAGTTTCCGACATTTCAAACTATTCTGTCCGTTCCCCAGATTTAGTTAAGTTTGGTTTGTTAATTTTAACAAACTGTCATGATTTAAATGTGTTCAGATGCACCGTTTTTATAAAAGGGAATTAGTCTATTACTAGTTAGTAAAACGAAAAAAAAGGTTTAAAAATTTCGAAGAGCTAGTAAATTACTAAACAAATTACTAACTAATAAAATGCTAAGTCCTTAAAAATATGTTGTTTAAAATGTTGTTCCTATGTTTCTACCATCACGTGTGAACGCTTGTTTCCTATTAATAAATCATATAATCTATTTATTTATCTAATAAAATTGTATGTTGGGCTTGCATAGGTATTCAACTAAATGTTGTGAAAATTTGTGTAAAAGCTGAAATAATTCTCTTCTAATAGCAACTGATTAATTTATTGTCCGTACCGCCATTCCGATATTCATTTTTTTTTGAAAATCTGTATATGTATATGTGCCAGTTTGTAAGCTTTGGGCATAATTTTTTTTATTTTTTCATTATTGAAGATAAATTCGATTACCTTTCAGCTAACAATTTCATCAGGTGGTTCTTAAAATAAAAACAAACTTTAATCAACAAAGGTACATGAAATAAGAATATATGCCTTTAGCCCAGGTAGCTGTCGTACCCTTCACCATCTTACTGATGAGCCCACTGTCATAACTGGGCGAAAGCACTTTGCAGCTAAGGTCCCTTGAACTTCAATTTAATTAAAAACTTTAATTTTATATTTTATTATTATAATAAGTATTTCATTATTACACAACTTGAAAACTCAAAAAAAAACAATCTCCCACATAAAATCAATTATTATATTTCAATAATTATTACTATGTTTTTCTTATTTTAAATTTTCAGATTAACCGCGTATATAAAATATATTTAGCAAGTGAAATATGCAATGCTGTAACCACCCCCAACGTTTCCCTAGAAATTTCACTGAGTGTGGTCGCGGTATATATAACGAGGCTAATCCGAAAATTTAAAAGTTCTTATTTTTTTATAAAATAGTTTATAAAAAAAGATTAATTTTAATTTTGACACATAATAATTGATGATGGTGTTTAAAAAGTGAAAAATTTTCAATGATGAGTTTTAACGACAACCTAAAGTCAAATTAATATTTTTTTTTAATATCAAGATTTATGTGTTAGACAAATGCCGTGATTTTTCTGTTTAAAAACGATACATTAGATTTTGATATCTTTAAATAAAAGTGTAGGTATAATTAACACTTTATAATAACATTAAAAACTTTCTGTGTTATTTTATTTTAACTTTAGAAAACTCTTTCCTTGCTTAGAAATTTTTATGAAGACAATAATTATTTTTATTTATTTTTTTATTCGTTCTTCTAATAGAAGCTATGAACGTTTTGTGAAATGAATTCGAAGTAAAAATATACCCTGTTTAGAAATTATGGCGCAAAATTTTAAACAATAAAACCGGTTTTACTTAACGCGAATTTACGTTGAACAACCCTTAATTTGACAGATACATAACTTGAACACAATTAAAAAAACATAAAAAGCCAACTTTAAACCAAATAATTTTTCGCCGGAAAAAGTATAATTTATATACTACCTCCGTACAGACTTTGATTGTTTATAAGTTATTTACATTATTTAAGATGTAAATGAAGTATTTATAAGTAGCTAATTAACAGCATACATATTCAATTTTGTTTTTTCAAGGTGCAAATTCATTTGGCTATACTCGTCTTGGCATGCATAGCATAGGTACATAACATATGTACACTTGTATGTAAAGATTTTCCGATCGTAGAATACTTTTGTACGATTGTTTCGAATTTCTAATATTCAGTGATTGAGTCTACTTACAAAGCACATCTTTCAGAAAATCAAATAAAACATCAGTAAACATTTTTACTTAGATTTGCTTTGGTATGAAATAACCCTTTACAATATGGATAAAGTACACTTTTAAAAGACAAACTAGCTATTTGCTGCTGTTATAGTTAGACGAGCTCTTTAAATTTAAAGTATAATTTATGTCCTTTAAAATTAACATGAAGTCGGTTCTCGTTTTATATATCTACAATATTTAGAGTCGACTCCCATTCTAAAATTGATTTAGAGCTGGTTTAAATGTTTACAATTTTGCGCCCATGTCTTTTGTCTCACCCGTGACAGAAAAAAGATCCTGACTATTTTCAAAATACATAAAGGTGGTGTTTTTTTCAATTTCAGCAAAAATGAATTAGTAGATATAGTAATATTATTGGTTCTTAGGAAGTCCCTGTAGATTTTATAAAAAAAAAATTAAACACTCTTCACTGTGGAATTACACTTTAGTTACAAAATTCCAAATTAAAAAAGTAAAATCGAAGAAAAATAACAATTTATTAAGCTTAATTACTCAAAAACGGCTTGTCTGACGAAAATTTTCATTTAGACCTTTTTTGTAGGGAATTTAATTTTATATAAAAGTAAGTCAAAATGAATTTTTTTTACTTCAATGTTTTGTCAGTTCTGACGCAAAACATGAAATTATGACTAAAAATCAAAATTAGCGATGATAGCCCTCTTAAAATTGATATTAAGGGCTCAAACTTTTACGAAATTTTTTTTTTGTCATTCTGAATGATATTCTCGATATATCTTTCAAAAAAAAAAATAGTCAATTTTTTTGGCCCAGTATAATCTACATATATATATTCCACATGAATTAAGGTAGCCGCATTGTCTGCCAGTATTATCTTTCTTGCGCATAATAAAAAAAAGTCCTTAAACAGAAGAGAGAATATTATATTGTTCTCTTTTTAATTCAGAAAAGCTTTCTTACGGCGACTATAAAATTCTCTTCTTCTTATGAAACCTTCTTAAGAAAGCTTTTGTCTGCTGGAGAAAATTTTCAATGACAGAATTTTGTATGGAGGTGAGACATCTGTATATAATTATCTGTGCTATTATGAGCTTCGCCCGAATAAAAATTTCACTTCCAATCAGGAGTGACAGTTCGAAAAATAGGCACGTTCAGAAAAATTAGACCCGCAATAAATTCTCCCTCCACTGTGATGGAAACGGAGAATGAAATGCAACCTCCAAATTCTCTGTTAACTAAAATAGTGATATAATTAAATTTGGGGCATCAGTTATTTGTCGAAATTACTTGCAATAGAGATACAATTGTGGCACTCATTGTGGCTCCCAATTTTTAATTGGATTATCTGAAACGAATAATTTGCACACAGCGGATTTATCGCGTTCGGAAAATGAATAGACCTTCTTGTAAGTTTGAACAAACATATGTTTGTTTTGACAATTGTTAAATAAGAATTTTAGGATTTAAATTAAATTGTTATTTTACTCGTATAATAAAGAAACGATAATAAATTATCATAAATATAGCATAGCATAACGCTACGTATCTTGTCTGAGCAAGAACAAATGTTTGAGGAGTGAGCACTTCAAAGGAATTTTAGGGATCACTCTAATCCTTTGGAGATGCGTGAGTGAAAAGGAATTAATCTTTATTTTTTTCCAGATTTTATTAGTACTGCAGGCAGAGGGTTTCTTTTCACAGGGTGGGTACCAAAAAGAAGTTGGCAAAGACCACGATGTTGGTTTGGCACAATCCTCTTTTAGCCTTATTCTTACTTTTTTCCACTTAAACTCACTCTTCACTTCTTCCAAAATTCGGCCAATTTCAGGATTCGTGAATTTTTAATTTTCTTATCTTAAAAAAAAAATAAACAAACAACTCACATTTTCCGCCTTATTTTGCTCTCGTTCGCCTAATAAAAATAAGTGAAAATTATGGCTGTCAATTGCATATCATTCCGCCCGAAATGATTGTTCACAATAAGTGGAATTTTTCGAACATGAATAATTTTTCGAGTGAAACTCACAATAGGCGAAAAGTGAAATGTCAATTTTTCCTGGTGGAATGTTGTTCGGGTAAAACTCACAATAAGGTTGAATATTTTAATGTTCTTTCCTTAGAGCTACAGTTTTACATACATTAAGCTACGTCAAGTGGCTACTATTTTTGGAAAGCTACAAAATTCAATTAACTATTTTCGAAAGATTTGTATCCGTCCTGATCCGATCTTAAACACAGTGTACAAATTTGTTTCACTGATCTGAATCCGATTTAAAAAACACTGTTTTGACTTTGGTCATGTTGCAAAAGTTGTAATTTCATGGCTAAATGGTTGGAAAGAAAATAAAATTTTTCTTGGAAATATGCGGTGATCATATATTATTTTATGATGTTATTAAAATGAACTAATAGTACTTTAAAAAAATTGTACCTTAATATTCTAATCAAACATTTTCCATGGCGCAATTAATAAAAAGTAATTTCTTTTGTGGGTTATTACCCGAATATGAGTTTTTGTCTCCAAATAAATAACTTACAATTAGTAGAAATTGTATTGCTTTTTTTTTATGATCGTGAACAAATTTTGGAAGGGTGTTGCATAATTTTGTATAACCAATGTCCTGAAAACTTTTTCAGAACTAGAACATTCTTAAAAAATTAATAATGAGCAAGGATATTGTTGAGGCCAAAAAATCTTGTTATCCGAAGAACATAGAAGTAAGCGAGACATCTGCTGGAGTAAGGCTGCAAGATTTTCTGGATCACACTGCTAGCCGAATTTTAAAAACAATTCCTTGGAATGAACTGGATCAATTAAAAGACCAAACTTTGGAACTTCACACAAAGTGGGGTTGTGATGGTTCATCTGAGTAGAGTGAATATATGCAGACATTTCTACTGGCAACCAAGAAGCATCGGATTCTCTTCTTTTCACGACATCGATTGTTCCTTTGAAAATGACGTCAACTACTGCAGAAAACAATGTAACATGGATAAATCCCCGTCCGCCTTCAACGAGATATTGCAGAGCTCTAAAATCTAAAATCCTTCTTATAAAAAGGAAATACTTGACATGATACAAGAAGAGAAAATCCGTGTGGAAAATGAAATTCAAGAATTCAGAAGAGGCCCAAGAATACAAATACTATGGGACCCACCGCTCCAGGAAAATTTTTCGGTTATCACCGAATGAAGATATATTCCATATGATCCTGATATCATCCGATCCATTTATAACCCAATTAAGACCTGAACCAAAAAAAAAAAAGACATCTTTCTTTGAGTGAAGAAGCTCTTGAATTAATTAAATAACTAATTAATATTCAGCCTTATCACGAATTCCATCGTAATCGAAAATGTGCTCCGAATACCGAAAAATCTATCCCAAATTCCATTCGTAGTGGAAAATCTGCTACGAATTTCGAAGTTCGTGAAATTTGGTATCACTGAATCCGAATGAAATGGAAATATTGCCTCTTTTTCTACGACAGGTATTTTGTGTCGGGATCGAAGTAAAACGATTCTGTTTTGAGTAAATATGTAAGTATCTACCCAATTTGTTTAACTTTTAAAAATAATTTATTGCTTTAAAAGGGCAAAAACAACAAATAAGGCACAATACGAAATTCTTTATCAATTAATGAAAGAAAAACCCGACATAGCACAAGGATATACCAAAGCTCCAAAAGAAGATGTGACGCTGTTCTGGGAAGAAGTCAAATGCTATCTAAACGCTCTTGGGCCACCTGCGAAAGAAGCTTCAGTTTGGAGAAAAGTAGGTAAAAGATTTTGTTAAAAAAAAATTATTTTCAAATCGTTCTGAAAACTCTTAGGTTTGGTTGGATTGGAAATCTTGTATAAAAGAGAAACTGGTCGACAACAAAAAAGAGGTCAATGCAACATTCCTTTTCAAAGCTGGAGGAAGGAGTCATCAAGCTGACAGGACTGCAAACTTCCACATCAGGTATAAAAAACGTGCATTCCTTTGGTTTTGGAATCTCTGCTGAGTGTGGGAGAGTTTCAAAACAGCCCGAAACTGAAAATGTGGCTTCTGAACTTTATTACAGCTCTAAATAGAGGTCAATTTTGGCGTTAGTTTTGGATTTTTTTTAAAATGACTTGGTTCGGTACAGCTGTGAGCCCTCCCAAGTAACATCGTTGGAGCTAAATGTTATTTATATGTTCTTAAATAGCTCTGAGAGAGTTAAATGCACGGCCCTAGCTCTATTTCAAAACATATTGCAGCTCTTGGTAAACAAATTTAAAAATCTAGCTCTATAATAGAGTTTCTTAACAATCTTTAGATATGTTACATTTAAGAGCTTTCTGCTCGATAAATTTGCTCCATAGTAATGTTTTTATCAGCTGTTGGAAAGCATGTTAGCATTTTGATACTGCACCCTTTAAAATAGCTCTTTAAGAGCAAAAGAATTTTTTAAAGATTTACTTAAGAGCTACAAGCTATATCTTCATATCTTCATGTGTGTTTAACAAAATGGCGAATATTTAAGAATTTTTATAAAACAGGAAAAGAAAACTATTAACAGTGCTGTGATGACTCCATTTTTAAAAGAATGATGATAAACACAGAAGCCTTATCCAAAAAAGTACACGAGCAAAATAAATATTTTTTTCTCAAGTTAAAAATTGAAATAAAAAAAATTTGCCATCCACTTAAAACAAATTATTTAAGAAGGGCGTTGTAATATTTCGAAGTACAATATCAACATTTCTGATAAAAATGAAATCGCACTTAGAAATCTCTCCCATGTTGAACGTATTATGGCTTTTAATTATTACCTTTACTCATTGTTCTATGAAAATAAATTATGATGCTAAGATGATTTACCAACACAAATAATAATTTCTTTTCGGTGTTCAATAGTATGATTTGTATTAATTTACTAATACTAATAAGAAACGTAAAAGCACGCGGCTCTATGGCAGTTTTAAAGTGTATATTAAAGCTTTTAGCTGTCAAAACCTACTTACAAGCACTATTAAGGAGCTAAAAAGTGCTCTCAAACTCAATGAATTAGCTGCAAGTGGGCTCCATGCTTGCTCTAAAGGCGCATCTAGAGCGTGTTTTTGAATTAACTAGCTCTAAGATTAGCTCCGAAGGCGCTTTTCAAGCATTAATACAGCTAAAATTGTTTCTTGGGCTCCATATGATCAATCATTAAATACACAATTTTTTCAAATCCATTTTGTTTTTTTAGTATTTAAGGTTTATTCAAAGTTAAGAAATCCAATTTTGGCCAACCAAAATGTGGATTTTCATTATAAATTTTGTTTTTTTATTTATTTTTTTTACTTAGGTTATACACATTAAGATAAATATATTAACAATAAACTATATCAACCAAAAATAAAACAATTAAAGTAATGAAAAAAACTATATTTAAATAAAAAATCCTTGCAAAAAATCAACAAATAATTGGTTAAAATTAATAAAAACAAATGTAAATAAAAAATTCTTAGTTCTGTAGTAGCTGTAGTAACTGTAAGGCTTCTTGAAAGAGCTCTTTCGATTCAGATGTATTTTGTTTTCTTATACTTGATATGAGGATCTGATCTTTAAAATAGCCGCTCAAAGAAGAAGAAATGCCCAGGAGATTTGTTCGCCAAAGTTCATTAACAATGCTCAAGGCCAACTACTTGTGGAAGACAACGAAATTCTTCACAGGTGACGACAGTATTGTGACGGACTTCTAAACGAACAATTTCCAAGGCTATACTTTCCAATAGCTTCACCTAACTTAAGCGAAGTATCCGACGTCACAGTCGAAGAAGTTAGTGAGGCGGTAAAATACTCCAAAAAGGGAAAAGCTGTTGGCCCAGACGAAATACCCTCAGAGTTTTGGAAAAAGATGGGAGACATCGGGTTTAGATGGCTCATGATTCTTGTCTCCAAACTTATACGAGGTGATCGCATGCCTAATCAATGGAGCGAAAGTTACCTGCTGCCAATTTATAAAGGAAAGGGTGATACTCGAAGCTGTGATAATTACCGTTCGATTAAGCTGATGTCACACACCATGAAAATCGTTGAGCGAGTCTTGGGTAGCCGACTGCGAAAAATAATTAGGCTATCTGATGACCAGTGCGGGTTTGTCGGGGGTAAGTCAACCACGGATGCAATCCAGAGTATAAGAATAATTATGGAAAAACATCGGGATTCTTTGGAGGATTTGCATGTCGTATTGGTTGATTTTGAAAATGCATTCAATCGGCAACCACGAGATCTAATATGGGTGGCCCTCAGGCAACGAGGAGTTCCAGAAACCTATGTGCGGATAATTATGGACATGTATGATGGAGCAGTTACTAAAGTAAGATGCGCAGCTGGAGTCACCGAAGAATTCGAAATCACAGTAGGTGTACACCAGGGAAGTGTCTTGAGTCCCCTGCTCTTTATTACAGTTCTTGATTGCCTGCTTGAAGGCAAAGTGACGGATCCAAAAGTACATCAGCTATTCTTTGCTGACGATGGAGCCATCATAAGTGAAGAAGTGAAGTGGGTGGATGTTCTAGAAGGAAGTGGGTACCGCATAAGCGCGAAAAAGACAGAATACCTATGCTGCCCATTTTCTGATCCACACAGGCCTATTTCAGACATTTATTTGAATGGAGTAGTGCTTCCCAAGTGTGAAAAGTTTAAATATCTGGGGTCTATGATAAATAACGAAGCTACTTGTGAGGACGATATCAATCATCGCGTAATCGTAGGGTGGATGAAGTGGCGGGAAAATTCTGCTATCTTCTGTGACCGAAAAATGCCCCCTAAGCTGAAAGGAAAGCTCTACACTTCAGTTGTGCGTCCAGCACTCACATACGGTTCACAATGTTGGACAATGTACAAAAAGTATGAGAGTAAGCTAACGGCAGCTGAGATGAAGATGCTTCGTATGACAGCAGGAGTTACAAAGCTTGATCGAAATAGAAGTACGAAGATCCGAGGAAGCCTTCATGTTAAGAATACCATTTCCCAAAAAATTGAACACGACCGACTCAGTTGGTATTGCCATGTTCAAAGGAGAGATCCTGAGAACCCCGTCAAAAAGGCAATATCATACAACGTTCCAATTCGAAATAAAAAGAAAGGTAGGCCTAAACACTCCTGGTACAAACAAATGCAAAAACACCAGCATTCAGTTGGCCTCAGAAATGGAACAATACAAAACCGGGAGGCTTGCCGCCGATTTCTGAGGTCAACCCGGCGAACCCCACAGGCGGATCACTAGTGTGAAGCAGATACGTGGGAGAGTTATGATCCCCTCGACATCGAGATCATAACAGCGCCGAAGCAAGGAAGCAAGATATGAGGATCTGATGTCAATAATAAGCGGTGAAGGACATCCTCGTTTGCTTTTTGTGAACATGTTCTAGAATGCGTCATTCTTATATTTTTTTTTAAATCCTTGTTAGGAGCTTCTTGGACATCTACATATAGTCGACTATTGGTAACTTAATCATGGCTTCACCGTGAATCAGTATTTTATATGCACAGAAGAGGGCATGTAATTGCATTTATATTTTTCAACATAAATGCGTGCAATATACATATTTACCAAATTTCTGAGCATTTTTGGACGAACCAAATGATAGTGTTTGGAGAATAACATAAAACCTTTATATGAATTCTAGGTCAACTCATGTTATGTTGGCAGACCTTTGAAAATTTTTAAAAAAATCTCCTAGCAGTTTTGCCATCATTACTGTTACCAGTACCTTGTCAAGGTTTATCTACATATAAACCTAATTCAGCTCGAAAACGTATCTTCGTTGTTTTTTTTTTATTTCCAAGAGTGTTTGTTAACCACTTAGCAAAGAAAGATTATAAAAAGTATGAAAAATCAATTACATACAACGAATCCAAGCATGTAGAGTATATAGCCCGTACCTGAATATGTTTTCATTTTTAGGTTTGGTTTTTACTTTTATTAATAATTTCATTTCTTTTAGTATTGCTCCACACACTGTACAAACAGAACAAGAATTTGTTTCCGTTAAGACTTGTTCAACTTTACGGTCGATCATTGTTAAAAACAATTCATATTGTATTTCAACAACTTCTTCATTTTCATCAAACAGAGTAGCTTGGAATTCATTGAATTGGTTTTGTATGTCGTTCACAACTTCTCTAGTTTTTTCGGGTGTTTCTTTTGAAAACTTATAGTTTGAATAGCTATAGTTCCATCCAAATAAAAAACAAAATAAATAACTGAATTATGAGCAGTTATCATCAAAAAAAAAAAAAAATAAGGTATGTGATCCGTAAATTGTAGGTCCCCTCGGTTCCTGATAACACGCACCCAGGAATGGTTGAGAGTTGTAAGTCACTAGGTTCTGGTTCACTCCGAGCTGTTGCACCACCAAATTTATTTTATTTATGTGATCAGTAAAAAAGGGCAGCAAGTACCCCTTTTGCTTCATCTAAGTCCCTGGTTACTGTAAAACATTACATTCATTTGCAAAACATTCATATAACAATTCCAAAAAAAAAAAAAAAACAATTGAACAGAAAGTCAGAATGACATTTCATTCTTTAAAGAATTGTAAGTGATGCCAAAAAACTAACAATTTTTTGTGATCACTTTACACACAGCAACCAAAAGCTTATAATCAAAAACGGAAATCAACAAAACGATAGTCAACTATCACCTTACGTGCTTCCACCCCTGAATTTAATGAGCTTAACATACGCTGAACTTCTAGATCCACATCCGAAGAACAAAAATATGCATCTGGAAACGAATATGAGAAGCTGAATACTTATAAGCAGTATTTAGACGCTCTGTGTACGTTGTTCGTTGTTGGTGCAACTTGTAGGGACATTTTTGAAGTTTTTTTTATGTGTAAACATCTTTGCCGGCGCGGCGGTGCTCCAGAGACACAAATGTTTCAGTTAGATAACGGTCGAATATCATTAGCTCTCTTTTGAATTCTGTTCAAGAGACTCAAGTGGGTTTTTGAAGCACCTGCCCAGATATAGGAATTGTACTCGAGCTTAGGAAGAATAGAGGCCTTATATATAACAACCAGATCAGATGGGGTAATCTTGCATCGGCGGAGAAAGCCTGAATACTTAGCAGCGTTTTTGGCTACGTCAAATATGTGATCACTCCACAAAAGATGGTCTGTGATGCACGTACCTAGAACTGAAAGCTGTTCTGTCTCCTCGATGCAAGTGCCACTCATAGAAAGTGGCATTGGGGGAAGGTTCCGCTTAAGCGACAATAAACAACATTGAGTTTTCGAAGCATTAAATTCTACACTGTTTTTGATTTCCCATTTGACAATGCTGTGCAGTTCAGAATTTAATGAGCTTATCATACGCTGCCGTTGTAAGTCAATATCCGAAGGACGAGGATGTGAATCTTAAAACCAATATGAAAAGCTGAGGGTACTGTCGGCAGCTAAACAATTAAGTGGATTAGAAGATTCAGATAAAAGATCATTTATGAACATAAGGAAGAGTGTCAGAGACAAAAGGGAGTCCTGTGGCACATTAGCTTTTATCTTGTGGATGTCAGATTTGAAACCGTCCAATAATACTTGTAGAGAACGGTCCGAAAGGTAATTTTTAATCCAACGAAGAAGAGATTTATCGATTATAAACAGTTCGCTTTGATGCGGAAAAAACGTCTTCTATTTTTTGAACAGCTTCTGTCTTATTTTTAAAAAGTTCGTAAAATTTGTTAGTTGCGTCAACGATCTCCTGTTTTTGCATCTACATATGTCTTTCGACGAACTTGAAGCCATTTTTGGTGTGAATTTAAGAAGTAAAAAAATAATACCATCTCAAATCTTAAAAGTAAATCTTTATTGCACTGCACTATTTTTCAAATATTACACACGTAAACCTTTTTCTTTTTATTTGTACCTATGTATTTTATAAGCAAAAACCAAAGAAAATGCCATATGAATTTCTATCATATGGGAAATGGTAAGTCTGATTCAAAGTGTTTTTTTTTTAGTGAACACTATGGCCCAAAATTTTAATCGAATATAGCATCATACTTTCTGTACCCTTTTATTAAAGTTAAAATCATCGAATATCTATTTTATTTTTTTAGTATCGTGCTATTTACTAACGCCACACAAGGTCTGTTTACTTAGTTTTTTGCACGAACTGGATGGGTTCAGAAGCAATTTATTGAGAAAATTGCTTTAGATAGTTAGAAAATGTTTAAAATTAAGAATGAGTTAGTAAACTACTTTAAAGTTAGCAAATTGTTAAGTAGTATCATACCGTAATAATCGGCTTATTAAAATTTTGCGCCAATGTATTTAGGTCATTATTGTTTTCGATTACAAAATGTGCGTAAATTAATAAATAGTCGGCAACTCTATCGGTGGTCAGACTGAAAGGCAAGTATCCTTGAACAGAGTATAGTTTGACAGACGGTAACACTATCCTATCTGTAGCTAGCTCAGGCACCACCTATATCATAATTGGGCTGTACAACAGGTGTCTATTTTGTTGCATATTTTCTATGTTGACGGCTCGGGTTGACGTTTATGTTGTTTGTCATTTGTGTCAAGGAAACACGCTGCATCATCACCAAAATAAGTTTTTATATATTGCAGTTCATTTGTTTTTATCTTTTAGTTTGGAAGCGGTTTCAAAATTAAGAACCATATTTATTTTTTTTGTTTGCCGGGTACTTAATTCCTGTGATTTTTTAGTGATAATTCCGCAATTTCATTGAGATTAAGAAGGCTTAGACAAGTTTGTGTTGCAAAGTTAAGCTTGTTTTCCATCTTGTCTGAAGGAAAATGCATGACGACTGTGTTTTCATTTGATTTTTGTGACACAATTTGGAGTTATTTCTCCAGGGTCTCGCAGTAACTCTCAAGGACAGGAAGTCCAAGTGAGTATTTTGTAGGCAAAGTAGCTGTATATCCTTCGAAACAGCGGAGGCGTCATCATGGTCCACAATAGATTTAAAACTTTGATGATTTAAAGTAGCAAAATAGATTCCAATTGCATTAAAGTTTTTTTTTTACTTTTTGGTATGCTTATAGGAGATATTTCCGTTGAAATATTTCTTGGGTTGCATATATAGCGATTCACATGAAAAAATCGGTCTTCTTGATGGCATTTTAAAACTTAAAATAATCCTACCTACCTACTTCTTCTGTCGACTGTTTTTTGACTTTTGTATGTTAGAATTAAGTTAAAAAATACAGCACTATGAATTTGATTTTTTTTGGAAACTTTAAATGCATAAATGAAAATATGGAAATTATTTCGGTTTAAGTGGAGTACATAATTGAATTAAATTCAATGAAATTTAGTTATTGGAGTTGAGGTGACTTGAGCTTTTAATTGACTTTAAATAATATTTATTAAGAAAGAGCACTTGTTAACTATGTGTATCACACACTTCTCTCTCTCTTCTCTATCGAATATGTTCAATTTTCCATTCCTTAGCATTAAATAGGTGCAGAGATATGACACCTTTTCACCTGAACAAAGTTAACTTTTATTTAAAATTACTCAGCCATATGTATATACAGTGTATCACAAAAGTAAGTAAGCACTCATTGCTATCGCATAGACATGTTAAAATAAAATTCAATTTCGTTATGAATATTAGGAAAAATGCATTCATATCTAATTATGGTTAGCATGTGAACATCATGTGGTAGGCAAATGTTACTGTTTAACATTTGGTTTATCTGCAGAACATCCCTGTTTGTTCAGTTAATCGCATTTTCTATGCCAGAAAAGTAAGTAAGCACCTGCAGCATTTTAAGGTTAAATATTTAATGGTGTAGTTAACTTCGACTTCATTTTAGTTTTCGGTTCCTTAACTCTTATATAATTAATAAAAGGAAATGGCTCCAAGAGGTAGTCAACTTAGCCTAAATTTAAAAAAAAAATTAATCAAACACTTTTTGGAAAATAAATCGGACCGCGAGATTTGTAAAAAAGTCCATCTACTATACACAAAATATTAACCAAATATAATAACATTGGAAGTTTGGAAAATGACCCTCAATCTGGACGTTCTCGCAAGCTTACTCAACAGGAATTCCGTATTATTGTTAAGTAAGTGAAGAGGAATCCCAATGTAAGCGCATCAAAGATATCAGCTGTAATAATTTCTCGACAAAAACGTGCTTGTTCATAACCTTTATTAAGATAGAATGAAATCTATGTATATCTATAGTTAACAAAACGGAAACTGACAATAATACAAAGATACATTTTTGTTTGTTTCTGGATGCAACAAAAGGCTGCATTCAGCACTGATATGACAACTCTTCCTTACATCATAAAGAAAATATTCTTATAGCTATTACAATAGAAGATTGTTTCTCTTTTTTTTTTTTTTAATTCCAAGAATATAAAATTAACATATTTCATTTCTTACATTCTAAGATACATAAAGTCTAAGTTTTATTTTACAAGAATATACATATTGCATTTCTTATATTTAAACATACATAAAAGTCTAAGTTTTATTTTACAAGAATATACATATTGCATTTCTTATATTTAAAGACAAATGATTTCAAAATTCATATAAATGTTATATTCATATAATATGCATTGATGTAAAGAAAATCAAATTATTGAAATTAATACTTCATACTAATTTCACAAATCCAATTCAATAATAAAATCAATTTTTATTTTACATATTCATAGGTCTAGCCTGATAGGAGCTTTTTTTACTCTACTAGATCTTCGCACAAAAGGAGAAGGAGGTGTAACAGTGTTTTCTTTTATATTTATGTTTGGATTTTTATGATTTTGTTCGATAACATTTTCAGAATTTGAATTCCGATTTGTTGAATCAATGTCCTCATTCAAAATCTCACTTGAGCCTTCCCTTGGTAAATTTATACTACTACTCAAGTTTGTATCCTTCTCTCTGTTTGTGTTATTCTCAGAAAAATCAAGGTCGATATTTTCTTCTGAGCATATTGAATCTGAATCTAGATCTTCAGAGTATCGAACACCAATACCAACCGAACGTATTTGGTCGATATGGCGTTTCCATTCCCTTCCGTCGTCAAGTCGAACTACATAGTGGAGTTTACCATACCTATTTATAACATTTCCAAATTTCCACCTAGTTTTCTTATCTATATATTCGCGAACAGCTACTCTATCTTGAATGCTAAGCTCTCGAATTTTATGCGGTAATACTTGTTTCTTTTCTTCATTGCTGACACCTGGTACCATTAGATCTATTCTAGATCTAATTTGACGATTGAATACTAGCATTGATGGAGTCTTACCCGTAGCAGGGTGAATAGTTTTTCTGTATGTAAGTAAAATGTTATTTAGTTCAGCACTAAGATGCTGTTTATCGCATTTTAAGGCGTATAATTTATGTTTAATTGTTTTGACGTAGCGTTCAGCTTGTCCATTGGTTGATGGATGATAGGGCGCTCCCATTTTATGAACAACTCCATTAAATTTAAGGAAATTCTTAAATTGCCATGAAGTGAACTGGGTACCATGGTCTGAAACGAATACCGATGGTATCCCAAAAGTTGAAAAAAAATCTCTACAATGCGTAATAGTAGCTTCAGCTGTTATTTTATTCAAAATACGTACATCAACCCATTTTGAAAATGCGTCAACTAAAATGAGAAGATAAATTCCACCCATCATTGGACCTGCAAAATCCGCATGAATTCTCTGAAATGGTTCGCCGGGCGTTTCCCACACATGAAAACGTTCTTTAACCGGATTTGGTTGCACTAACTGACAATCTGTGCAATTTTTCGAAATATTTTCAATGTCTTTATCAATATTATTCCACCAACAGTAACCTCTGGCCAGTGATTTCATTCGAGAAATTCCAAAATGTGTAGAATGTAACTCTTCGAGCACTCTAGTACGCAATTCATTTTAAACGTACACTCGAACGCCGCGCATTAAACAATCTTGTTGTAAAGAAAACTCACATTGATTAATTCCAAAACGAAAACGGCTATCGACAATTCTACCATTTTTTAAACCTTGTATTAAAATTTTGACATTGCTGTCTGCAAGTGTAGCTTTGGACAGATCTTGTACTGTTAGCGGTAAATGTTCTATCATATTTATTTCTACTATGTCAATTTCTTCGATCTTGGATGAAAAATCAGCAGTCGGCAAACGTGACATTCCGTCCGCATTTCCGTGATCTTTTGTATTCTTGTATTTAATATCGTAATCGAACGACTGTAAAAAGATTGCATAATGCTGCATTCTCATCGCAGACATAGTAGGTAATCCTTTTTTAGGAGAGAATATTTGTAATATGGGTTTATTATCTGTTACTAACGTAAATTTTCGCCCGAATATATATTGATAAAACTTCCGTATGCCGAAAATAATTGCATAGGCTTCTTTATCAATTTGCGAATATCGTTGTTGAGTAGTATTCAACGTCTGTGAAGCGTACTGTATAGGACGTTCAGTGCCATCGTCATAAACATGGCTTAAGACTGCACCAACTCCGTATGGTGAAGCATCAGTTGCAAGTAACAGCGGTAACCTCGGGTCATAATGTACTAAAAATTTATCGGACTGCATTTCAGATTTAACTTTCTTAAATGCATCCTCGCAGTTTTTATTCCACACAAAAGGAATATTATTTTTAAGTAAATTATTTATCGGGTATAAAATTGTACTTAAATGTTCTAAAAAACGACCGTAATAATTAACTAGTCCTGTAAAAGCACGAATTTCATCTTTATTACTAGGTCTTTTCATATCTTGTATGGCATTAACTTTATTACGCATTTTGTGAATACCACGACTGTCAATCATGTAACCACAGTAAAATATTTCAGTTTTAAAAAAATCGCATTTATCGAAATTTACACGCATGTTATATTTATCTAATCTTTTTAAAACTTCTTCAAGTCTTTGTAGATGAATCTTGTCATTAGGTCCTGTTATTTTAATATCATCTAAAAACACAGTAGTACCTTCAATGTCTGCTAATATTTGCTCAATCTGCCTTTGCCAAATTGCAGGAGCAGATGCAATACCGTACATTAAACGATTTGGTTGAAAAAGTCCCTTATGTGTACTCAATGTCAAAATCTCTCTATCTTCTGGACGTATTTCTAATTGTAGGTAAGCTTGCGTCAAATCAATTTTAGAAAATTTTTTTCCCCCAGCCATTGAGGCAAAAAGTTCCTCAATTGTAGGTAAAGGGTGCTCGTCTATAATCAAGTTTGGATTAACTGTGACTTTGTAATCGCCACAAAGTCGGACCTTATTTCCAGCCTTAGCCACCGGTACAATGGGCGTAGCCCAAGCGCTATGATCTACCTTTGTAAAAATACCCTTATCTACCAAATCTAAAATTTCGTTTTCTACTGCCTTCTTAATAGAAAATGGGACTGATCTAGCTTTAATAAAAACAGGTTTGCAATTTGGTTTCAGTGTGAGTTTTGCCTGAATATTTGCTCTTTTCCCCACTGACTTTTCAAACACTTTTGGATATTTCTTTAATAGTATTTCAATACAACTTTTGTTTTGAGTTATGTTTTGAACGGTACTCGTTCCAAAGATTGTGTTCCAGTCCAGTTGCAAGTCATGTAACCATTCACGACCAAGCAATGGATGTCTTTCAGAATCAACTACATATAATTTTAGCTGTTTGGTTCGGTTGGCACCAGGCGCGGATACAGGGGGAGGGCAATGGGTGCAATTGCCCCCCCCTGGACAATTATTATATTGGCTCTGCCATTTCGATACTAGCTCTTTCTCTTCTACCTTTTTATCATTTTTGTTGGTTGGTACACATAATGTATCCACTCATATTAACGCAAGTTAACATTGTTTATAGGGAGATCACCGACCAGGTCCGTCAAAAAAGCGCGATTAAAATAACAGAAGCATTGACTCATTTTTTCAACCGATCAATAAGAGACCAGTTTTATCTTTTACTGAAACTTCTGATTCTAAAGTGGATAAAAGTAATAATGTTGATCCTGTTGCTCAATCTTCTCACCGTTCTCCTAAATGCACAGAGAGAAGTGAGAGCTCAATTAGTGCGAGAGTTGCACCTGTTTTTCCCTCGGTTTCTGGGTCTACGTCTTGTTATCAGTCCGATGCCCCCTATGATATTGGAAATTTTTTGAATAAACAAATTGATAACTTCACGAAACATCGGCTTCTATCAAATCGTTGGCATCCAAAAGTGGACTCCAAGTTTCCATTTTCTTCGTACTTGCTCAAAGGTAACAGGTAAGGTGGTCAAAATGTATTTTAGCCAGAAATATCTCAGCAAATATTCTTGGCTTGTGTTTTCACCATCAAAACAGGGTTTGATTTTTAAATACCGCCCTTTCTGTGTCACTGGAAGTGTTGGAGGTGGTCAAAAAACCGTGCCTTTACAAAGCCTTGTGAAAAAACCCTTAATAAACTTTAAAGTCGTTTCTGGACAAAAGGGAGACTTGGAAAATCATGCTAATAACAGTTACCACAAGTGAGCTGTTGATGACGGAACTGAATTTCTTCACACTTATAATAACCCAAACCTGGAAATAGTCAACCGTGTAAACCAACAGCGTCTTAAAAAGGTAGAAGAAAACAGGAAACGCCTTCGTCCCATAGTAGAAACCATCATCTTCCTTGGACGGCAAAATTTAGCATTTCGTGGTCATAGAGATGATGGAGCTATACTTAGAAACACAGTTGATTCAAACCAATCTGACGTGACCGTGACCGAAGGAAATTTTAGGGAACTTTTAAGGCTTCGAGTATATGCTGGAGACAAAAAAATTAGAACAACATTTGCAGTCAGCCTCTTCTAATGCTACATACATAAGCAAAACAACACAGAACTCACTTATTTCATGCTGTGGGAATGAGGTTTTCGATCAAATTTTGAGTAACGTTCGGGCCTCACGTTACTATTCCATATTTTTCGATGAGACAACGGATGTATCTCCATCTTTCCCAGCTGAGTGTAATCTTACGATACGGTCATGAAGGTCATATTCGTGAGGATTTTGTAACTTTCGTAGATGTATTTGAGGAACTGACTTGTTCCAGAACTGACGAAGAATACGAGTCAGATGAGGAAAACTGGAGAGAAACTGGAAAAATATTATCTGCCGAAGGATGTTGGAGGGAAGTTTTACATCAAATGACTTGTCCTTAACTGGCAAAGCTATAGGGCAAATTATCTTGTTCCAGCTAAAAAAGAAGCTCAAACTTAATCTTGAATCATGTGTGGGAATAGGGACAGATGGGTGTGCTGTTATGCTTTCAGAAGTTCGAGGTGCTGTGACGGTGATTCAAAAGGAAGCGAAAAATGCTGTGAAGACTCCATGCTACAGTCACAAGCTTAACAACCTTATTTCTCGAAGTTCGAAAGTACCTGCCATTCGAGACGCTGTGACAATCATGAAAGAGGTAATAATGTTCTTCAAATCGCACCTTGGGGTGTGCACTCACATCACTTTGTGAGACTAGGTGGGTAGACCGGCATGAAGGTGTACTCCAGTTTTCCTTAGACCTAACCAAGATTGTGGAGACATTGGAAACGATTTCGCAGTGGCGTGACCCAAGTACAGCCAGCAAAGCTTCCTCGTATGTAACAAGCTTATGCAATACTCAGTTTATTCTCTCAGTATTGTGTTTAAGTGATGTGTTGTCTTTAACACAGTCTTTGAGCAAATTGCTACAAACGAAATCTCTTGACCATACCAGCAGCGCTATGCTGGTGAAAGACACAATTTCCGTTATTTCAAGTCACTGGTAGAAGATAGATACTAATTTCAAAAATATCTGGCAGAGAGCAAAAAATTTAGGTGATCAATTGAATGTTGAGTTGAAGATTCCTCGTATCCCACGTCATGGTGGACGCCAAATCTACCGAGCCAATTTTGACACAAATTCAGTTGAAGAATACTACAGAATATCTTTATATGCACCTGTACTCGACTTTGTCCTAACTGATTTGCGAGAAAGGTTTCAACCTGAAACATTAGATGTGTTTAAGCTCACGATTTTCATCCCGGAAAATATAATCAAATATAATACTGATGAGCTTGATACCACCGTTAGGTCCCTATTGGATCGCTTTGGAAAATTCCTAAACTTAAATATAGATGTTGCCCTTTTTTTGCTTAAAGATGAGCTGGTAATATGGCGCGAAAAATGGGTAAGAGAAAATAAGCTTCCTGACACTGCCCTGGATTTAATTGATAAATGCAATAAGGATGTGTTTTGTATTATACATAGTTTCCTTCTTATTCTTGCAACGCTTCCAGTTTTAAATTCTTCGGCAGAAAGGTCTTTTTCTTCGTTGCGGCACCTTAAAACATATTTAAGATCAACAAAGGCTGAAAACCGCCTCCGCGGTGTGGCACTCATGCACATCCATAGGCAAATCCCGATCGATGTTGAGAAAGTTATTACGAGGTTTTCAAAAACCGGCCATACAAAAAGATTAGAATTAAGTATTTAAGAACTATGTATATCATGTACAACACTATCATTCCTTCATTTAAATTAATTAATTTATTTATTTTTTTAATACGTACGATATCCTATTTAATACTTTAAGACATGCATACAGAGCATTATTGAAAGAGGCTAAAGTAATGTAAACGAAGATGTTTGATTTACTATTTTATAGTTATTTATACACGAACTTTATTATGTACCTGCACGTACTTTTCTTAATTCAATTAAATAATTTGTTATTTTTTATATTCGATTATGTTAAACCTTTTAAATATTTTAAGACAGAAATGCAGAGAATCATAAAAAAAATTAAAAAAGCGTAAGTATTCGATGGACCATTTTTTTTTAAAGTTAAGCAAAATATCAGGAAAATTGCCCCCCCCTGAACGAAATCCTGGATCCGCGCCTGGTTGGCACTGGTGGTCGAACCCTGGATACCCTGTTCTAATTCTACTTTAACATTAATATATCCGTGTACAATTATTTCGTTATTGCAGTAGCTTACCAAGGAAGTATCTGGTGGATTTAAAGACATTTCGCGAAAAAATCTTAATTTATCGGCATTACTTATAAGTGATACTGGGGATCCCGTATCAATTTCAAAATTCAAAACTTTATCATTAACTTTTAAGCAGACACATATTTTCGATCGATCGCAATTTGGGTTTTTATTCGAAACACAACTACCTGTAATATTGCAAATTTGTTCTACCTCCTGCTCCTCGACAAAATATGCGCCTCTATTCTTATTATTTTTTGTATTTTTATTGTTTACATGTCTTGTATTTTTATTACTTATACTATTATTACTATTAGTACTACTTCCTTTGGCACTGAGACACATCTTAGCCAAATGTCCAATTTTACTACAATTATTGCAATTAGCATTTTTAAATTTGCAAACATTTGCCAAATGTGTTTCATTGCCGCAGCGATAACAAACTACTTTTTTTTTTAATACGTTTTTACTGGTCACCTGCATCCTCTTTGGTTGTACATTTGCATGGATGTGTGATACACTTTTTGCATTGTGTATTTCTGCTCCACCCCTCGCCGACATTTCCATAGCAATCGCCTTCTCTCTTGCTTTCTGCAATGTAAGGTCAGCTGTTTCGAGAAGTCTATCTTGGATTTTCTGACTTCTTAAGCCAAATACTAGTTGGTTCCTTACCGCTGTGTCCAGGTACGTTCCGAATTTACAATTTATTGATAGTTTCTTTAAAGCAGTCAAAAATTCATCAATGGACTCGCCGTCCTGTTGCTTCCTCAAGTGGAATCTATAATTTTCCACAATTTCCAAAGGCTTTGGATCCAAATATTCGTCTAGCAGCTTGACGATCTCATCGTACGATTTTGTAGTAGGTACAGCAGGTGACATTTTGTCACATAGAACATCGTACGTCTCTTGACCAATGTAGTGAAGAAGCAAGCCTAACTTTTTGGTTTCTTCTGTTATATCAAAAATACCAAATGCTCCTTCTAATCTCGCCACCCAACGAGAAAACTTGGATTTGTTTTTATCGAATGTTTCGATGTTGAATGATGAATGCATCGTGGACATGGTGTGAGATGTATTTGCTTTTTATTTTTCAGTGATTGAAAGCAACAGTAGCACGTACAGCAACGAACAGCACACTTCCTTTTTTTAGCGGCAGCAACACGTGGAAAAAAAAACTTTCTACGCAAAACTCAGCAGAAGCAACAACACACAACGAACAGCAGCAAAAAAAATATAATTTGTGGGTTGAAACCAGCAATAGTACATGAAAAAAAACGTAGCAGCAAACTTTTCACTATACTTTCGTAGAAAATAGCAGCAACCTTTTTAATTATTATTTCGTAAAAATTAGCAGCAAACTTTTTTCACTATTATTTCTTTATCCTCGTCGCCAATCTGTAATAATTTCTCGACAAAAACGTGCTTGTTCATAACCTTTATTAAGATAGAATGAAATCTATGTATATCTATAGTTAACAAAACGGAAACTGACAATAATACAAAGATACATTTTTGTTTGTTTCTGGATGCAACAAAAGGCTGCATTCAGCACTGATATGACATCAGCAGAAATAACCAAAGAAACAGATAAATCATGTAACCCTCAAACTATTCGACGAGTGCTCTACCAATTCGGTTATCATGGTCGAAACATCAGAATGAAACCTTACATAAGTAAAATAAATGGCCAAAAGCGGCTCTTCTTTGCAAAAACTCATTAATCCAAGCAAGCAGAATTTTAGAACACAGTTGTTTTCTCCAATGAAAACTAATTTAATATCCACGGCTCAGATGGACGCGGAAAAGTTTGGAGAAAAAAACCACAGAGCTTGAATCATCGAACATGTCAGGAACCGTGAAGCTCGGTGGTGGAAACGTTGTAGTATGGGGGTGTATGGCAGCATCTTAGTGTTTATAGATTCTTTGATGAATAGGTTCGACTATTTGAATATTTTAAAGAAAAATCTTCAGAAAAGTGCCAATAAGCTGGGTATGTGTAGGTCAATTGTCTTCCAGCAAGACAATGATCCTAAACATACCTCACATGTTGTCAAAGAATGGCTGCTTTGTAACGTCCGAATCCAGCTCAAATCACCAACACATTCGCCAGACTTAAATGTCATTGAACATTTATGGGGACATCTTGACCGACAAGTAAGAAAACATGAAATCAGGACGAAGGATGATTTAAAGCGTGTTCTTCAGGATGAATGGTCTAAAATTGGACAAAACGTTACGCAAAATTTGGTTAACTCAATGCCTCAACGTATGAAAGCAGTTATAAAAGCCAATGGGTATCCAACGAAGTACTTAATGGATAACATTTACAAAATAACTGTAATGAATTAAAGGTTTATTTGAACTGCTTACTTACTTTTGTGATATAAATTTGTTAATTTTTTTAGTTTAAGTCAAATATTTCTTAAGTTTTCTTTAAATTTTTATTTGAAATGTTATTTTTTAGTTCGAAATACATATCAATCAACATTACTATCGATTGTTTGAAGGGAATGATCTTTAAACTAAGGGGTGCTTACTTACTTTTGTGATTCACTGTATATCTGTAAGATTTTCTTAAACTGTATCTTAAACATTTAATTTGATAGTTGTGTCACGTTACGTTAAAGAATCTACTAATCTAATACAAACAAAAAGAAATGCTAGTTCATTTTAAACAATACGGCTGTCTTGTGACAGCTTGAATTAGTAAACAAAATTTGGAAGAAACATATTGAATGAAATTGATATTTAGCGTATCAATAGATTAATTATTCGAATAATCAACCCAGTAAAAATTCGCCGGCAAGCAAAGGAACGATTATATATCGAAACAAAAAAAAACACCGCAAAGATTTGGTATAACTATTTACAATAAGAAAATTTTCTGCTCGTACCTACATACATATTTTTAATCAATACAAAATTTCTATAATTTAATTCTTTGCATTTTATTATTTTGAAATATCAAAAACAGACAAAACAAACTCATGATTTGAAACTTCAAAATTTAACAGATGACAATATGTCAAAATAAATTTTAAAATGTCTTTAAGTGACCTTTAAACGCGGTGGATAACGTTTAAGTTAAGAGGCCTTTAAGTAACGTTACTTAATTGTGAAAATTGATTATAGAAACCGATTTTATACTTAAGGGTAGGTGTCCATTGAAAAAAGGTTAGACTTTTGCGCTAAGCTGTATAACTTTCACAATTTTACGAATATTTCAATGAAATAAACGGTCATCGATTAGAAAAATGTTATTCAAAATACTTTTGCAGTTTTGAAAAAAATATAAAAAATTGTGTGCCCAGAAACTGCCACACAAGTGGAAAAATCATACATTTTAGTAACGTCCTTATTCAAATGATAGGGAAATTCCGAAAATATTACTTTTTTATTTTTTTTATATTTTTTTTATAGAA
The DNA here is from genome assembly GCA_911387755.1 of Chrysotoxum bicinctum. Taxonomy (NCBI): domain Eukaryota; kingdom Metazoa; phylum Arthropoda; class Insecta; order Diptera; family Syrphidae; genus Chrysotoxum; species Chrysotoxum bicinctum. The sequence continues at coordinate 165,254,662 of OU426987.1, forward strand.
ACAACATATTCCCAAATCACGTATCGTTCTTCTTTTTTTATTCTGTTTTATTATTTATTCAAAAAAAAATATATAAAACTATGAAAAACGAAGGAAATTCGCATAGTGGTATGAATGCTCTACTGGATAAAACTTCATAAGTATAAAAGATAACGAAGTAAAATTCACTTTTGTACAAAGCAAATAAGTATGTGCAATTACGTTAATTTTTTTTTTATTTGTTTTTTTATTTTTACAGTAACTTTTTACTAACAAAAGTCAAAAAATATACATTTTTTTACAAATATTTTGTTCTCTACCCTGGGAAATTGAGAGTTATATTTTTTAATTTTTGGAAATAATTTTTTAATCAAAGATTTATATTCCCTGAACAGCGTATCGTTCTTAAAAATTTAATAAAACTCATCTAAAGTTCAAAAAAATGCAATTCAATATGACAGTATTTGTAATGCATTTGCAAGAAAAGTATTAATAATACAGTTCTCACATATTTTTTTTATTTTTGTTTGATATTTTATTTACTAAATTCAAAAATACAAAATACTTTTTTCACGCAATATTTATTTAATTTTATTTTTATAAAAGAGGTCTATTTTGCATTTTTTAACAAAAAGTTCCTTTGCACACGCACACAAGTAAGTTTTCAGTTCACAAGAATGCCACTGCAATATCAGCGCTTTGAAAGAGAAGGTTTCGTATTCTCTGTGCAAAAGAATTTTGTCCGCCCATCCGCTCTCTTGATTCTTTTTTTTTTGTCTGGGCTCATTTAGTTTTTTATTCTTGTTTATGACTTGTCATATTGCGAGATTATTACAAGAACAGAAAAAATAAAAAAAACGTGTGAGAAATGATTGTTTTTAGTAGGTATATGATGCAATGACCATTCCACATTGTCGGAGGTAGGGTGGAAAAATGTTCTTTGTGTATGTATAAAAAGGAATATAAGTAGGTTATCACACATTCGCTGTCATAAATTTAGTTTTTTTGTATTTTTTTATTTGCGATCTATCATCATTCTACTGGTTTTTTTTTTGTTTCTTCTATGGAAAGCCATTTTAGGTACACACATAGTAATAAATTGCGATGCATAGTGATCTTCATTTTTTGTTTTGCCAAAGGGTGTGTACATGATGGGAGAAAGGAAATCTGCGATGTTGTGTATAGAATAAGATACGAGTATATATTATGCATATAAGTATCTACAATAGATTTTGTGTTGTTTTTTCCGATAGGTCGGTTCATAGGTAATGTAGATGTGCAACGTCTTGTATTGATTTGGTATCGTAAGGATTGTTTTGATTTAATTTTGCGTAGGTAGGTAATGGATGTATCAAAAATATATTAGATTAGTACATGTTAATCCTGTGAATGAACGCAAATTGCATTTCACTGTAAGCGAATACGCAACAACTAAGGGATATGGCAAGTGGATGGCGCTAAAATATTATGTACAATATTATGCAGGTATCTATTAATCTAAATACCTATGTACATACTTATATAAATAAGTTAAGAAGGAAAATTCGATCACTTTTTGTTTTCGGTGGTGACGTATTCCACTGTTAGAAGAATGGTGAAAGTATGTAGAAAGAATATGGGAAGTGCGCTTCTTTTATGTATATTTGTTGGTTTTACATAGGAAGAGTTGTCTCCTTTATTTCAATATGTCATGGTGATAGATAATACTCTCGTTATTTTCTGTTGTGTTTTTATTATGCAAATCTATTTTGTACATACCTATAAATATTTTTTTGCAACAACTGCCTCCAAAAACAAACAAAGGAAACAAAAAACTCAAGCAAAAAAAATTGATAAAAAGTAAGCAAATAGAAAATACATACATATGTAATACCTACTTCGTTTTCATTAGGCCACATGATGTAATTTCGTTCAAAATTTCGAAAAGAGATAATTTTTTTTAACAAAGGACAATAGGCAAATCTGGCCTAGTTCTAATAAGAACGACCTTTATATAACATACATTATGTATGTTCATATATTCATTATCACTTAGTTTTTAATTTGTAAAAAAAAAACAAGTATTAGTTTTCCAATAATGTTGTTGGTGTCAAAATTAAAAAATGATATAAAAATAAGAGCACATTTTTTGTTTTTTTTTCGATGAAGATTTTGACATGTTTGAAAAACCAATATTAAGTTCGTTTTTATTAAAGCTTAGCCGGTTATCTGTACATATCTGCCCATCAACATTTTTTTCTAACACGTTTTACTTACGACCACCAATTGTTATGTTGGTAGTTGACAAATTGTGAATAATTTCGAAATGACTAAATGAAATTCGTTTTTTTTTTTTGAATAAGATCAGTTTTTATATAAAATGCATTTTTAGTTTTTGCTTAACAAAATAGAAGCTTAAAATTACTCTAGAGCACTGTTTATGAAAATTGCGGCGGTGCTCGATAGATTCAAATGTTTCAGTTAGACAACGGTCGCCTATAATTTTTAGAGCTCTCTTTTGAATTCTGTGCAAGATACTAAGGAGGGTTTTAGAGCACCTGCCTAGTGGGAATTGCACTCGAGCTTTGGACGAATATAGGCCTTATAGATTACAGCCAGATTAGTAGGTGTAAAAAACTTCTTGCATCGGCGGAGAAAATCTAAACACTTAGCGGCATTTTTGGTTACTTCAAACATGTTATCACTTCACAAATGACGGTCTGTGATGCACATACCTAGAAGCTGTTCAGTCTCCTCGATGCAAGTGCCAAACAGCATTGAGTTTTCGAAGCTTTGAATTCTATACGTTTTTTGATTCCTCATTGCTATCAAGATCAGAATTTAATGAGCTTATAATACGCTGCCGTTGGTAGTCCACATCCGAAGGACAAGGATGTGAATCTAAAAACGAATATGAAAATCTGAGGTTACTGTCGTCAGCAAAACAATTAAGCGGAGCAACAGTTATAGACAGAAACTGTCGGAGACAAAACGGACCCCTGGGGCACACCAGCATTTATTTATTTATTTATTTATTCATCAAGCAGAGACACAGCTCTTAAAGACTACTTAGAACAATAGTAAATTTATATAAATAATAATAAATAAAACAAAACAAAAATAGAATGTACAATTGACATTAACCACTTACTTACATATAAATTAAAATCAATAGCATTACAAACAGAATTAGCTTGTCTTAAACAGCGAGTTAAGGGCTTATTGATTCCATAATTGACCCTATGAAAGGGTACACAAAATAAACGATTATTACGTAATTCACGACAAGGAACATGAAAGCCAATCAACGAAAGCAAGTAAGGGCAATTGATTTTATAATTTATTAAATCTCTGACAAGCATTACACCGAAATTCTAGGGATTGAATGCCCAATAAATATCAGATTTGAAACCGTCCAAAACTACTTTTATTAAACGGTCCGAAAGGTAATTTCTAATCCAACGAAGAAGAGATTCATCGAATTACAAAAAAAAAAGAATATCAAAACAATAAAAATACACAAATAAGTAAGTTTAAAAGCATAGGAACTCAACACACTAATGTGTACACGAATCCTATGTATGAAAATTTCGCTTGCATATGTGTTTTTAATTTAAAATTAAACTATATTTAAATATAGTAATTTTAATGTTATTTTTTATAAAAGAATGTTTTATTAATTAAAATTAATTAAATTTTTGTACACAATTATCTTTAAAATTAAAAGAAATGTATTGACAATTTTAAGTATTTAAAAGTATACATTTAAGGAAAACATTTGTCGTATACAATATTATTTCAAAATCAAAGAATCTGCGATGTAAAAATTTTGATCGAAATCGGAAGAGTCGCAAATGAAAAAGTAGAAAATAAAAAGAAGGTTCTATGACAGGTACCGATAATAATATTTATTTTTTACCAAAGTGTGGAGTGCATTGTTGGTACAGTTATCTATACATAATTTAAAAAAAAAGCATTAGAGCCGTTTTCAAAATAATTATAATATTTCATAATGGCTGTATGGAAGGAACCGAGCTAAAGTAAAACAAACCATTTCAATTTCTCCTCTAGGCTGCATACTGAGGTACAGAGTTGCAGATAGACGGAATCATTACTCTTTTGTATTGTAATGCCAACTTATGAAAATTCCCAATTTACTTCACTTTTTTCTTCAAATCTCCTTCCATTTTTTTCCGGAAGTGGTAACGCTGATAGGGACTTCAAGTCTAAGATATGTAACAGATGCAAAACTATGAAAATTGTTATCATTGTTTTTATTTTGATGATTAGGTACATAATATTTAGGAACAATAGATAATAAACGAACGGTTTGATCAACCAATTTCAAAATTGATAATCTGTTTGTTTAAAAAACAGTTCTCCACTTTTCTGAAATGAAATGAATTGTTTCAAAGAATCCATTATCTATAACGAATTTATTCATGTTTTCAAAACTGCCCAATTTACCTTTTATGTTGTCAATTTTTACATGTAAATTAGTAGTCAAAGACGGAACCACTTTTTAATCTGAAGCTATATTTTTTTGCACTTATTAATTTTATTAAATCATAAATAATCTCAAGACAATGAAACTCTTTAAAAAATAAAAATTTAAAATGTTTAACTATTGATATTTTTTATTTTTAGAAACTCTGAAACAAGAAAAAGAAATATTTAAAACGCTTTTGGTTTCATCCCAATACGACCACTTTTCGCAGAGTTACAGCCCTTTGAAAAAGACTCAAAAGAACATTTATAGGTATAGGTACATAGTTACCATTATTATTTTTGAAAGTGTATTAACTTACTTGGGTTAGGAAATTTAATAATTTTTTTAGTTGAGCAATTTTTGAATTGTGAACTTTTTCCTAAAATTAATTGTCTACATTAAAAATAAATTATAAATATCAGAGCAAATTCCCCGGGTTCCTAATGTCTAAATCTGTGCTCCCTTTTCTTTATTTTTTAAAATATCCTGAAAAGTAAAAGTCCTAGAACCAACAGATTAACCTTGTATAAATACGCAAAGAATAAAAACGCTATCTACCTAAATGCAAAAAGTTTCAATTCACCTGCAACCAAAAATAAAACAGAAAACAAACCGTCTATTATTGTGTCTAATTGTGAGCGCTGAATGCAAAAAACTCAATTTGCCTTTTCTAAACCTCAAACAATCACGATTCACGAAAAATTATTTTTTCTACCCAAAATACAAAAGGAAAAAAAACTTTCATTTATCTTGTGCGCAATCCGAGTCAATTCAAAATCAAATGCTTGTGCGCTGCCTGTGCGGCTTGCCAGCTTGCCACTCGTGCCTTGTTCCCGTTTTCTGTTATTTTTTTTTTTGATATTCTATTCCATCTTTCTCTATCTCTATGCGTGAAGCGTGATGCAAAAAAAGAGGTATCCTGAACAGTGTTGTCACTTCCATTTCAAAACCCGAGGTAGATTGAGATAAAAAACAGTGGTAGATTTAGATTTTGTGTGGTAGTTTTTTAATTTCCCAAACGATAATAATTCAAAAGCACTTAAGGCCAATTTCATAAACAAACACTAAAAGTACTTTTATAAAAAATCCTTTTAAATTTTATCAGACTCTTAAATATTTCGCGTTTCACCAATCTATAAAAGGGAAATTTTAGAGAATTTTTTGCTAAAATTGAGTTCTCTTCAAATCCCTGTAAAAAAGAAATTGATTCCTTCTTTCTAACAAGCGAAATGTATGAAAAAAATGAGAAAGCATTATGTGCTGAAACAAATGTCAAGAAATGCAACAAAAAAAAACACTAAATGCAAAAACAAATATATTTGGAGATTCTGTGGCATAAAATGCTTAAGTAATAACCACTTTATTTATTGCACTGACGGGTTTTTATTGGGTCCAAATAACGACCAAACAAATTCAGCAACTGACCCACAGATGCTTTTGAAAAATCGGAACCTCATTTTGTAGTCATAGTCGGAGAATCGATTCCTGTGAAACCAGGAATACTCTAAACTCTTGCTCGACGAATAATTACATATGTGTTGCACTTTATCGTTGGATGAAGATTTATTTTATACTTTACTCTAAATAAAAAACAGATAATTTAAATATTATTATTTGTATCTTAAAAAATTGAAAACTAAAGTATTACAAAACAATAATTTCAGCTGCTATATCCAATATTTGTTATCTACATCTGATGACATTTCATTGAAACTTTTAAAATTTATTGAGCCAAAAATGCTCATTTAGTTTATAAGGGTTTTTAAAAGCGTGTTTAAAATGTCTTGGTGAAACCAAAACATCCCATTTTAAGGTTTAGAAGTCTGTTAAATGTTTAAAAGTCCTTCGTGAAATCGGGCATTAAAGTCATTTATAAAGACAAAGTTTTATACATTGATTTAATTACCTAAATATATTTGTTGTGATATTTTGTTCTATATGCATACATATTAGGTGCGTTTATTATCCACAAATCTATCTGGATCCGGATCTGGATTAAGTTTTAACATGTATTACAAAAACAATTTGGGATCCTGTTTTCTATCGGGATCTATTTCAAAGATCCAAAAATTAGTTATTACAGTGGCGAGTAGATGGCTTTTTATGGTAAGGTAGTGTAAATTACAGTGTAAAGAAAAGAGACAAGAAATAGTTTAAAATTTACAAATACAAGGATAAAAAGAGACGGGCTTATAACACTGCTGTCACTAAGATCCGTATCGTTTTATTTTCAAGAGAAGATCCAGATCCAGATCCAGATAGATTTGTGAATAATAAAACGCCCCTATTATATATCTTTAAACTTACCATCAATAAATTAAAATTTCAAATAAAAGCGGATCAATTCTGCTTAAGGAATAAAAATATCAGATTTATTTGTCATTTCTTCAGCAAAAATAAGACTGTTTATAGTTTTGACGTCAAGTTTGTTTTTTATTTTTTATTTCATTCATTTCTAAAGAGGCTCTTTCTGCTGCAGCACTGCTATGTGGTAAAGCAGCTAAATTGAACATTATTTACTAAAATTCGAAAATATGGACTCTTCGCATACATTCATCTCCTTGCTTAAATCAATCCATCCCCTTTAATGTCATTCGTTTTTTCACTGTCAAAGAGCAAGAGTGGAGATCGCACTAGTTATTGATAACTTTTTAACGGTAATAGTTTGTTGACGACCTTTTTGAAATTCTTTTGGACTGGAGATGCACACTTGAAAAATCGAAACTTTTTATTAGCTGATCACAAAGCTTAATGTAATACGCAAAGAAGATTTTCTTTAATTTTATAAATTTCAGTTTCCTGGTTATATTTTTGAATGTGTTCAATTCAATCAGTAACTGCTCTAACTCCATCTAGCCAAATATACATAAATTAACCTATAAATAAAAACTCGTAAAAATCGGGTGATTTTTTTTTAATTTGTTTGCCCAAAAGTGAACAAAGTTTTAGAATTTGATCCTATCTAATTAGAGGTACTCATCAGAATGAGCCAAATGACACTAAATAAAAAGCTGCGACACGCTCATTAATATCTGGGGGGTGCCTTAGAGTTTTACTTAATTTCCCATTGAAAGAACATTAAAAAAAAAACAAATCCCTAACTCTGGTAAATTGAAGGAAACAAGAGATTCTAGGTGGCAACAGTCTGCGGATCAGTGGGTTTCTGGAGCGTGAAACAAGAAAATAAATTATCGCTTAGCTAGTTTTGAGATTAATTGTGAAGTTACAAGGAAGGCCACTATGTTTGCATGTGTTTTTTAATAAAATGGTTTCATGTCATACAAATAACGCTGCAAGTAGTGTGTTTTCGGGAGCTCCAGTTGTAGATTCTTACAAGAAAAAATCCTATGAAAATGACTTCAAAAACTCAGAGTTATAGAAATGGTATAAAATGTTGAGGATGGTTAAATACAACAATGGGAGTTAGAACTCGAAATGTTGGACAGTTGTTCATCTTTGAATCCTAATTTGAATCGTCTATACAGTATCTAAAAAAATTGTATTACATAATTTGTTTTTGTTTTCAAAATGCGCTGTTTCAAGTATTTTGAGTTTAAGTAAAACTTGTAATATTTGAAGTAGTTGGGGAATTTTATAAGCAGGTTTTTGTAGTAGTACGTAGATATAGAGCTTGATGAATCTCAAATAGTACTTTTTTCGCTTTCATTTTGTTTAGAAGTCGATAGTCGCTCGAAAGATTCCTGGTTAAGAAATCAAAAATCCAAATAAGTTTGATTGCAAATGGAAAACAATTATCTAGACTTACGTTTATGTTGATTTTGTTATTCAAAATTCCTAATTTTTGGTATTATTAACGAGCCTGCGTTTAAAATCAATTCACTTCAAGATTTAGCTATACCACAAAAATTAACCGTTTTTTATCAAAATCACAGAAGGCATAATAAAAACAATAGAAATAAGCTTCTAAAGCAAAATTCCTTGAAGTGTGTGTTAGCTATACTTTTTATAAGCAAACAAAATTGTAACATAAAATGTCTTGTAGAGTAAAATATATGTACAAAAATGAAAATGAAACCATCTTCATAAGCAAATAAGTCTGTCCAGAAAATGTAGTAGAAGGCTGACTGCAGTGACTGCTGCATTCAGAAAAATTAAGACAAACAAATTGTGTTGTAATAGTTATAGCAGATTTTTGTTTGTAATTTTATTTTTGGAGGGAATCTAAAAAATAGTGGTAGAATTTTGAACTACCGTGGTAGATGTGGTAGATTTTGTAAATCTTAAAAAGTTGTGGTAGATCTACCACAATTGTGGTAGAGTGACAACACTGATCCTGAAGAGACGAGACGAGCTAAATTTATTTTCTTAACACAAAAGTTCTTAACTAAGAGAGCCATATTTGTGCACCAATACATGTACACGTTTTTACATGAGATTTGAGTTTGCTTCTGAGGTAGACCTACCCTTAAGAGCTGTTTAGATACAGATATATACATATATAGATATAGGTTAAGCACCCTTTAAATTTTTTATATAGATTCGGCTAGCCATGTTTAAAGGCATATATGCAATGAAAAGAATGCCAAAAGAGAAACAAAGATTTAAAGATTAGAAATTGATTTTGTACATGCAAACGAGTTGACAGCTATAGAGTTAATACGGTTCTTAATCTACCTGTTGATTGAGAGCAATCACAACTAGTGTTGGGAAATTATTAAACCCGATTTTAATTTTATAATGGCTGAGCTTCAATCCGCGAAATAAAGTTATTACAAAGTTATTACAGATTAGAAAAGTCTTACGGTGAAACGTAAAGCAAGAAAAAATAAAAGAAAGATTGGTCGTTACGAAAAATTATTACCACAAATTAAAAAAAAAAAAAAAGAATTCACAAGGATCAACATTAATATTTTCTTCAAAACTAACAACAATTTACAAAAAATATTAAAACCAAAAACAGGCTCTGGCGTCTACAAAATTAATTGCGACCATTGTGATAAATTCTACATAGGACAGACAGGGAGAACTTTGTAAGAAAAATTCTCTGAACACAAACCAAAACAAAATACAAAATCCACATACGCCTTACACCTGATAGACAAGAACCACAATTATACGAACTTTGACAAAAACTTAAAACCAATGCACTTCTGCTAGAAAGGCACAAAGCTCGATGCATTGGAAGAGTACGAGATCTATAAAGCGTGCAAAACAGAACAAGATAATATAATATATAATAAATAAATTGACAATAAAAGCAAACACATTATTCGACACAGCAATCTTTTATAATGCACAAAAAAGGACAAAAATAATTACAACAAAATCTAATGACACAAAAGCAATGCAACAAGACGCTTAAATAATACCTTTGATAAGCCCGAAGATGAAGTGAACTTCCGAAACGCATCGCTTTTTCTGATTATTTAATTTGAAAATAAAATATTTAAAATTGTTTTAACAAAACAAAAAACTTATTCTTTTACTTAAATCCTATCCTATCCTACTTCCTACTAATATTATAAATGTGAATGTTACGATGTATGGATGTTTGTTACTCAATAACGCTTGAACAACTGAATGGATCTTTATAAAATTTACCACACAAAAAAGTTTCAGTCTGGATTACCGTATAGGCTACTTTTTTTTATTATTAGGGGAGGGGCATTGGGTGGTCAAAACACCCCAAAATTATTTATCTCTACTTCTATCTTCGTATTGCACTGAAATTTAGTACATGTACATTTGTACATAAGTAGTTGCATTGAAATGCCATACTTTGGTGGTGCGGGCCCAGAGAAGGGGCATTGTTTGATTAATTTACTTAAGCAGTAACGATAAAAACACTCAAGTTTAAAAAAAAATAAAACAAAAATAAAATTCTCCGAATTAAAAACAAAAAAAAATTGACAAATATTTGTGTGTCTTTGAATTTAAACTATTTTAAGGTAAGTTAAACTTTATGTGCCTACAGGTTTAACTACACACATTGTTATAGGATAGTTACATACGTATGTGATTTGCTCATTGTTTGTTAGTTTTTTCAAAATATCCTTCGCTTGGCTCCATTACCTTTAAGAAAAGGACTTGATTGGATTTATTGGTTTGCTGTTTTGTTTTAATCCAGGTACATGCATACGTTAAATAAAAATCATTCGTACGCTTTCAACTTCTCATGTTGAACAGGAGATCAGTTGTGACAGTTCTTGGCTAAGCTAAACGTGTTTATTATTTCAGTGGTAAGTCGTCTTTTTCAAATAGAGCTGTTAAACGATGACACACAGAAGTAAAATAAACACCCAAAAACAACATTCCGTACTTCACACAAGATTTCCATTTACGCAAGATTTCTAATGGACTGTTCAACGATGACACTGAGCGAATCTACAGAAACTTTTAGACACATGATTTATTTTGAAAAACTTCAGTTGAAAAAAAAAATTTGCTTGCGGGAGTTCCCGCACGGGTACGCTAGTTTAATAATAAATATACAACATGGAGACAAAGTCACGAGCATAATACATATATGCAAGCAACCAAATCACTCTTCTTGTTTTTTTTCTATCTGCGAATTCCCTATCTCTTCAAATTTTGCTAAATTTTCTCGAAATGCCTCTTACGACCATTATCTCATTTTTTTTTACATCTCTGAAAATTTTACACAATCTTTTCTGGACTTGAAAAGTTCTCTAAAGAAACCCCTTTTCCAGCTAAAACCAATCTCTAATCGGTCATTTCATTTACTTTCACATTTATTCAACCACCCAATCGTTTTGGAGATAATCAGTCATACCTGATGGGATCATGTCGAATCTCTAGAACACTACGAGTATTAAATATAGAAATAACGATGATATTAAGAAAGACAAGAAATATTTCGGCGGTGAATTCTATTCAAGAGACTCAAGCGAGTTATATAAGCTCTGCCCAAATATGGGAATTGTACTCAAGCTCTGGGGGGTTATTATGAAAAACGATACTCGTTCAAAATAAGGCGTATTCGTTAAATTGCGATTAGGAAAAACGATTGCAGTAGCACTTAATCGTCAAATTGCGATTGGAAGATCAGAATTTAATGAGCTTATCATGCTCTGCCGTTGAAGTTTACTTCCAAAGAACAAGAAAATGAATCTTGAAACGAATATGAAAAGCTGGGGGTACTATCACCAGCAAAACAATTTAATGGATTAGAAGTTTCAGATAGGAGGATGTTGATAAATGTGAGCAAGAGAATCGGAACCCTGGGGTACGCCAGCATTTATTTTATGAATTTCAGACTTGAGGCCATCCAATTCTACATATATTAATCTAGAGAAGCTTATATAAAGCTCCAAAGAGTTAAAAGGGCGACTTTTTCTTAACTCCTATTCCATATTTATGGAGTAAATTGTATCCTACTCCGAAAATATCTTTATGTGATAGAGATACTATATGATACACTACGTCCATAAGCAAATCAGAGAATATTTAGACCATCACTATAGGAGAATTAACTATCATAAAATCCATTTGTACTGAAACTCAACTCCTATAACAAACTGTTATAAAGCTGCTGAAATAAAATTTGTGAACATAATATATGCTTAATTGCAGCATTTGCGTCGATAGTGGCAATGAAAAAAAGATTTATTGTCACAAGAATAAAATACTTATAAGAGTATGCAGAAAATATAACAAAAAATATTTATTTTGAACTTATTGATTTCATTTTTATTTTAATGCTTTTCAGCTTTTTCCGCATGTTTATCTGTAAAAATCTTAGAGTTAATTATTTTCTATTATTTCATTACTATTTTACTATATAATTATTGAAATTATTTTAAAAATTACTTACACGTGTAGGCAGATCTGTGAATTGAACTCGGTTCCTATCACACCAAAACTCTTACTCGTTAACCGCTCGGCCAAACTGGAATATGTAAAACCTGGCATTGAAACGGGATCACTTTTATCTTGAATTATGTCCTATAAAGCCACATAGGCTTTCCTTATAGATTTTTTTAAGACTATGATATTAGTATATATTTCCTTATAGAAGATAGCGATAATCCTGCAAAGCTAATTCGCATAAGCTGTGACTAAAAGCTAGAGAAATAACATGATTCGAGTTTTATGTGAATGAAATTTTAATTTATTTTTCAAATAAATTACTCTGTTGACATCTTACTTGAACTTAGGTACTATATGCCGATTTATGCATTCGTAAAAAAGAGGAAATTTTTATCAGACTTGAAATTATAATAATAGGAAAGACGAAAAAAGTGTGTCTCGCTTTCGGAACGAAATATTGAGTAGGGTCCCTGCATGTAAGTATAGAAGTTTATGTTCGTGTCCTTTAAATTTTTATTTTGTGTCGTTTTTTTGAGTTATTTATGTTAGATCTAGGGTTGTTCTACATCAATTCGCTTATATTCTGTTGCCAAACCTAAATTAGTAAGAAGAGTTGCCTGATTTATTTAAATAATGAAAAAGTCTCCAAACTACACGACTGTGTTAAGTAGAGTCAATTTTATTCCTTACACGAGAAACGTTTAAAATTTTGCGCTACTCGGTCCTATCGATGTTACCGTCGCACTGTGGTCCAAAATGGCTTTTTTTGTTGCAAAAATCATAACTTTTGAACACGTGAAGCTTTCGCAACAATTTTTTTTCCCTTAAAGGTAATTTCCAAGGCTATACAAATTGTGAATTTTAAGAAAATTACTTTACAGGGTGTTTCAGAATAATTGGTTGATGTAAGATTTTCTTAGAAAAAGGAGTTAACAGAATAAAGTCTGAAAGTAAACCTTTTAAAAACAGTCCTAAATTTTTAAAACTTTGTAAAATAAAAGTTTTTGACTATTCAAGTGAATTCATAACAACAGTGGATGCTTAAAGTTAACGCACCAATTTCAGAAATATTTTTTAAGGAGTATTATAAAACAGTATTTTTTCATGTTGTGGGGCATCAGTTTATTCTATAAACTGTTTGACTGATATATTTTATATGAAACAGTGTAGGAAAAAAGTAAACGGACGAAAAAAAATCAAATAGAATATAAAATTTTAATTAACAAAACAAAATAGAATACTTTATAAATATTTGTTTACAATTAACTACTATAGATCTAATTTTCAGAAAAAAATTCATCGGCATCGTTATCATTTTCAACAATTAATAGACCTGGGCAGTAACTCTTTTTCAGCTCTTTTTTTGATCTAACGTGTCTTAAAGATGAAAGAAGTGAACCGCTGAAAAGAAAAAGGAAAACATTCCACTAATCATAGTTTTTGGGAAATCGAAGAAAACTGTTTATTTCTGAAACTGAAAGTTATTCTTCAAAACATTCTGAAGGACAAATGTAAAGCTAGTAAATAAGAGTAACATACCAAACAATTGAAATTAAAAACTTTAAGCTCTGGCTTAATAATTCCTGTTAAAGTGAGTGGAATGTTTTCCTTTTTCCACTAATTGAAAAAAAAAGATCAAATAAATTATTTTAAATTAAGTTTTTTTATTCAAATAATATAAATAATGGGTTCAAAACATTTTATTTATTTAATATTAAATAATTCTGTAAAATGAAAACTAAAAAAATATTTTAATAATAATTCAAGGGAATACAAATAAACAGAAATAAAATGCACGACTGGATCGCACGAACTTGCTTTTATGTTAAATTACTTTGGAATTTAAAATACATTTTATAAATATAAAACATGGATTTAATGAGATAAAAATGTTCAAATGTATCGAATTGCCGTCTGATTAAACCTTTTAATATTAAACTAATTTTTACTTGCAACTTATAGGTACTATAAGGCAAGTTATGCATTCGTAAAAAAATCGAACTCGAGATTTTGATCAAAGTTGACATTACGATGATAGCGAAGACGAAAAAAGTGGGTCTGGCAATTCTGTCTGTCTGTCTGTTCGATTACAGCTAAACGGCTCGGCCGATTTTCTTCAAACTTGGCAGATATGGGTTTTGATTTTTTACCACCGGATGTTTTTCGATTTAATTTTTTATGACCAAAAATAACGGTACCTGCCATACGATTTTTTTCCGAAATGTTATAAATATTTTTTTTTCCTCAAAAACTTTAACTGCGATTTTCTTAAAAAAAATTCAAAAAATTTAATTTAGTTAAACCTCGGTAATGGTCGAAAAAATTTTTCAAAAAAATGAGTAGTTTTGGTACCCCTCTTGGGACCATTTTTTTTGTTTTTGATTTTCTGAAAAACGGTACCACCGATTTTGATCATTTATTTTATGCTAAAGCTTCCCAGCAGTTTAAATATTATTGTGTATTCAAATTTTCCAAAACAATTTGTTTGGATTTTTAAAAAAACTTTAAATTTTTTTTTTGAAAACTCAATATTTCGAAAACCCCATGCTCGATTTTTTCAAAACTTGATAAATAAAAGTTTGGAAAAATAATCTAAAATATATTAGCAAAATAAATTCATTTTACCTAAAAATAACGGTACCTTCCATACAAATGTTAAAAAATGGTTTTCAAAAATCGTATTTTTCTCGAAAACGGTTCCGAGAATTTTGCTTAATATTTTTTCTTTCTATAATTTTTTAGTATCTGTAATTTAATAAAAAAAAATTTGAAAACAAGTTATTACTGACTGTACCTACCACGGAACGATTTTTTAAAATTTTGAATTTCTCATTATCAGCATAACGGATTTTAATGAAATTTCGTAGAAAGAAGCTTTTAAAAAGTTTAAAAATCATTGCATTTAAAAACTTTAAGAAAAATATTTTTTTGAATTTTGAAAAAAAAAAAATCATTTTTTTTTGTTTTTTGAAAATTCAATATCTCGAAAACGGCTCAATACTTTTTTTGTAAATTTAATTTTTATTCATATAATAATAAAAACTTCAAATTGGCGTACCAACATTTTTTCTTAAAAATGTTTTGAAATTTTCTTATATAAAACCTTATTTTTTAAGAAACCACTACAAATACTTATAATTTTTGTTCTTGCATAAATCTATATTCGCTTGAATCACATGGCATCCTTTTCTTACCTTTAACTACTAAAGATGTTTTTTTAGTCATTTAAAAAATGAATTTTATGCTTATGAACAGTTTCTGTAATAACATTCATTTTTGAAATTCTTAGTTTTGTACATAGGAGCAAGTTCGTGCGACCCAGTCGTGCATTTTATTTATACATATAACAAATTTCCTTAAAATTTTCCGAGAACAAAATTTGGGATGCCAAATTTTAAGTATTTAGTGGTATAGATTTTAGAAATTGTTTCAAAAAATAATCGTTCATATGTTTTAAAGATATTGTTTTTTCAAAAAAAACTTGTAATTTTTTTTTTGAATTCCAAAACAAATTTTTTCGAATATTTTTATATACAATTCCAAAACAAATTTTTTCGAATATTTTTATATACAATATTATTTTAAACTTAAGGGGCCTCCTGCTGAAAATTTTTGGTTAAAATCGTTAAAGCCGTTGATGAGAAAGGCAAAAAATCAAAAAACGGTTCTATGACAGGTACCGTTAATAACATTTTACCCCAAAAAGGAAAGGAAAAGGGAAAATATTCCTGGAATCTGTTCCTTTTTCCACTCAATGATATTTTATAATCGCATTTAAAAAGTAGGTTTACATGGAATTTTTTCGTTTTTAGGCTTATAATGTGCGCTATAAAAATAGCTACGCTTTTGCATCATTACTTCAATTTCCCATTTTTGTGGAATGTTTTCCTTTTTCTTCTCAGTGGTTCAAGTGGATCTGATGATATAGCTAGCATATTAAATAAATCTTCATTTTGTCGTTTCCGTGAGACTTTGCATGTACATATTTGAGTATCGATATCGCTTGTAGTCCTTATTCCTTGATTCCTGTGCTTCTTCTGAAAGCTCCCCGATTGGTAAAATTTGATGTCTTATAAGTTCCCCTCCACGGTCCAAAATTTTGTGCAGAGTTGGTGTCAGGAGTTTGTAGCTGTATTTGGCTTTTAAAAGATCCGAAGTTGTTTTGGTATACTCGTTGAATTTATCTACATTAATAGATTCTTTAGATGACAGCGCATTTAAAATAACTTGCAGTTTCTTTATAAGATCCTTGTCTACTCGGGTTATAGCTGACGTAACTTCTGGATTTTTAAAAAAACTTCGTGAAGTGTTTCCATCATTTGTGTTACCGAATCCTTGTTTTGGCGTATCAATGATTAACCCGAGTTTTTCCCTAAATTCCTTTTGAATATCCGCTTTTTTTCTTCTTTCGACTTCCTTCTTGTCGGTTATCTCATCTTCTTGGTATAGTCCATAAGCTAGTTTAAGAACGAACTCCATACATCTTATTCTAGCGTGTAATGGTGAAATTCCAAATTCGTAGTTCCTCTCATCTGCTTCGGCTGAATCGTCTTCTTTTGGAAATTTTTTTTGTGTCCTTTTGCAAATTGGACATGACAATGTTGATTTTGTATTTGTTAGTTCATTTAACACTTTAGAAAAAACTCATGTCGAACCATCACATTTTTTTCTTCAGCAACAGTCACTACAGTTGGCCTCAAATTTTCTATTTGGTTCCTTACATTTCTGACAGTTGGCTGAATAATATCACTTGACTCCTTTGCATATTTAAAAAGAATCGGTCTGCAAAAGTGAACTGATGACGGCCTTGTATTTTTCCAATATTCGGTTGATTCACCTTTTATTCGAAGTGGAAATAGTGATGCCATGAACATGTTCGCATCAGATATTACCTGGCCATATTCTGAAACTATTGTTTGCTTATATGCACTTTGTCCGGAAGATCCATCGCATCTCCATTTGCTCATCAAAGTAAGATTTGTTGGAAGTAAAAGAAGATCCTGATTGACTAGGCTATTTAAAATCCTCTTTGCTGTATGGTCCACCAAATCTTGGAGATTCACTTCAACAGAAGTTTCTGTTACTATCAAATTTGATGGAGTTGCTTGTATTTTAGTTTCCATTAATAAATTGTAGCTCGGAAACACATCAACGTTATGGCTTCTTAATGATTTTCTCATCAAATTATATTTTTCTTTAGAAAGCCCCATATCCAAGAACAAGGCTAGCGCAGTGGGACCATCGTATTTTATTGGATCCCTTTGAGGTGTGGGAATACTCTCCTTTATCCGTTGCACTCGCAATGGGCTTGCATTAAAAACTGCTTTTGTGATATCCGCTTTTATCTTTTCGTGTTCCTTTTTATATTTTATACTCAGAGCTGTGGAAACATTTTCAGTCGAAATATGGCCCGTAGTTTTCTCCTTTTGGTATATACTGAACATGTATCTAAGGATTTCGAAGGCCTTCCTCTTGATGTACTTGGCACGTCACTGTCTTCAATTTCATTACATTGGATTGTAAATGTTCCATTAAAAAATTCTTCATATTTTGAGAGAAATCTTGTTTTAACTCTAAAACAGTCAATCCATTTTTTTTAAATGATGCGTATAATCTTTGGAGTTTCTTTTTCGTTTCATTGTTGTCACTTATATCTTCGTATTGGTTTTGGATCAGAATTACAAATTCTTCAGAATTCGAAACATTGATAAAATGTTCAAAAATTGTTCTGTTTAAAATATTCATATTGGTATTTAATTTGCAAACTCCACTCGTCAGTAAAGCCTCTTGAAAACTAACAACATATATCCATTGTCATAGTTTATATATACCTCCATAATGTAGATATATGCACAAGAATTGTTTTACCTGTGAAATTTAAGCTTAACAATATGGGGTATCGGAAGAAAATTATTATTTCTACCTGTTTTATTAGATCATAAAATAATAATCCAAAATTAAATAATTCTTTCAGCTTTGTATATGGAGTAGGCAATAAAGCTATTAATCCTTTTCTTTTGGCAAGTTAATCTATGTTTAGGTACTATTAGAAAAAGATCAATAAATATTTACAATAATTTAAGTTAAGGGGAATTTATTCAAAGAGGGTCGTTAAAGTGGGCGGATTAAAACATTTAATGTTCAATAAAGTAATCAATAGTTTGTGTACAATATTTTATATATTTTTTTTAATAATAATTGGCATTTGTATAAAAAGGGGCGTAGAAGTGGGCGGTTTTTTTTGTCAGAATCAAGATAGTAATAAAACGATTTTTAATTAAAAAGAAAATTTCACGTTCTCGACTATTTTAATTAATAAAATAATTGAAATTTTCCATAAGGGAATTTGCTTTTAAGACCAAAATGTCAGCACTGGGAACACGACTTTTTTTAAAATAAATTACAATTTCTCTGAAGGTTGCAAATAGTTGCAGCTACAATTTTGCATATGGTTTAAGAAATAGTTAGGGTAAACTATCATGGTCAATTTTCCGCGCCAACTCGCGAGTATTTTTTTGTAGCTCTATTCAAACCGAAAAAATCTGCTAAAAACGGTGTTTTTTGTTTTATTTATTAAAAATATTAAATATTTTTTTTTTTAATTAAAATTTTGATTTACGCTAAAATAATACAACTAGAATAAACTATAGAAAATTAATATTTTACATTTAATATGACAAAATTTCAAATACGAAAACCAAGAAGTTAGTTTTTTCTGTTTTTTTTTTTTTTTTTTAACTCTAGAACGAAATTGACCAACTTTGAAAAGCTCTATAAGTCAAACCAGTTAGCGGAAAATTTTTTTGTTTGCTGTTTTTGAAGCTCCGTTTATATTTCTATTAGAAATAAAAAACAAAACTTTAAAAATAAAACATCGAAATTAGTATTTTTGCCACGAAATTTTCCTTTTCGGACCACAGTGCGTCGGAGCGGAATTCGTAGGAAATCGGAGACATTTTGCTTCGAGGTAGTTCTCCTATCAGCTGATCGGAAATACTGTCCGACAAAATTCAACACATGCCATTTGTATGCGAAGCCGAAGCCTTGCGATGAAGTACTTCGAACGGTTATATTTTTGACAGATACAAACAAAATTTTCTCCGAAGTCCTCCGACAAGTTCTTGTTGCGGAAAGTGCTTTCTTCTTAACGAAATTGTTAATTAAAATGTAAGTACTCGTAATAAAGAAATAAAATTTATTTCCGTTAACTTGTGTTACCTATTTAAAATAGACTTTTTAGGCAGAACGAAAAAACAAGGTAACAATATTCAGATATTGCGCAAAATTACACCAAAAGGACACCAGAAATTGTGGCTGTGTTTTGGAAAGATCTGACCAATCAGCTGAATTCCTTGAGGCCAAGACAAAGAGACACTGGTTGATTGAAAAAAGTATGTTCGTGATCTTTTGTTTTGTGCATTGATCCATTTCCATTGTGATTAAGGTATAAGTCAAATAAATATATAATATTGTGTTTAAAAAGTTTTGTTTTTCAATTACATTTCATAAAATTTAATTTAATTTTAATTTGCACATCTCTGCCTAAAATTTATATCCTTCGCAGTGCGTCATCGCATTTCTGTAAAATTTCTTCCGATAAAAGCTACTTCGAATATGAATAGCGAACTACGACGTTCGCCTTTGAAAACAATTCTGTCAACGTCAAGAAGTGAATGTGTAACGTCATTGAATGTAATTAATAAGTGAAACATCAAATTGAATCAAATTTTTTTAATTTTTTTTTTTTTGAATATGAGGATGAAAATGGGAGAAGTGTAGACTGAGAAAAAGTTTAAGAGATAGGTCCAATTTACTTCAAGGAGCAGATAATTTGTAAGAGCAAAATCATACATTATTTTCAAGTTCAACTCATTTTTCTTTTAGGTTTTTGAATGGCCACCGATACAGAAAAAAGTTTTTCTACGAGTACTTGTGTCTCCGTAAGTAACTTCAATCGTTCAGTCATTACTTGTCTTGCTATGGGCTGTACCACCTTGTGAGGATGTCGCAGTTGACGGCGCGCGTGTTAACATTTTCCACCAGTTGCTAGTACATCTTTCTATTTTTTTATTAATTTTAATTTGTAGTCAGGCCAAACCTTTAAAGATAATTTTTAATAATGCATTTCTGGAATTATTTTTTGTTTACATTATTCTCAATTACATTCTTAATTTAGGAGTTCGTAAGGAGTTGAGGTCAATAGCAAACCGATATCAACATTTTCTTTGTTTTTTTCTTTTTTCTTTTTTTTTTTTGAGGATCCAAAGAATCACACACCCTTGGACATGCTTTTTTATGCTATACGCATAAAATATCTATATGTTATTATTTTTTTGTTAAATAAGAAATATTTGTTTGAATTACCTTAAGTTATTTTAAATCGTTTTATTTGTAAACAATTTCAAATCTCAAATACAAAAACTTCGATTTTATTCAGTCACTAAGAATTACAGTTCGACCTATTTTGACAGTTAAAGGCGTACGCTAAATAGAGCGATATTTCAGCTCGCCAAATTTTTGACATTTAAACCGGGCGTCAACTTGGCGATTCGCAAAAGTTGGTGCCAATTAGTCACATTCGCCAAATAATTCTTGCGACTCGCAAATCATAAAAGGGCCTTTAATACCCGGCGAAGCGGGGTTATTTAAGTTAGTTATTCATATTTTCACGTTACTCTTCTTTTTATACATACGGCCCTATCGAGGTAACCGTCGGAGAGGAACATCCTTCGTCGGAAATTCAATTTCGGTTCGAAGTAGCTTTCATCGGAAGAAATTTTACAGAAATGCGACGACGCATTGCGCTGGATATAAATTTCAGGCAGAGATGTGCAAATTAACCGATATATCGAAAATGCGATATATATCGAAAATGCGATATATTTTCCATAATTTTTTATAAAACAAGCACCATAAGCGTTCTTCTACCTGAGCGTCAAACTTGCCGAGTTGTAGAAGCTAAGTAGGGTCAATGATTCTCGAGAGGTCTTCTCCAGATGAGTCCTGAAACCAAAGGACGCTCGTCATCCTCTTACCCCTCCTTATATCCTTCCCTCTCCCACAATGGAATCTCGAAAAGGCTTTCCAATGTTACCAGCTCCTCTACCACCCTAAACGTCCTTCTTTTGAGAACGGTGCATACTGTCTGATTCCCCGCCCACTTTCTCTTCTTTTCCTATTTTTGTAACTTCCGTAACTTCCCAATTGGGCTAGATTTAAGGTGTTATACGACCCGTGCCGATGATCAGCCTGGCTGAGGGCCCAATCAAAAAATAGGGGGCTGTGAAGTATGGCCCTTCTACTACTACTTCCGAGAGTAAACCTCTACAAGCTTCGACACCGCGATTCAGTGTAAGACTGTGAAACATGGTCCTGCTACCACTAAGGAGAGTAAACCTCCCCGCACTTCTTTGCCTCATTTCAGCGGTGGTAGGACTGCGAAGCATGGTTCCTCCACCTCTAATAACACCACAAATCCTAAAGAAGGCCCTAGGGGGAGCGGGCGTAAGCTTAACCCTTCTAAGACCTTCTACAAGGATATGTGCAATGCTAAGAGGATTCTTAAGGTCTTTGGCGCCGGCCGGGGGGAACTCTCAGCATGACGCAAAAATTAAGTGGGTTAAAAGCTAATTTAGGTTCCAGGTCAGCGGAGACTCTACGTCAAAGCGTCAAAGTTCTATGGAGCTCACAATTTCAGTACCCAACGCCCCAAAGTGCACAACATCAGCGCTCCATAACATCCCTGTGGAGGAAATAAGACCTTCAGTGATGAGGTTAAAGACAAAATGGTGATCGCGATCATTGACGGGAACTACGTCGATGGCACGATCTCTGTGGAAAATTGGCATGTTTTCAAAGGGAAGGGTCAATTGAGCTTCATGAGTATCATAATGGAAAACCCAGGATCACCTCCGATCAAGGACATGTCAAGCTCATGGTTTGTGACGATCAAAGATCGTGTGATCTTCTATTGTTGGCTGTTAGCCGGTTAGAAGTCAGGCCTGGTACTAGGCTCGAGGTTGTTGCTAAGGAGAAAATCCCGTGAAGACCAAGAGCTCGCGCCATGGTTGCAGCCGAACTCTCCAGCCTGGATGTAATACTCCAGATGATCCGGCTATCGAATCCATTCCTTCCTACTCACAACTGGAAAGTTACGAAACTGGGGGTGAAAAAGGGACCCTATTGAGGTGCAATTAGTGTTATCAATAAGGAGTCCCTTGCTCCTCTGGCGCAGGCTAAAGATGCGATTAGGTTTGGGTTTGAGACCATCACACTAAAGGTGTATAAAAAGGACGCGGATGTTACTTGTGCATATGTGCATCCACTTCCTCTAACGAAGTCGAAGCTGCTGCTGTAGACCCTGGTGCATCTATCATCTTTCCATCACTGGAAGAAGATGAGGCATCCTGGTCAACTTCGGCGATAGTGCAGCTGTCCAAAATAGTCAGCGGTTTTTCCGACATGGAGATCGATGACCGCTCTTCTGGGCTCATCCTCGGAATCGGAAGACTCTAACATCACCGTGTTGGAGGCTGATCGGGAGGGTTGGAGCAAAGATGCTGCAATTTCTTCAGATTAATCTCCAACACTCTATCAGGGCCTCGGCCTCCCTGCTTCTACGTCTACCTAGCAGCGGAGAAAACATCGTCCTAATCCAAGAACCCTGGATTGTGAAATCCATCATTCAGGGACTGAGGACTCCAAACTACTACTTGCTGTATGCATCAGATAAAGGTGAACCCAGATCTTGCATACTAGTTAAAAGTAGCCTAAATATATTTTTACTCCCTAATTTCAGTGATCGAGATATAACCGTCGCAAGACTGAAAACAGTCAAAGGAACCCTCTGGCTGGCGTCGTCGGCATATCTTGGCCATGACTACCTTGGCCCTCTCCCAGGAGACACCCTGAAGAAATTAATCACTGAAACAGACAGGCAAAAGACTGTCCTCATCATCGGTAGTGATGCTAACACCCATCGTAAAGTGTGGGGCAGCATGAATATAAACGACAGAGGTGAGTCTCTTTTCGATTTTATATTAAACACTAACCTGATAAATAACCCACATTGTTACTAAAAACAGACAGGAAGTTCCAGACATAACTCTTGTCTCAGATATAATTCATCAAACTATTTCGAACTGAAAAGTATCTAATGATCATTCTTTTTCTGATCATAGATACATACAATTTGAAATTATTGACGAACCTTCTAGCGAATCTTCCTTTCGTAACCATCGAAAAACAGACTGGCTGAAATATAGGGAACTCTATTAAGGTTAATCAAACCTGATTTATACAGCATACCCTACAACACTGAGGATCTTGATATTAAATCAACGACCTCACAGCAGCCCTCAACAAATCTCTGGAAACTGCTTGTCCTCTTATACAAATAAGAGGTAAGAAGAAACCAAACTGGTGGGACTCGGGCTGGATTCGCTAAGAAAAGATTGCAGAAAACTCTTTAATAGAGCCAAAACCTCCAGAGAAGCTTCTGATTGGCATTCCTATAAAGACTCCCTCAAGATATATAAAAAAGAACTGAGGAAGACTAAGCGGGTGTCCTGGAGAACTTTCTGTAACAATATAGAAGGCAACTCAGAGGCATCAAGGTTAAGAAAAATCCTCACCAAAAATCCAGTCATGCCAAGTTGCCTAAAAAACACTGACGGTTCCTGGACAAACTCAAGCGAAAAATCGCGCAATCTGCTCCTGGATGTACATTTTCCAGATAGCTGTCCTTTCGTTAATAATACTGATCCCTAACAACATCGACAGTAGCATAACTCCTCCAAAAGGTCTGATTACAAAGGAAAAATTAAAATGGCCAATCAACAGCTTCAATCCATACAAATCTGCTGGGCCATATGGAATAATTCCAGCGGAATTACAGAAAAATTCCGATATCTTAATACCCATTCTGGTCAACGTACTAAATGGTTGTATCGCTCTGGCTCACATTCCCTTGTCATGGAGAGAAGTCAATGTTATTTGTATCCCCAAAGTTGACAAACCTAGCCATGTTAATCCTAAAAATCTAAGACCTATTAGCCTTTCATCATTCCTTCCTAAAACATTTGAACGTCTGATTGAAATCCATTTGAGGGCAAAGATTGATACGAGTAAGTCCTTACTATCCAATGCTCAACATGCCTATAACAAAGGGAAATCTATAGAAACCGCTCTACATACGATGGTTCGTACCATCGAACATTCCCTTCATCACAAGGAGTTCACCTTAGTTGCTTTCTTAGATATAGAAGGAGCTTTTAACAATGTCGACGCATCCGCAATCACATCTGCGCTGTCATCTCTGAAGGTGGATAAGTCGATCAGTAAATTGATAAATCATTATGCTGATAAGCAGGATTATAAATTCAAAACTGGGCGATTTTAATACTCGAAGAACTGTCAGTAGATGTACGCCGCAAGGCGGTGTCCTCTCTCCTCTGCTCTGGAACCTAGTCGTAAATGAACTACTAATAATGCTTATTTTCACATTCTCATGAATAGTCTATTCGTTAGAATAATTCTATTCCTTCGAATGAACTTTCTTAATTTTGAGATTCGAACGAATAACATTTATTTGCGAAAGATAGCATAAAATGAACTTCAAAAAAGATTCATTTTCATTATCAGCTGTTTGAAATTTACTATATGTATTTCTATTTGAATTAGTATGACCGTCCTATATTTTTTTTGTTTCTAAACATTTTATATGTTGGATAAAGAATCAAGAAACAAAATAAATAATACACTTTTTCATTATAAATTAAAGTTTAACCGTAAAGAACTACATATTCATTACTTTTTTTGTGTCAACTCAGCTGCTTTGAAACTATTAAAAAAAATAAGTTATTCATGACACGTTCTAAATTTTTATATTTTTTTTCGTATACACTTGGTCACACTAAAATATCAAAAACAAAAGAGAAGTGTTTGTGAAATGTCAAAACCAAAAAGTAAAATCTTTGTTTATTTGTAATTGTTTTATTTATTGTTTAATAATTTAAATTTCTTTGATAAAAACATAAATTAATAAATAAAAATATGGCATTTGTGTTGTTTATAAATGAAGATGGTGTTGAAGAAGTGCAGAGGAGAAGGATAGTGGATGCTTCAAACCTCCGGGTTTTCTTCCATTATTTTGATTAACTTTTCCTTTTGTTCGTGGTTTGTCCAGTTGGAATGCGACCTTTAAACATAAATCAACAAAAAAATTAATAAAAGTAATTTATTGCTTACTCGACAGAAAATTCAAATCAAACGACACAAAAATGACATTTAATTCTATTCTTTCGAATGTCAAAATTGAATTAGCTTCCGCAAATGAATGAACTTTTTTTGGATTGGGTGAACTTTCGATTTGTTCGATTAACATTCTAATCGCCGAGTCTCAAAATTAAGTTTCAACGAATTCGACTCACTTTCGAACAAAAGAGAATGTCAAAATAGGCACCAATGATTCCAGAAAGGGAGGGGCACATATCTGGTGCTTACCAGACACTCCTAACACTCTGAAGAAGCTCCTACAAAATGCTATAAACAAGCTTACTACCTGGGCAGATGAATGTGGACTCCGTGTGTCAACCCCCACAAAACTGAACTTGTCATATTTACCAAGAAATATAAAATCCCACACACAGACCCTCCCCTCATCAAAGGTATACCGCTTAAATTTTCAGACAAAGCAAAATATGTGGGTCTTATTTTGGACAAGAAATTAAGCTGGAAGCCCAATATTCAAGAAAGAATCAACAAAGCCAACGTAGCTCTATTCTCTTGCAAAAAAAGTCGTAGGTAACAAATGGGGTCTACAAACTCATATTACACACTGGCTATACATCTCAGTCATTAGACCGATACTTACATATGGAGTGACAGTATGGTGGACTGCGCTGGAAACAGCAAAGTTCAACGAACAGCCTGCTTAATCATGGGTGGAGCTCTCCGCCCAACTCCCTCCGCTGCACTTGATGTTCTGTTTCATCGCATACCGCTAGATATCTTTAGCAAACAATCGGCCGCTAGGACAGCCATTTGGCTTAAAGCCTCCTCGCAGTGGATCAATAATGATATTGGCCACTCCACTATACTGAACTCGTTCAGAAATCTACCTAGTAACGTCGATTACAGCACCCCTCATCCAAAATTTAATAAAAACTTTCAAGTGTCCATCCTTTCCAGGTCCACCTGGGAAAATGAGTCACTGTTGGTAGATGAAGCGATTCATTTCTACACAGATGGATCTAAAACCGATGACGGGGTCTGTGGAGGCGTATATTAAATTAAATCTTTGTCTATCTTTTCGTCTTCCCAATCACTGTAGAGTGTTCCAGGCAGAGCTTCTAGCAATAAAATAAGTCCTCCAAGAAAACGTGATATCGACTACTGATATACGTATCTTCTCAGACAGTCAAGCTGCATAAAGTTATTGGACTCTGTTTCCATTAACTCACTAACAGCCCAAAATTGTCGATCTCTGGTGGAGATGTCAAAACAGTTTAACATTCACATTATATGGGTGCCGGGGCTTAGAGACATTCCAGGAAATTGTAAAGCCGACGAACGTACAAAAAACGGGACAATCTTACCTTTGTTGGATATCAAATCTAACATCGGTATACCCCTAGCTACTTGTAAGCTTTTGCTAAAGCATGATACCATAAAAAAAGCTAACCGTAGATATACCAGCACCCCAACTTGCCAGTCTACGAAACTAATTTTGTCATTGTTTGATGCTAAACGCTCAAAACAACTAATTTCTATTGGTACCTGGTAAGTTGTTTTCCACACCACCTGGAAGTCAGTGTGTGTACTGACAAATGGAGATAGAATTTTTTACGCTTTGTCGTTCAATGTATTTCCCATAAGAAAAAAGCAAAAAGGAACTCGAAAAAACATAAATTTTACTAATTAATTTTATATGAACGGGTATCAATATTATGATTTTAACAGAATAATAATATGTGTTTATTTCTAAATCAGGTGGAAAATATATCAAAAACATGATTAATCCTGTGCAATTTGTGCTAAAAAAAAGTAAGGAAATTGCAAGAAAACAACAACAAATACTTAAAGAAAATGGGTAACATGAATTTTTTGAATTAAGTCACAATAATAACAAAGTTTCTTACATTTTCCTGCTTTTTAATTTGTCTTTTTAATTATAGAAACTTGTTAACAAGAAAAAATAAAAATTTTCACAAAACATAAAAACACTAAACGACATACACCGACCGAATCGAGTTGAAAACTTAATAGAAGTAGTATTAGTAAACTTTACTGTGTTTTTTTTGTTACATTTGTTTTCTTATATTACATAGAAATTTAATTACACTTGAAAAAATTGCTGACTTAGAATTGGCCAGGCCACACAGGAGTTTTATGTTTGTTTTATTTTAAATTAAATATGTAGATAATTATTGATTTAAGGACAAATATTCTACCTTGAGACTAAAATACGGCTGGTCAAAGAAGACCATACAAATTGCTTCTTAACAAAATTGTTTCATCTGTCATTTACATACGATATGTTTACGATTTTTGACGCCAAATTACAAAAGATTAATTAAGTTTCTTACTATTTTTTCAACTTGATTTAGAAATAAACACATATTACTATTCTTTTAAAATCATAAAATGCATACCGGTTCATATAAGATTGATTAGTTAAATCAATGTTTTTCCGACCCTTTTTTGCTTTTTTCTTATGGGAAATACATTGAACGTCAAATCGAAAGAAAATCTATCTCCAATTGAAGGTTCACGCGCTGACTGCCAGGTGCCGTGACTCCATGTGTCAATTGGTAGATTGCATATTAGCTCCGTAATAGGTGTCCTTACTGGACACTACCTAATAGGAAGACATGCTTTCCGTCCTGGAGTTCCTGCAAATGATTTTTGCAGAAGCTGCATGGATGAAGAAGAAGAGTCAGTGTCTCACCTTCTGTGTTCTTGTCCTGCCACCTGCCCTAGCACAAAGACGTAGACTCCACTTGGGTGACTTATAGTTACTATAACAATCCCAGTGATCTAAATAATTCCGACATTCACTGTCTCAAAAGCTTCAATGTAAGCTCAAAATGGTTTGCCGAGTAAGGGCGATTTTTGAAATCCTATGGTATCACAACGGACCAAATATTGGTCTAAGTGCGTTGGCTTTTCCGGTCTGCAGCCACCTTAACCTAACCAAACCATAAGCGTTTTAAGCCATGGAGAATCGGTGAGAGAGTGTAATTTATTGTTTATAAAAAGAAATTTGTTCAATTATAATGCGCTAGCGTTTTTAAGAACTGTAATTAGAAGCACCGATTTTTAAATCAAAACTATCGAATAAAGGTCCCTCCCCATTTCCAAACATATGGTTTTTATTTCCATTTGAAGTGTCAAAAAAAAAAAAATTGAAAAAAAAAAAAAAAAAAACTTTTTAAACACAATATTCACCCCGATTACCGATGTCGTAAACGACAGCGAAATATACGACCTGACACGATCTGCATTCCATAAGTCCTTTCCAACTTTTGCCACTCGTTTTGTTGTCGTCTGTAAATGTCAAACGTCGTTGAACACTTTCGATTTGCATTCTGGGGCCGATTGCACCATCTTACAAAATTGTGATTACAAGCATTTTTTTAACAAATTTGTAAAAATCGAGTTTTTTTCATATGTAATTTTTTTTAATCATAAATTTGTACTTGTAATTTGTAGTTGGTGCAATAGGCCCCTGTAAGACGAAAAAATACGACGACTAAGAAAAAAATCGACGATATCTCTCGTTCAAAATTTACACACGACACAGAAATGGAAGGTCGGAAAACTGCAAGTATTCTTGTTAAATAATTTATTTACAATAAATAAGCCAAGTACATATTTTTCTATATTTTTTGTACTATATCTACTATATTATATACTAAAATGTTGTAATTGTTGTAATTAACAAATGAAAACCAATTCCAGGCGCTCGTAGATCTGATGAAGAGGACGAGCGGTTAGGGTTTTTTTTTTTGAAGAAGATAAGAAAAACGTTCTCCAGCAAGAGATGGAGATGCTTGGCAAAAGTTTTGAATCGCTTATTCCATAATTATATAATGTTTTTGCTCTTATTATGTTTGGGGCGAAGAAGAATATAATCCGCAATTTAAAGGAAATAAAAACAGCTAGGGAAGTGGTTAAGCCCAAGTGGAAATTTAATCAGTGTTTCCCATCACAATTTGCTTGCAAACCTCTTGCCAACTTCATGTGAGCCTGCATTAACCCAAACTCAGGCAGTTGCAGGCACTTCACTAAAGTATTTAGAAGCAATCGCTTTAAATATGGAAGATGATTTCGCCGAATTTGCGGGTGAAGTTCCGGAGCCACAAGAACAGCAACATAAAACTGAAGAACCAGCAGGAAAGAAACGACTCGACGGCAAGCTTTCGCTATTAAACAAAAAAGAGCTACGCTTTCGGAGAAGCAGTGTGT
The DNA here is from genome assembly GCA_911387755.1 of Chrysotoxum bicinctum. Classification (NCBI taxonomy): domain Eukaryota; kingdom Metazoa; phylum Arthropoda; class Insecta; order Diptera; family Syrphidae; genus Chrysotoxum; species Chrysotoxum bicinctum. The sequence continues at coordinate 165,284,369 of OU426987.1, forward strand.
ACTCCAAGAAATAACCTTAAATGGTATCAATGAAAGTATAAACAAAGGAAGAAAAGAGGAATATAAGTCATACAAATTAAAGGAGAACACTGCTAGGAGAGACACAATACATCTTAATTCTTAAGATCCAAAAGGAAACACTTATAATTTATAAACATGGGAGGGAAAGAAAAGGAACTAATAAATGTAATATATTTGAACACTTATCATTTTAATTACTTATTTATTTTCTAATAATTAAAAAAACTGCATTTGTTCATTAATTGAACATCGAGCTGTTACCGAATATAATTGAGCTGTTACCGAATATAATTATTAGGGCATAAAGAATTTTATTATAAACAAAAAAACACACATAAACAAAATACGCAACGAGACATCAGGCGACATAACTAACTTGGACCGGACGAAGACGAAGTGTTTGTATGTTTTGTTTTCATTACAACATCTGTCGATTGAAATATCGTAAAAAGGAAAATGGAAGAAGGATGAAAATTTAAAAACGTAATAGATTGTTGGTTCGATCTGTCTGTGGAATAGATTCCTATTTCCAAGTTTAGACATAACTTTTGCAGATCTCTCGATGCAACTTTTGAGAGCAGAGAGAGTGGCTAGGGTTTCTGGAGTTTTTGACTCAAGAATGAAAATGTTGCTGGATTTGGTATGTGCTCCTGGAAAATGCGAGATTTATTCAATTTCCATGATGCAACAGCGAGTTGAGAAAAGACTCGAGAATTAAATAAGTTTAATTCAAATTGATATTCAAAGCGAGAAGTCGAGCTTATATAATTATCTGCCATCATTTTCAAATAAGGCCTAAAGGCAAAGTTCTTATTAAAATTAAAATTTGTTCGGTGAAATAAACGATTTTTTTAATAAAAAGACTTTATAAAAGTCCAATTTATTTCATCAAAAGAAACCCCAAACGATATAATTTTACTGGCGGATCAAAAAAATATAAAGAGGATAAATAATTTGTGCCAGGAAGATTCCTGAAGGAATTAAGGAAAGGTTCTAAGAATTAAGAATCACTGTTACCAGGGAACCAGGAATCAAAGCCAACGGATTTCTTACCGTTTATAAAGGAGAATCTTACTGTGAACAGTTTGGAACATACCAGCCGTTAGACAACTGAAATTAAACATAGACAATAGCGTAGGTGGCAAAAGCGGCTAAATTTGAGAACCACTGTGACAAGTTCAAACCACCGAAATATTAAATTATTTTTTTTATTGAATTTAATTTAAAATTTTAAAGTAACTTTACCGTGTTCTATTTTAATCGAATTATTTTTTTTGTCAATTCAATTTCGTTTCCGGATAAAGAAGGAATCGGTTTTATTTTGAAATAAAGTGTAAAGCCTTTAAATGATAATTTTATCTAGAACATAATATCCACCTATGTAAATTTGTTCCATCCAAATATCCAGTTGCAGTGGCCACAGCATCAAGGAGTAAAGAGGGTGTTATATTAAAAAAAAAATAAAAAAAATATATATACAGTGACGAGCAAAAGTGGTCAAATGATTTCGCTTTTTTTGAAAAATTGATTTAGTTAAGGATTTTTTAATAGAATTAAAATCTTTTTATTTTTTTTATTTAACTCACATTTATTATGTATAGTAAAATTTTCAAAAAAAAAAAAACAATATATTATACAAAAAAAAAATAGTAATAATTTTCTGGTTTTGTCCAATTATGCACGATTTAGTTTCAAGAGATTTAACATCGTTTGTTCATTGAGAGATGTTCCTCTCTATTGTGCTTTGTTTATTTTACTGTTATTTAACAAGTAACAGTTAAGATAATTTTATTTGTTGCTAGTTTGTTGTGGGTAAATCGTTCATTTTAAAACGTGTAAAGCTGATTATTGTCAAAATGAAAAAAAAAAATTGTAAAAATACCGTTGACTGCGCTATTTTTTTACTTAAAAGTGGTGAATCATCGCGTGAAGTGTCCAACATTTTGAAAATTTCAAAAACTTCTGTGCTAAATATTAAAAAAAATAAAAACATCGATGTCCCCCCAATGAAAAAAGGACGGAAACAACTACTTTCTGGTTTGGAAGCTAGAAGAATGGAAAGAGTTGAGAAGTTGTGGGTCTAAAACACCTAAGCAGGCAGCCCATAACATAGACAAGCTAGTTAGTGAATAGACTGCACGCCGGGCACTGAAAAAGATTGGGTTAAACGCTAAAGAGAAACCGAAGAAGCCTCTGCTTTCAGCAAAAAATATTCAAGCCAGGTTAGCTTTTGCTAAAATGCACAAACGCTTGATCATTGACCAATGGAAAAAAGTCATTTGGTCGGACAAGACGAAGGTCAATAAAATAGGAACGGATTGTATATGTTTTTATTGGTCACATCCTGGATAACCACTTCAACAACATCAAGTTCATAAGACCGTGAAACATGGAGGAGGTTCGGTGATGGAATGGGGCTGTTTATCGAGGAACTCTGTTGGTCCTTTGGTGAAAATCGATGGCATCATGAACAAAGACAAATATTTGGACATCAACAGGCTTCAACTTCAACTTTTCAACAGGACGGAGATCCAAAACACACGTCACAAATTGTCTCGGAATGGCTGAGAATTCAACAGTTTACGACGATGACATGGCCAGCACAATGCCCTGACCTCAATCCAATTGAAAATGTATGGTCAATTGTGAAGCGACACGGTTGGGGCAGCACAAAAATCCCCCATCGAACACTCAGGAGTTTTGGCAGCGAATGGAGCTGGAATGGGGCCGTATTCCAGAGAATTTCTCCATAATTTGGTGGAAAGTATACCAAAGCGTTGCTCCCAAGTAATTAAAAATAAAGGTTTATAGACTAAATACTAAAGAAAAAACATTGATTTTAAACGTGCGTAATTGGACAAGTCTAAAAACTAGTCGAATATTTTTTGTTTCGTATAATATATTATTTTTTGAAAAAGTTATTACAAATAATAAAATTTAGTTAAATAAACAAAATGAAAAAAATAAAAAAAGATTTTAATTCTATTAAAAACTCTAACTTTAAGTCAATTTTTTAAGTAAGCGAAAACATTTGACCACTTTTGCTCGTCACTGTATATATATTTGCTACTATATTTGATTTTATGCGCCTTTATACGGATTGATAGGTGTGATTTAAGAATTATAAAAGAAAAAACACTTACCTACATAATTCGCGAATTTGAATTGAGTTAAAGAAAGATTTTGATTAAAATATAGTTTTGGTTTTTTTGATTATCGTAATATTGAAGTATCGTAATATTAAAGTAACGCAATTTATGATAAATTTTGTTTGTTTAAATAAACTATCGTTTGTTAAAAATTTTTAAAATAAAAAATTCGTCTTTTTATTGAATTTGGAAAAGATAATAGGAACAATGTTTTCTGAGTAAATTTTTTTTTTAAAGGGATGAGAGAAGGGATGATAGAAGGATGATTTAGAAGATTGAGAAGAAGCCTAGTCTAGGGGTTGCTTTGGCGAGAAAAGCAACCAAGGAAGGGAGGGTAAGAAAAATAACTCGCTATATCCAACTTACACCCTGGATAACCAGAATAAAGCCTGGTAATATAATAATTTTTTTTGTAATGAGCATAAGGTCCAAGAACCACTCCCAGGACTGAGCTAGGGTTTAATCATTACCAGCAAGGACCAAAAGGCAACAAGGCTCGTTACAGAGCAATAATAGTTTTGTTCAGTGAATAAATGAACAGAGTAGAACAGAACAGAACAGAGCAGAATAGAGCAGGACAGAGCAGAACAGAACAGTTTCCATGAGAAATTTCAGACAAGTTAGAACCGTCAGTCATCTATTCTATCTTTCTCTAACTAAAAAGCGAGGGCAAGAAATCTTGTTCTAAACTGTTCCAGGCAGACTCATTGAACAGCAAATCAGAACAGTTTAGATCAGAAAATTTCTCATTGAACAGCAAAAATTTGTACTTTTCTGTTCCAAACTGCTCCAAACTGTTCGGAACAGCGTCACTGAACAAAACTAATATTATATTTTGTATGTAGACTTTTCTTTGAATGTGACAGATGTTTGCTACTTTTCATCGCTTTTAAATCTGTTACAAAATCATCGCGTCGAAAAAGTTATGGAATGCCATTTAAAAAACGATACGACAGAGAAAACGAGAGACGTCGAAAAAACGAGGCGACATATGTAGGTAATTGGGGTGATTATATATTTATTTGACTTATACCTTAATCAAAATGGAAATGGATCAATGCACAAAACAAAAGATCACGAACATACTTTTTTCAATCAACCAGCATCTCTTTGTCTTGGCCCCAAGGAATTCAGCTGATTGGCCAGATCTTTCCAAAACACAGCCACAATTTCTGGTGTCCTTTTGGTGTAATTTTGCGCAATATTTGGATATTGCTAACTTGTTTCTTCGTTCTGCCTTAAAACAAAAAGTCCATTCTAAATAGGTAATACAAGTTAACGGAAATAAATTTTATTTCTTTATTACTTACATTTTAATTAACTATTTCTTTAAGTAGAAAGCACTTTCCGCAACAAGAACTTGTCGGAGGACTTCGGAGAAAATTGTGTTTGTATATGTCAAAAATATAAATGTTCGAAGTCGTCGGACAGAATTTCCGATCAGCTGATCGGAGAACTACCTTGAAGCAAAATGTCTCCGATTCGTAGGAAATCGGAAAGAATTCCGCTCCGATAGTTACCTCGATAGTGCCGATAATCTTATGTTGCCTCTACACGATGCTCTGTCGAGAAATGGGTTATTGGTGTCGGTTGGCTTATGGTGCGATGGTGTTGAGTCGCTTTTTCGTCGGCACATTAAAATACGGCGGTATGCGTCCACATGTGTTGTTATTTGCCTAAATACATCTAATCTATTTCTACAGCAAAATCGTAGCTTAGCGTCACAAACGTGAAGATGATGAGCAACCATTTCAAAGCAATTTGATGGGCCATTGTATATAGATCTCAAATATAAACCTGGGCCCGTATCGCGTAAGAGTAAAGTGATCACTAAATTAATTGATTGTCATTTTGACAATCGCTCTCTCTATATTTCTTTATTGATATGATAAAGACAGCTATAGTCAAAATGACAATAAAAAAATTGATAATCAACTATCATCTTAGCCGATTCCACCGCTGTGTACACGAAATTCCTAAACACTAGATGCAGGCAGTTGATATAGAGCTAGAGCAGTGTTCAGACGCATTCGAACTTTTTTTACTTTTATATAATTATATACACTTCCCCCCAGTTTCACAGTGGAAGCTTAAGCCCTACATTTGGTTTAAACTTCAGTTCAACAATAAATTTGGTTTCACAGTGTCGTTTAACAAAGTTCATACTTCGTACGTTTGAAAATAGAATTTATTTTCATTTTTTAATTTGTCCTGTCACAACTGAAACAAAGCTAACTTTAATTGATTGTTTTTTCTTTGAGTTAGATAGAAAGAGAAAACAATTTACTTAAGCTACGTTCAATGAACTGAAGTTCAGATTAGACTGTGAAACCGGACTTGTTGAACTTCAAATTTAAACTGCATTTCAGCTGAACTCAAGTTTAAACTTCCACCGCATGAAAATAAAAGGATATAATTATTGATATAACAATAGTGAATACAACATAAATAACTCAAAAGTCATTTTGTGGCTTTGCAGTCGATCGTCGTCATGGTAGTGATAGATTATAATATACAATTATGTAACTACAAAATATACGCAAAAATAATCCAATCTCAAGTTTATTTTTATTTTATTGAAGAACTTACATTACATATTTTTTAAGTATTCGTATACATCCCTCAGAGAATAAAGGTTAGTTGAAAATTATTTTCTGTTTTTAATTTACATTCTTAAACAACTATTGTTTTTTGTTTTTACATTTAAAAAAATAAGTTTATTTCTTATAATTAAGAATCTAGTCAGTTTAATGATTCAAAAAACAATTAATATTATATAAAAATGGAATAATGTTGTAGACTTAAATTCTATACATCTAGGACGTCTCATTTTGTTATTTATTTGGAATTTCTTAAGTTTATTTTTTAATATGCATTTTTAAAATAAACTATCACAATTATTATCAAATTTTATTTTCTATTTATGTTTAGTTTTGATTAATGTCAAAAATTTTTCAAAAATGTAACTTTACATACTTACGCAACAATGTATACAAAGGACAATAACAACGTAGTGTGCGCATAGTTCAAGCTATTTGATTTATTTTAGGAAATATAAAACAAAATTATAGAGTATTTAAATTTTGAACACGTTTTAAAGAGCAATAAAGTATTATTTAAAACAATTTAAATACTATAATATTAATAATATTATGGTATGTTACTTTCACTTAAATATAGAATAAAAAACTATATAAATGGTCACCTAGCCTTTCTAAGAAATTAACACAAGTAATTTTCTTAATAAGAAAAATGTCCCAATTCACATATACATAAATATAAAAACTTATTTTTTACGGGGCCATTATTTCAGATTGTATTAGCATAATTTTTTGCCTGTGTCATCACTTCAAAAGTCTTCATCACTTGATATAGTTTCAGAATAGAAAAATATGCTTAGTAAATTAACTTCTTCATTTAAAACTGTTAACAATTTATATTAAAACTTATTTCTCACATATTTTGAACGCAATTTTTACAACCGAAGTAATAAAACATCTCAGAAAACACGTATAGAACAATTACGAAATGAAAAAAATGTGTTGATGAACTTGGAACTACAGAAGAAAATAAAAAAGGGTTGTATTTAAAATTTTATGAAAGATTTTTTTGTATAATCTGTTCGGAAACTGTCTTAAAGTCAGGATTGGTGTCATTTTCATCGATGAATTTTAATTTTTAGGACGAAAAATAACGTCACCTATATAACCTTTAAGAAAATTTTTATTAAAAAGATGCTAAATTCAATTCAAACCGATTGCTCGAACTGCCGCGAAATTTCAAACAGCATAATGTTAATGTATTAGCATGATACTTCCTTACTTTGCTTTTGCAGCTGAATACGATAAAGACAGTGACATTCGATGCTCACGTTATGTGTTTTTGTGTCTGCTATCTTGGGAAAGTATAAAAATTAGCTGTTACAATTATTGAATGTTATATACCATATATTAAATTGTGACAGGTTAATTAACAAATTTGTATTAAAAACAAAACAACAATACTTTAGGTACTTACAACGTACCTACCAAATGCTGATTGATTTGGCTCACTTAGTGCCATCTTATATTATAAATAATAAAGGTATTCATGCAACGAGTTATTTTTCCGCTTTGCAGAAAGATTTAACTTTCCGCAAAATGTTTTCATAAACACCCTCTAAAAAATACTTGCGTAAATGTGGGAAGTATTCAGCTGTTGGCAAACGTCCAAATCAACTCATAAAAACTGTTCATCAAAAATGTATTTCATTCGATATTTTAACTTAAAAAGTGATTCTCTTGATTAAAAGATGCCACGAAAAAGCCAAAAAAAGATTTTTTTTAATTGTTTGAAGAAATTGTTTTAAATGACTTAGCGCTTTTGTGAAATGTCAAAATAAAAGTCACAATCGATATTTCCTTAGTTTATCAAGTTTATTTCTTCTCTTTCCGCATCAAATTCCTGAGATAATTTTATCAGATCTGCAGAAAGTTTTTCCCATCAAAATTTTGACAGCTGGAGATAAAGTTATCTGGTTTCCGAGATTTGTCAGGGTTTTCCACGTTTACATGAATACCTTAAAACAGTGGAATCTCGCTAACTTGAACACATACGAAACGAGGCCTGTTTAAGTTATTGGATTGTTCAAGTTATGAGAAAATTAAAAAGTGTATGAGGCTTTTTTTTAACACATTATGAGGTATATGGAACAATATTGTGTTTTTTAGATGCGTATGGAGCATATTTGCACACAAAAGTTAAAAAAACGCATTTTTTTAAACTACTGTCGTTTTATTTTCCTTATTGTTTTTTGAGTTAAACTTTATTTTTTATAGATAAAATAAACTAAGGTAACTTTTAAAACAAAGAAAGTTTTCGAAAATGAGTGTATCACTTATCTATTGAAATCATTTTTAATGTTTGAAAATTTAACTTCCAGTTTGCTTTTTATGTATCATTCCAATACTGAAAATATATCATGCATGTGAATCAGTATTTAAAAAGAATTGTATGTATAGATCATTTCAAAACTGAACCATGGGTTTAAAAAAGAGGGGTATTTGTGTTCAATTGCACGTATAGGTTATTTAAAACATTTAAGATATTTGAAAAAAGTTCATGCAAAATTATGACCTTCTAATATAAAGGCTTATGTGGCAGACCAATACTGACCATTTTTTCACAAAAGTGCGTTTAGATCACTTGGAACACTGATATAGTAGACTCTACTAAGTAGAGATAGGAGAGATTTAATTACACCAATAAAAAGATCTGCTTTTGTCAATAAGAAATCATTCCTAACTCAAATATGGTAAAAATGTATATGTATCACTCCAGTACTGGGGTGACGAAATGTAACAACCTACAATTAGGAAATTCAAACTTTTGTTGATATAAAATTTAGTTGTTCAAGTTAAAGAGTTTCAAATGTCTTGATAATTCAACTTATAGAGTCAGCAATTAAAAAGTTAAAGGAAAAGAGTCTTAAAAATTGCCTGTTCAAGCTACAGAATATATCAAAGGGAAAACTGCATGTTCAAGTTATTGGATTGTTTAAGTTACTCGTATCATATGTTCAAGTTAGCGAAAGTCCACTGTATTTCGAAAGATGCTCCTTTACCTAATGTTAAAAGAGTGGTACGGTATTAAACCAAATAAATATATTAAGTTAACGTAGAAGTATTAAATTACAACCCCATATAAATGACATCCAATTGTGTCAGAATGAATTTAACTTAAACAAGTGTCGGCTTGATCGGAAATAATTTATAAACAAAATGACATATAGTCACGTACAACAAATCAAGATCGAAGGAAGTCAATCATGGATGAAATTGATATTCCTGGGTTCCAAGCTCCCGACTCCAGAAGATGACATCATGAGAAGAAATAAGTTTTAAGTGTCAGTTTAAGATATACTCTCGAAGAAGTAAGTTTAAGTTTTAAACTCTAAGAAACAAGTTGTAAGATCAAAGTAATCTTGAAAATAAAATAAACTTTTTTTTAGAAAAAAATATAATTCGTTATGAAAACTGCAACACAAAAGAAAGTTCCAAAAGTAAATACGAAAGTTTCCGAAATTGTATACGAAAAATCTTTATTAAATAATTAGTCTTAAATTTTAAGAACTTAGCTAAGCAAAAACTATTAAATAATGCTTTTTTAATAATGTTACTGTAAAAGTTCGAACTGTGGTAAATAAAAAGATTTACCAATCCAATTAAATATGAATGGGGAAACATATAATGCGGATAATTTCTTGGGCTTATACCATTTTGGGTTTGGCATAAGCAAGTATTTGTCAATGATGTTTTGTAAAACCTGCTCTTAATCTAAGTTTTATAAAACAAAGTTTCGAAGAGTTCCTTGTCACGTATTTTAAATTGTATCGTGTAAAAACATTTAAGAGATATAATTCTGTTAAATCCCATCCAACTTTCCTAAACGCTGGGACTGTGTTCAAACATTTTAAGATTTTAATCGTAGTCATAAACCCATAACATATTTTCAATAAGCTTTAATTAAAAACGCAGTACATCAACAGTTTTAAGTAATATTTTAAATTAAAGAAAATAAAATTTAGAGGTCATCAAAGATTTGTTTTAACCGCTTTTAACAAGAAATTATTGATAGTATATAAGTAAACATAAAGCATTCTATCATCAAAGTAAAACGGTTCGCTTATAAACTTTAATTGATTATTAGAAAAAAAAAATATAAGAACTTTTGTTCGTCCCAAGTACTATTGATTTTTTAATAATATTGTTCTATATTATATGGTTTTGATTCGATACCTCATTTTCGCCTCGATTAGATAAGTTTATTTCGAAGTTTTAAATCAGCCATCGGGTACTGTGTTTTTCTACGAGTAATTTAAAATTAATTACATGCTTAACATGCTTAGTTGTTTTCGTACGAGTAGGTATTTTCTTTTTCGAGTATACAAATTTAATAAGAATATAAAAAGAAGTTGTGATGTTTAATTGTGTTGAAGACATATGTATGCAGCTGAAAACACTTGTGCGGTCTTAGCTTTAGTCATAATAATAAATATGAAAAACAAAATAAAAGAAAACTCAATCCAAATTATTAATTCAATTTTAAGTTCCATTAGGCAAGTTATGGGCTCGTCTGGCAATTTCAAGTTTCTTTTTTACCTTATTAGACGTCTAGTACATGTTACATCTGCTGCTAGCGGTTTCGTTTTGTTTTTCTATTGACATTTCCTTCAATAATTATCTGCAAAATAAAATACATTTATTTATTTATTGTATAGTAAGAAAAATGTAAGTACGTATAGAATTAAATTGAAATAAATTAAAATATAAGAATTTTTTTATTCTTATGGCTTCTGAAAACAAGTTCACTGAACCTGTACAATATTGAAATTGGACTAGATAATATCTGATGATATTACCATGCACTTGACGGGTTTTTCATTTTTAACCCGGAGACGGGCACTGAACTGTCAAAAAAAAAAAACTTTACTTTTTTAGCTCGGATCGCTCAATTTAGCTTAAGTCTCGCTCGATGAGCTAGGTAAAAAAAAACGAGCAGGTGGAGGAAAAAGCTGCGCGCGGCTAACTTTAATCCATTTTTCCATTTGGATTTACCAGAAATTAAAAACAAATTCTTTAAAACAGCAATTTCACAAACAAAGCTTGCTAGCTCCGAATCGAACGTCACCTAAGGGCTCCGATCTCCTGATAAACACAATTGAGCACTGAACTGTCATTGTATCATTTTCTCAATAAACTCTTCAAACTGTCAGCTTTTTTTTAGAAATTGGTGTTTTTAAGAATTTTTTCTTTTCTGCTTTTTTTTAAAATTAATTAATCGTTAATGGCAAAGGGGAAAAAAATTAATGAAGTAAATCACGCTCAGCTTTTTGTTTGATCTACTCGGTTTATTTTTAACGAGCGCATATAGTGAACCCTGATCGAGCTCAGAGCTAAAAAAAGAAATGCAAGTTGAGCACTCAGAACGCTCTGAGTCAAAAATTTAACATAGTTCTTTTTTGACAGCTCAGCGCCCCGCTGAGATTTTAAAAAGAAAAACGCCTTTTGCATTTCAGTACACACTTGTGTTTCTTAAATAGATCGAACTGCGTGACTTAAGTTCTCTAACTCTATTCGCTTAGACCCAGAGTGGGGTCTATTGTTTATCTGAAAAGATTTCAAAGCAGCATTGAAATGGAACTATTTATTTAACTTTAACACATTTCAGGTGATAGCCGACAGCGATTTGCTTTAGAACTGTCATGAAGGAACCATTGGATTCCGGTACATGAGAAGAAACGAAGCAACGGAGAAACCAATTAGACACTAACTGGTATATTTTTTCTAGTAAAATATATAAGATCCTTACAAAATAGCGAAGTGTAAACACAATTTTGGAAAAGATTCTTGAGTATATTCTTATAAGCAATCGTTCTACAGTAACAGCCATATTTATAAACTCATTATAGTGAGTACATAAGGCTATACAGCCCTTATAATGCCTCTAAACGCAAAATTGTTATTTATAACACTTATGTGACGTTGAATAGAGGCATTAGCCGTGTTTTTTTGGAAAAGTTATCCGTAGTACAGTAGGATTTTAAATATATGAATAACAAATACAACATCCGCAGTAGGATCACTGTCTAGCTAATGGGTCCAAAAATATCCTCAAATTTAAGAAAATTTCTTTCCAAGATTCCTTTGTTGGTAATTGCAGTCATTTTTGACGTTTCAAACTCAAGCTTAACAGTCCCATAGTAGCCTACTGCCCATACCATAACTCCACCTTCTCGACTATGATGCCGCGCTAAAAATCGTTCTTCTTTCCTCACATCAGGGCAATCAAAATTGAACTTCTTCTCATCAGAAAAAACGCCGTGGCGCCATTCATTTTTCCAACTCATACGGAGTCTAGAAAATTCTAAACGCATACTTTTTCGTTGCTCGTTTAGTTGTGGTTTCTTTTGAAGTTTCAATCGTATTAAATGATTTGCTTTGTTTATTACTCTGCGGACTGTTGAAACGCTTGCAGTTACACCAGCTTCTTGTTTAATTTTTGCCGCAGAGTCACACGAATTGGAAACACATCTTAAAATTGCTCTTGGATCAACTGCAGTCGTTGCCGTTATTTTACCTCCTTTCATGTTTTTCCCATATAAACTTTTATTTCTTAGGTAGGAATAGACAACACTAAAATTTCGTTCAATTTTGGTAGCTATAGCACGCGCGGTTAGTCCTTGTTCTTTTAACAAATCGATTTTAGCTCTTTCGACACTATTTAAAGCTTTTGATCTACCCATTTTTTTAATTTCAATCAAACGGCTAAATTTCATTTAAAACACTTCAACTTTTGATTAAAGGTGTCAATCACCTCAAAACTCTCATTAACAATGAAGATAATGAACGATAATGCCCGTGTGCCTATTCAGTTGACGCAAAAAAAACTGCATTTTTCTATATGGAGCGCTTTGCAAGAGAGCGAGAGAAAAAATAACGGTACTTTCTGAATTATTCTTTCTGATTTGTTTTCTCAACATCATAAGCAAACAGTAAGCATCATCAAATGATACATTAACGCTCAAATTTTGAAAAAAATGAACAACATACCTACCTTAAAAAATATGTGTGCTTATTCTGTTGAAGCGAAGTGTAAATAGACTTGTTGGTGATCTCCCTCCACGCATCTTTTTTTATCCGGTGTTAGTGTTGCAAGTTTTGTTTTGGATTATTGAATTTTATCCTCAAAATATTCTCTGAGGAGTAGCTATTTCCAGCTATAGGACAAAATGAATAACAATTTGATTACCAGTATTGTGCTAGACAAATGACATACATTATCTGGTGAATCAAAGTTAATTGTTCGAATTATTTAAGCTTTCGGTAGTTCCATTTTTGTTTATTAAATTCAAGATGTTTTTTTTTTCTTTGATAAGCAGCTGAGTGTTATGAAGGCTTAATGTAATAGATTCTTACTTTTTAGTACTTTATTTGACACAAGCTCACTATAACTATGCTGGATAGGAAAATGTTTTATAAATATAAATTTGTATATTGGTTGAATATGTCCTTATGCATTGCATAACTATTCACGCGTTTAGCGAATTCTAATAAATAAGGCTGTAAGAGTATCATCCTTATTACGGTTGTCAAAGATCAATAAATTGGAAATTGAAAAAATTTATCGATTAATTGATAAATCGGTATTATGAACTCCATTTGATTAATTTTTGATCCATTGTGAACAACGATCAAAAATCTATCGTGAAAAGTGCCTATATTAATTGACGTTTACATTTTCCGTATTTTAATCCGTATTAATCTGTATTATTTTTATCTTCTGTGATTTATATCAAAAGTGTAAGTAGTTTGTATGCTTAATAAACATTGCTATTTACTTTCTGGTGTTTTCTTTACTTAGGAGTAAAATTGTAAGAAACAAAAAACAGCTCCCAAGATTGGTCGAGCTGATGGAAGAGAGCCCAAAAAAAAAAAAACTTCTTTGAAAACGGCCGACACTGTGGGTTGTGAAATTCCAATGTGGAAGTCGTTCCCAACGCTCAACTGGTAGCTTCCTTGTGCAAGGAAGTTTAAGGTAGATGCAAGTTTATTTTTGTTCGAGATGGATTGTTGTCTTTTCAGTGTTTTTAATTTGTCATTTATATCCATAAATATATTAAGGAAGGCTTTTTCGGAAAGTCTGAAGTTTTGTACGAATCTAAGACCATTCCAAATTAGTTATCGTCTGAATAAAATTAAAAAAGATCGAATTATCTGCATACATGTGTTCTTCTAAATCCAGTGGACTCGAAGCATCGCGTAGTTTTCTTTGAATGTTCGCTTGCTCCGAAGTATTTTTTTTTTAACGTCATATTCATCTAAAAAAGTTCTATTGTAAACATTACACAATTAATTAATTTACACGATCCGAACAAAATAATTTTATCAACAACGAGTTTCTAGTTCGCTAAGAATTTGATAACAAAATAATATTTTGACAACGATAATACCAATTTTGTCAATGGAACCATTGACAATAGATCTTAAATCTGAAGAGCGTTCATAATTCATCAGAAATTTTTATTTTTGACAACGATAGTACCAATTCATTAATTATATTGATAAATATCAAATATTGTATTGATCTTTGATAACCGTAATAAGGGCGTATAAATATTGACATCATTTATCGGGGATTTATAAAAAGACATACTTTGGTAAAAAAATAAACATTGCGGTGTGAATCTGAGGTACTGTCGTCAGCAAAAAAATTAAATGGATTAGAAGTTTTATATCATTGATAAATCCAACGAAGAAGAGATTAATCAATACCAAGCGCACACATTTTCTATAAGAAAGCTTGATGCAAACTCTATCAAGTGCTTTTGAAACACGAAGTGTAATAATCTGATTTTCTCCAAAACGATGTAAAGATTTGTGTCATTGTTTGGTGAGATAAACCATCAGATTACCTTCAAACCTTTTGCTAAGAAAGCCAACGGCCCGTTATTAAAAAGTTTTCGTTTTTAAAGATAATTTATCAGCGTTTCCAGGACCTTATGTAGAAAGAAGGGACGTACGTAAGTGCAATTTTATTTTTAGGGACAGGCTAGTCAAATGCTGTTTTTCATCCACTCGGAAAGAGACCAGTTAAATAGGAAAGATGGAACACTTACGGTTTTTCCAGCGTTGACAAACACCTCTTCAGAACAATGGAGCCAGCGGATTTATGTACATTGAGATCATTCAGTACTCAAACATTTGTACGAGTGCAAAAGATGAATTGTCCTAAGAAATCGTTTAAACTCTCAAGCACAGGAAGAGTCATGACATTTTCTGACAGCGCAACGTCGAATTAACAGCAGACTGTGCTGCAAGCTTGCGAGCTGACAAGGAGGAGCGTCATTGAAGACGAGCGTTGGAATCGAAAACGAAGTAATATATCGTAGTCGTTGCAAATTATCACAAATTTTATAGTTAGAAAACCACTACATAGAAAACCACACTTATCCATGTTTCATAAAATGTATGGCTTTTTAGGCAAACATGTTGATTTTTATTATTGTTATTTTCGTAGATAAAATATGGTCTTAAACGAAGTTTCTACCATTATTTGAATGTGTTAGTAATGTCCGTGACACACATCTAGTATAGACACTATGGTATGAATACTATAGTATTCTCAATACCATGCTAGGTGACACAAAGCAGAACGTAGTATAAATTAAGAGCTTGTCATATTTATATTCCTATCCTCTGCCAGCTCAGCACACATTTGTTTATAAATTTTGGAATTTTTAATATTCCCCCTTAAGCCGTCGATAATTTCTCTTCTTTAAAATATTTAAAAATCATTATAAACATCAATAGCAGTACACGCCAGAGCAAGTGGTGGAATGTTATGTGGGGTTAAGAAAAACTTTAAATTTTGATTGTGTAAAACTTATTAATATAGAAAACAGACTTATTTTTCAAATTTCTAATGCTAATTCAAAATATTTAATAGTTCCAGTGTACTTAAACTGTAATAACTGGCAGAATGACTTTAATGGTTTAATGGACTTTATGAATTACTCTAATCTGGGGAATGCTATGATCATTGGAGACGTAAATGCTCGAATTGGCGGATATCAGAATCCCTCTATGGAAGACCTACATTCGCAAGAAACACTTTATGCTATGAGAAACTCCAAAGATCAACATGTTAACAGAAGTGGAAGACTCCTTACCGAATTCTTTGAAAACTTTGGGCTATTCGTGCTGAATGGAGCAACTAAAGGCGATACCTCGAGTGAGTTTACATTTATAAGTGGTCAAGGACAGTCAGTAATTGACATTTGTGCAGTATCGGCAGAATGGTTGAAATCATCTGCAGACTTCAAAGTGGGTATAGCGAATTTGTCAGCGCACTTACCAAAACAAGTTGAAATTATGTTTTCGAATGAAGGTATTCAAAGAACTTCAAGTAATTTTCTAAAACTCAAGTGGAAAGGGAGTAATGGTCAACTTTATAAATTTCTTTTAAATCGCCACTGCAGTTCTCTACCTTCCCATCTAACAACCAGCATCGAACAATTAGATGAGAAAATAATAAGCGTGATTAAAACCTCAGCTCCATTTGCTCATAATACCAATACTCATTCCTTTAATCCACGGATCATATGGTTCGATAATGAATGTAAGAGCCTTTGCAAACTATCTTTTGTGTATCTCAAACTATTCCTACCTACAGATGCCTTATTTTTCAAAAATATTTGCCTACATGTGAACTAGGAATACAAAGTACTGTGTGCAGCAAAAAGAAAAGAGTACTTGAAAAATCTAGCAAAAAAACTAGCTGAATGTAAGAATTCAAAGACATTTTGAAATAATGTTCGTGAGCTGGGTAGACGTAATCGAAATATGGTGAGTACTCTCGGAGCTGAGACACTAGCAGCACATTTTAAAACCGTTTTGTCAGCTGACGTGAATCACCGTACTTTCTCTTAAGCTCTACCCAACGTTATTGTTGATGAGTTGAATGGCCCAATATCTTTGTATGAACTAGAATCAACTCTTCATAAGATGAAAAATAACAAAGCACTTGGCATAGATGGAATTTCAGTAGAATTCTACAAAAATAGCACTGATCAATTAAAGAATTATCTCCTGCTATAATTACCAAATGGATCGACGACAGAAACCTTCTAAGCATGTTTCAAGCCGGTTTTCGGTCGGGTTTCTCAACGATGGACCATATCTTTGCATTGACAAGTATTGCTAGAAAGTCAATTGAAAAAAAGAAAAAAATATATGCTTGCTTTTTAGACTTTAAAGCAGCATTCGACAATGTAAATAGACAGGCTTTGATGTACAAACTTGTACTACTATAATTATTTGATAAGGGTGATGAAAAGAAGTCTTCAAAAGTCTATCATGGGAAGACTTCTGCAAACTAACGTCCATTCCTATGAAGCTCATCTGTCACTAATGGAGTCAAACGTTGATGAATGGGAGGGTATGTTTGCAGATGTGACTGCAAAAATAGATTAGTAGATTTGCACACAGCATCTATCCAGAGCAACTTCTATATCGTCCAGGAATGCATACAGGAACCTAAATCACCAGTTGTCTTCGGAAACGAACTATTTCAGCAACGAATTCTCTGTCGAAGTTATTAGCTATAGTGAATCACAATAGTAAGTAAGCACCTCTTAGTTTAAAGATCATTTCCTCCAAACAATCGATAGTATCTAATGTTAAAAAAAAACTTGATATTTTTGTCTGTAATTGGCATGTATTTCGAACTAAAAAATATCATTTCAAATAAAAATTTAAAGAAAACTTAAGAAATATTCGACTTAAACTAAAAAAATTAACAAATTTAACAATATCACAAAAGTAAGTAAGCAGTTCAAATAAACCTTGAATTCATTACAGTTATCTTGTAAATCTTATCCATTTAGTACTTCGTTGGATACTCTTAAATGCTTTCATACGTCGAGGCATTGAGTTAAAAAAATTTTGCGTAACGTTTTGTCCAATTTTAGACCATTCATCCTGAAGAACACGCTTTAAATCATCTTTCGTCCTGATTTCATGTTTTCTTACTTGTCGGTCAAGATGTTCCCATAAATGTTCAATGACATTTAAGTCGGGCGACTGTGGTGGTGATTTGAGCTGGATTTGAACGTTATAAAGCAGCCATTCTTTGACAACATGTGAGGTAAGTTTAGGATCACTGTCTTGCTGGAAGACAAATGACCTACACATACCCAGATTATTGGCACTTTTCTGAAGGTTGTTCTTTAAAATATTCAAATAGTCGTACCTATTCATCGAAGAATCTATAAACACTAAATTGCCGACACCATATGCTGCCATACACATCCACACCACAACGTTTCCACTACCGAGCTTCATGGTGCCTGACATCCATCCTGACGTCCATCTGAGCCGTGGATATTAAGTTAGCATTAATTGGAGAAAACAACTGTGTTTCAAAATTTTGCTTGCTTATATTCATGGGTTTTTGCAAAGAAGAGCCGCTTTTGGCGATTTATATTTACTTATTATGTAAGGTTTCTTTCTAATGTTTCGACCATGACAAAAAGATTAGTAGAGCACTCGTCGAATAGTTTGAGGGTTACATGACTTACCTGTTTCTTTGGTTATTTCTGCTGATATCTTTGATGCGCTTACATTGGGATTCCTCTTCACTTACCTAACAATAATACGGAATTCCTGTTGAGTAAGCTTGCGAGAACGTCCAGATTGAGGGTCATTTTCCAAACTTCCAATGTTATTATATTTGGTTAATATTTTGTGTATAGTAGATGGACTTTTTTACAAATCTCGCGGTCCGATTTATTTTCCAAAAAGTGTTTGATTAATTTTTTTTTAAATTTAGGCTAAGTTGATTACCGCTTGGGGCCATTTCCTTTTATTAATTATTAGTTAATTTTAAACTGAAAAAAATTATAGAAAAGAGAGATAAGAGAGATAGGGAACCGAAAACTAAAATGAAGTCGAAGTTAACTATACCATTGAATATTTAAACTTAAAATGCTGCAGGTGCTTACTTACTTTTCTGGCATAGAAAATGCGATTAACTGAACAAACAGGGATGTTCTGCAGATAAACCAAATGTTAAATAGTAACATTTGCCTACCACATGATGTTCACATGCTAACCATAACTATGAATGCATCTTTCCTAATATTCGTAACGGAATTTAATTTTATTTTAACACGCCTGTACGACAGCAATGAGTGCTTACTTACTTTTGTGATTCACTGTACATTTTAAGAGCACGAGTTGAAGTTTTTAACTTAAACTTTATGCCTCATCGAGCTGACCTACCCCAAATCTGTAATCTTTGCAACAGACGAGAAAATGAAAATATAAACTATTTTTGTGCCGTTTGTCCTATACTGCAGGAAATCCGCCGATTATATTTTGATGAAAGTTACTCTTCTCCAAGTCGACTTTATGAAAAACTAAACATAGCACTAGGATGGTCTACTTTATATAAGTATTGCAAACACGCCTTAACTTTTCGCAACAGTTTCGAAGCTTAAAACCTTTAATTCAACCAGTTACTGCAGTTTAAGACACCCTGTTTTGTGTTTCAAATCACATAAAAATTGAAAAATTGTACAACTTTAGTTGCAAATCTTTTTAAAATTGTAAAACTTTTTATGTTTCAAATCATTGCAAAATTGGTATCTTTTTGTGTTTCAAATCATTTCAAAATTTACAGCCTTTTGCGTTTTAAATCATATTAAAATTGTGCTTACGCTATCAATTATTTAGAGAAAATTATTATCATTAAGTAGAAAACATGTATCTTTTAACTTTTGTATATTGTTAACTTATAATTATTATAATCATTGATTATTAAATATTCGTATATTATTAGCTACTTTTATTTTATTATTGTTTTTTTTTATTTTTTTATTTATAAATTAAGCCTAGTACGCAGATCGCACTAAATTTTATCTCCCTAATTTTTCTCCAAACATCAGCTAAAGTCCAAGCTAAATTTTGACATAAGAACTTTGTGGAGAATATGTCACAAAAAAATATGAGATTTTCATAAATAAATTATTTCCGGAGTTCATTAATACGTGAAATCATATCTTGTTATACTTTTGCGATCATACGAAATAGAGTTATCCGAAAACATAAGGACACTCAACTGGTACCTAGTACGTTAATTACTATACTACATAATTATAACCACAACGCTTCCAGAAGGTGCTATGTGCTACTCATCAGTAACTGTAACTTTCGAACAAACGAAATGACTTAGTTTTTTTTTTGCTGCAATACAACACACTCCGACCTTGGAGCCATCAAAAACTCAAACTTGCTCCATTACTGCCCATATACTTAAACACATAATGTCAATCATCAAAAACACAATTGCTGCTGGCTTCGTGTGTCTATTTGTTAATGACCAATTCAAAATAGTACAGTTTCGTTAAAATACGAAGACACAAAATAAAATGCACGACTGGGTCACACGAACTTGCTTTTATGTAAAAAGTTCAAAAATTAATATTTCTAGAGAAAAAATGTTCATAAGCAAAAAATTCATTTTTTAAATGACTAAACCAACTCCGTAAGTTATTATTTTATAAATAGTAGTTTAGTAGTTAGAGCTAAACACATAATATGTTTTGGAAAAGATTTTTAAAACACATGTATTTAAAAAAAAATTTTGGTACGCCAATTTTAACTAGAAGCTTCTCTACACAAAATTCATTGAAATCCGTTCTGCCTATAATGACAAATTCAAAATTCGAAAAACTGGTTTTATGGTAGATACACTCAGTAATGTCTTAGTTTAATTTTTTTTTTATTAAATTAAAATTAAAATTTATCAAAATTCTCGGAACCATTTTTGAGAAAACTACGATTTTCGAAAAAGATTTTTTAACACTTGCATGGTGGGTACCTTAATTTTTAGTTAAAACAATTTTTTTCCCTCAGATCTTGTAGATTATATTAAGAAACTTTTATTTATTCAAGTTTAAAAAATCGAGCAGGGGTTTTCGGAATATTGAGTTTCCAAAAAAAATAATTGGCGTTTTTCTTTTTTCATTCAGAGTAGAGCACTGAACAGAGCATGAGCATGTCAAACATGCTCTGAACTTTCTCCGAATCGAGTGTGTTCTAAGAGCTCTGAATTATTTTATAAACACACGCGAGTTTTTGAGTTTTTTTTTCTGTCTGTCAGAATGATTTCAGCATTTAACTCTGTCTACTCAGCTATTTTATACCGAGCTCATAGAGTGCGTTCTGAACAATCTCTGAACACGCTCTCAACAAAAAAAGAAACACAATCTTTGAACTGTTATACACTCTGAGCTAAAAAAAAGAAACACGATATTTTGTTTGACAGTTCAGGTACTACTCTGAACTAAAAAAGAAAAACGCTCAATATTTAAAATTTGGAGGAGCTTCATAATGATTAAAATCGGTTTTACTGTTTTCGAGAAAATCAAAAACAAACAAAATAAAATGGTTCCAAGATGGCTTCCAAAAAATGATTCGTACCGTTATTTTTGGTTTTAAAAAAGGAAAATTTAACGAAAATCGGCCCATGCTCTTAGGCCGTAGTCGAAGAGACAGACAGACAGAATTTCGAGACCCACTTTTTCTTCGCTATCATCGTAATATAAACTTTGATAAAAATCTTGAGTTCGATTTATTTTACGAATGCATAACTTGCCTTATAGTACCTATAAGTCGTAAGAAAAACGCAGAGAACCGATAAAGGGAAACACAAAACTTCTAATAATCAATTGAACTTACATTTATATTAATATGGCACGAAAATAGCACTTTCTCTTTTTTCTTTAACAAAATGATCTCTTAGTTTTTGGTTGTTTCGGGGAGGGGGGGGGGGTTTAACCCCTAAAACCCCTACCTGCGTTCGCCCCTGGCGCCAGACAATTATTTCGTGCGCTAAATTTTGACAGATAAGTTATGTACAGTTCGAAGAGAAATTTTGATTTTTTAGCTGGAGCAGCGTACCTCTCGGCTAAAATGCTTGACATAATTTTAGCTTATCTAAATTTTGGAGAGAATTTTGTATGGGAGATAAAATTTAGCGCGATCTGCGTACTAGGATTTATCACTAAAATGAAATGTCATATCAGGCAGAAAAGCCATGTTCTTATTCTTAAGTTAAGAAATATTAGGTGCGTTTTATTATTCACGAATCTATCTGGATCCGGATCTGGATTAAGTTTTAACAGGTAATTACAAACACAATTTGGGATCCTGTTTTCTATCGGGATCTATTTCAAAAATCCAAAAATTAGTTATTACACTGGCGAGTAGATGGCTTTTTATGGTAAGGTAGTGTAAGACAATGTGAAGAAAAAAACAAGACATAATAGGCGCGTTTTATTGGTAATCTATATCTAGCGCAGTAATACAAGTACCAAAAAAACGCTTTATTCACTCTTTAACTCACTCTTCCTTGTTCCTCCTACTTGTGGAATTAAGAATTAACTTACTCGGACTCGGATGTGTTCGAAAGATCTGTATCTCGTTTTTAAGGTGGAGTTGAAATATTCATGAAAATGCAGATTGAGTTGAAATATTCATGAAAATGCAAATCGAGTTGATTTAAAGTTCTTCTCACTGTTAAATTTGATTTAAAACTTACAAAAGTGCGAAAATATATCGCATATATATACTGAGTATTGGAGAAAAAAAACATAGTACTCAATAAAATGACATTGGCGCAAAATTTTAAACAGCCTCTTATTAAGGTAGTAG
This sequence comes from Chrysotoxum bicinctum, assembly GCA_911387755.1. Classification (NCBI taxonomy): domain Eukaryota; kingdom Metazoa; phylum Arthropoda; class Insecta; order Diptera; family Syrphidae; genus Chrysotoxum; species Chrysotoxum bicinctum. The sequence continues at coordinate 165,306,795 of OU426987.1, forward strand.
TATTATACTTCTTATATATTTCCGAACTTTAAAGTAGTTTTCTAATTTTGAACATTTTTTAACTAATATCGTCTTAAGGCTGGGAGCGCACATTCAATTTTTAGTTGCACAACACTGTTTTTATACTTATAGAAAACAGATGAACTATTTGGTTGAATGTCCGCGCAGGTGCATATAATTATATGTTACACAAAATAGCGAACTCATTTTAGGTAATCGTTTAGTTTATGTCAAAACACAAACTTTTTAGTTTCTTAAACCAAACAGTTGCAAAACAGCCTAGCCTAAGGCAATTTCTTTTAATAAATTGATTCTGAGCAACCTTAAAACAATAGTAGTTCGTGCAAAGAACTAAGTAAACAGACCTATTTTGACGTTTTTTAATGTTAAAGAGTCATATGAAGTTATAACGATACTAAAAAAATAAAATAAAAAATAAATAAAATAGGTGTTCTGAGAGTTTAGCTTTAATTTTTTCAGTTGTTATATAAATTCAGCATAATGCCGCAGTTATACGACATTTTTGAACAAATACCAGTGAACTGATAAAACATACCTATCAATCGAATTCAATATTTCAATATTCAATATATTATGACAAAATTAGTGGCAGTAGTGTAAAGCCAGAATTATGGTATGAATTAAAGTTTTGCATTTGAAAAAATATTTGTTCTATAAATTTCGGAGCGATCACACTTTGGATTATCAAAGACAAAGTATAACAAAATAAATACCAACGAACACACCCTCAAGTATGCCACATATATTTTTTCGGACACCACCTAAACACCTCCTACATTTCAACATCCGAAACTCCATCTTCACTAAATTATCCATTTCAATTACTAGCTTATTTTTATTCACTAATCGTTTGTTGTTGTTTTCCATGTTAAATTTTGCGATGTAGTATATTCACTAACCAATAAAACACGGCTAATTTAAAATTTCCAAACCCAAGGATTAAAAGAGATGGGCTTATAACACTGCTGTCAGTAAGATCCACATCGTTTTATTTTCAATTGATGATCCAGATCCGGATCCAGATAGATTTGTGGATAATAAAACGCACCTATTGCTAAACATTTTTTGGTATAATAAAGAATCTATCTACCTATCTATCTATCTATAGCTAGTGCAGTAACAAAAAACACTTTATTCACTCTATAACTAACTCTTAATAAACCCCCGAAGTTGGTATCAGTGTATTATGTGTCAAAACTTTTTATTGCATTTTTAAAAAGAAACTTGTATTTTGGTCACCCATTTGCCTACAAAAGTATGAAAATATATCTTTTTCTACAATCTACTCAATATGAACTTTTACTTTTGTAATAAAACATTTTTATTTGCATTATATTTAATTCTTTTAAGTGTTAGAGAAAGAAAAACACAATATTCAATATAATGACATATTGTGGTTGTCATATAAATTCACTATGATGTTGAATTTAAACGACATTTTCTAAGGAATGCCTATGTAATGATAAAACATACTAATCGAAATTATTCGCCTTCTTTCGTTTAAATTGATTCAATATTTGTTGACAAAATTAATAGCAGTGTCAGTAGTGTAAAAACGGTATTATGGTATGGATTAAAATTTTGCATTTGAAAAAAAATATTTGTACTGTAAATTGCTGAGTGATCACACTTTGGACTAGTGAAGGCAAAGTAGATACAGTAATCCCCGCTTAGTTGCACCTCGCTTAATTGAACATCCCGCTTAATTGACCGAAAAAGTTGCATTGCAAAATTTCCCGTATTAGTAGCATAGCTTTTTAGATGGTTAATTGAACCCCGCTTAATTGAATTACTCGGTTAATTGAACTTTAAAATATGCACTCCAAAAAAAAAAATATATGGACATTTTTCGGATAATTGGACGTACAAAAAAATTATAATGAAACAAATATTAGAAATATTTTATTACTTAACCTACGTCTGAAGTGGTTTTTTAAGACAGGTATTATTCAAGATGAAGAGCAGCCGGAAAATGATATCGTGGTCATAGACAACATACTTAAGTACAATGGTTAACAGACGCCGAAATTTTAAAAACGGTTTAATAAAAAGAAGAAGTTGAAGCCATATTACCATCGACTTTCGAAATTCTACAGAACATTGCAATTCTACGTTTATACTTCTTTTACCACTAAATAAATTTACAGTTGAGCTGAAAAACAAGAAGAATCAATCAATCAATCAAATCACAAATTTTTTCAAACCAATGTATGCATAAACCATTATGAGCCTTTTGAGGTACATACCTACTATTGTATTTATTTTTTTTTTATCCTTTTCGAAGCTAACAGTGACTTTTTTTTACGAATAATTTATTTCTGTTTCATAGTTTTAATTATGTATGTATTAGGGTGGGTCAAAAAAATCAAGTATCTTTTTTTTTGGATCCGACACATGAAAACTAGTTCAAATTTTAATCATTTTGTATCAATACTTATTAAATTATAAAATTTCATATGGTGAAATAGAATTTTTTTTCTGCTGACATGTTAAATTATATTTCTTAAATAAAAACCTTCTTTTCCTGAAATAAAACATGAACTATCTTAAAATTAAAAAATTAACTGGGTAAATTGGGAATATTTATTGAAAAACTACTAAATTCAGTATAGGCATTGGAATTCTACTGCGAATATCTTTTGAATGGCTAGAGTAATCGACTAACTACTGAGATCTTTTTTGTAGAGCGTTCAATTTCCTATAGGAATAATTGAAACTTATTTGACAATAATTATTTTTTATTAAGTTACAAAATTCAAAACAAAAAAGTTATTTTCCTTAAAATACTTCTATCTTTGACGTTGAATATCTTTTAAATGGTTGGATTAATGAAAAAATGTAGAGCGTTCAATTTCCTATAAATATTGACTATGCGATTGGTTAAACGATCTATTGTTGATAAGATATGACCATTTTTATATGATACTAAATTGAAAATGGAAAACTATGATGAGCATAATCTTCCCGTCAATATTAAGAGCTATTATTTGGTAAGTACTTTCTAGAGGTACCTAGGAACTTGTTTTCATGTGTCGAACCAAAAAAAAAGATACTTGATTTTTTTGACCCACCCTAGTATGTATGTTTATTTTTTAAATAAAACGTGTTCAAATATTTTTGTGTGTGTATTCTTTTTCAAGGTTTTCGTAAGTTGACAATGAAATGTTCATAGTAAATTTCTGGGATGAACATTTTAATTTTTAGTTGACCGACTCGTGCAATTATACGGGTTTCGTTTAATTGAACAGGTCGGTCAATTAAGCGGGGTTTCGTTAATTGAACCACCCGGATAATTGACCGAAAAATCTGACAAAATGGTCAGTGCAATTAAGCGGGGAATACTGTATAACAAAATAAATACCAACACAACCTCAAGCATGCCAACATATATTTTTTCGGACACCATCTAAGGACCTCCTAAGTTTCAACTTCCGCAAATCCATATTTGCTTAAATATTCTTTTCCATTACTAGCTTATTTTTCTTCACCAATCGTTTGTTGTTGTTTTCCATGTTAAATTTTGCAATGCAGCGTGTTCACGAAAGCCTAGTACGCAGATCGGGAAAAATTTTGTCTCCCATACATTTTTTTTCCTGGGACAAATTTTGTCTTGGATATTTTTCCGAGCAATACGCAGTTCGCGCGCAAAATTCATACTTTTGTGCATTGCTGTCTTTGAGTATATATAATATGGAGGGCTCGTTTCTATTCCAAATGCGTGACTATCATAGGGGGCGCTACTCAAATTTGTGTAAGATAAAGTTATTGCCGAGTGCTTCATATCACATGTGACGGAGAACTATATGCGAGGAGAAGGTAAGCACAAATCGGAGGATACGGCTGTATCCTTAACTTACAGAAAGTGAGACAGCGACCCCTATCACAACTTCAAGTACTACAATGCATTAGGGATAGGAACGAGCCTTCCATATTATATATACTCAAAGATTGCTGTACAAAATGTCTCCACTAAATTTTGCCAGGAAAAGGAATGATACAAGCATTATTTTGTCAAAAGTGGTTTCATGTAAAAGGTGCTGATGCTTCTCTTGAAAGCATGGAGAGGAGATTCCAAAAAGGTATGAACGACTTTTGTAAGACAATAGCCAACCCGTTCCTGAGATATACTACAAAACACATTAAATTATTTTTTAATTCTCCAACTTCAAACTTTTTTGCGAGATTTGGAAAAGTTTTGTAGAGATTAAATTTGTAGAAATAAAAACTATTATCCACTTTGGAAAAATGGCGCTGTTGTCTGTAAGGAGAAAACATAAAACGCAAAAAAAAACCTAGTATTGATAATACTTTTCTATATACAACTCATAGTACTCTCATGAAGACGAAAGATTGGGCGGCATCTTAAGCATAGCGATAGTACTTGTTAGATTTGTTTCTGCTAAATTTAATAATAAAATATTCTCTTTCTTACTACTTGTTTTGTATTCTTTATACTACTCTCTACTGTAAAATTGTGCACTAATTTAGCGTCACCACCAGGTTAGCGTTGGTACCACAAAATCACGTTCCATGATAATACTTTAGGTTATTCATACAAAGATAGTACGCTCATACCATTTTGCTCGGCGGGTATTACCGTGGTACGAGTATACTCTGAAAGACACGTGGTTTGCTTGTATACTATGGTGACTATGTATACTAAATGTGTGTCATAGGTATAAAATCTTTTCACCAAAAATCGATATTTGAAATTTAAATTTAGGCTTTTGCTCTATAGGTTTTCGTAGACGACACGAAGCGGTGAAGAAAAAAAAGCAGAACCACACGCAAAAAAAAAAAAACAACAAACAAGCGCAGATAGAGACGAAGCAAAAATGTACCTAGACCGACATACATATGGGTCGTTTTAAAAAAATTACATTTTTAGCGTTATACTCGTAGCTTCTATTTTTTTTTGCATTTCAATTTAAAGACTTGAAATTTGGCATGGAACTGTGTTTATATGTCAGCATTATAAGAAAAAATTTGCACATCGATTGATGGTAACGAATAGCCATGGTAATTAATAATGTGTAATCTCCGTGGCCTTTTTGGGATGTGATTTTGATGCTTAATCAGTTTTATTAATATTTTTAATTATGAAAATGATTTTTTTTTTAATTTTGGGCCTTGTCGTTTGAAAGGCCTTCTCTTAAACTTCAATTTTATATGCAAAAAAAAAACTTTTTTGTTGTCCCAATACTTAGTTGAGTGAGTGTGACAAGATTTTGAAAAAAAAAACATTATTAAACATTTTCGATTTTTCACACAATTAAACAATTTTTAATAATTTTTTACGATGCATCATCTTATAGTACGTCAAAAAACCTTTAATTTAATGTTTTATTATAATTTAATTATTGCAGTTAATTCCTTTAAAATTTACATACAAAATAATTTTTTCATCCGAGTAAAAATTCAGTGTAATCTCCGTGGCCTTCTTATCTTTGTACCAAATTAATATTTTTTAGTCTAACCACCGCCAAAAGAAAGGTATTTAATCATACTTGAACCTAATAAAATTTGGATGACATTGAATTACATTGACTATATTAAAATTAAGAAATAGTCGATTTTGTAATCTCCGTGGCCTGTAATCTCCGTGGCCATTTTCGTATTTCTTTTTTAATAAATGTTCTTTTAGTTTATAATGGCTCATATTAATATTAATTTTTTTATATTCTAGATAAATATACTGAATTTCATCATTCCTTACAGTATTGGTACTGTAAACGTTCCAAGAAAGTTATGTGCCGTTATTTAAAAATATTTTTTTGACTCTTTCATGCTTTTAAACAAAATCATTTCGTAAACAAACAACTTTTTTATTAATTATCTTATTAAATTTATTGCTTTCCACAAAATTTTAACTATTTATTGTTATCTACTATTTATTTTGTGGATTATTGTTATTTTATGCAAGAAAAGAACATTTTTAATACATTCGAAATTTTCAATTTTAATTTTTATCGAAAAATACTCGTAAAATGAAAAATATTTGAAATTATTTTTGCGCAACTCGGAGAATTCCTTTTCTACTTGTTTACTATAGATTTAGAAACTAAAACCCAAGAAAAACTGAAATTTTTTTTTTCAAACAATCAATAAAAAATGTCAATTTTTAAAAAATGACCCATATATAATTCTTCTGTTGTTTTTGCGTTGGGATATGGTGTAGATATTATGAAGAAAAATGAGTAATAGAATGAGGGTTGACTACGTGTCGATTGAAGAAAATATAAAAAGAAACTTATGAGGAATGGATGAAATTTTTTCTCAGGAGTATGTACATAGCTACGACCCAAACTCAAAATAGTTGGTCTATTCATGTAATAACACATTAATATATCCTAAATTTAGTGGCAGTCAGCTTTTGTTCATTTAACAAATGTTGTCAATTTAATAAAGTAGTTTCACTGAGAGTAAATTAGACCTAACAAAACAAAATTTGAGAGAGCAAATAGCAACAATATCCCTTTCATCTCAGATAAAGATAAGAGCATAAAAGTTGGTCTACTCTTTTTTGGGTGCAAAATAGTTGATCTAAGACTATTTAAATATAGTTTCAGTTAACCGTTATTAAAAAAATGACAAGCACTGGTTTTATTAATGATTATTGTATGATTTTATACAAGATAGCGAGAGTTTTATGTTAATCCTGGCGCGTGGCGTTGCATTATCAGGAGACCTAAGGGAATCAATGATTAAAGCGTTTGAAACAGGATTGTCTAGCTACGAAATCCCTGAAAATTTTAATTTACCGAACTCGTCAGTGCAGAACATAATAACAAAGTTTAAAAATTCTGGAAATGTGGATATATGCAACAGAACGGGACATCCACTAACAGCAAAACCTCGCGATTGCCAAATTTTTAAAGAAAATCGACGATATTTATCTGCTTCATTAACGGTTCAGTGGAGAGAACAAGTTCAAAAAAGTGTTTCGGTGGACAGTTGTAAGCAGATGATGAAAAAAATTGGATACAAATTTTATAAGGTTTATTTTAAAATATTTAAGTTTTGCATAAATTACGACAACTTAAATCATTAAAAACGCAGGCAAAAGAAATATCACTACTGACACCTAAGCAAAAGAAAAGGCGCATTGAGTGGGCCAAACAACTTAAAAATTTGGACTTTTAGTCAATGGCGGTCCGTTAATTGGAGTGATCAGTACAGATTGGAAGTTTGTGTTGGTTATGAACGAGGACCAGTGATAAAAAATGCTAAAGAAGCCTTTCACAACTCACAAGGACTGCCTTAAACAAACCGTAAAGCTCCCAGTATCTCTAATGGTATGGAGGTGCATGTCGGGATGTGTTATGAGTAATTTGCATTTTGTAATTGGGATAGCTAATGCTGTCAAGTACCGCAACATTTTGGAACAGGAGCTGCCTCCGTCAATACTACGTCTTCAATATAGCAATGCGGAGTATATTTTCCAACAGAATGGTGCTCCTTGTCATACGGCTAGGTCAACAATGGTATCTATGGTTAACTGCTGAAGCAATTCTTTATTGGAATGGACTTCCAGCAGCCCTAATCTTTCACCAATCGAAACTGTTTGGCACACGATGAAGCAAAAATTGCAAAAGGAACCGCGTCGGACTCTTCAAGATTTAAGATCCACACTTACAAATAATTGGGAATCTTTTGGTGCCGAAGAGTGTCAACAATTAGTTGACACTATGCCAAGGTGCATTATAGAAGCAGTGATTAAGGCCAAAGGTCGCTTAACAATGTGGTAAAATCAACATAAAGAATCATAGACCAACTATTTTGCATCTAAGAAATGTGTATAAATCGTTATTTAGTTTTGTAAAGAGACTCCATATCAATATTTTATTAAGCCACTTTCTTTTTTTGTCCACTTTTCTTATTTAAAATGAATAGGACTTTATATGTATATCAAAAAATAGTTTTTGTTTCGAAATAGGTTAAGAATGAACACATATTTGCATTCTATCCTCGGTAGACCAACTATTTTGAGTTTGGGCTCGTATGTACATAAATTCATAAGAGAAAGGAAAACATTTTCTTGGACGAAAGTTCGAATTTTCGATTGACGCTGAGAGGACAGTGTTTAAAATTGTTTTAATAATTTGATAAATTAATATATAATAAATTAATTAATATAATATGTATGCATGTACATATAATTTAATTTAATTAAGCTTAATACAAGCCACTTATACTATATCACAATAAAAATATCTTAAGTCTAACATTAAGTACTTAAGTCTAAAAATTAATAAATTGATTAATAATAGGATAATTTGGATAAGTATCAGGAGGGGTAGCGTAATAGGGCATGTTTAAGTGAGGATTTACTAAGGTTTAAGTCAAATATGTTAGAATTATTTACCCTACTCAACATTCTTGTCAGGGGTTCGTTTAGTCCGTAGTCAGTACTATGGTATTGGAGTCAAAAAAGAGTCGTAGATCGAAAACGATGTTGGTTAGTATTAAAACCGATCTGTTGTAGTAAACAGGGACAGTCAATGTTACATGTTAATAACTGATGAACGAAGATAATATCAGAAGTGTTACGGCGCGCATATAAAGATTGTAAACTTAGAAGCTTTAGACGTTCTTCATATGGAGGAAGGTTAAAAGGATCGTCCCAGCCAAGTCCACGCAAGGCAAAACGTAAAAATCTTCATTGGACGGCTTCAATGCGATTAATGTGAACTTGATAATAAGGCGACCAGACCTGAGATGCATATTCCAAAAGTGGTCGGACAAAAGTCATGTAGAGGGACTTTGTAACATAGGGATCGGAGAATTCTTTGGACCAGCGTTTAATAAATCCAAGTGAAGAGTTAGCTTTGTTTATAATGTTATCAATGTGAGAGCGAAAGTTCAGTTGGGAGTCGCATAATAAACCTAAATCACGGATCGAAGTAACAATGGGAATGGGTTCGTAATTTATAAAATATTGTCTTTGAGCTAATGGAGGACGCTTACGGGTATATGTTATGGCTTGACATTTATTAACGTTGAGTTCCAGGAGGTTTTTTTGGTACCATATGTAGAATTTGTCCAAGTCGATTTGCAGAGATTTTTGAATCATCGGCACAAGAGATCTTTCGGCATATTCTCATGTCATTTGCGTAGATTAACAGATCAGAGTTCGAAAATATTTTTTCAACGTCATTAGTGGTTAGAACGAAAATAAGTGGTCCTAGGTGGCTACCTTGCGGAACTCCAGACGTTGCACGGATGGAGGTAGATATACACGACCTGAATATAACGTTGTATTGCCGTTTCGATAAATATGATTGAATCCATGAAATCATTAAAGCCGGAAAGCCGAGTTGTTTTAGCTTAAATAATATTATATTATGGGATATTTTGTCGAAAGCTTTGCTAAAATCAGTAGCTATCGCATCGACTTCTTTTCCTACTTCTAAAGCACACAGGGTAGTGGATACAAAATCTACCAGATTAGTGGTAGTGGACCTGCCCTTTAGGAAACCATGTTGTTTAGTTGAAAAAATCGGCTTACAAAAAAAGAACATATTGTCATATATAATACTCTCAAAGAGTTTCGGTATGCAAGAAAGTTTTGCAATTGGTCTATAGTTAACTATATCATTTTTAGGTCCTTTCTTATGCACAGGTATAATAAAAGCATCTTTCCAAAGCTGGGGAAAAATTCCTGTTGAAATGGACTTTTGGAAGAGTGCAGTAAGTGGCTGGGCTAAGTTGGCAGTACATTTTTTCAACAAAACAGAAGGGAGACCGTCAGGACCAAAAGAGAAATCATCTTCGAGCAGATTCATTTTATTTATCACCGATGATATGTCAATATTAATGGAAGTTAGGGAAGTCTGGGTGCAGCCGTTCATATAACTAAAATAGCTAACGTCAGCCTGAGAATTGTCACACGAAAACGCCGCCCCGAAAAATTCTGCAAAAAGATTGGATATAGTTTTTGGATCCATTGACGAAGAATCGTATAATTTTAATACAGAGGGGTAACCATCAAATTTTTTTTACTATTAATAAACTGATAAAACAACTTTGGGTTAGAGATAAGGTCAGTCTGTATTTGAGAAAGATATCTTGTGTATAAGTATTCACACAAAACGGAGAAGTTATTATAAGCTAAAGTGTAGTTAGAAAAATCAGACTCTGATTTGGACCTTAGAAATGTTTGCCAAAGTTTGTTACGTTTATTGCGAAGAGAGCGAAGTTCTTTGTTATACCATGGAGGAGAAGAAGTTATGTTTTTTTGAGAAAATATTGGGATGGATTGGGAACAACAGTCAAAAATATGTGCATAAAAAGTAGCGATAGTTATGTCGATATGTGTATTATAATCAGATATAAAATCGAAATTTACCCTACCAATAAGATCGTTTAGTTTTTCAAAATTAGCTTTACGAAAGTTGAATTTACGCTGTGTTAATACGTCAGGATTAATATTGTTGCTAACGTATGCGAAGATAATTGAGATTGGAGGATGATAACAATCAAGTTTGGTAAGAAGATGACTGCTATTCGAGGCTACAGTGTTATCGGCGTCTGAGGAAAAAATTAAATCAAGCTGTCTTCCTAAGTTATTTTTAGCATTGCTCATCTGAGCAAGGCCGGAGGCTTGAAGACGGTCAGTGAATAGAATTTCTTTTTCGGAGATTGCATTATTCGAGATAAAATGAATCTCGTCTTCAGAATTAGTCCATATCAATCGTGGAAGATTAAAGTCCCCAACAATAATGATGTCGTCTTCAGGATTAGTTAGATCAGCAATAAAATCAACTGCATCAGAAAAAAGCTCATATGCACTTATGGGCTGAGACGGAGGAATGTAGCAACACAAGATGTAAATGCAACGATTGTTCAGGTTTATCTTGACACATATAAGTTCCAAATTTAAAATATTGGGAATAACAATAAACGATGCATCCAAATCGGAATGGAGTGCTAAAAGTAGACCACGACCTACAGGGTTATTAGCACCTAAATTGGAACTATCAGGAACTAAGATATCCTTCCGAAAAACAGTAAATTCCGAGGTGAAAAGCTCATTACTCTCAATGTCTTGGGAAAGATTTGTTTCAGTAAGGGCAAACAAATTATATGGAAGTTTTTGTGAGTTAAGATAAACTTCGGTGGTTTTGGTGCGAAGACCTCGTACATTCTGATAATAAATAGACAGACATTCATGACTATTTGATACATGGGAGGTTTGTTTGTAAGGGATATTTTTAGTTACGAAAAAACTGATTTTGGGAAACGTGTGGTCTTAGTTTGGAGCTCAAATAAGCGCCGTAAGCTGAGAGGTCATTAATTACTTGAAGGGGTGATATATCAAAACATTCATGATATTGAATGAACATTTTTTTCAGGGTTAATAAATCAATAGGAATGCCTTCTTTTAAAATCAAAAGTTCAAGATTAACTCTAGTTATTCCATCGATGCAAGTATGTTGTGGTTTATCATGTAAATATGCGAGGTAAAGTCTGACATTGGCATAGGTTTTTGGATCACGCAAAGGAGACATAACAAAAAGGATATTCTCGCAGGATTCCGGAAATTGTTTGGCCGATTTCGCTAAGGGTGGTATAAGTGGATCTATATAACAAGATGTTATTAAGGAGGAAGAAGAAAATGGAGGAATATTTGGGTATATTCTGGGAGCGGCTCTTGCATTAGGTAGGGGGGTTGGAGTGTTGAATGGTGTACAGGCTGAGTGTTTATTTAATGAGGGCACAGGTGGATTTGTAATGTGGAAGCGATGAAAGTTTGGGTATTTGATAGTAGAACTATAGGGTAGTTCAGAAGAAGAAGAAGGTCGATGATTTGTTAAGTTAGGTATAGGAAAAGACATATTAGAGGATACATGATTACATCTAGTATTATACTTAAAATTAGAACTTAAACTATTAATAGAAAATGGTTTTTGAATCTTCATCGTACTATTAAAATTTATAGAGGAGGATGAAAATAACTATTCATAAATATGAGGTATAATTATTTTGAAAATTCCAGGACTAAGCCGAATACAAACGATGATATAAAAACTGTAGTTAGTTCTAAAAAAGTGCATAAATATTTTCTTTCTTCATGACCTTTTCTTATTTATAAGGATAATGTTGAATTGAGCAATCATTTTTATAAAGTTTTGAAATGCAATATTTCTCAAACTTTTTAGAAGCTTCTCTATCTTTGTATATATAAAATATAACCAATAATATTATCATGGAGCGTGATTTTGTATTGCGATCGCTATCCTAGTGGTGGCGCTAAAATAAGCGAACGATTTTACGTGGAGAGTAGGATACAATACAAAACAAGCAGTAAAAAAGAGAATATTTGGTATGGTGGGTACCGTTAATTTTGGTAAAATAAAATTTGCTTTCTCACATCTTGTTGATTATATTAAAAAACTTTTATTTAATTCTTTAGTATATTATATTAAGGTCTTAATATTATACTTCTTAACAATTTGCTAACTTTAAAGAAGTTTACAAACTCATTCTAAATTATAAACATTTTCTAAGTAGTATCGTACTAAAGCAATTTTCTTAATAAATTGCTTCTGAACACACCTAAAACAGTTCGTGCAGTTAACTAAGTACACAGACCTTTTGTGGCTTTTGTAAATAGCACGATACCAAAAAAATAAAATATGTGTTCGATGATTTTAACTTTAATAAAAGGGTAGAGAAAGCATGATGCTATATTCGATTAAAATTTGCAAAATCGTTGTTTTAACCTATTTTCATACTGTAACAGCTTTAACATAGTACTAATTGAACTAAAAATTTGCGCCATTGAGTTTAAAAAAAAATTGAAACTTCTTTTAATACTAATAATAATTGAATACACAATTCTATTCAAATTTTTGGGGAGCTTTAGCATATAAAAAATGATCAAAATCGGTTGTACCGTTTCTGAGCAAATCAAAAACAAAAAAATGGTTACCAAAAAAAAAGGTAGGTACCATTAATAACCACTTTTCTAAAAATTTTGTTCAACCATTATCTAGCTTTACTTAAATGAAATTTTTTTTGTATGTATCTTTCTTTTTAAAATCTGTCGAAGAGTTCTTTTTATTTATAAAATTTCGAAAAAAATGCGTATGGCAGGTACCGTTAGTTTTGGTCTTAAAAAACAAAAGAACGTGAGGGGTGAAAAAATTCAAAATACTATCTACCAAGTTTAAAGAAAATCGGCCGAGCCGTTTAGGCTGTAGTCGAAAGGACAGATAGAATTGCGAGACCCACTTTTTTGGTCTTCGCTATCATCTAACAGCCGTATTTATTAGAATTCGATAAACGATGAATAGTTATGCAATGCATAAGGACTTATTCATCCAGTATGCAAATTCATATTTATAAAACATTTGCCTACCCTGGATAGTTATAATGAGCTTGTGTCAAATAAAGTACCAAAAAGTAATAATCTATTACATCTAGCCTTCATAACACTCAGCTGCTTGTCCAAAAAAAAAAAAAAAAAAAAAAAACATCTTGTCTGTCTATCGAATTTAATAAACAAAAACGAAACCACCAAAAGCTAAAAGAATTCGAACAATTAACTTTGATTCATCAGATAAAGTATGTTATTATCTCTAGCACAATACTAGAAATCAAATTGTTATTCATTTCATCCTAGCTGGAATACTCCTCAGACAAGTTCTTGAGGATAAAATTATTCAATAATGCAAAATAAAAATTACAACACTAACACACCGGATGAAGAAGGATGCGTGGAGAGAGATCACCAATCTATTTAACTCTAAGCAATTTTCAATACAATTTGTTTTTAATATATTAGTATACAATAAAACCCGCTTAAGAGAAACTACAAAATGTCACAGTCTTTCTTTCACTTAAGCGGGTTTTTCACTTAAGCGAACCCCGCTTAAGTGAAAAATAATTTCACTTAAGCGGAGTTCCGATAAATGAAAAAAAAATTTCACTTAAGCGGATTTAAAAATTCCATTAAGTGGAGATTTAATGCTAGAAACAATATTGTTTTTATCTTTTGGACTTGCCTTGAAAGAAGTTAAATAAAACAACGATTAAATTACACAAAAATAATTTATTGAAAAACGAAGACTAGCAAATTTTTGTTCTGTTCGATTCAATTTTTATTTCACTTAAGCGAGATTTTTGTATTGAAAAATATTAAAAATTAACTGAAAATATGTTCCAGTTATCCGGGTTTTTCACTTAAGCGAGTTTCACTTAAGCGGAGTGTTTTAAGGGAAATCGGTCGGAAAATACTTGGGGTGAAAAAAGTGTTGCAGGTAAGCGGGTTTTTCTCTTAAGCGGGTTTTACTGTAACATTTTTGTTTCAATAAATAAAAATAACACAAAGCTTTAGTTTCAATATCAAGTCAAAGGCATTTTTTTTTTGATAATCTTTATAATTCAATGTGATGTCAAAGTGAATGTGACAGTTCAATACTAAAATGTCCTTATGTAGGCACTATTCAACCTCCAAACGCGTTTAGCTTATAATGCCTCTATTCAACGTCACATAAGTTTTATAAATAACAATTTTGCGTTTAGAGGCATTATAAGGGTTGCATAGCCTTATGTACTCACTATAATGAGTTTATAAATATGGCTGTTAATGTAAACTTTGATCAAAAGTCGAGTTCCATTTTTGTTTACGAATGCATAACTTGCCTCAAGTAAAAAATATACATGCTTGCAACAGATGAGCCCAAAACATATATACATATCTACTTATCTACGTATAAGCTACACAAAATTCAAACAAATCTTTTGCAATGGTCCCAGGTCGCACCAAGTATACTCGTTTATACAAATCAAGGGCTAGATATGCCCTCAATAAATTTTGTTTTTTTTTGTGTATGACTTCTGTCCTTTTCAGGTATCTAAGATCGCTATCCATCACGACTCACATAAAACTATGTGCGCACTATGGCTTTCCATAGAAAAAAAAAGATTCAAGAGTCAAAACGAAATAAATATTAGAGTTCAGATACAGTAAGGCTGTCCCGTCGTTGTATGAAGAAAAAAAAAATTCACGATTTTTTTTATCGAAGGGGGTATCAAAAGTTGCGTATTAACGAGTAGATTCTGAATATGTACTTTTTGATTTGGACATAACTTTTGGGGCTCTACCGCGGCTTTAAGATCTTAAAATAAGGTAAAAGCTATATTTTAAGCTGCGGTATTATTTTGGCGATAAACTAAAAAAAAAATAATATTTTTTTTTACACTAAACAGTTATTGTAAAAAGAAAATTAAAGTAACTTAAATAACTAGAAGTTATAAAGGGTTTTCCAATAAGAGGTGTTATTTTGATATTCAAAGCAAAATGGCATTTTTGGAGATAAATGATCGGATGTTTATTTCATTATAAAGAGGAAGGTATGCCGTTAATAATGAAACACAACATCAGCCAAATGGCCGCCAAGACCACGCTTACAGGACCATATCCTTTTCATGAAATTTTCCATAACCAAATCGCAAAGTGGCTGCCCTATGTCCTCGATAGCCTCACGAATTTCATCTTTGAGGTCTTGAATCGACGCTGGGCTGTTGGCGTAGACCTTATCTTTCACGTGGCCCCAAAGGAAGAAGTCGCAAGGTGTTAAATCACAAGATCTCGGTGGCCAATTGTGATCACCTCTTCGAGAGATAACACGGTCCGGAAACTTTTCCCGTAAAAGATCGATGGTTTCATTGCTTGTGTGGCACGTAGCGCCGTCTTGTTGAAAGTAAACGTTGTCCAGATCAATACCATCCAATTCAGGCCATAAAAAATCATTAATCATCTCTCGATAGCGCAATCCATTGACCGTAACTGTTGCTCCAGCCTCATTTTCGAAAAAGTAAGGTCCAATGACCCCGCGGGACCATAAACCGCACCAAACAGTCACGCGTTGAGGATGGAGAGGCTTTTCAACAATAACTCTTGGGTTTTCCGAGCCCCAGATGCGACAGTTTTGCTTGTTGACGTAGCCTCCGAGGTGGAAATGGGCCTCATCAGTCAAGATGATTTTTCGATGAAATTCCGGTTCATTTTCATGCATTTCAAGGACCCAATTTTAATAATTTCAATGCGTTGTTGAAGCGTGTATCGTTCCATTTTTATTAATAGCGTAGTTTCTTCTTGTCAAATGTCAAAAAATGACAGCTTCAAAAGTGACAGCTACCGAAATAGCGGGGTATTCAAAATAACACCTCTTATTGGAAAACCCTTTATAATGTAGTGCATTCACTCCACTGTGTACATTTCGTTTATTTTTCATAGTTTAGCAATTTTTTTCGAAAATAAATAACAGACTAAAAAAATAAAAACCGCGGTGACGTTTGGAAATATATTGGCGCAAAATTTTAAATATGTATTTAAAACCTAATATAAATCAATTTAAGAATGGGAGTCGACTCTAAATAGTGCGTATAAATCGAGAGCCGACTTTTTGTTAATTTTAAAGGACATAAACTAAACTTTAACGTTAAAGAGCTCGTCTAACTTTAACAGCAACAAATAGCCAGTTTATCTTTTGAAAGTATACCTTATCCATATTGACAATGGTCATATCATAACAAAACAAATCGAAATAAAAATGTTTACTGATGTTTTATCCGATTTTTTTAAAAGATGTGCTTTGTAAATGGACTGAATCACTGAATATTAGAAATTCGAAACAATCGTTCAAAAGTGCTCTACGATTAACAAATCTCTGAAATATAAATGTACATATCTTATGTATGCATGCCGAGACGAGTATAGCTAAATGAATCTGCAGCTTGCAACAAAATTGAGTTTTTATGTTGTGAATTTGCGATTTATACTTTATTTCCATCTAAAATAATGTAAATAACTTATAAACAATCAAAATCTGTACCGAGGTAGTATATAAAATGTACTTTTTTCGGCGAAAAATTATTTGGTTTGAAGTTGTCTGTTCATTTTAAATTTTTTTTGTGTTTTTGTAGTTGTGAGAGTTATGTATCTGTTAAATTAGGGGTTGTTCAACGCAAATTCGCTTGGGTTCTGTTGTAAGACCCACATTAGTTAGAAGAGTTGTCTAACGTGATTAAAAATATGAAAAAGTTATACAAAGTCTCCAAGCTAAACGACTGCGTTAAGTAGAGCCGGTTTTATTGCTTAAACGAGAACGAAAATATAAAAAAGTAAAAAAGTTATATTTAATGCATTTCTCATTGGTTTGCGTAAAGATTGTACTAAATTTTATGATTTTTCCATCTGTCTGGCGGTTTTGAGGCACAAAGAATTTTTTTTATTTTTTTTTAAGCTACAAATATATTACAAACAAGATATTTACAATCGATAACCGTTTGTTTCATTCAAATATTCAAAAAATTGTGAAAGCTACAAGATCAAAATTTTAACCTATTTTAAAGGGACAAAAACCCTTAATGCAGATTGTTTTCTTAAAAAATTCCCATAATTACAGATTGTTTCTTCTAATAGACTTTTGTTTGGCGAGTGAAGAGCACTCCCAACTCCTGCAGTTTAGTTGAGTGAAATTGAGGCTGAAATATAAACATAAGGTTACAGATGATTCCTTTCACTTTTAAGTTTTATGTCTTTAATTTTAGTTAGCTTATTACGACTACTAAATTTCCACCTTTCCTTTTGTAGGTCAAACGCGGTTCCGTCCGCAATTCAATTAAGAAAAAAAAAGAATAGTGGCAATTGACTCTTATTTTTTGACAAAAATACTTACACCAGTCTTCACGCGGATTACAATAGTATTCTAATCAATTTCACGAAGCTCTCGTGACACAACGACACACGACTGGGACTCGCAATTTACTGAGCGCACGAGCGCAAACTATTTAAAAGAGACAACAAATCTCCACCACTAGTTTTTCGGGAATTCTCAATTTTGCATTAGTGGATTACAATAGAAATCCACTCGACGACTGCAGGGTTAAGCCTACATATACATTTTACCATTTCAAATAAGTGCATTTGACTAAATATTAAAGTAAAAAATGAAAATATTTACTTACTTGCAGTATTTGACTAGCTTCAAATGCAGTTCCTGGCAGAAGAATGACCGGAGATGAAACGTGACCCGACTCTACACACAACATATTTGGATATTCATCGTCTCCAAAATCAGAAATTTCCCGAGCTTGGTCTATCCATGGATTCCAGATAACTATTGATAGATTAAATATGAAGGTTTTATAAACAAATTTTATAAATATAATTAAGAGTTTAGATTATAAAATATGTTTGTCATTTAGTTCTCTGATATATTTTCTGTGTTAATCATAACATTTAATACAAAGTGAAGTAAGTAGGGCTTTTTAGCGCATTGGGAAGTGATTGACAAACATTTTTTTACAAATTAATGTATCGATCAAATAAGGACTTTCCAACTTTTTTACTTGAGACATACGAGTATGTACAAGTACATACAATACATGCATACAGCAAGTTTGATCAGGATAAACATTACAAAGATAGAAAGACGAACAAAGTGGGTCTCGAAATTCTATCGGTCTGTTCGACTTAAGCCTAAACGGCTCATCCGATTTTCTTTAAACTTGGTAGATATCATTTTAAAATTTTTCCCCTCACATGTTTTTTTTCTTTTTTGTAAAACCTTGTATACGAATTTTTTTTTCGAAATTTTATAAAATATTATTTTTTCTTAAAAACTGTTCCACAGATTTAAAACAAAAATCACAAAATTTTGTCGTTTTTCATTGGTTTCACTCAAGGATCTACTAATTCTGAATTCTCTCCCCTTGTATCCATATATTTTAAACCCCTTTCCCCTTTCGTAATTATGGACATATGTTGTGAATGTTCTTCTGATCTTCCCCCTCATGGAGATTTTGTCACCTGTTGCAGGTGTGATGGAAAGATGCACTTTAAATGCACGACTATCACTGAGATCATATAGAACAATGTCTTCGACGAAAAAAAGGATTGGAGGTGACCAGCTTATAGGAAAGAGATGGCCAACTCGAATGGACCAAATAATGCAAACTCGCCGTTGAAAACCCCAAACCAACCTCCACCGAAACGAACACGAAGTACTTCTGCTCCAGAAACCGCAACTAAGCAAGACGAAGGACGGAACTATAATGCAGCTATTCTACAATAGATGAAAGCAATGAGAAGAGAAATGTCCGAAATTAAATCCAGCTGTGATTTTGTGGCCAACAAATATGAAGAAATAAATAATAACATTACCATAAATAATGATCTTATTAAAAAATCATCACATGAAATTAAAGAATTAAAAAAAATCAATTTAAAATAAAATGCACGACTGGATCGCACGAACTTGCTCTTATGTAAAAGTACTTTGGAATTTAAGATACATTTTATAAATATAAAACATGGATTTAATGAGATAATAATGTTCAACTGCATAAAATTGCCGTCTGGTTTCCGGAAAAGTATGAATTTATGCAAATAAACCTTAAAAAATCGTTTTATTATTAAATAAATTTTTTATATAAGAAATTTCTCTAAAATTTTTCAAGAAAAAAATGTGGGATGCGGATTTTAAGTATTTAATAATATTGGTTTTAGGAAATAATTTCAAAAAATAATCGTTCATAGGTTTTGAATATATTGATTTAAATTTTTTTTTTTTAAACCCAATAAATATTTTTTCGAATATTTTTATATACAATATTACTTTAAACTTAAGTGGACTCCTGCTAAAAATTTTGGGATAAAATCCTTAGAGCCGTTAATGAGAAAGTCGAAAATTAAAAAAAACGGGTCTACGGCAGGTACCCCTAATAACATTTTGCCCCAACATTTTTTTTTACCAAAATGTAGTCCATGTCCGTAATATCACACTTAATTTTTTTTATCAATTTTTTTTTTTCGATATAAATAAGATTTTGCATTACGGGTGTATGCGGGGTACCCTTAATTTTGGGGCTAACAAAAAAATTTCAATTTCTCCTCTAGGGAATCACCGAAAACCCTTATCTACCGAGATTGAAAGAAATAGGTCTAGTTGTTTAGGCTGTAGTGAGAGGTACAGACATACAGACACACTGAAACATGTTTTTTGTGTACTAAATTTTCCTTAAAATTTTTATAAAAAAAAATTAATATGCAAATTGTTATTATTTAATAAAATCAGTATATATGCAGCTCTCTTTGAGTACAGTCCATACTAAAGTTTCAAAGTGCGTTTATTGTATCGATAAATAATAAAAAAAAATAAGAAAACAAATCTTTCAATCACACTACCAAATTTAATTCTCTGTAAGTACATAGATTATTAAATAAGGTAGATAGGGCAGTCCATAACAATGGCTACAGACCCCGGCGGGGGTTCCCGCCACAACTTCTGGGATTCACTGGATCCAGATCCTGTTAGTCCACAAAGAAAGAAACCTCATTTGAGCAACTACAAAGACTTTCCCTACATGAAACATCATGCCCAAACCAAAAAAAGCGAATGCCCCAAATTTATTGTAATAAAAAGTAAAGATCCAGCTAAGAAGCTCAACGATCTCAACATATTCTTGGTCACAAAAGCGATCTCTGGTCTTATAAGTGACCCACTCAGCGTCAAATTTACAGCAGACGGGAACATTCTAATTTTGACTAAAACCACGCAGCAAGCTAACATACTACTAAAAAAACAACAACTTTCAAACTTATGCGAAATAGAAGTCCTACTTCACCCAACACTAAACACATCATCTGGTGTTATTTTCTCACACGAACTAAAAAATCTTTCCGTAAATGAAATAATCGAGGGTGGCTGACCAACATGTCACCGACTGCAAAAAAATAACCAAATTTATAGACGGCAAGTCAACTAACACTCCATTGCACATTTTGTCATTCAACCTATACGAACTCCCCGCGGAAATAAAAATAGGTTTTCTGAAAACAAAGGTTGAGCCATACATACCCAAACCAATGCAATGTAAAAAATGCTTTAAATTTGGTCACACGAAAAAACATTGTAGATCAGAAGAACAAACATGTGATGTTTGTAGCATCACCGCGCACGACCCCGAACCATGCAAACAGATTTTGTGTGTCAATTGCAAGCACGAACACACCGCCACCAACAAGAATTGCCCCGCAAACATCAAAAGAACTAAAATTCTAGAAATTAAAATTGCAAAAAAAATTACATACCAAGCAGCAAACAAA
Organism: Chrysotoxum bicinctum; assembly: GCA_911387755.1. Lineage (NCBI taxonomy): Eukaryota > Metazoa > Arthropoda > Insecta > Diptera > Syrphidae > Chrysotoxum > Chrysotoxum bicinctum. Next base: position 165,327,937 of record OU426987.1, read on the forward strand.
CATATTCAAGAGAATCCCAACCTTTACCCCGAACCATCAACAGCAAATATACCGAAAGAGAATCTCTCCGAAGCAGTTGAGAGAAGAAAAAAGAGACTCGCTCTCCAAAATCAAAACCAGTTTACAACAACCCAAAACGAATCTCAAATGTCCATCGACGACGAAATAAATTCGTCATCAGCTCCAACTCCTACACCCAAACCTATTAATACTCTTCTAAGCAAATATATCAACAAAAATTTAACGCTACAAGCCAATACAACAACTACTAATTACAATCAAGATCAACTAATTAATCCTATACTCAATAATTTAAAATCTAAAGAAAACCCAAAAAAAACTTAAAAACTAATCTTTTCACTCTCATTATGTTTATTTCCTATAAACTTAATAGAGTGTCTCCCTTAACAATAATTTAATCTATGGTCCTTAAAATTCTCCAGTGGAATTTACAAGGTTACCAAAACAACTATACAGACCTCCAATTAATCATAAATAATACCGTTCCCTCCATAATTGCATTACAAGAAACACACTGTGCATTCGGTTTAACTCCGCAATGCCCCAAATCATTCAAGCCTTACTTTAAAAATCATAATACAATCACATCCAAAAAAAACGGTGTTGCTCTGTTAATCAGAAAAGACATACCACACAAAATAATCAACATAAATACAAATCTTCTAGTAGTAGCAGCTGAAATCCAACTTGAAAATAAGTTAACCATAATAAACACGTATCTTCACGACAACGATATTGTTACTTCCAAAATATTATTCGATTTAGTAAAAAATATATCCGGCGAAATAATCATCTTAGGCGATTTTAATGCATGGAACCCACTTTGGGGCTCCTCGAAACACAACATCAGAGGCAAAGAAATAGAACACTTTTTAGTTAACTCCAACACCACTCTTCTCAATGACGGCTCACCAACCCACATATCGACACATGGCACACTAACACACATCGATCTTACCCTATGCACCCCAAATCTTTCACCATTTAGTGAATGGTACACCGTTAAAGAACCATATAGTAGTGACCATTTCCCAATAATAACCGCAATTAATAACTTATATGTTGCTAAAAACTGCAATTTCACACCGAGGTTCAAGATAAGACTTGCCAATTGGGAAGGATTTCAGAAAACAATCGACGAACAATTAGAGATCAGAACACGTAGCAACAACATCAAAAAAGAAGTAGCAAATTTTCATAAGGCTATACTTTATGGGGCCAATACCGCCATTCCCCAAACAAAACCAAACAAAAAAAAATATGTCATCTGGTGGAATAATGATCTGAAAGTTATCCGAAATAACAAACAAAAGGCATTCCACACCCTTCAACAATTTCCTACAAATGAAAACCTCATAAATTACAAGAAATTGCGCGCTCGTTTCAAACGGATGTGTAAAAACGCCAAAACTGCAGCTTTTGAAAACCTAACCAGGGATATCAACCCAGTGACACCAACATATAAAATTTGGAATAACATAAGATACATTTCAAGCCCTTTCCTCTACAAAACTATAAAAGTTATAGAAACAAACACGGGACCTATTTCAGACTCTAAAACATTAGCTGAACTTTTTGGGCAATCATGGTCAGATTACTCAAATGATTCAAACTACCACCCTCGATTCCTTCAAGAAAAACAGGAAATGGAAACTGATATCCAAGATCTCCCCATACCTTGCAGCAGCGCTAAGAAAATTGAATTACCAATTTCAATCTCAGAGCTAGAATTCACACTAAAAACCCTGAAGGCCTCAACTCCATCCTATGACCGAATATCATACCCCATGATCTCACACCTTTCGAGAACAGCCAAAAATCGATTATGCTCCCTATACAACAATATTTTTTCAAATAGCATACACCCACAACAATGGAAAACAGCAACGATAATACCTATCCCAAAGCCAAAGAAAGACAATAACAAACTAGAAAACTACCGTCCCATATCCCTGTTGCCATGCCTCAGTAAAGTTCTCATAAAATTGTATCCAAAAGATTATTATGGTTTTTAGAACAAAACAACCTTATCAACAAAGCACAAGTAGCCTTCAGACCAAATAAGGGTACAATGGACGCCTTATTACACGTAGACTACACGGTTTCCAACATATTATCGACTCGAAACCACTGCTCCATCATTTCATTAGACATTAGAGATTAGAAAAACTGGGAACTAGGTCCGAAAATTATTAAATTCATCAAACATTTCCTCATCAATCGTAAATTCCGAACCAAAGTCAACAACGAATACTCAACTATGTGGAAACTCGATAACGGTATCCCACAGGGTTCCCCGCTATCGGTAATACTGTTCATAATTTCATTTAACACAGTAAGTACGATTATCAACAGCGAGAAAATTATAGATCACGGTATCTATGCTGATGATCTCATTATTATTGCCAAAATCACCAACACTAATCTGTCTCAAGAAGCGATTATAAGAGTTCTGGAAAAAATAAGTGAATGGTCCCAATCCTCTGGCGCAAAAATATCAAAAGAAAAAAGCCAACAAATCCATATCTGTCGAAAAACCAGCTGTAAAAACTTCTCCTTAAACCTTGGGAACTACACTCCAGATAGCGTTAGTACAATACGAATTCTAGGCCTTTCCATAAACAAATCATATAGATGGTTATCCCACATTGAACAATTAGAAATAGCTCTCATATCACGTTTAAATATTATAAAATACTTCTGCAGTAATAAGAGCAGAATACACACTAACTCTATTTTAAACGTGATTCGCTCAATAATTTTGGCAAAAATAGATTATGGCCTTCCAATTTTCGGGAACTGCCCAAAAAGTGAACTTAACAAACTTAAAGCTCCACTCAATTCAGCAATTAGAAAGGCCCTCGGTGCATTCCGTACCACACCCATTTCTAATCTTCTCGCTGAAGCTGGTTTCCTGCCTCTGGAAGAACGTAGAGACCTCCTTACCGCAAAGCTAATTCCTAAGTTACTTACCTCATACGGATCACCCATACAAAAGGACATTTCACTTACGCTGAAACGAAAGACTAAACCAAATGTGAACATACCATCTACAAAGTATGCCAAATTGCAAACGAGCTTGATATCCCACTCAAAACCGTCAACACAAAACCAGGCCGTTTCCCCCCTTGGGCATTGAAGATAAACAACGTAGACACCCAACTCTCATCATTTAAAAAATCAAAACTTGACCCTAGCCATTTTAGGCAAATGTTTAACGAAACCCACGATAAACTATCGAAACTCAATTACAATTTTCTATACACGGATGGATCTGAAATCAATAACAGACTTGCTTATGCAATAGTTGACCAAGATTGACGGTACAAGCTTGCAGCCTTTATGAACACAACAACATTTTCACCGCCGAATCAGCCGCTATTATAGGAGCTATTGAATATGCAGAACAAAGAAGAGGCAAATTTTGCATTTTCTCTGATAGTCTCTCAACGTTTAACGCCATACTCAATCTTAATTGCAACCTCATCCCAATTGTAAAGATTCGTAACAAAATTTGCCAATACAACTCCAAAATTAAGCTTGTATGGATACCTGGACATGTTAACATCCGAGGGAACGAAGCAGCTGATGCTGCTGCAAAATTAGCCACTAACTCGCCCACAATTTCTGCAAATGTATCTAACCCATACGACTACCTAAAGAAAATTAAAAACGCGCAGTTGGAAAAATCGCTAAGCAATTTCAAAAATATAAATAATTATTACACTAACATTATTAACCCCCTATGCCTTCCAGTTCACTTCTCTTCCACCCTTACCAGACCTGAAACAAGGGCAATCATCAGACTGAGACTCGGCCATACCCGCCTCACCCATATCCACCTAATCGACAAAAACTTAACCAACAATTCCTGTCTATTCTGCAACAACCCACAGCAAATGACCATCGAGCACCTCTTAAATAACTGTCGCAATTTCCAACCAACTGACCACAGGATCAACCGCACCGACATGTTGAAAAATCCTAATCTGGAAAATTCATCGAAAATACTTGAATTTTTAAGAAAAAACGATCTTTTAAGCAAAATCTAAAAATACAAAATAAAAAAAAAAATAAAACAAAAAATAACAAAAAAAAACTAATAAATTAAATTAAAACTATTAATATGTATCAAAAAAAATTATATTTTGTATGAAGGCTGATGGCTTTACTGCTAATGCTCCCCCTTTTAATTATCTTTACGATTTTATATTGTAATTATAATAAATAAATAAATAAATAAATAAATAAATAAAATAAATATTTAATAAAATACATTTTTAAACGTAATTTAAAAATTTAATCGTGTATCGGTTTTCAAGATATTGAATTTTCAAAAAAATTTTTTATTATTTTTTTTAAAAATCCAAAAACTATTTTTTCGAAAAAATTTTTAGTTTACATTTTTTCAATTGCAAAGCAGCTCCTGCATACAAATTTTGGTTAAAATCGTTAGAGCCGTTGGTGAGAAATTCGAAAATCAAAAAAACCGTTCTATGACAGGTACCCCTAATAACATTTCCCCCCAAATTTTTTTTCACCAAAATATAGTCCATGTCCATAATATCACACTTAATTTTTTTTATCAAAATCGTTAGAGCCGTTTTCGAGATAAATAAGATTTTGCATTACGGGTGTATGGGGGGTACCCTTAGTTTTGGAGCTTAAAAAAAAAATTCAATTTTTCCTCTAGGGAATCACCGAAGACTCTTAACTACCGAGATTGAAAGAAATAGGTCCAGTGGTTTAGGCTGTAGTGAGAGGTACAGACATACAGACACACCGAAATATGTTTTTTGTGTACTAAATTTTACTTAAAATTTTTATAAAAAAAATTGATATGCAAATTATTAGTATTTAATAAAATACATTTGAAAACGTAATTTAAAAATTTAATCGTGTACCGGTTTTCAAGATATTGAATTTTCAAAAAAAAAAAAATTGTATTATTTTTTTAAAAATCCAAAAACTATTTTTTCGAAAAAATTTTTAGTTCATATTTTTTCAAAAGCAAAGCAGCTCCTGCATAAGAATTTTGGTTAAAATCGTTAGAGCCGTTAGTGAGAAATTCGAAAATGAAAAAAACCGTTCTATGACAGGTACCCCTAATAACATTTCCCCCCAAATTTTTTTCACCAAAATATAGTCCATGTCCATAATATCACACTTAATTTTTTTTATCAAAATCGTTAGAGCCGTTTTCGAGATAAATAAGATTTTGCATTACGGGTGTATGGGGAGTAACCTTAGTTTTGGAGCTAAAAAAAAAATTTCAATTTTTCCTCTAGGGAATCACCGAAGGCCCTTAACTACCGAGTTTGAAGAAAATACCTCCGGTAGTTTAGGCTGTAGTTCGAGGTACAGACATACAGACATACAGACAGACAGACGGAATTGTGGGACCCACTTTTTTCGTCTTCGCTATCATCGTAATGTCAACTTTGATCAAAATCTCGAGTTCGATTTTTTTTCCAAATGCAGAACTTGTCCTATAGTACCTATGTCGCAAGTAAAAAGATGAAATCATACATGCAATGGAAATAAAAGTAAATATACACTATACTCTGTTCAATTTATATTTGCAGTACAGGGAAGATAGGATATTTGCCTTTCAGTCTGACCATTATGGATTTCAATAAGCTGTCTTTAATTTAAAGCTTTTACAGGATTGTCGTAGGAGCATTAAAAATTGCCGCAAATCTCAGAAAAATATTTGCTACTAAAAGCTCGAAAAAGATTAAATTCTGAAAGTTGCATAGCACAAACCAAAGAAAATGTCATATGAATTTTTATCAACTCGGCAATGGTAACTCTGATTCAGTGTTTTTTTTTTTAAAAAACACAATAAGGGTTGGTTGCAAATTGGCGATCAGTCTCCTTTCACCCATGGAGTACCATGCTGTACGTGAGCTCAAAGAAGATTGCACAAACAATTTTAATGTAACTCAGTGATTATCTTTCTTATTTCAGTGGCAATTTTTTAAGTTAAGGTGCCGTGCAAACAGCAGCAGGCACCAGTGTATCTGAAGAAGCTCTCCCATAAGGCCTGTACTGCAAATATAAATTGAACAGAGTATAGAACAACAACTTCTAAAAGCAAACGTAGAAATTAAAAACATAAATCCAACAACAAACGAAAACCTAATCAATATAGTGCAAGACCTGGGAGAGACCATCAACTGTCCTATTCACCCACACGACGACGTTGCATATATTTACAGAACCAGACCAAAAAATCCGCAAAGATCACCTATCACCTATCTGATTACCTCTACATTATCTCTGTCTATATACCTCCAAGATCTATAAACAATGTGTATGAAAGTTGTATTAAATGTGTTGAAAGCATACATAACCAAATGGATACAAATGACGAGCTCTTGATATTAGGCGATTTTAATCTCTCAAACTTGCGATGGACAATATCTTCAGACTTCAACATAGTATCTCATGCGAACCCTTCCATAGCTAATGAGTTCTCAATAATTGATGGTTTGGCCTCGTGTGGACTTAGTCAATTTAATGGGGTGCTCAACAGTTTCAACAATATTTTGGACTTAGTTTTTTTCTCGAACACTATAAATTCGGATACATCTGTAACCCCTGCTGATATCATACTATTAAAAGAAGACCGGCACCACCCAGCTCTAGATATATCATTAAACATTAGCCTGTGCAATGACTTTGACAAATCAAATGAAAATCTTGAGTTCAACTTTAAAAAATGTAATTTTGATCAATTTTTTAATTTGTTGTGTAATGTTAACTGGAATCAAGTTTTTTTTAATTGTTATATTAACGAAATGTGTTTAAAATTTTATGATATCCTTTTTAAATGTTTTTATGAAACAACTCCACTACGTAAATCTTGCAGTAGATCTCAAAATCTACCATGGTTTAACACTGAGCTTAAAAATCTAAAAAATAGAAGAAACAAAGCATGGTTGAAATATTCCAAATCCAGAGCTGATGAAGATTATATCGCTTACTCCGATCTGAAGTCTATGTTTTCTGACTACTCTAATATTTTATATTCCGATTACATTTTAAAAATCGAAAATGATCTAAAACGAAATCCTAAAAATTTCTGGAACTTCGTGAGTAGTAAAAGAAAAATTGACGGCTACCCCAACTCTATGTCTTTTAATAACGTAACAAGTCATGATTCTGGAGAAATATCTAATATGTTTGCTAATTTTTTTAAAGATGCATTTGTAGAGTCTGGTTCTCACGAACCCTCTGATTTTTCACCTTCCCTCCCTATTTTTTCACACCTTAACACAATTAACTTCTCTTTTTGTGAAGAATCTATTGTTCAGAATATTTTGAAACTCGACAATTGTTTTAGCCCTGGTCCTGATGGCGTACCATCTAGTGTATTAAAGAAATGTGTATCTTATTTATCCTATCCCCTATATGTTCTATTTAATGAATCTTTAAATTCTTCAATATTTCCTTCTATGTGGAAAAGTGCTTTCATTATACCCATCCATAAAAAAGGGTCAAAAAACGATATAACTAACTATCGCCCTATTGCTAAATTGTCTGTAATTCCCAAATTATTTGAATCCATTATCTGTAACGTCTTATCTTTTAATTGTAAATCTATTATTTGTGATAGCCAACATGGTTTTGTCCAAAAGAAGTCGACTGTCACAAATCTGTTTGACTTTACCTCTTTTTGTATCGATTCCTTTGAAGATCGAAAACAGGTGGATTGTGTATTTACTGATTTTAGCAAAGCCTTTGATACGCTTTGTCACAAAACTCTAATTAATAAACTAATTAGCTTAGGGTTCAATGAAAACTTTCTAGTCTGGATATCATCTTATTTAGAAAACAGGAGGTAGAGTGTTACTTTTCGTAATGAGCGTTTTGATCAATTTTTGGTCAACTCAGGTGTTCCACAAGAGAGTCATCTAGGCCCATTACTATTTGTTCTATATATCAATGACTTGACATCAATTATAAAAAATTCATCTGTGCTTATCTATGCCGATGATATCAAAATTTTTTAAAAGAATATCCTCCATCAGCGACTGTGAACAACTTCAAGAAGACATTTATAGGTTCAGGGAATGGTGCAATACTAACCGTCTTTTGTTAAATATTGACAAGTGTAAAACAATGTGTTTTACGCGCAAAAAAAATGTGTTAACTTACAACTATATGTTAGATTCTTTTACATTATGTAGAGTGTCCGTTTTTTTCGATCTAGGGATTATTCTAGATTCTAATTTAACATTTATTGATCACGTTAACTTCATTATTAAAAAAGCTAATAAAACTTTGGGATTTATAAAAAGATTCTCCCGTGACTTCGTGGATCCTTACGTTCTTAAGCTTCTCTACATATCTTTTGTCAGACCAGTACTCGAATATGGCTGTGTAGTCTGGGCGCCATACTATTCAGTTCATATTAACAGACTTGAAGGAATCCAAAGGAAATTCTTACTATTCTGTCTTCGTTTTCTTCCTTGGTCACAAAGATCGACACTGCCCCCCTATAACAATAGACTCATCCTAATAAATCTCCCTTTACTCTCAAAGCATAGACAATATCTACAACTATGCTATATTATAAAATTAGTCAACGGATCAATAACACTAGTTTACAAATTTTCGGTTTTTGGCGAGTACCTCAACAAAAAAGTATTTTCTAGACTAATTTTGGCTCTCTGAACACGAAAATGTCAATCATTTATTTTTCCAAAGAAGCGTTTTCGAGATATGACCAAAAAAACGTGTTTTTCTGCTCCTTTTCCATGTATAAGCCTAATTCTCAAAAACGGTCGAACTAATTAACATATACTTTATAGTTTTGAACAGATATTTTGTTTGTCTTTCCAACAGTATACGACTTGTGTAAATCGGCCCAACAATCATCAAGAAAAAGCAGTTCAAAGTTTCAAAAAACACAATTTTTCGCCGTTTTTTGAAAATCGCTTGTTTTAAGTCATTCCGTAAGGATAGAAAAAAAATATTTAAAATAGTTTTAAGATCTCAGGTGAAAGATATTGTTTTTACAAAGCTAAAACGCATAAGATCAATGAAATCGAATAATAAATGTGGAAGTTATGAAACATTACGTGAAGGCAGACCATTTCAGTTTTTTTTCAAAAAAAATATGTTTTTTAGTTTTATCTACTCGTACATACCTGTTTAAGAATTGTTTAAAAAAATATACAAATTCAGAGCATTTACTGTAGTGCTTTATAGTAAAGTAATGCTATATTGTCAACCTGTGCTACGTGCTTTGTGAGGTTAATTGCATTTGGAAACGGAAATAGGAAGTATTTATCGTTTGGAAAGCCAGTTGAATGGAGAAACCCAATTGATCATGTGACTTGACTGTTACTTCTGCTTAACTAAAATACAAGGAGGGAAATTTCGGAAAGCTCTTTATCCCGAAGTACAATCAGTAACAAAGACGGCGCCACATTCTTCTCGGTATCCAAAACAAGAACCACCAGGAACAGAAATAACAGCCGGAGAAGTATAAGATTTGAGTTCCAGTATCATCAGCAGTTTGGAAATTGAAAGTCCAAAACTAAAGCTATTTAATCAATCCAACTCAATGATTTATGCCGTGATCTCAACTTATCTTAAGAGAAGTCTGAGTTGCTCATTTCGAGATTGCAGGAATTTAACTGCTTGGAAGCAGAAACAAAAGTCACTTATTACAGAAATGGGAATAAGAAATTTGAAAGGTATTATTCAAAAACGGGTGACTTTTGTTATTGCAATGATGTGACAGGATTATTTGCTGAATTTGGAGAACACCACAAAGCTAAGGATTGACGGCTTTTTATCGACGGCAGCAAGTATAGCGTGAAGGCTGTTTTACTTCATAAAGGGAACACGAAACCATCAATCCCGATTGGTCACTCCACAAATGTAAAAGAGGACTACAAGACCATGGAAAAACTTCTTCAACTTGTGAAATACAATTCCTATAACTGGAAAATCTGCTGTGATTTAAAAATCGTGGCTTTACTTACTGGCCTGCAGGTTGGCTACAAAAAATACTGCTGTTTTCTGTGTTTTTAGGATAGCAGAGCAGATGAAAAGCATTTCATCAAACGAAATTGGCCACTTCGTGAAAATCATGTAGTAGGAAAGAGCAACGTTGCTGAAAAAGCACTTGTTGAAAAGCAAAATGTAATACTTCCATCATTGCACATAAAACTCGGCATAATGAAAAATTTTGTAAAAGCCTTGGCAAAAGATCCCGAAAACAAAGGATTAACATATTTGAAAACAAAGTTTTCCAAACTGTCGACCGAAAAAATTAAGGCGGGTATATTCGTTGGTCCACAGATAAAAAAAATTGTTTAGTGACACCGGATTTTTGAATGGTCTAAAAAAAACGAGAAAAGAGCATGGAATGCTTTTCAAGACGTAGTTCATGAATTTTTGGGAAACTACAGAAGTACAAACTATCGTCAATTGATCGAAAAAATGATGATTACATTTCATGCTATTGGTGAGTATTTAGCAGATTAATTTAAATATTTGTCTTCCTTTCAGGTGCTCGCATGTCTTTGAAAATGCACTTCCTGCACAGCCATTTGGAAACTTTTCCCTCGAATTTAGGAGCTGAAAGCGATGAACAAGGTGAAAGATTCCACCAGGATCTTGCTATCATTGAAAAGATTCAACGCCACATAAAAGAAGAAGTGTAAACAATACTTCATATTTTCTACAAAAATTATGAAAAAAAGAAAAAAACCTGAAATGATCTGCCTTCACGTAATGTTTCATAACTTCCACATTTATTATTCGATTTCATTGATCTTATGCGTTTTAGCTTTGTAAAAACAATATCTTTCACCTGAGATCTTAAAACTATTTTAAATATTTTTTTTTCTATCCTTACGGAATGACTTAAAACAAGCGATTTTCAAAAAACGGCGAAAAATTGTGTTTTTTGAAACTTTGAACGGCTTTTTCTTGATGATTGTTGGGCCGATTTACACAAGTCGTATACTGTTGGAAAGACAAACAAAATATCTGTTCAAAACTATAAAGTATATGTTAATTAGTTCGACCGTTTTTGAGAATTAGGCTTATACATGGAAAAGGAGCAGAAAAACACGTTTTTTGGTCATATCTCGAAAACGCTTCTTTGGAAAAATAAATGATTGCCATTTTCGTGTTCAGAGAGCCAAAATTAGTCTAGAAAATACTTTTTTGTTGAGGTACTTTTTTGTGTAAACTAGTGTAATATCTCCATCAGCTCTGTGCCGCTTGAATTTTAGTTTTAGTCAAGCTAGCTTGAGAAATCAACGGTCTCTATATCCTAACTTTAGCAGAACAAACTATGGTATGAACAGTCCCTTAAATCAATTGATTTCAGTTTTCAATAAGTATAATTTTTTAATTTCTTCAGTTAATGATAATTTAAAATGTAGTAAATTTAAAGAAAACTTTTTTTAATACATAATTGTAAGTAAATTCATATTTGTAATGTTATCTAGTTTTAAGTTTTGTAACGTTAGTACTTTAACGGATTAAATAAATAACAATCACAGTTTCGTTTGCAAGCTACACATGTGTCACATGTAAACTAAACTTTATAAAACATGCAAAATTCCCACGGAGAGAAAAACAGACAAGTGATATCAACAATATGCACACGCAGAACGAGAGCCAAACAGTTGTTATTGTAAATAAACAACTTACACCAACTATAAACACTTGCTTTGGCTTAAAAACAAAGCTAGAGAGTGTAATTGGAAGATTGTATGGGAAGCATCAGGAAAAATATTAGCTCGTAAATGTGATATTGAAAAAAATTATAACTTACTTACAATTTTATGAGAGAATTTGAAGAGCGAATGATAACAGCTGATATGAACACGAAGGTGAAGTGGGAATTGATGTTAGGGTATTGCATGGTGTTATTGGTACTCGTATGAATGAAATTGATTTCAAAAAATTAAATTTGTGAATATTGGTTAGCTGCGAAAAAAATGGAATTGTTTTATTGCTGAAATTCAAAACTTTTTGTGTTATTTAAATATATGTAATAGTTTTGACTGAAATAAACATAAATGAAGACGACAACTGCCTGTACCACATAGAAGGTTTTAACGTAGAGTTTATGCATGGGAAAGATTCTGGGAAAGAAGGAATTGCTAATTTATAAAAAAAAAGACACAGTGACTCTCATTAATATTCGATTTTTGACTTAAATATTTTAAAATTCAGTAACTTGTCTAAAAACAAATGGACTGTAACCATTTATTTTTAGTTTTAATCTGTGTTTTATTGTATCATTTGCATGGGTTGGTTTTAGAAATTCTGTAAGGGACTTTACCATAAAGAACTATAATACCCGAAAAAAGTTTTCTCACTATCTTGAAAACTTGAAAAAAAAATATTTGTTGAAATCCAGTATCTCAAAACCGGGTCAATATTTTTTTTTTAATTTGATTATTATTCGTACAGTAATAAAAATTTAAAGCTGGAGTTCCAAAATTTTTTCTTGAAAATATTTTAAAAATTTTGAATATAACGAGTGATTTTTTAAGAGCTATCGGAAATTAAAAAAAAACACTTACAATTCAGAAAAATGCATGAAATATTTATTTGAATCGATAGTACGGTCGATATAATTAAATGTTTGAAGATTATTTCATGCAAATGTTGGCCGCGGCTGCGCCTCAAATGGTCCATCCGCTTAGTCCTATTTTTACATACTCTTTCTAACATTTCGGTCGGTATCTCATGAATAAATGCTTCAATGTTGGCTTCCAGTGCGTCAATCGAAGCGGGCTTGTCGCTATAGACATGAGCCTTAACAAAGTCTCACAAAAAATAGTCTAGAGGCGTTAAATCGCACGATCTAGGCGGCCAGTTGACCCGCCCCAAACTTGAAATAAACTGTTCACCGAACTCGCCTCTCAATTGGTTACGCGTGATGTGTGGCATGTGGCACCGTCTTCCATTTTGAGCAAAGTTTGTTATCATCGCACGGTAGCGCTCACCATTCACAATAACGTTGCGATTCGCAAGCTCCAAATACGGCAGTTTTGCTTGTTCACGTATCCATTCAACCAGAAATGAGCTTCGTCGCTAAACACAATTTTTCGATAAAAAAGCGGATCTTAGGCCAACTTTTCAAGAGCCCATTCTCCAGCTGTATTTTAAAAGGCTTCACACCTAAATCCTTTCGAAAAATTTTACACGGAGTGGAGTAACTGAGGCCCAATTGCTGCGAACGGTACCGAATGGATTATTCACGGTCATCACTAACACTGGTCGATACAGCTGCGATATTTTCCTCAGTTCGCACTCTACGTCCAACAATGTAAATTTGGTGCGAAATTTAGTCACAATAGACCGAATAGCCGCCTCAGTAGGTCGATTAAACCATAAAATGGAAGAAGCGCGCGATGAAATTTCTTAACAAAGCAAGCATTTTAATTATAAAATTCAATTGGCCTTACTAATAATCAAACGCTTATGTTGACTATTAGTTAACTAGAAAATTAAAACAAATTTCTGAGCTTTAACAAAATGCTACCAATAAACAATTTAATCCTTTCTCTAACTAGTCTCCAGACTTTCTATAAAATCTATTACAAAATCTACAACAAATGAGAACAAAAACGTAATGAACTGTCAGAATTGTCTGTCAAATGTCAGGAGCTTTCATAATTTGCTCTATACCTTCAGAGTTAAGTATTGCCGTGTTCTTTTTTAATAGAACGCATTGAAGTACTTATAGTACGTCAATTTATTTGAAATATGGGAGCAAATTTTTAATTGGTTTTATAATTTATAACACCATATTTTTTAACAAGGAAACATATGTATTTCGTTATTTATTTTATATTTTAATATTTTTCATTCGCAATGTTCATATATGTAGGTACCAAAGTAAGAAAATCTTATACATTTTTAAACTATAAATAAGTTAACTGGCATATTTTGTGTGAGGGCGCCAATTTGTGTTGGGCGCCAAATGTTGCACTTTTTCTTCTCGACGCGAATGGTATCCGACCTTTTTTTGTATTTATTATTAATATTGTTATTATTATTAATTTTATTAATAATAATAATAAATCGAACGCGAATATAAGAAACCAAATGAATGTTAAAAGAAAAAATAATAAAAATAAAAAATTATAATTAAAAGAAATGCACACCAAAATTCACAACACACAAAAAAAAATACTTGCATAAATCCTTCTCAAACTCTCGTATGTATGTATGTTGATATGTATGTATGTCGGTACTCCTTTGTAATAAAAAGTGGGCGCCAGGAATTTTTGTTTGAATGACTATTAGTAAAATTCCAAAACTAATGAATGAGTGAAAGCAAATAATTTTGTGAAATGAAAGACCGTTTTTATGATTTCCACTAGGGAATTGAAAAATTTTATTATTATTATTATTATTTATTAAAATTACATAAATGTACATATTAATAATAAATCAGCTGGAGCGCCTTAGGCTTTCTGCTGAGATTTCATAAAATATTTGGATATTTAAACTAAATTTAACTTATATTTATGTATACAAAAGGTAACTAATACAATAGTAGATATAGTATTATTTTAATTCTAAATGTTTGTTAATTGATTTCGTTAAAAATTAGAGGATAAATAAAGTATTATGCACAGAAAAGAAAAAAAGAAAAAAATATTTGATAAAATTAATTAAGGTAATCATGGGGGGACGGGGGGTGATTGGGGATACATAGAAAAGGTTCACACCTTCCCCATGCATCCCAAACCACCCCCCCCCCCCCCCCCCCCCCATGGAAAATATATTTTAAATCTTATTCTCTAGTTCCAGTATTTTCAGCAATTTGAAAACGTTTTGTATATTTGGTTCAGAAGGAACCAAAAGTAAGTCTAATAGCTTATGGTTAAATAAGGATAAAGAAATACTATTGATTCTACTGCAGCCTGAAGTTAAGTGATAGATTGACAGTGTTTCGTTTGTTTGGCAAAAATGGCATATCGGAGGTGATTCTTTACTCATTAAGTGACCGTGTGTTAGTCTTGAGTGTCCAAGTCGAAGTCTTAGAAAACATCTGTTCATCTTAGTGTTTGTGGTAGTTGGGTATACAGCTTGAACACCGTCTGGATTAATTGATGAATAATAGTGGGTATATTCATTCCATGATTCTGCTTTTTTCTTTTTCCAGTGTGACCTTATGAGCTTTTTTAAATCATTATTGCTAGGCTGATATTGTATGATCTCTACATTAGAGTTGGAAGTTATTGCTTTAGCTTCGCGGTCAGCTTCTTCATTTCCTTTTATTCCAATATGGGATGGAACCCAAGCCAGAAGTAATTTATTCTTAAGGGAGATTATGTTGTCCCGGATGTTATTGATAACGGGGCCACGGTGTTTGATGTTGCTTATAGCTTTGAGTGATGAGAGGCTGTCAGTGCATATTAACGTTTTTTTCTTGGAGTTAACCGCAATCTGCGTAGCTTTGAATATGGCCAGGGATTCAATTGAGAAGATGGACAAAATCGGTGAAACCTTTTCAGCGCATAAAAGATCGCCGTTATTGTTGACAATAGCCATGCCTGCGTTATCGTCGTTTTTGGAGCCATCAGTATATAAAATATTCCACTTGTTTATAGGGAAGGAACTTAACAGCTCTTGGAAGTTTTGAATAAAGACTTCTTTCGAAGTTGTATTCTTTGGGTATTTGGAAAGGCTGATGTTAACAGCTTCAGGAGGGAGCAGCCAAGGAGGGTATTTTTCGATTGTTGAACTCTTTACAATTGAACAAAGTTCCATACTGTTGGCAAAAGATATTGCATTGTACAAAGTGGATGGATTTTTTGGAATTTTCTTCCTTTTCAGTATTTTAAGAGCGTCCTTATGGATGGGTGAAGAAAATGATCCGCAGATTTTGGGAATAAGTAGAGATGTTAAGGCGTCTCTACGTTCTTCGATTGTTGGGAAGCCACCTTCAGTCATCAGATTTTTTATTGGTGTTGTTTTGAAAGCTCTTAAAGATGATCTTACAGCTGCGTTGTATGTAGGTTTGAGTAGTTTTAAGTTAGATTTTGCGCATTTTCCAAATATTGCCAATCCGTAGTCAATCTTTGATAATAATATTAGCTTAGTTATATGGATAAGAGTATTCGTATGTACATAACTATATTTAGATGACAAATATCTTATTATGTTTAGTCTAGATACAAGATTTTTTTTTAGTTCTAGGCAATGATTTTTAAAAGTATATTTATTATCAAAAGATACTCCTAGGATATTTAAATTTGTAACATTATGAATATTTAAGTTATTGGTACTTATACTGAAACTAGAGCAGTTTATTTTTCTGCAAATATGCAGATGTCTGTTTTTACTTGAAGATAATAAAGCACCTGATTGGATACTCCAGTTATTTATCTCATTCAAGGCTAGATTAAATTGATTTTGGGTTCGGTTTAAATCGTTACATTTAGATAGTAAATACAAATCGTCCGCGTAGAGAGAATGGTCAATATTTTTGAATCTGGTGATGATTTCGCTTAAATCATCATAAGCAATAATAAAAAGGATGACCGAAAGTGGCGATCCTTGAGGTATTCCGTTGCTTAAGTTATGAATTTTTGAAAATGAATGATTTACTTTGGATCTGAATTTTCTGTGAGGTTGGAAAAGATTTAACGAAATTGTATATTTTTGGACCAATGTTCCATTTGTATAATTTGTACAAAATAACATGAATACCGATACGTTCAAAAGCTTTTTCAAAGTCTAAAGATATTATAGAAACGTGATTTTTACAACCAAGTGCTGATGTTATAAATTCATCGATGTGAAGTAAAGAGTCCATGGTGCTACGGCCATGTTTGAATGCAACTTGATTTAAATCGATCAATTTTTCTCTTTCAATATACCAAAGTAGTCTTTTGGAAATTATTTTTTCCAAGAGTTTGCTGATACAGGGTAATAAAGAGATAGGTCGGTACCCGTTGATATCTGTCAACTGTTTCTTTGGTTTAGGAATGGGGACTGTAGTGGCGATTTTCCATGTTTGGGGTATTGTGCCCTGATCAAAAATGTTATTAAATAGAGAAAGTACACGTTTTTTTACTTGAAAAGGTGCATTTTTAAGTAACGGATATGAAATGCGATCATAGCCAGGGCTTTTCCCTTTGACTGAGATTAAGGAATTTTCAAATTCGACAATGCTGATGGGTAATTCAATTAGTTTTGCAGATTTTGATGGTTGGCAAACGTTGTAATTACTATTTAAACAGAAGTATTTAGAGTTACAGAAAGAAACGGAGAAGTTGGAATCACTTGAGTAGGCTGACCAACGTTCAGCAAAATATTCGGCAATTTTATGTGGGTCTGTTAGACTTTCGGACCCTGTATTCATTGCTTTAATCAAGGGTGATGAGTAGTTACCTGTCAGAGTCTTAATATCGGACCATATTTTTCGTCTTCTAGTACAAATTCAAAAAACTGCCCAGGTTCTGCATCAACTACCAAAATGTGAGAGGTCTTCGAAGTAAAACTTCTAAGACTTTCAAAAATTCCCTAGTTTTGCCATACGATCTTTTTGCCCTTACAGAAACTTGGCTTAACGCAACAATTTTAGACACGGAACTTTTTGATAATGAGTTCTTAGTTTTCCGTAAGGACCGTCACGTTGACGTTACAAATTCAGTTGGCGGGGGAGTACTTATTGCTGTTAGAAGTAATTTCTGCTCAACACAAATAGTCTTCCCATTTAATCTGACAATTGATCTGTTATGCGTCAAAATAACTAAGGAATCTTTAGTCTTATTTGTTTTAAATGTTTACATTCCACCTAAAAGTCCTGGTTCCGTATACACTGAACTTTCTTTAGCACTCGATTTTATTTTCAGTTTAGCTAGCCTTGACAGTAAAATTCTTTTATTAGGGGATTTTAATCTTCCCCATATCGAATGGGTTCCCTCTGATGACGAATCCTATTTTGAAGCTTCCACAAGTTCACCCCAACAAGAGCTCCAAATGTTGGATAATATTATCTCTACAGATTTACAGCAAATTAGCTGTATACGAAATAATATGAATAGACAACTTGACCTTGTATTCTCATCTGACGCCGTTAGTACAGTAGTGGTAGAATCTATCTCTGCTTTATCTAACATAGATCAATATCACCCGCCTCTTGACATTTTTCTTGACTTGAGTGGTCATTTACTAGAAAATAGTTATCCCCACGACTGTTCTTATACTTTTGACTTTCGGAGAGGTGATTTTCAACAGCTTTTAGATAGTTTAATTAATTCCGGTATAGAACGTTTACCGATTTCTAATGATCTTGACAAAACTGTCTCAAGCTTCTATTCTATTTTGATGAGATGCATAAATGAAACTGTCCCTAAAAAAAGATATATTCCCTCTAATTCTTCTTGTCATCCTTGGTTCACAAAAGAACTCAAATGCCTTCGAAATAAAAGAAATAAGGCTTGGAAAAAATATATAAGGTTCATGACAGTAGAGAATCAAGTAATTTACATTTCCCTTTTAGAAGAATTCAAAAAACTCTCTTATGAATGTTATAATGATTATCTTCAAACCATGGGGCTTTCCCTGAAATTAGAGCCGAAAAACTTCTGGAAATTTATAAATTCCAAAAAGAAAAGCGACGGTTATCCTGTTAATCTCGTTTATAATGACGTAATCTTGAGTACTACTACAGAAATTTGTGAGGGATTTGCAAATAATTTTAGCCAATCCTTCATTGATTCCCCTGTTGTTGTTGACGATAACTATTTTCAATTCTTACGAAATTGTCCTCAGGTATCATTCAATAATATTACAATAGATCATGACAAAATTTTGTACTTTCTGTCACATTTAAAAGACGACTATTCTATTGGACCCGATGGAATACCACCCGCTTTATTGAAGAAATGTAAGTCTGTTTTAGCTCTTCCTCTGCGTAATATTTTTGTTCTATCCTTGAAATTAGGTAAATTCCCTGCAGTTTGGAAGAAAGCATTTTTAACGCCAGTATTTAAAAAGGGAGATAAAGCCAATATTACCAACTATAGACCAATTTCCAAACTTTCTTGCATTCCGAAGTTGTTCGAACAAGTTGTATGTGACAGTTTGACATTTATATGTAAAACTATTATCTGCAACCAACAACATGGTTTTATGCAAAAACGTTCTACGGTTACTAATCTTGTTGTCTTTTTGAATAAATGTTTAAACTCTCTAGAAAGTTGTCAAGAAGTTGATTGTGTATACACTGACTTCTCGAAAGCTTTTGATCAACTGTCTCATGAGATTATCAAGTTTAAACTTCACTCATACGGATTTCCACCACTTTTCATCAAGTGGATATCTTCATATCTTGAAGATAGGTTATATCAAGTCAAATTCAGAAATTCATACTCAAGAGAATTTATTGCCAAATCAGGTGTTCCGCAGGGAAGCCATCTGGGACCACTACTTTTTACATTGGCTATTAATGATGCTCCTCTCTGTGTTCGCAATAGCGAAATTCTAATCTTCGCAGATGATATGAAAATTTATAAAAATATAGTATCTTCAAATGATCGGGCTCTACTGCAAGATGATATTAACCATTTTGCCTTGTGGTGTGAAAAGAACAGTCTGAACCTCAACCCGACAAAATGTCAAACTATGACTTTTTCTAAAAAACGTTTTCCTTACTCTCATGAATATGTTATCTCAAGGCACGTTTTAACTCGTGTTATGACTGTAAGGGACCTTGGAGTTCTTTTTACACCCAATTTAGATTTTTCTGCTCATATTAATAAAATCGTGAATAAGGCCAATTCAATGTTAGGGTTTATTAAGCGCTGGTCTAAAGAATTTGTTGATCCCAATGTCACCCGGGCTTTATACAACTCCTTGGTGCGTCCCCATCTTGAGTATGCATCGCAGGTTTGGACTCCTCTTTATGATATTCATATTGAGAGATTAGAATCTGTGCAAAGAAACTTTACTCGTTTTGCCTTGAAAGGACTTCAATGGAGTGATCCTTCGTATGTCCTCTCTTATGACCAACGATTATCTATTCTTCAGATGCAAACTTTGGAACAAAGAAGAACAAACAATGATTTGGTATTTTTCCACCAATTAATAACAGGCGTCACAGATGCACCAGATCTTTTATGTTCGGTTTATTTTAATTATCGGGGAGGAGGTTATAATCTTCGAGGCCTCGATATGATTAAGGTTCCAACACATAGGACCAACTATGGCATGCATGAGCCCTTGACACGTATGGGTAGACTTGTAAATTGGAATTCAAATATTTTGGATTTTAATATAAATAAAAGTAAATTAAAAAACCTACTCAAAACCAGTGGTCCACGCTCCTAAATGTTCTTTGTTTCATGTTATGTTATTGTTTTGTTCATACGTAATATTGTTTGTTTATTTTTCATGTTTTCTTGTGTCAGTGTTAATTGTTATAGAGTTTGCCTACTAACAACTAACACTGCACTAAATGATGAGCCGGTGGTATAACACAGTTCTCTGTGTTGGCAAACCATTGGTCGAAAGGCGGAGCTTGCTATAAGCTTTCTTCGACCAATTCTGATAGTGAAAAAAAATATTTTTTTGCATGTTGTGTTGGGATTCAGATTAGCGGTGAAAGTTTGAAAGCTTTCTTTTTTGGCTTCTTTAGCTTTCCTACGGAATTGTGCATTGGCCCTACGGTAATTAATGAGATTTTTATCATTTGGGTATTTTTTAAATACTCTCCACAAAAGTTGTTTATTGTTACGAAGTGCTGCAATTTCCGGATTCCACCAAGGGACAATTGTTTTTAACGGAGTGAGTTTTGTTTGTGGGATGGATTTATTTGCGGCATATCTTAAGCCCTTGATAATTTTTGCTGCTTCTTGGTTAATGTTAGTGGATTGAGGGTGTTTATTGAAGTACTCAAGTGAACTGGATTGAAATCGAGTCCAATCTGCGCGATCTGTTAGGAATTTTGGAGTTGGTGTAGATGAATTGTTATGTTTTCCAAGATAGATAATTGTGATTATGGGAAAATGATCACTTCCGTGAAGGAAATCATTTCTATTCCATGTTGTAAGAGGGATTAGTTGAGAAGAGACAAAAGTAAGGTCTACGTGGGTTAACGTGTTATGTGTGGACAAATGAGTCGGACTGCCATCGTTTAATAGACAAAGATCGGTGTTGGTTAAGAAAGTTTCAATTTCCTTTCCTCTGGCGTTTAATGTGGGAGAGCCCCAAAGGGGGCTCCATGAGTTGAAATCCCCAGTAAGGATTACAGGAGAAGTAGCTGTTCTTAATAAGTTTTCTAAATCTGACGAAGAGAAGTGTTGGGTAGGGTGGATGTAAACAGACAAGATTGTAATTTTAAAATCAAGAAGGATTTCAATTGCGGTAACAGAGATATTGGAGTTAATATGAAGAACCTTGCGTGGGATTGATTTGTTAACCAAAATGCTCGTCCCTTCTTTTGCCGTAGTTATTGTGTCAAAGTTATGGAAGTATGATTCATATTGTTTGGGGGCTTTAACCTGTGTGTTGGTTGGAACATGAGTTTCCTGAAGGCAAATAATTGCCGGCTTATGTTCACTTATCAAAAGTTCAAGTTCAAGATAATTGTTTAAGTATCCATTAAGATTCCATTGAAGAACCTTAAGGATTGAGTTTTGATAGGTAGAAGATGTTGAGTTTGTTGGTTGAATAGGTATAAGACTCCGTCTCCCCGACGTTGAGGCATCCAAGCTCCATGTGGAGCCCGGATGACCCAACATCGAAACGACGGAGTCGTTATGTTGGGTTCCGATTTCGTGATTAGATGTCTCCATCGTCATTGTCGGACATTTTTTCGTAGTTTGCATTTAATTGTTCATCAGTTGCCATTGCAGTGGCACTAATAGAAGGAACTAGTACCTTTGTACTTGTTTTTTTGAATTGGTTGTTGTTGTTATATTGTTTATTTAGGTTGAGAGAAGAATTTTGAGAGGTTGAGTTTGAGTGGATAACGTTTTGAGTAGGAGAGGAAAATGTGTTTGATGTGGTTGATATGTTTGAGGTAGAAGGTATATTTTTTACATTTTCTGTCACATTTATGTTCGTTGGCTTTATATTAATATCGCCTGAAAAAGACGAGTTCTGTGGAAGAATTGAGTTAGAGAGTGATACATTAGGTTTTGAAAGGCGGCGGGGAATCGTAGGGGGATCGTAGTTTAATGATTGTGTATTTTGGGGAGTTTCGTTTGTATTTATTGGAGATGATGAGCTTAGTTCGTTTGAAGATGAAAGTTTAAGTGGAAAAGTTTCTTTAGAAGGTTGGAGTGAGGGAGGTTGAGTTGCTTTCTTGGCTATAGAAGAATAAGAGAACTGAGGGGTTAAGAGAGTAGGTGATTGCACACTGTATAATTTTTTTGCCTCAGCCATGCTGCACTTATTGATGGTTTTAATCTTAAGCGTTTCCTTGGCTTGAATATAGCGTTTGCATTGCTTTGATGAGGCAGGGTGTTCCTCAGCACAGTTTGCACATGAAGTACGAGTACAATTTTCAGAGGGATGAGGTGGAAGATTGCAGTTAAAGCACGTTTCAACTCCAGAGCATCTTTTTAACGTATGGCCAAGAATCTGGCATTTTTTGCAACGCATAGGGTTTGGGTAATATTCTTGTACTTTGAAGTTG
The DNA here is from genome assembly GCA_911387755.1 of Chrysotoxum bicinctum. Classification (NCBI taxonomy): domain Eukaryota; kingdom Metazoa; phylum Arthropoda; class Insecta; order Diptera; family Syrphidae; genus Chrysotoxum; species Chrysotoxum bicinctum. The sequence continues at coordinate 165,350,609 of OU426987.1, forward strand.
TACCAACCTACGTTAACAGATGTGGGGGGACGGAAGAGGTCAAAAGTAAAGAGAATGAGACCAGTGGGTCTTTCAATTTTGTTCTCTGTTTTTGTAAATTTATAGACATGAGTAACCCCCTGATCTTTCATCTCTTTAATAATTTCGTCCTGTGGTATATTCACTAAGCATGGTGCGTATACCGTGCCTTTAGATGAATTTAGCTGGTTATGGAGGGAAACAGTTATTGGGCAGATGTTTGAAAGGGAATTTTTGGATAGGAATAGGTTTGCTACACGTACAGATTTCACTAGGATTAATAATTTTCCGTCGCGGAGTTGAGTAATGGATTCGTAGGAGGTGCTAATGCCATCAATTGCTTTTTTTAAAAGGAAGACACTGTAGCTGGAGAGCTTTATATTTGGATCGGGATGAGATAGCACTATAAATTTGGGATTGGATGAGTTTAATTGGGAGGGAATATCTAGGTTAGATTCGATGGGGGAATAAGAGTTTTTTTTCTTTTTTTTATTGGGGGGGTCGAATTGATGATTAAATATATCAAAACGATTGCCCGAAAGCACACGTGGCACAGAGGCCATGTTAAAAAAAAAGTTTTACACCAACTGTTTTTTTTTTTTCACTAACAAGCGCGAAAATTAGAAAGAAGGGGAAAAGAGAGGGAGGAAAGGTAGGTTGAAATTAAGAGAAACGGTTTACCGACTGAGTGGAGAGCAAATCGAAAAAAACGATGTTAATGGCTCGGAGCTTAGTCGACGACTGGAATTGAAAAATAAATGGGAAACCTTGGTAGAAACCTAGGATAAAAACCCAAAATTTTTTCAACGAAATAAAAATACAATATAGAACTCGAAAAGCAAATGAATACGCGTTTAGGCCTCTAACGACTAAAAATAAAAACCCGAAATGTAGATAAATTTGGTCGCGAATAAAAAAAAAAAGAAACAAAGGTTCACTGAGATTTTAAACACACAAAACACACAAAACACTAAAATGGTTTGTTAGGACAAGATGTCCGTTTTACTCATCTTTTCTTTCCTCGATTAATGATCCTCTAACTTCTTGTTTTCTCCTTTTTTTCCTGTCCTCGCTCTTCGAATCACTATCCTATTTCCTTTCATATTTTTCCTCGATTTCCTTCCTCTGACAAATTATATCCTCTTTTTCTCGATTTAGCTCCTTTTAATTTTCCTCGAATGCTTTTTCTATATTTTTTTTTCAACTCGTGCGACGCTTGTTAAGCTCTCCAAAGAGTGAACTTTCCTAGCTTAAAATACATTTTCTTCCTCCCTCGACTATTCCAGTCACTTACACATACACACACCCAGCCTATCGTAGTCGCCATCATCGGTCACCGGCTTCCTGGAAACCTTTTTCGTTTACGATGATAGCGAAGACGAATAAAGTGGGTCTGGCAATTCCGTCTGTCTGTCTGTCTGTATGTCTGTACCTCGATCTAGAGCCTAAGCCACTGGACCTATTTTCTTCAAACTCGGTAGTTAAGGGTCTTCGGTGATTCCCTAGAGGGGAAATTGAAATTTTTTTTTTAGCTCTAAAACTAACGGTACCCTCCATACACCCGTAATGCAAAATCTTACTTATCTCGAAAACGGCTCTAACGATTTTGATAAAAATAATTAGGTGTGATATGGACATGGACTACGTTTTGGTAAAAACAAATTTGGGGGAACCGTTTTTTTTGATTTTCGACTTTCTCATTAACGATTTTAACCAAAAAATTTCAGCAGGAGTCCCCCTTGTTGTATTGACTCACTGTAGAAGCCATATAATATGTAATTCTATGTGTCACAGTTATTGGGCATTACATAACGTATAAATGCTATATGACGAGATCATAATTGTAACATCTTTCTCTCGGTAGTCAATAAACTCATTTCTAAGAAGACGGTGGTTTCTTTTATTTAAATATAAATACACATCATGGCGCAGCCGGTGTAGCAAAAATATAAAAATACCCATACGCAATTTGAACATCGTGCATTTTGATTAAAACCGAAATATAAAATTATAATGGACTTTAAAAAGCCAGGTCCTTTGGTATTAGACGGAAATTTGAAAGAAAATTTTGCAAAATTCAAGCAAATTTATACAGTGTATGCCACGGCGACAAAAACTAACGAGGAAGAGGGACTAGTGCAAGTGGCTTGATTTTTGAGCTGTGCTGGAGATGCAGCAATTGAACTATTTGGAACGTTTGAATTAACACCTGCTGAGAAAAAATCTATTGAAGCAGTTATATCAAAATTTGAAGACTATTGTAATCCACGCACAAATGAGGTTTATGAACGGTATTTATTTTACAAAAGATCTCAAAAAGATGGTGAACCGTTTGATCACTTCATGGCTGATATTACCAGACTACCTGTAATTTTGGAGATCAGAAAAGTTCTATAATAAGAGATCGAATAGTAATTGGTACATCTGACTCCAACTTACAGGCGAAACTTTTACGAATTGATGGTTTAACGCTGGAGAAAGCAAAAGAATATTGTCGGATTGCTGAAATAACAACATCACAGGCCAAAACGATGCAGGAAACTGGGGTACAGAAATCGGTGGATGGAGTATTACGACAGTGGCACACAAAAATTAAGAAAAATTATAATAAAAAACAGAATGTACTTAATTCTAGGTTGGAGAAGAATAAAACACATGTGAACAAATCTAACTTGCAGTGCAGATATTGTAACAGAGAACATAATTACGGTAAATGTCCAGCTTACGGGAAAAGATGTTCTCTTTGTGGAAGGTATAACTATTTCGCTATTTTGTGTCAAAATAGAAAAAAGGTGAGTGACATAAGTGTTCAAATGATTTGGATTTTGTTTTTGAAGATTTGTACATTGATTCTGTTGATATAAAAAATAGTAAAATAGATAAGGCGGAAGAATTTGGAATTCGAGAAAGTTGGTGTGAGACAGTTTTAGTTAATGACACAAAAATTAATTTTAAATTGGACAGTGGTGCAGAAGTTAATATTATTCCACTTAGCACATATAAAATAATTAGAGAAAAGCCTAGTTTGTCCAAATGTGCAGTGAATCTAGAAGCTTACGGTGGTCACACATTGAAATCAATGGGTACGGTAGTTTTAACAGTAAAATATAACGGAGTGATAAAGAAGGCATGTTTTGTTGTTGCTGATGTGAAAGCAAAACCAATACTTAAAGGAATATATGCAATTGATTTAACAACAAAACAAGAGTTCATATGCCAAAATCAGGATGTATTTAGTGGGTTAGGTAGATTCCCAGAAACGTGCACTATTGAATTGAAGGAATCTGCAAAACCAATGCATAACCCTCCACGTAGAGTTCCAATTTGTTTGATGAAAAAGCTCAAAGATAAGCTTGATGAAATGGAGGCTCGGAAAATTATAAATAAGAAGATAGGGCCATCAGAATGGGCACATTATTTAGTTGTCGTAAAGAAGCCAGACGGCGACGATTATGTTTAGATCCAAAACATTTGAATGACAACATTATTCATAAACCTTTTTTGATACCAAAGTTAGATGATTTTAGATATAAGATGAGAGATATGACAGTATTTTCAGTGCTAGACCTCAAGGAAGGTTTTTGGCAGTTACCTTTGGACGATGTTTCCAAAAACTTAACGGTTTTTAGCACCCCATACGGGACTTATGAATTTAATGTACTTCCATTTGGAATAAGCACTGCCACTGAAAAGTGTCAAGAAATGAATGAAAAATACTTCGGGAACTTAGAGGGTTGTTTTATATATATAGATGATTTCATTGTTGCAGGTAAGACTGAAGAAGAACATGCAAATAATCTCAAACGGTTTATAGATAGAGCCAGAGAAGTGAATGTTAAGTTCAATCCTAGTAAATTTCAGTACAGAGTCCGAAAAATTAAATATTTGGGACATGAGTTCTCATGTGATGGCATGTCACCAGATCCTGAAAGGATCAAAGCAATCCAAGCCATTTCAGAACCTGAAAATAGAAAAAGACTTGGAGAAGATTATAGGAACATTAAACTATTTAAGGACTTTTATACCTAACTTTTCTGAACTTAATTCTCCTTTAAGGGCCTTACTTAAGAAAAACATAGTTTTCCAATGGGACACCTTGCATACACAGGTCTTAGAAAAAATTAGGAAAGTTCTTAGTACAGCAACAATTTTACACTCATTTTCCCCGGAGAAAAATATAATAATTCAAACAGATGCATCAAGTAGAGGGCTAGGTTGTTGTCTAATGCAAGAAGGTAAACCCATATCTTTTGCTTCTAAGAGTCTCAGTCCTGCAGAGATAGATTATTCTCAGATAGAAAAGGAATTTTTGGCAGTGGTATTTGCATGCAACAAATTTCACGAGTACATTTATGGACATCCGGTTTTAATTCAAACTGATCATAAACCGTTGCTAGGTATCATGAACAAATAGATTAGCCAAATACCGTCGAATAGATTACAGTGCATGAGAATAAAACTACTTAAATACAATTTGAAATTTGATTATATACCGGGAAAGGATTTGCATGTACCTGACCTGCTTTCTAGAAAATTTATTAAAGAAAAAACGCATGCTAAAAATGAAGAAGAACTAAGGGATGTTGTCCACAGCATAAATATGAGTCCAATTAGAAGGAAAAAATTTGAAAAAGCCACACTAGAAGATTCAAAATTACAAAGTTTAATTTCCATATGTAATAAGGGCTGGCCAAACAGCAGAGAAAAATTGCATGAGGATCTTAAACAGTTTTGGAATGAAAAACAAAATATATTTTGAAGATAATTTGTTGTTTTTTGAAGATAGGGTATTTGTACCAGAATCCTTGAGAAAAGAAATGTTAAACTTACTGCATGAAGCGCACTTAGGTGTTGTTAAAACAATAGCTAGGGCAAAAACATTATTTTATTGGCCTTTCATGAACAGGGATATTGAGAATGTTATTCGAAAATGCCAAACATGCGAAAAATTTCAGCCAGCTAACCGAAATCATTCTCTTTTACCTCATGAGTTACCTCACAGACCTTTTCAAAAAGTGGGTACAGATATATTTGAGCTTAAAGCAAAAATTTACCTTGTAGTTATAGACTACTTCTCCAATTGGATAGAAATCCAACAGCTTAAAGGTAAAAAGGCAACAGATGTTATTCTAGCACTCAAAAAGGTATTTTCGACACATGGTATTCCCGAAACAGTGGTTGCAGACAACCAACCATTTAATTCTTTTACCCTCAAGGAATTTTCTGAAGAATGGAATTTTGAATTTGTTTACTCAAGCCCTAAATACCCAAAGTCAAATGGACTTTCTGAAAAAGGGGTTCGTATAGCTAAAATGTTACTACGAAAAACACAAGACCAGGGAAAGGATTATTTTGCAGCTCTGTTAGAACAGCGATCCACTGTAATACCGAGACTAGGATATTTACCAGCAGAGATTTTAATGAGTAGAAAGCTTAGAACTAAATTGCCTATAGATAGCACACAATTGCTTCCCCGTATTTTGGGAGATGTATATGAGAAACATCAAATAGCAAGGGGTAGACAGAAAGATACTCATGATTTCAATATGTGTCGAAAAGAAGTATTCTTTGAACCGGGAGAGAATGTAACATATAAAGATGAACGGACGTGGAGACCTGCCAAAATTTTAGAGAAACATAAATCGCCTGTCATATATAATAAGAAATGAAGAGCAGGAACTAATGCGTCGAAACACGTCACATTTACGAAGATCATTAAATGAACCTCGTTTTAGGGATACATCAGATATAATTGACCAAAGTAATATTCTGGATTCACATGTTAGCATCAAACAAAACAAATCAAAACCAACTGTTTTCAATTCTATAGGTTCTATGCCCACATGCCAGACAAAATCGAATTATAGAATACGATATGGACGTGAAATCAAAAAACCTGATTTCTATACAGCACAGGACAGTAAGTAAATAAACGATGCCATAACGTAACTTGACAAAATCTCGTTACAGTATACTGCACTACAAGTTTACATTTTAGTATTATCCATTGAATTAATATTTGATTCAAATTTATGAATAACAATACTAACATTACTATGTATGAATTTTACTTTTATTTATATTATATTTCAAATTTGAAAATATCCTATTTTATCCTTATTTCTTTCAAATTACTTTTCTAAGAATTAACTATTACTAATATTTTATGGAATGTTTACATGGATTTTCATTATTATGATTATAAATTGAATTGAACTTATAATAATAAATAGGAGATGTTGTATTGACTCACTGTAGAAGCCATATAATATGTAATTATATGTGTCACAGTTATTGGGCATTACATAACGTATAAATGCTATATGACGAGATCATAATTGTAACATCTTTCTCTCGGTAGTCAATAAACTCATTTCTAAGAAGACGGTGGTTTCTTTTATTTAAATATAAATACACATCACCCCTAAGTTTAAAATAATATTGTATATAAAAATATACGAAAAATTATTTGTTGGGTTTTTAAAAAAAAAAAAATTTTTTTGAAAAATCAATATCTTCAAAACCTATGAACGATTATTTTTTGAAATTATTTCCTAAAATCAATATTACTAAATACTTAAAATTCGCATCCCACATTTTTTTCTTGAAAAATTTTAAAGAAATTTCTCATATAAAAAAATTATTTATTTAATAATAAAACGATTTTTTAAAGTTTGTTTGCATAAATTCATACTTTTCTAGAAATCAGACGGCAATTTCATTTTAAATTCATATTTTATATTTATAAAATGTATCTTAAATTCCAAAGTACTTTTACATAAGAGCAAGTTCGTGCGATCCAGTCGTGCATTTTATTTATTGAGTTTGCGGATTAACATTTCTGCCAAAACAAAATTAAATTTTCCAATAACCTAAATAAGTAAAGAATTTCCGCAGGAGAAAATAAAATGAAGAAATAACTACCACCTACAAGCCATCAGTTAATCCTTGACCACGACAAGTGGAGCTTTGTCGAATCGTATATTTACAATTCAATGTTTTTCATAACAAATTATTAAACTAAAAAGATTAAATAGAATAAATCGTTAATATAAAATCTTAAATATGTATATTTAATTACAAAATTTTCAACATTTGTTTATATAATGGAGTTGAGGTCACTTGAGCTTTCAATTAAATTTATTTGTTTGTTCGAGGGATTTAAAATAATATTTTGAAAAATTCATTAAAATAATGAATTTCAAAACAAGTACTACAAATAAATTAAAAGCTTGAATTTATTTGAATGAATCTGCCAAATTTTAGGAAAAAAAACCATACAACCTTAAGAGTTAATTTATATTAATAATAATAAATATATATTTACCAGTATCAGGAAAGTTGTATTTATGCAATCGCATTTTTCTTCCAGATACAACGTTTGTTATAACATGTTCCTGAGGGGTTTGCTGATAAATTCTATCAGTCCATTCACCAACCGTCACGACTTCTCTTCCTTCTTGATACAGTGCTCCATCACGCGTCTAAAATAAAAAAAATACGTCTTTTGTTATAAATGAATGTAGATGTAGCAAACCTTTAAACTAATAGAGAAACAAATATAAATTTCACGTTGTAGAGCTTATACACTAAGCAAATACGTTCGCACAGGTGTATTTTTTTGCGGTCTTTTAATCACGTATTGCCTGTTTACAACCCGTGTGGATATTTGATACAAAATGTATTTAAATGATGATAAATGATAATTATTTTAAGAATAATGCCGCAAAATTAGTATGGTGTAAGAACTCTTTTTGTATGATGCTTTGTTAAGGTACTAATACGGTCTAGAATGCCAAAAAACGCACGATTTTTGGGAATTTTTTTCTCGAAAACTTTCTTAGATAATAACATAATTTTTACTTGCGACTTATAGGTACTATAAGGCAAGTTATGCATTCGTAAAAAAAATCGAACTCGAGATTTTGATCAAAGTTGACATTACGATGATAGCGAAGATAAAAAAAGTGGGTCTCGCAATTCTGTTCGATTACAGCTAAACGGCTAGGGCGATTTTCGTCAAACTTGGTAGATATGGGTTTTAATTGTTTACCCCCGGATGTTTTTTGATTTCATTCTTTAAGACTAAAAATAACGGTACTTGCCATACGAATTTTTTTTTTGAAATTTTATAAACATTTTTTTTTCTCAAAAACTGTTCGACAGATTTTAAAAATAAAAATACAAAAAAAATCATTTAATTAAAGCTAGGTATTGGATGAAAAAATTTTTCCGAAAAATGGTTATTGAGGGTACCCCCCATGGAACCATTTTTTTTGTTTTTGATTTTCTCAAAAATGGTACAACCGATTTTGATCACGTTTTTTTTTGCTAAAGCTCCCCAAAAACATAAATAGAATTGTGTACTCCAATTTTCAAAAAAAATTTTTTTGGATTTAAAAAAAAAACTTCAAAATTTGTTTTTCAAAACTCAATATTTCGAAAACCCCATGCTAGATTTTTTTTAAACTTGGTAAATAAAAGTTTCTCAATATAATCTACAAGATGTGATAAAAAAAAATTTATTTTACCTAAAAATAAAGGTACCTACCATACAAATGCTAAAAATTAAAAAAAAAAATGGTTTTCAAAAATCGTATTTTTCTCGAAAACGGCGCCTAGAATTTTGATAAAATTTTTTTTCTTTCAATTACTTTTTACGATCTTTAATTTAATAAAAAAAAATTTGAAATTAAGACATTACAGCTTGTACCTACCATAGAACCATTTTTTCGAATTTTGATTTTCTCATTATCTACATAACAGATCTTAATAAAAATTTGTATAGAGAAGCTTCTAAAAAGTCTAGAACACATTGCATTTCAAAACTTTAAATTAAATATTTTTTGAATTTTTGAAAAAAAAAATCTATTTTTTCTTTTTTTGAAAATTCAATATCTCAGAAATGGCTCAATATTTTTTTTGCAAATTTAATTTTTATTCGAACAATAATAAAAACATTAAATTGGCGTACCAAAATTTTTTCTTAAAAAGCTTTTAAAAGGTTTGTATATAAAAGCTTTTTTTTAAGAAACCACTACAACGACTTATAATTTTTGTTCTTGCATAAATTCATATTTGGATAGCATTCTGTTTTTGTCTCTTACTACTAAAAGAATTTTGAAATTCATTTTATGCTTATGAACAGCTTTTCTCTAATAACATTCGTTTTTAAAATTTCTAGTCTATTACATAGGAGCAAGTTCGTGCGACCCAGTCACATTATTGTATGCTTATAAGACGATAATTAAAAAAATAGTAAAAAGAAAGTTAATACTTTCAATAGTAAATTCACCTAAGAATCCAAAAACGTAAAAACTAAAATAAAAGGCTTTTCTTAGAACAAAAGTAGTTTTTGTTATTTTTGATTTTCTCAAAAACTACAAAACATTTTGACATCCGGTTTTTTGCGTTTGATCGAAAATTAATAAGAGCATTGAATATTGAATAAAAAAATAATACTTAATTACGTAAAATTTTGAAAAAAAAATTGTTTAAAAAAAAATTTTCATTTTTTTTTTCAAAATTTTGATTTTGAAAATTAATTTTTCAAAAACTATTCACTCGAACAACTTTATTTAAAAACAAAATCAAAGAATGTATTTCTGGCTTTTTAAAATGCTATAGCATTACCCTGTAGGTATTACCGTTATATTTTTATAATTTTTTTTCTGTTTTAAGCGATTTTTTTCTTAAATTGCCCCTCCCGCCTAAACGGGGGGAAATAGACCCCCCCTTCCATACGATTTTTTTCTTGTTTAAGTCCAGCCTACACGCCCTAGCTTTTTGTCACACCTTATGCAAATCACCCTGTGTATACATACGAGTATAATGATTATTTTTCTTTCTTTTGTACATCTTCATTTATTTATGCTACTTTTTAATAAATTTCCATTTATCAGGATGACTGGATGTAGATCTGTGCATTTGAAACTTGCATCGTCGCTCATTCCATTTTACATGCATTTACCAATCTTTCTTTTATTATATGATGATTTCAGAGGATGGTGAATCTGGTAGAGTTTTTGCAGGTGATTTGACTAATGGAACGCTTCGTACTATGATTCGAGTTTTAGTGCGTCAAAAGAGTGGCTTACGGATTTGTCACGTAAATGCTCAAAGCTTACTACCAAAAATTGATCAGTTGAGGGATTTGTTTGAGTGAACTAATGTTGATATCATTTGCATTACTGAGACATGGCTCAATGATGATGTTAGTGATGGTATGTGTGGTTTGGGTGTGTATAAGCTTTTCCGTGCAGATAGACTCGATGGGAGAAGAGAAGAGGGACAGCCATTTATATTCGTGAAGGCAATAAATGTAAATTTAATTGTAGATCAGAAGCGCAATTGATTTCTTTTTTGTAACTGTTACGGGTGAGTCCGATGATAGTGTCTTAATCGGGTCTATTTACAGACCGAATAAATATATTGATATAACCCCGTTGATTACACTTCTCGAAGTAAAATCAATTTGTTCGACGAAAATCATTATTTGTGGGGATTTTAAAAGTAATATTTTGCTGGAAAACCACCTTACTGAAAGTATTAGAACGTTTAATTTATTCCCAGTCAATACCACTTATGCCACTCACTTTTCAAGAGATGCAAGTATTCTGTTAGACGTTTTCTTCGTTAGTGATTTAAATAGTGTTTTGCTTTACAATCAAATTTCTGCACCAGGTTTCTCAAGACATGATCTCATATATCTTACTTTCGACTTTGAGTTTGTTTGTCCAAATATCCATTTAGAATTTAGAGATTATAAAAACATCGATTACAATGCCTCGGAGCTACATACTAGAAACATAAATTGGGATCACATTTGCTTTTTGATGCTCATGTCCCTCTAAGACCTAAGACCACACACCATGGTTTACTAATGAAATTCGGCTTCTTTTACTACAATGTCAACGTGACGAAGCCTACAAACAATGGAAATATTACAGGTTGGATGTCCACCATCAACTTTATCGTAGATTGTATATTCTGGCCGTGCTTAAAATTCGAATGGCAAAATCACGTTTGTATAAAAAACCGACTACGTCCAAGCATGGAAGGCCGAGATTTATGGCGAAATCTGAGGGAAATGGGAATAGGGAAGAAAAATAATAAATTTTTGGGCAAAATATAGATATTGAGGCACTTAATCGTCAATTTGTGACTTTACCAATTCCTTTTCAGTGTCAAGGAGCCCTTACACTTTCAAACACATCAACCTCGGTATCTTTTCGATAGATTTAGATTTGGTTCCTCAGATAGATCCCAAACAATAATTCATCCGCGGTATAAGTATTTAACCTTAAGGAGGCAGTTTTCCATTAATTTGACTCGCCTGTGGAATGCTCAATCAATATCTTAATTAGTTTTTTTTTTCAATTTAAAATTATTTTAAATGACTGTAATAAATATATTATTAATATAATAGTTCGAACCTCTGAATACCAATCATTAAGATCTTTTAAAGATGAAATCTTTTATGATTCATAACAGAAAATTTATAGCAGAATAACAGATGTTATTAGCTCCAACTACTAAAGGAGTCATTTAAAAAATGAATTTTATGGTTATGATCATTTCGCTCTAGTAAATTAATTTTTTGTAATTTTCAGTCTTTTACACAACAGCAAGTTTGTGCCATTCAGTCGTGCCCTTTTTTTTCTTCGGGGGTACCTAAGAAGTATGGTGTATACCAATAAGCCAAGAACCGTGCAACAGCTTAAGACCAAAATGGCAAAAGAAGTGAGGGTGCTGGGACCTGAAATTCTAAAGTAATGGGAAATACTCTGGAAAGAGCACGGCAGGTGGAAACAAACAATGGCTACCATTTGACACATATTACCACAAAATTTTAAACATTTAAAAGCTGCTCATAATTAATTGTAGAATATGATTCGACTCTAAATATTATGTATAAAACGAAAACCAACTTGAGCTTGTCTAACTTTAACAGTAGCAAATAGCTACTTATCTATCAAAAGTATACTTTATGCATATTGACAATGGTCCTTTCTTACCAAAGCAAATCGAAGTAAGAAATTTGACTGATTTTTTTAAAGATGTGCTTTGTAAATAGACTGAATATTAGAAATGCAAAACAATCGTATAAAAGTGTTCTGAGATCTTTAATCAATACTGTGGCAGGTGATGGACAAACAAATCTATACCTACATCGTATGCATATATGTACGTGTAACGTGTAATTCCAAATTAATTTGCACCTTGCAATAAAAAATTAGCGATATAAAGGTTGGGCCATCTAGTGGGTTCTTTTTAAATCATTGGTTATTTTGACAGATGCTTCCCGCTTGAAGACAAAAACATAACATAGGAACACCACTTGCTACATGCAAACATCTTCTCAAACAATATGCTCTAGAATCAACAAATGCTAGATGGTCACAGGGTACCACCTGCCTGGCAACTAAACAAATATGGCCAAGCATAGACCTAAAACGGTCAAAAGGCTTGATCTCCCTGAGCAGACAAAATATAAGCTCTACAATAGGAGTTATAACAGGACACTGCCTCATAGGTAGACAGACATGCTTTGAGGCTAGGAGTTTACACAAATGACTTCTGTAGAAGCTGCATGGACGAGGAGGAAGAGGAAACAGTCCAACACCTTCTATGTACATGTCCAGCACTCTCCAATAGAAGGAATAATTATCTCGGTAATCCCTTCTTCGATAATACCAGTGAACTGGCAACAATCGACACAAAATGTCTCTCTAACTTTATTAAAAGCACGAAATGGTTTGTTTAAATTCATTACTCTCCCATGAGTAACTTCTTTAGTGGTATCACAACGGATCCTTGAGGTCTAAGTGAGTCAACAACAACTAGACAGCCACTCCAACCTAACCTAACCTTCCCGCTTGAAATCTTGACAGAAAGTCAGTATCTACGTTGAGAAATATTGAAAAGATATTTCCAAGGTGTGTGCTGTGTAACCCAAACAATGCGTTTTTTGAAATGAAGTTTTGGCCGAAATGAAGCTCCCACCGCGTGTCCTGTACGCAAGTACAGACGAGAATGTGGATGTTGTAACCGAAAGTATGAGACTCAATTCACGAACTAGGCCGATTTTCCTTAAACCTGGTAGATATCATTTTAAATTTTTCCCACACACGTTTTTTTCTTTTTTTTTTTAAGACCAAAAATAACTGTACCTGCCATCGAATTTTTTTCGAAATTTTATAAATATTTTTTTTTTCTCAAGAACTCTTCGACAGATTTAAAAAATAAAAATACAAAAAAAAATTCATTTAGTTAAAGCTAGGTTATAGTTGAAAAAAAATTCCGAAAAATGTTTATTTAAAACAAAGTATAAATGGTATTTCCAGATCTAGATCTAGAAATAAAAATGAAAAATAACAGTGTGGTCAAAAAGAAAACTTATGCAAATGAAATTAAAAAAAAGTTCATAGATTAAAGTTGTTCTTAAAGAATTATCACAAAGTGCAGACAAAACAAAATCTTAAACTAAATTAAAGATGAACCCATATTCTAGTGGTATTCAAGTTTGGGGAATGAAAAAACTTAACAGTGGAGCTGTTTTAGTCTAATGTGATAATGAAAATTCTGTTGAAAAGCTATCTAGTGAAGTGAAATAAAAGCTCGGGAATGGTTATAGTGTAAATGTAATTAATAAGAAAGCAAGAGTGAAAACAAACTATATATCAGACGAACGAAGGAAATTAATTAATTTCGTGTATTCGCAAACAGACCGAATTTTTGAAAGATTCCGAAATTGAAATCAAGTCAATGGAATTCAATTTCAGAATCTTTCAAAAATTCGAAAAGAAAATGGAAAATATCTGAATATTATACAGCGATAGTTGAAATGGACGTTTAAAGTTACAATGAAAATTGGTAAGATTACTGTTGGTTGGGACGGATGCGAAGTGAGCGATGCAATTTGTCTTAAGATATGTTACAAGTAGGTACTTAGGATTTGGGCATTTTAGTAAAGATTGTACTATTATAAAATCTTTGTTCTTTAAATGTGGGTGGAACATAAAAGATCTGATTATAATGCTGATTGCTTGTCTTGTGTGAATTGTGTTTTTAAAACTTAGTTTTGATGTTAACCATAATGCGTTAGACAACTGTTGGAATAAAGCTTACATATACCTAGTGCCATGATATTCATATATAAAATGAACAAAAATATGGTTCCAATTTATCTACAATCATTAAGATGTTCAATCCTATAGTTTACCAAACAACAAAGACTTGAGGCCAGGTAGATGTATACGAAGCAGCACTCAACATTCTCTAATGTACTCGGAATTTAATTACTTCAATAGTCTACCAAGTGAGTTGATGTCTGAGCTAAGTATCAGTGTATTCAAATATAAACTTGTCCTTTACCTAAAAAATATAAAATCTTGAAAGATATTTTTATTTAATTTCTAACATAAAAAGGTTACTATGACCTCATAAATTGTTTTTTTTTTTTTAGTTGTTTAGGGAAAATATGGAGCCTAATTGCTTGGCTTTCGCCGAGATGGTTGCTAAAACTCTATTGTTCTCCAGATGAGCAATCATGATCATTTACAGAAAATATTTTGTTCCACAGATATGTTTATCGTTGAAATTTGTTGTGTACATTTTTAAAATAATCTTTATAAAATTGCTTCGTAAAGTCATTGGTAATATCGTTGTTTTTTATATGAAATTAACTCATTTTTTTTGTTTTAAATTAACAAATTTCCAATATTTATTAGTGTCCTCTTTCAAAGAACTACCCATTGCATTTACATAAATAGTCTACTGATTTTGAAAATTCTTCAAAAATTAGAACATAAAAGTTGTGGTAAAATGGTAAGAGTATTTAAATAGTTTTTCCATGCTTTATTTATTTTTTTTTGGGAACACAATTAGGATCGATTATTCCATTGGCAACAAGCACAATCCACATCGGGATTGCACATGGAACCCCCACTGAACTAAGATTCATAACCTTACCCACTAATGTTTGTATTTTTATTTTAAAATCAGCTGTATTATCCATCAATTTTTCTAAGTATTTTTGCACCTCGAACTACAGCATAAATCGTTAAAGTAATTTTCTTCAAACTTTGATTTTAAGCGTTTTATGTATGTAAATCCCCATGCGTCCTTTTCACTAGCGTCTGCATCGACTTATATTAAAATTTTTAAACAGGATCTTCTTTGGATTTGAAATTATATTGCATATTCAAACTACCAACACAATATTTTTCGATTTTTGAAAAATTATCATAAAATTATTTATTAAATATGGAATAAATGTTCCATTAGAATGTTCATTAGAACCGTGAGTCTTTTTCTTGTTTGGACCCAACCAACATGTACAAACGTTTCGATAATTTTTTTAGAAATCACCCTTTATTATAAAATTACATTCCAAATGTAACGCCACAACTTTGATACTTATTTATAGATGTTTTAAACAACCTGACTCAGCTCGTTGACGAGCCAACACGGATCCCTTACGTTGCAAATTCAATCCGCTGAAACACTTGACATGTTTCTAACCTCTGACTCTGATAAATACAAATTGAGTTCTTACAAAGTTCACCCCAATAGGGAAAACCCTGTCAAACTGAAAGAGAATTCATGGTTTGATTCGAGCTGTAAAGAGGTTATTAGGATCAAAGGATTCAATGTACTGAGGAAAACCGAAATAAGTGCAAACAATCTAGAAAGACATGTAATACGATCATTACGGTCATTATTCAACGAACCAAAATATTAGCATCCCCAACAATTAAGGCAAAAAATACTACACATTTTTGAGAGATGTTCGAAATATTACTTCGTCTTGGATTTCTACACTCGTTTCAATAAGACTTCTTTTGTCAGCTGCAGCCCAGTTTGCTGGTTAGGCGCCTCCTGTAATTGAGGGCTTAAACGATTTTATGAGACAAATCTTCTTTCGCACTCGGGAAAACCCTAAAAAATACGAATCTGTTTCCCATCTTATTATCTGTACGGTCATGGACCGCCAACCCGGGAGCTCTATTATGGCTTTTTCAATATAAAAAGATAGTGCGCTCCTGGTTGATAACTTTTTACGATATTTTAAGCAAACTTGTATCGAAACTATATTTTTTAGATACTGAATAGTTCGTCTAAAATAAAACGTCTAAAATATTTTCGAAAATAGCGAATGAAACGACAAAATTGAAGTTAGCGACGAGAAGAATGGCGAGAATCAACTTTAAGAATTTTAGTACATGAAAAGTGATTTATTTCAAATTTTAAGCTCCTATTTATACATTTCAATTGAGAGAAAATTTACATAATTTTTAACAAAAGTTTCTCAGGCTAATTAAAAAATACAAAAATTATGGCGAATGGTATAAATTAGGCGCGAGATTTAAATTTAAAATAAATATACGATATTATATATAATTCGAAAGATAAGATTTTTAATTGAATACATGTAAGTATGTTTGGATAATGTTTAATAAAATAATTTTGATATAATATGCTTCAACATTATCGTTTAATTGCATTTACATACGTCCCATCTTTCCAAGGGAAACGCTGATAAATTATCACCTCAAGAAATATCTTTAAGAGCGAACGCTTGTTAATGGCCGGTTTGGCTTTCGTAGCAATAGATTCACTGGTGATCTGATGGTATATCTCACCGAACAGTGGCACAAGTCTTTACATCGTTAGGCCGATTTTCCTTAAACCTGGTAGATATCATTTTAAATTTTTCCCACACACGTTTTTTTCTTTTTTTTTTTAAGACCAAAAATAACTGTACCTGCCATCGAATTTTTTTCGAAATTTTATAAATATTTTTTTTTTCTCAAGAACTCTTCGACAGATTTAAAAAATAAAAATACAAAAAAAAATTCATTTAGTTAAAGCTAGGTTATAGTTGAAAAAAAATTCCGAAAAATGTTTATTTAAAACAAAGTATAAATGGTATTTCCAGATCTAGATCTAGAAATAAAAATGAAAAATAACAGTGTGGTCAAAAAGAAAACTTATGCAAATGAAATTAAAAAAAAGTTCATAGATTAAAGTTGTTCTTAAAGAATTATCACAAAGTGCAGACAAAACAAAATCTTAAACTAAATTAAAGATGAACCCATATTCTAGTGGTATTCAAGTTTGGGGAATGAAAAAACTTAACAGTGGAGCTGTTTTAGTCTAATGTGATAATGAAAATTCTGTTGAAAAGCTATCTAGTGAAGTGAAATAAAAGCTCGGGAATGGTTATAGTGTAAATGTAATTAATAAGAAAGCAAGAGTGAAAACAAACTATATATCAGACGAACGAAGGAAATTAATTAATTTCGTGTATTCGCAAACAGACCGAATTTTTGAAAGATTCCGAAATTGAAATCAAGTCAATGGAATTCAATTTCAGAATCTTTCAAAAATTCGAAAAGAAAATGGAAAATATCTGAATATTATACAGCGATAGTTGAAATGGACGTTTAAAGTTACAATGAAAATTGGTAAGATTACTGTTGGTTGGGACGGATGCGAAGTGAGCGATGCAATTTGTCTTAAGATATGTTACAAGTAGGTACTTAGGATTTGGGCATTTTAGTAAAGATTGTACTATTATAAAATCTTTGTTCTTTAAATGTGGGTGGAACATAAAAGATCTGATTATAATGCTGATTGCTTGTCTTGTGTGAATTGTGTTTTTAAAACTTAGTTTTGATGTTAACCATAATGCGTTAGACAACTGTTGGAATAAAGCTTACATATACCTAGTGCCATGATATTCATATATAAAATGAACAAAAATATGGTTCCAATTTATCTACAATCATTAAGATGTTCAATCCTATAGTTTACCAAACAACAAAGACTTGAGGCCAGGTAGATGTATACGAAGCAGCACTCAACATTCTCTAATGTACTCGGAATTTAATTACTTCAATAGTCTACCAAGTGAGTTGATGTCTGAGCTAAGTATCAGTGTATTCAAATATAAACTTGTCCTTTACCTAAAAAATATAAAATCTTGAAAGATATTTTTATTTAATTTCTAACATAAAAAGGTTACTATGACCTCATAAATTGTTTTTTTTTTTTTTAGTTGTTTAGGGAAAATATGGAGCCTAATTGCTTGGCTTTCGCCGAGATGGTTGCTAAAACTCTATTGTTCTCCAGATGAGCAATCATGATCATTTACAGAAAATATTTAGAATAGTACGATGTTCCACAGATATGTTTATCGTTGAAATTTGTTGTGTACATTTTTAAAATAATCTTTATAAAATTGCTTCGTAAAGTCATTGGTAATATCGTTGTTTTTTATATGAAATTAACTCATTTTTTTTGTTTTAAATTAACAAATTTCCAATATTTATTAGTGTCCTCTTTCAAAGAACTACCCATTGCATTTACATAAATAGTCTACTGATTTTGAAAATTCTTCAAAAATTAGAACATAAAAGTTGTGGTAAAATGGTAAGAGTATTTAAATAGTTTTTCCATGCTTTATTTATTTTTTTTTGGGAACACAATTAGGATCGATTATTCCATTGGCAACAAGCACAATCCACATCGGGATTGCACATGGAACCCCCACTGAACTAAGATTCATAACCTTACCCACTAATGTTTGTATTTTTATTTTAAAATCAGCTGTATTATCCATCAATTTTTCTAAGTATTTTTGCACCTCGAACTACAGCATAAATCGTTAAAGTAATTTTCTTCAAACTTTGATTTTAAGCGTTTTATGTATGTAAATCCCCATGCGTCCTTTTCACTAGCGTCTGCATCGACTTATATTAAAATTTTTAAACAGGATCTTCTTTGGATTTGAAATTATATTGCATATTCAAACTACCAACACAATATTTTTCGATTTTTGAAAAATTATCATAAAATTATTTATTAAATATGGAATAAATGTTCCATTAGAATGTTCATTAGAACCGTGAGTCTTTTTCTTGTTTGGACCCAACCAACATGTACAAACGTTTCGATAATTTTTTTAGAAATCACCCTTTATTATAAAATTACATTCCAAATGTAACGCCACAACTTTGATACTTATTTATAGATGTTTTAAACAACCTGACTCAGCTCGTTGACGAGCCAACACGGATCCCTTACGTTGCAAATTCAATCCGCTGAAACACTTGACATGTTTCTAACCTCTGACTCTGATAAATACAAATTGAGTTCTTACAAAGTTCACCCCCAATAGGGAAAACCCTGTCAAACTGAAAGAGAATTCATGGTTTGATTCGAGCTGTAAAGAGGTTATTAGGATCAAAGGATTCAATGTACTGAGGAAAACCGAAATAAGTGCAAACAATCTAGAAAGACATGTAATACGATCATTACGGTCATTATTCAACGAACCAAAATATTAGCATCCCCAACAATTAAGGCAAAAAATACTACACATTTTTGAGAGATGTTCGAAATATTACTTCGTCTTGGATTTCTACACTCGTTTCAATAAGACTTCTTTTGTCAGCTGCAGCCCAGTTTGCTGGTTAGGCGCCTCCTGTAATTGAGGGCTTAAACGATTTTATGAGACAAATCTTCTTTCGCACTCGGGAAAACCCTAAAAAAGACGAATCTGTTTCCCATCTTATTATCTGTACGGTCATGGACCGCCAACCCGGGAGCTCTATTATGGCTTTTTCAATATAAAAAGATAGTGCGCTCCTGGTTGATAACTTTTTACGATATTTTAAGCAAACTTGTATCGAAACTATATTTTTTAGATACTGAATAGTTCGTCTAAAATAAAACGTCTAAAATATTTTCGAAAATAGCGAATGAAACGACAAAATTGAAGTTAGCGACGAGAAGAATGGCGAGAATCAACTTTAAGAATTTTAGTACATGAAAAGTGATTTATTTCAAACTTTAAGCTCCTATTTATACATTTCAATTGAGAGAAAATTTACATAATTTTTAACAAAAGTTTCTCAGGCTAATTAAAAAATACAAAAATTATGGCGAATGGTATAAATTAGGCGCGAGATTTAAATTTAAAATAAATATACGATATTATATATAATTCGAAAGATAAGATTTTTAATTGAATACATGTAAGTATGTTTGGATAATGTTTAATAAAATAATTTTGATATAATATGCTTCAACATTATCGTTTAATTGCATTTACATACGTCCCATCTTTCCAAGGGAAACGCTGATAAATTATCACCTCAAGAAATATCTTTAAGAGCGAACGCTTGTTAATGACCGGTTTGGCTTTCGTAGCAATAGATTCACTGGTGATCTGATGGTATATCTCACCGAACAGTGGCACAAGTCTTTACATCGTTTTGCCGAAAGTAAGATTATTGCACTTGATATTTCAAAAGCATTTGATAGAGTTTGGTTTTCATCAATCCCTTCTTCATTGGATTAGAAATTAGCTTCCGAACAGCTCTATATAAAATGTAGTCTGATTTTCATTCTTTCTCAAATTCATCAATTGATCTTTTGTCGAAAATTCCAATCTATTAAATTGTTTTGCTGGCGGCAGTACGTCCGTGTTCTTTGAATGTGGTTCTAGAACGGTGGCGTATGATAATCTCAGGAAATTCTGATATCGATAGCATTGTCAAATGGGGAACCAACCGTTTAGAATTTAATGCTTCAAAAATGCAATGTTGCCTCTTGTCGTTGCAGCGGAACCCTCTCCCATGCCGCAGCTTTCAGCTCTCGTTATGTGCATCGCACTGTGGTCAAATAGCGCAAAATCGATCAAATGTGGTCACAATTTCGTAACGACCTATACTCTGTCCAACAAAAATATGCAGTGTGGGCAAGATAGGACGTTTGCCTCGCATTCTGGCTACAGTGGATTGCATAAATGTGTCCTTCATTAAAGCTCTCACAGAGTTATCGTAGTGTTGATTTTAAATGGACCCTTTTTTTAAAGCTCTAAAATCAAAAGCACCCAACAGAAACCCAAGGAAAAAAAAACTGATCAAGTTAGCAAATGAACAAGGGTAACTCTAAATGCACATCAATATTTAATGGGTGTTGAAATTGAATATCACCAACAGCCATAGGCCACAGCAATTCAGTGCACACTTACACTATGATGTGCGGTCAGTAGGACGTCGGGTCTGCGTCAGATGCAATCGAAAATTTACGGGCGCACAAACACTTTTTTATGGAGGAGTTCGTTCAGTTTAGTATGTTGCAAAAATATAGCACGCTACTGATTTCGAAAAAGCTCTCCCATAAGACGTGTACTGCATATTTTTGTTGGATGAAGTATAGTATCGTTTTATTGTGTATCAGGCATTAATGTTCCAGAAGAGATTCGACAAAGTCACAAAAATCACAAATTAAAATCAAACCATTTGAACACTTCCCAAATAGGCTGGACTGACTCGATTTGTGGGCGCATCATTTTTGAGAATCTTGATCAAAAATGTGTGTTTTTTTAATTTGGGACAAAAACTCAAATTCATATGAGTATGTGTTTAAGTCGATAAAAAGCAATCGACATATAATTACATTTCCGATTAATAAAACATGGCAGCTCAAAGGACACTTCGTCCTTCTTATATAAATCGGCTGGATCGACAAAAAAATGCGAGGTTTACTTTGAGTTCTTCTAAAGTGCTCCAACACACTAAACGCAACTAAAACCATTCAAAACGAACTTGCTCTTATGTAAAAGACTAAGAAATTCAAAAATAAATGTTACTAGAGAAAAACTGTTTATAAGCATAAAATTCATTTTTTAATTGACTAAAAACAACTTCTTTAGTGGCTGGAGGTAAAAATAAGACGGCATGTGATTCAAGCATGTATTGGTTTATGCAAGAACAAAAATTATAAGTCTTTGTAGTAGTTTCTTAAAAAAATATATAAATATACAAATTTTTAAAACATTTTTAAGAACAAATTTTGTTACACCCGCCAGTTCAAAGTTTTTATTACTAAACGAATAAAAAATAAATTTCTTAGTTTTTGAGCTATTGAATTTAAAAAAATATATAAAAATGCAGTTTTTTAAACTTTTTAGAAGTATCTCCATCAAAAATTTCATTAAAATCCGTTATGCCGATAATAAATTCAAAATTCGAAAAAATGGTTCTATGGTAGGTACAATCAGTAACATATTAATTTCAATTTTTTTATTAAATTATAGATCATAAGAATTAAACGAAAACAAACAAATTTTATCCAAATTCTCGGAACCGTTTTCGAGAAAAATGCGATTGGTACCGTTATTTTTAGTTAAAACAATTTTCTTTTCTCAAATCTTGTAGATTATACGAGTATTAAGAAACTTTTATTTATCAAGTTTGAAAAAAATCGAGCATGGGGTTTTTGAAATATTGTGTTTCTTAAAAATAAAAAATTGAAAATTTGACTATGTATTAATATTTAAACTTTGGAGGAGCCTTAGCAAAAAAAAAATTAATTAAATCGATTGTACCGTTTTGAGAAAATCAAAAACAAAAAAAACGGTTCCAGGGGGCTACCAAAAATAATCATTTTTCGGAAAAAATTTTTTCATGAAAAATTATGAAATCATGAAATTTTATGATTTTTTTTCTAAAATTCTGTGGGACAGTTTTTTGAGAATAAAAAAATATTTATAAAATTTTGAAAAAAAAAAATCGTATGGCAGGTACCGTTAAGGCTGTAGTCGAAAAGACAGACAAACAGACAGATAGACAAAATTGCGAGACCCACTTTTTTGGTCTTCGCTATCATCGTAATGTCAACTTTGATCATAAAGTTCGATTTTTTTTACGAATGCATAACTAGCCTTATACCTTGTAGTAAATACTCGTATAAGTCGCAACCAAAAATAAGTAAATTAACGGTCTGCTAATTTTTTTTTTAAATTCTCTTGCGTTTTAACTAAGGTTTCTTTTGATTTAAAAACATTTATTAAATCCGAAATACTGTATATTCATAAATTTATTATATAATTATTTGCTAAGAACTTAATAGTGTTTTTGTACATCGACTTCCATGAAGCATATTGTTTGATTGGTACAATTGGGGAGTGTGGCCCACTTTTTTGTTGTGTGGATACAAAACCATAAATCATAAATAGGGTTTGAATTTAAAAGTTATTCTTACTTTGTCAATGAATGTGCATCCATGGAGGCCAGTTATTTGGCATCTACGGACATCAGGAACTTTCAAGTAAGTGTGTAGTAATAAATTGAAGGAAAAAGTTAGGTCCTTACTTGGATTGTAGACACCAATGTGGAAGTGAAGTTCCTTTTCACGTAAAATAAGACGGTAAGTTATTCGAAAGCTGAAATTATTAAAGGTAAAATGAGCAACATTTTATTGTTGTAAGTATAAATCGTTTTATTAAACGCTTACGGATAATTCCACATATTTCTTGTGAATTCAGTATCCATAAGTGAAAAAAGGGCCTCGACATCTCCATTGTGTAGTCTTTCCGGCGGTCTTTCAAGAGTCCATCGGGTTATTCTCGAAAATCCATGTTGTGGTCCAAATGACCATGGACCAAATTGGGCTAAAACGAATAATTTATTGGATGTCAAATACTCTTTTCTCAAAGCTAAACTTACGAAACACAAATGGAATTCCTCCTCGGATAGCTTTTTTTCCGTCAAAAGAAGCTAGCTTACTGCAAAATAATAAAATAAAATCTATACATTTTTCGAGTTTTAGAAAGTTTTTTGATATTTTTTTTTTTGAAATCTGATAAACATATTTATAGATAATCACAAGTTTTATATAAAAAATCTCAAAAAGTAGTTGATAGATGAACCAAAAAACATCATTAGAAAAATTTACAGTCTAACCAAACGCCAACAATGACACTGATGGGGTGCTTCCAAGAGAACTTAAAAACAGCTGACGACAGAAATTCCAATCTGAATTTTAACGAAAAGAAAGCGACACTTTTTCCATAAGTCTATCAAAATCTTCATATTTTGTTCAATTTTCTTTGTATGTATTGGTTAGAATTAAGTTACTGGAAAGTAAAACGAAAATGTTTCGCCTTTAATCCCTTTTTTATATTTTGCGCGCAATATAGGGATTATCACTACCCTTAAAATGTTTGGGTATACTGTACAGTGCGTGGTAGCGAAAACGTGTAATGTCGATCTGTCCTCACGCAAATCGGCTCTGAGTAAATGAAATAAGGTGTAAAAAAGGGTATCAGACTAAGTGTTTTTTTTGGCAATTCATTAATCAAAACTTCATATGTGTCGAGTATAGTAACATTCGGGGGCTTCGAAAAAATGTCTGTGTTGTGTACGCTCACACTCATCTAAACAGGCCAGTAGTTTTGGCACTAAGTGAAACCAAGGTTTGTGAAAACACCAATCATACGGAGTTTCAACTACATAGACATAGT
The DNA here is from genome assembly GCA_911387755.1 of Chrysotoxum bicinctum. Taxonomy (NCBI): domain Eukaryota; kingdom Metazoa; phylum Arthropoda; class Insecta; order Diptera; family Syrphidae; genus Chrysotoxum; species Chrysotoxum bicinctum. The sequence continues at coordinate 165,374,949 of OU426987.1, forward strand.
TAAGTGTCACTATTCGTTGTTTATCATGGTCTAGCCGTATACGTACTTAAAGATGTTGCCAATCAGCTCCTACCACAGTATGCCCCTCTATTAATACAAATTTTAATTATATGTATGTGGTTTAAATTCACATTTCAAAGGCGCATCATTCATACATGTTTTATTTATCTCAGTCCAAGTTTAGATAGTAATTCGACTTCTAATGAATTCGATGCCCTGCCCGTCTCCATCCAGAGAATTTTTTCCCATTTTCAGCACAGTGAGATCGTTGTTAATGTAATGTAAATAATTCTTCGTGGCTGCGCTATTCTGGTCACACAACATCCGAAGGAAGCTGTGTAGGGATTTTTGCTGAGTTAAACAACCTGACTCAGCCAACTCGGATTCCTGACGTTGCAGGTCAATCCGCCAACACTCTACACTTGTTCCTCATTCCTCATTGGCAACTCTGGCTCGATATAGTTTGGTTGACATTGTTTTAAGCTCAGTAAAATCTCTTGAAATTTGGTGATAAAAAAGTATTTTTAAAGTGTTATCTTTATTTGAAAAATTTGTAAATTTCATCTTGGAAGTCACATCTCAAAGGTGAGCTTTAATTTTTGTTTAAAAAATTAAAACAACGTAAAAATGAATGGCCTACAAAGAACACTACCAACAAAGAACAACAACAATAAACCTACAATCAACAATAGAAACACAAACGTCACACAACCACCTACTAACCCTAACAATAGAAACCCTAACTCCACGCAATCGCAAAAACGTCCGTGCACTGTTCTTTCACCAGAGATGCACTCATCTACACAAGGTCCCAGTGCGGGTGCTATGCAAGTGATCGATGTGAAAACTCTCGAATGCTCATTAGCAGCTCTACTTGACGAGCGCATGAAGAACTTGGCATCAAAAACCGATTTAATCGAAGTTAAGGCTAAAATGGAATGCCTGGAACGTAGCAATGAACTGCTTCAAACCAAGCTACAGCAAGTGGAGAATAAATGCCAGGTTCTAGAACGACAAATAGATTTTCTCGAAAGGAAAAGCAACGAGAATAATTTGGTACTGCACATACCGGCAATGGAAAATGACCAACAGGCGATGGAGAAAGCCAAAAACGTTTGCTTGGACCTTCTACAACAAAACAACCCAGCAATAATACGAAAAACAAAAGTCATTCGTTCCAGGAACAATAGATTGGCTAATGTCATCGTAGAACTACAACACAGCGACGACGTACCACGCATATTGAAGGCTGCCATAAAGTTGAGAGATACTGGAATTTCTATCCACCGAGATTATACCAGAGCTGCTCGAGAAAAACGGCGAATTCTTATGCAAATAAAGGCAAAAATCAATGCAGACAATAAAAACACCAAAGTATCTATTCGTGGACAACAACTTTTATTCGATAACAAAACTTATTACTTCGACCATAACAATACTCTGAAGTGTGAAGTAGAAGGCGGGATGGCGGTAATAAACAAATTCATTAGCGTGACAGCTGGTAGTGACAGTCATCAACTGACAGCATTGTATATATATCTTATAGTATTATCAATTGACGTGATTTTATGTTAGAGTCCCTAGCCTGTGATGTCGCTGAAATCAGCAAAATTTGTCAGTGGAGAGTAGGATAAGAAAGATAGAAACAAGTAGTATGAAAGAGAGATTTTATTATTTTCATTTTTCAACGAAAGACAGAGTAAGGGAGATTTCCGAGAGGTGGAAATGAAAAAAAATTCTTTTTTGACCTTTTTCTGTTGGAATATATTTTCTTGTTCGTATGTTTTTGTGAGTATGTATGGAGGTAGATATATTTTTTGCTTGAACTTCTTTGGCTGAATACATTTTCTTGTTTGTATGGTGTTTGTATGTATTGAAAAAAAGAGATATGCCTATCATTTGATTTGAAATTTTCAATTCTTTCTTTTATTCTATATGTCATGATTACATTCTATATTTATATTTATTTGTTTGTGGCAACCATGGTCACAGATTTATATTTTTCCATACAAATATATTTTCCCTATCCTCACAAAACGTCACATATACATCCATGAATATAATTTTCTCGTTCTGTTATTACTCCTATTTTTTCTTTCAGCGCACATTCTCAACACGATTTATTTTTTCTCATTCTTCCATTATCTCTACACCCATATTTTGAAGTCTCCAAAATTTAGCAGAGACACATTTTCGCAAATGCGGTCCGTAGCCTGAAGATGCCGCCACAATATTTTGACTTCTCGATATTACTATAAGATATATATACAATGCTGACAGGAACTGCACATCAAGTCAACATCGTCGGTAATGCAGTACAGCTGCCAGCACCCAGTGCTGTCGAAGAGGGTTTTAATTGTAGTGTTTAGTACTAAAGCCGTCTGCCATTCAAGTAAAATTGTAGTATCTAGTAATTTAAGCGAAGAAAAAGAATATTTTAAAATTTTATCGTACAATGTATCAGGTCTGTTTAATAAATCCTTATTTAGTGATTTTTATAAATTTGTGAATAGCTTTGATTTGATATTTTTGTATGAAACTTTTGTAACTGAAAACAACTTTTCAATTATGGAAAATAAGCTGTTAGATTTTGTATTTAAGTGGATCCCGGCAATGCGGACGCATGAGCGTGGAAGAGCAAGTGGAGGTTGCTACTTTGGTTTCAAAAAAAAGCTTCAAAGTTTGAAATGCGAGTTTCGGATGCACAATAACATATGGTTTGTTTACTTAGAAATTAATACCAAACACCTGTGGATACTTCCTCAATACCTCAACTGTAATAATTGGGAAGAAGATTTTGAAAGAACAACCGAGTTTCTTAGCCACATGAGATCGACGAACGTTATGATTATTGGAGACCTGAACGCGAGAATCGGGCTAGAGGCAGGAGTAATGAACGTTATTAACGGTTTTTATAGGCAATCAAAGGATACTGTTTGTAATGCAAGAGGAAAGAAACTCCTAGAGCTTTGCGATTCTTTTGGACTTCGAATTCAGAATGGAACGAGTGCGAGTGACACCTTGGGTAATTTCACATTTATTGGAGGCCAAGGATCATCGTTGATTGATTATGCAATCCTAGGTGAAGACTGGGAGTCACTGGTGACGGATCTAGAAGTTAAAGAATTTCCGTATTCGGATCACCTTCCCATTGTTGTAACATTCCAACGGCGGCGCTCGCAACCAAATGATGATGAAATTATTTGCCCGCAATCACTGCCCAGACTTAACTGGAAGATATCGCAAGCCTCAGCATACAGACAACAACTGGATAGTAGACTACAAGCGCATCAAAGACCAGACTTTCAAATGTTAGAGCGAACCATAAAGGAATCTTACCCCCAACAACAGCCTCGCGGAAAAGGATGGAATTCAGGAAATGAGCCTTGGTTTGATCATGAATGCCGAAAAGCTAGGAAGATTTCTTTTGCATGGTTGAAAAATTTTCGAAGTTCCTCCCAAAGCTCATTTAGGATTAACTACTTAGAGGCCAATAGGAAATTTAAAGAGCTATGCAAAGCCAAAAAGTTGAAATATGAAGAAAAACAAGCATGCAGATTGCTGTCTTGTAAAAACTTTAGGGACTTTTGGAAACTGGCTTGGGAATTAAATGGAAAACAACCAGTAATACACAAAAAACTGTGTGCAAATTCACTTTTCCTTCACTTCAAAGATCTACTAAATCCCGAAACAACAGTAGCAAACTGGCATTATGCAGTTCCTCGATTTGAGAACGTAATTTTAGACCCAGAATTTAGTATGCATGAACTTGAACAAACTTTATGGACACTTAAAGATGGGAAAGCGGCAGGTTCAAATGGTATTCCAGTAGAGTTCTACAAATACGGAAGCGTCACACTGAAAGCGCATCTGGTAACATTATTTAATAATGTTTTTGAGGGGAATCTTCCGGTAGATGAATTCAGGAATGCTGTAATATTCCCGATACACAAAAAAGGATCCTTGTTGGATGCAGCGAACTATCGAGGAATCTCTTTTCTAAATGCAACATATAAGATCTTCACAACAATGTTACAGAAACGACTTACAAGATGGATTACAACGCAAAATGTGCTAAACGAGTGTCAAGCTGGTTTTAGATCCGGATACTCTACAATCGACAATATCTTTGTCCTCAGGAGCATTGCTGAAAGCTTTTGCATGCAGGGTAAAAAATTGTATGTATTTTTCATTGATTTCAAAGCAGCCTTTGACACGATCAACAGAGGTGCCTTATTTTACAAATTGTACAATCTGGGATTTTCGTTGAAGTTCGGCTTAATACTCGAAGAGTTGTACAGAGGAACACGGGCTGCAGTTTGGAATGGAGCGGAACTTTCGGATTGGTTTGCAACTTCGTCAGGAGTGAGGCAGGGATGCACACTGAGTCCTACTCCTACCCTCTTTTCGCTCTTCATAAATGATCTAATTGATTTCCTTCCTGGAGGAGTGTACTTTGCGGGAGAGCATATTAAAGCACTGATGTTCGCGGATGATATAGTCTTGTTTGCTTCCTCCCCAAAAACACTCCAACTTATGATAAACAAGATTTACAATTACTGTTGTTTATGGAATTTGGTTGTCAACACTCAAAAATCCAAGGTGATGATTTTTAAAAGAGGAGGTGGACGAAACGCATCGAATGAAAAGTGGGTGTTTAACGGAGAAGACATTGAATGCGTCAAGGTGTACAAATACCTAGGCGTCATCTTTTCGAGCAACTTAAACATGGAAAAGCATCTAGTAGAAAAACTGCAAAAAGCAAAAACAGCTATAAATATAGCATGGAAAAGAGTTTTTATGAACGTCAACATAGCTCATAGTATAAAATATAATATATTTGAAGCTGCAGCGGAGAGTATTCTTTTATACGGCGCCCAAGTTTGGGGATGTAAAAAGTTTCTCACAGTGGAGAAACTAATAACTCACTACGTGAAAAGAGTATTTCGTCTGCCATCGAACACACCAAACTATGTTATTATGCTAGAGACAGGACTTTCACCTCTATTCGTCAAAACCCTTAAACTGCAAGCGGACTATTTACTGAAAGTTTTCAAGATGCCTGATTCCCGACTGGTCAAGAAAGTAGCTCTTAAAGCAGTACAAAATCAAAATAGCTGGTACAGGGAGAGGAATTGCCTCGCCGAAGGATGTAACATCGAGTTCAATTTAAACGTTGGAAGCATATCAAGTTGCAAGGATATCTTATATGATGTGATTGCGAAAGTAGATGAAAAGTGTAGAGAAGATTATGTAGCTGAAGCTTCCGAGTCCTTATTCAGAACTGTTTATAGAAGGCTGAACCACAATCTTGCTGAAAGAAACTACTTCAGTGATGCAAATAGTGTGAACGAGATTTCAACAATGGTTAGACTCCGAAGCGAACTTATAAGCCTGAATTTCATACCACATAGACCCGAATTACCATTGGAGTGCAGTATGTGCAATCTAAGAGAAAGGGAGGACGTTATTCATTTCGTTGGAAAATGCCCTACGTTAATGGAAACAAGAAGGAGCTTTTTTGGAAGCGACTTCTTATCGGATGAACAAGTTGTTGCCTTGCTGAATGAGATGAATGTCGGCAATTTGTACAAATATTGCAAAATCGCGTTAAGTTATAGATCCAGAATTATGAACGAAGATTTCTGATTTAAACTTCTTCTTTTTTAAATCCACATAAATAATTATAAAAGTTTATTACAATATTAGTATAATTTATGTTAATTGTCAATCTGGCAGACGGCAAATGCCATGTCGTAATGATTTTTTGTTTGTATATATGTAAAAACATGATTTGTAAAATGTATTTATATTATTCTAATAAAAAAATCTATCTAATCTAATCTAAAAATCTAACTCGTTCCTCACCTCTGACCCTGATAAATACACCATAAGTGTATTATCGCCTCTAGGCGCATCAGACCATTTTGTCATATCTTAAAAATTTCTCGTGGAGTGATCACATATTTGACGTCGCCAAGAGCGGTGCTAAATTTTTAGGTTTTCTCCTTCGATGCAAGAAGGTTTTTACCCCTTCTAACCTGGCTGTAATTAAAGCCTTTATTCTTCCAAATTATAGCAATCATTGGAAAATTGATCCTGTCATTGACTGACATTTGAGAATAGAAAGAAAATCGAACACATTCAGTAGAACGATTGTGCTCCAAGTTAAAGAAACGAAAATCAGCTGTTCATCGAAATTGATTTCTATCAGTGAAAAAATAAAAGTGGATTTAAAATAAAGTTTAAATCAGAATTTTGTATTTTTTAAAGTACAAACATTCTACCACTCATTAGCTTTATTTTGGTACTAATTAAAACCATTACATTTTGTTTAATCGTCTTAAAAATTGAAATGAAAATTTTCAATGATGCATTTTAATGATAGCTATAACTGGCCCCTTAGACAGAATTCAAAAGAGAGCTCTAAAATTGATAGATGACCGTTGTCTAACTGAAAAATTTGTATCTCGCGAGCACCGCCGTAATGTTTCATGTCTATCAATATTTCACCGCTATTTTCATAAAAAGTGCTTTAGGGAAATAGTCAGTTGCTTTTCTCTCAAACAATTAAACCGTAATACCCGTACTTCTAGGAATGCTCATCAGTTTGCCCTTGAGCCCGATTTCCGACGTACTGTCAAGTACGACGAGATTTTTTTTTTGGCCCATACACACCAAACTTGTGCGTGCACCGGCGACATGCCACACCGATTCGTGCATAATTCAGTTGTGCAAAAGATTTCCAAGCGGAAAGATCTGAGTGCCATTGTACCAAATAATAAAACTGCGAAGCTCTTCACTGTACAATGATTCCGCTGCAACTGAATAATAAATGTGCGCGAGTTATAGAATAACTTCGCAATCCAAATGATAATAAAAGCATACCAAGCATATTTACTTGAGTATAATAATATAAGCGAAGTTTCTCCTACAGAACTTCCAAACATAAATATAAAACTAATGTAAACAAATATTGTCAAGGATAAAACTTATTTCATCATAATGAAATTGAATCATCATCAAGAATGATGATATGTATGTATCTTTATATACATATGTACATCAGGCACGAGGCGTGATTTTTTCCATAGCGGAAGCACTGAACATAAAACCAAAAATGAAAGACCTTTGAGATCCAACCTTTCAGATTCCACTTAATGATAATACACATAAAATAATATACATAAATAATATATTACAGTAAAGTCTAACTAAAAAAAAAGAGCTTGATGCCTTGCGCAAAGATTTATCCTTTTTCTTTTAAGCCAAAATTATCTAGGTACGATTTGATGAGAACTAAGCTACGAGTAGATAACCTTTCTTGCCCACATTTATTTCTAAAAAAATATTGAATTCTCTTAAAACATAAATCTGATCTCTCTACAGATTCATTATTACGGGATATTAAAAATCTTAAGATTCCTTGAAGTTTTTTTTGATTTAAAATTCTCATAATTGAAAATAACCTTTAGTTATATTTCTGCTGGAATGTCAAGAAACCTCAGATATGAATATTAGAAATACTATTTTTGACCACTTTTTTTTATAATAACAAAAAATAAACAGAAAACAGGTGGATTGTATTTATCGCCACGAAAATAATTGAAAAACTACCATCTTTTAAATTCATATTTGTTTGTTTTCTGATAGTTATGAATTGGACCTAAATTTGCACACACATTATATTAAAATAAAACTTTTCTACCCCTTTTGTCCATGAAATTAGACTCGTTATCAGTTTGAGACAATAAGCAACTCAATACATAGATACCATCTTTGTTTTTCTATCTACTGTGAGTGTCAAAAGTGAGTAAACACCTAAATGATTTCTTGAGTTACATGGAATTGAAACCAAAAAATAAACAAAAATCGAATTCCAATAATACAAAATAAAAGTTTTATTTAATAGCAATAAATCAAAACCAAAATAAAATTTTAAAAAATGAAGTAATGCATTTTTTCCTAATAAAAACTAAAAATACTCCATATTTTAAGCGTCAAAAGTAAGTAAACATCTGTTATATCTTCAAATTATTTATAAATATAGTGTCTCAAGTAAAAAACTGGGTATTTCATTTGATCAACTTTAGACTTCATAACATCTCTTAGTCAGCGTGACATGGAAACAACAATATCATTTCTAACATCGGAGGATATTTGGGACAGTTCTTCAATTAAAGCCTTTTAAGGTCATCTTTGTTCTTGATGGCCCGTTTGTGAAATTTTACGGTCCAAATGATCCCATAAATGTTGTATGGGGCTTAGGTGCGGCGATTGGGGAGGCTGGTGGAGGTGCTTTGAAGTCCTATAAGGTATTAATTCTTTAAGGCACCGCGAGATACGCTTAGGACCATTGTCTTGCTAACAGATCCAATTGCTAAGCATACCTAATTTGTGTAAGGTCGGTTGAAGGTTATTGATTAGGATGTTTAGATAGTCTTGATTATTCATTGTACTTTTAATGAAAACAAGATTCCCGATCGAATATGCTACCATACATCCCAGCACCATCATGTTTTACTGTGCTCCTTATATTCTGTTTATGATGTTTTCTTACTTCCGATGCGTTAATATCAATATTTTTTTTTATAATAATAAATAAACAATGGATTCTTATAATAAAAATCAATAAAAATAAATCGAAACACAAATAAAAATTCAAAATATAGCTTCTTACAGTTTTTCCTAATAAAAACTAAACCTACTATCCATATTAACGCATCAGAAGTAAGAAAACATCATAAACAGAATATAAGGAGCACAGTAAAACATGATGGTGTAGGGATGTATGGCCGCATATTCGATCGGAAATCTTGTTTTCATTGAAAGTACAATGAATAATGAAGACTATCTAAACGTCCTAAGCAATAACCTTCAACCGACCTTACGCAATTTAGGGATACTTAACAATTAGATCTCTTAGCAAGACAATGATCTTAAGCATACCTCGCAGTTCCTTAAAAAAATGAATACTTTATAGGACTTCAAAGCACCTCCACCACCCTCCCCAATCGCCGCACCTAAGCCCCATACAACATTTATGGGATCATTTGGACCGGAAAATTTCACAAACGGGCCATCAAGAACAAAGATGACCTTAAAAGGCTTTAATTGAAGAACTGTCCCAAATATCCTCCGATGTTAGAAATGATATTGTTGTTTCCCTGTCACACTGACTAAGAGATGTTATGAAGTCTAAAGTTGATCAAATGAAATACGCAGTTTTTTACTTGAGATACTATATTTATAAATAATTTGAAGATATAACAGATGTTTACTTACTTTTGACGCTTAAAATATGGAGTATTTTTAGTTTTTATTAGGAAAAAATGCATTACTTCATTTTTTGAAATTTTATTTTGGTTTTGATTTATTGCTATTAAATAAAACTTTTATTTTGTATTATTGGAATTCGATTTTTGTTTATTTTTTGGTTTTAATTCCATCTAACTCAAGAAATCATTTAGGTGTTTACTCACTTTTGACACTCACAGTATCTCTTTTAGGAAATACTCGTAATGCATTCACTCAACTCATTCTTCACACATTGGGCAAAAGGCAACAAACGAGCCAAAATTATTTTGACTTTGGGTTGAGATCTAATGTCGTTTTCCATTGGTTTCACTCAAGGATCCACTCATTCTGAAATCCAATGGAACAGTGCTCACTACTTCTACTCAACTTTGACATTTTGCCTTTGTATTAATGTCGTTTTCCATTGGTTTCACTCAAGGATCCACTCATTCTGAAATCCAATGGAACGGTGCTAACTTCTTCTACTCAACTTTGAAATTCTGCCTTTGTATTAGTTAATAGTCGTGTTGGTAAAAATCTGCGATAGTTGCTTTTGACATTTGGGTATGAGTATTAGTGCTTCTTGAGTGGATTCTGACTTGAAATCGAGAAGCGAAATTCTCTTCTCAGAAGAGTATTTTTTTCCCAATGGAATGGTTTGAGAAGACTTCTGGACGCTTCCAAACGCTTCTGGACGACCAATGGAAAATGACATAAGTATGCGAAATAATGGAATGCCCAGCTGTTGTGCATTCTATATTGTTTGAGAATCATTGTTGTTTGAGCATTTTGTGAATATTGGTGAGTGATGTTGTAGGTATATTTTCAGTTGACTTGGAGTTGAAGGGTATTTTGAAATTGAGTTAAGGAGGCGATAATAAAGAATGCATAGCTGTTAAGCATTTTAGCAAGAACTTTCATGAGATTGAGCATTACAAATAATAGAGTGATGTTGAGCATTCTCAGTTGGTTTGCAGTGTGGCATTTTAAGTTGTAATAACCAGAGAGATCTTGATTTCCTTTAGTAAATTTAGTAAAAGATGATAATGTTGTCATAATGATGTTGGAATGTAATTTACAGAGTAAATGAAGATTCATTAATAGATACAAATAATATAATAAAAATATTAATACAATTTGGAATTTTGAATTTAATTCCTTGCTAAGTACGATTTTTTCAAATGGTTCAACGGAAGCACTCATTCCACTCAATATATGGACGCTTCCTCCCTGATGTACATATACATAGTAAGTAGGAAGAATAATGAATGCCAATGTACATGCAGAATTGCTGCATAGGCAATTATTAAATATAAAAATAGTTTGATGGCAAGCACAGTGGCAGTTGAATCTCGACACTTTTACGTATAGCTAAAGATTTCCTCCCACCTGTTTTAAGGAATCTGATTAATTTAAAAATAAAAGAAGAACATTAAAATCTAAATGTGGGTTTTATTTAAATTTTTTTAAAGTGATCTCGGAGGATCTAAAACAAAATAAGCGCACATCATCATACACATAACACCGATCGAGACACATTTGATTTTAATTGCATGGTGTGCCGAGGCCTACCAGCCCACACACAGCAAACATTTCCGTACACCAAGACCGGTGCGTGCGCACACAAGTTTAATGTGTATATGGGCTACTTTATAATCCTATCCCACTTTCCTATTTGCGCACAATGTGTTTAACATTATAAAAGTATTCATAACCCCTTGAGTGCGCGTATAAATTTAGTCAAAAGAATTATAGCTTTGTGCCACTTTACTTCTCATACGATGGTCTCACCCTGTACATTCGTAAATGTTGCTTACCACGATAGATGTTGCCTCAGTACAGCCGCTTGCTGTTCTAATACGAGCTTTTTTGTTGCTTAAAACTATTGTCAGTAAGCTTCTGCGTCTGTACAGCTACTGTTCTAATACGAGTTTTAATTTCTTTGTGACTTAAAATAAATGTCAGCAAGCACACCAGCCACGCTTTTTTATAAAGCAATATGACTTCTTATGAATTGGGTGCACTATTTGACTCCTTATTAAAAATACTTATCTATTTATCCCTGTACTGAAATCCGTACTACGGACGATTTCAATATCCATGATTTTTCACCCGAGATTATTTATTTCTTTAGATGCTAAGCGTAGGTACGTATGTAGTTCATTTAACATGCATATTTAAATCTATATTACATTTTCAATGATATTGTATAAAAATTTAAGATTGTCGTTACATACCTATAATATTTATTATTCAAATTTGTTTTGAAGCTACTCACATAAGAACTTGTTTAGTTCAATTTCTCTGCATGAAAAAAGCTCCACATCTTTTTCAGCCAACGTACCTGACTAATGCCGATTTTTTCCGTTCTTCTTTAATTGCTTTTCTGAGATTTTTTACGTTACCAAACTGACACCCAAATTGTCCAAACGTTTTTATTGGGGTTCAAGTAACGACTGCAGGCGGCCTAGTCAAATATTCATATTGTTCGGGTCTTAAGAACCTCTTTTGTAAACTTAGATACGTGAATAGCCGCGTTATCTAGTTGAAATTTAGATTCGGTACTAAATAATTTATATCCAAGATTTACGAAATCACCGTATGAAGCTCTGTATATTTTTTGCTATTCATTTTTGAAGAAATTAAAATCATTAACGTGTCTCATACAAAATTGTGAGCATTCATGCTGCCTTTCAGTGCAACTGATGAGTCCAAGTGAGATAGCCGGTACGAAACGGCATTTTTTGTAGACTGAGACCAAAAAGTATAAGTCTTCTACTTGGCTGATTTATTTCAGTATTATACTCGTATAGAGTTTGTATTAAAGTGTTTGTTGGAAATATCGCTTTCAACAAAATGCAACATCCTCATTAACATATTTGAGCTGAACGATTTCAAATCATGTGTCAATTTTCTTTTAAGCTTGTCACTTCCTTTTTAAACTTTAAACTTTCTTCTTCCTTGAACTCTCGTAAAGATAAGTCACATTTTTAATCAATAAATAATTCAATAATCTTTAATCTTTTATAATAAATCTCAATCTGAATTAAATTGTTTTGTTGCCTTTTATTCAAAAGTGTGCTAATTTATTTACAATACGTTATGGGCCCAGGTATTCGCACATCCATTGTACAATAAATGTTGTCGCAGTTTGGCGGCAACAGAAACTTTTTGTTAACTCAAACACGTTTTTTATTTTTAGTAGTAATGAGAGTTACAAATTCCTTTATTAAAGATAAATTCAGATATTAATAAAAGGTTTTCTTAAAATTTCAATTTTTTAACTTACAATAGTTTCTTCTTAATACTAAAATAATTTGCGGTAGTATTTTATAAGCTGGGTGTTTTATTAGTTTAAGAGCAAAGGAAAAAAGGCGGAAATAAAAGAGGATGGGGGCTATATATAGTATTTGAGAAAAATACATATGTTAAGTTAAGTTAGGTTCATTTTATATATTAAAATACGAAGATCGGTAAGGAAGTTTTTAAGAATAAGCTTAGGGTGAAATTACATTATAAGTAATAAGTGTTTACACTTGGAATTGCTCGATGAGCAATTAACACTCCCCCTTTGTAGTTTCACTCTAACTTAAAGTTGATTGGGGAGGACATCCAAAACTGCTAGTTTAAGAGCGGGTCTTTCATACACACCAGTTTGTGTTTGGACGAATGCACTCCGCACTTGGCCATCTTTTGAACGCTTAGTTTGGATAACTTTTCCCTTAGCCCAACAATTTCTCGGACTATCTGGATCAACAATAAGCACAATATCACCCACTTCAATGGGTTTTACGGGCTTAAACCATTTTGTTCGCCTGGTCAGGGTAGGTAGATACTCACCTATCCACCGCTTCCAGAAGCGATCAGCGTACTGCTGCGAGGCAAGCCAATTTCTTTTTACCACTTTTACACTATCATCCAACAAAGCAATCGGCTTCGTTCCATTCGATGACCCTAGTAGAAAGTGATTAGGTGTTAGGGCTTCATCACTTTCGGCGTCTAGCGGAATGTAGGTTAACGGACGGGAGTTAACAATATTTTCCGCTTCTAGCAACATGCTTCTTAGAAGCTCATCCGAAGGATTACGAGTTGGCATTATTTTATATAGAATTGTTTTAATAGAACGTACTAGCCGCTCCCAACTACCACCCATATGTGGCGATCCAGGTGGTATGAAAGTCCACTTTGTCGTTGTCGAGGTAAAGGCTACCATCAATTTATGTTCATCAACAAACTGCAATGCTTCTCTTAATTCCCTCTCCGCACCTACAAAATTTGTTCCGTTGTCACTGAAAAACTCTTGAGGTGTTCCACGTCTTGCAACGAAGTTACGCAAAGCCATAATGCAAGAGTCCGAAGATAAAGTGTACGCAATCTCAATATGGACTGCCCGTGTGGTCAGACATGTTAATAAAACCCCCCAACGTTTTTCGGTTCTTCTGTGAACCGTCACTTTCATCGGTCCAAAATAATCGACCCCTACAAAGGAGAATGGCCGTGAAAATGAAGCAAGCCTCGCAGGGGGAAGCTGACCCATTATTGGTGCGAGTGGCTGGGTGCTATTGTTTTTGCACTCTTGACAAGATAATCTTACAGAACGTAAGACAGCTCGCATTCTAGGAATATGAAATCTTTGCCTGAGCTCGTTAATGACCGTCTCGTGGTTTTGGTGATGGTACCGTCGATGATGATCCATGATGATTAGATAGGTGATTTGATGAGTTCTGGGCAGGATAATGGGTCGTTTTAGATGTTCACCTACTTTAGAACAATTATTTATCCTCCCATTGGCTCGAACAATATTGTTGTTATCTAGATACGGACAAAGACTCATAATAGGACTAGAATTTTCCACCGGGCGATTTGCTGATAGCTCTGCGATCTCATCTCTGTACTCCTCAGACTGAGCCTCTCTTATCAAAGCCATCTCTGCTAACTGAAGCTCATCTTGTTTGAGGAATCCACCGACCCTTTTTCTTTTCTGCTGTTTTGACTGTATATTATTAATAAATCGCAGTACATACGCTGAACTTCTCAGCAATAAGTTCCAGTTGGAGTTTTCTTCAAAACGAAAAACTTTATTTGAGATCTTTGCTATGTGGACATTTATAAACCGCGTTTTCATTTCCTCGATAGATGACTGTTGAGAATGTGCTTCCAGGGGCCAATAGTCAGGAGCTAACTTCAGAAATTCCGGGCCTTTGTACCACCGGCTATTTGTACCAAATTCTGTTGACTTTTGCCACTTAGTTCCATCGTCTGCAACGTTCAGCTTCGTGGGAATCCAGTGCCATTCCAAACTTTTTGTAAGATCTAAAATCTCACTTACGCGAAATGCTACAAACTCTCTGTATTTCCTATGATCAGAACGAAGCCAGCTTAACACATTTTTGGAATCTGACCAAAAAAACTGCTGAGAAAATTTAAAAGAGTGTGATTCAGAAATAGACTTTGCCAACCTGGCTCCAAGAACGGCAGCCTGCAATTCCAGCCTTGGAATAGAGAGCTTTTTTAGGGGAGCAACTCTAGTTTTGGCACCTATTAGAGCACACTCAATAGAGCTATCATTATACGTTCTCACATATGCAACAGCTGCGAACCCATTCTCGCTTGCGTCGACGAAGACATGGAGCTGTCGTTCACTCTTCTTAGAATAGGCGTTTGAGCTCATGTAGCATCTAGAAATCTTAATTGATTCAATTTCTGGGAGATGACGAGCCCATTTTACCCATTTTTCATATTCAGCATCTTTTATCTGTGTGTCCCATTCGATCTTAGAGCGCCAGATATCCTGTAATAGTATTTTCACATACATGAGAAACTGTGCTAAGAGACCCAAAGGGTCGAAGATGGTCATAAGAATCCTTAAGACCTCTCGTTTGGTAGGGCGACGAGTACCTCTTAGAATCTCCGCTTGCTTTAAATTAGAACTTAGCTTGAAAACTAAGCAATCTGAAGAGGTGTTCCACCACATTCCTAAAACTTTTTCCGTACTCAGTTCCACGTTTCTATTTAAGTTGATTTGTTCGACAGGTTGGCAGCTCAAAGCCTCAAGTACACGGGCAGAATTCGAAATCCAATTTCTTATATGGAAACCTCCTTTTTGGTGAATATGTC
The DNA here is from genome assembly GCA_911387755.1 of Chrysotoxum bicinctum. NCBI lineage: Eukaryota > Metazoa > Arthropoda > Insecta > Diptera > Syrphidae > Chrysotoxum > Chrysotoxum bicinctum. The sequence continues at coordinate 165,390,363 of OU426987.1, forward strand.
GAATTTCTTTTGCCAATTTAACCGCTTCTCCTTCTGTCTCAACACTGTCCATCAGATCGTCCACATAATGGTTTTCTCGAATGGAACGTACCGCTCTTGGAAACTGTTGCGCGAATTCATCAGCGTTTCTGTTCTTTATGTATTGGGCACAGCAAGGAGAGCACGTAGCGCCAAAGGTCATGACGGTCATGACGTAGACATCTGGATGTAAATCGGCACCGCTGCTCCAGAGAAATCTTTGGTAATTTTGATCTTCTTTACGGATGTGAATCTGGTGGAACATCTCTTGGATATCTCCACAAATAGCCACAAGATTTTCTCTAAATTTATAGATCACGGAAATAAGCGATGTGAGTTGATCTGGACCTTTTAATAAAACCGAGTTAAGTGAAACTCCTTGCACTTTGGCAGCTGCATCCCAAACAATTCTTAATTTCTCAGGCTTACTAGGATTAACCACAGGAAAGATAGGCAGATACCATGATTTATTGTGCCCTTCAGATATTTCTTTTGACGAAAGCTTTCGAGCATATCCCTTACGTACGTAGTCTTCAATTTTTGTATTTATTTTTTCAAACAAGCCTGGTTCTCTCAGCATTCGCTTATGGAGACACGTTAGGCGATTCTTAGCCATGGTAAAACTATTTGGAAGCTGAAAATTGTCAAACTTCCAGAGCAAAGCCGTTTCAAAATGTCCATTTTTTCGGTTGGAATGAGTTTCCAAAATCTCCAATGCTCGCAGGTCATCACTTGACAAAGTGGAATTTTCGAAGTTCGAAACCCCAAAACTTTCTGTATCAAGGAACTCTTTCACCAATTGCTGCAGTTCATCGTTGTTGCATCCGCAAATCTGGGAACTATGATGCCCAATGACCATTTTATTTGTAGAAGAATCGTCAGAGCAATTACCGTGCACCATCCACCCGAGTCGTGTTTTAGTGGCTACGGGCTCTCGTAAACTTCCTTCTTTGCTTTTCAAAGGAAACCCAAGTTGGGTATTATTAAGGCCTATAAGTAGACGAGGAACTGCATTTTGATAGCCTTGAATATTCAGCCCCTTCAGATGTTGAAACTTTTCTTTTAAGGCCTTTGCGTTTAGTGTTTGAGGGGGAAGCTGAAGATTTTCTACCGTGTGCACATCAGTCAAAGCGTACCTTTCAGAATTAGGTAGTGTACTAGATATTTTCAATGAGAGAACCTCAGATGCGTTTTCATATCTTCGCGTGTCTCCAGTCCACTTCAAACACAATGGTTCTGGCTTTCCCCTTACGTTCAATTGCTTAGCGATCTCTTGATCTAGAAGAGTAATAGAGGAACCATCGTCCAAGAACGCAAAGGTTTGTAGTTCAATTTCATTTCCATAGAGAGTGACAGGGACAACACGAAACAAAGCAGAGTTGGAATTATGACGATGGATATTTGAGTGATGTTGTAAAGGAGTTCTGTTTTGTTTACTTTCGTTATTGTGAAGAAGCTTATGATGTTTGAACGTGCAGTTGTTTATCCCACAGACTGATCTTGAGAGGCATTTGTTATAATCATGCTTAAGTAAACAAAGACGACAAAGCTTATTCTCTCTTACAGCTGACCACTTCGCACCTCGGTTTAGTTTTTGAAAGTCTGCACATTCAGCAACAGAAATACAGCTACCATTACAGATACAGCACTCGTAATGAGAGAGCTTATCAATATTACTCTCAAGATGTATATTGAGGTATCCTCTGTCTTTTGAACTCCGATTATTTCTCTTGGTAAGATCAGTTGAGGTAGAAGCTAAAGGAGGTGTAAGACCATTGATAGCATCGGCGATTCTAAACATCCACTCACTGAAACTAGAAAGAGTACAATTTGCAATTGTCTGCTTATAAATTGCCCAGTTCAGACGAAGCTCATGTGGCAATTTATTTTCGAGCTCCTGTAGAAGAGTTGGATTATTTATATAGGCAACCAGCCCAGAAGCTTCTATTGTAGCACAATAATTTTGGACCTCGAGAGCAAAATTAATAATCGTATCAAACTTGTCAGCTTTAGGTGCAGGAGTCATTTGAATCTTCTTCTGGACCGCTTGAATAATCATAACTGGTTTACCAAACAAGGCATTTAGTGTAGAGATAACTCGAGAAACACAATTAGGTTGAGTAAGTAAACTTTTTACAGAATCGAGTGCTTTTCCCTTCAGTGTCTTCTGTAGCCGCATCATATTTTCTTCATCGCTAAAACCACACAGTTTTGACGTCCGGTTATAGTTGGATATAAAAATTGGCCACTCTTCGGGGTTTCCACTAAAGATCTGAAGGTCTCGGGACATCACCTGCCGAGCTGCGATATGGCTTCTAGATAAGATTATATTTTCGTTATAGTCTTGTGGTGCAGTACCATGTTGTAGATGTAGTAGCTCTGAAGACAAAGGTTGAATATTCGCATTGACGATTGGTTCTTGGCATGATGGGATGTAGTTCAGTGAGGAGCGTGGAACATTGTTTGTTGTTGCCCTTTGATCTTGCTGACGTAATGGATGATGCTGGTCAGATGCCTGAACCCACGTGGTATCGACGAGTTGCTCAGGAGAACTTGTGTTCTTGGGAACAGGGTCGGCAAGATTGGATTTCTTATTAAATCTTGTTGTCGATTGTAGACAGTTTTGAGTTGGATTCTTCGTTAACCAATTATTGACCTTCGTTCTAGATATGGACGAGTCTGCGTCACCACCGTTATGTTCATCATCCGATGAGGCGTCAGCTATTTGTGACAAAATCTGGTATTTTCTCGCCAGGTAATCGCTATCTTCTTTTTGTTTGAGCTCTCTTAATTCATTGATGCGCTTCTCCTTAAGGGCCCTTTCCTCGTCTAACATCTGTAACTCGATTTGGAGGTACTTCGCAGAGTGAGCTTTTGAGAATTTCGAACAGATGGAAATATTTGAACCTTTCTGTTGTCTTCCCGAAGTAAGTGCTTCAGTTTTAGAGAAAACGGGAAAGGCTCGTAACGGAGCAGCAGCTGTGGTTAAAGTATTTGTCGAAGTGGCCACGGTGGAGGCGGTTACAGTTAGAAACTTAGTGGCTGTGACGGGGACGTTAAAAGCTGTAGTTCCATTTATCAGAGCACCTGTAGTTGAGGGTGCTTGAAACGAATTAAGATTAGTTGAATTGATCCCAGCAACAGTGACGGAGGGTATAAAGGGTGCGGCATACAGGTTAGAGTGAGTAGTGGTGGCAGAGGCAACACTTGTAGCGGCAGCCAAAATGTTGGTGGTGGTATTGGCAAGCTTAGCAGCAGGTGCAGATGACACTTCTGAAAACCAAGGATAGGAAATATTCTTACCTAAGCAACATGTTCTACAGATGAACTCTTCTTCTCTGATGAAACTATCCACGGCAGCACATGAGTAGTGGTTCCAGCCTTCACAAATATCGCATTGGACCATATTCTCTGAAGAATCTGGGGCTGCACAAGAACGACAATTAAACTCCTCTGCTGGTGGTGGATGCTGCGGCATTTCGCTTGGTGGTGGTGTTCTGGACATTAATTTGGACTTGGAGAAGCCAGATGGACCGTGGCTACTTTCATTTAGTGACATCTTTGTGGGAATACAAATTATTTTATTGAATTTGTAAATTGTTGTCGCAGTTTGGCGGCAACAGAAACTTTTTGTTAACTCAAACACGTTTTTTATTTTTAGTAGTAATGAGTTACAAATTCCTTTATTAAAGATAAATTCAGATATTAATAAAAGGTTTTCTTAAAATTTCAATTTTTTAACTTACAATAGTTTCTTCTTAATACTAAAATAATTTGCGGTAGTATTTTATAAGCTGGGTGTTTTATTAGTTTAAGAGCAAAGGAAAAAAGGCGGAAATAAAAGAGGATGGGGGCTATATATAGTTTTTGAGAAAAATACATATGTTAAGTTAAGTTAGGTTCATTTTATATATTAAAATACGAAGATCGGTAAGGAAGTTTTTAAGAATAAGCTTAGGGTGAAATTACATTATAAGTAATAAGTGTTTACACTTGGAATTGCTCGATGAGCAATTAACAATAAATATTCACATTTGGTTGTATATGGAAACGGGCAAAGCCATTAATACGTTATCTACGGATGATTCTGCAATTGACGATACAAGCCTTTTTGGACCAAACATTAGAAGGGATTAATCAGAATAACTTCGAGATTCAAGCTTTAGAGTCACCAGCGTTTAATATGGCTGTTCAGTTCAAAATGTTAAATTAAACAGAACCTAGTTATTATTGTAGTTGCTTCTACTTTTGACACTTAGATGTCTCTTAAATTAAAGTTGTACTAAACTTAATTTGCTATAGAATCGGAAACCACGATTCCATATTAGATTTTATGTAGCTTTCTTCTTGATTTAACCCTCATCGAGGTAAGACTTATCGCTAAAGAAATAAAGATTGTAAAACTACCAACCGACGAATATTCTTTTATTTCTTGACAAAATCATTGAGCAACCAGCAGGGATATCTCATATCCCAACATTTGGTCCTTCGAGCCGGATAAAGAAATTCATCCATCGATGAGAGAAGAGTTCTTGGCCGTCGAAACCTATCATTGAGCTTATCAACCAATAAACTTTAAATCGAGGCCCAGATCCATCGAAGACAGAAGAAGTTTTCTCTTCAATAATCATCAAACTCCAAGCAACGTGATCTGACGACAACCATCTTAAATCGTAGCAATCTCTTCGTGGTTTCACCTGGAAAAATCATCAAAACTACGTTTAAAGAGAAACATCAGTGCCTACATACTCGTATATGCAAATTTCTTAAATTTGCTCGAAGCTATCAGTCCTACATCACAAGCAAATTTCAGATTTAATCCTGTTCAGTGAAAACTCATCAGCTTGCTCTTAAATGAGGATTTGAGGATTTCAATGCAAAAAAAAAAAAACAATAATCGGGAAAGATTTTCGAAATTTGCAAGCTAAGCAAGAAAAAATACTCATCGTCATCAGAAATCTGCAAAATCTGCAAAATCTGCAAAAGATTCTCATAATTCATCAGCCACCAACATACGATCAGTGATCAGTGCGATCACCAGATCTTTCACCATCCTACCCCACCATCGGATTCCCCATCATCACAAAACCCGGTTCTAAAGACAGGAGATTTCAAATTCACGACACTCTTAATTCAGCAGATTCGGCTGAACTATTAGAAATCATCTCTTCTGTCATTGCATCACACACAGTTTATCTATCATCAGTTGGAGTCAGTCATTTGCCAGCAAGCAAACAACACCGGTCTCCAGAAATCCTCGGCAGTAATAATAACAAAAACAACTTTAATCATACAACTTTAATCATACGTAAACATTTGTTAATATAAAAAAGGTCTTCAGAAACAGGTGCGTGCTTTATGAAAAATCAGTGCATTTAACTTGAATAATACTTATTACTAAAGTTACTTAAAATACATTTTTTATATTAGAAATTTTATATTGGATATAATTTTGATGTAGGAGTGGTTCCAGTTTTGTTTGTTCACACAGAGTTTGATAGATTCGTTGTTTTTCTTAAATACACAGATAAGTTTTATCTTTATTTGCGCCAAAATTCCTTTGAGGTTAGAATTTCGGAAAAATATGTCTGTGCTAGATGAGTTTATTGCCGCTGCCGATCAGCTAGTTCAATTTCAAGTTTCCTACAAGGAAATACCTATTGTGGATAAATCCATCACTTATTTAGAAACTTCCAAAGCGGAATTAAAGACACTTTGGGCAACCATAAAAACTTGCTATGGTGCTTGTGTAGCCGAAGGTAGTATGGAAGATCTAGATTCAATTAAGGCTAAATATAGGACATCGTCGACCACCTATATTAGTTGCTTAAGTGAAATTATAGATACATGCAATAAATTGAAACTCATCAAAGATGATGATGAAAAACAGAGTTTAAGTGTAATGTCAAAGGACAGTAGTCCATTTATCAAAGTTCCTCCATGTGATACCGAGATTTTCTACGGTGATTATCTGACTTGGCCATCATTCCGAGACATGTTCACCGCGGTTTATATAAACCATCCGAAACTCTGCGGAGTTCAAAGGCTATTTCATCTTCGTGCGAAAACTAGAGGAGATGCCTATAATATAGTTTCGAAGTTTCCGCTTACAGTCGATAATTTTGAGGTGGCTTGGAAAGCACTTTCTGATCAATATGAGAATCGCAGAATTTTAGTAAACAACCAAATCAAGAACCTTTTTAACCTACCTATTATTTCAATTGAATCAGGGAAAGAAATCAGAGATTTACAAAGAAATATTAACGATTGCTTATGAATATTAAAAGCCCATAATATTTCTATAGATTCCTGGGATCCTATTCTTGTGTACCTTTGCTCGAATCGACTTCCTGAAAGCACACTTTCTCTATGGGAGCAATTGATTAAAAATCCACGTGATATCCCAAAATGGGACGAAATGGATCTTTTCTTGACCAATAGGTACAGAGTACTCGAAACCGTATCCGATCTTAAGTTTTCGGTAAAACCGAAAGGTCAAAATAGTAAAGCACAAGCTTCGGTGCCAAACCAAAAGCAAAAGCACAAAGCTTTTCACACAAAGGTTTACAATTTTAACTGCAAATTGTGCCAAGGTCCTCACCCACTTCGACTATGTCCTAAGTTTTTAGAATTAAACGTATCCGAAAGAATTTCAAAGGTGAAAGCTTTGAAATTTTGTCAAAATTGTTTATCTCCATCTCATGAAGTAAAAACTTGCCGAAGCAATTACCATTGCGCAGAGTGTAAGAAAAGGCATCATTCACTGTTACATACTTCACCTGCTCCAACTTCATCAATTTCAAAAGAACAAACCCCTCAACTTCCCCAATTTCAACCAAACCAAATACAGTCCACTGCACCTATCAACTTTCATCAAGTAAATACTTGTTTTAATCAAAACAACCATCGAATTCTTTTGGCGACAGCCTTGATTAATATCTTTCATCTTGGAAATACATATACTTTGAGAGCACTTATAGACAGTGGCTCAGAAGTAACCTTATTATCAGAAGATACTCAGCGGAAATTAAACTTACCAGTAAAACGAATTCAAGCGCAGATAGCAGGTATGAGTGCTGTAGTAACTGCTCATTCTTCTAAGCTATGCACACTCAGTATCGGATCTAAGTATGTTCCATCATTTACCTTAAGCGCAAATGCGATTGTATTAAAAAGGCTTACCGGCGATTTGCCTTCTTGTTTCATACTACGTGAAGATGTTTCAAACCCTCTCGATTTTCAACTCGCAGATCCATATTTTTATGAGAGTTCCAAAATAGATATAGTAATAGGCTCTGATTTATATCCATCCATTATAAAGGAGGGTATTAAACGTGATATCTTTGGATCACTTGTTGCCCAGAATACTATATTTGGCTGGATACTTTCTGGTCCACTTAAGCAAGAAAGTTTCAAATGTAACACAACTACCTTAAAGTATATTTGCGAAAACTCAATCGACCAACAGATCGCAAAGTTTTGGGAGGTGGAAGAGGTTCCCGGCACTCCACTTCTGTCTCATGAAGATGAAGTATGTGAGAAGTTGTATTCTGAAACAACGAACAGAAACGCGGAAGGTCGTTATATAGTTCACCTTCCATTTAAATCTCCAATTTCAAATCTTGGATGTTCCAGGGATATTGCTCTTAAGCAATTTACTCGAATGGAAAATTCGTTGAAAAGAAATCCTGAATTTCACATTAAATACAATCAGGTTCTTGAAGAGTATGAAACACTTGGTCATATGAAAGCTGTTCCATCAGAAGAGCTTATTAAAAACAATCAAATTATTTCTTATTATCTGCCACACCATTCTGTTATTAAGGCTGACAGTACCACAACAAAGATAAGAGTCGTTTTCAATGCTTCAAGACCTTCAAGCAATGGAACTAGTCTTAATGACATGTTATATACAGGCCCATCTTTACAAACTGATCTCATGACTCTTATTTTGAAATGGCGGTTCTATAAATTCGTTTTTAATGCCGACATTGAGAAGATGTACCGCCAAATACTGGTCCATCCTGAACACACTTCTTATCAACGAATTATTTTTCGCAGATCCCCGGATAGCAATGTTGAAGATTGTGAATTAAAAACCATAACATTTGGCGTAAACTGCGCCCCGTATTTGGCAATTCGCACTCTGCTGCAACTGGCAGATGATGTGCAACACACCTTTCCTCTTGCTTCTGCTATTCTGAAAAGGGAATTCTATGTAGACGATGTACTTTCTGGAGCCCATGACATTTCAACTGCGTTAGAGGCACAACGTCAACTTTCTCAAGCTTTAAACTCAGCTGGTTTTTTCTTAAGGAAATGGACATCGAACTGCATAGACCTTACTGAAGATATTCCTTCTTCAGATCGTTATGATCAAGACTTTCTACAGTTAGAAGATAAAAGTATTTCTAAAACACTTGGTATTCAGTGGAATGCAAAGTTAGATTCCTTTCACTTCTCTTTCAAAGCTCTAAATGAAGATTATCTTTTAACAAAAAGAGCAGTTCTCTCTGTTATTGCGAGACTATTTGATCCCGCAGGATGGTTAGCTCCAATAATTATCACTGCAAAGATCATAATGCAGCAAATTTGGCGAGATGGGACGTCTTGGGACACACCTCTTGTGCCTCTAACGTGTCACCGCTGGAAAGTATTCTTTGCTGCCCTTCCTGATATACGCGATCTTCAAGTACCCCGCTGGATAAATTATAGTCCGTCACATCCAATCCAAATTCATGGATTTTCTGACGCCTCCGAGCAAGCTTATGCAGCAACTTTTTATATAAGAGTCCAGCACAGCGAAAACCACTGGTCGTGCAATCTTCTGTGTTGTAAAAGTAAGGTTGCACCAGTAAAACAGCTTGCCTTGCCAAGGCTTGAACTTTGTGGCGCAGTTTTATTATCTAATCTTTATAAGCAAATTATAACTCAACTTGACTGTTCACAACATGAACTTTTTTTATGGACGGATAGTTCGATAGTGTTGTCATGTCTAAACAAACCACCATGTACGTGGAAAACGTTTGTTGGAAATCGTGTTTCACAAATTCAAACAAACGTACCAAACGCAAAATGGAATCACGTTCGGTCAGCAGATAACCCAACAGACTTACCAACACGGGGCCTATCTCCAAAGAACCTTAAGATGAGTAGCCTATGGTGGCATGGTCCATCATGGCTCTGTCAAGCCCCATCTACCTGGCCTAGATCTGTATTAAACGAAATCGAAGACATAAATCTTGAACTTAGACCAATAAAATCAAATATAGCGTCTCTTAATATAAACATCGATACAATTGTAGGGAGATTTTCCTCATGGTCTAAGACCTTGCGTGTAGTCTGCTACATAATCAGATTCTTTCAAAGAACCCATCGACCTCTGAGAGAAAGCGTTTCTTACTCATCTCGGATAATAAGTCAAGATGAAATGACAAATGCTAAGAATCGCCTTATTCGTTTAACTCAATCGTTTTATTTTTATGATGAATATCAGGCTCTTTCAAAAAATGTGCCAATCCCAAGAAAAAGTTCATTAGCTACTCTTAATCCGATTATGGATCAAGATCAAATCATGCGTTCTAATAGCAGATTGACTTCATCTACCCTTTCTTATAATGAAAAATATCCAATTATCTTGCCTTATCAAGCGAAGATATCAAGTCAGTTCGTAGAATTCATTCATGATATCACCCTTCATGGTGGAAATCAACTGATGATTCGTTTGATAAGATGTGAATTTTGGATACCAAAGATAAAAAATCTTGTGAAAAAACATGTAAACGCCTGTAAACAATGCATTATCCACAAAAAACAAATGCAAAGTCAGCTTATGGGAGCACTGCCACTTGAGAGAACTCAAATCTCAGCTCCTTTTACCTTTACGGGATTAGATTTCGCAGGTCCGTTTTTAATAAAAAGTTTTTCTGGGCGAAATTGCCGTATAACAAAGGGATATGTCTGTCTCTTTGTATGCTTTAGTACCAAAGCAACACATTTAGAAGCCACAAGCGACTTGACAACCCAAGCATTCTTAGCGGCTTTGAATAGATTCATTGCACGACGAGGTATGCCTGAGAAAATATATTCAGACAACGGAACTAACCTTGTAGGTGCTAGTAAAAGTCTTGCTACCGAGTTTAAAAAATTCATTCAATCTCTACCTCTAGAATTTTCACAGCAGTATAAAAACAGAAATGTTGAGTGGAAATTCATTCCCCCAGGGGCACCACATATGGGAGGTTTGTGGGAAGCTGGTGTTAAGAGCTTCAAGCTTCATTTTCGGAAAGTTGCGGGAGCTAACAAGCTTACTTTCGAAGAGTTTTCAACTCTTCTCACTAGAATTGAAGCTTGTCTTAACTCCAGGCCCATATCCCCTATCTCAGAAAATGCATCTGACATTCCTCCATTAACTCCAGGTCATTTTCTCAGAGGTGGTCCTCTGCTAGCTCCTCTCGAACCAGCTGCAGATGAAAGCTCCCTTAGCTGTGTTAAGCGGTGGGAAAAGATACAAATTTTACATCAACAATTCTGTCGAAGATGGAAAAACGAGTATCTGAGAGAAATGAACAAAAGATACAAATGGAAATTTCCCAAAAGAGACATCGCAATAAACGACCTGGTTGTCATAAAAGATGAAAATCTCCCCCCAAACGAATGGCGCTTAGGTCGAGTAGTTAATGTCCATCAGGGATCCGATAGTCGAGTACGTGTCGCGGACATAAGAACTCAAAATGGAGTTATAACCCGTCCAATTGTCAAACTTTGTGTGCTAACTCCGTCATAAACTGCTTCTAAATTTGTATATATAAAATTTAATACTCGTATATCTATTTATCATTTTTTTTTTAAATATCTAAATTATGTACATATACATTAAAGTATCTTGCACTGATTTTAAATATTTCTCGCCTTTATTGTATATTTAATTTTTTGAATTATTTGTTTAATACTTTTCAAAGTTTGTATATATTTTATTTTTTTTTCTCAAATTATCTTTATTTAAAACTTTAATGAATTTAATATTATATCTTACAGCCGTTGCTGCAAGGCGGCCGGCAATGTTCAGTTCAAAATGTTAAATTAAACAGAACCTAGTTATTATTGTAGTTGCTTCTACTTTTGACACTTAGATGTCTCTTAAATTAAAGTTGTACTAAACTTAATTTGCTATAGAATCGGAAACCACGATTCCATATTAGATTTTATGTAGCTTTCTTCTTGATTTAACCCTCATCGAGGTAAGACTTATCGCTAAAGAAATAAAGATTGTAAAACTACCAACCGACGAATATTCTTTTATTTCTTGACAAAATCATCGAGCAACCAGCAGGGATATCTCATATCCCAACAATGGCTGAATCAAAAGTTTACCACATTCATCGTTTAAACGGGCAGAATTACCAGCTGTGGCGACGACAGATGGAAATTTATATGACAGAAAATAAACTCAAATCGTACATATTAGGAACAATTGAAAGACCAATTACCAATAGTCAAGTTTGGGATGACAAAGATTCTGAAGCACAAGCATTTATTATGAGAGGTATAGAGTTAGAGCAATTAAAATATCTAACGGACTGCACTACTGCTGCACAAATGTGGTCCAAATTGAAAACTGTTCATTCTGAAAGAAGTGAGCAGTCAGCTCAAGTACTTCTTGAGAAGTTTATTAATTGCAAACTGGAAGAGGAAGAATGCATGGCTGATTACGTAGCCAGAGTCACATCACTCACGCAGCGCTTGAAAGACATGAATCTTGAGCAAAAAGAACCAGTGGTTATTGTAAAGATTCTCAGTAGTCTACCAAGTAAGTTCGATCATGTTAGAACCGCGTGGTATGCAGTGCCACGTGCGGATCAAAACCTTGAACGTTTAACTGATCATTTAGTCAATGAAGAGTCCCTTATCAATCTTCGAACAAATAATGGAGATAACAACATAACAACTAGAGCAGCTTATGCAGCCAGCAGCAGCAAATTCAGACGTAGGAATCCAAAGCCATCAAATAATGATAACAAACAACATAGACAAGGTAAATGTAATTATTGCCAAAAGCAAGGGCATTGGGCAAGAGAGTGTTTTAAACGTCAACGAGATCGACAAAACAAAGTTGATGGCCACCAAAACGAAAATGATCGTCATGCTCTTAGTCGGAGAGAACCAAACAAAACTAATCCGAGTTTACAGGTGTCAGTTTCTGATGGAATGTCTCATTTGTTCATTTTGCAATCAGCAACAACTCAAGCTAAGATAAGGAATCTGTGGTATGCGGATTCCGGAGCTTCAGACCACATGTCATTTCAGAGGGAGTGGTTCACGAGTTTCATTCCATTTGAGGAAGGAAAATGTGAAGTTCGAGTTGGAGATGGCCGAAAGTTGAGGGTGGACGGGATTGGTGACATTGACGTGCATGCTATAAATTCGAAAGACGTTAATGTTATTCATACAATTAAAGATGTTCTTTTTGTTCCACATCTTGGGCGTAATTTTATATCTGTTTCAAGGTCTACAGAAAAAGGTATGAAAGTTATTTTCGAAGAAGGTGCTCAACGTGTCGTTTTTATGAAAAATCAGAAAATCATCGCGGATGGTGTGCGAGAAAACAGGTTATATAAAATGAACTTGGTGCCAACAAAGACAGCTCATCTAAATGTTGCATCGTCAAGCACATTAATGCTGTAGCATGAGCGTTTAGGCCATGTGAATTTTAAGACACTTCGAGAAATGAACAACAAAGCAGTTGTAGACGATCAACAATATGTCAAGTGAAGACCCATTTTGTGCAGGCTGTGCTTATGGCAAGCAACATCGTCAGACTTTTCCAAAGTCAGGAGCTAAACGTTCTAGTATTCCTGGTGAAATTTTTCATGTGGATCTCTGCGGTAAGATGAGCATTTCATCAATTGGTGGTGCCAACTATTTTATGTTATTAAAAGATGATTTTTCAAGATACTGCTATGTTTTCTTTATCAAAAACAAAACAGATGTGTTGGTTAACCTAATGAAATTTTGCACAGAAGTTGAAGCTCATGGATACACCATCAGGCGCTTGAGATCGGACGGGGGACTGGAATTTTGCAACGAGTCTGTTCGAGATTTTCTTTTAAAGAAAGGAATTAAACATGAAGTTTCAACCTCGAGAGCTCCAGAGCAGAATGGTTTCATCGAGAGGCAGAACAGAACAATAATTGAGAGTGCAAAATCAATGCTACATGAAAAACAACTTCCTTTGTATCTTTGGGCAGAGGCAACAAACACCGCAGTTTATCTGAGAAATCGGACAGCATCGCATACAATTGGAGGGGCAACGCCTTATGAAAAGTGGTTTGGCTCAAAACCTTCGGTGAAAAATCTTAGAATTTTTGGTAACGAGATATATATTCATATTCCCGAGGAGCAAAGAACTAAATGGGAGAAAAATTCAATCAAGTGTCTGATGATTGGCTATAACGAGGAAAGTAAAGCGTATAGAATTTTCGATCCTGCTGGTAGAAGAATATTAATCAGAAGAGATGTGATATTCAATGAGGGACAACCCAGGCTTCACGAAATAGTAGAAAACTGTGATTCAAATAAGCCAACTTGTCAAAATGAATCATCTGATTTGCAGGATGATGGTGGATCTGAAAAGACTAAGAGAACTTACAAGAATCCAAGGGTCCCAACCCCTAGAAGTCCATATAATATAAGGCAAGGTCGAAGGCCGAATTACGAAGAGTTGTCTGAGGAAGAGCTGATTGTAGCCGAAGTTTGTGCATGTGAGCTGGAGCCGAAGACGCTGGAGGAAGCCATGAAAGCCGAAGATTCGCAAAAGTGGTTAGATGCAATCAATGAAGAGATCGACTCACTGGAAACAAATGAAACCTGGATCCTTGTCCCAAGAACGCAACAAGAACATATCATAACTAACAGGTGGGTGTTTAAAATAAAGTATAAGGCAGACGGAGCGATAGATAAATATAAAGCGAGATTGGTCGCAAGAGGATGCTCACAGAAGTATGGCATCGACTTCGAAGAGACTTTCGCCCCGGTCGTTAGATACGATTCTGTAAGAATATTGTTGTCAATAGCAGCGGCACAAAACCTTGAAATTTATCAGTTCGATGTCAAGACGGCATTCTTGCATGGCAACTTAGAAGAACGTATTTATATGGAACAACCATATGGGTTTGAAGATGGTGATCGAATTTGTTTATTAAATAAAAGCTTATATGGCCTTAAGCAAGCATCGAGACAATGGAACAAAAGGATTGTTGAATTTCTGATGCGATATGGACTAAAACAATCAAGAGCTGATCCATGTATATTTGTCTCTAAGTCTAATGAATCTACAACTTACTTAGCTCTTTATGTACTAGATGATGGACTTATATGTGGAAATAATATTTTATTTATAAAGCAGCTGTTAAATAGTTTTAATGAAGAATTTAAGATTACTTTCAGAGAAGCCGAATTTTTCCTGGGAATGCAGATTAAAAGAGATAGAGATAAAGGAACTCTAAAAATCTATCAAAGCATTTATACAAATAAAATTTTAAATCGTTTTAATCATGCTAATTGTTCACCTGTTTCTATACCCGCAGAGCCTGGAATAAAATTTTCTAAGGATGAGCAAGCGAACAAATCTGGAATTTTTCCTCATAGAGAAGCGGTTGGTTCGCTGATGTATTTGATGGTGTGTACAAGACCAGACATCTCGTATATTGTTGGTGTTCTTAGCAGATTTATGGAGAGCCCTTCCGTAACACATTGGCAAGGAATTAAAAGAATTTTAAGATTCTTGAAGGGAACATCAGAGCGAGGAGTAACATTTAACAGAGATTCCCGTTTCGCTGAAATGACAGCCTACTGTGATGCTGATTGGGCTGGAGACGTTGAAACACGGCGAAGTACAACAGGATGGATCATACTTTTGAATGGAGGTATAATTGCTTGGAGCTCTAAGAAACAGACCGTGACTGCAACATCAACCACAGAAGCCGAATTTGTTGCTCTATGTTCTGCAACAAAAGCTGTTATACACATAAGAAGATTACTATCAGATCTGGACCAACAACAAACTAAACCTACGGTTATAAAATGCGACAACCAAAGAGCAATTACTTTGGTTAAAAATTCCGAGTCATCAAAAAGAACAAAACACATCGCCACTCAGTATTTTTATACATGTGATATGCAGAAGCAGGCGGAGGTTGATGTGATGTATGTACCGACAAATGATCAATTGGCTGATTCTTTGACAAAGGCATTACCAAAAGAAAAATTTCAAAGGTTGGTTGAGCAGTATGGGCTATTGGACGATTAACGATAAGTGTTTTTCTGAAAGCGAGAGGGAGTGTTGGAAATATCGCTTTCAACAAAATGCAACATCCTCATTAACATATTTGAGCTGAAGGATTTCAAATCATGTGTCAATTTTCTTTTAAGCTTGTCACTTCCTTTTTAAACTTAAAACTTTCTTCTTCCTTGAACTCTCGTAAAGATAAGTCACATTTTTAATCAATAAATAATTCAATAATCTTTAATCTTTTATAATAAATCTCAATCTGAATTAAATTGTTTTGTTGCCTTTTATTCAAAAGTGTGCTAATTTATTTACAATAGTGTTTTTCAATTGGAGCAGGTTAATTTTGGTGGCCTCTGGCAACTATGTCGCATTGGGGACATCTGTAAAATCTGTTGTTTATTATTGAGTTACGATGCCAAATCACCATAGCAAGCAAAACGATTTACCACCACGCCCAAATGATAAGAACTTTTTTATCAAAATGAGTGTTCGTTAGTGCCTTTCGCAGACTTTAACTTAACGAATTTTGCGTCGGGACTTGGGCCTGCACTTGTACAAGATATAACTGACCCAGAAGCTCAATTTCATAGCCATAGACGACGCCGTTTGTTCGATGATTGGACTCCCTTGAGCCCTTGGAAGAGGCTTCCAATTTTGGTCGACAAATCATCTTTAGGGGGATTTTTGGCTGAATGGCTGTGTTAACGCAAAATTGCCGTATACAACCGGATTAATTCTTCTGTTCGACTGTCTCAATACTTAACTCCAATAGAAAGTCGAAAAACGTTGGCTTAAACACTGGTTATTGTTTATTCTTCTTCTTACATATGGATGTGAAATTTACTGCAATTTTGACTCTGAGAGCAGACGAAAAATAATCGTTGCATTCAACAACACAATAAGATGCATTTATGATCTAAAGATTGCATGGTTCTTGGGTATATTCTAAGAAAAAAAAATCCTTCTACAGTAAGAACCTACGAGTATTTCCAACTTTCATATGATATATCGGAAATTTAAGAACAGGCCTATTTTGGTGTACCCTGACCCATGTTAACGCTAATTTCGCTGTTAGTACTAATGATATAAACTTCATTTAGGTCTTTATTTTTAGAAAAATTATTATTAAATTAAAATATTAGCCTTTGTAATTACGTTTAAACAAATTCAATATCTTACGAGTATCTTCGTCTTGAGATATTCAGTTTCTAGCGTGTTTCATTTTTCGTGCCTATGCTATTTTTTTTTTACTTTGGGCTAAATTTACTCCAGAAAATGCGTAATAAACAAGCCGTTTTACTATTTTCTTTTAAATGAACGTAACAATAATGAAAATAAAACTCGACGACAAGTTTGCGAAAAAAAAACCATAGATTTTATGATACTTGGGAAAACCTGAGACGTGAAAGATTTAAAAAGATTTTTTTTTGCTTTAAGCTCCGAAGTCCTTATGAATAAAAATGATTTTGTGTAGCTTTAGATATTTTTTATTTTGTGGTTTTACTAAAACAGTTATAACAGGTGTTCAAAGCGTCCTCCTTGATTTTGTATGCATGCTAGAGCCCGTTTTTGGATTTCACTGAGAATATTTATTGATGATAGCTGCTGCTTCACTTCACGGTCTTCTAATTCACCTAAATTTGCTTTTTTTTGGTTGAAAAAACAAATTATTTTATTCTTCCCCATACAAATAAATACAATACTGTAAGGCCACGAAATCTTGCAGGCCAGTGAAACGGTCCTTTTCTTCCTTTCGAACGATTACCGTGCTATTCTATTATAATCCAACCAATTCCTAACCTCACGACTTAAATGGGCTAGAGCGCCATCGCCATTTTGTTGGAAATACGTACTCTTGGTTTGTAAATGTAGACATTTCAAACAGCGTTTCTAAACAACTGTTTAGACGTTAAAAATTAAACTGATGAATTAATGACGTTTTCTAATCTTTTATACCATTTTCGTATAAAAGACGAAGATAAAATACTGAATTTGTTTACATGCAATTACAAAGGCTAGTATTTCTTCTAAAAATAAGGACCTAAATGAAGTTTTTATCATTTTAGAAGACTTGGAAATTTTAAAATATTTCAAAACAAACTTAAAATGTGACATTTTATCTCTAATAATTAGAATTTAACAAAGTCCATTCATTTTTTACTTGCGACTTATAGGAACTATAAGGCAAGTTATTCATTCGTAAAAAAAATCGAACTCGAAATTTTGATTTAAGTTGACACTACGATGATAGCGGGTCTCGCAATTCTGTTTGTTTGTCTGTATGTCAAGTTATTTTTGTAAGTTATTTTGTAAGTCCAAAAATAACGGTAGGTATCTGTCATACGAATTTCTTATATATATTTTTTTTCTCAAAAACTGTTCGAATAATTTAAAAACCAAAAATACAAAAAAATTTCATTGAGTTAAAGCTAGATAATGGTTGAATGAATGAATGGTTGCTTATTAATGGTACCCCTCTTGAAACAATTTTTTTTTGTTTTTGATTTTCTTTTTTTCAAAACTCAATATTTTGAAAACCCCATGCTCAATTTTTTTTTAAACTTGATAAATAGAAGTGTTTCAATATAATCTACAAGATGTGAAAAAAAAAATGATTTTACCTAAATAACTATAACTGTACCCATCACACAAATGTTTAAAAAATGGTTTTCAAAAATCGTAATTTTCTCGCAAACGGGCTCCTAGAGTTTTGATAAAAATTTTTTTCTTTTGATTTATTTTTATGATCTATAATTAAGTAAAAAAAAAAAGAAATTAAGATATTACTAACTGTACCTATGTACAATGCACAGTACATACCTACATTGAACCATTTTTTTAAATTTTGAATTTCTCATTATTGGCATTACGGACTTTAATGAAAATTTGTATAGAGAAGCTTCTAAGAAGTTTAAAAAACAATGCATTTCAAAACTTAAAAAAAAATTATTTTTAAATTAAAAAAAAAAAAAAAATCATTTTTCTTTAGAAAATCCGATACCTCAAAAACGGCTCAATATTTTTTTGGGGAATTTAATTTTTATTCGTACAATAATAAAAACTTTACGTTCGCATACCAAATTTGTTTCTTAAGAATGTTTTAAGAATTTTGTATATAAAAGCTTATTTTTTTGATACCCATTACAAAGACTTATAATATTTTTTCTTGCATAATATGCTTATGAATAGTTTCACTTTAATAACATTTTTTTGAAATTTTTAGTCTTTTACATAAGAGTAAGTTCGTGCGACCCAGTCATGCATTTTATTTTTTTAAGATTTATTTTCATTAAATTTGTTGGCTACTCAGTTTTTGTTTTTGTTTTTTATTTTTAACTTAATTTTGAACATATTGTATTATTTATAATATTTTGTTTTAGCTTGTAATTATATGCTCAAATTAAAGTTAGCTTTTATTCTAAAAGCTTTTGTTTTTTAAAGTTATCACTCAATGAAATAAACAAACTAAAATTGCCGTCAATAGCGAGCGCTAGAGAACGATGATAACCAATTTCTTATGACCCGAATTGAACCATATGGACCAAGATGATATTTGGTTTCAGAAGGACGGCCCTACGTGCCACACAGCGGACGCCGCAATTGACATTCTGCAGGAACGATTTGAGGGTAATGATATATCTCGCAGAGGTGACGTGAATTGGTCACCAAGGATCATCATGGGGTTCATATCAAAGGGCACGGTAGTGCCCAGCCAAGTTCTGGCACTACACCCTTTTTACAGGAACAAACTCAGGCGATTTTTGACCCCTCCATATCTTCAGTACCAATGAAGTCAGAAACTTAAATTTTCGAATATAGTCAGGCACAGGCGCACTTCCCGGCATCGTAGAATCTTGTAATTTTGCACAACGGTAGGTCTTGTCATGCAAGGAGAGGAAAATTTGAAGTTTTCAATTCAGGGGGCGTGGTATCCACCCACTTTCTCCGAATTGGTGTTGGTTGAATGGAGCACTTCCGACTGCTGTAAAACGATGAAATTTGGTAGAACGGTAGGGCTCAAATTACATATAAAGGACCAAAAATAAAAATTGAGGTTTTCCATTCAGGGGCGTGGTATCCGCCCACTTTCTCCGAATTGGTGTTGGTTGAATGAAGCACTTCCGAATGCTGTAAAACGATGAAATTTGGTAAAGTGGTAGGACTTAAATTGCATACAAAGAAAAAAATATAAAATTTGAAGTTTTCCATTCAGGGGCGTGGTATCCGCCCACTTCCTCAGAACTGATGTAAATTATACATGGCGCACTTCCGATTGCAGTAGAACTATGAAATTTGGTAGAACGGTAGGGCTCAAATTGCATATAAAGGACCAAAAATAAAAATCGAGGTTTTCCATTCAGGGGCGTGGTATCCGCCCACTTTCTCCAAACTGGTGTTGGTTGAATGGAGCACTTCCGACTGCTGTAAAACGATGAAATTTGGTACAGTGGAAGGGCTTAAATTGCATTCAAAGAAAAAAATATAAAATTTGAGGTTTTCCATTCAGGGGCGTGGTATCCTCCCACTTCCTCAGAACTGATGTAAATTATATATGACACACTTCCGATTGCAGTAGAACAATGAAATTTGGTAGAACGGTACAGCGCAAATTGCATATAAAGGACCAAAAATAAAAATTGAGGTTTCCATTCAGGGGGCGTGGTATCCACCCACTTTCTGAGAAAATGTTCAATATATATGGAGCACTTCCGATTGCTGTAATTAAGGTATGTTAGTGTTAGGTATCTTGCCAGGATAAGAAGAAATAATCGAAGCGCAAATCAAAACAACCAATAACAAAAAGAAAATATACCAAAAGAAATAGGAAGCTACAAACTAAGTTGATTTTAGTAGGTAGAGTCCACCCTTCTATCTTTCAATATCTTTCGAGATTTTGACATGGCAAAATATTAAAATCTTTGCAAAAAGGAGTGAGATCAGACCAAAAAACATAAATGTTAAAAAAGAGCCAAGTTCTTCTATAAAAAACCTTTGTGTAACAAGTCAGCCGTGAAAAGTACTGAGATCTAAAAGTACGCCAAGTTCTTACTTCATGAAGGTTTAATACCGAATATTTAAAGTAGAATAATATTGAAACAGCTACAATGTAATAGAGAAATTTTATTATTTAATGATTACTGACTAAAATTTAATGGGCTTACTTGGCAAGTTTTTTTTTTTTATGCCCAAATTCAAAAGGTTTTGAAAACTTGACCAGTAAAGCCCATCAAATTTTAAATAAATTGCAATTATGGCAAGTTCATAGGATTCAATGGTTTGTGAAGGTAAAATGTAGCAACATATAACATAAAGTGATTTGCGATTACGGGTTATCTTTATTAAAACGTTGTCGATATTTAGGGAAGAGTATATTACAATAAAGGGATGAGCCTAGTGTTTTTGTACAGCTAGTAGTACACCTTGACAAGGGGAATCATCATTAGGCCGGTTATGATCATCATCGCGATAAACATTACAGGAAGATAGACACAATTCGTGATTATAAAGGTGTTCATGAGACTGAACATGTCTGTGGGGAAGCCTTCTTGCTGAATCGAAACCACGACACTTGTATTTGTTTATTTAGTAGCAAACCGAACCTGATTTATTCACTAAGAACGCCCAGAAGAAACGACTTATTTAATATATTTTCTTAATCTCTAAGTGTGGAGAGCGCGTAACGACAATAAGTTGAATCAATGGGTTGGTGAGAAAGTTTGACTGCGGGGGAGAGATCAATGAATAAAGATAAAGGTAAACTGTTGAATGAGAAATTGAATTGGACGTATTGACTCACATTCTATCCTTAGGAAAGAGTATGTTCTCCTGTTCAAGTATCGATATAGTATAGTTATGTGTGTTCAAATGCTAAACAAAATTTCAAATTGCATCCAAAGAGTTTTTGGAATTTCTTCAATTTAAATCGAAAAGCAATTGGTTTTCCATCCTCAATTATTATAAAGATGTTGCATCTAGTGATCCATAATTGTAGATTGGTTTGCGGAAAACTTTCAAAATACCTATTACCTTTAATCTGATCTTGTTATTGGTAATAATTATGAAGCATGCTCTTTCTAATGACTTTATTTCATACAAATTACAATAAATGTATCATTAAATTCTTTAACATGGCCTACGCCCTCTGTCAGTTGGCAGTTATTATATGTATTTTTATGGTTTAATATACAAAATTGAAGCATTAATTGAAAATAGTTCATCTAAGATTCGTTTTTTGTAGTTAAGCACAATTCTAAATCACTCCTGTGAGGAACATAGTTCAGGGGAAGTATCACCCCTCTTGCTTTCAAAACCAGTGACTGATTGCTTCACATCTATTTAGATTATGATGATATCAGAACTGCCCTGCGCAAACTGGACCCATTGCCTTATACAGACTGTCGTGGAATTTTTCCAATTGTCTTAAAACACTGTTTTTAAGCTTAGAGTTCCTCGCTTCAATTTTTATATTATCAATCTCTTTCTGATGCCAAATGGATGTAATGTATACGGATTTTCTTAAGCTTTTAGTAGAGTTAATCACCTAAGTTTTTGATTAAAACATTAGAAGCAAATGGTTTTGATGGAACTCAACTTAAATGGTGTTGGTCTGATCTTATGGTAAGATGCAGATCGTGAAAACTGGTGACTTAGAGCCTTACCCTATGACAATATCGTCTAGTGTTCCTGCACTCACTTGGGTACAATGTTTTTAATCATTTTGTAAATGATTTTTCATCAATATTTTGTGTGTCTGAAGGTCTTGTTAAA
The DNA here is from genome assembly GCA_911387755.1 of Chrysotoxum bicinctum. Taxonomy (NCBI): domain Eukaryota; kingdom Metazoa; phylum Arthropoda; class Insecta; order Diptera; family Syrphidae; genus Chrysotoxum; species Chrysotoxum bicinctum. Next base: position 165,412,438 of record OU426987.1, read on the forward strand.
TAAATGAATCAAATATTATTCGATTATATTATTGACGGAATTAAGTTCCGCAGTGTTAATCAATTAAAATGTGTTATATTTAATGAAAAACTATCTTTTGAGTCTCAAGTAAACAATACTGTCGCAAAATTTTAAACAGTTCCCGTTTAAGAAATAAAACCGTCTCTACTTACCGCAGTCGTTTAGCTTGGAGACTTTGTCTAACTTTTTCATAATTTTAGATACGTTAGACTACTCTTCTAACCAATGTGCGTTTTACAATAGAACCTAAGCGAATTTACGTTGAACAACCCTTAATTTGACAGATACATAACTCAAACACAACTACAAAAACAAAAATAAAAAGAACAGACAACTTCTTCCAACCAAATAATTGTTCGCCGAAAAAAGTATATTTTATATACCTACTACCTCGATAAAGAAATTTGATTGCTTATAAGTTATTTACATTATTTTAGATGAAAATGAAGTACATGTAGCTAATTTACAGTATAAAAACTAAATTTTGTTATTGGAAGGTGCAAATTCATTTGGCTATACTCGTCTCGGCATTCATACATCACATTTGTACAGATTTGTTTGTCCATCGCCGGAAGTCGAATAAAACATCAGTAAACATTTTTACTTCGATTTGAAATGATCATTGTCAATATGGATAAAGTATACTTACTTTTAAAAGATAAAGTAGCTATTTGCCCATGTTAAAGTTAGACGAGCTCTTTAACGTAAAAGTATAGTTTATGTCCTTTAAAATTAACAAAAAGTCGGTTCTCGTCCTCCCATTTTAAAATTGATTTAGGGCAGGTTTTAAATGTTTAAAATTTTGCGCCATTGCTTCTAAATCACACTCTATGCTTTTTCTTAAATGAAATTCCTGCGAATTTAGGGATCCGTATACAATGAAAACTTTATACTAAGCAATTGTTCGTGTCTGGAATATAATTGCATTATTTGGAATCCAGACTCAAAAAAAATTATAAATAGGATTGAGAAAATTAAAAAAAAAAACTTTTTAAGGTACGCATTCAAGGCATCAATGACCGAGGTGTAGCATGTTTAGTGTTTTATTTGTTTAGTTTAGTCTTTTATTTGTTTGTGACATTCTTGCTTATATTGATTCTCATTATAATTATGGACAGCAAGAGCCAATTAATCATTACTGTTAGATAAATTAACATTTATTATGATCATTTGGATTTTTTCTTGCCTAGATATCAGTTCAAAACACTTGTTTTAAATTTACTTCAAAACTCTTCATGAATATTTCATTACTTGTAATTTATTTTGAACATTACATTTTAAAGTTCTAATAATTATGCTACTAAATTTTATTTTAAATTACATTATATTGAATTAAATAATAAAGCTATAATCAAAATCTGTACATGTAAGATCTTTGATTTGAATTAAATAAATAAATACAAATGTTACTAATTCTGTAGTTAGTGAAATACATTATATATGAAAGCTAGTGAAATTTCACTACTGTACATACATACATACATACATATTATGTATTTTGAAAGGGGATTTAAAAAAAACAAAAACTAAAACTATCGCAAGATTTTTCTTTAAAATAGACTCGACATGTTCCTTATGCCCATTGGAGCCGGCATAGGTATATGTTAAAAAACTATCTTCGGAACTTTAATTTTTTTGTGTTACGTTAATGTTTGATTCATTGTTGTATTGTATTCAAGACGATAGTTATATACTAGACGTCTTGGAATGTTTCTTTAACAAAAAAAAAATACATATAAAAACAACATGGAATTTTTCTCTGAAAATTACAAAAAAGTCTAAGCACCGTATGTATATACATATATTCCTCAGTTGAACAACAAATCAGCTATCACAAGCAACGAGTATTTGAAGAAAAGGAAGTCGAACAGCTTCGGTTCTGCCATAACTCAACTTAACATCACACAATATACACATGCATATACCGACCACATGCATTATACATTGTGCATAGTATATTTTTTGCTCAATGAAATTTCAACAGAACTTAAGGTTTATAAAAACTATCTATCATTTGGATGAAAGGGCTTTATAACTTGGATTTTGCACACACAGTATACTGAAGCAAACAGGCAGAAGCTATTTATGTGCATATGTAGTGTGGAAACAAAAAGGAGAGGAAATACTAAAAGTCCACATAACGTTTGAGGATAAATTGCTCATGGTTTTATGTTTTCCTTTTTTCGTTTGTGTCGTGGTCAGTCTGGCATAATGAGCGAAATAAATAAATTTAGAAGTTTAGTTGTAATATTAATTATCTAAGTATTATAATTGTATAGTAATTATTATAATTTAAATATTAATAATTGAGCGTATTTTTTTGCAAATGTTTCAGTTAAAGCCCTATCTCTTTTCATTTCTAAATATTTTTTTTTTGGGATTAAAGAGTTAAGTGGGCAATTTAAACAACTCTCCAAATATGAGAGTTGTACGCAAGCTCATTGAAAGACAGAAGACAGCATTGAATCTTACGTGAAAAGACTTAAGGCTGCATTTGTAGCCTGAAGGACAAGGAAGTGAATATATAATATGTTTATATGCAGTATCGAAAGATCGAGTTGGATTAGGGTCGGATTTTCGACCCAGGTTTTTCGTCATTTGAGTTGAGAGCTCGATTTGGAGTTGAGTTGAAATGGTGTTGAGCGATTCTGAAACATTTTGTTAAGCCAACTCCTCGACCCAGGTTTTTCGTCTCATATTTCGACTCGGCACCGCTGAGCGAGTGAAATCGAGTCGAACGAAGCTTATTTCAACCCAATACCCGTTTACAAAGGGTCGAAGGGAGCTTCAAGCTTGCTTCAATACCTCATATAAACGTAGTAATAGAAAAACAAATACATAAGTGAAAAATCAAGCCCAATAATCTTACTTTCTCCGAAACGATGTAAAGATTTGGAATTCATAAGCTTTTTTTTTTCAAGATATTTCTTGAGTTGATAGTTTACCAGTGTTTCCACGAAAGAAAGGACAAAAATGCAATTGGACGATATTTAGAGAGGGAAGAAGATTCACAGGGACAGCAGCGTAGAACAGCTGGAAAGCTTAAACAGTGGATTTGCCAGTATTGAAGAACACCTCATTAAAACAATGGAACCCGGGCCAGCGGGTTTTCTAGTAATCCATTATTTTCAGTATTTTAAGTTTATATTTTTTGTTAAAAAAGTTAAATAAATATTTTAGTAGAAGATCGAATCCACTTTTTTTTGCAGTTCATAACAGAACACTTTATTTTGACAGTATACAGGGTGTCCCTTAATTCGTTTCTTATATTTTAGGGCGCAGTTCTTGGGTGTATTCTAAGAAAAAAATCGTTATACAGTAAGGTGCTATCTCTAATTTTTATATCATATATCGGGGATTTAGCAGAAGGCCTATTTTGGTGTACCCTGACCCATGTTAACGGTAATTGCGCTGTTAGTGCTAATGATAGAAACATCATTTAGGCCTTAATTTTTAAAAGACATACCAGCCATTGTAACAGAATCTACCCAAATATGATATCTCAGTCTTGAGATATCCAGTTTCTGGCGTGTTCCGATTTTCCTGCCCATGCTAATTTTTTGACTTTGGGCCCAATTTTCCCCAGAAAATGCGTAATAAACATACCGTTTTACTATTTTCTTTAATGACCGCAACAATAATAAGAATAAAATAAAACTCAATGACAAGTTTTCGGAAAACCCCATACGAGTAGTATTTATAAAACTTGGGAAAACCTGAAACATGTAAAATTAAATAAAGTGTATTTTGTTTTTTTTTAGTTTTTTGTTAGGTTAAAAAAAGGGATTTCTGATTTTGAACATGTTTCTAAAAGTTGTTGTAAGTGGTTTTCCAAGAATTTTGCAATGTGTCTTAAAAAAGCATAGTGGTTTTAAAACGTGTTCGTTTATTTGAGAACCTGTCAAAATCCTCGATTTCTTTAAAAGTTCTCAAAAAGAGTAAGGTTTGAAGGCCTCTTGGGAAATATATCTTACAAAAATGGTATAAAAAATTAGAAAACGAAATTAAATCATCAGTTTAATTTTTAACGCCAAGGAAACAGTTGTTGTTTCAAGCTGAATTCTACTAACTATCTAAAGCTCTTGTGCAATGATTTACTAGAACTTCTGGAGGACATTCCACTTATGCAACAGCTTCACCATATTTCCAACAGGATGGCACTATGGTCGTGAGCTTAAGAATTGGTTGGATGAAGAGTACGGTAATCGTACCTTACATTGTTGGATTTCTTTATATGAGGAAGAACTTGTATAGCAAATTTGGGTGAATTAGAAGACCGTATACTCGAAGCGTCATCTAAAGTGAAGCAGCAGCTATCACTAATAAATATTCGCAGTGAAGTCCAAAAACGGGATCTAGCATGTTTACAAAACAACCAAGGAGGACACTTTGAACACATGTTATAACTGTTTTAGTAGACACAGAAAATAAAAAGTACCTTAACACGCAAAAAATCATTTTTATTCATAGAGCCTTTGGAGCTTAAAGCAAAAATACATTTTTTTTTTAATTTTACACGTTTTAGGTTTTCCTAAGTATCATAAAATCTATGGGTTTTTCCGCAAACTTGTCGTTGAGTTTTATTTTTATTATTGTTACGTTTATTAAAATGAATAGTAAAACACCATGTTTATTCCCCCTTTTTCGGAGCAAAATGAACCCAAGGCCAAAAAACTAGCATGGGAGAGTCTGAGACAGGATATCATATTTGTTTGAACGCTGGTATTTTTTCTAAAAATGAAAGCCTAAATAGAGTTTATATTATTAGTACTAACAGCGCAATTTCAGTTAACATAGGTCAGGGTACAAAAATAGGTCTTTCCTTAAATCCCCGATATATGATATAAAATTGGAAATAGGCTCTTACTGTAGAATGATTTTTTTCTTAGAATACACCCAAGAACCACACACTTAAATTACGAATTAACGGTCACCCTGTATATTTATATGGATGAAATAACTTTCTTTTAAGAAGAAACTACATATTTGTGAATTTTTGAATATTACAACAACAACTTGAATGAACTACCACCAAGTGGGTTCTTATTTGGCTGGAGTTATAGCTATTTCACGGTTGCCAAGCCGATCATCAGACTCCTTTTATTAGTGGTGCTTAGCCTTTATACTATCAAGTTTAATCGAAAAACTTTTTGCCTTGACTGAGATTTGAACCCAGACCTAGCGTCGTCAGAAGCCAATGCCCTACGCATCACGCTACCGAGACCACATGATCAGGTCCATCCCAATTTAGGTTTTATCGTTTATCAATTATCACTTGAGGACTAGCGTTTTTATTAGTCATTCAAGTTTTGTTGTTGTAAATTCGGTTTCTTTCTATTTCTCCGAACTCTGTTTATAAGCCAACAATTCGTTGTATATTATAAGGAGGGAGATTTTAATGAAAGATTTGACTCTGGTCAAGTTTTTTTAAATCTATTGAAGGGGTTTTTGTATGGTTACATACATGCAGTGTACCTGCGAAGCTTCATATATTTATGAATTTTTGAATATTACAACAACAACTTGAATGAACTACCACCAAGTGGGTTCTTATTTGGCTGGAGTTATAGCTATTTCACGGTTGCCAAGCCGATCATCAGACTCCTTTTATTAGTGGTGCTTAGCCTTTATACTATCAAGTTTAATCGAAAAACTTTTTGCCTTGACTGAGATTTGAACCCAGACCTAGCGTCGTCAGAAGCCAATGCCCTACGCATCACGCTACCGAGACCACATGATCAGGTCCATCCCAATTTAGGTTTTATCGTTTATCAATTATCACTTGAGGACTAGCGTTTTTATTAGTCATTCAAGTTTTGTTGTTGTAAATTCGGTTTCTTTCTATTTCTCCGAACTCTGTTTATAAGCCAACAATTCGTTGTATATTATAAGGAGGGAGATTTTAATGAAAGATTTGACTCTGGTCAAGTTTTTTTAAATCTATTGAAGGGGTTTTTGTATGGTTACATACATGCAGTGTACCTGCGAAGCTTCATATATTTATGAATTTTTGAATATTACAACAACAACTTGAATGAACTACCACCAAGTGGGTTCTTATTTGGCTGGAGTTATAGCTATTTCACGGTTGCCAAGCCGATCATCAGACTCCTTTTATTAGTGGTGCTTAGCCTTTATACTATCAAGTTTAATCGAAAAACTTTTTGCCTTGACTGAGATTTGAACCCAGACCTAGCGTCGTCAGAAGCCAATGCCCTACGCATCACGCTACCGAGACCACATGATCAGGTCCATCCCAATTTAGGTTTTATCGTTTATCAATTATCACTTGAGGACTAGCGTTTTTATTAGTCATTCAAGTTTTGTTGTTGTAAATTCGGTTTCTTTCTATTTCTCCGAACTCTGTTTATAAGCCAACAATTCGTTGTATATTATAAGGAGGGAGATTTTAATGAAAGATTTGACTCTGGTCAAGTTTTTTTAAATCTATTGAAGGGGTTTTTGTATGGTTACATACATGCAGTGTACCTGCGAAGCTTCATATATTTATGAATTTTTGAATATTACAACAACAACTTGAATGAACTACCACCAAGTGGGTTCTTATTTGGCTGGAGTTATAGCTATTTCACGGTTGCCAAGCCGATCATCAGACTCCTTTTATTAGTGGTGCTTAGCCTTTATACTATCAAGTTTAATCGAAAAACTTTTTGCCTTGACTGAGATTTGAACCCAGACCTAGCGTCGTCAGAAGCCAATGCCCTACGCATCACGCTACCGAGACCACATGATCAGGTCCATCCCAATTTAGGTTTTATCGTTTATCAATTATCACTTGAGGACTAGCGTTTTTATTAGTCATTCAAGTTTTGTTGTTGTAAATTCGGTTTCTTTCTATTTCTCCGAACTCTGTTTATAAGCCAACAATTCGTTGTATATTATAAGGAGGGAGATTTTAATGAAAGATTTGACTCTGGTCAAGTTTTTTTAAATCTATTGAAGGGGTTTTTGTATGGTTACATACATGCAGTGTACCTGCGAAGCTTCATATATTTATGAATTTTTGAATATTACAACAACAACTTGAATGAACTACCACCAAGTGGGTTCTTATTTGGCTGGAGTTATAGCTATTTCACGGTTGCCAAGCCGATCATCAGACTCCTTTTATTAGTGGTGCTTAGCCTTTATACTATCAAGTTTAATCGAAAAACTTTTTGCCTTGACTGAGATTTGAACCCAGACCTAGGGCATTGGCTTCTGACGACGCTAGGTCTGGGTTCAAATCTCAGTCAAGGCAAAAAGTTTTTCGATTAAACTTGATAGTATAAAGGCTAAGCACCACTAATAAAAGGAGTCTGATGATCGGCTTGGCAACCGTGAAATAGCTATAACTCCAGCCAAATAAGAACCCACTTGGTGGTAGTTCATTCAAGTTGTTGTTGTAATATTCAAAAATTCATAAATATATGAAGCTTCGCAGGTACACTGCATGTATGTAACCATACAAAAACCCCTTCAACTACATATTTGATTTCAAGTTTTCTAGTTTGGTAAAAACTCAAACATATAGTACCTACAGATTTGTTTATGAAACCCGCTTCCAAAAAAAAAACTTTTTAATTTTTTCTGCGTAAGTAATCGATTAGATTGTTTTTCATTTTTTAATTCTATTTATTGAAACAACGACTTGGAGTCCAACACTATCATGCTTTGGAGTCCGTTATTTTCGTCCAAAAGATTTAGGCGGACGTTTGGCGTCCGAATCGATGAACCATTATGAGGCTCGTTAGGTCTTTTGCATAGCGTGGGAATTACTGTTTTTTTTTAATTCAGTACATTCATTTACTGAATGAAAATTATGTACATATATTAATGATAACTCACGTTTTATTTTATTAAAAAAGAATATCTATACTATATATATACAGTGGTCTCCGAACTAAAGTTAAAAATACATGTGTTTCATATACTATATTATATTTATTGTTGAATCATGGGTTTACAATGGAAATGCCTCTTTGAAACTTTTTGATTGCATTATCTATAACATTTATCGTCGCGAGGTATAATTATTGCTGTTCAGCTATGTTTTAAAGAAGTCGGTTTACCACCTACTGACATTGAACAAGTTTTCATTTCCGTCAAGTTAAATGAGCTTTCCAAACAAAATTTATACTTTATCTGTTATGTGCTTCCAAGTAGCTCTCTTGATTTTTATGACAAACATATTAATAATATTGAATTTATAAATAATATTTGTTTTATATCTGATAACTTGTGTGTCTAATGTGGTTTTAATCTATCCGAGGGGGAATGTTATCTCAATTTAATATAAAACAATATTTCGAAGTTATATTTATATTCTTTAAGCTTAATGCAAGCAAATTGTATCGAAAATTCTTTAACAAAAATATTAACTTTGATCTACTATGTTGTGATGATTTCAAAGTTAATTTAAGTAATGCACCTCTTTCTCTTTTTCTTGAATTAAAATACATACATATATGTACAGCCGCTTCATTGAAATTGTTATAATGGGTTTCGATAGTTTCCTTATTCGTAAAAAAAAAATAGGTTTCACCTAAGATTAATAAGCAGCTTCGTGACTTAAGCGAACGTAAAGCGTAAAAAAAAGTCAAAAAATTAATCTGATTATGATACTTTTAGCAAATTACGTAAAGAAAGAAAAAATTTCAGTGGACGCAGTTTACACTGACTTTATCAAAGCTCTTGATTCTTTGGAAAAAACCTGAGATTTTTGGTTTTCATTCTTACGATCTTGTAGAACATAAGTTAATATTGGAGATACTGATACAAATTCAAAAGAAATTCAGTGCACATCAGGTGCCCCGCAAGGTAGCCAATTGGGTCCGCTCCTTTTAATAATTTTCCTTAATGATATTGTTTCTGTCTTTAAATATTGTGAATGCCTATTATATGCAAACGATCTGAAACTATTTTGAAAATTATGGAATGATTGTCAATTTATTCAATCAGATATTGATTTTCTGTCAAATTGGTGGCCTTAGATTGAATATCAGAAAGTGCAATGCGATTTCTTTTTCCAGAAAATCTCAATGTCTGCTAATAAACAATGCACTTGAATCTATATTAAGATAAGATAGGGTCTCAAGTATAAAAGACTTGGTGTTATTCTTGATTTCCCATTTTCTTTTAAGATTAATTTCGATTATTTGGTCTCTAAGGCCCGAAGTAGTCCTTAAGGTTAGTAGTTTTCATTAAACGAAATGAATAAGGCTTTACAGATCCCTTTGTGTTATTATCCTTGTTTACGTCACATTTCAAATGACTTTTGGAATACGCAGAAGAAAAGTTCATACTGCTGATTACAGATTTACTATGCTATCATATTAAATGTATATTGCTTCTTGTTTTGGTACTAATCTATATTCTTCAAGGTCTACGAGGTCAAACAACTTTATCAACTCCAATATTTCAATTAAGTGTCCACAAACCTTGATTTTTTTAATAGTAACCGTAATAAATTGAAAATTGAGGCATTATATTCACTTTTAAATCGATCTTTTGAAATGCTGATATCTGTTAGCTGTAATAGTGCTTGAAGATCAAATAAATAAAATTAAAAAAAAAAAAAATTAAATTAAAAAGACAAAAATAAAAAAAAAAAAGTACAATAAAATATTATGTTACAAACTTACACATAAAATCAGGAGTATCAATGTTACACTCCTAACAATGAAAAAACATATATGTTTATATATTGAATAGCACTAAAAATTATTTAACGTCTAACATTACTTATTTCAGGAAAAAGTTGAAAAAAAAAACAGAATTTCAATTTTCCCACTTTTTTCACTACTGTCTTCCATTGCAAAATATAACTCCTCTAATTTTTCCTTTTTGTAATTTTGTTTCCTTTTTTTTGTTTTCCCGGACTATATTTTACACCCATACATAACGAAACTTGTTACGAACACAAATACTACCCCGACTAGGTTCATAACTGATTTTGTTGTGGTACCTGATACGTTTAAACAACAAAAAAATCTTTCAGACGTAAGAGAAACACCGAAGAGCCAGATTCACCAGAATTTATCGATCCGAATTCCTCTATGCAAGCAATTCCATTCATAAAAACCGAAGCATTGTTTTGATGGTGTTAGCAGTTAGTTTTTCTGTCTGCTGTAGAAGGGAACAAAGCGTCTGATGCCTTATTTTACACATTTACACATACACATTTCACTAACATAGTTATAAACCTAAATGCGAAAAAAACGAATTCGTGACAAGATTGGCTAACAAAAGAAGCATAAATAAATTCTTTCGTTTTAAGCATGATGCTGTGAATTACCGATTTTATAATAGAAACATAAAATTCATTTGCTTAGAGAAATGTTAAAAGAAATTGAACTAAATAATTTGAAAAGTACAAAGTCGATTAACCGAGATGGCTGAAATTAAGCTCATCACGGAATTGGTAATTTGAAATTCTGGTTAAAAAAAAAAAAACTACCGAACATAATGAGCCTTACCAACAATCAAATTGTGAGGCGACTTTAATATTTGAGCGGAATGAAGTATTATTTAATATATGTAACTATATAACTGACCATATATGCTGCATTTTATTTTTTGGGTTCCGTACAGTAAATGGTTCATAATTTAGAGTTCACATAAATATTAAGTTCATAACATGTATGGTTAACTTTATAGAGCTCTTTAAATAATGGTCCATTTCGCTCAAATATTAAAGTCGTCTCTTAATTTGATTGTTGGTACGGCCCAAATTTTATGTTATATTAAAATACGAGTAAGTTGTATTCTTGTAGTCCAAAAAAAAAATCGAACATTGAAAAAATACAGCTTTAATTTGACATTCAAATTAAAATAGTCATTTCATGCATTTATAGATCTCTTGGTTCGAAAACGATAATGATGTTCATTATCTTTTTGTTGAACAATCTGGTACCCATTCGGCTATTATAGTCCTTTAATGTGAAATGAAGCTAAGTTATGTCATTTAACTTCCGGTGGGCGTTTCGACAGGGGATCCTCAAATTTGTTTAAAAGCGAAAAAAAGTTAATTGCACAGATAAAGTTATATAAAATGAGACTTTAAAAAATTTAAATCAATTAGTAAATTAATTTAAAAAATGGAGAAATTTATAAATGTTGTGATTCTTTTTACGACTGCGTAAAGTTTCTATGGTGTCTGTGGAGAATTTCTACGACTACAGGACAAACGTATCAAGCAACATCTATCAACTGAAGAAAACATACAATTTATGTATTTTACCTATCCAATTTTTGGATTTGGCTGAAAACTTGGGCAGCATGTCATCGCCGTACTACGGAAGCGATTTTGGACTAGGTCTCAATCCACACATCATTCATCGCTGTAATCGTCCAAGTCCAAACCGCATGGAAGATTGTCCTGTTATGATGCTAGACTCTAACAGCCTTATTTATTATTTTTCACTAATACTGGGTTCAACCTCGGAATAGTTAAACCGAGCCGAAGCACTTATTTCGAGCTTACGCCACGTCAAACAAATCCTTATTTAATATATATTTTCTTAGTCGTATTAGCTACGCCTTCCGTATGCCAAATATACTGGGAAAAAAAGTCACAAATCTAAAACTCTGGTTATTATACACAAACAAAAACCCCAGCAAACCCCAGCTGATTTCCATTATTATTCATTTTATTATCATTGTATGCATATTGGAAAATGGATACATTTAAAATTGGATTGTATAAAGTTCAAATCCAATAAATGATTGTACCAACCAAACCACATTGCGTTCCCAATAGCGTACAACTGTTGGAGCGTTTGGAAAATATAAATAATTTATGCAAAATATCTATCCTTTTTGTCTTAGTAAGAAACGAAAAAAAAATTGCTTTCACAAGATGTCATCTCAAAATGATATTTAGATACTAAAACGGCCTTAAACCTCCTATGAACCAGTTTTAGCTTATTCCACCGCTATTCCTCGTGTATTTTCATTATAAATAAGGTTTTCAGGTTTAGAGCCGTTGTAAAGTCGAAGTAACTTTACTCCGTCGCTAAAACGAGTTAGTAAATAAGGCTGTAAAAGTGCTAACCAAAACTCAGCAATCTCTAATGTTGGCAAGGATGGATTTCAAGTGTGCATGGATGTACAACATAAATAAAGTGGTCTCAACTCTGTCATCGGATGGTGTTTTGTTTTGACTGTGAGCATTCCAAAGCCTGCCATTGAGGAGAAATCAAATGAGAAAATTCTCCAAATTCAACAAACGGGACCGGCTCACCTTAACTGCCGATGCTGCAAAGGCGCAGAATGGAGAAGTTAAAACTTAAAATTTAAAACGCCATAATCGAGAAGCATTTTTAGAATAATTCCTATTTATTAATTTGTTTGCAATTTCGTCTCCGTTCCATAAAAATAAATACCTACTTTAAACAAAAGAAATTTTTGGAAATTTTAGAGTTTTGCTTGAAGGAAAACAACTACATTCAATATAAAGATCACACCGATAAGCAAATAAACGACATGCCAATGGTCAATCCACTTTTGCCAACAAACGCGGATTTGATGTTAGATAATCTTCTTGAGAATTTTTACATATATGTACATACATATATGTTAATGACATATTTGCGGCAATTGATCACCGCAGTATTGAAAATTTGTTGTTGGTCATCAACAATTTCAACTAAAAAATCAGAAGGAAAAACATAACGCGATAGCTTTTTGAATATCAAAAATCATCTTGAAAACGACCACCTCGCCTTCGACTGGTATTAAAAAGAAACAGTATTAGGTAGACAAGTTAATTTTCGATCTAACCAGGCTAGACATATATTAATCAATACGGCGACCAATTTGAAAATTAGTCACAAACTTAGTCACTTAAATTCTGTCTAGCAATAGCTATCCTTATTACGATTATATACTCGTAATGAGTTTGATACAACGCTACACAAACAAATTAACACCTGAAATTACGTCCAACATTGAAACAGAATGCGTTAATAAAAGTATTGTTTATGTTCCAAAGAGTTGTCACCGACCGTTGCAAATTCAAATTGTACACTTGCTTCTCTATACACTAAAATTAAGTCGAAAACGGAGAAGAAAAAAAAAGTGTGAGTGCCAGGACTCACGGTTAAGATGTGTAAACATCAACGTTCGTTCGAGTACCGAATTTTTGTTATCGAACGTACGTAAATATACAGTGCAATCGTAACAAAAACATTGGCGCAAAATTTTAATTGAATTAATACGATGATAAAGCTGTTTTAGTATAACCCAGTATCATACAACGAATTTGCAAATTCGGATATAGCATCATACTTTCTCTACCCCTTTATTAAAGTTAAAATCATCGAACACCTACTTTATTTTTTTAGTATCGTGCTAGCTTCATATGACTCCTTGACATTTGCAAACATCAAAAATGATTAGTGTACTTACTTTTTATACGAAATGTCATTGCTTTAGGTGTGTTCAGAATTCATTAAGAAAATTCTTTTAGTACAATACTAGTTAGAAAATATTTAAAATTAAGAATGAGTTAGTAAACTACTATAAAGTTAGCAAATTGTTAAATAGTATCATACTAATACCTTAATAATAGGCTGTTTAAAATTTTGCGCCATTGTTTTTAAAATGTTGAATTTCACTGAAAATCATAAATTAATGGCAACTGTATTTTCTCTATTAGTTTGTAATTTAGGATATATTCGAATAAAACCACTATTTTTCCCACAGTTTGTCCTTTCACTTAAAACGAGTTATTTTTTAAGATATATCGGAAATTAAAAAAAAACACATACAATCCAGAAAAATGTATGAAATGTTTATTTGAATCGATAGTACGGTCGATATAATTTAATGTTTAAAGATTATTTCATGCAAATGTTGAGGCTGCGCCTCAAATGGTCCATCCGCTTAGTCCAATTTTGACAAACTCTTTCTAACATTTCGGTCGGTATCTCACGAATGAATGCTTCAATGTTGGCTTCCAGTGCGTCAATCGAAGCGGGCTTGTCGCTATAGACATGAGCCTTAACATAGCCCCACAAAAAATAGTCTAGAGACGCTAAATCGCACGATCTAGGCGGCCAATTGACCGGACCCAAACGTGAAATAAACTGTTCACCGAACTCGCCTCTCAATTGGTCAATTGTTACCCATTTTGTGTGGCATGTGGCACCGTCTTGTTCAAACCACATATCATGCAAGTCAAGCTTTTCCATTTTGCGCAAAAAAAAGTTTGTTATCATCGCACGGTAGCGCTCATCATTTACAGTAACGTTGCTATTCGCATCATCTTTGAATAAATACGGCATAATGTTTCCGCCAGCCCATAATCCGCACCAAACAATGACTTTTCTGTATGCATTGGTAGCTCTTGCAGTGCTTCTGGCTGCTCTTCACTCCTTCTTCACTGCTGCGAACGGTGCCGAATCGATAATTCACGGTCATCACTAACACTGGCCGATACAGTTGCGATATTTTCCTCAGTTAGCAATCTTCGTATGCGTGCAACGATCTAAATTTGGTGCGAAATTTAGTCACAGTAGTCCGATTAGCTGACTCAGTAGGTCGATTAAACTGACCATAAAATGGAAGAAGCACGCGATGAACTTACGAAAAAAACTTGAATTTTTTAAAATGACAAGAGATGCGTTACGTTTTCTTCAGATTTTAATATCAAAGAAATAAAATTCAGGACTGGGTCACACGATTTTGTTTTTATTGAGTTTAAAAAAGATATGTTGTCAGAGACGGATGTTTATTTGTGTAAAATTCATTTTTAAAATGGCTTAAACAACTCCTTTAATATTTGGAGCTAAGAACAAAATGCCCAGCAAATATGAATTTATGCTAGAACGAAAATTACAAATCATTTTAGCGCTTTTTTTAAATAAGTTTTGAAAAATGTTTAAAACATTTTGCAACGCCAAAGGATCTATGGCAGGTACTGTCAGTAATGTCTTAATTTCATCATTTTTGTCTATTTTGAATAGTATTTCTTTACCCTTTGTATGAATTGTTAAGTTTTTGGAATAATTTATAGTTTGTTTTTGTTTTTAATAAATAAAAATAAATAAAATCTACGACTGGATCGCACGTACTTGCTCTTATGTAGAAGTACTTTGGAATTTAAAAAAGTTTTTATAAATAAATATTAAACATGGATTTAATGAGATAAAAATGTTCAAATGCATAAAATGGCCGTCTGATTCCTAGAATAGTATGAATTGAAGCAAACAAAGTTTAAAAATCGTTTTATTATTTCATTAATTTTTTATATAACAAACTTCCTTAAAATTGTTAAAGAAAATAATTTGAGATGCCAATTTTAGGTATTTAGTTGTACAGTAGTCAGTCCCTCGATAATGTGAAATATGTAATTAAAACAAGGCTATTTCACAAGGATTCACATTACTGTAAATTTTTTTCAGTTCATCTTTATCGATAAAAATCGATGCACTTTTTGTTTAACATAACTTGTACCTACATAACTTGTAAGAGACACTCTCTTGACTGCAGCTGCATTCAAAACATTTAAATATGTCTAGACAAATAACAATAAATTATATCGCAGGCAAAACTAACAAGAGAAAAAAAGGAAAATATATAAAATCTTTTACAAAAAGAAATTCACATTTTAGAGTGCAAAAAAATCGCAAGTTCACGTTATAGAGATAGCACTTTAAAGATTTGGCAGTTAACATTTTAGAGAAATTCGCACATTATCGAGGGACTATTGTATATGTATATGCGTGATTCTACAAACAATGGAATAAAATGTTAAAAATTTCGGCACGGCATTTTTGTAAGCCAAAAGTCGTAAAAGTTGTGCTAGTTGAAAAAAAAATAAAAAATGACGATTTGAAGCCGACTGCATAAATATTTATTTTTTTTTATTTTTTCTTAAATATGACAATGTATACCTAATACATTGGAATATAAAAATTAAATTTAATTAGTCTGCATAAACATACAAATTCATGGTTCATAACTTTTAGTATTTTTTTCTATTTAGAATCAATTTAAAATAAATTATATTCTTTTTTAAGATATTCGCAATGAAGTTCGAAGTTTAATATAACCAAAAATTTCTCAGGTTTCTGAATGGAATATCATTTGTTTATTTATTAGCCAGGGGACTGTGGCCAGGGGACTGAGTTTTTTCATGGTTTCTGCGAATAAAAAGATATTAAGGTTTTACTTAAAAAATATATAATATTACAGTTTTATTAAACCTATACTATAATGCTAACAAATATGCCTAATAGCCTAATACCATACAAATTTGTTTTCTAAAAACTAAGGAAAGGACTGGTAAACTGAACGGACAATCCACGACTTCTTGCACAAATGTCTTTTTCACAATACTAACATCAGAAACAGAATCGAGTTGCAACACGATTTTATTTTAAGGTGACTTGGTACTTCAAATTGCCAGTGCTGGAAATTCGATCGATATAGTAGTTATTGATTTTTTCGACTGTTTTAATCAGGGTACTGATATGAAATGTGGGGGCAAAGTTTAATTAAGTCTTTTTGTAATAAAATCAACTACTAAAAAATATTTATCTAATTCGTAGCAAAGATGTATGAGACCTGAAATAAAAGAACGATAATAATTTTTCTTTGCGAAAACACACTGGGGACACGTCAGGGGCTGAGAATCAAACTTTGAAGAATTTTTTGAGCAAAATAAAATAATATTGTTCGGACAGGTAGATATCAATCAGATTTAATTTTATAAAAAAAAACGGATTTAAAAATATTTCTGGGGCCGCCGAAAATTCCATCGTTTGTAGAATCACCATTATATTTAAATTTAAGGGATCTCCTGCATACAAATTTTGGTTAAAATCGTTAGAGCCACTAACGAGAAAGTCGAAAATAAAAAAAAACGTTCTATGACATTTACTGTTAATAACATTTCTTCTCAAATTTTTTTTGGACCAAAATGTAGTACATGCTCAAAATAGCATACTTAACTTTTTATATCGAAATCGTAAGAGCCGTTTTCGAGATAAATAAGATTTCGCATTACGGCTGTATGGGGGGTACCGTTAGTTTTGAAGCAAAACAAAAATTCAATATCCCCTCTAGCGAATCACCGAAGACCCTTAAGTACCGAGTTTGAAGAAAATACCTCCAGGAGCTTAGGCTGTAGTTCGAGGTACAAACATACAGACAGACAGACGGGATTGCCAGAACCACTTTTTTTGTGTTCTCTATCATCGTGATGTCAACTTTGATCAAAATCTCGAGTTCCATATTTTTTTCAAATGCAGAATTTGCCGTATAGTACCTACATACTCTTATGTACATATGTATGTATGTATATCGCAAGAAAAAAGGGCAAATAGCAAATGATTTTGTTTTTAAGAAAGCAAAAATATCTATTACGTGGGATTTTGAAATATCTGTGATGGATTATGGTTCGGTTTCAGCCATTCCAGTTAAACGAGGTTCCACTGAGTTTCTTTTTCTTTAATTTAACGTAAGCCCACACACTTGCCATTTAGTTAATAAACTAATCTAAACATATAACTTTTTTGTTCATTAATTTTAAAATGATTTTTAGATTTAAACTAGTTTTAAAATTGAAACAAACAATTTGTATATTTTAATTGAATAAAAAAAATTCGAGAACAAAATCAAATCAACGTACAGTGTATCACAAAAGTAAGTAAGTACTCATTGCTATCGCATAGACATGTTAAAATAAAATTAAATTCCGTTATGAATATTAGGAATAATGCATTCATAATTATGGTTAGCATGTGAACATCATGTTGTAGGCAAATTTTAGCGTTTAACATTTGGTTTATCTGCAAAACATCACTGTTTGTTCAGTTAACCGCCTTTTCTATGCCACAAAAGTAAGTAAGCACCTGCGGCATTTTAAGGTTAAATATTTAATGGTGCAGTTAACTTCGACTTTTTATTAGTTTTTGGTTGCTTATCTCTCTTTTCGAAAATTTTTTTCAGTTTAAGATTAATTAATAATAAATAAAAGGAAATGGCTCCAAGAGGTATCAACTTAGCTAAGCTTTAAAAACATAATAAAATTACACTTATTATAATAGGCGTTTCACTTGAACGACACCCGTCACTTCTTCTGTCGAGTCACTTTTAAGGCGTTCAAGAGTCGGTATTACGATACTTAAACGCCAGGCGTTTTGAATCAACATGCGTTCCACATAAAAATCTGTCATTGACAAATAGATATTTCAAAACAATTTGTGTTTTTTTTTTTTCATTATACACAGTGTCCTGTAATTCGTGTGCCATACTTTGGGATGTGATTCTTGGTCATATTCTAAGAAATAAATTGTTTTACAGTAAAGTCTGATTTTCAACTTCGACATCACTTTTTGGCGATGTAAAAAAAAGGCTAACTTTGTGTACCCTGACCCATGTTAAGGTCAATTTCTCTGTCAGTACTAATAGTAATGACCTCATTTTAGATTTTATTTTGAGTAGAAATAACTGCCTTTAAAACTACGTTTAAATTGAGCTGATATGTTTTAGGGTTGCCAGATATTCAATTTTAAATGGTGTTCAATTTTTCTTGCCCGAGAAAAATTTTGACTTTGAGGTAAAAACATAAAGTTTTCTTATTTTTACCTGATGAAGAAACCAATAATACAACACACATCATTAATAAGTGCACCCAAAAACCCAAACATTTTATGATACTTGGGAAGATCTAAGACAGGTAAAAAATCGAATTTTATGTTTTGTACCTACTTTTATTGCTAATCTTTGCAATTGGTGTGGTTTTCCAAGAATTGATAGTTTTTAGGTAATTTTTAAGACTGTGTACTCATAAAAAGGGTAAAAAGTGTACTTATGCCTATTTGACTTGCTGTCAAAACCCTAATCACCTTAACCCTTCACAGGGAAAGTTAAATTTTGGGAATGACTGTTTAGTGGGTAAATTAACGAAATAAGTAGTATAAAAGAATAGAAAAACTCAAAATTCATTCATCAGATTATCAAGTTTGATAAGAGCGCGTTTTGAAATGCCTTTACTTACGAGAGAAGAATACGCAGACATTTTATTCGTTTATGGGTTGTGCAATCTAAACTCAAGAAGAGCACAACGAAGATACCAGAAACTTTACCCTAACAGACGACTTCCTTTTCGAAATGTTTTTGGAAATATCTTTCGAAGGCTTTGAGAAACTGGATCAGTTTCAACTGCAAGACCTAACGCGGGAGCTGCAAGCACAAGAAGAGTTTTAGTGATACACTTCATCTGTTCTGGGTTAGTTATTTTCACCCTTAAATAAAACAAATATAATAAAAATTACAAATTACACAATACTAACATGTTACTTACATCTTTATCCAATTTCGACAATGAGTCGTTTGAAAATTTGTATTCGACAAAAAATAGCGTTCTGAGAGTCGTAGAAGGCGAGAAAAACGACAGTTATAATACAGATGAGTGACATTTCTCATACGAAAACTTACGTTCCACTCAGAGTAAGGCGTTACGACTCGAAAAATAACGATAAACGACTCTAAAACGCCATTCATTATACAAATTTTTGAAAATGACATTTGTCGTTCAAGAGAAACCGCTGCTACAATAAGGGTGAATAAAACACTATTTGGGAAATAAATCGGAGTGCGAGAATGGTAAAATTGTTAACAAAAGACCATCTACTATACAACAAATAATAACCAAATATAATAATATTGGAAGTTTGCAAAATGACCCTCGATCTGGACGTTCTCGCAAGCTCACTCAACAGGAATGCCGTATTATTGTTAGGAAAGTGAAGAGGAATTCCAAAGTAAGCGCATCAAAGATATCAGCAGAAATAGCCAAAGAAACAGAAAAATCATGTAACCCTCAAACTATTCGACGAGTGCTCTACCAATCCGGTTATCATGGTCGAAACATTAGAAAGAAACCTTAAGGTGTGTCCACACCAGAGAAACATTTCAGGAAACATTGTTTAAAAAACGTTTCTGAAATGTTTCCCATTTGTTTAAAAAACATTTCAGAAACATTGCACAAACATTTCAGAAATGTTTCTGATTTGTTTTTTTTTTTTGGTGTGGACGCTTTAAGAAACATTTCTGAAATGTTTCTTTGTTTCCCATTGTGCGAGCGTCCAGACCAAAGAAACATTTTTGAAACATTTCAGAAATGTTTCTCTGTTTCTGAAATGTTTTTTAAATATTTCTGAAATGTTTCTTAAATGTTTCTGAAATGTTTCAAAAATGTTTCTTTGGTCTGGACACACCTTTACATAAGAAAAATAAATCGCCAGAAGCGGCTTTCTTTGCAAAAACACATGAATCTAACCAAGTAGAATTTTAGAACACAGTTGTTTTCTCCAATGAAAGCTAATTTAATATCCACGGCTCAGATAGACGCGGAAAAGTTTGGAGAAAAAAACACAGAGCTTGAATCATCGAACATTTCAGGAACCGTGAAGCTCGGAGGTGAAAACGTTGTGGTGTGAGGGTGTATGGCAGCATCTGGTGTCGGCAATTTAGTGTTTATAGACAATGATCCTAAAAATACCTCACATGTTGTTAAAGAATGGCTGCTTTATAACGTCCGAATCCAGATCAAATCACCACTACAGTCGCCCGACTTAAATGTCATTGAACATTTATGGGAATATCTTGACCGACAAGTAAGAAAACATGAAATCAGGACGAAAGATGATTTAAAGCGTGTTCTTGAGGATGAATGGTCTAAAATTGGACAAAACGTTAGGCAAAATTTGGTTAACTCAATTAAATCTATTATTTGTGATAGCCAACATGGTTTTGTCCAAAAGAAGTCGACTGTCACAAATCTGTTTGACTTTACCTCTTTTTGTATCGATTCCTTTGAAGATCGAAGACAGGTGGATTGTGTATTTACTGATTTTAGCAAAGCCTTTGATAAGCTTTGTCACAAAACTCTAATTAATAAACTAATTGGCTTAGGGTTCAATGAAAACTTTCTAGTCTGGATATCATCTTATTTAGAAAACAGGAGGTATAGTGTTACTTTTCGTAATAAGCGTTCTGATCAATTTTTGGTCAACTCAGGTGTTCCACAAGGGAGTCATATAGGCCCATTACTATTTGTTCTATATATCAATGACTTGACATCAATTATAAAAAATTCATCTGTGCTTATCTATGCCGACGATATCAAAATTTTTAAAAGAAAAGCCTCCATCAGCGACTGTGAACAACTTCAAAAAGACATTTATAGGTTCAGGGAATGGTGCAATACTAACCGTCTTTTGTTAAATATTGACAAGTGTAAAACAATGTGTTTTACGCGCAAAAAAAATGTGTTAACTTACAACTATATGTTAGATTCTTTTACATTATGTAGAGTGTCCGTTTTTTTCGATCTAGGGATTATTCTAGATTCTAATTTAACATTTATTGATCACGTTAACTTTATTATTAAAAAAGCTAATAAAACTTTGGGATTTATAAAAAGATTCTCCCGTGACTTCGTGGATCCTTACGTTCTTAAGCTTCTCTACATATCTTTTGTCAGACCAGTACTCGAATATGGCTGTGTAGTCTGGGCGCCATACTATTCAGTTCATATTAACAGACTTGAAGGAATCCAAAGGAGATTCTTACGATTCTGTCTTCGTTTTCTTCCTTGGTCACAAAGATCGACACTGCCCCCCTATAACAATAGACTCATCTTAATAAATCTCCCTTTACTCTCAAAGCATAGACAATATCTACAACTATGTTATATTATAAAATTAGTCAACGGATCAATAATATCTCCATCAGCTCTGTGCCGCTTGAATTTTAGTTTTAGTCAAGCTAGCTTGAGAAATCAACGGTCTCTATATCCTAACTTTAGCAGAACAAACTATGGCATGAACAGTCCCTTAAATCAATTGATTTCAGTATTCAATAAGTATAATTTTTTAATTTCTTCAGTTAATGACAATTTAAAATTCAATTCAATTCAATTCATTTATTTCAAAATCGCTTACAAAGTAGGACATGAGTCTTATAAATTTTTGAAGTCTTTAAGAAGAGTTAAGAATTTGTGTTTAATTAAATATTTAAATTTTTAAGTCTATTTACAAATTTACAAATGTTTTTATTAAGAAATTAAATTCAAAAGAGAGAAAAACAAATAGTTGAAGGGAACAGCGAATAGATAAAAACGATCAATTATTTGCCAAGTAGTTGAAAAGTAAACTTTTAAATTTATTTGTGCTTCTTACACTTCTCATACTTATGGGCAGAGAGTTCCAAAGGCGAATAACATGGACGAAAAATTGACGCTCAGTAACGAGAAAATTGTATCGCGGTAATATAAGAGCAAAAGACCGTGTTGAATGAGGGAAGTTTAGCTTACCGTGTAGATAGTCAGGCTGTTTTGTTTGAATAATTTCATGTAGATAGGTAAGTGACCGATAATTTAATAAGTTGTCAAGACTACAGCCAGAAATGCGAATAGCAAACAAAGAAACATGGTCATAGCGACGTAGGTTATAGACATAGCGGGCAATGTTGTTATATGCGACGTTTAAGGGTACGATTGAAAACCATTCCAAGGTTTCGAGCACTGCTTGTGTATTCTATCGTTGCGTTTTCAAGATTTAATTGACTTAAGGCCGATAAATCAAAAATCTTGCGATAGATGGGTAGGGCTGTTGATTTTATAGGGTTTAAGCACAGTTGATGTTTCTTTGACCAACGAGAAATGAAAAAAAGATCCTCATTCATTAATGCAACGGCATCATTCTTTTCCCCAAATGGTCGACTTATCAGAAGCTGCACATCATCCGCGTAAAGATGAATAAGACAGTGCTTAACAACTTTTGGAAGATCATTTATGTAAAGTGAGAAGAGAATCGGGCCAAGGATAGATCCTTGTGGCACTCCGTTCAGAACATTAAGAAATACTGACGATTGACCATTCGCCACCACGCGTTGTTGCCTTCCGCTAAGGTACGAGGCAATCAATTTACAGGATTCTATGGAAAAACCAAAAGAATTACTTAGTTTTTTACATAAGATTGAATGGTTAACAGTGTCAAAAGCCTTTGAAAAGTCTAGAAGTGTTAAAAGGGCAATATTATCCTTGTCCAATGCGATTCGTATTTCGTCAACAACAAAAAGTAGAGCGGATTTACAGCTGCGTTTTGGTCTGAAACCAGACTGACATGTAGTTAATAGGTTGTTCGTCGATAAATATTTTTGTATCTGCTTCATGATAGTTTTTTCAAACACCTTTGAGAGAAACGGAAGAATAGCAATGGGTCGGAACTCAGTATCGATACCTGTTTGCTTTTTAGAAATGGGAATAATTTTAGCCTTCTTCCATTCTGAGGGAAACTCGGATGTTGTTAGAATACTATTGAAAATATAAGCTAAAAAGCGCAGTATACGAGGAAGCAATAACTTGACAAACTTAGGTTCCATTTGGTCTAGGCCAGTAGCATTTGATTTGATTGATAGTATTGCTTCAACTATGTCTTCTTCTCTTATTCTTGTGAAGCTCATCGAAGAATTGACACCTGTTGATTCCTCTTCAGTAGGGGAGTCAACAGGTATTACAGCGTCAGAGGATTGCGGGGTGGAGGTGAACTTTTTGTTGAGGGCATCACAGTCGATGTTATCAGCTAACTTCGTAGATTGTTTCCCAATTCCGATTTCTCGAAGGTTTTTCCATAATTTTTTTCCGGAAACTAATGGGCCAATTTTGTTTTCGTAATAAAGCTTTTTACTCGTTCTGATCGATACGACGACTTGATTGCGAAGTCTGCAATAGGACTTGTGGAAGTACTCCAACTTGAATCGCCTCCATTGACTGTAAGCGGCATCTCGTTTCATCATTAGGGCAGAGATGTCGCCATTCAGCCAAGGTGGGGACGTATGCTTAACGAGACGGGTTTTTAAAGGGACATGAGTATCAAAAAGTTGATTGACGTTTTGCCGTAAAAAACAAGTTTGTTCATTAACATTTTGCATGAGGAATATTGAGTTCCAGTCTATGCCATTTAGATTTTTGTAGTCTCGGTATTGAAAGTTTTGTTGATTAACCCGGCAAGCTATATCCAGACTCACAAAAATTAAGTCATGTTTGGAGAAACCAGGTGCCAAAAGCTGTGTGTAGAGCATTACCCTACTAACATCACTAGCAAGATAAAGGTCTAACAGAGAACAGGATTCTTTAGTAAAGTGGGTTGCGGTGGAGTGGTTAACGGGACTCAGACTGAGTGCATTAAATGGATCTAAAAAATTTGCAGTTAATCGGTTATCCAAAAGATTACAGTTGAAATCACCACAAAGTAAGGTATATTGGTAACAGCAAGTAATTGATTCCAAAGTTGTAATCAAAGGTAACGTGCTGATGTAATTATATGGTCTGTACACTGATCCAACCAAGATATTTTCTGTGTTACATATGATGCTCGCAAAGACATATTCAAGAGGGCAATTGTCATCAGATCTACACACCAACCTACAACTTATCCCCTCACGCACATAAAGGGCAGATCCACCCCCAGATGTTGACTTTCTATCTGCTCGAAAAAGCTTGAAACCCTTCAAACTATAGAGATCATCACAAATGTCTGGCCGAAACCATGTTTCAGACACAGAAACGATATCTATCTTGGACTCCACAAACAAATATCTAAACTCCCCTAATTTATTGGTCAGACTTTGCGCGTTTAAATGACATATCTTTAATCCATTATTTTGAGCCTGTAAAATTCGAATCATACTGTACAAATTTGTATTCAAGTTACTGCCAGTGAACCCTCTGGTTTCGTTAGCTGCGCTTGAACTCGCAAGCATTGTAGTTGTGTACGAGGCGAAAGCATGAGAAGTAACTCGAAGCGATGGAACAAATCATATTTAAAAATAAAATTTGGCAAAAAATTGTTACATAAAAAATAATTTTAAAATAAAGTAAAATAGAAGAAGATGATAGAATAGAAAAATAGAGAATATTGAAAAGAGAAAATAAAAAATATAAAGAAACGCAACAAGGCATGTATAAAAGGCTGAACAATATTAACAATTAAAATAATATGTTGTGTTCGTGTTGATGATTGCTTACGGCAGAATTAAGTTGACGTCACAACGGCAGCTTCTAAACCTTCAACGTTATGTACAGCAAAGCTTTCTCCATCAGCTGTTAGTTTGATGAAAACAGAACCATATTTTGTATATGCACTGAACAATTGGTGGTTACTTCTCATGCGAACAGCATGGTGAAGAAGAGTACGAGTATTTTTGGATAAGCTTTCATTCAAAAAACAAGAGTTATCGGACTCTATTCCCAGATCACGCAGTGAGAGTTGTTGGTGTTGTTTTTGCTTTCGGTAGATAGTGATGCCCTTTAGTATAGAGTTCCTCTCTTGCACACTAATAAATTTAAGTATTATCTACAGGTGGCGAGATTGGACTCTTACTATTACGAGAGCGTGGACGAAAGATATTCTTCAGCGTTGGTGGTTTACATTTGGCTGTTAAACACAAACAATTGAATAGCGTGGTTAAGTTTTCCTCTGGCAAACAAGGCACTCCAAATAAAACAGCGTCCGCTGCAATATCTTTTTTCTCATATTCATCAACATGTTGCTGCAGTAACAAAAGCTTAGAATTGAGTTTTCGCACATCAGCTGAGTTCCCTTCGATCATGTCTACTCTCTGCGCAACATCTGCAATCGCGGTGTTTGCAATGATCAGCTTCCTGTCAAAGGCGGGAGCATCGACAGAGTTACTTTCAATGCATTGTACTCGATTTATAATCTCTGCGATTGTGTTGTTTACTTTATTAAACTTCAGTGACCAATTTTGATCAGTTTGCTCTAGTCTTTCAAAGAGTTCACATCGAATTTTGGAGAGCTCATTTGTAATGCGATCAATGATCATGTCAGCATGTTTATTCAGACGATCTTCAAGTGCAGCAAGCGTGAGAAAAGATTCGCCATCTCCGCTGAGCGTATTAGGTTTTAGGACCGCTATTCCTGGAGTATTGACACGCGATGATGGTGGTGTAGAAAGGGGTATTTGTGGCTGCGTTGATTTTAATTTATTCCGTTTTGGAGCAGTTGTTGCTGGAGAGTTAATGTTTGATGGTGGTTGAGCTGAGAGTGTTGCTTGTTGCGGTGCTTTGGAACGTGTTGAGGTTGACATTGTATTTGTGAAGGGGAGATAGACAATTGATTGGGAATTATTTTATTTTAATTTTAATCACTAAATTCTTTATTATTCACTGGTTATTGTGGCGTTATTTTTAAAAGAATGGTTAGTTATTAACTTTGTGATTTCAAATTTGCACACTTGATAGTTTTATGTTAGCAAAATACTGTATAATAGAATGCCGAATGTGGACAATTTAAATTTGCGTCTATACTCTGTTGCACATCACATCAATAAATGTAGTAAATTTAAAGAAAACTTTTTTAATACATAATTGTAAGTAAATTCATATTTGTAATGTTATCTAGTTTTAAGTTTTGTAACGTTAGTACTTTAACGGATTGAATAAATACAGCATCGACGTATGAAAGCATTTATAATAGCCAAAGAGTATCCAACGAAGTACTAAATGGATAAGATTTACAAGATAACTGTAATGAATTCAAGATTTATTTGAACTGCTTACTTACTTTTGTGATATAAATTTGTTAATTTTTTTAGTTTAAGTCGAATATTTCTTAAGTTTTCTTTAAATTTTTATTTAAAATGATATATTTAAGTTCGAAATACATGCAAATTACAGATAAAAATATTAAGTTTTTTTGAACATTACTATCGATTGTTTGAAGGAAATGATTTTTAAACTAAGTGGTGCTTACTTACTTTTGTGATTCACTGTACATGAAGTGTTTTGTTGACCGGTAATACTTAAGTTGTGGTAAAGAAATTATAGTCATCTTTAGTGAAAAAGGACTATACTTCATTTATTTTATTTTTATTAGAATAACAATTTTTCAAATCTTTAATATCCTTTTTAAACTTCAATTTTCTGACTAACAACTCAGGTTTTAGCTTAAAAATTTTAAAAAAGCATATGGAAAGAATTCAAATATAGAAACTAATTTTGATAAGTATTTTCAGATGCCATTGCAAATATTGTTGAAGAAATGGTTGCCTTCATTTTCTTAGATTGGATCGCGAATCGGTTTATTATCAATTAAAACAAGTATTGTTATTTTTTTATATATTATTAGGTAGCATACATACCTAACGAACAGCTGCTCTTGGTTATTTACACGCCAGGACACAACTGTAGCCCCTAAAATTAAATAAAAACATTTATATAGTAAAAACAACATTTTGTGTGATTCAAGATTAAATTCTGACAAATTGGAATTTTTAATAATATCTAATAAGTTCAAATAAAATTAAAATCCGAAATTTTAGAAAGTGTTTCCAAACCACTGACAAATACTTTTGAAATTAATTATGGATATTTTCTCGCATTTTTTTCTTATGTGCGATTTATTTCCCTACATTTTAGCAGCATTGGTATTGTTATTTATTTTTTTTTGAACCAGAAACCTATTCTTTTATTTTATTAATAAGTCAAGTAATTTCAATAAATAATTTTTGGGAAAATCGGTTTTAAACTAAAATTTTAAAGAAAACAATTTTTTTTAAAGTTGACTTTTAATCTCTCTTTATACCAGACAGTTGTAGGCCTTTTAGTTTTTTTAGAAAATTGAACATTTTAAAATTTATTTTTAGCCTAGAAACTTATTTTTCTTAGGGTATTTATATATTTTAGTATATTTAATTAAAATCATTAGTATATTTACATATACTTAAAAATTTCCAAAGGCAGATCCAATTTGCGCCGAGTGGTAATTCTTTCACAGTAACGAATTAACGTGGAAGCAGTTGAAAGAAAAATTGAGTGGGAGCGTTTTTAGAAGTGGATGAAGCAAATTATATATTTAAGGCTTTTAGGAATAACAAAACAAAATTTAATGATCAAAAATAACCCACACAAAAAATAAGAAAATAAAAAAACGTTAACGTAATTTTCAATATTTAAAAATGTAATACAATGCGAGCATTTAGGAAAAATACAGGATTTAGTAGGAGATGCATATTTACTATAAATGCCTGGATATTAAAATGGGAAGGAAAAATAGATTTGTGAGAAATTCCTTATACTTGATGTACGGCTAAACAAGGAATCTTTGTACTTAACTGTGCATCCGAAATAAGGATCAAAGCTATACTGAAAATGTTAAAATATGCTCTGAAAAAGTTTTGAAATAATGAAAAAATATTAAAGATTAAAAAGAAAAGTCTTTTATTTAACAACAGTAACAAAACAAAATATAAAATAAACTTGAAAAATTATATTCTAATCTCATTTAAATAAGGATTAATTGTACAGATTCTTTGAATATATCTTGTTCACATATGCCATAAAGTTTTAAATGTTCAAAAAGAAAACTTTGTCTATTTTGGTAAAAATTTAAATTGATCTTTCAACGTTAACTCAAAAGATCTTACAGGAGCATTCCTGAATGAAAGAATTTCACATATTGAATAATTCTCCAGGTTCTCTTCTTCATTACTAATCAGCGACAATATGTTTGAGATTATTTTTATTTTTTGTACACCTCGATTTTATTTAAAGCATTTTTAATTTTTCTTCAAAATAATGAACCTTTAACTTTATTAATTTTTGCAAAATTATATTCTATTAGAAATCCATAGTTGGAACTTATAAAAATTAAACGTCTTTGTTTTTACTTTTTTTTGGGGTTTTTCTTTTTAATAGAAAGAGCTTCGAAATCATCGAACTCTTCTACTAATCTTTGAAGTTTACCGTTTCTAATTAAGGTAATTTGTTTTGATATGACAGAACTAAAAGGAATGAAAAACTTGACAACTGGAATTGAGTTCAGTTGGCACTTTTGTGGAAGTTGCAATTGATAGTGTGCGCATCACAAAATTTTGTAGTATAAAATATTCAAATTTTTGATTCTTTTGAATATTTTAAAAATATTCACTTATAATATGCATTTATTTTTAAAATATGCTCAATAAACAGAAAAATGCATTTATAGTAAAATATTGAAAAATATGCTCTAACGATCGAATACCGTTTTTAAGGAAATTTACTGATTCGAAAAACTAGCTTCTTTGTTTTCTTCTATGTTTATCAAAAAAAAATATGTTTTAACATAGAAATCCTTGCCCTATTCAATATTATCTCATTTTATTCTTTAAAATGTTGTCCATGGTCATTTTGTTGTAAGATGAAATTTGAATGAGTGATTAACAGAAAATGAAAACACTATCTTTTTCAATACCGAGTTCTTTCTACAAACCCAACAACTTCAAACATATTATTTAATGAGCAAACGGACACTAACACATATCTTTAAAAAAAAATAAAGTTAACGAAAAATGTAATTTTATAAGGTTTTTTTTGACAAAATGTACTATACCGTAATGTTTGTGCATTCTTTTCTTTTTCAAAATTAATTGCATCTCCGAAAAATGTATTATCTTTTTATAGAATTATAAGCTATAATTTTAAATGTTAGGTACATTAAAAAAAACTGATAGTTTTCGAGAAATATTTGAAAAACTGAATTTCACCTCCCAAAAAAACCTTAAAAAACTTTTAAATGTTAGGTACATTAAAAAAAAAAAAACTGATAGTTTTCGAGAAATATTCGAAAAACTGAATTTCACCTCCCAAAAAAACCTTAAAAACCTTTCTGAGAAATGAATTAGACATTCATATAAAGCTCAAAAATTCAACTTTTCGGAATTTTTTCGAATTGAAGTCTAATCACATTAAACAAATTTTTTTTTAACAGAAAATTCTGAAACTCACTGTCACACCGTATAGCTTTTTTTTTATACATTCTGGAAGTTAACCAAGAAGTTCTATAGAACTCTAGGGGTACGCCGCAAGGCGGCGTCCTCTCTCCTCTCCTTTGGAACCTAGTCGTAAATAAACTACTAGTGATTCTTGAAGGGGAGGGGCACAGGGTGATTGCCTATGCGGACGATGTTGCGATAGCGATATCTGGTAAGCATCCTAATACTCTGAAGGAACTCCTACAAAATGCTCTAAACAAGCTTACTAACTGGGCAGAACAATGTGGACTCGGTGTCAACCCCCACAAAACTGAACTTGTCCTATTTACCAGGAAATATAAAATCCCACACATAGACCCTCCCCTCATCAAAGGTATACCGCTTAAATTCTCAGACAAAGCAAAATATCTGGGTCTTATTTTGGACAAGAAATTAAGCTGGAAGCCCAATATCCAAGAGAGAGTCAACAAAGCCAACATAGCTCTTTTCTCTTGCAAAAAAGCCGTAGGTAACAAATGGGGTCTACAAACTCATATAACACATTAGACCGATACTTACATATGGAGTGACAGTATGGTGGACTGCGCTGGAAACAGCAACAAACCGCGATAAGCTCAGCAAAGTCCAACGAACAGCCTGTTTAATCATGCGTGGAGCTCTCCGCTCAACTCCTTCTGCTGCACTTGATGTTCTTTTTCATCTCATACCGCTAGATATTTTTAGCAAACAATCGGCCGCTAACACAGCCATTCGACTTAAAGCCTCCTCGCAGTGGATCAATAATGATATTGGTCACTCTACTATACTGAACTCGTTCAGTAGTCTACCTAGTAACGTCGATTACACCACCCCTCATCCAAAATTTGATAAAAATTTTCAAGTATCCATCCCTTCCAGGTCTTCTTGGGAAAATGAGTCGTTTTTGATAGACGAAGCAATTCATTTCTATACAGATGGATCTAAAACCGATGACGGGGTCGGTGGAGGCGTATACTCCGAAAAATTAAATCTTTGTCTATCTTTTCGTCTTCCCAATCACTGTAGCGTGTTCCAGGCAGAGCTTTTAGCAATAAAAGAGGTCCTCTCTTGGCTAAAAGAAAACGTTATATCGACAACCGATATACGTATCTTCTCAGACAGTCAAGCTGCCTTAAAGTCACTGGACTCTGTCTCCATTAACTCACAAACAGCCCAAAATTGTCGATCATCTCTGGTGAAGATGTCAAAACAGTTTAACATTCACCTTACATGGGTGCCGCGGCATAGAGACATTCCAGGAAATTGTAAAGCTGACGAACTTGCAAAAAACGGAACAATATTACCTTTGGTGGATAGCAAATCTAACATCGGTATACCCCTAGCTACTTGTAAACTCATGCTAAAGCAAGATACCATAAAGAAAGCTAACCACAAGTGGACCAGCACCCTAACTTGCCGGTCTACTACTAAACTGATTTGGCCATTGTTTGATGCTAAACGCTCAAAACAACTAATTTCTATTGGTAGATTGCATATTAGCTCCATTATAGGTGTCCTTACTGGGCACTGCCTAATAGGAAGACATGCTTTTCGTCTTGGAGTTCCTGCAAATGATTTTTGCAGAAGCTGCATGGATGAAGAAGAAGAGGAGTCAATTCCCCACCTTCTATGCTTTTGTCCTGCCCTAGCGCAAAGACGTAGACTCCACTTGGGAGACTACTACCATAACGATCCTAGTGATCTTAATAATTCAGACATTCACTGTCTCAAACGCTTCATTATTAGCTCAAAATGGTTTAACGAGTAAGGGGGATTTTTGAAATCCTTGTGGTATCACAACGGACCAAATATTGGTCTAAGTGTGCTGACCTTTTTCGGTCAGCAGCCACCTTAACCTAACCTAACCTAACCTATAGAACTCAGTGGAGTTCAAACTACACCATTAACCGCGACGGTAGTTTTCTTAGAATAATTATTATTAATTATTAGAATATTCTTCAAAATCGGCCACCTTGCGGCGTTTTATTTTTGGAAGCGTACATCAAGTAAATACCATAGTTCGAGCTGGAAACACTGCATTAAAACGATTTAGAATAACAAGTTTTTAATAATGACTTTTAGGGTTGGGGCAAATTGTTAAACTCTTGTCCAGATATTGAACATACATTTTTGAAGTGGGTTTATAGCTGCAATTTTACGATTATTCTATCGAATACAGGAAAAGTGATCGGATGTCACACGTGAATTTCCTTCATATGCAAATATTTTACAGCCCTGCTCTGCTGTCCACGTGAATCGTATATCCGATCCACCCATTCGATTCGCTTTCATACTGCTTTTGCATTCTGCTATCCATCGGGTGAGCTACATTATCCCGAACCAATTTGACATTCACGTAAACAGCTGTTCATGTGATAATCTTCTGAATCTTGGATAATTGTTTTGGATTTCATTAAAAATTCAAGTAAACAGAAGTAATTTTCTAGTTTGTTATCATCTTTATTATTACTCGTAAGTTTGAAAATGAACTTTTTTGTCCTAATTACAAGCAGAGGAATAAGATAATCCTCCGACAGAAAGCTTCCACCTGCTTTTAAAATGTGCAACTACTATGAAACAAACTAATTTCTTAATTTATAAGAGAAAATCTGAGGGATATCTATCTACTATGAAGTACTTGGGAGATTACAAGCAAGAAATCGTTATCACGATGAAGAAAACATATTACAAGAGGGTTGGTCTTGATATTTGTAATATGTTTTCACCCCTCTTTAAACTTGTACGACTTTTCTTGCGATTTCTATTTCATTTCTTTTATACCACTTATTTAGTTAATTTACCCATTAAATATTCATACCCCAAATTTAACTCTCTCTGAGAAGAGGTAAGATAATTAAGGTTTTGACAGGAAGTCAAGTAGGCATTAGTACACTTTTAACCCTTTTCATGAGTGCACAGTCTTAAAAATTAAAAGTGCTGCAATAAAAATAGGTAAAAAACCCAAAACTTGATGTTTTACCTGTTTTAGATTTTCCCAAGTATCATAAAATGCATGGGTTTTGGGTGCACTTATTGATGAGTTTTTTAGTTGTTTTCTTATTAGTGTTTTATTTATCAGGTAAAAATAAGAAAACTTCATGTTTATTACGCATTTTTTGAAAAAAAAAATTACCTCAAAGTCAAAATTTTGCTCGGGCAAGAAAATTAAACACCATTTAAAATTGAATATCTTGCAACCCTAAAAACATATCAGCTCAATTTAAATGTAGTTTTAGGTAATATTTCTGGTAAAAAAAAAGTCCAAAATGATTTCCCTACCATTAGTACTGACAGAGAAATTGACCTTAACATGGGTCAGGGTCAGTGTTGTCACTTCCATTTCAAAACCCGAAGTAGATTGAGATGAAAAACAGTTAGTCCAATCAAATTAGTATTTTATATCTACAAAAAATACTGCGTCGAATTTTTTTTTTGTTTCTTAAAGAGTACCTATTGGAGAGTGTAAATCCAAAAAGTTCGAACAAAAAACGCCCTTGCGTTGTCCGCCATTTTGAAAAAGGCTTTGGAAAGCTTGAACTCGATTTTCTCGGCTCCTATCATATATAGAGCTGTATTTTTTTTTTAGGTTTGTACGTTAAAATATCTTCTTCAACTTTTGTTGAGAAAAAATTTTGAAACCTCTTTCCAAAAAAAAGTTATCGACGAAAAACTGTCGAGATTTTGAAGTAAAAAATGGTTTTTAACGTTTATCTCGCCTCATGTTCATCTGATCAAAAAAATACTTAAGTTGTTTTTTATAGACCACTTTATTTCCTACATTTTGGTATATATAAATTTTATGTGTGACAAAAACTGTAGGAAATATAACCTGTCAAAATGGCCAATAGCCTGCGAAAATTAAAAAAAAAAAAAATTTACTCACGTTTGAAAATTTTCAAATTTGATTATGTTCATTATGAAATTTAAAAAAAAACAGTTCAAACTCTTTTACACACCACCACATTGAATTCCACCCATGACATGAAAAGTCCCATACCCATCGATAGTGCAAGTGTTGAAATCTGCGTTATCAAAAACAAATTGAGAGAAGGCATGAGGCGTGGCTTCACGTGAAGGGCGTCTAATGCAAGCAGCCTCGTATAAAGTTATTTCGCTATAAGATGCTGAAAACCCTACCGAGGATAAAACATCTATTAAATTTTTAGACGCGAATTTCTTGAACAAAAAAGCTCCTATACCAAGAAGAACAGGTGAAACGAACGAACGAGGGCGTATGGCAGATATAATGGAATGTGCGATCGATGTGCATTTTCTTTCCCAAATTTTGATATCACCTTTTTTTGATTTTAAAATCATTTCGGATAAAAAAACGCGAAGGGTTTCCGGTACGTGATCATCAGCATTGGTCATCAATTTATCGGTGGGTGGGTACATATTTGTGTCGTAAGCCCATGAACGCACATCTTCAACGATAATAGCGGCAGCTTCTCGAATCTCGCGCAACCTTTCCTCTTCAGGACTAGATTTTTTTTTTATACCAGTCTTCGGCAAGCAACTTATGACCGGTATTTTTGAAGCAAACAATAGTTTCCCGCTTGTTCATATCCAAAATAAGTATATCCTCTTGGTATTTGTTTTTTAATCGCGTTTTAACGGTACGACGATCTGGTGCATTTTCTTTTCCAATTTGGTCAATTAATTCATTGAGTGTGAATTGGCACTCATCACAATTTTCTTAAAGGAAGGTATAAATGCGTTCCATGGCGGAATCAATACTTTCCGACACTGGTTTCCCTTTTATTTGCCTTAGAGTCGGGGGTGGGAGATACATAAATCGCCGATAACACTCAAAATGGTACTGGGCATTAACGATAAGAATTTCAGGGATACCGTTCAAACGTTTAATAACGTTTTGCGAACAAATGTCGTTTCGATCTGATAGTTTTCCTACTATCTTATCACGAGTTAAGATGTCATGAACTTTGTGACTTACCCTTCGTCGCTCTTTTGGATGTTTTGTCTGTTGTTCAAAACTTCCAATTTCTTCTATGCAGAAAACACATTTATTTTCGAAATCGAATTGGCTTGCATCATTCAGTTGATAAAATGAGGAAGAAGCTAACGGTAAAGTTGCATCACTTTCACTCCGACGCTTAAATTCTGCCTTAGCCATTCGTTCATTTCCATAACTTTTCCAGCAATTAACATGAACCGTTATATTATCAACGTTTTCAAGCATACGCGCATGTTCGATATTACCTCTTTTAAATGCAAACGATTGTAATGTACTTACACCTTTTTTTTCACCACCGAAACTTTTTCGTTACCAAATAGCTTTTCACATATAAAACAATCACCCATATTTAAAACTTTTTTGCTCCGAAGCATATGAGATATGATAAAAAACTGACAGGTATTCAATAGTGCGCTTAAAAATAGATTTGAAATAAAATAAAATCAAATATATTTTTGCGGGACCAAAATTATATTTCTTTCGGATATATGTAAGAAATTTTTCGCAGGCTATTGGCCATTTTGACAGGTTATATTTCCTACAGTTTTTGTCGCACATAAAATTTAAATATACCAAAATGTAGGAAATAAAGTGATATATAAAAAACAACTTAAGTATTTTTTTGATCAGATGAACATGAGGCGAGATAAACGTTAAAAACCATTTTTTACTTCAAAATCTCGACAGTTTTTCGTCGATAACTTTTTTTTGGAAAGAGGTTTCAAATTTTTTTCTCAACAAAAGTTGAAGAAGATATTTTAACGTACAAACCTAAAAAAAAAATACAGCTCTATATATGATAGGAGCCGAGAAAATCGAGTTCAAGCTTTTCAAAGCCTTTTTCAAAATGGCGGACAACGCAAGGGCGTTTTTTGTTCGAACTTTTTGGATTTACACTCTCCAATAGGTACTCTTTAAGAAACAAAAAAAAAATTCGACGCAGTATTTTTTGTAGATATTTCGAATTAATTAATTTAATTTGACTGGACTAAGTGGTAGATTTAGATTTTGTGTGGTAGATTTGTAATTTTTGTAATTCAAAACGACAAAATCCAAAAATATTAAATTACATGCCAACAAATCGGACAGTTAATATTTATTGATATTATATAACATTATCAAAATAAGTGAGACAAATATGTCGATATTATTTGATATTTTGTATTTACATATTAAAAAAAAACGAAAAAAATTGAGCTTATAATAAATATTATATATACATATGTATGTATGTATGTATAATATATATAACATATACATATGTATACATTTAAAATAATAATAAATAAAAAATACCATTTTTTTTTTTAAATAAAAATAATGAAAAATTTCATAAAGTTAAATTTTTTTATAGTAAATAAGTAAATCATATAAAACGTAAGATGTCTTCTTTGTTTAAAAAAAATATTTCGTTAAATCACGTTTTTAAAGCACTTAAAGTCATTTTAAAGGCAAAGTTTTACACATTGATTTAAGTACACACCTAGATAATATTTGTTGTGATATTTTGTTCTATATGCATACATATTATATATCTTTAGATTACCATCAACAAATTAAAATTTTAAATAAAAGCGAATCAATTCTGCTCAAGGAATAAATATATCAGATTTATTTTGACGTCAAGTTCGTTTCCTTTTTTGTTTTTTATTTCATGCATTTCTGAAAAGGCTCTTTCTGCTGCAGCACTGCTATGTGGTAACTGGTAAAGCAGCTTAATTGAACATATATTTACTAGAATTCGAAAACATGGATTCTTCGCATAAATTCATCTCTTTGCTTAAATCAATACAACCCCTTTAATGTCATTAATTTTTTCACTATCAAAGAACAAGAGTGGAGGTGGAGATCGCATTTATTATTGATAACTTCCTGCTGAATATATTTAAAAGGAATACTCTTTTAATGGCAATAGTTTGTTGCCGACCTTTTTGAAATTCTTTTGGACTTAAGAATTGAAGCAGCTAGATATGCTCACTTGAAAAATCGAACCTTTTTTTAGCTGATCACAAAGCTTAATGTAATACGCAAGAAGATTTTCTTTAATTTTATGAATTTCAATTTCCTGGTTATATTTTTGAATGTGTTTATTTCACTCAGTAACTGCCTGCCTGCTCTAACTCTATTTAATCAAATTTACATAAATCAACCTACAAATGAAAACTCGTGATTTTTCTTTAATTTGCCTGCCCAAAAGTGAACAAATGCTTAGAATTTTATCCTATCTAATTGGAGGGACTCATCAGAATGAGCCAAATGAAACTAAATAAAAAGCTGCGACAGACTCATTAATATCTGCGGGGGTGCCTTCGAGTTTAAAAAAAAAAAATCCTTAACTCTGTTACATTGAAGAAAACAAGAGATTCTAGCTGGCAACAGTCTGCCGATCAGTGTTCGCTAGAGTTCTCTGGCTATGTGACAAGATTTGTTTTAAGTTACATTGCAGCTACTGCAGGTGCTAATGATTATGTGACAGTGCCAGGGCTGCAGAAACTAATGAGTGTATGGAAAAATGACGAAGATTGGGCTTCTGGAGCGTGGAACAAGAAAATAAATTAAGCCACTATGTTTGTATGTGTTTTTTAATAAAATGGTTTCATCTCATACAAATAACGCTGCAAGTGTGTTTTCAGGAGCTGCTGTTGTAGATTCTTAGAACAATGAAAATGACTTCAACAATTCAGAGTTATAGAAGAAATGGTATAAAATATTGAGGATGATTAAATACATCAATGGGAGTTAGAAACCGAAATGCTTGACAGTTGTTCATCTTTGAATCCTAATTTCAATCGTCTATACAGTATTAAAACAAATTAATTAATTTGTTTTTGTTTTAAAAATGCGCTGTTTCGTATTTTGAGTTTAAGTACATATAACTTGTAAAATTTGAAGTAGTTGGGGAATTTTACAAGCAAGCTTTTTGTACTACGCAGAGCATTTTCTTGATGAATCTTAAATAGTAGCGTAGTTACTTTCTTTCTGACTTAACAATTAATTTTAAAACTAACTAAACGATAGTTTATGTTCTTGTTTCAATCACCACATTTCCATACTCGTACATTTCCGCAATCCTTGGCTGCCACCCAAAAGCACTTAAGGTTGCTTTAATGTAACTAAGTGTACATCTTCTCAAAGAGAACCCTAACGAACACTGATCCGCAGACTATTACCACTTTACCAGATGGAAAATTGATGCTCATAGGCAAAGTTCAACTAAGTATATTCTGGTTTAATTTCTTTTTTTCAGAGAAGCTGTTTGCTGGACATTGTATGTATATTTGAATATATTTGCATGAAAGATTCCTGGTTAAGAAATCAAAAATCCAAATAAGTCTGATTGGAAATGGAAAAAAATTATTTAGATTTACGTTTCAGTTGATTTTCTTATTCTAAATTTCATCAGTTTTGATATTATTAACTAGCCTGCGTTTAAGATCAATTCACTTCAAGATTAAGCTATAACATTAAAATTAACCGTTTTTTATCGATATCACAGAAGGCATAATGAACACAGTAGAAATAAGCTTCTAAAGCTAAATTCCTCGCAGGTGTGTTAGCTATACATTTTATAAGCAAACAAAATTGTGACATAAAATGTCTTCTTGAAACGAGTAAAATATACATAAAATGAAAATAAAACCATGTTCATGAGTAAAGAAGTCTGTCCAGAAAATGTAGTAGAAGGCTGACTGCTGCATTCAGAAAAAATTAAGACAAACAAATTGTGTTGTAATAGTAATAGCAGATTTTTGTTTGTATTTTTTTCTTTTTGGAGGGAATGTAAAAAATAGTGGTAGAATTTTGAACTACCGTGGTAAATGTGGTAGATTTTGTAAATCTTAAAAAGTTGTGGTAGATCTACCACAATTGTGGTAAAGTGACAACACTGGTCAGGGTACACCAAAGTAAGCCTTTTTTTAAATCGTCAAAAAGTGATTCAAAGTTGAAAATCAGACTATACTGTACAACAATTTTTTTCTTATAATATGACCAAGAATCAAATCCGAAAGTATGGCACACGAATTACCGAACATCCTGTATATTGTGCGGGTTCTACTTGTCGTTGCTTTTTGCAAGTCTTCGAGATATAATTTTTCATCGACTACTCTTAGTTCAAGAAGATTTTTAAAAGATACGAGTACGTACCATCTATAAGGATTGTCTCCTGGTAGAATAAGTTGAAAATTGCGTCTTTCTGAAATCTCTTCTAATGTTCAAACCCCTCCCTTAATGCTCACACTGTGTCTCTGTCATATTAAGGGTACAAAAACAACCTTTGAGTGTGCGGTGATTATAAAAAAAAATGCATTGAAAACCTTTTTTGAATTCTTTCGTCGCTCATTTTCATAACTTTTACAATGTACTCGCAACTGGCTTTCAAATTCGATGTGTAAGTATATGGAAGTCCGGACTCAATATGTATGACATAAGTCGGTGTTGTGAAACGAGTAGGTATTAAAAATAGCCTACTTGTTCATTACAAAAGAGTTTTTTCCACATAATATTTGTAGCTATTTTTGCTTCTGCGTATTATTTTCTTTATATGTTTTAAGGCACATAATAGTCATACCAAGATATTTGAATTCATTGATCACCTCTAGTGTTTCGTTGTTGAGAGTCCATCTATATTTATTAATGCTGATTCAGCAAGAAGGATAAGGTCATCAGCACACAAAAGCAATTTGATTGTTTGGTCAGCAAAACGAGCATCCCTGAGATGTGTTCTATCAAATCATCCCGTTGATCTACTCAAAAATTGAGAAGTTGTCTCCCCATCAAATACGACAGCTCTTGTTTTCGATAGAATCAGCCCATAATACATTTTTATAAACTTTCTAGACATACCAATCATTGAATGCTTGTAACAATGCTTGTCGGTTAACTTTTTCAAAAGCGGCTTTGAAATAATCAATACAGTTTCTTTTTTTTGGTTATAAAATGTTTTGTTATCAATAAGATCACAAAAACTTTATCAATAGTACGAGTAGAGAAGCCAGGACGAAATCCAGCTTGAAAGACACTAAAGGACTATTCATATTTTAGCGACCTACTACCAACGAATAAAAAAATGGGATTTAAGACATACATATCGTCCCGTTTCTGCGTTAACCTCGTATCTACAAAAACACAATTTTACAGGAAACGAAAAAAACGTGTAGTTTCCGTCAATGGAACCTAATAACGAAACTTTATATGTTTTCTATTTATATTTTACAGTTGTTAGTATATCCTAGTTTTAATTTTGCTAGGACATCACAAAAGTACTTGTTTTAACTGTTTTTGTTACATACGAGTATCCGTCTCTTATGTTTTGATTTACCGAAATGCAGATACGATTCTTTTTCTTATTTAAAATAAATTCAAATAATTGAAAATTTAAACTCAAGGTTAGAAAAATAGCTGAAGCATAAAAAAATACACAGATTAAACTGAAATACTGTTGTTTTAATTCATACAAAATCTTATATCTAAAATATATTAAATTTTAAAATTATTTGAAAAGCGAATTCAATGTTTGATGAAATGGTTTTTTAAATTAAATATCATCATACAACTCAAAGGATATGTTATTTAAATACATATTAATGTTATTTATGTACATAATTTATAAGCATGTATTTACAAGTAACTTATAAACTAAAAAAATATATTCAATAAAAGTAACAGATTTTTTCTATTCTATTTCTTTCTATTCTTTATTAGAACTAAATTTAAGGTTATCATAAAAGACGTGATAATCTTTTGGAAGTAGTTTCTTTAAACTCTGTAAGTCGTTATATTTTTTTAACGGCAAAGGTATGGAATTTTCATAAAGTGATTTTAAAATAGTTTTTGAAATATCTATTTTTGTTTTCCTTTGCGGAGATAATATCCAATCATTGTCGAAATCAAGTTTATAATACATACCCGTGGAATCATATCTTATGCATTTAACATCTGTTACCTGCGGATCACCCGTTTTAAAGCCTGGTCTAATGGATTTATAGAAACTAATTTTGGAAAAGTTTTAA
Source organism: Chrysotoxum bicinctum (assembly GCA_911387755.1). Lineage (NCBI taxonomy): Eukaryota > Metazoa > Arthropoda > Insecta > Diptera > Syrphidae > Chrysotoxum > Chrysotoxum bicinctum. The sequence continues at coordinate 165,453,253 of OU426987.1, forward strand.
AAAAAAGTATAGTCTAAGACGTCACTTTAGAGGGTTCGGGGAATCTTCTTGCCTCTGTTATGATTCTAACAAAATCAGCTGAAACGTACATTTCTTTTGACTTCTTTTTTCTTTCGACAGAATCACATTCCATCTGGGTATGTCCAACCGTCAAATACTTTTGATAAATCGTCGTATTATGTTTTATCGCCACGAATTGTAAAAGATTAGCTAAGTTGACGTTTCGATTTTGTGCGCTACATCCATCGCTAAACAGGACTGTTGGAACACTTAGATCACAAACATTTTCCAAAACATGAAAATTACATGAAGCAAAAACATTAGAATCCATTCCACCTTCTCCTTCGTGCCATACGTAGCAATGAACTTCTGATGTTTTCAAATTGAAAAAAGTAAACTGATGCACAGCGAGCTTTTGCTTAAAGTATGTAGCTGATGCAGCTATGAAAGGTACCGATTAGACAGCTTGAACGTCCAAAGTATAAGCTTTAATTTCATTTTTAACGCAACCTTGCTTTATTTTTGTTGCTAACATGTTCACTATTTATGTCTTGGTCAATGTTTCCGTTCTTAAAACTAAAGCGTACATCACATTGATCTTTTTTTGGCTTATACAATCCAATGTTAGAAGAATGTGCTGTCTTCAAAATGGATAAATACGATGATCTTTCATTATTTGGAATATTTGTATCCTTCGCAAACTGTTCATACATTCTGTAAACATCTTTAAAAGATGTGTAGCTGAAATCAAAATATTGTTTGTCAGTTTTTTTGTCTACAATAGTGAGATTCAAGCTTAGGTAGGCCCGCTAAAACATCTTTGACATGTTCTTTTTTTTTAAGTTGATAGCGGATTCTTTCTTTTTCGACTTTTCTGTTTGAAAAGGAATTCCAAAGTCATTGGTTTCTAAAACCTAATTTCGTACCGTCCATTCTCCCAAATTAAATGTATTTAAAAACATTTTTTTGCAGACTGGTAAAGCAATATTTTCAACTTTTAACTTATATTTTAAAGTTAAATTCCGTCTTGAGTTATCACCACCTGTACGGCGAGCTATGGACTGCTTTTCTACAAGAGCTCCAATCATCACTTTTCGCTCTTTCCAAGACATGTTTTTCTAAAAAGAGTTAAATAATTGTTTTCTTTGCGATTTCATAACATTTAAAATGCTTGCTCATTTTAACTAAGCGGAATCACAACGAGGCTTGAGCCCACGTTTTTGTCTTTTTTGTTTCCCGACAATCTTTCCTTTTTCTTTTTTAACACTATAGTATTGCTTTCCTTTTTGCCGTGCTTTTGCGACTATATTCTTCTTCCATTGCTCCGGTCTACCCTGTCCTTTCTTCCTTCTTTTTTTAGAAATAAGACCGAAATTTTCATCTAGATCAAGGTTTCTGCGATTAGACCTGTTACAATCAACAAAGGAAGATTTTGATGAGGGTTGACAACAGCTTGATAAATCAGAAGTAATGGAATCTTGATTATCGTTTGTTTCAATAAATAGTCCGGTCTGATCATCAAGGATGAAGCCTTCGTGTTCGTAGTCTAATGTAGGAATATTGTCTTCGGCTTCACATTCGATAAACTTCAGTTTACCTTTAGCTTCATCTAACACCAAAACATGTGTATTTAAAATTGCTGGTTTAGAAGAGCCTGGTTCAGTAATATTATTATTTTTTTTTAAATTCGCCATCCAACAGGTGCCTTAAAGTTTAAAATTTATTGTTAAGACTTTTAATTTAACACGATAACGAGAACATTTTGAAGAGTATTCATATAAAAAAAAAGAGATTAATTTACATACACACACATATTATTTACCAATCCATATTGTGTTTTTTATTTTATATTTTTATTAAATTTATAACCTTAATACTAAGCCAAATCTAATATATATGTACATATAAAACTGATGCTCAAAAACCTTGCGCCACATACAAAGCTTAAATTCACTCTAAAGGTACCTAATTAATAATAATATTATCTGCCTCAAAGCTAAATCTGAATAACGGTACTTTTGACTTGCCGTTAACTGTGTAAAAAAGATTATCAATGAAGAAACTAAGGCCTCACCAAGTACATACGAGGTTCTCATCGAAACTTAACAACATGAGAGTAGTTACGAGGAAAAAGAATTAACGGTAAAATAGGTTAGATGAATCATTTTAACATTCATACTTAGCTCTATTATTCTGTGAGCCCTAGACAGTGTTGTTATATAAAAAAACGAATGTGCCGAAAAATGTAGTTACGAGGTTAACGCAGAAAGGGGACGATATATAAGCCTCAATTCTTCAAAAAAACTTTACAAAAGGGCGAAATATAGTTTAATTTCATGTTAATATATTAAAATTTGCGTTGTAATTGCTAAAATGAGAGAAATTTGAGAAAATAAATTGGTCGTCGCGAACTGCAATATGATTGATACGAACTGTCAAACAAACACGAATAGGTTCTACATCTATGTACATGAATTGTTCCCGCGCGACTAACCTCAAAATCATTTTAAGTTGTCTAAGTAAACGCCATTCGCGACGTATAAGAAAAATGCATGATGGGACAAAATGTCAAAACGGGCGAATGTTCGTTCCTTCGTCGGTCGTTGGTCGCTCTCATGTGAATAGTCCTTAAGACAAATTGTTTTCTGCCATTCATTTTATCAACCTAGTATACATAATATATGCGAAGATTTTTCTTGATGAATTTAGTACGGAAATTCCTCTATAACTTTCTATAGATGAAGCATCACCTTTTCTTAATACAGGGAAGATAACTGCATCTTTATTATTTTTGCTGTATTGTAAATTTGGTTAAATAATTCACATAGTTTAAACTTAAAGTTGTCTGTAGCAAACTTATACAATTCACTAGGAATTCTATCTGATCCCGCTGCTCTACTATTTTTCATCGAGTTTAGTGTTTGTTAAACTTCTTCCGATTCAATAGTTTGGTCCAGTTCATCATTTTCAAGATTTGGGATTGTTTAATAGAATGAAACTGTGGGATTCATCGTTGCGAAGAAGGATCTCGAAATGTGAAGAGAAGACATGAGCATTGATGGAGAATCTATGTGAGAAACTTATACCAGCGGTTTCCTTGACAGTTTTCCAAAAGTATGTTGATTCTTTGCAATTTTCAATTCTAATTGCTACAGCCTTGGCCAAACTTATTGAGCACCCATTATATTTCTCACTTTACGTGCAAATGTTTAATGTTAATAAATTCACACACTTTTTATAGTATAACATTGCTTTTTATTAAACAAATATCAATATTTAGTTGGACCGGCCTTTGTCTTTATCACGGGAGCAATTCTCTTTGGCAAAGAGCGTACAAGCTTATTGCATTGTTCTGCACTTAATGCCCTTCATTCATCACGCAGGTGGCGTTTTAGGTCGTCTTTGTTGCTGATTGTGTTCTGCTTGATCTTGTGATTTAATAAGCCCACAAATGTTCTATGGGGTTTAAATTTTCCCCTAACCAGGTCTTTGTGCATGCAGCTTTGTGGCAAGGTACGTTATCTTGCTATAACTTTACTCCATTCATGTTTGTAACGCAAACAGTAAGAAAAATGAGGGCAGGAGTGCAGTTTCCAGTACGTTTATGTACTTCGAAGAGTCCATGCAATCGTGACACACAAACATTTCGCCTGTCCCTGAAGAATTCATACACCCCCAGACCATAACGCTCACGCCGCCATATTTTACTGTTGGTACCAAACGCTCCAGACTAAATTCTTCACTGGCTCCACGACGAACAAAGGTTGTACCAGCGGTACCAAAAATCTTAAAGCGTACCATAAATGAAGAAGTTTTGAAAGTTAGGTATTTTCATTACGAGTTATAATATACTAAATTATTTACTACATATTGTTGCAACATCGTATGATCTAACTTACCTCGAAATTCGAGGTGCCGTGAAATAAGGCCAAATTTCAAAAATTGGCCTTATTGCACTTTTACAAAGTGAAATTAGGCCAATTTTCAGCAGTTGGTCTTATTGCACTTTTACAAAGCGAAGTAAGGCCAAATTGGTCTTATTTCACTTTCAACAGTTGGTTTTATTGCACTTTGACTAAGCGAAATAAGGCCGAACTGCATTTTTATATTTATTTCATTTCATTTATAAGTATTATTTATTCGTATAATACATAATTTATTGTTTATTGAGGGCCGATGTTCTGGGTTTTCTTGTGTAACAGTACCTTGTGTGGCCCGCTTCGCGGGTTTTCAGGATTTTACCTCCCTTTTCGGGGCTCAAACCCGCTCACGCAACTCCGTTGCTCCGCTTAGGGTATGTTCAGTCGCCAGGCAGGCGCCTGTAGCAACAGTTTTCTTGAGCAGCAGTACATAACTGTTAGTTGTTTAATCCAATTAATGTAAAATACAAAAGTGTTGCTACAGGCGCCTGCCTGGCGACTGAACATACCCTAAGCGGAGCAACGGAGTTGCGTGAGCGGGTGTGAGCCCCGAAAAGGGAGTTAAAATCCTGAAAACCCGCGAAGCGGGCCACCCAAGGTACTGTTGCTCAAGACAAAACATTTTATGTTTGGCCTTAAGTCACAAACAAATTTGGCCTTTTGTCACTTGGCCTTATGTCACGGCACTGTTAAATACATTCAGTTGCTCTTATTACGCTTTCAAAAAGTGAAATAAGACCAATTTGGTCTTATTTCTGAAAATCATTTGGCCTCATTTCACTTTGTCAAAGTGAAATTACACCAACTACTGAAAATTGGCCTTATTTCACTTTATCAAAGTGCAATAAGGCCAGTTGGCTTTATTTCACTTGGCCTTATTTCACGGCACCGAAATTCGATTAGTCTGACCACACAATATTTGACCAATATTCTTTAGTAAAAGTTTGGCATTTTCGAGCCCATACAAGCTGCACCTTTTTGTTCTTTTCAATAACCATTTTTCGGAAAATTTTTTTCAACCATTACCTAGCTTTAACTAAATAAAATTTGTTTGTGTTTTATTTTTTCAAATTTGTCGAACAGTTTTTGAGAAAAAAAATATTTATAAAATTTCGAAAAAAAATCGTATGGCAGGTACTGTTATTTTTGGTTTAAAAAAAAAGAAAAAAAAAGTGGGGGGAAAAAATCAAAACCCATACCTACCAAGCTTGAAGAAAATGGGCCGAGCCGTTTATGCTGTAGTCGAACCGACAGACAGACAGACAGAAATGCAAGACCCACTTTTTAGTCTTTGCTATCATCGTAATGTCAACTTTGATCAAAATCTCGAGTTCGATTTTTTTTACGAATGCATAACTTGCCTTATAGTCGCAAGTAAAAATGACAGTTCTGATTCTGAAAAGAAGAGAAATTTTCTTCTGGATTTAAAATCAGAATCGAAACCAGAGGCACTCACACATTCATATAGTTAAACGTCAAACTCAACAGCTGTGATTTGTTGTATGCTAATTGTGCGAATTGTATCTTTCAACACATATTTATTCTTGATTTTCATTATTGTCCACATTTGATGTTTCACATATACAATCACAAAAAACTTCAGAATCATTAGAATCAAAAACAATGTTCAGTTGGGATTCCGGATCAGAGAGAGATTCCGGATTGCCAAATAAAAACGACATTACTCTCTATATTCGAACAAAGAGGGGGAATTTAGTCGATTTCAAAATAACGTTAAAAAGTACAATCCAGAGGCAAAGACCACTCACGATATAATAGACTTTAGGTCGACAAGTTGTTTACGTGGAATGCGTCTTAAACAAGGAAATCGGAGTAAGTTTTTGATAGAAAAATGCCGAAACATAAATCTTGACTTGCAAACAGATTACAAAAGAAACGAATTTTAATTTCAAGAGGGATGAAGTCCCAAAATATTTGAGATAAAATGTGATTTATTTAACATTTAAAAGAATCTTTGTTTTAGATTTTTCACATACTTATGTTGCATAGCACATAATCTGTTAGGGGTAATAAATCCGAGGTATTAATACTCCTTTACCAAATCAAGGGGTACATTATTGCAGGTCAAATTTTCATCTCTAGCGTATCTAAAGGGTTTTACAATTGGCGCAGGTAGATTTTGGCGACCTGTAGCAGCTATCTAATTTTTGTGACATTGACGACAAAACACCATGGCAGATTGTATGATTGAGCAGCACAAATTATTAAACAATCCTTATCCCGCCGGGGAGAGCCGGTGGAATTTCTTCCAAGGAAAGTGAAAACAGAAGCGGGCATCCTTGTTTGACGTAGACGTTTGAAACCAATTGGAACCTTCGTTACCACATCGCACACTGTTGTCATATTACTTTTGTAGAACCGTTTTATAACATTAAACATTTTTGATGAGATTCCAAGGCAGCTTAGTTTAGTTTTTATGTTGATTGAGGTGATGAAAACTGTACACAAATACTATCTCTTGTCCAAATAAGATTTGATAATGTAGGTTAAAGAAAAAGTATGATCAGCCGTCAAATAGTCTTCGAAATGTTTATCTTAAATACTTTTTGTTTTTATGTTTCTCTTTTTGCAAAAGGAACTCCCTTTAGTGAACAGGCGAGCTTCTAAGACACACTGATGTCTCTTACTTCTGATTGGTTTTCGCATTAGATAATGCTGTATATTATATTATATGTTGTATTGTTTCCCCTTGCATATTTGTTGGGTTTCAAGAGTCTCAGAAATTCGAATGATTTTCTCCCAGCCGCTTCACAGTCCATGTAATAAAAATGTTTCTTTCATTTGTCGTACAGCTTGTAAGGATTGCGCAGTTTCAGATTTGCATGCCACTAAAAAAACTGCACCGCTGTTCGAATTATGATGGTTGGTGTTTAGGGAATCAAGTAGCGGGTTGTCTCTATAGCGATTAAGATGAGAATTTATCTATTGTAGTTTCGAGTGGATCACTTTTAGTTTTTTATTAGCAACTTTATTATAGATAGGCAAAACCTAGTTTCTACTAGTTTTAAAGTCACTGAGCGGGATATAATTCCATCGTTTTTGTTGATCAGCTGCCTCATTTTCATCACATGTTAGAACATTACACGCTTTGAAATAAAATATTTGTCCCTTCTGATAAATACTGTATTTCGCCATTACTAGATGTTCGATCTTCATAAGCTTTCGTTTCTTTTCTCTGTCCGCGCGGAGGTAATCTTTATGTATTGATATAAGTATGTATTTTAAGTAAGCCAATGTGAATTATGTTAATATTTAAAGAGGAATTTCTTTCTTGAACTCTTCAAGTAAAATCTCCACATGAGTACTTCAAACACAAAATGGAAATGGGTCATGGAAAATGGATTGCTCAGCAATTCCAAAACAGATTTCGGAAATGTTACTCAACTATAGATAGAAAAAAGAAAGAAACCATTTGTATTTTTTGTCGACTTCAAGGTTATCGACACAATTGATAGTAGTTTTATTTTATAAGCTGCTTGAATTGGGAATGTTTTATAAATTCATAACAGTCCTTCAGAGTTTACCTACATACAACAACACAATTTCGATTGTATGAGATGGTGAGAATCTTTTAGAAGAGTTCGTGTCAAGAGCAAACTTGAAGCAAGTATGTGGACTATGCCAAGACTTGTTCGCTTTGTTTGTAGAAGATTTATGTCAAATGCTTCTAGTAGAAATAATCTGTATAGGAATGCAACGAAAGAGTACATACATACTTATGGATTCTAATTTCGAGCAATGGTTATTCTTACAAACATCTCTCAGAGAAATTAAATACGAGTAGTAATTTTATGGCCAACGTTGTGGTGCCGCTTACACTAAATGAAGTTTTTGAATCCAGAACAAAGGCGATAATATATTATGCAGCACAGGTCTGTGTGTTCTTGGAATCAGAAAGCGTAGACAAATTACTTAGATTATTTTCGAAACGACTCTTTAGACTTCCGCACGCATACATACATACTTATGGATTCTAATTTCGAGCAATGGTTATTCTTACAAACATCTCCCAGAGAAATTAAATAGTAATTGTATGGCCAACTTTGTGGTGCCGCTTACACTAAATGAAGTTTTTGAATCCAGAACAAAGGCGATAATATATTATGCAGCACAGGTCTGTGTTCTTGGAATCAGAAAGCGTAGACAAATTACTTAGATTATTTTCGAAACGACTCTTTAGACTTCCGCACACATACATACATACTTATGGATTCTAATTTCGAGCAATGGTTGTTCTTACAAACATCTCCCAGAGAAATTAAATAGTAATTTTATGGCCAACTTTGTGGTGCCGCTTACACTAAATGAAGTTTTTGAATCCAGAACAAAGGCGATAATATATTATGCAGCACAGGTCTGTGTGTTCTTGGAATCAAGAAGCGTAGACAAATTACTTAGATTATTTTCGAAACGACTCTTTAAACTTCCTCATTAAATTTGATACCTTGAAACCTACCTCCCCTCTCGGTATATTACAACTCTTAAACTAAATTTTGATTTAGTTTAAAAACTCTATCATGGAGTAGTGCCATGATACCCAGAAAAATAGCAGAACCAGAGATCATTTTCGTTTCAAAAATTGTTAGATTTAGCTGACTTCTGTAACTGTACTTTCCAGCTGTCCGTACAAAATGAAGCCAACTGGAAAGGCCAATTATTACGATTGGCTCAGTACTTTCTCCTGTTGAAAGAAAAAAGACAAACGAAGTTTTCCAGACGTAAGAAAAAGAATGTTAAATTCTTTTCGTTATTAATTTATTATTTTAGGTTGGTATTTAAGGACAGCTATCGCAATTCATAGGTTGCGACCTCAGTTGTTATTGTATTTATTAACTCTCACTCTTTAATGTTCCAATTGCTACACTCAAATCCAACTCAATCTTCATCCCCACTACGCGCACAGAATTTCCTGCATAAATAGTTCAGTCTAGGGCATTTCTATAGAAATGTCCTTATCATCCTTTTCATATTTCAACAAATCCGTTCTCCATATATTTCAATTTACCTCCACCACATTTATCGAGTATGAATTTGTTATCGCTTCAGATATAGTAGCTAAGTACTATGTTCTCTCAAATCATAATTTGTTCGATTCTTTATCGCACTCATTCTGTATGCACTTCGCTACTTAAGAGGCAGCGCTATTTGCCCTTGACGTTGGATTATGTGTATCCGCAGTCGTTGGGTCATATTGCATTATTATATTATAGGATGAACCTATATATGTATATTTTGTAAAATAAGTTTTAATTTTTGAAAACAAATTGTTGAATTAATTAATTATTTTTTAATAAAAAAAATTAGTTTTTCATTAACTCTTCAATTCCCAGTGTCACCTATGGGTGACATGTACATATATTTTTTTTTTCAACCATACCGCAACGGTTTTTTTTATTCTTCCTCCACTTATGCAAAGCCAATAGGTCCTAGTAGGTCATATTATTTTTTCAAAATACTAGCTTTACGTCATTTCTTCATTTCAATTCATTGTTTCGTGTATAATTGTAGTGTCCTTACTTTTTGTGATTTAGTGGAATTTAAATTGAGATACAAATGTCTAAACTGTAAGTATTGTTTTTTTTCTAATTGAATGTGGTAAGAGAATATATAAAGTTGTATATAAATGCATTTCAGGACAAAAATAAAAAAAAAAAGTGATTATTACAACGGTAAAAATGTTAAGCGTCACCTGTAGGTGACACTGGGCATTGTCTGTATTAGTAGTGGTAGTATTAGAGCAATTACTGAATCATTGATGGCGATGGGATCTTAGAGCTATTGTACGTCTTACAGATTGACTTTAGATGAGATTGTTGAGGAGTTGCACGCCGGAGAGGATCCAGGTGATATTGGGGGCTATCGTGAATAAAATTCCCCTGGGAAGAATTCTCATTTTCGAAAAATCGCGATCGGGAATGAGTTTGAAATATTCCCACGTAATTTATGGCTATCGTGATTTTCTTCCATTTCTGAAGGATTTTAATGTTATTGGAAGCCTTAAAACTACACATACCTAATTCAAAGGTGTTTTTCGACAACAGATGTATGGTACTTTCTTTTTATCGGAGGGGAAAAGTTTCGAGGGAGATTCGCGATTGACGCAAAAAGTTCCGTGGCCACAAAAAATTCCGAGGGAAACAAAATTTTGAAATGAACCTTTATTTGCCACAGAGGCGACTTTGTTGCTTTATTTTTGGGACGGTGGCATGCTTGTCTCGGCTCAGCTAAGCTCGTCGGACGGGGGAGTTCTTGTCTCAACTAAAACAACTTCGGCTCAACTTCACTATTGTTCATGCCATTGTTAATAGAAAAAAATAGAAAAAGAAAGTAAACTAATAAAAAAATAAAAAAATCAGACGGACAATTGATCGGACGATGAAAAGAAAAAAAAAAGGAAATGAAAAGATGCATACTCACTCACCTTTGCCACTGCCTTGGAGAAAGGACGTATAATTCTGAATGTTACACATCCTTAAAGTTGGATAGAAACACTACTATTACAACCTAAACTATAACTAACCTATGACCTAATAAGTATAACTAACCCCCCATCTAATTCTAAATTACTTAAACCTAATTTGTTTCCTACCTAGCTTATCAAGAGCATAACATCCTCAATCCATCATCTCTCCAAGACAATGGTTCGCTCTAATCAGTAAGGTTTTACCTGATGTTGTTGGTACAGCTTGGCCATCCCACCCATATGTCTGAGACACATCCTTCGCTAACTTCCTTGGCCTAAGTTATGGAAGATAGCCCCTAAATTGCTTTTCAGCTATGTGAACTTATCGTCTAACCATGTCCTGTTATGATAGTTACCTTTTTAGACGGCCTGACACGTCTCTTCACACATCACACGCTTTAGATTCAACAATGCATCATCTTGATGTATTTCAACTACCAACTTCTTATTAAATTATAAAAATCAGATTTCATTCAATTTCAAAAAAATCTTAAAATCTTTATTTAACAAATCTCATGAAGAGTTAAAAGAAAAATCTAAATTTTCTGAATAAAAAAATTGAAAATTAAAATTGAAAGGCAAATCAAAAAAAAAGGAACCGATATCTGTCTTTAAAAGTAAAAGTATACGTTGGGGATTTGCTTTGTTCATCCCAGGACAAATTCTATACATATATTTATGACTACTTACGGTTTTTTTAACTCGTCCCTCGACGTCCTGCCGGCAGCACAAATCAGGAACTGGAGAATTACCTAGTTGTTACTAAAATATTAGTTTCCGCGGCAATTTGAAACACACTCTTTAAAAACAGATTGGTTTTTACACAGTGTTGAATTAATTCGAAAAGAAATTTACGTTAATTAGTAAAAGAAATTATGTAATTTATTTTTAACTTAGGTAAAAAAAAATTTATTGAATTCGATTAGGGATTTCACTTTATTTTAATTCTTGGCTAAAGTCTTATTTCTTTCTTCTTGTAGTTGTCTTCCTGATCCTCCAATTATATATATGTATATATATATATGTATATATTTCACCACTCAAGTCTTTTCTTCCTCACAGATTTCAATTTTGCTTTCTTTCCCTGGTTGTAGAATACACTCCTCGATATATGTATTTAAATAGTTTCTAGTTTTTTTTTTTGCACTTAAGTATCCTCTACAATGGACAGAGCACCTTGGACCTTATGGGGGCAGAAGCACTTATTAAGACCACTGTAGGTGCGGAGCGCCTCTGATATGTCTTTTTTTTTTTGTTTTTGTATTGTTCGTTTGTTCTTATAATTAATATTTATAATTTTCTTTTTTTTTTTGTATTTATAATCGGAAATCCTTTTTTTCCTTTTTTTTTTTGTGAAATTTTGAACTTTATTTCAAAAAAAAAAATGAATAATTTTATACTGGTAAAAAAAACTTTCAAAAAGAATTATTCTCGAACTTCACTCTATGAAAATCGCAAGTCATCTCCTATCCCTTTGTCTTTTTTTTCTTTTTCTGCCAAGACCCCTTATGTATTTCATACTTCTTTGTTTTAACCAGGTAAATAAGTCTATAACTGCAAAGGTAGGTATTTTAATCAAATATCATTAACGTTTTATTAATTTTTTTCTTCTGTCTCATTTCCTCTTCTACGCTTTTTATGTAAAGTTAGCATTCACTACTATTGTCTAAGTATAGCTTTTAACAAAATTATACTACTAATCCATTTCTATCTTATATCTAATATCACAGTATTGTTTTGAATCACATTTCTACCTTTAATCATTTTTGCAACTACCCTTGGACTTATTACAATTTTTTTTTCCTTTTATAATTTTTTTGAAAGTAACCGACATTGAGTTTAATGTTTCCTGAAATTTAATATACTCCTAAAAAAATCTATTACTTGTATTATTTATTTCACCAATTCATATTATATTTCTTTTAATGAATTCGCCGCAAAAGATATCGTGTCGTCGCAAAGATGTTAACATTTTCTTACTCTTTTAAGAGTGAGATAAAACTATTATAATCTTATGTCAAAGTTGTTTGTGCAAATAAAGTGTAAAATTCATAAGAACGTGAAAGTGATTGGACAGGCTTTTGGTAAGTTTTATTATTTTATTTGATTTATATATAAAAAAACTTTTATAAATACTTTCTTTTCACTTTTTTTTTTTTTATAATTACAGACCTTGCTGATCAATTTATCTCTAAGGTGCCTAAAAAGGTAAGTATGCGGAATTTATCATCAAGTAGATGTAAACAAATATTTTCAGTCTCAGCCGCCATAGCTGAGGCTGGGGTACAAGTTTATATTTCATATATTTTTTTTTTTTTTTTTTGTTTAGTTTAATTATATTGATTAATCTATTTTTTTTTTTTTTCAGTAGCTGAAGAATAGATATAGCTACATATGCATGTATGGATAGGTATGATGATATCATGAGCATGTGTCCTTGATACTTGGATTCATATCCAACACGAGTCCTATTGATCTTGGATAGAGTGAAAAGGTGTGCATGATCACCTTTCACTAATTACGTATTATGGGTAACAAAATTGTAGTATGCCTAGTTTTTTTTTTCATATTTATTTATTTTTACATATTATGTTACGAGTAGATGACTAGATTAGCATGTTAATTATAAGTAGATATTTAAGTTTTATTATGAATGAACTATTCAGCCACATTACAGTATCGACGATTGTGACGGAATGGTCGTGAGGTCAGAAGCCTCGTAAAAAAATTTGTGGCTGAGGTTGTGCAATAGTGCATTTTGCTTGTATATCTAACGTGTGGCAAGAGCCCCGCCCTGAACTATCCTGCATCTATCACTTAGCCGGGCATTTTCCTTAGTAAAAGGATTTATAGTGACATTGTTGTGTCTATCATTTTTTTTCTTGAGTTGTTCATGTTTTACATGGCGGAAACATACTATGTGTAGATATCACAGATGGAAAGCTTAAAACTATTATCACAGGAATTCAATTTATTGCATATTATGTTGCATATTATGAATGCTCTTAAAACTATATTGCACTTTAAACTTTTTGAAACATGAAGACCTGTCTGTTCGGCACTTTGTAATTTTAGTGTTGTCATGTAAATAAATAAAAGTCTCTAAATAAATAAATAAAAAATATAAATAAAAAATAAATAAATCTCTAACTAACAAAAATCTCAAATAAACTCATATCACAGTATTATATCACAAATTTTATCACAGTAGTATATTGCGACAGGTTATCACAGAGGGTATGCATTAGCAGTGGCATTCGTCACTTCCTTTGATCTCTACGTGTGGAGATCCTTTGCGTGGAAGATTCCAACCTTTTCTCCTCTGAGATTTCCTATCTCATATAAAGAGTTTCCGATGGTTTTTAATATAATAGACTTCAGAAATTTAGGGCCTAATTTTGCATTATAGCAATCTGCTAAGCTACTCTGTTTAAAGTTTCGTCTAAAAACTAATTGTCCTACGCTGTATTGTATATCCCTACTTCGAGTGTTATAAACTTTTTCTGTTTTTTGGTGAGCTAATTTTAGGTTCTCAAAAATTTTCTTCCTTATCAATTCTAACTTATCGCCTTTATTGTTTACTCTAATACTACTATCTTTTAAGGCATCTAATTTTCTCAGGAGTTCATATGATCCTCCATGTTGGACCATTTGCGAACCAAACACAGCGTAGTATGGTTCGAAACCTATAGAATCATGGATCACACTTCTTAGAGAAAAGGCCGCATTACTTGCATGTACATCCCAATTTCTTTGATCGCTCTCTAGATATGATCTAATTTTAGCTAAAACAGAGCGATTTACTCGTTCCGATGCATTCGCTTGTGGCGAGTAAAAAGCGGTTCGGGTGTGTTTAACACCATATCTCTTCAGAAAGCTCGCGAACAGTTCCGAAGTAAATTGTTTCCCATTGTCCGAGTGTATGTATTCTGGTACGCCGAAAATATGAAATATATTCTCTTCCAGATACTTCACTATTTCAGCTGAGGTAGCTTTTCTTATCGGTTTTAAGAAGACAAATTTACTGAAATGATCTAAACATATAAATATGTGAGTGTGTCCGGCTTTTGTTCTAGGATATGGCCCTAAAAAATCTATGTATAACCTTTGAAAAGGTTTTTCTGTTATCACCTGGTTTCCCATCGGTGGTCGTGAAATAACATTCAACGGCTTATTACACTTACACACGTCACATGAACTCACATATTCTTTTACATCAATGGTCATATTTGGCCAAAAATACCTTTGTCGTAGCTTCGCTAAAGTCTTATGAATCCCACCATGTCCTGCTGCTGGGGAATCATGTGCCGCCTCCAAGAGGCTCCTATGCAACTCCTTCGGAACCCAGAGTTTCCAAGCTCTGTCTTCCTGTAGTTCGTCGCCAGTCCTCATGTCTGTCCGTTTATAAACAAAACCTTCTGAAACACATACATCAGGGAGACGGTCTTTGTTTTCGGTTACCGTTTTCTTCAGTTCCTCATACTCCTGTGAACAGAAATATGGGGAACTGAGATCAACTTCCTGTATTTCTTTATCGGGATTGAGCTCGTCCATATGTATACGCGAGAGAGTATCAGGGACTATATTGAGGATACCTTTCCTATGTTCGATCGTGAAATCAAAACCTTGCAGTTTGAAACTCCACCTGGCCAAACGTCCAGATAGATCCTTTTGGGTCATTAACCACTTTAAACTGGCATGATCTGTAATGATAGTGAATGGTAATCCCTCAATATATGCCCTAAACTTCTTTACCGACAGAACGGCCGCCAAGCATTCAAGTTCAGTCACTGTATAATTCCTTTGTGCGGAATTAAGCTTCTGGGACATGAATGCTATGGGCCGTTCGTTCCCCTCGGTATCTTTCTGAAAAAGCACACTCCCTACACCGGAAGTCGAAGCATCGCACTGAATGTAAAAGTGTTTCGAGAAGTCTGGGTTCGTAAGTATTGGTGCAGTTATCAACATGTTTTTAAGTTCATTAAAGGCTTTGATTGCTTCGTTTGTCATTGAGAATGATTTACCTTTTTTCAAACAGTCTGTCATGGGGGCAGTTATAGTTGCAAAATTAGGTATAAATCGTCTGTACCACCCCGTCATCCCCAGGAACCGACGGAGTTGCTTAGGAGTCCCCGGAATTGGAAAATCTTTGACAGCAGAGACTTTTTCAGGGTCTGTTCTCAGACACCCATCACCGATGAAATAACCAAGATACTTTATCTCCTTAAAACAGAATTTGCTCTTCTCCACGTTGATAGTGAGACCAGCTTCACGTAAACTCTTAGCCACTTCTTCCAGAGCCTTAATGTGAGTTCCAAAATCTGGAGAACAGATCAAGAGGTCATCCAGGTAGACAAAGACATTCTCTCTCATACGAGTGGGAATGACCTTGTCCATCAGCTTGCACATTCTCTGAGCGGCATTGCACAGGCCGAACGGCATGACTGTGAACTGGTACAATGGCCGCCCAGGGACTGTGAAAGCCGTCTTCTCCCTTGACCTGGTCTCCAGTGGAATCTGCCAGAAAGCATCTTTAAGGTCGATGCTTGATATAAAGTGGGTATTTTGAAGGCGACTAATAATGCCTTCTATATGCGGAAGAGGGTATGCGAATTTCTTGGTAGCTGCATTCACTTTGCGTGAATCCAAGCAAAGCCTGTTTTTTCCAGGTTTCCTCACCAGCACCACTGGAGAACTATAAGCACTGTTACTTTCTTCAATCACTCCTAGTGCGAGCATTCGGTCAAGTTCCGCATACATAAGCTTTTGTACTACAGGTGAGATTGGGTAGTGTCGTTGTTTGATGGGAATGCTTTCGTCTTCCATCTCAATGACGTGTTCTTCTAGACTTGTTTTTCCCAATCCCAACACTGCGAATGACGGAAAAAGCAGTTTGACCCGCTCTAATTCTGCAGCTTGTGCTGGTGAGAGTTGCCTTACGGGATCTAGATTTTGTCCTCCCATCGGCGATGTAGTGTCAAGAGAACAGACGATGTGGGGGGCTACATTGAAGAATCTCCAAAAGTCTACTCCCAAATATAACTTTTGTTGTAAGCCCGGTACAACATACAACTCCATTTCTTGAATATTCTTTCCCCATGAAACCTTTGTTTTGAATCTACCTATTATTTCTTGACTATTTCCGTCAGCTGTCCTTATACCTATATTCATCTTTGTAATTTCTATGTTGTGATTTTTTATAAAATCGATTGCACTGCTCCCTAAACAACTTACAGATGCTCCGCTATCCAATAAACCGAGCATCTCTTCACCATCGATGTATACTTTAGTATATGGCCTATTATCATCTGTGTTTGTTAAAATCGATGACTCTATCCTATTCTTATGAAATCTTTTTATTGCACACTTTTCCCTTAATTTTAAAATTTTCCTATAATTTTTTGATTTTTTTGTAGTTTGTAATAACTCTTCACCGAAAATTCGTTTTCTTGCATTTTGGTAGTCGATTAGTCTTTGGTGGAGAGTTTTTCTAGGCCTTGTGTCAGGTCTTATTTTATTCGTTTCATTGTCAATTCTTTTCAAAATATTTACTTTTCCGAGGGGCTCGGATTTCCGGGAAGTGGACTTTTCGTCGGTAGTTGATTCCCGGACGCACTCCCGACTTGAACTTTTCCCAAACATGAGGCACATTTGAAAGATATACTTCCTTGTCCACAACTAAAACATGTCATAGCATGAAAGCTCGAAGGGCAAGTTGATTTATTTATATCTGCTTCTTTCAAATGTCCATTTCCACCTAAATGTCTTTTATCTTTTTCTAATTGTTTTTGTAGACCTATTGATTTCTTGTCATAATTAAAATTCCCTTTATTTTGCTGAATTGCAGCTATATCATATTCTTCGTCATCTATGACGTAAGAAATATCTTCTCTTACCAAATCATTTTCCTGTCTTTCATGCTTCCTATAGTCTACCTCACTTACGTTTTTTCGGAACCTAACCTCTCTAGTTGCTATGTGAATTTCAGCTCGCCTACACTGTTCTCTTAATTCGTGAATTGAATTTATTGAACTGCTGAAGATGAGATTTGCAACTCTATCTTTAATGTTAGGCATTAGGATTCCTATAAGATCTTGTTCACTTGGTCGGTTTCGCATTTGCAAGAATAAGGCTCTAATATCGCTGTAAAATTCATCAAAATTTTCATTTGGAAGTTGTCTCCTATCCATTATTTGACGTAGAATTTCAGGATCCTTTCTTCTATTTTTAAATTGGTTTAGTAGCTCAGATTTTAAATCAAAATAATTGAGCATTACGTCTCCCGCATTTTCTTCAAGGTACTGCCAATACCATATCTGGGCAGCCCCTGATAACAAATGATGAAAGTTAGCAAACAGGTCTTCATTGCTCAGTGCACACTGTCTCTGAAGTGTCTCAACTCTAAAAATAAAACTTTCAACAGGCATAGACTTACATGTCCCATCAAATTTGATTCCCCATTTGTGTACATCTATCCGTCTAGAATCCCTAAAACTTTGAGTGTCTACATTTCTTGGTAATCTCGAATTAGAAGTATGGGATAATGTTGGTAAGGTTTGAGGGATAACTGGGTCTGGCGCCATAGGTCTAGATCGAAATATGTTTTCCGATTGTTTGGCTTGAGGTGGAAAACCATTTTGTATGGAAGCGCCTTCAAGTTCACTTATTTTTTTATTAACTTCTTTGAGTTTGTTTTCCATAGAAACGAACATTCTCGTCATACCATCATGGAACATATTTAAAGTTCTATCATTACATTCATGAATAGCTACTGACACTGCGGTCTCTATCTTATTGGAGATACTTTCTTCGGTAACTCGTCTAATAAAATCTGAATTTGTTTCATATGGTTGGCGATTTCTATTTCGTTGAGAATTGCGTTCTAGAGGTTCTGTATTCACTTCAGAAACTCTTCGAATGAAATCCATGTTGGAATCAATTTGTTTACGTGTTTGTTCACGCTGAGTATTTCGATCAAGAGCTTCCATATCAGTGCGAATGGTTCTTTCTTCAATCTGTATTAAACGGATCTGATCGAGAATATCATATTCATCTTCGGTGCCGTGAAGGCTACTATTCTCGTTGACCTCCTCAATAGTTGGCCGACGAAGAGTAAATTCTCTTACTGACTCACTTTGAATTCTACCTCTAGGTAGAGGCACATCGGAGCCATATGCTCCTGGTGGGTTGTCATCTAGTGACCTAGTCAGAGCATTGTCGTTCAGAGTGGACATTGCGCTGGGGTTATCCCCGGGTATAGATGCTCTGTCCTCAACCTGTCCTAAGAGATTCCTTAGAGGATACCTAGTGCTTGTTCTCGGTAAGGTGTTTTTAGAAATAGCTCCTCTGCTTCTACCTACCATGATTGTAAATTTAAAATACTAGTATGTATAATATAATACTCGTAATTCTATATCTAAAAAAACTTTTATCTCTGAACAAAAAAATTCAAAAATCTGTTAGTTTAAATGAAATGTAAATGGATAAAAAGAATTGATTTCAAATATTTGTATAAAAAGGAAAAATAAAGAAAATATATGGAATTCAAAAATATATTGTTAGAGAAAGAGTACAAAAATTAAATTCAAAAAATGTATCTCTAAGGATAAAAAAAAATTAAAAAAAAATAAAAAAAATGAATTCTTTATATTTCTATTCACTATTTAAAACTTTTGTCTCCTCCAAAAACTCAAAAGTAAAAGAAAAACTTTAAAAATTCATAAAAATATTTCCAAAACAGGAAAACGAAAAATTTATAAATTTTCTTTAAGTAATTTCAAATTCAAAACTAATCAAATTCAAAATTGATAGCTAAAGTAAAAAAAGGAAAGGTAAATAATAAAAAAACTAAAAGAGAGGACTAAAATTAAAGATTAATCCCAAAATCGATCTCAAATAAACAAAAGAAACCAAAAATCTCAAAAAAATATTTTATTCAATCTTGAGGTAATTTATCTTTTTTTTTTTTTTTTTTGTTAATTTCAATTTATGTAATTTTTTTCTTTTTGTAGAAGTGGCCAAATATGGTTTTGCGGTGATGTGTGAAGATCCTATGCCAGGTATCCTTATCTAATAAGGAACCTAATGTCAGTGTGTCCTGTCTGTCGAGTCTGTCTTTACATAGCTGGAACCTTTCTGATAAGAGCGAGTGTTGATGCGTAACCTTTTCTTTCCTGCCACTACTTGCAACGGGTGAATAACCCTGATAGGAGGCTGGCCTGATTTTCCAGTTATGCATCAACACGGACGAGTTTTCAAGACCAAAGCTCACGCCTCTCTGGAAATTAGACTGTGCCTTATTTTCCAGGACAGCGCGATGCATATGGCCCTTCATACTCGTCCCACTCCTGCATCTATATCAGTCCTCAAATTTCCTCACGGAAATACTGGTTCTATAGACCTATATTTTGGGCAGAGATTTTCAGACTCATAGTACTGAGGCAAGAGTATAGACGGCTTGTGAGTATGTTTTAATTTGATAGAAAAGTAAAAATTTTAAGATGGTGTAAGGACTATTGTAAAAAAAATTCGTTGGGCGCCATTGAAATGAACCTTTATTTGCCACAGAGGCGACTTTGTTGCTTTATTTTTGGGACGGTGGCATGCTTGTCTCGGCTCAGCTAAGCTCGTCGGACGGGGGAGTTCTTGTCTCAACTAAAACAACTTCGGCTCAACTTCACTATTGTTCATGCCATTGTTAATAGCAAAAAATAGAAAAAGAAAGTAAACTAATAAAAAAATAAAAAAATCAGACGGACAATTGATCGGACGATGAAAAGAAAAAAAAAAGGAAATGAAAAGATGCATACTCACTCACCTTTGCCACTGCCTTGGAGAAAGGACGTATAATTCTGAATGTTACACATCCTTAAAGTTGGATAGAAACACTACTATTACAACCTAAACTATAACTAACCTATGACCTAATAAGTATAACTAACCCCCCATCTAATTCTAAATTACTTAAACCTAATTTGTTTCCTACCTAGCTTATCAAGAGCATAACATCCTCAATCCATCATCTCTCCAAGACAATGGTTCGCTCTAATCAGTAAGGTTTTACCTGATGTTGTTGGTACAGCTTGGCCATCCCACCCATATGTCTGAGACACATCCTTCGCTAACTTCCTTGGCCTAAGTTATGGAAGATAGCCCCTAAATTGCTTTTCAGCTATGTGAACTTATCGTCTAACCATGTCCTGTTATGATAGTTACCTTTTTAGACGGCCTGACACGTCTCTTCACACATCACACGCTTTAGATTCAACAATGCATCATCTTGATGTATTTCAACTACCAACTTCTTATTAAATTATAAAAATCAGATTTCATTCAATTTCAAAAAAATCTTAAAATCTTTATTTAACAAATCTCATGAAGAGTTAAAAGAAAAATCTAAATTTTCTGAATAAAAAAATTGAAAATTAAAATTGAAAGGCAAATCAAAAAAAAAGGAACCGATATCTGTCTTTAAAAGTAAAAGTATACGTTGGGGATTTGCTTTGTTCATCCCAGGACAAATTCTATACATATATTTATGACTACTTACGGTTTTTTTAACTCGTCCCTCGACGTCCTGCCGGCAGCACAAATCAGGAACTGGAGAATTACCTAGTTGTTACTAAAATATTAGTTTCCGCGGCAATTTGAAACACACTCTTTAAAAACAGATTGGTTTTTACACAGTGTTGAATTAATTCGAAAAGAAATTTACGTTAATTAGTAAAAGAAATTATGTAATTTATTTTTAACTTAGGTAAAAAAAAATTTATTGAATTCGATTAGGGATTTCACTTTATTTTAATTCTTGGCTAAAGTCTTATTTCTTTCTTCTTGTAGTTGTCTTCCTGATCCTCCAATTATATATATGTATATATATATATGTATATATTTCACCACTCAAGTCTTTTCTTCCTCACAGATTTCAATTTTGCTTTCTTTCCCTGGTTGTAGAATACACTCCTCGATATATGTATTTAAATAGTTTCTAGTTTTTTTTTTTGCACTTAAGTATCCTCTACAATGGACAGAGCACCTTGGACCTTATGGGGGCAGAAGCACTTATTAAGACCACTGTAGGTGCGGAGCGCCTCTGATATGTCTTTTTTTTTTTGTTTTTGTATTGTTCGTTTGTTCTTATAATTAATATTTATAATTTTCTTTTTTTTTTTGTATTTATAATCGGAAATCCTTTTTTTCCTTTTTTTTTTTGTGAAATTTTGAACTTTATTTCAAAAAAAAAATGAATAATTTTATACTGGTAAAAAAAACTTTCAAAAAGAATTATTCTCGAACTTCACTCTATGAAAATCGCAAGTCATCTCCTATCCCTTTGTCTTTTTTTTCTTTTTCTGCCAAGACCCCTTATGTATTTCATACTTCTTTGTTTTAACCAGGTAAATAAGTCTATAACTGCAAAGGTAGGTATTTTAATCAAATATCATTAACGTTTTATTAATTTTTTTCTTCTGTCTCATTTCCTCTTCTACGCTTTTTATGTAAAGTTAGCATTCACTACTATTGTCTAAGTATAGCTTTTAACAAAATTATACTACTAATCCATTTCTATCTTATATCTAATATCACAGTATTGTTTTGAATCACATTTCTACCTTTAATCATTTTTGCAACTACCCTTGGACTTATTACAATTTTTTTTTCCTTTTATAATTTTTTTGAAAGTAACCGACATTGAGTTTAATGTTTCCTGAAATTTAATATACTCCTAAAAAAATCTATTACTTGTATTATTTATTTCACCAATTCATATTATATTTCTTTTAATGAATTCGCCGCAAAAGATATCGTGTCGTCGCAAAGATGTTAACATTTTCTTACTCTTTTAAGAGTGAGATAAAACTATTATAATCTTATGTCAAAGTTGTTTGTGCAAATAAAGTGTAAAATTCATAAGAACGTGAAAGTGATTGGACAGGCTTTTGGTAAGTTTTATTATTTTATTTGATTTATATATAAAAAAACTTTTATAAATACTTTCTTTTCACTTTTTTTTTTTTATAATTACAGACCTTGCTGATCAATTTATCTCTAAGGTGCCTAAAAAGGTAAGTATGCGGAATTTATCATCAAGTAGATGTAAACAAATATTTTCAGTCTCAGCCGCCATAGCTGAGGCTGGGGTACAAGTTTATATTTCATATATTTTTTTTTTTTTTTTTGTTTAGTTTAATTATATTGATTAATCTATTTTTTTTTTTTTTCAGTAGCTGAAGAATAGATATAGCTACATATGCATGTATGGATAGGTATGATGATATCATGAGCATGTGTCCTTGATACTTGGATTCATATCCAACACGAGTCCTATTGATCTTGGATAGAGTGAAAAGGTGTGCATGATCACCTTTCACTAATTACGTATTATGGGTAACAAAATTGTAGTATGCCTAGTTTTTTTTTTCATATTTATTTATTTTTACATATTATGTTACGAGTAGATGACTAGATTAGCATGTTAATTATAAGTAGATATTTAAGTTTTATTATGAATGAACTATTCAGCCACATTACAATTTCCAGGGAGATTCCCGATAGGCCCCACTGTCTTATTTTCGCCGAAAATTTCCACTTAAAAATAAATATTCTTGTAAGAACCGTGGTTGTATTTCTACAAGCAAAAAGAGGAAATTAATACAAGCAGTGCCCAGTGTCACCTGTAGGTGACCCCCCTTTAAAAAAAAGGGTGAGGAAGGTGTTTTGTTTTTATAATTTTTTTTGATCTATTTTAAATCCATTTATGCTACGAGTATTAAGAAGAAGAAATCGTTTTTTTGTTCATAAACATAAGCATGGGAATTGAAGAGTTAAGTAAATTTAAATAATTACACATTATCTATAGATAAAATAAAATGATTTGGAATTAAGAAAAATGAATTTAAATAAAAAATAATCGAAAATTGAGTTACATGTTGTTACATTTTTCTTGTGTTCATTATTCGAAATTCTATAATATGGTCAATAAATATGTACAGTATCGGACAAAACATTTGCAACTAGAACTGAAACCAAGTAGTTTCTTAAAATTTATAAAAGTTGTATTCAGAACCAAAATAATTTTTATATATTCTAGAAGGTGTATATAAAGTAAACAAAAATATATAATTTTTTAAATAATAATAAACTTTTAGTTATCTACGTTGAATTGTATCAAGTAACTTCATATTTACACGCGACAAAACAATTGCAACTTCTTCTTCTTCCTTTGTTTCGGCGCTGTTATGATCTCGATGTCGAGGGGATCATAACTCTCCCACGTATCTGCTTCACACTAGTGATCCGCCTGTGGGGTTCGCCGGGTTGACCTCAGAAATCGGCGGCAAGCCTCCCGGTTTTGTATTGTTCCATTTCTGAGGCCAACTGAATGCTGGTGTTTTTGCATTTGTTTGTACCAGGAGTGTTTAGGCCTACCTTTCTTTTTATTCCGAATTGGAACGTTGTATGATATTGCCTTTTTGACGGGGTTCTCAGGATCTCTCCTTTGAACATGGCAATACCAACTGAGTCGGTCGTGTTCAATTTTTTGGGAAATGGTATTCTTAACATGAAGGCTTCCTCGTATCTTCGTACTTCTAATTCGATCAAGCTTTGTAACTCCTGCTGTCATACGAAGCATCTTCATCTCAGCTGCCGTTAGCTTACTCTCATACTTTTTGTACATTGTCCAACATTGTGAACCGTATGTGAGTGCTGGACGCACAACTGAAGTGTAGAGCTTTCCTTTCAGCTTAGGGGGCATTTTTCGGTCACAGAAGATAGCAGAATTTTCCCGCCACTTCATCCACCCTACGCTTACGCGATGATTGATATCGTCATCACAAGTAGCTTCGTTATTTATCATAGACCCCAGATATTTAAACTTTTCACACTTGGGAAGCACTACTCCATTCAAATAAATGTCTGGAATAGACCTGTGTGGATCAGAAAATGGGCAGCATAGGTATTCTGTCTTTTTCGCGCTTATGCGGTACCCACTTCCTTCTAGAACATCCACCCATACGTCAAGTGCTCGTTGTAGGGATATCGGGTCTTCACTTATGATGGCTCCATCGTCAGCAAAGAATAACTGATGTACTTTTGGATCCGTCACTTTGCCTTCAAGCAGGTAATCAAGAACTGTAATAAAGAGCAGGGGACTCAAGACACTTCCCCGGTGTACACCTACTGTGATTTCGAATTCTTCGGTGACTCCAGCTGCGCATCTTACTTTAGTAACTGCTCCATCATACATGTCCATAATTATCCGCACATAGGTTTCTGGAACTCCTCGTTGCCTGAGGGCCACCCATATTAGATCTCGTGGTTGCCGATCGAATGCTTTTTCAAAATCAACCAATACGACATGCAAATCCTCCAAAGAATCCCGATGTTTTTCCATAATTATTCTTATACTCTGGATTGCATCCGTGGTTGACTTACCCCCGACAAACCCGCACTGGTCATCAGATAGCCTAATTATTTTTCGCAGTCGGCTACCCAAGACTCGCTCAACGATCTTCATGGTGTGTGACAAAACAATTGCAACTAAAATCAAATTAACAGCTAACAGCATATTAACCGTTACTTTGCTGTTTTTATTCAATTTTTTAATTTTTTATAACATTGACCATATGTTTGAAGTACGTGACCTGAAAGCTCAGTTGCATAAATATTTTTTACTGAGAGCAGATCTGCGGACATATCGATCTCAAGAAAAAAGAGCTAATAATTACGCCTAATAAATTTGGTGATGCGTCAAGACAGCTATTGTAGACGATTTTATTTCGAGGATCTTACAAAATGATATTTCCGAAGAATATGATGTTAATAAATCGTCGCCGTCGGTCTGGCCAATCATAGCTCGATATCGTAACACAAAAGAAGGAGCTGTTTTGCATCTCGGCGGCCAACCACGTAAAACAAGTTATCGAATGAAGGCTAGTTGGCAAGAAAAGTTAAACAAAATGTCCCTTCCTATCTGCACCGAAATTAATCCAAGAATTCCAATCAACAGTAAGTGCTAGAATGGTATCTCGTCGATTGGCTCTCACTGATTTATTTTCTTACCGTCCTGCTAAAAACCCTTAATTTCGATCCGTAACCAGAGAAAGGGAATACAGTTTACAAAGGAACATTTCTTTTGGAGCAAGCATTTCTTTGAAAGCAACTTCAATAACGTTACTGCTTAAAAACTGTTCGGCATGGCGGGGGGAGTTAGATGGTGTGGGGTTGTTTTTCTGTTGGTGGTTTCGGGTTATTGCATCGCATTAATGGAATAATGGAACAACACATATACAAAAGTATCTTATAGGATGTCATTGCGTTTGGGTCTTTCAGCAGGACAATGACTCAAAGCACACTTCGAGGCTAGCCAAAACGCAGTTTAATGATCACACGGGTCAACGTTATGAATTGGCAGCCGCAATCACCAGAATTGAACCCCATAGAAAATCCTTGGGAGATCGTTACACACAAAATTAATCACGATTTTTTTTACAAGAATAGAGACGGTTTGGATTGAAATTCCATTAAAAATAATACAAAACTTAATTTAATCAATGCCAAGAATGTGCAAAGCAGTCATCAAAACCATGGCTTTGCCCAAATTATTGATTATTTTTAAGTTTTTCTATATTTGAATTCAAAGTTGCAATTGTTTTGTCGCGTTTAAATTTTAAGTTGATTGATATAATTCAATGTTAATAATTAACGGTTTATTTTGATTTTGACAATTATATATTTTTATTTACCCCAAATACAAAGCTTTTATAAAATATGAAGAATGTTTTTTTTTTTGAATAAATCCCTCATAATTTTGAAGAAAGTGCTTAATTTAATTTCTGGTTGCAAATGTTTTGTCCGATACTGTATGTTATCGCAAGTGAAAGAGACAAAACTAGGATTCAATTCCAAAAATACACTTAACACACATACACATACAATGCACACGAATGGGAAAAAACGAAAGAAGGACGAAAAGAAAAAGGGGGCATTCAATTAGAGACGAGACGATCGAGCAGACCTTTTTTTACGAGTAGTTTCCTTTATAATTTATAAAAACCTTTTTTAATTGAATAAAACTAAATAAATAGCTAACAAACTCAGAAGTGGGATAAAAAACCCTGTAAAAGTTAACAAATAATAAATTTCGAGGAAAAAATAGTAAAATTGTGTGCACCTACGTGACGCCACAGAGAGAAAAAAAAAAAAAAAACAATAGAAAAAAAAATAAACCCTTACAAAATGGCGTTGGTAGAGAAATTTCCAACATTTTTCGAAACTGGAAAATATAAAAGATGATTTACTTGTAAAATTACATGAAATATTATTCCTAAAAACAAGTTCGTCAACGCGTGAAACGATCATAAGGAAAATATCAAATTTTAATGGCTGGAACCTGGCAGACGATAGGAGCGCAGACGTATGTGCAAAGGTGCTGGAATCATTATCTGAAGACGATTTACTTAAAATTGCAGGATTGTTCCAAGTGAAGGACACTAACTCTCAAGACATGAAACAGCATGTAATACACATTCTTAAAAGCCTAAATAAGGACGTCTTCAAAACAGCAGTCGCAAACAAAAATGCATCGGTAAGCTCAAAAAAATCTATACGTAAAGAAATTTTAAAATTAGAACTCAAGAAAAAACTTCTCGAGTTGGAGCTCAATGATAGTGACGACGAAAGTGTAGAGGAGGATCCAAGTGTACCTCACATAGACATTGACATAGAGAATCAAGAAAATGTTTCCAAGTGGGTTGAGGCGAACACATTCCAACCACCAGAGCCGAATTTGGCAAAAACAATGTCACAGTTGTTGGCTAGACAATCAGTAAGCACAGAATTAATCCGATTTAGTGGCAACACATTGGAATGGTTAACGTTTATACGTGACGTCAGACAATCGTCGTTAATGTGTGGTTTCTCACCCCAAGAAAATATTTCACGTATTCGGAAAGCCTTATTTGGACCAGCCCTCGAGTCAGTCCGTATGATGCTGCTAACAAGCGAAGATCCGGAAGAAATTCTTGGTGTTTTGGAAGAGAATTTCGGTAGACCAGAAATGCTGATCAAGTGTTTTAAGGAAGAAGTTTCCAAAATACCAATGGTTGAAGGTTGGGCAGATTTTATAAAGTACTCAAATGCCGTTCGTGGAATCTACTGGAGTATTTTAAGCGCCAAAGTAGGTATAAATAGTTGCAATGGAGTTTTACCTTCGCTAATAAATAAACTTCCACCATTCATTTCGTTACAATGGGGTAATTACATGATGTCCAACGATATTATTCAACCCGACATCCAGAAGTTCACCGAGTGGATTAAATCTATGAGCTCTTCCGTAATGCGACTAAGTTTTTCTGCTAATTTAAATGTTTATCAACAAAAATACACAACCTGGAACAACGTAGCTCCGACACAAAGAAACACATCTCCACGAACAAATGCAGCATTGACACGACTCCCCGATCGCAATAGAGAAAACCAGCCACTATGTTTCAAATGTCGAAAATATGGACACGTTGCAAAGTATTGCAACACATTTTCTTTGCAGCTAAACACATCTCAATCAGTAGAAAATCCATGTAGCTATAAAAAGATTGTTTATATTGACGGCAAGGCTGTTACTGCGTTAGTCGACACTGGAAGCAGTAAAAATATAATCCGAGAAGACATCGTCGAAAGTTCAAAGACCGATAAAATTTCTTGTTCTTTGATAGGACTAAATCAGTCGAAAATAACATGCAAAGCCGGAATCACCACTAGTGCAAACATCGACGGGAAAACTTATGGGCTTAAACTTATAGTAGTACCTAAAACAGCAATCGAGGATGAATTAATTTTAGGACAAGATTTTCTAAATACAGTACGCTGGAGCTGTGATGGCAGAAATATTGTATTCGAGAGCTCTCCTCAAGTGGAAAATCATGATGTCAATATTGATAACCAGTTTATGAGAATTGAAGTTGAGCGGACAGAGTTGGAGCTGAAAACAAACCCTATCATTAAACCAAAACTTATGACGAAGATCCAGACTGTAATACGTGACTTTTCAAACAATAATCCAACAGCGCATCGTACAACTGGCTCAACGCCTTTTCATCTTATGTTCAACTATACTCCAAGAAGTTATGATGGGGATATATTTGATGAAGCTCTAAATTGTCCACGAAATGAACATGGCGGTGATGGTCAGAGATGGTTAGCACTAAAAAATATTGAAAAAGACCAAGAAAATCAACGAAGAAGATTTAACGCAAAGAGATACATCAGAAAACATAAAATCGGTGACTTAATCCTTGCCAAGCGTTATTCTCCTGCTACTGGACATTCAAGAAAATTAGACCAAAAGTTCAGCGGTCCATACATCGTAACGAAAGAATTACCAAACGATCGAGATGTGGTGTCAGATATTCCAGGACACCGAATATCTCAGAAGTTTTTTGAAGTAGTAGCTGCCGTTGACAAAATGAAACCGTACAGTACAACTCAACAAATGCGGAAGAAGCCATATGTCAAACGGAGAAGATTGTGAGAACAAGTTTATGGGATATGAAGATGTTGAGAACATACGAACTGAATTGGAGAGAAAACTTAAGTTGCTCGAGGACTTGCAACAGTCAGGAAAGGCCGACTGAAAGAGACAAAACTAGGATTCAATTCCAAAAATACACTTAACACACATACACATACAATGCACACGAATGGGAAAAAACGAAAGAAGGACGAAAAGAAAAAGGGGGCATTCAATTAGAGACGAGACGATCGAGCAGACCTTTTTTTACGAGTAGTTTCCTTTATAATTTATAAAAACCTTTTTTAATTGAATAAAACTAAATAAATAGCTAACACAAGTAAAAGTCGTTTAATATACACTACTTATATTGTGGTGATCGAATGTTTGGTGTTGGATAAATTTCTAGAGTTTACATCCCCTTGGCATAATGGTTAGTGCGTTGGACTGTCATGCGGAAGGTCTCGAGTTCGATTCTCAGCCGCTACAATAAAGTCTTTTTCAGGGGTGTACTGCCTCTTGCGAGGAATTGACAAATTCTCCAAGAGTATCTCTTGTCATGGAAAGTGCTGTTCATAAGCCGTTCGGAATCGGCAGAAAATTGTAGGTCCCCTCCGATCCTGGTAACACGCACACAGGATTGGTTGAGAGTTGTAAGTCACTAGGTCCTGGTTCACTCCGAGCTGTTGCACCACCAAATTTATTTATTTTTATTTACGAGTACATCTAAAAACCCATTAAGGAAATAATAATGAAATCCGTTAGTTATATCGTTACTTTCAAGATTAAGGTTAACTCAGTGTCTTTCAATTATATTTTCAAAACTTTTATTAATTGAGAAATTCTTGAAGAAGATATGTACCTTTAAACTAATTAAGTATAGAAAAACTCCATCCACGACCTATATAACGTATTTTAATGGGACAACTGAGTTATTTTATAAAAAAAAACGTGTGCGTTGGTGGGACTGCCGACAGGAACGAAGTACCTTACTTTTATTCTTCAGCTCCGAATGTTATTCGAAATTAAATCGTTATATTTCTCAATTTAATACCTATTTTTCAATGTCAATAGTGAAAAGTAAGGATTCAAATCAAAAGGTTTAATTAATTATTTTATAAAAACATTCATTTATTGAAAATTAGATATACAGTGATGGAAAAAATAATAGAAACAAGCTTCTTCTGTGCCGTTTTTTTAAACAAAAAGTATATTGGAAAGAAATTGAAAATTAAAAATACATACAATAAGTCTCTATAAAGTTTAAAATATACACAATATTAAATTTATTAATAAAAAGAAAAAGTAGTAACGAGAAAAATTAAAATTAATATTAACAGCCATTTTACCCTGGAAAAAATAAAAGAAACAATATTTATTGTGTTTTTCTTTTTTGTAACGAGTTACTTAACAGTTAATATGGTTCATATTCATTTAGTACTTCGTTGCACCTTTATTTTTAATGACGGCTTCACATCTCCTTGTATTATAGACCACAGTTCTTCCTTATTTTTGGCTCTGAAGTCTCCAATTTTCCTCTTAAGTATGCCCCACAGGTGTTCTATGGGATTAAGATCCGGGGACTGCGATGGCCACTCCATAACATTTATTTTATTTTTGTTAAAGTATTCCGCAGCCAATTTTGAGGAGTGCTTGGGGTCGTTATATTGCATGAATTCCCATTTAATTGGCATGTTCTCTTCTACAAATGGCAGCATAACTTCATTTATGATTCGGACGTAGTCAATAGCACACATTTTGTCTCTTATCCAAAAAATTGGACCAACCCCAGATGTTGAGAAACACCCCCAAATCATGATATTTCCTCCACCATGTTTAACAGTCTTTTTTGTGTACATTGGATCGAATTCTGCGTTCTTAGGTCGTCTGACATACATTTTGCCATCGGAACCAGATAAATTTATCTTTGTTTCATCCGGCCATAAAATGTTGTTCCAATTTGCTCGTTGGGCGTGTTTATTTGCAAAATTCATTCTCTGTAGAATATTTTTCTTGTTCAAGAATGGTACTTTTCTGGGACTCCTTCCAGGAAGCCTTGCTTATATTAGTTGGTTTCTTATTGTACGACTTGAAACAGGCGCATTTAGTTCAATTTTCAATAGGTTTGAAGAAGAAAAAGGCTTTTTTTACACAGTCGTACCAATATCTTATCAAACCGCGTTGAGTTCTTTTGTTTTCTGACTCTTGTTTCTGGCTTTGGAATTGAATGGAGAGCTGTAAATATGTATCTTCGTTTTTGAACAATTTAATGCTTGTGCTATTTCTTCCATAGTTTTCCCTTTTTTCTGAAGTTTTTTATTAAATTGCGCTCAGTAATAGTACAATGCACTCCACGACCCATTTTTATAAAATTTTAAAATAACTGTTATATTTTTTTATTAAAACGACTGAAACACGTGCAAAACTAATAAACAAACTATAAAACGTCTATTTCAATAAAAATAAAAAACGAAATTTAAGTCAAATTGAAAGTCAAAGTACCTTGTTTCTATTATTTTTTCCAGGCGAAATTATCACTTAGCTCATTTTTTTTACCGTAAAGTCCAAACAAAGAGCTAATGACAACAAACGGCTGCACTATTTCAAAGTCATGTTAGGTGATATTAATATATAAAAATTAGAACCGAGGAAGACGTAATTGTATGTAGTTATTAATGGTTGATCATTATGTAAAGCTTTGTTTCTATTATTTTTTCCATCACTGTATGTACATAATTTATAAATTGTAATTTATAATTAATTTATAAATTGTAATTTATAAATAATTTATAAATTGTAATTTATAAATAATTTATAAATTGTAATTTATAAATTATAATATTATAATATACATAATGTACATGCTGATGCATATAATGCAAAGAATTTAAATCTTATCATATTATTGTATAATAGAAATTATTGGTTTATGGTACAATAAGATACATAATGTTTCAGATTTAATTTTGTTCAAGTATATTGCGTACTGCGCTGGATCATTATTAATAGTCAAATTAAATGTATTTCAAATGTGCTTCAAATTTGTTTTCATTTTTATTATTGAAGTTTAATTTGAAGTCTCCAGCTAATATGATTGGAAGTTTATGCAAATTTTCTTTAAGTAATTTAGAACCTTTCTAAGTGTATTCTAATAGCGATCGATTAATAAATAATATAACATCTCCAATATTTTAACTTGGTGTTATATGTACATTATATAGTATATACACTGGTGTACAAAATAATAGGGAATTACTTTGACAAGGCAAACGATTTTTTTTTACAATTTGTTCTACTGTGCGAGTCAAACTAGAACCGTTATTAGCACTGCTATATTGTCTTTAAATGATGAGCTTTAGACTAGTAAATCATTCGTTTAGTTGATGCTGTGCTGTAACGTAAAACATAGATGCGGTTTGGTATTGGACCCATCTTCCAAATTCATGATATCATGACCAAGGAAACATATTGTGATATTTTGAATCTTCCGTATGCTGACGACAATATGCCACTTAGATGGCATTTTCGGCTAGATAACGAATCCAAGCACTCTTCAAAATTGGTGAGTGCTTGGCTTCGCGATCATCGCATATCTGTGGTACCCTGGCCATCTCAGTCCTCCGATCACAACCCGATTGGGAATTTGTGGGCGGATTTGAAAAAAATCTTTATCCACAAAGGTTTTCAACAATAAACACCAACTATGGCTTGGAATACAGAAGCAATGGAACGCTATTCCGATAAGTAAATGTCAAAAACTTGTAAAGTCTATGCCGAATCGTATAGAGACAGTCAAAAAAGGAGGCCATTCTGCCTATTGAAAAAACCACACAACATTTTTGTATTTCAAAGCTAACTGCTACTTAATTAAATTTGACCAATTCACATACTTAGTTTAACATTCCCTATTATTTTGAACACTCAAAAACGAAAAAAACTAATTTGATTGAAAAAAATAATTATTTTGGAGAAATATGCAAAATTGCAAATACAAATCGAAAATCGCATGGTTTAATTAAAAAAATAATAAAAAGTCGCTATTCGGTCGTATAATGTCTAAAATGTTAACAAATTAGTTGGTTTGTTGCTTTCCCTATTATTTTGAACAGCTGTGTGGGTGATTCTACAAACAATGGAATAAAATGATACAAATTTCGGCACGACATTTTTGGATTCCAAAAGTCGTAAGAGTTGTTCTAGATGATCATTGGAACGTCCCTTTGCGTTGTTGCGGCCACTTAAAAAAATAAAAAATGACGATTTTAAGGACATTTTTTGAAAAAGGATGTTCAGGGTACTGAGTTTTTTTTAAGGGAACTGAATAAATCTTTATTTTTTTTTCTTATTTTCTCTTGGGTACACATTGCAATATAGAAATTAAATTTAATTATTCTTCATAAACATACAAATTCATAATAAATAAATATTATTTAGCATTTTATTAAGAGAATATAATATATTATAATTAAATATTTTTTTTTTCTAAGAATCAATTTAAAATAAATTTTATTCTTTTTAAAAATTTTAAAAATATTTCGCAATGAAGTTCGAAGTTCAATATAATTAAAAATTTCTCAGGTTTCTGAATAAAATATCATTTGCTCATTTATTAACCAGGGGACTGAGGTTTTTTATGGTTTTTGCGCAAAAAAGGTATTAAGGTTTTACTTTAGAAAATAAAAATATATATATAATATTACAGTTTTATTAAACCTATACTATACTTCTAACAAATATACCTTCTTACATACAAATTTGTTTTGTAAAACCTCACCAGAGGACTGATAATCTAAAGGGACAATCCACGACTTCTTGCGCAAATGTCTTTTTCACAATACATAAGAAGGTCCTTATTCGGAATTCCCCCCCCCCCACCCCCCAACCAAAATGCACTTTTTTTTAATGAATCGATAAAAAAAAGTGTGCTGTTGATAAAAAACATCAAATTATGGAGGAGAAACACTTTTTTATGGTAAAAAAGTGAAGTATAAAAAAATTAATATAGGCCATAGGGTAAATTCAAAGTTTCTTTAAATCCAGATTCTGTAAATGCAAAAGAAACCTTGGATACACCCAACCTCGCACCTACCCCAAATCCTATAGTGTGCCCAAGCAGGGGGTTGCAGGGGGGCAGCATGCCCCCCCCATACATATATCACTGTTTAAACGCCGCCGTAATGCGTAAGCAAGCAAAAAAAGCAAATATCCCATACAAAAGTAGTTTTAGTTATAGTACTGTGGGTGGTCCGCTTTTACTTCACTTTTTTACCATAAGAAAGTGTTTCTCCTGCATAATTTGATGTTTTTTATCAACAGCAAACACTCTTTTATCGATTCGTTAAAAAAAAGTTCATTTTGGTGGGGGGCGGGTGGAATTCCGAATAAGGTCCCAGAAGAAACAGAATCGATTTGCACCACAATTTTATTGTAAGGAGATTTGGTACTTCAAATTGCCAGTGCTGGAAATTCGATCGATATCCTAGTTATTGATTTTTTCGACTGTTTCAATATGCCAGGGGACTGATACAAAAAGCGGGGGACAAAGTTTAATTAAGTTTTTTTGTAATAAAATAAATTACTAAAAAATATTTATCTATTTCGTAGCAAAGATGTGTTATTTTCCGTAACTTTAGTGCAATTCATTTAAGTATGAGACCTGAAATAAGAGAACGGTAATAATTTTTCTTTGCGAAAACGCACTGGGGACACGTCAGGGGACTGAGAATCAGACACTTTGAAGAATTTTTTGAGCAAGATAAAATAAGGTCAACCTAATAATATTGTTAGGCCAGGTAGATATCAACAAGATTTAATTTTATAAAAAAAACAATCAGATTAAATAATTGAACGGATTTTAAAATATTTCTTGGGCCACCGAAAATTCCATCGTTTGTAGAATCACCCGTGTATATATAGCTATAATAACAACTTCAACATCTTTTTCGATTTTACAAGCAACTGAACAAATGCCACCAACTGATGATTTTCTACTACTCAATTCAATAATGTTTGACATAATCATTTCCATATCATTCCAATGAAACTCTCTTTCTCACTATTAACTATTTTATAACATCCTTTCTGTTCCCACATTTTCAAGAGTTTATACTATGTAAGTAAGTAGGTAACGTGAAATAAATTTCAGAAGAAGACTCAGAAGTAGACAAAACATTGAATTTATAATACAAATACCCACAAGTTTCGCAAAAGGACAATTATTGACAAAAAAACAGTAATTGCTGAATACATTTAGACAAGCGTTTTCATATTTTTCCTATCAATTGTTTGTTTCTTGGTTTTGTGCAGTGGCAACAACAAAGTGAATATTATGTTTCAATGCAAAAAATAAAAACCTGGGGCCAAATTATCGCATCAGTTTTCAAGTAATACGTGACCGAATTATTTGAGTTTGGCATTACCGCTTGCGTCCTCGAGCAATCGATTATACTGATTTTTTCATTCAATCACTGATGGGACTCACGCACTCGGTCACTGAAGCGATAATTTGGGCCCTGGTCCATCTTTTAAGTGAAAACCAAAAATTGGATTGATTGTTTATATTAATAAACTAATATATGAACTTATAACGACTTCTAATCATTTTGATCAATTATGCGTTCTTGTTAGCTCGGAGGATATTTTATATAACCCAAATAGATTACATCAGATCTCAGCAATTTAGAACACTATGTTCAACTTGTTTCAAATTTTTATAAATTATCGAACAATTTATCTTCTAACCAATATCCATGCATCTTTGGTGACATTGATTAACAAGGAGATGGGCATATTCTTGTCCCATTTATTGTTTCTAAGGATGTGGAAGTTGAATCAGTTGGCAATTTTTGTTCGTTAGGGTTGATCCAAATAAGTAAGTAATACCTAAGGTCACTTATAACGATTACATTGGAGACAATGATAAACATTTAAATTTCAGTTTGTGACTGTAACGAGCTATACATTTATAAAAAGTATGAAAAAAAAAACAAAAAAGATGCATATACTCGTATGTTATCCGTTAACATGATAAGTGATGCATTCCACATAGTTGGTGATAGTTTATGCCAAATAATAAACTTGTCATTGAAAAAACGTACTTTTCCAGATTGCTGGAAGGAGTCGGTGGTAGTTCCAATTGCTAAAAGTAATAATCCATCCAATGACGGGAAAATTCTGGAAAAAATTGTTCAAAAACAATTACAAAAATATATATGGGTGATTCTACAAACCATGGAATTTTCGGCGGCCCAAGAAATATTTTAAAATCCGTTCAATAATTTAATCTGATTTTTTTTTATAAAATTAAATCTTGTTGATATCTACCTGGCCTAACAATATTATTAGGGTGACCTTATTTTATTTTGCTCAAAAAATTCTTCAAAGTGTCTGATTCTCAGTCCCCTGACGTGTCCCCAGTGCGTTTTCGCAAAGAAAAATTATTACCGTTCTCTTATTGCAGGTCTCATACTAAGATGAATTCCACCGATGTTATAAATGATAAATATTTTGTAGTAATTGATTTTATTAAAAAAAAAACTAAATTAAACTTTGTCCCCCGCATTCCATATCAATCCCCTGGAATATTGAAACAGTTGAAAAAATCAAAAACTAGAATATCAATCGAGTTTCCAGTACTGGCAATTTGAAGTTCCAAGTCTCCATACAATAAAATCGTGGTGCAACTCGATTCTGTTTCTTATGTTAGTATTGTGAAAACGACATTTGTGCAAGAAGTCGTGGATTGTCCGTTTAGTTTATCAGTTCTCTAGTCAGGTTTTAAAAAACAAATTTTTATGTAAGTTGGCATATTTGTTAGCAGTATAGTATAGGTTTAATAAAACTGTAATATTTCATATATTTTTTTTAAGTAAAACCATAATACCTTTTTTGCGCAAAAACCTGGCCTCAGTCCCCTGGCTAATAAATGATATTTTATTCAGAAACCTGAGAAATTTTTAGTTATGTTGAACTTCGAACTTCGTTGCGAAATATTTTTAAAATTTTTAAAAAGAATATAATTTATTTTAAATTGATTCTAAGTAGAAAAAAAGATTTAATTATAATATATTATATTTTTTTAATAAAATGCTAAGTTATACTATGTATTAACCATGAATTTGTATGTTTATGAAGACTAATTAAATTTAATTTCTAGATTTCAATGTGTACCTTCCCAAGAGACGTCCTAATGATCAACTAGAACAAATTTTACGTCTTTTGGCTTCCAAAAATGTCGTGCCGAAATTTGTTACGTTTTATTCCATTGTTTGTAGAATCACCCATATACAGTATCGGACAAAACATTTGCAACTAGAACTGAAACCAAGTAGCTTCTTAAAATTTATAAAATAATTACTGACTGCAAGACAGAAATACATCAGAAATTGAAAATATTGCTGTTTTCATCGATCTGAGAAGAGCATTTGAGACTGTCGACAGAGAAATTCATATTTGGAAAGACGTACGCAGAGAAGAAGAGTGAAAAAAGCGATTTCAGAAGCTATAAATGTAAATTAAGGACTCCCATAGGGATCTGTACTAGTAACATTATTGTTTATTATTTATATTAATGAAATGCCAAAGGTTATCAAATACCTATTTATTTATTTATTTATTCATTTCATTGAAATAGCTTAACATAGTAAGATACAATATCTTTTAAGATTATGAAAGCTTTGTAAGAATTAATATTGTT
The DNA here is from genome assembly GCA_911387755.1 of Chrysotoxum bicinctum. Taxonomy (NCBI): domain Eukaryota; kingdom Metazoa; phylum Arthropoda; class Insecta; order Diptera; family Syrphidae; genus Chrysotoxum; species Chrysotoxum bicinctum. The sequence goes on from OU426987.1 coordinate 165,490,860, forward strand.
ACTAGACAGATCAGAATTTTTATTAATTAACAAAATGAAAAGAAAATATTTTCGTAAGTTATAATAAAACAAAAAAAAACTATAAGCAAACAAAAATAATTTAAATAAACTTTATCGAAAAGTTGAAAAGATAATTGAATTAAATAATCATCATAAAAGTGTCTCATAGTAGCGCTTGAGTCTTTTTTTAAACTGGATGGTGCAATTAATCATTCTAATGGCACGAGGGAGAGAATTACAAAGTCTTATCACATTAGGGAAAAATTGACGAACGGATATTAGGTATTTAAAACGTATTGAAATCAAGTCCAGCGATCTTTCAGAAATGGGGCGGTTCATGGGTTTGCAATATATTTTGAAATAATATAAGTGTCCTGTATTTGAAGAGATGTTCAAGGGTGAGTCCATGTAATGACAAAGCAAACGAGGAAATGTGGTCGTATCTTTTTAATCCGAATACATAACGTGCAACGCTATTGTAAGCAACATTGAGTCGCCTACGATCTTCGTAGTTGCAATTTATAAAAATTTCACAGCCAAACATAATGTTCGGTATGAGTAAAGTTTTTGCTAACATTTTTCTAGTGTAGATTGGTGTTAAGTGGTGAGAAGGCCACATTGTCCGAAGACCACCATAGATTTTACCTAGAGTTGTTAAAAGTAATACCGAGGTTCTTGGCTGATGAAACAAATTCTATTATTTTATCATCAAGCATAACTTTTGCCAGATTAGTGGTGTCAATTGGCTTCCTGGAGATTATAAGACACTGAGACTTTTTGGCATTCAAACATAGCGTGTTTCTTCTTGACCAAGCATGAACTCTTTTAAGGTCCTCATTCACTTCGTTTATACCACTTGTAATGTTGCTCAAATAACAGCTGTGTTGCATCTGAACATCATCAGCATACATGTCTATTGAAGAATTTATAGAGCAGGGAGAAAGGTCATTTATGTAGAGACAAAATAATAATGGGCCCAAAATTGATCCTTGGGGAACACCTTTAGTCAGAGGAAGAAACGACGACACAGTTTCACCTATAACAACTGCTTGACATCTTTCACTGAGATATGGAAAAATAAGTTTAGAAGATGAAGAAGAAAATTTGAATTCATTAACGAGCTTAGAACATAAAATACGATGGTCGACTGCATCGAATGCCTTCGAGAAGTCTAAAAGAGTAAGGATAGTAACTTTGTCATCTTCTAATGACTTTCTAATATCTTCACATATCTCAATTAAGGCAGTAGTGCAGCTGTGTTTAGGACGAAAGCCAGATTGACTACAGTTTAAAAGTTTATTTAAATCAAGATATTCTCGAATTTGAGCATTCATAATTTTTTCAAGAGCCTTGGATAAGTAAGACAGTATTGCAATGGGTCCGAAATCACTCGCATCTTTATTTTTTGTTAGAGGAATAATCTTAGCTTTTTTCCAATCTAGTGGGCAGACCCCTGTCATTAGGATTCTGTTAAAAACATGAGTAAGAGCTTTCAAGATGTAGGGAAGTATAGCTTTAATAAAGGTAGGATGCATTTCGTCAAAGCCGACTGAATTGGACTTTATAGCCATTAAGCTTTTTAAGACGTCACCTTCATTGTATTGTCATCGCTTGGAAATAATTCGTCATCAGGAATGTATGAAAGTGTGTTAGAGTCTGAGAATGATTGAAAAACAAATCTTTTATTTAGCTCATTGCTGTCAGTGTCTGTTGGACATGCGAAGATTTTATCTCCTATTCCCAGTTCTTTTATATTCCTCCAAAGTGTTCTTTTATCAAGAGAAGCATCTAACTTTGGAGCGAAAAAACTTTTCTTGGTTTCGCGAATTTCGGTTGTCACTCTGTTTCGTAATACCTTATAACTGTTAAAAATAATGTATTGATTTTAAACTTTTTCCAACTCTTATAGGCTCTATCACGACGACGCATGAGTACTACAATATTGTTGTTAAACCACGAAGTGTTATTTTGCTTGGCAAACAAAAACAAAACAAAATCATTAAAAAGTTTCAGTATATTACTTTGTAAGAACGATATTTGTTCATCAACGGAAAGCATCCCATATACTCGAAACCATTGAACTCTTTGAAGTTCAGATTCAAGAAGTGACCTGTTTACATTTTTGAAATCTCTAAAACTGTAACACGTTTCCGAACAATTAGGCGAAATATCAAAAGTGAGGTATATTAAATCATGAAGGGAGAAACATGAAGCAGAGAGTTGGTCAAAGTTAAGAACCTTATCTGGGTGACTAATGAAAAATAAATCCAGTAAGGTACTAGAACTTTTGGTAAAGTGGGTGGGTATCAAGGTGTTTACTGGGAAAAGGTCAAACATTCTCATGCAGTCAGTAAGGCTTGAATCTCTTAGGATATCACTGTTGAAATCACCAACTAAACTAATATAACAAATGGCGCAACAGATAACAACTCATCTAATATTAAAGTAAGCGGAAAAATATCTGTTTTTATGGGGACGGTACACTGTTCCTATAAGAACTTTCTGTGTAGCGCACTTAATTTCCACGAATAGGTAATCAATAGGAGAGCCCAATGGTGACCTTTTTATAATTTTACTTGTGATGTTGTTACGAATATAAATGGCTACACCTCCACCAACCCGACCTACTCTATCAGCTCTAAACAGATTAAAACCATTCACAGAACAAGCAGAATCATTCATATTATCAGAGTACCATGTCTCCGAAACACAAATGACCTTGGAGTTTTCAAATAGATACCGGAATTCGTCCAACTTATGGTACAGACTCTGCGCGTTGATATGACATACTTGCAGCCCTGAAAACCGATTTGCCAATACATTTAACATTGAGCGCGTAGTACTATTACTTTGTAAGACTAAGAATTCTGAATTTAACTCATTAAAATCACTCATCATTAAAAAAAGATTTCATCCAACGAGATAAACCTCAACCAAAGAACTTTCAGACTGCACAACCAATTTGTAAAATCATTTTTAACCCTTAGCTGCCACACTTCTGTAGAATAACATAGCTGCCACACTGGGGTACAAAATGCCCCAACAACAAAATATCGTATTGTGAGCCAGCTATTGAATTTTTTTACTTGAAAAAATTCTGTGTTGATCATTAATATGTATTTTATAAGATGAAGAAGGTTTAAAGAAAAATATTCATATTTATTATTAATAAAAAAAATTGTTAATTGAAAAAAGTGGTGAAAATGATCATTTTCACCAAAAAAATTCTATTTTTTTCATTTTTTAATACTTTGAGCTAAAAATTTAATGAGATACTCTCAAGATGTATACCTTCAAGAAAAAAAATACTTCATATTTGTCTTAGAAAAAAAGTATATTTATTTTGTACTATGAAGAGCTTCGACGTAGGTCGACCGCGTGCTCGAGACTGTAAAAGACGTGGATCGAAAGTTGCGTCTTCCATCTCTACATCTAACTCCGATGAAGATGAACTATCAGATACGTTGAATTCAGAATCAGAACCATCATCGACTTCAGCATCCGAAATATTCTCAGCAACGCCATTGTTACAATCATCCTCGATCATTTCTTGTCGCAATGTCCTATTGCGCAAATTGTATGCCATCTAATGGTAACGAATAAATATACTAATATAAAAATATTATAAACGTTGTAAAAAATTCTGAGCAGTCAAAATATTATACTTACGATTATTTAAGAGAAATAAAGCCAAAACAGAGTTAAAAAAAAAAATTACTTAAATAATCATAACTGCCACACTGGGGTCTTAAACGGCACCACACCACTTCCAACGACTGCCAAAACGATACTAGCGCGCATATCATCGTACTATGGGTTTCAGGGGAAAGAGGTATGCTTCAACTAATAACAGATGGAGCCACAATTCCAATTTTTTGAAAATTGTATGTTTTATTGTAATTTAAATAGCGCTGGGGTCACCTGGACCCCACAAGTGCAGCTAAGGGTTAACCCAAACCCAAACGAACTCTAAGAACACTATGATGAAAATTAACAGAATTATTTTAAGTAACTGAAAAATAAACTAAAATTGTATGAAAAAAGAAATAAGAAAAAATTAAATTTAAATCACCAAAACCAAAGAAATTGTTACTTATAAAGAAAATTTTAATTATAAGAAAAAAAAAATTCAAAGAGGCAAACAAAAAAAAATTCAAAGAGGCAAACAAAAAAAAAACATTGCTAGGTGTCATTTTCTTTCTCCTCATTTGTGGTGTTCTGCGCTGTTGTGGCAACATTTTCCAATTCCAGAGTATAATTAATCAAAATAGCTTCATTCATTCATTCATTTTTCAAATTGTTTCCTGATAATGGTTGTTTCCTGATATAGTATTTTGTAATCAAAAATGTTAATTTTGATTTAATACAACTTAACGAATGGTTTCATATGAACAAATTAAGTTTGAACGTAGAAAAAAACAAAATGTATGGTAATTAATGTAGAAACAGAAACTGGAGTTAAAATTAATAATCAAGTAATAGAAGTTGGAATTATGTTTTATAATGAGTTAGAATTTAATACCCACATTGATTATATGTATGTATATGCAAAAAAATTGGATTCTTTTCCAGAATCCGAAATTGTCGAATTTATGTGCAATAAAAATATATATGTAACACTATAATAAAACCTCATCTTAGTAATATAACTTTGATTGACAGATTGCAAAAGTTGCAAACAAAGCAATGAGAATAATATTAAAATGTCACTGGTTAACACCTATAGTAGTTATGTTAGATATGTATGTTAAAATGACTTAGTGTGAATCAAAGAACTATTATGAATGTGTTGATATTTATGTTTTTAAAATGAAAAATAGAATGCTACCCAGGAACTATGTGATAAGATCAAATTTGTTAGTGATGTGCATAGTCTTAATTTGAGAAATAAGTGTGATATTCGCCTTCAATTTTTGAGAACACACTCGGCACAAAATATGCTTTTACACAATGGTCTTAAAATGTTGAATGTGTTGCCAAATAATTTAAAATCGGAAAATAATTTCTAAATGTTTAAGAAAAACCGAGTTACTTATGTGAAATCTAAATATGTAAGATAAATTTATTATTTACTTAAAATGTATATATTTATGTATGTAATAAGTTGTAAATAGCTAAAATATTGCTAAATAAAGAAAATGAAATGAAATGAAATGAAACAAAAAAATACTTTTTTATTGTCTAAGATGGGATGTGAGACGCTCTGACCTCTTTCCAAAGAGCAAATAGCTGTACTTTTAAAGGCTACTAACCTATCCCAATATGAAATTGCTACCATAGTCAGAGTTCCGAGAAGTTCTATTAGAAATTAAAAAAAACAAGATTGACCTAGGGATGACCTTGAGTCCCCCAAGACAAGGTAGCTGTGGCCAACCACGACACACATCTCAAAGAACAGACCGCAAAATCAGGGATGTTTGCCTTAAAACCGAAAATTGCCAGTGCGTTTGCTGACGAAAATAATTAAAGATGGAGGAGTTAACATATCGCAAAGCACTATTCAACGGCACTTTTCAAGATTAACGCCTACCATGATTGAAAAGCGATTGGAATGGGCTCTAAAGTACAAACATTTGACTGTAGAAGATTGGAATAAGGTATTGTTACTTACCTTTTATTTTCCTTCAAATAATATATCCAAAAAAATCAATCAAAATGCATTTTTCCCAGGGGCCAAATTACCGCATCAGTTATCGAGTAATATACGTGACTGAATCATGTGAGTTTGGCATTACCGCTTACGTTATCGAGCAATAAATTACTCCAATTTGACATTTTCATTCGATCAGTGATGGGACTCACTCACTCGTCACTGAAGCGGTAATTCGGCCCCAGGTTTGCTTTTCGGATGAATTGGTTTTCCGAGTTTTGACTTAAAAGAAAAAATTTGTGCGTAGAAGTCCTGGCGAGCAGAACAAACCAGAGTGCATTATTCCAAAAATCAAGCGCCCTCCATCCATAATGGTTTGGTCCGTAATATCAGGAAAAAGAGTAGGTCCTCTTTTTGTTGCGGAAAATACCATAAGGCAGGACCAGTACAAGAAAGTGCTTGAAACCGTTTTGTTTTGTCACAAATTCGGGAGTGGTTTTTGAGACACGAAGGTCCAATATTCGTGCACGACGGTTCTTCTTGCCATAAAGCCAAGAGTGTTACCGCTTTTATATGAATATGAAATGATATGAATCCCATAGAAAACTCTTGGGAGCTTCTTAAGCGCAAAGTTGCAGAAACCCCTATAACAACCAAAATTGAGCTTGTGGAAAAGCTTAATTCTGAGTGGCAGAGTAATAACAAGCTCAAAACTTCAAGCGAATATTAACAGTATGCCCCGAAGCAAAAGGTCAACACTCAAAATATTAAAATGAAGGTGGTTTATCTTGATGTTTTTTTGTATCGAAAAATAAATAGATTTTTATTTTTTTTTTTAATTTCAGCAATAATTATATATATACATATATATATATTAATAATAAGAATAAATAAATGTGATAAAAAAATGTAAGCTATTTTGAATAAAAAAAATTAAAAATAAAATAAGTAAACAAAAAAATTTTATTTTTTCGCTTGGGCCTAATAATATGGCAAGGTACTGTATTTAGTTTAATTGATCATGAAGCCGACCTTCAAATGAATAGAAATATATTTAAGAATATTATTGTTTTAGTATTTTTTTAATGATGTATAGGTGTTATTGTAGGTCGAAGCTTCGAGTTGGAAGAGATGATGAAAAGAAGGCGAGTGGACATCTTATGTGTTCAAGAAACAAAATGGCGAAACACGGGAAACAGGGCCCGTTTCTTGCATACGAGGACAAAAAACTATAAGATGTTCTACTATGGAACGGAAAAGGGTAAAAACGGAATCGGAATCATCCTTGCAAAACATCTATTAGGCAGCGTATTGACCATTTCGAAATCCAGCGACCGTTTGATGTCCCTTAAATTGGTGATTAAAGGAAAGTTGTGGAATATTGTCACTGCATATGCTCCCCAAATTGGATGTGAGCAGGTGCAAAAAGATGCATTTTGGCTAGACTTTCACAATCTACTTAAGGACATCCCAAAGGAAGAGTTTTTGTTCGTGGGCGGAGATTTGAACGGACATGTCGGGAAGACAAACGAAGACTATGAAGATTGCCATGGAGGCCTCGGATACGGCACCAGGAACCCTCCTGGTGAAGACATCCTGAGCATGTGCAAAACATACGGTCTTATCGTACTAAATACCATGTTCATCAAACAAAGCCGACACCTGGTCACTTACAGCAGTGGTGGAAATGAAACTCAGATTGATTACCATTTGGTATCTAGTTTCATGAAACCCCGGGTAAAAGATTGCAAAGTGATACTAGGAGAAGCGATCGCTCACCAACACCGTCTCCTACTGACAGAATTTTTTATGGAGACAGTGAACGACAACAAACATACAAAAACTTTTGGGAAGATCAAATGGTATAATCTGGATAAGGAAAAAGGCGAAGCTTTAATTTCGAATATGCAAAACGTTCTGTATAACAACACCGATATAGTTCGAAATGAAGAGAGTACAGCACAAAGTATGTGGGATCTCCTACAGAGAACTTGCAAAGAAAAAGCCAAAACACTGTAAGGGGTTTCAAAAGGACACAACCAACAAGGCAAAGAAACATGGTGGTGGAATGATGAAGCTAAATCAGTTATAAGTAAAAAGAAAATGGCTCTCAAGGCTTGGTCGAAGTGCCCCTCTAATGATATAGAGCAAAAGTCACGCCTCGAAGTGGAATATAGAAACTGCAAGAAAGAAGCGAAGAAGAAGTGCGCCCAAATTCAAGCAAAGAATACAGAAAACCTGTATCGGGAGCTGGATGAAATTTTTACCCCGACAGCTGGTGCTATTCAAGAGCTACGGCAAAACACGAATAAGGGCGCAACTATCTTCAAAATAGCCGCTCAAAGAAGAAGAAATGCCCAGGAGATTTGTTCGCCAAAGTTCATTAACAATGCTCAAGGCCAACTACTTGTGGAAGACAACGAAATTCTTCACAGGTGGCGACAGTATTGTGACGGACTTCTAAACGAACAATTTCCAAGGCTATACTTTCCAATAGCTTCACCTAACTTAAGCGAAGTATCCGACGTCACAGTCGAAGAAGTTAGTGAGGCGGTAAAATACTCCAAAAAGGGAAAAGCTGTTGGCCCAGACGAAATACCCTCAGAGTTTTGGAAAAAGATGGGAGACATCGGGTTTAGATGGCTCATGATTCTTGTCTCCAAACTTATACGAGGTGATCGCATGCCTAATCAATGGAGGGAAAGTTACCTTCTTCCAATTTATAAAGGAAAGGGTGATACTCGAAGCTGTGATAATTACCGTTCGATTAAGCTGATGTCACACACCATGAAGATCGTTGAGCGAGTCTTGGGTAGCCGACTGCGAAAAATAATTAGGCTATCTGATGACCAGTGCGGGTTTGTTGGGGGTAAGTCAACCACGGATGCAATCCAGAGTATAAGAATAATTATGGAAAAACATCGGGATTCTTTGGAGGATTTGCATGTCGTATTGGTTGATTTTGAAAAAGCATTCGATCGGCAACCACGAGATCTAATATGGGTGGCCCACAGGCAACGAGGAGTTCCAGAAACCTATATGTGCGGATAATTATGGACATGTATGATGGAGCAGTTACTAAAGTAAGATGCGCAGCTGGAGTCACCGAAGAATTCGAAATCACAGTAGGTGTACACCAGGGAAGTGTCTTGAGTCCCCTGCTCTTTATTACAGTTCTTGATTACCTGCTTGAAGGCAAAGTGACGGATCCAAAAGTGCATCAGTTATTCTTTGCTGACGATGGAGCCATCATAAGTGAAGACCCGATATCCCTACAACGAGCACTTGACGTATGGGTGGATGTTCTAGAAGGAAGTGGGTACCGCATAAGCGCGAAAAAGACAGAATACCTATGCTGCCCATTTTCTGATCCACACAGGCCTATTCCAGACATTTATTTGAATGGAGTAGTGCTTCCCAAGTGTGAAAAGTTTAAATATCTGGGGTCTATGATAAATAACGAAGCTACTTGTGATGACGATATCAATCATCGCGTAAGCGTAGGGTGGATGAAGTGGCGGGAAAATTCTGCTATCTTCTGTGACCGAAAAATGCCCCCTAAGCTGAAAGGAAAGCTCTACACTTCAGTTGTGCGTCCAGCACTCACATACGGTTCACAATGTTGGACAATGTACAAAAAGTATGAGAGTAAGCTAACGGCAGCTGAGATGAAGATGCTTCGTATGACAGCAGGAGTTACAAAGCTTGATCGAATTAGAAGTACGAAGATCCGAGGAAGCCTTCATGTTAAGAATACCATTTCCCAAAAAATTGAACACGACCGACTCAGTTGGTATTGCCATGTTCAAAGGAGAGATCCTGAGAACCCCGTCAAAAAGGCAATATCATACAACGTTCCAATTCGGAATAAAAAGAAAGGTAGGCCTAAACACTCCTGGTACAAACAAATGCAAAAACACCAGCATTCAGTTGGCCTCAGAAATGGAACAATACAAAACCGGGAGGCTTGCCGCCGATTTCTGAGGTCAACCCGGCGAACCCCACAGGCGGATCACTAGTGTGAAGCAGATACGTGGGAGAGTTATGATCCCCTCGACATCGAGATCATAACAGCGCCGAAGAAAAGGAAGAAGAAGAAGAAGGTGTTATTGTAGTCAAACAGATTATGTTTTTATTGATGAACAATAATAAATAAATAAGACTATGATGAGTCCGATTAGTTATCGCAATAAGTATTCAGGTTCCTTATCTCTTTTGAACTTCAAAACGCATTTATGTTGTGAACTCGAAACTATTCTTTATTTCGGCACAATTATAAGATAATATAAGAATTTTTTTTAAGATTGATAGGAGGTAATAGATTATTTTAAAAAGTTACTTTTATTTTTTGAGAACTTCTATCTAATAAAACTTTGACTTACCCAGATAATCACAGATAATAAAGGTTAAATTACTTTTTACTGCGCAATGTACCTACATATTATATTCTAAAACATGAACATTAACTAATTTTAAAGCGAATAAACACTGCTGTTTTTGTTTTCATTGACACTGTTATTTTAAAAGAAGCTTACATAGAATTCCGATATGCATTCTTTGAAAAACATTTATCATATAACAATAATACAGATTTTAACCAAAATAAATAACAGCTTACCATGTAAATTTATTGTGCATGTTGTATTATTACCACGATCCAGAACCACAACACTTGTAGCCGCTGCTGCTGCCATTTTTGTATACTGTCAATTTGTTTATCTGTTATAGAACGGCTTTGATTTATTTAATATTTATTTTATTTGCTCTATTTGTTTTAACTATCAGACCACGAGTGACAGTTATATCCTTGGGTATATTTTTATATTCGACTCAAGAAGTTAGCTAGGTCCAAATGCATTGGTTTTTCAACATTATGAATAATTGTTTTATCTTTGGATTTTAATATGAAATTCAGGTTAAGTTATTCCTTTCATAAATTTACATCTGCGTTGAAATCAACATTTTTTTTATAAGTTTTTTATAGTTAATATTAGTTTTCTAAAGAATAATAAAAAAACAATTCCGAACAATTTGTCGCACTACAACCTTTGAGAACCGTAACACCTGCGATCATATCTTCAAACCTTGAAGAGCCAGGACCAGGACTATAACTATAACTATGTCTATTTGTCTAATGTCTTTGAATCCGACGAAAATGTATAATTTATAATTAATAACTGACAATGACTATGACAACGACAACCATAGATACTCCGTATCGAAGATTATGAATGAAGAAGTTTCGTGCGTTTCACCCTACAAAACTAATCTGTTTACAAATGGTAATTATAGGCGTTCACATTATCAAATATATTTGACAAATGCGGATTGATTGACTCGAATTTGAAAATGTGAACGCTTCATCAAATGGATTGTCAAACATGCTTGATGATATCAAATGCGAGAAACAGATTGGCACAACAACTTCAACAGCAACTTTGACAACCACGTCACTCTTTTTAGAGCCAGTGGTTTTAAATGGCTTTGATTACATTAACACAGCAACTTCGACATCGACATCAACGTTAGACCTAAACCCTAAATTTGCTGTCGCGGTGCAAATGCTACCAACTTTTAAGGTGAAATTTGTCAGTATTATCAACACTCAAATGAAAATGTGAGAACCATCTTTTGGTTTTGTCTATTTATTTTGGTTTTGACAATGGAAGAATTACTAAAAACAATTTAATTTAGTGCGACAAATTGCAAGTCGTTTACATTGATGCAATTTACGTTAATTTTTATCAAATTATGTACGGCAAATTCATTTCGCATTTGAAACTATTTTGATTATTATATATGCTGTCAAAAACGCTGTTCACATTGTAATCTATTTCACAAGACTTTTGATGTTGAAGTTTTCGTTGCTGTTAAAGTCGCTGTTGAAGTTGCTGTGTTAATCTGTTTCTCGCAAAAATATTTTGATATTTTACTGGATCGACAAGCATATTTGAAAATGTGAACGCATGATTGTCAAGCCACAAGCAAATTTCATTTTCAATGAAGTTCTCGAGCTGTGTGTATCGTAAGAAAATATTTCAAAATGAGTCATAGTATATGCAATAGCGGTAATTCAGGTGAATTTTATTACATTAACATAAGTTTTCCGTAGACTTCCAAATATAGAAATGGTAATAAATTTCCTCAAATAATATTTCATCTATGCTCTGAGTTGGTCCATTGTATATATAAACTATAGCTTTGTATATATATCTTATAGTAATATCGACAAGTCAGACGATTGTGGCGGCATCTTCAGGCTACGGACCGCATTTGCTAAAATGTGTCTCTGCTAAATTTTGGAGACTTCAAAATATGGGTGTAGAGATAATGGAAGAATGAGAAAAAATTGTATTGAGAATGTGCGCAGAAAGAAAAAATAGGAATAGTAACAGAACGAGAAAATTATATTCATGGATGTGTATGTGACGTTTTGTGAGGATAGGGAAAATATATTTGTATGAAAAAATATAAATCTGTCACCATGGTTGCCACAAACAAATAAATATAAACATAGAATGTAATCATGACAGAGAATTAAAGAAAGTTTTTTATGTTTTGGTTAACCTTATTTTACTAAGTACCTTAAATAGTTGTAAATAAAATTAAATATACATGAATATGTGTACAGTAAATTATTAGGATAAAGAGTACTAACTCGGTTTACGCAACTAATAGAAATTAAGGCAGTTGAAATAATCGAGTCTGTTGCACTTACTGGGTTATATATTTTTTTAAATAAATAAAATGCACGACTGGGTCGCACGAACTTGCTCCTATGTAATAGAATAGGAATTTTAAAAACGAATTTTATTAGAGAAAACTGTTCATAAGCATAAAATAATTTTTCTTTTAATTCTTTAAGTACCTAGCAAGAGATAAAAAAGAATGCTATGAAATAAAAAAAATTGGTAGGCCAACTTAAAGCTTTTCTTATTGTACGAATAAACATAAATAAAATATTGACCCGTTTTTGAGATGTCGAATTTTGCAAAAAAAAATATATTTTTCAAAAATTCAAAAAATATTTTGTAAAAATGGTTCTATGGTAGGTACCGTCAGTAATATCTTAATTTCAATTTTTTTTATTAAATTATAGATCGAGGATAAATCGAAAGAAAACAATTTTAGCAAAATTCTAGATGCCATTTTTTAACATTTGTTTTGTGGGTAGCGTTATTTTTTTGTTAAATACATTGAAATTAGTAGTTTTGCACAAGTAAAGGAACACATTTTGAGAAAATGAAAAAAATAATCAAAATTATATGGAATAAATGATTCGAAACATAATGCATTGAAAATAATCAATTTGGCAACCATGACTTTCTGTCTGATTTTTCCTCTGCAAATTTTAACGTTTTTTTGTGAATTTGTGTATACATGTATATTTTGTTTCCTATGCCATATCAAAATATATAATAATAATAATAATAATAAATAAAATAATAATTTTCCCGCTTTTTGAATCAGTTGCAGTGCCAGTTGAAATAAAAATTTCTTCTTTTCTTAATATAATCAAGATATGAGAAAAAAAAATGTATTTTACCTAAAAATAACGGTACCCTCCATGCAAATGTCAAAAAATGGTTTTCGAAAATCGCATTTTCCTCTAAAAAGGTTCAGATAAAATTAATTTCTTTCAATTAATTCTTACGATCTATAATTTAATAAAAAAAAAATTTGAAATCAAGATATGTACCTACCTATTACTGACTGTACATACCGTAGACCGATTTTTTTGAATTTTGAATTTCTCATTATCGGCATAACAGATTTCAATGAAATTTTGATAGACAAGTTTCTAAAAAGTTTAAAAAACATTGCATTTCAAAACTTTAAAAAATATATATTTTTAAATTAAAAAAATCATTTTTTTTTTGTGGAAAATTCAATATTTCAAAAACGAATCAATATTTTTTTTGGAAATCAAATTTTTATTCGTACATTAATAAACACATTTAATTGGACTTCCAAAATTGTTTCTTAAAAATGTTTTTTATATAAAAGCTTATTTTTTAAATAAACCACTACTTGCAATTATAATTTTGTTCTTACATAAACTAATTTTTGCTTAAAACACATGGCATCCTGTTTTTAGCTCCAACTGCTAAAAGAGTTGTTTTAGTCATTTAAAAAATAAATTTTTTGCTTATGAACAGTTTTCTCTAATAACATTCGTTTTTAAAATTCCTAGTCTATCTATTACATAGGAGCGAATTCGTGCGACACTGTCGTGCATTTTATTTTTGTTAATCTACAAAAAAACGATTACTTTGATAATTACTTGATAAAAAATGTACAAATGATATGTGAAAAAGGTAAATTTTGAGAGAAATTGTTATTATTTTGAAATGTAAAAACATGAAAAATCAACATTTTCGTATGATTCTTTTTAATTTTTTGTTTTTTCTTTTTTGTGTAGATTATAAAAAAACATAATATACAAATAGGTATAAGAATATAATATAAAAACTTCATTCGATTGCTTGTAAAAAAGTTATCAACAATTATACGTGAATAAGTGCGTTTACATACATGAACATTTGAAGCCCTGAAACTAGTATAAATTAACATTTTTTTTCATCCTCGAAATTTTTTTCATCAATCCGCCGTAAATACGAAAGTAAAACAAAAACATTCTAGAGAAAAAAAATATTTTCTAAAATTTGGAAAAAAAATGTATGGCAGATACTAATTTAAATTTAAAACAGTTTACTTAGGTACAGTAAAACCCGCTTAAGAGAAACTGCAAAATGTCACAGTCTTTCTTTCACTTAAGCTGGTTTTTCACTTAAGCGAACCCCGCTTAAGTGAAAAATAATTTCACTTAAGCGGAGTTCGGATAAGTGAAAAAAAAAAAATTCACTTAAGCGGATTTAAAATTTCCATCAAGCGGAGATTTAGTGCTAGAAACAAAATTGTTTTTATCTTTTGGACTTGCCTTGAAAGAAGTTAAATAAAACAACGATTAAATAACACAAAAATAATTTTTTGAAAAACGAAGACTAGCAAATTTTTGTTCTGTTGATTCAATTTTTTTTTCACTTAAGCGAGTTTTTTTTATTGAAAAATATTAAAAATTAGCTGAAAATATGTTCCACTTATCCGGGTTTTTCACTTAAGCGAGTTTCAATTAAGCGGAGTGTTTTAAGAGAAATCGGTCGGAAAATACATGGGGTGAAAAAAGTGTTGCAGGTAAGCGGGTTTCTCTCTTAAGCGGGTCTTACGTACTAATTTCCAAAAAATTTATCGCCAATATACTTTTTATAAATTCAATTAAAAAGTTCAAGTGACCTCAACTCCAAGGTACGTTTCGGTCACTTGAACTTTTTAATTGAATTTAATTCAATCACTCCACTTAAACAGAAATAATTTTCATTTCTCTATTACTTTTTATAAAGTTTGTCATTGCAATTATTATGCTTTCTAGAACACACTGTATCTTTGTAGCATTGGTTGATAGTTCTCGTTTTAGATATCAACCTAGTAATTATTTGATTTTTCACCAGAATTGAAAATTTCAAATCAAATGATAGGCATATCTCTTTTTTTCAATACCTACAAACACCATACAAACAAGAAAATGTATTCAGAGAAAGAAGTTCAAGCAAAAAATATATCTACCTCCATACATACTCACAAAAACATACGAACAAGAAAATATATTCCAACAGAAAAAGGTCAAAAAAGAATTTTTTTCATTTCCACCTCTCGGAAATCTCCCTTACTCTGTCTTTCGTTGAAAAATGAAAATAATAAAATCTCTCTTTCTTACTACTTGTTTCTATCTTTCTTATCCTACCATTGTATATATATCTTATAGTATTATCAATTGACGTGATTTTATGTTAGAGTCCCTAGCCTGTGATGTCGCTGAAATCAGCAAAATTTGTCAGTGGTTCGTATGTTTTTGTGAGTATGTATGGAGGTAGATATATTTTTTGCTTGAACTTCTTTCTCTGAATACATTTTCTTGTTTGTATGGTGTTTGTAGGTATTGAAAAAAAGAGATATGCCTATCATTTGATTTGAAATTTTCAATTCTGGTGAAAAATCAAATAATTACTAGGTTGATATCTAAAACGAGAACTATCAACCAATGCTACAAAGATACAGTGTGTTCTAGAAAGCATAATAATTGCAATGACAAACTTTATAAAAAGTAATAGAGAAATGAAAATTATTTCTGTTTAAGTGGAGTGATTGAATTAAATTCAATTAAAAAGTTCAAGTGACCGAAACGTACCTTGGAGTTGAGGTCACTTGAACTTTTTAATTGAATTTATAAAAAGTATATTGGCGATAAATTTTTTGGAAATTAGTACGTAAGACCCGCTTAAGAGAAAAACCCGCTTACCTGCAACACTTTTTTCACCCCATGTATTTTCCGACCGATTTCTCTTAAAACACTCCGCTTAATTGAAACTCGCTTAAGTGAAAAACCCGGATAAGTGGAACATATTTTCAGCTAATTTTTAATATTTTTCAATAAAAAAAACTCGCTTAAGTGAAAAAAAAATTGAATCAACAGAACAAAAATTTGCTAGTCTTCGTTTTTCAAAAAATTATTTTTGTGTTATTTAATCGTTGTTTTATTTAACTTCTTTCAAGCCAAGTCCAAAAGATAAAAACAATATTGTTTCTAGCACTAAATCTCCGCTTGATGGAAATTTTAAATCCGCTTAAGTGAATTTTTTTTTTTCACTTATCCGAACTCCGCTTAAGTGAAATTATTTTTCACTTAAGCGGGGTTCGCTTAAGTGAAAAACCAGCTTAAGTGAAAGAAAGACTGTGACATTTTGCAGTTTCTCTTAAGCGGGTTTTACTGTACCTAAGTAAACTGTTTTAAATTTAAATTAGTATCTGCCATACATTTTTTTTCCAAATTTTAGAAAATATTTTTTTTCTCTAGAATGTTTTTGTTTTACTTTCGTATTTACGGCGGATTGATGAAAAAAATTTCGAGGATGAAAAAAAATGTTAATTTATACTAGTTTCAGGGCTTCAAATGTTCATGTATGTAAACGCACTTATTCACGTATAATTGTTGATAACTTTTTTACAAGCAATCGAATGAAGTTTTTATATTATATTCTTATACCTATTTGTATATTATGTTTTTTTATAATCTACACAAAAAAGAAAAAAACAAAAAATTAAAAAGAATCATACGAAAATGTTGATTTTTCATGTTTTTACATTTCAAAATAATAACAATTTCTCTCAAAACTTACCTTTTTCACATATCATTTGTACATTTTTTATCAAGTAATTATCAAAGTAATCGTTTTTTTGTAGATTAACAAAAATAAAATGCACGACAGTGTCGCACGAATTCGCTCCTATGTAATAGATAGACTAGGAATTTTAAAAACGAATGTTATTAGAGAAAACTGTTCATAAGCAAAAAATTTATTTTTTAAATGACTAAAACAACTCTTTTAGCAGTTGGAGCTAAAAACAGGATGCCATGTGTTTTAAGCAAAAATTAGTTTATGTAAGAACAAAATTATAATTGCAAGTAGTGGTTTATTTAAAAAATAAGCTTTTATATAAAAAACATTTTTAAGAAACAATTTTGGAAGCCCAATTAAATGTGTTTATTAATGTACGAATAAAAATTTGATTTCCAAAAAAAATATTGATTCGTTTTTGAAATATTGAATTTTCCACAAAAAAAAAAATGATTTTTTTAATTTAAAAATATATATTTTTTAAAGTTTTGAAATGCAATGTTTTTTAAACTTTTTAGAAGCTTGTCTATCAAAATTTCATTGAAATCTGTTATGCCGATAATGAGAAATTCAAAATTCAAAAAAATCGGTCTACGGTATGTACAGTCAGTAATAGGTAGGTACATATCTTGATTTCAAATTTTTTTTTATTAAATTATAGATCGTAAGAATTAATTGAAAGAAATTAATTTTATCTGAACCTTTTTAGAGGAAAATGCGATTTTCGAAAACCATTTTTTGACATTTGCATGGAGGGTACCGTTATTTTTAGGTAAAATACATTTTTTTTTCTCATATCTTGATTATATTAAGAAAAGAAGAAATTTTTATTTCAACTGGCACTGCAACTGATTCAAAAAGCGGGAAAATTATTATTTTATTTATTATTATTATTATTATATATTTTGATATGGCATAGGAAACAAAATATACATGTATACACAAATTCACAAAAAAACGTTAAAATTTGCAGAGGAAAAATCAGACAGAAAGTCATGGTTGCCAAATTGATTATTTTCAATGCATTATGTTTCGAATCATTTATTCCATATAATTTTGATTATTTTTTTCATTTTCTCAAAATGTGTTCCTTTACTTGTGCAAAACTACTAATTTCAATGTATTTAACAAAAAAATAACGCTACCCACAAAACAAATGTTAAAAAATGGCATCTAGAATTTTGCTAAAATTGTTTTCTTTCGATTTATCCTCGATCTATAATTTAATAAAAAAAATTGAAATTAAGATATTACTGACGGTACCTACCATAGAACCATTTTTACAAAATATTTTTTGAATTTTTGAAAAATATATTTTTTTTTTGCAAAATTCGACATCTCAAAAACGGGTCAATATTTTATTTATGTTTATTCGTACAATAAGAAAAGCTTTAAGTTGGCCTACCAATTTTTTTTATTTCATATTTGCATAGCATTCTTTTTTATCTCTTGCTAGGTACTTACAGAATTAAAAGAAAAATTATTTTATGCTTATGAACAGTTTTCTCTAATAAAATTCCTATTCTATTACATAGGAGCAAGTTCGTGCGACCCAGTCGTGCATTTTATTTATTTAAAAAAATATATAACCCAGTAAGTGCAACAGACTCGGTTATTTCAACTGCCTTAATTTGTATTAGTTGCGTAAACCGAGTTAGTACTCTTTATCCTAATAATTTACTGTACACATATTCATATATATTTAATTTTATTTACAACTATTTAAGGTACTTAGTAAAATAAGGTTAACCAAAACATAAAAAACTTTCTTTAATTCTCTGTCATGATTACATTCTATGTTTATATTTATTTGTTTGTGGCAACCATGGTGACAGATTTATATTTTTTCATACAAATATATTTTCCCTATCCTCACAAAACGTCACATACACATCCATGAATATAATTTTCTCGTTCTGTTACTATTCCTATTTTTACTTGCGATATAGGTACTATAGGGCAAGTTCTGCATTTGGAAAAAAAATCGAACTCGAGATTTTGATCAAAGTTGACATTACGATGATAGCGAAGACGAAAAAAGTGGGTCCGACAATTCCGTCTGTCTGTCTGTATGTCTGTATGTCTGTACCTCGAACTACAGCCTAAACTACCGGAGGTAATTTCTTCAAACTTGGTAGTTAAGGGTCTTCGGTGATTCTCTAGAGGAAAAATTGAAATTTTTTTTTTAGCTCCAAAACTAAGGGTACCCCCCATACACCCGTAATGCAAAATCTTATTTATCTCGAAAACGGCTCTAACGATTTTGATAAAAAAAATTAAGTGTGATATTATGGACATGGACTATATTTTGGTGAAAAAAAAATTTGGGGGGAAATGTTATTGGGGGTACCTGTCATAGAACGGTTTTTTTGATTTTCGAATTTCTCACCAACGGCTCTAACGATTTTAACCAAAATTTTTATGCAGGAGCTGCTTTGCATTTGAAAAAATATAAACTCAAATTTTTTTCGAAAAAATAGTTTTTGGATTTTTAAAAAAATAATACAATTTTTTTTTTGAAAATTCAATATCTTGAAAACCGATACACGATTAAATTTTTAAATTACATTTTAAAATGTATTTTATTAAATAATAACAATTTGCATATCAATTTTTTTTATAAAAATGTTAAGGAAAATTTAGTACACAAAAAACATGTTTCAGTGTGTCTGTATGTCTGTACCTCTCACTACAGCCTAAACCACTGGACCTATTTCTTTCAATCTCGGTAGTTAAGGGTCTTCGGTGATTCTCTAGAGGAAAAATTGAAATTTTTTTTTTAGCTCCAAAACTAAGGGTACCCCCCATACACCCGTAATGCAAAATCTTATTTATCTCGAAAACCGCTCTAACGATTTTGATAAAAAAAATTAAGTGTGATATTATGGACATGGACTATATTTTGGTGAAAAAAAAAATTGGGGGGAAATGTTATTGGGGGTACCTGTCATAGAACGGTTTTTTTGATTTTCGAATTTCTCACCAACGGCTCTAACGATTTTAACCAAAATTTTTATGCAGGAGCTGCTTTGCATTTGAAAAAATATAAACTCAAATTTTTTTCGAAAAAATAGTTTTTGGATTTTTAAAAAAATAATACAATTTTTTTTTTGAAAATTCAATATCTTGAAAACCGATACACGATTAAATTTTTAAATTACGTTTTAAAATGTATTTTATTAAATAATAACAATTTGCATATTAATTTTTTTTATAAAAATTTTAAGGAAAATTTAGTACACAAAAAACATGTTTCAGTGTGTCTGTATGTCTGTACCTCTCACTACAGCCTAAACCACTGGACCTATTTCTTTCAATCTCGGTAGTTAAGAGTCTTCGGTGATTCCCTAGAGGAAAAATTGAACTTTTTTTTTTAGCTCGAAAACTAAGGGTACCCCCCATACACCCGTAATGCAAAATCTTATTTATCTCGAAAAAGGCTCTAACGATTTTGATAAAAAAAATTAAGTGTGATATTATGGACATGGACTATATTTTGGTGAAAAAAAAATGTGGGGGGAAATGTTATTGGGGGTACCTGTCATAGAACGGTTTTTTTGATTTTCGAATTTCTCACCAACGGCTCTAACGATTTTAACCAAAATTTTTATGCAGGAGCTGCTTTGCATTTGAAAAAATATAAACTCAAATTTTTTTCGAAAAAATAGTTTTTGGATTTTTAAAAAAATAATACAATTTTTTTTTTGAAAATTCAATATCTTGAAAACCGATACACGATTAAATTTTTAAATTACGTTTTAAAATGTATTTTATTAAATAATAACAATTTGCATATCAATTATTTTTATAAAAATTTTAAGGAAAATTTAGTACACAAAAAACATGTTTCAGTGTGTCTGTATGTCTGTACCTCTCACTACAGCCTAAACCACTGGACCTATTTCTTTCAATCTCGGTAGTTAAGAGTCTTCGGTGATTCCCTAGAGGAAAAATTGAACTTTTTTTTTTTAGCTCGAAAACTAAGGGTACCCCCCATACACCCGTAATGCAAAATCTTATTTATCTCGAAAAAGGCTCTAACGATTTTGATAAAAAAAATTAAGTGTGATATTATGGACATGGACTATATTTTGGTGAAAAAAAAATTTGGGGGGAAATGTTATTGGGGGTACCTGTCATAGAACGGTTTTTTTGATTTTCGAATTTCTCACCAACGGCTCTAACGATTTTAACCAAAATTTTTATGCAGGAGCTGCTTTGCATTTGAAAAAATATAAACTCAAATTTTTTTCGAAAAAATAGTTTTTGGATTTTTAAAAAAATAATACAATTTTTTTTTTGAAAATTCAATATCTTGAAAACCGATACACGATTAAATTTTTAAATTACGTTTTAAAATGTATTTTATTAAATAATAACAATTTGCATATCAATTTTTTTTATAAAAATTTTAAGGAAAATTTAGTACACAAAAAACATGTTTCAGTGTGTCTGTATGTCTGTACCTCTCACTACAGCCTAAACCACTGGACCTATTTCTTTCAATCTCGGGAGTTAAGAGTCTTCGGTGATTCCCTAGAGGAAAAATTGAAATTTTTTTTTTAGCTCGAAAACTAAGGGTACCCCCCATACACCCGTAATGCAAAATCTTATTTATCTCGAAAACGGCACTAACGATTTTGATAAAAAAAATTAAGTGTGATACTATGGACATGGACTACATTTTGGGTAAAAAAAATTTTGGGGCAAAATGTTATTAGGGGTACCTGCCATAGACCCGTTTTTTTGATTTTCGACTTTCTCATTAACGGCTCTTAAGGATTTTAACCCAACATTTTAGCAGAAGTCCCCTTAAGTTTAAAATAATATTGTATATAAAAATATTCGAAAAAATATTTATTGATTTTTAAAAAAAAAAAAAAATTTAAATCAATATCTTCAAAACCTATGAACGATTATTTTTTGAAATTATTTCCTAAAACCAATATTATTAAATACTTAAAATTCGCATCCCACATTTTTTTCTTGAAAAATTTTAGAGAAATTTCTTAT
This sequence comes from Chrysotoxum bicinctum, assembly GCA_911387755.1. NCBI lineage: Eukaryota > Metazoa > Arthropoda > Insecta > Diptera > Syrphidae > Chrysotoxum > Chrysotoxum bicinctum. The sequence goes on from OU426987.1 coordinate 165,512,697, forward strand.
ATAAAAAATTTATTTAATAATAAAACGATTTTTTAAGGTTTATTTGCATAAATTCATACTTTTCCGGAAACCAGACGGCAATTTTACGCATTTGCACATTATTATCTCATTAAATCCATGTTTTATATTTATAAAATGAATCTTAAATTCCAAAGTACTTTTACATAAGAGCAAGTTCGTGCGATCCAGTCGTGCATTTTATTTCTTTCTGCGCACATTCTCAATACAATTTTTTCTCATTCTTCCATTATCTCTACACCCATATTTTGAAGTCTCCAAAATTTAGCAGAGACACATTTTAGCAAATGCGGTCCGTAGCCTGAAGATGCCGCCACAATCGTCTGACTTGTCGATATTACTATAATGTCGATTTCCTTTTACACTAGGGATTTTGGGGATTGCGATCCCTGGTCAAATTTTGACTTTTACCACACCAAAAAAATCGATTTTTTTTTGACAGAGATCAAATCTTTCGAATCCGTATTTGGAGAGGGATTTACATGTATACGAAATACGCACACTAAAAAGACAAAATTTGACAAGGGATCGCAATCCCTAAAATCCCTAGTGTAAAAGGAAATCGACATAAGATATATATACAAAGATCCTACTCTCCACTGACAAATTTTGCTGATTTCAGCTACATCACAGGCTAGGGACTCTAACATAAAATCACGTCAATTGATAATACTATAAGATATATATACAATGACTATAGTACTCTCATGAAGAGGAACGAACGACGCGGTGCCATACGAGCGTATTCCATAACTTTTTACGTAGAGTTGTGGAGAGTAAGGACAGACGATAATCAGGAAGGGGTGATAATATTTTCGGTAAAAGCAAACCGAAGGTGCAGAACAAAGCGACAACAAGAAAGCTATTTTTTGTTTTGTTTTTATTCATTTTCTATACAAATAAGTACCTATGATGTGGCATTTTTTGCTTCACGCATAGAGAAAAACGGTTGGAATGAAGGTTTTATTTTTTTCGTTCGCTGTGTTGTATCTATGTTGGAGCAAATAAATATATGTATGTAGGTACGAGTATAGGATTTTAATTCAAATACACGATTACCACTCAGAACAATTTTTTTGTATAGGTAGTTAGATAATTATTTTTGTAAGCAGATTTTTAAAATGCAGAATTTCGAGAATTAGAGTATTAGAGTTCTGAAATAGGTACAGAAAAATTATAATGAAAGCTAAAATTTTGAAGAGTAGAATTTTGGAATGCAGATTTTTGGGAAATGAAATTTTGAAATGCATAAAACTTAATAAGTAAAATTTTGAACAACAGAAGTTTGAAAAAGGAATTTTGAAATGCAGAAAGCTTAGCACCTAAGTAAAATTTTAAAAAGCAAAACTTTGAAATTCAGAAATTTAGAAAATAAAATTTTGAAATGCAGAATATTAGGAATTAAAATTTTGAAATGCAAAATTTTGGGAAATATAATTTTGAAAAATGTACTTTGAGCAGTAGAATTCTGAAATACAGAAAACTTAATAAGTAAAATTTGAAAAGCAGAATTTTGAAAAAGAAATTTTGAGAAGTAAAATTTTGAAATACCTACCATATTTTGGGAAATTTTAATATGCACAAAACTTAGTAAGTAAAATTTGGAAATGCAGAATTTTGAGAAGTAGAATTTTGAAATGCACAATTTTGAGAAGTACAGTTTCAAAATGCTGAATTTTGTATATACAATGGTTGGTCTGCCATGGTAAGAATTCTAATTGTGATGTTTGTCAGCATATTTGACGAACGTGAACGCAAATGGTTTCAATCCGTCAAATATTCATCAAACCATATTTGTCAAACATATTTGAGAATGTGAACCCCCTATTATGAATTTCCATTGTACATATATATAAACTATAGTACTCTCATGGAACAGAAAAAAGTGTTATGGAATACACTCTACCGAGGGCGCTGTCGTAGGAAAATATTGTCGTGGAGACTTTTGATTTAGGGTGGGGTAGTAATTGAGGAAGAGCGAGAAAATTTTATCAGCTCTGGCAATGAGAAAGACGAGAAAGAGAAAATAAAATTTGTTTTGTATCATTTTCCTTTTGCCGGATCTTCTGTGTGTTTTGTTGTTATATTTTTTTGTCAAGAATATTTGTTTTGTTTTTGCTATTTCATACGCAACAAAGCAACGTTGTTCAATTTCGGCATATCTAACCAAAATACAACATCATCATCATCGGCTCGACAACCGGGTTCCGGTCCTGGCCTCTTTCAACAAGTCTCTCCACCTATCCCGGTCTCTAGCCGACGCCATCCAGTTGCGCACCCCAAGGCTTCGGGCGTCCTGGTCTACGCCATCTCTCCAGCGCAAGCATGGTCTACCACGCTGTCGTCTACCATAGAATGTACCACAAAGAACTTTCCGAGCAGGTTCCTCTTCGCTCATGCGAGCTAGGTGCCCTGCCCACCGGAGTCTACCGAGCTTAATTTTTGTCACGATATCTGCTTCTAGGTAGATTGCGTACAATTCATGATTGTACCGTCTCCGGAATCGTCCTTCCTCACATATGGGGCCAACAATTCTCCTTAAGACTTTTCTCTCGAACGCAGCTAAGAGGTCGGAGTGCCTTTTGCTAAGCACCCAAGTCTCGGATCCATATGTGAGTACTGGCAGGACCATGGTCCTGTACAGCAGCAGTTTTGAAGTTATGGTGAGATTTCTGGATTTGAAGAGCTTTGACAGACTATAGTAGGCTCTGTTGGATTTGAGAAGCCGCCCGCGTATTTCTTCTTCTATGTTGTTATCGGCTGCTACTATTGACCCAAGGTATTTAAAGGATTGCACCACTTCAAATTCGTGCTCCGCTACCTTGATTGTTTGACCAACTGTTCCTCTCGCATTCGACGCCACCATGTACTTTGTTTTACCTTCACTAATGTGCAGCCCCAGATTTTGTGCCGCCTGCTCGATCTGGATGAAGGAATCGTGTACAGCTTGTTCGGTTCTTCCGATGATGTCAATGTCGTCTGCGTAAGCCAGTAACTGGCTGGACCTGTTGACGATGGTCCCTCTTGTTGCCGTGCCAGAGTCACGGATTGCTTTCTCCAACGCCAGGTTGAAGAGGAGGCAGGCCAAACCGTCCCCTTGTCGGAGTCCATTAAAGATGTTGATTGGTCTGGATAGCAATCCGGCTATTTTTACTTGGCTTGTTACGTTGGTCATGGTCAACCTACATAGTCGTGTCAATTTATTTGGGATGCCGAATTCTCTCATGGCTTTGTAAAGTTCTACCCTGGCTATGCTATCATAGGCGGCCTTAAAGTCTATAAACAGATGGTATGTTGGGATGTTAAATTCTAGACATTTTTCCATCGCCTGCCTAAGGGTAAAGATCTGATCAGTTATTGATTTGCCTGGAATGAAACCACACTGATATTGCCCGATGACGGTTTTAGCGTATGGGGTTATCCGGTCTTGTAGGATAGAGGAGAGTATCTTATAGGCGGTACTCAACAACGTGATACCTCTATAATTGCTGCACGTTGTGACATCTCCCTTCTTATGTATGGGTCATATTAAACCTTTTCGCCAGTCTTCTGGCATTTCTTCCTGCTCCCATACCTGTACTATAATATCATGAATTGCTTGACGTAAGGCTGGCCCGCCGTGATGGAATAATTCGGCTGGTATGCCATCGACTCCCGGGGCTTTGTTCTGTTTAAGCCGGCCTATAGCCTTCTCAACCTCTTCTATGCTTGGTGGCGGCAACATAGGGTATTCTTCTTGAAGTAGTGGAGCCTCCACTTCTGCAGTGAGCTGACCATTTAGCAATTCATTAAAGTACACTTCCCATCGCTCCAGTATGCTTTCAGGATCGGTGATTAGATTTCCCTCTCCGTCCTTGCAGTATGTGCAGCGTGGTGTGTACTGCGTCATGTTTCGGACGGATTGGTAGAACTTCCGCGCCTGGTGCGGACCTCGCTCTCGGCTGTTTTCTATTTCACAGATTAGGTTCTTCTCCCAGGCTGATTTCTTTTGTCTGTGAAGCCGTTTTTCTGTTCTTCTGAGCTCTTTATATTCCTCTTCGCGTGCCCGCGTTCTATGAGATTGTTGCATTGCTCGCTACGCAACATTCTTACGTTCAGTCGCTAGCTTGCATTCATCATCAAACCAGTCGTTCCGATTTTTACGACTGCTGCCTAAGATGGAGTTGGCAGTACTAATGACAGTATTTTTAAGACGTGTCCACTTCTCATTTACGCCCAGCATACTGGCTCCAGGACTTACTCTCCCTAAATTAGGTGTTTCTAGGGCGAGTCCTAACGCATTACCAAAGGTGTTACTGGTGTTTTCATTGCGCAGGGCAGCCGTGTTGATTCGAACCTGATCGGCGGATGCAATGCGTCTTCGCAAGGCAATCCGCCCTCGGAAAACCATACCAACAAGATAGTGATCCGAGTCGATATTGGCACCAAATACAACGTTGCTTTTTATTTGTATGGACACACATACCTATTTGAATAGATTTAAGTAGGAATAATTTTGAAAATTGATTCTTGATAGGATTAGGCTTTTTTGAATTTTAGTATATCTTCATAGAAACTTTATCTTAATATACTCGTATTAGGTAACTTACCTATGTTGATTGCAATTATTATTATTTTTGTTATTCAAAAGTATAATAATTGGTGTAATTTTGAAGAACAAAAATAATAATTGCAATCAACTAGTTTAACTGCCTACATTAGATGCAGTGGGTGGTAGGGTAGTGGAAATTGTTTTTTTTTTTTTTGGAATTAATATAATTATGTATACATATATAGGTATAAAACTATTTCTTTAAGCAAATGTAATAGTTACGTATACCTATATTTTTATTAGAGAAAATAGCTTTTACATATGTACATACCTATATAAAATATGGTATGGTAGAAAATAATTTTGATTACCAAAAAAATATTTTTATGCATTCATAGGTATTTATATAATTAAAAATAAAAAAAAGAAATTTGATATAGGTATAGACCAGTTTTTAAAATTTATTCATATAAACTTTGTTTGCAAAAAATATAGAAAATGTTTAATATTTTTTATATTTATATAAACAATTTCAGAAATGCATAAATATTCACATAAAGCAATTGTGAAAAAAAAATCAAATAAGTTTTTCGAGAAAAAAATAATTTTAGAAAACTTAAATTAATTAAAAAAAAATTAGAATAAATAGAATAAAATTATTATTGACATAATGGTGCTTATTTTGACATTCTCTTTCGTTAGAAAGTGAGTCGAATTCGTTGAAACTTAATTTTGAGACTCGGCGATTAGAATGTTAATCGAACAAATCGAAAGTTCACCCAATCCATAGAAAGTTCATTCATTTGCGAAAGCTTATTCAATTTTGACATTCGAAATAGAATTAAATGTCATTTTTGTGTCGTTTGAATTTTTCTGTCGAGTAAACAACAAAACATGTAAGTTTTTAGTTATTTCATGGAAAATAAATTACTTTTACACCCATGTTCTGTATTCCGAGTGAAAGTGAATTGAAAACGAATTTCAATTTCACTTAAAATGAAAAGGCATGTTCTACATTCCGAGTGAATTCAATTCACTCCGAATTTATTTGTGAAATGTCAAAATCAGCTGAAAGACAATTTGCATCATTTATTAAAACATTGTTTCTTGTGCATAACGAAAATAGATTCACTATTATTATTGATAAGTGGTAGAAGGGACGAAAATCAATGATAGATAGTTTGTGGAAAAGTTTTACGTAGTAAAGCCATAATTTTAGATCTTCCAGAAGCAGCGTAAGTAAAAAATGGGGAATGAATTAACATGGTCATATTTGAATTGTTTGTAGTTTCAAAAGAAGCTTCAGACTAAGCGAAGAGACATTTGTTTACATTTTTGAAATAAATCCCTTAATAAAATCGACAATTACCTTAACACAAAATTTCTTCCTTCTTATTTTATAAATTGCAACAAAACTTTTTATTGTCGGGAGCTCTTTTGTATTTTCTTGTAAACAACAATATATTATTCAATCAAATGAAAATCAATCAATTAAAATTTCAAATCTTTATTTACACGTTTATCAATTTCACCAAATAAAACTAAGTGAATTGAATTCACCGTAAAACGCTATGTATTCGAAATGTAGAACACGAATTTTCATCTCCGAAAACTCAATTCACTAACTTCATTTCGGATGGAATTCAGAACACCAACATTTCACATTCGGAATGAACAAATCACAAAATTCATTTTATGCGGAATGCAGAACTTCAAAATTCACTTTTGTTGCTCGAATTCACAATAAGTGAAATGCAGAACATGGGTGTTATTATTTTTTTTGTTGTTTTATGTTAAAAGGTCGCATTCCAACTGGAAAAACCGCGAACAAAAGGAAAAGTTAATTAAATTATGGAAGAAAACCCGGAGGTAGCAAAGGGTTTTTTTTACCACCCGCGTTGATACGGAAAGAAAGAAAGCATCCACTATCCTTCTCCTCTGCACTTCTTCAACACCATCTTAATTTATAAACAACACAAATTCCATATTTTTATTTATTATTTTATGTTTTTATCCAAGAAATTTAAATTATTAAACAATAAACAAAACAATTACAAATAAACAAAGATTTCACCTTTTGGTTTTGACATTTCACAAACACTTCTCTTTTGTTTTTGATATTTTAGTGTGACCAAGTGTATACGAAAAAAAATAAAAATTTAGAACGCGTCATGAACAACTTATTTTTTTTAAGAATAGTTTCAAAACAGCTGAGTTGACACAAAAAATGTAATAAATATGTAGTTCTTTATGGTTAAACTTTACTTTATAATGAAAAAGTGTATTATTTATTTTGTTTCTTGATTATTTATCCAACATCTATAAAATGTTTAGAAACAAAAAAAATGTAAGACGGTCATACTAATTCAAATAGAAATATAGTAAATGTCAAAGAGCTGATAATGAAAATGAATCTTTTTTGAAGTTCGTTTTATGCTATCTTTCGCAAATGAATGTTATTCGTTAGAATCGAAAGTTCATTCGAAGGAATAGAATCATTCTAACGAATAGACTATTCATGAGAATGTCAAAATAAGCATGAATATTTAAATAAAAATCAGATACCTTTCTTGGAAAAAATATGTTGTATGCATTTACATATTGCCAATGCAATAAGCAATTTTAGAAAAATTAAAAAAAAAAAGAAATATGGTGTCTATTTTAAAAAAATTATTGACGCACCCCACATGAAAAACTTTGAAAATAAAAATAAACGTTTTTTTATAAAAAATAGTTTTTATCCATATGTATATTTTGTAAAAAAACATAAGATATTTGCCCTGCGAATTTTGAATAAACAAATATTTCTTTTAATGTTTGTCTACGAATTTTCATCAAATTTGGAAATTATTAATTCATTAAAATAAAAATTTAGTTTTTTTTGTATTTTGTTAATATAAATATAAAAAGTACGAATGTATGCAAACAAAGTTTTAAAAACCTTTTATTATTAAACTAATTTTAAATATAAGAAATTTCTTTAAAATTGTTCTAGAAAAAAAATTGGGATATTAATTTTAAGTATTTAAAAATAAAGATTCTAGAAAATATTTTCAAAAATTAATCGCTCAAACTTTTTCAAGACATTGATTTTTCAAAAACTATTTTTTTAGATTTTAAAATATTTTTTCGTTTTCTGTATCATCGTAAAGTCAGCTTTGATCAAAATCTCGAGTTAAATTTTTTCCACATAAAAATATTGAGCCGTTTTTAAGATATCGAATTTTCCAAGAAAAAAAAATACTTTTTTTCCAAAAATTAAAAAAATATTTTTTTCAAAGCTTTGAGACGCAATGTTTTTAAACTTTTTGGAAGCATCTCTATACAAAATTTCGGTAATGAGAAAATTGTCAAATGTCAAAATTTAAAAAAATGGTTCTATGGTAGGTGCAAGCTGTAATCAGTGTTGTCACTTTACCACAATTGTGGTAGATCTACCACAACTTTTTAAGATTTACAAAATCTACCACATTTACCACGGTAGTTCAAAATTCTACCACTATTTTTTACATTCCCTCCAAAAAGAAAAAAATACAAACAAAAATCTGCTATTACTATTACAACACAATTTGTTTGTCTTAATTTTTTCTGAATGCAGCAGTCAGCCTTCTACTACATTTTCTGGACAGACTTCTTTACTCATGAACATGGTTTTATTTTCATTTTATGTATATTTTACTCGTTTCAAGAAGACATTTTATGTCACAATTTTGTTTGCTTATAAAATGTATAGCTAACACACCTGCGAGGAATTTAGCTTTAGAAGCTTATTTCTACTGTGTTCATTATGCCTTCTGTGATATCGATAAAAAACGGTTAATTTTAATGTTATAGCTTAATCTTGAAGTGAATTGATCTTAAACGCAGGCTAGTTAATAATATCAAAACTGATGAAATTTAGAATAAGAAAATCAACTGAAACGTAAATCTAAATAATTTTTTTCCATTTCCAATCAGACTTATTTGGATTTTTGATTTCTTAACCAGGAATCTTTCATGCAAATATATTCAAATATACATACAATGTCCAGCAAACAGCTTCTCTGAAAAAAAGAAATTAAACCAGAATATACTTAGTTGAACTTTGCCTATGAGCATCAATTTTCCATCTGGTAAAGTGGTAATAGTCTGCGGATCAGTGTTCGTTAGGGTTCTCTTTGAGAAGATGTACACTTAGTTACATTAAAGCAACCTTAAGTGCTTTTGGGTGGCAGCCAAGGATTGCGGAAATGTACGAGTATGGAAATGTGGTGATTGAAACAAGAACATAAACTATCGTTTAGTTAGTTTTAAAATTAATTGTTAAGTCAGAAAGAAAGTAACTACGCTACTATTTAAGATTCATCAAGAAAATGCTCTGCGTAGTACAAAAAGCTTGCTTGTAAAATTCCCCAACTACTTCAAATTTTACAAGTTATATGTACTTAAACTCAAAATACGAAACAGCGCATTTTTAAAACAAAAACAAATTAATTAATTTGTTTTAATACTGTATAGACGATTGAAATTAGGATTCAAAGATGAACAACTGTCAAGCATTTCGGTTTCTAACTCCCATTGATGTATTTAATCATCCTCAATATTTTATACCATTTCTTCTATAACTCTGAATTGTTGAAGTCATTTTCATTGTTCTAAGAATCTACAACAGCAGCTCCTGAAAACACACTTGCAGCGTTATTTGTATGAGATGAAACCATTTTATTAAAAAACACATACAAACATAGTGGCTTAATTTATTTTCTTGTTCCACGCTCCAGAAGCCCAATCTTCGTCATTTTTCCATACACTCATTAGTTTCTGCAGCCCTGGCACTGTCACATAATCATTAGCACCTGCAGTAGCTGCAATGTAACTTAAAACAAATCTTGTCACATAGCCAGAGAACTCTAGCGAACACTGATCGGCAGACTGTTGCCAGCTAGAATCTCTTGTTTTCTTCAATGTAACAGAGTTAAGGATTTTTTTTTTTTAAACTCGAAGGCACCCCCGCAGATATTAATGAGTCTGTCGCAGCTTTTTATTTAGTTTCATTTGGCTCATTCTGATGAGTCCCTCCAATTAGATAGGATAAAATTCTAAGCATTTGTTCACTTTTGGGCAGGCAAATTAAAGAAAAATCACGAGTTTTCATTTGTAGGTTGATTTATGTAAATTTGATTAAATAGAGTTAGAGCAGGCAGGCAGTTACTGAGTGAAATAAACACATTCAAAAATATAACCAGGAAATTGAAATTCATAAAATTAAAGAAAATCTTCTTGCGTATTACATTAAGCTTTGTGATCAGCTAAAAAAAGGTTCGATTTTTCAAGTGAGCATATCTAGCTGCTTCAATTCTTAAGTCCAAAAGAATTTCAAAAAGGTCGGCAACAAACTATTGCCATTAAAAGAGTATTCCTTTTAAATATATTCAGCAGGAAGTTATCAATAATAAATGCGATCTCCACCTCCACTCTTGTTCTTTGATAGTGAAAAAATTAATGACATTAAAGGGGTTGTATTGATTTAAGCAAAGAGATGAATTTATGCGAAGAATCCATGTTTTCGAATTCTAGTAAATATATGTTCAATTAAGCTGCTTTACCAGTTACCACATAGCAGTGCTGCAGCAGAAAGAGCCTTTTCAGAAATGCATGAAATAAAAAACAAAAAAGGAAACGAACTTGACGTCAAAATAAATCTGATATATTTATTCCTTGAGCAGAATTGATTCGCTTTTATTTAAAATTTTAATTTGTTGATGGTAATCTAAAGATATATAATATGTATGCATATAGAACAAAATATCACAACAAATATTATCTAGGTGTGTACTTAAATCAATGTGTAAAACTTTGCCTTTAAAATGACTTTAAGTGCTTTAAAAACGTGATTTAACGAAATATTTTTTTTAAACAAAGAAGACATCTTACGTTTTATATGATTTACTTATTTACTATAAAAAAATTTAACTTTATGAAATTTTTCATTATTTTTATTTAAAAAAAAAAATGGTATTTTTTATTTATTATTATTTTAAATGTATACATATGTATATGTTATATATATTATACATACATACATACATATGTATATATAATATTTATTATAAGCTCAATTTTTTTCGTTTTTTTTTAATATGTAAATACAAAATATCAAATAATATCGACATATTTGTCTCACTTATTTTGATAATGTTATATAATATCAATAAATATTAACTGTCCGATTTGTTGGCATGTAATTTAATATTTTTGGATTTTGTCGTTTTGAATTACAAAAATTACAAATCTACCACACAAAATCTAAATCTACCACTGTTTTTCATCTCAATCTACTTCGGGTTTTGAAATGGAAGTGACAACACTGGCTGTAATATCTTAATTTCAAAATTTAAATTAAAGATCATACAAAAAAATAAAATGTATCAAAATTCCAGGCGCCGTTTTCGAGAAAAATACAATTTTTGAAAACCATTTTTTAATTTTTTTTACATTTGTATTTCTCACATCTTGTAGATTATATTGATAAACTTTTACTTATCAAGTTTTAAAAAAATCTAGCATCGGGTTTTCGAAATATTGAGTTTTGAAAAGTTTATTTTAAAAATCCAAAATTTTTTGTTTTGAAAATTTTAATACACAATTCTATTTAAGTTTTTGTGGAGCTTTAGCAAAAAGAAATGATCGAAATCGGTTGTGCCGTTTTTGATACAATGAAAAACAAAAAAAATGGTTCCATGGGGGGTACAAAAAATACCCATTTTTTGAAATGTTTTTTTCAACCATTACCTTAAAATAAATAACCACTGCCAATCGCACAGACAATGATTATGAGAAAAAAACACGAAAATTTATTGGCAATTAATGTATAATGCTGCTCAAACACCTATACATATCCATTTGCCTCTAAAAAACGGCTGAAATATGAAAAAATAAGACATGGTTGCCACATTTAAAAATCGCCATGTTAATTATTTTAGCAGAAATTGTTTTTTTCTGATTTAGTAGTTGATGTTTACCTATTACAAATTAACCAAAAAAAAATACATTTAATACATACATACATATATTTTTCTTCCATTAGAAGTAAAAAATGTGAAAATATTTTTTTTTTTCGAAAAACAAATGTTTATCTTTAAATGCGATTTGCGGCTAAACGGAGCTTCGTAGACATCTTCTAACGTGATTTCTGGCTAAACTAGGCATCTTAGCGAGTTCAAAATTGCATACTCGTGATGTATCACATGATTTTTTTCTAATTGATAAAATTTTAGTCAAAATTAAAGTTTTCAAAATTCTACATTTTGAAACTCTACTTCTTCAAATTCCGCATTTCGAAATTCTACTTCTCAAAATTCTGCATTTCAAAATTTTACTTACTAAGTAAAAAAGCACAAAATTTTAAAATATTATTTCCCAAAATTTGGAATTTCAAAATTTTGCTTTTCTAATTTTACTTATTAAGTTTTCTGCATTTAATAATTCTACTTCTCAAAGTACATTTTTCAAGATTATATTTCCCAAAATTTTGCATTTCAAAATTCTACTTCTCAAAATTCTGCTTTTCAAATTGTACCTATTAAATTTTCTACTTCTCAAAATATCTTTTTCAAAAATTTACTTTTTAAGTTTTCTGCATTTCAAAATTTTATTTCCTAAAATTCTGCATTTCAAAATTTTATTTTCTAAATTTCTGAATTTCAAAGTTTTGCTTTTTAAAATTTTACTTAGATGCTAAGCTTTCTGCATTTCAAAATTCCTTTTTCAAACTTCTGTTGTTCAAAATTTTACTTATTAAGTTTTATGCATTTCAAAATTTCATTTCCCAAAAATCTGCATTCCAAAATTCTACTCTTCAAAATTTTAGCTTTCATTATAATTTTTCTGTACCTATTTCAGAACTCTAATACTCTAATTCTCGAAATTCTGCATTTTAAAAATCTGCTTACAAAAATAATTATCTAACTACCTATACAAAAAAATTGTTCTGAGTGGTAATCGTGTATTTGAATTAAAATCCTATACTCGTACCTACATACATATATTTATTTGCTCCAACATAGATACAACACAGCGAACGAAAAAAATAAAACCTTATTCCAACAATATACAAATGTGCAATGTGTATTTCTATTAACCTTCATACCACGCATAATGTTTCTCTATTCTTTATTATCAGTTATATTGCTCCAAATAGTAATGTTGAATTGTATGAAAAACATCTTATGAATATTGAATTTATTAATAATATTTGCTCTGAATTTGATAATGTATGTGTTTTTGGCGATTTTAACTTGTCAAATATAGAATGGAACTTATCCGATAATGAAAGTATGCTAATTGCTTCCAATATGTTAAAAGATTATGAATCAATTTTTATTGACTCTATCTATTCATTAAATCTCGTTCAAATTAATAATATTTTAAATTCATTATATAAAATATTAGATCTAGTCTTTGTTTGTAATGATTTATTAAATGCTAAAGTTTCGACTGTTCCTTTTTCACTTTTAAATGAAACTATTCATCATAAAGAATTATTTATTGAAATTGAAATGTATAACTTTTCTGACACTGTTCCTAATCTACCTTCAAAATGTTTTAACTTTAAAAAGCAAACTTTGTTGATCTCAATAACTTTCTTTTTACTTTTAATTGGTCTGATGAATTTTTAAATTTGACTCTTAAGCAAATGTATACGCGATTTTCTTCGATAATTTTTGAGAGTTTTTCAAAATGTATACCTCTGGCTCAAAAACTGAACAATAAACTACCAAAGCTTCCGTGGTATAATAAGCAGTTATCTAATCTTAAAAACGTGAAACGTAAAGCTTATAATAAATATAAAAAATCCAAAAATGAGTTAGATTATGCTTCCTTTAGTAAATTGCGTAAAGAATTTTTCACTCTTAATAAGTTCCTTCATAAGTGTTACATAATGAATGTTGAAAGTAATATTAAAGGCAATTGTAACTCGTTCTGGTCATTTGTTAATGCGAAAAGAAAATCTACTGGTTTTCCTAAAAATATGTCGTTTAAGAATATTGAAGCTTCAAATAATAATTCTATACTTGAATTGTTCGCAAACTTTTTCCAATCAGTTTACTCAACCCCTGATTTGAATAACTGTTCAAACATGTCTAATATTCCAAGTAAGGTTGATATTGGAGAACTACAGTTAAGTCATTTTGAAATTCTCTCGGGACTTCAATCTCTCAAACCTAAGTTAAGCTCAGGGGCCGACCGTCAGGGGACTGAGAATCAGACACTTTGAAGAATTTTTTGAGCAAGATAAAATAAGGTCAACCTAATAATATTGTTAGGCCAGGTAGATATCAACAAGATTTAATTTTATAAAAAAAAATCAGATTAAATAATTGAACGGATTTAAAAATATTTCTTGGGCCACTAAAAATTCCATCGTTTGTAGAATCACCCATATATATTTTTTATATATACAATAGTTTAATTTTATTTACGCTCAAAATATTTACATAGGCTATAAATATTATTTACAATAATTAATTTCTTAAGTTAATGTTAATGCTTATTTATCTGGAAGCACAAAAGGGGCTCTGCTTCGTTAGGTTGGTTATGTTTTCTGTTTACATTTGAATAACAAAGGTGTCTTAAGTCTAACGTTGTTTTTTTTTATTTATTTTTGATATTTACGTCGGCTTTGGCAGTGCTAACATTCGTTGGCTTGTGTGGTGATGAAGGGGGGTAGATATATTGATAGATTGATTGCTGGCCGTACTTTTGGTGGCTTCAACCTCTGTTGCGCTGCGTCCCTGCAACATCATAAAAGTTCCCGAAGCTGTCTTTTTCAGCTATTCCAAATGCTTGGTCCATCATGGAGAGCACCTGGAGATATCGGTCGTCTGTGACTGTAATTAAATTAATAAGAGGACTGGGATGGATTGGGATTTTTCTTAGCATCTTAGTGCTGAGATTGTAGATATATTTGTCAATCGGGACAATTCCTGTACAGCCTTTCATTGCTATAATAGCGGTAAGACTTGGGTTTTCGGTGAAGGAAGGTGCAATGGTTGAGCTTTTCGCTCGAATAATTGCAATTTTTTCATATAAGTGGGGCTTATCGTAAACCATATAGGGAAACAATATGTTAATATTCGCGAATGAGTTGCTTGTATAGCAGAAGCTTCGTCCTGGTTTGGAGACCGCCCCTCACTTTCATAAGGGGAAGTAAAAGGGATAAGGCATAATTTGCCTTACGAAGTGTGATTTTGGTGTGTTGGTTAAGGCTAGGACCGCACTTGCGATTTCAATCGCACGATTTTTTAATCGCAAAAATAGAACACATGAATTCAAATGAGAATGAACGCACTTGCTACCAACAAATCATGACGATTTAAAAGTCGCAATTTGTTTCATTTTTCTTGCGATGCGATTGTCATAAACTTAAATGAAACACATGTACTCAAATGGATATGCCCACACTTGCGATTTAAATTACTGCGACTTAAAAATCGTAGTCACAAAGAGAAATTGGCATGAACGCACTTGCGATTTTTAATCCACGATTTTTTAGTCGCAAAAAGTAAGACACATGGCCTTAAATCTGAATGCACGCACATGCGACTTAAAAATCGTAGCGATTTTAAAAATGAAACAAGTTCTATTTTTTCAAGCGATTTTTCTGTCGCTACTTATTTGTAGCAAGTGCGTGCACTCACATAAAAAGTAGTGTGTTTTATTTTTCGCGATTAAATAATCGCACAGGAAAAAATCCCAAGTGCTTGCATGACAATAATTTGTAGCGACTACGACTTTTTAATCATCTCGACGAAAAATCGCAAGTGCGGTCCTAGCCTAAACTTGAACCTTTCGAAGAAGTGAACTCCAAGGTGTTTAACACTTTGTTTGGGGGTGATAACTGTGTGTGAGGTTTTTGCATTTTGTGGCTAGGCCATTACGCGGGGGTCGTCTAAAACAGATTAGTTCCGTTTTAGAGGGATTGACTTTAATTCCTCATTGGAGATAATATTCCCATAGTCTAAGGATGTGTGCCTTAACTCTACGAAGGTCTACGTCAGGGCTAATGAATGATCTATATGTGATGGAATCATCAGCGAATAACAGTTTTTGTCAGGTTTGCAAGTTGGTCGTAGGTGTATAGGTTAAATAGGTCGGGTCGAAGGCGGGATCCTTGAGGGACTCCAGCTAAGATGTTTTTAAGGATTGAGTTAGTACTCCCCACGCGTACGTAAAACTTACGGTTAGTGAGGAAGCTATGAATGATGAGATTAAGATGTATAGGCAAGTGAAGGGACTTCAAATTGAAAACCAAGCCATCTATCCAGAGTCGAATGCTTTTTGAATATCAAGCAGACATGTTACAGTGGTCTCTTTTTTGTTAAGAGCCAAAGTTGTATCAGCGTGGAGCTTCAACAAAGGGTCGAAGGTGGAATGGTGGAGTTGGTTATGCTGCACTATTCCCATTGAAGTTTGCTGAGGTTAAGGAGGTGGGCGATTGGTCGGTAGTTGCTTATATGATTTGCCCCTAACTTTTTTGGTATTGGGAATATCTCGGCTATTTTCCATTTATTTCGAAAATAGCTGTTGTTGATACAATTATTCAAAATAATTGTGAGAATAACAATTGCAGTTGAAGGGAGTTTTTTGATAACGAAATAAGAAATCTTGTCTGGTCCCGAAGATTTTTTTGAGTTACCATAGTAGATTGAGTCGTGAAGATCTACTGGATTAGTAAAAATGCCATTGGCTGTCGTGTAGACTGATGAATTTTCTTCAGAAAATCTGGTAATAGGTTCAGAGTTTTGAGATATCAATCCAAATATTTCGTTATTGACGTTGGTGGGAAAGTCGGGTAAATGAGCAGGAGGATTGGGTTTGAAGTTTCCTTCGAAGAAGTCTGCAAAATCAATCGTTTTTTCTTGGTCAGATGCAAGGACGACGTCATTGTGTTGGAGTTCACCAAGTATAGGAAATTTCTTTCCCACAATTTGGTTAATTTGTTTGAAGGTGTCTGGTCCAGGCTTTATGACGTTAAGTCTTTTCCTGAATTGAGAGTCTATAAATGCGTTGGTGTTTTGTTTGATTAGAGTATGAAGGCATTGGAGTTGGGAATGAACACTCTGGTATTCATCTCCTTGTGTACTTAAAGTACGGAAAAATTCTTTGCAGAATTTTCCGAAGCTTTTGCCTATATTTATACATATTATGTATATGATGCGGGAGATCTGCGTATTGTGATTTGAAATTTCGCGGTTGTGCCTGTTCAGCGATAGTATCAGTGATTGAGTTTTACATAATATCGATTACGGAATCGATTTCTTGGTTGCTAAGGTTTGTCAATGTGTTGGTCGTGTTATTCCGAAGCGTATGGGCTTATCCCTGTAAATTTTAACTTCTTGAGTTTGAAAAAAAAAACAAAAAAAAAATTAAGGCACGCATGTAAATTTGAGTTTTTCTTCAATTATAGACCACGAATAAATAAAAAACTTCAAAATAACTCATATGTTTTGTTTGTTGAAGAGTATAAAGGTATAAAGTATAGAAAAATGAATTTAAAATAATTTATTTTAAGAACCGAGTTAATTGATTTGGTTTTTATTTTTAATCTTCACAGCTTCTTTTTTCAAACTTATTTGTTTAACACTTACCATTTTTTTTTATAGTTTCTACAGTTTAAATTACGCTCATTGTAAGGGTATAATCAAACAATGCTTTGGTGTGCTAGTAAAAAATGTACCTTTTTAGAAACAGTTACGTTTTTTACGTTCGTTTTGTTAACTTCATAAAATTTGTACATAATGAAGCACGCATTGAAGCCAAAGTTTTTTTTTACTCTAGATAGCTTAAATAATGATGCAGACCATAAAAAAAATGCCCCATGATCAATGTTAAAAAAATAGACACGAAAATTTGTGACAATTAAAGATTTACAAAAAATCACGCATGGCAGTTTTTTCTAAAATTTATATCATATAGGATTATTTATAGGGAAGGCACGCACGCAAAATGAATGATTTCAATTAATTTTGACCTTCATTTATCTGAAAAAACAAAAATTGTACTAAGTAATCTTATGTTAAACATTATTTTTGCAATAATACAAAACGTTAATTATCCACGCACGCAGCCAAAAGTCTCAATATTCGATGATTTTTTCGATTTCAAACACTTTCGCACTATCTCGATGGTTCATTTTACAAATTGAATAGTTAAAACTCAATGAAATATTATAATATTATAAGTTCCAAAACCTGAATATTTAATAATAATGTCTATATATTTCGACGCATGGCAAAAGTTAAAATTTGCACGGATAAGCCCTTATACGTTAAGAAACTTGGGAATACTTCCCAATTAATTTTTTTATAGTTTATGAATTCCTGCTGAGTAGTAAGAGTAAAGAGTATTAAGATTTGTCAGGAGACGAATAACTAGTTTTACCGCTAAATGGTCAGAATCTGATACAATTGCAGTGCAGGTGAAATTAATAAGTGAGGGAATTCTACAAATAACATGTGGAGAGCACATGAAGAAGTCAAGTGTCGAAGGAGTTCGGGGGAATGTAGGGATTGGTTGAGATACAATACAGTCAGAGATAGCTACTCCTTGAGGAAAGCTTAAGGTATCGTGCCATAGTTGATGGCGCGCGTTGAAATCGCCCCCAATTTATAATTGAGTGTAATTCAAACCGTGGATAATGATCTTTTGGCATTGAAAACTTGATTTTATCAGAATGGCAGTACCAGTTTTGGCAAGATCTTTGTCTGTGCGGAAAAGAGTGTACTTATTGAAGTAAAGCCGATGCCTTGAGACTAGTTTAGTTTCAAAAAGCAAAACGGCGTCGGGTTTGTTTTTAGTGAGGAATTTTTCGAGGGAATACGTCAGAAGTCAAGAAACATATGTTTCTTGCCGGTTTCGTCGGGACAGGCCTCGTAAAGAGAGACAAAATCTGATTTTTGAGAGAATTATGACAGTCACAACCGAAGAATTTTTGCGAGTCGTTTAAGAACGCACTCGCTGTGGTCTTGGGAACACTAAAGGTTTTGACACCAATTGAGTTCGCTGGTTTAGTTTTTTTTTGGCTCAGGATGAGCAATAGCAGTGGTTTAGTTTGTGGTCTGGCTTGGGGTTTAGGGATATTATTATTGTATATGTTGTTGTTAATTTTACTTTACTTATGGCCGATTTCATAAACAAACACTAATGCCCGATTTCACGAAGGACTTTTAAACATTTAACAGGTTTCTAAACCTTAAAATGAGATGTTTTGGTTTCACCAAGCGCTTTTAAATTAAACAAGCTTGTAAACACCCTTATAAACTAAATCCCATTTTTTGGTCATTAAATTTTAAAAGTGTCATTGAAATGTCATCAGATGTAGATAACAACAATTGGTTATAGGTATAGCAGCTTAAATTATTGTTTTGTTAAGATTTAGTGTTGAATTTTTGAAGATACAAAATGAATAGGTTAATACTAAATATTTAAATGATTTGTTTCTTTATTTTGAAAAAAATATAGATCGTCTTCATCCAATAATAAAGTGCAACACAAAGTTATTCGCTGAGCAAGAATATTCCCGGTTCACAGAAATACATTATATGACTTCAAAATGTGGTTCCGACTTTCTAAAGCATCTGTGGATGAGTTTGTTGAATATGTTTGGTCTTCATTTGGAACCAAAAAAAAACCAACAATGCAATACAAAATAAATTAAGTGGTTATTACTTAATGATTTTAGGCCACAGAATGTCAGGATCAGAATCTTTCCAAATATTTTGTGTGCATTTCTTTTTCTTTTTTTCATTTCTTGGCATTTGTTTGAACACATAACGCTTTCTCATTTCTTCTCATACATTTCGCTTGTTAGAAAGAAAAAAAAACAATTTATTTTTCCCAGGGATGTGAAGAGAACTCAATTTTAACAAAAATTTCCCCAAAATGTCCCTTTTATAGATTGGTGAAACTAAAAATTTTTAAGAGCCTGATAAAATTTAAGAGGATTTTTGATAAAAGTGCTTTTAGTGTTTGTTTATGAAATCGGCCACACTTTGTGTTGCAAAGAAGACGATCAATATTTTTTTCGAAATAAAGAAACAAATCATTTAAATATTTAGTATTAACCTATTCATTTTGTATCTTCAAAAATTGAACACTAAATCTTAACAAAACAATAATTTCAGCTGCTATACCTATAACCAATAATTGTTGTTATCTACATCTGATGACATTTCAATGACACTTTTAAAATACAATGAGCCAAAAATGGGCATTTAGTTTATAAGGGTGTTTACAAGCTTGTTTAATTTAAAAGCGCTTGGTGAAACCAAAACATCTCATTTTAAGGTTTAGAAGCCTGTTAAATGCTTAAAAGTCCTTCGTGAAATCGGGCATTACTTACGTTGGTTTTGTCGGTTGCTTTGCCATTAACCTAGCTGTTTCCTTCTCTTTTTTGGCGGCTACCACCTTTTTTCTGTAGGGACATACTTCATAGCTTCCACAACAAAGGCGTTGAAGCTTGAAGTTTTGTCCTTCCTGGAACGGAATGGGGACGCCTTAACGGTTTGGAATTGAAGAGCTTTTAGGTGGCTAATGATGTCTTCTGGTTGGTGGGAATGGTGTATTTTTTCAACAAAATGATACACTTCCTGTCTTCCTTTGAAGTGAATGAGTGGTGCTGCATTTTGTTTTCCACAAGGTAGCATTTGATGCCTTCATTATCTTACTTTGTCGTTGTCTTCACAATTGTTTTTGTTTTGTTCACGTTAACAATTGTGTACTTCACCTTTGTTTCCCTCAATTGGAAGTACCGGTACATCGTGGCATTTTGTAAATTGTAACGTACAATTGGGGGCTGCATTTTTTCGATGGTGGATGCTTGTTCGTCAGTGGATCTTCTTGGTGCTGTTGATGATGTTGTTGTTTGATTGGATGGTGTCTTATGCCGGTCGTCCACTAGGCAATCAACGCACAAATTTCGAATTCAACTCTAATGTACTCGTACGGTGCCTTCAATTCTGTTCAACCAACGGGTTGGATCTAGTTGTTGGCCGTTGCTAAACGAATTGCGCAACAAGTGTACGGCTAGTGTTACGCTTGTTTGCTGGGGCTACCATGGTGAATCCAGTGTCTTCATCTTGGGTTTCCGCAGCAAGTTTTTGCCTTTTGCTCTGGTCAGCTTTCGGCTCAGCTTCTTTAATCCTTTTTTTAATTGGTGGAACTCGAGTTAAAGAAGCTGTTTCCATCATGCTGATATCTTCCGCTTCATTAGTTAACTTCTACCTCTGGTGAAAATTGATTGAGGATTTTATCTACCTCGAAATTGAGTCGCACTGCAAAATCAGTAGACACATCTGGGCCGCAGAGGCATCGCAGGTGTACGATTTCAAGTTTTATAGTGCTGATTAATTGCTCCCTGGCAGCTTTCACCTTCTCACGTTGACCCATTGGGACAGAGAAGACTATCTGCACAGCGGTAGATTATCTGGTTTTTGTTTTATTGTTCACTTAACACTTTAATCCTGTGTAATCCGGGTTGTTAATTACTTTCTGTGTTTACACTGCAGATAACACGTTTTAAGGGTCACTTTTAATTAATTACTTTAAAATTTCGGTTTAAGATAATCTGTACACGTCCGATCACTAGAAAGGTTCGCACAAGAATGGTGATATGGATACATATTTTCTCCATGCAGAATACTGGAAATTCTGTGTTTGGAAACATTAAACTGTAGAACCAAGCGTCTTATACTGATGAAAGGATCGATTTCAACAGCTGCCAGTATTCTTTCATCCACTGAAACTCTTCTTATGCTTGCAGCTCTCGCGGTAGGCCTTGCAGCTGAAACTGATCCAGTTTCTCGAAGCGTTCGAAAGGTATTTCCAAAAACATTTCGAGAAGGAAGTCATCTGTTAGGATAAAGTTCAAGGTATCTTCGTTGTGCTCTTCTTGAGTTTTAATTGCACAACCCATAAACGAATAAAATGTCGTATTCTTCTCTCGTAAATGATGGCATTTTAAAAATCGCTCTTCTCTAACTGTAATCATGACGTAACTTGATAATCTGATGAATGAATTTGTTTTTCTATTCATTTCTACCACTTATTTAGTTAATTTATCTATTAAACATTTATACCCCAAATTTAACTCTCCCTGAGAAGAGGTAAGGTAATTAGCAAGTCGAGTAGGCATAAGTACACTTTTAAATCAGACTTTACTGTAGAACAATTTTTTCTTAGAATATGACCAAGAATCACATCCCAAAGTATGGCACACGAATTTCCGGACACCCTCTATAGGGTTTGGTGTACCCTGACACACGTTAACGGTAATTGCATTTTCTGAGCCCAAAGTCCAAAAATTAGCATGAGCAGGAAAAGCGGAAAATGCTAGAACCTGATATCTCAAGACGAGATCGGATATCATATTTCTTTAAACATAATTACAAAGGCTGATATTTCTTCTAAAAATTAAGGCTTAAATGAAGTTCCTATCATTAGTACTAACAGCGTAATTACCGTTAACATGGGTCAGCGTACACCAAAAGAGGTCTATTCTTAAATCTCCAATATGTGATATAAAACTTGGAGATATGCCCTTACTGCAGAATGATTTTTTTATTAGAATATACCCAAAAACCACGCATTAAAATATTATGCACGAATTAAGGGACACTGTATGTTAATAAAAAAGATCTTATATTTTAGTATTAGGAAAATAAATTTATTTTCATTAGTTTAACAGTACAATATTTTGATTTACAGTTTAATTATTTTTCACTTTAATCTTTAAATGACAAATAGTTAATCTTCTAAGCAAATAAATAAATTTAAAAAAAAGAATTCTTATCGAAAGTGTAAGAATATTTTTTATTAAATAATTTTGAATTTTCAGAACATAATGTGCATAATGTCCATTCAAAAACTCTACGATAAATACAATGTTTTAACAACCATCACAGCCATTTTTATTAATTTAAGATTGGATTTTTATAAAAATACAATTATAAATTTGAATAGTAAGTTTGCTCTTAAATTGTGTAAAGAATACATACATGCATATATACCTATATATATATATATGTATATGTAAAATGATTCATTTCTTATTTCAAATATTTATTACTAAAATACTTGTGAGATTAAATACCAAATTCGTTTCTCAAGTGCATGTTTTATTTAATTTTTATTAGCGTGAGTATCAAAGGAGCATTGTTGACTTTTACTTTCAATTTTACAATAATAAATGTAACAATAATTAACAACAGTTGTTTATGCAAACAAAAATCACAAAAGGTGGATTACAATTATTCTGTTTATTGTTTTGTTATGACTATGCGTTGCATTAAAAAAATGAAGTCGTAAAGCATATGTTATTTAAAAACAAGGTAAAATACCTATGTATACTACGTGGTTTACACAAAGTAGGAAATCTTCTTATATTTTATCTTTCATAAATCATCATAAAAATTATGAAAGAATGAACGTATTTACCTAAATGAGAGAACATAAAACCAAAAAAAAGAACAAATGACAAAATTTTGAACAATAATAACGTCATGTTCCTGATAAAGATTTTTTCTTTCTAGACATAAATTATAGAATTAAATAAAAAGCTTTTATTTCGAAATATTTGACAAATACATTAAAGTTACAAAAATTTTTCATCCATTTCTTTAAACTTTATTTTTTTATTTTTTACATACTATTCTTAAATTTCACTAAATGGTCTAGCCTCGGCATTCATACAAAATCACATGGTAATTAGTTTATAGCTTTTTCTTTATCAGATATTCGTATTTTGACTTGAAAATTCTCATTAAAAATAGATAAATTAACAAATTTTCAGTACACAATGTTTTAACTATAGTATTTGAAATTTTAATTTATTTCTTTGCTTTAGTCGAAATTGATTAAAAACGACAATTTCCAGAGGAGATTAATTTAAATCATCAATCTTTGTTTCTTTTCTGGTAAAATGAGTTAATTGAGTGACATTGGCCAAAATATTCAAAACAGATCATATATCGACCGAAATAATAGAACAAAGGAGTTCTTGTCCTTTAGAAATTGAGGCAAAATAAAAAGAAATTATCATACAATTAAAAAGTGGATAATATATGAATTTTCAATAAATAATGGTAAATATGAGTAAGACTTCCATTCGGTCTTCAGAAGGACACTTTAATCTGGCAAAGAGCTTGAGAGAAATCTACGATCGGAATAGTTGTTTTGTTGCGAATTAAAAAAAAGCAACACATTTTAATAAGAACAAAAATATATCAGTTGTTTGTACTCAAATTTTTTGCTTAACATTCATTTTTGCTATACGGTTCCTGTTTCATTTTGTTCAACTTGCAGAAGGAAATTTGTTCACTTGTATTTTACTTTCGGAGACAATCGGATCTTAAAAATTCACTTGCATCGCATGAATTCACAACGCGTCATTTTATTTGAACATTTTGCAAGCACATTTAAATTTCTTCGGAAATTCATATTTGCGATTTATCAACCTGGACAGTTTCAGTGCTATTAATACATTTAGTGGGGGGAATCGAAGAACAATTGGTACTCCGATCGGATATGTTGGATACATTGATCCCGGAATAACAGACAAAGTTTGGAAGAAATCCCCAGCAAGACATTTCAAGTTGAATAAGGATTAAGGATGGGTATGCACATTTCCTCAAGCCATACTAAACCATAGGCGTGTGGCATGCCTCACTTTTGCCATTAAACCGAGTACATTACATTAATCATCAATTTTAAATATATGTAAAATATGACACAAAAACAAGCAGAATTGTCGAATTTGGGACGATTAGGATGCACACTAGATCCACCAAATTAGAGAACGACGTTAGACAGACCACCACCGTTAGCGACGAACGTTGGGTGTTTTTCTAAATGCCAAATAAATGCACATTGTGAATGTGCATTGCATTTGTTTCAAGAATATATGATGCTTTCTCACCTGTTGCTTTTTTCCAGCTGACATTTTGCAACGGTTTACGATGCTTATGGTCAATTGTGTTTTTATCTGTCGTTTTCATTTCTTGAATTTTGAAGAATGTCTAACAAATTCTTTTGTCGCATAATTATAAACAATATTCTCAAAAATTATTGCCAAAATATTAGAAGTCCATTCGAAAAATATATTATAAAATTAAGAGCAAAGCACTTAAAACGTACATTTTTGGTGACATCCTCAATTACCTATAAACGGAATGTACCCAAATGCAAATATTTTATTAGTTATTAAATTCTATCCCGACGATGTATTTTTTTTCCCATTTTCGGATGAACAGAAGAACATTTTAGGGAAGTTTCATATTTTCAAGCTAGGTGGGTTCTATACTACAAAAGTCATTTTATATCATTTTTCAAGCTACTCAACAAAGCTCTTGAGCCTACACGTAAGCCAGCATCGGCTGGAAGGCCGACATATTCATTTGAGTACTGCTTATACGCAAACGCTTTGGAGATTGGCTAACCAATGCAGCTTCTGGGAGGTTTCCGATCAATT
Source organism: Chrysotoxum bicinctum (assembly GCA_911387755.1). Lineage (NCBI taxonomy): Eukaryota > Metazoa > Arthropoda > Insecta > Diptera > Syrphidae > Chrysotoxum > Chrysotoxum bicinctum. The sequence goes on from OU426987.1 coordinate 165,537,752, forward strand.
TGGAATAGAAATGGGATCATTTTACAGAATCTTCAAAAGAATTCTATAGATATATAAAAAAAAGTAAAACAATTCAACTTAAATATTTAATGAATTACTTACTTCGTCGGAGAATCACCTATCTTCCACACTAGAGCTCAAGAAATGCACAAAAACTGACTTTGCATAGCGATTATTCACGATGTGCTGTTTGCTTTTGCTTGCGCATTAAGATCTGTTCACAATGTATTTGCGACGTAACGTAATGTAAAGCTGCATAGGTTTGCATTAAGGAATGTTTGCAGATGCACAATGAAGGCAGCGCTGCATTTAGGAAAACACCCATTGTTATCTCACCCGGAGGCAATGTGAATTAGCCACCGAGATCGTGATATTTGACCAGTTAGATTTCTTCTGGTTTGTAAGTCACAGGTCTGTGCCAATTAACCACAACTGCCCTGAAAACCAACATAATGCCATTGGTCATATTGTTTGACCAGAAGCTGCGGGTGATCACTTAGATTAGAAAAGTAACGAAAAACTCCAATTATTCAACAGTGGTCTTCTTATAATCCCGATTGTTTTCTTTCCACAAAATATATTAAAGACATTTATTTCTCCATTTTTCTGGCGAGAATTTGGATAATGTAAACCAAAAATAGTCACAAGAGCTTGTGACTCCTTACAACGTTGAGAATCGACCCGTAATGCCCGTGACACACATCTAGTATAGACACCATGGTATGAAAACTATAATATTCTCAATACCATGCTGTTGACACACTTTAGAACGTAGTATAGTTTGAGAGCTTGTCATATTCATATCCCTGTTCTCTACCAGCTCAGCACATATTTTTACTTGCGACTTATAGGTACTATAAGGCAAGTTATGCATTCGTAAAAAAATCGAACTCGAGATTTTGATCAAAGTTGACATTACGATGATAGCGAATACTAAGAAAGTCTCGCAATTCAGTCTGTCTGTCTGTTCGACTACAGCCTAAACGGCTCGGCCGATTTTCTTTAAACTTGGTAGATATCATTTTTAATTTTTTCCCCCACACGTTTTTTTCTTTTTTTTTTTAAGACCAAAAATAACGGTACCTATCATACGAATTTTTTTCGAAATTTTATAAACATTTTTTTTTTTTTCAAAAACTGTTCGACAGATTTAAAAAATAAAAACACAAAAATTTCATTTAATTAAAGGTAGCTAATGGTTGAAAAAAATGTTCCGAAAAATGGTTATTGAGGGTACCCCCATGGAACCATTTTTCAAAAAAAGTTTTTTTGGATTTTAAAAAAAAAACTTCAAATTTTTCTTTTGAAAACTCAATATTTCGAAAACACCATGCTCGATTTTTTTAAAACATGATAAATAAAAGTTTCTCAATATAATCTACAAGATGTGAGAAAAAAATTTATTTTACCTAAAAATAAAAATACCCACCATACAAATGTTAAAAAAAAAATATAAAAAAATGGTTTTCAAAAATCGTATTTTTCTTGAAAACGGCTTCTAGAATTTTGATAATTTTTGTTTTCTTTCAATTAATTTTTACGATCTTTAATTTAAAAAAAATTGAAATTAAGATATTATAGCTTGTACCTACCATAGAACCATTTTTTCGAATTTTGAATTTCTCATTATCGACATGACGGATCTTATTGAAATTTTTTATAGAGAAGCTTCTAAAAAGTCTAAAAACATTGCATTTCAAAACTTTAAAATAAATATTATTTGAATTAAAAAAAAAACGCTTTTTTAAATTCGTTGCCATTTTGAAATCACAAATTTGAAAATATTTAAAAATCATAATAAATATCAATATGACAAAGAGTTTAAGTAAAACTTGTATACATATTTTAGAAAAATGACGCTGATTTCGCTAAAAAGAAGACTATATTACGCAAAAACCCTAGTATAGATACTACGCTCATACCATTTTGCTCTGCTGGTATTAATGTAGTGTACCCTGACACATGTGGTTCATTCGTATACTATGGCGTCACTAGATGTGTGTCAAAGGAATAAATGGTATACAAAAAATTAAGGTCCCTATTATGGCTTGCAAGTCGCAAGAAAAATTTGGCGAATGTGAGTATTTGGCATTAACGTTTACAAATCGCCAACTGGACGTTTGCTATAAATGTCAAAAATTTGCCGAATTGAAATCTCGCTTTATTACAATTACCGAAAAAAAAAATTGTTTACATATGAAATAAGTGGAAATAAAAGAAAATTATTCAAAGAAATAATTTATTGTTTTTGGTAGAAGTGACCTTTTTATCTCCAAAGTGATGAAAATATTAATGACGGGCTTTAGGTAAATGAAAAAACAATTAATTATATTGTCACGACGCACGTTTCGTTCATGTCTATGAACATCTTCAGGTGTGGCAATTAATCTATATTTGTATTAATAAATTGGTTACAATTTGTATCTTTTGACGTTGTTTCCCTTTTCACTAACATCCCCTTGAAAATGGCACTTGACCTTATAAGTAAAAAGTGGGACATAATCAAAGAACATACTACCATAAAAAAAAACGTATTTCTGGAGCTAGTACGTTTCTGTATAATCGACAACAATTACCTAATTAATGGTAGAAAAATATACCAACAGAGGAATGGAATGCAGATGTGCAACCCTGCATCGCCGATTATAGCAGACATCGTTCTCGAAGAACTTCTTGACAATACTCTGGACAAAATAAAAAATAAACCTAAAATACTCACAAAATATGTAGACGACATTTTCACGATTATAAAAGAAGACGACGTAGGAAATAAATTAGTCACCCTCAATAGCTTTCATAAAAAGCTTCAATTTACTATTGAAAAAGAAGAAAATAACCGACTACCGTATCTTGACACAATTATCACCAGAAAAGAAGACAAATTAAAAATGGATTGGTTTCAAAAACCAACTTCATCAGGAAGGATCATCAACTTTAACTCTAAACACACAAAACAAACTATCATAAATACGGCTAACAATCTTATAAGAAGAGTTCTCTCGATAAGTGACATTGACTACCACGACAATAATAAAATCACAATAAACAACATTTTACTGAAAAACGGATACCCACAAAAACTCATAACCAACCTGATAAAACAATATGAACATCAAAAACCTAAGCCAAGAAAAACAGAAGAAAAACATATATACAAATCATTCACTTACATAAAAGACATAGCAGATCGCTTCAAAAATACTCGACTCTTTGATAGAGAGAAATACATAATAACTATGAAAGCAACTAATACAACTTCACAACTTTTCACCAACCTTAAGACGAAAATAGAAAAATGGGAGCATTCAGATTTAATTTACAAAATAAATTGTAAAGGAAACGCGGACGAAGAATGCAACCAAATTTATATTGGAACCACAAAACAAAAATTAAAAAACAGACTTTCTGGACATAAATCTGACTTAAAAAGTAATGATCAACAGAAGACAGCACTGGCATCGCACTGCATTACTCTCAACCATTCTCCTGACTTTGAAAATGTAAAAGTATTGCAAAGAGAAGACAACTACAACAAGAGAATGATAATCGAAACGCTGCATATCATCAACGCCAATAATACCATGAACCGAAAAACCGACATGGATGAAATAAGCCCTCAGTACAAACACTTGTTGGAGAGTACAAGAATAAAAGCTTCAAATGAAATGATCTCTTGATACCAACTTTCCTATGCCTGTTACTTGTCAGTTGTACTTTGTATAATTAGGTCCAATTTTGTGGTTTTTAAAATTTGTTGTCAATTAAATGATTTTATTCCTTAGTGCAATATTTATGTAACAAGTGTAAGATTTCAAAGTTTTTCAATGTTTTCAAATCAAATTGTAACCAATTTATTAATTCCAATTATAGATTAATTGCCACACCTGAAGATGTTCATAGACATGAACGAAACGTCGTGACAATATAATTAATTGTTTTTTTCATTGACCTAAAGCCCGTCATTAATATTTTCGAAATAATTTATTAATAAAGTTAACAACAAAAACAATTAATATCATGAAAAGAACGGACAACAGAAAGATTTTTGAGCTTACGGAAGCAAACCCCGACATGGCCAAAGATGTGGGATCGTTTGAATCTTCAGAAAAAAAAACTAACCTAACCCCTTAGGACTACCTCACCGCGAAGGAAAACAGGGACATAAAGTATGTAAACGAACATTATTCCAGAAATGCATTATTAAAAATTATCTTCAAAGTTTTGGCTTAACTACAAATTAAAATTGAAAACAAAAAAAAGACAAGAGGACCTAGTGGGCAGCTTTCTTTGTCTTCTTTGGAACAGGCTGTGGATGTGTTACTCAGTCTTTAACAGGCTATGAAACCTTCGGGCAATGCATTTGGACGCTTCCTCCTGAAATCTTGCAAAACTTTTAAGTTGTTGTATCAATCTCTTAAAACAGATTGATACAACAGCAAAATGTAAACACGAATAGGCTCACTAGTACGGACTCAATTTTCCCAATCTTAGCTGGGTCTACGGTTAACTGTAATCGACCCTTTAATCAAAATAAGTAAGGTTAGTTAACTTTGTTATATCACAAAGTCATTTCTAAGCTCAAAATTAAATTGTCAGAAAGTTACTTTTAGTAATTTTCTCCAACTCATATGCTCGATATTAGTTGAAAGGTTAATTTTTCAAAAAAAAAAAAAAACAGCAATATTTTCATTTTCATTTTCATTTTGTTTTTTGTTTACTTTTTGTTCTTTCAATTTGAAATTATTTTCATATTTCTGTTTATGTATTTTCAATTTAAATAATTGTTTTGTGGATTTGAATTGTTTTGTTATTAATTTTTTCGATTTATTAATCATGAGTATTATATCCAATTTTTGCAATCTAATTTATGTACATATTACATTATATACATATTTTTCCTTTAAACCAAAAGATCGATTTTTTTTATATTCGCTCGGTTTTGGCTTTCTTTTCAACCGAAAAAATTGATTTTATTTCGACATCAGATCGATTTCTCAAATCTTACTCGTAACTTTTAGTAAGAGGGAGCTAATTTCGCCTTCTTCTGCCTCATCATCGTCAGATTTGGAAAGAACATAAACAACCAATAAGAAAATAATAACTGCTGCTCGCATCTGCTGGGAATACTGGGACCTTCTTTTGGCCATATCGCACCAACCACTTTATGGATCCATCGACATTGAATAGCAATAAATTTAGTTTAATTATCATCAATTATAATAATAATTTTAATTATAATTATATTGGCATTGTTTATTGCTGAATTTGATTAGAATTATAATTTTGAAAGACATCATATGTACATAAATTTAGACGAAGTCAAATAATTACGCTTTAAAAATACTGGCCATACACCATTTATGCTTATTGTACTTAATATCCAAATACCTAATTGAAGGCATTTTTCTTTGCGACTACTTTCATTGTTTACGGCAATTGAAAAAGTCAAATTTTAGATGTCAAACACATTCACAACAAAAAATCGATTTCGGTTTGCTTTCTATTTGCCACCATAGATCTGGAATCTGACACCTAAATCTGGGATGAACGAAAGGAAAACCACAAAAATGTATACAAATTTTTTTAATAATCAATTTCATTTGACAGATCTACCGTATTTTTAACTTTGATTGTTTCTTAATGAAACGTAACGTAAAGTAAATATAATTAAATATAGTAAAAAAAGATCAGTTCATAGGTCAAACTCTACATAAAGATATTTTAACAGAACGATTACCCGCGCTTACAGAAATTGATAAATTCATTAAATTTCCCCAAGCAAACATAATTGAATCTTGTGCCATATAGAACATTATGTATATTTGATATTTTATTATATTTTTACGTTCGAGGAAACTACAAAATGGACAACGAGACGGTCTCTCGATATTCCATCTAGTAGACTGCTTTTAAACGATGCAATATCACCTTGCGAATTTTAAGCCCGTGGGCAAGATACGTACACGAAATTTCTAAGGTTGGAAGAATTGCAGTCATCGTACTTTTTTCTTTGTGATTTTGTTTATTGCTCGCTATGTTTCATTTTAATGGACGTTCGCTCAGTTAACTTTTATTAAAAAATCGCTGTTTAAAAGCATTCATGCAATCGAAAGAGAGTGAAAAGAGAAAGAAAGATTAAAACTTCCCCTCGTGTAAAAGCCTTATTACTTCTATTCTTTAGGTCACGCTCCAGATCAAAGTCTATACGACAACCTCTTACAAAAGATAATCAGCCCAATTACCTATGTCGTCTCGTTTTTTCGACGTCTCTCGTTTTCTCTGTCGTCTCGTTTTTTAAATGGCATTCCATAACTTCTTCGACGCGATGATTTTGTAACAGATTTAAAAACGATAAAAAAGTAACAAACATCTGTCAAATTCAAAGGAAAGTCTACATCTACATACAATATTATTGCTCGATGTTCAATTAATGAACAAATACAGTTTTTTTTAATTATTAGAAAATAAATAAGTAATTAAAATGATAAGTGTTGAAATGTATTACATTTATTAGTTTCTTTTCTTTCCATCCCATGTTTATAAATTAAAAGCGTTTCCTCTTGGATCTTTTTCTTAGTCGTCGTATTTTTTCGTCTTACAGAATGCAGAAAGAAAGTGTTCAACGACGTTTGACATTTACAGACGACAACAAAACGAGTGACAAAAGTTGGAAACGACTTATGGAATGCAGATCTTGTCAGGTCGTATATTTCGCTGTCGTTTACGACATCGGTAATCGGGGTGATGAACTCAATATTCTTCTAATTTGATTATGATTTTCTACTTTTGCATTAAAAAATAATTTTAAATTATAAAACAAAAAGAAATTAAACAATCTTAAATTATGTGGTTGTTTATTTGTCGCAACTGTAAAACCGCGAAACAGGTGTTACAGTTACGACTAACGAAATACGAAAAAATAATGTGGACGGGTTCTACAAGAATAATGATTAAAACTAGACAGCGGCTACGAAACCTTATCCTTCATCTAAAACAGAATAAAATACAAACAAAAAACAAATAAGAGCATACTTTTGTTTTTTGTTCTGCTACATCTGTGTTAAGCGAATATTTATCAAAACTTCAATGTCCTAACATTTTTAAAAATTAAATATTTAAGGGAATTTTTCTGGACATTTTTAAAAGTTCTAAGTTGTGTACTATGCCATTGAAATTCAGCAACATAAATACTTAAACCTGAGAGTTTAAATTAATATGAAGTCATTGTTATTCGAAGAACATTATTTTAATAAAGAAAAATTGTCTATTTATTATTATTTACACCAATTTGTTTCCTTTCCTTTAAGGCCACTATCATAATAATTTTATTTACTAAGACTTAAAAAAATAACCTAAAATTAAAAACAAAATAAATTATAATACATATAATTTAGAAATATAATTACAAATTCTTACTAGTATATCTTACACATTAGGTATATTAATTATTGTTGATAGGAGGGGCCTTGATAAAAACATGTAGGCATTATAACAAGCCAAATGTATATACTTAATCCGTATTAAGATAAATTTATTAAATTCAAATGGTAATACCTTGTCATCTAGTTCAGCCAATAACTGAAAACAGCCTTTGTCTTGATGGAGGCAGTGTAGTAGCGAATTTTGGATATGCTATCGTGTTTCCCTGGCACTGGCTCTCCATAAGATATAATCATTGCAAGAATTGTGCCAAGTACTTGTTCTTGTGGATATCACTTATATGTATCTGTAAAATTTGTATTTTCATAACACTTTTTTTAGTGATTATTTTAAACTCTCAATACAAAAATAACACCGATTATTCTTTGATATGTTTACAAACATTATGTCCATTAATTTACTTCTCAAAACTACTAGTACATATTTACGAATTTTAGTTTAAAATCTGACAAAGTTCATTACAACAATGAAATTATGTAGAAATTTGCAGTTTTAGATTGTACACGGATAACGATAATATTTCATGAAAATATTTGCCCACCCAACTCAGAAATACAACTTTATAATGGAGGCGGAGAGTTAACAAATCTCCAAAATTCGCAACCACCGTTTTTTGTAGACAAATTTACCTACCGACTGGACTAATCAACCTGAGTTATTTTGTTTGTGTATTCTAAGATTGGTAATACCGCTTTGCACGTGGATTACATTTGATTCTTTCAACTGCATGATCTTTCTCGTACCTCAAACAAAGTTTTTTAAATTTAGATAAGGTGACGAAACGTCATAACTGTGCAGTGTATATCCTTTGTGTTCATAAAACCTTTCGCTTAGCAACCAAGGAGTTGTGTGTTAAAGTAAGCCAGCAATATTGAAGTCGTCCGATTATTGGATTCAATAGAAGTGAAAATACGTTGTTGTGGTAAGCCTCTATTGCCTTATGATGTTCACGTAATTGATGTTATAATCTGATTCTTAGTCCCAATATTGGGGATTCTGTATGGGAGAAAGATATTATTTCTATTATTATTTTAATTGTGACAAAATGAAAGCTTAAAACAAATAACACGAAATATCACTGCAAGATTAGAGACCCAATTCACAACCCGTGGACATCGTGAAAATAAACTTTTAGAAGGCAAGGGGCGTGTGTAATTTTTGTTAATGCTACGAGTAGTTTTCGAAAAAAAACACACTAAATGCAGGAACAAACTAATGGAGGAAGTAAATCCATTTTAAAAAAAGACAAAAAAAAACTGCAGTGTAACTTCGTGTTTTTTTTAATTTTATTGCAATTAATTTTGATTTGTTTTTAATAAATTTAATATGGAAATAATGAAAAATACAGACAAAAATTATTTGTAAGCTTTTATAAGATACCCTTTTGCTTTGTCATTTGTTTCACGAAAAAAATTTCTATTTCTCTATTAACTGATACAACTTAAGAATTAATTAGTGGAATTTTGTCGTTCCATTAGTTTGAAGATGAATTAAATTGATTTATTTTTTTACTTTTGCTTTTTTATATTTCCAGTGGAATATACAGGGTGGGCCATGTAGTGGTTTCTTTTTAAATCAAATGTTATTTTGACATCGACAGCTATTTCACGCTCGAAATCTTGAATAACATTGGAAAATATTAAAAACTTATTTCCAACGTGAGTCCTGTATAGCCCAAACAGTGCGTTTTTTGAAATCTAGTTTTGGCCGAAATGAAGCACCCACAACGCCTGCTGTACGTAAGTTTGTGCAAAAAGTTTGTGAGACTGGTATGCTAGTAGACAACACTTATGGTCCCCGTTGTCGAACGGTGCGCACAGACAGCTCAACATATCACACACTAACCTGAGGAGAATTCTGCACAAAGATCTTGGATCCGCTTCGTTATCGCTTGAACGAAGTTGTGTTGCATAATTAATGAGAATTATTGCTCTTACTTAAAAGCCATAAAACATGGAAAAAGAAGCATATGTTTTTTTTACGGGATTTCTAACAATCAAATTAAGAGATGGCTTAAATATTTAAGTGGCCTCTTAACAATTAACCATACCAATAATCAATTTAATAGTCAGCTTAACGCTTAACGTCACTTTAAATTTTAAAGTGAAGAAACTCGTCCTTCTTCGAGTTTAAGTACCAAAGGCATGATTGTACTGTCATTGTGATAGCTCAAAGCAAAAGAAAGAGAACAAAAATCAACTTTTTGGTCTGTCTCTGTATTGAAAATTTGTTTTGAATTTTGTGCAGGTTCAATAAAGAAGTAGGGAAGTGAAATAAAACAATTTAGTTTTGATGTATCCCATTTGCTTAATTATTTATAAATTTCGATTTCAGTAAGAATTACAGGGTACATTAAAATATTTATATCGCCAATTATGTTCAGAAATCGATATTATTATTAAATCAAAATAAAATGTATGCAAAATAAATGTATTTGTTTTTCAAATAACACAAATGTCAGAGAATGTAGTGGATTTTGTAATAGAGCGCTGTCTAGTAAAAGGCGTGTTTAACTTGGTTATTGGCAAACGCGCAAATTAACAGGTCTTTAAAGTTTAACCTGGTGTTTACATAAACGCGTGTTCAGCAATTAATTATTGGTAAGGCCTATAGTCACGGACGGGTAGTTTGGATTCAAAATATTTAAAATATTTTGTTTGTGCGAACCACTTCCAGAAATTTCTTCTAATTTGTTTTTATTTGAATAAACTCCTTACACAATGAATGTATCATCATCACTTGAAGATGACCATGATAAGAAATATGAAATTTTTGCGTTACAGTTGATGACGAATAGAAGAAAATCTTAAATATGAAAAACCCGCTATATAAGACACTTATTCTAACGCACCAAGCACATCTCCGTAAAATTAAATCTTAAAATATATTTTTGTTATTTATCTCGCTGGTTTTACGTTTATAAAAATGAAGGATAATCTAATCTAGAAATTTGTTGTAATGCATTTATATTGCAACTTAAAATGGTGCAAAAATATAATTCTACGATGCTTTTAACTTGAAATTACTACTTTTTATTACCAAAAAAGCAAAAGAATAAGTGCATTTAAAATGGTTGTGTTTTTACCTATAAATCGATGAAGCAGATGTCGATCTTGACCAAGTAACTAACAATTCCTCACCTCTTCTTTGAGCTCTTTTACTTTGCATTAAAACATTTGTTCCAACGTCTGGGAAAAGTGATGTCTTCAATGTCATAAAAAACAATCTAAAAGGAAAAGCATTAATATTTTTTACAAATTTATTCAAAAACTTACCTTGGCAGTATGCTCACCACAGACGACAACAAAATAACTATCCAGTGAATTGAAGTACTCATACAACGAAATATTACCCAATAAGTAGATGGCAAGCCAAAACAGTTCACACACAACGAATTGTACACAAAGGAGAATACATAAAATGATCCTAAGCTCATTACCATTGATAAAACATGAAGAATTGTCTTAAAATATTTGTGATAAGACGTTTTGATTATTTTTAATACAGTTAAAAAATAAAAATAAAAATGAAACTTACCCACGAACGAATTTCAATTGCTCCATGTATTAGGTTTGTAAAAAGGCACGATGCAGTTATAGTTGTACCAAATTCCCAAATACCCACATCACTATCCCAATAAGCGCTTTGAGCGATAAAAAATATTATTGAGCTTTGATAAAGTGCATCTAGAAGAACAATCCAAAAATCATGTGGTTTATAGGCATTTCCCAATCGTCCCTAAAAAATATGGATATTATTATGATTTTTAAGTATGTATGTACGTAAACGCTTACGTGTTTGTATAGATATGGATGATTGATCAGCAATTCTTCAGGAACTCTTTTATCGTACACTCCAATAGCCAAAGGAGGTAAGGACGTAAATATCAAATTGTATAACATTAAATACATTTGATCGATCATTACAGATCCAGAAAATCCACAGTAAAGTTGAAACCAGAACAGAAGAAACACGAATGCCTATTCATCATTAGATGCATGTATAATGTATATATGTAAGTAAAACTTACTGCATTTTTGTAAAAGAAATATAAAATCATTCTTGCTAGACGATCATAGCACCAATAGCCATGTGTAAGTAATAAACTTTCTAAGTATTTAAATCGTGCCAAAGTAAAGTCTGCGGCCATAACAGCTTGCATGCCTTCTTGTCCAGAAATACCGATGCCAACATCCGCCATCTGAAACGTTGACAATGTTTGATAATGATTTGACATTTTGAAAGTTATTTTTATTTTTATTTGCAATTAAGTAACTTTAAAAGCAATTCACAACATTAAAACAGGTAAAATATGACTTAAGCCTTTGTATACATATATCGTCCCCTCTGTGCCAGAAACATGAATGTGTAAAAATTAAAGTGTTGAGAAATATTTCGCTAAAGGTTTAAAATAATAGTAGTGCAAATAAGACAATTGTTAAGATCCTGTTATATATTTTTTATAATTGCCTTAATAGCCAAAAATTGTTAAACTTTGACATAATCACAATTTTTCACCAATCATGTATTTAAACATTTTTTGTTGCTGTGTAAATATGACAAATAAACAACCGTTATTAATCAAAGCTGTATTTTTTTCCGGTCAAAATAATAGTAGTGGATCGGGTAATGTTGTCATATATTATTTTTTCATCTTAGTTCTAGAATAAAACACTTGAGGAAGTTTAAAATTGTCAACAAAATTAAATTTAAAAATCTTTTTTTCTCTTTTGGTTAAAATTAATGGATTAATTTATTTTCGATTTCATTTTCACACAAGGTGTACTACTATAATTTTGACCGTTAATTAAAAAAAATGCTTTAATCTTTTGAAAATATGGATTCCGATAAAGGAACACGAGCCTCACAGTTGTCCTTAAAATTTTATAAAAAAGGGTGATATTCTTTTGGAATTATCAACAGCTCATACATTTTATTTAAATCTTCGTGTTTCGCTTCAGCGATAGGCAATAGGCCTGCGAGTTATGATGATATACTTTTGAGGTTGGTCTAAAGACTGAGTTTTTTTTATTTGGTGTCAGCGAAAAAGATTGAGCAGTCTTATAAATCTTTCCTTTCTTTGTGACCTTTTTTTTTTTTTAAATTATATTTGTCAGTGTGGCTGAACGCCAAGTCGATCGGACGTGTTTCAAAGTTGCTCCCTTGTCTGTTGATTTTTATTTCGTCCATACCATTTGTGTACCCACTCTCAAGCTTGAATTGACTAATAATTATTTTCGCGACTCCATTAAAGTGTATATTAACCATGTTTTTTTTGGAAAAGTTATCCGTAGTACAGTAGGATTTTATATGAATAACAAATACAACATCCAAAGTAGGATCACTGCCGATAAAAGGAGAAGTGAAATTCTGCTGTGGATAGAGATTTGACGTTTATTCAAGTATCGGCAGTGATCCTACTGCGGATGTTGTATTTATTTATTTATTCATTCATCAATTTGAGATATACTCTATTAGATTACTGTTAACATATTCATGAAATAAATAAGATTAAAAAATATACAATTTTAATATAATAATAAATAGAATATAAAGTTATAAAATAAAAAAACACATAATTTAATATTATAAATATGTATGATTACTATCATTACAACAAAATCATCATAATATTTTTTTTAAAAGTATCCCTTGGAATGGGCATACAGACATCAATTCTACTAATAATCGCATTTGTCTCTATGATGCAACGATTAAACGGTTCATTTCTACTGTAATTGTTTCTTGAAAAAGTCTCTCGTAGGTGAAAACTCATACGGAGACTCCTGCAAGGAAAAAAAAAGTTTATTCGTTGAAGCAAGTAGGGGCAATTAATATGGCCATCAATTAAATCTTTTACAATCATAATTGAAAAATATCTTCTTCTGAGTTCAAGCGTTTGCATGCCAAAAAGCAGACATCTGACATAATAAGATGGCACATCAATATTCCAATTTAGCTTGTAAAAACAGTACCTGGTGAAACTTTTTTGAATTTTTTCAATTCTTAATGAATGAATATCATAATAAGGATTCCAGACCACACAACAGTACTCAAGACTAGACCTAACAAAAGCCATATATAGACATTTTAGTGCATAAGGATCGGAAAATTCTCTAGTATTCCTTTTTAAGAAACCTAACATCTTACATGTTTTGTTTATTACATAATCATAGTGACATGTAAAAGAAAATTGGCGATCCAATATTACTCCTAGATCTTTTTTTTGTGAAACTTTTTCCAATGTAATATTATTAATAGTATAGTCAAACACTATAGGAGCCTTTTTTCTAGTACATATAAAACTTTGACATTTAGACACATTCAAAAAAAGATGATTGCTTTCACACCATAAAGCTAGATTAAGTATATCTTCTTGAAGAAATTGACAATCGTTTAAAGATTTAATTATTTTAAAAATTTTTACATCATCAGCATATAACAGGTTCTTGGAAAACTGAAATATATCTGGAATATCATTAATGAATAAATTAAAAAATAAAGGACCGATGTGGCTTCCTTGGGGGACACCAGAGGTCACATTTATACATTTGGAGACAAATCTGTCTATCTTAACATATTGGGTACGCTCAGTTAGGTAAGAACAGATCCATTTCAGAAATATGGAATGGATACCAAGCCTCGACAATTTAAAAATAAGGATTTTGTGGTTTACCCTATCAAAAGCTTTTGCAAAGTCCGTAAATATTATATCCGTCTGAAAACCTCTGTCGAATCCTCTTATAACTGAATCGCATAAAATAGTGAGATTAGTTGTTGTGGATCTACCTGAAACGAATCCATGTTGTGAGACAGAAATGAGTTCTTTTGTAAGAAAACTAAGCTTTTCGCAAACAATTTTTTCAAACAATTTAGGAATTACAGATAATTTACAAATGGGGCGATAGTTACATACTTTTTGCTTTGCACCGGATTTGTTATTCATATAAAATCCTGCTCAACTACGGATAACTTTTCCAAAAAACACGGCTATTGACAACCTGGGCAGTATTTTCAGTGACGCATTTATTCATCTCCAATACTAAACAACTACTGTTCTGCATGAAAAAAAAATAGTTTGTTGGTTTGTTTCTTTTCTTTCGCCAACCTAATTTTGTCCAACAAATTTTCTTGAAAATATGTCGTGTGCCAAAGATATTTGTGTCAACGTCGATGTTAATGCGGATCTTTTAAAATGTAGTGGTCTTTGTGGTAAATCTCTCCACCCTTCCTGCGTTGGCCACAGTAAACGTGCATGCGTTTACTTGAATGATTTCTTGTTTTATTGCGAGGAATGCAAAATTATTTCAATTGCTGATAAAATGATAGCAATAAAATGCCTCAGAAAACATTATCTAATGACAATACTACAAATAAAAAAAATCCAAACACTTTCTAAAAAATTCGATCTCCTTTTTAAAAGTGTTGAAGAATCTAACTCGCAATCCCAACAATCGGCTACACGTCCGACGAAATTCAACGCATGCCATTTGTGTGCGATGAAGCACTTCTAATGGTCTTATTTTTGACACATACAAACAAAATTTTCTCCGAAATCCTCCGACAAGTTCTTGTTGCGGAAAGTATTTTCTTTTTAAAGAAATAGTTAATTAAAATGTAAGTAATAAGGAAATTAACTTTATTTGAGTTAACTTGTGTTACCTATTTATAATAGACTTTTTGTTCTTAGGCAGAACGAAAAAACAAGTTCGCAACAATATGAGCGGATTACACCAAAAAGACACCAGAAATTGTAGCTGTGTTTGTGAAGATCTGGCCAAATCAGTTAAATTAATTGGGACCAAGACAAATGGATGTTTGAATGGAAAAAAAGTTCGTTCGTGATCTTTTGTTTTGTGCATTGATTCATTTCCATTGTGATTAAAGTACCTATTAGTCAAATAAATATAAAATATTGTTTTTCAAAAGATTTCTTTTTTCAATTTATTCTTTTTTTGACACTTCAAATGGAAACAAAAAACATATGTTTGGAAATAGGGAGGGTACTTTATTCGATAGTTTTGATTTAAAAATCGGTGCATCTAATTATATTTCTTAAAAACGCTAGCGCATTATATGAAAAAAATACTTTTTATAAACAATAAACTAAACTCTCTCACCGGTTTTTTATGGTTTAAAACGCTTATGGTGTTTATTTTATAAAAAAACTATCGAAAATATATCGCATTTTCGATATATCGGTTAATTAGCGCATCTCCGTTTGAAATTCATATCCATCGCAATGCGTTGCTTTATTTCTGTAAAATTTCTTCCGATGAAAGCTTCTTCGAACTGAAATTGAATCTCCGACGAAGGATGCGTTGCGGAGAAAGTTTTGCTCCGACGGTTACCTCAATAGAGCCGTAAATCCCAACTCCCTCTTCGTGATAACGCGACGGTATCTGCAAATGATTTCAACCTGCTTCGTTTGGATACAGACAGTAAGCTCAATTCCTTAAGCAGTTCCGCGAAAGAAACTAACAAAAACATAGTAGCCAACCTAAGCCAAATCCGGTCCGATATCGATCTACACGCGCAAGGCTCCTCGTCTAGCATAACCCCTTCCAACCCTGATATTCTTAAGGAAATCAAAAATATGAACGATATGCTTTCGCGAGTTTCTTCCGCTCTTATAGCCATTACGTACGAAGTAAGAGACCAAGAACAAAAGTCTGCGTGTGTACAACGTGATATCGAATCATTTCATGAACACTCGCGAAAAATAGAATCTCTTCTTAATGAAGTGGTTGATGTTTCAAATGGTCCTATTTCAAACAAAAACAACTTATCAATTCTGGATGAAATTCTGTCTGTCGACGTGACCCCCGCCGCTATTCACTCTACTAGCGCGAACCCAATCCCTGAAACTTCTTCAACCGAAAATCTCTCTGCTGATGCTATTAACTCCGCCGTGGCGAACCCAACCGCTTCTATTCATCAAATAAACCGAAACCTAGTACCAACACTTTTGAAAAACGCATTACAAAATTTGTTACCTACCTTGTGGTCTACTACAGATTTTTTTTTTTTTTTTTATAATCTACCCGCGCTCAAGGGATTATGATTACCCTTTAAATGTTTCAACACAGCGCGGGCGTGAAGTTAATGAAGAGAAAGAAGGATAAGAAAGATGTGTGGCACGATGTTCTGAGACTGTTGGTGGTTGTCTCAGATATTTTTATCTCCAGGGATGGCGGCTGAGCTAAAGCGGAGAAATGCCGTGTCTTATTTCTATGTCGCTTATAATTCACATTATTTTATTCGTGTTCATCCTTGTTGGGCATACTAGTTTAACTCAATTACATGTTGTTAGTGTTATGCCTGAACAACATGTATTGAGTAAACCAGCAACCCATAGATGATAATTTTTAGAAGGTTTTTAATGGAATTAAAGCGACATAGACGACGGCAGGGATCGAACCTGTCATCATGAGGTTGACAGGCGAGCACACAGCCATCGCGCCACGGCCACCCCCTAATGGAATGGAACCAAAGACTTGATAAAATAAAAAAAAAACAATAAATCGTCATTCTTTCTAAGCAACACTCCTAGAAATGCAAGTTCTGCATGGGTTCAAGCATTCTTTGTGAAGAATTATTCAATCCCGGATGTGGAATGTTATCGAATTCTGCTCAAAAAATTCAAGGTGTCGGTACCTATCAATTACGAGTGGCTTTTCCACCGGCCTGGAAAAAAGATTTTCATAAAGAATAATGACGATGTCAAAATGGGTAGAAAATTCATCCAATGATATATCGCGTTCAACACGGAAGACCAAAACGTCCAGAAGACCCGCAACAAAAAGCGCCAGCTACATCCCCAAATCTAACCACAACTGGAGTTTGAAAATGGGCGTATTTCCCGATTTTACAAATAATATCTTTAAGAATCTTAACGTAAATGCCCCAGAATTTAAAGCTCCCACAACCTCCCTAAGTGTACTTCAACCTCTCATAGTGCTTCCGCCCCATCTAAAGTAACAAAACGAGTCTCTTTTAAACTCACTAACACCCCAACACCCCAACACCACCGCCGCTGCCGCCGCGCCGTCTCGATCTCCCTCTCCAACTCTTCCCAACTTCGACCTAGGAACAGGAGCAAAATATCCTAACTTTATAAGCTCTCATATTTTAAACCCCGCTCAGTCAACTAATCCATCTCCCACATGCAAAGTCCCTTCTGCACAACATAATTCAGATAACTCTTTTGACCCTCTTTTACCACCAGTAGTCAAAGTTACCCAGCTAACCGCAGATTCCACTGAATGTCGCTATGCTCTATCTAGGCTCAGAGACAAAAAGATATATGAAAATTTCCGCATTTTCCTGGCCTTTCTGCACGATAAGTCAGACTCTGTTTGTTACGAAGGGAAAACAAGAAGAAGCGTTTTGGTCTCCATCCAACAGAAAGGTCTCCCTTCAGAATTTTCTAAGCTCATGAAAATTTTCATCAAATATCATGACAATTTTAACTTACCACCACAAAAAGTAAAAGATGATCTGGATACTTTCCGTCAATACTTACAGGCTAAACGAATATCGCACCTGATACGCAACCGAAATGATCACAACCGCTTTTTTCGTTCCTAACTTAAACTCCATTCAAACAAGTCAACACCTCCCTCTTACTATCGTTTACCAAAATGTAAGAGGTCTTCGATCCAAAACCAACTCAGTCTTAAGACAATCGCACTCCCTCCCTTTCGATGTCTACGCTCTAACTGAAACTAACCTGACTCTCAGTATCAACAACCAAGAGTTGTTTCCCTCATCTTTTAATGTCTAGCGAGATGATGATCGGTCTTCCGTTGGCTCACACTGCAGAGAAGCCCTTATCACGATTAAAAATACACGTCTGAAGTTGATTTTGTTTCGGTTAAAATAAAACTTCATAAAACGTCTGTTTATCTTATGTGTTTCTATATACTGCCTTCCCAACCTCTACAAACATATGAAATTGCTGTTCGTGCGATCGATCATATAATAAAGCAATGCCATCCCCTAGATGAAGTTGTAATCTGTGGCGATTTCAACCTTCCTCACCTTAAATGGACTGTGTCGGACCACGGATCACATTACATTTGTAATCCCTCCTCGGCAAAAGAGTGTCTTTTTATCGATCATTTAACTGATTCAAACCTCTGTCAAATGAGTGGCGTTGTAAATACGAGTAATATGGACCGACAACTTGACCTTATTTTCTCACTCTCTGCCCCCAAATTCTTACAGCTATTGATAATTATCATCCTCCCTTATTACTAACGTTCTACTTCTACCATAACTCGTACGTAGAAAGTTTACCCACTTCACATCCTGTTTTGTATGATTTTCATAAAGCCCAATTCTCTAAAATTAACGATTATGTTAACCGAATTTCTTTTAATTTTGAAAATATGTCTGTTGAAGAAGCCACTAACATTTTTTATAATGAATTGCATTATTCAATTTCGTTATTTGTCCCGTGTAGAGTTTCTCCTTCATCACCGCCTTGGTATAATCGTAGACTACGTACGCTGTGTAATCAAAGGAACAAGCTCTGGGAAATTTTCGTACGCTCTCAGTGCTCAACTGACTACTCAAAGTACCTTGGTGCTTATCTTCAATTCAAAGAACTGTACAGTTTTCTCTACCAACAATATTTACATAAAACCCAATCTAACCTTATCAACGATCCCAAATCCTTCTATCAGTTCGTTAATTACAAGAGAAAGTCAGATGGGTACCCATCCTCTTTGTCCTTCAATAATGAAACCTCCAATGATAATCTAACAATAGCTAATTACTTTGCATTATTTAAGGATTCATTCGCCAAGGACTCTTTCAATCCGGATTGGACCTATTTTGAGTATCTATCGAATTTTTCGCTGGGTCCATTCCTACCTGATCGCATTGCTCCCTCGGCCATTGAAAACAAATTATCTCAGCTTAGTGATGAGTTTACTCCGGGCCCTGATGGTCTTCCTGCCATTTTCCTAAAAAAATGTTCTTCTTCTCTTTCAAATCCTCTATCAAAAATTTTTCATTTATGCTTATCTCAGGGAACATTTAATAAACAGTGGAAAACATCTTTCATAACACCGATTCACAAGAAAGGCCCGAAAGGTGACGTGAAAAACTATCGACCAATTGCTAAACTTTCTCATATCCCAAAAATATCCGTTGTAGGTCCTTAATTACACCAGCACAGCATGGTTTCTTAAAAGGCAGATCCACCACCACAAACCTTGTAGAATTCGTTTCTTACACTCTAAAAGCCTTAGAAAACGGGAATGAAGTTGATATGGTCTCCACTGACTTTAACAAAGCCTTCGACAAAATTTCTCACAGCCTCATAGTCATTAAACTATCCTCTTTAGGTTTTGAACCCCTTTTCCTGCAATGGATTATTTCTTACCTAGAGAATCGTGAATATTGTGTCCGGTTCAAATCCGCGCTTTCCAATCCTATTCTCGCCACTTCTGGTGTCCCCCAAGGTAGTCATTTAGGACCGCTCCTCTTTATCCTTACAATTAACGACATAGACATGGTCATTGAACACTGTCAAATATCCCTTTATGCTGACGATACAAAATTTTTCTAAATCATCGCAGCATCTGAAGACATATCTCTCCTCCAAACAGATCTCGATAGTTTCTCAACCTGGTGTACCAACAATTGCTTAGAGCTTAACATTAGCAAATGCCACACAATGACCTTTTCACGAAAGCGCATTAAAACAACTCCTCGTCTGTACTATCTTCATACTCAACCCATACAAATTGGCGTTTTATGTGACCGTGAACTAAAATTTTTATTTCATATTGATGAAATAATCCATAAGGCCAACTCAGGATATTATTTTTACTTGCGATATACATATGTACATAGGGCAAGTTCTGTATTTGGAAAAAAATCGAACTCGAGATTTTGATCAAAGTTGACATTACGATGATAGCGAAGACGAATAAAGTGGGTCCGACAATTCCGTCTGTCTGTATGTCTGTATGTCTGTACCTCGATATAGAGCCTAAGCCACTGGACCTGTTTTCTTCAAACTCGGTACTTAAGGGTCTTCGTTGATTCCCTAGAGGAGAAATTGAAATTTTTTTTTAGCTCGAAAACTAACGGTACCCCCCATACACCCGTAATGCATAATCTTATTTATCTCGAAAACGGCTCTAACGATTTTGATAAAAAAATAGGTGTAATATTATGGACATGGACTACATTTTGGTCAAAAAAAATTTTGGGGGGAAATGATATTAACGGTACCTGTCAAAGAACGGTTTTTTTGATTTTCAAATTTCTCATCAACGGCTCTAACATTTTGAAAAAATATAATTTATATTTTTTTTCGAAAAAATAGTTTTTGGATTTTTAAAAACATAATACATATTTTTTATGAAAATTCAATATCTTGAAAACAGATACACGAATTAATCTTTAAATTACGTTATAAAATTTATTTTATTAAATACTAACAATTTGCATATCAATTTAAAAAATTTAAGGAAAATTTAGGACACAAAAAACATGTTTCAGTGTGTCTGTATGTCTGTACCTCTCCCTACAGCCTAAACCACTAGACCTATGGTCTTCAAACTCGGTAGTTAAGGATCTTCGGTGATTCCCTAGAGGGGAAATTTAATTTTTTTTGTAGCTCCAAAACTAACGGTACCCCCCATACACCCGTAATGCATAATCTTATTTATCTCGAAAACGGTTCTAACGATTTTGATAAAAAATTAGGTGTAATATTATGGACATGGGCTACATTTTGGTCAAAAAAATTTGGGGCAAAATGTTATTATCGGTACCTGTCATAGAACCGTTTTTTGATTTTCTGGCTTTCTCATCAATGGCTCTAACGATTTTAACCAAAAATTTTCAGCAGGAGCCCCTTGAGTTTAAAATAATATTGTATATAAAAATTAGTGGTGGGCGCATTCGAATGAATTAATCGATTATAATCGATTCAGGCAACATCTCGAGATATCTCGATTCTTCACACAAATCATTTGAATGATTTTTTCTTATCTACTTTCTCTAAGCAAAATGAGGACTCGAGTGCCTATTCGAGACCGAGAAACGAATATTAAACGAAAAGACAGAAAAGAAAACACACAAAATCGAGAACTCGAGAAGTTGGTTATTTGTGTGTATCTCGTGTGTATGTATTCAATGACTGAGTTTATATGTATTTATATTAATTTTTTCACTCGATGCATCGTTGAGGGTTGAATATGGAATTGTAAAGGAAAGACGAGGAGCGAGAACCATTATGTTATAATTTTCTTGTTTTGTTTTTGCTTTTTTCCCTTGAAATGGAGTGTTTGTTTCCTACTTTTTTTACTATGATATTCCTTCGAAAATCATTCGAATGATCATTCGATTCTTTAAATCATTCGAATACTAATATCTCGATTCTTTAAATCATTCGATTATGCCCAACACTAATAAAAATATTAAAAACATTTTTTTTTGGGATTTTTGAAAAAAAAAATTCCAAGTTTTTTTTTTGAAAAACCAATATCTTTAAAACGTGTGAACGATTATTTTTTTAAACTATTTTAAAAATATATACTACTAAATACGAGTACTTAAAATTTGGCATCCCAAATTTTGTTCTCGAAAAATTTTAAGGAAATTCGTTATATAAAAAATTACTTTAATATTAAAAGGATTAATCAGACGGCAATTTCATACATTTGAATATTTTTATCTCATTAAATCCATGTTTTATATTTATAAAATTTATTTTAAATTTCAAAGTACTCGTACTTTTACATAAGAGCAAGTTCGTGCGATCCAGTCGTGCATTTTATTTAATTTTTATATTGTAGAGTTTCGGATATTATTACACCCTTCTTCAAACCTATTTATTAAGCAACTTTTAATTGAAAACATCATTATATATGTACATCAAAATTCAAAAGGATTATACAACAACTTTACAACTTTAACAAATACAAATATTTTTTATTTGTTTGTTTGTTTTTGGTATCCGTGATTTTCAAAAAATCTTTAAAAAAAACTTGAGCCCACTTAAGGAAAAACATAAGTTGTCTTAGGCTACGCGTACAGTAGTGCGACAAAGCGATGCGATGCGAGAAGCGTTGCGACAAGCGATTCGAGATGCGAGAATTAGATGCGAGATAGTGCGCACAGTAGAAGCGATTTTCTGCGGTTATGTTGTTAATCCCCTTATAATTATTGCTACCAAAATTGGTAAAAGTTGCATTACACAACCCAAGCACTGAAATAACAAAATTTAACTCTTTTGATTTTTTTTAAACCTCAAAACTAACAATATGAGCCTTCTCGTACGAACTCGCTTGAAAAAGTGGTCAGAACAGTTTGTGTGCGAGATGCTTGCGATAGGCATGCGAGAAACTCGCAACACTCGCATCAAATATCGCTTCACTGTGCGCACGTGTATAAGAATCAATGTAAATATTTTTCTCGCACGCAAACGCTTCTCGCATCGCATCGCTTTGTCGCAATACTGTACGCGCAACCTTAGGCTAGTCGCGCACTGGCAACTCTTTACTCACGCTCACACTCTTGCGCTTATAGAAAACAGCTCTACTGTTGCGAAGGCAATCGTTTAGTTTGTGTCTCTCGAACGCGAGAGAAAAAGGTATAAAACATCCTATCGAAATAAAGGAGTTGATATTGGAAAAAAGAAGAGCTAAAAGAAAATGGCAAACCACGAGATTCCCAGATGATAAGGTAGTTTTTAACCGTCTTAACAACGAATTAAAAAAAAAGAATCTGTGAGTTTAAAAATGAGTCACTAAGTAGATTCCTGAAAAGTCTGATGCTTCTACCGAATACTCCTTATGGAAAGCAGCTAAGCGCCTAAAAAGACCTCAGACACAAAACCCGCCAATAAAATCGCAAGATGGTAAATGAATCGGAAACCCGAAACAAAAGGCTGATCTCTTCGCTGAACATCTCGCGAATGTTTTCAAGCCATTCCCAGCAAACACACCAACAGAAGTAACATCTTACAGACCAATATCGCTTATACCAATCATGGCAAAAATTTTTGAAAAACAGCTACTGAAAAGGCTTAGCAAAATAATTGAAGAAAGAAGACTAATTCCAAGCCATCAATTTGGATTTAGAAATAAACATTCCACGATAGACCAAGTGCATCGAATTACGGATGTTGTGGAAAAGGCACTTGAAGAAAAACAAGTATGCTCTGCTTTATTCTTAGATGTTGCTCAAGCTTTTGACAAGGTTTGGCACTTGGGACTTGAGTACAAACTGCATAGGGACCTTCCCAGGCAGTACTACGAAATACTGAAATCTTACATTACGAACCGACTCTTTAGAGTACGGTACGACCAAAATTACTCGGAACTTAAGAAAATTGAAGCCGGTGTACCACAAGGAAGTGTCCTAGGACCAACCCTGTATCTGTTATATACAAGGGATATTCCAGTGGACATCAACGCTATCATGGCGACCTTTGCTGATGATACTGCAATATTGGTGCCAGATAAATCCTTTACGAAGGCTACACAAAATTGCAAAATTCAGTCGATAAAGTTAGTGATTGGACGCAGAAATGGCGTATCAAATTAAACGAAACAAAATCGACAAAAACATAAACAATGTTCCAATATTCATAAACAGTACAGAAGTACCTTACTCCAATACCGCCAAATACCTTGGAATGAATTTGGATGCAAAGCTTAAATGGAAAGAGCACATCAAAAAGAAAAGAGAAGAACTAAACTTGAAGTACAGAAAAATGTACTGGTTACTAGGAAAGAACTCTGACCTATCTATCCAGAACAAACTAATGTTATATAAGCAAGTATTGAAACCCGTTTGGACATATGGCATCCAACTATGGGGCTGTACAAAGAAAACAAATGCTGAACCCATCCAAAAATTTCAAAGCAAGGTCCTTCGTGGAATAATAAATGCCCCTTGGTATATAAGAAATAGCGATCTACATCGTGACCTTCAAATTGAAATGGTTACAGAAGTGGTTAAGAAACACGCTGTATCACACAATCAGCGACTGCAAAGTCATACTAACTCCGAAATGGAGACCGTATTAAATGTACGAGACAATGTTCGGAGATTAAGAAGAACCAAGCATCATGAGCTGATGGTCTAAAAGCTATGGGAAAGTGTTATTTCCTTAAACTTCCCCCAATGCGATTTAAAAATTAAGAAATAAAAATCATTTGTCGATCTTTCATAGATTGGTCCTGATTCACCGGTGGTTTTAGTGCGGTAAGAGTCCCACACTACTCGGTACCGATTCTTACCGAGTGTCTTTTTTAGATTTCCATCGGATAAAAAAAGGAGCGTCCTATATTTTTGCACCATACTAAATTGAAAGAACTCCTCCATAAAAAAGTGTTCGATTGCATCTGACGCAGGCCCGACGTCCTATTGACTGCACATCTGAGTGTGCACTGAATTGCTGTGGCCTATGGCTGTTGCTGCTATTCAATTTCAACCCCCATTAAATATTGATGTGCGTTCAGAGTTACCCTTGTACATTTCGTAACTTGTTCAGTTTTTTTTCCTTGGGTTTCTGTTGAGGTGCTTTTGATTTTAGAGCTTTAAAAAAGGGTCCATTTAAAATCAACACTACGATAACCCTGTGAGAGCTTTAATGAAGGATAGATTTATGCAATTCACTGTAGCCAGAATGCGAGGCAAACGTCCTATCTTGCCCACACTGCATATTTTTATTGGACAGAGTATAGATATATTTAAATGACCGGCCGTGTATGTACATATATAGGCAAAATATTATTGATAAACTATTTTAATGAAATACGAAAGAAAAAAAGAAAAATTTTTTTATGAATTTATGAAGTGTAGGGGAGAGTGGGGCACATTTGAACACTTTTTGCTTTCCAGACTGATAAAACCTAAAATATTCGAGCAATTAGCCTGATATTTTACTCACATGGAACAGTAGTATTAACGTTCCATTTAGAAAAATATTTGGTCCATTTAACGAAATATTTATATTGAATTTTTATCTCCAATCAATACAGGTTCTTATGTTCAAAAGTGCCCCATGTATGGGGCATTTTTGAACTTGAAAGGGGCACTTTTGAACAGTGATACAATTTTTTTTTTACTGAATAAAAGAACTTTTAAATTTTATTTGTATATTCATTTTTTAATAAGAACTTATCAATAAAACTCAAAATTAATACTTTTGTTATATCATATTCATGTATTTGTAAAAACAAAAATCCGCAAAGATTAATAAGAAAAAAAAAACTAAATCTAAAACTTGGATTTTTAAGTAAAAGCTGGGTTTTTAGTGAATAAGAATAAGCTTAAGGTAGCTAGTTAAAGAAGTTTTCTAGTAATAGCTATTATAAAATAGCCAACGCTAATATCATTTACGTAGTTTTTGTTGAAATACAGCACTTGTTATATAAGTACCTTGTTAAATTAATTAAGTATTCGTTTTGTATATTAATATTTTAATGTCAATAATTTTTAGTACGGGGATTAGGACCGCCCTCTTCTTTGTCTGCTTCTTCTAGACCCTCATTTGAATTGCTTGAGCTATTATCTGTATGAATTACTTCATCATTCAAAATTTCATATTCTTCAGATTCTCCCCCTGCTTCGGACACATCTTTGACATCTTTTTCATCATTTATGCTGAATTTTTCCCAAAAATTCAAATCGATGTGTTCAGATTTCGAAGGCTTTCCAGAGTTTTCATTGAAAATCACATCTCTTGCTATCATAATCTTCTTCGAAACAGGATTCCACAATCGATAGCCGTTAGGTGCATACCCAACCATAATGCATTTGATTGATTTTGATTCAAGTTTTGTACGAAGCTGTCCAGGAATATGAATATAAGCTGCACTTCCAAAAACGCGAAGATTTTTTAAGTCTGGCTTACGACCATACCATAGCTCCGCAGGAGTGACATCTTTTTCCTTTCTCTTTTGGAACGCCCGAGTATAACTTCTGTTCGCCAAGAAAACAGATAACAAAACAGCTTCTCCCCATAAAGATTTATCAATTTTTGAATCTATGATTGTTGTTCTGGCCTTTTCCATTATTACACGATTGAATCTTTCAGATACACCATTTTGCTCCGGTGTGTATGGGACTGTATAGTCTATTCGGATTCCTTGCTGAATACAGAAACTTTTGAAACTTTTTGAAGAATATTCACCTCCATTGTCGACTCGCAGACGAGATATTTTTCGTTCAAAATGAGCAGTTACAAATGCGGTATATTCCATGAATTTGTTGAGAACTTCATGTTTGCCTTCCATCAAATAAGCTACAGCAAAATGTGTAAAATCGTCCATGAATATGACAACATATCTCTTGTTATCGTAGGTGGTTGGCGTTATTGGTCCCATAACATCACTATGTATTAGTTCCAATGGTCTTGATGATCTGTTTTCCGAAAAACTTTTGTGTGGCTTTCGATGTTGCTTACCAGCTACACATGACTCACAGAAATAATCCTGGTATCCTGATTCCAATGCATCTAGTCCATTAACCATTCCAGTGCGTTTCATTTTTAAAATGTCAGTAACATTTAAATGACCCATCCGCTTATGCCATAAATCAAGACTTCTTCCAGAACTTACTCCAGCAAAACGGGATTTATCAATTTCCATACATACCTCATAAAGTTTACCATTGCTTACAGCTTCAGTCAAAAGGTTTTTGTCTTTCCAAATTTGTGCTTTTCCGTTTTCAAATATTACTTTTATCCCTTTCAAACCACCAAGCAGATTCAAAGAATATGATATGACAACTCACATTGCATATGCTTTAAATGCTGCTGAAAGTTATGTTGATGATGTACCAACTTGTCTGGAAGACGCCAGAAAAAGCACCGATTGGGATAATTGGAAATGTGCTGTTGAGGAGGAGTTAACGTGTTTGAAAGAAGCCAATACGTGGACTTTAACTAAACTTCCCGAGTCAAAGAAAGCTATTGGAAACAAATGGGTTTTCAAAATCAAGAAAAATGAAAACGGTGAAGTTTGCCAATACTAAGCGCGTCTGGTTGCGAAAGGGTTTTCACAACGAAAAGGATTTGACTACACGGATATATATGCACCAGTAGCAAAATTAACTACAGTTCGAGTGCTCCTGGCTGTGGCAAATAAATTGAACATGTATATTCATCAGATGGATGTGAAATCGGCATTTTTGAATGGAAACATTAACGAAGAAATCTATATGCGACAGCCGGAAGGTTTTGAAATTGGAGATCATCTGGTATGTAAACTTAATAAATCTCTATATGGTTTAAAACAGGCTTCACGAATGTGGAATGAGCGATTCCACAAATTTATTTTATCAATTGGATTTAAAAGGACAAACTCAGACTACTGTCTTTATACGAGAATGAGCAAGGAAAGTCAACTTTTTATTCTGATCTATGTCGATGACCTCCTAATTGTTGGAAAGGATTTAAATGAAATCAACAATACGAAAAGCGATTTATCCAAGGAATTTAAAATGAAAGACCTAAAAGAAGTTCGACATTTTCTCGGAATACATATCAAACGTAAGACAACGGGAATGAAATTAAGCCAAAAGGAATATTTGAGAAATGTACTAAAACGATTTGGAATGCAAGACTCCAAGGAAATTTCTACTCCAATGGAAAGTAATTTGCAACTACCTATCGGTGAAGGACTTGATGAAAGATATCCATATCGAGAATTAATTGGATGTCTGATGTACGTTATGATGTCATGCCGTCCTGATTTGAGTGCGTCAATTAATTTCTTCAGTAGGTATCAAAGTTGTTACACAGAATCTCATTGGAATCACCTAAAACGCATTTTGAGATATGTCAAAAGGACTATTAATTTTGAATTAGTGTATCCGAAGACAGATAATTACATACCATTACAAGGATACGCAGATGCAGATTGGGGAAATGATATAAACGATAGAAAATCTATATCAGGATATGTTTTCAAAGTCTTTGATTGCACAGTTTCTTGGTGTTCAAGAAAGCAACAATCGGTGAGTCTTTCTTCGACGGAAGCTGAATATGTAGCTCTATGTAATGCAGCATGTGAAGGTTTTTGGCTAAAGGAACTACTATATGAACTTGATATAAAAGTGGAAACAATACATATGTTTGAAGATAATCAAGCTTGTATCAAAATTGCTGAAGAACCTAGAGAACATAAACGGATGAAGCATATTGATATCAAATATAATTTTATTAGAGATGCTATTCAACTAAAGAAAATAAAAGTAATGTTTCTACCTTCAAAGAAACAGATAGCTGATATCATGACAAAAGGTTTGCCAAAAGTTCAGTTCATTGAACTTCGAGAACAACTGGGCTTATATGATCAAGCTGAGGAGGAGTGTTGAAATACAGCACTTGTTATATAAGTACCTTGTTAAATTAATTAAGTATTCGTTTTGTATATTAATATTTTAATGTCAATAATTTTTATTCGAATACTTACTTCTCATACAACTGCGATACGAGTTAGTCGTATAATATATTTAATTTAATAATTAAATAAAAACCTTTATTTTGTTTTACCTCAACTGGGATTGTTTTCATTTCACGGAGAATTTTAACAGTTTTAACTTGTTTTCCAAGCCTAAGCTTCAATTTGTGTGAATAAAAATAGCTTAAACTAGAATATTATTGTTAAAGCTATAAAAATTTCAAGATTTTTTCGACCTAGAAAGCTTTAACTAGGTCTTATTTTCAGTATTCAATAGCTCAAAAATGAGACAGAGAACGTATAGACGCAGAGACTGGCAGACGATATGACAAAAACATTCTTAACCTGAAACCAATACTTGCCCTATAGAACAGATAATAAATTTCTTGATTAATTGCTTGAAGCTGATTAAATTTTCTCTTAAATGTCTTCAATATGTTAAAATTAACTAATCAGAGCAGTTTTGAACATGTTCAAAAGTGCCCCAACACGCTTGTTCAAATCTGTCCCAACTGTTCCAGTGACATAAAATTTATTATAAATATTTAACTGAAATATATCCAGTAAGAAACTTACAGCAATTAGGTTTAAAATTTATTTTTCCTCCAAAAAAATGTGTTCCTGTTTTAAAATCGCGCAGTAATTTTTGTTTAAACTCTTACAACTAAAAAACGAAAACAAACCACTTCCACTAGCAAAAGTACCCTTCACCTCTAATTCCGAGAGACAATTGAGATATTTAAGGAAAGTCAATGACGTTGATGGATATTGTATTGACAGGTTAAAATTTAAATTACTTTTTAAAAAGAGTAATAAAGTAAAATTTTATAAGCATTGTTCAAATGTGCCCCACTCTCCCCTAACAATTATTTACTTATTTAACCTTAGAGAAAACCTTAAAGAAATAATGGTATATAAAATCATTAATAATCTTATATTTTTTTTTTTTTTATAATCTACCCGCGCTCAAGGGATTTTGATTACCCTTTTAAATGTTTCAACACAGCGCGGGCGTGAAGTTAATGAAGAGAAAGAAGGATAGGAAAGATGTGTGGGCCGATGTTCTGAAACTGTTGGTGGTTGTCTCACATATTTTTATCTCCAGGGATGGCGGCTGAGCTAAAGCGGAGAAATGCCGTGTCTTATTTCTATGTCGCTTATAATTCACATTATTTTATTCGTGTTCATCCTTGATGGGCATACTAGTTTAACTCAATTACATGTTGTTAGTGTTATGCCTGTACAACATTAGGTGTGTTTTTTTGGGAAAATTATCCGTAGTGAAGTAGGATTTCCCAAAAAAACGTATCCGACTAGTTGTCAAATATTTAATTGAAAAAAAAAACAACCAATAACTTTTTGCCAAGTAATTTTCACGTTTCTGAAAATATATATGGAGGTTTTTATTTATGAATTTCAATTTAAATCATTTTGTATTTACTTTTTCTGTTCACCAGCCATTCTTCATAAAGCAGAAGTTTTGTTTGTGCATTTTTTTTGTTGACAATTATCACCACAATAGTCAAGGGATCTGTTCGCAGACTTTAGTTAGTTTTGGATTTCTCAACAGCTTTTTTCATAAGAATGCTTTGTCGCGTTAGTAACTCTTAAATGTCGCTGTTTAACTAAATTATAACAGCTGACATTTCGCTCCTACAAAAACGCGTTAGTTATTAAACAGCTTTCTATAAGAGTTCGACACCAACACGGTACAAAATGCAGCGTTTTTCTTATAAAAATGGTTTTGTGAAAAAAAGACTTAAAATCTCAATGGAAAATGCTAAACAACAAACTACTTTTCGTACTCTACGAACATGCCTTCGAGATACAAAAGAGTTTTCAATTGTACCAACATTTGTATTCGAGACTCGAGCAAACGTAAACATTCTATCCGCAGTTGGATCCTACTTCTACTTTTATCGGCAGTGAAGACTTTGTATTTGTAATATGTATAAAATCTTACTTCACTACGGATAGCTTTGCGAAAAAAACACACCTATTTAGTGAGTAAAACAGCAACCCATTGATGACAATTCTTAGAAGGTTTTTAATGGAATTAAAACGACATAAGGTGTGTTTTTTTGGGAAAATTATCCGTAGTGAAGTAGGATTTCCCAAAAAAACGTATCCGCAGTTGTGCGATTTTTCTACTTTAAAGTTGGTACCACTGACTAGTTGTCAAATATTTAATTGAAAAAAAAAACAACCAATAACTTTTTGCCAAGTAATTTTCATGTTTCTGAAAATATATATAGAGGTTTTTATTTATGAGTTTCAATTTAAATCATTTTGTAATTACTTTTTCTGTTCACCAGCCATTCTTCATAAAGCAGAAGTTTTGTTTGTGAATTTTTTTTTGTTGACAATTATCACCACAAAAGTCAAGGGATCTGTTCGCAGACTTTAGTTAGTTTTGGATTTCTCAACAGCTTTTTTCATAAGAAGGCTTTGTCGCGCTAGTAACTCTTAAATGTCGCTGTTTAACTAAAGTATAACAGCTTACCACGACATTTCGCTCCTAAAACAACGCCTTAGTTATTAAACAGCTTTCTATAAGAGTTCGACACCAACACGATACAAAATGCAGCGTTTTTCTTATAAAAATGGTTTTCTAAAAAAAGACGTAAACTCCCAATGGAAAATGCTAAACAACAAACTACTTTTCGTACTCTACGAACATGCCTTCGAGATACAAAAGAGTTTTCAATTGTACCAACATTTGTATTCGAGACTCGAGCAAACGTCAACATTCTATCCGCAGTTGGATTCTACTTCTACTTTTATCGGCAGTGAAAACTTTGTATTTGTAATAAGTATAAAATCTTACTTCACTACGGATAATTTTCCCAAAAAAACACACCTATAGACGACGCACTGTGGTCCAAAATTACTTTTTTCGTTGCAAAAATCATAACTTTTGAACACGTGAAGCTATCGCAACAATTTTTTTTTCCCTTAAAGGTAATTTCCAAGGCTATACAAATTGTGAATTTTAAGAAAATTACTTTACAGGGAATTTCAGAATAATCGGTTGATGTAAGATTTTCTTAGAAAAAGGAGTTAACAGAATAAAGTCTGAAGGTAAACCTTTTAAAAAACAGTCCTAAGTTTTTAAAACTTTGTAAAATAAAAGTTTTTGACTATTCAAGTGAATTCATAACAACAGTGGATGCTTAAAGTTGACGCACCAATTTCAGAAATAATTTTTAAGGAGTATTATAAAACAGTATTTTTTCATGTTGTGGGTCATCAGTTTATTCTATAAACTGTTTGACTGATATATTTTATATGAAACAGTGTAGGAAAAAAGTAAACGGACAAAAAAAAATAAAAAAAAAATAAAAAAAAAAATAAAATAGAATATAAAATTTATATTAACAAAATAAAATAGAATACTTTATAAATATTTGTTTACAATTCACTACTATAGATCTTATTTTCAGAAAAAAATTCATCGGCATCGTTCTCATTTTTAACAATTAATAGACCTATTAGTTCTGGGCAGTAACTCTTTTTCAGCTCTTTTTTTGATCTAACGTGTCTCAAAGATGAAACAAGTGGATCTGATGATATAGCTAGCATATTAAATAAATCTTCAGTTTGTCTTTTACGTGAGACTTTGCATGTATTTGTGTATCGATATCGCTTGTAGTCTTTATTCCTTGATTCCTGTGCTTCTTCTGAAAGCTCCCCGATTGGCAAAATTTGATGCCTTATAAGTTCCCCTCCATGGTCCAAAATTTTGTGCAAAGTTGGTGTCAGGAGTTTGTAGCTGTATTTGGCTTTTAAAAGATCCGAAGTGGTTTTGGTATACTCGTTGAATTTATCTACATTAATAGATTCTTTAGATGACAGCGCATTTAAAATAACTTGCAGTTTCTTTATAAGATCCTTGTCTACTCGGGTTATAGCTGACGTAACTTCTGGATTTTCAAAAATCTTCGTGAAGTGTTTCCATCATTTGTGTTACCGAATCCTTGTTTTGGCGTATCAATGATTAACCCGAGTTGTTCCCTAAATTCCTTTTGAATATCCGCTTTTCTTCTTCTTTCGGCTTCCTTCTTGTCGGTTGTCTCATCTTCTTGGTATAGTCCATAAGCTAGTTTAAGAACGAACTCCATACATCTTATTCTAGCGTGTAATGGCTTAAACACATGTGCAGCATTTTCCCTGCAGCGAAATTTAATTATACAGGTTCTTATGGGAGCAGAATCATTGAAAGTCTGCATGCAGCGCTGCGCTGCACGATGTCTCTATTCCTAAATTTGCTGCCTAGTTTCATTGCAGCCATAATTGTAAAACAAAAATTTCCAAATAAGTAATTGCTATTTGGCATTACTGATATTGACAGATTGTTGACATTGTCTGTCATATTTGCAAAACAAAAGTTTGTTTTTGTCTTTGGTGGAAAACTTGATATTGATACAATAATGGAAGAAAAAATAAAACAAATTCATTTATGACAAAACAAATCCGTACAATGAACAAGAAGTGAAAAGAATTTGTTTTGTCTCCGACTCGTATTTTTGTTTATTTTCAGACAGATGAAAGATCGTTACTGCTCACCAGTTCCTGTTTGGGATAGGTAAATTGTATCCAACTAAGGACATTTTCTTCAGCTATACATAGCAACATCAACGCGAGGGAAACTACATGTCTAGTATAGTTTTGTTTTTCATTTGTGCTTTGTATCTTCTTTTGCTTTTCCTACTTATCACCAGGAACAATTTTTGAAAGTATAGGTGCAATTCTCTTTCATTTTCTGATCAATTAAATTTGTCCACGGCCTTGAAGTTTTGATCTGGAACAAATTATATTCATTTAAAAACTTGAGGTATTTCTCATACAGGGCAATCGAAATCAAAACTTTGTCCTTGTTTGTTGAAATATCCATTTAATTTAAAATAAACTTATAAAACTTTAAGTACAAAACAAGTTAAGCAAACAAAAAGAATGAAAATTTGGCAGATGTCATTTTTGTTTTAACAGAACTAGGCATCATTACAGTTAGGAAGTATGGACATGTGTTCTGGCTGCAGCGCCGCATGCATCGCTGCGTGCAGACTTGCTGCACATCTGTTTTAGCCATAATGGTGAAATTCCAAATTCTTAGTTCCTCTCATCTGCTTCGGCTGAATCGTCTTCTCTTGGAAAATTTTTTTGTGTCCTTTTGCAAATTGGACATGACAATGTTGATTTTGTATTTGTTAGTTCATTTAACACTTTCCCGTCTATCATGGTTAGAAAAAACTCATGTCGAACCATCACATTTTTTTCTTCAGCAACAGTCACTACAGTTGGCCTCAAATTTTCTATTTGGTTCCTTATATTTCTGACAGTTGTCTGAATAATATCACTTTACTCCTTTGCATATTTAAAAATAATCGGTCTGCAAAAGTGAACTGATGACGGCCTTGGGACGGCACGTCACTGTCTTTAATTTCATTACATTGGATTGTAAATGTTCCATTCAAAAATTCTTCATATTTTGAGAGAAATCTTGTTTTAACTCTAAGACAGTCAATCCATTTTTTTTAAATGACGCGTATAATCTTTGGAGTTTCTTTTTCGTTTCATCGTTGTCACTTATATCTTCGTATTGGTTTTGGATCAGAATTACAAATTCTTCAGAATTCGAAACATTGATAAAATGTTCAAAAATTGTTCTGTTTGAAATATTCATATTGGTATTTAATTTGCAAACTCCACTCGTCAGTAAAGCCCCTTGAAAACTAACAACATATATCCATTGTCATAGTTTATATATACCTCCATAATGTATATGCACAAGGATTATTTTACCTGTGAAATTTAAGCTTAACAATATGGGGTATCGGAAGAAAATTATTATTGTTTTATTAGATCATAAAATAATAATCCAAAATTAAATAATTCTTTCAACTTTGTATAATGGAGTAGGCAATAAAGCTATTAATGCTTTTCTTTTGGCAAGTTAATCTATGTTTAGGTACTATTAGAAAAAGATCAATAAATATTTACAATAATTTAAGTTAAGGAGAATTTATTCAAAGAGGGTCGTTAAAGTAGGCGGATTAAAAAATTTAATGTTCAATAAAGTAATCAATAGTTTGTGTACAATATTTTATTTTTTTTAAATAATAATTGGCATTTGTATAAAAAGGGGCGTAGAAGTGGGCGGTTTTTTTTTGTCAGAATCAAAATAGTAATAAAACGATTTTTAATTAAAAAGAAAGTTTCACGTTCTCGACTATTTTAATTAATAAAATAATTGGAATTTTCCATAGGGGAATTTGCTTTTAAGACCAAAAGGTCAGCACTGGGACCACGACTTTTTTTAAACAAATTACAATTTCTTTGAAGGTTGCAAATAGTTGCAGCTACAATTCTGCATATAGTTTAAGAAATAGTTAGGGTAAACTATCATGGTCAATTTTCCGCGCGAACTCGCGAGTATTTTTTTGTAGCTCTATTCAAACCGAAAAAATCTGCTAAAAAAGGGTGTTTTTTATTTTATTTATTAAAAATATTAAATATTTTTTTATTTTTTTTTTAATTAAAATTTTGATTTACGCACAGATAATACAACTAGAATAAACTATAGAAAATTAATATTTTACATTTAAAATGCCAAAATTTCAAATACAAAAACAAAGAAGTTAGTTTTTTCTGTTTTTTTTTTTTTAACTCTAGAACGAAATTGACCAACTTTGAAAAGCTCTATAAGTCAAACTAGTTAGCGGAAAATTTTTTTGTTTGCTGTTTTTGAAGCTCCGTTTATATTTCTATTAGAAATAAAAAACAAAACTTTAAAAATAAACCATCGAAATTAGTATTTTTGCCACGAAATTTTCCTTTTTGGACCACAGTGCGACGGCAGGGATCGAACCTGTGATCATGAGGTTGACAGGCGAGCACACATGGTAGTCATCGTGACGTGGTGCGAAGGCTTAAGTAGCAAAGACTCACCCGATCCGCCATTTTGGGATAAGTCCAAATCGGTAGAGAAGTTGATGAGCGAAAACCAAGAACTTTCCTCCCTAATCCAGGGTGTTAAGTGACCCGTGCCCATTGGATGGTTTTCAGCCAGGGAGTATACCGGCTGTATTATAACGGAACCTCTTTGAATCAAAGAGTAACCTAGACCTCACCATATTATGCGGAGCTCTGATATGGTGGACCCCATTATTCCTCTAGCTACTTGTGGGATTAAAATGCCAAAAAATATAAAACAACACTCCGCCGGATGTTAGCAGATCGTATGGAGAATGACCTCCGTGGTGAAGATCTGAGGCCGGAGATAAGTAAGTACCTGAAGAGGATGCCTCAGGGGAACAAGCAAAACCGGGCAGCAGGAGAAGCGTCGACCTCTGGTCAAGGGAGAATACCTCGCAGTCAAGAGGAAGGCGTAACTCAGAGTGCAGCGTCAACCTCTAGTCAAGGGAGAATACCTCCTAGACTAGTGGAAAACGGTACAAAAGAGATAGCATTTCATTTTTTTCATTTCATATTTATTATAATTTTAACATAATACAACAAGATTTAATCTTTTAGGAGTATTTAAGCAATCGTTACCAATTAATATAATAATAATTAACATTTGAAAATAAAACAAAGGCGTGCAATCTAAGGAAAAGGGAAAAACAATACATTTTGTCAAAATATATGATGTTTAATATGATGAGAAATACAACATGGGCGGTGATATAGTTCTCTGCAACTCGATTGGCAAAGAGTTCCACAATCGAATAACAGATACGAAAAAAGATCTCTCCCCAATGGTACGTGTGAAGCGCGGTGTAATTAAGCGTAAACCTCTTTGTGACTGAGCAAACTGGAGCATTTCACCTAGGTAACCCGGACACCTACTGTGTATAATAATCCACCAGCACAAGGAGTATACCTCCTATGCTAGGGAATGATCTGATTAAGGTCGGACAGGTAGATGAGGGAAAGTTACCACTATCTAAGTCATCAAGTCCACCCAAAAAACCATATAGCCGTAATGCCCGGAAAGCTTACGTACTCCCGAAATTGGGTAATCCAGGAGGCCTGGATGACCCAGTTAGGAAAGGACTAAGTGAAGCAGGTACCAAATGGTACTTCCGGTTCCTTGCCGAGGGGTTGTCCCCGCAGGAAGCTAGGAAGAAGGTGGACCTAAGAAAAGATGATAAGAAAAACGTCAACACAAGCCGAGAGCAGGGTAAGAGGAAATGCCATCAATTAATGGTCAAGAAGACAAGAGATTACTGGCTCTCACAAAAGCCCAAAATGAGGGACTAAACGTGCAGACCTGGAGAGTTGTTAAGAGCTCGGCTGAAGGAAAAGGTCAACTACTGGTCATAAGTATTGACGCCGATTCCGTC
The DNA here is from genome assembly GCA_911387755.1 of Chrysotoxum bicinctum. Classification (NCBI taxonomy): domain Eukaryota; kingdom Metazoa; phylum Arthropoda; class Insecta; order Diptera; family Syrphidae; genus Chrysotoxum; species Chrysotoxum bicinctum. Next base: position 165,574,980 of record OU426987.1, read on the forward strand.
GAGACAATAGTGAGAGCAGACCACCAGCTCCCCAGCCCCCTCGAAGCACATCCATAGAGCCATCACGCCCGGAAACAGGGGTGATGCAAATGCAATCATTAAATCAGGAGAGGTTAGCACCGGGTCCATTGGACATTGAGATGGAGGGAATTGACCTCTCTCCAAGTCCAATGGACCAAACAGAACCGCTTCTCACTAAAGAGGCGGAAGACCACCTGCAATCAGATGATGGGCCATTAGCCCCCATCTGCCAATAAAAGAAGATGCCGGTATACGGGATCAGTACCAGGCTAGCCCAAGTAAACCTACACCACGCGAAGGCAGCATCAGCGGTCCTGGCGAGAAAGTTTTCTGCAGAAAACTTAGTGTTAGCACTGATCCAGAAACCCTGGACTTATAAGGGTCAGGTAAGAGGGTTGACAAATAGCGACTCTAAAATTATATGGGAAACGAGAGAAGACTCGCCCAGAACTTGTGTTAAAATAAGAAATAACAAATTTTTAATGTCTTTCAGAATTTATGACAAGGGATCTGGTCCCGATACAGGCCCAAATAAACACCGAGGGTGGTATCCAGACAATGGTTGTGGCTGCAGCCTACTTTGCTGGTGATAAAGCGCCAACATTCCACCGCAAGAAGTACAGAGGCTGGTGGATTACTGCAACGAGAAAAAGCTACCATTACTAATAGGAAGTGACGCCAATGCTCACCATGCAGTATGGGGCAGCAATGACATAAACCAAAGGGGTGAGTACCTTTTAGACTTTATGATTGCAAAAAATCTAGAAATATTTAATGTAGGGAATACCCCCACTTTTGTTACTAGAATTAGAAAAGAAGTCTTAGACATAACTTTCGGAACTCCGAATGTAGCTTGTCTAGTAAAGGATTGGAGAGTATCTAATGAACCATCAATGTCTGATCACAGAATAATAGTGTTTACCTTAAAAGGTCTGCTCACAGAGAATACCCCTGGCAGAAATCCTAAGAAAACAAACTGGAACCTATACCAAAATGTTCTAAAATTAAACCTGGAACAACTAGGTCCAGTAAGTATGACAAAAAGTCACGTTGAATTAGAATTCCTAGTTAATGAGTTTAATGGAGTTATAAACGAGGCATATGAACTCAGTTGCCCTCTTAAACCAATTACTAGACAAAAGGATGCTCCTTGGTGGAATAATCATCTTTCAAAACTAAGATCCAAAGTTAGGAAGGTCTTTAATATTGCAAAAAGACAAGGGAATGGTGTAATTACTCCGCGTTATTGACAATATATCGTCGTCGTTCTATGAAAACTCCCTAAGTCCATTTTTTGTTTTTTGAGATATTTGCATTTAAACTTTGAAATTAATATAAAAAAATCCAAAAATTATCAGAATAGCACGATCTCAGGCTTCAATTGTAGAATGGGTTTGGCGTAGCCATTGTGCAATAAATTTTTTTGCAAATGGTTTATCCGAAATGAATTAAATAAGAATTGAATCACTTTTTTTTTAAATGGACTTAGGGAGTTTTCATAGAACGACGACGATATAATAAATAGATAAGAAAAGCCAAAAGAAATGGCTTTGTAAATTGCTGTGAGACTATCTCAACAACCCCTGCAGCGGCGAGACTTCATAAGGCCCTTGCAAAAGAGAAAACAATAACATTACTAGCACTTCGGTATAGTGATGGTAGGTTCACTGAAAATAAAGAGCAGAGGTGCAACCTGCTGCTCGACACACACTTTCCAGGGAGTTTACCATTAGATGGTAACTTGGTAGGGAGAACACCTCTAATACCAAACAGAGAAGACTGGAAAATAGCCACAACCATTTGCACAGGAAAAAGGATTGAATGGGCAATTAATACCTTTCAACCCTACAAATCATCAGGTGCAGATGGTATTTTCCCAGCCCTTTTGCAGAAAGAAAAAGAATACCTTATGCCCTATCTCATTAACATTCTTCGGAGTAGCATTGCTCTTGGGTACATACCAAGTCAATGGAGAACAGCTAAGGTAATCTTTATTCCTAAAACCAATAAGCTTAACACCCCTTATACTGAAAACTTTGGAAAAGGTAATTGACAACTTCATAAGATCAGAAGCGTTAATAAGTAAGCCTCTCAATCAACGACAACACGCATATAGGGCGGGCAGATCAATAGAGACCGCCTTGTTCGAACTAACAAATAAGATCCAAAGAGCCCTAGATGTAAAGGAAACAGCATTAGCTGCTTTCTTAGACATAGAGAGAGCCTTCGATAACACGTCTCACGAGGCTGTAGGCAAAGCTCTTGTTAGAAAATGCGTACCCATCACCATAACCAGATGGATAATAGAAATGTTAGGCACTAGAAATGCAGAGGGACAAGCAGGACAAAATTAAAAAAAAAAGTAATCACAACTAGAGGCTGTGATCAGGGCGGTGTACTATCACCCTTGTTGTGCAGTCTTGTAGTAGATGAATTGTTAGTAAATCTTACCTCCCAAGGTATATGCTGCATTGGCTTTGCCGATGATATCGCTATCATTGCAGTAGGTAAGTTTGAAGAAACTCTTTGCGATATTATCCAAAGATGACTAACAATTACAAGAAAATGGTGTATGTTTGTAGGGCTTTCAATAAACCCATCCAAGACAACCTATCCGTTTGAAACGCAGAGGGAGGTTAAATATCTAGGAATTATACTAAATAGTAAACTCCTCTGGAACAAACACTTAAATGCTATAGTCGGAAAAGCCACAAAAGCCCTAATGATTTGCAAAAGACTTGCAGGCAAGTCATGGGGATACGAACCGAACATCCTCAGGTGCATGTACACTATGATGGTAAGACCCATCATTATCTATGGTGTGGTTGCATGGCACAAGAAAAGCGAATTCACAACAACTAGGAAAACCCTAGAAAAAGTCCAAAGGCTCGCATGTATCTGTATTACGGGAGCAATGAGAACCTGCCACACCGCAGCTATGGAGGTTATCCTTCATCAATCCCCACTACGCGAGGTCATTAGAAGTGCTGTGCTGGAGGTTCTTAAAGGAAGGAACTGGGACAGGCAAAATTATTGATCTCAGAGAAAGGGACTTAATTGACAGGTCCACAATAACAAACCTTGTTGACATCTCAAGAGATGGAATGTTAAAAAAACATAATTTCGAGAAAAACATTCTTACACAGCTCAGTAACAAGGAAGACTGGGTAGGACAGGAAACAAACCACACACTCGAAACAAATAACATCAAATGGTACACTGATGGATCGAGAACAAGCGAAGGGACTGGTACATAAATCTTTGGGCCAAAAACCAACATTTCCACACCAGCATTTTCCGCCATAGGGAAATGCGTGGATCGCAATCTCGAAAAGAATTATCGTAACAAGAACATTGCCATTATGTCAGATAGTCAAGCAGCACTCAATGCACTAAGCTCATACACCATCAGCTCTAAGCTGGTGTGGGAGTGCATAAGCAGGCTAAATGAACTTGGTAACCAGAACAGGGTCACACTTTACTGGGTACCTGGTCACGTTGGTGTTCATGGTAAGGAAAAGATTCTCTAGCAAAAATAGGCGCTTCAACCCCCCTAACAGGGCCTGAATCCTATTGCGGAATAGGAGAAAATGTCATCAAAACCAAAATTAAACAAGAAGAGGAGGCAAACAGATTCAAAATCTGGAATGAACTCCGTAAGTTGAGACAGGCGAAATCACTACTGGGCAATTACAACCGGCAACGTTTCGAAAACTGCATCAACTTAAACAGGAATAACCTAAGAATAATAACAGGTATTCTAACAGGACACTGCAAACTTAGAAAACATCTTAATTTACTTGGTGTGGTAAGCAGTGTCACTTGCCGATTCTGCAACATGCATGAGGAAACACCGGAACACAAACTGGGAAAATGTTGTCCAATCATGCACCAAACGAAAACCCATCTGGGACAATAACAGGTAGAAAAGAGCAACTTATCCTCTCTAAAAGTGCCCCAAATACTAAAATTCCTAAAAGCAATAGGTTTGGAGGAGGAACTGTAGGATGAGCCAGCTCATCATTTTATAAGCGGGGGCACAATAGATCTACAGGTCGCAGTGCAATAACCCCCCCAATTCAATTCATTCATTCATTCATACATATGTAATGATATCTATTTTGTTATTTGAGGAAAATAACTATTAATACATCAATTCTACTTCTCAACAAAAATTGTATAAAGGCGGTTTTTTTGGGGGCGGATAACTCTAAATTGAAACATAACACAGAAAAGTGTTTTTAATTACTATGAAATTGGCTTTATTTGACATATACATAGTTTTATGACATAAATGTTTGAATATGATTTGAGCGGTGAGGCCGCCGCAGCTGGCAGATACATACATACATGCCATAATCTTGAAGTCCAATTTTCAAAGTGAATAACGCTGTATTTTGTAGTATCATGTACTAAATAAAAGATGTTTCTCTTTTGATAATTTTAGATTTTTTTTTTAGAATAGATTCTTTATTTTTTCAATAAAAAGAAAAAAAACATTACAAATATTATTTAAATAGATCGAAAAAGCATGGCTGCATATGCCGTCTGCCGTTAAACAAAATTACACTAACAGAGAGATAAATACATTATGTTTAAACAAATTTAATATATATCAAATAAGAGTAACAATTTTTGTATAATGAAAGATAAATAACTTTAATGTGCATTTACAAAAAACAATGGTTGTACACAATATGGCTTTTAGTTTAGCGAAAACAAAATAAGTTTAATTAGAGATTATTATACATTATCGTAAATAAAGATGGCTTTTAGTTTAGCTAAAACAAAGAAGAAAAAGAAGAATATAAACTTACTTAAATGGAAGGCACAAAATTATTGCATAATTAAGTCTTAAGAACTTGCTTTTAGTTTAGCTAAAACAAATATTATAGGTACTACCATGAATCAGAAAAAATTCAAATAAGTATTGCGATAACATCTCGCATGCAGGATATAGCGTGTAGTGGTTTCCAGCCATGGTCTCCATTTAAAAATCGAACACATTCTTCTAAAGTAAAAAAACTTGCACTAAGATGAAGCCTTCGGATTTCCTGTAGTATCGGGCATAGCGCCAAAAAATGTAAGACGTCTTCGTTCTGATTAAGGTTGCACAGTGAACAAATAGGATTTATATCAGTTCTATGAGCCCTATAGTTTAGTTCAAACATTTCAGTTCGAATTTTAAAGATTAAACTTATTTCAAAAGCTGAGAACTCCTCTCTAAAATAATTATTTGTACCCAAACCTAAATTGAGTTGCTTATACATAGTCCGAGAGGTTGATGATCTGGCCCTGTCGAGACAGGACTGATACAATTTATCATCAATTATAGCGATACAATCGTAAAGGGTATTTTTTAAATCTTCCACATTTTCTACTGATAGAGATATTGCAAACTTGTTAATAACTGCAAGATCATACCAGTTCTTGATTGGACTATATCCGCATTGAAATGAAACTAAAAGTATTCGTTTTTGTAGGTTTCGATCAGACCGTTTCATGACCCTGACTATGTAATCAGCGTTTGCCTTTAGATTTCTTAGAAATAGTGGAAGTAAGCCTGATTCAACATGAATAGCATAATTTGGGGTATTAATAAATAGGCAACTTAAAAATGCGTTTGAAGAAGTATCTCTGTATTACCTCAATTTCGTCAAATTGTTGATACCCATAAACTTCATTCCCATAGCAAAAGCAGCTATTAATCGTGGCATTGTATACTTTAAATTTCGAAACTGGACCTACATACTTATTTGTAAAAAACTCAGACCACATAGTGTTTATAGCTAATTTTGCCACTTTTGTTTTTTCTTTTAAATGAGGTCGGATATTTAGATTACTAGTACCACATAGCCTAGATACTTAAATTCTTTGACGATTTAGATTACTTCATTATCTAGGGTCCAGTTACGACTATAGTTAATAGAACGATTTTGGGATCTGAATACCATTATTTTGGATTTAGATGTGTTAATTTTGAGATCCCACATATCGCAAAATGTTTTCAACTTATTGATTTGGAGTTGTAAAGTAAGTGGATTCTCCGATAAAATTACCATATCGTCTGCATAAAGCAAAACCTTAATTATAAAATGTCGAATAATTGTGCTAAATGCAATCAAAAAATAAAACGGAAAGATTTAAATGATAGTGTAATTTGCGGATCATTCTGCGGGCGACATTTTCATAAGAATTGTGCTAATTTTAACCAAGAAAATTTAAACATTCTTGCAAACTCAAACTTTTTTTGGAAATGTGATTTGTGTTCTCAATCGAATTTTGACAAATTTATTTTGCGCTTTAAAGAACTTTCTGATTACGTCATCGATCTCAAAAGAGAAATTTCCATTCTTAGAGACGTAGTCCAAAACAGTGCGAAGTGTATTGCGGAATTAGATAAACTATTTATTTTGAATGGTGCAAACAATTTCCCTAAAGAATCTCCAAATAGTGATCAAATGAATTCTAATAACATTAATATACCAATGGTTTCAAATAAATCTCTTCCTTATAAACCCCCTTTATCTTGTGAAAGCTTATTGCCTGGTCCTTCAAAAAATATTATTATAGAGAAAGACAGTTCTAAAAGTGGAATCAAAAACAATAAAGAATCTCTTCCAGATCTCTCTTCCATCAACGAAAGATCAGTACCTGAAATCGTAAACAATAATACTCAAAGCTCTCATTCATTAAACCGTAACAAATCTAATTGTAAAAAAGTCTTTGGTTCTGATTTTACATCTTCCCTCAATGTCTTACCTTCAATCAAGTGGCTTCACATATCTAAGTTTCGCACTGAAACAGACCCTAATGAAATTTTGCAACATATTTCAAACAAAACCGGCATACCAATAACCCATATGCAGTGCTTTAAACTTACAAAAAAAGATGCTGACTTGTCAAAGCTTTCACACGTCAATTTCAAATTAAGTATTCCTTCTAACAAAGTGGAGAATGTTATGAATGCTTCTATGTGGCCTTGCTTTGTACAAATTAAGTTATTTGTCTCTCGGCCAAAAAACGAAGAGACACAGAATGTATTCACAACAACTTAATTCAAACTCTCTCTTCTTCTCGCTCTTCTTCCAAAGACTTTCTTATTTATTATCAAAACACCGGAGGCTTACGTACTAAACTGCAACAAGTTCTTCTCTTTTCAACATCAGCTCAGTATGACATCATTACTTTCACGGAGACATGGTTAAACGATCAACACCACGATGCCGAGATGTTTGATACAAATCAGTATGCTGTCTTCCGTAAAGATCGAAATTATGAAGTGCTCGATTGTGAAAGGGGGGGTGGAGTGCTGGCAGCAGTGCATACCTCACTTAATTGCACTAAAGTTGAATTGCCTTATCCAGCTGTTGCCCTCGATATCGACCAATTAGTGCTGAATATAAAATTTGATGTTAATGAAATTTTTCTTATTATTTCTTACATACCACCTTGTAGCTCTCTTGATTTATATAAAGCTCATGTTGATAACTGCAGTTCAATATTAAAAAATCGTAAAGATAATCAAAAAGTAATTATTGTTGGTGACTTTAATTTGCCTAATGTTAAATGGATATATGATCCTGATGAAAAATTATTAATTCCTTTTAATGTTATTTTTAATCATGATTGTGAAGTTTTGGATACCTTTGCACAATTTGACTTAAGGCAGATTAATCATTTTCAGAATTCTTTCAATAATTTGCTAGATTTAGTGTTCGTTGATGCTGAATTGTGCGCGGGTATAACCAACTCAATTGTTCCTCTTTTCTCTAATACAATACATCATGTTGCATTCAGTATACATTTTGAATTTTATAATTACTTTAGGCCTGTAATTTCAGATTCTAATTTTATTTATAATTTTGATGAAGCTAATCTTGATGCAATTGTTGATTTTCTCAATGGTATTAATTGGCAAGCATTATTTGTTAATAATGACTTAAATGAATGTTATAATTCGTTCTTAAATATTGTAAATACTGCTACTGACTTATACGTACCTAAAATTAAAAAAAATTGTGGCTCAAAGCCTGTGTGGTTTAATAATAGAATCATTAATCTCAATAACAAAAAAAATAAAGTTTATAAGCATTTTCGCAAATCTAATAATGATCGTGAACTGTATAAACAATATCGGGTTCTTCAAAAAAATTTCGACATTTTAAATAAATTTTTGTACAATCAATACCTGTTTTCAATGGAGTTGAACTTGAAGACAAATAGTAAATGTTTTTGGAATTTCATAAACAATAAGAAACAATCAAACGGCATACCAAATCTTATGCGTCATGATGGCATTACATCTTCCGACCTTTCTGTGATTTGTAACTTATTTGCTAAACATTTTCAATCTGTTTATTTAGATTGCTCTTCTTCTACACCATATGTTACTAACACCAACTCTGCAGATACTTTTTTAAATGTTGGTAGTTTAAGTCTTACTATCTCTGAGATAGAATTGTCATTATCCATGTTAAAAACTGACAAACGACCAGATGCAGAGGGAATTTCCCCTATATTTTTACAAATGTGTGCGAAAGCTCTGGCTGTTCCCTTAAATATTATTTTTAATCGTTCGCTGCTTACTGGTGAGTTTCTTCATACCTGGAAACGTTCAACAATTACACCTATTTACAAATCGGGAAGTAAGCAAGAGGTTTCAAATTACCGGCCAATTTGTAAAATTTCTACTATTCCTAAAATGTTTGAAAAATTGATATATGATAAATTAATGCCTTCTCTTAAACGTATAATTTCTCCCTACCAACATGGTTTCGTAGCTGGCAGATCTACTGCTACTAATCTTACTATTTTCAGTAACTTAGTATTGAATGGACTTGAGAAGGGTTCTCAGTATGACGTTGTCTACACAGACTTTTCAAAGGCATTTGACCGAGTTAATCATGATGCTTTACTAATGAAGATAAATAAAGTAGGTTTTCACTCTAATTTTTTATATTGGATGGAATCGTATTTAAAGAACCGAATTCAGTACGTTCGTATTAATAATATTCTTTCTTCACCAGTTTATGCTACCTCGGGAGTACCACAAGGCAGCCACCTCGGCCCTCTTCTCTTTTTGTTGTTTATAAACGACATCCCTAACATATTTTTAAATTCAAAGTGCTTGATGTATGCGGATGATTTAAAAGTCTTTCGTTGCATAAAGTCTGAAGAGGATTGCTTACTTTTGCAAGATGATCTTGATAATTTATCGAATTGGTGTAGAAATAATTCCTTAAATCTAAACATTTCCAAATGTCAAAGTCTAACGTTTTACCGAAACCGCTCACCTATCAGTTTTACGTACAAAATAAATCACGAATCGCTTTCCATAATAACATCTAAAAAAGATCTTGGTGTAATTTTTGACAAAAAGCTCAACTTTTTAAATCACATAGATTTTTTGGTTGCTAAAGGCAATTCAATGCTGGGTTTTATTTTGCGTAACTCTAAAGAGTTTTCTGATCCACATACATTGAAGTGCCTATACTTTGCCTTTGTAAGATCTTGAATACTGCAATGTAATCTGGAATCCTGCATATGCAGTTCACTCATCTAGAATTGAAAAAATCCAAAAACGTTTTACAAGAACTGTAGTAAAAAGACTCCATTGGGACATAGATATGCCTCCTTATAAAACGAGATGTAGTTTATTAGGCATTCTGCCTCTAAACACTCGAAGGAAGTTCTCAGCGGTTATGTTCATTCGCGATATTTTGGCAGATCATATTGATTGTTCTCAAATTTTATACTTAATTGGGTTTAATGTCCCTGCGAGAATGCTTCGAAACCAGTTGTTTTTTAATGTCCCATATCATAGAACTGTTTATGCTGCCAATGAACCAATATCTAGATGTTTAAGAGAAACGAATACAGTTTGCAACTTGATCGACTTTAATCTAAGTAGATACTTATTCAAAACAAATCTTTTGTTAAATTTAAATAACTTTGCTGGTGGTAATGTTTAATTGTATATTATTATTATTTTATTTTGTTTATAAAAAATGTATCAAGTAATCACTAAAGTACTTACTGTAACTTTGTTTGATGAATAAACTAAACTAAAAAACTAAAAAAAAACTGAAAGTAATCCCACCTGGAATATGGTTTTCGATATCGTTAATAAATAACGCAAAGATCAACGGACTCAAGACGCAACCTTGCGGGACACCGGTTTCGCATTTAAAAAATCTAGATACATTTTTACCATTCTGTACAGCTACGGTCATACTACCTAGAAGTTTGTCGTAGATTTTGATAAATTTAGTCGAAATTCCGATCCCTGCAAGCTTATAAATTAAAGATTTTCGATTAATGGTGTCGAAAGCTGCCTTCAGATCAACAAAAAAAGCGTATAAACACTTCTTTTTGTCTATAAAGCGTCTTGCCACAGTATTGAGAACAAAAATTTGATCAACTGTTGAAAGATTGGCTCGAAAACCAGCCTGAAAACAACTTATTATATTGTTTTGCTCAACCCAGGTCACAAGTCTATTATAAAGGATTTGTGTGAACACTTTTCTAGGAGAGTTGAGTACAGCAATACCTCTGTAGTTTTCCGGCAAATTCCGATTACCCTTCTGAAAAATTGCAGATTCTAGAGGAGAGAAAATTTTCGGGAATTGTCTCTTCATTGTATATCTTATCGAATAGAATTAATACAAACTCTAAAAATTCCGGGGGTGCATTTTTGTAGAATTCTACTGGGATACCATCAGAACCAGATGCTTTTCTGTTTTTCATTTTTTTTCAAAGCAGATATTAGCTCCAGCATTGAGAAAAAACAGTCCAGATCTGGAATTGAGATGTTTGGAAGCGCAAAGCTCATAGTGTTTTGATTGGGATCAGTCAACAGCAGATTTTCAAAATAGTTTGCTAGCAAATTAACATCGACGCTTAACGAAAAGGTCTTACACTGACCACTTAACGTGCGAACATTATACCAGAAAGATTTTGAGTCCCTACATTCTACAAGCTTATAAGCTGATTTTTTTAGGTATAATTCCTTTTTACGTGCACAAATCCTTTTGTATGCTTTGTTTTGCTCAAGATACATTGTTTTGAAAGCCGGGTTGTTTGTTTTTCTAAAAAGTTTTAAAAAAGCCTAGGATCTTTGTCTACTTTGTTTACAGTCATTATCATACCATTTCGACTGAAGTAAAGGTTTCTGCGAAGCTGTAGGGTGAAAAGCAGATTGTCTTATCGCGACAAACACAGAATCTGTTGCTTCTTCTACGGAGATTAACAATGGATTCGGCATACTTCCGGTTTGCCGACATAAATTACGTTTGTATATATCAGTTTTTTTTTTTATCCATTTGAGTTTGCTCACGGGGGCGGTTTCTGTTATTTAACTACTTGAATGATAATAATTATCAAACTCGCAGGAAACAATTAAGGGCAAATGCGAAGAAAAATTAGTTGGGTAAACTCAAAAATACTTAACCATTTAAAGCCATTGACCTCTAATAAGACAATAATCTATAGCTGAACAGCCCTGATCAGAAACGAAAGTATAATTACCCTTATAATCACTAAGAGAAACCCCGTTTAAAACAAAAAATCTAAAGTCTTCGATCATTTCTATCAGTGCGCTGCCATTCGTGTTTAGATGGTTATCTACAGATTGTCTTTCGGCTGAAAACTGATCATTATTCAGGGAAAACGAGTTTTGGAAACCGCTTATACGTCCATTAAGATCACCTATAACCATCAAATTGGTATGGTTTTGATTAATTAAAAAGTTATAAAGATCATTATATTTTGAGTTCCAATCGTTAAAGTTTGGATAGATAGGAACTATGTGAAAATGTTTTGACTCAAAGGTAATATCAATAATAATGTAATTCCCACTTCTTTTAAATTTAATGTGGGTTTTTAAAGCCACATTTTTCACACCACAGATAATTCCACCACTAGCTCTACCAAGTCAATTGTTTCTAATAGCTGAAATACATTCAATTTTAAAATTTTCAAAATATTTAAAATACTGCAATTCTTTTCCTTCTTCCAAAAAAGTTTCTAATACTCGTAGTATAAATATATCATGTTTTGAAACAAGTTTAAAAAATTCAGGCATAATTAGTTTGTTTTTAAATCCTGTAATATTGTAGCAAAAAAATTTTAATTTAATATTATTTGAAGAACTAACATTATTGTGGCAGACGGCAACACTATCCTAACTACGAATATAACAGCTCGGACCCGCACCTCCCTCGTTGTTTAGATCCTGAAATACAGGTGGCACTGATCTTGCAGCGTAAGACAGCTGACGGTGACGGCTTGAATTATTGACGTTTGTATTGCTTATCTGTATGTTGATTTTGTCAAAGAAACACGTTGCATCGTCTCCAAAATTAATAAAGCCTCACAAACATGTACTAGTATTTAAGAATTAAGAACCTAAGATATATTATCTCAATTAATTACAAATATCCTAATATTTAGCTATACTCCTACTACTTAAAAAAAACAAACAAACAAAATAAAACAACTATTGTAATTCAAATTTAAATAAACATAGAAAATGTATTCTCAATCACTCAGGAAATATACGCACATTTGTAGCTATTCATGACTAAAAGATGGCTATATTCTCTGTACACACATTTGGTGTTAAATACCTAAAATATATAGAACCGACCTTCTGTCGTCTCTATCTGTTTGTTTCATTTCACATTGTTACCTCTTTCATTCTCTATCTATCCATCTTTCTAGGTTAAGTTTAAGCTCCACATTTCATTTCTATTGTCTTTATTGAGTGGACATAAATCAATTAAATTCAGAATTCATTCTTGCAAATAAGTGCTGTAAATAATCAATTTAAAATATTTTATTTTTGTTCTCATAAATAGTGTAGCCTGGCCACTTCTAAGTCGGCAATTTTTCTTTAGTTTAACTAGAATAAGTTACTTTGTACTTACTGTGTAAAAAAAAAAATCTCAATAAAGTTACTACTACTACTACTATCGTCTCCAAAATTCGTTCTGACATATTCAAGTTCTTCTTTTGTTTTGATTTTTAAACCTCGGAATGAATCAAATGTAAAAATAAATTTGCCGATTTGCATATTTGCTCCTTTAACCTTAATAATCGTGTTCGGATTTTTTTCAGTGAGACTTCTTTTAATTTCGAAAAGTGCATTTCTTTTGTTTCGGTATAGCAATGACTGCTCACGATGATAATTTATAATTGAATGATTTTAATAAATAATAAATTGACAAACAAATAAATAATAGGTTACTTATACGACATCTTTCTTTTTTTTTCAAATAACTTACATATATACATTATAAAAAGAAAATTAAGAAAAATTATAAAGATCAAAGAATAAAACAAAATTAAATAATTAAGAATAAAAATAATCAGTAGGTTAAAACAATCGTTTAAAATATTAACATAGAATTAGCTATTTACATAAATAAATTGTTGCGAGTTGAGCTTTACCACAGGGGTGTTACTTTGATATTGGAGAAGGGCGGCGGCATGCTTGCTCTTCGCTCGGCCTAGCTCGAAGGATGGGGGTGGTTCTTGCCCCTCTCCAAGTATCTCTCACTCAGCAAACAAAATTTCCATGCCTTGTTAAAGGAAAAGGGAAGGGAAGGGGAAAGGATGTAGTATATGACAGGAATAATTAAAAAGGATATACACAAATCTAGTGACCTATGCCACTATATGTGAGAAAGGATGAGGCTTGAGTCGATATCCCTTGGAACAGAAGATTGAGTATCTTAATTCTAACTATATCTAAAACCCTACTCACTAAATATATATCCTCTTGGATATAAAGAGATTCTATAAAAGAATGTCTTGTTTCTTAACCTAAACTAATCTAATCTAAATCTAACCAAAAACAATCTTCTTTCCAAACAGGATTCGTACTCAACCCCACTGTCTCTCCCATACAGTGGTTCGTCCGATCGTCAAAAGCATTGACAGATGTTGGTGTCAAAGGTCAGCCATCCCACCCTTGTATCTAAGATACAACCGTTGCTATCTCCTTGGCCGAGATCTGTGGAGATAGCCCCTAACATAACCTCCAGTCATAATCCTATCCTAGTCAAATGTACGTATCGTTAAATGTTACTGTAGTCATCTTATGTCATAGTAGTTTTGTTACATTGTAGCGTCCCTGGTCCAAAAAAGTTCGTAATCGTTATGTCAAGTTATGGTAGATGTTCGTAGCGTCACGTACTAGTACCAAAAGTTCGTAATTCGTCATATTAAGTCATATTGTCTCTTTCTCCACTCTTCCAGAAAGCCGGCTTGGCCTGGCCTCTACACACTGACGCAAGTGAATTAGCACATCATTATTGGAATGAAAGAACGCAAATTTAAAATCCAAAATACAAAATTTTAATTACGCTAAAATTGGCCATAGGCCGTAGATGTAAAAAGTATAAAAAAAAATTAAACTTAATGAAAATAAAATGAAAATTAAAAAAAAATGAAATTCAATAAAAAGGATTTATATCAATAAAAAAAAAGAAAGATGAAATCAATGAATCCAAAAATGGTCTTTAATATTGATTCTTTTATGGTTATCTGCCTTATTTCGCGTCGATCGATTTAAAATATATATATATATATGTGTATATATTTATTATATATGTAGGAATTTAAGTTGTTAAGAGATTACTCACTTTTCCTCGTCCCACGAAGTTCTGCCGGCAGCACGTTCTTGATGACGGTAAGTGTTGAGACTTCCAATTTGAAGCTTTTAAATCGCGCACTCTTTACCTTACAATATAACTATATAATTGCATAAATATATATACTCGTACTTCTCGCGCAGATCTTATTCACCATAAAAATTTAATTATTTCATCTTTTGTTTCTTTTGTTTTGTGATATTCTTTTAGTACAGCTCAATTATTTAAAAATTAATTAAAACAATTAAAAATCCAAAAATTCAAGAAAAAAAAATTAAAAAGAATTCACGAACAAAAAAAAAACTTTCAGCGTAGTTCCAAATGTAAGAAAACACCCCGTGTCTTTTTGGAGGTGCTAAGCGGGCTTTTAAATGGATCTCCACTCGGTCTGGCTCTCTGATTTGCCTAGAGATTTGGCCGTGCGCTGAAGGTTTACTCCAATTCGCAAGCAGAGGCCAAGGTTCGCCTGTAATGGGCGTATGACGCAGCTATATGTATATATATATATATAGGTATAACTATGCATCTACGTATACGCAAGACCTCTACCCTTAACCTAAAGAAATTTTATATTTTTAATCTAACTATCACTATATTTTTTCCCAGTATTAATTACCTCTGCTTTAAAAAAATGTTGTACGTAGGTATTTAATAACAGATACCGTCAACCTATCCTCCTTTAGGTCACCTAATTCCGCTTTTTCCTTAGCAAAATTTATATGTTCGTATATACTTGGATGCACATTTATATATATACATACATATGTATATTCAATCTAAAATTATTAAATTTTAGTTAAAATCTAATCGCACTGAATCATCAATTTATCACCTTTGTAAACTTATTGCGACTTACGGCAATAATTTTCCTTTTTGAATCTTGTCTTTAAATTACAATGTAAGTAAACCTCAAAACTTCAATCTTGTCGAACAAAATAAGTTTCTTTGTTTCGGGCGCACTAATTTCCAACCGTACTGTTTAGACTGCACTCGAAATTTCCGTCAGCACTTTCACCTTCAGTATGAGAAAAAAATCTCGATTACATAACACAAGTTCAACGACCTATTGCCCCAATTTCCATCTTCTCTTTAAACTTTCCTTCTTCGTTCTGTCGACTGGAAAGAATAAACTTTTTCCAGTCTCTATTCTAGTACGTAAATTGGTCATAGCAGTCGCCTTTGGAATCTAACCACCCATTCGGAATATCGTAAGCTTATATCCACTACTAAGTATTATTTGCAATTGAAATTATTGTAAATAACATCAAAATACACTTACCTAAACTAACTATACTATTAATAAAACTATCCTAATCAGTCTAACTCTCATTTAACCTACTTATACTAATAATATTGCACAAAAACTTATCACAGATTTTCTACTACGTACTATTTCGTACTTTTTTAGTTTCCTATCTAGTTGCTTCCTCTATTCGCCAAACGATCGCGTTACCTAGCTTCGTCGATTTGTTGTTGTCGTTCAAATTGGGCTTGTGTTTGACATTTCATAATATCTTATAAATTGTGAAAACAAATTTTGTGTCTAGAAATTTTTTTTATTATTGCTAATAAGAGAGAAATACTTAACAAAAAAACTAAATAAAATAAAATGAATAACCTGAGATGGAAACTGGACTAGGACAATAAACTTCAAAAACATCTAAGACGCAAACGGGTAAGTTTATTTACATTTTTCTAGTTTGGCTAAAACTTATTTTTTTCTTTTCTTCTTCTTTAGTTACCTATTCCAAGGACGCTTCCTACTACCCCAAATCTGCAACTAATGATAAAGATAAGTTACTATTTGTCGCTGAGAATGATTCTGGAAACTTTCATTTGAAAACAGACTTCCATATGTGTGTACATAGTCACCCAAGAACCACTCTCAAGCGACAAAAATCCTAATCTTAATTTTTCTTATTTTTTTTTTTTTTTTATTCTTCTTTTTTTTCAGGTCCTCATATTAAGATCCTCAAATCAACCTGAAGCTACACTTTAACCATAACCGACAATCTCCTCTGAACATGACCACAGGAAAGAAGATTGTCAACACATTTACATCAAAACAAATCCTTTCTCAGCAAGTGTGACACTGTTTGTCACTTATAATTGTAAGTCGCCTTTTGTGTTTCCTTATACCGATTAGTTTCCAAATATATATTAAAGATCTGAGGTTTTTAATTTTCGTATTTAATGTCATGTGAATTTATTAATCGAGACATAAAACACCATTCACAATCGTATAAATACAGCGTTGCTACGTGAGGTGAATCTATGTTCAGGGAATTGGCTTCAGTGGAAATAGTCCGAGAACGACACTAGGAGGTTTTGACCTTATGCTTTATTTGTGTACTTGAGTGTAACCATGATCTATCTTTTCTCTTCTCTTTGTTGGCGAGTGATCTTAGTGAAGGATTTTTCCTTTTCACCTTGAGTCTATTTATGACTCGACGGCCTACGTAACAAGCTCGACGACAGTGTTTGAGTGGTCGTGAGGACACTGGCCTCGTAAAAAAAAAGGTCGTCGCTCTATTTGAAAGTTCGATACCTATGTACTTATTTTTAAAGCAAATAAGTTATTGTTTAGCGCCGTTCGATGACGTGTGGTACGTCCCACGCCCTGAGTAGACTTGTGTTTACTTAACCCGGGTTCGGTGTTTAAATTTTGAAGGAAATGAATTGTATTCTCTTGTCTCTGTATAGTGTTGTCTTTGTAATTTCCTATTATACGGTGCAGTCTTTTTCTCGTAGTATAAGGGTTTTGCTTTAATATTTATACTATTGGTGATAGTGACTAACTCAGCAAGAAAAAAAAAAAGATACCTAAGAAATAACTCAATAATACTAATTTAAACTATTACATGCAAAAAAAAACTAAACTATTACATTGGAAATAAATAAATAACTATAATAAATAAATCTATATATATATATCAACTATAACATGCAAAAAAATAAATTATCACAGTGAAAATAAATAAATAACTATTATAAATAAATCTCTATGTAAATAAACTATGACATGCAACAAAAAAATAAACTATCACCATTTTATATCCTAAAGAAAAAAAAATTATAAACTAAAGATTAATACTAGAATAAATAAATCTCTATAAAAAAATAATATATCCTCTATCCTAATATCACAGAAATAATCAAGTATACCTAATATCACAGAAATAATTAAATATATACCTATCTATATATTATGTCCTAAAGAAAATAAATAAACAAATATATAAATTAATAAAAAAAATAAATAAAAGATAAATAATATAATAAATAAACCTCTATACAAGCACATACAAATATATCACAGATTATTATCACTAGCAGTAGCAACAGCAGCGTGAGTGCGTCAAAATAAGATACATCGTTACGTATGTATGTCCTTAGCGTGAAAGATTCCGACTTTCTCGCCTCTTAAGTTTCCAATTTCATATAGAGAGTTTCCAATTGGCTTAAGCACAATTGATTTTATAAATTTCGGCCCTAATTTGGCATTGTAGTGATCAGGTAAACTACTCTGCTTAAAATTTCTCCTAAAGACTATTTGTCCTGACTTGTATTGTATTTCCCTGCTTCGTGTATTATATATTTTAGTACCTTTGTTATGAGCTAACTTCAGGTTTTCGAAGATTTTGCTCCTTATTAATGCTAATTTGTCATTTTTGTTAATTATTTCAATACTTGTGTCTTTAAGGACATCAAGTTTCCGAAGAAGTTCATATGTATCCCCATGTTGTATCATTTGAGTGCCAAAGATAGCGTAGTATGGTTCATACGTAGTCGCGTCATGCACTACGCTTCTTAGTGAAAAGGCAGTGTTACTAACGTGGATGTCCCAGTTTCGTTGATCACTATCTATGTAGGATCGAATCTTGGCTAATACAGATCTGTTCACTCTCTCTGAAGCGTTTGCCTGAGGAGAGTAGAAAGCCGTGCGAACGTGTTTAACGCCATATTTCTTAAGGAAGCTGGAAAACAGTTCTGAAACGAATTGTTTTCCGTTGTCAGAGTGTATAAATTCAGGTACACCGAACATATGAAAAACTCCTTCTTCAAGGTATTTTACTACCTCAGCTGCTGTTGCTCGCCTAATAGGTTTTAAAAATACGTACTTACTAAAATGGTCTAATACTATAAAGATATGTGTATTGCCAGTCTTTGTTCTCGGATACGGTCCTAAAAAGTCTATGTATAAACGTTGAAATGGTCGGTCAGTAATCGTTTGTTGTCCCATGGGTGGTCGTAACGTTAAGTTTGTCGGTTTATTGCACTTGCAAATATCACAGTTTTGTATATAGTTTCGAACATCAACGGTCATGTTCGGCCAGAAGTATCTTTGTCTAAGTTTGGACAACGTTTTATTGATTCCTCCGTGTCCAGCAGCGAAGGAATCATGTGCTCTTTTCAAAAGACCCCCACTCAACTCCTTCGGTACCCAGATTTTCCAGGCCCTGTCTTCTTGTATAGGATCTCCTGTTCGTTTGTCTGTCCGTTTGTATACGTATCCGTCAGAAATGCATAAGTCTGGTAGTTTGTCCTGGTTCTCGTTTATGGTCTTCTTCAATTCCACATACTCTTCTGATGCAAAGTATGGAGAATTGAAGTCAACTTCCGGTGTTTCGGCAATGATCTCCTCCATATGGACTCTCGAGAGAGTATCCGGGACTACATTCAGGATACCCTTCCTATGCTCTATGGTGAAATCAAATCCCTGGAGCTTAAAACTCCACCGAGCTAGTCGACCACTCAAGTCCTTCTGTGTCATCAGCCACTTGAGACTCGCGTGATCGGTTATGATAGTGAAGGGTAATCCTTCAATATAGGCTCGGAACTTCTTCACCGACAAAACGGCCGCATAGCACTCAAGTTCCGTAACACTGTAATTTCGCTGAGCGGAATTAAGCTTCTGGGACATGAATGCTATGGGTCGTTCGTTTTTCTCTTCATCCATTTGGAACAAAACGCTACCCACGCCTGAAGTTGAAGCATCGCATTGTATGTAGAAGTGTCTAGTGAAGTCAGGGTTCGTTAGTACTGGTGCCGTTATTAATGTCATTTTCAGATTTTCAAAAGCCTCTAAAGCCTCGGTTGTCATTGAGAATTCCTTACCCTTTTTAAGGCAGTCTGTCATTGGGGCTGATATAGACGCAAAATTTGGGATAAAGCGCCTATACCAACCCGTCATCCCTAGAAACCGACGGAGTTGTTTGGGAGTTTTTGGAACAGGGAAATCCTTCACTGCCGAGACCTTTTCTGGATCTGTTCTCAGACATCCATCACCGACGAAATAGCCCAAGTACTTGATCTCTTTGTAACAGAATTTGCTTTTCTCCACATTTATTGTCAACCCCGCCTCACGCAAACTTCTCGCTACCTCTTTGAGAACTGCCATGTGATCTTCAAAGTCTGGAGAACAAATCAACAGGTCATCGAGATAGACAAAGACATTCTCCCTCAAGCGAGCGGGAATGACCTTGTCCATCAGCTTACACATTCTCTGGGCGGCGTTGCACAATCCAAACGGCATAACCGTGAACTGATACAACGGTCGTCCAGGGACTGTGAAAGCTGTCTTCTCTCTTGATTTGATCTCCAGAGGAATCTGCCAAAAGGCGTCCTTCAAATCGATACTCGATATGTAGTGCGTGTTGTGGAGTCGACTTAAAATTCCTTCAATATGCGGCAGAGGATATGCAAATTTCTTTGTGGCCGCGTTTACTTTCCTCGAGTCTAAGCAAAGTCTGTTTTTGCCTGGCTTACGCACCAACACAACTGGAGAGCTGTAAGCACTATTGCTCTCCTCGATAACACCTAGTTCAAGCATGCGATCAAGCTCCGCGTACATAAGCTTCTGTACGACAGGTGAAATTGGATAATGTCGTTGTTTGATGGGAATTGTGTCGTCTTCCATCTCAATGACATGTTCTTCGACGTGAGTCTTACCCAATCCCATCTGTGCGAACGAAGGGAATGCAAGCTTTACCCGCTCGAGCTCTTCAGTTTGTGTTGGGGTAAGCTGGCGCATAGGATCAGACTCCTGCTCTCTCGCCGGTTCTGGAATGTCTAAAGAGCAAATCACATTCGGAGCTACCTTAAACGCCTTCCAAAAATCTACCCCAAGATAGAGTTGCTGTTGTAAACTTGGAACAACAAACAGCTCCATCTCTTGTGTTTTGTTACCCCATGAAATATCAATCTTAAAACGTCCCTTAATTTGCTGGTTTTTACCGTCTGCAGTTCTTATATCTATCGTCATATTCGTCATTTCTATGTTTTGGTTTTCGATAAAATCCATTGCACCTTTTCCTAAACAACTAAGTGAAGCACCACTATCTAAGAGACCTAACATCTCTACACCGTTTACAACTACCTTAGCATATGGTCTGTTATCGTCACAGACCGATAGAACAGTGGCTTCAATCTTCATTTTTCTACTCCTATATATTGCACTCTTTTCCCTAATTCTAGCTATTTTTTTATAATTTCTACTACTTATAACTAATTTATCACAGGTCACTTCTTCATTAAAAATACGTCTACGAGCTTCTTCATAGTCTTTTATTCTTTGGTGGAGACTCTTTTGGATTCTAACTAGAGGTTGTATCACATTTGAATTTTGTTCTCTTTTTAATATTTTTATTTTTCCAGTTTCTGGTTCTGGTTCTCCGGGAGAGGAACTCTTGCCGGCGGTGGTACTCCCGATGCACTGCCGACCTTCAGGTTTCCCTGGCAGGTTGCGCAGTGAAACGAAATATTCCCCTGACCACAACTGAAGCAAGTCAAAGCGTGGAATGTCGATGGACAAGCAGCGTTCGTAATGTCTTTTGTAAGTTCTGTCCTTTTGTCTCGTTCGTTATTTTTGTATGTAGTATTTCGTTTGTCTTGTTTTATGTTTGTCTGTGGTCTGTCAGTTCGGTTGTAATGGACTGCTGCAACATGTCCAACGTCCTCGTCTCCTGAACTTTCCAATAAACACCTATTTCTATCTTCTAGCTCACTAACTTGTTTTTTAAATCTAGATTCTCTAGTAGCTAGATGCTTTTCTGCGCGCCTGCATTCTTCTCTCAAGTCTCGAATGCTTTTGATTGAACACCCAAATATCAAATTGGCGACTCTATCTTTGATATTTGTCCTAACTATTGAAACAAGATCTTTCTCATTTGGTCTGTTTCTCATTTGTAGTACTAAACCCCTAATGTCTTCGTAGAACTCATCAAACGATTCACTCACTTGCTGTTTTCGATCCATTATGGATCTCAGAATCTCGTGATCTCTTTTACTATTCCTATATTGTCTTAATAATTCTGTCTTTAGGTCAAAATAATTTAACATTTCATCTCCTTGATTTTCCTCAAGGAATTGCCAGTACCATTTTTCCGCTGGCCCGGTTAACAAATGGTGAAAATTTGCAAACAATTGCTCATTAGTAGCACCATTGGTTTTTTGAAGTGTTTCGATGCGAAAAATGAAACTTTCAACACTCATAGTTTTCGGTGTTCCATCGAACTTCACCCCCCATTTGTGGATTTCCACTCTTCTACCTTGGTCTTGATAGAAAGTTGCTCTTTCTGTATTTACTTGGCCTAAATTTGGAGGTGACGATGTCCTATTTTTGGTATAAGAGGATTGTCCCTTTTCCTTATCTATACTGTTATGCAACATTAACGTTGATTTTTCGACTATTCTCAGCCTTTCGTGTAACGTCACTACATTGTTAGTGGTCACTTTGACCATTGCTCGCATGGTTTTCATGCTTGACATTTGCTCTTCAAGCAAGGATATTGTTTTTGACTGCGCCTCTTGTATCGACCTAGATACCGCAGCCTCAATTATTCTGTCAATGTTTTTGTATGATGTCTGTTCTAGTTCGTCCTCTTGTCTTTCTATGTCCGTTAGTGAAAGTTGTAAGCAGTCCTTTTCGTAGTCGCGTGTTTGTCTTTGTATCGTTTCCCTACTCTCTTCCTCAGATTCCAAGTGAATCAACTCAGGTTGCGTATTTCTTTGTTTAGGACTCAAGTCGGTTGCCCCCTCATCTTGATTTTCGCCTAACCCTACGTTTTCGATTTGGAAGCTTAAATCGTCATCTACCGAATCACTTCTTTCCCTGCCTATAAATGGATTTTCTACGGATAAAATGTTCGTTTCCGCACTAAACTCTACAGGGTTAGGTGGTGCACTTCTTGCACTCGACCTAAGCAAATGGGGATCCCTTCCTGCTCCTCGCCCACGTTTAGACTGGGTGCCCTTTGGAACTGCCCCTAAGTTTTTTTCATTCATGTTTTTTTTTTTTGTAATAAATTTAAATTCAAGAATTCAAAAATAAAAAAAAATAAAAAAATGTAAAAAAAAGCAATAAAAATAAAAAGGGAATTCAGAAATGTATAATAAACAAAATAAAAAAAACTATTAAAAGGTGAAAAAAAGCAATAAAATAAAAAAAGGAATTCAAAAGTTGAGTTATTAAATTTCACTAGTAACTCAATAATTAGTAAAAAAATTAAAAAAATTTAAGATTTCAAAAAAAAACTCAAAAAGGTTAAAATTTTGGATAGTATTTTTGTTTTGTTCTTTGTTTTGTGGATTTGCTTTGTGTGTAGAGGTTCAGCCAAGTTTCCTGAACATTCATAGAAGAGCAAAAAAAGGTGTCGTTTAGGTCAGTTGTTAGTTCTGTAAGTTAGTATATGTCCAATGTCCGATAAGATTTTGACTGGTGCCTTTGCGATCTGACGAGTGCTTCTGTTTATCTCTTCTTTCCCTACCACATCGTAAAGTCTGGTATATGAAACCTGACAATAGGCTAGCCAAGAATCCGAGATAAACTTCCACACGAATAGGATTTCAAAGTCTTCCACTTACACCTCACTATTTGTCTGACTGCGCCTGACTAAATGGATAGCCTTAAGTGGTCGACTTTTCCTCCTATTCCGCTCCTTGATAGACGATAAACTTCCAACTACCTCACAAAGTCCTCTGGTTCTCGTCCTGTAGAACTGGACAGCCGTTTTCCGTCTATTGCCTACAAAGAGCATAAACGGTACCTAGACTTGTGTAAATAGGGTTAGGAATTTAAATTTAATGAAAAAAAATTGAGAGGAGATCATTATAAGTCCAAGGGGATGAACTTGTCAGAGCAAAATCATCTCCTTGAAGTTACAATGTATCTCTAAGCCGTTCGAATACGTTGGGCGCCATTGTTGCGAGTTGAGCTTTACCACAGGGGTGTTACTTTGATATTGGAGAAGGGCGGCGGCATGCTTGCTCTTCGCTCGGCCTAGCTCGAAGGATGGGGGTGGTTCTTGCCCCTCTCCAAGTATCTCTCACTCAGCAAACAAAATTTCCATGCCTTGTTAAAGGAAAAGGGAAGGGAAGGGGAAAGGATGTAGTATATGACAGGAATAATTAAAAAGGATATACACAAATCTAGTGACCTATGCCACTATATGTGAGAAAGGATGAGGCTTGAGTCGATATCCCTTGGAACAGAAGATTGAGTATCTTAATTCTAACTATATCTAAAACCCTACTCACTAAATATATATCCTCTTGGATATAAAGAGATTCTATAAAAGAATGTCTTGTTTCTTAACCTAAACTAATCTAATCTAAATCTAACCAAAAACAATCTTCTTTCCAAACAGGATTCGTACTCAACCCCACTGTCTCTCCCATACAGTGGTTCGTCCGATCGTCAAAAGCATTGACAGATGTTGGTGTCAAAGGTCAGCCATCCCACCCTTGTATCTAAGATACAACCGTTGCTATCTCCTTGGCCGAGATCTGTGGAGATAGCCCCTAACATAACCTCCAGTCATAATCATATCCTAGTCAAATGTACGTATCGTTAAATGTTACTGTAGTCATCTTATGTCATAGTAGTTTTGTTACATTGTAGCGTCCCTGGTCCAAAAAAGTTCGTAATCGTTATGTCAAGTTATGGTAGATGTTCGTAGCGTCACGTACTAGTACCAAAAGTTCGTAATTCGTCATATTAAGTCATATTGTCTCTTTCTCCACTCTTCCAGAAAGCCGGCTTGGCCTGGCCTCTACACACTGACGCAAGTGAATTAGCACATCATTATTGGAATGAAAGAACGCAAATTTAAAATCCAAAATACAAAATTTTAATTACGCTAAAATTGGCCATAGGCCGTAGATGTAAAAAGTATAAAAAAAAATTAAACTTAATGAAAATAAAATGAAAATTAAAAAAAAATGAAATTCAATAAAAAGGATTTATATCAATAAAAAAAAAGAAAGATGAAATCAATGAATCCAAAAATGGTCTTTAATATTGATTCTTTTATGGTTATCTGCCTTATTTCGCGTCGATCGATTTAAAATATATATATATATATGTGTATATATTTATTATATATGTAGGAATTTAAGTTGTTAAGAGATTACTCACTTTTCCTCGTCCCACGAAGTTCTGCCGGCAGCACGTTCTTGATGACGGTAAGTGTTGAGACTTCCAATTTGAAGCTTTTAAATCGCGCACTCTTTACCTTACAATATAACTATATAATTGCATAAATATACATATATACTCGTACTTCTCGCGCAGATCTTATTCACCATAAAAATTTAATTATTTCATCTTTTGTTTCTTTTGTTTTGTGATATCCTTTTAGTACAGCTCAATTATTTAAAAATTAATTAAAACAATTAAAAATCCAAAAATTCAAGAAAAAAAAATTAAAAAGAATTCACGAACAAAAAAAAAACTTTCAGCGTAGTTCCAAATGTAAGAAAACACCCCGTGTCTTTTTGGAGGTGCTAAGCGGGCTTTTAAATGGATCTCCACTCGGTCTGGCTCTCTGATTTGCCTAGAGATTTGGCCGTGCGCTGAAGGTTTACTCCAATTCGCAAGCAGAGGCCAAGGTTCGCCTGTAATGGGCGTATGACGCAGCTATATGTATATATATATATATAGGTATAACTATGCATCTACGTATACGCAAGACCTCTACCCTTAACCTAAAGAAATTTTATATTTTTAATCTAACTATCACTATATTTTTTCCCAGTATTAATTACCTCTGCTTTAAAAAAATGTTGTACGTAGGTATTTAATAACAGATACCGTCAACCTATCCTCCTTTAGGTCACCTAATTCCGCTTTTTCCTTAGCAAAATTTATATGTTCGTATATACTTGGATGCACATTTATATATATACATACATATGTATATTCAATCTAAAATTATTAAATTTTAGTTAAAATCTAATCGCACTGAATCATCAATTTATCACCTTTGTAAACTTATTGCGACTTACGGCAATAATTTTCCTTTTTGAATCTTGTCTTTAAATTACAATGTAAGTAAACCTCAAAACTTCAATCTTGTCGAACAAAATAAGTTTCTTTGTTTCGGGCGCACTAATTTCCAACCGTACTGTTTAGACTGCACTCGAAATTTCCGTCAGCACTTTCACCTTCAGTATGAGAAAAAAATCTCGATTACATAACACAAGTTCAACGACCTATTGCCCCAATTTCCATCTTCTCTTTAAACTTTCCTTCTTCGTTCTGTCGACTGGAAAGAATAAACTTTTTCCAGTCTCTATTCTAGTACGTAAATTGGTCATAGCAGTCGCCTTTGGAATCTAACCACCCATTCGGAATATCGCAAGCTTATATCCACTACTAAGTATTATTTGCAATTGAAATTATTGTAAATAACATCAAAATACACTTACCTAAACTAACTATACTATTAATAAAACTATCCTAATCAGTCTAACTCTCATTTAACCTACTTATACTAATAATAGCTGTATTTTATTTTCCCCCAGATCTGATCCGGATTGGATTTTGTTTTCAAAATAACACGTAAAACAACAAATACAAACAAAACTGGGCCTTGTGTTGTTTTTGTTATACATGTAATTTTGAATGAAGATCCAATCTGGATCAGATCTGGGGGAAAATAAAACACAGCTAATATTGCACAAAAACTTATCACAGATTTTCTACTACGTACTATTTCGTACTTTTTTAGTTTCCTATCTAGTTGCTTCCTCTATTCGCCAAACGATCGCGTTACCTAGCTTCGTCGATTTGTTGTTGTCGTTCAAATTGGGCTTGTGTTTGACATTTCATAATATCTTATAAATTGTGAAAACAAATTTTGTGTCTAGAAATTTTTTTTATTATTGCTAATAAGAGAGAAATACTTAACAAAAAAACTAAATAAAATAAAATGAATAACCTGAGATGGAAACTGGACTAGGACAATAAACTTCAAAAACATCTAAGACGCAAACGGGTAAGTTTATTTACATTTTTCTAGTTTGGCTAAAACTTATTTTTTTCTTTTCTTCTTCTTTAGTTACCTATTCCAAGGACGCTTCCTACTACCCCAAATCTGCAACTAATGATAAAGATAAGTTACTATTTGTCGCTGAGAATGATTCTGGAAACTTTCATTTGAAAACAGACTTCCATATGTGTGTACATAGTCACCCAAGAACCACTCTCAAGCGACAAAAATCCTAATCTTAATTTTTCTTATTTTTTTTTTTTTTTTATTCTTCTTTTTTTTCAGGTCCTCATATTAAGATCCTCAAATCAACCTGAAGCTACACTTTAACCATAACCGACAATCTCCTCTGAACATGACCACAGGAAAGAAGATTGTCAACACATTTACATCAAAACAAATCCTTTCTCAGCAAGTGTGACACTGTTTGTCACTTATAATTGTAAGTCGCCTTTTGTGTTTCCTTATACCGATTAGTTTCCAAATATATATTAAAGATCTGAGGTTTTTAATTTTCGTATTTAATGTCATGTGAATTTATTAATCGAGACATAAAACACCATTCACAATCGTATAAATACAGCGTTGCTACGTGAGGTGAATCTATGTTCAGGGAATTGGCTTCAGTGGAAATAGTCCGAGAACGACACTAGGAGGTTTTGACCTTATGCTTTATTTGTGTACTTGAGTGTAACCATGATCTATCTTTTCTCTTCTCTTTGTTGGCGAGTGATCTTAGTGAAGGATTTTTCCTTTTCACCTTGAGTCTATTTATGACTCGACGGCCTACGTAACAAAATTTAAAATTTAGCTGGATCAAATCTTTCTGGTGGTTTTGATATGCGACCACTTTTTGCTCTCTGATGAGAGTCATTTTGGTCATTGGAATTACTAATAATTTTGGATGTCGATGATATACGAGTATTTGTATCAGTTGAATTTTGAGAACTATTTGGTACGAAATTGTTATTTTCTACATTTTCTGGAAAGTCGAAATTATCTTCATCTGTTTAAGCTTTAATGTTATAACCTTTTGTTTTCCTTAGGTGATGATTATTTCTTCTTAATTTTGTTCCAGTGGCTGTTTTGATGATAACTGATCGAGGATATTCTGTATTTTCCACAACTGTCGCTCTGGTTCCATTGTCGATGTCCGGTTTGAATTCTCACTTTATCGCCAACCTTAAATGGTTCCCATTGTTTCGTGTGTAAATCAGCTGTTTTTTTTTTTTTTAACCGTGCTTTTTTTAATTCGTATGGAACATTTTGCACAATCCTAGGCTTTAGATTCCTTATTTCGGTCGGAATAAGTGTGCGGGTTGAACGGCTAAATAAACGCTGACATGGTGACTCAAGTGAATCATTTCGTGAAGTATTACGCAGCATTAACATTGCCTTAAATACATCGCTGTTGTCTAGTTGGCATTGTTTTATTAAATTTTTTACTGTCTGAACATTTCGCTCTGCAAAACCATTAGATTGTGGGAATTGTGGAGACGAAATTACTTGTTTAAAATTCCAATCACATCCAGACTACAGTCGTATGTTGTTATTCTAGGAGTCGAACATCCGACTTCACTTGTACTAATATTGGAAAACGCAAAACATCGCATACGACTGTTCCTACGACTGTAGTCGAATTCGTTATTTGAATTCATAAATACGAGTTTCAGAATATGGGTGAATGATAGCTTTACATATAAGAGAAGTTGCAAGTTAACGATTCGATTTCGTGAAATTGATTAAACCAAAAGTGTGCTTTATCGCTCAACAATTTTTTTAATCGAAAATGGGCTTCCGCGCTCGCGAAATCATATTCAAACATTAATGCCATAAAATTATTTGTCAAATAAAGCCAGTTTCGTGGATATTAAAACATTGTTTTATTTTAATTTAAAATAAATACTCTCTATAACCAAATTAGTCAAGAGATCAGAGAAATACATTAATCAAAAACATAGAAACTGAGAGAAAAAAGGTAAACATAAGAATACCAACTTCTATAAAACTCGCGGAAACCACAAGTAAAAGCCTGTGCGACTAATTTTACAGAAGAGATTAGTTCTAGCTACTATTTTTCATTGGATTTATAAAAATCCCTTAAGACCTGGGTAGACTCAGTCGAAAATGTAACCGGAAGTCGCTATTTTCTGACCTACATGGTGTAGTTATGTTAGTTAGATCACCGGTTATATAGTTAGTTGACCTTAAGCTATCGGTTAGTGTTCACTTTTTCAATAGCTCGCGGCGAGATGGGCAATCTGGTAATTGTAGGTAAACTGTAGTTTTGTAAACATTACATACGCAAACTACTATGAATACGTTAATCATTTAATGTTGCAACACTTACAATAAAAAGTTTTTTAATGAAAAACTAAATAGCAATTCTTACTTGAATCATTGATACATCGTTTGCTCCATCCCCAATGGCTAAGGTAGATATATGTAACTCATCTTTCACAACTTTTACTAAAAATGCTTTTTGCAACGGCGTTGATCTGCAACACAGAACCGAAGTACAGTTTTTGGCAAGCTTCAAAAATGGTCTCGTCAAATTTGCTCTATAAATAAATAAGAAATATTAGTGGTAACAACTGGAAATACACTGCCCTGCAAAAGTTTTGAAAGCAATTCTTTGAAAAATATTCGTTTTTCGTCGTTTGTTTTGTGTTTTTGTAGAATAATATTTTATAAATGATATAATCTATTCTTTTAAGTATGCTTTTGAATTTTTATTTTACAGCACAAGAAACTGATTAGAGCTCGATTTTTGTTTAAAGTACTGAAACAAAATTATTAAAATTTAAGATTTTAAAAACCATTTTTTATTTTAAAAATTGGTATTTTCGACAGAATAATAAAACAAAAAAGTATCATAAATATAAAGAAACATTTTGAATAAAACCGTCTAAGATCGATAAATGTGTGATTTCAGTGTAAAATGCCCTTTTATATTATATATCCATCCAATTTAAGGAATGTTTTATAAAAACAACAATTGGGCTTTGGCTTTGTAAATATTTTCTAAATAAAATATTACAAAACAAAACTTAAAATAGTTATGGTTATGTTTGTCCTTTTTTGCGTTATTATTGATCAGACCAAAAACATAAATGTTAACAAAGAGCCAAGTTCTTCTAGGTATACAAAAACCTTTGTGTAACAAGTCAGCCGTGAAAACTACTGAGATCTAAAAGTACGCCAAGTTCTTACTTCATGAAGGTTTAATACCGAATATTTAAAGTAGAATAATATTGAAACAGCTACAATGTAATAGAGACATTTTATTATTTAATGATTACTGACTAAAATTTGATGGGTTCCATAGTCAAGTTTTTAAAGCCCATCAAATTTTAGTCAGTAATCATTAAATAATAAAGTTTCTCTATTACATTGTAGCTGTTTCAATATTATTCTGCTTTAATAATTCGGTATTAAACCTTCATGAAGTAAGAACTTGGCGTACTTTTAGATCTCAGTACTTTTCACGGCTGACTTGTTACACAAAGGTTTTTGTATACCTAGAAGAACTTGGCTCTTTGTTAACATTTATGTTTTTGGTCTGATCTCACTCCTTTTTGCAAAGATTTTAATATTTTGCCATGTCAAAATCTCGAAAGATACGGAAAGATAGAAGGGTGTACTCTACCTACTAAAATCAACTTAGTTTAAAGCTTCCTATTTTTTTTTGGTATATTTTCTTTTTGTTATTGGTTGTTTTGATTTGCGCTTCAATTATTTCTTCTTGTCCTGGCAAGATACCTAACACTAACATACCTACCTTAATTACGGCAATCAGAAGTGCTCTATATAAATTAAACATTTTCTCAGAAAGTGGGTGGATACCACGCCCCCTGAATGGAAAACCCCAATTTTTATTTTTGGTCCTTTATATGTAATTTGAGCCCTACCGTTCTACCAAATTTCATTGTTCTACTGCAATCGGAAGTGTGCCATATAATTTACATCAGTTCTGAGGAAGTGGGCGGATACCACGCCCCTGAATGGAAAACTTCAAATTTTATATTTTTTTCTTTGTATGCAATTTAAGTCCTACCACTTTACCAAATTTCATCGTTTTACAGCATTCGGAAGTGCTTCATTCAACCAACACCAATTGGGAGTAAGTGGGCGGATACCACGCCCCTGAATGGAAAACCTCAATTTTTATTTTTGGTCCTTTATATGTAATTTGAGCCCTACCGTTTTACCAAATTTCATCGTTTTACAGCAGTCGGAAGTGCTCCATTCAACCAACACCAATTCGGAGAAAGTGAGCGGATACCACGCCCGCTGAATGGAAAACCTCAAATTTTATATTTTTTTCTTTGTATGCAATTTAAGTCCTACCACTTAACCAAATTTCATCGTTTTACAGCAATCGGAAGTGTTCCATTCAGCCAACACCACTTTGGAGAAAGTGGGCGGATACCACGCCCCTGAATGGAAAACCTCGATTTTTATTTTTGGTCCTTTATATGCAATTTGAGCCCTACCGTTCTACCAAATTTCATAGTTTTACTGCAATCGGAAGTGCGCCATGTATAATTTACATCAGTTCTGAGGAAGTGGGCGGATACCACGCCCCTGAATGGAAAACTTCAAATTTTATATTTTTTTCTTTGTATGCAATTTAAGTCCTACCACTTTACCAAATTTCATCGTTTTACAGCATTCGGAAGTGCTTCATTCAACCAACACCAATTCGGAGAAAGTGGGCGGATACCACGCCCCCTGGATGGAAAACCTCAATTTTTATTTTTGGTCCTTTATATGTAATTTGAGCCCTACCGTTTTACCAAATTTCATCGTTTTACAGCATTCGGAAGTGCTTCATTCAACCAACACCAATTCGGAGAAAGTGGGCGGATACCACGCCCCTGAATGGAAAACTTCAAATTTTATATTTTTTTCTTTATATGCAATTTAAGTCCTACCACTTTACCAAATTTCATCGTTTTACAGCATTCGGAAGTGCTTCATTCAACCAACACCAATTGGGAGAAAGTGGGCGGATACCACGCCCCTGAATGGAAAACCTCAATTTTTATTTTTGGTCCTTTATATGTAATTTGAGCCCTACCGTTTTACCAAATTTCATCGTTTTACAGCAGTCGGAAGTGCTCCATTCAACCAACACCAATTCGGAGAAAGTGAGCGGATACCACGCCCGCTGAATGGAAAACCTCAAATTTTATATTTTTTTCTTTGTATGCAATTTAAGTCCTACCACTTAACCAAATTTCATCGTTTTACAGCAATCGGAAGTGTT
Source organism: Chrysotoxum bicinctum (assembly GCA_911387755.1). Lineage (NCBI taxonomy): Eukaryota > Metazoa > Arthropoda > Insecta > Diptera > Syrphidae > Chrysotoxum > Chrysotoxum bicinctum. Next base: position 165,607,202 of record OU426987.1, read on the forward strand.
CCATTCAGCCAACACCACTTTGGAGAAAGTGGGCGGATACCACGCCCCTGAATGGAAAACCTCGATTTTTATTTTTGGTCCTTTATATGCAATTTGAGCCCTACCGTTCTACCAAATTTCATAGTTCTACTGCAATCGGAAGTGCGCCATGTATAATTTACATCAGTTCTGAGGAAGTGGGCGGATACCACGCCCCTGAATGGAAAACTTCAAATTTTATATTTTTTTCTTTGTATGCAATTTAAGTCCTACCACTTTACCAAATTTCATCGTTTTACAGCATTCGGAAGTGCTTCATTCAACCAACACCAATTCGGAGAAAGTGGGCGGATACCACGCCCCCTGAATGGAAAACCTCAATTTTTATTTTTGGTCCTTTATATGTAATTTGAGCCCTACCGTTTTACCAAATTTCATCGTTTTACAGCAGTCGGAAGTGCTCCATTCAACCAACACCAATTCGGAGAAAGTGGGCGGATACCACGCCCGCTGAATGGAAAACCTCAAATTTTATATTTTTTTCTTTGTATGCAATTTAAGTCCTGACTTAACCAAATTTCATCGTTTTACAGCAATCGGAAGTGTTCCATTCAGCCAACACTAGAGCTGTAGCGAATCGTATGTATTCGTTACTGAGTAACGGGTATTCAATGAAATACCAAGTAACGAAACGTTACTCACAAATAAGAGTCGTTACTCGCACGATGTCGTTACTTTTTTTTTGGCACACATTCAGTATCTACTAACGCACGCAGGTACCACATACGAGATACCTCATACGGAATGCGAAAAGTATACACACAAATCGGAGTCGTTACTCGTACGATGTCGTTACTCGCACGATGTCGTTACTCGCACGACGTCGTTACTTTTGTTTTGGTACAAATTCAGTATCCACAGGTACGACATACGGAATATGCGTAAAGCATACACACAAGATGAGCTCGCGTTGGACGTTCATATTTTCTGCACAATTTTCATGAGCAAAAAAATCGATTTTTCGTAAAAAAAATTCAGATTTTGTAGATGTTTTTTAATCCATCGAGATCTCAGCCATCCTCCAATGGAATTTGACAGTTTATGCCTTGGTTGATTGGTAATATACTATATTTTGACCTACTTAGAGTATTTCTTTCTAGATGCTTTCCAAAAGCCCTAAAATCGCAATTTTCCTGAACAAAAAAAAAAAATTCAAAAATTTCGATTTTTCGGTGAAAAAAATTAGATTTTTTAGATGTTTTTTAATCCATCGAGATCTCAGCCATCCTCCAATGGAATTTGACAGTTTATGCCTTGGTTGATTGGTAATATACTATATTTTGACCTACATAGAGTATTTCTTTCTAGATGCTTTTCAAAAGCCCTAAAATCGCAATTTTCCTGAACAAAAAAAAAAATTCAAAAATTTCGATTTTTCGTTGAAAAAATTAGATTTTTTAGATGTTTTTTAATCCATCGAGATCTCAGCCATCCTCCAATGGAATTTGACAGTTTATGCCTTGGTTGATTGGTAATATACTATATTTTGACCTTCATAGAGTATTTCTTTCTAGATGCTTTCCAAAAGCCCTAAAATCGCAATTTTCCGGGATAAACAAAATCCAAAAAATTAAGATTTTTCAGAAGTTTTTCAATCAATTGACATTTGAGATTTTTTGTACGTCTTTTACAAAATAGACATGACGCTTTATTTCCAAATGTCTGACATAATAAAAATCTCTGAGAAAAAAAGATGCATTCCAGTACATCCCAGTATCAACCTTTCCGAAGCAATCATCGTAATGTCAACTTTGATTAAAATCAAATTAACATTTTTTCAAATTAACATTTTTAAAATCAATTAACATTTTTGGGAAAGGAGTAATGTTTTAATTGAAAGAATCTTCTTATTTGACTCAAATAAAACCAACCAACATTGCGTATGATATACGTATTTCGTTACAGTAACGATACTCATATTTGGCTAATACTATAACGTGATACATACGAATTGTATTGGAATACCTATAGTAACGAGTAACGACATTTTTGTAACGGGTACTCATACCTAAAGTAACGTATGCATACGGGTATTCATTTTGTCGTTACTTTTACAGCTCTAGCCAACACCACTTTGGAGAAAGTGGGCGGATACCACGCCCCTGAATGGAAAACCTCGATTTTTATTTTTGGTCCTTTATATGCAATTTGAGCCCTACCGTTCTACCAAATTTCATAGTTCTACTGAAATTTATAATTATTTATAATGATTGTGTTGCATTCCAAAAAGATATTTCAAACTTTGAGTCTTGGTGTAGACATAATGACCTTCAGCTTAATCTGTCAAAGTGCTCCGTCATGACTTACAGTCGTTTATCGAGTCATATAGTTTTCGATTATTTACTGGAAGGATACAAATTATCCAGAGTACGTGAAATAAAAGACCTCGGTGTAGTTTTTGATGACAAACTAAATTTTGAGTCACATGTTTTATATATTGTTTCAAAGTCTAATTCCATGTTAGGTTTTCTAAAACGAAATTCTGCAGATTTCAAAGATCCGTACACTTTGAAAACAATTTTTTGCTCCTTTGTTCGACCATTGTTGGAATATTGTTGTATAATTTGGAATCCTGATACTAAAAAACTTATAGTAAGAATAGAGAATATTCAAAAAAATTTTTTAAGATTTGCTTTAAGAAAATTCGCAACAATTGATAATGTAAGCCTTAATTATAATAGTAGATGCTTGTTGTTAGGAATGCAAACTCTTGAATCAAGACGTAGAATGTACAGTGTCTTGTTTGTTCGTGATATTCTTTCAAATGATATTGACAGTGAGTTTTTGCTCTCTTTAATTAATATTTATGCGCCAAGTCGACCTTTGAGAACGAGACATTTCATTTTTGAAACACATCATTCAACAAATTATGGACAGCGTGAACCTATTTCTCATTGTTGTAAATTGTTTAATATGTATTACAATAATCTTGATGTTTACTTTTCAAGAAGTCAATTTAAAGCTCTATTGTTGTTATTATTACAAAACAATCCTTTGTAAATTATATTGTACATATATGTATATATACCAATCAGTTTTTAACATGTATAAAATTTTAGCATTAAGCGAATCTGTGGATTTAATTATCGTAGATTGAATAAATAAATAAATAAATAAATAAATAAATCGGAAGTGCGCCATGTATAATTTACATCAGTTCTGAGGAAGTGGGCGGATACCACGCCCCTGAATGAAAAACTTCAAATTTTATATTTTTTTCTTTATATGCAATTTAAGTCCTACCACTTTACCAAATTTCATCGTTTTACAGCAGTCAGAAGTGCTCCATTCAACCAACACCAATTCGGAGAAAGTGGGCGGATACCACGCCCCTGAATGGAAAACCTCAATTTTTATTTTTGGTCCTTTATATGTAATTTGAGCCCTACCGTTCTACCAAATTTCATCGTTTTACAGCAGTCGGAAGTGCTCCATTCAACCAACACCAATTCGGAGAAAGTGGGCGGATACCACGCCCCCTGAATGGAAAACCTCAAATTTTCCCCTGCTTGCATGACAGGACCTACCGTTGTGCAAAGTTACAAGATTCTACGATGTCGGGAAGTGCTCCATAATTTTGATGATCTGTCAGTCAGTCAGTTACGGTTTTTGTGATTTTTGAGGCCTTATATCTCAGGGACCGCTTATGATAGAAAATTCAAATTTGGTGAGACTCCTGTGCTTGACTAGCTTAGCAAATATTCGGAATTTCAAGTTTCTGACTTCATTGGTACTGAAGATACTGGGGGGTCAAAAGTCGCCTGAGTTTGTTCCTGTAAAAAGGGTGTAGTGCCAGAACTTGACTGGGCACTACCGTGCCCTTTGATTGCAGTGTGATTTTTTATTTTATTGTCAATTTATCGTTCATTATAATTGTCTTGTTCTGTTTTGCTGTTCTGTTCTGTTTTTTATTGCTTCATATATTTCGTACTCTTCCAATGCATCGACCTTTGTGCCTTTCTTGCAAAAGTACATTGGTTTTAAGTTATTGTCAAAGTTCGTATAATTGTGGTTCTTGTCTATCAGGTGTAAGCAGTATGTGGATTTTGTGTTTTGTTTTAATTGTGTTCATAGAAAGATTGGGAAAAAATTAAGACAAAGTTAAAAACTGTTTACTAAACAAAGTAATCTCTTCTTAGATAAACAAAGAAACCGCTGTCATTTAATCCCAAACAAAACTTAAATTTTCATGGTGGAACCCTATGCTTAAATACAGTTTGTCAAGAAAGTTTATTTACAAGCAAAAATCTGATTTGATTTTGTTTCTCTATAGCTAATATAATGTACATATATGCCAATTTTTTGTCACTTAGTTTTTATTATTATGTTAACGCAAGCTTTAAAGTAACTAGGTCACGAGAGCATTTCCATGTTTTAATTCAAAATGCATCAAAAAAGGTACAAAAACGATTTCTTTGTCAAAAAAGTCTTTTTACATTAGCGTTTTATCCTACAAAAATAAGATTAAACGATTTGATAATTGTTTTCTTTTCGCCTTTTTTGTTGCATATATATTATTATTTAGCAACAAGTGGAAAGTAGAGTGTTTCAGTGAGTGTGAAAATAAATAATTGTTGTGAATATTTCGTATTCAAAATGCCTGGAAAAAGAGTTTCAACTGAAATAACATATTTAATATTAATCTGCTAAATTCTCTATTAAAAACTCAACTAAATGTTGGTCTGATAGTTTCCTATCATAGACATCCGCCCAGTGTAGATATTTAGATAGATAGATAGTATACGAGTAGATTACTTATCTTAAATAAGGAAATCACTGATCATGACCCGCAATTTTCATCATCATAACTTTATTCCATATTGTATACTTCCATCTATGTGTGTCCACATAATGCTTAACATGCAAAACTTATATAGTGAAAAAGTATCTGGATGTGAAATCTGTGGTTGAGATGATCTCAAAATGAAAGATTTAAAGTCAGCCACTATTTGATAATCAAAGTCTCAGTTTATACCGGAACTAAAAAAATGATCACGCAAAATACATATTTTGTTGGGTAACGGGAGTTTTTAAAAAATTAGATGTTAAATCATCTGTGTTCAGCTTATGACTTCTTATGACTGACTGTTCTTAATTTATTAATTAATATTCAAATAATCTTCTGTTTACATTTTGTTCTTTCTATGATAATTTTGTTTACATTTTGCTTTTTAATAATACGATACCTTATTTGTGACTTAGGTTACATTTAAAGTGAATAAAATAAAAATAAAAAATAACAAATACTTGTGCATTAGGGAATAAATGAAAATGTTAATGAACTTGATTTCCGTGGGAAATTAAGTTCAAGGATAAAAGAATGGAATAGTAGCATTAATGGGAAGCAAATATAGATGGGGTTGTGGGAATATAATATGTAAGCCGCATAACAAGTAAAAGTGCGAGAATTGTCGATAGCCGCTAAAAGCACTGGATAGAAGAAATGTTATCCCAACGGTCAAATTTTGTAAGTTGTCTGTTATGCTGTGGAGAAGCATATCAAGGAAAGTAGTGGGATATATTATTTTCATTTAACAGAATAACATAAGGACTATACAGTTATAATCTGGTTACTTTAGATTGTACAGAGCCCATATCTCAATTCCATTTAGAATTTGTGGCACTTATGCAAAAAGGGAAGCAGAACTCCTAAGGACCGAAACCAGCCAGACGAAATTGGAGACGAAATTATCTTCTCCTACTTTGTGCACATCGTGTCTATTGCTATTCTTAGGGCCAATATGGATATTTTTTATTCATCGCTGTTAGAATAAACAGAGGAAGGTTTTAAATTACTTAAGGAAATTTTCGTAAACTTCTACTCATATTAGCTTGAGACTTCAACGTTAACTCCAATAATAAATAAAATGAAGCACTTACATACATTATTATGTAAATATGTAAAGAGTGAGCCAAATACAAGTTTCTTTTTAAAAATGCTATAAAATGAACATAATTAAATTGTTTCCACCCACAGGCGCGGTGGGTGCTTCATTTCGGCCCAAAACTTCTTTAAAAAAACGCACTGTTTAGGCTACACGGCGCACTCACTTTGGAAATAATTTTTCAATATTTTCAAGCAAGCGTAAAGTGACTCATTTCGTTCCGCGGAGGTATGATACTAACTTTCTGTCAAGATTTCGAGCGGGAAACAGCTGTCAATGACCAAATAACCTATGATTTAAAAAGAAACTACTAGATTTCCCACCCCGTATATTATAATTTATAATTTATGGTTATATGATTTTCATTAAATGAACGTTTTTCATAAAATAATAAATTTAACTTTTCAATTTGAGACTTTACACTATTTTCATTGAAAAATTGGTATAAAATTAAAAAATACAGTGTCCCTTAATTCGTGCACAATATTATAGGGCGCGGTTCTTGGGTATATTCTAAGAAAAAAATCGTTCTACAGTAAGGGCCTATCTCCAATTTGTATCTATATACGAGTATATAAATTAAAGTTTGGTTTTGTGTACGTTCCCTAACCAGCCAAACCGGTTAACCGATTTTCTTAATTTTTTTTTTAAATTAAAGAGGAATGAGGGTAGAAGTTTTAGTACAAAAAAATCTGTGTAGCTTCCGTGATTTTTCGAATATTTTAATGAAACTTCTTACATCTAGTAATTTATATGAAGAAACTTTTATTTTTCAAGTCTTAAAAAAATCGAGCTTGTGGTTTTTGAAAACAAAATTTTGAAAATTTCTTTTAAAAATCCAAAAAAAAATTTTGGAAAATTTGATTACCCAATAATATTTAAACTGCTGGGAAGTTTTAGCATAAAAAAATTATCAAAATCGGTTGTACCGTTTTTGAGAAATCCAAAACCAAAAAAATGGTTCCAAGGGGGGTACCAAAAATAACCATTTTTTGAAATTTTTTTCAATCATGAGCTTTAACCTTTTTATTTTTTTTTTTTTATTTTTTTTTTTTTATTTTTTTTTTTAAATCTGTGGGTCAGTCCTTGAGAAAAAAAAATATTTATAAAATTTCGAAAAAAAATTGTATGGCAGGTATCGTTATTTTCGGCGTTAAAAAAAAAAAGAAAGACAGATAGACAGACAGAGACAGACAGAATTGCGAGACCCACTTTTTAATTTTTTTTTTTTTTTTTTTTTTTTTATAATCTACTCACGCTCAAGGGATTATGATTACCCTTTAAATGTTTCAACACAGCGTGGGCGTGAAGTTACGGAAGAGAAAGAAGGATAGGAAAGATGTGTGGCACGATGTTCTGAGACTGAATGTGGTTGTCTCAGATTTTTTATCTCCAGGGATGGCGGCTGAACTAAAGCGGAGAATTGCCGTGTCTTATTTCTATGTCCCTTATAATTCGCATTATTTTATTCGTTTTTCATTCTTGTTGGGCATACTAGTTTAACTCAATCACATGATGTTAGTGTTATGCCTGAACAACATGTAATGAGTAAACCAGCAACCCATTGATGACAATTTATAGAAGGTTTTAATGGAATTAAAGACGACATAGACGACGGCAGGGATCGAACCTGTGATATTGAGGTTGGCAGGCGAGCACACAACCATCGCGCCACGGCCACCCCCAATTTGGCAATCCGGAAGCCTTCTGGACTATTCTGAAAGTGTTCACTTGGGAATAAATGACAGTTCTGATTCTGAAAAGAAGAGAAATTTGCTTCTGGATTTGAAATCAGAATTGAAACCAGAAGCACTCACACATTCATATACTTAAACGTCAAACTCAACAGATGTGATTTTTTTTATCTAAATTGTGCGAAGTGTATCTTTTCAATTGAATGCTTATGCGACCTCAACTCCATAGTTCCTTTCGCCCAGGTACGACAGTGGGCTCATCAGTTAGATGCTATCGTACCCTTCTAAGAGGCAATTGTTATTTGTCGATGCTTAGCGACGCTTATAAATTTCACAGCAGTAATATACTGTGAATTTTATTTCTCTAGGGGAATTTGAATAAATTCTGACACCTAGAATGTTAATGTCCGTGGTCAGACCACGTGGTCAGAGCCCACTGTCGTACCTGGGCGAAACGCACTATGGAGTTGAGGTCGCATAAGCTTTTAATTGAATTTAATTCAATCACTTCGCTTAAAATTGAAATAATTTTCTTATTTCATATAATCTTCGTTCATAAGTGTATCTTTTAACAAACATTATTCTTGATTTTCATTATTGTACACATTTGATGTTTCACATATACAGTCACATAAATATTTAGAATCATCAGAATAAAAAAATAGTATTCAGTTGGGATTCCGGATCGAAGAGAGATTCCGAATTGCCAAATAAAAACGACATTAGTCTTCGCTATCATGGTAATGTCAACTTTGATCAAAATCTCGAGTTCGATTTTTTTTCTTTAACTTGCCTTATAGTACCTATAAGCCGCAACTAAAAATATTGAGTTACACATAGATGCAAATGAAAAAAAAATATCTTTGCGGCTTTAAAATGCCGTAAAGTATGAAAAAAATTAGTTAGACATTTGCGCCGAACACATGTACTAAATTTATTTTTTTTTTATTTTACTTATTTTTCTTTTTAAAGATAAAATAATTACGGAACTAATGACCGTCTTATTTTTTTATTTGTTCTTTATTTTTTCTAAAAAAAATCCAGAACTATTGAAAAAGAAGGAAAACCACGCAGTTTTACGCACATAATACACGATAGGTATAACTTCTAAAATATAAAAAGTATTGAATTCAAATAAACTTATTTACAAAGCTACTGAAGACAAAAAAAAAATATTTTTTTCAACACATTCGCTACAATTTAAAATGCATGGCCTAAACCAATTTTTTGGTGAGGAAACGACAAGCAATGCACCGCCCAATATTTGTTTATATATTTTTTTTGATATTCTTTTTTATCAAATTATAGCAACAAAATGGTTATTTCATTTAGAGTTTCTTTTTATAAAATTTTTGAAAAATTGTATTTTTTGTATTTTTACGAAACAAATATTCAAAATCATGCACACATAGATAAATCGATTCAAGGAATTGCTATTATAAATCCGTTGACGTAACGGATGGAACGTATTCTATGGGTTGGCCCCTTGAAATTTCTTTCACACCAATACATGCAAGCTTATTTACATGCTACATGCTAGCTTCAAATCTTAAATGTTGTGGAAATATGTGAAAACACTTTCTCTCACCGAAAATGTAAGATTGTTACTGCAAAATGATTCAACAGCGGCAGAATTTTCCAAGCAATTATTGAAAATTGGAAATGGAGAATTGCCTCTTGATATTGATGGTCAAATAACATTGCCAAATAATTTTTGTTCGTTATCAGAATCGACTGCTGCGTTAATACAAAGCGTGTATGATTGGTTAAGTCAAAGATGTACATATACACTCCGCTTCAACTGAATACGCACACATTTTTTTTAAGGTATATTGTTCATTTTTTTCAAACTTTGGGCCTTAATGTATCATTTGATGATGCTTACTGTTTGCTTGTAATGTTAAGAAAACATATCAGAAAGAATTATTCAAAAAGTACCGTTATTTTTTCTCTCGCTCCCTTGCAAAGCGTTCCATGTGGAAAAATACAGATTTTTTTTGCGTCAACTGAATAGGTACACGATCATTATCGGTCATTATCTTCATTGTTAATGAGAGTTTTGAGATGATTGACGCATTTAATCAAAATTTGAAGTGTTTTAAATGAAATTTAGCCGTTTAATTGAAATTAAAAAAAAAAATGGGTAGATCAAAAGCTTTAAATAGTGTCGAAAGAGCTAAAACCGATTTGTTAAAAGAACAAGGACTAACTGTTCGTGCTAAAGCTACCAAAAATACACACAAGTTTTAGTGTTGTTTATTCCCACCTAAGAAATAAATGTTTATAAGGGAAAAACTTGAAAGGAAGTAAAAAAACGGCAACAACTGCAATTGATCGAAGAGAAATTTTAAGATGTGTTTCTGATTCGTATGACTTTGCGGTAAAATTTAAACAAAAAGCCGGTGTAACTGCAAGCGTTTCAACATTCCGTAGAGTAATAAACAGTGCAAATCATTTAAAACGATTGAAACTTCAAAAGAAACCACCACTAAACGAGCAAAGAAAAGGTATGCGTTTAGAATTTTTTAGACTCCATATGAGTTGAAAAAATGAACGGCACCACGTCGTTTTTTCTGATGAGAAAAAGTTCAAATTTCATGGCTCTGATAGTTGTAATTATTATTTCCACGATGTGAGGAAAGAAGAACGATTTTTAGCGCGGCATCATAGTCGAGAAGGTCGAGTTATGGTATGGGGTTCAGTAAACTTGAAGTTCAAAAGTCAAAAATGTCTGCATTTACCCACAAAGGAATCTTGAAAAGAAATTTTCCTAAATTTGCGGATATTTAAGGACCCATTAACTGGACTTTCCAGCAGGATAACGCCCCCATCCACACCGCACGCATTGTCCAAAATTGGATATAGGACCAGAATGTGGAATTGCTTCAATGGGCGCCGTACTCTCTTGACCTGAACCTTATAGAAAATGTATGGGGATGGTTGGTACGAAAAGTTTATGAGTCTGGCCATCAGTTTGAGGGCAGAGAATCCCTAAATGCAGCCATTAAATTAGCCTGGAGGGAAATTTTGCTGAACTGCTTAAAGAGCATGCGGGACCGAATTCATGAACTAATTACCAATAAAGGTGTCAGTACCCACCACTAGAAATAACCAATAAACAAATATTTAAAGGAAAAACTTGTTTTATTTCATTCCGTTAGCTTTTATTTCCAATTTTGATTGTTGTACCTATTCAGTTGACGCAAAAAAATTCTGCATTTTTCGATATGGAACGCTTTGTAAGAGAGCGAGAGGAAAAATAGCGGTACTTTTTGAATTATTCTTTCTGATTTGTTTTCTCAACATTACAAGCAAATAGTAAGCATCATCAAATGATACATTAAGGCCCAAAGTTTGAAAAAAATGAACAATATACCTTAAAAAAAATGTGTGCGTATTCAGTTGAAGCGGAGTGTATTGACATGTAGAAATAAAGATGTTATTAGTATCAATGTGGAAATTATGCACAAAATACCAGGTTCAAATCTAACATATAAAGCTATTGATACCGTCATGAATCCGGATGAAGTTGTCAACTATCCGATCGAATTTTTAAATTCATTGGATTTACCAGGTATTCCGACACATTATTTACAATTGAAAGTTGGTATTCCAATTATAATGTTAAGAAATCTAAATCATCCAAGATTATGTAATGCCACCAGATTAGTAGTTAAACGATTAATGAATAATGTTATTGAAGCGACAATTTTAACTGGGAAATTGAAGGGCGAAGATGTCATAATACCACGTATACCAATGATTCCAACTGATTTGACATTTGAATTTAAGCGTTTGCAGTTGCCTATTCCCAGTTTTTTTTTTTTCATGGCCAATTTGGTTCACGTGTTGGTAAACCATCCGTCTTATTCATTTATACGACCAAGAATGAAAAAACCAAAAATATTTTTTATCAAAAAATATTCAATAAAGCACGTATAAAACAAATAAAAAAAGCTAATATTTTTTTTTACGCCCTGCGAAGCGGACGAGGGCCTTACTAGTATCATATATCGGGGATTTAAGGTATATGTAGGTACACCTATTTTGGTGTACCCTGACCCATGTTAACGGTAATTACGGTGTTAGTAATAATGATAGAAACTTCATTAGGGCCATTGCTTTTAGAAGAAATACCAGCCTTTGTAATTGCGTTTAAACAAATATAATATCCTATCTCGCTCTATGAAGTCTACCATCATCGGCTTTAACGCTATAAGCGAAAGGCTATGCACCCTTCGCGTGCGAGGCAAATTTACGAACATCAGCCTCATTAACGTTCACGGACCTACGGAGGAGTCCTCAGACGAAGAAAAAGAGACTTACTACGAACAAGTCGAGAGGGCCCTCAATGCCTGTCCAAGGTATGATGTTAAAATCATCCTTGGGGATTTGAACGCAAAAATAGGTCGGGAGCCGGTATTCAGGCATTACGCAGGCACCCAGGCACCCGAGTTTGCATGAGAACACTAATGACAATGGACTTCGAGTCTTAGAATTGCCAGCATCGAAAAACATGGTCGTTGCGAGTACCAGGTTCCCGCGTAAAGATATCTACAAAGCCACCTGGGTATCACCTGATGGAGTCACGCGAAGAGGAATATAAAGAGCTCAGAAGAATAGAAAAACGGCTACACAGACAAAAAAAATCAGCCTGGGAGAAGAACCTAATCTGTGAAATAGAAAATAGCCGAGAGCGAGGTCCGCACCAGGCGCGGAAGTTCTACCAATCCGTCCGAAACATGACGCAGTACACACCACGCTGCACATACTGCAAGGACGGAGAGGGAAATCTGATCACCGATCCTGAAAGCATACTGGAGCGATGGGAAGTGTACTTTAATGAATTGCTAAATGCAGCTCACTGCAGAAGTGGAGGCTCCACTACTTCAAGAAGAATACTCTATTTTGCCGCCACCAAGCATAGAAGAGGTTGAGAAGGCTATAGGCCGGCTTAAACAGAACAAAGCCCCGGGAGCCGATGGCATACCAGCCGAATTATTCCATCACGGCGGGCCAGCCTTACGTCAAGCAATTCATGATATTATAGTACACGTATGGGAGCAGGAAGAAATGCCAGAAGACTGGCGAAAAGGTTTAATATGCCCCATGCATAAGACGGGAGATGTCACAACGTGCAGCAATTATAGAGGTATCACGTTGTTGAGTACCGCCTATAAGATACTCTCCTCTATCCTACAAGACCGGATAACCTCATACGCTAAAACCGTTATCGGACAATATCAGTGTGGTTTCATTCCAGGCAAATCAACAACTGATCAGATATTTACCCTTAGGCAGGCGATGGAAAAATGTCTAGAATTTAACATCCCAACATACCATCTGTTTATAGACTTTAAGGCCGCCTATGATAGCATAGCCAGGGTAGAACTTTACAAAGCCATGAGAGAATTCGGCATCCCAAATAAATTGACACGACTATGTAGGTTGACCATGACCAACGTAACAAGCCAAGTAAAAATAGCCGGATTGCTATCCAGACCAATCAACATCTTTAATGGACTCCGACAAGGGGACGGTTTGGCCTGCCTCCTCTTCAACCTGGCGTTGGAGAAAGCAATCCGTGACTCTGGCACGGCAACAAGAGGGACCATCGTCAACAGGTCCAGCCAGTTACTGGCTTACGCAGACGACATCGACATCATCGGAAGAACCGAACAAGCTGTACACGATTCCTTCATCCAGATCGAGCAGGCGGCACAAAATCTGGGGCTGCACATTAGTGAAGGTAAAACAAAGTACATGGTGGCGTCGAATGCGAGAGGAACAGTTGGTCAAACAATCAAGGTTGCGGAGCACGAATTTGAAGTGGTGCAATCCTTTAAATACCTTGGGTCAATAGTAGCAGCCGATAACAATATAGAAGAAGAAATACGCGGGCGGCTTCTCAAATCCAACAGAGCCTACTATAGTCTGTCAAAGCTCTTCAAATCCAGAAATCTCACCATAACTTCAAAACTGCAGAACCATGGTCCTGCCAGTACTCACATATGGATCCGAGACTTGGGTGCTTAGCAAAAGGCACTCCGACCTCTTAGCTGCGTTCGAGAGAAAAGTCTTAAGGAGAATTGTTGGCCCCGTATGTGAGGAAGGACGATTCCGGAGACGGTACAATCATGAACTGTACGCAATCTACCTTGAAGCAGATATCGTGACAAAAATTAAGCTCGGTAGACTCCGGTGGGCAGGGCACCTAGCTCGCATGAGCGAAGAGGAACCTGCTCGGAAAGTTCTTTGTGGTACATTCTATGGTAGACGACAGCGTGGTAGACCATGCTTGCGCTGGAGAGATGGCGTAGACTAGGACGCCCGAAGCCTTGGGGTGCGCAACTGGATGGCGTCGGCTAGAGACCGGGATAGGTGGAGAGACTTGTTGAAAGAGGCCAGGACCGGAACCCGGTTGTCGAGCCGATGATGATGATGATGATCTCGCTCTTGAGATATGTACCGTTTTTTCTGGCCATGCAAATTTTTTGACTTTCTGCTTAATTTTCTCCAGAAAATGTGTAATAAACAAGATGTTTTACTATTTCTTTGCTCGTGCTCGTTTGTTTGAGTGCATGTGAAAACCCTCGATTCCTTTTCGATTCCTTAAAAGTTCTTAAAAAGAGTAAGGTTTGGGCTACGATGGAAAATCTAGCTAACAAAAATGGTATAAAAGATTAGAGAACGAAATCAATTCATCAGTTTAATTTTTAACGCCAAGGAAACAGTTGTTTATAAACGCTGTTTGAAATGTTTACATTTACAAACCAAGAATACATTAAAAGACATTAATTTTTTAGTTTATGGGCTGTGTAATGGAACTTCAACTAGGCCGCGATGAAGATACCAGGAACTTTATCCAAACCTCGACTTCATAGTTTACGAGTATTTGGAAATAAATGTCGAAGGCTTCGAGAAACGGGAGCAGTTTCAAGTACACGACGTAACGCGGGTAGGCGTAATTGGAAACAAATTAATTGACGCTTCAAACTCCCACCAAGCTGAATTCTACAACCATCTGAAATTTTTGCGCAATTATTTACCAGAACTATTATTAGGACATCCGACTTATGCAACTAGCTTCATCATATTTTCAACCAGATGGCGATCCGGCCCTCTATGGTCGTGAGGTTAATCGTTGGATAGGAAGAAATGGACCGTTTCACTGGCCTGCAAGATTTCCTGACATTACATTGTTGGAAGAATGAAAGAACTTGGTTTTTTCAATCAAAATAGCAAATTTAGGTGAATAAGCCGTATTTTCGAAGCGTAATCAAAACTGAAGCAGCAGCTATCATCAATATATATTCGCAGTCAAATCCAAAGCGGGCTCTAGCATGCATACAAAACCAAGAAGGACACTTTGAACACATGTTATAAATGATTTAGTACACACATAAAATAAAATTTATCTAAACTCACACAAAATTATTTTTATTCATAGAGTCTTTGGAGCTTAGAGCAAAAAAAGACTTTTTCAAATTTTACATGTCTCAGGTTTTCCCAAGTATAATAAAATCTATGGGTTTTTTCACAAACTTGTCATTAAGTTTTATTTGTATTATTATGTTTATTCAGAAAAAAGGGTACATGCTAGAAACAATTTATTTTTGTAAAACAATTTTTTTCTTAAAATATACCCAAGAACCATGCCCTAAAATATTATGTACGAATTAGGGGACACCCTGTATACCTATTATATTGTCTTTGGAAATATAATAGGTATACAGGGTGTCCCTTAATTCAGAGTTAAGGAAAAAACGTAAGGAACTTCGTTCCTGTCGGCGGTCCCACAACCGCACACGTTTTTTTAAACTCTGTTTTCAAGACACATATTTGAGCAGAATCCAATTTAAAAAATTAGTTTTTATCTTACCTTACATCCAAAATAAATGTAAGTGTCTTGCCGTCAACTACTAGAGCTCTTTGTTTCAGCCGTGTGTTCATCTCATAAGTATTCGTTCTTGCTGTCTCTATCTCGGAGAGATAAAACATAATTGCTGATTCTGCTGCATCTCTTGATCGAGCACTAAGTCTAAAAAAATGAAATGCAAATTTTCATGTTTTAATGTCAAAATACTTTTCATACTTAATTATTTCCATTTGTGAACTAAAGAGTTTAGCTGAATATGCGACATTAATTGCTGTTTCTGGTTTATCACCAGTAAGAACCCAAACGGAAATACCTATAAAAATTACAAAAAAAATCTTATTAAGTCCCAGAAACATTTTATAAGCTTATAATTAACCTGCTGATAGAAGCGCAGATATAGTCTCAGGAACCCCATCTTGCAAACGATCTTCTATACCAGTCGCTCCTAATAGAGTCAAATTGTTTTCTAACTTTGCAAAAGATTCACGTAGTTTACGTTCGCGATTTTCAAGAGACATTTCTATTTCTTGGTGTCTCGCCCACCAGTCGGTGTACTCGGCTGCATTCAGATTTCTCTTTGCCATAACTAGTATTCTAAGGCCATGTCGAGCATACGTATCAAGCTGCTGTTGTGTTTTCTCTTTCACGATGGCTAAAATAAAGTAATGTTAAGTAAAAATTTGAAATTTCATTTGATTTGTTTTTACATTCAGCAGAGTGTGGGGGGCAAGTCGACAAAACCGGAAATATCGTACTATCAGCACCCTTGCAGTATAGAACAATGTCTTGCGCACCTGTTCGGCGAACAACGATTGACATACACTTTCTGCTTGAGTCGAATGGAAGAACTTTTAGGACCTCATATTCTATAGTTCCCGATCCAGAAACACTAACCAATATGTGGTTAGGACTACGGTTGATCAAACAGCAATCGTAACTATATGCTGCGTTTACCAAAGCCAGCTCATCAGGACTTTCGGCCTCATACATTGGTCGCATATTTTCCAAATGCAATTCGGTTTGTACTTTGGGCTGCCTAAAAATAAAAAAAAAATTTATTATTTATTTTTATATATATATTTTTTATTTTTATTTTATTTTATATTTTTGTTTCAAAACTTAAACATCATGTTCACATAATTTTTTATTGATACTATCCGACTTTATTTTTAATATAATATTAAAACCGTTACGATCGCAACCACGGTATTCATCTCTTTTTTAATCAGCAGTCGCTTTTGACTGCTGACAATACTCTCGTTATCCTTATTACTTTTACGTAGGTACTAAAGGGCGGGTTTTAAATTTGAAAAATCGAACTCGAAATTTTGATCAAACTTGACATTAGGATGAAAGAGAACACGAACACGTGAGAATCGAATATTGAACGAAAAGACAAAATAAAACACACAAAAGCGAGAACCATTATGTTATGATTTTTTTGTTTTGTTTTTGCTTTCTTTATCACCTCGAGTGTTTGTTTCCTACATTTTTTACTATGAAGTTGTTTCGAAGATCATTCGATTCTTTAAATCATTCGAATACTCTTATCTCGATTCTTTAAATCATTCGATTATGTCCAACACTAATACCTATCACAAAACCGATGTTTAGATTTTCGACTTTCTCATTAACGGCTCTACCGATGTAGATCAAAATTTTTATGCAAGAGCTCCTTTGAATTTTAAATAATATTGCACATACAATTTATCGAACATATTTTTTTAGAATTCAATGTTTTGAAAAATTATGATTGACTGTTTTTTTTTTTAATTATTTGTTATTATTATGTTATGAAATAAGGAATTTTCTATAAAGCGTTTCTTTAAATTTGAATTATGTGTGATATACATATAACATAATTCAAATGCCGCGGCTTCGTTATATGGTATCCGAAACTTTAATTTTTGTATGATTCTTGCGCATAAATCAGATTGGTTTGTAGTTTATTGGCGTAGACCTGTGACTTAAGAAAACTCCAAAAAGAAGACTAACGGAGTCAAATCGCACGATCTAGTTGGAAAAATTCTGAACGCCTCCGTGTGAGATAACCATGTTCGGAAATCACCCATGCGCCTATTATGGCAGCATGGGTTGTGTAGCACAAAGCGCCGTTCTGTTGAAACCACAAGTCGGTGGCCATATCAGCTATTTCGGTCCAAAGAAATTGGTTATCATCAGCCGATAGCGCTCAACATTGACAGCGATGCCATGACCAACGTCGTTCTCAAGGAATTATGGACCGACGGTGCCGCGAAGACAATATCCACATAGTGACTATTTCCAGATGCTTTGGAATTTGATGGATCTCTTATGGATTGTGATGGTCCTAAATTCAACTTATTCATCCAGAAATGGGCCTCTTCGGTGAATATGATTTTTCGTTCAAAGCACGCAAACGTTTTTCGAATAGAAGACCCACTTTTATAAAACAATTTATTCATTAGGCATGTTGTTGAACACTTTAGAAAGACAGACATAATAAATGACAGCCAATTTGACAGATGTAGCTTAAAAAATGTATGCAAAATCACGTGTCAAAGTTCGGAAATCCATATTGAAAATTTTTGTATTCTTAAAGAAATCTCGTATATAAGAAATTTATTTTTTAACGAGCTTTTTAGAAATCAGACGATTAATTAATTACTTCTATGGTATCTGCTTAAAATTCATCTTTTTTGATTCCGACTATAATATTAATTTATTTCCTACCCGTCACCCGAGCAATTCAATTTTAACATACCTTATGCAATTCCTAAAAAAAAATAAAAATCTCCTATTCATTGTAAAACATAAATTCCAATGAACCCAGCAAATATTTCTTTTTTAAACTATCTACACTATCTATCTTTAACATTATGAACAGTACGAATTATTGTTGAATTGCATTTTTGTTAATTAAATAGAAATAGAATAAAATGATTTTACATTAAGAAGTCAAAATATAATATTATTTTCTTCGCTTCCCCCCACCCGAGATAAAAAGCAATTTAATTCTAAGTAAATACGTCGGACTTTGAGGTTACACCTCATTACAAATAACGAACCTCTGGAAATCTCAGAAATGGGAAAAAGACCAATAAAATAAAAAAAAACAGTGATTTTATCTATACAAGCCAGTGGGAAAACCCTCAATATAACAAGTTGAAAGATAACAATTTCAATCAACCGCTTAAAATTGATATTCTCATCGGAGGTGAGCTCTACTTCGGCCAGATTAGACTGAACTACAGTGGTCCAAACTTACAAATCCTTCCGTATGTGCAATAGATGCATTTTTAATGATGTAAGGAGCGCATTTGGAAGAATATTTTCAATAAAAATGGTATAGTTGGGTGTATTGTCCGGCAGGCCAAATCATTTTTTGATGAAGAAACGTTGAAGTAATTTTCGATTACAAAATAACTTCAACTTTTTTTACAAAAAGCATGTCCATACTTGTGCACAACAGTGAATTATTTATTTTATGGCTGCTTCGTGAATTTTATATTTTGCTGAGTGTATAAGAAATTTACACCAAGTCGAGTTTATTGAGTTTTTTGATGTTGATAGCCTAACAAAACGGCTATCAAAATCTTTCGAAGATCATGTTAAATGTGAAAACAACGCCAAGATATTTTATTTATAATGGTTATATGCTTTTAACTCTACATCGTTGAAGTATCATTTTTCAGCTGCTGCATTTCTAAAAAGAACTATTTGATTTTTTTCTGAATTAACAGCCAGGTGCCAATCACTTAAGCGGTAAATAATCGTTTGTAGTTTACTCGGACTACCAAAAAGGAGGACTATAGCGTCCATTTAACAAAACATTTATATCAAAACCATTCAAAATTAGACCTGTTAGAAGTTTAGACTCAAGATCTTCGAGGAATAAGACATAAAGAAGCACACTCAGTACACATCTATGCTTGAATCCTTTGGTCGTCGGAAAGAGGTTTGTTGTACTTTCTCCATCCCAAAATATTAAGATTAACGCACGGTACGAAGATCTTAAGAAGGAAATCATCTTTGTTGAAACACCCTACCTTAACCATTTGTAAGATAATGCTTCTCTATTAATGTTGTCAAAAACTGCTTGGGAGGGGGAGAGAAATTAGGTGTCGATGAACATTGGTCTTGAATGTTTTCAAATTGAAATGGCAAGGGAAAACCGTGCTAGGCTTTTCCATAATAGTGTTGTGCGACTAAAAAATGAATCTCTATACTTGACGGTACGACCAAAATTAGGCTAAAGGGTGAACTGATGAGCGTTCCTAGCGAAGCGGGTATCACGGGTGAACTGTTCCTATCAGTTTTAACGACCTGTTCTCAATTCTATCCAATAAGTGGAGAGAAGTTTGTGCTGCGCCTACCCAAAGATGTAAGTTATACTCAAGTTTTGGACGTATAAACGCCTTATAAATGGTAGCATTTAGTAGCATTTTTGGGGGTCCGAAAATGTGGTCATTCCAACGAAGATTGTCGTTGACACACAAACCGAGTACTGAGAGCTTTTCGGTTTCTTCGAAGCAAGTACTATTCAAAGACAATGATATAAGGGACCTTGCGCGCAAAGGCAATGTGCTTTTTTTTCATGGATCGATAGGAGCTTTTGAGAAATGCTTAAAAACAAATTTGCAACACCTAAAAACTTGTTTTACCAAAGTTATTGGTAAAAATTTGTTTTGTGACATTTGTTGGTCTTTGACAAATAGCTCGGCTCCAGTATCTTTGACAGAAAAAAATAAAACATCCACATATTATAGTAACATTTTTTTTTTAATAAAAAAAAATGTTTAAACAAATAAACAAAAAGCAATAGTAAGTTAAAATAAATTCACTTTTTCGTGATTATTTAGAAAAAAAGCTCATCTAACGATTAAATTTTAATTTTTTATTTTTAACATTCCTTGCAATTCCCCAAAGTTTCAAAATTAAGCTCCTACGACTAACAAAAGCCGAGTTATAAATTAAGTCAGCGCAACCACGCAGATTTATATTTTTGCGTTTTAGTTAATATCTAAGCCCCAGTATGTCGCAAAGTAGAAATAAAAAGTCTTTATTGTTTATAATAATATTTTCTATCAACTTGCGTTTAATTCAATGTATGTATATAAGCAAACACATAAAAAGTTACCGTTGGTTAAAACTTTTTTTTCTTGCTTTCAATACTTTTTCATAACTATAGAGAAAAAACCTTTATTTAACGGTACATTTTTTTACTTATATGTTTTTTTAAGGCCTTCTAATTTTCTATAAATTAAAATAAATAGTCTATTACATCTTACAGGAGCCGAGATATTCATGACTTAAAAACTTATGAAAGGCAAAAAATTTTATATTATATCATGTAGCTTTATAATTTTTGTATATTGGGGTTGCCACCAACAATGTGCAACAAACATGTTTCAGTATGTGTGGAGTGTTTGAAGTATCAGCTCAATCCCATTAGAAAACAAATTCTGAAACAGTAAATACGATTTTTGTATGGAAGTGTGAAACGTTGCGTTTGTTTGGAGAATCAACCTAACTTAACAACATAATGAAAACCATTTAAAAATGCCTCAACTCTTAATATCAAATCTTACAGTGAGTCCTTATATTTGTAAACTTACTTCAATTTATTTGTAAGACGTTTGACTGGAGTTTTTGCATTCAGGAATGATGTAAATGTCTTCAATTTGCTGTTGATAACTTCTTTCGCTCGGCCGGTTGGAGAAAGACAGTTCGATTCGGTACATTTCATTTTCATTGGAGGGCTATCAGATGTTGGTGTTGATTCTGCAGAGCTACTGATCGGAGATAATGAAGGAATGTGATTATGTGTTGGCAATGAAAATGAAATATTTGGCGGCGGGGAGGGTGTGATTGATCGAGACTCTTGGAGCCTAGTATACCGATCTGCAGAAATTCCTAAAGGTGCGCCTTTTGGTAGAATTGGACTTTTTATTGGAATAGTCTTATTCGAAGTTGTTAAGAGCTTTGGCGTTGATGAAGATTCATCCTGTTGCTGGTGCACTTCGATAACTCCACTAGCATTCATCATATCTCGATGTGGTCTTGCACTTACAACCACTGTATTACATATGGCCAACACCAAAAAGAACTCATGAATACGTTGAGCGTTTGGTGATAGAAACTGCCCGGATATCAACCGTTCCATGTCTTCTACAAGATTACAATTAGGCGTGAGCGGTGGAACCGGAGAATTGGGCTTCGTACAGCGTTTTTCCAATTCGGATGCTGGATGGTTATAATCAACACCGTTAATGGTGCACCGACGAAAAATCATTTTATTTTCTGTTAAAGTTCCGGTTTTATCCGAAAATATATGTTGAACCTGTCCAAGTTCTTCAGTTATGTTCATGGCACGGCATTCAGTCTTTTTGTTAGTGTCATGATCAAAAAGATCAATATTATTATGGATATGATATACCTGAAGAATTTTGCACACTTCAATAGTGACGTATAATGAAAGGGGAATCATAACTTGCAATATAATTATATAAGTCCAAAATGTTAATAGGCCTTCGTAGTCTGGATCAACTTCAAAGGGTAAATAAGGCACTGGGAACTTGTTGAAACAGCTAAGCCACATTTTACATCCAACAGCACCAATGACACATAGAATTAACAAAATAATTACACACCTGTAAATTGTAGAGAGACATTACTTAAGTTAATTACATTTCAAAAACAAACACCCACTTTCATTACTTACCATATGACATCTATGTTCATTTGCTGCTCTACTTGAGATCTTTTATATCTTGGACCGCTATTATTAAGCATGGATTTGGTTTCGTGGCCAGCATAAACTACGAAACCTTCAATGAAATCAGTATTCTGGAGACCGAAAATTAAAAATTTATCATATCCCGCACTAAACAGTTTATTACCTTTAATCTACTCTCACGAAGCAAAAGATTCTCCGTAGATATTGGAATCCTTTCTCCTGACGGGTGAATTAACGCACCATGGAACCGATACAATTTTGTTGTCGGAGCATCTGCTTCCACACGACTAACAAATTTACTTGGCGAAAATACTAGTTGCTTATCAGTTAATCCGCGGACGACCTATAAAAAATTATTAATTGATTAATACAATACTACGAAAATAACCGTATTATACACGGTGGATGACTTGATATTTTTTTTATTATTTTCTAACGTAAAGATTTTCAATTTTATAGTATGGGTGGTGTTTACGTTGGATAACAGTTTAAAAAAACCACGAAAAATCAATATAAAGATGTGAAATGGATGGAAAATGGATTAGACATGGCTTCAAGAGAAGTTAAGTCGTCAGGCACAAGTAAACAAAGCAATGCAAATAGCCACGGCCTGTCTGTAGCAGTATTGCCAATAACATTGAAAAGGTAGGTTATTTATATCTCATGGATCTTACTGATAGCAGTATGGGAACTGGAGATGGATTGATAGTCGGATGATGAAATCTCATCTCAATAACGACGATTAAGAATGACGTTACCGTACCGGAAAACATTACCACAGGATGAATCTATGGTCGAAACCCTGGTTCTGCAAAGAATGTCAACCAACCAAAGTACAGATGAACTAAAGCATAACAAGCCCGTGAATACTGTGGGGACATCTACAAATTCAAGACAAAATTAATTACTTATTTATTCTAAATAAACATCACGCATTTTGCTAAATTGACATTTTTCTTTTATTTCCGTTTGCTACGATCTTTCTTGTTCCATTTCCTCGTGTGTTTAATGTTCAGTGTTCACATTTGCTGTTTACCACAAATGTGATAAGGGAAGGAGAAAAATCAGAGTACCGAGGCAAGAGATTATCCCTAAAAACAAGCTGCTGGGTACGTAGTGTACTAGCAAGAAGTTTCTAGACTTTTCAGGCTTTGGTCATAAATTGTGTGTCTTATTGGTTTTGCCTTTTCCGCACCCGCCCTCATTTTGTTTCGAACTTCGTTTGAGGCCAGGGTTTTAATCCTACTTTTGAACCGTGCTGCGATTTGAAGCAAGGCTAGAGATTTAATCCACCTAGTTTTTGCCAGGCAATAAAAAAAAAGCTAGTGATTTAATCATACCATCTGGCCCTTATATGAAATATTAGGTGCGTTTTATTATTCACAAATCTATCTGGATCCGGATCTGGATTAAGTTTTAACATGTATTACAAAAACAATTTGGGATCCTGTTTTCTATCGGGATCTATTTTAAAGATCCAAAAATTAGTTATTACACTGGCGAGTAGATGGCTTTTTATGGTAAGGTAGTGTAAGCTACAGTGTAAAGAAAAACGACAAGACATAATTTAAAATTTCCAAACCCAAGGATAAAAAGAGACAGGCTTATAACACTGTTGTCAGTAACATCCGTATCGTTTTATTTTCAAGGGATGATCCAGATCCGGATCCTGATAGATTTGTGAATAATAAAACGCACCTATTGTGTTAATTATTTAGGCATATGAAAAGTTTGTGAATTATGTATATGAAATACCATGTTAGTTATTTAGGAACATGATAAATGTATAAGTATATGAAATAACTTGTTATATTAGGTTAAGTTAAACTGAATAAAGTTGGACATTATTGGAGTTCTGAACTTTCTAAAACCGAGTTTTGTGCTTTCTTTGGATTGATCCTGGACCCGCTGACGCTAACTCAGCCTTTGAATAAAAAAAAAGCATCACAGTCTACTTTCTAATAAGTTCAAATAAAATTGCGTGCCAAAATTTTTCATTTCTTTAAGTAATTTTTACTTTTGTATTTTTATTTTCTTTAATAATGTCATTATACTTGTATAATTACACCATTATGGAAATATTTTAGCTTTGAGAGAAATATATTTCTTTCATACTTAAAAAAATGAGATTTATAGAAACAATAATTACATCTGAAATTAATTTAACTTACCTCCCGCCTTTTCAAATTTGTTTCACCATCCAAGTCACACGTATCAATATAACAAACACCATGTGGATTACTTGTCCTTAATAGTAGAATATCTGCTGGGACTGTTTCGTTGTTGGATAAATGAATGATATCACCAACGGTCACATCTTGCCATTTAATTTTTTTGTACCTTTCAGACTCTCTAGAAAATATAAAAAAAAAATGTTTATAAATTGAAAAAATATCAATTTCCTATTATTACCAAAAGTTTATTATTGTATACATGAATTTAATGTTGTTATTTACATATATTTTTCAATAAAAGGCCTGATGGAGAATGTACTCATGCTCGAAAAGTTCCTAATAAAACTCATTTTTGATGTGTAAACATCTTTCCCGGCGGTAGAGTGAACCGAAAACGTGGGTAAAACTTGTAACCCGTTACGGTTACACGTTACGGTTACACGTTACGGTTACACGTTCCGTGTAGCAACCTACCTTACCGACGATTGCATTTAACACCATGTTTACATTTGAAATATTGCGTACTTACGACATCGTGTTTACGTTGGAAATTTTTAGTACTGCAATCTCGATTTTATTACTTTCAATTGCTGGCTAGAACTAAATTCAACCCCCTAACGAAAGATTTCATAGTGGGTTCATTCAATGTTTTTTAAACAAATCCACTTTACGTTAGTGATGGACAATTAAATTTTATTTTATGCTCCCAAAAAGTAGTAGTAGTAGTAGTAACTTTATTGAGATTTTTTTTTTTACACAGTAAGTACAAAGTAACTTATTCTAGTTAAACTAAAGAAAAATTGCCGACTTAGAAGTGGCCAGGCTACACTATTTATGAGAACAAAAATAAAATATTTTAAATTGATTATTTACAGCACTTAATTGCAAGAATGAATTCTGAATTTAATTGATTTATGTCCACTCAATAAAGACAATAGAAATGAAATGTGGAGCTTAAACTTAACCTAGAAAGATGGATAGATAGATAATGAAAGAGGTAACAATGTGAAATGAAACAAACAGATAGAGACGACAGAAGGTCGGTTCTATATATTTTAGGTATTTAACACCAAATGTGTGTACAGAGAATATAGCCATCTTTTAGTCATGAATAGCTACAATTGTGCGTATATTTCCTGAGTGATTGAGAATACATTTTCTATGTTTATTTAAATTTGAATTACAATAGTTGTTTTATTTTGTTTGTTTGTTTTTTTTTAAGTAGTAGGAGTATAGCTAAATATTAGGATATTTGTAATTAATTGAAATAATATATCTTAGGTTCTTAATTCTTAAATACTAGTACATGTTTGTGAGGCTTTATTATATGAAGATTTATCCTTCAAGAATTGAGAATAACATTCAATTATTATTTGAATAAATTGTTAAGAAAACAAAACTGGTGCTGATTCTGGACAGATAATGAATAAAATAGAAAAGATAAATAGTTCAGATACTTAAAATTAAATATTATGTATAGGTATGAGAAATAGTAATGGAATGAAAGTTTTACAATTGTTTATTATTTTTTGTTTTGTATTAAAGATAAAAATTTAAAATTAAAGGGATGAGATTGAGGTAAGTAAGACGATGAGTTGCAAGTTTAGTCAACCTCTATAATTGCTTACGAGGCATTTTTTATAAAAGGGTGATAGGAAAGAGTCATCATCAAAAGCTATTTCAAAAGAGGAGTTCGAGCGTTCGCAGGCAATACTTATTGGAGAGATATAAAATCTATCAGAAGTTGAAAAGTGTATATTTTCCTCATGGATGTTTTGGAGGATAGGGTTAGCGTGGCTTTGCAGTGCGATAATTCTTTTTTTTGAAAGGTGTATCATATAGTTCAAAATTGGGGAAATACCAGAATCTTCGTATATAAGTTTATTATGAAACCATTTTCCAGATGGGCGTCTGGACTTGGAGATGCATTTGCGGATGATTTTCCTTTCAAATCTCTGAAGTTCTAGTGCTACATTGGGTGTGATTTGGATCCATGATGTGAAGCCATAAGTTATGGCTGGTCGTATAAGGCTCTTGTACATCAGAAGTTTGGTTTTCCTCTCAACCTCTTTTGAGTTAAGTAAGGATTTGAGAATTGCAGCTGCTGCTTTTCCTTTATTTAGGGCGCCCCGTGCATGGGGGTTCATTCTAAGGCGTTCATGAAGAGATATCCCAAGATATTTGATGGATTTTTTGAGTGGAATTCTATTATTATCTAAGTTAAGTACTAGTTGTTTACTTTCGCGAACAGCCAGATGGTGCCCCCGTCCTGAAGCGTTCCTAAAACAGATTAGTTCACATTTGTTGAAGTTAATATCGATTCCCCATTTTTTGTAGTAGGGCAGAATTAGATTAAGGTGGTTTTTGACGTCATTAAGAGCCTCGTGAGGTCTTTCATGGCCACTAAAAATAATTGTGTCATCGGCGTATAAAATGGACTTGGATAGGGCACATTTAGTAGGAAAATCTGAGAGAAAAATGTTGAAAAGAAAAGGGCCCAAAATAGACCCTTGTGGGACCCCTGATAAAATAGGAATAGGGTTAGATGATTCATTGTCGAACACAACGGACAGACTACGGTTGGAAAGAAAATTTTTTAAAATTTTAGTGAAGTGGGTGGGGAAATTTAAAAGATGAAGTTTATAGATGAGCCCATCATGCCAGACCGAATCGAATGCTTTTGTTAAGTCAATCGTGCAGGCTACAGTGCAACGCTTGAGCCTCAGATTGTTTAAAATATTGTTTTGTAAGGTCATAATTGCATGCTCTGTTGAGTGACCGCGTTTAAAACCAAACTGTATTAGTGGAATATCCTCAAAGTGGATGTATAATTTAGTTAGGATAATTCTTTCCAGAATTTTACCTATGTTGGACAGTAATGAAATGGGGCGAAAATCTTCCAATCTATTCGAATGGGGTTTTTTTTTTAGTGGGGTGAGAATGGCATGCTTCCAAGTTATTGGGAAGTAACCGTTGTTTAAACAATTATTGAAAATAGGTGTTAGGAATTTAGCTATAGGAATTTTTGCTTTTCTGATAATGAAGTTTGAAATTTTATCTGGACCAGCAGATTTTTTGTTGTTGAGGGAATTAATAATGGATTCTATAAGTGAGTAGGAAGCAAAATGTTCAGAATTCACATTAGTTGATAAGTTTTGTGGGGAAAAATTTTCTATTAATTCGCTCGAGTTCCAAGTTGAGAAGGCACAATTAAAAGTGTTTACTGTTAAAGAATTTTCGATATCATGTAAGGGGACTTTTAAAGCATAAAGTTCGGAGTAAAATTGGCAAAATGCATCAATCTTTTCAGACGGGGTTGAGAAAGTTCGGTTATTCCAAGAAAGCTCTTGAAGGGAAGCTAGGTTATGATTGTATTTCCTTGAAGTTATTTGATTAATAGATTTGAAGACGTTAGATGTAGGTTTTAAACTTTTAAGTTTTGTTCGAAAGTTAGCATTGAGTTCTGTTTTGACCCTATTTTTGATTATAATACTAAGACAGCTGATTCTAGACGCCAGGTTTATATACTCACTATTCATACGATCCCCCAGTCTGTGAAAGATTCGTTTAAGTTTTTTTTTCCAATTTTTCCTAATTTTGAAGAGTTTCATAGTTTCGTCGGAGATGTTTATGTAGTGTTGTTTAAAAGTTTTTATATCACTGTGTCGTTCAATACAGAATGAAAGTTTGTCAGTGAATTCCGAGATGAATGAATCAATTTCATCGTTAGTTAAATTTCTGTCAGAAGGGACTATAACATTTTCTAATTGGAAATCCAACATATTATTGAAGTTTTGCCAATTTGTTTTTTTAAAACATCTAAAGGACGGGGGTTGAAACGGAAAGGGAGATAGGTTTTGAAGATGTATATGTAATAGGACCGCATAGTGATCGGATATCTGGTCGAGAGAGAGGCAGGCGATGTTGCTATCAACATTAAGGTGTCTCGGAGAACGAAGATTGGATGAAATTAAAAAGAAGTCGATATGAGAGTTTGAACTTGGTCGAGTAGGGCCCTCAGCTGCTACCAAGTCGTAGTCAAGAAAGTGGTTATTTGTGTACCACTGGTGAAAAAACTGGCCATTTAGATTCACTTTCGAATCGCCCCAAAGCTGGTGTCTTGAATTAAAATCTCCACCTATTATAAGGTACTCGTATTCACTTAAGCATCCGAGAAGATCATTAAGGGCTAATTCCAAATTCTGACCCGTATTACACGGTATATATATTGATACCAGAGCGAGTGTTTTAGATGTGTTTTGAACAACGATAGGAATGAGAACAATAGTAGCAGAAATGATATTGTTATTAAATATTTTAGAATACGATTTAACGGAGTTTTTTATTAAAATGCCTGTCCCTCGGCCCGAACCACAGTTAATGAAGTCGTAATTAGAGTTGAATCGGCTTTTCTTTTGAGTTTTAATGCAGGTTTCTTGGATTAGTAGTGCAAGAGGCTGAGTTTCTTTGAGAAGAAGCTCAACTTCAATCTTTTTATCGTGAGTGTTTAGTGAATTAACGTTAATGGTTATGATATTTAAGTTCATGGTAAAAGAGATGCGAGGAATGCCAGATAAGCTTCTGGCTTTTGAGTGTCATTCATTGTTAAATATTTTGGCCAAAAATTTTTAATTTTTGAGAAGAGAGTACTGAACGGAAGTCCGAACAGTTTATTGGATTCATTTAAAAATTCTGAAAAAATGTTACTATTGGGGATTGAAGGGGTAGTGTCTGGTTGTGGAGTGTGAATTGTTTTTGTGCCTCTTACAGCTTCTGCAAAGGACATACCACTTTGAGGTGCAATGTGGGCTGTGGATGGCATTTTGTTCAGCATGATGTTTTTTTTCCGAATTTCCGGAAAACGAGCTGTTTCCTTATTATTTAAAAATTCTACACGTTTGGGACAACCCTTGAAGTTAGCAGGGTGACCAGAATCACCGCAGTTGACGCAGGATGCGACTGAGCTTCCATTTTTGGGACCGAGGTCACACTCACCGATTTGATGTTCCTTAAGGCACTTGACACATCTGACTGGATATGTACAATAATTAGATACATGCCCAAATCTTTGGCACCTATAACACTGAATTGCCCCCGAGCCTTTAACAGAGTCCCATCTAACCCTGTGGCTCAAGAGAGTTTTGAAAGATTTCAAACGCAGGACACTTTCCCTATCCTCCAAAACGCATAGAAAAAGATCAAGGGGAATGTTGTTTTCCCTGGACCACTTGGTTTCAAACTGTTTTACCGTTACTTTAATTCCTGGGTCTTTTGCTAAGATGCCCACTTTTATGTCATTAACTGAAAAATTGCTCGATATCCCCTTTAATACAATATTAAATTTTTTAAACTCCTTAGGAGTGAACGAATGTCCTTCTACTTTTGTACTTTTAAGTAGGTTTAATATTAAACTATGCAACTCAACGTCTCTTACCTTAATCTTGAGTCCCGAACGTCTCCCGTCAATTTCGAAATCATTAGGATTGACTTTAGCATTTGCCATTAGGTCCGAGATACTTTTAGAGGATAAACCTTTCGTGAAGATTGTTGGGCACCACGGCTTGGGCTTCGACAGCTGCTGATTCGACTGATTGATACCTTGATGATCGTTGGTGGTATGACTCTGATTTGTTCCGATGTTGTTGGATTTATTTTCCACATGTTTGTTGCCGCCAGACTTAGACGCATTGGCCAATCCCTTTTCCAAATCGTTGTCGAGAAGGTGGTAATAATTTTTATTTAAAGGGTTTGCATCTGTTGCAACAGCCCTTTTTTTAAACGATGTTTGCAAGTTTGTTTGACGCCTTTTGCGAGCGATAATGTTGGTGAATGTCTCGTGATCATTCGAAAGTAAGTTTTTAAGGACCGTTACGGTTTCAGTGCTGATTTCACCACGTGTCTGCGATGCTCCATTATTATTGGCTGTGCCAATAATAACATTACTGTTATGTGGAATGTTCTTGACGAATACACTAGTTTTCTCTCTTTCTTGCAACGGGCACACTATTATGTCTGTCTCCATGCTTTGAGATGGGTGACGCGCTTTTTTGTTGGTATTAGTATTGGGGATGAAGTCATCCTCATACCAATCAAACTGTTTTTCTATATTCTCCTTGTCTTCACTGCTTAACAATGAAGAAGGAGGAATAATTTTTTTAATGGAGTCTATCTTGGGTTTGTCAGGGGGGACACTGATGTTATGGATTATTTTTCCGCTATCCATAGCGCAAATGTTTTTTTAAGTTTTATTTATTGGTGCTTTACTTATTTTAATTAAATTTTTTTTTTTTTTTTTTTTCACACGAGAAAAGACGTCCGCACACGACGACGACTGCTAATCGAATCTATGCTCCCAAAAATGTATTTTCAGAGTTGACATTAAATAAAACTAGCCGACCCAGCTCTCGAAATTCGAGTGCCAATTTATTTATTATTTATTATTTATTATTTAATACTTGGCAGTGTTTTCAAGCAAATTTATTAAATTAAATTTTATTTTATGTAATATGCAAAGTGTTCGACAGTGCAAAAACAAAAATGACCCACAGTGTGTAAATGCGTGTCTCAAGTATATTCTGCACATCTCCGTAACTGTGGCTTTACAACCATATAAAATTTATCGAAATCGGTTAAATACTTTTGGAGAAAAGTGTACCACAAAAAACATGTTTGCCGTTTTATTATATGATGTACGATTGGGTCGCACGAACTTTCTCTTATATATTTGCAAAATCGTCGTTTTAACCTAGTTTCATTGTAAAACAGCTTTAATATCGTACTAATTCGACTAAAATTTTGCATCTTTGTCTTTCCAAAAGAAATTTGGAATTTTTTTACGAATTTCTTTGAGATTTTTTTAAATTTTATCCGAGTAATTTGTTTTATTTTGTCTGTCTATTTCATCATATAATTTTCGTTTGCTGTTTTAATATTTTAATCAGTGCTTATTATGCTGTGCTGTGTTCTCATCTCTTCGACGAACTATACGCAACTGAACCAATAAATGCATGATCAATCATCAATCTTGCATATACAATATTTCTATGCAGTACGCTAGATTGAAAGGATTAGGATTTTTCTTCAAGCCTACATCCGATCTATATGTGTGACTTTTTTCAATAATACACTTACACGCATGCTTGTCATGCATTTGAACAATGTATATCTAGCTTTAAACGCAATTGCTGAGGTTGAGAAAAAGGCGGAGTATCGTTCATTCTTCTTTGTGGTTTTCTTTTTTTATATTTGGCGTTCGCTCAGTGAAATTCACTTAACTGAGTAGAGTAAGGAGTGCGAAAAGATGTCTCCTTTTTGCATGAACAAAGTTAACTTACATTAAAAATCGCTGTGTTTAAAAGCACTGATGCAAGAGAAACAGAGATTAAAATCGGATTCGTGTAAAAACAGTCTATTTTCTATCAGATAACATCTCTGTTTGAATATAAGTGTAAAAAGCAACATCCCTGTTTAAACATAAGTCAAACAAACTTAACGTTACGCAGCGGAGTCCACTTACTCCTAACACACGCCACGAACTACCTCATCGAAGCATATTGTCGATTAGGTTTTTGGGTTGTGTGTAATGAATAAGTGCCGACACGGCACACAGTGGAACGAAAACATGAAAAAGTGGTCATCGGGCTGTAACTTTTGAAATAATGGATGGATTTTGAAACGGTTTTCACTATTTTGTACTTGAAAAACTAAAGTTTCATACTATATTTCAAAAACTATGAAAAAATTCGCAATTTTCCAAAAAAAAATTTTAACATAACCCCTGAAACTTAGAATTTTTCAAATTTTAGCTTTAGGCAAATACAATTAATTTTATGGAGGAAGAGCAATTAATATTTATTGCTCTTAATTCATATTACAAGTTTTATGTGCATTTTTGCACTTTTTTTTAAATATGTATTTCGAGACATCGTTCACATTTTAATTTGAATGTTATTCATATTGAATATTGTTCTAGTTAATATATGTTTATACAAAATTTCTTTTGCTTTTCATGGTATTTTATTAAAAAATCTATAACTTTTGAAGCATCAAGCTTAACTTCACCTTTTAGCTTAATTTTTTCGGCTAAAAGAAGCGTAGTGCTGCATGTACTTTGACGTAAGACTTGGGTTGTTTTTTTCGCATTTTATTGTTACTGCATTCTACAAATCCATTTTCCAGCTTCAAACAAAACTTGCAAACAAATTCCAATTTTTTTCCCGAGATTTAACTGTCGCTTTTTGGATAACAATATTTATAGTCAGTTAAGTCACGCTCATTAGCCTTTAAAACGTTGACAAAATCTTCGTAAGTAAACACAACCATTTTAACTTAGTAGAAGGCTTCAAAATTATTTGTCTACAAGACGATCGCTTTGTTGAAAAAAAAACTAAACAAAAATGGCATTCATTATTATGAAATCACATGATTATATGTTTTTAAATTAATAGAGAAAAAATAACACTTTGTTTTGCCATTAAGTCTATAACAAATAATGATAACCTAAAGACAAAATCTCCTTAACCAGAGCAAATAAGATTTAATTGATAAAAGGAGAATCCCCCACCCCCTCCCTATTTCTTTCATGTCAATGTATGCAGTGTTTCATAGTTTTAGATTTCTTAATGTTAGTTATTATTATTTATAATGCAAAGATGCCCCTACCCCCTTCTCCAGCTAACAAACTTATTTTATTTAAGAGTTCTCAGCTCTAAGGAAGATTTTTAAAAACCCTCCAGGAAGCGGGGTCGGATGCGGTCGGATCCAATTTTTTGAAAATATGACTCTGAAAAAGTGCAAAATTAATTTAAGACTACCCAAAAACCGAGCATTTTTGACCATTTTTTTAAAATCATCTTCAAACCTGAAATTAGGATTTTTTAAAAATACTCACAAAAACAGTTTTTTTTTTAAGGCTAAAACAATTTTGTTTGAAGGATTTTTTTTTTGTTAAGCTTAAATGAACCAATTGCATGCCTACAAAATTAATTTCGAAAAGAAAACATTAAAAGGGTCTGAAAAAAACAAATTACAAAAATGCGTTAAAATTCCATTTTTTTTTGTTTTAAAAATACTGCATCTTTGAGTCCCTATTATTCGAAAATTAAAGAGTGTACATAAAAAAACGGTTTTATATGTAAAAAAGACGACAATTTTCTATGCATATCAAACAAAAAATATTTCCAATAATGAAAACAAAAAATCACCCAATGTCCGGAATTTTGTACTAGACGTGCGGCAGTGCGAACTCTGGGAATCGCAGTAATTCATCGAAGCATATTGTCGATAAGGTTTTTGGGTTGTGTGAAATGAATAAGTGCCGACACGGCGCAGTGCGAACTCTGGTAATCGCAGTAGTATACCGACATGGCGTGTTAGGCTAGGCGCGCACATTCAATTTTTAGTTTCGCAACTGATTGGTTCGAGGAACTATATTCTGTTCAATTTATATTTGCAGTACAGGGAAGATAGGATATTTGCCTTTCAGTCTGACCATTATGGATTTCAATAAGCTATCTTTAAGTATTGCCGTAGGAGCATTAAAAATTGCGGCAAATCTCAGAAAAATATTTACTACCAAAAGCTCGAAAAAGCTTAAATCCTGGAACTTACAAAGCACAAACCAAAGAAAATGCCATATGAATTTCCATCAACTTGGCAATGGTAACTCTGATTCTGTTTTTTTTTTTTTAATAAACATAATAAGGGTTGGTTGCAAATTGGCGATCAGTCTCCTTTTACTCATGGAGCAGACAGGTCATGGTGGGCTGTACGTGAGCTCAAAGAAGATTACACAAACAATTTCAATGTAACTCAGTGATTCTCTTTCTTATTTCGGTGGCAATTTCTTAAGTTAAGGTGCCGTGAAAATAGCGGCAGGCACCAGTGTTTCTGAAAAAGCTCTCCCATAAGGCCTGTACTGCAAATATAAATTGAACAGAGTATAAAAAGTTTGTGCTTTGACACAAACTAAACGATTGCCTAAAATGACTTCGCTATTTTGTGTCACATATAATAATTGTATGCACGTGCGCTGACATTCAACCAAATAGTTCATCTGTTTTCTATAAGCCACCAAATAGTTGTGCAACTAAAAATTGAATGTGCGCGCCCAGCCTAAAAAGGACCGAAATAGTTCGTGGACACAATTTTGTATGTTGTTATTCGGTTTTAGTTGTTAACTAGTGTTTTTGATATTTAAATTGTTGAAAGTCTCTTCCTTATTGACCTTTTTGCGGTCAATAAGGAAGAGACTTTCAACAATTTAAATATAATATAGACCACAAAGTTGTTCATTTAACAGATTAACTTGTTAAAAAAGTGTTTTTTAGTGTTTTTGATCCCATTAATCTTAAATTCACTCAATAATTTGATCATTACATTAAGAGTATCCTAAACATAAGTAATAATGGAAAATGTACAAGAAAAATGTGTTTGGACTCGTTCCGAAATAATTATTTTACTAGAAATAAGTAAAGCGTTATGTACAGCCATTGACTTATTATACATGGACTGCCAGAACTACGGAACTAGCGCTATTGGTGCAAACTCGGAAAACATAGTGTAACTTTTGGTTTTGGTATTTGATATATTAATTTTTGACATAATTGAGTTTGTAAAGAGGGTTGAGCGGGAATTGTTTAAGTTTATTATTAAATAAAAACTTGAGGGCTATTTTCATGCTTTATTTGCGGATTTAAGAGTCAAAATATGCATTTATCATAGACAAGAGAAGAGCATTACTTATAGTGCTGTGATTCGTTAGAGTGGGAAAGCACAAAGAACTTTCGAAATTCTGGGGTGGAATCGCGTAAGGTGATAGTTGATTATCAATTTGTTGATTGTCGTTTTGACCATCGCTCTCTCTATAATTCTTAAGTTGAGGTGCCGTGCAAACAGCAACAGGCACCAGTGTTTCTGAAAAAGCTCTTCCATAAGGCCTGTTTTGCAAATATAAATTGAACAGAGTAAAGTACGATTGCATTGTATGTTTATTGGGTACGTTCGATAACAAAAATTTGGCACTCGGACGAACGTTGGTGTTTACACATCTTAACCGTGAGTCCTGGCACTCGCACTTTTTTTTAATGACCTGGAGCCCACTAAAACATTTTTTAGTTGTGCTCACAAGCAAATTCCAAATTCAACTTCCTACTATTATTAAGAGTTTTATTTAATATTATTAATTTTCAAAATATTAAATTTTTCAACCCCTTTATATTATCCGTTCGCAGAAACCTACTTTTGGAGAAAAGTAAAGTGGAGGTCATTCGTTTCGATAAGTAAATATAGAAGCGTACACGAGCTTATATTGCCTTAAAACATACATATTTAAATACATGAAATTATAAATCTAAAAAAAAACCAACGAGTTCTGAACAGCGCAGCACTAAAAGAAGGATGTCTAACAAGGTTAAGATGCTTCTTCTTTACTTGTAATAATAATACAAAGGTATGGCAATTGTATAAAAATCGAATTGAAGATTTTGATCAAATTTTACATTGCGATGATAAGGAAGACAAAAAAGTGGATCTCGCAATTCTGTCTGTTCAGCTATAATCTAAATTTCTCAGTCGATTTTTTAAAACTCAGCAGGTTGCTTTTTTAATTATTACCCGGCAGGTTTTTTTAATTTCTTAATTTATAACCAAAATAACAGTACCTGATATATATATGTATGTATTTTCTTTTTTTAATTTTAGGAATTTTTTTTTCTAAACTTGCAAAGATTTTTATAAAAAAAAATCAACAAAAAAATACTTTTAGTAAAATCTTCCTTATGGTTGAAAACAAATTTTCGAAAATGATGCTTAATATGATAAGTGCGTTGGACTCAGTCGATCTCGTACTGAAAAAAAATGCCCACGCTTTCGGCTGTAATAGTGTCTATTAGTAAACGCGGATTTATTTAAGTGTAAAGCAAGCCAATTTTGATATAATAGATCGGAAGAAGTAGAGGCTTACAGTAGTGCGGAAGGTCGCAAGTTCAAGTCCAAGCCCGGCAAAAAATTTTAATTTTTGGAAGCTTTATTTTCAATAATAATGAGGTAAAAAAATTCATTGACTGGAAGAACAAAGTCATTGATAGTAAATTCATTGCGGGTACATCAAAAGGCTGGGACACCAACAACAAAGCATGGACATCGAGAGATGTATCAGCAACGGCACCAACTGCAACAGGAGAGCCGGCAGAAGCAGCAATAACGGGGACATTGAAAGTCGTCTTAACAAACACAAGAACAAGAACAATAAGAATGCCAACAACCTACGATATGGCAACTAAAAGGAAAAAGAACCTTTATACGCCGAACTTGGTAAAACGGCGCTCAACCACCACTCCAGTTAAGTTGCCAGCCGGGGTGAGGAAGCCCAAGACAGCAGTAGCAGCAAAACAACAAATTGATTTCTGACAGCAAGCGTAGACCCGGAGGTCGCCGCACGGTGGTGCCATTTCTATGGGAGAGCGGAAAAAAATCCGTAAAATCTGAACTATGTAACCGAAGTAAATGGAATTTCACATATGTACATGTTTGGACTGAGCTTATGGTACATACATTTCGACAAATATTTGGTGAAGAAAAAAGAAATTTTTTCGGATTTGCAGGGTTTATTGACTTTATCGAAAAAAAAAAAATTAATTTGTTTTGTTCTTAAGATAAATAATCAAATACATACATAATAACACAAGCATATATCAAATATAAGAAATAAAGAAATGAATACACATAATTAATTATATTAATAAGTTATTTAATTAACTTAAGAGCTTCTTCACTCAAAGGAAGATGTTTTTTCTTTGCTTCAAGTCTTAATTGGGTTATAAATGAATCAGATGATATCAGGATCATATGGAATATAACCTGATTCATTGATAACCGGGAAAACTTCCTGGAGTGGTGGGCCCTATAGTACTTGTAGTCCTTATTCCTGCATTCTTGGGCCTCTTCTGAAAGTGATCCAACTGGCAAGGATGCACTTTCTATTACTTCTGCTTCGTGTAGTAAAATTTTGTGAACAGTTGCGGTCATGTGATAAAAGGGTATAACGATATCGCGAGCTTAGCTGTCTCTACACTATAAGTCTATTATATAATTTTTGGGTATCGATTGAAAAATTGCTGCAAATAACTTCCAATATGAATGCGAGTCTAGTTATCATTTTAATGTCTATTTGCAGCTATATTTGCATTTCCGAAAAATCCTCGTGAAGTGTAGCCATCATTCGTTGTTCCAGTTCCTTGCTTTACAACTTTTATTCCAAAATTTGATATGACTTCTGCTTGAATTCGTTTTATTCCCTCTTCCTTGATAGCACGAGTAGTCTCATTAGTTCTCGACGCTTTAAAGCTTAAGTTATATCCCAGGTGCAATATGTACTCAATAAATCGAATCCGTGCATGCAGTGATAAAATTGCTTCTTCATTCAGGATCTTAGATTGCAACTTAGATAAGTCAATTATCTCTGAAGGTTTAGCTCCACAAATAATGCAATTGCTCGCAGAACTAGCATTTGTCACAAGCTACTTTTCCATCTATCACAGTAAAATAAAGACGGTGTTTAACTTTGACAACATGCATTTCAACAGTGATTAAGCTCTCTTCCAGTTCTGGAATTTCATTTTCCATACGGTATTTCTCTTCTCGTATGAGAATTCAAATTTAAGAGCTCTGCAATATCCCTTTGAAGACGGACGGGGATTTATACATGTTATATTGTTTTCTCCAGTAGTTGACGTCATTTTCAAAGGAACAATCGATGTCATGAAAAGATGAGAATCCGATGCTTCTTGGTTGCCAGTAGAAAATGTCTGCATATATTCGCTCTGCCCAGATGAACCATCAAAGTTCCAAAGTTTGGTCTTTTAATTGTTCCAGTTCATCACTAGGAATTGTTGACAAAATTCGGCTAGCAGTGTGATCTAGCAAATCTTGCAGAAAAAGCAATAAAATTTCTACTAACTGTTTGTTTTTTTATTTGAAGACAAAAACTCGTATTCAGGTAAAAACCCACAAAAAATTATTTTTTTAAATATTACCTGTCTCTACTTATTGTGCCATGAAAAATGTTGGATTAAAATATTAAGGTACAATTTTTTTAAAGTTCATTTTAAAAACATCATAAAATAATATATGATCACCACATATTTCCAAGAAAAATAAGTTTGAATTTGGAAAAAAATTTGAGGCAAGAAAAATTATTTGAGCTTAAAATTGATTATATCAGAGATCCATCAAAGGATTAATTTTATTTCATATTTTAATGAAAGATATATATTTTTGACAAAAATAAAATCTTGTTTGCATTCTTTCCAACCATTATTAGCCACGAAATTACAATTTTTGCAACATGACCAAAGTCGAAACCGTGTTTTTTTAATCGGATTCACTGAAACAAATTTGTACACTGCGTTAAAAATCGGACCAGGACAGATACAATTCTTTCGAAAATAGTTAGTTGAATATTGTAGCTTTCCAAAAATAGTAGCCACTAGAAGTAGCTTAATGTAGCTAAAACTGTAGCTCTAAGGAAAGAACGTTAAAATATTAATTTTAGGTCACTCAGTCCTAACAATTGTTTTTATTTTGAAAGTTCAATAGCATATTATTTATTAAAGAAATTTTGTTTTTACGAACAGTTATTAAAATGCTACTATTCATAAAAAAAAAGTTAATGCGAGAAATTACATAAATTTCAAAACTTGAAGACAGGGTAACTTTAGAGCATATTCCTTGATATAAATTTCCCAAATTTTGAGAAAACATAGAACAGTATATATTTCCAAATTTCATTTTTAGCATTCATTTCCACAGTGCGAGCGTTTTAGGAAAGTAGAAGAGGATTTAAAAGAAGATACCGATGCACATTGGTTTTGAATGTCTGAATATTATAATGGGAGGGAAATATAGAGTCGGGTAAAGCATTCCACATTCGCGGCTAAAGAATGAATCTCTGCATTTAACTGTACTTCCGAAGTATTACGGTTAAATTGTTTAAGGGGAGGTTTACCTATTTCTTCTAAAACTGCAGTTTATTTGGGATTTTTTTTTTTTCGTACAAGGAAATAAATAATCAACTGGGAGTTTTTGCTACTTGTTTATTACAATAAATAGTACAAAAAAAAACATTTTTTATATGTCCAATAAAGTGACCACTCTAAAAAAAAAAGGTTGCCTGACGGTAGCCACTTTAGCACCTGCAAAAATGAACGAAAATGAAAAACCAAAAATTTTTATAAAATATATGAGTGTAGGCGGAACCTGAACTACAATCATCAATAATAATAAAAAATTAACAAAATGGTGGACATTTGAATTTTTTATTTTTTTTTGTGTTTTTTTCGCTCTTTAAAGTACTGTAGAAATGAAAAAAATCCATGGATCATCTTGTTCGTAGTACAGGTTCCCCTAATTTGCATATACTTTAAAACAAAAAAAAAAACAAAAAAGGCGATCCATCGAGTAGTTTTTGAGTAATCGTGGCGACCAGTTCGAAAAA
This sequence comes from Chrysotoxum bicinctum, assembly GCA_911387755.1. Classification (NCBI taxonomy): domain Eukaryota; kingdom Metazoa; phylum Arthropoda; class Insecta; order Diptera; family Syrphidae; genus Chrysotoxum; species Chrysotoxum bicinctum. The sequence goes on from OU426987.1 coordinate 165,647,084, forward strand.
CATGGTTTCGAGAAAAACGCGTTTTTACCTCATTGCTTTCCATATGTAGGATTAATCTATGTTAACATTAACTTAAAAAAAAATAGATACGACTAAGCTGTTTTTGAAATATAATTTACATAATTTACTACAAGAAAATGCCAAAAAAAATCGATTTTTGGTCTAGAAAAAGGTAAACCCCCCTTAAGGGGAGGACTGCAGCTGGCTATTTCACTAGAACAGCGTATATAAAAATAACAATAAAATTATAAAAGACAAGAAACATTGCGACGGTGTTTCAAATGTTTCTGTTATACTTTTATCACCTTTTATTTTTAAAGCTCTTTTTGGATTCTATCTAAGAGACTCAAGTGAGTTATTGGAGCACCTGTCCAAATATGGTAATTGTACTCAAGCTTTGGACGAATATAGGCCTTATAGATTACAGCCAGATAAGAAGGGGTAACAAATTTCTTGCAAAGTGGAAGGAAACATGTCGTTTATGATTGTGCTATCGAGATCCGAATTCAATGAGCTTATTATACCCTGCCGTTCTTGATCCAAATCCGAAGAACAAGAACATGTATCTGGAAACGAATAAGAGAAGATGAGGGTACTGGAAGAGATTCATCAATACCAAATGCACGCATTTACGATAAGACAGCTTGATGCCAAACTCTATCAAATGCTTTTGAAATATTAAGTGCAATAATTTTTCTTTTTTCAAAACAATGTAAAGATTTAATCCACTGATCGGTAAGATGTACCAGTGGACCGATTGCTACAAAAGCCATACTGCCGGTCATTGAGAAGCATTCGTTCTTCAAGATATTTCTTGAGCTGATAATTTATCACGATTCCATGACCTTAGAAAGAAGTTATGTATGTGCAATTGGACGACAGTTAGAGCGGGGAGAATATTCGCCTTTTTTAGGGACAGGCTGGACAAATGCTGTTTTTCATCCACTCGGGAAGAGACCAGTGGGACAAATGGAAAAGCTTACGCAATGGTTTTTGCCAGCGTTGAAGAACACCTCTTCAGAACAATTGGGGCGGGGCCAGCGGATTTGTGTATGTCGAAATCTTTCACTATAGAGAAAGCACAGCGATCAGTCAAAGTTCCTGAAGAAATCGTTGAGACCGTCTTAGTTGGCTTTCTCTTGGGAATTTTTTTATAATTCACACGCGCTCAAGGGTACGTTAAGAGACCCTTATAATGTCAAACACAGCACGGGCGAAGTGGAAATTAAAGGGGAGTGAAAGGAGGTGTGGTTTTGAATGTTTTCAAATTGAAATGACAAGGGAAAACCGTGCCGGGTAAGTTATTCCATAATCGTGTTTTGCGACTAAAAAACGAATCTCTATATTTGACGGTACGACCAAAATTAGGCTAAAGGGTGAACTGATGAGCATTCCCAGCGAAGCGGGTATCACAGGCGAACTGATTGAGGGGAGGAATACAACTGGCTACTTCGAGTTAGCATTGCTTGTGAAAGAAGCAATAAAACAAGGAAATACATGAAACATTCCGATGGTGTTCAAGAGATGGGAATGAACCCTTGATAGCTCTGTTTCCTATCAGTTTTAACACTCTGTTATGAATTCTATCCAATAAGTGGGGAGAAGTTTGTGTTGCGCCTGCCCAAATGTGTTAGTTATACTCGAGTTTTGGACGTATAAACGTCTTATAAATGATAGCCAGATCAGAAGGGGTGAAAAATTTCTTACATCAATATAGAAATCCTAGCATTAAGCAGCAGTTTTGAGGTCTCGAGAATGTGATCATTGCAACGAAGATCTTCGTTGACACTCATGCCAAGTACTGGAAGCTTTTCGGTTTCTTCGATACAAGTGCCATTCAAGGACAATGACATAAAGGCGACATTTTGCTTCACTGACAATAGACAGCATTGAGTTTTCCAAGCGGTTTTTTATACCCCATTTAACAATGCTGTAAAGATCGGAGTTCAATGAGCTTATCATACGATATCATTGCAATTCCACTTCCGAAGGAGATGGAGGTGAATTTGAGAACGAGTATGAGAAGCTGAAAGTAGTGTCGTCGGCAAAACAATAAAGTGGATTAGAAGCTTCCGACAAGAGGTCATTTATAAAAATGAGGAAGAGAATATTGAACGATTTAGAAGGTAATTTCTAGTCCGAGGAATAAGGGTTTCGTAGATACCAAACGCACGCATTTTCGATAAAAGAGGCTGGTGCCAAACTCAATCAAATGCCTTAGAAATATCAAGCTTAATAAAGATCTGTTCATTTCTTCGGTGAGGTATGCCATCAAATCACCATGAGAACGTTTGCCGCGAAAGCCGTATTACCGGTCATTGAGAAGCTTTCGACCTTCGAGATATTTCTTGAGCTGATGATTTATCAGCGATTCCATGACCTTGGAAAGAAGGGACGTAAGTGCAATTGGTCGATAGGAGGGGGAGGAAGGTCGCCTTTTTTAGGAACAGGTAGGACAAATGCTGTTTTCCATTTTCTAGGAAAGATTCCAGAGCAGTAGGAGCGATGGAAAAGCTTAAGCAATGGTTTTGCCAGCGATGAAGAACACCTCTTCAGAAGAATGGGGGTAGGGTAAGCTGGGGTACATTTGACACCGGGGCACATTTGACTTTGCGTTTTTCGGTATGATCGTGCCCTTAAAAAAGAAAAGTTTGGATGAAGGAAGAAGCTTAGTTTGATTTAAAGAAACGTTATGAAATTTGGCAGCCTTTCTTTAACTCTTCGTGGAGTACCACGTGTTTTCGTGTTTTCTGTGCCTCTGATCTAATTTTTGATCACCGGGAAGTAAGCGATTTGTGAACCTAATAAAATAATTTTTTTTATCGCGAATCAATATTATGATAGTACTATGCTTTAAGTTCAATAAATTGAAGCCAGTTTTGTGAAAATATAATATTAGTTATTCAAAAATAAAAATTAAATTAAAAAGTTCCTTCGGGACACCTTTGCCTTTTGCAAAAAATATTTGTTTGACGTTGATTTTGGGAAATTATATATTAAATACATTATTTAAAAAATGTCGATATCGATAAATTTGAATTTAGATTTATATGGACTGGTTTTTTATGTTTATAAATGAAATAATTTATGTTTTTTATTCTTGTTTTTTTTTTTTTTTTTTTAGAAAGTGAATTTATTGATTTATTATTATTGTTATATTGTTAAATAAATTGTTTAAAAACAAAAATTTACTTTTTTACTATTCAAACAACAGACGTGCTGAATCCGTTGATACTTTTATATTAAAATTATATGTTAGCATAATCTTGAATAATCAATAAATCAAATACAAAACAAAACATTGGAAATCATTTTCTTTCTTTCTTACAGAATACAATCACTGTAAGGTGCAGATCAGTACTTCTTTATTGTCGAACATCTGCAGAAGGGAGTGGAGGCAATGGGGGCTGCTTTTCAGCAAGTGTACAATGAAAGCATTCGCCCGAATCATGACCTGGAAAACATAGCCCTGCTTCACCATTTCTACGTTCGAGATAAATTGGCGATTGGAGAACAGCGGTTTGAGCGGGTTCAATGATGATCATCTAGCAAACGCCATCATCGCCAAGCGAAATAGGCCCAGTTAGTGAATATTTTTCTGCTCTTTTTGCACATGAGTTTTGACCTGTCACATTCAATGTTCACAATTACTTTCTTTATTTAAATTATACGCTCCTATTCGACAGCTTAGGCCTAGAACAGGAGATTTTCTACACATTCCAGCACATAGAACAAACTATGGATTTAATGATCCTATTACTATGTTTTCGTTAAATTATAATAAACGTGAGGATGTAATCGATTCTAATATAACTAGAATTAGATGTAAGAATTTGATTTTTAATAATTTTTAAAGATATATTATTTGTTAAATTATTCAATTTTTTTTGTTTTAATCTATTAAAGTTTATGTACTTGATGGATATTGTAAATAAATAAATAAAATAAATTTAAATTTTAATATTTTTATATACAATACGAGGGCGGGTCAATAAGTCCGTGACTTTTGGAATAAAACACAGATTATTTGATTAAAAAAAAAATTTATTTTTCAACGTAGTCTCCCTTGAGCTCTATACACTTTGTCCAGCGCTTCTCCAATTTTTTTATCCTTTCCAAAAAAAATTTGGTTAAAGTCGTTAGAGCCGTTAATGAAAAAATCGAAAATCAAAAAACGGTTCTGTCGCAAGTATCGTTAATAACATTTTTTCCCAACAATTTTTTACCAAAATGTAGTTCATGTCCATAATAGCACAGTTCATTTTTTTTAATCAAAATCGTTAGAGCCATTTTCGAGATAATAACTATTTTTTTCGAAATTTTTTTTTGGACTATATTTTTTCAAATGCAAAGGAGCTCCTAGATAAACATTTTCGTTAAAATATTTACAGTAGTTGATGAGAAATTCTAAAATAAATAAAACTGTTCTATGATAGATACACCGAAAACCCCTAAGTACCGAGATAGAAGAAAATAGCTCCAGTGGTTTAGACTGTAGATCAAGGTACAGTAATACAGACATAAATACATACAGACACACACACACAGACGGAATTGGCGGACCCACTTCATTCGTCTTCGCTATTATCGTAATGTCAACTCTGATCAAAATCTCGAGTTCGATTTTTTTTTTTAAATGCTGAACTTGCCCTATAGTACCTTTATCGCAAGTAAAAATGGTCAGCAAGGAGCGGTCTACTTGCTGATTCTATTCAGCATTTACACCAGCGATCTGATAGGAAGTCTAACTCGGGCAATTGCGTATACCGACGATCTAATAGCGAACAGGTCGAGGTCATCCGAATTCTATTGCAGCATTTCTTCGACAAGATTCAGCGATAATGCGATGACTGGAAGTTGAAAATCAACTTTCAGAATTCTGAAACTATTCTGTTTAGAACTCTGTTGGCTGGAGCCCCAAGGGATATGAGAAAGAACTAGCGCAAGCTCGTAGGGCTACATGGACAGCCGCTGGCGAGTGAAAGTGTGGTAAAGTACCTTCGCATCTTGTTGGATCAGTATTTCAATTTCGACAGACATATAAAAGCTGTTCTTACCAGGGCCAGGGCCAGGGGAGATTGGCCTGACGAAGCGGTTGTTTTGCAGCAGTCGGCTTGAGAGAAGGGTGAAGATGATTTGCCGCATGGCTACCATCCAGCCCGTGAATGTCTATGGGCGCCCGGTGTAGTTCAACGTTGCCCCTTGTCAGAGGAAAAAGATTCGGGTGCTTGAGGGGTAGTGTCTTATACGTTGCCTTGGATTAAATAGAACACCAGAGTCGGAGTACAAACATATTATTCCAACCAGGTTCAATACAATGGAACCAAAATAAACAGAGTGTGCGTCTAAGTGGCTTAATCCAGGCCGATAGATTCCATTAAATAGCCAGTCGAAGGCTGGTCCAGAATGGCGATTCCGCAAATCTACCACGTCGGTCGCAGAACTGTGAATAGGCGGCTCCTTTATAGTCGAAACGTCCTCGCACTAAATAAATAATAATAAACTTACAACTAGTATTGTATTGCTGAGTCTTTGGAGCTACTAATGGCAACAAACTTTCCTGGGTATGAGAATAGCCCCGAAACGCTTAGGTTCCGTATCTAGGTAATGGCTCGTGCAGGGCAAATCAACACCGTTATAACAAAGCAAAAATTTGCATGGGCAATTAATACTTTTTGTAAATACTGCCGATTATGCAACAAAAAACGCAAGATGTGGCATTCAATGGCTGAAATAATTTTTAAATGATACCTATTTTTAAACTATGCACCCGAATCCTGGAGAAAAGTAAGAGTAGTTTGTATCCCGAAAATTGCTAGGCGAAGCCATGAATCCGCGAAGGATTTACGGCCAATTAGTCTTAATTCTTTTTTGCTGAAAACTTTGGAGCGCATTCTCGACATCCATATTAGAGACATTCTTAACGGATGAAAACTCTGAACATGCACGCCTTAAGGGTTAGTACACATAAATGGACAATTGAGAAAGCTATTACATTTAAAGAATATACCCTCACTACCTTCTTAGATGTAGAAGGGCTTTCAAAACATCCTTTAGAAGTCCATTCTGGATTAACTCATCCAGTTTAGTGTAGAAGCATACATCAGTAAATTATATTCATGCTCAGAGACACGAGACTTCTAGGTACCAATGACGTTAGTAGAGGAACATCTCAGGGTGTCCACTCTTCAATGGCTTCTAGTCATAGATAAAATACTCGTTAAGTTGAAAAGATGTGGATTAAAGGCGGTTGTCAGGCGGAGTCAGGAAAAGTCACCCCTGTTAATTGAACTCAGAGAAATGGCTTCAAGGAAAGTTGGTAACTGCACCAAAAGTTGTGGACTAGGTGTTAACCAAAGTAAAACTGAAATGGTGCTTTTTACTACCAAACGTAAGATACAGCCCTTCGCTCTACCTCGACTCAAGAGGCTTTTGGTCTCTTCCAGTGCAAAATATCTAGGAGTTGTTGTAGAGCCTAAGTTGAACTGGAAACTGAATATTGAAGAAAGAATTAAGAAGGCATCTATAGCTTTCTACGACTGTAGTAAAACCTTTGGTAAAAGGGGGGGTCTTTAATCTAAGATGATTTTGTGGAAATACACTGCTGTGGTGCGACCGATCCTAACGTATGGTTTGATTGTATGGTGCCCTGCGCTTATTAAAGCATAAAACATCGATAAGCTGAAGAAGATACAAGGAACTGCTAGCCTTGGCACCACAGGGGCTCTAAAAATTTGCCCAACTGATGCCTTAAGCGTTTTCCTGCACCTTTTACAACTTGATTTACACATTAAGTATCTTATTTCTTGCAGTGCATTAAGACTAAAGGAATCGCACTCTTAGATTGCCAAACCTTATGACCAGAGCAATATTAAAGAGTTGATTCCAATAGTGATGTTTTCGACTCCCATTGACTATTGCACCCCTAAAAAGGACATTATTAAAGATTTTAAGGTTATGTATTATGTTCCAATCAAGAAAGGTTATGTTCCCATCAAGAAAGGACTGGGATGATGACGTCGAAACGAATGACTTCGACACAACTATCTTTACTGATGGTTCAAAGATGAAGTGTGGTGTTGGTTCAGGAATCTTCTCTTGGACTTTGAATATATGTATCTAGGTCGTTTTTGCTACCCGAATTTGCTAGTGTTTTTCAAGCTGAATTACTGGCTATCAGGGAGGCATGCAAGTTCTCAAACAAGATCCAAACCAGAACCGGAATACGGCTATTATCACAGACAGTAAGGCAGTTGTTAAATCTATAAATGCTCGTATATCATACTACAAATTGGTCCAGCAAAGCCGGGATGAACTTGCTAGCCTCAATATTAATCACAATATCACTCTTATTTGGATTCCCGAATCACGAACACTTGATCTCATATGCAGACCCAGGCGAGAAATAGCCAGGATCGTAGCTCTAGCGGACATTGACCAATAGGAGAGCATGCAGCGAAGCTGAGCATTCCTCACAACACTCACTGCCATAGCTGTGAGGACTAGCGGAAAAAGGAAACAGTCCGCCATTTCCTCTGCAAATGTCCTACTCTGTTCAAATGTAAAAACCAATCATTAGGAAGGGCATTTTTTGACGACATTGAAGAACTTTCGGAAACGAAGATAAAAACTTAATCTCTTTTTCTCAACACGACGAAACTCGGCTCTACAACGAACTTCGGTTACTTCTGTGCTACGTTTGACTTCTAAGATCCCGTGCTAGCGGACTGAGGACTTTGACGGACCTACTAGATCCATATTTTTAAACTTAATCCAAACTGGATGATTCCTTGAGCATTAGGGTGTGTCACTTTTGTATGGCCGCAAAAAAGTACTCTTATTTTTAAATGTAATAGTGATCAAAAGTTGTATTAGGGCCTGAGGTTTAAGAACATGTAAAAAAAAAATAAGATTTTGTTCGTCTTTGGCTCGCTCAAATCGGTTGAAGTTGAAAAAAAAAATTTAATTTACAGTAAAATTTTTTTTTTTTTTTTACGTTTACTAAAAAAAAAAACTAAACAAAATACAGAAAGAATTTTTGTCTTTACAAAAAGATATACCACGATATTGTAGGTGGTTCCGTTGATTTTTAAGAATTTTTTTTGTAAAAAAAAACAAAACGATTTTACATAAAAAAATGATTTTTCTTCCTTCTTTTATTATTTCATAACTTCTTTATCAAGTGTTCAATTTAAGCAAATATAAGCTTTAAAGTGTTTCCTTGCAATTATCTTTGACTTGGAAGCCTAAAAATATTTTATATAATTTTTTTGTATCCACACGGTGCAATTTAAAACAACACCATATTTCAAAAATCTCGAAAAATCAAAATTTCTTGGATTTCATCCTATTTTTGACCGAGCCAAAGATATTAATTAAAATGAAAATTGTAAACGCAGGATTTAATTTTGATAAGCAATACAACTTTTAAAAGCTATCACATTTGAAAATACCATAGTTGAGCACTTTGACACACCCTATTGAGCATGTCCACAAATTTCTCATATCTAGTTTATCCACATGTTCATACGAGTTATGATATCAAAATGGCATACTTCACCATTCGGTGGTCACCATTTCTACCTATCTACCTGGCGTTGTATATAGAGTGAACTCTCTCATAACTGGACACCTACGGTATTGAGAAATTTGTCGGGTTGTGAAAGGTTTCCAGTTATGAAAAAAGCATAGTATGCATAGTATTATATTTTATTTTATAATGGAATTAATATCATTGTCTTTGGTCATCAATCATAAAATTACTCATACGCTTAAGATACAAACTTATTTAACAAAAATGAAACAACATTTATAAATCAACATAGTCCACAGTTCACATTTATTGTTCGTTTCTTTAAAAATGCTAAAGAAGAGGAATTAAAAACATAACAAAGTACATACAGTGGCTCACAGCTTAAATGATGCAGTGTTTTTATTTGCCTAAAAACTTACATTTTATAAACAAAATACGTTAAAAGTTTCCAAAAAGCGAGTGTAATAGTCTTTAGAAAGTAATTATTCATAAGCAGCATAAATAGTCACCCATTATTCTTTGTACTCAGATCCTGAGGTAAAAAACTGTAACACTCTCATCAAATTTGCTCTCAGCTTAAATGATGCACTCAACTTAAATGGTATATGGCAAACGGTTGTTTTTGTTTTAAGCATAAAATTGAAATAATTATTATTTGTTGTGATCAGTTTATCAATTTGTGACCTGAATTAAGTTTAAATTTTCTTTTCTTCAAACATGGGCCCGCGTACGCGCTTAGAAAGTCGCGAGTTAGTTATTAAACACTACAAAGATGGGATTAGCCAAAGAAAAATTGCTGAAATGTTTAAAATTAAATCTTCAACCGTTCCGCACATCATTGAGCGATATGTACGCGAAAATCAAATCGTCAGCAAAGGAAGGAAAGCCCCAAATAACATTTTTTCTGACAGAAACCGAAGATGGACTGTAAGAAAAGTAAAGGAAGATCCCACTTTAAGTGCGCCTCAAATAGCTAAAGAAGCAGAAAATTATTTAAATAAAAAGAGCAGTGCCGAAACCATTCGAAGAATACTCAGAGATGCAAATTTTCATGCAAGAAGTGCCCATAAAAAGCCGTTTATCAGTCCAAAACGCAAAATTTCAAAGATGCAATTTGCTCGGAACCATATTAAAAAGGATAAAACGTTTTGGGATACGGTAATTTTCAAAGACGAAAGTAAATTTAACCTTCATGGATCGGATGGGAAGGCATACGTTTTGAGGAAGCCAAAAATTACCGTATCCCAAAACGTTTTATCCTTTTTATATGGTCTCGAGCAAATTGCATCTTTGAAATTTTGTGTTTTGGACTGATGAACGGCTTTTTATGGGCACTTCTTGCATGAAAATTGGCATCTCTGAGTATTCTTCGAATGGTTTCGGCACTGCTCTTTTTATTTAAATAATTTTCTGCTTCTTTAGCTATTTGAGGCGCACTTAAAGTGGGATCTTCCTTTACTTTTCTTACAGTCCATCTTCGGTTTCTGTCAGAAAATATTTTATTTGGGGCTTTCCTCCTTTGCTGACGATTTGATTTTCGCGTACATATCGCTCAATGATGTGCGGAACGGTTAAAGATTTAATTTTAAACATTTCAGCAATTTTTCTTTGGCTAATCCCATCTTTGTAGTGTTTAATAACTAACTCGCGACTTTCTAAGCTCGTACGCGGGCCCATGTTTGAAGAAAAGAAAATTTAAACTTAATTCAGGTCACAAATTGATAAACTGATCACAACAAATAATAATTATTTCAATTTTATGCTTAAAACAAAAACAACCGTTTGCCATATACCATTTAAGTTGAGTGCATCATGTAAGCTGAGAGCAAATTTGATGAGAGTGTTACAGTTTTTTACCTCAGGATCTGAGTACAAAGAATAATGGGTGACTATTTATGCTGCTTATGAATAATTACTTTCTAAAGACTCTATTACACTCGCTTTTTGGAAACTTTTGACGTATTTTGTCTATAAAATGTAAGTTTTTAGGTAAAAACACTGCATCATTTAAGCTGAGAGCCACTGTATGTAAAACTCAAGATACCTTTAATGTTTTTTTAAACATACAGGCACACTCGACAGGTCGTTTCATTTTTTTGCAAGGTGTATCAATGTGTTTTGGCCGTTTAAGAGAGCGAAATTATTTTCCGGTTACCGGACATATGTTTATGAGAGAGTTCGGTAATAGGAGAATTTTAAACTTCTATAACTATTCAAAAAAATTATAATATTAAATAACATAAAATAATAAATTAAAATAAAACTTATTATACAGGGTGTTCCCCAATTCGTCAAGGATATTTTGTGATATGATTCTTGGGTAAAATTTTAGTAAAACAATGTTCTACAGTATGGGGTATCTAAAATATTGGCCCCCTTCTTTGGTCTAGAAAATATAATTTTCTATTAAAATAAATTTATTGTCATAATTTTTTTCTCGAATAAAAAATTCATAACTTCCCAATATTTGAACGATAACTCCATGGACTTAGTATTAGATAAAATATTTTAATTTTTGTGAACATTCTTCTTTTCAAAACTGTAAATAAACTAAATATGTCTCAAAAAATGACTGAGTTAAGAATCGTTGAGTACTGGAAGTTAATCAAAAACAAAACGTGACGCATTATCAAATGGTATCAGATAATGCGTCAACTATGGTTGATAAAAAGTGTGAACAGCAAAGGAGATAAAATATATACTTGACACACTCCACAATTTATTCTGATTTACTCAAAATTCAATCTATTTTAATATGCGTGTATTTGTTGTGTATTTGATGAATCTCTTCTTCGTTGAATTAGAGATTACCTTTTGAACCGCTCTATACAAGTTGTATTAGATAACTTCAAGTCTGTTATTTATAAAATAAATGCTGGTGTGCCAAGAGCTCCGTTTTGGCTCCGACTCTCAATCTCATAGTCATCAATGAGCATTTGTCTGGAATTCGTCATGCATTAAATTATTTTGCTAATGAATTCTAATGAATTAAATACATTAAATCCTTAGCATTGTCAAATGGGGAACCATAAATCCCGTAGAATTTTTGACGTCGGCAAAAACATTGAAAGTGAAATTTTGCACCCCTTCTGATCAGGCTATAATCTTAAAGGCTCCAAAGCTTGAGTACAATTCCCATATTTGGGCAGGCGCTCCAAAAACCCACTTGAGTCTCTTGAATAGAATGCAAAAAAGAGCTTTAAATGCTAGATTATAGAACTTTAACAGAAACATTGAATTGCCTCCCTCTCCTGTGAGGGCTAACATCTTCGTTAGCTTCGTCGGTTTATCATATTATCATTGTTAATTATATGGAGATTATCTAAGAGAAAAGCATGAAAACAAAAGAATGATAATCGATAATCAGTTGTAAACACGCGGAGAAAATTAAATTTTAATTTTTCCCATTTCTTCTTATGGGGGTAGTTGAAGGAATAACGGTACATCAACAAACCAACCACAAACTCTATGATTAAGGATGGCATTAGAAACGATATTGCTTGAATTACAACAGAAATCTGCGAAATTGTTATGCAAAATGTGCTTAAAAAGCGCCTTTGCGCCTAGACCAGAGGCGACTACTTCACAGAACATATTCCATACATAATATTAAATACCACATAATCAATCAATAAAATATAAATTATAAAATTGTATTTCATTTAAAAGTAAGTAAGTAAAATATTTATAAGAATTTCTGTGAAAGAAATAAAAGATAACTAAAAATACATTTGGTAGTGACAAATCATCGAGAACCAGTCACTTACTATTAACGCCTAGTGAATTATTGATGTCAACCATGTAAGTGTTCTTAGAACTAGACAATAACTCTTAAAACTATCCGGGTGAAATCGATCGCCAGATCTACGGGATGATAGCCTAACGTCCTAACAATAACGCCCCGGAGTACACTTTGTCTTATAGAAGCTCTTTATAATTTCATTAAATTTAAATTTATGTGAACTTACCCATCATAAACTCTGCAAGTAGTATTATTTATTCTTTTATCAGAGTGTCTTCTTCTTCTATCTTCAAATAAATCTTTAATTGCAGTCACTCCAAGTACAAAAAGTACTGGTATCATAGCAACTTCTTTGCCAAATGCATTAATGGATGGAAACCAATTAAGCAAAACGATAAAAATAAAATATAAATTCGCAACACGATGAAATTGCTCCAGTAAGTTTTTGGGTATAAATGACAAAAATGTGTATTTCGTGGTCCGTATTTTATTACCCACATAAAGACCATTTGGATGATCCCTTTTAGAAATTTTTGATGACACTGTGTGGTTACAAACCACAATACGATAGTTTCGCTCCTCAAACTTATCGGCAGAACATATGCCCAGTTTCGTCCACCACGAAGGTGTTTCAGTACGCCGCAATGTGTAAATGGATTCTGACCGCGAAGCTTGTCTAGAATGTCCTCCATGTGCTGACGAAGGAGCAGAAGGCCCAAATCCGCGATTTTCTGATTCATCCTTATGACCAGGTGGGAGAATAAAGTCTGTTTTCGATCCGACACGGCTATGACCACGAGTTATACTTGTATTAGGTGAATCAGCAATCTGGCCGTGTGAAAACGCCCGTTGATGTCCTTTAATAGCTGATTTCAGTGGTCTACCACTAGGGGTAAGAAGTGATCCGCCCCCATGGCTTACTGACCGAGAATGTCCACGAGTAGAAGTTCCGCCTATTCCTAATAAGGATTGTCTATTGTTTTCAACGTGAACAACGCCGGTCATTCCATCTACTTTATTACCTGCGAAGTTTCCAGGAACAGTTGAAGGAAAAATATACGTTCGCTCCGGTTCTAATGGATTTATGAGGGATTGCGGTACAGATGCAACTGGAGCACTACGACTTGAAACACTTACAATTGGAGGTAATGATGCGTTCATATTTGCAATAGGGTGCCCAGGAGAACGAAATGTCGGCGGAGCTGATTTTTGCTGTACAGCATTGAGTTTCTTGCATTTCTGCTCGGAGCTTGAACTCATTTTGATACGAAACAGTTAAAATATACTTATGATTTTTTTAAGTTAACATTGAATTATCGTAGGAGTATGTAAAAGCATTTTTCTTAATAAAAAAACATGAATAAGGCTTCAATAAAGTCTGAATGTGTAAAAGGCACTAGTTGTGGTTGCGTGAAATCTGGAAAGAAAAAAAAAATAATCAAATTTTCGAAGAAAAAAGTAAAGAGAACAACAGAGATAAGGTAAATAAAAATATTGGAATAGAATTTTGTCACTGATTTAACTTTGTAAAATAGTTAAAATAGTTTTTTAAGTGTTTTTAAAATATAGAACTTAAATCAGATTAATATACATTAAGTCAGTCATCGACTATCTCTCTAACGCATCGTTTTCACAGTTTGTCTCTGTCTCTACCGGTTTACTTTGTTGGTGATATCCCGCTATTTCTAGAGCATTACTTTTTTTTTGCTTTAAGCATATTTCAACTGCAGTAAAAAAAAACAACTAATAATTTTGTTAGAAAAAATTTATAATGGCCCCTAGGCCACGTGCTCCCTCGAGTGGAAGGTTTGATATTCTTGAAGAAGATCAACCTTTTAACTCAAAATATAAAAGAAAAAATAATCTAATCGAAAATGAATTAAATTTCAATATTCCCACAACCTTATCAATAAATAACCCTAAATTCATAATAATTGCTCCCTCGAGTGCTACTCAGCCCCTAACCTCATTTAGTGTCTTTTTATTAAAAAAAGCCATCGACGGCATTAGTACAGCATACGAAAGTATAACCCAACTTAACCCATTCTCATCTTTTTGATTTTATTTTCTCAAAAGCAAATATTATTTGAATTTTTTAGATACTTTTTTTATTTTTTGATCAGAATAGGTTATTGTCCAATTGTCTTTTCGTAGAAAGCATTCTGAAATATTTCTCGTTTTGTGTCATTCAAAAACATTTGTGGTCATATATAAACTTCAATTGACAAAATACTAAAAATTATGCTTTGATTTTTATTTGAAACAAACATAAAGCTTACGAGTATACAAGTCCCTTCATATTTTTTTTATATATATACGGAGGTAAGCAATGCTAAAGTTTGATGTATTTTTAAAAGTACAATGGGATCATGCATGCATCATTTTTCTAGGGATTAGAATGGATTTTCAAACTATCCCTGTCAAACACTTTTATGGTAAACGTTTTCAAAATCTTCACTCTGCTCTGGAAGAACTGCATAATAATGCACATACCGTCAACGTTGATATCGTCATGATTCCTCCACGGGTGGACTACGTGAAGGACGAAGAGGATTTAGATGTAGATAATATGATAACAACGGAATTCATCATCATCATCGGCTCGACAACCGGGTTCCGGTCCTGGCCTCTTTCAACAAGTCTCTCCACCTATAGCCGACGCCATCCAGTTGCGCACCCCAAGGCTTCGGGCGTCCTGGTCTACGCCATCTCTCCAGCGCAAGCATGGTCTACCACGCTGTCGTCTACCATAGAACGTACCACAAAGAACTTTCCGAGCAGGTTCCTCTTCGCTCATGCGAGCTAGGTGCCCTGCCCACCGGAGTCTACCGAGCTTAATTTTTGTCACGATATCTGCTTCAAGGTAGATTGCGTACATGTGATTGTACCGTCTCCGGAATCGTCCTTCCTCACATATGGGGCCAACAATTCTCCTTAAGACTTTTCTCTCGAACGCAGCTAAGAGATCGGAGTGCCTTTTGCTAAGCACCCAAGTCTCGGATCCATATGTGAGTACTGGCAGGACCATGGTTCTGTACAGCAGCAGTTTTGAAGTTATGGTGAGATTTCTGGATTTGAAGAGCTTTGACAGACTATAGTAGGCTCTGTTGGATTTGAGAAGCCGCCCGCGTATTTCTTCTTCTATATTGTTATCGGCTGCTACTATTGACACAAAGGTATTTAAAGGATTGCACCACTTCAAATTCGTGCTCCGCAACCTTGATTGTTTGACCAACTGTTCCTCTCGCATTCGACGCCACCATGTATTTTGTTTTACCTTCACTAATGTGCAGCCCCAGATTTTGTGCCGCCTGCTCGATCTGGATGAAGGAATCGTGTACAGCTTGTTCGGTTCTTCCGATGATGTCGATGTCGTCTGCGTAAGCCAATAACTGGCTGGACCTGTTGACGATGGTCCCTCGTGTTGCCGTGCTAGAGTCACGGATTGCTTTCTCCAACGCCAGGTTGAAGAGGAGGCAGGCCAGACCGTCCCCTTGTCGGAGTCCATTAAAGATGTTGATTGGTCTGGATAGCAATCCGGCTATTTTTACTTGGCTTGTTACGTTGGTCATGGTCAACCTACATAGGCGTGCCATTTTATTTGGGATGCCGAATTCTCTCATGGCTTTGTAAAGTTCTACCCTGGCTATGCTATCATAGGCGGCCTTAAAGTCTACTCGTATAAACAGATGGTATGTTGGGATGTTAAATTCTAGACATTTTTCCATCGCCTGCCTAAGGGCAAAGATCTGATCAGTTGTTGATTTGCCTGGAATGAAACCACACTGATATTGTCCGATGACGGTTTTAGCGTATGGGGTTATCCGGTCTTGTAGGATAGTATCTTATAGGCGGTTATGTTTAAGCCGGCCTATAGCCTTCTCAACCTCTTCTATGCTTGGTGGCGGCAACATAGGGTATTCTTCTTGAAGCAGTGGAGCCTCCACTTCTGTAGTGAGCTGACCATTTAGCAATTCATTAAAGTACACTTCCCATCGCTCCAGTATGCTTTCAGGATCAGTGATCAGATTTCCCTCTCCGTCCTTGCAGTATGTGCAGCGTGGTGTGTACTGCGTCATGTTTCGGACGGATTGGTAGAACTTCCGCGCCTGGTGCGGACCTCGCTCTCGGCTATTTTCTATTTCACAGATTAGGTTCTTCTCCCAGGCTGATTTTTTTTGTCTGTGTAGCCGTTTTTCTATTCTTCTGAGCCCTTTATATTCCTCTTCGCGTGCCCGCGTTCTATGAGATTGTTGCATTGCTCGCTACGCAACATTCTTACGTTCAGTCGCTAGCTTGCATTCATCATCAAACCAGTCGTTCCGATTTTTACGACTGCTGCCTAAGATGGAGTTGGCAGTACTAATGACAATATTCTTAAGGCGTGTCCACTTCTCATTTACGCCCAGCATACTGGCTCCAGGACTTACTCTCCCTAAATCAAGTGATTCTAGGGCGGGTCCTAACGCATTACCAAAGGTGTTACTGGTGTTTTCATTGCGCAGGGCAGCCGTGTTGATTCGAACCTGATCGGCGGATGCAATGCGTCTTCGCAAGGCAATCCGCCCTCGGAAAACTATACCAACAAGATAGTGATCCGAGTCGATATTGGCACCTCGGTACGTTCGTACCGTCATCAAGTTCGAGTAGTGGCGACGGTCTATCAACACGTGGTCTATTTGGTTACGAGTGACTCCATCAGGTGATACCCAGGTGGCTTTGTAGATATCTTTACGCGGGAACCTGGTACTCGCAACGACCATGTTTTTCGATGCTGCCAATTCTAATACTCGAAGTCCGTTGTCATTAGTGTTCTCATGCAAACTATGGGTGCCTGCGTAATGCCTGAATACCGACTCCCGACCTATTTTTGCGTTCAAATCCCCAAGGATGATTTTAACATCATACCTGGGACAGGCATTGAGGGCCCTCTCGACTTGTTCGTAGTAAGTCTCTTTTTCTTCGTCCGAGGACACCTCCGTAGGTCCGTGAACGTTAATGAGGCTCATGTTCGTAAATTTGCCTCGCACGCGAAGGGTGCATAGCCTTTCGCTTATAGCGTTAAAGCCGATGATGGTAGACTTCATTTTTTCGCTGACTAGGAAGCCTACCCCGAGCACATGGTGTTTTGTATGACAGCTGTAGTATATGTCATATTCTTTCTTCTGTAAAACACCATTCCCTGTCCATCTGATTTCTTGAAGAGCTGTTATGTCAGCTTTATATTTTGACAGAGCATTGGCTAGCTGCTGAGCAGCTCGAGCTCTATAGAGCGATCGTACGTTCCATAAGAAAATTCGTAAATCGTTTTTCAGTTTTCTTTGCGTCGGTTGTCGTCGTGTGATCAGTCCGTTTCCGAGGCTTGTTGTCGGTCTCGTAATTCATTAAGTTTTACGGGACAGGGAATTAACCTGTCGCCAACCTGAGGAACCAGCCTGATCATATTAGCCAAACCTTTTTAAAGGCTTGTTTCTAGCGGCCGCCACGGAGAGGCTAAGAATTACTTACTTTTATTCCAATGAAATTCGAGGCAAGAATTGGAGGTGGAATATTTTCACCTCCATGTTTTTGTCCACTGTTTACAATGCCTGGAGGCTCCACAAGCTGACGAATAATTATAAAGGTGATCTACTCGAACTCACCAGAGCAATAACTCTTCACTACCTTAGGTTCCACACTCTGAATGCAGGACAAGGACAACCTAAACTAACTGTCAAGCAAAGCATTGCGGAGAGTCCAGGATACCACTTCCCCAAAAAATTACCAAATCAATTCAGATGTCGACAGTACCATCTTCGATCAAAATGGTGCTGTGAAATGTGCAATGTAACATTGTGTATAAATAAAAACTGTTTTAAAAATATCCATGTAAACTCAAATTAAAATGATATGTATGACCCCACTGTACTATATAAAGTACACCAACAACATAATTTTTTTTCAAAAACTTTTTTCGTATAAATGTTCTTATTTTAACCTCAATAAAGAGAAAATACCATACAAATATGATTTATTAAATTTTCAATACGCTTGGGTGTTAATGGGTTAAGTACGGTTCTCTCTTGATTTTAGCAAAGTCCAAAAAAGCCACCGACCTATTTCTCGCCAAAAAAACTCTTTCTAATCTTTGTCCCATCTCCGTCTCACTCCATTCAAGCTTAAACTCATCTAAAGGCACAGTATATGCTCCCTGTCTTAAAAATGTTCCCGAAAAAGAAATTATAGAGGAAATGAAGTCGCAAGGCGTTACCGACGTCTATAAATTTACAAAGTTGGTTGACAGATTATCATTAGCTACAGGTTTAACTGAAAAAACAACAGAAGCGACAGGCTTGGTTCTCTTCACATTTCACCTTTTCCGTCCACCATCCAATGTAAACATTGGTTGGTACAATTTTAAAATTGAATAATATTTCCCAAACCCCATGCGCTGCCAACAATGCCAACTCCTTGGCCATACTAAAAAAAGGTGTACCAGATCTGCTTCATGTGTAACATGTAACCTCCCACCTCTTTCCACACACGAGTGCACACGCGTTTCATGCGCTAACTGTTTCGAGGATCACCCATCCAATTCCAAGCAATGCAAGAGCTACTTGCAAGCTAAAGAAATTCTTAAAATAAAATCAATTAAGAAATGCACCTTGGCTGATGCAAAAAAAAATATTCAGAGAGCAGAATCCTACCTTCATACTCCCCTCCCCCTTCTCTGATGTGGCCAAAGCACCAAAAGAACCCTCAGTTCAAATAACCTCCTCCAAATCCGTTGACGTTTCAATGGAAACATCAACACCAGATGCAGAAAAAAACACAATTTCATCAACATCAATTACCCCTCAACATTCCGTCATCCAAACTCCTAAATCCATTCCAAAAATTAATACAACAACCAACACAATATGTAAGTACAACAATAATATTCAAACCAGTTCACCACCCTCCAAATCAATCATGCCTCAAAACCATATTCAAAGCTTACCAGAAGAACCAATCAAAAAATCAGTTCACTCTTCAGAACCTAAAATTTCAGAAAACACAAACAACACAACCCCAAAATCTTTAAACAACGAGCTTAATATCACATCCATCCCTTTAATTAACGAATCAATCAATATCATCAAACAAGCTCCACTTCAATTCAACCATTCTTCCTCCGATAATGATGATGAGAGCATTTAAAATAAATAAAATTTCTCCCCCAAATTCCGACTCTGCGGCTCGGGGTTTGAATCGTCCGAACTCTCTCATGAGTTCGGTTGGTTCATCGTCCGGAGCGCAGAGTCGCTATACTGTCAAAGTACTTTCACCTAACCAAAACTTTTCGCAGTATAACCCAGCTTATATTGCTCAAAAGGCACACCTAGGTAAGAATTCGTTCCTTAAAGTTCTGCAATGGAACCTTAAGGGCTACACGAATAATTACCACGAACTTCAATTAATTATAAAAGACAAAAACCCTTCCGCAATTTCACTCCAAGAAACCCACCTCCAACTTAATTCAATCTATTTTGCTTCAAAACAATACGCTGCTTACTTCCACAACCTTCCATTAAATACCAGTTCCTGTCAAGGTGTCGGGTTACTGATTCATAAATCTATTCCCCACACACCTGTACAAATTAACTCTAATATCTCAACTGTAGCTATAGAAATCAATCTTAAAATAAAAATAACCATAATTTCACTATACATACATCCCTCGCAACCATTCACTACTTTTGATCTCGACAATATTGTCATAACAATCAATACACCAGTCCTGCTAACAGGTGATTTTAACTCCTGAAGTCCCCTTTGGGACTCACCGATAAGTAATTCCAGAGGTAAGGTTATAGAAAATTTCTTATCTAGCTCGAACCTGTCTGTCCTAAACTATGGCCGCCCCACCTACTTCTCCACGCATAAAACCTTTACACACGTGGATTTAGCTCTTGCTTCTACACAACTCATACCTTTCATTTCATGGAACAGATTCGACGACCTTCACGGTAGTGACCATTTCCCCATCTTAACAAATATCCGTCTTGGTGCTGACTCAAGCTACAAAAAACCACCAGCCAAATTCCAAACTGATCGTGCTGATTGGGAAGCATATCAAAATAAAGTTTTATAATTTTTGAGGGAGAACCCTCCATCGCATAATATAAATCACGAAGCTTTCGTAGTAAACAAAGCTCTACGCTATGCTGCGAACTTCTCTATCCCACAGACTAAAGGCATACAGCACAGATCATTCGTACCATGGTGGAACCCTGAAATTCACTCCCTGCGCACCGATAAACAAAACCTATTTAAATTATTTAAAAAGCACCCCACAGATAGCAACTTAATAAAATATCGCAAGGCAAACGCCCTGTTTAGAAAAAAGTCAAACAATCTAAAAAACTACGATTTCAAAAATTCACTGACAACATTAATCCTAGGTCAACTCCAAAACGACTATGGGCCGACATAAAAACACTAACAGGTAACTACACCCCATATAACATAAAAACCATACAAACCGATTCCGAAATTCTAACAGACTCCTTCAAGATCTCTGAACACTTTGCAAAAACCTGGTCAGAATATTCAAGCAATTCAAACTTTTCGCTAGACTTCCAAAACCTCAAACAATTATCAATAGACACTTCAAACATTATAAGTAACCTTAACCAATCAGCAAAGTTCATTGAAGAGCCAATAAATCTTTTGGAGTTAGAGTGCTGCCTAAGTTCAGTGAAGGGTAAAACACCTGGCTTTGACCGTGTCTCATATCCCATGATCAAAAACGCTCCATTATCAACAAAAAAAACGAAAATTAAATTTATACAACAAAATTTTTGAGAGTAGTATTATTCCCTAATCGTGGAAGACCGCCACATTAATCCCACTTTCTAAAAATAACCATCAAATCTCGGAAACCAGCGGGTACAGACCCATATCTTTACTTCCATGTTTAAGTAAACTTCTGGAAAAATTGTATCTAGGAGACTCCTTTGGTACGCAGAAAGTAACAATCTAACTAGCCGGAATCAAGTTGCATTCAAGCATGGGTGCGGCACAATAGATTCTCTTCTTCATATCGACGAACTCGTTACCTCTGCATTATCCTCCAAAAACCACATTTCAATTCTTTCTTTGGACTTTGAAAAGGCCTTTGACCGTATTGGTATTCACGTTGTCCTTAACAATCTAAAAAAAATGGAAAATCCGTCAGAAAATGTAGGGCTACGTCAAGTCTTTCTTATTGAACAGAAAATTCAGATCAAAAATCAATAACATTTATTCAAAAGAATACAATATTTCCAACGGTATTCCTCAGGGTTCACCGCTTTCCGTGATCTTGTTGATAATTGCATACGACGAAATAAGTAAAATAATATTCAACTCCAAGAAGATTGAACACACTCTCTATGCTGACGACCTTTACGTTATCGCTAAGTGTAATAATACACAACAAATCAAAGATATCTTCGAAGAACTCCTTCAATGTCCACTTAACTTAGCACCTCCGGTGCTATTACCTCAGCAAGTAAGAGCAAACATCTACATATTTTTTTTTTTTTTTTTTTTTTATAATTAGCACACACTAAAAGGTTTTTGTATACCCTTAATATGCCAGAGACACAGTGTGAGCATTAGGAAAAAAGGGAGGGGTTAGAAAGGAGGTGTCGGTGTACATTGGTTTTGAATTCTTGAACACTGCAGTGACTGGGAAAGACAGAGCGTGGTAAAGAATTCCACATTCGCGTAGTACGGCTAGAAAAACGAATCTCTGTACTTCACAGTACGACCGAAGTTGGGCTCGAGGGTAAACTGATGGGCATTCCTAGAAGTGCGAGTATTACGGTTGAATTGTTTAAGGGGAGGAATGCAACTATTTCTCTAGAGCAAAGTCCGTTAAAATAACGGTAAAAAAGGGTGAGGCAAGAAACATAACGACGATGTTGGAGTGACGTAAATGAGCCAATGATGTTATTCTCACCAATCATTTTAAAAGCTCTTCTTTGAATACTGTCCAAGAGACTTAAGTAAGTTACTGGAGCACCAGCCCATAGATGGGAGTTATACTCAAGTTTTGGACGTATATAGGTTTTATAGATTGTAGCCAAATCAGAAGGAGAGAAGAATTTCTTGCACCGTCTCAGAAAACCCAAACATCTTGCGGAATTTTTGGCAACATCGCGTATGGGATCGTTCCACAAGAGGTGGTTCGTGATGCACATACCGAGAATATCGAGATGTTCAGTTTCGTTGATGCAAGTGCCACTCATAGATAGTGGCAAGGGGGGTATATCACGCTTTAACGATACGAGACAGCATTGGGTTTTCGAAGCATTAAATTCCACGCGGTTTCTTATTCCCCATTGTACAATGCTGTTTAGGTCGTGGTTTAATGAACTTATCATATTTTTTCGTTGCAGTTCCACATCCGAAGAGGAGGGATGTGAGTCTGAAAACGAATATGAAAAGCTAAGAGTACTATCGTCAGCGAAACAATTAATTGGATTAGAAGTTGCAGACATTAGATCATTAATAATAAAATGCACGACTGGGTCGCACGAACTTGCTCCTATGTAATAGAATAGGAATTTTAAAAACGCATGTTATTAAAGATAACTGTTCATAAGGATAAAAAAATTTTAAATTCTTTTAGTAGTAAGAGATAAAAACAGAATGCAGAATATGAATTTATGCAGGAACAAAAATTATAAGTCGTTTTAGTGGTTCTTTAAAAAAATAAGCTTTTATATACAAAATTCTTAAAACATTTTTAAGAAAAAAATTTGGTACGCCAACCGTAAGTTTTTATTATTGTACGAATAAAAGTCTAATTTCCAAAAAAAATATTAAGCCGTTCTTGAGATATCGAATTTTTCAAAAAAAAATACTTTTTTTTTCTAAAAATTGAAAAAATATTTTTTCTTAAGTTTTTAAATGCAATGTTTTTCAAACTTTTTAAGAGCTTCTTTATAAAAACTTTCGTTAAAATCCGTTATGCCGATAATGAGAAATTCAAAATTCGAAAAAATCGTTCTATGGTAGGTACAGTCAGTAATATCTAGATTTCAATTTTTTTTTTATTTTTTATTAAATTATAGATCGTAAGTATTAATTGAAAGAAAAAAAATTTTATCGAAATTCTCGGAACCGTTTTCGAGAAAAATACGATTTTCGAAAACCATTTTTTAAAATTTGTATGGAAGGTACCGTTAGTTTTAGATAAAACAATTTTTTTTTCTCAAATCTTGTAGATTATGTTAAGAAACTTTTATTTGTCAAGTTTGAAAAAAATCGAGCTTGGGGTTTTCGAAATATTGAGTTTCCAAAAAAAAATTTTGAATTTTTTTTTTAAATCAAAAAAAATAAAAAATTGAAAATTTGAATATGTAATAATATTCAAACTTCGGAGGAGCTTTGGCATTAAAAAAAATGATTTAAATCGGCTGTACCGTTTTCGAGAAAATTAAAAACAAAAAAATGGACCCAGGGGGGTTACCAAAAATAACAATTTTTTGGAAATTTTTTTTCAACCATTAGTTAGTTTTAACCAAATGAAATTTTTCAATTTTTTTTTTTAAATTCTGTGGGACAGTTTTTGAGTTTGAGTTTTTGTCGAACCGACAGACAGACAGAATTGCGAGACCTACTTTTTTGGTCTTCGCTATCATCGTAATGTCAACTTTGATGTCCATTAAAATTAACAAAAAGTCGGTTCTCGTTTTATACTCAATATTTAGAGTCGACTCCCATTCTGAAATTGATTTAGAGTAGGTTTTAAATGTTTAAAATTTTGCGCCAGTATTTTTAATTTAAAAAAATACATAAGCGACTTTTACCTGAAAGAAGGCCAATCCAAAAGAGATCAAAGACAACAGACGGGTACACATTTTAAAATGAAATGAATCAACAGTTAAAAAAAAAATAGTTTTGAAAAAAGTGTTGAATATATCAATTGTTTTGTAAAAGTTCAAGTTTAGTTTTGCTCGAACACAGTGGTAACACCTGGTTCAAACCAACAACTTTTTTTAAAACATGATATTCAGCTTTATTTTTTAGAAAGTAGAACCCCTTGGCATAAAGTTGAGTGTGTTTGACTCTCATGCAGAGGGTCTTGTGTTTTAGAGGTGTACCTACTGTTCTTGAGAGGAAGTGCAAATCCTCAAAGAGTATCTCTTGTTATAGTAAGTGCTGCTCAGAACCGTCAAAAAATTGTAGGTCTCTATTCCTGCTAACACGCACACTGGAATGGCTTAGAGTTGTGAGTCACTCGGTTAAAGCTCTCTACGAGCCATAATGGCATCTTATTTGTTTATTTTATTTATCCTACGGACAAATCAGACCTCTAGTATAAATACCATTCTTTATTAAGACACGCTTACTACAGATCTCACAAGAAATACTTATTTATTTAAGGTCATCGGAATACATTTAGTGATTTCAATTGGAAATATTGCAACTTTTAATAACAGAATACTTTAAAATAAACCTTGAACTACATTGTTATACAACCACTTTGCTTAAGAGTAATTGCGTGCGCGTTATAACCAACCCCAACCACTTCCAGTGATATTTAGACCAGGATTATGGCATCGCCACTACGGAAATTCAAAAATTTAATAATGCAGGAGTTAGGGGCTTTTTAGGGACTTAATGAGTGCTATAATCTCAAGCTACTTACTTAGTGTTAAAATATTGAAGACCTTCCAGAAGAATTGTTCGACATAATTTCGAAAAAATAAAGAAGAAACTTTTAAATGTTTTTTAATAAAAGAAACATTACTAGCAATATGTGCTGAAAAACAAATTAAACTTTAAAAATCTACTCGAAACGTACTAATTCGAGTTGCTCATGTCTTTATTCAAACTTGAGTTGAATGCTTTCCGATATTTATTCAACTTTTAATTGAAGCTATTTATGCCTTGTTTTATCTATACACTATCGTTGACATTATTTAAAGAAATTTGTGATAGTTATGGCGCAAAATGTATGCCAAGAAAAATGATGACCAAGAAAGTATTAATGGACCAAAACACGAATTTCATAACACTTAATGCGAATATTTAAATTAGTGAGATGCATATTTTCAATCTTCAATCTTCAGTTGTGTAATTCTTCATAATAAAGCAAGATATAGTATTTTGGGCTTTTGAGAATCGAAACCGACGGAACATAAAAGTAATGACTCTCAATTTTTTGATCAGTATGTTTGCTCAAAATATTTTGGGCAAAATTTTAGTTGAATTAGCACGATGTTAAACCTTCTTTAGTATGAAACAAAGTTGAAACAACGATTATGCAAATTTTATTCAAATATAGCATCATACTTTCTCTTCTTTTTTAGTTCAAATCAAATTTTTAAAAGATTTTTAAGAAAAAATTTTGGTACGCCAATTTATATATATATATATATTGTTCGAATAAAAATTAAATTTAAAAAAAAAAATATTGAACCGTTTCTGGGATATCGAATTTTTAAAAATAGATTTTTTTTTTTAATTCAAAAAATATTTATTTTAAAGTTTTGAAATGCAATGTGTTTTATCAAAATTCTAGGTGCCGTTTTCGAGAAAAATACGATTCTTGAAAACAATTTTTTTAAATTTTTTAACATTTTTATGGTGGGTACCTTTATTTTAAGGTAAAATGAAATTTTTTTTATTACATCTTGTAGATTATATGAAGAAACTTTTATTTTTCAAGTTTAAAAAAAATCTAGCATGGGATTTTTGAAATATTGAGTTTTGAAAAAAAAATTTTGAAGTTTTTTTTTAAAATCCAAAAAAAATTTTTTTGAAAATTTGAATAAACAATTCTATTTAAATTTTTGAAGAGCCTTCGCAAAAAAAAAAATGATCAAAATCGGTGGTACCGTTTTTGAGAAAATCAAAAATAAAAAAAATGGTTCCATGGGGGGTACCCTCAATAACCATTTTTCGGAAAATTTTTTTCAAGCATTACCTAGATTTAACTAAATGAAATTTTTTTGTGTTTTTAGTTTTTAAATCTGGCCAACAGCTTTTGAGCAAAAAAAAAATATTTATAAAATTTCGAAAAAAATTCGTATGGCAGGTACCGTTATTTTTGGTAATTGAGTTAAACTAGTATACCCAACAAGGATGAACACAAATAAAATAATGTGAATCATAAGCGACATAGAAATAAGACACGGCATTCTCCGCTTTAGTTCAGCCGCCATCCCTGGAGATAAAATAGCTGAGACAACAACCTTCAGTCTCAGAACATCGTGCCACACATCTTTCCTATCCTTCTTTCTCTTCCTTAACTTCACGCCCGCGCTGTGTTCAAACATTTAAAGGGTAATCATAATCCCTTGAGCGCGTGTAAATTATAAAGAGTTGTCAGTGAGTGTATGGAAAGGTCGGTCGATGTCCTCGCGCCGTGCTGTGCTTCCGTTCGTTTTTACTTGCGACTTATAGGTACTATAAGGCAAGTTATGCATTCGTAAAAAAAATCGAACTCGAGATTTTGATCAAAGTTTACATTACGATGATAGCGAAGACTAAAAAAGTGGGTCTCGCAATTCTGTCTGTCTGTCTGTTTGTCTGTCTGTCTGTTCGACTACAGGCTAAACGACTCGGCCGATTTTCTTAAAACTTGGTACATATCATTTTTAGTTTTTTTCCCCCACACGTTTTTTTCTTTTTTTTTTAAGACCAAAAATAACGGTACCCCCCATACGATTTTTTTTCGAAATTTTATAAACATTTTTTTTCTCAAAAACTGTTCAACAGATTTTAAAAATAAAGATACAGAAAAATTTCATTAAATTAAATCTAGGTATAGGTTGAAGAAAATTTTCCGAAAAATGGTTATTGAGGGTACCCCCCATGGAACCATTTTTTTTGTTTTTGATTTTCTCAAAAACGGTTCAACCGATTTTGATCATTTTTTTTTTGCTAAAGCTCCCCAAAAACATAAATAGAATTGTGTACTCAAATTTTCAAAAAAAAATTTTTTGGATTTTTAAAAAAAACTTCAAAAATTTTTTTTCAAAACTCAATATTTCGAAAACCCCATGCTAGATTTTTTTTAAACTTGACAAATAAAAGTTTCTCAATATGATCTACAAAATGTGAAACAAATTTTTTTTATTTTACCTAAAAATGAAGGTACCTACCATACAAATGCTAAAAAACTAAAAAAATGGTTTTCAAAAATCGTATTTTTCTCGAAAACGGCACCTAGAATTTTGATAAAATTTTTTTTCTTTCAATTAATTTTTACGATCTTTAATTTAATAAAAAAAAATTTTGAAATTAAGATATTACAGCTTGTACCTACCATAGAACCATTTTTTCGAATTTTGAATTTCTCATTATCCACATAACGGATCTTAATGAAAATTTTTATACAGAAGCTTCTAAAAAGTCTAAAACACATTGCATTTCAAAGCTTTAAAATAAATATTTTTTGAATTTTTGAAAAAAAAAATCTATTTTTTGAAAATTCGATATCTCCGAAACGGGTCAATATTTCTTTTCGCAAATTTAATTTTTATTCGAACAATAATAAAAACTTTAAATTAGCGTACCAAAATTTTTTCTTAAAAAGCTTTTAAAAAGTTTGTATACAGGGTGATTGGCATAAGGTGTGACAAAAAGCTAGGGCGTGTAGGTTGGACCTAGACAAGAAAAAAATCGTATGGGAGGGGGGGGTCTATTTCCCCCCGTTTAGGCGGGAGGGGCAATTTAAGAAAAAAATCACTTAAAACAGAAAAAAAAATTATTAGAAAATAACGGTGATACCTACAGAGTAATGCTATGGCATTTTGAAAAGCCAGAAATACATTCTTTAATTTTGTTTTTAAATAAAGTTGTTCGAGTGAATAGTTTTTGAAAAATTAATTTTCAAAAAAACCGGATGTCAAAATGTTTTGTAGTTTTTGAGAAAATCAAAAATAACAAAAATTACTTTTGTTCTAAGAAAAGCCTTTTATTTTAGTTTTTACGTTTTTGGATTCTTATGTAGGTGAATTTACGATTGAAAGGATTAACTTTCTTTTTACTATTCTTTTAATTATAGTCTTATAAGCATACAATAATGTGACAAAGTACTGGATTAACCATATTTCACACATTTTTTCATTGAGAACACCTGCGTGAGAGCATTGGTTTAAAATTGACCTGCCACTTTTTTATTATGGTGGGGTCGGCTTGGCTTAGGTGCATTTACGAAAGAAAGGATTAACTTTAAATAAACAGTAATTATGTATTTTATCTAAATATGCATGTATTTATTATTTAAATTGATTTCAAGATTCAGGAACATTTTTGTTCTTATTTCGCAATTGCATTTTTCTGTCACTAGTTAGGGCGTGTAACGCTGCATTATTTAAAAAACATTCGCAGATCAATATTAATCCAATGCTCTCACGCAGGTGTTCTCAATGAAAAAATGTGTTATTGTATGCTTATAAGACTGATAATAAAAAAATTTTACAAAAAAAGTTAATCCTTTCTATCGTAAATGCACCTAAGCCAAGCCGACCCCACCATAATAAAAAAAGTGGCAGGTCAATTTTAAACCAATGCTCTCACGCAGGTGTTCTCAATGAAAAAATTTGTGAAATATGGTTAATCCAGTACTTTGTCACATTATTGTATGCTTATAAGACAATAATTAAAAGAATAGTAAAAAGAAAGTTAATCCTTTCAATCGTAAATTCACCTACATAAGAATCCAAAAACGTAAAAACTAAAATAAAAGGCTTTTCTTAGAACAAAAGTAGTTTTGGTTATTTTTGATTTTCTCAAAAACTACAAAACATTTTGACATCCGGTTTTTTGTGTTTGATTAAAAATTAATAAGAGCATTGAATATTGAATAAAAAAATAATACTTAATTACGTAAAATTTTGAAAAAAATTGTTTAAAAAAAAAATTTCATTTTTTTTTCAAAATTTTGATTTTGAAAATTAATTTTTCAAAAACTATTCACTCGAACAACTTTATTTAAAAACAAAATTAAAGAATGTATTTCTGGCTTTTCAAAATGCTATAGCATTACTCTGTAGGTATCACCGTTATTTTTTAATAATTTTTTTTTCTGTTGTAAGTGATTATTTTCTTAAATTGCCCCTCCCGCCTAAACGGGGGGAAATAGACCCCCCCCCATCCCATACGATTTTTTTCTTGTCTAAGTCCAACCTACACGCCCTAGCTTTTTGTCACACCTTATGCCAATCACCCTGTATAAAAGCTTATTTTAAAGAAACCACTACAAGGACTTATAATTTTTGTTCTTGCATAAATTCATATTTGCATAGCATTCTGTTACTACTAAAAGAATTTAAAAATTAATTTTATCCTTATGAACAATTTTCTCTAATAACATTCGTTTTTAAAATTCCCAGTCGATTACATAGGAGCAAGTTCGTGCGACCCAGTCGTGCATTTTATTTTTTTTTGTTGCCTCCGTCTCTGTCCCCGTCGCAGACGCGTCACCAAATTAAGCAATTAATCAATCAAACAAAAATCAAAAATAAAAATAGCAAACAGAAAAATTTTTTCATAAATAACTACAAACAAAAAAGAAATAATCACTCAAACGCAATATTATATAAAGAAACCAATTGCCAAAACAACAAAAACAAGAACAAAAAAAAAAATCAAGCACACATAGGAGAAAATAACAACAAAAAAATACCTATGTCAGAACACGGTAGTGACATTTTCCTTCCCTTCCTTTTTTTTCCTACAGTTGTGTGGCTTAGTGGGTGCATGCATTGTGCTGAGCTTATATAAGCTCTCTCATGGGTTGCATTTGCTAGGTCATACGATAACAGATGTATAGAGGATTACTGTTTGATTGTTAGGGTTCGGATCAATTCAACGTCACTACTAAAGGCATAACACTTTTAGGTTCGTATTCACCGAGCGCTCCTAAACGGCTCTTAACTTTACGAGGCTCTTAACTTGAAATTTCTGTGCGGTATTCACCAACCACTCGCAAGTGTTTTTCGAAGTTCGAAAATGAGAGCCAGTCTCTCTTGTTCAGGCATACCCAAACTGTGAAATGTTGTGTAATGTTGGTCTTGACAGCAAATGGATACTCTTCTACTTGGCATTGCTCACATGGATTCGAGTCAAATGCGTGCGTGGCACACGCACAAGCGAACAAATTTTCGAAGAGAGCGCTCGTAAGTTAGGAGTGGTCGGGACCACTCCTAACTTTTAAGAGCGCTCGTAGATCTTCACTAATATTGCTTGGTGAACACGTTTATGAGCTTCTTAAGTTATGAGCGCTCGGTGAATACCGGCCTTAGTGATGTTGCATTGAGAAGGCTTTTTTAATTAATCTTATTCAGTGATTTTTCTCTTAGATTTCGTCTGTTTTGGTTTTAGTTTTTTTGTTATATTGCAATGGCTGGTAATTTTAGAGTTGATTATTGTAATATTCGTGGGCTTAGAGCGAATTTTCTGGCCACGTATATCCACACTGTTTCTAACAGGCTAGCTGTTTTGGCACTGAGTGAAATCCAAGTAGGTGAGGATTCCGATCCTACTGAATTCTTTATTCATGGGTATAGCTTGGTGCCATTATTCTTTTCCCACCATGGTCTCGCCATATATATTAGGAATGATGTTGCTTATCAGCTCTTACCACAATATGGTCGCTGCACCAACTCCTTCTTCAATTTTATGTGGTTTAAATTTTCCATTAATAAGCACATCATTCACTATTGCTTTCTTTATAGAAGCCCAAATTTGGATAGAGTTTCAACTTCTAACGAATTTGATGCTCTGTCCGACTCCATCCAAAGAATTGTTTCCCTATATCCTCGCACTGAAATCGTTATCACGGGCGATTTCAATGTTCACAATTCTTCTTGGCTTCTCCATTCGGGCCAGACAACACCCGAAGGAATGTGTGTTGAGATTTTTGCTGAGTTTAACCACCTTACTCAGCTTGTCAACGAGCCTACTCGAATATCGGACGTTAATGGCCGAGCAGAAAATACTCTTGACTTGTTTCTTACGTCTGACCCTGATAAATACACAGTAAGTGTATTGACGCCTCTAGGCACATCGGATCATAGTGTTATATCTGCAAATTTCTCGTGTCAAAGAAATCCAGTTAGAGAAAGAGCTCCTAGAAGAACCGTATGGCAGTACGAGAAAGCCAACTGGAACGGTTTGAATAACTTTTTCAGGATCTTTAACTGGTCACTATGCTTCCTCGATAGTGACGTAGACTCCAGCGCAGATATGATAACTAACATTATTCTTTTGGGAATGAAACATTTTATCCCGAATAGGGTTAAAAGTATCAGACCCAAGGATAATTCATGGTTTGATTTGAGCTGTAAAGAGGTTATCAAGGAAAAAGAGGTAAGCTTCCGGTGTTTTAGAGCCAACCCAACTGAGGAAAACCGGAAAAAGTTCAAACAAGCCAGGAAGACCTGCAACGCCCATATTCGACGGACCAAATTTTTACATGATCAAAAATCAAGGCAAAAAATACTGCAATGTCCCAAAGGCAGTAAACATTTTTGGTCATTTGTAAAAAATATGAGGAATTCTTTCTCTTCCTCGGTTCCTACGCTTGTTGTCAATGACACTCCTTTCGTTAGCTCTATTGATAAAGCTAACTTGTTTGTAAGGCAGTTCGCCGCAAATTCCACCTTGCCGGATAATGTCATGACTCCCCCAATTCTTGAGCGCGTTAGTGATTCTATGGGACAAATCTTTTTTCGTACTCGTACCGTGGCGAGAGTCCTGAAAGATCTGAACATACATAAATCCGCTGGTCCGGATGGTATCCCCGCTATTATTCTGAAGAGGTGTTCTTCCACGCTAGCAAAACCCCTGCGTAAGCTTTTCCATCTATCCTATTCTTCTGGGCTCGTTCCGAGCAGTTGGAAAACTGCATTTGTTCAGCCAATTCCGAAAAAAGGCGACTCTTCTCCTCCCTCAAGTTATCGACCGATTGCATTAACGTCCCTTCTTTCCAAGGTCATGGAAACGCTGATTAATATTCAGCTCAAGAAATATCTTGAAGAACGAAAGCTTCTTAATGACCGGCAGTATGGCTTTCGTAGCAATAGGTCCACTGGTGATCTGATGGTATATCTCACCGAAGAGTGGAACAAATCTTTACATCGTTTTGGAGAAAGTAAGATTATTGCACTTGATATTTCAAAGGCATTTGATAAAGTTTGGCATCTTGCTCTTTTATCGAAAATGCGTGCTTTTGATGTCGACGAATCCCTTCTTCTTTGGATTAGAAATTTTCTTTCGAACCGTTCAATACAAGTTGTATTAGACGGATTCAAGTCTGATACCCACAATATAAATGCTGGTGTGCCCCAGGGCTCCGTTTTGTCCCCAACCCTCTTCCTCATTTTTATTAATGTTCTCCTGTCTGTAACTTCTAATCCAATTAATTGTTTCGCTGACGATAGTACTCTTAGCTTTTCATATTCATCATTTTCAGACTCACATCCCTCCTCTTCGGATGTGGAACTGCAACGACAAAATATGATAAGTTCATTAAACCACGACCTAAACAGCATTGTACAATGGGGAATAAGAAACCGTGTGGAATTTAATGCTTCGAAAACCCAATGCTGTCTCGTATCGTTAAAGCGTGATATACCCCCTTGCCACTATCTATGAGTGGCACTTGCATCAACGAAACTGAACATCTCGATATTCTCAGTATGTGCATCACGAACCACCTCTTGTGGAACGATCACATACGCGATGTTGCCAAAAATGCCGCAAGATGTTTGGGTTTTCTAAGACGGTGCAAGAAATTCTTCTCTCCTTCTGATCTGGCTACAATCTATAAAACCTATATACGTCCAAAACTTGAGTATAACTCCCATCTATGGGCTGGTGCTCCAGTAACTTACTTAAGTCTCTTGGACAGTATTCAAAGAAGAGCTTTTAAAATGATTGGTGAGAATAACATCATTGGCTCATTTACGTCACTCCAACATCGTCGTTATGTTTCTTGCCTCACCCTTTTTTACCGTTATTTTAACGAACTTTGCTCTAGAGAAATAACCAGTGGCATTCCTCCCCTTAAACAATTCAACCGTAATACTCGCATTTCTAGGAATGCCCATCAGTTTACCCTCGAGCCCAACTTCGGTCGTACTGTGAAGTACAGAGATTCGTTTTTTAGCTGTACTACGCGAATGTGGAATTCCTTACCACGCTCTGTCTTTCCCAGTCATTGCAATGTTCAAGAATTCAAAACCAATGTACACCGACACCTCCTTTCTAACCCCTCCCTTTTTTCCTAATGCTCATGCTGTGTCTCTGGCATATTAAGGGTATACAAAAACCTTTGAGTGTGTGATAATTATAAAAAAAAAAAAGGACACACTAAAATTACACATAGCCACCTGTTCACCAAAGATAACCCACCCAACTGCCTTCTCTGTCGACCAGAAGCCATCCTCACCATTAAACACCTATCATCAGAATGCCCAAGAATAAATTCCATCTCAAATAGCTTATTTAACACTTTAACTTCATTATTGTCAGTTCTCTGAGAACGAAATATAAAGATAATAGAAAATAGTATATCGTCGTCGTTCTATGAAAACTCCCTAAGTCCATTTTTTGTTTTTTGAGATATTTGCATTTAAACTTGGAAATTAATATAAAAAAATCCAAAAATTATCAGAATAGCACGATCTCAGGCTTCAATTGTAGAATGGGTTTGGCGTAGCCATTGTGCAATAAATTTTTTTGCAAATAGTTTATCCGAAATGAATTAAATAAGAATTGAATCACATTTTTTTTTAAAATGGACTTAGGGAGTTTTCACAGAACGACGACGATATGATATTACTCTTATTAACCCAGCCTGGGGGGTGGTCGAACGGGCGAATGTAACTTTAAAGTTGCGTTCGCCAATTCGACCGCCACCCTTGGTAATGGATATGCATTATTTAAACTATACATATTACTATTTAAATTAAAGATATATATATTTAAAAATAAGTATCTTTTAAGGTCCAGCTATAAGCCCTGGTAGCTATCGCTGTATAAAAATTGTAATTATCTGTACATTTATACACTTTTAATAAATAATAATAATAATATTGAAGGGGTTTTTGTATGGTTACATACATGCAGTGTACCTGCGAAGCTTCATATATTTATGAATTTTTGAATATTACAACAACAACTTGAATGAACTACCACCAAGTGGGTTCTTATTTGGCTGGAGTTATAGCTATTTCACGGTTGCCAAGCCGATCATCAGACTCCTTTATTAGTGGTGCTTAGCCTTTATACTATCAAGTTTAATCGAAAAACTTTTTGCCTTGACTGAGATTTGAACCCAGACCTAGCGTCGTCAGAAGCCAATGCCCTACGCATCACGCTACCGAGACCACATGATCAGGTCCATCCCAATTTAGGTTTTATCGTTTATCAATTATCACTTGAGGACTAGCGTTTTTATTAGTCATTCAAGTTTTGTTGTTGTAAATTCGGTTTCTTTCTATTTCTCCGAACTCTGTTTATAAGCCAACAATTCGTTGTATATTATAAGGAGGGAGATTTTAATGAAAGATTTGACTCTGGTCAAGTTTTAAATCTATTGAAGGGGTTTTTGTATGGTTACATACATGCAGTGTACCTGCGAAGCTTCATATATTTATGAATTTTTGAATATTACAACAACAACTTGAATGAACTACCACCAAGTGGGTTCTTATTTGGCTGGAGTTATAGCTATTTCACGGTTGCCAAGCCGATCATCAGACTCCTTTATTAGTGGTGCTTAGCCTTTATACTATCAAGTTTAATCGAAAAACTTTTTGCCTTGACTCAGATTTGAACCCAGACCTAGCGTCGTCAGAAGCCAATGCCCTACGCATCACGCTACCGAGACCACATGATCAGGTCCATCCCAATTTAGGTTTTATCGTTTATCAATTATCACTTGAGGACTAGCGTTTTTATTAGTCATTCAAGTTTTGTTGTTGTAAATTCGGTTTCTTTCTATTTCTCCGAACTCTGTTTATAAGCCAACAATTCGTTGTATATTATAAGGAGGGAGATTTTAATGAAAGATTTGACTCTGGTCAAGTTTTAAATCTATTGAAGGGGTTTTTGTATGGTTACATACATGCAGTGTACCTGCGAAGCTTCATATATTTATGAATTTTTGAATATTACAACAACAACTTGAATGAACTACCACCAAGTGGGTTCTTATTTGGCTGGAGTTATAGCTATTTCACGGTTGCCAAGCCGATCATCAGACTCCTTTATTAGTGGTGCTTAGCCTTTATACTATCAAGTTTAATCGAAAAACTTTTTGCCTTGACTGAGATTTGAACCCAGACCTAGCGTCGTCAGAAGCCAATGCCCTACGCATCACGCTACCGAGACCACATGATCAGGTCCATCCCAATTTAGGTTTTATCGTTTATCAATTATCACTTGAGGACTAGCGTTTTTATTAGTCATTCAAGTTTTGTTGTTGTAAATTCGGTTTCTTTCTATTTCTCCGAACTCTGTTTATAAGCCAACAATTCGTTGTATATTATAAGGAGGGAGATTTTAATGAAAGATTTGACTCTGGTCAAGTTTTAAATCTATTGAAGGGGTTTTTGTATGGTTACATACATGCAGTGTACCTGCGAAGCTTCATATATTTATGAATTTTTGAATATTACAACAACAACTTGAATGAACTACCACCAAGTGGGTTCTTATTTGGCTGGAGTTATAGCTATTTCACGGTTGCCAAGCCGATCATCAGACTCCTTTATTAGTGGTGCTTAGCCTTTATACTATCAAGTTTAATCGAAAAACTTTTTGCCTTGACTGAGATTTGAACCCAGACCTAGCGTCGTCAGAAGCCAATGCCCTACGCATCACGCTACCGAGACCACATGATCAGGTCCATCCCAATTTAGGTTTTATCGTTTATCAATTATCACTTGAGGACTAGCGTTTTTATTAGTCATTCAAGTTTTGTTGTTGTAAATTCGGTTTCTTTCTATTTCTCCGAACTCTGTTTATAAGCCAACAATTCGTTGTATATTATAAGGAGGGAGATTTTAATGAAAGATTTGACTCTGGTCAAGTTTTAAATCTATTGAAGGGGTTTTTGTATGGTTACATACATGCAGTGTACCTGCGAAGCTTCATATATTTATGAATTTTTGAATATTACAACAACAACTTGAATGAACTACCACCAAGTGGGTTCTTATTTGGCTGGAGTTATAGCTATTTCACGGTTGCCAAGCCGATCATCAGACTCCTTTATTAGTGGTGCTTAGCCTTTATACTATCAAGTTTAATCGAAAAACTTTTTGCCTTGACTGAGATTTGAACCCAGACCTAGCGTCGTCAGAAGCCAATGCCCTACGCATCACGCTACCGAGACCACATGATCAGGTCCATCCCAATTTAGGTTTTATCGTTTATCAATTATCACTTGAGGACTAGCGTTTTTATTAGTCATTCAAGTTTTGTTGTTGTAAATTCGGTTTCTTTCTATTTCTCCGAACTCTGTTTATAAGCCAACAATTCGTTGTATATTATAGTATAAAAAAAAAAAAAAAAAAAAATCTCTGCTGCTGTGGCTGTTCTAGTTTTTAAGTAGTTTTAGTTTAGTTTTAGTTTATTTTAAGTAGTTTTTAAGTTGGTTTCGGTAGTTTTTAATTAGTTTTACTTTAGTTTGTAAGTTTTATATAAAAAATATAAAAAGATAAAGAATCCGAGTTTTTTAAAATTTTCTCGAGAAAACAAAAAAAAAAATATAGATATAGTTTTTTGAATTAAAAATAGTTTTTTTTAGGCCGAAAGGCATTAGATTTACGATAAAGTTTAGCTTAGAGCGCCCGCATAGGGCCAGTAAGTTAGTTTTAAGTTATTGGATAATTAGGCTAGTTTTTATGAATTTTTGTCTAGCTTTAAGATAGTTTTAAGATTGAATTAAATAAAAATGAATTATAAAAAAAAAAATAAAAAAAAAAAAAAAAAAAAAAAAAAAAAAGGTGGCGAACCCCGGAGCGAGGGATCGTGAGTTCAAGTCCCCGTCGGGCACTCAACTTATTAGTGCTTTTTTACATAATAGTGAAGTAGAAAGCATTATAGAACAAGACGAAAAGTTAATTAAGCGTAGCAACAACAAAGCGGGGGCATCGAAAGGTGTTCATCCAGCTACAACAACAACAACAATGCAGAAGGCAACGGCAGCAAAACCGGGGACATCGAAAGATGCCCTGACGAAGGCGACCGGTGCGATACCGCAAGCATCGTCCGATGCAGAGAAGGCAGCATCAACCGATGCTCCGTTGAAGAGGAGGAAGAGGGTACAGGTTGTGCCCAACTTGGTGAAGCGTCACACCATCACCCCAGCTGAGCTGCAAGCTGAAGGGAAGGTGACGGCGCAAATGGCAACAATACCAGCAGCAGAAAACAACAAACATGTGAATCCCTCGCCAGCTAATGATGACGAGGAGATCTCATATATGTCCGAGGGTGGAGAAGGTCTCTACACCACGGGCGACAGCCAAACGTTTGTGGATCTGTCGACTCCAGAGGCATCCGCAGACGAGGAAGAAGAAGAGACCATTCAAGCCAGAATTGGTACTATACAGGGGCAGATCGTGACCCTCCAAAGCGATCTAGCCACAATGGTCCAGGCGCTGAAGGAAAAGCAGCAAGCGCGAGAGAGACAGGAGCGCTCAAATAAGAAATGTCTCCAGGCCCCATCCAAGGAGGCGCAACAAAAGAGTGATGATGCGGAGCTGCAACCGCCAACCAAGCAGCCCCATCAGCCACAACAAAAACAACAACAGCCGCTGCTCAATGATAAGCCAAAGCAGCAGGCAAAAAAACAACAACAACAACAGCCAGCACAGCAGCAGCAGCAGAAACAACAGCAGCAGAGACAACAGCAGCAGACACAACAGCAGCAGAGACAACAGCAGCAGAACCAACAGCAGCAGAAGCAACAGCAGCAGCCACAGCCGCAACAACTAAAGAAGAAGGAACAAGTGCCACCCATTAATGTATATAAGATGGACCTGAAGGAGACCATTGAAATATGTAAGTCGGCCATAGGTCAAAATTTTAATATTAAAAGACTTAGTCCTAATAGACATGCTATCCACTGCCTCACAGTGGAACAGCACAAAATTGTGAAAAATCTACTTAAGGCTACCACGACTGAGTTCTTCAGTTATACACCGAAAATAGACAAATTTCAAACGGTCCTGTTGAAGGGCATAGATTCCTACACGGAACCGCAAGAGCTCTTAAATGAGCTCCGTGAAAAAGCGGGCGACGATCTCGACTTTATCGAAGTCAAGCCTTTTACCACAGTTAAAGCCAGACGGGAGAATCGGAAGTTGCCAATCTTCCTGGTTCAGCTTTCACCCAACAGCAAACTGGATAGTTTGAGGAGTATCTCCGTCCTCAACTACCAGGTTGTAACCTGGGATAAACTAAAGAGGCGCGGCGACATGCTTCAATGCATGCGCTGTCAAAGGTTCGGCCACGCCGCGGCTAACTGCGAAATGCAGTCACGCTGCGTTAAGTGTGGAGAGAACCACATTCGGGGAGAATGTAAGTTAGGGCAAGAAAGGGTCCAAGACATGACACTGCTTAAGTGTGCACTCTGCCGGAAGGACGGGCACCCCGCAAACTATCGGGGATGTCCCATCTTTCAGGAAATTAAACAGAAAAAGGCAAAGCAAACAGAGATAGAAAAACGACCAATAACGCGTGTTCCTACAATAACGCCCGTTAATCCCCAAATCTCCTACGCCCAAATGGCGGCAGGAAGGGGTAAGACGGTACAGCCTGCGCCAAAGGCAGCCCCACAGGCCCTCGTGCCTAAGGCTCCGGACGCACAGGCCGAAATAAGAAGCATGTTGCTGGGCATTTCTGGTCAGATAGCAGGTCTTCAAAATCAGATAACGGAGCAGGCGAAGAGGGTGGACCATATCTACTCTGTTTTGCCGAGCTTTACGCAATTTTTAGGTTAAGGGCGCGCTGCCGGAGAGGCCCTTAAGGATCCTAGCTGTGAATGTAAATTCACTGATTAGGATTGAACGTAGAGCAAACCTATTCCAATTGTTGAAAGATCAAAGTCCTGATGTGTTTATGGCTAGTGAAACTAAACTAAGTCAGAAACATAAATTGACACATAACAATTACAATATCGTACGAAGAGATCGGCCCAACTCCACTTTAGGGGGAGGCGTCGCAATCTTTGTACGGAAAGGCATAAAATATAAAGTTATATATAGTAGTGAAGTACGCAGATTTCGGCTGCTTGAGGCGTGCATTGTATGCATTCCTCTCCAACAGGGGAAGCGAATGTATGCGATCGCGGCTTACGCTCCGGAATCACCTCAGCCAACTGACTTTTTGACAGAGCTCGAAAAACTTTTTCAAGTGCTACAACTGAGCTCGGAAGATAATTACTATCTCATGGCCGGTGATTTAAATGCCAAACATATAGATTGGGGAAATCAAGTACAAAATCCGAGAGGTAACCATCTATTTAATTGGATGGGTCAATACAATATTGAATATATGATCGACCTCCTAGCGACTGATAGACCATCGTTTCCAAGAAGCGGTGCCTATCTGGATCTATTACTAAAGGGCTCTAGACTGACAATTACTAACACTGTGGGTCAACGGACAAGAAACTGCTTACAAACGATAGACTACGACAGCGACCACTGTGGTTTCGCCGCAGTAATACAGTTGCCGAACGAGCTTGTAGAGTTGGAGGAGTATGTACCTGCGCATTCTTACAATTACAGTAAGATGCGCTGGCCACGCTTTACCAACGCTTTAGCAAGCGAAATTCGTGCCAATAATATATCCCCACCAAATAACAGGAATTTAACAAACAACGAAATTGACCAATACTTAGAACAAATGGACGAAACAATCCTACGAACTATGAACAGAACTATACCAAAATACAGAGAACGTAACGTAACCGACATGTACCGTAACGCGACAATTGATGCACTACACAGACAAAAAAGTGGACTACTGACAAGACTTAAACGCTTGTACCGACGGTTTACTGACTCAGGCGATCTGGAGATTAGGACACTGAAGTCGTTAATCAAAAACATCAACCAATTGATCAAAGAAAATTATAGGTTGTCTATTAATTTGTATTGGAACAATAAAATTCGGGCCGTTAACTCTAGCGACCCGAGTATGTTTCCACAAATTAACAAGATATTTAGACGGAATGATCAAAACGAACTTCCATGTCTTAAGCTCCAGCGAACGACAGAAAACAGAAACGTACTTCTGACAGCAGGGATAGATCCAGATGACGCGGTCTTGGACGATAACCTCTTTATTGTCGAGGATCCGCTGGAGAAAGTGGAGGCTGTGGGGGCTGCTTTTCAGCAAGTGTATAAGGTGAATGCAAGCATCCACCCCAACCACGACCTGGAAAACAGAGCTCTACTCCATCACTTCTATCTTCGTAATGAAATGACGCAATGGCGATCAGAGAATCTAGGTTTCATCCGGTTCAATGAAGAAAACTTGGCGAATGCCATCATCGCCGTGCAAGATGGGAGTAGTTCCCTGTTAGTCACGAGGATGGAGCTCCAGCTCATCTTCGATTCATTAAAGAAGAAAAAGTCAACAGGAGTCGATGGTATATCCAATATTGTACTTCGACATCTACCTAAAGAAGCAATTGACATTTATGCCACACTGTTTAACAACGCACTGAATAATGCATATTATCCAGGGCGGTGGAAGACAGCTGTGGTTCATCCTCTCCCGAAAAAGGGAAAGGACAACTCCAATCCGGCAAATCTCCGGTCGATAAGTCTTCTACCGAGTATCAGCAAGGTATTCGAGAAAGTCATAAATAGAACTCTGTCCAAGTGGGCGGAGGACAATAATATCATACCGGATAATCAGTTCGGGTTTAAGGCGGGACATGACACCATTCATGCCGCGTCTAAACTCGTTTCTGATATCCAATGGAACAAAACTAAAAATCAGTGTACAGGTGCTTGTCTGGTTGATTTGGAGAAGGCTTTCGACACCGTATGGTTAGAGGGTCTCTATCTAAAATTGACTAGGCTCGGCATAAGTAAACCACTATTATATATACTTTATGACATGCTCAATGGTAGAAAGTTTGTTGTCAAAAGTGGCAATGTAACTTCTACCGCAATCTTCGATATCAAGAATGGTCTTCAGCAGGGAGCGGTGAACTCGCCGATTCTATTCAGCATTTACACCAGCGATCTGATAAGTAGTCTAACTCAGGCAATTGCGTATGCCGATGACCTAATAGCGTACAGAACAGCTACAAAAGTTGAGGTTATCAGAATTCTCTTACAGCGTGACTTCGACAAGATTCAGCGATATTGTGATGACTGGAAGTTGAAAATCAACTTTCAGAAATGTGAAACGATTCTGTTTAGGACTCCGTTGGCTAGAGCCCCTAGGGATACTAGAAAGAACTGGCGTAAGCTGATGATCGTAGGGCCGCACGGGCAACCACTGGCGAGCAGAAGTGGGGTAAAGTACCTTGGCATCTGGTTGGATCAGTATTTGTATTTCGACAGACATATAAATGCTGCTCTGAACAGAGCTAGGGGAGCCTTTGCCCTGACGAAACGGTTGTTTTACAGCAGCCGGCTTGACACCAGGGTGAAGGTGATTTGCTACATGGCCCTCATCCGGCCGATGATTGCCTATGGGTGCCCGGTGTGGTTCAACGTTGCCCCATCTCAAATGGAAAAAATTCGGGTGTTTGAAAGGCAGTGTCTTAGACGTTGTCTTGGATTACACAGAACACCTGAATCGGAGTACAAACATTACTATTCCAACAGGACTCTATACAACGGAGCCAACATTAACAGAATAGATAATTTTTTGATAAAGCTGATTCGGAGTCACATTGCGAGAGCGATGGCCTCAGCAAATAGCTTAATCTTTGGGGCTTACTACCCCAACACAGAATACTTCGAGAGTGTGCGTGTAAGTGGCCATATTGCACCTAATGCATTCCTCTATTTAGATAGTATAGGGTTGATCCAGGATAGAGAGGCGGTTCCGCTAATCTACCACGTCGGCCGTAGTACTGTGGACAGGCGGCTCCTTTATAGTCGAGACGTCCTCGCACAAGACGGAGCTGAGCGACTTCGGTTCAGTAGGACTGTGTCCGATCGGGACCTGAAAGACAGGGTAAGACAGGAGAACCAGTTTTGGTGGTTGTCTAATGATGATAG
The DNA here is from genome assembly GCA_911387755.1 of Chrysotoxum bicinctum. Classification (NCBI taxonomy): domain Eukaryota; kingdom Metazoa; phylum Arthropoda; class Insecta; order Diptera; family Syrphidae; genus Chrysotoxum; species Chrysotoxum bicinctum. Next base: position 165,689,592 of record OU426987.1, read on the forward strand.
CGATAGTTGACCAGTTGTCTTGGCCGACTTACATAGTTTTAAGGGTATTCTTAGGTAGGAACAGTCAGGGTGGCACAAAAAAAAAAAAAAAAAAAAAAAAAAAAAAAAAAAAAAAAAAAAATAAAGTACATTCTTCTAATGTACATATGTATATTACAAAAAAAAAAAAAAAAAAAAAAAAAAAAAAAAAAAAAAAAAAAAAAAAAAAAAAAAAAAAAAAAAAAAAAAAAAAAAAAAATCTCTGCTGCTGTGGCTGTTCTAGTTTTTAAGTAGTTTTAGTTTAGTTTTAGTTTATTTTAAGTAGTTTAAGTTGGTTGAGGTAGTTTTTAATTAGTTTTACTTTAGTTTGTAAGTTTTATATAAAAATAAAAAAAAGTTAAAGAATCCGAGTTTTTTAAATTTTCTCGAGAAAACAAAAAAAAAAAATAGATTATAGTTTTTGAATTAAAAATAGTTTTTTAGGCCGAAAGGCATTAGATTTAAGATAGAGTTTAGCTTAGAGCGCCCGCATAGGGCCAGTAAGTTAGTTTTAAGTTATTGGATAATTAGGCTAGTTTTTATGAATTTTTGTCTAGCTTTAAGATAGTTTTAAGATTGAAGAAAAATAAAAATGAATTTAAAAAAAAAATAAAAAAAAAAAAAAAAAAAAAGGGCATTGGCTTCTGACGACGCTAGGTCTGGGTTCAAATCTCAGTCAAAGCAAAAAGTTTTTCGATTAAACTTGATAGTATAAAGGCTAAGCACCACTAATAAAGGAGTCTGATGATCGGCTTGGCAACCGTGAAATAGCTATAACTCCAGCCAAATAAGAACCCACTTGGTGGTAGTTCATTCAAGTTGTTGTTGTAATATTCAAAAATTCATAAATATATGAAGCTTCGCAGGTACACTGCATGTATGTAACCATACAAAAACCCCTTCAATAGATTTAAAACTTGACCAGAGTCAAATCTTTCATTAAAATCTCCCTCCTTATAATATACAACGAATTGTTGGCTTATAAACAGAGTTCGGAGAAATAGAAAGAAACCGAATTTACAACAACAAAACTTGAATGACTAATAAAAACGCTAGTCCTCAAGTGATAATTGATAAACGATAAAACCTAAATTGGGATGGACCTGATCATGTGGTCTCGGTAGCGTGATGCGTAGGGCATTGGCTTCAGTCGATCTCGTACTGTGACAGTGTAAAGACGTCCTCGGCTTCACAGTTTCCCAATTGTATAGTGTGTGATTCTTATCAAGTATTAAGTTTGACCAGGTATTTCCAATATAGAGCATAGCTCAGTTGAAGAGGTGGCGAACTCCTCAGTCGATCTCGTACTGTGACAGTGTAAAGACGTCCTCGGCTTCACAGTTTCCCAATTATAAAGTGTGTGATTATTATCAAGTAGAAAGTTTGACCAGCTATTTCCAATATAGAGCATAGCTCAGTTGAAGAGGTGGCGAACCCCGGACCGAGGGATCGTGAGTTCAAGTCCCCATCGGGCACTCAGCTTATTAGTGCTTTTTTTCATAATAGTGAAGTTGAAAGCATCATAGAAGAAGACGAGAAGCTAATTAAGCGTAGCAACAATAAAGCGGGGGCATCGAAAGGTGTCCTACCAGCTACAACAACAACAATGCAGAAGGCAACGGCAGCAAAACCGGGGACATCGAAAGATGCCCTGACGAAGTCGACCGGTGCGATACCGCAAACATCATCCGATGTACAAAAGGCAGCATCAACCGATGCACCGATGAAGAGGAGAAAGAGGGTACAGGTTGTGCCCAACCTGGTGAAGCGTCGCACCATCACCCCAGCTGAGCTGCAAGCTGAAGGGAAGGTGACGGCGCAAATGGCAACAATACCAGCAGCAGAAAACAACGAAGACAACAAAAATGTGAATCCCTCGCCAGCAGATGATGACGAGGAGATATCATATATGTCCGAGGGTGGAGAAGGTCTCTACACCACGGGCGACAGTCAAACCTTTGTGGATTTGTCGACTCCAGAGGCATCCGCAGACGAACAAGAAGAAGAGACCATTCAAGCCAGAATTGGTACGATACAGGGGCAGATCGTGACCCTTCAAAGCGATCTAGCCACAATGGTCCAGGCGCTGAAGGAAAAGCAGCAAGCGCGAAGAGAACGAGAGAGACAGGAGCGCTCAAATAAGAAATGTCTCCAGGCCCCACCCAAGGAGGCGCAACCAAAAAGTGATGATGCGGAGCTGCAACCGCCAACCAAGCAGCCCCATCAGCCACAACAACAGCCGCTGCTCAATAATAAGCCAAAGCAGCAGGCAAACAAACAACAACAACAACAACAACAGCCAACACAGCAGCAGCAGCAGAAACAGCAAAAACAACAGCAGCAGAGACAACAGCAGCAGACACAACAGCAGCAGAGACAACAGCAGCAGAACCAACAGCAGCAGAAGCAACAGCAGCAGCCACAGCCGCAACAACTAAAGAAGAAAGAGCAAGTGCCACCCATAAACGTGTATAAGATGGACCTGAAGGAGACCATTGAGATATGTAAGTCGGCCATAGGTCAAAATTTTAATATTAAAAGACTTGGTCCTAATAGACATGCTATCCACTGCCTCACAGTGGAACAGCACAAAATTGTGAAAAATTTACTAAAAGCTACCACGACTGAGTTCTTCAGTTATACACCGAAAATAGACAAATTTCAAACGGTCCTGTTGAAGGGCATAGACTCCTACACGGAACCGCAAGAGCTCTTAAATGAGCTCCGTGAAAAAGCGGGCGACGATCTCGACTTTATCGAAGTCAAGCCTTTTACCACAGTCAAAGCCAGACGGGAGAATCGGAAGTTGCCAATCTTCCTGGTTCAGCTTTCACCCAACAGCAAACTGGATAGTTTGAGGAGTATCTCCGTCCTCAACTACCAGGTTGTAACCTGGGATAAATTAAAGAGGCGCGGCGACATGCTTCAATGCATGCGCTGTCAAAGGTTCGGCCACGCCGCGGCTAACTGCGAAATGCAGGCACGCTGCGTTAAGTGTGGAGAGAACCACATTCGGGGAGAATGTAAGTTAGGGCAAGAAAGGGTCCAAGACATGACACTGCTTAAGTGTGCACTCTGCCGGAAGGAAGGGCACCCCGCAAACTATCGGGGATGTTCCATCTTTCAGGAAATTAAACAGAAAAAGGCAAAGCAAACAGAGATAGAAAAACGACCAATAACGCGTGTTCCTACAATAACGCCCGTTAATCCCCAAATTTCCTACGCCCAAATGGCGGCAGGAAGGGGTAAAACGGTACAGCCTGCGCCAAAGGCAGCCCCACAGGCCCTCGTGCCTAAGGCTCCGGACGCACAGGCCGAAATAAGAAGCATGTTGCTGGCCATTTCTGGTCAGATAGCAGGTCTTCAAAATCAGATAACGGAGCAGGCGAAGAGGGTGGACCATATCTACTCTGTTTTGCCGAGCTTTACGCAATTTTTAGGTTAAGGGCGCGCTGCCGGAGAGGCCCTTAAGGATCCTAGCTGTGAATGTAAATTCACTGATTAGGATTGAACGTAGAGCAAACCTATTCCAATTGTTGAAAGATCAAAGTCCTGATGTGTTTATGGCTAGTGAAACTAAACTAAGTCAGAAACATAAATTGACACATAACAATTACAATATCGTACGAAGAGATCGCCCCAACTCCACTTTAGGGGGAGGCGTCGCAATCTTTGTACGAAAAGGCATAAAATATAAAGTTATATATAGTAGTGAAGTACGCAGATTTCGGCTGCTTGAGGCGTGCATTGTATGCATTCCTCTCCAACAGGGGAAGCGAATGTATGCGATCGCGGCTTACGCTCCGGAATCACCTCAGCCAACTGACTTTTTGACAGAGCTCGAAAAACTTTTTCAAGTGCTACAACTGAGCTCGGAAGATAATTACTATCTCATGGCCGGTGATTTAAATGCCAAACATATAGATTGGGGAAATCAAGTACAAAATCCGAGAGGTAACCATCTATTTAATTGGATGGGTCAATACAGTATTGAATATATGATCGATCTTCTAGCGACTGATAGACCATCGTTTCCAAGGAGCGGTGCCTATCTGGATCTATTACTAAAGGACTCTAGACTGACAATTACTAACACTGTGGGTCAACGGACAAGAAACTGTTTACAAACGATAGACTATGACAGCGACCACTGTGGCTTTGCCGCAGTAATACAGTTGCCGAACGAGCTCGTAGAGTTGGAAGAGTATGTACCTGCGCATTCTTACAATTACAGTAAGATGCGCTGGCCACGCTTTACCAACGCTTTAGCAAGCGAAATTCGTGCCAATAATATATCCCCACCAAATAACAGGAATTTAACTAACAACGAAATTGACCAATACCTAGAACAAATGGACGAAACAATCCTACGAACTATGAACAGAACTATACCAAAATACAGAGAACGTAACGTAACCGACATGTACCGTAACGCGACAATTGATGCACTACACAGACAAAAAAGTGGACTACTGACAAGACTTAAACGCTTGTACCGACGGTTTACTGACTCACGCGATCTGGAGATTAGGACACTGAAGTCGTCAATTAAGAACATAAACCAATTGATCAAAGAAAATTATAGATTGTCTGTTAATTTGTACTGGAACAACAAAATTCGTGCCGTTAACTCTAACGACCCGAGTATGTTTCCACAAATTAACAAGATATTTAGACGAAATGATCAAAACGAACTTCCGTGTCTTAAGCTCCAGAGAACGACAGAAAACAGAAACGTACTTCTGACAGCAGGGATAGATCCAGATGACGCGGTCTTGGACGATGACCTCTTTATTGTCGAGGATCCGCTGGAGAAAGTGGAGGCTGTGGGGGCTGCTTTTCAGCAAGTGTATAAGGTGAATGCAAGCATCCACCCCAACCACGACCTGGAAAACAGAGCTCTACTCCATCACTTCTATCTTCGTAATGAAATGACGCAATGGCGATCAGAGAATCTAGGTTTCATCCGGTTCAATGAAGAAAACTTGGCGAATGCCATCATCGCCGTGCAAGATGGGAGTAGTTCCCTGTTAGTTACGAGGATGGAGCTCCAGCTCATCTTCGATTCATTAAAGAAGAAAAAGTCAACAGGAGTCGATGGTATATCCAATATTGTACTTCGACATCTACCTAAAGAAGCAATTGACATTTATGCCACACTGTTTAACAACGCACTGAATAATGCATATTATCCAGGGCGGTGGAAGACAGCTGTGGTTCATCCTCTCCCGAAAAAGGGAAAGGACAACTCCAATCCGGCAAATCTCCGGTCGATAAGTCTTCTACCGAGTATCAGCAAGGTATTCGAGAAAGTCATAAATAGAACTCTGTCCAAGTGGGCGGAGGACAATAATATCATACCGGATAATCAGTTCGGGTTTAAGGCGGGACATGACACCATTCATGCCGCGTCTAAACTCGTTTCTGATATCCAATGGAACAAAACTAAAAATCAATGTACAGGTGCTTGTCTGGTTGATTTGGAGAAGGCTTTCGACACCGTATGGTTAGAGGGTCTCTATCTAAAGTTGACTAGGCTCGGCATAAGTAAACCACTATTATATATACTTTATGACATGCTCAATGGTAGGAAGTTTGTTGTCAAAAGTGGCAATGAAACTTCTACCGCAATCTTCGATATCAAGAATGGTCTTCAGCAGGGAGCGGTGAACTCGCCGATTCTATTCAGCATTTACACCAGCGATCTGATAAGTAGTCTAACTCAGGCAATTGCGTATGCCGATGACCTTATAGCGTACAGAACAGCTACAAAAGTTGAGGTTATCAGAATTCTTTTACAGCGTGACTTCGACAAGATTCAGCGATACTGTGATGACTGGAAGTTGAAAATCAACTTTCAGAAATGTGAAACGATTCTGTTTAGGACTCCGTTGGCTAGAGCCCCTAGGGATACTAGAAAGAACTGGCGTAAGCTGATGATCGTAGGGCCGCACCGGCAACCACTGGCGAGCAGAAGTGTGGTAAAGTACCTTGGCATCTGGTTGGATCAGTATTTGTATTTCGACAGACATATAAATGCTGCTCTGAACAGGGCTAGGGGAGCCTTTGCCCTGACGAAACGGTTGTTTTACAGCAGCCGGCTTGACACCAGGGTGAAGGTGATTTGCTACATGGCCCTCATCCGGCCGATGATTGCCTATGGTTGCCCGGTGTGGTTCAACATTGCCCCATCTCAAATGGAAAAGATTCGGGTGTTTGAGAGGCAGTGTCTTAGACGTTGTCTTGGACTACACAGAACACCAGAATCGGAGTACAAACATTACTATTCCAACAGGACTCTATACAACGGAGCCAACATTAACAGAATAGATAATTTTTTGATAAAGCTGACTCGGAGTCACATTGCGAGAGCGATGACCTCAGCAAATAGCTTAATCTTTGGGGCTTACTACCCCAACACAGAATACTTTGAGAGTGTGCGTTTAAGTGGCCATATTGCACCTAATGCATTCCTCTATTTAGATAGTATAGGGTTGATCCAGGATAGAGAGGCGGTTCCGCTAATCTACCACGTCGGCCGTAGTACTGTGGATAGGCGGCTCCTTTACAGTCGAGACGTCCTCGCACAAGACGGAGCTGAGCGACTTCGGTTCAGTAGGACTGTGTCCGATCGGGACCTGAAAGACAGGGTACGACAGGAGAACCAGTTTTGGTGGTTGTCTATTGATAGCGATAGTTGACAAGTTGTGTTGGCCGACTTACATAGTTTTAAGGGTATTCTTAGGTAGGGACAGTCAGGGTGGCACAAAAAAAAAAAAAAAAAAAAAAAAAAAAAAATTTTGAAGTACATTCTTCCAATGTATTTATAAAAAAAAAAAAAAAAAAAAAAAAAAAAAAAAAAAAAAAAAAAAAAAAAAAAAATCTGCTGCTGTGGCTGTTCTAGTTTTTAAGTAGTTTTAGTTTAGTTTTAGTTTATTTTAAGTAGTTTAAGTTGGTTTAGGTAGTTTTTAATTAGTTTTACTTTAGTCTGTAAGTTTTATATAAAAAATATAAAAAGATAATGAATCCGAGTTTTTTAAATTTTCTCGAGAAAACAAAAAAAATAGATATAGTTTTTTTTTGAATTAAAAATAGTTTTTTTTAGGCCGAAAGGCATTAGATTTAAGATAGAGTTTAGCTTAGAGCGCCCGCATAGGGCCAGTAAGTTAGTTTTAAGTTATTGGATAATTAGGCTAGTTTTTATGAATTTTTTGTCTAGCTTTAAGATAGTTTTAAGATTGAATTAAATAAAAAATGAATTAAAAAAAAAAAAAAAAAAAAGGTGGCGAACTCCGGAGCGAGGGATCGTGAGTTCAAGTCCCCGTCGGGCACTCAACTTATTAGTGCTTTTTTACATAATAGTGAAGTAGAAAGCATTATAGAACAAGACGAAAAGTTAATTAAGCGTAGCAACAACAAAGCGGGGGCATCGAAAGGTGTTCATCCAGCTACAACAACAACAACAATGCAGAAGGCAACGGCAGCAAAACCGGGGACATCGAAAGATGCCCTGACGAAGGCGACCGGTGCGATACCGCAAGCATCGTCCGATGCAGAGAAGGCAGCATCAACCGATGCTCCGTTGAAGAGGAGGAAGAGGGTACAGGTTGTGCCCAACTTGGTGAAGCGTCGCACCATCACCCCAGCTGAGCTGCAAGCTGAAGGGAAGGTGACGGCGCAAATGGCAACAATACCAGCAGCAGAAAACAACAAACATGTGAATCCCTCGCCAGCTAATGATGACGAGGAGATCTCATATATGTCCGAGGGTGGAGAAGGTCTCTACACCACGGGCGACAGCCAAACGTTTGTGGATCTGTCGACTCCAGAGGCATCCGCAGACGAGGAAGAAGAAGAGACCATTCAAGCCAGAATTGGTACTATACAGGGGCAGATCGTGACCCTCCAAAGCGATCTAGCCACAATGGTCCAGGCGCTGAAGGAAAAGCAGCAAGCGCGAGAGAGACAGGAGCGCTCAAATAAGAAATGTCTCCAGGCCCCATCCAAGGAGGCGCAACAAAAGAGTGATGATGCGGAGCTGCAACCGCCAACCAAGCAGCCCCATCAGCCACAACAAAAACAACAACAGCCGCTGCTCAATGATAAGCCAAAGCAGCAGGCAAAAAAACAACAACAACAACAGCCAGCACAGCAGCAGCAGCAGAAACAACAGCAGCAGAGACAACAGCAGCAGACACAACAGCAGCAGAGACAACAGCAGCAGAACCAACAGCAGCAGAAGCAACAGCAGCAGCCACAGCCGCAACAACTAAAGAAGAAGGAACAAGTGCCACCCATTAATGTATATAAGATGGACCTGAAGGAGACCATTGAAATATGTAAGTCGGCCATAGGTCAAAATTTTAATATTAAAAGACTTAGTCCTAATAGACATGCTATCCACTGCCTCACAGTGGAACAGCACAAAATTGTGAAAAATCTACTTAAGGCTACCACGACTGAGTTCTTCAGTTATACACCGAAAATAGACAAATTTCAAACGGTCCTGTTGAAGGGCATAGATTCCTACACGGAACCGCAAGAGCTCTTAAATGAGCTCCGTGAAAAAGCGGGCGACGATCTCGACTTTATCGAAGTCAAGCCTTTTACCACAGTTAAAGCCAGACGGGAGAATCGGAAGTTGCCAATCTTCCTGGTTCAGCTTTCACCCAACAGCAAACTGGATAGTTTGAGGAGTATCTCCGTCCTCAACTACCAGGTTGTAACCTGGGATAAACTAAAGAGGCGCGGCGACATGCTTCAATGCATGCGCTGTCAAAGGTTCGGCCACGCCGCGGCTAACTGCGAAATGCAGTCACGCTGCGTTAAGTGTGGAGAGAACCACATTCGGGGAGAATGTAAGTTAGGGCAAGAAAGGGTCCAAGACATGACACTGCTTAAGTGTGCACTCTGCCGGAAGGACGGGCACCCCGCAAACTATCGGGGATGTCCCATCTTTCAGGAAATTAAACAGAAAAAGGCAAAGCAAACAGAGATAGAAAAACGACCAATAACGCGTGTTCCTACAATAACGCCCGTTAATCCCCAAATCTCCTACGCCCAAATGGCGGCAGGAAGGGGTAAGACGGTACAGCCTGCGCCAAAGGCAGCCCCACAGGCCCTCGTGCCTAAGGCTCCGGACGCACAGGCCGAAATAAGAAGCATGTTGCTGGGCATTTCTGGTCAGATAGCAGGTCTTCAAAATCAGATAACGGAGCAGGCGAAGAGGGTGGACCATATCTACTCTGTTTTGCCGAGCTTTACGCAATTTTTAGGTTAAGGGCGCGCTGCCGGAGAGGCCCTTAAGGATCCTAGCTGTGAATGTAAATTCACTGATTAGGATTGAACGTAGAGCAAACCTATTCCAATTGTTGAAAGATCAAAGTCCTGATGTGTTTATGGCTAGTGAAACTAAACTAAGTCAGAAACATAAATTGACACATAACAATTACAATATCGTACGAAGAGATCGGCCCAACTCCACTTTAGGGGGAGGCGTCGCAATCTTTGTACGGAAAGGCATAAAATATAAAGTTATATATAGTAGTGAAGTACGCAGATTTCGGCTGCTTGAGGCGTGCATTGTATGCATTCCTCTCCAACAGGGGAAGCGAATGTATGCGATCGCGGCTTACGCTCCGGAATCACCTCAGCCAACTGACTTTTTGACAGAGCTCGAAAAACTTTTTCAAGTGCTACAACTGAGCTCGGAAGATAATTACTATCTCATGGCCGGTGATTTAAATGCCAAACATATAGATTGGGGAAATCAAGTACAAAATCCGAGAGGTAACCATCTATTTAATTGGATGGGTCAATACAATATTGAATATATGATCGACCTCCTAGCGACTGATAGACCATCGTTTCCAAGAAGCGGTGCCTATCTGGATCTATTACTAAAGGACTCTAGACTGACAATTACTAACACTGTGGGTCAACGGACAAGAAACTGCTTACAAACGATAGACTACGACAGCGACCACTGTGGTTTCGCCGCAGTAATACAGTTGCCGAACGAGCTTGTAGAGTTGGAGGAGTATGTACCTGCGCATTCTTACAATTACAGTAAGATGCGCTGGCCACGCTTTACCAACGCTTTAGCAAGCGAAATTCGTGCCAATAATATATCCCCACCAAATAACAGGAATTTAACAAACAACGAAATTGACCAATACTTAGAACAAATGGACGAAACAATCCTACGAACTATGAACAGAACTATACCAAAATACAGAGAACGTAACGTAACCGACATGTACCGTAACGCGACAATTGATGCACTACACAGACAAAAAAGTGGACTACTGACAAGACTTAAACGCTTGTACCGACGGTTTACTGACTCAGGCGATCTGGAGATTAGGACACTGAAGTCGTTAATCAAAAACATCAACCAATTGATCAAAGAAAATTATAGGTTGTCTATTAATTTGTATTGGAACAATAAAATTCGGGCCGTAAACTCTAGCGATCCGAGTATGTTTCCACAAATTAACAAGATATTTATAGACGGAATGATCAAAACGAACTTCCATGTCTTAAGCTCCAGCGAACGAAAGAAAACAGAAACGTACTTCTGACAGCAGGGATAGATCCAGATGACGCGGTCTTGGACGATAACCTCTTTATTGTCGAGGATCCGCTGGAGAAAGTGGAGGCTGTGGGGGCTGCTTTTCAGCAAGTGTATAAGGTGAATGCAAGCATCCACCCCAACCACGACATGGAAAACAGAGCTCTACTCCATCACTTCTATCTTCGTAATGAAATGACGCAATGGCGATCAGAGAATCTAGGTTTCATCCGGTTCAATGAAGAAAACTTGGCGAATGCCATCATCGCCGTGCAAGATGGGAGTAGTTCCCTGTTAGTCACGAGGATGGAGCTCCAGCTCATCTTCGATTCATTAAAGAAGAAAAAGTCAACAGGAGTCGATGGTATATCCAATATTGTACTTCGACATCTACCTAAAGAAGCAATTGACATTTATGCCACACTGTTTAACAACGCACTGAATAATGCATATTATCCAGGGCGGTGGAAGACAGCTGTGGTTCATCCTCTCCCGAAAAAGGGAAAGGACAACTCCAATCCGGCAAATCTCCGGTCGATAAGTCTTCTACCGAGTATCAGCAAGGTATTCGAGAAAGTCATAAATAGAACTCTGTCCAAGTGGGCGGAGGACAATAATATCATACCGGATAATCAGTTCGGGTTTAAGGCGGGACATGACACCATTCATGCCGCGTCTAAACTCGTTTCTGATATCCAATGGAACAAAACTAAAAATCAGTGTACAGGTGCTTGTCTGGTTGATTTGGAGAATGGCTTTCGACACCGTATGGTTAGAGGGTCTCTATCTAAAATTGACTAGGCTCGGCATAAGTAAACCACTATTATATATACTTTATGACATGCTCAATGGTAGAAAGTTTGTTGTCAAAAGTGGCAATGTAACTTCTACCGCAATCTTCGATATCAAGAATGGTCTTCAGCAGGGAGCGGTGAACTCGCCGATTCTATTCAGCATTTACACCAGCGATCTGATAAGTAGTCTAACTCAGGCAATTGCGTATGCCGATGACCTAATAGCGTACAGAACAGCTACAAAAGTTGAGGTTATCAGAATTCTCTTACAGCGTGACTTCGACAAGATTCAGCGATATTGTGATGACTGGAAGTTGAAAATCAACTTTCAGAAATGTGAAACGATTCTGTTTAGGACTCCGTTGGCTAGAGCCCCTAGGGATACTAGAAAGAACTGGCGTAAGCTGATGATCGTAGGGCCGCACGGGCAACCACTGGCGAGCAGAAGTGGGGTAAAGTACCTTGGCATCTGGTTGGATCAGTATTTGTATTTCGACAGACATATAAATGCTGCTCTGAACAGAGCTAGGGGAGCCTTTGCCCTGACGAAACGGTTGTTTTACAGCAGCCGGCTTGACACCAGGGTGAAGGTGATTTGCTACATGGCCCTCATCCGGCCGATGATTGCCTATGGGTGCCCGGTGTGGTTCAACGTTGCCCCATCTCAAATGGAAAAAATTCGGGTGTTTGAAAGGCAGTGTCTTAGACGTTGTCTTGGATTACACAGAACACCTGAATCGGAGTACAAACATTACTATTCCAACAGGACTCTATACAACGGAGCCAACATTAACAGAATAGATAATTTTTTGATAAAGCTGATTCGGAGTCACATTGCGAGAGCGATGGCCTCAGCAAATAGCTTAATCTTTGGGGCTTACTACCCCAACACAGAATACTTCGAGAGTGTGCGTTTAAGTGGCCATATTGCACCTAATGCATTCCTCTATTTAGATAGTATAGGGTTGATCCAGGATAGAGAGGCGGTTCCGCTAATCTACCACGTCGGCCGTAGTACTGTGGACAGGCGGCTCCTTTATAGTCGAGACGTCCTCGCACAAGACGGAGCTGAGCGACTTCGGTTCAGTAGGACTGTGTCCGATCGGGACCTGAAAGACAGGGTAAGACAGGAGAACCAGTTTTGGTGGTTGTCTAATGATGATAGCGATAGTTGACCAGTTGTCTTGGCCGACTTACATAGTTTTAAGGGTATTCTTAGGTAGGAACAGTCAGGGTGGCACAAAAAAAAAAAAAAAAAAAAAAAAAAAAAAAAAAAAAAAAAAAATTAAAGTACATTCTTCTAATGTACATATGTATATTACAAAAAAAAAAAAAAAAAAAAAAAAAAAAAAAAAAAAAAATCTCTGCTGCTGTGGCTGTTCTAGTTTTTAAGTAGTTTTAGTTTAGTTTTAGTTTATTTTAAGTAGTTTAAGTTGGTTGAGGTAGTTTTTAATTAGTTTTACTTTAGTTTGTAAGTTTTATATAAAAATAAAAAAAAGTTAAAGAATCCGAGTTTTTTAAATTTTCTCGAGAAAACAAAAAAAAAAATAGATTATAGTTTTTGAATTAAAAATAGTTTTTTAGGCCGAAAGGCATTAGATTTAAGATAGAGTTTAGCTTAGAGCGCCCGCATAGGGCCAGTAAGTTAGTTTTAAGTTATTGGATTGGATAATTAGGCTAGTTTTTATGAATTTTTGTCTAGCTTTAAGATAGTTTTAAGATTGAAGAAAAATAAAAATGAATTTAAAAAAAAAAAAAAAAAAAAAAAAAAAAAAAAAGGGCATTGGCTTCTGACGACGCTAGGTCTGGGTTCAAATCTCAGTCAAGGCAAAAAGTTTTTCGATTAAACTTGATAGTATAAAGGCTAAGCACCACTAATAAAGGAGTCTGATGATCGGCTTGGCAACCGTGAAATAGCTATAACTCCAGCCAAATAAGAACCCACTTGGTGGTAGTTCATTCAAGTTGTTGTTGTAATATTCAAAAATTCATAAATATATGAAGCTTCGCAGGTACACTGCATGTATGTAACCATACAAAAACCCCTTCAATAGATTTAAAACTTGACCAGAGTCAAATCTTTCATTAAAATCTCCCTCCTTATAATATACAACGAATTGTTGGCTTATAAACAGAGTTCGGAGAAATAGAAAGAAACCGAATTTACAACAACAAAACTTGAATGACTAATAAAAACGCTAGTCCTCAAGTGATAATTGATAAACGATAAAACCTAAATTGGGATGGACCTGATCATGTGGTCTCGGTAGCGTGATGCGTAGGGCATTGGCTTCAGTCGATCTCGTACTGTGACAGTGTAAAGACGTCCTCGGCTTCACAGTTTCCCAATTGTATAGTGTGTGATTCTTATCAAGTATTAAGTTTGACCAGGTATTTCCAATATAGAGCATAGCTCAGTTGAAGAGGTGGCGAACTCCTCAGTCGATCTCGTACTGTGACAGTGTAAAGACGTCCTCGGCTTCACAGTTTCCCAATTATAAAGTGTGTGATTATTATCAAGTAGAAAGTTTGACCAGCTATTTCCAATATAGAGCATAGCTCAGTTGAAGAGGTGGCGAACCCCGGACCGAGGGATCGTGAGTTCAAGTCCCCATCGGGCACTCAGCTTATTAGTGCTTTTTTTCATAATAGTGAAGTTGAAAGCATCATAGAAGAAGACGAGAAGCTAATTAAGCGTAGCAACAATAAAGCGGGGGCATCGAAAGGTGTCCTACCAGCTACAACAACAACAATGCAGAAGGCAACGGCAGCAAAACCGGGGACATCGAAAGATGCCCTGACGAAGTCGACCGGTGCGATACCGCAAACATCATCCGATGTACAAAAGGCAGCATCAACCGATGCACCGATGAAGAGGAGAAAGAGGGTACAGGTTGTGCCCAACCTGGTGAAGCGTCGCACCATCACCCCAGCTGAGCTGCAAGCTGAAGGGAAGGTGACGGCGCAAATGGCAACAATACCAGCAGCAGAAAACAACGAAGACAACAAAAATGTGAATCCCTCGCCAGCAGATGATGACGAGGAGATATCATATATGTCCGAGGGTGGAGAAGGTCTCTACACCACGGGCGACAGTCAAACCTTTGTGGATTTGTCGACTCCAGAGGCATCCGCAGACGAACAAGAAGAAGAGACCATTCAAGCCAGAATTGGTACGATACAGGGGCAGATCGTGACCCTTCAAAGCGATCTAGCCACAATGGTCCAGGCGCTGAAGGAAAAGCAGCAAGCGCGAAGAGAACGAGAGAGACAGGAGCGCTCAAATAAGAAATGTCTCCAGGCCCCACCCAAGGAGGCGCAACCAAAAAGTGATGATGCGGAGCTGCAACCGCCAACCAAGCAGCCCCATCAGCCACAACAACAGCCGCTGCTCAATAATAAGCCAAAGCAGCAGGCAAACAAACAACAACAACAACAACAACAGCCAACACAGCAGCAGCAGCAGAAACAGCAAAAACAACAGCAGCAGAGACAACAGCAGCAGACACAACAGCAGCAGAGACAACAGCAGCAGAACCAACAGCAGCAGAAGCAACAGCAGCAGCCACAGCCGCAACAACTAAAGAAGAAAGAGCAAGTGCCACCCATAAACGTGTATAAGATGGACCTGAAGGAGACCATTGAGATATGTAAGTCGGCCATAGGTCAAAATTTTAATATTAAAAGACTTGGTCCTAATAGACATGCTATCCACTGCCTCACAGTGGAACAGCACAAAATTGTGAAAAATTTACTAAAAGCTACCACGACTGAGTTCTTCAGTTATACACCGAAAATAGACAAATTTCAAACGGTCCTGTTGAAGGGCATAGACTCCTACACGGAACCGCAAGAGCTCTTAAATGAGCTCCGTGAAAAAGCGGGCGACGATCTCGACTTTATCGAAGTCAAGCCTTTTACCACAGTCAAAGCCAGACGGGAGAATCGGAAGTTGCCAATCTTCCTGGTTCAGCTTTCACCCAACAGCAAACTGGATAGTTTGAGGAGTATCTCCGTCCTCAACTACCAGGTTGTAACCTGGGATAAATTAAAGAGGCGCGGCGACATGCTTCAATGCATGCGCTGTCAAAGGTTCGGCCACGCCGCGGCTAACTGCGAAATGCAGGCACGCTGCGTTAAGTGTGGAGAGAACCACATTCGGGGAGAATGTAAGTTAGGGCAAGAAAGGGTCCAAGACATGACACTGCTTAAGTGTGCACTCTGCCGGAAGGAAGGGCACCCCGCAAACTATCGGGGATGTTCCATCTTTCAGGAAATTAAACAGAAAAAGGCAAAGCAAACAGAGATAGAAAAACGACCAATAACGCGTGTTCCTACAATAACGCCCGTTAATCCCCAAATTTCCTACGCCCAAATGGCGGCAGGAAGGGGTAAAACGGTACAGCCTGCGCCAAAGGCAGCCCCACAGGCCCTCGTGCCTAAGGCTCCGGACGCACAGGCCGAAATAAGAAGCATGTTGCTGGCCATTTCTGGTCAGATAGCAGGTCTTCAAAATCAGATAACGGAGCAGGCGAAGAGGGTGGACCATATCTACTCTGTTTTGCCGAGCTTTACGCAATTTTTAGGTTAAGGGCGCGCTGCCGGAGAGGCCCTTAAGGATCCTAGCTGTGAATGTAAATTCACTGATTAGGATTGAACGTAGAGCAAACCTATTCCAATTGTTGAAAGATCAAAGTCCTGATGTGTTTATGGCTAGTGAAACTAAACTAAGTCAGAAACATAAATTGACACATAACAATTACAATATCGTACGAAGAGATCGCCCCAACTCCACTTTAGGGGGAGGCGTCGCAATCTTTGTACGAAAAGGCATAAAATATAAAGTTATATATAGTAGTGAAGTACGCAGATTTCGGCTGCTTGAGGCGTGCATTGTATGCATTCCTCTCCAACAGGGGAAGCGAATGTATGCGATCGCGGCTTACGCTCCGGAATCACCTCAGCCAACTGACTTTTTGACAGAGCTCGAAAAACTTTTTCAAGTGCTACAACTGAGCTCGGAAGATAATTACTATCTCATGGCCGGTGATTTAAATGCCAAACATATAGATTGGGGAAATCAAGTACAAAATCCGAGAGGTAACCATCTATTTAATTGGATGGGTCAATACAGTATTGAATATATGATCGATCTTCTAGCGACTGATAGACCATCGTTTCCAAGGAGCGGTGCCTATCTGGATCTATTACTAAAGGACTCTAGACTGACAATTACTAACACTGTGGGTCAACGGACAAGAAACTGTTTACAAACGATAGACTATGACAGCGACCACTGTGGCTTTGCCGCAGTAATACAGTTGCCGAACGAGCTCGTAGAGTTGGAAGAGTATGTACCTGCGCATTCTTACAATTACAGTAAGATGCGCTGGCCACGCTTTACCAACGCTTTAGCAAGCGAAATTCGTGCCAATAATATATCCCCACCAAATAACAGGAATTTAACTAACAACGAAATTGACCAATACCTAGAACAAATGGACGAAACAATCCTACGAACTATGAACAGAACTATACCAAAATACAGAGAACGTAACGTAACCGACATGTACCGTAACGCGACAATTGATGCACTACACAGACAAAAAAGTGGACTACTGACAAGACTTAAACGCTTGTACCGACGGTTTACTGACTCACGCGATCTGGAGATTAGGACACTGAAGTCGTCAATTAAGAACATAAACCAATTGATCAAAGAAAATTATAGATTGTCTGTTAATTTGTACTGGAACAACAAAATTCGTGCCGTTAACTCTAACGACCCGAGTATGTTTCCACAAATTAACAAGATATTTAGACGAAATGATCAAAACGAACTTCCGTGTCTTAAGCTCCAGAGAACGACAGAAAACAGAAACGTACTTCTGACAGCAGGGATAGATCCAGATGACGCGGTCTTGGACGATGACCTCTTTATTGTCGAGGATCCGCTGGAGAAAGTGGAGGCTGTGGGGGCTGCTTTTCAGCAAGTGTATAAGGTGAATGCAAGCATCCACCCCAACCACGACCTGGAAAACAGAGCTCTACTCCATCACTTCTATCTTCGTAATGAAATGACGCAATGGCGATCAGAGAATCTAGGTTTCATCCGGTTCAATGAAGAAAACTTGGCGAATGCCATCATCGCCGTGCAAGATGGGAGTAGTTCCCTGTTAGTTACGAGGATGGAGCTCCAGCTCATCTTCGATTCATTAAAGAAGAAAAAGTCAACAGGAGTCGATGGTATATCCAATATTGTACTTCGACATCTACCTAAAGAAGCAATTGACATTTATGCCACACTGTTTAACAACGCACTGAATAATGCATATTATCCAGGGCGGTGGAAGACAGCTGTGGTTCATCCTCTCCCGAAAAAGGGAAAGGACAACTCCAATCCGGCAAATCTCCGGTCGATAAGTCTTCTACCGAGTATCAGCAAGGTATTCGAGAAAGTCATAAATAGAACTCTGTCCAAGTGGGCGGAGGACAATAATATCATACCGGATAATCAGTTCGGGTTTAAGGCGGGACATGACACCATTCATGCCGCGTCTAAACTCGTTTCTGATATCCAATGGAACAAAACTAAAAATCAATGTACAGGTGCTTGTCTGGTTGATTTGGAGAAGGCTTTCGACACCGTATGGTTAGAGGGTCTCTATCTAAAGTTGACTAGGCTCGGCATAAGTAAACCACTATTATATATACTTTATGACATGCTCAATGGTAGGAAGTTTGTTGTCAAAAGTGGCAATGAAACTTCTACCGCAATCTTCGATATCAAGAATGGTCTTCAGCAGGGAGCGGTGAACTCGCCGATTCTATTCAGCATTTACACCAGCGATCTGATAAGTAGTCTAACTCAGGCAATTGCGTATGCCGATGACCTTATAGCGTACAGAACAGCTACAAAAGTTGAGGTTATCAGAATTCTTTTACAGCGTGACTTCGACAAGATTCAGCGATACTGTGATGACTGGAAGTTGAAAATCAACTTTCAGAAATGTGAAACGATTCTGTTTAGGACTCCGTTGGCTAGAGCCCCTAGGGATACTAGAAAGAACTGGCGTAAGCTGATGATCGTAGGGCCGCACCGGCAACCACTGGCGAGCAGAAGTGTGGTAAAGTACCTTGGCATCTGGTTGGATCAGTATTTGTATTTCGACAGACATATAAATGCTGCTCTGAACAGGGCTAGGGGAGCCTTTGCCCTGACGAAACGGTTGTTTTACAGCAGCCGGCTTGACACCAGGGTGAAGGTGATTTGCTACATGGCCCTCATCCGGCCGATGATTGCCTATGGGTGCCCGTTGTGGTTCAACGTTGCCCCATCTCAAATGGAAAAGATTCGGGTGTTTGAGAGGCAGTGTCTTAGACGTTGTCTTGGATTACACAGAATACCAGAATCGGAGTACAAACATTACTATTCCAACAGGACTCTATACAACGGAGCCAACATTAACAGAATAGATAATTTTTTGATAAAGCTGATTCGGAGTCACATTGCGAGAGCGATGGCCTCAGCAAATAGCTTAATCTTTGGGGCTTACTACCCCAACACAGAATACTTCGAGAGTGTGCGTTTAAGTGGCCATATTGCACCTAATGCATTCCTCTATTTAGATAGTATAGGGTTGATCCAGGATAGAGAGGCGGTTCCGCTAATCTACCACGTCGGCCGTAGTACTGTGGACAGGCGGCTCCTTTATAGTCGAGACGTCCTCGCACAAGACGGAGCTGAGCGACTTCGGTTCAGTAGGACTGTGTCCGATCGGGACCTGAAAGACAGGGTAAGACAGGAGAACCAGTTTTGGTGGTTGTCTAATGATGATAGCGATAGTTGACCAGTTGTCTTGGCCGACTTACATAGTTTTAAGGGTATTCTTAGGTAGGAACAGTCAGGGTGGCACAAAAAAAAAAAAAAAAAAAAAAAAAAAAAAAAAAAAAAAAAAATTAGAGTACATTCTTCTAATGTACATATGTATATTACAAAAAAAAAAAAAAAAAAAAAAAAAAAAAAAAAAAAAAAAAAAAATCTCTGCTGCTGTGGCTGTTCTAGTTTTTAAGTAGTTTTAGTTTAGTTTTAGTTTATTTTAAGTAGTTTAAGTTGGTTGAGGTAGTTTTTAATTAGTTTTACTTTAGTTTGTAAGTTTTATATAAAAATAAAAAAAAGTTAAAGAATCCGAGTTTTTTAAATTTTCTCGAGAAAACAAAAAAAAAAATAGATTATAGTTTTTGAATTAAAAATAGTTTTTTAGGCCGAAAGGCATTAGATTTAAGATAGAGTTTAGCTTAGAGCGCCCGCATAGGGCCAGTAAGTTAGTTTTAAGTTATTGGATAATTAGGCTAGTTTTTATGAATTTTTGTCTAGCTTTAAGATAGTTTTAAGATTGAAGAAAAATAAAAATGAATTTAAAAAAAAAAAAAAAAAAAAAAAAAAAAGGGCATTGGCTTCTGACGACGCTAGGTCTGGGTTCAAATCTCAGTCAAGGCAAAAAGTTTTTCGATTAAACTTGATAGTATAAAGGCTAAGCACCACTAATAAAGGAGTCTGATGATCGGCTTGGCAACCGTGAAATAGCTATAACTCCAGCCAAATAAGAACCCACTTGGTGGTAGTTCATTCAAGTTGTTGTTGTAATATTCAAAAATTCATAAATAATAATAATAATAATTCCTTTTCGGTTTGATAGATTTGTCCATATTCGGCGTAAAATGTCTGATTCCAAAAAGATTTAATTGTGTAATTGTTATGATATTAACAATTTATTTATTATAGATACATGTGAATATAACAATCTATTATTTAGAATCAATTGAAAATTAAAATTTTTTATACAAATTAATAATTGATTTCTTTGATCTAATTTCTACATTAAATATTTTATAATAACAAGTACAATCTATAACATCCCCTTTTTTTCTTTTATGAGCAGTCGTAGTCTTCCATTTTTTTTTTGAGGTCTGATATTACGCTTTGGCCTGATCTCGATGTCTTTTCTATTGTTTGGCTATTTTCGTAAGTTGATAAATCTGTTCCTGAAGCTTCTTGTAATACGTTTGTTGTTGTTGGTAGCTGCTCGATTTCTGCTGGCATATTTCAGGGTGTTGATCGGTAAGTTCGTTTCTTTGAACTGGATAGTTATGGGTAATTTTTTTAGGTTCTGGTTGTTTTCTTATGTGGATCGTATTGCGCTTGTATTGTTTTGTACCAACAATGACTATATATGTTCTGTCGGATAAACATTCTTTTATCTCCCCTTTTTTCCAGTCGTCATTTGGATTTATTTTTATATACACTTTGTCACCAATGTTAATAACATTTTCTTTTCGTGTTCCTCTGTCAAAATACTTTTTACTGTTTAAACGTTGTTGCTGAATGCGTTCTGGTACTTTTTCTACAATCTGTTGGTTTGTATTGATGTTAGGTATATCGCAACGTAACCACCGGCAAAAGAATCGTTTTGAAGGACTTGATCCAATTTTATTTGGTTTGTTTCTCCATATTAACAACAATTTGTTAAAGTCTGTGTTTGAGGATAATGTTTTTTTTTAAAGCTGTTTTGCAATTTTTACTGCTGATTCTGCTTTTCCATTTCCTTGTTGATGATATGGGCTTAAAGTTTCATGCTTGAATTCCCAGTTATTTGCAAATATTTTAAATTCTTCACTTGTAAAATTTGTGCCATTGTCAGTTATAATTTTGAGTGGTATTCCATATCTACTAAAATTTTTTCTGCATACGTATATTGTTGCTTTTGCTGACATGTTATCTAAATTATCAATTTCGAAAAAGTCTGAATAATGATCGACTGTTATTAGAAAATTCTTTTTTTGTCCGTTTATCATCATTTCAAAAACATCCATTGATACTATTTCGAAAGGCGTATTTGGAATATCTGGAATTTTAAGTGATTCTTTTTGCTGATTTCATGAATATTGGTTACATGTTTCACACCTTTGTATCATATTCTTGATATCTTCTGTTATTCCCATCCAATATATTGTTTCTCTACCTAACTTTAGAGTAGCTTCTATTTCCATATGTGGTTGATGTAATCGTTCCAAAAGTTGTTTTCTTATTTTTATTGGTATTACTACCCTATCTCCTTTCAAGATTAGTTCATTATTTACTATAAGTTCATCCCTTATTTTCCAATATGATTTAATGTTTTCATTTAGTTTGTCTTTGTTATTTGGCCAGCCTTGTAATATTGTTGTGGATAATATTTGCAAAATTTTATCTTCAACAGAAGCTTTTCTTATTTTATTTAAAGTTTCATCACTTATTCGTTTTCCTTCAATATCATTGCAATCTTCTAGTTCTTCTAATTCTTCTTCGATTTGATATATTTCTAAAGATTTTTCTTCGCCTTTTATATCTATAGGTGATCTTGATAAAGTGTCTGCTATAAACATTTCATTTTTTGTATTTCAATAATAAGTTATATCTTTGAAGTAGTAATATCATGCACTGCAATCTTTTTGGTGTTTTTAGTAGTGGTTTATTGATTATATTAATTAATGGTTGATGATCGGTTTCAATTGTAATATCACTTTTTCCGCAAATATATTGATCAAATCTCTTACATGCAAACAGAATTGCTAACATCTCTTTTTCGATTTGAGCGTAGTTCCGTTGAGTTGTTGTTAGTGTTTTAGATGCATAAATTATTGGATGATTTTCTTGCATTAATGTACATCCGACTGCAAAAGATGATGCGTCTGTTTGAATTAGTACTGGCTTTGTTACATCATAGAATTTCAAAACTGGATTCGTTGTCATCGCTTGTTTCATATTTTTGAATGCTTCTTCTTGTTTTTGATTCCAACTGAATTCATTTTTTACATGAGTTATTTCTCTTAGTGGTTCTGATAATTTTGATATATTTGGAATGAATTTGCCAAGATATGAAACCATTCCCAAAAATCTCAATGTTTCTTCTTTGTTTTTAGGTCTTTGCATATTGGTTATCGCGTTTATCTTCTCTGGGTCTGGTTTAATTCCTTCGCTTGTTATAATATGTCCAAAAAACAATACTATTTTGACAAATCTTTATTTTTTCTTTATTAATTTTTAGGTTCTCTTGTCGTAACCTTAATAATAATTTTTTTAGATTGTTGTTGTGATCTTTAATAGCTTCTTCAGTATTTTTACTTGCGATATAGGTACTATATAGGGCAAGTTCTGCATTTGAAAAAAAAATCGAACTCGAGATTTTGATCAAAGTTGACATTACGATGATAGCGAAGACGAAAAAAGTGGGTCCGACAATTCCGTCTGTCTGTCTGTATGTCTGTCTGTCTGTATGTCTGTCTGTCTGTATGTCTGTATGTCTGTACCTCGATCTAGAGCCTAAGCCACTGGACCTATTTTCTTCAAACTCGGTAGTTATGGGTCTTCGGTGATTCCCTAGAGGGGAAATTGAAATTTTTTTTTTAGCTCTAAAACTAACGGTACCTCCCATACACCCGTAATGCAAAATCTTATTTATCTCGAAAACGGCTCTAACGATTTTGATAAAAAAAAATAGGTGTGATATTATGGACATGGACTACGTTTTGGTAAGAAAAAAATTTGGGGCAAAATGTTATTAACGGTACCTGTCATAGGACCGTTTTTTTGATTTTCGACTTTCTCATTAACGGCTCTAACGATTTTAACCAAAAATTTTCAGCAGGAGTCCCCCTAAGTTTAAAATAATATTGTATATAAAAATATTCGAAAAATTATTTGTTGGCTTTTTTTCAAAAAAAATTTTTTTTGAAAAATCAATATCTTCAAAACCTATGAACGATTATTTTTTGAAATTATTTCCTAAAATCAATATTAATAAATACTTAAAATTCGCATCCCACATTTTTTTCTTGAAAAATTTTAAAGAAATTTCTTATATAAAAAAATTATTTATTTAATAATAAAACGATTTTTTAAAGTTTGTTTGCATAAATTCATATTTTTCTAGAAATCAGACGGCAATTTCATTTTAAATTCATGTTTTATATTTATAAAATGTATCTTAAATTCCAAAGTACTTTTACATAAGAGCAAGTTCGTGCGATTCAGTCGTGCATTTTATTTCCTTTGCCATAAATCAAAATGTCATCTGCTATACATGTTACACCTTTAAGTCCTGCTATTACCTGGTTTTGGCGCATTTGAAAAATTTCCATAGCTGGTTTAATTCCGAATAGTAGTCTAGTAAATCTATATTATCCATTTGGAGTCCAAAATGTTGTTAGTTTACTGCTTTTTTCATCAAGCTGTAGTTGCCAGAAGCCATTTTTTGCATCTAATGTGCTAAATATTTTTGCATCAACTAATTCTGCAAAAACTTCTTCTACTGTCGGTAATTGGAACTACACATCTCTCAGTGCTTTATTTAGTTCTCTTGGATCTATGCATATTCGGGCACGAGTACGATAACTTGGCCGCCAAGATTTGATGACGGATTTTTTTAGAGGGGTCAAAAATAAACACTTTTTACTACGGGAGGGATGGGGTCTATCTCCCCCCGTTTAGGAGGTAGGGGCACTTTTAGAAAAAATGGTTTAAATTGAAAAAAAAAATATTAAAAAACAACGGCAACAGCTACAATAAAGTGCTATACTGCGTTTGAAAGCCAGAAGATTTTTCTATAATTCTACATTTAAATTAAATTACTCATATCAATAGTTTTTGAGAAATTCGCATTTAAAGTCCGAATTTTGATATAAAAAAACATGAAAAAAAAGTTTAGACCGATTGTTTTCAAAATTATGAAATGAAATTGTAAATTAGCTAATATGTGTTTCATGTACCTATCAGTTCTTAATCGAACACAAAAAACCGCATGGTTCTATGTCTTCTGGTTTTTGAGAAAACCTCCGTTTAGGAGGTAGGGGCACTTTTAGAAAAAATGGTTTAAATTGAAAAAAAAAATATTAAAAAACAACGGCAATACCTTACAATAAAGTGCTATACTGCGTTTGAAAGCCAGAAGATTGTTCTATAATCCTGTATTTAAATTAAATTACTCATGTCAATGGTTTTTAAGAAATTCGCATTTAAAGTCCAAATTTTGATAAAATAACGTGAAAAAAAAAGTTTAGACCGATTGTTTTCAAAATTGTGAAATGAAATTGTAAGTTAGCTTATATGTGTTCCATGTATCTATCAGTTCTTAATCGAACACAAAAAACCGCATGGTTCTATGTGTTCTGGTTTTTGAGAAAATCGAAAATAACTAAACCTACTTTCCTACAAAATGTTTGATATTTTTTGCTTCCTTACATAAATAAATCAGTGCTAGCTTCCAACATTACAATATATAAACAGTTAAGTATGTATGGGGGGGCATGCTGCCCCCCTGCAACCCCCCTGCTTGGGCACACTATAGGATTTGGGGTAGGTGCGAGGTTGGGTGCATGCAAAGTTTCTCTTGCATTCACAGAATCTGTATTTAAAAAAAATCAAATTTATTCTATTTATCCAATGTGCACTAAATACATATAAAATACAATAAACGATCTTGAAAACCAAAACAAACTTCCGACCATGTTCACCAATACATGGCACTATTTTTCTATCGAAAATACTGCCTAGAAAGGAAATATAAGGACGACTGGGGTTCGCAAATAATAGAGTTTTTATCAGATGTAAAAAAAGTTTACCCTTGTTATACCGATGGTGATATATGTGAGGGTTTACAGTTAAAAGACATCGATCCTACCACCCTTCAGAGCGAAAATTTAGAAAGTGTTTTACCGCCAAAACATCCTCGGCTTCCCACCATAAAAGAGTAACTCAACGAACTCGACAGTTATAGTACGGACGATGGCTTTACTGACGAGACTTACACACCTTTTTAATACATTTTGACCTTTTTTAACTAACTATGACTGACTAACTCCTGACTAACTGACAAAATAACTGACCCAGATGCAATTCTACCTCCTCATGGTGCATTCTGGGTAACGCTAAATGAATTGCGGTACTGAACTAAAAAAGATTCATTATGTTTATTTAACATTAATCCTTAAAATGGAATCACCGTCACCACCAAAAATCAAAAAAAGCAGTTTTGGTAATTTTCGATTTTCTCAAAAACTAGAAGACATAGAACCATGCGGTTTTTTGTGTTCGATTAAAAACTGATAGATACATGGAACACATATAAGTTAACTTACAATTTCATTTCACAATTTTGAAAACAATCGGTCTAAACTTTTTTTTTCACGTTATTTTGTCAAAATTTGGACTTTAAATGCGAATTTCTCAAAAACCATTGACATGAGTAATTTAATTTAAATACAGGATTATAGAACAATCTTCTGGCTTTCAAACGCAATATAGCACTTTATTGTAAGTGTTGCCGTTGTTTTTTAATATTTTTTTTTTCAATTTTAACCCTTTTTTCTAAAAGTACCCCTATCTCCTAAACGGAGGTTTTCTCAAAAACCAGAAGAAACAGAACCATGCGGTTTTTTGTGTTCGATTAAGAACTGATAGGTACATGAAACACATATTAGCTAATTTACAATTTCATTTCACAATTTTGAAAACAATCGGTCTAAACTTTTTTTTCACGTTTTTTTTTATCAAAATTTGGACTTTAAATGCGAATTTCTCAAAAACCATTGACATGATTAATTTAATTTAAATGCAGGATTATAGAACAATCTTCTGGCTTTCAAACGCAGTATAGCACTTTATTGTAGGTGTTGCCGTTGTTTTTTAATATTTTTTTTTTTTCAATTTAAACCATTTTTTCTAAAAGTGCCCCTACCTCCTAAACGGGGGGAGATAGACCTTCCCCCCTCCCGTAGTAAAAAGTGCTTGTTTTTGACCCCTCTACAAAAACCCGTAATCAAATCTTGGCGGCCAAGTTATCGTACTCTCCCCCATATTCGTAGTTTGTTGTTGTTTTTCTTAACTATAACTAAGTTACTTGTCCATTTAGTATATTCAGGTTCATACTTAATTATATCTTCACATTCCATTTCTGCTATTGTAGTTTTTAGTTGTTCACGTATTCTTCGTGGTGGTTCATTTTTCGGCGTTTTTCTGAACTTTGAGTTATATTTTTGCATAGTTCAATAAGTTTCAATGATATGCATGTTTCTGCTGGCAGCAATGGACAGTGATTTCTTTTTATAACATAAAATAGAAGTTTTTGTTGATTTTGATGTCCTTTTACTTTTAAATATATAGTTCCCACTGTTGGGATATGCGTTTCTTCTATTGTTTCCAATATATTTTCGGTATTTTTTATAATTGGATTCTGTTCTATTTCTAATAAGTTGTTGAGGCCGATTAAGTTACAAGTTGAACCAGTGTCCAATTGAGCTTTTATTTTCTTTGATATGTTCTGTTTGTTGAATATTGTTATCTCTCTGAATAAATGCTTTGAATTTCCTTGTTCAACTGTGCTACAAACATATTCTGTTGTCGTTATTTCAGTTTTGGCAGTTATTTCTCTTATTGTTCTGTCGCTGTTGTTATTTCTGTTGTTATTTCTATTGATGTAATTGTTGTTATTTCTGTTGTAATTTCTATTATCATAGTTATTGTTATCTCTTCCTTTACTGTTGTTGGTA
The DNA here is from genome assembly GCA_911387755.1 of Chrysotoxum bicinctum. NCBI lineage: Eukaryota > Metazoa > Arthropoda > Insecta > Diptera > Syrphidae > Chrysotoxum > Chrysotoxum bicinctum. The sequence continues at coordinate 165,716,562 of OU426987.1, forward strand.
TTTGACGTGCAAACTTTAGCATAATGTCCTTTTTTGTTACATTTGTTGCAGTTTATGTTTCTTGCTGGACATTGATCCAATGTTGTGTGGTATTTTAGTCCGCAAAATTTACATACCTTTTCTTTGTTGCGTTTTTTTTAATTTTGTTTGAAATCTATGTTGGTTGTTTTTTCTATTTCATGTATTTCTGTTTGAGTTTTGTTGTCTAAGCCATTTAGTTGTTTTTGAGATTCTTCTTTGGATCTACATATTTCTATGACTTTTTCTAAAGTTATGTCTTTTTCGAGCCATAACCTTTCTCTCATATTGCTGTCTTTGATAAAGCAAATTATTTTGTCTAGTAGTAAGTCATCTTTAAGTTCTCCGTATTGAGCATTTTTGATCATACTTCTTAAACGATTGAAATATTCGTCATACGATTCATCATCTTCTTGTTTTGCCATATTAAATATTGCACGTATATATCTTTTATTTATGGTTGGAGATAAATGTTTTTCAATTTCATTGAGAAGTGTAGCTGCTGTTTGTACGTTTTGTTCTATTATTGGCATATTTGTATATCGTTCATAAACTGCATTGCCAACAGCTGTAAGCAGAATAACTTTTTTAATATTCTCGTCTTGTGAACTTAGTCCTGTTGCTTGCAGATATAAATCCCATTTAAGTCGAAATTTTTTTATGTTTTCTGCAATATCACCAGACTTTATTTCGATTGGTTCTGGTAATGGAATTTGTGGAATATACGATTGTTGTTGTTGAACTCCTCGTTGTTGAATTGCTTGTTTTAATCTTTTGATCTCTTCTTTAAGATTTTTAATTTCGGCCATTTTATTTTTTTTATTTTTTTTTATTATTCTTGTTATTTATGTATGCACATCTGGCACCATGTTATATTAACAATTTATTTATTATAGATACATGTGAATATAACAATCTATTATTTAGAATCAATTGAAAATTAAGATTTTTTATACAAATTAATAATTGATTTCTTTGATCTAATTTCTACATTAAATATTTTATAAAGTATAATATAATAACAAGTACAATCTATAACAGTAATCATAACAGCATTAGAGTCCACGTCGTTATCGAGGAAGCATAGTGAAGGAGAAATTTGTAGATAGGTGCAGAGATTTGTAGAGGTGATAATACACTTACAGCATATTTATCAGGGTCAGTGGTAAGAAACAAGTCTAGTGTTGGCGGATTGAGCTACAACGTCAGGAATTCGAGTAGGCTCGAACGAGCTGATTCAAGTTATTTTTTTTTTTTTTTTTTTTTTTATAATTTACTCACGCTCAAGGGAATATGAATACCCTTCAAATGTTTCAACACAGCGTGGGCGTGAAGTTACGAAAGAGAAAGAAGGATAGGAAAGATGTGTGGCACGATGTTCTGAGACTGAAGGTGGTTGTCTCAGATTTTTTATCTCCAGGGATGGCGGCTGAACTAAAGCGGAGAATTGCCGTGTCTTATTTCTTAGTCCCTTATAATTCGCATTATTTTATTCGTTTTCCATCCTTGTTGGGCATACTAGTTTAACTCAATCACATGTTGTTAGTGTTATGCCTAAACAACATGTAATGAGTAAACCAGCATCCCATTGATGACAATTTATAGAAGGTTTTTAATGGAATTAAAGACGACATAGACGACGGCAGGAATCGAACCTGTTATATTGAGATTGACACATTTTTCTTCGGACGTTGTCTGACCAAAGAAGCGCAGCCACATAGAATTGTGTACATTGAAGTCGTCGTAACGATTTCAGTGCGGATAATGAAAAACAATTCTTTGGATAGAGTCGGACAGCGAATTCTTAAGAAGTCGAGCGAATTAAAACAACAATTTTGCAAATTGTAATCGAATATAGCATCATACATACTCTACCCTTTTGTTAAAGTTAAAATCATCGAATACCTATTTTATTTTTTTAGTATCGTGCTATTTTCAAACGCCACAAAAGGTCTGTTTACTTAGTTTATTCCACGAACTGTCATTGTTTTAGTTGTATTCAGAAGCAATTTATTAAGAAAATTGCTTTAGTACGATACTAGTTAGAAAATGGCTAAAATTAAGACTGAGTTAGTAAACTACTTTAAAGTTAGCAAATTTTTAAGTAGTATCATACTAATACCTTAAGAGGATGGTTAAAATGTTGCTCTATTGTCATTTAACAATTTATGAACACAATCCTCTATCAACAACAACTGTTGAATCAACATTGTTTTCTATTTAAAATAGTAGGCACATGTCAACAAAAAAAAAAACAAACAAAAAATCAATGCCGTTGACGTGGTCTTTGGCAACAATATTTGTCATTCTTAAATCCACCCACAATCAAGAAGTATTAGAAGACATTGTATTTGGTTTTATAACAATTGCTGTAAATATTGTTCAAAAAAGAGTAATGAAGTAAGAAATGCAATATAATTAATAATTTAATATATGTACATACCTTGTTAATTAATTTAGTCAAAAGGCAGCGTGGGATTATACTGTTATTTACGCGCTGTCAAGAATAAAACCAAGTTTTATTTTGTCATGGGTATACTTCATGTTAAAAAAAATATACTAAATAGGTTTGTTCCTGATTCCTCAGTTTGGCATGCCATCAGGTCTATGGTTTAATAAAAATAGCAACGTAGCATTTATAAAAGAATCGTTGAATAAATAAGTACTTTTTCACTATCTCAATTTGTTTTCTTTAGTACGAAATCTTCAACTAATTGCACTTTATACTAGAAATATGACTTAAGGTCTGATTCATTTCTAAACAAATTTAATTTGAGGCACCAGCCATAAAAATAAATGAACTTCTTTATATCTTGCAAATACACGTCAACACAGTTTTTTTTTTTTATTTTATTTGTTTTCTTAATTATTGGTTGAACAAGTTGAAGAATTTCAAATTTTTTTGTTTCGTAATTTACTGAAGAAATTTATGTTAAGATCATAAAATGATAAAATAAATTTAAACAACTAAATCAGTTTTCAAAATTAATTAAACATTTAATAACGCCAAGGTCGCCAAGCAAAGAACTACGAAAATCAACGAACGAAACCACAAAAAGTCACAATACTACAACTACCTAAGTTAAAGTACTTCTACTGTTTCTTTAGAAAAAACATATGACGTCAAACAAATCTCGTAAATCACCAAAGACCATGTATTCACAAGAGCAGCGAAACATTACAGCATTATAACAGGCGTTTTTCTTTTTTAGTTCAGAACAGAACCTGAGTTGTCAAAAAATAAATTGTGTTTCTTTTTTAGTTCAGAGTGTTCAGAGTTTCGAAAATGTGTTTCTTTTTTCGTTCTGAGCATGTTCTGAGCGTGTTCAGAGTGCGCTCTATGAGCTCAGAATAAAATAACTGAGCAGACAGAGTAAAATGCTTAACACAAGCATTTGACAGATGGAAATTAAAAAAAAACGGCGACAACTACATAAGTGTTCAGGTCTGTTTCAAAATATACTCAGAGAGCTCAGAGCACGCTTGGTTCAGAGAATGTTCGGAACTTGCTCGACATGCTCGGACTCTGTTCAGAGCTCTATACTGAACTTAAAAAGAAAAACGCCTAACCAAACCACAATCTCGCGTTTGGTCGGTCGGGCTTTGACATTTTGAATAAAAACAATAGACTCTTATGAGGCAATCTGAAATGTTACCTCCGGCGTTGCGACCGCTTTATATCGTAATATCGTAAACGTCAGACCAAAGCAAAAGTAGATCTATTTTCTATTCGGTCCCTTGAGTAGGGTAAACTGCCCAATTGTTGGCACCCCCCCAATGATTGGCACTTACAGTTTAAATTACTCGTATTAATAACATTTAAAAGTTGTCTAATAAAATCTTTTTAAAAATATTAGCCTTAGTCTATTTCTGATGATTTGGCATCATTTCTTTTGGCATCTGAAGTTAGTAGCAATTAGAAAAACGGTGTTAAAAATTTAGAATCAAGTTCGCGCCAAATTTAATGTGAAACTTGTGAAAACCGTAAGGAAAGTGGTGACATTGTAGTGTAATTTAATAATAAATTTAAGAGGAAAACCATTGTCAAGTGCAGTTATTTTAAAAAAATTAACTGTAACAAAGAGGTTAGTTCTTTTTATTTTAATATTTTATTAAAAATATAGTTTTTATAAGGGGTGTCAACTATAGGAATATAAATCCATCAAATTTCCATTTATTGGCACATGCCAATCATTGGATGAAGTGCCAATCACTAGGTTGATTGGCACTATACCCATCTTTGGATGCCATGCCAATCATTAGAAAAAGTGCCAATCATTGGCTATTGGCACTGTGCCAATCATTGGTAGATGAAAAAGTTATAGATTTTCATAATTTTGTATCAATTTTCCTTAGGTTGATAATAACACTTTTTTATCAATCAAGAAAAATCTTATCTAATCTCGGCCTTAATTTAAACATAATGTAACTTAAAAGACTTAAATATAATTATAAAAATAAATTACCTTTTATTTATTAAATTATATAATTGAGTTATACTATTTGTTTATTTTGTTTTTATTGGTTTTAATAAACTTTAAAAATTAAACAAAATCAATGTGCCAATCATTGGTTTGTTCAGTGCCAATGATTGGAAAATGGTGCCAATCATTGGTAAAAGGACATTGTTTTACTTTTTATTAATTATTTATTAATTTTAACAAAAAATAATGTATTCAATGTTTTTCACTAAACAAAAATATAATTAAAAATAAAAAAAAAATAAAAAAAACTGTCGTTTCTTAATTCCCATAAGTTATATAAGCCGAATAAGTGGTGAGTAACCTTAAGGTCGGTTTACCCTATATATAATATGGAGGGCTCGTTTCTATTCCAAATGCGTGACTATCATAGGGGGCGCTACTCAAATTTGTGTAAAGCGCGGAACAGATTGAACCAGCAACAGCACCGTCAACAGCAACAGCGGCCGCCATTAATTTAGAGCCAATGTATTTCAATTGTTCAACACACATTAGAACAGCAACAGCAACGCCAACAGCGTCGTTAGGCCAAAGTCCTAAATTTGCTGTTGCTGGTGCGGTGTTATCAACTTTCCCAGTGCAATATTCAGTGGCACCACAATGAAAAGCTTTGTTTTCCATATGAAATGTCAAGCAGATGAAATGACGTTGCTGGTGGCAATGTGTTTGCGAAATTTTTGCTGGTCAGCGTGCTGTTTGCTGTTGACGATGCTGGTGCTGTTGCTGGTTTAATCTGTTTCGCGCATAAGACAAAGTTATTGCCGAGTGCTTCATATCGCATGTGACGGAGAACTATAATATGCGAGGAGAAGGTAAGCACAAATCGGAGGATACGGCTGTATCCTTAACTTACAGAAAGTAAGACAGCGACCCATATCACAACTTCAAGTACTACAATGCATTAGGGATAGGAACGAGCCCTCTATATTATATATACTCAAAGATTCGGTCGGGCGTTTGACAGTTCATTGTCGGCCGTATTTTGTATTTGTTTTGAAAGTTGAAAATTGAAGTGAAATCAGAAGTAAGTAATTGAAGTTCTTTTTTTATAAATAATTAAATCAAATGTCGCCGGTTTCATTCGGGTTATTTTAAAAAAATGTTCTGGATCATGCTTTTGCATTGCATTATAATTAAGAGCAAAGAATCCATCAGTGTCTCTATTTAAATTGAGCTCCCGAACCCATCGCTGCCTTTCTACTCTTTTTTCGTCGTTTTTAAATGCCTCATACCCAGCATAGCTCACAACACCGGACAAGGAAAAGGTGAGGAGGTCATCAAGATCAACCATATCGGCCATATACATCTCTTGTTTAAGAAAATAGCTTTACAAATTAACTATTTTAAATGCCCAAAATTTAAAATACGCAATATTATATACCTTGTAAATTAATAAACAGTAACAAAATTCATTGGAATATAACAATTAAGTAGGTACTTATCAAAGATGTCATGGAAATGTCAGTCAACGCTCGAGGTTTGAAGCTAAATTTCGTTTTACAAATGCTCCGGTCGAGCTTTTTGACACACAAAATCGTACATACGATCAAACGCCCATTTAACGCCGGACCGACGAACGCGAGATTGTGATTTGGCTAAAATAGATCTACTTTTGCTTTGGCCTGGCGTTGATCTGACGTTTACGATGTTACGATATAAAGCGGTCGCAACGCCGGAGGTAACATTTCAGATTGCCTCATAAGAGTCTATTGTTTTTATTCAAAATGTCAAAGCCCGACCGACCAAACGCGAGATTGTGGTTTGGCTATTATAGAAATTATAAGACGGCTTCTAAAAGGGGGGTTCACATTCTCAAATATGTTTGACAAATATGGTTTGATGAATATTTGACGGATTGAAACCATTTGCGTTCACATTTGTCAAACATGCTTTTAAACATCACTTCTCATTAGAATTCCTACCATGGCGGACCAACTCAGAGCATAGATGAAATATTAGTTGAGCAAATTTACTACCATTTTTATATTTAAAAGTCTACAGAAAACTTATATTAATATAATAAAATCCACCTGAATTACCGCCAATGCATATATGACTCATTTTGAAATATTTTTTTACGATATGCACAGCTCGAGAACTTCATTGAAAATGAAATTTGCTTGTGGCTTGACAAGCGTGCGTTCACATTCTCAAATATGCTTGTCAAATCAGCAAAATATCAAAATATTTTGATATCATCAAGCACGTTTGACAATCCATTTGATGAAGCGTTTACATTTTCAAATTCGAGCCAATCAAACAGTATTTGTTTTTTTTTTTTTTATTTTTATTTATTTATTTATTTGGCAGTATTTTGCCATTTAAAAAATTCATTACAATCATTTTATATTATACCTATTAAATAAATCTATTTTTAACATATTCGAATAATTTGTTTTTGAATCTTTGTAAGTTATGCTCATTCTTTAAAATATAAGGAAGACTGTTATAAATATCTAAACCTCTATGTAGAATCATATTAGTGGTCTTAAAGTTTCTAAACCTTGGTAACCTGAAATCACCAGCATTGCGTAAGGCAAAAGGTTGTACATCACCAACAAAAGATATATACTCATACAAATAGTTAGGCAATATATTAAATTTGATTTTAAATATAAATACTATCACATTATACATAATTCTTTGGTTAACACTCATCCATGACAATTTAAACAACATTTCTCTTATTGGGGTAAATCCATTACACATTAAAACAATTCTCATTCCCCTATTTTGAAGTTTTTGTAATCTACTCATTTTTTGATTATTACACATAAATAAAATACTTGAGCAATACTCAAAGTGTGGTTTTATCATTGTATTATAAACATTAATAGTTGTTTTTATAGACATTTTTTTTCGAATTCGACTCAGGAAGTACAGCTTTTTTGATATCTTCTTACATACATAATTAACATGATCATCTAAAGTTAATTTATCATCAATTACAACACCTAAATATTTTATTTCATTTACTGTTTCAATATTATTACTATTTATACTGATGCTTCTATTAGTAGAACCATTTAAAACCATAGCTTTTGTTTTATTTATATTTAATTTTAACAAATTACTGTCAAACCAGTCTTGTAAATTTTGAAGATCTAAATTAATTTTATCTATACATTCATCGATATTATTACCAGAAATAAACAGTAAAGCATCATCTGCAAACAAAACAATTTTTGAAAAACAAACAGCATTCTCCATATCGTTGATGTATACTAAAAACAGCAAAACTCCAAGCAAAGATCCTTGAGGAACTCCATGAAGAACAGACACAGGGTTTGAAATTACGTCGTTAATTTTCGTTCTTTGAGTTCTATTTTCAAGATATGATTTGAACCAACTTAGTTCTCTATTTCTCACACCATACATTTTGAGTTTATCAATTAAAATCAACTGGTCTACAGTTTCGAATGCTCTTTTCAAGTCTAAAAACACTGCCACAACCACTTTTTTGTCATGAATGTCAATTTTCCACTTCGTTATGACAAGATTGAGTAGGGATTCACAATTATGATTTTTTCGGAAACCAGATTGATAACATGAAATAAGATTATAGGATTCTAAATAATTTTGCAGCTGATTATATACAATCTTTTCAATAATTTTACTTTCCAGTGTCATCATATTGACAGGTCTGAAATCTTCCACTTTCTTAGAGTTTTTAACTTTTTGAATAGGGGCAATAACAGATTCTTTACAGCAACTTGGAAAAACGCCATTAATCAAAGATAAATTAATGATTTTAAGCAACATATCACCACAAATTTCAAAAGCGTCAAGATACATTTTAATGTTCACTCCATTTGTATCTTTTTTGTTGTTCATGGATTTTAACACAGACTTAAGGTCATCCAAATTTATTTCTTTAAATTGAAAACTTAAGTAATAATAATCAAACACAGAATTAATGTACGGTTTATTTGGAATACTGTTTCTAATATCGACAATACTTTCGACAAAAAATGAGTTTAATACACTGGACATTTCAAGACATTTGGTGTATTTATTGTTATTGTGCACAACTTCACTGATATTTTTTTTACTTTCTTTTAAGACGAAAAGTTTTAATGTTCTCCACATTGATTTTTGATCACCACATATTTCAATTTTTCTACTGATGTATTTGTTCTTAGCATTGTTCAGCGCGGTTTTAAATTTGTTTCTGCACAGCTTGTAATTGTTCCAATCGACAACGAGGCAAGAAACTTTTGCTTTTTCGTATTTCAAAACCTTTTCAATTTTCAGAGTCTTGAGAGCATCAGTAAACCAAGGATTATGATTAATATTTATATCTTTATATTTTGTAAAACTATCAACCGTTTGAAGGAAGTTTATCGTGAATTTATTAGTTAGCTCGTCAAGCGATATATTGTTTTCATTAAAAGAAAAATCACAGTTACGTAAACTAAGAGAGAAACACACTGAATCGTATTTAAATACACGCATGGGCTTTTTTTCTAGCTTAAAATTTAATAATGAACTTATACTAATTATCACAGATTCATGATCACTTATCTTAAATTTACTATCACACTTGGCTTTAACTCTCTCCGGAATGTTAGTCATAACATAGTCAATTAAGCTTTGGGAGTTTTTGGTAATTCTTGTTGGATCTTCTATTAACTGGGTATATGAGTTATCATTTAATATTGCACTTATTTGATTTTTATATGAACTGTCTACTAAGAAATTTACATTTATATCACCCATTATTATCACAGATTTAAAATCACAGCTTAAAAAGTTCATCCAGTTGGAAAAATTATCTATAAATATCTTTGGAGAATAGCTCGGAGATCTGTAGATACCACCAAGTATATAAACAGCATTATGTCTATGGACTTTTACTAACAAAAACCATACCTTTTTTTCAATTGTCATCTTTTTTAATATTTCACAATTCCAGTTATCTTTTATATAAAAAATTACACCACCTGTATGCGTAGATATGGAATCACATCTAATTATTTGATAGCTTTTTAAATCAATTTCAGCATCTTCGACCATATCAGTAGTATGGGTTTCTGTTGCACAAATAAAGTCAAAATTATCATCATAAACCAAAGACTCTAGTTCACAGAAGTTATTTACGAGACCTTCAATATTAAGACTTAAGCACTTCAACTCCGATAATTGCTAATAATTGATTTGTCTTCTTTTATTAATTAATTGTCTTCTATAGATTGGGCATTCTACACTACGCACATCATGATTAATATCCATATCAGGAAGATTAGCTTTATTTTTAAGCCTCATACAATTAACACATTTAACTTCATTAACACAGTCCTTAATTTCATGGTCCTTTTCACCACATTTTAAACAATTTTTTTCACTTGTGCATTGATCAAATCTATGGTTATATCCAAGGCATTTAAAGCAACGGCGGATACCAATTTTTTCATAAACCACACATCTGTCATATTTAATGTAAATCTTTTTAGCTTCCATAATTTCATGAAAAGCTTTACTATCTACTTCCAAAACAGCGTTAAAATTATTTTTGTTCTTAAAAGATGCATACACCTTTACGCATTTTATTGTAGAAAAAACAATATTGTTTTGTTTTTGTATAGCCTCTTCAATAACATTGCCTTCTAAATTTTCACACATACCAGACACAAGAATAGTTGGGTTTTTCATAATTGGCATATGCACTTCATACTTATCACTCATTTTATTTTTTATTTCATCTCCTATTTTTTTAATAGCGTCTTCACTGTCACAACATATAGCAATCGAACCATTTTTTCTTTCAAACATGTTGTTAACTTTAATGGAAAGGGCAGAGGGGTCTATTTTCTTTTTTATGTCAGATTTTGTCACATCAAAATGCTGACTCTCTTTGGGTTTCACTAACACTGGTGCAATTTCAATTGGTTTCTTTAGTAAATCAGCATAAGACGGTTTTGCCTTTTCTTTCATTTTCGTTTCAGACTCTTTAATTCGGGAATTCACTACCTCACTCTTTAACTCATCAATTTTGTTTACTAAACACTCTCGTACATTAACTTCCATTTTTTTTAACTGATCATTTTTCTCGCTCGCACTTTCCGATGATTTTATCAACAAATTACTATTTAACTCTTTCACCGTAGCAGAAATTGCTTGCACTTCTTCTTTATCCTTATCACTCTTTTCTTTTAAGTCCGTTTTAATTGAAGTAACCATATCACTAATTTGAGATGATAGATTATTCACACTCTTCTTTAAAATGTCTATAATATTTTCATAATTAGATTGCTGCGATTCCAATAATTTTTCATAATGATTAATAATCTTATTGGGAAATTCTAAACAATCACTGCAACAATAGCCAAGATTCTTATTTCCTTTTATTAATTTTATGTCATATTCAGACAATTTGCATTCGCAACACAATCGATGGAACACTTTTTTGCAAAAGCCGTTACATGAAATTACATTGCCGTCGCTACGACTAAATCTATTTTCACATTTTCCACAAAATTCATCCATCGCATTGAATGTTTGTCACGAAAAACTAATAAAGTTTCAATTTTATTTAACAAAATAGTTTTGTGGTAATTATTACCAGCAAAACCAGAATTTAAATAGATATATTTCTTAAGCACTTATTAACACGTCTATTACGATCGAACTTCGAACAAACAACTTTGAGAAACATATTTGAGAATGTGAACCCCCCTAAACGATGCAATATGAAAAGACGAATGTGGTAGCAAGAGTAAAAGAAATTGCTGAGGTAGGTAGGTAATTTTACACTGAGCCTCCACTTGAAATAAATGATTGCAATAAATGTGTCATGTAGCCAATATTCTTATGGAGTTTCCTTATGTCTCGATTTTTGTTATTTTTAGACATAATTTTTTCTATTTATTTCTTGTCTTCGTAGAAGAAATAAATGCAAATATACACCCCTATTACAGAATTCGCCGAATGATCTAAAGTGACAGTTTCAATTTATTTACAAACTTTTGCTATTACTGAATCCGACGAATGAAAGTTGAACGAATGTCGGTAACAATGCCTGCACTACTGACATTTTGTTCACCTTATATGGTATTACAGAATACGCAATCCGTTCGCACTCCATACAATTTCTATCATTTTACATTTATCATTTACGACAATGTAGTTCATCCGATGAATTTCATAATTGAGTTTTACAGCGGATGCGAATCAAGTCAACTCACCGGGAGTAAAATTCTGCGAATTCTGTAATAGACATGATAATTTTTGACATTTCGTGACACCCCAACTTCTCACAAGACGTCGAGTCTTGACACAAATTCTCACATTTTCACGTAACATTCCTTCATTTCATTGACAAACTCATGTTATGTTTTCACTTCGCATAGAAATTATGTCCTGTGAAGCCAAGATGTAATTTGACACTTATTTTTCTACCCATTGACATACTAGATATGGACTGCTAGTAGCTGATTACAGAATGGTCCAACGGATTACCAAACGACACTAGCCCTCGTGCCGACACTGACGGAAAATTTGAGTACTATGAAATGGAACCAGTGCTAAAGGGGCTAATGTGCAAATAGTCCAATTGCCAAATCTGAAAAGTTCCCTTTTTAATTTTCCCTTTTTCATTTTTGTTTTCAACGTATAAATATATACTGCAACACAGTTTTCGTTGCATTTACTTGTATTATCTATTAACAAATATTATTATTATTTGTAAAAATAGTTTTATTAAAGCAATTAGTTTCACTTTTACAAATAATTTTAATTTTTATACTAGAAATCAAGAGATAAGCTAAGATCTTTTAGGCTAGAGCGAAAATATTAATGTTTCTACCATTTACTGTCTGTTGAAGTCTTTATTTTCTTAGCCGTATTAGCTATGCCTTCCTTATGTCAAATATACTGGGAAAAAAAGTCACCAATCTAAAATTCTGGTTTTTATACACAAACAAAAACCCCAGGAAACCCCAGCTGATTTCCATTATTATTCATTTTATTATCATTGTATGCATATTGGATACATTTAAAATTGGATTGTATAAAGTTCAAATCCAATAAATGAATGTACCAAAAAAACCACATTGCGTTCCCAATACCGTACAACTGTTAGAGCGTTTGGAAAATAAAAATAATTTATGCAAAATATTTATCCTTTTTGTCTTAGTAAGAAACGAAAAAAAAATCGCTTACACTCCTTTTCGTAAATTTCACAAGATGTCATCTCAAAATGAGATTTAGATACTACAACGGCCTTAAACCTCATATGAACCAGTTTTAGCTTATTCCACCGCTATTCCTCATGCATTTTCATTATAAATAAGGTTTTCAGGATTAGAGCCGTTGTAAAGTCGAACCAACTTTACTCCGCCACTAAAACGAGTTAGTAAATAAGGCTGTTTGAGTATATATAAAGGGTATTCATGTAACGAGATAATTTTCTGCTTTGTAGAAAGATATAACTTTCCGCAGCATGTTTTCATGAACACCCCCTAAGAAATACTTGCGTAAATGTGGGAAATATTTTGTGAAATGTCAAATTAAAAGTCAGAATCCATACTTCTTTAGTTTACGAGGTTTATTTCTGCACTTTCCGCAGCAAATTTGTGAGATAATTTTATGAGATTTGCATAAATTTTTACCATACAAATTTTGACAGCTCGTTTCTGCGGAGATAAAATTATCTGGTTTACGAGGGTTTTCCGCGTTTACATGAATACCCTTATATTATGGAGGGCTCGTTTCTATTCCTAATGCGTAACTATCATAGGGGGCGCTACTCAAATTTGTGTAAGACAAAGTTATTTGACAGCGGCAACCAAGAAAAAGTTTTTGGCAGGATTGATTGCCTTGCGGGAAGATACTGGGACCTATCGCGAATAAAATTTCAATAGGAATTGTTCCCAAGTTCCAAAATTGTCATCTAGAATCTTTGAGTATATATAATATGGAGGGCTCGTTCCTATCCCTAATGCATTGTAGTACTTGAAGTTGTGATAGGGGTCGCTGTCTCACTTTCTGTAAGTTAAGGATACAGCCGTATCCTCCGATTTGTGCTTACCTTCTCCTCGCATATAGTTCTCCGTCACATGTGATATGAAGTACTCGGCAATAACTTTGTCTTACACAAATTTGAGTAGCGCCCCCTATGATAGTCACGCATTTGGAATAGAAACGAGCCCTCCATATTATATATACTCAAAGTCTAGAATAATGTCGAAAGTTTTCCTTGGAATTTATTGATATTGGGAATTAAGTTCCATAGTGACTTTGGCTCTCATTTAAAAAAGTTAGTCGCCAGCTTACAATGAACAGTGCAGAAGTATTGACCTTTCCAATTTTCGAAGATGGGGAAAATTCCGAGGGAAATTTTGTTCACGATAGCCCCCACTAAGTTAGAACAAAAGAATAGCATACAAATTAACAAACAATAAAATATTTAATTATTTAATATTTTTGTATCATTAAACAACCAAATAAACACTAAAACTTTTTCAAGCTAAATATTTCTACAAATTTATTTTTTAAAATCCAACTAAAACTCATTACACCTCGAGTTCGTCTTCGAATTTGGTTTCGTTTTTCGGTTGGAATTGTGCCAGTTTCTTAATCTTTACCTCATTATAAAAGTGATACAAACCACTTGCAGGAAATTGATCGCTGATGTCGGAAAAATCATTCTGCTGTTCATCTCTCTTGGTCGAGGCTAAGTTACTGCAGTCCAGCTGTTGATAGATCTCCCGATTGTAGTCGCCATCCTTGGTAAATCCATTGTATTGGTCACATTGTGGGGAAGCTATTCGCCTCCAAGTAGGGAACATTAATATTTTAATTACAAGACCAGCTAGACTAAGAGCCCACAGCAATTTTTGGGTGTGATTGATAACAAAAAATAATTAGCATAATTAGATAGGCCCTTAGTAGTTATTTACAAATGTGAACGTCTTGCATGCTCTAGTGGGAGCAATAGTGAATAAGAGTGCATCAGATATGCAGTTCTTTCCAAAAAGGTATCTGATTTATAAAAATATTATGTCAATAATAATTTTATTCTAATTTTTTTTTAATTAATTTAAGTTTTTCAAAATTATTTTTTTATGTGAATATTTATACATTTCTAAAATTGTTTGTATACACATAAAAAGTTTTAAAAAATGTTCTATATTTTTTGCAAACAAAGTTTATATGAATAAATTTTAAAAACTGTTCTATACCTATATCAAATTTCTTTTTTTTTATTTTTAATTATATAAATACCTATTAACGAATACCAATATTTTTTTTGTAATCAAAATTATTTTCTACCATACCATATTTTATACAGTTATGTACATATGTAAAAGCTATTTTATTTAATAAAATTATAGGTATACGTACCTATTAGATTTGCTTAAAGAAATTGTTTTATACCTATATATGTACATAATTATATTAATTGCAAAAAAAAACAATTTCCACTACCTAACCACCCACTGCATCTAATGTAGGCATTTAACCTAGTTGAATGCAATTATTATTTTTGTTCTTCAAAATTACACCAATTATTATACTTTCGAATAACAACAATAATAATAATTGCAATCAACATAGGTAAGTTACCTTATATATTAGGATTAAGTTTCTATGTAGATATACTAAAATTCAAAAAAGCCTAATCCTATCAAGAATCAATTTTCAAAATTATTCCTACTTAAATATATTCAAATAGGTATGTATGTCCATACAAATAAAAAGCAACGTTGTATTTTGGTTAGATATGCCGAAATTGAACAACGTTGCTTTGTTGCGTATGAAATAGCTAAAACAAAACAAATATTCTTGACAAAAAAATATAACAACAAAACACACAGAAGATCCTTCAAAAGAAAAATGCTACAAAACAAATTTCATTTTCTCATTCTCGTCTTTCTCATTGCCACGTGGCTAAAAAAATTTCCTCAATTACCACCCCACCCTAAATCAAAAGTCTCCACGAAATTTTTGCCTCCGACAGCGCCCTCGGTAGAATGTATTCCATAATATTTTTTTGTGTTCCATAAGAGTACTATAGTTTTTATATAAAAGGGCTATACGTTCTTGAATCAGCTGGTTGTTGTTGATGTAAAGTATCTGTGTCCGATTGTGAGATGAATGCTGGTTTCAATCTTTCTACAGATATTATTTTATCGTTTCCATCGATGGATATTAAAAATCTTCGGTCGTCGATACGCTCTTTAACCAAGTATGTACCGGAATATGCGGTCCTCTGAGTGGTGGTTTTACTTTGTCATGACGCCGGAAAACGTGTGAACAATCGTTGATGTTCTTGAGCAAAAATATTTTTGGTTTCGTATGATGTTTTATGGAACTTGGCCGAATTGCTCTCATATATTCTCTGTGTTTTTCTAGGAATAACGGGTGATTTTTTTGAGGTTAGGATTTTCATGCATTAGTATTTGACAGATCACGCGGGATTTCAGACATGGTGTCAAAGAGAAAGATGCTCAGTATGCTTTGACATTTCATCATGAATAGACTTACTAACGAGCAACGCTTGCAAATCATTGAATTTTATTACCAAAATCAGTTGGCAGAAAATCCGCTTTTTTATCGACAAATTTTGTTCAGCGATGAGGCTCATTTCTGGTTGAATGGCTACGTAAATAAGCAAAATTGCCGCATTTGGAGTGAAGAGCAACCAGAAGCCGTTCAAGAACTGCCCATGCATCCCGAAAAATGCACTGTTTGGTGTGGTTTGTACGCTGGTGGAATCATTGGACCGTATTTTTTCAAAGATGCTGTTGGACGCAACGTTACGGTGAATGGCGATCGCTATCGTTCAATGCTAACAAACTTTTTGTTGCCAAAAATGGAAGAACTGAACTTGGTTGACATGTGGTTTCAACAAGATGGCGCTACATGCCACACAGCTCGCGATTCTATGGCCATTTTGAGGGAAAACTTCGGAGAACAATTCATCTCAAGGAATGGACCGGTAAGTTGGCCACCAAGATCATGCGATTTGACGCCTTTAGACTATTTTTTGTGGGGCTACGTCAAGTCTAAAGTCTACACAAATAAGCCAGCAACTATTCCAGCTTTGGAAGACAACATTTCCGAAGAAATTCGGGCTATTTCGGCCGAAATGCTCGAAAAAGTTACCCAAAATTAGACTTTCCGAATGGACCACCTAAGACGCAGCCGCGGTCAACATTTAAATGAAATTATCTTCAAAAAGTAAATGTCATGGACCAATCTAACGTTTCAAATAAAGAATCGATGAGATTTTGCAAATTTTATGCGTTTTTTTTTTTAAAAAAAGTTCTCAAGCTCTTAAAAAATCACCGTTTAGTTCTGGATCAGCTGGTTCATCTGTGCAGATGAAAAAATCTCCAGGAATGAATCGTTGGCGTTTCAATTACACAAATTCGTGAAAAAAATTCGAGGTTTTGATCTCCTTTCAAAAGAACTATTTCGGTTGAAAACTGTGAAACGAAATCCAATTGTCTCAATTGTCTTGGCGATGCTTTCTCTGGACGTTGGGAAAATGCGTATGTGAGCGGTTTATGATCCGTTTTGATAATGAAATGATGACAATCCAATATGTGTTGAAAGTGTTTGCAAGCTGCAAAAATCGCTAGTAACTCTGTATCGTACGTGCTGTAGTTTTTTTCGGTTTTGCTCAATCTTCTGGAAAAGAATCCAATCGGCTTCCAGATTTCATCTTCGAGTTGCTCTAATGCAGCTCCGATGGGCACATCGGATGCATCTGTGGTAAGCGCTAGTGGTGCATGTGGTGAAATGAAGGATGAAAGGGTTGCATTTGCAATACTGTTTTTGCAATTCTGGAATGCCTCAGAAGTTTCCAGAGTCCATAGGATTTTCCTCTTGTCATTTTTGATAGATTTCCGTAAATACTGGTTGAGAGGTACTTGTTGTTGGGCTGCTTGTGGAATGCAGCGGCGATAATAATTAAGCATTCCCAGGAAACGTCGAAGATCTTGGACAGTTTCAGGGCGTGGAAAATTAATTATTGCTTCGATGCGGTCTTTGGGAGGTTCATAACCATCTCTGCTTATGCTGTAGCCAAGGAAATTTATATTTGCTTTGCCCAAACAGCATTTTTTGTGGTGTTAATCAACAGGTTGTAGTCCTTAAGCTTCTGTAGAACGGCCTTTAGATGAATTTTATGTTGTTCTTCTGATTCAGACATAATCAGAATGTCATCGATGTAGCAGAAAACATAATCCATTCCACGAAATATGGAATCTATGAAACGTTGACACGTTTGCGATGCATTCTTTAAGCCGAATGGCATGAAAACATACTCGTAGAGTCCAAACTGAGTTGTAATGGCCGTTTTTTGTATGTCCTCTGGACACATCGGAATTTGGTGATAGGCTCGTGCCAGGTCCAGTGTCGAAAAGATGGTTTTACTGTAGCTTCTCAAAAATGTCTTGAATGAATGGTGGTGGATAACGATCCGGCACAGTTTGAGAATTTAGCTTCCTGAAATCACCACATAGTCTCCAGTCACCACTTTTTTTCTTCACCAGATGGATTGGACTAGCCCATTGGCTGCTACACGGGCGAATAATTCCATGTTGAAGGAGGAATTCAATTTCTGCTTTCGCGGCCTGAAGTTTCTCACCGGAAAGTTTCCGGGGGCGTTCAGCTATGGGATGTCCGGTAGTGATTAGGTGGTGGTATACACGGTTGTTGTCAGATGATTTTATTGGGAAAGCGTCAGGTTTGGTAATGCTTATGAATTGACTTAGGATGCCATCGAAATCTTTTTGGGTGTCGATTGTTCAGATGCTAAAGGTGTTTGTTTGCTGCAGAAGTCCTTTGCTAACCAGAGTGGTAAGTGAATCGTAGATTTTTTGGTTTTTAAGATCCACAATGAGGCTAAAGTGTACCAAAAAATCGGCTCCGATGATGGGCGTTGTGACGTCTGCAACCAGAAATGACCATCTAAATTCTCGTCGAAGTCCCAAATCGACTATAATGATTTTATTACCATAGGTGTTGATCGCGGTGTTGTTGGCAGCATACAATTTGAAGTCACTAGGAACAGATTTTCCAGACATACACGTGCGAGGAAGAACTGATAAAACTGAGCCTGAGTCGATGAGGTATTTAACATACTGTAATTTTTTTGCTAGGTTCGTTAAATAAAACTTATTACTCCTTTTAGAATTTCTTCTTTATTTACACTTTTCTAATCAAAACAATAAATCTCAATTTATAATCAACTCTAAAGTGCTTTACACATGAGCTGCGAACTGCGAATGCGAATAAATCTTTTTAAGCAATTTTCACAGCTAATATCAATTTTTGTTTTGTTTTAACTTTACGACGAAGTGAATTAATGATTGAATCAACCATTTAAAAGGAAAACACTGCATAAAATAACTATAAATTGAAATATTTTGTATTTTAATATTTTTTACGCGACCAACAACGTATCTTCTGCGAACTGTCAAATGTAAATTCGCAATCCACAACTAGTGAACGCATTCCACAAACCGGCGACTAAAAAATTTGTTCGAACCTAACCTCAAATGTATAACATCTCTACTGTGTTGTGTTGCTAGACGGAAAACTAAAAAAAAAATGAGTGAATCTATGGAAAAAAGGATAAAATAATTTAAAATAATATAATTGGTAACAAATGAAACTGCATAAAAACCACCTTTTCTTTAAATATTTTTTCTTAGCACTCATTTTACTTTAATTTATTTACTTTTGGTTTTGTTTTGTTGACAATTCGCACTGTTCGGCGACCAAAAAAATTACTCATGTGAAAGAAATGTCAAAATTCGCGACCATTCGCAATTCGCAGTTCGCAGTTCGTGTCTCATGTGTAAAGCACTTAATACTTTATTCCAACTTAAATCCACTTCTTTTATTACACTTTCCACAATCCAATAGTTCAGCTTTGCACACTTTCATAATCGAAAATAAACTGTGTTGTGTTCACCGCGAGCACTCCCTTTTATACTCAAACCAGTTGTTCTCGAAGGTTCTTGTCTAGAATATTCTATTTGCTTGGAATGGAGATAGAATGTTCTAGTAGTTTGGAATAATGAGAAATTTAGATGCGAACTGCTGGAAAAGAGCTTTTTTTTTGTTCCCTCCTAAAGCAGATATGTAATTCCCAACAGATGGCGCTGTAGGAGTATAAAGCTCTGTTCGCAACATTGCCCCCTTCTTAAGATTGTTCGTCCCGAACAACTCTATCACCAGCTTCGGCACTGTATCGGTGCAGTCGATCGCTATGCACAACTTTTAGCTTTCCTCTTAACCCTCTTTGAATTCGGTAAACGACATCATTGATTTTCGTGACGACAGTATAAGGGCCTTCCCAGTTTTGTTGAAGCTTCGGCGACAATCCCTTTTGACGATGTGGATTATAGAGCCATACACGATCTCCTACTTGGAATCCTGTCGTGTTTGCTCTTGTGTCGTACCTTGTCTTCATTCGATCGCTGTAAGTGTTCATTCTAGTCCTGGTCCTTTCGTGGATGTCGATTAGCCTCTCTTTTAGGTCACTCACGTAATTCCCTGTATCCTGAGACTCTTGTGGTGGGTGTCCAAACCTTATCTCACTAGGCAGCCGTATGCTTTTTCCGAACAGGATTTCAGATGGTGTTTGTCCTGTTGAGCTATGTACTGCACTTCGATAGGCCATCAAAAATAGTGGTATGTGCCTATCCCAGTTTCTTTGGTAGTCGCCTACGACCTTAGTGAGGTGCTCTTTTAAAGTCCTGTTGAATCTCTCGACCATTCCATCAGATTGCGGGTGAAGTGGTGTGGTTCTCGTTTTCTTAATGCCAAGGAACGCGCACACCTCTTGGAATATGTTCGACTCAAAGTTCCTTCCTTTGTCAGAATGGAGCTCCATAGGCACACCGAACCTGCTTACCCAGTTAGACACAATCTGGTCGGCCACGGTCTTGGCTTCTTGGTTCGGGATAGCGTATGCCTCAGGCCATTTGCTGAAGTAATCCATTACCACTAGAATGTATTTGTTTCCAGCATTCGTTTCCGGAAATGGGCCAGCCACATCAACAGCAATCCTTTCAAACGGTGAGCCAACATTATATTGCATCATTTTTCCTTGCAGTTTTCTACCAGGTCCTTTTGTTGCAGCACAAGCCTCACAATTTCGGCACCACTTTTTAACATCGTCTCTTGCATGCAACCAGTAGAATCGTTGTCTCACTTTTTCTAACATCTTGTTGATTCCCAAATGGCCTCCTGAAGGTCCATTATGCATCTCTCGAAGAACCTCTTTGATTTTCGATTGAGGTAACACAAGTTGCATCACATAGGATTTACCATCAGCGGATTCCCATTTTCGCCGAAGAACACCTTCTCGCACATGAAGTGAGTCCCATTGTGCCCAATAGGCCTTTAAAACTGGACTCCTATTGGAAATGTCATTCCATGCGGGTTTTTCTTCATGTTCTTTCCATGCGAGAAGAGGTTCAATGTCGGGGTCTTCTTGTTGAGCAGATCTTATTTCTTCATTGCTCCATCCACAAATGGGGTCAGCCCTTATTCGCAGTGTGTTGATGGCGACCATGCGTTTGTTACCATTTGACGTTGCCTCGACATTTAGACTTTTATTGTTTCGTTTGGTCTGCGAAACCTGGATGGTGTTTCTAGGGAAATCGATAGCCGAAACCAGCTTCTGCCCCTCGAAGTTGGTTCTTACTTGTTTCTCTGTTGGGAAACTTGTTCGGGAAGTAACACTGGTGTTATTGTTACCTTGTTCTGAGTTTGAAACTCCGTGTCCACAATGTTGACAAGTTCTTCTTAGTGGTAATCGACATTGACGCTGTAAATGTCCAGTCTTGTTGCAATTCCAGCACTTTGTAAGTCCGTTTCGTTGATTCCTTTGGAGATCAGTTCTTCGGCATGAGCATTCTTCGACGATGGCTTCTTTAAGTCGATGTACTCCGTGAGAAGCTTGCTCAGCTGCTTCCATTGTCAAGGCAAACGCTAATGTTTCCGAAAGCGTTCGTTTTCCAGCAGTTCGTACGGCCCTTTGAAGATGTATGTCAGAAATGGCGCGAACAAATGCCTCAACTGCGAACTGGTTACAAATTTCCTCTCCAACATTTGGATATGCAAGATTAACAAGCCTTTCAATGTCCGCTTGCAGTTGTTGTAGAGTTTCACCCCTCTTCTGAACTCTGGAATTGAGTTGCACTTTGAAGACTTCTTTCATGTGGCTGTTACCAAAGCGTTTGTCTATAGCCAAAACCAAGGAATTGAAGTCGCCGCTCTTATCTGCTGGTATGGTTTGCAACAACTCAGCAGCTGCTCCTCTAAGAGCAAGAGTTAAGGCTATATACTTGTCAGCCTCATCCCAGCCATTTGTTGTGGAAGCTGCTTCGAATTGCTTCTTGTATATAGACCAAGAAGTTTGTCCATCAAAGGTTGGAGGTTGCATCTCTTTTTTTCTCAAAGCTTCCCCAGAACTTTCCCGAATCTTTATGTTTCGAACACGGTCTAACTCTTTTGAAAACGTCTCCATTTTGTTGTCGACTAGCAATGAAACACGTTCATCTAACACTTTTGAAAACGTCTCCATTTTGTTGTCGACTTGATTCTCCAGCAATGAAACACGTCCATCAAGTGCAGATACATTATTCTCGATGTTAACAAGCTTGCCTTCTAGCATGTTTCTCTGCTCTTCGAGAAGGTCTTTTTGTTCGCTATGCTGTTTCTCCAGGCATTCGAGAATATTCCTTTGTATATTCTCCTGTTCTTTCTTTTGTTCATTTCGTTGCTCTTCGAGACGTTCGAGAACATTCTTTTGTTGCTCGTCGAAACGTTCAAGAACATTCTTCTGTTCTTTCTTTTGCTCATTTCGTTGCTCTTCGAAACGTTGAAGCAGGAGACTAATCATATTTGAAACATCTGCATTTTTACTTACGTCTGCTTCCTCAGCGTCAGCTTCAAAGACAAAAATGTCCGGGTCTTCATTTTGTTGTTTCAAATATTCGGCCAAACGCAGAACAAGCTCATTTTTCGATCCTGCTCTAGAAAGTTCTCGCTTGCCCAATTCACTTTTCAGCTCATTACAGTTGAGCTCTTTCAGTAACTTGCTCATTATTTTTCTTTTTTTTTTTCGCACACTTTACTGCACAATAAGTTTTATTCCACTTTTCTGACACCAATGTAATATTTTTGCTAGGTTCGTTAAATAAAACTTATTACTCCTTTTAGAATTTCTTCTTTATTTACACTTTTCTAATCAAAACAATAAATCTCAATTTATAATCAACTCTAATACTTTATTCCAACTTAAATCCACTTCTTTTATTACACTTTCCACAATCCAATAGTTCAGCTTTGCACACTTTCATAATCGAAAATAAACTGTGTTGTGTTCACCGCGAGCACTCCCTTTTATACTCAAACCAGTTGTTCTCGAAGGTTCTTGTCTAGAATATTCTATTTGCTTGGAATGGAGATAGAATGTTCTAGTAGTTTGGAATAAGGAGAAATTTAGATGCGAACTGCTGGAAAAGAGCTTTTTTTTTGTTCCCTCCTAAAGCAGATATGTAATTCCCAACAGATGGCGCTGTAGGAGTATAAAGCTCTGTTCGCAACAATACGTTTTCTTGTCATGAACATGCAATCGTACCTCTTGGAAGGAAGTGTTGATGTTGCTGCCCGCTGAGATCAATAGATTGAAGGTGCTGTCGCCCGCGGGTTTTGATGACGACAGCTTAGCTAGTTTTCCTGATTCTGAGTGATGAAAGAGCAAGGCAGTGTGCAACAACGAGCTTCCTTTCCAAACTTCCTGTGATAGAAACACACTGGTTGACGTTTAGGTGTACGTGATCGAGGTCGGAATTGAGGCTTCGAGGAATTGTTGCAGAACGTTGTTTTCACTTCTTGCATGAAATCGGACATCATCTTCTCAAGCTTCTCGATTTTTTGTTCCAACTGGGAAGTCTTTTGATGGGATGGATTTGGATTAGTTATCATAACATATCCATTAGAAGTATTTTCCATGATTCTGTCTGCAACTTCTGCAAGAGTGTTGAGGTCAGACTTACCAGAAACAGATAACAGACCACGGACGCTTATGGGCATTCTGTTTATCCAAAGTGAATATAAAAATTCATCTCCCACAGATTCGGCTGCCAGCTCGCGCATCTCACGTAGGAGCTGAGTTGGTTTCTTGTCACCCAATTCCAATTCTGTCAAGAGCTTATGAAGTTGTTTTTCTCTAGAGTCTGATAGTCGCTTGATTAAGTTCGATTTGAGATATTCATACTTATCGTTTTCTGGTGGAGATCGAACAACATCAGATACATGAAGCAGTACGTCTGAATCAAGGCAACTTATTATGACGTCGAATTTTGTGTTATCGCTCTTGATGCCTTTAGACCGCAATTTGGCCTCAACCTGTAGGAACTAGAGATCTGGTTGAGATTTCCAGAATGTAGGAAATTTGATTTTAGTGACTGCATTTAAGACATTACACTTAACCAGCTCCTCGTTGTCCGACTCATCATTTTTCTTGGGGCTAGTAATTTTGTTTTTAGGTGTCGGCGAGTGGGTTAAGCTCATATTTATTCTTTAATCTTTACTGCTCGTAATTGATCGTTTTTTTGTGATTTTTGTCTGACGATCACGTCGGGGTCACCAAATTGTAGTACAAGAAATTAAAATGCCAGACACAATTATCATTAAACGATTTATTACGGAGATTCTTTTGGCTCCTACCAACTCAAGCCACAGATTTAAACTTAAACTTAAGAATAAAGGATTAAAAAGAAAGAACAATCAAATGTAAAAAAAGTAAAGATACAAAAAGAGTAAAATGAATAGATAGTTAACTGGAGAGATATAAAATGCTTTTTGTTACAGCTGTTCGTAAAATAGAGGCGCTGATGTCGGAACAATGTCGCCACAACAGAAAGTGAGACAGCGACCCCTATCACAACTTCAAGTACTACAATGCATTAGGGATAGGAACGAGCCCTCCATATTATACGAGTATATACTCAAAGGTACAGAATGACCTATTTTCTTCGTACCTTTGTATATAAAATCTATAGTACTCTCATGAAAAGGAACGAACGACACGCCGCGCCGCCTCCTGAGCAGGCGTATTTCACACTATTTCTCGTAGAATTTTGGACAGTTGACTGCCACCAAAAAATCAGAAATAAGTAATAATTACATTAAGGGTATTCATGTAAGTGCGGAAAACCCTCGTAAACCAGTTAATTATATCTCCGCAGAAAAGAGCTGTCAAAATTTGTATGGGAAAAAGTTTCTGCAAATCGCATAAAATTAGCTCACAAATTTGCTGCGGAAAGTGCAGAAATAAACCTCGTAAACTAAAGAAGTATGGATTCTGACTTTTAATTTGACATTTCACAAAATATTTCCCACATTTACGCAAGTATTTCTTAGGGGGTGTTCATGAAAACATGCTGCGGAAAGTTATATCTTTCTACAAAGCGGAAAATTATCTCATTACATGAATACCCTTATAGATAATATTATTTTGGCATCACCATTTTTATCGGGCCTTAGATTAAGTCTCGAAAATTATCTGGTCCTAGCTAACTCTGTATAGATTTAAGTAGTTGTTGCATTTGCATGTAAAGCGCTTAGTCCCGATGTCGTTTTTTTACAATTCTACTTGCAAAACAAACACGCCTTTTATTGTGTCTGCCTAAATTGATTGTCATTTGCTTGTGTGTCTTATTGTCAGCCTTTTATATATACAGGAAAATCGGGATTTATGCGTGCGTTCATGACAGTGAAAAACTATACTTATGTCCCTTATTTTTAAATTGACGTCACAAACTGCCTATATACGGAGGATAAAAAGATAAGGAAACAAAATAAAAACAGGTTTGGATTTATATTTCACGAATCTTCCATCATTTTGAATATTGTTTAAAACAAACGCATTAATTTTGAATAATAAAATAAACGCAGTAATCTTAGAGCAATTTGGTTCACGCAACTTGTCGCCACTCGTTTTTAGCTTATTCTTATTCTGCCGTTCTTCCGTTCCTTTCAAATTAAAGACGCACTCTCTAAGTTCGAGAATCGTTTTATCAATGTTTATACAATGGTTTTATTATTGACATATTATATATATATATATAGTATAATAAGTCAATCTGTTTTATTCTCTTGACTATAAATTATGGTGGACTTACACTTACATATTATCGAACTAATGCTCCGGTTTCACTTAGGCACATACGAATGAAGTGTCTAGCGTTACTCGTATCACACACTGCGACATATATTTATATAATTTTTAGTAAGCTGTCCTTACTTGCACATTATTGGAGTAATACCCTCTCCTATTCACATATTATCCGTGTTTTTTTTGGAAAAGTTATCCGTAGTACAGTAGGATTTTATATAAATAATAAATACAACATCCGCAGTAGGATCACTGCCGATACTCGAATAAACGTCAAATCTCTATCCGCAGCAGGATTTCACTTCTCCTTTTATCGGCAGTGATCCTACTGCGGATGTTGTATTTGTTATTCATAAAAGATCCTACTGTACTACGGATAACTTTTCCAAAAAACACGGCTATTATTGACCGTTTTCTCCTGTCTGTTTTTTTTTCATCCTAATATGGGTGCAGTCAAATATGAACCTATGACTTATCGAAATCCACTTATGACCTTAAATATTTTAGTAGTTCTAATTTTATTAAACTGCTTTGCTTTCAAAACAAATTCTTTGACAACTCGCACTATTGTTTAATTTTTTTGATAAAACAAAACAAGTTTGACAATTCTATTTCTTATTCCTTCGCTAAACTACCTACTTCGGTGGTTTAGCTTAATCATAGCTTTGTATATATATCTTATAGTAATATCGACAAGTCGAACGATTGTGGCGGCATCTTCAGGCTACGGACTGCAATTGCTAAATGTGTCTCTGCTAAATTTTGGAGACTTCAAAATATGGGTGTAGAGATAATGAAAGAATGAGAAAAAATAAATTGTATTGAGAATGTGCGCAAAAAGAAAAAATAGGAATAGTAACAGAACGAGAAAATTATATTCATGGATGTGTATGTGACGTTTTGTGAGGATAGGGAAAATATATTTGTATGGAAAAATATAAATCTGTGACCATGGTTACCACAAACAAATAAATATAAATATAGAGTGTAATGATGACTGATAGAATTAAAGAAAGTTTTTTTATGTTTTGGTTAACCTTATTTTACTAAGTACTTTAAATACTTGTAAATAAAATTAAATATATATGGATATGTGTACAGTAAATTATTAGGATAACCAGTACTAACTCGATTTACGCAACTAATAGAAATTAAGGCAGATGCAATAACCGAGTCTGTTGCACTTACTGGGTTATATATTTTTTTAAATAAATAAAATGCACGACTGGGTCGCACGAACTTGCTCCTATGTAATAGAATATGAATTTTAAAAACGAATTTTATTAGAGAAAACTGTTCATAAGCATAAAATTATTTTCCTTTTAATTCTTTAAGTAGTAAGCTATAAAAAAAGATTGATATGCAAATATGAAATAAGAAAAAAAATTAGTAGGCCAACTTAAAGCTTCTATTATTGTATGAATAAACGTTTTCGAGAATAATACGATTTTCGAAAACCATTTTTAGCATTTTTATGGTTATTGTTATTGTTTGGTTAAATACATTGAAATTAGTAGTTTTGGGCAAGTAAAGGAACACGTTTTGAGAAAATGAAAAAATTTATCAAAATCTCAAAATTATATGGAATAAACGATTCGAAACATAATACATTGAAAATAATCAATTTGGCAACCATGATTTTCTGTCTGACTTTTCCTCTGCAAATTTTAAAGGGTTTTTGTGGATTTGTGAATACATGTATACAGTTCAACCTCGATATAACAAATCGGAAGGGAACAAGTAAATATTCGTTATATCAAGTAATTCGTTGAACTGAGGTTTGTTATGTTGAGGTTAGATTGGTCTAAAATTAGTTATAAAGAGGTATAAGAGGTAAAAGTGACGAGCAGCAGTATTTGCATTACTTTCCATCAAACAACAATGATTGTTTTACGAACAAAAGCGGGTCGAAACCTGTAGCGACATGAATCACATACTATGAGATTAAGGGTCATACATTGGTGGGAATTTTATATAAAGGTTTGGGTTGAGAAAATTCTTTAGTTAAAAGTGTTTATCCTTTTTCTTGATAGTTGAAAATTCGTTATAAGGAGTTTGTTCGAAAAAAATGTTCGCAATGTAAAGGTATATTTTACATTAACTCTTATGGACAATTTAAGGGGATTAAGAAGAATTTGTTAAATCGAGTACGTTGTTATATTTAGGTACGTTATATTAGGGTTGCACTGTATTTTTGTTTACTATTTAGACATATGCCATATCAAAATATTTTCTTGCAAATAATTTTCCCGCTTTTTTGAATCAGTTGCAGTGCCAGTTGAAAAAAAAAATTGCAAGAAATTGTTAGATATTTTTGGAACATTTTTTTTTTTGTTTTTGATTTTCTTAAAAACAGTACGACGGATTTTTCTGCTAAATGCCCCCAATAGTTTGAATATTATTATGACTTTAAATTTTCAAACAATAATTTTTGAGATGTTTTTAAGAATTTAAAAAATTTTTTTTTGGAAACTCAATACATTTTTCGAAAACCTCATTCTCGATTTTTTTTTAAATTTGAAAAATAAAATTTTCTTAATGTAATCCACAAGATATGAGAAAAAAATGTATTTTACCTAAAAAATAAGGGTATCCTCCATACAAATGCTAAAAAATGGTTATCGAAAATCGCATTTTTCTCTAAAAAAGTTCCGAAAATTTTGCTAAAATTGTTTCCTTTCAATTAATTCTTACGATCTATAATTTAATTTAAAAAAATAATTTGTATCAAGATATTACTGACTGTACATACCGTAGAACGATTTTTTTGAATTTTGAATTTCTCATTATCGGCATAACGGATTTCAATGAAATTTTGTATAGACAAACTTCTAAAAAGTTTTAAAAACATTTCATTTCATTTAAAAACTTTAAAAAAAAAATATATTTTTGAATTAAAAAAAATAATTTTTTTTTAAATTCGATATGTATTTCAAAAACGGATCAATATTTTTTTTTTGGAAATTTAATTTTTATTCGTACATTGATAAACACATTAAATTGGGCTTCCAAAATTTTTTCTTAAACATTTTTTTGTATATAAAAGCTTATTTTTTTGAAACCACTACAAGGAATTATAATTTTGTTCTTACATAAACTAATTTTTGCTTAAAACATATGGCATCCTGTTTTTAGCTGCAACTGCTAAAGGAATTGTTTTATTCATTTAAAAAATAAATCTTATGCTTATGAACAGTTTTCTCTAATAACATTGGCGCAAAATTTTAAACATTTAAAACCTACTCTAAATCAATTTTAGAATGGGAGTCGACTCTAAATATTGAGTATAAAACGAGAACCGACTTTTTGTTAATTTTAAAGGACATAAACTATACTTTAACGTTAAAGAGCTCGTCTTACTTTAACAGCAGCAAATAGCTAGTTTATCTTTTAAAAGTATACTTTATCCTTATTGACAGTGGTCATTTCATACAAAAGCAAATCTGTTGCGAGTCTAGGGTAAGCCACGGTGGCATCTTTGGTGCTGAAAAGAGCAAAGGCACGCTTGCTTATTGCACGGCTCAGCTCGACGGGTTGGGGTGGTTTTTTTGCCTTTTCAAACACTTCCTTCTCAGCAAACAAAAAAATCGTGCCTTTTATATAGGGAAATGATGGGAAGAATGGATTGGATAAAAAAATAGGAATAAAAAAAAAAGGAAATCTCACAAACATAGTTACCTATGCCACTGTATCTGAGAGAGGATGACGCGTTATTATAGTCTTAGGTGAAAAGAAGTTTAATTTTTATTAAAATTAAAAAAAACTAAACTAAAAAAAAATTGAAAACCCTAATTTCTAAAATTTATATATCTAGTATATATATATAGTGAAGATATATATATATAAGAAGATATACATATATATAAATGACCCTATATCTAAGCCTAAAACTAAAAACCCTAAACCTACAGCTAAACTTTTTGTTTAACCCAAAACTAAACTTAACCCCACTGTCTCTCAGACACAATGGTTCGCCGAGTCTGCAGAAGGTTTATTTACCAGATGTTTTGGTAATATTTTGGCCTGCCCACCCTTGCGTCGGATGACACAACCTTAGTTATCTCCTGGCCAGAATCTCGGAGATAACCCCTAATCCAAAATAAAAACAAAACTAGTCACAACCTATGTCATTGTACGCAAAGTACAAAAAAGTATAGGTAAGTATGTCTTTAAGTACGTAAGTAAGTTGTTATGTAAGTAAGTATGGATGTACAGGTAAGTTTGTATGTCAGATTTAATGTATGTCTGAAAGTAAGTGCATATTAACAAGTCATTTTATTCATATTCACAAGTGAACTCAAAACAAAAATGTCACTATCTGAAACCACGTCCTTGTCTGTCGTATCGTTAGTTCTCGTCCTCGTCATTCTTTCCGCCCGATCGCCGGCTCAGCCGACCCTCCACACACCTAAATTTGGATTTAGAACTCCATATTGATATCTATTTCACGGTTTTTTTTTTTTTTTTTTTTAATAATTAACGCGCACTCAAGGGATTATGACTACCCTTTAAATGTTGGTTGAACACAGTGCGAGCATTTAGGAAACAGTGGGAGGATTAAGTAGGAGAAACCGATGTACATTCGTCTTAAATTTCTGGACATTGAAATGGGGAGGAAAAACAGAGTCGGTTAAGGAATTCCACATTCGAGTCGTACGGCAAAAGAAAGAATCTCTGTACTTAACTGTACGTCCAAAGTTTGGCTCAAGGGTATAATGATGAGCATTCCCTGCGGCACGAGTATTACGGTGAAATTTTTTTAGGGGGGGAATGCAACTCGCTATTTCAATAGAACATTGTTTATAGAAATAACGATAAAACAGTGATAGACAAGAGACATTTCGACGATGTTCTAACGAAACAATTGCTTCGGAAATTATCAGCCTTAAAGCTCTATTCTGGATTCTGTCTAGTAATTGTAAAGATGTTTTAGAAGCACCAGCCCAAATATGAGAATTGTATTCTAGTTTGGGACGTATATAAGCCTTATAAATTGTGGCCAGATCAGAGGGGGAGAAAAAGTTTTTACATCGTCTTAGGAAACCTAAGCATTTTAGATTTAGATTTCATTTTATTAGTCTACTTGCATTTTAAGATACAATATCTTATAAGCTAATACAAGTTTCAATATGATATACATTTCTAAGCTAAAGATAAGAATTTAATTTTATATAATACAAAATAGATATTAAAATTAAAATTATTAAACTAATGTGTACATATATATTTTCCATTTTTGAACAAAGTATAGGTATGTATATAACATACAATTCATAAAGATCACTTATTTTATGACTCTAATTTCATTTTTTTTTTTCTTTTTTTTTATGCTTTTGCTCTGGGGAAAAAACAAAATTAAACGTAAAACGACTTTTAGTTATAGGCCAAATACGCCTCTAGCTTTTGTTTGAATTCCCGGGGATTTCCGATACTACTAATACTTGGAGGTAATCTGTTCCACAAACGAATAGCGTTGATAAAGAATTGGCGTTCAGAGGTTAAACACGAGAATCTGAATTGGATAAGTTGTTGCGACCTAAGTGATGAAGACATTTGCAATCGGGTGAAAAGATAAAAAGGCTGATGTGTTCGCATGATCTTAAACAATAATATTAAAGTTCTGTATTGGACAAGGTTATCGAATGACAGATTGTATATGGCTTTTGAGTAGGTCGAAATCCTTTCGTATCTTCTCAGTCCATATATGTATCTAGCAATACTATTGTATGCTACGTTTAACTTCCTTCTACTGTTAGAGTCACAACTACAATATATCTCACATCCATAACTCAATATTGGTATAACCAGTGTTTTAGCAAGCATAAGTCTAGTTTTTAGGGGAGTATAATATTGCGTGACCCACAGCATGCGGAGCACTCCATATACTTTTCCTATTACTGCATTAATGTGCGTATCCCAAGTTAGTCTTCGATTAAAAAGCATTCCAAGATTTCTTGCAGTCTCTACATATTGAACTACAGCGCCGTCAAGGAAAATTCGAGGAAAGTATGAAGAGTCCATAGGTTTTTTTGAGATGATGAGACATTTGGATTTACTTGGATTTAGGAAGAGGCCATTACGTTGGGCAAAGATTAATATTTTGTCCAAATCATTGTTTATAACTGAAACAGAATCTTCGATCATTCCAAGAGGGCAACATTTGTACAATTGAACGTCGTCCGCATACATTTGAATTAAAGATTGCGAAACAGTATCCGGAAGTTCATTTATATACAAAGAAAATAATAGGGGCCCAAGAATTGATCCCTGAGGAACACCTCTAAATGTACCTAGACAGTTAGATGATTTCCCATTCACCACTACAGCTTGGTTTCTTCCGGTTAGGTAGGACGATATCAGTTTAACGGCAGAATACGAAAATTTGTACAACCGTGATAGTTTTTTGCAAAGATTCACATGATCAACGGTGTCAAATGCTTTTGAAAAGTCCAACAGAACTAAGAAAGTCACGTTACCAGCATCTAATGATTTTCGTATGTCTTCAATAACATTTATTAGTGCTGTGGAACAACTGTGATTTGCCCTAAAACCAGATTGTTTCGGTTATAACATATCATTTCTCCGCAGATGACAGTTTATTTGATTTTGCATAATTTTTTCAAATACCTTTGACAAAAATGGGAGAATTGAAATTGGTCTAAAATCATTTGCACCTTTTGCAATCGGAATTATTTTTGCCGATTTCCACTGATTGGGAAAAACACCAGTTGTCGAAATTGCATTAAAGATGTGTGTTATATGCGGCAATAGTATTGGAAAAATTACTTTCAAGAACTTAGGATGTATGCCATCTGTTCCGGTGGCATTTGATTTTATTGACAAGACACTTTCAACGACTTCCGTACAATATATTCTGGAGAATTGGAAAGAATTAGCCAAGGTACTTTGAAGTCCAGACTCATTATCAATACAAATTGGAGAAATGACAGAAAGCGGAGGAAAAGGTAAGTCGACAAACTTTTGATTGAGAACATTGCAATCTAGCTCACCGGAAGTTACTAAAGTCTTATTCTTAGCAACTCCAAGGTCCCGCAAATTTTTCCACAATTGTGGTCCACTCATAGATGGGTTCAGGCGGTTACTAAATTAATAAAACAATATAAGTTTGAATTATAAGAAAAAAAAATAATGAGAAAATATGAATTAGAGAAAAAAAAAATATTAAAGTATAAAATAATAATGAAAAAGTTTGAGAAGCGCTGTATTATATAACTGGCGTGTGTGTAGGCATGGCAACTCCATTTAAATCTTCTATGTTTTCAATTCTATGTGCTTCTTCATCTAATTGACGTTTTATGTAAACAAATCCGCGCATTGTGTATACTGATGACAAATGTTTAGATTTTTTAAGATGAAGTGCACTCTGCAGCAGATGATAATTTTTTTTTGTCAAACATTCGCGTAGAAAGATCGGTGTTTCTTTATCTTGTGTCAATCCTACGTCGCGAAGACAAAGTTGTTTTTTATTTGGGTCACTTCGGTGTTTGGATATCGATTTTAGAACGTAGTTTTTGTCGTAAGGTGTTTGAAATTTGATGAGAATCGCGGAGCTTTTGGTGGTTTTGTTTAACGAGCGGGTACGAAAAATGCTATTAATAGAAGGTGACTTAATATCGATAGTGTGGCACAAGTGGTTAAAATAAGCCTTTAAGTTCTCATCTTGGGTTTGCGGGATACCATAAAGAACTGCATCAGAGGCTAAATATTTGTTGTTTTGTGATTCTCGTGCAAGTTCCATCGCATACATTTTTTTTGTGATACATGCAATTTCGACTTTGGCATCTTCCAGTTTGGCCGTCGTGTTTAACAAATTATTTTTTGTTTCAGTGAGCTCTGTTTTGATTTCAGTCATTGATGAGGCGAACGTATTAATGTCAGATTTAAGTTTGTTTACATCAAGTGACATTGTTTGATTTGAAGTTTCGATGTGGTCAACGCGTTTATTGATAGTTTTTAATTCTGTTTTAATTTCGGTTATTTGTTCTTCGATTTTTTTGTTTAATGTTTCTTCAGACTTTTTAATTTGTGTTGAAAGTAATGATATAATAAACTCACTTTGTTTTGCAAGTCGTTCATCCATTTTTTCCCACATTTTACTGTCATCCAGTGGAGTGGCAATATTTCGGAGAGCTGATTTTTGAGTGGAGGTTTGTGGTGAGTTTTTGGCATTTTCAGTAAATGTATTGGTTTTTGTTCCTTTACTTCCGGACATATTTAAGATGATGTATGTACGTTAAACAGTGTTTTCGGAACTTTTAAAATACAAAGAAAAGCACTAAACAAGAGAGAGACAATTTAATTGCCCCTTGTATGGGAATAATTTATTATTTTCTTAAATTGTTTTTAAAAACGATAATTTTCACTTCAGGGTTTTGGTTAAACAATTAAAGTCACAAAATCTGAATATTTTGACACCAATTAGATACGATTTTAAAATGTTTGTTATGTGTAAAATGTAAATGAAACTGCTGCCAAAAATAACACGTCTATTCAGTAGCTTTAGACATTTGACATTTTGCCGCATTTTTAGCAATATCCAATATGTGGTCATTCCACGAAAGGTGGTCAGTAATACACATACCAAGAATTGATAGCTTTTCAGTTTCTATGATGCAAGCTCCATCCATGAATAGGGGCATAGGGCGAATATTCCGCTTTAATGACAAAAAACAGCTCTGAGTTTTAGAAGCATTAAATTCAACACGATTTTTAATACCCCATTTAACGATGCTATTTAGATCGGAATTTAAAGAGCTCAACATATATTGCCGTTGCAATTCAACATTCAAAGAACAAGGAATTGAATCAGGAAATGAATATGAAAAGCTGAGGGTGCTGTCATCAGCAAAACAGTTAAGTGGATTAGTAGTTTCGGTAAAAAGATCATTTATGAAAATGAGAAAAAGAGTCGGTGACAAAACAGAGCCTTGAGGGACACCAGCATTTATTTTACGAACTTCAGACTTGAAACCATCCAAGACGACTTGAATTGAACGGTCAGAAAGGTAATTACTAATCCAACGAATAAGAGACACATCGATACCAAACGCACCCATTTTTGATAAAAAAGCAGAATACCAGACTCTATCGAATGCCTTAGAAATATCAAGCGCAATGATCTTACTTTCCCCAAAAAGATGTAAGGATTGGTTCCACTTTTCAGTGAGATATGCCATCAAATCACCAGTGGATCTATTACTGCGAAAACCATATTGGCGGTCATTAAAAAGATTATGTTCTTCAAGATATATCTTAAGCTGCCGATTGATCAGTGTTTCCATGACCTTAGACAAAAGGGACGTCAGTGCGATTGGCCGATAATTAGAAGGTGAAGAAGATGCGCCTTTTTTGGGGACTGGTTGGACGAACGCTGTTTTCCAACTCTTTGGGAAGTACCCTGTAGAATAGGAAAGATAAAAAAGTTTGCGCAGTGGTTTTGCCAATGAGGAAGGTGCGAAAATAAATTTTGCTCATTGAAAAGTTTACATTTTCAAGAACCGGTGGACGTACGCCTCGTGATGTTATTCGAGTTAGAGGAAAATAGACAACCCATTAACCTCTATAACCATCCACTCTTCATACTATCACTATGTCCAAGAGCTTACAGGGACTCAGAGACAGTCCTGATATAAAAGTGGATGGGTGTCCAGGATTTGATTGCGTGGCATGCTTGCATAGCCAAAGGTTAGCTCGTCGGATGGGGGGTTCTTGCGCTCAAAAACCTGGACGGCCGTTACGTATTTAACATGCCGAAAAAGAATCGTACTGAAATCGCGGTGCCTGAATGTCCTAACAGAAGAAAAAATGTAAGTGAGGAGACCTAGGATAGTATGGGCCTCAGAGGAGTTATTCCCACCCTCAGTGTCATAGAACACTTCCTGGTTACCATGTCCTCAATTTTAATAGTAACCCCAAAAATAACATGAAAGCAAAACTTGCGTTTAAGATTTCATTTTATCGTCATCGTCGTCTTTATGTCTCGAAACATTCTTAAACGAGCCACATCCACCTAAAATAATCTAAACCACTACCATGGTTCTAATCAACCTATAATCCTAAGCTAAAATCCCAAAAATTCATCGGATTAAAATAAAGGATAAAATCGTATCACTAAGCGAAGAATCCACCCAATTAAAAACCATTTAAAAGAATATCAAGTGGAAAAGCCAAAAAAAAATAACAAGAAGATTTTTCAATTGTTTTCTAAAAAATAAAATCAATAATAGTTTTATTCAAAAAGAAAATATAAAACAAACTAAATCTAAAAGTATAATTAATTCGAAGAAGAATTTTAAGATACCAAATCTTATTTGTATCTCAATATTTAATCAACGAAAAAAAAAGAAAAATGAAATTGAAGAATTAAAAAGTTAAGCCTATAAATAAAAAATATGTAGCTCAGTTTCTTTAAGAATTAAAAAAACTTAGTTTTGCTTTTAAATCAATGCAAAAATATTAATAATTTCGATAAATTATTTAATATTTAATAAAAAAAAATGTATTTGTTTATAATTCCATATCTCTTCAATGAAGAATATTAAAAAAAAAAACGAAAAGTGTCCAAAAAAAGGTAAAAACAATTAATCAAAAATATCAAAAGTTCTTTATCCAAAAACAAGATATTTACCAATAAAAACAATCGGTATAGCAACTAACGAAAATAAAGATTTTTTTTTTTTTTGGGTTAAATTAATTTTATAAAAAAAAACTAAACATCACTTTTCATTTTTTTAATAAAGTTATTTAAAATCACCATCAAAAACAACTTTTCCAAATTACAAAAAACAATAAATAGAAAAATTCTCTTATCGAGAGATATTTATATTCTTCCGTTCAAATTCAATATGATCAATATGATTAACAATCACTTACCGAGTCAATAACATTAATTTTCTTGTATGTTGTTATATTTTACTTGTTGAATTGTTTTTCGTTGCTTATAATTTCTTGAAATTACTCCTCGATGTGTGCACAGCATCCAGGGAATGTATTTAATAGCAGATGACGTAGTTATTTTTGTTTTGAAGCTAAACTATAAAATTTTAACGAAAAGAAAAACCAAATTTGAACGTACTGAATTTACAAAATCAAAACGATATAAAAAAAAATATATATATATAATTTTGTTAAATTATAATATTAAATAAGTACTTAGCCTTAATTAGATTGATGGTGAATTTGTATTCAAGAAATAAATACTAGTAGGTTGTACTTTGAACAGATGATAAAGATGGAAACGAGGATCACAGGATAGCAGAAAGATTAGCTCATGTAGGTATCGCTACTCTTATCGAAAGTAGAATATGCAGCAGGTGAATTGACGATGTGGTGTTTTGAGATGGAGCAAACTCCACTGTGTGGTGCTCTCTTGACACACTGTTGGGAGCTTGGATCGATGCTTAACTTTGTGTTTGATCGATTATGATGATAAGAACACTGGTACAGTCCTGATCTTTATTCGTAATGTTCTTTTTTTTCTGGGTTGTTAGTCGAATTTGGTAGATGTATGTACAGTGGTGTGTTTTTTTTTTTTTTTTGTTTTGTGCAATGTGCAATTAATTACACAGCAAATGGTGTGGTGTTTTTTTTTGTGTTGAGGGATTCGGAGTCGTCTGTCACAGGGACAAAAATACCCTCAACCTGAACTGAACACTAGCACTATGGATCGACTTGGAGGTTTTATTTTTTTTTTGTTGGATTTGGCCTTCTTTTGGACCTGACCTATATGCGCAGACTGGTTTTATGTCGGTATAGAACACTTGGGCACACTATTCCAGATATGGTCGCTTTAGATCGCAAGCGTTTTGATCTAAGCTGATGAATGATCGAGCGTGGCTTGGTCGTGAATTTACGAATTTGTGCGAGTGGTCTGGACTATAAAGAATGTCTTTTGAAAAATGAATTCCCAACAGAAAAATTCTCACTAGACTCACCAATTACCAATAGGATTTTTACCAAGTTTATCTGATACCGAACTTTTTAATATAAATTTTTGTTTTTTTTTTTTTTTTCTTTAAATAATTAAATCGATTTTAAATTGATTATGTTAATTAATCGTCTTAAGAAAAACTATAATTTAAACTTAAAATTTTTCTTTTATAATTAAATATTTGGCTCCGTTGCCGTGTCTTGCTCGGAAAAAAAACACCAAAAAAGGAATGAAATTAGATTTGAAGTGGTATTTATAGCCCAAGATCAAAGCTCACAGATGTTTACACACACACTCACAAAAACTATCATGGACGTTCCCTGGACTTCCTATTTATCCCAATCCCGAATGAATTTTAACCAGAAAAATCTGAAACTTTATTCAAAAATTAAATTTGAATTTTTCAAAAATATATGTAGTGAATTCCAAATATTTTAGTCATAATTCAACAAGAATGAGACTTTCGGAAGTCGTCCATATTTTTGTTTTTCAATGTATTGTGCATTTCTTTTGTGTAAAATCTCAAGCGACTCTCGAAAACGATGGCTTTGAACCTTGTCTATTTTTGTATTTATCTACTATACGTTTTGTTACAGTAGGTCTATTTTTCGTCAAACAAATCAAAGACGTCTCGTGGTACGATAAGTGTGTACCCGATCTCAATTTTATGAGGTCACAGTTCAAATCCCTTGTGCTATCTATTTTTTTTTTTTTTTTTTTTTTTATAATACTAATACAAACATTTTTTTCTTATAGATTTTTATTGCATATACATTTTTTTTTATATAAAAATTTATCAATATGATTTAAAATGGATCTATTAAGTTGCATCGATCGTTATTTGTATCTGATTTAAGTCAGTTAAGGTATGTATGGTCACTATCATCGTTTCCCCAGCCTTTGCTTTGCATGTGAGTGAGTAGCCTGGACCATTAAATTTCTCTACCCCACAGCTTCTCAAACTAATTAACATTGAGATCGTCGTTTATGATTTGAGTCAATGTTAAATTATGTGTTCGGCAAAGAGAACAATAGAACTACTTAAATCCAGCGATGTTATAAATTCTTTTTTTTTTCTTTGAAATTAGTTTTTAGAAATTTGGTTATAGAAAAAATTTAAGAGAGCTGATTACAGAGATTTCGATTTTTATTGATTAGATAATGAAAATAAAACTTAAAATAGCAAAGAGACCAAATTTAATTTTTTTTTTTTTGTTGTTCTGTCAAAGAGAATAATTTAGGTAGGTATAGATAGAAAATAAAAAGTATGAGTGAAGGTATGGGTAGTGAGCGATATAATGTTTAACAACTCAAGTACGAAACGAGGTTGTTAGGTTTCTCACAAAACTTTTTCATTTTACAAGCTGCAAAGCGTATAAATGAAAATGAAAAGAAACCTATCCTTTGACTATTAGAACCCACACCCGAGGAAACTGAGTCACATGTTCGGGCTAGCTAGCCATGAAAAAAATTTTGTTTATAATATTCGACTACTTTTTAAGATCTTTTGAGTGAAATACTCCTATGACCTGGCCTTGTTCATTTTCTAGCTCGTAGAGATGGTTTCCGATAATTTTAGTAATTTTTGCTTTTAAAAATTTAGGGCACAGCTTTGCATTCCTCTTCTTAGAAGCATCGCTTAGAACGAAATTTCTCTTGAAAACTGTATCGCCAACTTTAAATTTTACTGACTTACTTCTTGTATTGTATCTATGTTCGTATTGTTGGTGAGCCTTTTCAAGTGCTATTTTTATATTTTCATGTAAAATATTTAATTTTGAACTTTTCGGAATCATATTTAATTCAGAACTGTAACTGTTCCAAGCTTACGTAAAAGTTTGAAATCAGATCCATGCTCAATCATTTTATGACCGTACAATGCTTCAAAAGGTGAAACACCAATTGCGGAATGCACAGCAGTCCGTAGAGCACAACCAATGGCTGGAAGGTGTGTATCCCAATTTCTTTGATCTTCTTTCAAATACGATCTAATGGCAGCTAAAATGGATCGATTAACCCTTTCGCTAGCATTAGCTTGGGGTGCATAAGAGGCTGTTCTTATGTGTTGAACACCAACAGAATCTAAAAATGATTTAAAACAGGAACTAGTAAATTGTTTTCCGTTGTCCGTCATTAAGGATTCAGGAACACCGAATAAGCAAAATATTTGTTCATGTAAGAACTGAATTGCAGTTTCAGAGGTAGCTTTTCGCAGAGCTTTTATTATAACGAACTTCGTTAATTGGTCGAGTGCAACTATGATGTGAATATTTCCTCTTTTTGAACGCGGGTATGGCCCAAGAAAGTCCACATATAAATGTTGGAAAGGATAATCAACAACAAAAGGTTTTCCCATTGGTTCGCGTAGTATTTGATTCGACGCTTTGGATGTTTTGCATATATCACAATTGCCTATAAAATCTTTCACTTGATTTGCCATATTTGGCCAAAAGAATTTTTGTTTGAGCCTGTAAAGGGTTTTCGCAATTCCCCCATGAGAAGCTTTGGCTGGCTGATGAGCCAGAGAAATCAGTTGACTGGTGAGCACCGATGGAACCCATAACTTCCATACTAAATCATCCTCCAGCGGATTTCCTGTACAATGATTGACCTTCTTGTACACGAAACCGTCCGAGACAAGAAGGTCAGGTAGCTGATGTTTTTGCTTTTCGATGCTGTCAATGATCTTAAGATATTCATCCGATTGAAAAGCGGAATCTTTAAGGTCTATGTGCAGCACATCGGTAGGGTCTTCAATCGAAATGGCATCGAGGTCAACTGCATCCGATGAATACACTCTGGAGAGCGCATCAGGCACTACATGCAGCGAACCTTTCCGATGCTCGATTTCAAAATCGTACCCTTGAAGTTTAAGGCTCCACCGGGCTAATCGTCCACTAAGATTCTGCTGTCCCATCAGCCATTTTAAACTGGCATGGTCCGTTATTATTTTAAATTTATAACCCTCAATATAGGGTCGGAATTTTTCTACCCCCATTACTGCAGCTAAACATTCCCGTTCTGTAACACTATAATTTCTCTGCGCACCATTCAATTTATGGGAATAATAATATATCGGACGTTCTACTCCTTCTTCGTCCAACTGACATAAAACACATCCAATTCCTGAATCGGATGCGTCACAGAGAATTATGAATGGTTTAGAAAAAACTGGGTTGATCAGAACGGGTGCTGTTGTCAACATGTCTTTTATAGTATTAAAAGCTTTCAGAGCTTCATCGTTGAATTCAAATTTCACCCCCTTTTTCAACGTATTTGTTATAGGGGTAGTAGCAGAGTAGCATAGTCACGGATAAATCTCCTATACCACCCTGACATACCCAAAAATCGTCTGACTTGACGCTGGCTAGTTGGAACTGGGAAGTCTCTTACTGCTGCTACTTTGTCTTGATTTGTTTTTAAACTACCGTCACTCACAACATATCCTAAAAACTTAAGTTGTTTGTAGCAAAATTTCGACTTTTCTACATTTATGGTTAAGCCAGCAGCACATAACCTGCTAGCAAGTTGCATTAATACTTTTATATGTTCATCGAAAGTACGTGAAATTACCAAAAGATCGTCGACATATGGATACACATTTTTTTTAAGTTCCGGGGTAACCACTTTGTCCATAAGACGGCACATGCGTTGAACACCACCGCATAGACCAAATGGCATTACCACAAACTCTAAAAGAGGTTTGCCAGGCACCGTAAAGGCGGTCTTTTCCCTAGACGACTTTTCTAGTGGGATCTGCAAGAACGCATCCTTGAGATCGATGCTAGAAATGAAGACTGCATCTCCCACACGAGACAATAAACCTTCAATAGGAGGGAGCGGATACGCATCATTTTTGGACACGGCATTAACTTTCCTGTAATCCAAGCACAACCGGTTTTTCCCAGGTTTGCGTACTAAGACTACAGGAGAGCTCCATGCGCTATTGCTCTCTTGAATAATGCCCATTTTCATCATGCGCTCCAGCTCTACATACATCAGTTCTTGTATCGCAGGGGATACGGGATAATGCCGTTGCTTTATGGGCTTGGCATCCCCCGTGTCAATATAATGTTCCTCTAGCGTAGTCCGTCCCAAGCCATGTATGGCAAACGACGGGAACATGCTAATGGCTGCTTTTAGTTTCCTAGTCTGTTCTTCTGATAAATCATGCATTTCAAAACAATTACTTGAAGGTAATTTGACAACAGATATCTCTGATATTAACTGAGGTGCTAAGTTGAAGG
This sequence comes from Chrysotoxum bicinctum, assembly GCA_911387755.1. Classification (NCBI taxonomy): domain Eukaryota; kingdom Metazoa; phylum Arthropoda; class Insecta; order Diptera; family Syrphidae; genus Chrysotoxum; species Chrysotoxum bicinctum. The sequence goes on from OU426987.1 coordinate 165,758,409, forward strand.
CTAACCAGAAATTTATGCCTAAATATAAGTTTTGTGACAGTGATGGCACAACGAATAATTCAATGTCCTTAGTTATACCATTCTATGAAATCGATGTTATGAATTTTCCATTTACGGATTGATTTTTCCCATCCGCGGTTTTTACATTTGCCGAAAAATCCTTGCAAGAGATTCCCCATTTCTTAAGAAGCTCTTCACCACCCTGTCCCAAACAACTAATGCTGGCGCCACTGTCGAGCAACCCCAACATTGTTTCTCCACATATTTTTACTTCAGCATATGGACGAGGATCTTTTGGTAAACAGAGAGTAGTCGCTTCTATAGATTTATGACATTTCTTCTTAGATTTCACTTTTTCACGGATTTTTAAAATGCGCTTAGAGATTGACTTGGACTTTGGTCCGAAAATTCTTTCTCTAGCTGCGTGATAAGCTATAAGGCGTTCATGCAACGACTTTCTAGGTGGATACTTTATTTTCTCTGTCAATTTAGTAAGCTGTGAATCTTTTGGATTAATCTCGACTTGTCTTTTTAATATTTGAATAGCCTGATCTTTATTTGGCTGTAAATTTGAATAAATTTCAATTTGAGGTTGTTTTTGAGATGTTTCATATAATTTATTTAAATTATTATTTTGAAGTTTTATTTCTGACTGTTTTAATTCTGGTGATCCCGATTTTTGTTCAAAGAGCAATTTGTTCCGGGATTCAAATTGCTCTTTCGGAAGTTTCCCGAACATTTAGGGTTAGAGCATTTAGGAGATGTGGTGTCCTCTTTTCCACACTTGAAACAAAAAAGTGATCTTTGAGGAACAGGGCATTCTATGTAGCTGTGGCCAACGTTTTTACAGTTCCAACAAGTGTAGGAACTAGTATCTCGTTTTAACTGTATCGCCTCTACGGAATCATCAACTACAGTCGAAGTATGTTGATCTTCGAATTCAACTTCGTTTACAGCTCTACGAAATTGAGGAACTATCTGTACTTTGTTTTTCGGATTATCTTGTTCATAAATATATTTTTCAATCTTTCTACAGATATAGGCCATCTCTTGGAGACTAGAAGTTTGGTAGGTTAACAATAATTCACCCATTCGTCTACGAGTATTTTGTTTGATCAAGGCAATTAGCTCAAAGTCCGGTTTAGGTATACGAAGTCTTGTGTTCATCTTGTATATGTCCATGTAGAAATCATCAAATTTCTCATTTACGCCTTGCCGTCTATCAAACATTTTCTTGGACAATTCTGAATCTGTTTCGAGTGAACGAAATTGTTCAATTAGTGCTATACGCAAATTAAACCAGTCAGCTTCAGGTTTAACTTTTATGAAAACCCAAAACCAGGTTTCCGCTACACCAGATACAAACTGATGGAAATGAGAGACAATTTCATTCCAAGATGCGCCATAGCATTCCTTCAGTCGCTCTAACCTAAATATGAACTCATCAACCGTCATATTTGAGTTATCAAATTTTAATCCCCACTTATGAAAATTATAGATTTTTGAACCTGAAGTTCTAGAACTACCATGTGAAGGATTATTTACTTGAGGAGGAGCTGGTCTACTTGAAGCTGTCGATGGGTCACTAATACGTATATTGTCCAATTGGGCTAAGAAATCGTCAGCGGTTAAATTACCAAAATTTGGTGTTGGTTGCTTTGAGATAGAAACAGCAGGAGTTTCTTGTTGCTGTAGAGGCTGGTGAGGTGGAGGAATTTGAACAGATTCCAGATTAGGACGTCTACGAAGCTCATATTCGTTTGGAGATGTAGTAACTTGAACAGGTTTTGATGCTGCAAGTTCTTGCCGAATAGTGGCAATAAGTTCTTGTCGCATAGCCGCCGTATTTCTCTCCATCCCTTTCTGTAAGACTTTCATGTCATCCGCCCTACCTAAGCCTACAGTTGCCGAAACTATCCCCTGGACGTACTTTGAAAATTCAATTTCAGAGGCTTCGACTTCAGTTGCTTTCTGTTTTTTCTTAGTCTTTTGGGAGCTTTTTGGAACTTTGGAAGATGCACCTGTGACCTTCGAAACTCTAACTGTATCACTTGGTACATTAGCTGTTGCTCCAGCAGTCGATCTATTTGTGACTAAGTCATTTGAAACGTTTGAGCTTATATCAGAATTTGAAGAACGTAAAGAATGATCTGAAGGATTTTTGTTTCTATCCCTACCATAATAGGAACCTTTCCTTGCAGGCATATCCCGTCTAGGATTTGACATATTCAAATTATTAATTTAAAATTGTAATACTCCGAAAAAAAATAAGAATAAAAATTAAAGCTTATCTCGAAGAAAAAAAAAGAATCACTAAAGAAGTGTTTGAATGTAAAGTAGAATAAATTAAAAAAAGGAAAATTTCAATACGCAAAAAGTTTACATATATCCAAAACTCAAGTTATATCTAAACTCAAATTATAAATTTTGCAAACAAATTTATGCAAAATTTAAAATGACATATTAAGAAAAAAAAATTTTTAAAGAAATAGAATATTAATTATTCAAAAAAAATGATATTTTTATTCGAAACCGAAAAAAAAATGAGAAAACAAAAATCTTAAGCGAAAATAAAATGAAAAAGAGAAAAAAAAATATTTGAAAAGGAAATAATTTATTCTTTTTTTTTTTCGTAACCCTTATACAAAAAATCGAAACTTATCAAAAATTTCAGAATTTCCTACAAAAACTAAAAAGAGTAGGCGAAAAATTAATAAAAATTAATCTTCAAAAAAAAATAATAACCAAAGAAAAGTAAATCGATAAAAATATATCAAAACGGAAGAGCTGACGTTAAAACTAAATCGAAAGAAAGGATCTAAATACAAATTTAAGCTATCAATTACTCTTTCAAAAAAAGTAAATTTAAGAAAAACAGAAATATATTTTTTTGTGTTTACTTATCATACATTTAAGTGGATGTGACTCTGTGTTCAGAATACACCTAAGACGAAGACGACTAATAACTCACTCATCATTCTCTCTGACCAAAAATCTTCCCAATATGAGATACAAATGAAATAAGAAATTGTAAAAGCCGATATGATATTATAGTACTATTAAATCTAAAAATCGAAACTATATTTCGCAACGAACTAGACAGGCTCTCAGCCATGCTATCGGTCGAAAATAAAAGTAACGATACTAAAAAAAAATTGAATGAATATTTCAAAAAAATTGACTTCAAAAACAAAAATTGTTGGATAGACACAACTAGGCAATTATGGCCAAAAGATAATTAAAGTAATTGATTAAGAAATACCTGTGTAAATGAAAAATAATAATCTTCAGAAAAAGAATGATTGACACAACAGACTAAATGAGGATTTCACCCATTTACTGGATATCCGATCAAAACTTAATCTGAAAAATTTACATGAAAAATTAACTGACATAAGAAAAAGGATATTCAGGATGCACGCAGCAGACTAATTGAGGATAACACCCAATTACTGGTCGTACTTTTCCATAATCCAAATGATATGAAAGAATAAGCAAAACAAAATTGAAAAAAGCTATACCATATCAACTTAAAACAAAATCCTACTCACCCGTAACTAAATCGGGAAAGAAAAAGGATATTTTTTTGTTTTTCACAACTTTTAAGCTGCACAAAAAGGACAAAATCTGGCCCCACGTTGGGCGCCACCTGTAACGTACGCCTCGTGATGTTATTCGAGTTAGAGGAAAATAGACAACCCATTAACCTCTATAACCATCCACTCTTCATACTATCACTATGTCCAAGAGCTTACAGGGACTCAGAGACAGTCCTGATATAAAAGTGGATGGGTGTCCAGGATTTGATTGCGTGGCATGCTTGCATAGCCAAAGGTTAGCTCGTCGGATGGGGGGTTCTTGCGCTCAAAAACCTGGACGGCCGTTACGTATTTAACATGCCGAAAAAGAATCGTACTGAAATCGCGGTGCCTGAATGTCCTAACAGAAGAAAAAATGTAAGTGAGGAGACCTAGGATAGTATGGGCCTCAGAGGAGTTATTCCCACCCTCAGTGTCATAGAACACTTCCTGGTTACCATGTCCTCAATTTTAATAGTAACCCCAAAAATAACATGAAAGCAAAACTTGCGTTTAAGATTTCATTTTATCGTCATCGTCGTCTTTATGTCTCGAAACATTCTTAAACGAGCCACATCCACCTAAAATAATCTAAACCACTACCATGGTTCTAATCAACCTATAATCCTAAGCTAAAATCCCAAAAATTCATCGGATTAAAATAAAGGATAAAATCGTATCACTAAGCGAAGAATCCACCCAATTAAAAACCATTTAAAAGAATATCAAGTGGAAAAGCCAAAAAAAAATAACAAGAAGATTTTTCAATTGTTTTCTAAAAAATAAAATCAATAATAGTTTTATTCAAAAAGAAAATATAAAACAAACTAAATCTAAAAGTATAATTAATTCGAAGAAGAATTTTAAGATACCAAATCTTATTTGTATCTCAATATTTAATCAACGAAAAAAAAAGAAAAATGAAATTGAAGAATTAAAAAGTTAAAAAGTTAAGCCTATAAATAAAAAATATGTAGCTCAGTTTCTTTAAGAATTAAAAAAACTTAGTTTTGCTTTTAAATCAATGCAAAAATATTAATAATTTCGATAAATTATTTAATATTTAATAAAAAAAAATGTATTTGTTTATAATTCCATATCTCTTCAATGAAGAATATTAAAAAAAAAAAACGAAAAGTGTCCAAAAAAAGGTAAAAACAATTAATCAAAAATATCAAAGGTTCTTTATCCAAAAACAAGATATTTACCAATAAAAACAATCGGTATAGCAACTAACGAAAATAAAGATTTTTTTTTTTTTTGGGTTAAATTAATTTTATAAAAAAAAACTAAACATCACTTTTCATTTTTTTAATAAAGTTATTTAAAATCACCATCAAAAACAACTTTTCCAAATCACAAAAAACAATAAATAGAAAAATTCTCTTATCGAGAGATATTTATATTCTTCCGTTCAAATTCAATATGATCAATATGATTAACAATCACTTACCGAGTCAATAACATTAATTTTCTTGTATGTTGTTATATTTTACTTGTTGAATTGTTTTTCGTTGCTTATAATTTCTTGAAATTACTCCTCGATGTGTGCACAGCATCCAGGGAATGTATTTAATAGCAGATGACGTAGTTATTTTTGTTTTGAAGCTAAACTATAAAATTTTAACGAAAAGAAAAACCAAATTTGAACGTACTGAATTTACAAAATCAAAACGATATAAAAAAAAATATATATATATAATTTTGTTAAATTATAATATTAAATAAGTACTTAGCCTTAATTAGATTGATGGTGAATTTGTATTCAAGAAATAAATACTAGTAGGTTGTACTTTGAACAGATGATAAAGATGGAAACGAGGATCACAGGATAGCAGAAAGATTAGCTCATGTAGGTATCGCTACTCTTATCGAAAGTAGAATATGCAGCAGGTGAATTGACGATGTGGTGTTTTGAGATGGAGCAAACTCCACTGTGTGGTGCTCTCTTGACACACTGTTGGGAGCTTGGATCGATGCTTAACTTTGTGTTTGATCGATTATGATGATAAGAACACTGGTACAGTCCTGATCTTTATTCGTAATGTTCTTTTTTTTCTGGGTTGTTAGTCGAATTTGGTAGATGTATGTACAGTGGTGTGTTTTTTTTTTTTTTTTGTTTTGTGCAATGTGCAATTAATTACACAGCAAATGGTGTGGTGTTTTTTTTTGTGTTGAGGGATTCGGAGTCGTCTGTCACAGGGACAAAAATACCCTCAACCTGAACTGAACACTAGCACTATGGATCGACTTGGAGGTTTTATTTTTTTTTGTTGGATTTGGCCTTCTTTTGGACCTGACCTATATGCGCAGACTGGTTTTATGTCGGTATAGAACACTTGGGCACACTATTCCAGATATGGTCGCTTTAGATCGCAAGCGTTTTGATCTAAGCTGATGAATGATCGAGCGTGGCTTGGTCGTGAATTTACGAATTTGTGCGAGTGGTCTGGACTATAAAGAATGTCTTTTGAAAAATGAATTCCCAACAGAAAAATTCTCACTAGACTCACCAATTACCAATAGGATTTTTACCAAGTTTATCTGATACCGAACTTTTTAATATAAATTTTTGTTTTTTTTTTTTTTTCTTTAAATAATTAAATCGATTTTAAATTGATTATGTTAATTAATCGTCTTAAGAAAAACTATAATTTAAACTTAAAATTTTTCTTTTATAATTAAATATTTGGCTCGGTTGCCGTGTCTTGCTCGGAAAAAAAAACACCAAAAAAGGAATGAAATTAGATTTGAAGTGGTATTTATAGCCCAAGATCAAAGCTCACAGATGTTTACACACACACTCACAAAAACTATCATGGACGTTCCCTGGACTTCCTATTTATCCCAATCCCGAATGAATTTTAACCAGAAAAATCTGGAACTTTATTCAAAAATTAAATTTGAATTTTTCAAAAATATATGTAGTGAATTCCAAATATTTTAGTCAAAATTCAACAAGAATGAGACTTTCGGAAGTCGTCCATATTTTTGTTTTTCAATGTATTGTGCATTTCTTTTGTGTAAAATCTCAAGCGACTCTCGAAAACGATGGCTTTGAACCTTGTCTATTTTTGTATTTATCTACTATACGTTTTGTTACAGTAGGTCTATTTTTCGTCAAACAAATCAAAGACGTCTCGTGGTACGATAAGTGTGTACCCGATCTCAATTTTATGAGGTCACAGTTCAAATCCCTTGTGCTATCTATTTTTTTTTTTTTTTTTTTATAATACTAATACAAACATTTTTTTCTTATAGATTTTTATTGCATATACATTTTTTTTTATATAAAAATTTATCAATATGATTTAAAATGGATCTATTAAGTTGCATCGATCGTTATTTGTATCTGATTTAAGTCAGTTAAGGTATGTATGGTCACTATCATCGTTTCCCCAGCCTTTGCTTTGCATGTGAGTGAGTAGCCTGGACCATTAAATTTCTCTACCCCACAGCTTCTCAAACTAATTAACATTGAGATCGTCGTTTATGATTTGAGTCAATGTTAAATTATGTGTTCGGCAAAGAGAACAATAGAACTACTTAAATCCAGCGATGTTATAAATTATTTTTTTTTTCTTTGAAATTAGTTTTTAGAAATTTGGTTATAGAAAAAATTTAAGAGAGCTGATTACAGAGATTTCGATTTTTATTGATTAGATAATGAAAATAAAACTTAAAATAGCAAAGAGACCAAATTTAATTTTTTTTTTTTTTGTTGTTCTGTCAAAGAGAATAATTTAGGTAGGTATAGATAGAAAATAAAAAGTATGAGTGAAGGTATGGGTAGTGAGCGATATAATGTTTAACAACTCAAGTACGAAACGAGGTTGTTAGGTTTCTCACAGTCGCTATCGGGCAGTGAAGAATTTCTTGCAAATAGTTCTACAAACAAATTAGCCTTATCTATGGAACTAACAACAGGATTATCATTGTAGATGAGCGTGGCAACCGACGAAGAGGTGGAGTTTTTGATTTTCTTTACGAATGACCAAAAGTTTCTACTGCCTTTAGGGCACTGGATTATTTTTTGTCTTAATTTTTGTTCGTGAAAGAATTTGGTTCTTTTGATCCAAGCGTTACAAGCATTCCTTGCTCTCTTAAACTTAATGTGGTTTTCCTCAGAAGGGTTGGCTTTGTATGTTTGGAAGCACAACTCTCTTACCCTAATCACTTCTTTACAGCTACCGTCAAACCAAGAGTTTTCTTTTGGCTTTAAACTTTTTGATCTGTGAGGAACAAACATTTTCAAACCATTTGTGATTATGTTTGTTATCATATCAGCACACGCATCCACGTTCCTATCGAGAAAGCTTATCGGCTTTCTCGTATTGCCATACGACTCTTTTGGGAATTTTTTCTTTAACTACGGCGTTGGAGCATGGAAAAACAGCTGACACTACGGAATGGTCTGACGTACCTAAAGGCGTTATTACATTTACTGTATATTTCTCAGGGTGGGAAGTGAGGAATAAGTCAAGGGTATTAGGAGATTGGCCAGCAACATCTGGAATTCGCGTTGGCTCATCTACAAGTTGAGTGAGATGGTTAAACTCAGAGAAGATTTCTACATATGCACCTTCTGGTGTTGCCTGGCCCGAATATCGAAGCCAATTAGGATTATGCACGTTAAAATCGCCCGTAATAACGATTTCGGTGCTTGGATTACAAGAGATAATCGCTTGTATGGAATCCGACAGCGCATCAAATTGGTTCAGTGTAGATTTACTGTCTAAATTTGGGCTTCTATACAAGAAACAATAATGAATAATTTGTTTATTGACGTTTAACTTTAACCACATAACGTTAAAATCCGTGCGGGAACAATGGCTAAATTGAGGAAGAGTTTGATAAGCAACGTCATTTCGAATAAAAATGGCAATACCGTAGTGAAGGATAAATAGTGGCACTAAGCTGGGCACGAGTACGATAACTTGGCCGCCAAGATTTGATGACGGATTTTTGTAGAAAGGTCAAAAATAAGGGAGGGGGGGGGTCTATCTCCCCCCGTTTAGGAGGTAGGGGCACTTTTAGAAAAAAATGGTTTAAATTGAAAAAAAAATATTAAAAAACAACGGCAACACCTACAATAAAGTGCTATACTGCGTTTGAAAGCCAGAAGATTGTTCTATAATCCTGCGTATAAATTAAATTACTCATATCAACAGTTTTTGAGAAATTCGCATTTAAAGTCCAAATTTTGATAAAAAAACGTGAAAAAAAAAGTTTAGACCGGTTGTTTTCAAAATTGTGAAATGAAATTGTAAATTAGCTTATGTGTGTTTTATGTATCTATCAGTTCTTAATCGAACACAAAAAACGGCATGGTTCTACGTCTTCTGGTTTTTGAGAAAACCTCCGTTTAGGAGATAGGGGCACTTTTAGAAAAAATGGTTTAAATTGAAAAAAAAAATATTAAAAAACAACGGAAATACTTACAATAAAGTGCTATACTGCCTTTGAAAGCCAGAAGATTATTCTATAATCCTGCATTTAAATTAAATTACTCATGTCAATTGTTTTTTGAGAAATTTGCATTTAAAGTCCAAATTTTGATAAAATAACGTAAAAAAAAGTTTAGACCAATTGTTTTCAAAATTGTGAAATGAAATTGTAAATTAGCTTACATGTGTTTCATGTATCTATCAATACTTAATCGAACACAAAAAACCGCATGGTTATATTATGTCTTCTGGTTTTTGAGAAAATCGAAAATAACTAAAACTACTTTTCTACAAAATGTTTGATATTTTTTGCTTCCTTACATAAATAAATCAGTGCTAGCTTCCAACATTACAATATATAAACAGTAAAGTATGTATGGGGGGGCATGCTGCCCCCCTGCAACCCCCCTGCTTGGGCACACTATAGGATTTGGGGTAAGTGCGAGGTTGGGTGCATGCAAAGTTTCTTTTGCATTCACACAATCTGTATTTAAAAAAATTCAAATTTATTCTATTTATCCAATGTCCACTAAATACATATAAAATACAATAAACGATCTTGAAAACCAAAACAAACTTCTGACCATGTTCACCAATACATGGCACTATTTTTCTATCGAAAATACTGCCTAGAAAGGAAATATAAGGACGACTGGGGTTCGCAAATAATAGAGTTTTTATCAGATGTAAAAAAGTTTACCCTTGTTATACCGATGGTGATATATGTGAGCGTTTACAGTTAAAAGACATCGATCCTCCCACCCTTCAGAGCGAAAATTTAGAAAGTGTTTTACCCCCAAAACATCCTCGGCTTCCCACCATAAAAGAGTAACTCAACGAACTCGACAGTTATAGTACGGACGATGGCTTTATTGACGAGACTTACACACCTTTTTAATACATTTTGACCATTTTTAACTAACTATGACTGACTAACTTCTGACTAACTGACAAAATAACTGACCCAGATGCAATTCTACCTCCTCATGGTGCATTCTGGGTAACGCTAAATGAATTGCGGTACTGAACTAAAAAAGATTCATTATGTTTATTTAACATTAATCCTTAAAATGGAATCACCGTCACCACCAAAAATCAAAAAAAGCAGTTTTGGTAATTTTCGATTTTCTCAAAAACTAGAAGACATAGAACCATGCGGTTTTTTGTGTTCGATTAAGAACTGATAGATACATGGATCACATATAAGTTAATTTACAATTTCATTTTAAAATTTTGAAAACAATCCGTTCAAAATTTTTTTTTACGTTATTTTATGAAAATTTGGACTTTAAATGCGAATTTCTCAAAAACCATTGACATGAGTACTTTAATTTAAATACAGGATTATAGAACAATATTCTGGCTTTCAAACGCAGTATAGCACTTTATTGTAAGTGTTGCCGTTGTTTTTTAATATTTTTTTTTTCAATTTAAACCATTTTTTTTTAAAAGTGCCCCTACCTCTTAAACAGAGGTTTTCTCAAAAACCAGAAGACATAGAATCATGCGGTTTTTTGTGTTCGATTAAGAACTGATAGATACATGAAACACATATAAGCTAATTTACAATTTCATTTCACAATTTTGAAAACAACCGGTCTAAACATTTTTTTTCACGTTTTTTTTATCAAAATTTGGACTTTAAATGCGTATTTCTCAAAAACTATTGATATGAGTAATAAAATTTAAATGCAGGATTATAGAAAAATCTTCTGGCTTTCAAACGCAGTACAGCACTTTATTGTAGGTGTTGCCGTTGTTTTTTAATATTTTTTGTTTCAATTTAAACCATTTTTTCTAAAAGTGCCCCTACCTCCTAAACGGGGGGAGATAGACCCCCCCCTCCCGTAGTAAAAAGTGCTTGTTTTTGACCCCCCTACAAAAACCCGTTATCAAATCTTGGCGGCCAAGTTATCGTACTCTCCCCCTAAGCTGTATCCAGGAATGTTAAACTCAGAAGGATCGGAGCTTTCACCTACCTGTGTTTCGCTGAGTGCCAGAATAGCTGGTTTGAATTTTTCAGCGTGAACGAACACAGCAAAGAAATTTTTCCTGAGCCCACGAATATTGGATACATCGACTCTGAAATTACTCACCATTACAATGAACAAAACACATAAATCCGACGTGTAACTAAGCAAAGCTTAAAAATTTTCAATTAAGAATGATGACATTAGAGAAGACACATAACCATAGGTGTTATGCCCTTATGGCATGTGCTCATAATTGACAACAAAAAAAGAAAATCAAAACAAGTTACGCGCCCGATAACCGCATGAATCCAGCCGTGGCGCCCTGTGCGAATAATCTTCACACAGCATCACCACGACTAGACTACACAGCTGCAATAGAACGGGAGATGGAAAAGGAAAAAACTGCTCGTCACTGATAACTTGCAACATTCACTTGTACTGATGAGTGCTGTGGGTATTGCTTTTTTCTTTTTTTTTTTTGTTGGGTATTATTGTTTTTGCTTATTTTTCTATGTATAGCTTTTTTTTTTTATATATATTTTTATTTATTGTAGCATTATTGTATTGTAAGTAGGGATTAACGTTGGTGGTATTGCTTATTTATTTTTTTTTTTGTCACTGATGTGATTTTTGACTGAATTTAAATATGTTATTGATACACTAAGATTGCACTGAAAATTTTGCACAGTAAATTTGATTAGATTTGGTTGGGATGGTAAATGAAGGCAAATAATCGAGACGAATTTAATATTAGCAGCGCGACGATCGACGTGTGTGCTCGCTAAGAGAAGTACATCGGTACTGTACGGTATCCAAAATATAATTACAACTCGAATGATGTATACGCATTAAACTTTATTTTACATGAATTCGATTTAAGTTGAACATTATTAAAACTTATCAAGAAAATTTTAATTCGGGACTGTGTAAAAAGAATAATTAAAATCAAAGTTATTTTCTATTATCTGTTTTCTAATATTTCTTATATAAGATTTAGACTTTTTTTAAAGAGGAATAATAAAAAAAGGAATGTATATGCTTTAAAAAAAATATCAGGCCAAGCGTATCAGTCCAGATAATTATATATATATTAATAATATGTATATATTTATCCGCTGTATAAGTATGTTAATGAAAGTACATATGTATCAAAATATAGTTTTTTTTTTTTTATAAAAGACTTACTACTTAATGGGATTTCTTTTCTCTACTTTTTCCTTCTGGTTGTCCTTTGATGTGCTGCCGGCAGTATTCTCAGGTACTTTCAGGATGCTAATGACGAAATCTTAGTTTATCCATACACTATATGTTGACCATATACACTACACACTTTTCACAATTCACTGTTCATTCCTTTCTTTCTTTTTTTTTTTCTATTTCAAATTTTATCTTTAAAAGTTAAATATGTGAGACTCTCAACAAAATTTAAAAAAATTAACTTTATCAATCCAAATGGATCTTAATATTTATATGTAAAAAAAATATAAAAATTTATCAAAAAAATGAAATTTAACTCTAGGTCCAGAAGGGACAAAAAAAGTTTTTAGCAGCGGCTTGTTACGACTGGTTTGAGGCCCTTAAAACGCCTTTTTCGAAGGGGCATGAGTTTTGTACCCAGCAGGCTACCCGATCACCAAATCCAGTTTTTCTGGTTTTGACCTTAACTCGATACAAGTGTATCTTGAGGAATATTTATCCACCTTCTTTCGATAGCTTTATTTCCCTTGATAAAAAGGCTAAGCAGAGGCTTAGATCGACTGTCTCTAATGAGAATCAACGGAGAATATATATGTAAGCATACATACATATATATACATGAAATGTACCCTTGCGGCAAGATTCTCTGCCCACTGACCTAAACCTCTGCTATATTAGTATCTATATAGAGTTTAGCTTTCCCACTGCGATATCTCCTCTATATCGCTCCACACTATCTCCTTTGGTTTCTCAAAAGGAATCCCAATTTGAATTTGTATTCCTTTATGAATTATGCCTTATTCTTAAGTAAAAGATTTACACCAATTTTCTAATCGTCGATATATACAAAAAAATCAAATTTAAGAAGATATATAGCTATTCTTCGAACAGTTTAAATTTTTCTTTAGCGGTCTTAAAACCGGCAACTCTTCTGTGCTTTAATTGAACTTCGCTTTCTACAGATCGAATGCAGCTTTTCAGTCGTTTTACCATCGGTCATTAACCTATGGCCTATACTTCTATTCTTTCCCCCTACATATTCAGTTTTCTGCAGATTGGAAATCTAAATTGTGTTCCCCAAACACCAACATATGTCTAATCAAATCTGTATTTCTTCATACATACTAATATTTTACCTTGTAATGTATATGTATGGGTTTTCGGAGTAAAGCTTACGAGTTTTGTTGCAGCAACAAAATTGACGAAAGTATAAATTACCTCAATTAACACCAATAATTAACTCTATGAAACTATATAAATAGTCTATTTCAAAATAATTCATGCTTATAATATCTTAAAACTAAAAATATTGCACTTTTCCTTAAAATTATTAAAGCTTATACCATATTTAAACTCAACTGATCACAGAAAAAAAAGCACAAGTTGAAAGCTTTCAGTTTCCTTTAAGTCTTGAATTTTCTAAACTATTACTAATGACATTTTCTGCACATTCACTAAATGTCAGTTTTCAGTTGTCACTTTGTATTGTTTATATTTCGTCAGTAAACTTTTTCGCGATTTCCCCAAAACAACATAACTTACATAAAAAAATTTACAAAAGAAAGGAAAAATAAAACAGAAGAAAGGAACAACAAAAACGAAAAAAACGAAAAATGAACCTCGAACAACAGAATGTTGGTAAGTGCTACATAATACCACAGATAATTATATACAGATGTCGCATGCCCATAGAAAAAACTGACATATAAAAATGAAAATCTTCATTTGAAAGAGCTTTTAAGAAAGCTGTTTTCAGTTTATTATTTTAAGATTATGTGAGAAGTGCTTTTTCTCTTTAAAATGTGTGCTCTCTGAATTCACGAATAAAATCTATTTCGTCTGTTGCTCTTGCGTATTCAACTCTGTGTCTGTATTCTTCGTTTTTTTGTTTAATACCGCCAGACCCTTTTTTTTAAATAGATTTGTTATGGACACAAGAAACCTACATTTTTCATAGAGGGATCTTGGCAAGAAAAAATTGTATTTTGTGTGTTTATCTGGGAATATAAGGCAATTTTGTTCATAAAAAGGACACTTACTTAGATATTTTGTTGCATTTAGAAGCAAATTAGGAACTTATGTAGGTACCATATGTCAAAGCCTTTGGATGGATTTGTGAAATAATATTATTCTCTATCTTTTTTAGGTAGGTATACCTATTTGTTGCAATTCCCATACAAATTATTCTAATTTCGTTGCTCAATTTTGTCTATCAGAGCCAAAAACAGAAACAGTATTGTTTGTTACTCCTAGTCCTAGTTGCTACATACATAGATACATACATATGTACGTATTTTGCAATCAGGTTCATGAGGTTATGATGACACCTGCAGGCAGGAAGGTTGGTTTTATTTGATTTGGTGCGATCTTTTGGTGATGGCGAAAATAACGTGGTTGACTTTTTTGGGTTTGATAAAAATAAAAAAAATCTGAAAAAATAGTTAAATTAAAACTTCAATTTGAAGTAGGGCGACAAAGAAAAAGAAGATAAAGTCGTAAGAAATTGTGGATACAGATTTTTTTACGGGTTAGTTACCTATTTATTTAATACCACCTACTTAATTAAGAGGTTGTATGGTTATTATAGGTTGTAGGTAGGTATGTTTGTATGAAAAAGCGCAACCAGAAGAATAACTGTATGTACGAGAATATACATTGTACATATCTACATATGTACGTATTACATACAATTTTTCAAAAACGTATGCCTAGGAATTCATTGCGTTTGTGAAAATTTATTAAAAGCTGACAATTTTCTAGTTATCAATTAGATACAAACATACAAATTAGCTGGTTAAAGCTAACGATAAAATTTAAACGAATCGAAAAATGGTTTTGTAAGAAAAAAAAGCGTGCGGCCGGATGGGCGGGAAATTCAAATTTTAGACGAAATTTAAATAGTTCACAATAGTAAATTTTATTGTTTTAATTAATTCATTTTGATTTTTAAAATTGTTTGCATCGTCAAAACACCTTTACTGTAGCAGAAGTTAATTTATAAATGTTACGAATTGTCAAATGAAACAATTTATACCTACTACAAATTTCAAAATTATTTAATTTCAGTATAAATAAGAAAAGGTAGTATGTATGTCCATACGAAGGTGCATAAGAACGGTTTTTCTGTTTTCTATTTTTTTTTGTAAGTGAAAAAATAATGATAGTGTTAATAAAGAAAAAAACAGCATTTTTTAGCTTTTATGCTCTAAGCCTATTCCATATAAAATGTCTGAAGCATTTATACTATTAATTGCGCATTTGCTTAGTTCACCCACCCTTCATCCCATTTTACATTTATTATTTTTACAATCCATTTTTAATTTTTCATAGATACTGCTTGATTCTTAATTTTTTCAAGCATTCACTACGTTCTGTAGCTTCTTATTTTTATATTAAGGTTTTAAGTTTTTCTAACGTTCTTGTCATTTACAAATTTTTGAGAGAAAAATAATTACCAAGAAGTTGACTGTATATCAAGTCTGTGCGTACGGCATTCATTCTTATTGTTAAACCAATTTGAAAAATATGTTAATGCAAAATCTTAAGCATTTTAAACATTTTAGTAAGTTATTAAGTTAAAAAATAGGATTTCGCTAATTTTAAACGATTTTATCATCTTCCTATCTCTAAACATTTTACTTAAGTTAAAATAACAAACTGTTTACTTTAACTTTTAGTAATTTACTAAATTAATATGAAATCTGTCATTTTCCTCAAACAAAATCTCTAGGCAATTTTAGAAGAGTTAAATTGTGTTTTTTTTATTTCGATTCGTGAGTAAATTGTTTTTAAAAGTAAATAAAATATTATAAAATGTTTTCGGAAAACGAAGATTTTGATATACATATGTATGTATGTATATGATTGAAGACCCAGCTTTATAGAGAATTTTGCTCCAGAAATAGGTTTGACAAGATAGCAGATCGGCTTTTAGTTGAAAAACTTAAAGATCCAAGATCGAATTATAAGCCGTAGGCTTCCGATTGCACCCGAATTTCAAGTACCTACTATGTATTTACATTACACTTTCTTGGAAGAAGACTGGAATGGTCCAATCCAAAGTGGCGAAATAATAAGAAAAAACATTTCGAAAAAAGTTGTCAAAAATAAACAAATAACAAAATAAATTTAAGGTTGTCCTTTTGACTCTTGAGTTTCCGACATTTCAAACTATTAGGTCCGTTCCCCAGATTTAGTTTTTTTTTTTTTTTTTTATAATCTACACGCGCTCAAGGGATTATGATTACCCTTTAAATGTTAGAACACAGCGCGGGCGTGAAGTTAAGGAAGAGAAAGAAGGATAGTTTGGTTTGTTAATTTTAACGAACTGTCATGTTTTAAATGTGTTCAAATGCACTGTTTTTAATAAAAGGGAATTAGTCTGTTACTAGTTAGTAAAACGAAAAAAAAGGTTTAAAAGTTTCGAAGAGTTAGTAAATTACTAAAATTTTAACAAATTGCTAACTAATAAAATGCTAAGCCCTTATCAAAATGTTGTTTAAAATGTTGCTCCTATGTTTCTACCATCACGTGTGAACGTTTTTTTCCTATTGATAAATCATATAATCAATTTATTTATCTAATAAAATTGTATGTTGCGCTTGCATAGGTATTCATTCAACTTAATGTTGTGAAAATTTGTGTAAAAGCTGAAATAATTCTCTTCTAATAGCAACTGATTCATTTATTGTCTGTACCGCCATTCCGACAATAATTTTTTTTGAAAATCTGTATATACATACGTGCCAGTTTGTAAGCTTTGGGCATATTTTTTTTTTATTTTTTCATTGTTGAAGATAAATTCGATCACCTTCCAGCTAAAAATTCCATCAGGTGGTTCTTAAAACAAAAACAAGCTTTAATCAACGAAGGTATATGAAATACTAATAATATGTGCGTTTAGCCCAGGTACGATAGAGGGCTCATCAGTCAGATGCTGTCTGCCGTACCCTTCAACATCTTACTGATGAGCCCACTGTCGTAACTGGGCGAAAGCCCAGTACACCGAAATTAAGGACGAACAAAATATTGTCAAAACTCAAACCTGCATACCATAAAAATTGAAAAAAAAATATATTTTTGAAAAACCTGTCTATACTAAATGTTTGTTTAGTAGGCATAGAATACTTACATAGAATCGAGAGTGTTTACATCCCAATACTTGCAGAAATATAGATCTGTTATACCACCTACTTAATTA
This sequence comes from Chrysotoxum bicinctum, assembly GCA_911387755.1. NCBI lineage: Eukaryota > Metazoa > Arthropoda > Insecta > Diptera > Syrphidae > Chrysotoxum > Chrysotoxum bicinctum. Next base: position 165,775,804 of record OU426987.1, read on the forward strand.
AGAAACAAATACTTTTGATTACAAGTAGTATTCGATTAATATGTAAAATTCAACCATATGAAAAAAATCATAAAAAAATATATATTTATCTAGGGTTTAGTTAAAGGTATCTATAAAACTCGTTTGTGAAAATTGTAACTTCTGAAAAGCACAATCAATCATTATTTTGGTGCTATCATTAATTTTTTTCATTTTATTTGTACAATTATTTCTTCTGTGCCGGCATATCTTCCACATAAAATCAATTATTATATTTCACTAATTATTGGTATGTTATTCTTATTTTAAATTTTCGGATTAGCCGCGTATATAACAGATATTTAGCAAGTGCAATACTATAATCACCTCGAACGTTTCCCCATAAAAAAATTTAAAAGTTCGTATTTCGCTATAAAATAGTTCATAAAAAAAGATTAATGTTAAACTAATGTTAATGTTGTGAAAACACATAATAATTGATGATGGTATTTAAAAAGTGAATAAAAAAAAAATAAGTTTAAATTTTCAATGATGAGTTTTAATGAAAACCTACTTAGATTTGTCTGTATGTATGTATAGGTACATATAAAGTCTAAAGTCAAATTATGTATTTTTTTATCAAGATTTCTGTGTTAGACAAATGCCGTGATTTTTCTGTTAAATACGATACATTAAATTTTGATATATTTAAATAAAAGTGTAGGTATAATTAACACTTTATTATAACATTAAAACCTTTCTGTGTTATTTTATTTTAACTTTAGAAAATTCTTTCCTTGCTTAGAAACTTGAATGAAGACAATAATTATTTTTATTTATTTTTTATTCATTCTCCTAATAAAAGCTATGAACAGTTCTAATTTAAGCAATGAAACCGGCTCTACTTAACGCAGTCGCTTAGCTTGGAGGCTTTGTCTAACTTTTTCATAATTTTAAACACTTAAGACAACTCTTCTAACTAATGTGGGTTTTACAGCAGAACCTCAGCGAGTTTACGTTGAACAACCCTTAATTTGACAGATACATAACTCAAACACAACAACACAAATAAAAAAAATAAAAAGCCAACTTTAAACCAAATAATCGCCGAAAAAAGTACACTTTATATAAATTAAATTATTTCCTTTAGATTTTTTTAAAAAAAATAATTTTTTATTTTTTTATTTATATTTTTTCCTTTTATTTATTTTATTCTTTTGAAAACAAACTGGCAGCGATTCTGCCTCCGAAATACTTAATGACAAATTAATCTTAAAAACTACACCTTAAATACTAATTAACTGCTAACATTGCAGTTTAATCATTCCCACATTTCTGCTTACGATTTCCACGAATTTTAATGCTGGCTTCGTTTGGTGTCGTTGCCCAAACACTATGTCGGCAGTTTTCGTGTGAAGCAATTTATTGTTGATTATGAGTTATATTGTCGTTAACTCTTCCCCTCTTAAATAAAGACGTCCTCGTATTTCTTCAAAAATATGGAAGATTATAGATGCTGCGATGTTCCGTGATTTTGGGATAGGCCAATTTTGACTCTGGAGGAATAAATGTTATCTTCGTTTCAGGTTTCTTTTTGTTTTTCAGATTTGTTATCTTCATAATCAGTATGGTGGAAAATATGAATATAAAGATAAAATAGTTGACCCATTGATGGACTTCTTTTTCAACTTGAATCTTGTTGATGTGTCTCGTATTATTAATATGAAGTTCTTTCATGAGCTGGAGTGATAATATTTCTTCTATTTCTGTATCATCGGAAAATTGGTGTAGCATTGGAGGTAGTGCATGTATCTCAGATATTTCTTCTGCAGTATATTGGATGTTCTTTATACTAAGTGTGACATTAGAGAATCTAATGAGATATGTTCCATTAAGTGCTTGGCTATTGTTGTTGAAATTTATGTTACCGTCAAAATTATTTAAGAGGATTGTTCCTGGGGTTAATTCTTCAATTTGTGGGATATGGTGGCTGTTCGTTTTGGTACATGTTGCATTTTTACTTTCTAATAGATTAACTATACATTTATCGTTGCTTAAGTCTATGATATTTGATTGCTTACATAATGATATTTCATTTATTGTCTTACATTTATTTATGATTCCAAACGTAATATTATCTCTTTTTAAAATATTTTCTTGCAAAATTTTATTAACGTATTTTTTGTTCTTTATTAATGGTTTTACAATTAATTTTTCATAAGTTGTATCTTCAGTACTTGGGATACTAATAATATATAGCAAGGTTGAAACATTCATAGCAACTTTGACTTCGGCAAATTCTAATGCCTCTTCGATATTTTTAAATAGTACATTTACTTTATCTTTATTAATTTTATTCATAATTATATCAATTTCAGATTTTGACAATATGTTAGAGCTTACGATATTTTCTTTCCCTAATTCTATAGCATTTATTGAGTACATTATTTCTTCTTTTATTAACTTCGTTTTGTAAAGTAAACTTAAGACTAATTCATTTTCAAAGGTTTTATCTTTTTTTATTTCATTTAGAATTTCATTTGTTACATTCGTTAATTTATTTATTCTTTCAATGTATGCCTTGTTTATTAAAACTTGATTATTATTATTATCTAAAACATTATTTATCTTATTAACCATTACTTCATAATCGTCGTGGTCGGGATTGCCCGCGACCCATTTCCAGGCTGAACCTATAAAGTTTAAGGATCTTTTTGATCTGTTTATTTTGATGTTATTTATAAGGTTCTTAGTGTGTTTAAGTTCGTGTTCCAGGATGGGAAAAAACACATTTTTAGGTGGGATATGTTCGTATAGGAGGGATGAAGTTTTTGCTATATAGTCTTCATAGGGAGGTATTTCTATGATATGGATGAATTTGATGTTTCCGGTTTGGATTCTCGCAATTCCATTTCTAAGCACGATTATCTCTGCATTAGAATAATCAAGGATTTTGACATCTGCGTGAATTAAAGAAGTAAGATACCTGTGGAGATAAGAAAATTGACTTTAGGTTTTAATGTTTGCTTTGTGAATTACTTTGCCAGATTGTGTTATTACTGTTTTTGTTTTGTTTTCTTTTACAATCTCTTGTTTAAAGCGGGGTGTTAACTTGGAACCTATTCTTTTGTTTATTTTAGTGTAGATAACGTCACCGGGTTTATAATCTTTTATATGGTGTCTTTTTTTGTTGTGATATTTCAGATCGCTATTCTGTTTTTCTTGTAATTTGATTATATTTTCTTTCCTTGCTTTTTCGAACTGTTCTGGATCAGTACTAACGTTTCTACCGAAAAATACCTCAATGGGTTTTTGACCTATTGTTGAATGAATTGAGCAATTGTATTCATACACTGCTCTGTCCAATAATTCAAGGAAGGTGTTGTGAATTTTTTCCGTTTTAAGGCAACGCATTATTTCTGAAAGCGTGGAGTGAAATCGCTCCATTTGCCCATTAATTGTACTAGAATATGGAGGTGTTTTGAAGATTTCTATTCCTAATTGATCTTGCAATAAGAAACAGATAGAGGCTGCACTAAATGATTTCTCGTTGTCAAATACAACGAGTTTTGGAACTCCGAAAGCGAATAAGAGTTGTCTCAAAGGTTCTACTATATCTGATACGGCTCTGGACTTTATAATTTTGGTTTGAGCGTATTTGGAAAATTTATCCAACGCAGTGAGAACAAGATGTCCTTCAGTTGAATAAATATCTAAATGTAAGATATGGCCTGGGTATTGAGGAATAGGTGTTGGTTTGAGTTCGGGTTTTTGTGGGTGTCTATCGTATTTGTGCTCTCGACATATACGGCATTGTTTAACTATTTTATTGATTTTCGAATTCATTTGGGGGAAATAGTAATTTTGAAGTAGTTGAGCTTTATTTTCGCGTGCGTTTCTGTGTGCTCTGTTATGGGTTTTTAGGATGTGTTCTTCTTGTTCAGTTTGGTCGCTTATATCAGTCACTTTTGTTTGCGTGAAGCGGATTCTGTAGTTTTTGAAATGAAGTAGATATATATTCTGGATAATGCCCATGGTTTGTTCGTTAGTCATTAATCCGTTTATTATAGAAGGGATCAGGTACCGTTTAAATATGGAAATAATATTTTCTTTAGTGTATATGGGTTGAGTAAAAGTAAGTCTACGGAAATTCGGGAAGGGATACTGGAGTTGGAAATTGTCTTTTTCGCCTATAAGTAAAATGAGTTGATTTTTGAAAATGTTGATTGGTAATTCTACTGTCGGAATAAGTTCATGGGATGAACTTTCGTCACTATGTTGGGATGCTGTGAGAGAATTAATGTGAGAAGGGGATGCTATTAGGGAATTAGTTTGAGAGGGAGATGCTATAAGAGGATTAGTTTGAGTGTGAATAGGTGGTCTTGAAAGTGCATCAGCAACTACGTTCGCCTTACCAGGCTTATATTTGATTTCGTAGTTGTATTCTTCTAATGCTGCTTTCCAGCGTTTCATTTTCGAATTGTTGTTTTTGCTACTTAAAGCATAGAACCGAATTTCGTTTAACGTGGACACCTGCCAATTAATGGCTTAATTCCACGGCGGGCCTACCCACACTAACGGAGTCAGATTTAGCGCTGACCAACGCCCTGAGTAGTACAAGACCACCCAGTAGCAATTCTGTTAACATGTTGGGGCATGTCACACACCTTGCTGAGGAGCGAGGTCTATCTAGCACCTCTTGAATCCAAGCAGAACTTGAAAACCATATGCTTCCGCGATTTGGAGCAACCACAGCCACCACGATACTCCCACAAGGGGGCCTACTTAAAGCATAGGTAAGAGGTTGGTGGTCGGTTAATATTTTGACTCTTGCTGAACCATATAAGTAATTCCTGAAGGTGTTAAGAGCCCAAATTATAGCCAGCATTTCCTTTTCGTTTGCGGCATAATTTTCTTCGGCCTTACTTAATGTCCTAGAAATAAACATTATTGGCTTGTCTTCCTGTGATAAGACTGCTCCGATGGCGTAATTCGAAGCGTCGGTTGTAAGTTCGAATTCTTTTCTGTAATCGGGGTAGGTTAGTATAGTGTCTTTTGATGCTAGAGAATTCGTAATTTTATTGAAGGCTTCTATTGCTTCTTCGTTTAAATGAATTAGTTTTTTGCTAGAGAGGTTTTTGGACAATCGTCCGTCTTCCCCTCTTAAGAGGATTGTTAAGGGTTTCGCTAATTTAGCATAATCCTTAACAAAACGGCGGTAATAGCCTGATAGGCCAAGAAAAGATCGTAGATCTTTGAGCGTTTTAGGGTATGGGAATTGAAGTACCGCTCTAACCTTTTCAGGGTTAGTTTTGATGCCATTTGAAGAAATTATGAATCCAAGAAATTCGACTTCTTCTTTAAAGAAATCGCATTTGTCGAGCTGAACCTTCATGTTTGCAGCTTCTAAGGTTCTGAAAATTGTTTCGATATTGTTTAAATGTGTATCCTCGTCTTTGCTGAATATAATTATGTCATCGATATACACAAAGCAAATTTTTCCTATTTGCTCTCTCAGTATATCATCAAGTGCCCTTTGGAAAATGGAAGGGGCGTTTTTCAGCCCAAAAGGAAGCCGGGTGAATTCATACTTCCCATTATTCACCGAGAAGGCCGTTTTTTCAATATCCTTTTCTTTAAGTGGAATTTGGTGGAAACCACTCTTGAGGTCAATAACAGAGAAAAATTTGTTTTGACCTAATTGTTCGAGCACTTCATTTATTTCCGGAATGGGGTACCGGTCAGCAATAGTGATGGTATTTAGCTTGCGATAGTCGATCACCAAACGATACTTTTTTTCGCCAGAGGCATCAGATTTTTTTGGGACAATCCACACAGGTGAATTGTACGGTGATCTTGAAGGTCTTATTATACCATCATTAATGAGTTTTTGGATTTGACTCTCTACTTCGTCTTTGAGAGCCATTGGATATGGATAACATTTTGTGTAAACAGGTGAATCCGATGAGGTTCGAATCTCACCTTTAACAACGGTCGTATAAGTCAGTTTTTCGTCTGGGTCATCGAATAATTTGAAGTATTTTCTAGCAAGTTTCTTGATTTGGTCTTTTTGTTCCGTTGTCATGTGTTCTGTTCTCAAGGATACAGTATTTACTGCTTGTGCAGCGAGTTGCTTAATCCGTACTTTTATATTGTCTTTAATAGTCATATAGTCATGTCGCGCGTAGATTACAGCTGATAGTTCTTTCAAACTATCATTTCCGAGTATGCCTTGGAAAGATTTTAGGTGCGGCATCAAAAAGAATTTAATTTTTAGGTCTTTTAAACCGAATAAGTTCACGAAAGTGTGGTGAGTTATTTCTATGTTTCCTCCAATGGAGTTGGCATAGAATTTTTTGTCATTAGGGATAGGGTTTTTTATTAGTGTTGGCTGAATATAATTTTTGTTGGATCCTGTATCAATTAAAATTTTTAGCACTTCGCCACCGTCTGTTTTGACTTCGATATATGGCAACGAAGAGCTTGCTAATCTAAAAAATGTATGTCACTAAGTTCAGATATTACTTCAGTAACATTTTCTTCTACTTTTTCCTGGGTTAAAGGCTCTATGTAATTGCTAAAACTTTGTTCATATTGATGATCGTCTACATACGGTGCAGCGTAATATTGTTCTAATTCTGATTCCTGTGTTGAAGGGTTTTCATAGGATGAGGTGTTTAAATGGAAATTTCTTTGTAACTTGTTAGGGTAATTAGGTTGTTGTGGTTGATGGTTCGCTCTTTTCGGTGCTGGTGGCCAGTTTCTCTGTTGTTGTTGGTACTGCGGTCTATTAACGTAATTCACTCTAGCTGTTCCAATAGTTGATGTTTCCATTTGGTCCTGCCTTGGTTGTGGCCTTGGTGGTGGTCTAATGTTGTTTCTTTGAGCTTGATTAGAGGGTCGATGTTAGAAAGGATTGCCTTGGAAGGGTGTTTGTCTAGGACCGTTATTATTGAATGGGATTGGTCGATTGTTATAATTCATTACGGGACGAGGAACATGTGCAAAGTCAGCAAGCTGTGGATAGAATGGGATTTGTCGATTGTGTAAGGGATTATTATTATGTGTTCTTCTGGGAGGAAGTTCTGGGGGCATTGAATTATGGATTCTCTTTGTATTATTATTTGATGCTATTGCACACTGAGCACGATAATTTTGATTTTCTAATTTTAAGCATAAATGTAATGCTTGGGGTAAATCGGAAGGTTCTCGGATGCCGAGAAGCCTAGGTAGATCGCCTTTAAGACCCCTTATGAAGGTGTCAAGGGCTTTGTCTCTATAAGCATGCATTAACATGTTCAAAGCTTCTGCTCCCATTTCCATAGAGGAAATTTTGTTGAGAATCAACGAAAGATGAGTATAGACTTCTTGGTAGAAGTCCTGTATAGTAGAGTTACCCTGTACTAACGAAGTTAATTGGTACTCTAAAGTTCCCAGGTCACGCTTATCTGCGTAATGGAGCGTGAGGCATCTGGAAATATTTTCCCAGTTAAGGGGTGTATTGTAGGACTCGAGAACATGGTCTGCGTGTCCAACAATTTTATTTTGGATTACATTTATGATACCGAAATATTTTGGAGAGCCTCTTGTAGAATCATAGATTCTAAGTATTCTTTCGACGCTTTTGCGCCAGGAACTGAATTCGCCTGGTTGTCCAGAAAACTCTCTCAAGCTTCTGACAACATCAGGTATTTTATCAAGGTCTGAAATATTTCCTTGTTGATCTGGGTTGATAATTTGATCAACTCCTGCGAACTGATCAGAGTTGGGGTTCATTATTGAATGAACAATGCGCCTACCATCCGTTTGGAGGGCTTGGGCTACCATGGTGGTAACTAAGTTCTGTAGTTCGACACGATTTATGCTATTGTACTGTTGCGCTGGAGGAACAACGGCTGGTTGGGGGACAATGGCTGGTCTAGCAAGATTTTGTGGATTCGACATGGTTATTTGTTTCTTTTAAGATTTTACACCTAATTATTATTTTCTAAATATTTTGTGTGTTAAATAAGGTTTTAATTATCTATTAGATTGATTTCGATTTTAAAATTTTTTTTCCTTTACGTTTAGGTTTGTATTTAAAATATTTTTTAAATAACGTTGCAAGGCATTCATTGATTTCACTTATGTTCGTAAATATTTATTATTATATATATATTTTTTTATATTTCTTAAAATAGCACGGTAGGAAAATGAAATTTGTATGACCTAAGAAATAATTCTAAATTGTTTCTCATAAATTAATTAAATGTTTTCATAATATTCTTATACATTGATGTCTTAATTTTTCTTAATATGAAATTCAAATTTGTTTAAAATATTTTAATTTTTTCAAATCAATAATCTTAAGATACGTAAATATTTAAAATTCTTACAATAAAAAGATGATACGCATGTTTGTGGAGCGGCGTGTAGTTCAACTACGTCCTTTTTGCTGTTCTGCTACTTAGGGGCCCTTTTTCCAATTCTCCAACACTTATGGTATCTCCACTTTGATTTAAAACTGTCTATTTCTGCAACAGTTTATTTTTTTTTTCCACTTGTTTTTTTTTCTTTAAATTGTCACGATTTTAAAGGGATTTTTAAATGTTTTTTTTCCTTTCACTTTAGTTTTCGTTCCACTTAGGGACTTTTAAGTAAAAAAAAATTATTCTTCAATCTCGTACCACTTAGGGACTTTTAAGAGAAAAAAAAAATTATTCTTCAATCTCGTACCACTTAGGGACTTAGGATCACTTAATGTAAGGTAATAAACCTGTATATATTGTCACAATTTTGGGTAGCCACTGTGTTGTTTTATTTTGTCTGTACCGCTTAGGGACAATTTAACGCGATTTTTCTTTTTTGCACTACTTTAGGGCGTTTGTTAAAAAAAATTCACGTGACACAATCACAATGGCCCCACGTTGGGCGCCAATTAAATTATTTCCTTTAGATTTTTTTAAAAAAAATAATTTTTTGTTTTTTTATTTATATTTTTTCCTTTTATTTATTTTATTCTTTTGAAAACAAACTGGCAGCGATTCTGCCTCCGAAATACTTAATGACAAATTAATCTTAAAAACTACACCTTAAATACTAATTAACTGCTAACATTGCAGTTTAATCATTCCCACATTTCTGCTTACGATTCCCACGAATTTTAATGCTGGCTTCGTTTGGTGTCGTTGCCCAGACACTATGTCGGCAGTTTTCGTGTGAAGCAATTTATTGTTGATTATGAGTTATGTTGTCGTTAACTAACTTGTTTATGAATTATTTACATTATTTTAGATGGAAATGAAGTAAACATATATACTCGTAGCTAATTAACAGCATACAAATCCAATTTTGTTTTTCCTAGGTGCAAATTCTTTTGGCTATACTCGTAACATCGTAACATAGTCGTATGTATGCACACTTGTATGTACAGATTTGCTGATCGTAGAGCACTTTTGCACGATTGTTTCGAATTTCTTATATTCAGTAATTGAGTCTATTTACAAAGCACATCTTTTAAAAAGCGAATGAAACAACAGTAAACATTTTTACTTCCATTTGTTTTGGTATGAAATAATCATTGTCAAAATGGATAAAGTACACTTCTAAAAGACTAGTTTATCTTTTATCTATTTGCTGCTGTTAAAGTTAGACGAGCTCTTTCACGTTAAAGTATAGTTTATGTCCTTTAAAATTAACAAAAAGTCGGTTCTCGCTTTATATACAGTAATTAGAGCCGACTCCAATTCTAAAATTGATTTAGAGCAGGTTTTAAATATTTACAATTTTGCGCCTGTCTTTTATTTGTCTCACTCGTGACAGAAAAAAGACCCTGACTATTTTCAAAATACATAAAGTGGTGTTTTTTTTTTCATTTCAGCAAAAATGAATTAGTATCTAATAATATTATTAGTTCTAAGAAAGTCCATGTAGATTTTATAAGAAAAACTAAAAACTCTTAACTGTGGAATTACACTCTAGGAAATTTCATAAAAATGTTCTGTACAAAAATTGAAATTCATTCACCCGTGCGCGGTGTGGGCTCTGTGTTGTCAAACTTACAGAAAAACACATGCACATTCTTCATAGAATACCGACCTACTCCATGGATATACACACACAAAGAAACAATAACAACATGACGAACAGGTGTAAAGTATTTAAAAAAAAAACAAAGATTATAAATTAATATTACACAAATGATGGAGATATTAATAGAATATGTTCTATTTACCTAATGCCTTACATTTTGCCTTTTTTCTGAACAAGAAAAAAGATACCCCAATAGGAAATTGCTTTTTTTGGTAGATATCTACATAATATTCCACATGAAAAACAGGTAGCCGCATTGTCTACCAGTTTTATCTTTCTCGCGCATAATAAAAAAAAGTCCTTAAACAGAAGAGAGAATATTACTCGTATGTCGTATATTGTTCTCTTTTTAATTCAGAAAAGCTTTCTTACGGCGATTATAACATTCTCTTCTTCTTATGAAACCTTCTTAAAAAAGCTTTTGTCTGCTCGAGATTGTCTGCTCGAGAAAATTTTCGATGACAGAATTTTGTATGGAGGTGAGACATCTGTATATAATTATCTGTGATAATACCACAGATAATTATATACAGATGTCTCACCTCCATACAAAATTCTGTCATCGAAAATTTTCTCGAGCAGACAATCTCGAGCAGACAAAAGCTTTTTTAAGAAGTTTTCATAAGAAGAAGAGAATGTTATAATCGCCGTAAAAAAGCTTTTCTGAATTAAAAAGAGAACAATATACGACATACGAGTAAAATTCTCTCTTCTGTTTAAGGACTTTTTTTTTATTATGCGCGAGAAAGATAAAACTGGCAGACAATGCGGCTACCTGTTTTTCATGTGGAATATTATGTACATAGATACTCGTATCTACCAAAAAAAGCAATTTCCTATTGGGGTATCTTTTTTCTTGTTCAGAAAAAAGGCAAAAGGTAAGGCATTAGGTAAATAGAACATATTCTATTAATATCTCCATCATTTGTGTAATACTCGTATTAATTTATAATCTTTGTTTTTTTTTTTTAAATACTTTACACCTGTTCGTCATGTTGTTATTGTTTCTTTGTGTGTGTATATCCATGGAGTAGGTCGGTATTCTATAAAGAATGTGCATGTGTTTTTCTGTAAGTTTGACAACACAGAGCCCACACCGCGCACGGGTGAATGAATTTCAATTTTTGTACAGAACATTTTTATGAAATTTCCTAAAGTGTAATTCCACAGTTAAGAGTTTTTAGTTTTTCTTATATAATCTACATGGACTTTCTTAGAACTAATAATATTATTACTAATTCATTTTTGCTGAAATGAAAAAAAAAAACACCACTTTATGTATTTTGAAAATAGTCAGGGTCTTTTTTCTGTCACGAGTGAGACAAATAAAAGACAGGCGCAAAATTGTAAATATTTAAAACCTGCTCTAAATCAATTTTAGAATTGGAGTCGGCTCTAATTACTGTAGATATACAAGGTGATTTGCATAAGGTGTGACAAAAAGGTAGGGCGTGTAGGTTGGACTTAAACAAGAAGAAAATCGTATGGGAGAGGGGGGTCTATTTCCCACCGTTTAGGCGGGAGGGGCAATTTAAGAAAAAAATCACTTAAAACAGAAAAAAAATTATTAAAAAATAACGGTGATACCTACAGAGTAATGCTATAGCATTTTGAAAAGCCAGAAATACATTCTTTAATTTTGTTTTTAAATAAAGTTGTTCGAGTGAATAGTTTTTGAAAAATTAATTTTCAAAATCAAAATTTTGGAAAAAAAAAATTTAAACAATTTTTTTTCAAAATTTTACGTGATTAAGTATTATTTTTTTATTCAATATTCAATGCTCTTATTAATTTTTGATCAAACACAAAAAACCGGATGTCAAAATGTTTTGTAGTTTTTGAGAAAATCAAAAATAACAAAAACTACTTTTGTTCTAAGAAAAGCTTTTTATTTTAGTTTTTATACGTTTTTGGATTCTTAGGTGAATTTACGATTGAAAGGATTAACTTTCTTTTTACTATTTTTTTAATTATCGTCTTATAAACATACAATAATGTGACAAAGTACTGGATTAACCATATTTCACACATTTTTTCATTGAGAACTCCTGCGTGAGCTGAGGTTCTGTTGTAAAACCCACATTAGTTAGAAGAGTTGAGTTATGAAAAAGTTAGACAAAGCCTCCAAGCTAAGCGACTGCGTTAAGTAGAGCCGGTTTGATTGCTTAAATTAGAACTGTTCATAGCTTTTATTAGAAGAACGAATAAAAAATAAATAAAAATAATTATTGTCTTCATTCAAGTCTCTAAGCAAGGAAAGAATTTTCTAAAGTTAAAATAAAATAACACAGAGAGGTTTTAATGTTATAATAAAGTGTTAATTATACCTGCACTTTTATTTGAATATATCAAAATTTAATGTTTCGTATTTAACAGAAAAATCACGGCATTTGTCTAACACAGAAATCTTGATAAAAAAAAATACATAATTTGACTTTAGACTTTATATGTACCTATACATACATACAGACAAATCTAAGTAGGTTCTCATTAAAACTCATCATTGAAAATTTAAACTTATTTTTTTTGTATTCACTTTTTAAACACCATCATCAATTATTATGTGTTTTCACAACATTAACATTAGTTTAACATTAATCTTTTTTTATGAACTTTTTATAGCGAAATACGAACTTTTAAATTTTTTTATATACCGGGGAAACGTTCGAGGTGATTACAGTATTGCATATTGCACTTGCTAAATATCTGTTATATACGCGGCTAATCCGAAAATTTAAAACAAGAATAACATACCAATAATTATTGAAATATAATAATTGATTTTATGTGGAAGGTATGCCGGCACAGAAGAAATAATTGTACAAATAAAATGAAAAAAATTAATGATAGCACCAAAATAATGATTGATTGTGCTTTTCAGAAGTTACAATTTTCACAAACGAGTTTTATAGATACCTTTAACTAAACCCTAGATAAATATATATTTTTTTATGATTTTTTTCATATGGTTGAATTTTACATATTAATCGAATACTACTTGTAATCAAAAGTATTTGTTTCTTAATTAAGTAGGTGGTATAACAGATCTATATTTCTGCAAATATTGGGATGTAAACACTCTCGATTCTATGTAAGTATTCTATGCCTACTAAACAAACATTTAGTATAGACAGGTTTTTCAAAAATATATTTTTTTTTTCAATTTTTATGGTATGCAGGTTTGAGTTTTGACAATATTTTGTTCGTCCTTAATTTCGGTGTACTGGGCTTTCGCCCAGTTACGACAGTGGGCTCATCAGTAAGATATTGAAGGGTACGGCAAACAGCATCTGACTGATGAGCCCTCTATCGTACCTGGGCTAAACGCACATATTATTAGTATTTCATATACCTTCGTTGATTAAAGTTTGTTTTTGTTTTAAGAACCACCTGATGGAATTTTTAGCTGAAAGGTAATCGAATTTATCTTCAACAATGAAAAAATAAAAAAAAAAATATGCCCAAAGCTTACAAACTGGCACGTATATACAGATTTTCAAAAAAAATTATTGTCGGAAATTAATGTCGGAATCAGTTGCTATTAGAAGAGAATTATTTCAGCTTTTACACAAATTTTCACAACATTAAGTTGAATGAATACCTATGCAAGCGCAACATACAATTTTATTAGATAAATAAATTGATTATATGATTTATCAATAGGAAACAAACGTTCACACGTGATGGTAGAAACATAGGAGCAACATTTTAAACAACATTTTGTTAAGGGCTTAGCATTTTATTAGTTAGCAATTTGTTAAAATTTTAGTAATTTACTAACTCTTCGAAATTTTTAAACCTTTTTTTTCGTTTTACTAACTAGTAACAGACTAATTCCCTTTTATCAAAAACGGTGCATTTGAACACATTTAAATCATGACAGTTCGTTAAAATTAACAAACCAAACTAAACTAAATCTGGGGAACGGACCTCATAGTTTGAAATGTCGGAAAATCAAAAGTCAAAAGGACAACCTTAAATTTATTTTGTTATTTGTTTATTTTTGACAACTTTTTTCGAAATGTTTTTTCTTATTATTTCGCCACTTTGGATTGGACCATTCCAGTCTTCTTCCAAGAAAGTGTAATGTAAATACATAGTAGGTACTTGAAATTCGGGTGCAATCGGAAGCCTACGGCTTATAATTCGATCTTGGATCTTTAAGTTTTTCAACTAAAAGCCGATCTGCTATCTTGTCAAACCTATTTCTGGAGCAAAATTCTCTATAAAGCTGGGTCTTCAATCATATATGTACATACATACATATGTATATCAAAATCTTCGTTTTCCGAAAACATTTTATAATATTTTATTTACTTTTAAAAACAATTTACTCACGAATCGAAATAAAAAAACACAATTTAACTCTTCTAAAATTGCCTAGATTTTGTTTGAGGAAAATGACAGATTTCATATTAATTTAGTAAATTACTAAAAGTTAAAGTAAACAGTTTGTTATTTTAACTTAAGTAAAATGTTTAGAGATAGTAAGATGATAAAATCGTTTAAAATTAGCGAAATCCTATTTTTTAACTTAGTAACTTACTAACATAACATATTTTTCAAATTGGTTTGACAATAAGAATGAATGCCGTACGCACAGACTTGATATACAGTCAACTTCTTGGTAATTATTTTTCTCTCAAAATTTGTAAATGACAAGAACATTAGAAAAACTTAAAACCTTAATATACAAATAAGAAGCTACAGAACTTAGTGAATGCTTGAAACATTTAAGAATTAAACAGTATCTATGAAAAACTAAAAATGGATTGTAAAAATAATAAATGTAAAATGGGATGAAAGGTGGGTGAAGTAGGCGAATACGCAATTAACAGTATAAATGCTTCAGACATTTTATATGGAATAGGCTAAGAGCAGAAAAGCTAAAAAAATGCTCCTTTTTTCTTTATTAACACTATCATTATTTTTTCACTTACAAAAAAATAGAAAACAGAAAAACCGTTCTTATGTATCTTAGTATGTACATATGTACATACATACTACGTTTTCTTATTTATGCTGAAATGAAATAATTTTGAAATTTGTAGTAGGTATAAATTGTTTCATTTGACAATTCGTAACATTTATAAATTAACTTCTGCTACAGTAAAGGTGTTTTGACGATGCAAACAATTTTAAAAATCAAAATGAATTAATTAAAACAATAAAATTTACTGTTGTTAACTATTTAAATTTGGTCTAAAATTTGAATTTCCCGCCCATATCGCCATATTAAATTGTAAAAATGAAAAACAAGAAGAAGAATAAGAAGAATAAAATTATTCCAAACCGAAACTCGAAGTTATCCGCACGCTTTTTTTTTTCTTAAAAAACCATTTTTCGATTCGTTTAAATTTTATCGTTAGCTTTAACCAGCTAATTTGTATGTTTGTATCTAATTGATAACTAGAAAATTGTCACCTTTTAATAAATTTTCACAAACGCAATGAATTCCTAGGCATACGTTTTTGAAAAATTGTATGTACTATACGTAGGTATGTACTTATCTACAATATATATTCTCGTACCTACAGTTATTCTTCTGGTTGCGTTTTTTCATACAAACATAGGTACCTAGCTACAACCTATCATAACCATACAACCTCTTAATTAAGTAGGTGGTATTAAATAAATAGGTAACTAACACGTAAAAAAATCTGTATCCACAATTTCTTAGGACTTTATTTTCTTTTTCTTTGTCGCCCTACTTCAAATTGAAGTTTTAATTTAACTATTTTTTTCAGATTTTTTTTATTTTTATCAAACCCAAAAAAGTCAACCACGTTATTTTCGCCATCATCAAAAGATCGCACCAAATCAAATAAAACCAACCTTCCTGCCTGCAGGTGTCATCATAACCTCTTGAACCTGATTGCAAAATACGTACATATGTATCTATGTATGTAGCAACTAGGACTAGGAGTAACAAACAATACTGTTTCTGTTTTTGGCTCTGATAGACAAAATTGAGCAACGAAATTAGAATAATTTCCTAAAAAAGATAGAGAATAATATTATTTCACAAACCCATCCAAAGGCTTTGACATACCTACATAAGTTCCTAATTTGCTTCTAAATGCAACAAAATATCTAAGTAAGTGTCCTTTTTATGAACAAAATTGCCTTATATTCCCAGATAAACACACAAAATACAATTTTTTCTTGCCAAGATCCCTCTATGAAAAATGTAGGTATCTTGTGTTCTTGTGTCCATAACAAATCTATTTAAAAAAAATGGTCTGGCGGTATTAAACAAAAAAAATGAAGAATACAGACACAGAGTTGAATACGCAAGAGCAACAGACGAAATAGATTTTATTCGTGAATTCAGAGAGCACACATTTTAAAGAGAAAAAGCACTTCTCACATAATCTTAAAATAATAAATTGAAAACAGCTTTCTTAAAAGCTCTTTCAAATGAAGATTTTCATTTTCATATGTCAGTTTTTTCTATGGGCATGCGACATCTGTATATAATTATCTGTGATAATACGATGTTCACCTATAAAGATCATGATCATGATTTCTCTTTTCCTTTATATTTTCAGTCAAATCTTCATCCCTTACTTCTCAATGACAGACTAAGCCCAAGGACAAAAAAAGATAAGTATTTCAGTTGTGACTAAAGATTGTTTCATAGAACACCTGTTTTGGGGTAGTTCTAGAACCATTCTTTAGTAAAAAAAACTAATCGTTGTTCTTTCAGGTATGCAGAACATAATATATAGGTGACTTCAGTAGTCACCTGAGGATACATATCTTCCAGAAGTGCAGTGGTTTGCAGTGATGCTGATTATATCAAGCCCGAAGAATATGTTTTTATATTCTGATAATAATATCAGCATAAACTGAATAAAGTGCATTCCTTTTATATGGTACCTTCTGTATTTTTTTTTGTGTGTGATTGTGTGTGTGAATTTTCTTCAAGTTTGAGGATTGTTTGGTAGTACTTTAAGATACTCGTACCATAGGGTGTATTGAAGGATGTTGTTTTTTTTTTTTTTTCGATCGGCTACGTCACAAGCTCGACGGCGATTTTGGAGTGGTCGCGACGAAATTGACCTCGTAAAAAAAAGAAGCCGATCATTCGATTTGAGATGATTTCCTTATAGGTACATGTGAATTATGAGCCGTTCGTGACGACGTGTGGCACGTCCCACTCCCTGAGTTATTTTGTTATAAGTTCGGGCAACTTTTAATGGAAGTAAAAGGTTATTTCCCAAATGTTTCACCTTTTCTGTTTTCTTGAACTGGGGTACCTGAACATCTTTTGGCTACTGTTTGTGTGGTAAGTATTATTGTCAAGGTTCTTTCTCAGGTGAGTCAACTAGAAAGTAGGTATGTACAAAGTCAGGTATGTCATGTATTTTGTTACAAGAATGTCATCCTAGTCAGTCTTTGATTCTCTTATGATAAAATATTATTAATAAATAACTTTGCTACTAATAACTAAGCGCGTCAAATAATAAATAAATAAAATAAATCTTTATCTGGGACAAACAAAAATAAATAAATAAATAAAACTCTATATAAATAACATAAAAATCTGTATAAATAAATAAAACTATAAAATCTATAAACTATAAAATAAATAAAATCTTTATGAAATAAATGAAATATCTATGTAAATAAATAAAATCTCTATGTAAATAAATAAAATATATAAATAAATAAATAAAATCTCTAAGTGAATAAATAAAATCTCTGTAACGAACAAACAAGGAAATAAATAAAATAATAAATAAATAAATAATATAAATAAATAGTATAATTGGCAACTAACTTAGGACTACATTTATATCACAGATCTTTGGTAAGGCAACAGCAGCTGAGTGAGTTATTATGCGTGGATATCTTTTGCATGATACACTCCAACTTTATCGCCTCGTAAATTACCTAATTCATAGAGGGAATTCCCTACCGTTTTCAAAACTATTGACTTTAAGAACTTAGGTCCTAGTTTCGCGTTATATCTTTCATTTAGATTACTTTGCTTAAAGTTTCGCCGGTAAACGATTTGCCCTACCTTATAGCTCACGTCTCTGCTTCTCGTATTATACGTTTTCTTAGCTTTTTGATGTGCTAATTTCAAATTTTCATATATTTTGTTTCTCAACAATGCTTGTTTGTCAGATTTGTTCGTGATTTCAAAATCTGATTCTTTTATCACATCGAGTCTTCTGAGGAGTTCATACGTTTCGCCGTTTTGGACCATATGCGATCCAAAAACTGCATAGTATGGCTCGAATTTAGTTGCATCGTGCAATACGCTGCGAAGAGAAAATGCTGTGTTGCTCACGTGTAGGTCCCAATTACGTTGGTCACCTTTAATGTAAGACCTAATTTTTGTTAACACTGACCGATTTACACGCTCGGAAGCGTTCGCTTGGGGCGAGTAAAATGCAGTTCGTATATGGTTCACTCCATATTTGTTTAAAAAGCTTGAAAACAATTCGGAAATGAATTGTTTTCCATTGTCAGAATGGATGTGTTCGGGTACTCCAAACGTATGGAATACACTCTCTTCAAGATATTTCACAACCTCAGCTGCTGTTGCTTTACGTATAGGTTTAAGAAAAACAAATTTGCTGAAATGGTCTAAGACTATAAAAATATGAGTATGTCCGTTCTTCGTTCGTGTGTAGGGTCCTAAAAAGTCAATGTACAGTCTTTGAAAAGGTCGTTCGGTTATCATTTGTTGTCCCATGGGCGGTCTTGAAATCGAGTTCATTGGCTTATTGCACTTACATATATCACAGCTAGCTACATAATCTTTTACGTCAGTGGTCATATTCGGCCAGAAATACCTCTGGCGAAGCTTTGCCTGAGTTTTATGTATTCCTCCATGACCCGCGTTGAAAGAATCATGGGCAGTTACCAAAAGGCCCCTAGACAACTCCCTCGGCACCCAGAGTTTCCAGGCCCTGTCATCTTGGATTGGGTCTCCAGTCCGTCGGTCTGTTCGTTTGTAAACGAAGCCGTCCGAAATACAAATGTCGGGTAGTTTGTCTTTGTTTTCGTTTATTGTCTTCTTCAACTCAACATACTCCTCTGATGAAAAGTGTGGTGAGTTAAAGTCAACCTCCGGCATTTCGGTCACAATCTCCTCCATATGCATTCTTGATAGAGTATCCGGGACCACATTGAGAATTCCCTTTCGATGCTCTATGGTGAAGTCAAAGCCTTGCAACTTAAAACTCCACCTAGCAAGCCGACCACTCAAGTCCTTTTGTGTCATCAGCCACTTAAGGCTCGCGTGGTCAGTTATGATCGTAAAAGGCAATCCTTCAATATAGGCCCGGAACTTCTTAACAGACAGAACGGCCGCATAGCATTCAAGTTCCGTTACGCTATAATTCCGTTGAGCGGGATTAAGTTTTTGGGACATGAATGCTATGGGTCGTTCGTTGTTTTCGTCATCCATCTGGAAGAGAACACTCCCTACGCCGGAAGTCGAAGCGTCGCACTGTATGTAGGAGTGTTTTGTAAAGTCTGGATTCGTTAATATTGGTGCCGTGCCGTGCGTTTGTCATTTCAAAGTTCTTCCCTTTCCTCAGACAGTCTGTCATTGGGGCTGATATAGACGCAAAATTTGGGATAAAGCGCCTATACCAACCCGTCATCCCTAAGAAACGACGGAGCTGCTTAGGAGTCTTCGGTACAGGAAAATCCTTCACTGCAGATACTTTGTCGGGGTCAGTTCTCAGACACCCATCACCAACGAAATAGCCTAAGTACTTGATCTCCTTGAAACAAAACTTGCTTTTCTCCACGTTTATCGTCAACCCAGCCTCCCGCAAACATCTCGAGACCTCCTTAAGGACACTTATATGGGTTTCAAAATCTGGAGAGCAAATCAAGAGGTCATCTAAATAGACAAAGACACTCTCTCTCAATCGAGCGGGAATGACTTTGTCCATCAGCTTACACATTCTCTGGGCAGCGTTGCACAATCCGAACGGCATCACCGTGAACTGATACAACGGCCGTCCAGGGACTGTGAAAGCCCGTCTTCTCTCTTGAATTCCTCTCCAGAGGAATCTGCCAGAAAGCATCTTTTAAATCGATACTCGATATGAAATGCGTATCGCGTAGGCGACTTAAAATCCCTTCTATATGAGGGAGAGGGTACGCAATTTTTTTCGTGGCTGCGTTCACCTTCCGTGAATCCAAGCAAAGCCTGTTCTTGCCTGGCTTACGTACCAGCACAACTGGAAAGCTGTAAGCACTGTTGCTTTCCTCTATTACACCAAGTTCCAACATACGATCAAGCTCAGCGTACATCAGCTTTTGAACGACAGGTGAGATTGGGTAATGCCTTTGTTTTATGGGGATGGTGTCGTCTTCCATTTCGATAACATGTTCTTCAACATGGGTCTTACCCAATCCCAAAACTGCGAACGAAGGGAACGTAAGCTTCACACGCTCCAACTCTTCATGTTGTGCTGGCGTAAGCTGTCGCATTGGATCAGACTCATTCTGTTCCGTTGAGGATGGAATGTCTAGAGAACTGATTATATTTGGAGCAACTCTAAAGTTCTTCCAGAAGTCTACCCCTAAATAGAGCTGCTGCTGTAAGCTTGGAACCACGTACAGTTCCATCTCTTGAGTTTTGGCACCCCAAGATACCTTGGTAGAAATTCGCCCGTTAATTTGTTGGTGTTGTCCATCTGCAGTACGTATATCTTCATTCATAGTACTCATTTTTAAACAATGCCTATGAACAAAATCTAAAGCACCACGACCCATACAACTAATCGAGGCTCCACTATCCAGTAGCCCCAAGAACTCTTCTCCTTCTATTTTTACTTTTGCGTACGGTCTGTTGTCGTCATTGACCGCTAATACTGACGCTTCTATTTTATGCTTCCTACCCTTTTTAATTGCTATTTTATCCCTAAGCCTTCGAATTTTTTTTAAAATTTCTACTCTTAATACCTATATCACATTTAATTTCTTCATTAAAAATTCTCTTCCTTGCTTCTGTATACTCTTGCATTCGCTGATGAAGAGATTTATATTGCACTTCAGTTGTCCCCGACTTATCATTACATGTCTTGAGATTCCTCTTTAAAATATTTATTTTTCCAGGTCCTGGCTCCCTGGGATTACTGTCTTTGTCGGTTGAGTGGACCCAGGAACACTGCCGACCTTCAGGTTTCCCTGACAGGAAGCGCAGTTAAAAGCTAGATTCCCTTGACCACAACTAAAACATGTTAGGGCATGAAATGTCGATGGACATGTTGCTGGAGTCGAGTCTTTCGTAAAGTCCTTTTTGTCACGTTCGTTGTTCGTGTAAGTAGGTTGTCTTTTGTCACGTTCGTTATTCGTGTAAGTAGGTTGTCTTTTGTCTGTTCTAGTTTTTGTCTGTTGTTTGTCTGTCCGGTTATACTGGACAGCAGCAACAATATCCTCCCATTCGTCTTCAGAATCTACTGTTGTACCTTTACTACGATATAAATCGCGATCTTCAATTTCGTTTATTTGTTTTATTGACTTCCAGTCTCTTGTCTCTAAATGCTTTTCAGCTCACCTACATTCCTCTCTAAGATCTCTTATATCCTTGATATTGCAACCGAAGATGAGAGTTGCTACTTTGTCTTTAATATTTTGCCTAACTAAAGATACTAAATCTCTCTCACTTGGTTTATTCTTCAATTGAAGCATCAAACTCTTAACCTCTTCATAAAATTCGTCAAATGATTCATTAGGCTGTTGACGTCTATCCATCATGGCTCTGAGAATCTCATGATCAGTCTTTCTATTTCGGAATTGTCTAAGTAGTTCCGCTTTCAGATCATAGAAATTAAGATATTCATCTCCTTGATTCTCCTCGAGATACTGCCAATACCAACGCTCCACCGCACCTGTAACTAGGTGGTGAAAATTCGCAAAAATTTGCTCGTTGGAGACGTTATTTTTCTTTTGCAAAGTTTCTATCCTGAAAATGAAACTCTCTACAGTCATACTTTTTGAAGTGCCATCGAACTTTATTGCCCATTTATAAATGTCAACACGCTTCCCAGGTTCATGACATGATCCACTAGGGTGGCAACTTGATTGCACTTTTGTCCGAGAAGGAATTCTTGGAGGACTTATTTCGGGGTCAGACAGAAGGACTTCCTCCCGTTGATCCTTTCGATCGAAAGCATAGGTGGCGGATTTTTCTACTATCCCTACACGTTCACTCAAAAGATTAATGTTCCCTGTTACCATTTGTACCATCTTCTGCATCACCTTCAAACTTCTAGTCTGCTCTGCAAGAAGTAATATAGTTTTGCTGTGGGTCTCGTTTATTGAACGAGATACCGCACACTCAATTGCCTTGTTCAAGTTTTCTCCAACCATGGAGGTTTCGTAATCTCCCTTATCTTGCCTATCTTTACCTAGTTCTTCTAATCTTTGTTTTTCTTTTTCAAGTTCCCTCGTTAACCTGTTTACTGTATCCCTAGATTCTTCCTCGTCTACTTCTGTTGGAATGAAGATAGTTGGTAACGTAACCTGACTTGAAGCAAGTGGCATTGAAATTGGTAAGGGCATTGCTCCAGCCCCTTCTATCTCTAACCCTATTTCATGGTCATTACCATCACCCCTAAGTAGGTCATCAAATGGATTTGGAAGTAAGCTTTGGTTCAGTTCCTCTTCCGAAAGAGTTGGACTTTGGTGATATCTGGTGGTCTGTCGAGTGATTCGGCCTTTGCCTCTTACCCGTTTCGACATGGAGCCTTTTTTTATCGCACCAGTTGAACGTTTCTCCATTTTTCTTTGTTAAGAAACTTTCTTTAAAAATACTTATTATTATTCTTTGTATTGTTTCAAAATCAGAATTCAGACAAACAAAAACAAAATAAAAAAAATCAGATAAAATTTCAAAAAAAAAAAAAATTGAAAGATTCAAAACTAATTAAAAAAATTCAAAAAAAATAATTTTTAAAAATCAAGAGTTCAAAGAAATTCCGAAATGATATCAAAACTTCAAAAATAATTCACAAGAAAATCAAAATAATTCAGAAAAAAATTCAAAAATGAAAAAAATCAAAATAAAAGGATAAGCTAAAAAAATGTAAAAAAATAAAATTCAAATCAAGAAATTGTATGCGTACAAAGAAAACGCATGTACAATTCTATAAGATCAAACTCAAAATCCAAGTTATGCCAAATTAGATTAATTTTTGAGATTACGAATTTCAAAAATATAAATATAAAAAAAAATTTAAAACAAATGATAAAGGTTAAAAAAAAGTGAAATAGGAAATTTAAAAAAAAATAAAACAATAGATATGTCAAAACAAAGTTTTCAACTCAAAATCTGAAAAATTATCTTTGAGCAATTTGTATATAGTTCATTTAAGGTGTGTGAAGTTAAAGCTGAGTATCCAAAGCGATCTATAAGGAAAAGTACTGTCAATAGTTAAAAGTCTCGTAAAAAGTTCTTGTTACGTCAGTTAGTCTCAGTTAATGTCGAACATAAAAAGTCAGTCATAGTTGTGACTAGTGCCTCTGTGACTCGACGAGTGCCTTGGGTTTTCCCATATTTCCCACCACATCGTACTTTCTGATGATGAACCTGAAAAGAAGGTTGGCTAGGAAATTGAGACAACCCTCAACACGAATAGGATTGCTAGACAAGCCACTTACGCCACTCCTATCGTCCGGCTTAACCTGACTGATAAGGATAGCAGTAAGTACCCTGCCTCTCAATACTATTCCGCTCTCTGCTTTGTGAAAGAATTCATCTTACCTCACTGAATCCACTTGTTCAAGACCTGTAGGATTGGACAGCCAAACTTCATCATTCCCCTAGTAGAGAGCTTCTCCGGTCTCTATGCTTGTGCATTTTAGGATAGGAAAAGGATTAAAATAGGATAAAACTGTGTTAGATTATTGTAAGTCCAAGGGGATGACCTTAAACAAAAAATCATCTCCTTGGAGTCCCAATAGATCTTGAAAGCCGTTCGTAATCGTTGGGCGCCATTGTTGCGAGTCTAGGGTAAGCCACGGAGGCATCTTTGGTGCTGAAAAGAGCAAAGGCACGCTTGCTTATTGCACGGCTCAGCTCGACGGGTTGGGGTGGTTTTTTTGCCTTTTCAAACACTTCCTTCTCAGCAAACAAAAAAATCGTGCCTTTTATATAGGGAAAGGATGGGAAGAATGGATTGGATAAAAAAATAGGAATAAAAAAAAAAGGAAATCGCACAAACATAGTTACCTATGCCACTGTATCTGAGAGAGGATGACGCGTTATTATAGTCTTAGGTGAAAAGAAGTTTTATTTTTATAAAAATTAAAAAAAAACTAAACTAAAAAAAAATTGAAAACCCTAATTTCTAAAATTTATATATCTAGTATATATATATAATGAAGATATATATATATAAGAAGATATACATATATATAAATGACCCTATATCTAAGCCTAAAAATAAAAAACCCTAAACCTACAGCTAAACTTTTTGTTTCACTCAAAACTAAACTTAACCCCACTGTCTCTCAGACACAATGGTTCGCCGAGTCTGCAGAAGGTTTATTTACCAGATGTTTTGGTAATATTTTGGCCTGCCCACCCTTGCGTCCGATGACACAAACCTTAGTTATCTCCTGGCCAGAATCTCGGAGATAACCCCTAATCCAAAATAAAAACAAAACTAGTCACAACCTATGTCATTGTACGCAAAGTACAAAAAAGTATAGGTAAGTATGTCTTTAAGTACGTAAGTAAGTTGTTATGTAAGTAAGTATGGATGTACAGGTAAGTTTGTATGTCAGATTTAATGTATGTCTGAAAGTAAGTGCATATTAACAAGTCATTTTATTCATATTCACAAGTGAACTCAAAACAAAAATGTCACTATCTGAAACCACGTCCTTGCCTGTCGTATCGTTAGTTCTCGTCCTCGTCATTCTTTCCGCCCGATCGCCGGCTCAGCCGACCCTCCACACACCTAAATTTGGATTTAGAACTCCATATTGATATCTATTTCACGGTATCCAAAATATAATTACAACTCGAATGATGTATACGCATTAAACTTTATTTTACATGAATTCGATTTAAGTTGAACATTATTAAAACTTATCAAGAAAATTTTAATTCGGGACTGTGTAAAAAGAATAATTAAAATCAAAGTTATTTTCTATTATCTGTTTTCTAATATTTCTTATATAAGATTTAGACTTTTTTTAAAGAGGAATAATAAAAAAGGAATGTAAAGGGTTTTCCAATAAGAGGTGTTATTTTGATATTCAAAGAAAAATGGCATTTTTGGAGATAAATGATCGGATGTTTATTTCATTATAAAGAGGAAGGTATGCCGTTAATAATGGAACACAACATCAGCCAAATGGCCGCCAAGACCACGCTTACATGAAATTTTCCATAACCAAATCGCAAAGTGGCTGCCCTATGTCCTCGATAGCCTCACGAATTTCATCTTTGAGGTCTTGAATCGACGCTGGGCACCAAACAGTCACGCGTTGAGGATGGAGAGGCTTTTCAACAATAACTCTTGGGTTTTCCGAGCCCCAGGTGCGACAGTTTTGCTTGTTGACGTAGCCTCCGAGGTGGAAATGGGCCTCATCAGCCACTTTGCGATTTGGTTATGGAAAATTTCATGAAAAGGATATGGTCCTGTAAGCGTGGTCTTGGCGGCCATTTGGCTGATGTTGTGTTCCATTATTAACGGCATACCTTCTTCTTTATAATGAAATAAACATCCGATCATTTATCTCCAAAAATACCATTTTTCTTTGAATATCAAAATAACACCTCTTATTGGAAAACCCTTTATATGCTTTAAAAAAAATATCAGGCCAAGCGTATCAGTCCAGATAATTATATATATATTAATAATATGTATATATTTATCCGCTGTATAAGTATGTTAATGAAAGTACATATGTATCAAAATATAGTTTTTTTTTTTTTTTTTTTTATAAAAGACTTACTACTTAATGGGATTTCTTTTCTTTACTTTTTCCTTCTCGTTGTCCTTTGATGTGCTGCCGGCAGTATTCTCAGGTACTTTCAGGATGCTAATGACGAAATCTTAGTTTATCCATACACTATATGTTGACCATATACACTACACACTTTTCACAATTCACTGTTCATTCCTTTCTTTCTTTTTTTTTTCTATTTCAAATTTTATCTTATAAGTTAAATATGTGAGACTCTCAACAAAATTTAAAAAAATTAACTTTATCAATCCAAATGGATCTTAGTATTTATATGTAAAAAAAATATAAAAATTTATCAAAAAAATGAAATTTAACTCTAGGTCCAGAAGGGACAAAAAAAGTTTTTAGCAGCGGCTTGTTACGACTGGTTTGAGGCCCTTAAAACGCCTTTTTCGAATGGGCATGAGTTTTGTACCCAGCAGGCTACCAGATCACCAAATCCAGTTTTTCTGGTTTTGACCTCAACTCGACACAAGTGTATCTTGAGGAATATTTATCCACCTTCTTTCGATAGCTTTATTTCCCTTGATAAAAAGGCTAAGCAGAGGCTTAGATCGACTGTCTCTAATGAGAATCAACGGAGAATATATATGTAAGCATACATACATATATATACATGAAATGTACCCTTGCGGCAAGATTCTCTGCCCACTGACCTAAACCTCTGCTATATTAGTATCTATATAGAGTTTAGCTTTCCCACTGCGATATCTCCTCTATATCGCTCCACACTATCTCCTTTGGTTTCTCAAAAGGAATCCCAATTTGAATTTGTATTCCTTTATGAATTATGCCTTATTCTTAAGTAAAAGATTTACACCAATTTTCTAATCGTCGATATATACAAAAAAATCAAATTTAAGAAGCTATATAGCTATTCTTCGAACAGTTTAAATTTTTCTTTAGCGGGCTTAAAACCGGCAACTCTTCTGTGCTTTAATTGAACTTCGCTTTCTACAGATCGAATGCAGCTTTTCAGTCGTTTTACCATCGGTCATTAACCTATGGCCTATACTTCTATTCTTTCCCCCTACATATTCAGTTTTCTGCAGATTGGAAATCTAAATTGTGTTCCCCAAACACCAACATATGTCTAATCAAATCTGTATTTCTTCATACATACTAATATTTTACCTTGTAATGTATATGTATGGGTTTTCGGAGTAAAGCTTACGAGTTTTGTTGCAGCAACAAAATTGACGAAAGTATAAATTACCTCAATTAACACCAATAATTAACTCTATGAAACTATATAAATAGTCTATTTCAAAATAATTCATGCTTATAATATCTTAAAACTAAAAATATTGCACTTTTCCTTAAAATTATTAAAGCTTATACCATATTTAAACTCAACTGATCACAGAAAAAAAAGCACAAGTTGAAAGCTTTCAGTTTCCTTTAAGTCTTGAATTTTCTAAACTATTACTAATGACATTTTCTGCACATTCACTAAATGTCAGTTTTCAGTTGTCACTTTGTATTGTTTATATTTCGTCAGTAAACTTTTTCGCGATTTCCCCAAAACAACATAACTTACATAAAAAAATTTACAAAAGAAAGGAAAAATAAAACAGAAGAAAGGAACAACAAAAACGAAAAAAACGAAAAATGAACCTCGAATAACAGAATGTTGGTAAGTGCTACATAATACGATGTTCACCTATAAAGATCATGATCATGATTTCTCTTTTCCTTTATATTTTCAGTCAAATCTTCATCCCTTACTTCTCATTGACAGACTAAGCCCAAGGACAAAAAAAGATAAGTATTTCAGTTGTGACTAAAGATTGTTTTATAGAACACCTGTTTTGGGGTAGTTCTAGAACTATTCTTTAGTAAAAAAAACTAATCGTTGTTCTTTCAGGTATGCAGAACATAATATATAGGTGACTTCAGTAGTCACCTGAGGATACATATCTTCCAGAAGTGCAGTGGTTTGCAGTGATGCTGATTATATCTAGCCCGAAGAATATGTTTTTATATTCTGATAATAATATCAGCATAAACTGAATAAAGTGCATTCCTTTTATATGGTACCTTCTGTATTTTTTGAAGTAAAACTTCTTTTCCGGCGTTGGGGGTAAAAAATTTTCTATGGAGCTGTCAGTGACATGTCAAAACGTCACGCTATAACGACATGCTTCCTATAATTATTTTGTATATATTAATTATAGGAATAAATATGTGGTTGTGATATTGTATCTATGCTTATCCGAAATTTCGAAATGCATTTTATTTTGTACACAAACCTGGAACCCATCCGACATCTAGTTGTAAGTAATGAGTACATTTGACAAAGGTTTTTACAGAGGCTTTGTTTGAGAGAAAAGAAGTTTTACTTCTAGAGCGCGTACGTCAGTACACACATTCTTTTTTTTTTTTTTTTTGTGTGATTGTGTGTGTGAATTTTCTTCAAGTTTGAGGATTGTTTGGTAGTACTTTAAGATACTCGTACCATAGGGTGTATTGAAGGATGTTGTTTTTTTTCGATCGGCTACGTCACAAATCAAAGAAAAAATGTTTACTGATGTTTTATTCGATTTTTTAAAGATGTTTTTTTGTAAATAGACTGAATAACTGAATATACGAGTAAATTCGAAACAATCGTACGAAAGTGCTCTACGATGAACAAATCTGTAAATACAAATGTATGTAGGTACATACATATCTTATGTATGCACGCGCGCCCGACGCCGCCGCCGGCCGAGACGAGTATAGCTAAATGAATCTGCACCTTGCAACAACAAATTGAGTTTTTATGCTGTGAATTCGCGATTTATACTTTATTTCCATCTAAAATAATGTAAATAACTTATAAACAATCAAAATCTGTACCGAGGTAGTACCTATATAAAATGTACTTTTTTCGCGAAAAATTATTTGGTTTAAAGTTGTCTGTTCTTTTTACTTTTTTTTTTGGTGTTTTTGTAGTTGTGTCTTTGTATATTTATGTTATAGTAGGTGTGTTTTTTTTACAGGCTTAATAGGCGACGATAAAAAAACGCATCGGGGCATAAAAAAAAACTTGGCAGCACTGTGCTGTGGAATGACATTTTAAAACAAAACAAATCTCATCTCTTTCTCTTTCTCATATCTTCTATTAAACATTTTTGACATTTCCATCCTTCGTCGCTATATAAAAACATTAAATCGAAATGGAAGAGAATGGAGGTAAGTTCAATTTTCATTGCATTGTTTCGCATAATTTATTTGGTATTTTATTTTTCAGTTCATACTTATACTTACACCAATCGAGCTTTGGAACAGGCTGCCAATACGCCTACTTTCATGAAGAAGATGAAACAACTTTCCATCTCGTGGACACTGCTGGCATACAAAAACCACCACATCAACGTGGTCGCTTCCGTGGAAATTTGAGGAACTCAAGATTCATGCATAGAGGGATAGAGGACGTAATTCTCGTGGAGGAATGCAGTCTGGTATGACTACCCTTGGCGGCAAGAATGTTAAGTCGCGCGATAATCGTCGTGGAATGGGAAAAAAATTCGGAATGCGTAACGCTCCACCGAAAATCCGTGATGCAGAGTCCAATCATTCGACGTCTTTCAAAGACGGTTGGTAATGTTTTTGCCACTGACGCAATCTTGGCAACGATTATGTGCTGCACTCGTTCCAACTATTCTTGGGATATTGTTGTCGAGAAGTTTGGAGACAAAATCTTCATAGACAAGCGTGACAACACAGAGTTTGACTTGTTGACTGTAAACGAGACCTCTGTGGAGCCTCCAACAGATGATGATGCATCCCCCAACTCTTCAAGGAATTTGGCTACCGAGGCAACTTTCATCAACCATAACTTCAGCCAGCAGGTCCTGAAGACCTGAAGTTTGAAGAGCCAAATCCATTTATTGGAGAAGACGAGGATGTGGAGATTGCGAGTGTCGGTTATCGCTACAGGAAATGGGGCTTGGGAGGTGGAATTGTTCTTGTTGCTCGTTGTGAACACGATGCCGTTTTGCAAACCCCCAACAATGAAGCGCAATTCTTAACCATAAAGGCTCTCAATGAGTGGGATTCAAAACTTGCAAACGGTGTTGAGTGGCGTCAGAAGCTCGATACCCAACGTGGAGCTGTTTTGGTCAAATAACTGCGCAACAATGCCTGCAAACTGGCCAAATGGACCGTTCAAGCTGTTCTCTCTGGATCTGACCAGCTGAAATTCGGTTATGTTTCACGTGCTCACATTCGTGATCCTTCACGTCATGTCATTTTGGGCACACAACAATTCAAGCCCCATGAATTCGCTCCGCAAATCAACCTTAGCATGGACAATGCTTGGGGTATACTGCGTTGCATCATTGACATTGTCATGAAGCAAAAAGATGGAAAGTATTTGATCATGAAGGACCCCAACAAGCAAATGATTCGCTTGTACGATATTCCCGATAATACTTTCGAGAGTGATGGTTCCGAGGAGTGCGACGATGACAATGAAACTTTCCAACCCGTTTACTCTTAAGGCAGCAGCAGCAAGAGGATTTAAATTTTTTACCGAGTCAACTTTTTTTTACTTAAAACATTTTCAATAAATAAATCAGAGCAGAGAGATCATAATTTTGTAAAGCTGAATAGTGAAGAAAGTGTTTATAGAGATAAAAAAGCATCTGAAATATATTATCTGTATTTGTATCCTGCGAACAAAACTTGAATTGATTATGATAGTTTGTAACAAAATTAATTATTCAACAACTTATATCTTCTTCAATAAAAAACATAATAGAAGAAAAAAAAAAAACATGGTTTAATCAAGGCCGAGCCGGATGATGAATGACAATTAACAACAATCAATTGCCCAAGAGTCAGTTTACAGAAGCTTAAGACGTTTTGCGGCATAGTAACTTAAAGGATTGGTTTGCTGTGAATGACCAACAGTTTCCATTTCAAACAAAAGCTTAACCAGATTGCTTCAAGTACTGGTGCCGGTTCTGAAGTACCTCTTACGACTTTTATTGAAGAGGTATAGAAGATATACAAATTTTATTATGAATACCCGTCTTACTAGGTCTATCCGTTGGCCGCGACCCGCGAGCTCGCCGATATATACCTCAAACATCCTGGGAATGAGAGATCTGATGATGAAGAGGGCAACGAGGAAAAACATGTTGGTTTTGCAGACGATGAAATGGAAGAACATAACTTTAACCAATTTATTTGTTCAACGTAAAATCTCACAGCAAAAAAAAAAACAATAAAACAGATACAATTTGAGCCGTAATTAATGTTCGCTTCAGTAAAATGTTTAACAATTTTCTATAATTTTTATTGGAGAACTGATAGGGTCCGTGCTTGTCTTGGTCACTGGGTACACAGTCAAATGTTTCTTGAAATTCAGAACATTAGGTGGTTTTTTTTAACAGATTTAGGAATGTAACCCTCGATAACATCTTCGCTAAGCGTTGGGGATTCATCGTTGGAATTGATTAAATCTGCATCTTTATTGTGGCCAATCACTTGCACTGACAGCTTTCTGAGGTTATTACGTTCGTTATCTAAAAGGAAGTCAATCAGATCCTGTTTGGTTAATGTTTTAAGAATTTCTACCTCACGCTTTCTTCTTTCGAAGATATTCCTCCCACGAAATCTCGCCCCAATTTCGATTAACTTTTTCAGCGTGTGAAGCGTCTACGACCTGTTTGATTTTAATCAGCGATTCACGAACGTGTTCGTACTCTTCTTGGTCTAGATCGCTTAGAATAGTCATCATTTGCAGGCGGAATGCTTCAATACGTTCTTCCACGTATTGAGCAGTAAATTTTGATTCTTGACATTGCACAGTAATTGAATAGCCAGCAATGCCAGTATTTATTCTTGCCGAAGCTGAGACGTCAGGTTCATCGACAAACATCAACAGAAGATCGAGGATTCCTTCTATACGTAACGAACAAGGACCATAGAAGTTATGTTAGTGGCATTGCATTGGATCAAAGAAGTCTGCAAAAAAGTTATAATTAGGCTTTTAGTACAAAAAGAAAGATATATCAAATATGGCAATGAAACCATTATTATAAGGCTTTCAGAATAAAAATAGCCTTTTTTTTAATTTGGATATTTTTGAGCGCTCTCAATAATTATACAGTAATAGTTATTTTTTTTTTCGGAAAAACGTTTATATTTTGCTAATAGGTAAGGCGAAAGGAGACGTTCAATAGTACCAAAAAGACAAGAAGGCGAGGGAATTGGAAGGTAAGTATAGGAAGGAGGAGATGCTATCAAATGATAAAAATTTAAAATTTTTTTGAACGGGGAAGAGTGTATAATTGGGTTTTTGAAATGTTTTTGTGGAATTATCCATTAACACCACAAAGTGCTTCGTAAAAAAATGTTAAACGCATTTAAATATAATCGTTTTTCCAGTGTTTTAAAGGTAGTATATGTATATTTATTACTATTATTATATACATATTATATTTATACTATTATCCTGAATGCCTGATAATTGATTTTTTAGCATATTTATACATACATACTCACATCTTTGACTTTTTAATAATTTAAGGTAGTCAACACATACAATTTTTTAGTATAATTCTTCGAATATTCTTGAATTACTTCCAAAGTTATTTCAGGCAAGATTGTAAACTTTTCTACAAGCGGCCAACGAATGTTCTCTAACACACTCAAGCGAATATCTCCATTGTTTTACTTGATCAAGAGCCTTACTTTTAGATGTTCGAGATAACCGACTTGAATCATTGCCGGGTGATGATAAATTCATTTTAGGTGTCTCTTGTTTTATTAGGGTTATATTTAGTTATATTACTTTGATAAGTTTTTTGTGAATATTCTCGTTCCGACTGTTCGATAGCCAAATCATCACGATCGTGCATGTGTTGATGCTTGCCCAAATCCGTAGTGATTTCTCCCACTTCCGTATAGAACTGAACGTCGACGTGCTTCTTCTTGCCAAACATAATCGCATGCTTGAGATGAAAATGCTGAAAGGCGCTCTTGATGTTGTTGTATAAAATGTCCACTTTGTCACCTCGCACTGAGACATAACGAAAACCATTTGTGTGTGCTTCCAAGCTGCCATTCATACGTTTGGTACAAAATTTTTGGACGAATGTATAAATCTTTAAGCTTGGGATTAGGATTACCCTTGTTTTAGGACATTACAAGAGTGTGTCTTGCTTTACAAGATCTTCTTTTTCGCGCTCTTCAGCTCCGCGTGTCTTAAAGCGTTTTTGGACCTCTTTGATGAGACGGAACGCATTATTAAGATTCGATTAGGGAGCTGAGATTTCACCTGGTTCTTTTGTGTTGGCACTGCGATAGGTTCTACAATTAAAAAAAAATTCAATAAATTTTATATTTAATTAATTTTTTCAGAAAACTTACACTTCTTTGTCAACGTCAACTGAATAAAAAAACAATTTTCTTCTTGTTTTCTTTTATCTGACGTTTGTATACAATTCATCGCTTTGGTAGCACAGTTTTAAGCCTCGATAAAAATTAAGCGCCGAAAATTATCGGGGCATCGCTGATGCCCATATAGGCTTAGTTGTTGTTGCATTTAACATGTGAATTGTTTGCCCCAGGCATCGTTTTTTTTATCTTCGCCTATTGAAAAGGTAAAAAAAACACACCTAGTATTATCAATTGACTTGTTTTTATGTTAGAGTCCCTAGCCTGTGATGTCGCTGAAACGAGTCAAATTTGACAGTGGAGAGTAGGATAAGAAAGATAGAAACAAGTAGTAAGAAAGAGAATTTTTTTTATTTTCATTTTTCAACTCAAGGCAGAGTAAGGGAGATTTCCGAGTGGTGGAAATGAAAGAAAGATGTTCTTTTCTTACCTTTTTCTGTTGTTCTTGTTTGCATGTTTTTATGAGTATGTATAGAGGTAGATATATTTGTTGCTTGAACTTTTTTGCATAGAGGAAATATATTACCTAGAGTCACGACTTCGGGGGTTTGCTCTCTTTAACCCTACAAGCTGAATTGAAAGGAAAAAACCCACAGTCCAAAGATGTGTTAGTTGCCCAATGCATTTTAAATGGGAACAAACACAGCTTTGTTCAAATTTTGTGGGTTTTTGCTCAATGCGCAAAAAGGTTGAATAATTTCAAAAATTTTAAAATACAAATATTTTTGTATTAATTTCGCTTTTTTTATCTCTTTATCAATAAAAACTGTATTAGATATTAATTTCATTGCTTTTCGGATACAAATTCCTTAATATTTATGTATATTTCTGTTAAAAACTAAAAAAATCCAAGCAAAAGTAGAAGCGCACCCTAGAAATTCAATGCGTATAGTGCTGAACACTTACCACGGAATACCGACATTTTAGCCCAAGGTGAATATTTTGGCAAGTAAACAAATCGATAAAAAAACAAATGTCATAAAAAAACAAAAGTGCGGGTCGCTGTTCTAATTAGTAAACAAGTTTTTCATTGATTTTAGCGTAATTTTCTCAACTAAATTAAATAAATTGCCAATAAAAATGCACATCAAAGTTTCCCCCGTCGATACCTGATAAAATTTCGTCTGCAAATCATAAATTGATTGATTGACCGAAATTGTGTGTGCAAAATTTCACAAGTTATGGAAGTAGTGAACTTTTGGTTAAAAAGCATAAAGGAAGTGTAAAAAAGTATAATTGCACGTTAGTTTATTTAATTAAACATCGTTTGGCATATAGTTTTGTTAATAAAACTCATTGTGCGGGCGATTTGTAACCAAACTTCTGTTGGCATTGAACAAACACTAAATACAACGAGAAATAGTGCAAGCGACCCACTGATTTTGTCGTCAACATCGACGTCCACTTCGTTAACGAAAAGCATCGGCAGTGACCGCAAAAAAAGTGTTTCCCTTCAACAACAGCCCGCGAGCTAAATAACAATAATATAAATTTTGATAATTTAAAAAACAGCACAACAATAAGTGCAGCTAGTGGAAGAAGATGTTGCGGGCGCCTGTTTAGGCCTTCAGTTGTCCACCGTTGAGGCCAAAAAACATTTATAATAGTAACCTAGGAAGTGGAAAAAGAAAAGAAAAATATTTTCAATATTGAAAAAAATGCAACCAACTTTCTTACCTCGATTGTAGACAATTGGGGGCCAATTTCATGCAGTTGAGATAATCTGGAAAAAAGAAAACAAAAAAAATTAATTTTTGAGACCCTTTTAATAATAAATTTAAGAAAAATAAGACTAAAATAAAACGAAATCAATTTTTGCACTTACCCAAATGAAATGTCCACCATGGTGGTTTGATACTATTTGTTGTTTACAAATATAATCAACATTGTTGTTGTTGTTTGAGTCCATCTTCGTGTATTTGCCAAAAATTATATACATATACGAGACAGCAGAATTTCCAAATTGGGCGTGTTCAACGAAGCGAGCTTTTATAGGAAATTTTTGATATACGAAGTGTGAAGAGTTTGGAGACCATTCTGTCAATTCATTTCATTACTCAGTTTTATTTATTAATCGTTTTCGTTTCTGTTTATTCCTGTCAATTTCTGTCTCCTGACATGTTTTGTTCCCGGTTTTCGACGTTTTTAGGTGTTAGGGTTTAGTGTCGTTTTTTTTAGTGGTTTATAGAGTAAATTAGTGTCATGTAAACCTCCTGTCAATGAATTCAAATAGAGCTCAAGTTCGGTTCGAAATTCCGAACTTTGATTTTGAACAGGCCCATGGAAAAGCCAGACTACCAGAGAGTTAATGTTAACTCATAGTCTGCTATTACACGATGAATCTAGATGCATGCGCCTTCTTCGAATTCTGCTTTGATATTTCGTCCACTGATTCAAGCGCTATTACACGTTGAAACCAGATTCATGAATCCGATTTGACAGTTCTCTTTATTTTTCATTTCGGTGTTGGTGAGCGTATGTGCTCTTCAAAATGAAGTATCAGAAAGAAGTATTTCTATGCATTACATTGAAGTTTACTCCTCGGATAACGAAATCATATGAAGCAGAATGGAAGAAAAACGGACAAGAGAAAAGAGAAACGTCAAATTGTTGCACCGAAAATTTTACCCACGCGACACAGGGCAGTTTTTTTTCCGTCTCATCTTTCGATTTTGTTTTCTCTTTTGCACTAACGTTATTCGAAAAGTCGCACGCGTCTGGATTCATCGTGTAATAGCAGACATACTTATGAAGACTCATCGGATGATGCATTTACATATGGGTATGATGATCGGATGTTGTTTTGACGGTTAAGGGAGAGAGGGGACTTGTGTTCGTACGGGTGAAGTTATTCTGGCATGTAGCGATCAATAGTAAATTGACGTTCAAACGGAAAAGCCTGGAAAATAATTGAAACCTATTTAATTAAGCAAGTCAGATTCGGTGCGTTTTTTTTGTCGTTTTTTTATTGGCAAGTGGTGTTATTAATGTTTTGTTCGTGGGTTTTTTATAGACATTTCTCTAAGATATTAAGTGCCGCCTCGTATAGCAATATAGCAAAAAAAAAGGGAGAAACACCTATACCTAAAAACAAACAAAGCAAATATTAGTAATACAAAGTGGTGAGTCATGATTTTAAGTTTTTTTTTGAAAGGTGTTTTAAAACTCCAAACGTTATAGGTGAATTCTCGGCGGCCCCAGATAACCAACCAAGTACTGGGCCGCCGCATCGTTTTTTGTGTGTGCTTTTTGTGCGTGTTCTCAAAGTCCCTTCAAGTTACACTGGGGCCATGCTAGAAGTGGTGGTGACTTAGTTGTTCAGTGGAGGCAGCGGTGCAGAAATTCCATTTAAAAGCCCTGAAACTCCCTCTATTTGGAGCACCTCCATAGAATACTGATACCGAACTCACCGAAACGTCAACAACAACAAAAACAAGCCTACAACATAGTGGTATCATTTAATTAAAGATCATCCTGTCGGATTTAAGTGTTTGTGTTTGTCCTTTATTTAACTTTAAGATTTTTTTTTTGAAAATATCTATAAGAGGCGTTGAAGTGATTTACATTTTTGTTTTCTTTTTTTTTCCTCGATTTTTGTTTAGAGCATATATCTTTTGTAGTTGTCAGAAATAAGTAATTTCCATTGTAAGTGGAAAAGTTGTGTTTCCTCCCGATTTCTTTATTGTTTCGGGTAGAGTGAAAACATCAAGGAATTTTTTTTTGACAATTTATACTACCTCCAGAGAGCTCCTTGCAGGTAGGGCTTTTTTAAGCGGTATGTTAGTTATTTTGCTGTAGTGACCGAAAAGGGTACATTTAGTCTCAAAAAGGGGGAACATGTCTCGTACACGGCTTTGTTTTATTATTTCTTTGATTTTCTTTTGAATAATAAGTAAACATTTTTGTAATTTTTGGTTATTAAATAAATCTCAACACGCCGATTTTGATGAAATTTAAGTTGTCTTCTTGTGTTTCGATAAGTCGAAACATGTCCTATTGAAGAACATTTTTCAGGGGTGCCTAGGGTAGCTAAGTTCCGGTGAAGATGGCGAGATCCGAAGCCGATCATCCACCATCTTGGGGGAATCTAAAAATGGCCGAAGATTCCTATGGTAGGGTGGGTAATGGCCTCACTGCAACAACATCCGCAGTGCCCTTGGTGTGTCGATAGTCCGTCCGTTTTACAGTCCAAAATTTTCCTTTGTTTTTCTCCTGGCCTGATTTATGTATTTGTTTGCAGGCGAGGTTAAGTTTCGGGGGTAAGATCCCCCCCCCGTCCGACGAGCTAACGCCGTGCACAGCAAGCAGGCCGCGTCCTCCGAAACTTAGCATTCCTACCCTTTTCTAACCTAGTCCTATTCCAGTTTCCTAACCTTTCCTTTTTCCTACCTAACCCCAATACCGACACTCCTCCGCTCCTCTTGCCTCGCAACAAAGCAAGGGAGGAAAACAAGCCTAACAGCCACCTAAATCAGCCTGCTGGTGGGTAAATATTTTCTTCGCCTGAGAAGACGCAAATAATTCAGCGGAATATGCCAAAAGGCAATGAACCGATTAAGATAGCTTTCTCAGCATCGCATCAGCAATAGGCGCAACAACCTCAGCAGCACCAACAGCAACAACAACACCAACAGCACACCACGCAATACCAGCTCTCGAATAACAGTTTCATAAGAACCACCAAGATACCAACAATCATGAACTCGAGCAACCAAGCGGCTGGCGGGAATCGGATCACCTTTACCAGTCAGTCGTGCGAACTTTGCCCTAACAAAGGGGGCATAGTCAAGAAAACAGATGTTGGCAAATAGGTACATCTAGTGTGTGCCCTTTATGTGCCGGAAGTGGCATTTAGAGAAGTAGATCAACTATCTTCAGTGACGCTCTTCGAAATGCAGTACAGCAAATGGGGAGCCAAAACTTGCACTCTTTTTGAAAACGAACGTTTCTCAGGAACTGGCGTGTGTATAGGTTGTGATGCTGGCATGTGCAAAATATTTTTCCATGTCACTTGGTATAAGAAAATAGATTAATTTTATTTCAAAAACAGTTTTAACTCGTAAATTCTTACAGTGCTCAGGCCGCGGGATTTTTATCCGAAGCTCATTCGGAGGAAGCAGATCACGCGGATCCTTTCTACGCACACTGCAAGGTGCATTCGGACAAAACGATGATCAAACATCGAAAAAGACATTTCAATTCAATTAAATTGGTAATGGAGCACAAGGACCTGGAAAAGCAAGAACACAAAAATGAAGATCCAACACCGTCAAATTCGAATCCAGAGAAAATTTGCGAAGTATCAAAATAAGTACCGGAACTATAAACATCTTAAAATCGAACCTTGGGGTAATTTTTTTCTTTTATATAATGATGAATCTTATGATTTTCGTTGATTGCATTATTTTTTTAAGTCCCAACTCAAAAGATATCGAGATTGTTAACTACCAGTGCCGCGTTGGAGTTACAAGAAGCTCAGGTATGTAGGAATGATAATTTGTTTTAGAGTAATTAATAAATCTTCTTCGTTTATATAGATCTCAGCCCTTAGAAACATTGGAAAGAAGTGGCACAGCGCCGGCATTTAGTGTGGAATTCATAGGTTACTACCTCGATAGAATTTCCCGCATGAAGGAACTCAAAGGCAACTTAGAGCAGATGATTGACGCAAACACAAATTTGTTAGGGGAGCAACAGAGCCTTCGTGATGAATACGATTCAAAAGTCAAATCAAATACAGACTTAAAGTCAAAACACGAAGCACTGCAGGCCAGTGTTTGGGAAATGCACAAACAGTTGGAATCCGATCGAAAATCATATCCTACAGTCCTCTTATAACACACAATCCACAAGTTGTTCTCGAGGATGCGCTGAAATCAGTGTCGGTGAAAAAATTCGCATCAATATCGAACTTTCCAGAATTCTCTGAAGCAGTCAGCGAAGCACAAAAGCAATCTGCAAAAGAAGACCCCCTCACAACAACTTCAGAAGATGCCAAATTATTGGCAAAAGGTGCTTTGGGTTTAAGTTCAGTGCAGGCTCTAACTACAAGTCAAAGCACAAGTGCTAGCGCTTTAACTAGCCTCGATAGCTTTATTGGTTTTGAAAAAAAAAAACCGTAAGAAACGCAGTAAAGATCAACACAAAAGCAAGTACTCGTCGGACAACGGAAAGTCGCCAACCAAAGAGCACAAGCGGAAGCGTAAAAAGAAGAATCATGATGTCGAGAATCCCAATGACAATAAGCCGGCAATTCCTAAAATTAAAATCAAAGTAAGTTATTTGCTGATAAGGAATTTATTGCTACAAGTTTTTTTTACAATTTTAAGATATAATATTTGAAGTCCTGTGGTTTTTTGGGATCTTTTTATTTTTGTTAGCTTTTTAATTTGTAACTGTGCTTCTGAAGTTTTCCCCATAATAATATAAATTGTAAAGTCTTAAAGTAGAATACACTTACACAAAATTTAACACCTCTTCAAATTTATTAGTAGAAAGAAGTTTGTCGAGCTAGGAGCATTGCGAAATCTTTTCATTGTTTATCATTTGATGTCCACAAGATGAACTCGGCAAACATTCTCCTAATCAAGATACATATGTATATATGTATATATTTATCAAGGAGAGCAGCTAGAAATGCATTAGAGCTATTTTTTGCATCGCGTTGTTCAAAAGTATTTTGGAAAGTTATTTTCGTTGCTTTTTACTTAAGCTGTAAGAATGTATAATTTGTTTTTTTTTTATCCATATGATTCCTTTTGATCAAACAAAAGTAACAGAAAGACATTGTAAATTGTATTGCAGAAACGATTATCGTTTAATATTATCGCATTTCAAATCTTTTTAAAAGTAGTTTCAAAGTATCAACGGTCAGCTGCATTGAATACGTCAGTCAAGCAAGATAACTGTTTGAAACTATTCAAAACTTGCACAGTTTTCGGAAACAGATGCGCTATAATGTGATTTCTTCCATCTTATTCTAGAGCATATACTACCCAGAACAAGGGATAATACGGAAAGCTACTACAGTATGCGGACGGCCGTAAGAGAGCAATGATTAACAAAAATTCTAATGGTGTTAAATCGCACAATCTTAGCGGCCAATTAAAGTCGCCATTTCGAGAAATCGCTCGCCCAGAAAATTTGTCATGCAAGAGACTCATTGTTTCACAATGATGGTAAGTTCGAATGTCACTGTTCTTGCCAATTGGCATCTAAATCTAACAATCTCTGTTTATCCAATATAGACGTAGATCTATTCGGATCAGACGACGAAGAAGAAGACGCCGAAGCCGAATACTCTGCCAAGAAATCAAAGAAACCCGCCCTCATTGCCAAATCATCCTTCCTGCTCGACGTGAAGCCTTGGGATGACGAGACCGACATGAAAGAAATGGAAAGATGGAAGATGGACGGTCTGTTATGGGGTGCCTCCAAACTCGTTCCAGTCGGCTATGGCATCAACAAGTTGCAAATCATGTGCGTCATCGACGATGACAAGGTTTCAATTGACTTGTTGCAAGAGAAGATGCAAGAGTTCGAGGACTTTGTCCAATTTGTTGATATCGCAGCTTTCAACAAGATCTAAACACAAAAATCGAATTAGATCTTGAATCAACGTAATTGTTTGTCCTTGAACTTTAAGTTCAATTCAGTTGAAAAAAAAAAAAAAACAAAAAATGCCTTGATTAAAAAAAATACTATATTATACTCAAGAATGTTTTGTTTACTTTTGCAACTTGATAGTTTAACAAAATTTCGTTTAACCAGATGTCCCCCGGAATATAACCTAAAATTTCAGCCAAGTTAGTGCTGAAGTTTTGATAGAATAACTCGGTTAAACCTGTGAGTGGAATTGATGTGGGGATTATGGAAATATGTTCTAGGAATCATTGGATAGGGTTCAAAATAATATCAATCGAGAAAATGGTGTTTCTTAAAAACGCTAGCGCATTATAATTAAAAAAGATAATTTTTAGAAACAACTTTCAAGAAAATAATCTAATTTTTCATTAAATTCTTGAAAATGGTAGATAAACCAAGCTGTTATTTCTGAACTAGTTGCTTTATTTTTATGATTGAAACGGTTTCAATTGTTGATTTTAATCTTACAAGTGGTTCTGAAAACAAATTTTAATTTTAACAAAAACTTCGAAAAATTTGCATATGAGGACCGTTTTCACAATTTCAATATGAATATGAAAATCTTGAAACGTGCCTCATACAAAAATCTTTCGAAGTTTTTGCTAAAATTAAAATTGGTTTTCAGAACCACTTAGAGGATCAAAATCAACACTCGAAACCGTTTCAATCATAAACATAAAGCAAATAGTTCAGAAATGACAGCTTGGTTTATCTACCATTGTCAAGAATTTCATGAAAAATCATGTGATTTTCTTGAAAATGTTAAATAGACACTCCTGTCATTTCCAAACGACTTGCTACATTAGGATGATTTAAACGGGCTTGAGTATTGATTTACGTCTTCTAAATGGTTCTGACAACCAATTATAATTTTAACAAAAACTTCGAAAAATTTTCATATGGGGAACGTTTTATAATTAAAAAGTGGAGAAGATTGAAATCTTAATCTTTCCTTCGGCTTTTTTGGTCACAATGGATTTGGCAATGAAACGGTAACGTTACATTAACTTTTCCCGACGTTTCGGCAGGGGTTGCTGCCTTCTTCAGGGGAACTTTATTGCACATAAATAGAAAATATATAGTTTGATTACAATTGTGTGACAAAATTACAATAAAACTTACATTATGTAAAAAAAAAAAATTTGTGTTACAGTAAAATTTACATTAAATAAAATATTTTATTATATTGTTATATATACACTTCAAAATGAAGTTCCGTTTATGTGATATATAAAATTTGAAAACAATAAACAAGCAATTAACATGACGTTTAGTTTGAGACAAGTGAGCAGTATACAGCGTTTTAGCAATTTCAATATGAATATACAAATGTTAAAACGTCTCTGGCATGAATTTTTTTCGAAATTTTTGTCAGATTTAAAAATGGTTTTCACAATCACCTAGTGGACTTAAATCCACACTCGGAACCGTTTCAATCATCCAAATGGATATAGTACATATATTTAAGTATATGTAGAAGGTTTACTCTTCACAAAATTAAACGCGTCTATCTGGTTCGGAGGCAGCAATTTAACTGACTCTTCTTTATTCTTTTCTTCTATGCTTAGCCTAGGGGAAACTTATACATAAACAAATAGTATATATTATGACGGCTTGGGATATTTACATGAGTGTTTGTATTGTTTGTACATATTTATATCTTAACATATAATAGCTTAGGATATTTACATGAGTATTAGTATTGCTTGTGCATATTTACATCTTAACATAGGGAAAGTGTTGCCACAGGGCTCTGATTACTACAATTCGGCCATCTTGACAATTTAAGATCCCCTGATCTCTTATTTAGCGAAAATTTTAACGTTTGGTACCTCGACTTCCGAACCATGGTCGCATATTTCCAACAGCCCATACACCTTGATAAGGCAGTCTTGTTTGTTGAAAATTGTCCACATCCTTGAGAACATACCGATCATTTCTCAAAATTTTCGTTATTTGATAAGGTCCTTTAAATTTTGGTAATAATTTTTTAGACGTTCCAGAATGAGAATCAAAGTTTTTTACTAACACGAAGTCTCCTATTTCATACTTTTTAGGTCGTTGTCGTTTCCTATTCACATATTTTTCATTATAAGTCTGTGCTTGTTCCTGTTTTAAAACTGCTTCTTGTCTTATCTGTTTATGATTTTCTTGAACTATCTTTTGTTTAACCTCTATTAAGTTTTCTCTAAGTTCGTCTATTGTTTCGCCTCTTTGACCTACTCCGAAAAGCATTACGCTTGGATGTTTTCCTATCATTCGATTTATTGTGTTGTTCAATGTAAACTCTACAGTTTCCACAACATTGTCCCAATAAACTCCCTCTTCTGGCTTGACTAGTTTAGCTATCATCGGACCTATACTCCTGTTCACTCTTTCTACTTGGCCATTAGCTTGCGGTGACCCAGTCGCGACTTTTATGTGTTGAAAAAAGGATATAGGTATTTAAATTAAAGTAAAGTTAAATTGGGTAGGAAGACATTCATCGTCATCGGGAATGCATAAGACATTTAGACGGATGACGGTGTCTTCAACGCGGCTCAGTGCCAGATGACGATGGGCTGGCCGCCGTGCTGCCGCTTCTCGCTGTCAATCGGGTGTAGTGTTGACAGCACCTCTTCTTATGCCGGAACTAAAAAGAAGGAAAGGGAAAAGGTTGACAGGAAAGAAGTAGGGCGAAGGTAAACTAGAGAGGAGGATCGGTGACAGGAAAGAAGAAAGAAAAGAAGAAGGAATAAGGTGAAGAAACCTGAAAAGAAAGGAACACGACATAGGGAGAAGAGGAGAAAAGACGCACGATGTTCGCTGTGAGGGTCGCGGCATGCTTGTTCGGCTCGGCTATGACTCGCCGGTTGGTGGGGGGGGGATCTTGCCCTCACAGACGAACTACTCCTTTTTCAAAACATTGATCATGCCTGAAAGCTATTATACAAAAAAAATGCGATACCACCACTTAATTTGATTCACCACACTCGATGCTGTTGATGACGCTTCAGCTTGGCCTTATAATTCCCACCCCTCCGTGGAATCCGGTAGGCCGCTCACGAATACGGATTCCCCTTAGTTGGACTCCTTTAGCCCACCATCACATTCATTTTCTGCATACTTATCGTCACTCTCCTTCGCTTACCCTTCTCACCCCCTTGGAATACTTCCTACTCCGCCATCGAGCTATTGGCCCGATCACAGAAAGAATACAACAAGATTTTGGTTTTCAATGTATCATTCATCGATATTCTATCAACCTTCATTCATTTTACTCGTAAAATTTTATCCAAAAGATAGCAAAAAATTTCAAACCTATACCAGTGGCAATCAATATAAATTTAAATGAAGATTTAGATAATTATTCTTATGCCGAAACGATATATATAATATGAATATTGGAAATTACAAGTTGATCAACCTTTATATATAAAAAAAAAACATTCAAGATCAAAAATTTACACAAATT
The DNA here is from genome assembly GCA_911387755.1 of Chrysotoxum bicinctum. Classification (NCBI taxonomy): domain Eukaryota; kingdom Metazoa; phylum Arthropoda; class Insecta; order Diptera; family Syrphidae; genus Chrysotoxum; species Chrysotoxum bicinctum. The sequence goes on from OU426987.1 coordinate 165,820,280, forward strand.
GTATTACTAAAAGTAAGCACGTACCATTCACGACAAAAAAACCTGGAAGAATCACCGGTTTTCCTCGGCGGAAACCCTCCCCACGGTCTCGCAACTATGCGCTATGCGTATCAGTACACGCCCGCTATAAAAAAAACCAAACGCCAAACCCTTTTGCCTTCCTATATATAGAGCTCTATTTATAGCGATTCTAAAAGGGGCAAAATCTTGCAGCCCGCGAACGAGAGCCGGACAGAATCCCACCGCGGAGTCTTATCAAAATCGCCGGTGTCAGATTTCCCAAACTCTTTTGGTGGCGGCACTTAGAAATTATCAAAAAAATTTTAAATTGGTCTCAACATTCACGAAACTTGATTCCAAAGTTATAAAATTTCGCCTATAATAGCCTGAATAAAGGTGGTTCACAAATATACTTATATATCAATTGACAAAAAAAAAAATAAAAAAAAAGGTGTTCCGGAACTCTGCAACTTCGGTCTTGACTCTTGTTCCTTATCTCCTCTCGTCTTAGCTTTAGCGATAACCGCTTATTCTGGTCGGTTACGGACAGTTCGGCGAGGTTACGGAACGGTTTACCGCAAGTTCCGCACGGTAAAAAAAAATGTTATGGGTCGGTTGCGGAAATGTCCGCAATGTTACAGCATGGTCCGCAAGATTACGGAAAAAAAAAGGAGGTCTGCAAGCTCCCAAAAAATAGGAAAGGTCTGCAAGCTTCCAAAAAAAATAGGAAAGGGGTGACGCCTCGTCGGCTCCCGCTGAAATTCGTTAATTGACGATGAATACCTAACATCCCTAATCTTCTAACTATCACTGTCTTACTTGGCACCCGGAGAATCACGGGCTTACGCTCAACCTTTTTTTTTGCTGTGCCGGTTCTGGCAATGGCCACAGATGATTCCACAGTATTTTTTTTTCCAGCCAAAATCACCCTGGAGCGTAGCAAAAGTAAAAAAAAAAACGTAGGGCATTAGTTCCTTCGTATTTACTTGCGCCCAAAAAAATTTTCTTTCACAAAACATATGCAAAAAAAAAACACTCACCCTTTCATAAAAAAGTATCACTAGAACTTACAAAACAATTAAATTCACGGCTTTGACTTCTAGTTCTATGATTTCTCGTGTATACATATATATAATTATATATTATACCGCACTCTACTGTACACTCTTTTTTTCTTTAAATTATCTACAAAATGTTTTTAGCACCTTCTTTATGCTTACTTGGTTGAACTTCAAATGCCGTCTTCAATTACACAAAACCTCTCTCTAACCTCAGCTTGATTGTTCTCGAAGCACTTTTTCATCCGTCCATAAAATGCATCGTCATGCACTCGGCCATTTTTAGTCGATGCACTTGTCAAACTCAGCTTTTAGCCTATCTACACGTATTGCTTTCAATATTGCTGTGTTTGTTCGTGGCCGAGCAAATGTCATGCAATTTGCCGTCGGCAATTTTACTACCCTAATTAGAGTTCGTTTCAGATATCTAAAATAGGAATTACAATGTAAACATTATTTTTTTGTTCTATGTCCCTTATTATTTACCTTTATTTTGTATTTTCTCTAATCTTTGAACCTTTTATTGTAGCTTTAGTTAGTATTTAAGTTTTGTTTGTTTCAAAAAAAAAATAATAAAAATAAAATTCTCATTTACACAAAAAGAACTATTTTGTTTCAATTTATTTACAATGGTCATCAATCATCACAAAAATGAACCACCGCGCAACTTCAATACGTAAGAACTTACATAAAATCTAGTGTACGCCTACCCTTACTAGTTAATAATTTAAATTCCACTCTAGATAACCACTTCCAGCCACTTGTCATCCACATTCCAAGAATTCCTTCCACTTCCTTCTTTTTACGTTCATTCATCTTTTTAATATACTACATATTTCCTTTTACTATTTTAGAGCCGGCCATTGATGGACCCAGGACCCACCACCAAGTAAGCGGAGACGACGTCATCGCCACAAAAAAAACAATTCTGGTAAGTTTCATGAAATATTTCAATTTTCAGGTTTCAGATTTATTTTATTCCATTTTATTTATTATTTTACTATATTGTTTGTTCTACTTTCAGATTATGTACTTCTCCCTGCTGATAATGACCAGCAGTGAAGATGAGGACGGTGGTGATGGCGGCGGTGACCTCTCGCGTGGCAGCAAGAAAAATATCGGTAAGTATCTACCTAATCCTCTAATAATTGTGCCATCCGTTTTCAGATAGCGAAAATAACATTTATTATCTTTATTTTCAGCTTCAAATTTTAGCGCCAGCGACGCCTCTGCTGCCGACAAAACAACATGCGTCAAGGGGATATGATGTCCAACTTCAGCTCGGCAGCGAGCATCAAGTATCGTAAGTATTTTTCTTTGATTCCTTGATCCTTTTTAATCACTTCTTTTTTTCTCTTTCAGGTACAACTTCTGCGCCTGCGACGCGCTCTGCTGCCGCACGTCAGGGCTCAGTACTTTCGCCAACGAGGCAGCCGTAACAGTGTTTTACATTATTTTCGTGTAAAAAGCTTTCAAAATCAGTGGACGTAAACGAACTACCTCTATCTGATATTATACACTTTGGTCTACTATAAGCACGAAAATAGTCTTTTAATGCCGTAACCACTTTCTTGGTGTTAGTTGTCTTAGTAGGATAAAGTCTAACGAACTTTATGAATGCGTCGATTACTACTAGTATATGTTTCTTTGAGTTTCGTGAATGGTCTACAGGTCCGTAATGGTCTATGTGAACTACTTCGAATGGAATATCTCCCTTTGGTATATTATTTAGAAACCCTTCTTCTTTTCCATGTTTGGATGAATATACGATGCACTTTAGACAGTTTTGTATGTGGTTGCTTACCTTTTCCCTCATTTTGGGAAACCAATAACTTTTTTTTATAAGTTCTATCACTTTATCGGTACCCGTGTGCCCCATTTCATTATGGTACTTATACAAAACGTGCCCCTCCATACTTTCGGGGACACAAAATAAGATTGTACCATCATTTTGTTTTTTATAAATTACACCATTTCGCATTTCATACAAGTGGTGTTCCGAGAGTAGCAACGACTCTTTAAGTTTTTTCAAAGTATCATCTTTTCCTTGTGATATGACTAAATTTTCTTCGAAAGTATTCGTTTCCAAAATCAAAATATTCGTTGAACGATTTAATGCATCTACGTGTTGCATACGTGTACCAGCCTTTCGTTCGAGTTCATAATCATAGTTTTGAAACTCGAGTGCCCACCTTGCTATTCTTGGATTCAGTTCTTTTTTGTTGAGTGTCATCGTAAGTGAATTGCAGTCTGTCACTATCTTAAAATGTTTGCCTTGTAAATATACTCTGAATCTTTTAAGTGCACTAACAATTGCTAACGTCTCCAACTCAAAACTATGGTACTTTGCTTCGTCGTCTGTTGTCCTTTTGGAAAAATAAAATATTGGGTGTAATTTTCCATCACTTTTCTTTTGTAAAAGGATAGCTCCTAAACCAATCGCACTTGCGTCGCAATGTAGTTCTGTATAATCTTTTGGGTTATATAAAGCTAATATCGGAGATTCTATCAGTTTTTGTTTAAGTATCTCAAACGACTCTAACTCTTCTACACCGAAGTGAAATGCTTTATTTTTTCTTGTAAGATCGTAAAGCGGTTTAGCCAAAACTGAAAAATTTTTAACAAACCTGCGAAAATATGAACACAAGCCTAAGAAACTTTGAACTGAATGTACATTTTGTGGTATCGGGAAATTTTGTATTGACTCTAGACCTTTATCATCAGCCTGTATACCTTCGCCACTGATAGTATAACCCAAGTACTTTATTTTTGACTGAAGAAACTCACACTTGTCTAACCTTAACTCTAATTTGTTATCCACCAATCTTTTGAACACCTCTTTTAAAATTATAAAATGTTTATCAAGATCTTCGGTTGCTATCATTATGTCGTCAAGATATATCGTTACCTCATCTTTTCTAATCATATCTGTAAAAATTTTGTTTACATGCCTCTGAAAAACGGAAGGAGCATTTTGTAGTCCAAATGGCATTCTCAGAAATTCGTATTGCCCCAAAGGTGTTACGAATGACGTATACTTAACAGATTCTTCGTGCATATATATGTGAAAAAATCCATTTCTCAAATCTAACTTTGTAAACACTCGTTTATCTACTAACCGATCTAACAAATCATCTATCAAAGGAATAGGAAAACTATCTTTTGTTGTTACTTTATTGAGTACTCTATAATCTACACACATTCTAAGATCTCCGGTTTTCTTTTTTACTAGCACTATAGGAGAAACAAACATAGACTCACTTGTCCTAATGTATCCTTTTTCTAAATACTCATCTAACAATTTGTTTAATTCTGACTTTTCTGTATACGATAATCTACGCGGTGGTCCATAAAAAGGTTTGGCGGAATTCAAGTTTAACTTCATTTCTGTTTTTACCAAGGGTTCTTCTGGCCGTCGAGGTACCAAATAACAATCTTTGTAAACATCTTGCAAATATTTTCTTGCCAAATAATCTACATTTTCTCCTATAGTTAAATTTTGTTCTTCACAATTATTAGGTTCATAATTTATCATAAGCAAAGATTTTTCAAAGTTTTCGTTTACTTTAAAGTTTACATTTTTTATATTTTCTTTTAATTCGTTATGATTTTGATCTATTAACTTATTTTTCTTGTAAAAGTTATCGTTAAAATTTATTTCCTTATCTTTGATTTCGTTTGAAAATTTATCATCTATTTTGGTTTTCATTTGTATACTATCTTTTTTAACATATGCTTTATTTTTTAACTTATCATTGTTCTCATCGTTGTGTTTTACTATCTTATTTAAATTTCCATTGTTTATCTTTGTTTTTAACTGCGAATCATTGTTTTCAATACATTTTTTACAAAGTCTAAATTTATGTTCATTGTCATAATTTTCAGCTTTGTTGACATACATATTATCGCCTTTATAATTTGAAACTAGCTTAAATTTTCCGGCTTTCAAAAAACTTCTTCCTAGAACCATCTCATAAACAGTAGACTTGTCATCAACTACAAATAATTCCGCTGAAATAAGTAAATTTTCCCAATGAATTACGCATGACAACTTTCCAATAATTATTAGTTTACTTTTATTAATGCCATAATACGATACATAATTATTATTTCTAGTTAACTTGACTCCTTTAGGAAGGCGCGACTGTCTTACAAAGTTGATTGGACTACCAGTGTCTATGAGGCATTCTAGGAAAAATTTTTTTGTTTTATTACCTATTTTTAGCGACAAATATATATAACTTACAAAATCTTCGGATTTGTCCTCTAGAAGTTGAACGGTGTTCTTTCTTTTTGGACACGATGCCAAACGATGCTCTGTTGACGCACAACCGTAACAAGCCCCGTAGGCTCTCTTTGGCTTCCTGCACTCTGACGCAATATGTCCGATACAATTGCAATTGTAGCACCTTGGACCCTCTTTTTTCTGCTGTAGCGCTGCTTTCGACGTTGACGGTACACTGCTTGGTCTTGGTTGCACCACCTTGCTCATTGTTCGCAACAACTGTGTCCGGTCATTGAAGTTGCTTACGTGGGCATATAACCTTAAATTTGTGTCACAGAATCCCTCGATGACATATTCAATAAACTCGTCTTCGTCTAGCCCCAGTCCATTGGACAACACAACCTTGTCATTATAGTATTCGGGGAACGCCTCGTCGTATCTCCACTTCCTTGTTTCGAACTTGCGCCTCATTGCTAATTTGTTATCCTTGTTGCTGAACATTTCCGTCATCTCCTTTAGCAATTCTTCCAAATTCTCTTCCGCAAAATTCGGTTTTGAATATAGCCACTGCTGTGCTTTTCCTTTCAATTTGTTTACCACCAGTGTACGAAGCATTTTATTCCCAACGTTGTATACTTTTTTTACGCTTCGTAACTGTGCTATCCAGGTATCCAAATGTATACCACCATCGTACTCGGGTAACATGTCTTTGTATGTATTATACCTTCTCTCCTCGTCGTCGTCTTCGCTTCTTTGTCTGTCATCTGTGGTCGCATCGTTATCTTTATTTTTTGCTATCATTTGTTGCTCACCAAATTCAATCCTTTGTCGTAAAAAATCGTTCTCCCTTGCCAATAAATCTTTTTCTCTCTTCAATAAACTGATTTCCCTAAGAAGTATTTCGTTTTCTTTTGTTGTTAATTGTGCCCCACTACCCTCTCCATAACTTGTGTTCTCCTTTTCTATAACGTTGTCGTTGCCGTTGTCGCCGTCGTTGTTTTCCTCGTCTTCTCCTTCTACGTTATTTTTGTTGTTTTCGTCGTCTGGAATTTTCGGAGTATTTTTTGGTTTTTCTCCTCGTTGTTCAACGGGTATACCGTTGAGGCGTAATACCAATGCCGACTTCGTCCCGTTGCTTGGTATTCCGAGACGTTGCAGCCACTCGCGCAACTGTGCCACCGAAAATTCATTTTGTTCGATTAAATTATTGTTCATGGCGAGGAATATGTGTGTCGGGGTTTGGGGAGTAAAAAAAAATATACTTCGTAATAGCAGTATACACACGAAGCGTGGTAAACGAGACGCGCACTTTCGTCCGTAATTTGTAACGAGAGAGAAAAAAAAATGTTTCACGATCGTTTTAAAATATTATATTTTTTGTAAATGTTTATCTTTTAATTTATTATTTAGGATGAATCCCACTTCTGAGGATTATAGTACATATATTTAAGTATATGTAGAAGGTTTACTCTTCACAAAATTAAACGCGTCTATCTGGTTCGGAGGCAGCAATTTAACTGACTCTTCTTTATTCTTTTCTTCTATGCTTAGCCTAGGGGAAACTTATACATAAACAAATAGTATATATTATGACGGCTTGGGATATTTACATGAGTGTTAGTATTGCTTGTACATATTTATATCTTAACATATAATAAGCTTGGGATATTTACATGAGTATTGGTATTGTTTGTACATATTTATATCTTAACATATAATAGCTTAGGATATTTACATGAATATTAGTATTGCTTGTGCATATTTACATCTTAACATAGGGAAAGTGTTGCCACATGGCTCTGATTACTACATGGAGCAACTAGTTTAGAAATGACAACATCATTTATCGACCACTTTCAAGAAAATCACATGATTTTTCATGAAATTCTTGAAAATGGTAGATAGACCAAGCTGTCATTTCTGAAGTAGTTGCCTTATTTGGATAATTCAAACAGTTTTGGGTGTTGATTTGAGTTCTCAAAATGGTTCTGAAAACCATTTTCAAATCTGACAAAAATTTCGAAAAAAATTCATGCCAGAGACGTTTCAACATTTGCGTATTCATATTGAAATTGCTAAAACGTTCCCCATATGAAAAATTTTCGAAGGTTTTGTTTAAATTAAAATTAGTTTTTAGAGTCACCTAGAGGATTAAAAACAACACCGAAGACCGTTCAAATCATCTGAATCGAGCAAGTAGTTTGGAAATGACGGGATGGTTTATCTACCATTTTCAAGAATTTCATGAAAAATTATATGATTTTCTTGGAAGTGATCGATACATTATGTTGTCATTTCTAAACTAGTTGCTTCATTTGGAATATTGAAATGGTTTCGAGTTTTGTTTTAAGTCCTCTAAGTAGAACTGAAAACCAACTTTAATTTTATCAAAAACTTCGAAAAATTTGCATAAGGGTATCGTTTCAAGAATTTCAACATGAATATGAAAATGTTGAAACGTCTCTGGCATGACATTTTTTCGATGTTCTGGTTAGATTTTAAAATGGGTTTCAGAATCACCTAGAGGATTAAAAACAACACTAAATACCGTTTAAATCGTTGGAATCGAGCAAGTAGTTTAGGAATGACAGGAAGATTTATCCACTATTTTGAAGAATATAATGAAAAATCATATGACTTTTCTTAGATGTGATCGATAAACCACGTTGTCCTTTCTAAACTACTTGCTCGATTCCAACGATTTAAACGGTCTTTAGTGTTGTTTTTAATCCTCTAGGTGATTCTGAAACCCATTTTAAAATCTAACCAGAACATCGAAAAAATGTCATGCCAGAGTCGTTTCAACATTTTCATATTCATATCGAAATTCTTGAAAGGTTCCCCATATGAAAATTTTTCCAATTTTTCGGTAAAATTAAAATTGGTTCTCAGAATCACTTAGATGAATTAAATCAACACTTGGAACCGTTTCAATAATCCAAATGAAGCAACTAGTTCAGAAATGATAACATGGTTTATCGATCACTTTTAAGAAAATCATAGAATTTTTCATGAAATTCTTGAAAATGGTAGATAAACCATGTTGTAATTTCCAAACTACTTGCTTGATTTGGATGATTGAAACGGTTTCGAGTATTGATTTAAGTCCTCTAGATGCTTGTGAAAACTATTTTGAAATCTGATAAGAATATTGAAAAAAATTCATGCCAAAGACGTTTCAACATTTTCATATTCATATTGAAATTTTTGAAACGTCCCCCATATGAAATTTTTTTCAAGTTCTTGTTACAATTAAAATTTCGTTTTCAGAACCACTTAGAGGATTAAAATCAACATCTAAAACCGCTTCAATCATCAAAATGAAGCAACTAGTTCAGAAATGACATCATGGTTTATGTACCATTTCAAGAATTTCATGAAAAATCATATTTTCGAATGTGATCGATGAACTATGTTGTCATTTGCTGCCTTTTTTTGAAATAGCTGACTTGTACGCAGCATATACTTACACCACATCCACTCATTCAAGTTTCAATTAGGATAGCTAAATTAAAATTAGATTTAAAATCAACCGATCAACAGTTCTCAATTTTTTTATTTTAGAAAATCATTTCCGTTATTTCGAACGATAGATGTCATTAACAGGCGGGACAAGCGTTTTAAGTGCATTTATTTTTCTTTCAAGTGTGTGTGATTTTCATAAGCACTAGTATTCTCTTGAGATCTTTTTGTATTACAAAATTCTTTATGTGATACGTGTGATGTTCTACACAGAATGACCCAACAACTGCGCAGTTTTATTATCTTTGTTTTGTGGTCCATCACCAATTATTGTATTCATTAAAAGTGGAGCTGTCGATAAAGACAATAATTAAGCTTCTTGTATAAACCAAATAAAAATTATTATACCAATTAAGGTTTGAATTCTATGCTTGTAAAAGAAATTTAGGAATTCCCCCTTCTAGGTGAGCATGTTCTTTGGTTCGGAATCAGTCAACATTTGTTCACCAGCTATATTAAGTAGCATTCATCCCTGCAGAAAAACAAAAAAAGATGCATTTAAAACTATTATATTTGTATTAGTTCGCAACACTTACCCCGTCCGTCCTGCTCACTTTTTGCAATGTGTAATTGCGAACAACCAATGTCGAAAACTCGACAATTGCAGTCAAAATATCAATAGAAGCTGATTTCGTCTTCTGATCGGCCATTATCAAAGTTATTTACAGTGCCTGAAGAATTCCTAAGCACGTTAGGGTTTTGTAGAACGAAGAACGGTTCGATCCAAATAGGCCAACACTTGTACCGCCAGTTCACGTGGCAGAAGAGAAATAAAGTCTCTCTCCCTCTAGCTTTCTTGACGATTTCTTCTTTGGAACTAAGGCATACTATTGGCTGTGTATGTTTGGATAAACGTGACAGGGAATGACTTAAATTTGAATTGGGATTCGATAGAATTTCAACAAGCTTTTTGGCTGGATTATTATGCAGTGTTGTTCGTAGATTTAGCGGCGATGAAGATGAATCCGTGACTGCTGATGAGACTAATTCCGGACCAGGATTACGTGCTTCTGGATGGTGTTGTTGTTGTACTTTTTGCTGACCACTTGTCGTTGAACTATCTGGCTGATCTTTATTTTCGGTTGTATCCTCATGACTATCAACTTCTCCATTTGTAAACGTGGTGCTTTCTGGATGATTAAGGCTGGTGGTAAGATTTATTTTGGGAGTTGATTTAGTTAATCTGCTTTTGTAATGCCCGCTGCTGGTCGGTGTTGTTGAATGGTCTTTGTAGGTGCACTTACTGTCTGATGAGACTACTCGCTGTTGGTTATTTGCGCATTTTGTTGAACTAATTCTAATTTAAGTTATTAACATAAGCCTAAGAATAAAAACAATTAATGTTTATCACGAATATTTATAATCAAGGTCTACTTACAATTCTAAAATATTTGTTTTGAGAACTGTCATTTTGATATTCACAACAAAAAAACAAAACTTCAAATTTTGAGCTACTGACTTCATTTTGTATTTTAATCCACCATTCACACGTATTCACGGATAGGGAATTTAAGAGAGTTTTCTCTTACTCACCTCAAAAAAAAATTGTTGGTGTTTCAGGCAAGGGGGGTACCGGTCGTGACTCTAGGTAATATATTTCCTCTATGGTATGGTTTTTGTAGGTATTAAAATAAAGAGATATGCTTACCATTTGATTTGAAATTTTCAATTCTGGTGAAAAATCAAATATTTACTATCTGAAGCGAAAACTCTCAACCAATGCTACAAAGATACAGTGTGTTCTAGAAAGTATAATGATTGCGGAGACAAACTTTATAAAAACTATATTGGCGATAAATTTTATGGAAATTAGTAATTAAACTGTTTTAATTTTAAATAAGTAGGTATCTGCCATAAAATATTTTTTTTCAAATTTTAGAAAATATTTTTTTTCTAGTCGCGCACATTCAATTTTTAGTTTTTTAAAGTTTTTAGAAGCTTCTCTATAAAAATATTTCATTAAAATCCGTTTTGCCTATAATGAGAAATTCAAAAATCGTTCTATGGTAGTTACAGTCAGTAATGTCTTGTTTTCAAATTTTTTTTATTAAATTATAGATTGTAGAAATTAATCGAAAGAAAAAAAAACTAAGCGAAATTCTCGGAACCGTTTTCGAGAAAAATAAGGTTTTCGAAAACCCTTTTTTGAAAAAATATCAAGTAACTTATGAAAAAAAAATATTTTCACGCGTATACAAATTTTCTTTTTTCCTAAAAATGTTCATACTTTTTTGCAAATTTTAATATTATCAAAAGTCTTATATATTTATAATATTTTTTTTTAATTTTTGGAAAAAAAGTCATTCTTTTTGGAAAATTCGATATCTCAAAAACCGGCGAAATGTTTTTTTCGAAATTTTATTTCCATTCGTACAGTAATAAAACTTAAAGCTAGCGCACGATTTGAGGAGATTTTACTTAAAAACAATATTTTTTTGTTCCACGCTTAAAAAATACGTTTTAAGCGTTTTCGCGTTTTTCGTTTCATACGTGGATTGAAAGGTGGCACTCCCTAGATCACGAATATGCAATTTTTAATTCTGTAGGATGAATAGTTTGGCCAAAAATCCCGTTTGAAAATGTCAACTTTGAGGGTTCTACGAGGCTCCGTTTAGCCGCAAATCGCGTTTAAAGATAAAAATTCGTTTTTCGATACCATTTTTTCAAATTTTGACATTTGACAATTTTCTCATTATCGAATAGGGATTTTATTTCGAAACTTAATTTCATTCGCACAATAATAAAAACTTAAGGTTTGCGTACCAAATTTTTTTAATTTTATTTTCACTTACAAAATTATGTAATTGCAAGTTTTGCATGTGGAAAAAATTTAACTCGAGATTTTGATCAAATTTGACTTTACGATGATAGAGAACACCAAAAAATATTTTTTTATCTAAAAAAATTGTTTTTGAAAAATCAATGTCTAACTAAATGAAATTTTATGATTTTTTTTTAATATACATATATGGAATGCGTGTATTCTTTTCCACATCACCCAGTGGGGTAGAATACTAGATGCGTTTTTTTTCGAGGTTTCCCCAGGAGGCCTATTCCTCGTTGTATTTCTACTTTAAACTACTGTTTTTATAATGCATTTTTTTTTATGAGGTTTCTCCAGATGGCCTAGTCCTCTATCTAGTATTACGTTAAACAACTAAATTTATTGCACATGCATTAAAACGCAAAATAATAAAAATCTAAGAAACCAAGCTACATAATAATAATACTGTATTATAACTATAAAAATAATGAAAACAATAATATCAAGATATTTATATTGACATAGTATTTTATATAAAATTTTAGGTATATTTAGTATACGTAATTCATTAATTTAAGAGTTTCTTTTTAATTTGATTTCTTTGTTGATTTTCCTATTTGTTAGGATAATTAATCCTCTCAGAAAAAATTTTGTTATTATCTCCTTATGCTCCATAGTGCAGTTCGTTCTTATGATAATGTCCTTCATTATTTCAGCCAGCTATGAAAACAATTGAATAATAATATAATAAAATATTTTATTAGTCCAAAGCACCCTGTAAAATTTAGAGAAAAAGATGTCCAATATGGTTTATATTTAATAAATAAAATAATGGATTAAAAAAATGTCTGGTAGTCACTGGTCACTGATCTATAAATGGATCAACGTGATGAAACTTCGAATTGCAAAAAACTAGCACCTACAGAATATCCTACAAAAAATACTTATTTTTCAAATTTCCTTTTGAGGACTTTTTGCAGCCTTAATTCACAATTTTTACTTGAATTTTCACTACAATTTTTTCAAAAAGTTAGTCTCTACTCTTTGTTTTATTAAAATTATTAAAATTTATTTAAAACCACAGCAAAAGAATTGACTTATAAATCACTGGCACTGCAACTGATTCAAAAAAGCGGGAAAATTATTTGCAAGAAAATATTTTTATATGGCATATGTCTAAATAGTAAAGCCTGGTATACAGTTCTTTTTGAAGAAAAAAAAAATGAGTGGTGAAAAAAAAAATTTTCTTCTCATGAAAAAATTTCTGTGGTGGAAAAAAAAATTAGCTGTCAAAGTTCTACTACTACTACGCCTCTTAAATTGCGGAAGTAATATAATATGGATTCAGACGAGGACGAAATAATTGCATTTTCTGGAATATTACTGACTTCACTATTTGTCCAAATGCTGGAGGACTTAAAAGAAAGGAAGAACTGTATACTAGGCTTAAACAAAAATATACATGTATTCACAAATCCACAAAAACCGTTAAAATTTGCAGAGGAAAAATAAGGCAGACAGTGATGGTTGCCAAATTGAATATTTTCAATGCATTATGATTCGAATCATTTATTCCATATAATTTTGAGATTTTGATTAATTTTTTATATTTTCTCAAAATGTGTCCCTTTACTTGCCCAAAACTAATAATTTCAATTTATTTAACCAAAAACTAACGCCGCTACCCACCATACAAATGTTAAAAACTGGTTTTCGAAAATTGTATTATACTCGAAAACGGCATCTAGAATTTTAATAACATTTTTTTCTTTCGATTAATTCTTGCGATCTATAATTTAATAAAAAAAAAATTGAAATTAAGATATTACTGTCTGTACCTACCATAGAACCATTTTTAGATTTTAATGAAATTTTGTATAGAGAAGATTTTAAAAAGTTTGAAAAATATTGCATTTCAAAACTTAAAAAAAAATATTTTTTGAATTTTTGAAATATCATTTTTTTTTTTGGAAAATTCGACATCGCAAAAACGGTTCAATATTTTATTTATGTTAATTCTTATAATAATAGAAGCTTAAAGTTGGCGTACTAAATTTTTTCTTAATTCATATTTGCATAGCATTCTTTTTTATCTCTTACTACTTAAGGAGTTTAAAGAAAAAAATAATTTTATGCTTATGAATAGTTTTCTCTAACAAAATTGGTTTTTAAAATTCCTATTCTATTACATTCTATTACATAGGAGCAAGTTCGTGCGACCCAGTCGTGCATTTTATTATTTAAAAAAATATAAGCCAGTAAGTGCAACAAACTCAGTTATTCTAACTGCCTATATTTCTACTAGTTTCGTAAATCGAGTTTGTACTGTTTATCCTAATAATGAACTGTACACATATTCATATATATTTTATTTTATTTACAAGTATTTAAGGTAAAATAAGTAAAATAAGGCTAACCAAAACATAAAAAACTTTCTTTTATTCTATATGCCATGATTACATTCTATATTTATATTTATTTGTTTGTGGCAACCATGGTCACAGATTTATATTTTTCCATACAAATATATTTTCCCTATCCTCACAAAACGTCAGATATACATCCATGAATATAATTTTCTCGTTCTGTTATTATTCCTATTTTTTCTTTCAGCGCACATTCTCAACACAATTTATTTTTTCTCATTCTTCCATTATCTCTACACCCATATTTTGAAGTCTCCAAAATTTAGCAGAGACACAATTTAGCAAATGCGGTCCGTAGCCTGAAGATGCCGCCACAATCTTTCGAGTTCTCGATATTACTATAAGATATATATACAAGGGTTGTGTGAGTTATGTTTCTGTCAAATTAAGGGTTGTTCAACGCAAATTCGCTTAGGTTCTGTTGTAAAACCCACATCAGTTAGAAGAGTTGTCTAACGTGTTTAAAATTATGCAAAAGTTAGACGAAGTCTCCAAGCTAAACGACTGCGTTTAGTAGAGCCGATTTTAATCCTTAAACGAGAACTGTTTAAAATTTTGCGCTATTCATTATAAAAATTCCTAGTCTATTACATAGGAGCAAGTTCATGCGACCTTGTCGTGTTTTTTTGTGTAGATTATGAAAAAACATAATATAAAAATATAAGAATATCTATATCTAATATAAAAACTTCATTCGATCGCTTGTAAAAAAGTTATAAACAATTTATTATACGTGAATAAGTGCGTTTACATGAACATTTAAAGCCCTGAAACTAGTATAAATTTTCATTTTTTTTCATCCTCGACATTTTTTTCATCAATTCGCCGTAAATACATACAAAAATAAAAAAAAACATTCTAGAGAAAAAAAAATATTTTCTAAGATTTGGAAAAAAAAATTTATGGCAGATATTTATTTAAAATTAAAACAGTTTAATTAGGTACTAATTTCCATAAAATTTATCGCCAATATACTTTTTATAAAGTTTGTCATTGCAATTATTATGCTTTCTAGAACACACTGTATCTTTGTAGCATTGGTTGATAGTTCTAGTTTTAGATATCAACCTAGTAATTATTTGATTTTTCACCATAATTGAAAATTTCAAATCAAATGATAGGCATATCTCTTTTTTTTCAATACCTACAAACACCATACAAACAAGAAAATGTATTCAGACAAAGAAGTTCAAGCAAAAAATATATCTACCTCCATACATACTCACAAAAACATACGAACAAGAAAATACATAGGTATATTCCAACAGAAAAAGGTCAAAAAAGAATTTTTTTTCATTTCCACCTCTCGAAAATCTCCCTTACTCTGTCTTTCGTTGAAAAATGAAAATAAAAAAATCTCTCTTTCTTACTACTTGTTTCTATCTTTCTTATCCTACTCTCCACTGACAAATTTTGTTGATTTCAGCGACATCACAGGCTAGGGACTCTAACATAAAATCACGTCAATTGATAATACTATATGATAACTATGATTTAGCAAACGTCACTTAGCAGAAAATTTGTTTTATTAATGAAATTTCGCACTTAGTCCAGGACATAACGATAAACCTCCACTAAATCATCTTTATTAATATGGGTGTTTATATTTAACATACAATAGCCGTGTTTTTTTGTTAAAGTTATCGGTAGTACAGAAGGATTTTATATGAAAAACAAATACAATATCCGCAGTAGGATCACTGCCGATACTCGAATAAACATCAAATCTCTATCCGCAGCTGGATTTCTCTTCTCCTTTTATTGGCAGTGATCCTACTGCGGATGTTGTATTTGTTATTCATATAAAATCTTACTGTACTACGGATAACTTTTCCAAAAAAACACGGCTAATGTCATTTGTTTGTTTCAGTTTATAGTTATAACAAAACTACTGGTAGACGGCCTCTGGCCAAACCATATTAAACTTAGGATTAAATTGAATTGTAAATTTAAAATTATATTTTGTTTAATAAAGTTTTCAACTAACTAACTAACTATAACAAAACTAAAATTGGTGGAAATTGGCAGTTTATGTGAAGCAAAAAAGGCATACTTTTTGATGGTTTCAACAAGGTAATTGCTGTCACTTTCGACTTTGACAGTAGCGAAAAGTTCGCTATTCAAAGCCACATGTATAGTGTAATACTTACCATTCTTTTTATTTATTGATACTCTCTGGTTTCATGTATCTTATCTCTTTTGAATTATTCGACATCTTTGCTGAAAAGCTCGCTATGTAATATCAATTGTGATTCTTCGCTGTGTACTTGTGAGACTATTGAAGGGGTTTTGTCCGATCATAAAGCTAATTGGAAAATTTAAGCCATTTATATACAGTAACTGAATCAAGATAAATTTTTCAAGTTAATTTTTATCTGTGGGACAGAGGAAGAATCATTATCAACCGCCATGAATGATGAATACGATGCCATCGTCCTAGGTACTGGTTTGAAAGAGTGCATTCTAAGTGGGATGTTATCGGTGTCTGGAAAAAAAGTGCTTCACATCGATCGCAATAAGTATTACGGTGGCGAATCGGCATCCATTACTCCTTTGGATGAACTTTACCAGCGGTTCAACCAATCAGGCGAACCAGGGTCTGAATTTGGACGAGGACGCGATTGGAATGTAGACCTTATTCCAAAATTTCTAATGGCCAATGGCCAGCTGGTAAAATTACTTATCCATACGGGTGTGACTCGATACTTGGAGTTTAAGTCTATTGAAGGAAGTTACGTTTACAAAGGAGGAAAAATATCGAAAGTACCCGTAGATCAAAAAGAAGCCCTCGCTTCCGACTTGATGGGTATGTTTTTTATTTTAGTCTATATTTCATATTCGCATACATTTTTGCAATGGCACGATTTGAACATTCATTTTGTGTTCCTAAAAAAAACGTCATGACACGTAGAGCGACGGTATTGATGCGCAATCTTGTGGTAGGGGAAGAATAAAATAAGTATAGCATTTGCACTTTTATTTTACGTAGCAGCAAATAATTGTGATATTGACAATTAAATTCTCTAGTTCAAGAAAATTTATTTGGCTACTATTTAAACTAATCGCAAATTATTTCAACTCGGTCATTTAAACTTTTTTTTTTATTTGTGTCAGGCGCTTACACCCAAAAATACAACTTGGCCAAAAACATTTGTATGAGAATTAGTAGAAAATACGACCACAAAATTAATTTTTATTGTGTGGATTTTTTTTTTTTCTAAAAAAAATCTTAACTGATTAATCTCATAAATATCTATCGTCATTTTAGAAATTAATGCTGTCAAATGTATATAAAAAACAGTCCAAAGGGGCGGAGCAGTTATGATTCATGGTTTATGTATTTGCTATTCTACTCTTTTTCGCAATTTGTTGTGGACTTGTGTCCTTGTGTGTAAGACGAGTCGAAAAGTAGTAGTACAGTAAACCAGATTTTTTTTTATTATTCAACTTTCTCTATTTTATTCCTGAGCATTTGGTTGATTAATTGTAACAACCGTTAATGAATTTAAAAAAAAATAATATTAAATTGAAACAATTATGTGCGAAACTTGCCCATTTAGGCAAATAACTGAAAATTTGACTCATATGTATATATGTATCTATACATATGTATATTATCAAATGGTACCTTTCTTTTGCTCAAAGATTTACTCTTGGACATGTCAATTTTGTTTGCCTCTATCAGTGAAAATACCTATGTATGTATATATGTATAAGGGATAACATTTAAAGTATACAAACTCCCGAAATGTTGCACTTAAAAATCAATGTAATATTGTTTTTGAATTTGTTTAATTTTCTTATATCTGTTTCTTTAATATGAAAAAAATTTAGGTTTGAATGAAACATCATTTGGAGTTTGAATAGTTACTAAATATATTGTAATAACACCGTTGAACGAAAAAAATTATTAAATTATTGGCTATTGGTTTCTATGGTTATTTTAATTTGGCCGGTAGTTTTTTTTTGTTTAATTTAAAATAAAACTCAATGCTGTATTTAGACTGTGTCGGTGTTGTGCTCTGTGTATGTTGTTCGTTGTTGCTCGTACGCGGAACAACGAGAATGTAAATGATAAAAACGAACAACGAATGAAGAACGTACAAATTCAAAGGAGCTCGGAAATTTCGGTGTTCGTTGTTACTCGGACAACGTGTGTTTAAATGCAAAAACGGATTAAATAAACATTGTTTTGCAGTGCCGTGCAACTTGTAGGAACATTTTTGAAGTTTTGTTTTTATTAGAGAATGGAGCATCAGAAGGTTTCATTATAAATTGGGGTACCTATAGGTAAATACAAAAATATTGAGGCGACTTTCCAAAACGTAAGCAGGAGTTGAGTTCTGATTTTTTGTTTACAGTTAGGTATGGGTCTCAATAGAACAGGGTTAAAATATTAGAGTGAGGAAACCCCCCTTAATCCTTTTTTTTGGCGAAATTGTATTATAAAGTTTGGTTTATTTAGTCAATGTAACTATCAATTCTGAATCGAACACAAAAAACCGAATGGTTTTATGTCTTTTAGTTCTTGAGAAAATTGAAAATTACTAAGACTACTTTTTCTTTTTTGCTTACTTACAAAAATGCATCAGTGCTAGCCACTGATCTCTATAATACACTGGATAGCGCATTCCGTACATTGTATAACAGATTTTTTGACTCCAATTGAAGATGACAGATGGTGGGCAGCTTCATAATTTGACGTCTTCTTTTCACAAAAAAAAAATATTTTGACATGAGAAAGAGGAAAACAAATGTGACTGCACTTGTTTATGCGGGAAACAGATTGACACAGCAACTTTAAGGTTAGGCGCACACATTCAATTTTTAGTTTCGTAACTGCTTAGTTCGAGCAACTATAAAGTTTGTGTCTTGACACAAATTAAACGATTGCCTAAAATGAGTTCGCTATTTTGTGTAACATCTAATTATTTGCACCTGCGCGGACATTCAACCAAATAGTTCATCTTTTTTCTATAAGCAACCAAACTGTTGGTCAACTAAAGATTGAATATGCGCGCCTATAGTCTTACAGCAACGAAAACTTCAACATCAAAAGTCTTGTGAAATAGATTACAACGTGAACAGCGTTTTTGACAGCATATAATCAAAATAAATTCAAATGCGAAATGATTTTGCCGTACATTTAACGATAAAAATTAACGTAAATTTCGTCAATGTATACGACTTGCACAATTTGTCGTACTAAAATTTATTTGTTTTAAGCAATTCTTCCATTGTCAAAACCAAAATAAATAGACGAATCAAAAAGATGGTTGTTACATTTTCATTTAAGTGTTGACAATACTGACAAATTTCGCCTCATAAGTTGGTAGCATTTGCACAGCGACATCGAATTTAGGGTTAAGGTCTAACGTTAATGTCGAAGTTGCTGTGTATGGCTAGGCGCGCACATTCAACTTTTAGTTGCACAACTGTTTGGTTGCTTATAGAAAACAGATGAACTATTTGGTCGAATGTCCGCGCAGGTACATATAATTATATGTTACACAAAATAGCGAACTCATTTTTGGCAATTGTTTCGTTTGTGTCAAACCACAAACTTTTTATTTGCTAGAACTAAGCAGTTGCGAAACTAATAATTGAATGTGAGCGCCTAGCCTTAATGTAATCAAAGCCATTTAAAACAGTGGCCCTAAAAACAGTGACGTGGTTGTTAAAGTTGCTGTTGAAGTTACAGCAACAGATTGACACACCGTCAATCTGTTTCTCTTATTTCTCGCATTATTTGTAAATTTTAAATATTTATTATTAAAAATAAAATAATAAATTGAAAATTGGACGAAAATCATTTGTTTTGATTGACAAATTGACAATTTAATAAAATTGAAGGAATGTCGTTTCAGTTCTGTTTTTTAGGCAAAAGACTGGCAAGCACAGTAATTTTTTCATTTATTCAGCGATTTTTTAACACTCACGATAGTTTTTTATTCTTGGTCACTTAATTCTTTGGTCACTTAATTTTGCAATTTTAGTTTATCAACAATTATTTATTGTTTTTTATTCACACGATAATTTCAACCAAAATAAGAAAGTAGCAAAATAGAAAAATTATTTTACGTTCTATTTTGTTTTGCATTGTGATGCCACTAAATATTGCAGTGGGAAAGTTGACAATACTGCACCAGCAACAGCAAGTTTAAGACTTTGGCCTAACGACGCTTTTGGCGTTGCTGTTGCTGTTCTTATGTGTGTTGAACAATTGAAATGCATTTGTTTTAAATTAATGGCGGCCGCTGTTGCTGTTGACAGTGCTGTTGCTGGTTCAATCTGTTCCGCGCTTTATGATGCTGTTTTAGATGTTATACAGTTATACTGTTATACGGCACCGTGGGCAGCTTCATAATATAACAATGTTCAAATGGAGTCAACTTTTTTGGATGAATGCGCTATCCAGTGTATTATAGAGATGGGGCCCTACTATGTATCTCGATTCTACAATAAAAATGTTCGAATTCGCAAAACTGCAACTCTGTAATTCTTTAAGAACGATTTAATGTGCGATAATCGAACAGCTCAAGTAGTGCCAACTGTGTTTTAAGTACTATTCACATGAGAGCGACCAACGGCCGACGAATGAACGAACATTCGCCCATTTTGACATTTCGTTCACATGCATTTTTTTTTATTCGTCGCGAATGGCGTTTACTTAGACAACTGTCTTCTTTTCTTTCTTGTACCTATCTGAATATGAACAGTCGGCCTTGTTGTATAGTGTTGGATTTGCTTCCACTTCCAAAATCAATCTTGTGTCAAATTCCTAGAATTTTTTACATTATTTTAGTATTCCTTGCTTAAAAATTTATTTGAATTTTTATTGAATATATTTATTTAGCTTTTTTTCCATGATCGCTTCAGCCATTACCAAACACGAAGAAAATTATTTTAGAATGATTTTGAGGTTAGTCGCGCGCGAACAATTCATTCGTTGCAGTGTGGATGGTATGTGGAACGCGAATAGTGTTTGACAGTTCGTAGCAGTCATATTGCAATTCGCGACGACCAATTTATTTTCTCAAATTACTCTCATTTAATCGTTTACAACGCAAATTTTAATATATTAACATTAAATTAAACTAGATTTCTACCCTTTTGTAAAGTTTTTGTGAAGAATTTAGGCTTGTATATGTTTTAAATCCCCTTTCTTTTTTTATTCGTTGGTCGTTGGTCGCTCTCATGTGAATAGTACTTTAGTGTACTTTACTACTTTCGCAAAATAGGGGAACCACGTATCTCGAAAGTTTATGTCAAAACAAAGCAAAATCGCAAATAATCATTCTACAACAAATGTGTTTGCGAGTGGTTCGAGTCAAGAATTTTTTTGTTCAGAATGTAAGTAAATAGAATTTATAAATTAATTTTATTCAAAATTATAAAGAATTAAGTAATATGTTTATGTTTTCTTCGTAGGGAATCATCAAAAATTGCAAACACGAAGGCGTCACAGTTCGAGATTCTGGTGCAGTACATGGAAAGGCATCCAGATTTGTCCAAGGGCTACTTGAAAACACCAGAAGCCAGACAAAAATCAAAAATTTTATGGTTTATCTTGTCTAAAGACATGAATGCTGAAGGTCCACCACAGCGTGATTCAGTCGGATGGAAAAAAGTAAAAAAAAAATTTATAAAAAGAACATTATCAGATTTTTTTATTTTTATTTTTTCTTAGGTGTGGGCTGATTTTAAAGTACACACTAAAGCCAAATTAAGGAAAAACAAAATTAATTTGTCCGGAACTGGTGGTGGGCCACCGAAATATCATTCCCTTACTCCACTGGAGGAAAAAGTCAGTGAGTTGTTGGACTTGAACGAAGCCATAAATGGAATGAGTGGCTCTTTAAGTTTTGGAGTCCACAATACTACCTGCAACAGCCAACAACATATAGCCGAAGAAGATGGTATTGGTATGAACGATGTCGTGGTTCCAAACGATTCAGATGAGTTACATTTTTATGAGGCCGTGATTGCCGATACGCAAATGGATACAAACGAATGTGGTACCAACGATGTTGGGAACGCTGGAAAAGAAAATGTCCCACAGGCGCGAATGACACCAAAAAAAAAACAGACATCCCTCCTTGAAAAACAGGTCAACAACCAAATCACTTACCAAAATAATTTGTGCGCTGCTATGAAGGAGGTTAATGAAAATTTAAAAGGAATTTTCAAATATACCAAAAGAGACTTTGAACTTAACGAAAAAAAATATAAACTAAAAAAAGAGTCTCTCGAGCTTAAAAAACAAAAATTTGAGTTTAAAAAAAAAAAACGAAGTTGAAAAAAATAGAAATAGAGTTTCTAAATTGGAACTGAAAAAAGAAATTTTAAGACATCGCCAGCAAATGAATGCACCGTTCTAGTTATTTAACACCAAAAAAATTTTGTTTTAGTTTTAAAATGAAAGTTATGTTTATTTATGTTTTTAGTTTTTTTTTTTTATTTATGTATTTGTTTTTAGTTTATTTTTATTTATGTTTTTAGTTTATTTTCATTTACGTTTTTAGTTTATTTTTATTTATGTTTTTAATTCTTAAAGTGAATTTATGTGATCGTAGCTATAAGTGAATTAATGTGATCATAGTTCTAAGTGAACATTTTGAAGAATAAATATATGTAGATACATATTTATGAATTCGACAAATCATTTCGTATATTATTTCTTATTCTCTTCGCTATATTCGAATGTTCCTCGTTTTCTAAAGAATGTTCCAAAGTGAAATCCTGCGCATCTTCTTCCAACAATACCTCTTGGGTTGAAGTAGGTAATTCAATTCTATACTTCAAACACAGATTGTGGAGTCCACAACAAGCGTTCATAATTTGAGATACCTTCTCGGGTGGATAATGAAGTTCCCTTGCTGCCAAAAGACTTCGGAATCTTGCCTTAAGAACACCAAAAACACGCTCAATAATTGATCTCGATATTGAGAATTTTTCATTGAACTTGGATTCAGCAGATCCTTCAGCTGCTGTTCTGTAAGGTGTGAGAATCCAAGGTTCTAAAGGATATCCTGAGTCTCCTGTAAAGAAGGTTTATAATAGGGTCGATCTAAAATTGTACAGCTACTTACCTAAGATCCAGGACGACCTATCTCCATTTTCAAAGCACCGTTTGAAGTAAGCTCTTTCGTCACTAAGACCCCAGACATGAGAATCATGTGATGCGCCTCCATATCGTGCATTTATGGATCTTATCGCCATATTGTAGTCACATATCTAGTTAATCAAAAAATAAATATTTTCAACTTAAGTTCAAGTTATGTACAAGGTACATAAATGATAATTTGATCTTACCACCATCGCATTTATACTGTGTTTGAGCTTTCTGTTAAAGAAGAGATGTTCACTCGTAGTCGGCCGAATGAGTTGAATGTGAGTTCCATCGACAACACCAATCACACCAGGAATTCGCGATTTTTCCCAAAAATGACGCTTTGATTTTCTTTTTTCTTCCTCTGTCATTCTTAGGTTGATAAATTGCGGACAAATTACTTTTTCGATTGCAGTTACAACCTCAGTTATAATCTTGGACATACTTTGTTGTGAAAGTCCCGCATGCCTGTCTCCACCGATTTGATTTTGATATCCACCTGTTGCCAAAAATTTCAAGGTAGCTGACACCTTTATAATGTTGGGCACAGAAGTTTGCCTTCTGCGAACACTAAGTTCCTTTGAAATATTATTAAGTAGATACATGAAGGCATCTTTCGAAAGGCGGTAGTTTTGAACAAAGCTGGAATTAAATTATTTTCTTGGATTAAAAATGTCTTTAATAAATACTTAATGGTAAAACCTTTTCTCGCTGAGCTCCATTATATTAGATTTATCTCTAATCCGCCTTCGTTCAATTTGTTGAATTCGTTCCGGATTGTCATCTAAATCTAAACCTAACCAAATCGCGACACTGTCCATATTTATTTATTTTAATTTACTATTGCAATATAAACTCGGTTTCCACAGCAAACAAATATTGTATTTTCTTTTTTTTTTTTTTTTGTGTCAAAAATATTCGAGTCTCGTTCGAAAATCGCAAATTTGTTGACAAATAGCTTGGCATTACCGGCATTCTATTCTATTTTCATGCGTAGTACCATTTGAAAGTAGAATCGCAAATTAGTTTCGAATAGAATCAAAAGTAGAATCGAGTTACATAGTAGGGCCCCAGTGGTGCTAGCATCCAGCATTATGGCGTATAAACAGTGAAATATGTATGGGGGTACATGCTCCCCCCTTGCAACTTTCTGCTTGGGATTTGGGGTAGGTGCGAGGTTGGGTGCCTGAAAAGTTTCTTTTGTAGTACCAAAATATTGTAAATATTATTGTTTCTAAATATTCAAATTCAAAAAAAGGAAATTTCCCCAAAATTTCCTTAAATAAATAAATAATTTCCTAAAAAAAATACAAACGAAAACAATAAATTTCAAGAGTATCCCAAAAAAACAGCTCATATAAAATCACTGTACCAAAGAAAGAAAGGAGAAACGTCAAAATAAAGCAAAAAAAAAAAAGTTTTTCATGTGAATCGCAGCCATTATTGTGTTCAATTTGTATGGAAAAGTGAAACTTTAAAAAATAATTAAAAATAGAAATAATTGTTTCCTCACTCTAAGATTGCGATAAATAGTGTTTTTTAGTGATTATCTATCGAATAAAAAAAACTGCGTGTGAAAATTCGTGCTTACGTTTTGGAAAGTTGAGCGAAATTTAATCAGGTTGAGATCGGAGGACTGAAATGGCCTGGGTACCACAGAGATGCGATGATCGCGAAGCCAAGCACTCAACAATTTTGAAGAGTTCTTGGAATCGTTATCTAGCTGAAAATGCCAACTAAAAGGCGTATTGCCGTCAGCATACGGAAGCATTCAAAATATCACTATACGTTTCCTTGGTCATGATATCATGAATTTGGAAGATTGGTTCAATACCAAACCAAGAAAAGCAACCATGATGCTACCACATTTGTGTTTCACGTTACAGCACAGCATCAACTAATCAAATGATTTACTATTCTAAAACTCATTATTTAAAGACAATATAGCTGTGCTAATAACGGTTATAATTTGACTCCCGCAGTAAAAAAAATCGTTTTCCTTGTCAAAGTAATTCTTTATTATTTTGAACACCTGTGTATGTATACACCGGCTTAAAGTCTAAACCACTGCAGTGATTTTCTTCACACTTGTTGCTTAATAGTATGTTCCGTCGTTGTATGAAGAAAAAAAAATATCGAATTTTTTATCGAAGGGGTATCAAAAGTTGCGTATTAACGAGTAGATTCCGAATATGTACTTTCTTTTGGACATTACTTTTGGGCCTCTACCACGGCTTAAAGATCTAAAAATAACGTAAAAAAACTATATTTTAAGGTCTATTAGCCGTGGTAGAGACCCAAAAGTTATGTCCAAATCAAAAAGTATGTACATATATAAGATCTACTCTTTAATACGCAACTTTTGATACCCCTTTCGATAAAAAATTCGAGATTTTTTTTTACTTCATACAACGACGGGACAGCCTATTGCTTTACTGTCTTTGATAATTCCCTAGAGGAGAAATTTATAGCTCCAAAACAAATAGATATGAAAAATATTATTTTTTTTCAAAAAACGCCTCTGATAACGTGCTTTGTTAATTCACATTTTGGTGAAAAAATTGTCATATTATATTCTATCGATTTCGATAAAAAAAATTGAATCCAAGAGCTCCGACAAATTTAAGTTAATATTGACATAATATTGAATTTAAGTTAATAGAGATGTTTTCGAAATATTTTTGTGTTTATTTTTTGGAAAATCAATTTACATACATACAGCTGCGAGCAGTGAAATAGTAGTGCCTGCTGGTAAAATGAATTTCACTACATATTTTGCATCCTGTGTACCACTGGTCTCCATTACTTTTAAATTAATGAACTGTTATATACGACATCCTCGGCTATGCCTTTTCTATTGTCAAATCTAAACCGTTATTAATTACAGCTTATTTTATTCCGACATTTGATTTTTCTTAGCGAGCAATAAAATAGTAGCAAAAAGTAAAATTATTGAAAAAAACATTAATTTACAGTAAAATATTCGATTTTTTATAAAAAAAAAGTAAGTTTGTTTTATTTTTTATGTATTATTTATGTATTGAGTAAAAAAATACATGACTGCATAATTTAGTGGGACGAATCAAACATTGCAGCGAAAAAAAAAGATCTTGGATTCAAAATCTTATTAATCAAGACAAGACGTACAGGGAAGTGGAAAAAGTGGAAAATTCGTCGTATGTTCGGCCCCAATGATACGTAATGCAATCATTTACAAAAAAAAAGATGAAAAACGGGGCAAAAAGCGGATTCTTTCGGAGGCTACCGTACGACAAGTCACGAGGTGCCCCAAAAATCGACCAACAATGTCAGCTGTGGAAATCCGTGACGAGTTAAACCTAACTTGTGGTGTTCATACGATAAGAAGACGGCTACAAGAGCATAAATTTAATGCTCGCAGCCCACGCAAGGAACCACTTTTGAAAAAACCCATGTAACCCGGCGTCTTCAGTTCGCCAAAGAACATCTCTTTTGGCCCATTGGGAAGTGGAGGAATGTATTGTGGACTGATGAATCCAAAATCATTCTATATGGAGGTAAAGGGCCTCGTCAGTATGTAAGGCGTCCCCCTAATACTCTGTATTGATCCCCGATACACCATAAAGACGGTGAAACATGGCGGATCAAGTATTATGGTTTGGGGCTGCTTCTCCTACAGAGGTGTGGGTCTAATCCATAAAATTAATAATATAATAGACAAGCATGCATACGTAGGAATACTGCAGAGCACTATGCTGCCCTTTGCTGAGGGGGATATGCCGCTAAAATGGACGTTCCAACAAGATAACGACCCGAAACATACTAGTAAGTTGGCAAAGGAATGGTTTCGGGCCAATGGAATTGAGGTTATGGATTGGCCAGCTCAATCTTCTGACCTCAAACCCATTGAAAACCTGTGGGCAGATATTAAGAAAGCCTTATGGGATGCTAGGCCCAAAAACAACAATGAACTTTGGGCTGTAGTTGAACACGCATGGAACACTATACCACTGAAGAGATGTGAAGCCCTCGTAGATTCTATGAAAAGGGGTTGTATATCTGTCATAAAAAATCGTGGTCATGCTACTAAATATTAAGTTTATTTATAAAAAAAAAACTTTAAAATATAATTATTTTTCGAATAAAATACTTTTTACTATCATACTACTATTTTATTGCTCTTGAAAATTTTCTTGCATTATGTGTTAAAAAAAAATAAAAAATACTTGCGGCTTTATAAATTAGTTTGCATTTTTTTATGGACATAGTAGGGATATGTACTCCTCTTTCGCAATGCAGTTAATGCTAAAAAACTTTTGTATTTTCACCAACTCAAAGGTATATAAAATGCCAGTAGCCACTACTATTTCACTGCTCGCAGCTGTACATATGTATGCATACATACATGTATGTATGTTTTGAAACCGGTGAGTTATTGTTTTTAAATTATTTTTTTGAATGTTTTATTAATTAAGTACCAATGCATACCAATTTTTTGTAGCAAAATTTTAAGAAAATTTCGTTCTTAAAAAAATTATTCATTAATATATAAAAACTCAAATTATTTTATGAGTTGTTTTAGCAATTTAAACCATGAGTTTTATGCGTTAAAACATTATTCTCTGATTACATACTTGCTTTCATATGTATGCATATCCAATTTTTAAAAAATCAAAAGTACTTTAACATGATAACAATTTTTTACTTGCGACTTATAGGTACTATAAGGCAAGTTATGCATTCGTAAAAAAAATCGAACTCGAGATTTCGATCAAAGTTGACATTACGATGATAGCGAAGACTAAAAAAGTGGGTCTCGCAATTATGTCTGTCTGTCTGTCTGTTCGACTACAGGCTAAACAGCTGGGCCGATTCTCTTTAAATTTGGTAGATATCATTTTTAATTTTTCCCCCCACACGTTTTTTTCTTTTTTTTTAAGACCAAAAATAACGGTACCTGCCATACGAATTTTTTTCGAAATTTTATAATCATTTTTTTTTCTCAAAAACTGTTCGACAGATTTTAAAAATAAAAACACAGAAAAATTTCATTTAATTTAAGCTAGGTAATGGTTGAAAAAAATTTCAGAAAAATGGTTATTGAGGGTACCCCCCATGGAACCATTTTTTTTGTTTTTGATTTTCTCAAAAACGGTTCAACCGATTTTGATAATTTTTTTTGCTAAAGCTCCCCAAAAACATAAATAGAATTGTGTACTCAAATTTTCAAAAAAATTTTTTTGGATTTTAAAAAAAAACTTCAAATTTTTTTTTCAAAACTCAATATTTCGAAAACCCCATGCTAGATTTTTTTTAAACTTGATAAATAAAAGTTTCTCAATATAATCTACAAAATGTGAATTTTTTTTTATTTTACCTAAGAATAAAGGTACCTACCATACAAATGCTAAAAAATTAAAAAAAATGGTTTTCAAAAATCGTATTTTTCTCGAAAACGGCACCTAGAATTTTGATAAAATTTTTTTTCTTTCAATTAATTTTTACGACCTTTAATTTTATAAAAAAATGTTTGAAATTAAGATATTACAGCTTGTACCTACCATAGAACCATTTTTTCGAATTTCGAATTTCTCATTATCCACATAACGGATCTTAATGAAAATTTTTATAGAGAAGCTTCTAAAAAGTCTAAAACACATTGGCGCAAAATTTTAAACAGTTCTCGTTTAAGGAATAAAACCGGCTCTACTTAACGCAGTCGTTTAGCTTGGAGACTTCGTCTAACTTTTGCATAATTTTAAACATGTTAGACAACTCTTCTAACTGATGTGGGTTTTGCAACAGAACCTTTGCGAATTTGCGTTGAACAACCTTTAATTTGACAGATACATAACTCACACAACTATAAAAACACAAAAAAAAGTAGAAAGAACAGACAACTTTAAACCAAATAATTTTTTGCCGAAAAAAGTACATTTTATATACTACATCGGTACAGATTTTGATTGTTTATAAGTTATTTACATTATTTTAGATGGAAATAAAGTATAAATCACAAATTCACAGCATAAAAACTCAATTTGTTGTTGCAAGGTGCAGATTCATTTAGCTATACTCGTCTCGGCCGGCGGCGCGGCGCGCGTGCATACATAAGATATGAATGTACCTACATACATTTGTATTTACAGATTTGTTCATCCTAGAGCAATTTCGTACGATTGTTTCGAATTTATATTCAGTTATTCAGTCTATTTACAAAAAAACATCTTTACAAAATCCAATAAAACATCAGTAAACATTTTTTCTTCGATTTGCTTTTGTATGAAATGACCACTGTCAATATGGATAAAGTATACTTTTAAAAGATAAACTAGCTATTTGCTGCTGTTAAAGTAAGACGAGCTCTTTAACGTTAAAGTATAGTTTATGTCCTTTAAAATTAACAAAAAGTCGGTTCTCGTTTTATACTCAATATTTAGAGTCGACTCCCATTCTAAAATTGATTTAGAGTAGGTTTTAAATGTTTAAAATTTTGCGCCATTGCATTTCAAAACTTTAAAATAAATATTTTTTGAATTTTTGAAAAAAAATCTATTTTTTTTCTTTTTTTTGAAAATTCGATATCTCCGAAACGGGTCAATATTTTTTTTCGTAAATTTAATTTTTATTCGAACAATAATAAAAACTTTAAATTAGCGTACCAAATTTTTTTCTTAAAAAGCTTTTAAAAAGTTTGTATATAAAAGCTTCTTTTAAAGAAACCACTACAAGGACTTACAATTTTTGTTCTTGCATAAATTCATATTTGCGTAGCATTCTGTTACTACTAAAAGAATTTAAAAATTAATTTTATCCTTATGAACAGTTTTCTCTAATAACATTCGTTTTTAAAATTCCCAGTCGATTACATAGGAGCAAGTTCGTGCGACCCAGTCGTGCATTTTATTATTTTTAATCGAACACTTTTTTAAATGTTGCCTCACTCAAAAAAGATATTTTTTGGTACATCAGCTATTGAGAAGAATAGCTGTCTGTAATTAGTTGATTAGTGCGTTTACTTGCATTACGTTTTTTCTGTGGAGGATAATATTTTTTTAAGTCAAGAAAAGATAAAGAAATAAAATGCACGACTGGGTCTTACGAACTTGCTCCTATGTAATAGACTAGGAATTTTAAAAAATAATGTTATTAGAGAAAACTTTTCATAAGGATACAATTATTTTTTTAAATTCTTTTAGTAGTTAGAGACAAAAACAGAATGCTATGCAAATATGAATTTATTGCAGAACAAAAATTATAAGTCGTTGTAAGAAAAAATGTTGGCACGCCAATTCAAAGTTTGTATTATTGTTCGAATAAAAATTAAATTTACGAAAAAAATATTAAGCCGTTTCTGAGATATCGAATTTTTAAAAAAAAGAAAAAATAGATTGAATTTTTGAATATTACAACAACAACTTGAATGAACTACCACCAAGTGGGTTCTTATTTGGCTGGAGTTATAGCTATTTCACGGTTGCCAAGCCGATCATCAGACTCCTTTATTAGTGGTGCTTAGCCTTTATACTATCAAGTTTTAATCGAAAAACTTTTTGCCTTGACTGAGATTTGAATTTACAACAACAAAACTTGAATGACTAATAAAAACGCTAGTCCTCAAGTGATAATTGATAAACGATAAAACCTAAATTGGGATGGACCTGATCATGTGGTCTCGGTAGCGTGATGCGTAGGGCATTGGCTTCTGACGACGCTAGGTCTGGGTTCAAATCTCAGTCAAGGCAAAAAGTTTTTCCATTAAAACTTGATAGTATAAAGGCTAAGCACCACTAATAAAGGAGTCTGATGATCGGCTTGGCAACCGTGAAATAGCTATAACTCCAGCCAAATAAGAACCCACTTGGTGGTAGTTCATTCAAGTTGTTGTTGTAATATTCAAAAATTCATAAATATATGAAGCTTCGCAGGTACACTGCATGTATGTAACCATACAAAAACCCCTTCGAAAAAATAGATTTTTTTTTTTCAAAAATTCAAAAAATATTTATTTTAAATGTTGAAATGCAATGCCGTTTTCGAGAAAAATACGATTTTTGAAAACCATTTTTTTTAAATTTTTAGCATTTGTATGGTAGGTACCTTTATTTTTAGGTAAAATAATTTTTTTTCTCACATCTTGTAGATTATATTGAGAAACTTTTATTTATTAAGTTTAAAAAAAATCTAGCATGGGGTTTTCGAAATATTGAGTTTTGAAAAAAAAAAAAATTAAGTTTTTTTAAAAATCCAAAATTTTTTTTTTAAATTTGAGTGCACAATTCTATTTATGTTTTTGGGGAGCTTTAGCAAAAAAAAATGATCAAAATCGGCTGTACCGTTTTTGAGAAAATCAAAAACAAAAAAATGGTTCCATGGGGGGTACCCTCAATAACCATTTTTCGGAAATTTTTTTTCAACCAATACCTAGTTTTAATTAAATGAATTTTTTTTTGTGTTTTTATTTTTAAAATCTGTCGAACAGTTTTTGAGTAAAAAAAATCTGCAAAATTTCGAAAAAATTCGTATGGCAGGTACTGTTATTTTTGGTCTTAAAAAAAGAGCAAAAAACGTGTGGGGGGCGGGAAATTAAAAATGATATCCACCAAGTTTAAAGAAAATCGACCGAGCCGTTTAGCCTGTAGTCGAACAGACATACAGACAGAATTACGAGACCCACTTTTTTAGTCTTCGCTATCATCGTAATGTCAACTTTGATCAAAATCTCGAGTTCGATTTTTTTTACGAATGCATAACTTGCCTTATATAGTACCTATAAGTCGCAAGTAAAACTATAATGATGAACAAAAATTTACGATAGTAAATCTCTCTTGCGATACTGGTACTATCGGGCGGTGAGGCTAAGCACTTATCGGACCGTCCGCGTACATACATACATATATAAAATAACTAGCGTACCCGTGCGGGAACTCTCGCAAGCAAACAACAACATGAGAAGTTGAAAGCGTACTAATTATTTTTATTTAACGTATGCATGTACCTGGATCAAAACAAAATAGTAAACCAATAAATCAAATCAAGTCCTTTTCTTAAAGGTAATGGAGCCAAGCGAAGGATATTTTGAAAAAAAAAAACTAACAAACAATGAGCAAATCTCATACGTATGTAACTATCCTATAACAATGTATGTAGTTAAACCTGTAGGCACATAAAGTTTAACTTACCTTAAAATAGTTTAAATTCAAAGACACACAACTATTTGTCAATTTTTTTTTGTTTTTAATTCGGAGAATTTTATTTTTGTTTTATTTTTTTTTTTCACTTTTTTGAGTGTTTTTATCGTTACTGCTTAGGTAAATTAATCAAACAATGCCCCTCCTCTGGTTCCGCACCACCAAAGTATGGCATTTCAATGCAACTGCTTATATACACATGTGGTCATTAAAATAGGAACTCTTTTGGATCTAATAAAAAATGCAACAGTTGTTAAGTTACATAAATTTGTATTTGAATGTGTTGGTTATGTTGTCAATGCAACATTAACAAAATTTAATAACAGCAATTTTTATATTTCCACCAAAAAAAGTGTTGCCACTTATAAAAAAAAGGTAAGACATAGTCTTTGAAAGAACACAACGATTTTAGTTTAAAAAATGGTAGTACCTATTTTAGTGACCACATGTGTATATGTACTAAATTTCAGTGCAATACGGAGATAGAAGTAGAGATAAATAATTTTGGTGTGTTTCGACCACCCAATGCCCCTCCCGTGATAATAAAAAAAAGTAGCCTATACGGTAATCCAGACTATAACTTTTTTGTGTGTTAAATTTTATCAAGATCCATTCAGTTGTTCAAGCGTTATTGAGTAACAAACATCGTGACATTCACATTTATAATATTAGTAGGATAATATGTAAACTAGGTTAAGATTTTGGATATTTTTAGAAATATAGACGTAAAATCTGAAATTAGTCTCACTCCCCGGTAAACCGGCGAGCGAAACTTCAGCCTTTGACAAAAGTACATAATAAGTACCAGAAAAAACCCTCATCCAATTTGGGATAGCTCAAAATGAAACGGAAAAGAGATATGCTATCTCACCATGGTTGAAGAGATGTCGATTTATCGATAAAAATACATATAAGAGAGGTTTTCGAACGCTCGTCGTTTTTTTGGGTTCAATTTTTTTTCCTACTGCCAAAAGAATAATAAATCGGTTGTGTTGACGTTTTCAACGCATTATGATAACGCATTTGACATGGAAAATGAAGTTCAAAGGAAACCAGTGGTTATACCTTTGAGTATATATAATATGGAGGGCTCGTTTCTATTCCAAATGCGTGACTATCATAGGGGGCGCTACTCAAATTTGTGTAAGACAAAGTTATTGCCGAGTGCTTCATATCACATGTGACGGACAACTATATGCGAGGAGAAGGTAAGCACAAATCGGAGGATACGGATATATCCTTAACTTACAGAAAGTGAGACAGCGACCCCTATCACAACTTCAAGTACTACAATGCATTAGGGATAGGAACGAGCCCTCCATATTATATATACTCAAAGGGTTATACTGACAAGTACAAAAAAAGCGGTGTTGATACTGTTGACCAACTGTGCCAAAATTACAATGAGATTGCCGAGGGCAATGGTTATCTATCATTCTTGATCTGATCAAAATGTCTGGCATCTTATCGTTTATAAAGCAAAAAAGGATACAAAACAAAGCAGCTTTCACATTTTACCAAGAGAGATGCGACGAAAAGCGTCTGCACTTTAGAGAAGATATGTTTCACGTTTTTCAATTTGTCCACGTAAGATGAATAACCCCCCTATTATGAAAGACAACTTAACTATAGTTTAGTTGTAATTCTTATAATTGGTATTATCGATCACAACCAGTTGACTGTCAAAGCACAACCAGTTGTCGATCAGCAAACAACTATACTCTCCAACAGAAATATGCAGTGTGGGCAAGATAGGACGTTTGCCTCGCATTCTGGCTACTGAATTGCATAAATCTGTCCTTAATTAAAGCTCTCACAGGGTTATCGTAGTGTTGATTTTAAATGGACCCTTTTTGTAAAGCTCTAAAATCAAAAGCACCTCAACAGAAACCCAAGGAAAAAAAACTGAACAAGTTGCCAAATGAACAAGGGTAACTCTGAACGCACATCAATATTCAATGGGGGTTGAAACTGAATAGCACCAACAGCCATAGGCCACAGCAATTCAGTGCACACTCAGATGTGCAGTCAATAGGACGTCGGGTCTACATCAGATTCAATCGAAAATTTATGGGCGCACAAACACTTTTTTATGGAGGAGTTCTTTCAATTTAGTATGGTCCAAAAATATAGCACGCTACTGATTTTGAAAAAGCTCTCCCATAAGACGTGTACTGCATATTTT
Organism: Chrysotoxum bicinctum; assembly: GCA_911387755.1. Taxonomy (NCBI): domain Eukaryota; kingdom Metazoa; phylum Arthropoda; class Insecta; order Diptera; family Syrphidae; genus Chrysotoxum; species Chrysotoxum bicinctum. Next base: position 165,854,742 of record OU426987.1, read on the forward strand.
TGTTGGATGAAGTATAACAAAATGGCCGACTTTTCAGTTGTCTCTTTGTATTGTGTAAGTAAGTTGAGTTCTGCTTCGGTTGTAATAAGTGTCAAAATCAAACAACTGGTTCGAAGCAGTTGTGTAGAACATTTTAATGACAGAATCTGCATTCGGATAAAAAATATGGAAACAAAACAGTAAGTTAAACAACAATTTTAGAAAAATAGAATGTAATGAGTGTATTTTAGTTTGAAAACTACATTTGAACGACTTGTTGCTCTATGTAAGCTGAGCATTTATCCATTTTCCACAATTGAGTTTCTCAATCACATCTACCACTTTTTAACACAACTGACACTATCGATTGAGTCAGTCCTAAATTAAATTAAATTAAAATCATTGCCACTACACTTTTGGTAACTTCCTTCGCTCATGAAACGAAGAGCAACAGCAAGTTTAAAAATTGGTGGAATCGCTGAGGAACGTTGTGGTTGTTTTAGGAAAACTTTATTTCGAACCAAAAAAATACATACTTTAGGAGTAGAAGTGTACATAAGTTTATTAAATATACAGATTTTCTTTTTTTATTTTGGCTACATTAAGGAAATTCTCATCTTCCAAATCACCGAAAAAACAGATCGATAGAACTTTCCATCATACAATTTCTTATTCTTGCTTTTGTATTGAGTTGTGTTGATGACAACTCAACTAAATTGAGTTGTAATCCATAATAGGCTCATAAGTCTTATAGGATGAGATCAGTAAAACGTGGAAACTTTGGTACACATGAGAAATATTTGTACTTATTTTGAAGTTGACCAAAACATTAATAAACTAACAAATACAGCTTCATAAATAAGCACATATATTGAAGGGGTTTTTGTATGGTTACATACATGCAGTGTGCCTGCGAAGCTTCATATATTTATGAATTTTTTGAATATTACAACAACAACTTGAGTGAACTACCACCAAGGGGGTTCTTATTTGGTTCACTCAAGTTGTTGTTGTAATATTCAAAAAATTCATAAGCACATATATTTAATTTGAAAGTTGGGCCAATGATGTATTTTCTTCGGAATTTGTCAAAGTTGGACAGTCTGCTCAAGAGTGGGAAGGTCAAAAACTCTTCTTTTTTTTTTTTTTTTGAAAAAGTAAAAACAATTTGTTTACCAAACCTTAAAATTAAAATTTTTCTTTATTAAATTTAAGTAAATCTAATTTAACAACTCACACAGATTCGGTCTGTAATACAAATATTATTTAAGTAATTTGTTTTAATTTCCTCCAATCAAACGTCAATTTTCTGATTTCAAATACATGTAAGTATGTATCTGGATTTATATATTTTTTTAACTGTCCATCACAGCCTTATGTTTAAAGAATCTATTGATTTAAAATAAAAACAATAAACTAACCTACTTCACAACTAGTTTTTATAGGGAGCGGAGTCCCGTTTTTCAAAGATTCCGAGAAGAAGTTTTAAAATCCCACATCTGGATTTATATATTTTTTCAACTGTCAATCACAACCTTATGTTTAAAGCATTTATTGATTTGAAAAGAAGAAAAAAACAATGAACTCTAACCTACTTAAAAACTAGTTTTTATAGGAAGCGGAATCCCGTTTTTGAAAGATTCCGTGAAGAAGTTTTAAAATCCCGTCGTTTTACAGAACATTGTTATAAAACTAAATAATAAATATTGGTTTTATTTGCTTTTTTATTATTTTAAAAATTTCAAAAAATTAAAATTACCCGACTAAATGAAAATGGGTTGGGTTCGATGTTCCGCTGCTTATATGTGTAAAATAGGTTTTTGCATCTTATAACCGATAGTATACAGTTTAACTAATTACCAAAGAAAAAAATATATTCAGTTGTTTAAAGTTTTTTTTATCTTTCTCTTACAGAATATCTACTACGTTACCTAATACTTTATTTTGATGTTACAATAAAATGTAGTTGTTGTTTTTTTTTGTTTGAAGATGGAACATTATTCAGCTTAGTATTTGTGTAAAGTTATATGTGTCAATTTTGTTTCGTTTAATTTTATTGTTGCGACCAATATCTAACTATTAACGACTGCATTTTGCAGTGTTTTGTAGACCTTTTAATGGACTTATCAAGCATAAATATTGTAGTATTGTTATGTTAATTTGGTTTTAGTTAAAAAAAAAAACAATCGTCGTGATTAGTGGTCAACTGTCCTGAGTTTAACCTGGAACTTCTTGGTTAACTTCCAGAATGCAATAATCAGCTATGACCTACTGAGTATTCTCGAAGTTGGCTTGATCCACTTTTACATTAAGTGTAAACCAAACTGCCGTTGTGCATACTAGATCACTCTATATCATTTTTACTAAACTTTTCTAAAATTTTTTGAAAACTTAATTATCTATATATATAAAAATCAATGCCACTTTTCGTTGTAATTTTATAATTCAAGAACGGGCTCACCTATCGAAACCAAATATTTAGGCTTTGTTCGCACTAATTAGTAGATGGTTTATGTGAAGTTTTCACAAAATCGGTCGAGCGGTTCTTCATTTATCACATTTTTTGTAACTAATTAATTTAATAAATGTCGGATCATTTTGTTAGTGGGGATTTTGTTGTCAAATTGAAACTTTTTTCAGTGCATTCATACAAACGGTGAGTCTTGAATTGTTCAAATGTACTATGTATATGTGTGCGTGTACTTTTCTCAGTTTTTTAGCGATACTGATTTGATTTATTCTTTTTTATATGAAGGAATAATGCCACGAGCTGGGAGAGCATATATAGGTCGGCGAACGCGTAATGCAAATGATTTGGCATTACTAAGACGGTCACAGACTGCAGATGAACGCGCACAAGCTAATACATCGCAGCGTGAACGTAATGCACGAAATAGATCTGTTGACCATGTACCTGTTCTGAATCTTGCACAGCGATCACGAATACGTCGTGGTCTTTTGTCTGAAATGATGCGTGCTGCTTTTTATTACAACAGTCAAATCGATTATAGTATGTACGGATACATTGGAATGATGGACGCAATATGTCCACACTGTGATGCGGCTAACTTTCCAGGTGAAACGCCCGGCATGTGTTGTGCTAATGGCAAAGTGAGATTGCCAGCATTAGAAACTCCATCCGAACCATTGTATTCATTTATTTTTGGGACATCTCAAACGTCGAATCACTTTGAGTCATATTCAACAATACAATTCGGCATTTCAAATAACTTCTTTGGTGCTACTAGAATTATTAGAGATAATTTTATGCCGACGTTTAAGGTAAATACTTCAACATGATTGTCCCATGTTTATATCAATCTGAATCATAAAGTATTCCATAGTTTTAAAAATTTTGATCCAACATCTATCTAAAATTGCATACATGTTACAGATTCATAGCCAGATTTATCATAAAGTTGGTTCGTCATTGCCATACCCGACGCTGATCATCAATTTTTGCAAATTTATTTTATTGGTGATGAAAATCGTGAATTGGATCAACGTTGTGCAATTGTTTCGAATACAAGACGAGAAATTATTCGTGAGCTACATCCATCAGCATAACGCATTAGTTCAATTGTTCAAAATTGCTCTCGATCGTATGCTATCTAATAATAAGGGCTGATAGAACACCTTTTGGAGAGCATGCAAGGCGATTCAATGCACCGACAATTGATGAGGTTGCATCGCAGAAATGAGCAATTGCAAAATGCTTCGGAGCTTCGATGCATTACAATACCCAATATTGGACCGCAAACTCTGCATTAAAATTGCCATTGAATGTACAGGTGATTGAAACTTCAACTTGCGATATTTCGAGAAATTCTGCTATGGCAAAAGTTCTGCGATTAACGTCAATTATTTTATGGGAGGAGATGAGCGAATAAAAAATCACTAGAAGCATTTAATTGAACAATGCAAGATTTACGTGGCAATCAACAGCTTTTTGGTGGTGCTTTGATATTACTGTCAGGCGATTTTCGTCAAACATTGCCTGTCATTCCTCGATCAACTCCTGCTGATGAAATAAATGCCTGTTTGAAGTCATCAGTTCTTTGGAGATATGTACAAAAATTGTCACTGAACATTAATATGCGTATTCACCTATAAAATGATCCAACTGTCCATTAATTTTCAAAACAATTGTTATAAATTGGTGATGGCAAAATACAAATCGACAGTACCAACGGATTGATCGCTGTACCAAACATTTTTTGTACAATTGCGCAATCGATAGATGAATTGATTGAATGTGTTTTTCCGAATATTCTTCAGAATTACAGAAATCATGATTGGTTGAGAGAACGCGCCATTTTAGCACCGAAGAACATTCATATCAATGCCATTAATTTTCAAATTCAAGCGAAACTGCCAGGTCTAGTCACGACATATAAATCAATTGACAGTGTTATGAATCAAGATGAGGCAATGAATTATCCAATTGAATTTTTAAATTCATTTCGGTTCTATCGTTGAAAATCAAGCTTATTTCAGTTGCTTGAAACTCTTCTCTAAAATAATTGTTTTCAACAAGTTTATAATTGAGATCTGCATATGCACATCCTTTGAAGTCGATTCCCTCGCTCGCTGAAGACACAGTTCATACATTGTATCATCTATGATAGCGATACATTTTTCAATCCTTCACAACTGTTCATTACCATTGACATCCTGATCTAAAATAAACCAAAAGGATCCGTTTTTGCAAGTTTTAATCTGACCGCTTCATAACTCTGACAATGTAATCTGCTTCAGCCTTTAATTTTTTCAGGAATATTTGTGCTGGGTAGGTTAAGCGTGTTGAAAGGTAACCGAAAATACGCTTAAAAAATACATTTGTATGTTAGTATTTATTGCACATTAGCGGCTCCTGTTTTAGCTTTAATACACGAGTCCTTTGAAGAAGCTGAGTTTTTCAGAATTTCGTTTAAACACTCATTTGCCTGATGTGAATATTGGCTGAATCTCGTACGCACCTGATGATAATACTTCAAATCATTTTTTCTTGCAGTGGAGTGGTTTAGGTGTTGAGGTAATATGGGCAAAACATCATCATGCTAGCGTTCTTTAATCTTCAAGTTGCTATAAGTTTTGGTCGTACCGTACTCTAAGGAGTCGGGCCTTAACATAAAATTCGTTATAAAACCCTGGTAGATATCCATGCAGCCCGTGCTAAATCTTGTCAAAGGCTGGAGCAACATTTAAGAATAGAGCTGAACATAGGTATCTTCAAGTGCCCTTTCTACAACATTCGTAGTTCGATGCACTTTAGTCCAGTCAAAGCGTCATTTGACCTTGCGCGCAGAGGCATGGTCAATTTTTTTTTCATGGATCGATAGGTGCTTATGAAAAAAGCTTAAAACCGAATTTGCACCACATGACAACTTTTTTTACGAAAGTTATTGGTAAAAATGTGTTTTGTGTCATTTTTTGGTCATTTGCGAATATCTCGGCTCCACTATCTCGTACAAACAAAAGTTTAACATATATTTATTCCTAATAACATTATCTATTATGTTCTAAAAAAAAAAATTATTTAAACAAATTAAAAAAAAGTTATAGTAAGTTAAACAAATTTTTTGTTGTTTAAAAATCACTTTTTCGTGATTATTAAGAAAAAAGCTCATTTAACGATGAAATTTTTATGTTTTATTATTAAAGTTCTTGTAATTCCCTACAATTTAAAAAAAAAAATCAACACTCTACGATGAACGAAAGCCGAGTAATAAATTATTGAACATAGGTAAGTCAGCGCACCCACGGATTTTATGATTTTATGTTTTAATTAATATTTCAGCCCCAGTATGTCGCAAAGTGAAAATAAAAAACTGTATTGCTAATAACAATATTTTCTATCAAATTGCATTTAATTTAATATGTTCGAGCAAAAACATAAAAAGTTACCGTTGGTTTCAACGTTTTTTTCTTGTTTTTAATACCTTTTTTTCATAGTTATTGAGAAAAAAACTGTATTTCACGGTAAATTCTTTTCAGTTTTGGATTTTTGTTTTATAGTCCTGCTAATTTTCTTCAAATTAAAAAAAAAATTAGTCCATTACGACAAACGGGAGCCAAGATATTCATGATTTAAAAACTTAGGAAAGCTTACAATTTAGTATCTTAACCTTGTAGCTTGTAATTTTGGTGTCGCCAGCAACAAGAAGCAACAAATATGTGTAAGTATGTGTGGAGTGCTTGAAGCATACCAATATATCTTGTTGCTGGCGACACAAGCTACAAGGCCGAGATATTCGCAAATGACCAAAAAATGACACAAAACACATTTTTACCAATAACTTTGGTAAAAAAAGTTGTCATGTGGTGCAAATTTGGTTTTAAGCTTTTCTCATAAGCACCTATCGATTCATGAAAAAAAAATTGACCATGCCTCTGCGCGCAAGGTCAGGCCCTTTTTCATGACGCTTTGACTAGACTACTTGGTCTATAGTGTAATTTTAATATCTAAATCCAAACTGATGGTTTGGGATAAGTCTTCTTTCTTCTCTTAGCTTAACCTTTTCAGGAGTTGTTTCTCGAAAACTTTTGGCACGATTGGTGTAAGCGATATGGGTCTGTAAGATGATTTTTCTCATTCATTCGACATTCGCAAGAATGTTTCCATCAGGTTTTGTGTCTAAGGTAATTTTAGGCACTTTGGTGTTTTCCCTAAAAAGTATTCGGTAGAAACGGCTGTCGTCAAACTTTTCAGGAATCTATTTATTGAATCATTTTTTAATTCACTGATTCTTTTTTTCAGTTTATTTTTAAGACGGTTGAATACTTATCATCAGGGATATCAGCTCCTATATTTATATATTTAAGTTTCTTCGGCAGGCTGTTGCACATCAGTAATAAATTTTTTCACTTCATGATCAATTTGTTTCAGTTTGTTCTTTTATTCTTAGGATTACTGTATTCTATTACTTTTACCTCAAATAGTGATAAAATTACTAGGAAATGATCTGATTAATTTAATTTCGACATTATACCTTTTCCTTATAAATCTTTAGCTACGAAAAAATCAATAAGGTCTACTACCAGAAGAACATAATTCGCAGTATATGTATTCGGAGAGTGACTCGCTGGTCAGTATACATATAGCTGCTATCTTAAACACATTCTTTTATATACCATTACTAATTGTTGTCACATACATGGATTCATAAATACACTTTGGTTGTTCATAGTGTTTTAAGCTTTTTTTTAAGGTATTGCCGATCCTTTGCTAGCTGCGTAGGCTGGATGCGGAGCGTGATAATATGCATAGTTTGGTTATTTATTATCAGGATTTACCAAACTAATTTTTAGATTTGTTTTCGACCGTCACCTCATTTGGCTTTGAACTTTGTACTGCTTTTTTGTTTTCCAATTTGACTTTTTCTTTTTGTGCCTTGAAGTTGTTTGGCGACTGGGCATCCTCTATAGCTTGCAGGATGGTTAGGTACCTAGACATTTCGTTTTTTGGTCTTTGCCCATGAGACAGTATTTTGTGTACGCCTCCCTCCAGATTTAACAAACAAACTCGCGGTTGCAGTATTTTTGTCTGTGTCTAAAGCATTTACAATATGGATCAGTCTGGCGTCGCAGTGGTTCAGTTTTTTCAACTATGTCCGTAATTTACAGTATTGGATCAATTCAATACCGTAGGTCTGTTCGATACTTTCTTCGAGCTTCAATTCTTCAGTGATCTTTACGCCGCGGGGTCTTGAAATGTGACTTTGCTGTTGTTTTATTATCTATATATATAAAAACGAGTTTAACTTTTGTGTGTGACCTTATAACTAGAATCCGGCTGGATGGATTTTTATATTTTTTTTTTAAATGAAAGGGGAACACTTGGAGATGGTTGAGAAATAAATTTTGTGAAAATTGGTCAAGCCGAAGTTTTGTAATCCGCCCTAAAATTTACTTTGAAAAACGAAGTTATTAGAAAACGTAATCTACCTACCTTTCGATTTTGTACACCTGCCTAAAATGATCGAATCTCCTTCAAAACACTCCAACAACACAAAAATACATCTTGCTTTTTCGATTTTTTAAAATAAAAAGATGTCTTAATGATTTTAAAATATGTATAAAAAGAATAAATTAGATCTCTTTGCGTTTAGAATTTGATTTTTCGACACGTTGATTGTGGAAAAAACTAGGGAAGTATAAATATATTCAGATAGACAACGTTGGCCTATAATTTTTATAGCTCTCTTTTGAATTCTGTCTAAAGTGGATTTTTGGAACACCTACCCAGATATAAGTATATATACATATATGGCCTTATATATAATAACCAGATCAGATGGGGTAAAAAACTTCCTGCATCGGCAGAGAAAACCTAAATACTAAGCAGCGTTTTTGGCGAACGTCAAATATGTGATCACTCCACAAAAGATGGTCTGTGATGCGCATACCTAGAACTGAAAGCTGTTCAGTCTCCTTGATGCAAGTGCCACTCATAGAAAGTGACATTGGGGGAGGGTTTCGCTTTAGCAACAGTAAATAGCATTGAGTTTTCGATGCATTAAATTCCATACGATTTTTTTTTTGCCGTTGGACAATGCTGTGAAGATCAGAATAAAATCGTTTACGCTCAAAAGTACAGGCGGAGTAATGTCACAATCTGGAAGCGTCGAACTAACTGCAAACTGCGCTGCAAGCAAATTGGCTTTATCTATTGAGCTTACAACAGAACTGTCATTAAACGAGCTTTGGAGCTGAGGATGTCGTTGTATTTCGTACGTTTTTAAATTAAATTTTCTTTAAAAATCATGGATTGTGCATTTTCTTGAGTAGGTGATTGAATTTATTTTGGAAGTACATAGTCTAGATAAATGCAATAATTTTATATGTATATGTAGTGAAGAATGGAAATCAAAAAAGTTATTAATTAGATGGTGTTTTTAAGCAATGGGAATGCCAAAAAGAACTGCTTCAAAAATAAATGAAGGATCTAATGCAAAAATACGAGAAGAATCACATTGAGTAGAAAAAAATACTTGAAGACGTGGTAACAATCGAAAAAAGGATGGAAGATCACATTAAAGAAGTTAATGCAAAGTTAGGTAAAGAGTAACCCAAATTGGATTGGCACTCGCTTCTTCTGGCATTGCAGCGACTTTATTGGAAGGCGGTCGAACTGCATATTCTGCACCTAAATTGCCATTGAACATGCATGCTACTGAAACACCTACATGTTAAATTTCTAAGAATTCAGGCATGGCAAAAGTTTTGCAGAAATGTAGTATAATCGTAATAATCAGAAATAGCCCATAAAAAGTCTTTGGAAGTGTTAGAACGTTGCAAGATTTACGTGGAAATCAACGGATTTTCGGTGGTGCCTTGATGTTGTTAGCATGTGATTTTCGCCAAACATTGCCTGTTATTTCTCGATCTACGGCTGCTGATGATTTGAATGCATGTTTGAACCAATTCAGTTGGCCAACGGTCGGTTGCGCAGAGAGAGGATTTAAGAGAACAAAAATGGTGCGCAAGATATTTTTAATGAGTAGAGATTTTTCCTTAAATCTTACAGTGCCTAACTCAACTTTGCTTTGACAAATAGTTTAGGAATTATTGTTTATTTCTATGTTTTATGATTTGTGGCTAAGCAACAGAAAGGTTCCTGGGGCGTTATGTTTATATTTATTTTATGGTGTTAGTGTTCATTTGATATATGTATTTACTATTTTTTGACCTGTGGGGTTTTGGGATTAATTGTAGATTAGTGTTAATTAGTTAGATTAGTGTTTACGAGTTTGAATAATTTTTACCTACGAGTTTTTAAGATTTTATTTTACCTTAAAATAATTATTATAAATTTGTACTTCAGAAATAAATATAAAACATAGTAATAAAATAACAATAATATAAATAACAATTATATAATTTAAAAAATAAATGTTCATTTACATATAATTAGTTTTAAGAACTAATGTCGCTTTCATAGTCGGTTTGAAGAATCGTCACCTGGATTATTTATAACTGAATCCGAAATTGTGTCCCACGTCAGGTCGTGAGAAAAGTATTCGTCCTCAGTTCTTATGGCTTTTTCGCACACTTTTCGCCAGTCTTTAGCCGTTATTTTTGAAAATTCTTCCTCTGCTAATTTTTGAACATCCAATAAATTGAATGTTGTGTTTCGTGAACCTACTCTTGCCTTGACAGTTGCCCAAATATATACAGTTCAAGTTTCAACATCTGTATAGTATGCGAAATATTGTTTTCGGTTAGCCATTGTATCATCTCGGATTGCTTGCTAGCAGAAGTAATTTGTTTTTCTTCTAATTTATTGTGATACGAGGTGTTGTCCATTACAATAACTGAAGGTTCCTCCAAGTTATTCAAAACTTGTTCTTGGATCCATTTACAGAAATTTTTGAAGTTCATGTCGTCGTGATAGTCTCCCGTTTTCGTTCCAGATTTGAATAAAAGTAAGGAGTTTTTCACGAAACTTTTTCACCACCTGCATGCGCCATTATCAGCCTCTTTTCCTTTGAAATTGCTATTGTCATCAGTCCAAGCCCGTGGCCTTGTATGTGAGCTAAGAATATAGCTTTCGTCCAAATAAATGATATCAAATCCTTTTGTTCTGTATTCCCGGATTTTTCTCAGATACTTCACTCGCATGAGTTTAATATCATTTCTTTCACAGAGAAGTTTCCGGTTGTTTTGAGTTTTTTGTAGCTAAATCCGTTTCTTCTTTTTTTTTATAATTCACTCGCGCTCAAGGGTATGTTACGGGCAGGGACGAAGCGTCCATATATTGAGTGGAATGAGTGCTTCCGTTAAACCATTTGAAAAAATCGTACCTAGCAAGGAATTAAATTCAAAATTCCAAATTGTATTAATATTTTTATTATTTTATTTGTATCTATTAATGAATCTTCATTTACTCTGTAAATTACATTCCAACATCATTATGACAACATTATCATCTTTTACTAAAATCTTAAAGGAAATCAAGATCTCTCTGGTTATTACAACTTAAAATGCCACACTGCAAACCAACTGAGAATGCTCAACATCACTCCATTATTTATAATGCTCAATCTCATGAAAGTTCTTGTCTTGCTAAAATGCTTAACAGCTATTCATTCCTTATTATCGCCTCCATAACTCAATTTCAAAATACCCTTCCACTCCATGCCAACTGAAAATATACCTACAACATCACTCACCAATATTCACAAAATGCTCAAACAAAAATGATTCTCAAACAATATAGAATGCACAACAGCTGAGCATTCCATTATTTCGCATACTTAACTTCGATCTCACCCCAAAGTCAAAATAATTTTGTCTCGTTTCTTGCCTTTTGCACAATGTGTGAAGAATGAGTTGAGTGAATGCATTACGAGAATTTCCTACAAGAGAGATAGAAAAACAAAAATGTATCTATTGAGTTGCTTATTGTCTCAAACTGATAATGAGTTTAATTTCGTGAACAAAAGGGGTAGAAGAGTTTTATTTTAACATAATGTGTGTGCAAATTTAATTGCAATTCATTCATAACTATCAGAAAACAAACAAATATGAATTTAAAAGGTGGTAGTTTTTTAATTATTTTCGTGGCGATAAATACAATCCACCTGTTTTCTGTTTATTTTTTGTTATTATAAAAAAAGTGGTCAAAAATAGTACTTCTTATATTCATATCTGAGGTTTCTTGACATTCCAGCAGAAATATAACTAAAGGTTATTTTCAATTATGAGAATTTTAAATCAAAAAAAAACTTCAAGGAATCTTAAGATTTTTAATATCCCTTAATAATGGCATCTGTAGAGAGATCATATTCATGTTTTAAGAGAATTAAATATTTTTTTAGAAATAAAAATGTGGATAAGAAAGGTTATCTACTCGTAGCTTAGTTCTTATCAAATCGTACTTAGATAATTTTGCCTTAAAAGAAAAAGGATAAATCTTTGCGCAAGGCATCAAGCTTTTTTTTTAATAAGACTTTACTGTAATATATTATTTATGTATATTATTTTATGTGTATTACCATAAAGTGGAATTTAAAAGGTTGGATCTCAAAGGTCTTTCATTTTTGGTTTTATGTTCAGTGCTTCCGCTATCGAAAAAATCACGCCTCGTGCCTGGTTACGGGACCCTTATAATGTTTTAAACACAGCACGGGCGAGGGAGAAATTAGCAGGGGAGAGAAAGGAGGTGTCGATGAACATTGGTTTTGAATGTTTTCAAATTGAAATGGCAAGGGGAAACTGTACCGGGTAAGTTATTCCATAATCGTGTTGTGCGACTAAAAAAACGAATCTCTATATTTGACAGTACGACGTAATACTTAAGTTAAACTCCAGATCTTCCTGAACTCGTTGTCTCAAGACTTCCAATAGGTTTTCCTTTTCTAAATGGATACATTTTTGTTTTTTTAAAACTGAATTGCAAAGCAAAGCAAATATCATTTAAATACCTTAATTCCCTCTGATGCAAAAATTCATTTTTAAAAACTCGTAGTTAAAAATTGTTCAAACTCGTAAACACTAATCTAACTAATTAACACTAATCTACAATTAATCCCAACCCCACAGGTCAAAAAAAAATATATCAAATATACACTAACGCCAAAAAATAAATATAAACACAACGCCCCCGGAACCTTTCTGTTACTAAGCCACAAATCATAAAACATAGAAATAATCCCTAAACTTTTTGTCATTAATCCTATGTCGCAGTTTGCAGGTAGTTTTTCTTGCCTAACCCAATTGCATTTTGCAATAGACTTATTTTTTTATTATAGGTGCACTAAAATTTGTCCCACTAATAAAAACAAAAATTATTAATTTTATTTTTTCGAAGTAAAGTTTACACCTAAAAATCTTTTCCTTTTATCTCACCAGAGATGAAATAGTTTTTTAGACATCAAGCTATGAAAGAAAAGTAAACCATGATCATATCTTATTCAAAGAAAGTCCATCACTGGAAATTCATTTCTATTTTACTGAGAGCGAAGCTATAAACAAAACTCACCCTCCTAAGTGCTTCAGTATGATCGCAGCAGCGTCATTGACAACAACGCTTGCATGTACATCTTTTTTTTTTCTTTTTTTCAGTGATTTTTTTGTCTCTTTAAGAGTAGAGCAAGGAAATTTAAAGAGACCTGCGCAGTAGAATTGCCAACTGAATTGGTTCAAGCTATATCATCCTATTTGTGGAGGCACGTAAAAAAACTAACCCTAACTACCAAACAATTTTTGTCGAATGACTCAATGAAAACAAGAATTGATTGCTAGTGTATTCTCAACGAGAAATTTTGGCTGGCATAAATAAAGACCTAAATGTTATCAATTCAGACGTTTTATATTAAATACCAAATCAATTTTTTGCATACAAGTCGATCGACACAGAATCAAGAGGATGTCGTGAATTATCCCACTGAATTTTAGAATTCTCTTGATTTGCCACCACATTATCTACCATTGAAAGTTAGCGCGCCGATAACAATGCTACGCAATATTAAGCAACCTCGGCTTTGCAATGATACCAGACTTGCAGTAAAAAGTTTGTTTTACTATGTGATCGAAGCAACAATTTTATAAGGGAAATATATAGGTGAAGTTGTTTTAATTCCGAGGATTCCAATGATTCAATTGAATTTATTATTACTATAAATAACATGGTACATTAACATGAGATAATAATGTTATAGTACTTGGAATTAAATAATTAAGCAACGAAATTTTATATATATTATATACATTAAAATATAGAAGAACTTACAAACTAATTTACAAAATTGATTATAGTACGAGGGCGGGTCAATAAGTCCGTGACTTTTGGAATAAAACACAGATTTTTTGATAAAAAAATAATTTTATTTTTCAACGTAGTCTCCCTTGAGCTCTATACACTTTGTCCAACGCTTATCCAATTTGTTTTATCCCTTCCAAAAAAAAATGATTTGTCGAGGTCCTCAAAATAGGCCTTTGTTTGCGAGATGACTTCATCATTGGAGTCAAATCATTTTCCACCAAGCCATTTCTTCAGGTTTGGGAACAAGAAGTAGTCGCTCGGAGCCAAATCTGGAGAATAGGGTGGATGAAGGAGCAATTCATAGCCCAATTCATGGATTTTTGCCATGGCAACTGCACATGTGTGCACCTTTGCATTGTCTTTGTAGAAAAGAACTTTTTTCTTGGGCAAATGAGGTCGGTTTTTTTTCAAATCGTCATTGAATCAGTCCAATAAGTTGGCATAATATTCCCCATTGATTGTTCTTCCCTTTTGAAGGTAGTCAATGTGGATTATCCCGCGTGCATCCCAAAAAACAGTCGCCATAACTTTATTGGCTAACAAACCCACCTTGGCCTTCTTTGGCGCCGATTCACCCTTAGAAACCCACTGTTTTGACTGTTGTTTGGTCTCTGGTGTGTTGTGATGGATCCATGTTTCGTCCACGGTTACAAAACGGCGCAAAAACTCCTCCATATTGCGATTAAACAACGCCAAACCTTCCTGTGAAGTTGTTACACGATTGCGTTTGTGGTCGACTGTGAGCAAACGCGGCACCCATCTTGCGGAAAGCTTTCTCATGCCCAAGTGATCATTCAAAATTGAAACCACTGAGCCATGCGAGATCCCTACGGCTTCCACAATCTCTCGCACTTTCAATCTTCGGTCGGCCAACACCATATCGTGAATTTTTTCGATTGTTTCGGGTGTAGAGACCTCAACTGGGCGTCCAGGACGTTCGGCATCTTCAGTGCTTGTACTACGGCCACAACGAAATTCAGTAAACCACTTTTTTACCATTGAAATCGATGGTGCAGAGTCCCCATAGTATTTATCAAGCTTAGCCTTGGTCTCGGTAATGGTTTTTATTCGCAAGAAATAATGCTTAATAAGCACACGAAATTCACTTTTTTCCATTTTCTCCTCAAATTAGTGAGTAGTCTGATAAAAATAGCTGTCAAACACAAACTAACTGACGCAGCAAGTTTAAATTTTGACAGGAGTCAACTGACAGATGCCTGTTGACAGGAGCAGTGTTGCTGTTTCAGTAAAGAGGTCAGAAATTCAAAAAGGACTTATTGACCCGCCCTCGTAGATATGGTAAGAAGAAAAGAAATAAAGTATAGAAAAAATAAGAAGATTCCAACCGATTTATCATTCGATTTGAAACGTCATCACATTACTATACGACTTGCTTTTGACATTACGATTAATAAGGCACAAGGCCAATCTTTCGGACTATGCGGTATTAATTTAGAGGTTCCAGTATTTGCGCATGGGCAACTGTATGTTGCATCTTCACGTGCAGGCAAACCATCCGCCCAAATAATTTTAACCGATGGAAAAACAAAAAATATTGTTATCAAAAAGCACTTGAATAAAATGTATTAAAATTTAAACACAATATAAATTAAATGTTTTGTTTGTTGTATTGAATTAGTTATTTACTAGCACCCGGCGAAGCGGGTGTATTTAAGCTAGTACTATGTAAATTTACACTTTATTTGTACATTTCGTCGCCCTAGTATTGAAGTGCCGTGAACGCCATTTTTACAAAGGTTCGGCAGTCTATTGCGAGAAAACCAACCGTTGAATTTTTTGTTTATTTTTTACATGGTATCCCCAAACGGTTTTAGTTTTCAAAATATTAAACTTTTTGTAAAAAATGAGTGTCGTATATGCCATCAAAATCAAAAGATTCTTTTCTTCATACACATATGTACATAATATCGTCGTCGTTCTATGAAAACTCCCTAAGTCCATTTTTTGTTTTTTGAGGTATTTGCATTTGAACTTGGAAATTAATATAAAAAAATCCAAAAATTATCAGAATAGCATGATCTCAGGCTTCAATTGTAGAATTTGTTTGGCGTAGGCATTGTGCAATAAAATTTTTTACAAATGGTTTATCCGAAATGAATTAAATAAGAATTGCATCACATTTTTTTTTTAAATGGACTTAGGGAGTTTTCATAGAACGACGACGATATGTACGTCAAAAAAATAAAATGCACGACTGGGTCGCACGAACTTGCTCCTATGTAATAGACTAGGAATTTTAAAAACGAAAGTTACTAGAGAAAACTGTTCATAAGGATAAAATGAATTTTTTAAATTCTTTAAGTAGTAAGAGATAAAAACAGAATGCTATGCAAATATGAATTTATGCAGGAACAAAAATTATAAGTCGTTGTAGTGGTTCCTTTAAAAATAAGCTTTTATGTACAAAAATTTTAAAACATTTTTAAGAAAAAATTTTGGTACACCAACCTTAAGATTTTTATTATTGTACGAATAAAAGTCTAATTTCCAAAAAAAAAATACTAAGCCGTTCTTGAGATATCGAATTTTTCAAAAAAAAAGAAGACTTCTAAAAATTAAAAAAATAATTTTTCTTTAAATGCAATGTTTTTAAACTTTTTAGGAGCTTTTTTTATAAAAAAAAATTCATTAAAATCCGTTATGTCGATAATGAGAAATTCAAAATTCGAAAAAATCGTTCTATGGTAGGTACAGTCAGTAATATCTAGATTTAAAATTTTTTTTTATTAAATTATAAATCGTAGGGATTAATCGAAAGAAAAAAATTTTAGCAAAATTCTCGGAACCGTTTTCGAGAGAAATGCGATTTTCGAAAACCATTTTTTAAAATTTGTATGGAAGGTACCGTTAGTTTTAGATAAAATAAAATTTTTTTTCTCAAATCTTGTAGATTATGTTAAGAAACTTTTATTTGCCAAGTTTGAAAAAAATGGAGCTTGGGGTTTTCGAAATATTGAGTTTCCAAAAAAAAATTTTGATTTTTTTTTTTAAATCCAAAAAATTAAAAATTGAAAATTTGAATATGGAATACTATTCAAACTTTGGAGGAGCTTTGGCATAAAAAAATTACTTTAATCGGCTGTACCGTTTTCGAGAAAATCAAAAACAAAAAAAAAGGACCCAGGGGGGCTACCAAAAATAACAATTTTTTGTAAAATTTTTTTCAACAATTAGCTAGTTTTAACCAAATGAAATTTTTCAATTTTTTTTTTTTAATTCTGTGGGACAGTTTTTGAGAAAAAAAAATATTTATAAAATTTCGAAAAAAAATCGTATGGCAGGTACCGCTATTTTTGGTCTTAAAAAAAAAACAGAAAAAACGTCCGGGGGGGAAAAATTAAAACCCATATCTACCAAGTTTGAAGAAAATCAGCCGAGCCGTTTAGGCTGTAGTCGAACCGACAGACAGACAGACCCACTTTTTTGGTCTTCGCTATCATCGTAATGTCAACTTTGATCAAAATCTCGAGTTCGATTTTTTTTACGAATGCATAACTTGCCTTATAGTACCTATAAGTCGCAAGTAAAAACACATACGACATTCAAATAATAAATAAATAAAAGGAATTCCCTTTCTTTCAGTGAATACATTTGGCTATAAAAGGTTGTTAATTTTTAATAAAAAAAACTTGTTTTTTTTTTTAATAAAATTTTATTTCATATTCTTGAAGTTACTTATTTAAAGAATCCATTTTGTATGCTTTTTTATAGAATTTTTTCTTTTACAAACTTGATAAATACTGTCATGTTTTTGGATGTAAAAATGAAAAGTTTTTTTTTTGATGAAGCATTTACTCGCCTACTTTTAATCGCGATTTGTTTTACGAATTTACAGTACAAATTTGGACTTTCTTTGTTCGGTGAGCTTTAAAATGATTTGTGAATTTGTTCTCAGTAGAGAGAAAAAAACAAGCATTCCTACATGCTTCCAACAGTTTTGTTTTTTGTCTGAAGTTTTGAGGATTGAGTTTTGTTTAGAAAAATGTTGGCTTGTTATTATACTTATACTTTCTGATTAAATTTTTACCAGAAGTGTCATACTCGTGTACCACGACTCGTGAATACCACTTTAAAATTAAAAAAAAAAAACTCCCACAATTTGTTTTACAAATTTTCCTCATTTTATGATGAACTCAAACATTTTTTAAAACAAACAATTTTCTACAAAAATGCTATGATAATGTAATGATATTAACTGTTACTTGTAAAAATGCGGTAAAAATAGAAAGGGACAGAAACTCTCATCTAAATAACAATTGTTCTATTCGCCTAAAATATTACGTGCAAAATTGGGCAAGTGCAACAATTTGAATTTTCATTGTTTTACGTTATTTTGTAGAATATACATATCTTTTTTTTTTACTGTGGAAAAAGTTTATCAGTTAATAATAAATATTATAAAAAAAACCGACTGTATATACTCGAAAGTTGAATTTCTTCTGTTTTTTACGATCATACCAAACTTGCTTTGGATTGTTATTCGTTGTCGGAAGCGCATTACAAAACTGTTTCATCCAATGTTGATTCTTCTGCACAAAGTCCATTGCAATTATTTTTGGCCTATATTTTTCGCTGTTTTCATAATTTTTGATGGAAGCATACAGTTTTCTTATGCAATGTTTTTTTTTTCTGTATTTCAAGGAATGTTTGAAAAACGTCGTTTTAGAAATTTCCTTGTTTACGTCCAGGATTTCAAGGAGGATGATCCGAAGACATGGAAAGATTTTGATCCTTCGAAATCCAATATGCAAGCTCTTTATGACAAATTTGGTTTGGATAAAAACACACAGGACTTTACCGGACATGCTTTGGCCCTCTTCCGTGATGATGAATATCTGAATGAACCAGCTGTTAACACCATTCGCCGTATTAAATTGTATTCCGACTCTTTGGCACGGTACGGTAAATCTCCATACTTGTACCCCATGTACGGACTAGGCGAATTGCCCCAAGGTTTTGCTCGTCTGTCCGCCATTTATGGGGGCACTTACATGCTTGATAAGCCGATCGATGAAATCGTCCTTGGCGAAGGTGGCAAGGTGGTTGGTGTTCGTTCAGGCGATGAAATAGCCAAGTGCAAACAAGTTTATTGTGATCCTAGCTATGTTCCAGATAAGGTAAATAAAAATAAATAAAAAAATAATCAAAAACTTATCATATCGTATAACTTTTATAGGTTCGCAGAACTGGACAAGTCATTAGATGCATCTGTATATTGGATCATCCAATCCCAAACACCAAAGATGCTCTATCTACTCAAATTATCATTCCACAAAAACAAGTTGGTCGCAAGTCTGACATTTATGTATCGTTAGTAAGTTACACACACCAGGTAGCAGCCAAAGGGTGGTTCCTGGGCATGGTATCAACAACTGTTGAAACTGATAATCCAGAAGTCGAAATCAAACCTGGTCTAGATCTCTTTGAGCCAATAACAAAGAAATTCATTACAATTTCCGATTATTTGGAACCTATTAATGATGGGACTGATTCACAAGTTTTTATTTCAACATCCTATGATGCTACAACACATTTTGAGACCACATGTTTGGATGTTTTGGATATTTTCAAGCGTGGTACTGGTGAAGAATTTGATTTCTCTAAAATTAAGCACGAATTAGGGGACGAGGAGCAGTAAACAACAGCTAATTTAATCAAAATGTACCCTTTATTAAATAAAAATAACAAAAAAAAACTCAGCATATAGATGATATAATTACATTTTAATGAAAAGCAGCACAACCAGCAAACCAAAATTGAAGTAAAGCATTTTTAGCGCCGCTTTTAATTCATTTCCCAGCTATACTCAATTTTGTATTTCTCATTATATTCCACTTAATAAATTGCAAACACAACGGAAGGTTTTTAATTTTTAAAGAATTACGTTTTATTTAACAAACATTTTTTAACGAAAAATGAGTGTTTATAGAAATATGCATTTATAAATAAACTATATACACAGAAAAATTTGTTCTCGAAACAAAAATACATGAATGTATGATATGAAATATACTGTTAAAGCGCCAAAAATATACCAACCCATTTTTTCAGTTCTCATAAACAGTTTAATCCCAGATTTCAATTTCGTTGGTATACAAAATGTAATATATTACAATTTGGGTATTTGATTACAAAATATATATACATGTAATGTTAAAATACACGTCTACCTAATCGAACTCCAATTTTGTACTTGATTCGTTTAAAAATTGTGCGAAGCACTTTTCTTGTTTCAAACAGCTTAAAATATTCATCAATAAAATTAATATTTCATTTGATACAAAATTGTTTTATTTAAGGAAATAACTAAAGATTAATGCGCGTTGGTTAAAACTGAAGGACGAAATAACTTCATTTTGGAAAAAAAGAATGAGAATTAAAAAAGAAAATGAGAATTTTATAATTCTTTTTGTAATTATTAATGTTATTTTAACTCAACTTATTTAAAGAAAATCACAAAATTAGTCCGAATTAATTAAAAAACGGACATTACTAAATAAAAAAAAAAACATGTTTTATTGTTAGAATCTAGTAAAATTTATTTTAATTATCACAGCAATAATGTGGTCTACACATAATGTGGCCAATTAAAGTTGGAGTCTACACCAGTGGCATGGCGTCCATATAACACGATTCCTATCGTCTTCCCTTTTAGAAAATCCAGAAATAACACAATTTACCAAATAAACATCGAATAAGTTTAAGTTATCAATTCTGCCTCTCGTTTGTATCTTATACTTTATCCAAACACATTCCACAATCCACAACCAACATTAATCAAGAGAGTCACAAAAATACTCTGACGTAAACTTTCAAGGTTTTTTATTGAACTTTAATATATACAGTTGTGAAACTTGAGGATAATATGTATAGGGTAGAAATTTGTTGGCACATAGGGGGCCTAACTTATAAAAATACTTAAACTCTAAAAATTATAATATTTGTAATGTACATGGTTCAAAATTACAGCCCTATTATGAGTATCAATTTGGTAGACGATAATGTCTATCAATTAGTTGACAATTTGGTATTATGGGTATCAACTGGAAATTTTAGACCGATTGTGAATATCTACTTATAAAAAGTTCATTGTGAATGAGTTTTGTTTATTTTATTATATTTATTTTGTTCTTATAAAAATTCATCATAACTCCCTTAAAAAACAATTCTATCGAAGTCATTATTCTTTTTAACTTTTTTCGCGCTTAAAAATCCCGAATAAATTTGTATCAATCAAGAATTCGTGATTGATAAGAAAATTGATGTGTATCTATTTTGTTGATATCCGTAATACGATGTCCATCAAAAAAACATTCACAGTAATGATAAAATCTAATAAAATTCACAGCCGATAAAAAATGTTGATAGTTGATAGTCATAATACCAACTCATTCAATTTGTTGATACGTATCAAGTATCTAGTTGATAGTTGATAGCTATAAGGCTGTTTGAAAAGTTCTCGGCCCAACATAGAAGACGTTGTTTTAATAAATAAATTTTAATTCCTCAAATAGCCTTATATATATAATAATTGTATGTGAAGTTTCATTAAAATTGGTCGCGCACTTATATCAGTGCAATTTTTTGCTAACAACGAAAATGGAAAAAAATTAAATTAGAGTCGTCATTAAATATTTGGTCAAAAAGAATATGACACCAAATCAAATTTAAAGATGACTTCAATGAGACCTTGGGGGAATCTGCACCTTCGTATTCCATGGTCAAAAAGTGGGAAGTCTTATTTAAACATGGCAGACAGAGCATCGAAGGTGATCGCAGAAGCGGAAGGCCAACAACATCCACCTCTTCAGAAAACGTCGATAAAGTTCATAAAATGGTTTTAGACGACCGAAGGTTAAAAGTGCGAAAAATAAGCAACACCATGGGGATCTCTTCTGAGCGGGATTACCACATTTTGACAGTAGAATTGGGGTTGAAAAAAATTGTCCGTAAGGTGGCGTTTACTGAGCGAAGAACAAAAATTCAATCGAGTTGAAATCTCTAGAGAGAATCTAGTGTTATTTCGGGGGAATACCAGCGATTTCTTGAGAAGATTCATTACCACCGAAGAAACATGAATTCATCACTATATTTCTGAGATAAAAGAACAATTAAAACAATGGAAGCATAGCGGTTCTCCTCCACCGAAGAAAGCCAAGTCGTGTGCTTTAGCTGGGAAAGTGATGGCGTCAGTCTTTTGGGATTACAAGGGAATTATTTTTATTGATTACCTTCTCAAGGGTCAAACTATCACTGGTCAATACTTTGCAATCCTGTTGGACAAATTGGCTGGAAAAGTTGCCGAAAAAAGACCAGGATTAGCCAAAAAGAAGATCCTTTTTCTTCAGGGCCCGTATTACGAATTACGATTATCGTTTAAAATCCCTCGTTATCGTTAAGTTGCGATTACGTTTTACGATACTCGTTTTTTTTGAAACGATAATCGTTTTCGCTTACGACTGCTTTTGGCACTCGTATTTCATTGTTTTGACACATGTACTATTTTTGACAGAAATATTGAACGAATGAAGTTAGATGCGCTTAAAAAAATAGATTTTTTTTATTTTATCAGGCAATATTTTGATGCATCCATTATCGTAAACCATAATCGGTATATGTGTTGACTATCGTTTTCTAGGGTATCGTTTTTTTGCCTTTCGTTTCGTAATCTGTAATACGGGCCCAGGATAAAGCAGCAGCACACAAGTCGGTTGTTGTCATGGCTAAACTCCATGAACTTCGATTTGGTGTATTGAACCACCCCCCTTTTTTTTTATAATCTACCCGCGCTCAAGAGATTATGATTTCCCTTTAAATGTTTCAACCCAGCGCGGGCGTGAAGTTAATGAAGAAAAAGAAGGATAGGAAAGATGTGTGGCACGATGTTCTGAGACTGTTGGTGGTTGTCTCAGATATTTTTATCTCCAGGGATGGCGGCTGAGCTAAAGCAGGGAACGGCAGGGATCGAACCTGTCATCATGAGGTTGACAGGCGAGCACACATCCATCGCGCCACGGCCATCCCCTTATTCGATTTGGCACCATCAGACTATTACCTCTTTCCTAACTTAAAAAAAAATTTGGCTGGACGCAAATTCTTCACCAACGAGAAGGTGACTGCTGAGACAGAGCGGTTTTTCGAAGTGTTGGAGGAATCGGCCTATAAAATGGGTATAGAAGCACTGGAACACAGATGAAATAAGTGCATTGATATAAGAGGAGAATATGTAGAAAAAAAAAAAAAGTTTTAAAATTTATTGCGTTTTATTGGTCAGGCCGAGAACTTTTCAAACTGCCCTCGTAATAGGACTGTTATCATTCGGCCCTACCAAGGTAACCGTCGGAGCGGAATTCTCTCCGATTTCCTACGAATCGGAGACATTTTGCTTCATGGTATTTCTCCGATCAGCTGATCGGAAATTCTGTCCGACGAAATTCAACGCATGCCATTTGTGTCCGATGAAGCACTTCTAATTGTCTTATTTTAGACACATACAAACAAAATTTTCTCCGAAATCGTCCGACAAGTTCTTGTTGCGGAAAGTGTTTTCTTTTTAAAAAAATAGTTAATTAAAATGTAAGTAACAAATAATTTAACTTTATTTGCGTTAACTTGTGTTACTTATTTATAATAGACTTTTTGTTCTTAGACAGAAAGAAAAAAAAAACTTCGCAACAATGAGCGGGCTACACCAAAAAGACACCAGAAATTGTAGCTGTGTTTGGGAAGATCTGGCCCAATCAGTTAAATTAATTGGGACCAAGACATGGATGTTTGGATGGAAAAAAAGTATGTTCGTGATCTTTTGTTTTGTGCATTGATCCATTTCTATTGTTATTAAAGTACCTATTAGTCAAATAAATAAAATATAGTGTTTCAAAAGTTTTTTTTTTCAATTTATTCTTTTTTTGACACTTCAAATGGAAACAAAAAACCCTTGTATATAAAAACTATAGTACTCTCATGGAACAGAAAAAAATGTTATGGAATACACTCTACCGAGGGCGCTGTCGGAGGAAAAAATTTCGTGGAGACTTTTGATTTAGGGTGGGGTGGTAATTGAGGAAATTTTTTTAGCCACGTGGCAATGAGAAAGACGAGAATGAGAAAATGAAATTTGTTTTGTAGCATTTTTCTTTTGAGGGATCTTCTGTGTGTTTTGTTGTTATATTTTTTTGTCAAGAATATTTGTTTTGTTTTGGCTATTTTTTCATACGCAACAAAGCAACGTTTTTCAATTTCGGCATATCTAACCAAAATACAACGTTGCTTTTTATTTGTATGGACACACATACATACATACCTATTTGAATAGATTTAAGTAAAAATAATTTTGAAAACTGATTCTTGATAGGATTAGGCTTTTTTGAATTTTAGTATATCTTCATAGAAACTTTATCTTAATATGTTAGGTAACTTACCTACTCGTACATATGTTGATTGCAATTATTATTATTGTTGTCATTCAAAAGTATAATAATTGGTGTAATTTTGAAGAACAAAAATAATAATTGCATTCAACTAGGTTAAATGCCTACATTAGATGCAGTGGGTGGTTAGGTAGTGGAAATTGTTTTTTTTTTTGCAATTAATATAATTATGTACATATATAGGTATAAAACTATTTCTTTAAGCAAATCTAATAGGTACGTATACCTATAATTTTATTAAAGAAAATAGCTTTTACATATGTACATAACTGTATAAAATATGGTATGGTAGAAAATAATTTTGATTACAAAAAAAATATTTGTATTCGTTAATAGGTATTTATATAATTAAAAATAAAAAAAAGAAATTTGATATACCTAGGTATAGAACAGTTTTTAAAATGTATTCATATAAACTTTGTTTGCAAAAAATATAGAAAATTTTTAATACTTGTTATGTGTATATAAACAATTTTAGAAATGTATAAATATTCACATAAAAAAATAATTTTAGAAAACTTAAATTAATTAAAAAAAATTAGAATAAAATTATTATTGACATAATATTTTTAAAAAATCAGATACCTTTTTGGAAAAAATATTTTGTATGCATCTACATATTGCTTATAAGCAGTTTTAGAAAAATTAGAAAAAAGAAATTTGGTGTCAATTTAAAAAAATTATTGATGCACTCCATATGAAAAATTTTTAAAATAAAAATAAACATTTTTTACAAAAAAATAGTTTTTATCCATATATTTTGTAAAAATATAAGATATTTGCCCTGCGAATTTTGAATAAACAAATATTTCTTTTAATGTTTGTCTACGAATTATTATCAAATTTGGAAATTATTAATTCATTAAAATAAAAATTTTGTTTTTTTTGTATTTTGTTAATATAAATATAAAAAGTACGAATTTATGCAAACAAAGTTTAAAAAACCTTTTATTATTGAACTAATTTTGAATATAAGAAATTTCTTTAAAATTGCTCTAGAAAAAATTTTAAGTATTTAAAAATAAAGATTCTAGGAAACATTTTCAAAAAATTAGTCGCTCAAACTTTTTCAAGACATTGATTTTTAAAAAACAATGATCTTAGATAAAAAAATATTTTTTTGTGTTCTCTATCATCGTAAAGTAAACTTTGATCAAAATCTCGAGTTAAATTTTTTGCACATGCAAAACTTGCAATTACATAATTTTGTAAGTGAAAATAAAATAAAAAAAAAAATTGGTACGCCAATCTTAAGTTTTTATTATTGTACGAATGGAAATTAGGTTTCGAAAAAAAATACTGAGCCGTTTTTGAGATATCGAATTTTCCAAGGAAAAAAATTATTTTTTTTTTCAAAAATTTAAAAAATATTTTTTCAAAGCTTGGGACGCAATGTTTTTAAACTTTTTGGAAGCATCTCTATAAAAAATTTCGATAATGAGAAAATTGTCAAATGTCAAAATTTGAAAGCTGTACCTAATATCTTAATTTCAAAATTGGTTTTTTTTTTTTTTAAATTAAAGATCATACAAAGAAAAAAAAGTTTATTAAAATTCTAGGCGCAGTTTTCGAGAAAAATACGATTTTTGAAAACCATTTTTTATTTTTTTTTTTTTAAATTTGTATGGTGGGTACCTTTATTTTTAGGTAAAATACATTTTTTTTCTCACATCTTGTAGATTATATTGATAAACTTTTACTTATCAAGTTTAAAAAAATCTAGCATGAGGTTTTCGAAATATTGAGTTTTGAAAAGTTTATTTTATAAATCCAAAATTTTTTTTGTTGAAAATTTTAATACACAATTCTATTTAAGTTTTTGGGGAGCTTTAGCAAAAAAAAAATGATCAAAATCGTTTTTGAGACAATGAAAAACAAAAAAAATGGTTCCATGGGGGGTACAAAAAATTACCATTTTTTGA
Source organism: Chrysotoxum bicinctum (assembly GCA_911387755.1). Classification (NCBI taxonomy): domain Eukaryota; kingdom Metazoa; phylum Arthropoda; class Insecta; order Diptera; family Syrphidae; genus Chrysotoxum; species Chrysotoxum bicinctum. The sequence continues at coordinate 165,880,862 of OU426987.1, forward strand.
AATTTTTTTTTCAACCATTATGTACCTTAAAATAAATAACAGAAAATAAAATAAATAACATGCCGTCGGCTGAGAATTACAAGGTTCTAACAGCCATTTTTACGAAAAATGAGTTATTGGTATCGTTGGATTCGTATTTTTAAGCGCTTTCGAATGAATTCATGGACATGCACCTTAATTCACCCTATAAAGCGTAAAACGCAAAAAACAAAGGTTCTAACAACCAAAATGAAGTTAATTTAAGAATTACAACGTTCTATGTAGCAAAATTGGCGGATAGAACTTTATAATTCTCTCTTTGACCAATAAAAAAATTACACATCTTCTTATTGACATAGAACCTTGTATTCCTTAATTTTGTACATAGAACCTTATAATTCTTATCGGATTGCCGAAAACGAAACAAAGTTCTATGTTGATCAATTTACCGTTGGTTTTTTCTTCGTGTTTTTGATATTGTTTACAAAAAGCTTGTGAAAAACTAGCAACAAGCAGTATCTCGAACCAAGTCTAACAATTTCAGAAATGTTTCGTATGTATTAAGAGAACACAGGATCTGACGAAACTGTTAAATTTAATGTATATCGACAAGTTTTCAACACCCAATTTAACTTGGCTTTTCATAATCCAAAGAAAGATAGATGTGATTTTTTTATATTTTAAATGATTGATCACAGTGCGAGCGTTTAGGAAAGTGGGAGGGGATTTAAAAGGAGATACCGATGCACATTGGTTTTGAATGTCTGAATATCACAATGGGAAGGAAATATAGAGTCGGGTAAGGCATTCCACATTCGTGTAGTGCGGCTAAAGAATGAATCTCTGAATTTAACAGTACGTCCGAAGTTGGGCTCAAGGGTAAACTGATGAGCATTCCCCGAAGCGCGAGTGTTACGGTTAAATTGTTTAAGGGGAGGAATGCAGCTGGCTATTTCACTAGAACAATGTTTGTAAAAATAACGGTAATATAATGAAAGACAAGAAACATTGCGACGGTGCTCGAGAGATTCAATTGTTTCTGTTATAGTCCTATCACCTATCAATTTTAAAGCTCCTTTTTGGATTCTATCCAAAAGACTCAAGTGGGTTATTGGAGCACCTGCCCAAATATGGGAATTATACTCGAGTTTAGAACGAATATAGGCTTTATAGATTACAGCCAGATCAGAAGGGTTTAAAAATTTCTTGCATCGTCAAAAGAAACCTAAACATTTAGCAGCGTTTTTGGTAACGTCGAATATGTGGTCATTCCACACAAGGTCGTCTGTGATGCACATACCGAGAACTGAGATCTGTTCGGTTTCCTAAATGCAAGTGTCACTCATGCACTCATGGATAGCGGCATGGGGGTGGATTCCGCTTTAACGACAGGAGACAGCATTGAGTTTTTGAAGCATTAAATCTATGCGAGGAGCATAAAATGGCAGTTGAAAACACCACTGTATCTGAAGAGCTGGTTTTGAAATATAATGCGCATTTTCAGGAAAAGGAAGAGGCATACAAGCAAAGACAAGTTGACAGAGAAAATACAGTTCCAGTTTTGTGCTTTATCATGCAAAATTAACTTACCTGTCCAAAAGCTGATGTAAGCTCATTTTTTTACCACTTAAAGTTAAATGTGTATAACTTTACATGACATTTTTCGCTTAATAATAACGTCTATTACTGCTTGTGTGATGAAAGCACAATGGGAAGAACAGGAAATGATATTGCTAGTGCTTTGCTGAAGATTCTAAACCGTGTTATGTCAAAACCGGAACTCGTTGGTAAACTTCATATTAATTGATTTTCATAAGTATCAGCCAGACATCCAACACATACATTTTAAATTCTCTACTCCAGGACATTCTACAATTTAGGAAATATGGTAGATAATACCCATAGCTGTATTCAACGCGTCTTACGAACTCGCGATTTTCATTCACCCTTGTCATTCAAAAAACAAAATCTTACAGTTTTGCAAATGCAACCGTTAGATTTTAAAAATGTTTACGAGTGTTGTAAGATTTTAAATATTAAATTAATACCATTTTCGAAAGTTGTCCAACTTCAACTTACACAGAACCTTACCGAGGTGTTTTTTAAGACTTCGCATCTTGAAAAATCTCTTAAAAGTGTAGACTTAGTGTTCAAAAACCTTAAGAAATAAGAATATGCCGTCTTTTCAATGGCCAAATTTAAAAGAGGTACAATTAAAAAATGACCTTGCAACAAGAAATATCAAACGATTTAAGGCAATGCTTAAATACATGCCTGCAATTTATTGATAAAGAAATTTCGAAAATATAATGAAAACAAGAACAAATATCCAATATGATTCATTAAAATTCTTGTTTGTTTAATTAATTTATAATATTCTATAATTTTCTTAAATGCATTCACATATTTATTTGAACTGTAAAATATATATAAAATATACTATGAAAATTAAAATTTTAGTTTGTTTAATCAAATTACTATTTATTTTCTTATTTATTTAAATGTTGTACCTTTAATTCATTCAATCAATAATTAAAATATTAGTTTTATTATATTTATTATTTATTCTCATTATTTTCTTATTTACGTTAACGAACTGTTAAATATATGAAGTTAATTATATAGTGTACTAGGTGCTACATGCAATAAAAATACTATATAATAAATAAATATTTTTCTATAATAAAAATGTAAAAATCAGATTTTTGTTTTATATTCAGTTGGAGAATCATTTCAGATACTCTATTTTGCTGCTTTTATACTATGAATACCATAGTTTTTTTCAACGACTAAACTACCATAAATTTTAGAAATCTTCATATGATTAAATAACAATTACAAGGTTCTATGTGGTACATAGAACCTTCACCGAAATTTGAACTACATGGAATTGGCTTATAGAACTTTGTGCAAAAAATTTAATTTGCAATTAAAAGGAAATTCCTCAACACATAAACAAATAAATTATATTTTTATTAGTTATTATCAATAATCTATCGTTTGTTATCATTCGAATGTAAATCAATAGCCATTTAATACGAAATCTGAGCATCAAAAACTTAAAAGTTGAATAACTCGAAATGGGGGTCGGTCGACATAGAACCCTGTAATTCTCAACCGACGATGCATTGAATGTATAATCCTGCTCAAACACCTACACATATCCATTTACCTCTAAAAAAACGGCTGAAATATGAAAAAATAAGACATGGTTGCCACATTTAAAAATCCCCATGTTAATTATTTTAGCAGAAATTGTTTTTTTCTGATTTAGTAGTTGAAGTTTATTACAAATTAACCAAAAAAAATACATTTAATACATACATATATTTTTCTTTCATTAGAAGTAAAAAATGTGAAATCATTTTTTTTTTTTTTCGAAACACAAATTTTTATCTTTAAATGCGATTTGCCGCTAAACGGAGCTTCATAGACCCCAAAAGTTGACATCTTTTAACGTGATTTCTGGCTAAACTAGGCATCTTAGAGAATTAAAAATTGCATATTCGTGGTCTAGGGAGTGCCACCTTTCAATCCACGTATCGCATGTAACGAAAAACAAATGTTTATCTTTAAATGCGATTTGCGGCTAAACGGAGCTCCGTAGACCCCCCAAAGTTGACATTTTCAAACGTGATTTCTGGCTAAACTAGGCATCTTAGCGAGTTAAAAATTGTATACTCGTGATGTAGGGAGTGATGTATCACATGATTTTTTTTTGTTATTTTGCATTTCAAAATTCTACATTTTGAAATTCTACTTATCAAAATTTTGAATTTCTAATTTTACTTATTAAGATTTCTGCATTTAAGAATTCTACTTCTCAAAGTACATTTTTCAAGATTATATTTCCCAAAATGTTGCATTTCAAAATTCTACTTCTCATAATTCTGTTTTTCAAATTGTACCTATTAAGTTTTCTGCATTTCAGAATTCTCCTTCTCAAAATATCTTTTTCAAAATTTTACTTTTTAAGTTTTCTGCATTTCAAAATTTTATTTCCTCAAATTCTGCATTTCAAAATTTGCCTTTTCAAAATTTTACTTACTAAGCTTTCTGCATTTCAAAATTCCTTTTTCAAACTTCTGCTGTTCAAAATTTACTTATTAAGCTTTCTGCATTTCAAAATTCCTTTTTCAAACTTCTGTTTTCAAAATTTTACTTATTAATTTTTATGCATTTCAAAATTTAATTTCCCAAAATTCTGCATTCCAAAATTCTACTCTTCAAAATTTTAGCTTTCAATATACCTAATTGTTCTGTATTTCAGAATAATACTCAAAACTCCAATTCTCAAAATTCTGCATTTGAAAAATCTGCCTACAAAAATAATTATCTATCTACACAAAATAATTGTTCTGAGTGGTAACTGTTTAAGAATTCGTCTATTTGAATAAAAATCCTACATTTGCTCCAATATACATAAATGCAACGAAAAAAATCAAACCTAACAATATACCGTTTTTTCTCTATGCGTGAGACAAAAAATGCCACATCATACTTACCATTGCTTAGAAAATTGATAAAAAGAAAACAGAAAATAGCTTTCTTGTCGTCACTTTGTTCTGCACCTTCGGTTTGCTTTTACCGAAAATATTATCACCCCTTCCTGATTATCGTCTGTCCTTACTCTCCACAACTCTACGTAAAAAGTTATGGAATACGCTCGTATGGCGCCGCATCGTTCGTTCCTCTTCATGAGAGTACTATAGTTTTTATATACAAGGGTTTTTTGTATCCCCCTCAAAAAAAAAACCCTAACTGCTCTTCTTCTTCCTCAAATCTACGAACGTCTGGAATTGGTTTTCATTTGTTAATTACAACATTTAAGTATATAGTATAGTACAACAAATTTAGACAAATATGTACTTGTTTTATTTATCGTAAAAAAATTCGATAAAATAAATTATTTAACAAGAATACTTGCAGTTTTGCGACCTTCTATGTCTCTGTCGTGTGTAAATTTCTGAACGAGAGATATCGTGGTTTTTTTTCTTAGTCGTCGTATTTTTTCGTCTTACAGAATGCAGAAAGAAAGTAGTAGTAGTAGTAGTAGTTTTATTGAGATTTTTTTTTGTTTTTGTTTTTACATAGGTATCCAATTAATGTAACATTAATAGCAACTTAAGAACTAATTTGCCGACTTGGAATTGGTCAGGCTATATAAAAGGTTTTAATATTTTTCTATTTAAAAAACTATGAACGATTTTAGTTGACAAAAGAACGAAAAGAACTGCAGTAAAATAAATATGTGTCCACTCAAAAAGACCATAACTTAGAACTTAACCTAATGGATGAAAGAAAGAGATAACAAAAGAAAAAGAAATAAATAAATAAAATAAAATTCAAACATGAGATGGATACAGAAAATGTATGCATCTTAGACACTTGGTGTGTACTTATAGAGTGAAATAGATAGATTACATTAAAATCACAGTCATACATTGTTGAAATACTATCATTTGTTCACATATTAGAATCTATTTTTCTCTCTTTTTTGTTTTTTTACATAAAAGTATGTATGTATTCAGTGTATCGGTAATGTGTAAGTACATATATATTTGTATTTTATATTCTTATAACTAGAATGTATACGATTATGACTAATACTAACGAAAATTAAGTAATTCACAGCTGTTTTAAGGCATTCAGATTGCACTTCGTAGAAGTTAGGAACATATTTATGATTCTTAAGATAAATGTTTGACATTAAGATTTAATTCTGTTTTTTGTTTGTTTTACTTGTTTGTCTTAAAGATAAAAGCTTAATAGTAGGTAATACATTTTTGTTTTGTTTTGTTTTTTTTTTTAATATTATATTTACATTTTAATTTACATTTTTGTTTATTATTTATTCTTTATGTAGATGAGTTTAATGAATGAGAGTTGACCATCCTAGCCTCTATAGTTTGAAGCTGACCGTTTTTTATAGAAAGCAGAAAGGAATTGGTTGTCTTCGTCTTGAATTTGGAAGAGCTGATCGGAATCCTCATTAAGAATACTTATTGGTGATAAGTAGTATCTGTCTCTGATAGAGAAACCAATGTTCTCACTAAATACGTTCTGGAGGATCGTGTTGTCATGATGTTCAAGATTTGCTATTCTTTTTTTCGCAAGAGAAGTAAGATAGAAGAGAAGTGGGATGATATCTGAGTCGTGGTATATGGACTTGTTGCTATACCATTTACCTGAAGGTTTTCTGTTTTTGGAAATGCATTTTCTTAATATGACTCTTTCAAATCTTTGTAATTCCAGGGCAACGTTCGGGGTTATTTGAAACCATATAAGAAAGCCATAAGAGATTAAAGGACGTATCAGGGTTTTATACATTAAAAGTTTAGTTTTTCTTTCAATGTGCTTAGAGTTAAGTAAAATTTTTAGTTTAGCCGCAGCAGCCTTTGCGTTGTTAAGTGCGTATCGAGCGTGAAGGTTCATCTTAAGTCTTTCGTGAAGACGGACTCCTAGGTATTTGATAGAATTTCTCAAGGGAATTGTGTTACCCTCAACACGAAGAACTAACTGGCGGCTCTCTCGCACTGCTAAGTGGTGACCCTTGCCAGAAGCGTTGCGGAAACATATTAAATCACACTTGTTGAAGTTTACATTTATCCCCCATCTTTCATAGTATGGAATGACTGCATTTAAATGAGTTTTTAACTCAATTAGGGCTTCGTGAGGCCTCTCATTGGAACAGAAAAGAATAGTATCATCCGCGTATAGGATAGATTCAGAGCGATTAACATTTATAGGGAAGTCATAAAGATATAAATTGAAGAGAAAAGGACCCAAAATAGATCCTTGGGGAACTCCCATAAGAATGGGGATGGCAGAAGAATATTCATTCTCATAAAAAACAGACAGACTACGATTATGTAAAAAGCTTTGTATAATTTTGATAAAATTTGCCGGGAAATTCAGTTGATTTAATTTAAAAATAAGTCCTGCATGCCAAACAGAAATGCAGAAAGAAAGTGTTCAACGACGTTTGACATTTACAGACGACAACAAAACGAGTGACAAAAGTTGGAAACGACTTATGGAATGCAGATCGTGTCAGGTCGTATATTTCGCTGTCGTTTACGACATCGGTAAGCGGGGTGAATAAGCACATTCGTTATTCACAGTAACTATTATATCTGTCGATTGAGATACACAATACCAAAAAGAAAATTTGTCGTTGCTTTCGACTTTTGTCGGGTCGAAAGTTGAACGACACTCGTAATAAGGGCCTCTGTTTTTATCTATTGTTAGACCTCTGCTAGAGTATTGTTGTGTTATTTGGAATCCATATATTCAAACAAGGGGGCAGATTCTGTAATAAACGAAACGATAGCGATTGATCGTTTTTCAAAAACGAAAGAAAATGTGCGAAAGCGATAATTGGCATTCTCTATCGCATTTCGTTTTTGGTTCTGTGTTCGTTTATGCTTCAAACCCAAACAAATTTGATTGCATACTTCTATGATGCTGACAGCTATCAGATAATTGGAAGGATGGAACATTAATTTAAATCGATAAATAAAACTCAAGAAAATCGATGTCATGTACACGATTTAAGAAATGAAATGAGGCAAAATTAAGAAAAAGAAGGTACGTAGTTTATTTTCTTGGGATTTTAATATCAATTAACATTAGTTTTGTTGATTTTTAAGTAAAAAAAAAAACACATAAAAAATAAGAAAGCATTAAATATCGATTAAAGTAAATTTGTATACACATAAAATGTCAAGAAGCTCATCACTATTACTGTGACAGATTGTATTTTTGTGCAAAATGTGATGCAAAATAAATGTTTTTTTATGTATCCTTTTCAATTATAGAACATTTCTTCCTTCTCAGTTGGCAGGATTAAACTTATTTTATTAACACAACCAATAACTATTAAAATTGATAAAGTGGGAGATCATAACCATATACATACAGCCGTATTTATTAGAATTCCCTAAACGCGTGAATAGTTATGCAATGCATAAGGACTTATTCATCCACTATGCAAATTCATATTTATAAAACATTTGCCTACCCTGCATAGTTATAATGAGCTTGTGTCAAATAAAGTACCAAAAAGTAAGAATCTATTACATTTAGCCTTCATAACACTCAGCTGTTTATCAAAAAACAAAAAACAAAATATCTTGTCTGTCTATCGAATTCAATAAACAAAAACGAAACTACCAAAAGCTAAGAGAATTCCAACAATTAACTTTGATTCATCAGATAAAGTATGTTATTATCTCTAGCAAAATACTGGAAATCAAATTGTTATTCGTTTCATTATAGCTGGAATACTCCTCAGACAAGTTCTTGAGGATAAAATTCAATAATGCAAAATAATAATTACAACACTAACACACCGGATGAAGAAGGATGCGTGGAGAGATATCACCAACAAGTATATTTATCTATTTAATTGTAAACAATTTTCAATTCAATTTGTTTTTAATATATTAGTATAACATTTTTGTTTCAATAAATAAAAATAACACAAAGTTTTAGTTTCAATATCAAGTCAAAGGCATTTTTTTTTGTTGATAATCTTTATAATTCAATGTGATGTCAAAGTGAATGTGACAGTTCAATACTAAAATGTCCTTATGTAGGCACTATTCAACCTCCAAACGCGTTTAGCCTATAATGCCTCTATTCAACGTCACATAAGTTTTATAAATAACGATTTTGCGTTTAGAGGCATTATAAGGGTTGCATAGCCTTATGTACTCACTATAATGAGTTAATAAATATGGCTGATACTGTACAAACTCGATTAACACAACTAAAAGAAATTAAGGCGGTTGCAATAACCGAGGTTGTTGCACTTAATGGGCTACATTTTCTTAGATAAAAAATTATATAGATAATTGTGATGGCTTATTTTTTTTTAGAGATAACGAAAATGTTATAAAAAAAACATTATTGAAAGCAAATAAATCGTTTTTGTTGGTTTGATGTTTTGATTTTAATGAACAGATGAATAAACACAAGAAATTGAACTAATCGATGTAAAATTTTTGAAAAGTAGCACATAACAGACGTGCTACGATTTTAGTGTTGCGAAAATCAAGAAATTACACGAATCGAGGGTTGCGTTAACTGAGTTCGTACTGTACTTACATATCTATGAAGTTAACAAGAAACATGATAACTCCAAAATGTATGTAAATTTGTCTTTAATAACTTTTGAATCCGATGACCATTTGATCCATTCCGCATAAATTTGGTCGTCCAATGGTGTTAAGCTCTCACCAAATCCTTTTGACAAAGTACTCTGTGCAAGAGGGCAAACGAAATAGTTTCCAACTGACCATTGGTAGCTTCCTTCAACTAGTACATCTAAAGTAGAGCAAAGCCCCAAAAATTGGAGGAATTATGTGACTCGCGTCCCTGTTTTTATGCTTATATTCTCCAACACATATATTTGTTCAATAACTCCGAATCCTTATGTTCTTATTCACTATCGTTCAAAAATGCAATATATTCCCGTATCATCTTCTTTTTTAATCTATTAAAAACTTTTTTTCAGAACAAAACTGAAACTGAAATATTTAAGAAGAGAAACGTCAAAGAATAAGCTGTCGTTTATTTTGTTTCGCATGTGGGAACGAAAACTTTCGTTTTTTATGTTACGTGAAGCAAATTGTTCGCACGCGCGAGGACGTTTGTTCGCGTGTGCGATACAGAATGTCACCCAAACATTCTTCGTATTGAAGAAATTCAGGGGTGACATTCTGTATCGCACACGCGAACAAACGTTTTCGCGCGTGCGAACAATTTGCTTCATGTAACATAAAAAACGAAAGTTTTCGTTCGCACATGCGAAACAAAATAAACGACAGCTTATTCTTTGACGTTTCTCTTCTTAAATATTTTAGTTTCAGTTTTGTTCAGAAAAAAAGTTTTTAATATTAAAAAAGAAGATGATACGGGAATATATTGCATTTTTGAACTATAGTGAAGAAGAACATGAGGATTCGGAGTTATTGAACTTGCCGAGTACAAAAAGAAATCTAAGAGTTTTTTTTTTCCAATTTATCTACTTTGTCAGATCAAAGATGTGTTTTAATTATTTGTTGCAAATTATTTTATAATATTAGTTTACAACTATATAGCTTTATTCAACGATTTCGGTTGAACAGAAAAGCCTACAAATATGTGTTGGAGAATATACGCATAAAAACAGGGACGCGAGTCACATATTATATTCCTCCAATTTTTGAGCCTTTGCTGTACTTTAGAGGTACTAGGTGAAGAAAGCTACCAATGGTCAGTTGGAAAAGATTTCGTTTGCCCTCTTGCACAGAGCACTCTGTCAAAAGTATTTGGTGAGTGCTTAACACCTTTGGACGACCAAATTTATTGCGGAATGGATCAAATGGTCATCGGATTCAAAAGTTATTAAAAACAAATTTACATACATTTTGGAGTTATCATTTTTCTTGTTAACACCACAGATATGTAAGTACAGTACGAACTCGGTTAACACAACCTTCGATTCGCGCAATTTCTTGATTTTTGCAACACTAAAATCGTAGCACGTCTGATTATGTAAGTGCTACTTTTCAAAAATTTTACATCGATTAGTTCAATTTCTTGTGTTTATTCATCTGTTCATTAAAATCAAAACATCAAACCAACAAAAACTATTTGTTTGCTTTCAATAATGTTTTTTTTATAACATTTTAGTTACCTCTAAAAAAAATAAGACATCACATCTTTCTAAATATATAAATTTTTATCAAGAAAATGTAGCCCATTAAGTGCAAGAACCTCGGTTATTGCAACCGCCTTAATTTCTTTTTAGTTGTGTTAATCGAGTTTGTACGGTATATGGTTATGATCTCCCACTTTGTCAATTTTAATAGTTATTGGTTGTGTTAATACATACATACATAAGCAAACATTTATTTTGCATCACATTTTGCACAAAAATACAATCTGTCACAGTAATAGTGATGAGTCTTCTTGACACTTTATGTGTATACAAATTTACTTTAATCGATTTTTAATGCTTTCTTATTATGTACGTGTTTTTTACTTAAAAATCAACAAAACTAATATTAATTGATATTAAAATCCCAAGAAAATAAACTACGTATCTTCTTTTTCTTAATTTTGCCTCATTTCATTTCTTAAATCGTGTACATGACATCGATTTTCTTGAGTTTTATGTATCGATTTAAATTAATGTTCCATCCTTCAAATTATCAGATAGCTGTAAGCATCATAAAAGTATGCAATCAAATTTGTTTGGTTTTAAGCATAAACGAACACAGAACCAAAAACGAAATGCGATACAGAATGCCAATTATCGCTTTCGCACATTTTCTTTCGTTTTTGGAAAACGATCAATCGCTATCGTTTCGTTTATTACAGAATCTGCCCCCAGAAAAGGTTTACTAAATTTGCTTTGCGGAAAACATTTAGAAATGCAAATCTTCCGTCTTATGAGATCAAATGTGCCTTTATTGATTTAAAGTCCCTAGTACTCAGAAGGAAACTATATTCTGCTCTTTTCGCTTTTGATATCCTCAATTCAAATATTAACTGTTCGATGCTGCTTTCAATGTACTATATTTATGTTCTATATCATAGTAAAAGTTACGCCAAACATAATCCAATTACTAGCTCTTGTATTGCTTTGAATGATCTTGATCTTGCCATTGATTTTAATAAAAGTAGGATAAATATTAAAAGAGATATATTGAATTCCATTGACTTATTATATATGGACTGCTAGTTGTGTATAATTCTCATACAAAATTTGCAACCAAAATGGTCCAACGGATACAATCGAAACTAGCACTCGTGCCGACACTAGTGGCAAAAATAAACAACATTTTTAACGCCATCTCTTGTTCTACTAGTGCCAACAGAAATGTTTACTCATAGAAACTAAGGACATCTATTGACATTGCTTTGAAGAAACGGTGCTAGTCTATGGTTAGAGAGATAATCGGCTGAGAATAGTGCTAAGGGATCTCGAAAAAAATTCCCCTTTAAAATATTTTATGAATCATTTTGGTTTACTTAATGATTTTATGTCCGCGCAGGTGCATATATGTTACACAAAATAGCGAACTCATTTGAGGCAATCGTTTAGTTTGTGTCAAAACACAAACTTTTTAGTTGCTCGAACAAAGCAGTTGAGAAACTAAAAATTGAATGTGCGCGCCCAGCCTTACAGTTCTAGTTTAAGATAAGGTGCGTGTTATTATTCTCAGCTCAACTGTTGAGAGGCAATCGTTTAGTTTGTGTCAAAACGCAAACTTTTTAGTTTCGAGAATCGAGTTGCTCTAAGTGCGCTGTGTTCCATATAAGCCCATATGTTTCATTTTAGCAACTAAACAGTTGCGAAACTAAAAATTGAATGTGCGCGCCTGGCCTAAGCTATAGTGTAAAGAAAAAAGACAAGACATAATTTAAAATTTACAAACTCAAGGATAAAAAGAGACGGACTTATAACACTGCTGTCACTAAGATCCGTATCGTTTTATTTTCAAAGGAAGATCCAGATCCGGATCCAGATAGATTTGTGAATAATAAAAAGCACCTAAAGAAAGTTTTTTGTAAATTTGATACAAATTGTAGGATTGCTTTTTCTCTAAAGTGAGTTGTTGATTTATAGTATAAAAATTAAAATTATTTGTAAAAGTGAAACTAATTGCTTTAATAAAAGTATTTTTACAAACAATAATAATATTTGTTTATAGATAATACAAGTAAATGCAACGAAAACTGTGTTGCAGTATATATTTATACGTTGAAAACAAAAATGAAAAAGGGAAATTTAAAAAGGGAAATTTTCAGATTTGGCAATTGGACTATTTGCACATTAGCCCCTTTAGCACTGGTTTCATTTCATAGTACTCAAATTTTCCGTCAGTGTCGGCACGAGGGCTAGTGTCGTTTGGTAATCCGTTGGACCATTCTGTAATCAGCTACTAGCAGTCCATATCTAGTATGTCAATGTTGAATTCATTACAATATTGTTGTGAACAGACCTTTATACTACTACAGCGCCATCTGTTGGAAAATTGCATATCTAATTTATGGAAGAAACAAAAAGCTCTTTTCCAATGTCAAATGTATTTCCCCTTATTCCAATCATCTAGAACATTCCAAGACGAGAAGCTTCGCGAATTTTCGAAAACAACTAACATGAGTATATAAGGGAGTGTTCGCGGTGAGCACGACAGTTGATTTTTGATTACGGAAGTGTGCAAAACTCTGCTTATTGGATTGTGTAAAACAAGTGTGATTTTAATTTGAATAAAGTATTTGAGTTGATTATAAATTGAGATTTATTGTTGTGATTTGGAAAGTAAAAATAAAGAAGAAATATTAGAAAGAGTAATAAGTTTTATTTAACGAACTTAGCAAAAATATTACATTGGTGTCAGAAAAGTGGAATAAAACTTATTGTGCAGTGAAGTGTGCGAAAAAAAAAAAAAAAAAAAAATGAGCAAGTTGCTGAAAGAGCTCAACTGTAATGAGCTAAAAAGTGAATTGGGCAAGCGAGAACTTTCTAGAGCAGGATCGAAAAATGAGCTTGTTCTGCGTTTGGCCGAATATTTGAAACAACAAAATGAAGACCCGGACATTTTCATCTTTGAAGCTGACGCTGAGGAAGCAGACGTAAGTAAAAATGTAGATGTTTCAAATATGATTAGTCTTCTGCTTGAACATTTCGAAGAGCACCGAAATGAACAAAAGAAAGAACAAAAGAATGTTCTCGAACGTCTCGAAGAGCAACGAAATGAACAAACCGAACGTTTCAATGAGCAGAAAAATGAACAAAAGAATATTCTCGAACGCCTTGAGAAACAGCATAGCGAACAAAAAGACCTTCTCGAAGAGCAGAAAAACATGCTAGAAGGCAAGCTTGTTAACATCGAGAATAATGTATCTGCACTTGATGAACGTGTTTCATTGCTGGAGGATAAAGTCGACAACAAAATGGAGACGTTTTCAAAAGAGTTAGATGAACGTGTTTCATTGCTAGGGAATCAAGTTGACAACAAAATGGAGACGTTTTAAAAAGAGTTAGACCGTGTTCGAAACGTAAAGATTCGGGAAAGTTCTGGGGAAACTTTGAGAAAAAAAGAGATGCAACCTCCTACCTATGATGGACAAACTTCTTGGTCAATATACAAGAAGCAATTTGAGGCAGCCTCCACAACAAATGGCTGGGATGAGGCTGACAATTATAGCCTTAACTCCTGCTCTTAGAGGAGCAGCTGCTGAGTTGTTGCAAACCATACCAACAGATAAGAGCGGCGACTTCAATTCCTTGGTTTTGGCTATAGACAAACGCTTTGGTAACAGCCACATGAAAGAAGTCTTCAAAGTGCAACTCAATTCCAGAGTTCAGAAGAGGGGCGAAACTCTACAACAACTGCAAGCGGACATTGAAAAGCTTGTTCATCTTGCATATCCAGATGTTGGAGAGGAAATTTGTAACCAGTTCGCAGTTGAGGCATTTGTTCGCGCCATTTCTGACATATGGTACATCTTCAAAGGGCCGTGCGAACTGCTGGAAAACGAACTCTTTCGGAAACATTAGCGTTTGCCTTGACAATGGAAGCAGCTGAGCAAGCTTCTCACGGAGTACATCCACTTAGAGAAGCCATCGTCGAAGAATGCTCATGCCAAAGAACTGATGTCCAAAGGAACCAACGAAACGGACTTGCAAAGTGCTGGAATTGCAACAAGACCGGACATTTACAGCGTCAATGTCGATTACCACCAACAAGAGCTTGTCAACATTGTGGACACGGAGTTTCAAACCCAGAACAACGTAACAATAACATCAGTGTTACTTCCCGAACAGTTTCCCAACAGGGAAACGAGTAAGAACCAACTTCCAGGGGCAGAAGCTGGTTTCTGGTATCGATGGCCCCCGAAACACCATCCAGGTCTCCCAAACTAAACGAGACAATAAAAGTCTGACTGTTGAGGCAACTTTAAATGGCAACAAACGTGTGGTCACCATTGACACCGGTGCCACCGCCTCCATTGTGCGTCAAGACCTAGTGCACCTGAATTGGCTACACAACACCAATAGCTACCGTCTGAGAACTGCCACAGGAGAAGCAGCTAGGGTTTATGGTGAAGTCCGACTTAGAATTCGAATTGCAGATCTAGAATTCTCACACAAATTTTTGGTGGCAGATATATGTGACGAATGCATCATAGGCATGGACTTCATGAAAGAACATCGAGTAATTTTGGATATTGGCAACCAGGTACTCAAATACCAGAATACAGAGATTCCAATGATCTATGGGCACGAAGGAACAACAACTCTAAGGACTGTAATAAAAGAAGACGTGATTATTCCTACTTCTTCTGAGGTATTCGTTTGGACAAAATTAGAAGGTGAATGTGGACGACATCGATACCTAATGGTGGAACCAGGCCCAGATTGTTCTTCCCAAAACGTCATCATTGGGAAGACACTTGTGGCTCCGAAGAACAATATGGTCCCCGTACGGATACTCAACACCAAACCGTACGATGAAAAGTTAGTGAAAGGAGAAGTTATCGGTAAGTGCGAATCTGTCGCAGCCATAACACGTATTGACGCTGAAACACCGAGAAAGCCATTAGACCCTGAGGAGCTCAATAGTATCAAGGCAAAGATACTCAATTCAGCTAACCTAGACCAACATCAGGTTAAAATGGCAGAAAGCCTTCTGAATGAGTATGCTGACATTTTCGCTTCACCAAACGGGAAATATGGAAGGACACAAATGGTGCAGCATCGAATAAATACAGGAGATGCAAGACCCATTCGTCAGCTTGCAAGACGTCTTCCACTGGCCAAACAAGGTGAAGCTGAAGAAATGATTACCACCATGAAGAAGGATGGTTTGATTGAAAACTCCAAGAGTCCTTGGGCGTCACCAGTTGTCCTAGTCAAAAAGAAGGACGGAAGTACACGGTTTTGTGTTGACTACCGAAGGTTGAATGACGTGACCAAGAAAGACAGCTAACCCCTGCTAAGAATTAGTGACACCTTAGATGCGATGGAAGGAGCACACTGGTTTTCAACTTTGGACTTGAAAAGTGGATATTGGCAAGTTGAAATTCACCCTGAAGATCGAGAAAAGACAGCGTTCTCCACAGGTAATGGGCTGTGGCAGTTCAAGGTGATGCCATTTGGTCTTTGCAACGCTCCGGCAACATTTGAGCGTTTGATGGAGTGCGTCCTTCAAGGCCTGACGTGGAAAACTTGTCTTGTCTACTTGAATGATGTTATCGTTTACGGAAAGAGATACGACCAACACTGTAAGAACCTAAGGGGTGTGTTCCAGAGACTTCGAGAGGCTAACCTTAAACTGAACCCAGAAAAATGTGCACTGTTCCAGACTGAAGTAAAGTATTTGGGACATATCATCTCGTCCCAAGGAGTCAAGACCGATCCTGAAAAAGTTGACACCGTCAAAAATTGGCCAACACCACAGGACAAACATCAACTACAAAGTTTTCTTGGTCTTGCTACTTATTACAGAAGTTTTGTTAAGAACTTTGCCGGAATTGCGAAGAGTTTGCATCAGCTTACGGAAAAGAACAAGCAGTTTAGATGGTCAGGTGAGTGTGAAAAAGCCTTCCAAGAACTGAAATACCGTCTATGCAATGCTCCGGTGCTGATCTATCCGACTCCAGGCAAACCTTTTATCATCGATGCTGATGCAAGCAACGTGGGAGTCGGCGCTGTTCTGTCACAAGTGCACAATGGCGAAGAAAAGGTTGTCGCCTATTTCAGCAAAGTACTGTCGAAGACCGAAAGAAACTACTGTGTGACCAGAAGAGAACTCTTGGCACTCATCTTGGCAACGAAACACTTCCACAAATACATCTATGGACAGAAGTTTCTTCTACGAACCGATCATGGTGCTCTTAGCTGGTTGTTGAACTTCAAGAACCCAGAAGGACAAGTCGCAAGGTGGATAGAAAGACTGCAGACTTACGATTACGAAATTCAACACCGAAGGGGGAAGCTGCACTCAAATGCCGACGCACTATCCCGAAGACCTTGTAAAATAGATTGCAAGCATTGCAGGCGACAAGAAGAAAAGGAATCCATCAACATTCTGCGAATAAGGGCTGACCCCATTTGTGGATGGAGCAATGAAGAAATAATATCTGCTCAACAAGAAGACCCCGACATTGAACCTCTTCTCGCATGGAAGGAACATGAAGAAAAACCCGCATGGAATGACATTTCCGATAGGAGTCCAGTTTTAAAGGCCTATTGGGCACAATGGGACTCACTTTATGTGCAAGAAGGTGTTCTTTGGCGAAAATGGGAGTCCGCTGATGGTAAATCCTATGTGATGCAGCTTGTGTTACCTCAATCAAAAATTAAAGAGGTTCTTCGAGAGATGCATGAAGGACCTTCAGGAGGCCATTTGGGAGTCAATAAGACTTTAGAAAAGGTGAGGCAACGATTCTACTGGTTGCTTGCAAGAGACGACGTTGAAAAGTGGTGCAGAAATTGTGACGCTTGTGCTGCAACCAAAGGACCTGGTAGAAAACTGCAAGGAAAAATGATGCAATATAATGTCGGCTCACCGTTTGAAAGGATTGCTGTTGATGTGGCTGGCCCATTTCCGGAAACGAATGCTGGAAACAAATACATTCTGGTGGTAATGGATTACTTCAGCAAATGGCCTGAGGCATACGCTATCCCGAACCAAGAAGCCAAGACCGTGGCCGACCAGATTGTGTCTAACTGGGTAAGTAGGTTCGGTGTGCCTATGGAGCTCCATTCTGACCAAGGAAGGAACTTTGAGTCGAACATATTCCAAGAGGTGTGCGCGTTCCTTGGCATTAAGAAAACGAGAACCACACCACTTCACCCACAATCTGATGGAATGGTCGAGAGATTCAACAGGACCTTAAAAGAGCACCTCACTAAGGTCGTAGGCGACTACCAAAGAAACTGGGATAGGCACATACCACTATTTTTGATGGCCTACCGAAGTGCAATACATAGCTCAACAGGACAAACACCATCTGAAATCCTGTTCGGTAGAAGCATACGGCTGCCTAGTGAGATAAGGTTTGGACACCCATCAGAAGAGTCTCAGCAAACTGGGGATTACGTGAGTGACCTAAAAGAGAGGCTAATCGACATCCACGAAAGGACCAGGACTAGAATGAGCACTTACAGCGATCGAATGAAGACAAGGTACGACACAAGAGCAAACACGACAGGATTCCAAGTAGGAGATCGTGTATGGCTCTATAATCCACACCGTCAAAAGGGATTGTCGCCGAAACTTCAACAAAACTGGGAAGGCCCTTATACTGTCGTCACGAAAATCAATGATGTCGTTTACCGAATTCAAAGAGGGTCACGAGGAAAGTTAAAAGTTGTGCATAGTGATCGACTGCACCGATACAGTGGCGAAACTGGAGATAGAATTGTTCGGGACGAACAATCTTAAGAAGGGAGCAATGTTGTGAACAGACCTTTATACTACTACAGCGCCATCTGTTGGAAAATTGCATATCTAATTTATGGAAGAAACAAAAAGCTCTTTTCCAATGTCAAATGTATTTCAGCTTATTCCAATCATCTAGAACATTCCAAGACGAGAAGCTTCGCGAATTTTCGAAAACAACTAACATGAGTATATAAGGGAGTGTTCGCGGTGAGCACGACAGTTGATTTTTGATTACGGAAGTGTGCAAAACTCTGCTTATTGGATTGTGTAAAACAAGTGTGATTTTAATTTGAATAAAGTATTTGAGTTGATTATAAATTGAGATTTATTGTTGTGATTTGGAAAGTAAAAATAAAGAAGAAATATTAGAAAGAGTAATAAGTTTTATTTAACGAACCTAGCAAAAATATTACAATATTATTATTTTTATACTTTGTAAATATGTTATTTATTTGTTAGTTTAAATTATGTATATAAGTGAATAAAAAGATGTTTATTCTTGTGTGTTGAGTTTATAACTGAATCTTTATTGAATAATTTCAAGCTTGCAAAGCAAATAATTGATTCGCTTGCATTTATAATAGCTTGCAATGCAAATAATGGATTTGCTTGCATGGTTATACAAATTATTAACTTAATAATATTGTGCTGACTAATATAGAAGTGGGCAGGAAATAAAGTGTAAGGTGCTGGGTATAGGAATGTGAGTGTGGGAATGGGAAATTAGGTTCATATATGAATACCTAATGTAATTGTTATTAACTCCTCCCTTTCTTAATTTTGAACGTCCTCGTTCATCATTTTTAAAACTTGCATTTTTATAAGGTCTTTATCTAATGGTGGTTCCACATGATCTGAGTTGCTTCTAAATGTTACTATTCTTGGTTTAATTTTTGTATATAGTAGAACAAAAATGACCATGGTGAGTATTCCTGTGATGGCGTACCACATCCACTTACTCGTCTCTAAGGTAACGTTAAATCCCTAATTTTTTGGTTGTTGATAAAATGTAACTTGTGCAAGTAGGGTAGGGAAATCTTTTCGTTGTGAGCGACTTCGTTCAAAACTGTCTTCTTCGGGGCTGGAAGGTGAATCACATCGGATGGCTGGTTTGTTCGATATTCATTTCCATTTATTTTAATTTTGGAATCGAAGGTTATCTGGAAGGTACCATTTAGTATAATGTGCTGGTCTTTGTCATCAATTGTTATATTTTCGTCTCTGGCGATAATAATTCCATCAGCGAACGCTTCAATTTTTAAGAGGTGATCGGCTTGAGTAGTTGGACATTGTGCCGTGTGATTATTAAGGAGCTGGGAAAAACAAGGATTTTGGTGATCTATTTTACAGTAAGAATATAATGGAGCTTTTCTACATGAACTTACAATTTGCGGATATATTGAAACTTAAATCTAAAATTTTGTTATTGTGAACAACTGGAGCAATTTTGAATAATTTACAAATTTCTTGTACTTTAGGAATTTTAATTAAGTAAACTAAGGTTTCATTTTGATAGTACATTTTAACATCAGCGACATTTAATAGGTCGATTAATTCAGTAATAACCTTTTCTCTTATTTTAATGTATTCTATTTCTTCTATATTTAAAATGAGAGGATTAACAATATTATTTTTTGCTAATAGTTAAAAGTAAACATCCGTGCTTAAACTATTTATTACAATTCTGTTTCTTCTAGACATGATAGAAGTCAACTTTTCATAGTCATCAGCCGCGTCGTGTTTATTGATATCATTTATATTAAAATTATTAATTCTATCTGTTATTTCATCTAATCTATTCTGAATAAGGGTGTTTATATCAATCTGTCTGTTATTGGATCTAGTCAACTCATCTTCTTGCATTTTTAATATTTCCATATCTTGGTGATCGGGAGTACCTGCGATAAACTTTATTGCAGAACCTATGAAATCTATGGATCGCCTTTTTCTAATAGGGGATTTCAGCAGTTGGAGCAAACGCTCTATTTCGTGTACATCCTGCAGCAGTACTTCCTTACATCTTTCATCGTTTAGTTTATTTAACACATTGCTATTATCAGATATGATGGTTTCGATGAGCGAAAAATTTGTTACATGCTTCAAATAAAAATATTCTTCATAAATAGCAACGTCGCCTGCTGGTATTGGAATGAATAGGGCAGAAGAATAGTCAGTTATCCTCGTAGATCCTAGCGGTATTATGGTAAATCTGAAAGTAGAGTATTATCTCAAATTATTTTTGTGTGCTTGCCTACCGTCAATTATAACGGCTGTGCCTAGATCTGCCTGAACAGTTTTTTGATTATATAATTTGGATAATTTATTTCCTATTCTCTTATTCGTTTTTAAATATACCTTTTCTCCTGGTTTGAATTATTTGGGCTTGCTATTATTATTGTGAAATTCAAGGTCTTTATCCTGTTTGGTTTTGAGTTTCGAAATTATTTCATTCTTCATTTCCTTAGAAAAGTCATGAAAAATGTCTGAGGGCTTACAACCTGTAACTGAATGTATTGAGTTTATATATTTGAAGGTTGCTAGGAGCATTAGTTCAACAATATCTGTTGTAGTTTCTTTAGTACACCTAGCTATTTCATCAAGAGTAGAATGAAATGTTTCAACCTGACCATTGCTTTGACTGTGGAGAGCTGGTACAGAATGTGTTGAAATATTAAATTCATTTTTTGGCAATGCTTGTGTTGCAATCGATGGTAAAAGCACCTTCATTATCTATAACTATTATTTTCGTGTTTCGAAATTGGGAGAAAATTTCAATCAATGGATTTTTTATGTCAATAGAGTTTCTAGACGGAATGTGTTTTATAATAGCAAATTTGGAAAATTTGTCTATACATATATGAAATATTTTTGGCTGGTATTGTAAATATCTAAGTGCAGAATCTCTCCTACATATGTGGGAATTGGTGTTGCACCGATTGGATGTTGTGCTGGTCTGCGCTGATATTTATTTTCCTTGCAAATTACACATTTGGAAACGTATATGTTACATAGCTTCATAAGATTTGGGAAATAGTATTCAGATATTATTTGTCTGTAATTTGTATGTGGTCCTCTATGAGCTCTGTTATGCTCGGTTATAATAAGTTCTTCTTGATCGTGTTCGTTAAACACATCTTTTTTGCATATTTCATTTTTACTTTGGGGAAAGCTATCATGAGAGTATTTTGTACTTTTCCTAAAGTTTCAAGGTCGCAATAGATGCCATTGACTGCGTTCGTATTAAGAACATCACGCATTATTTCGATAAGTTCTTCGACTGATCTGAATGTTATTATATGCCTAACCTGTTTTTGGAAAAGAATTTTAACTTTTTTGCTTTTCTCAGAACCTTGACTAATAAAGATTTGGTTCTTGAAGCAATTTATGGGATTTTCTACCGTAGGCATTACTTTCGTAAGGGACTCCTCACTATGCACGGTTTGTCCGGAGGAAGAGTGAGTGTTAATATGTTGACGAGATAATGCGTCTGCTACCTTGTTTTCTTTACCAGGTTTATAGTGAAAGGTTGGAGAATATTCCTCAATAAATTATCTCCATCTCTTTAGTTTAGTATTAGGATTTTTTTCGGAAATCGAAAACGTGAGTGGTTGGTGATCTGTATAAATATGAATATCAGGAGCACCATATAAATAATTTCTCAAAGATTGCAATGCCCAGACTATCGCTAGCATTTCTCGTTCATTTGTAGCAAAATCCTCTTCGGATTTACTCAAAGTTCGAGATATCATTGTGATAGGTCTACCACTTTGAGAGAGCACTGCGCCTATTGCTTGTGATGAAGCATCGGTAGTCAAATCTAAGGGCTTACGAAAGTCGGGATGGAATAGTAATACATCTTCGGAGCTAAAATGTTCTTTATTCTATTAAAGGCACATATCGCCTCAGCATCAAGAGTAATTTTGATATTCTTAGACTTGTTCGTTCCTACATTTCCGTTTTCTCCTCTGAGATATTTTGTTAATGGTTTGGTTGGGTGCTTTCATAAATGTATGGTTGCGAAAGTCTGACGAATGCATAACTTTCATAAATGCAAATGATAGATGTCAGATTTTCATAAAAGCAAAACGCAAATATTTGCAGCGCAAATGTGCAACTATAAAAACTCACATGCAATCTGAATTTCTTTCTTAATGAAAGAGACAGGTATATAATATAAATGATTTCCTTTCCTTTATTGTTCCATCTGTCTAATTCTTTCCCTTGAAAATTCAAAGTTCAATTGAAAACAGTAACAAACGGCACCACAACATTGTTCTGGCTCAAAATAAAGGTTAAATGTTTGCAAAAAACTAATGTCGATTTCCTTTTACACTAGGGATTTTAGGGATTGCGATCCCTTGTCAAATTTTGTCTTTTTAGTGTGCGTATTTCGTATACATGTAAATCCCTCTCCAAATACGGATTCGAAAGATTTGATCTCTGTCAAAAAAAATCGATTTTTTTGGTGTGGTAAAAGTCAAAATTTGACAAGGGATCGCAATCCCTAAAATCCCTAGTGCAAAAGGAAATCGACATAAAATATTGTTCTAAAAAATTGACATATGACGAAAATCAAGAAAAAGTGTTCATAAATGCAGCGTAAAACACATGCGCAAATATATTGTATGACTTTAATATGATTGCAATTGATCGCATGTAAACAAAGCAACCATGCATTTATGAAAACACCCGTTATCTGAGCATAGTCTTACAAATCGACGGTAATAACCAGAAAGACCAAGAAAAGATCTTAGTGCTCGAAGTGTTTTTGGCACTTCAAAGTCAATAATGTCTTTGACTTTATTGGGGCAGGTTTTAATACCGTCTCCAGATACAAGAAATCCTAAAAATTCAACCTCATGCCTGAAAAATTGACATTTTTCTGGGGATATATGCATGTTGGCGTTGAAAAGCTTAGAAAATATAGTTTTTATATCTTTCAAATGCTCTTCCTCTGTTTGAGAAAAAATAATTACGTCATCGATATATACATGACACATTTTGCCTATATAGCTCCGTAGTATGTTATCAATTGTTCGCTGAAGTCTTTGAGTATATATAATATGGAGGGCTTGTTTCTATTCCAAATGCATGACTATCATAGGGGACTCTACTCAAATTTGTGTAAGACAAAGTTATTGCCGACTGCTTCATATCACATGTGACGGAGAACTATATGCGATGAGAAGGTAGGCATAAATCGGAGGATACGGCTGTATCCTTAACTTACAGAAAGTGAGACAGCGACCCCTATCACAACTTCAAGTACTACAATGCATTAGGGATAGGAACGAGCCCTCCATATTATATATACTCAAAGGCTGAAGTAGTGAAGTATACTTGGAGCGTTTTTTAAGCCGAAAGGCAATCTGCAAAACTCATACTTTCCATTATTTATGGAAAACGCCGTTTTTTCTCGGTCCTTTTCTTCTAGGAGAATTTGATGGAAGTCGGATTTTTAATCGATCGTTGTATAATATTTGGCTTGCCCTAAATTGGATAAAATAACGGAAGCTTCAGGAATCGGATACCGATCTGGTATTTCCTATAGTCAAACACTAATCTAGATTTCGGAGTACCGTCTTCATTAATTCCTTTTTTCCCTACCACTTATATAGGGGTGTTATAAGGGGAATGTGATGGCCGAATTATACCATCATTGAGCAATCTCTTAATTTCTTTGTTTACAAAAGGAATTGCTGCCATATTGTATGGTCTTGGTTTAGAATAGATTGGTTCGGAATCTAATGTTCTAATGGTAGCTTTTATAACTGTATTAAAAGGTAATCTTTCATCTGGTTGAGCGAATACTTCTGAAAAGTCTTCTATCAATTTTTTAAATTCATTTCTGATGGTCTCAGGAATTGTTTTTATATCGATTTCTAAATTATTTACCTGCTCGCATTCTAAGAATTTAGTTTGCATTTCGCCATTTTCATAAATTAACAAAGAGCGTATTGTATCGATTTGTGCTTTTATTTCCATGAAAAAATCATATCCTACGATCGCATCGAAGGTTGATAATTGGGGAAGGATACAAAAATCTGTAATCCTATCACAAAACTGTATTTTACATTTGTGAGTTATTTTATTTTCACCGTGAATGGTCTTTACCTTAAAATTTGTATTATTAGGAATTGTTTTCAAATAGGGTATTTGTCTTTATTCTAAAAAATTAATCTGATCTTCGAATTCTTCATCATATTCGTCTACGTCTTCATATTCTGTTTCGTACTCGGGACTTTTCTTCAGTTACTGGTCAGTATTTTTGAATTTAACGAAATTAATTCGTTGAGCTTTCGAAAATGGCACTCTATCGGACTCGCGTGGGCGTTTTGGTGTCCTGTTTTCATAAGTTTGCGGCTGTTGCCAGAGGGTCTGTTTATTACTAGCCTCGGGCACCGCTGCTTGATTATTTGACCTTTTGCTGCGTCGATAAATTGACGAGTTATCAACGCTCATATGATCATATGGTTCTGCTTGGTGGCTTTGCTTCTGTTGGTTATTTCTGTGCTTAAAAGGTAAAACATCTTATGTTGATTTTGTACACATTATAGTAGAGCAATTTCAAATTTTAAATTGTGCTCTGAAATAAATTAGGTGTTGAAAACAGAAGTTTTTTTCGGCAAAATAAGGAAATATTATTTGAAATTCTATTAAAAGCAATTTTGTTTAATAGATTGAAGGATTAGGTTAAAAAAAATATGCTTTTTTGACATAAGTGGTTTTACCAAATCAAAAATGAGTACATATTTAATCTTAAGTCACATAAGATATTTTTCTAAATCAACAATTAGTTGTTTTGAAAACTTAAGTCGATTCAAGTTTTTTTGCCAAACGTGGTAGAAGAAATTTGTGAAGATAAGCTACTTTTTTATAAGCTTTAACTTCTCGCTTATAATTGAAAAACACAAAAAGGGCCATTTGTCAAGGTGAATAATTTATTAAGATATACAAAATAAAATAAATACTTTCAAAGCACAGTTTGTATTATTGTTAATACAATGAAAGTTAATATTAAATGTTTACATTCAGAGTAACACAAGATTTAAGAATCAGGGCATTAAAATAGTAGCCTATGCGGACGACATAGTAATTCTGATATCGGGTAAATATCTTACCACCATCAAGGTTATTATGGAATCTTCACTTAAAGAATTCTTCCTGGAAAGCACAAAACGGTCTCGGGGTTAACCCTTCCAAAACCGAACTAGTCCTGTTTACGAAGAAAAGGAAATTGGAGGACTTTACTCCTCCAAAGCTTAACGACATTCCTCTGAAACTTTCCAACGAGGCTAAATATCTTGGAGTAATTCTTGATTCCAAGTTAACATGGAAACGGAACACGGAGGAAAGAATGAAAAGAGCGCTATGCGCTCTCTACACATGCAAAAAAATCTTCGGTACATGGTGGGGCATGCGACCGCAGGTCATCCAGTGGATGTACACGGTGATAGTTCGTGCCATACTTACCTATGGGTCGATCGTGTGGTGGACGGCTGTAGAAAAAAGGAGCTATCTCAAAAACCTGAATAAGGTACAGAGACTAGCCTGTTTAGGAATAACGGGGGCACAGAGTTCTAC
This sequence comes from Chrysotoxum bicinctum, assembly GCA_911387755.1. Lineage (NCBI taxonomy): Eukaryota > Metazoa > Arthropoda > Insecta > Diptera > Syrphidae > Chrysotoxum > Chrysotoxum bicinctum. The sequence goes on from OU426987.1 coordinate 165,906,877, forward strand.
GCCACAGGCGGGGCTGAAAATTATTTTAAATCTTCCAGTCCTGGACGAGCACATAAAATGCACAGCAGCCAAAAGCGCAATTCGGCTTAAAGAAATGGGCTCTTGGAAGCACAGGAGTCAAGGTCAGGGATCTATCCTGCAAAGGTATGACAAAGTGGCAGGATTTAATGTGACAACGGACTACTTACCACCCAGAATATATTTCAACAGACACTTCTCCACTACTATACCCGAAAGACAGGAATCCAACTCACTAATTAGTGAACAAGGTATTTCATTCTACACCGATCGATGGGTCAAAAATGAAAGAAGGAACAGGAGCTGGGGTGTTCTGTGAATCTCTTTTATAAAAGAATCATTCAAACTCCCAGATGAATGTAGTGTCTTTCAGGCTGAGATCTACGCTATTGAAAAGGCGGCAGCATTGGTACACACGAAAGAATTGAACTCGTCGGAGATCATATTTTTCGTGGACAGCCAAGCTGCCATCAAAGCTTTAGCCAGTGAGACTATAAGATCCAAAACAGTAACAAAATGCCGAGACATGCTGAACAATATTTGCAACACTAACCAAGTCAATCTCTGCTGGGTTCCTGGACATAGTAATATAGAAGGGAATGAAATAGCAGATGAACTGGCAAGGAAAGGGTCAGAATCAAATAAAAACAGCAGTAGCCATTTAAATCTGGGACCAAAAATCCCGATTGGCCTGATTAAAAGGGAAATAGACCTAATAACGAAAGAGCGAATCAAAAACTCCTGGTCCTCCAGGGACGACTGCGTTATCTCTAGAAGTTTATGACCTAGAATTAATGAAAAGGAAACTCGATATATCTTATCGCTCAGTAAAAAGAACATGAGAATCCTGATAGGTGTACTGACGGGTCACTGCGCCATTGGCACAATGGCCATAAGAATGGGTGCATTTGCGCCAGATTTCTGTAGGAGCTGTCAGGATGTCGAGGAGATTGAAACCATTAAACACCTGCTCTGTGACTGTCCAAACCTCCAAGCAAATCGCCTCCGCTACTTTGGAAACAGGTTTGTTGGAGAACTAGACGATCTAACGCAGGTCTCAATGGCAAACATGATAAAATTCATTGTAAGCACAGGCTGGTTCGAAAATGAACCAGTCTACATAAGACATTAGTTAGGAGCATCTCTGCTTTTATTAATAGGGGATCACAATGGACCAATAGGCCCCGTGTACGCAACAACCTTGTGCTGTGCACACCCCTCCTAACCTAACCTAACTTAAGAGAAAAGTTTAACATATAAATTAGGCATACCTAGTGCCTATACAAAAAAAAAAGATAAAAGAGATAGTAAATTTTTAGCTTATGACGTTTCATTATCAGTTTCCTCAGTAAGATCAGGAAGATAATTTGGTATGTTGTCAGTAGGCAAATTTTTATAAAAATTGTGAAAAGTGGTATCGATTAGTGGCAGTAGATCCATCAGATCCTTTTTCTTTTCCTTGCTGAGGGATAAAGGTTGTAAATAGCACAATGGCACATCAGACAGTCGTACGCTTGAAACACCACGACGCTTCAAATTTAATACTTCAAATGGCTTTTCTTCAGAGAGCGTAGTTTTATACAAAAGAACTCCGAACTTCTTTTCATATCTGACCCATTTGATCTCTTGCCATAAAAACTTATTTCCACTTTCATCAACTTTGCGCCAGAGAAATTTTTCTTTCGAAGTTCTGGAAAAGTCCAGGAATTTGTTTCATTTCATTTACTATGAAAGGCTTTTTGGTTCCTACTGTGCGAACGAATTGGTACCAGTCCCGCGGATGGTGTATATACCTGGCCGTTTTATCAATTTTTTTATTTTGTGATGTTAAAGCTAGCATCAACATTTGATGTGCGCATTTAATATTTTATTTCGTTTCACTAATCAATGATGAACACTTCTTCACTTTATAATTATATTTTTTAGATTTCTTTCACTTTTAAAAATGTTTTAAGAACCAAACTTAGCAATTTATTATAAGTATTTTAGCACTTACGTTCTAATATGAACTTCACTTGCACACGGTAAAACACTTTATGTCTACCTAAGGTCGTTACTTCGGGCAACTATGATTCGGTAAAATCGCTTAAGTAACATAAGTTGTTTATGATTTTGCAAAATTATTTCGCTATTTGAATAAAAAATTTGGTAAAACAACTTAAGTCGACCTAAGAACTGCAAAATCGTCACTTTTATGGAGGTAAAGAATCTTAGGTGCACGTAGGATTTTTTTGCTCTAACGTCAATCAGGGAATTAATGCAGACATAAGATGTTTTACCGTAATACTTTCTACAAGATTTTCAAAAAGAAAAGAATAATTGGCACATAAGTTCTTTTACCTTTTGAAGTAATATACATAAGCTGTTTTACCTTATGCATGCACTACAGTTGATGACTTAAGCTATTTTACAATCAGTTATAACTTCCCCATTTTTGAACTTATTTAAACCTCAGTTGGCTTAAAAAAAAGAGAAAGAAGGATAAATTTAAAATAACGTTGAATAGCTAAAACAACTTAAGTCGACTTAAGATGTTTTACCTTTAAGGCACAGATTTATGGTTGAACAGACTTGTGCTTGGGGTTGAGTTTGGGTTTTGGCCTGCTCTACTCTCTTAAATTGAGTGTTGCTTCTTGACAGACCACTAGGACTAGCATATGATAAGTTTTCATCAAATGCTCTGGCAAAATTATACCTGTATTGGTTTGCTTCGAGTTCCTGTGCCTTCGCCAATGTATAAGGTAAATCTTCACAGCCAGCAGAAAATAATTAAAGAATTAATTAGTTCATTATTGCCTGAAAAATCCATTGATATCTTATTCGTTATTGAAGTGAGATGTTTTTCTATTTTGTCGTAAAAGTGGTGGATGGACAAATTTCCCTGGCATAAAATGCTCATTTGATTTTCTAATACGTGAAGTGGTCGTTTGTCTGCGTATGAATTGTCGAGACGCGCAATGATTGCGTCGAAATCAAGGACCGTATTATAAGAAGAAAGTATTAAATCGGCGGACCCGACAATTTTATTCCTTATAATGGCAACAGCCTGATAGTACCTTTCCGATCCCTTATAAGGGATTGCGGTCTTAGTCGCTTGACGCCACGAAATGTATTTCGCACGTTCACCTGCAAAATCCGGTATGGATTTTACGACATCAAGTGATATTTGACACGATATGTCAGGTGCTACAGAAATAGGTTCGTATAAAATTGGGGTTGGGGATAAGTGTACGGAATTTAATTTATCGGATAGCTCTGCGATTCTTGAATTTACACTATCTACTGCCTGTCTACTTTCTGTTATCTGATCCCCCATTCTCCTGACTATTGTCTCACATGCTGCTTCAACGGCTACCCGCACGGCTGACGCTATTGTCTGTGAAAGTTCAGACATTTTTTGATTTTAAAAGAATTATAATTGTATAATCGATAGTATTAATTGCAATAATATTTGATAATGATTAATGCTTAATGACACAATATAAATTTAAAAATACATTACATAAATTAATAATAATTTAATAATCGATAGTATAGAAATAGATAATAGTAATAATAATCAATAATGAAATGACTATATCTTTACACCTTTGAGTATATATAATATGGAGGGCTCGTTTCTATTCCAAATGCGTGACTATCATAGGGGGCGCTACTCAAATTTGTGTAAGACAAAGTTATTGCCGAGTGCTTCATATCACATGTGACGGAGAACTATATGCGAGGAGAAGGTAAGCACAAATCGGAGGATACGGCTGTATCCTTAACTTACAGAAAGTGAGACAGCGACCCCTATCACAACTTCAAGTACTACAATGCATTAGGGATAGGAACGAGCTAGTGATGTGTACCTCATACATGAGGCAATACAAAATGTCCCATACACCAATCTGAAATGTCCCATCACCTCAAAACGAAAAAATGTATTACCTCACACCTCACCACAAAAGCAACGAAAAGTATTGCTCTTTACTCTTTCATGAAAAAAAAACACTATTCGTATCGAGCATCTCACTCATCGGCCTGATACTAAGGTCTGATGCAGAATGAAGTTGTATTGTAGTTAATTGTATGAAAGGAGGAAATAGGCCTCAAACTCTCTACCCACCAAAGATCAAACCAATGGAAATAGAATGAGGTTTGTGGAAGATGAGGATTTGAAATGAAATGAATGAATGTGTTGTGAGTACTTTTTACTCAAACGTCCCATTCAAACAAAATTCGTGACATTGTCGCAGGCTGGGTTTTTGTATCAGACTGGAACTTTGTACCAGGATGGGACTTTGTACCAGGCTAGGACTTTGTACCAGGCTGGGACTTTGTACCAGACTAGGACATTTGTCATTTAATGATTGAGGTTCTTTTGCATCTGTTTGAGGAGACAAAATGAGAAAAGATAATGAGTGGCAGGGGCGCAACAACGGGGGGTGTCCAGGGTGTCCGGACACCCCCCAGAGGTCGGTGTACACCCACTCCGAAATCGATAGACACCCAAGTGACGATTTTTAAAACATTCTTAACCCCACAAACAAGGGGCGCAGTGAGGTCAAGCTTAAGGAGATGATGCAAACTATTCCCAAAGCCATTAGCCCGACAAAACCGGGGCGCAGCGAGGCCAAGCTCTCGAAGACGACACAAGCTATCCCCAAAGCCATTATCCCGACAAATCCGGAGCGCAGCGAGGCCAATCTCGCGAAGACGACACAAGCTATCTCCAAAGCTATTAACCCGATAAACTCGTGGCGCAACGGGCCAAGCTTTAGAAGACAATGTAAAGAAATAGCTCCTCCCAAAGCTGTGAACTCTTACAAATCTGGTGCTCGATTTACGGTTTCAAGCGCGTAAATAAAAAAAGATACGATTGTAGGTACGATGTCAAACTAAAAAGCTAGGCGAGGGACGTGTTCGACGATTTTCAAACTCGAAAAGTATTGGTGAAACAATAATTAATTAATTATAATTTAATTTTACAGACAAAACGGAGGGATTAAAAAACTTTGCTTCAAAAATTTGTTATCAGTAGACTAGACTTGTTATTTTTATTTTTAGTAGAAGTAGACAAATCAAAACATTCCAAAAACAGTTTTTCTGTAATCATTTACATTTATAAAATGATTAGCTAAATCATTAGTATATATATTAGTATAAAATGTGCTTATGCACATGACATATGGCTAAGTTGCTTAATCTGTCTTGCGTCATAGTACTGCGTAAGTACGTTTTCAATCGTCGAAGCGCGCTAAAACTTCGTTCAGCTTCACAAGACGAAGCGGGGCACGACATTAGAAGTTTTATTAAAACTTCTACTTCTTTAAACATTGCTCTGACCTAAAAAAAAATTATCAGTATTATTTGTTTTAAAAAAAATATTTTTGTTATTTTATCAATTTTGATAGTTTATAATTTTTACCTCTGTAACAGCTTTTTTCAAACAATCAGATGCCTCTTTCAATGTGGAGTATTTAAATTGCTATCGAAAAAATGGTAACTGGGTTTTTAATTTTTCAATACAAAATTCTGGATAGCGTCAGCGAGTGATGATGTCTTTTATTTCGCCAGATAATAAAACATCTTCCAATTTCAAGTAATTTTTCATCCCTATTTAATGGATCCGGTCTTTTAATTGAACTATTGCAGCATCGAGCATAGCATAATATTGATTTTTGAAATATTCAAATGCAGAAGAATTAATATAATTTTCAGCATTTCCAGTATATCTTTTTGGTGGACCACGTTGTCGAGGAAGTGAAATCTTTTCTAAATCATGTTCGGTTATGAATTTTTCAGATTCTGTATAAATTTTTTTGAATGATTCTTCGTTACGATTTTTTTCGAAGTTTTTAATAACTAATTTTGTGCATTCTAAAGCTCCCGAAATGGTTTCAGACTTTCCTTGTAAAGTCTTGTTTAAAATTTCCATTTGAGACAATATTTCGATCGACATTTTCAAGCCGAGAATGGTGTTTCCCTTCGACAATTTTTCTATTATTCCAAAAGCTTTAGGGTTGTTGGTTTTTTTAATATGGATGCTGAAAAAGGTTCACAGTCAGACTCCAGACCGGCACCATTCGAGATCGGAAGGAGTGTAGGAGACGAACGTCCGGGACAGTCGTCCGAATAGCTCCGACCCGATATCGGCCGATGATTCGGTTTTAGTGTACGCGAACTGTTAGAAGTGGCTCGCAGCTCGTGGCTCGGTTGGATTTACAACATAATACGACTTGTATTTTTCGAAATATCAACAGTTCATAAGCGCTCTTCGGGCGCGGTAAATAACAATTTTTAAAACTATAACTTACCTATCAAGGGACATGGACAATATTTATTACAGCTATTGTGTTTATATTTTATAAAGTATATAATATTAAATTCTGTAAAAATAGAAAGTTTTTTACTATAGATTTTACTCAATGGGGACCCTGTACTAAAATTAATACGAACCGAGATTTCATTATATTTTTTGAAAATTTTCCCACCAAAAAAATCAAGCCCCTAAAAATCGGAAATATTTTAAGCCTAAATACATCAGGATTGGATTGAAAATTGTACATACTGATTTTTAATAAAATTCTTGTGTATTTAAGCTTTAATTATTCCAAATATTTGTTAAAGTATGAATTTGAAGCGATTTTTTGCAACAAAGTCTTTGGATTTTTAAAAAATAAAAAAATTAGAAAAAACTGAATTTAATCTCAATATCAAATGTAGTCTTTAACTTGAATAAATTTTTTATTCCGACTTCAGATTATAAGATTGTGTAATATAAGGGTAAGAATGTTTTAAAAGTTGACACCGCAAATCAAGAGAGCTATTGAAATTAATTTTTTGAAATCCTCTTCGAGAGCTTGGCCTCGCTGCGCCACGAGTTTGTCGGGTTAATGGCTTGGGGGATAGCTTGTATCGTCTTCGCGAGCTTGGCCTCGCTGCGCCCCGGGTTTGTGGGGTTAATGGCTTTGGGGATAGCTTGTGTCGTCTTCGCGAGCTTGGCCTCGCTGCGCCCCGGTTTTGTTGGGTTAATGGCTTTGGGGATAGCTTGTGTCGTCTTCGCGAGCTTGGCCTCGCTGCGCCCCGGGTTTGTGGGGTTAATGGCTTTGGGGATAGCTTGTGTCGTCTTCGCGAGCTTGACCTCGCTGCGCCCTGGGTTTGTCGGGTTATTTGGGTTATTTGGATTATTTTGGGTTGGACACCCCCCTAGCTTTTTAGGTTGTTGCGCTTCTGATGAGTGGGACTTATGAATGAATGAATGTTGCACTGACTACAATGTAACAAACAATGAAGATAGGTATGAAGCATTATCGAAAATTATACAATCAAAGGGTTAAAAAAGGAAGGAGGTTTTTTTACAGTTTGGAGTAGGAGGTTTTGTTAATTTTTGAAGGAGTAGGAATTTTCGTTTTAGATATGCAAATGCAAGTGCATTCCTTTTATTTGTATTTGTTTTGTTTTTAGTGTTAGAAAAAAGATACTAGGGTTTAGAGATCAAGATCAAATATGAGAATTGAAAAAAAAAATCAATCAATCAATTGTGCTGAGTTTGCGTACGTGAAGAGTCATTAGTATTGTATTTAGTCCAGTGTCCTGTAATAAAATTTGTTTGTAAAAAAAGTGATCAGAACAGGTCTTAACAGAAGAAACATGTTGAGTGGGAAGAAAGTAGGACAAATATTGTTTTTAAATGCAAAAATGTAATGATGTATTTTTTTAAACTCATTAGATTCAATTTATTTTGAATGTGATAAAATATTTGTTTTTTTGTGAAAAAAAAATCTTTTTGTGTTTATCTTTTTATTAAATGTTTTGGTTTTCTTTTAATAGCTTAAATAAAATTTAAAAACACCACTTTTTCTTTTAAACTTTTTTTTAGATTAATTTGTTTATTATATCTTTATATTTACTTATTTTAAACTTTATTTCTGTTAAAAACTAAAACGTTTTTAATTTTGTTTTTAAATGTTTTATGTTAAAATAAAGTGTTTTGTATTAAGGATATTTAATTAAATATATTATATTTATTGATATTTAATTTTTGTAACCTTTTTATTTAATGCAATTTTAAAAACTGTTTTTGGAAACAAATATATATATACTATTAAAAAAAATACGCATTGTTTAATTTCGAATTTCAAAATATCCATTTAAAAAGGTATGTACCATGGGACATTTGAGGTGGGACAAAGTACCACCTCATTTCAAAAAATGAGTACCTCATACAAACTCATTTTAAATTCCTACCCATCACTAGAACGAGCCCTCCATATTATATATACTCAAAGCTTTACACATACATTACATAAATTAGCCGCATCATTTGTCTTCGTTTCAAGGTTGACTCACACCAGCAGCAGAAGGTTTTTTTTTATTATTTTAATGTTCCTTAAGCCTAGTATACAGTTCTTTTTGAAGAAAAAAAAATGAGTGGTGAAAAAAAAAAATTTTCTCATGAAAAAATTTCTGTAAGTTTTTTCCGTTTTTTTTTTTTTAATTCATTTTTATTTTTCATTTATTTTAAAACTACTTAAAGCTAGACAAAAATTCATAAAATCTAAGCTAAACTATATCTTAAATCTAGTGCCTTTCGGCCTAAGAAACTATTTTTAATTCAAAAACTATATCTAATTTTTTTTTGTTTTCTCGAGAAAAGTAAAACTAATTAAAACTACCGAAACCAACTTAAACTACTTAAAAACTAGAACAGCCACAGCAGCAGAGATTTTGTTTTTTGTATATACATTAGAAAAATGTACGTAATTTCTTTTTTTTTGTGCCACCCTAACTGTCCCTACCTAAGAATACCCTAGAACTATGTAAGTCGGCCAAGACAACTTGTCAACTATCTCTATCAACAATAGACAACCACCAAAACTGGTTCTCCTGTCTCACCCTGTCTTTCAGGTCCCGATCGGACACAGTCCTACTGAACCGAAGTCGCTCAGCTCCGTCTTTTGCGAGGACGTCTCGACTATAAAGGAGCCTCCTATCCACAGCCCTACGGCCGACGTGGTAGATTAGCGGAACCGCCTCTCTATCCTGGATCAACCCTATACTATCTAAATAGAGGAATGCATTAGGTGCAATATGGCCACTTAAACGCACACTCTCGAAGTATTCTGTGTTGGGGTAGTAAGCCCCAAAGATTAAGCTATTTGCTGAGGTCATCGCTCTCGCAATGTGACTCCAAATCAGCTTTATCAAAAAATTATCTATTCTGTTTATGTTGGCTCCGTTGTATAGAGTCCTGTTGGAATAGTAATGTTTGTACTCCGATTCTGGTATTCTGTGTAATCCAAGACAACGTCTAAGACACTGCCTCTCAAACACCCGAATCTTTTCCATTTGAGATGGGGCAACGTTGAACCACAACGGGCACCCATAGGCAATCATCGGCCGGATGAGGGCCATGTAGCAAATCACCTTCACCCTGGTGTCAAGCCGGCTGCTGTAAAACAACCGTTTCGTCAGGGCAAAGGCTCCCCTAGCCCTGTTCAGAGCAGCATTTATATGTCTGTCGAAATACAAATACTGATCCAACCAGATGCCAAGGTACCTTACCACACTTCTGCTCGCCAGTGGTTGCCGGTGCGGCCTTACGATCATCAGCTTACGCCAGTTCTTTCTAGTATCCCTAGGGGCTCTAGCCAACGGAGTCCTAAAAAGAATCGTTTCACATTTCTGAAAGTTGATTTTCAACTTCCAGTCATCACAATATCGCTGAATCTTGTCGAAGTCACGCTGTAAGAGAATTCTGATAACCTCAACTTTTATAGCTGTTCTGTACCCTATTAGGTTAGACTACTTATCAGATCGCTGGTGTAAATGCTGAATAGAATCGTCGAGTTCACCGCTCCCTGCTGAAGACCATTCTTGATATCGAAGATTGCGGTAGAAGTTACATTGCCACTTTTGACAACAAACTTTCTACCATTGAGCATGTCCTAAAGTATATATAATAGTGGTTTACTTATGCCGAGCCTAGTCAATTTTAGATAGAGACCCTCTAACCATACGGTGCCGAAAGCCTTCTCCAAATCAACCAGACAAGCACCTGTACACTGATTTTTAGTTTTGTTCCATTGGATATCAGAAACGAGTTTAGACGCGGCATGAATGGTGTCATGTCCCGCCTTAAAACCGAACTGATTATCCGGTATGATATTATTGTCCTCCGCCCACTTGGACAGAGCTCTATTTATGATTTTCTCGAATACCTTGCTGATACTCGGTAGAAGATTTATCGACCGGAGATAGGAGTTGTCCTTTCCCTTTTTCGGGAGAGGATGAACCACAGCTGTCTTCCACCGCCCTGGATAATATGCATTATTCAGTGCGTTGTTAAACAGTGTGGCATAAATGTCAATTGCTTCCTTTGGTAGATGTCGAAGTACAATATTGGATATACCATCGACTCCTGTTGACTTTTTCTTCTTTAATGAATCGAAGAAGAGCTGGAGCTCCATCCTCGTAACTAACAGGGAACTACTCCCATCTTGCACGGCGATGATGGCATTCGCCAAGTTTTCTTCATTGAACCGGCCGAAACCTAGATTCTCTGATCGCCATTGCGTCATTTCATTACGAAGATAGAAGTGATGGAGTAGAGCTCTGTTTTCCAGGTCGTGGTTGGGGTGGATGCTTGCATTCACCTTATACACTTGCTGGAAAGCAGCCTCCACAGCCTCCACAGCCTCCACTTTCTCCAGCGGATCCTCGACAATAAAGAGGTCATCGTCCAAGACCGCGTCATCTGGATATATCCCTGCTGTGAGAAGTACGTTTCTGTTTTCTGTCGTTCTCTGGAGCTTAAAACACGGAAGTTCGTTTTGATCATTTCGTCTAAATATCTTGTTAATTTGTGCAAACATACTCGGGTCGCTAGAGTTAACGGCACGAATTTTTTTGTTCCAGTACAAATTAATAGACAATCTATAATTTTCCTTGATCAATTGGTTGATGTTCTTAATTGACGACTTCAGTGTTCTAATCTCCAGATCGCGTGAGTCAGTAAACCGTCGGTAAAAGCGTTTGAGTCTTGCCAGTAGTCCACTTTTTTGTCTGTGTAGTGCATCAATTGTCACGTTACGGTACATGTCGGTTACGTTACGTTCTCTGTATTTTGGTATTGTTCTGTTCATAGTTCGTAGGATTGTTTCGTCCATTTGTTCTAAGTATTGGTCAATTTCGTTGTTAGTTAAATTCTTGTTATTTGGTGGGGATATATTATTGGCACGAATTTCGCTTGCTAAGGCGTTGGTACTCTTCCAACTCTTCGAGCTCGTTCGGGAACTGTATTACTGCGGCAAAACCACAGTGGTCGCTGTCATAGCCTATCGTTTGTAAACAGTTTCTTGTCCGTTGACCCACAGTGTTAGTAATTGTCAGTCTAGAGTCCTTTAGTAATAGATCCAGATAGGCACCGCTCCTTGGAAACGATGGTCTATCAGTCGCTAGGAGGTCGATCATATATTCAATACTGTATTGACCCATCCAATTAAATAGATGGTTACCTCTCGGATTTTGTACTTGATTTCCCAAATCTATATGTTTGGCATTTAAATCACCGGCCATGAGATAGTAATTCTCTACCAAGTTCAGTTGTAGCACTTGAAAAAGTTTTTTGAGCTCTGTCAGAAAGTCAGTTGGCTGAGGTGATTCCGGAGCATAAGTCGCGATTATATACATCCGCTTCCCCTGTTAGAGAGGAATACATACAATGCACGCCTCAAGCAGCCGAAATTTGCGTACTTCACTATTGTATATAACTTTATATTTTATGCCTTTTCGTACAAAGATTGCGACACCACCTCCTTGAGTCGAGTTGGGCCGATCTCTTCGTACGATATTGTAATTATTATGTGTCAATTTATGTTTCTGACTTAGTTTAGTTTCACTAGCCATAAACACATCAGGACTTTGATCTTTCAACAATTGGAATAGGTTTGCTCTACGTTCGATTCTAATCAGTGAATATACATTCACAGCAAGGATCCTTAAGAGCCTCTCCGGCAGCGCGCCCTTAACCTAAAAATTGCGTAAAGCTCGGCAAAACAGAGTAGATATGGTCCACCCTCTTCGCCTGCTCCGTTATCTGTTTTTGAAGACCTGCTATCTGACCAGAAATGGCCAGCAACATGCTTCTTATTTCGGCCTGTGCGTCCGGAGCCTTAGGCACGAGGGCCTGTGGGGCTGCCTTTGGCGCAGGCTGTACCGTCTTACCCCTTCCTGCCGCCATTTGGGCGTAGGAGATTTGGGGATTAACGGGCGTTACTGTAGGAACACGCGTAATTGGTCGTTTTTCTACCTCTGTTTGCTTTGCCTGTTTCTGTTTAATTTCCTGAAAGATGGAACATCCCCGATAGTTTGCGGGGTGCCCGTCCTTCCGGCAGAGTGCGCACTTAAGCAGTGTCATGTCTTGGACCCTTTCTCGCTCTAACTTACATTCTCCCCGAATGTGGTTCTCTCCACACTTTACGCAGCGTGATTGCATTTCGCAGTTAGCCGCGGCGTGGCCGAACCTTTGGCAGCGCATGCATTGAAGCATGTCGCCGCGCCTCTTTAATATATCCCAGGTTACAACCTGGTAGTTGAGGACGGAGATACTCCTCAAACTATCCAGTTTGCTATTGGGTGAGAGCTGAACCAGGAAGATTGGCAACTTCCGCTTCTCCCGTCTGGCTTTAACTGTGGCAAAAGGCTTGACTTCGATACAGTCGAGATCGTCGCCCGCTTTTTCACGGAGCTCATTTAAGAGCTCTTGCGGTTCCGTGTAGGAATCTATGCCTTTCAACAAGACCGTTTGAAATTTCTCTATTTTAGGTGTGTAACTGAAGAATTCAGTTGTGGTAGCTTTAAGTAAATTTTTAACAACTTTATGCTGTTCCACTGTGAGGCAGTGGATAGCATGTCTATTAGGCCCTAATCTCTTAATGGTAAAGTTTTGACCTATGGCCGACTTACATATTTCTATGGTCTCCTTTAGGTCCATCTTATACACATTGATGGGTGGCACTTGTTTTTTCTTCTTGTTTAGTTGCTGCGGCTGTGGCTGCTGCTGTTGCTTCTGCTGCTGCTGTTTCTACTGCTGCTGATTCTGCTGCTGTTGGTTCCGCTGCTGTTGTCTCTGCTGCTGTTGTTTCTGCTGCTGCGGCTGTTGTTGTTTTTGCTGGGCTGATGTGGCTGCTGGGTTGGCGGTTGCAGCTCCGCATCAGCACTTTTCGGTTGCGACTCCTTGGGTGGGGCCTGGAGACTTTTTTTTAACTGCGCGAGTTATAATACTCAAAGTTTTTTATATATTTTTTAATTATAAATTTTTATTTATTTCAATTTAAGACTTTTACTTTAACAATTTAGTTTATTTAGAAATATTACTTTAATTTTATAAAATATGCGTCCTTCTTCGTTGACGACTGTACAAACTCTGCCTTAGAAAGAAAAATAATGATACGAGTAAGATAAGATAAGATAAGCTTGGCTTTCCCTCTGCGGTAGTTTCGATGCTGGATCAGCAAACTGCAAGATTAGAGTTGTCATCTCTCTCTTTGATTTATATAATTGGTGTTTGTACCGCCGAAGAGAAGTTGAAGCTTGGCTTGGGTTGCCATGTCATCTGTCTTGTTGCTATGTCAGATTTGCATAGTCGAAGAGAAGATGAGCTTGGCTATCGGATGTCGTCTGGTGGACGTAACAACATATATATGTATTTATATTTATAAAAATGTGTTGCTTGTAACTCCTCCCATGCAAGAATGAACTGAATGAAAAGATGATTGAAGTTCATAATTATTAATCGTCGAAATCAGGTTCTCGCCTCAAATGATGGATGTGTTGCAAGTTACATGTTGATTAGCAGAGCTTGTCAAAATGATCAAATTCATCGGTTTAAGGGGAGATCGGGGTGGGATTTACCTAAAGTTTATTTCAAATACTCAAAGTGTATTAAGTTTGAAGCCACCCAGTTTGATTGTTTGTAGTATTAATATAAGAGAAAAAAAAATGTAAATATGTAAAAGCATAATCTTTCCATTAAAAGAAGATATTTAAGTTACTTCTTGCAAAAAGATAAATAGGTTTTTAATAATATGAAACTAAGGCAAATTGATATTTTTTTTTATATCAAAAAGTTTAATTTTAAATAATGTTTGAATTTAGTGTAATTTTTTTTTGTTTCTTTTTAATTTTTTGTTTATGGACTTTTCGTTTATTTGAGTCTATGGTTATTTTATTGTTCTTAACAACTTTATGCTCGGTAAATCTAGGTGCCAACTTGTTTCTTCTGTCATCTAACTCGTATATTGTTTCATTCTCTATAAAATCTGGTGGGTCTTTTCGATTTTCATTTCGTTTTCCAATAATTTTTTGCTTGTTACTTAGACTACGATCGTGAATAAGTTTTGCCAGTTTTTTGTAATCTTTTATTATGTTGAACTAAGTATTCTTGCTCTGTTTTGGTATTTTCATTTACAAATAATGGGTTAGTTTTGCTAATGTGCCCGTTGAGTAATTCAAAAGGTGTGAATTGTGTTGCAGAGTGTACACTATTGTTGTAAGTAATTACTGCCTCGTCGACAATTTCACCAATGGCTTTATTATTATTTTGTGATTTAATAATCCTGATAATTTCGGTTAGGGTAGAGTGAAATCTTTCTATAGGCGAATTACCATTAGAGCTTTTGGCACATATTGTATGATGGTTAATCATATGAATATCCAAAAACTCTTTAAAGGTTGAAGAGATAAATTCACTACCATTATCCGAAATTAACAGTTTGGGTATCCAGTGGTGAGAAAAGAAATGTTTTAACGATTTGATGATGTTAATGCTGTTTCGAGAAGAAATTAAATAAACAGAAGCAAATTTACTAAATTTGTCTATTATGGTGAAAAAATGTTCGTTATGCACCGAATAGATATCAACATGAACGATTTCTAGAGGCATTGAAAGTGTTTGAGTTACTTCGAATTTTAAGGGCTCTCTTTTGCGATCATATTTCTGTTTTTGGCAAATCTCGCAACTATTTATAAGGGACGTAATAATATTTTTCATATTAGGAAAGAAATATTTTTTTTTTAAATTATTGAGAGTCTGAGTTATACCTCTGTGGTTCGAGTAGTTATGATAATCTCTTATGACCTTTTCCTGTGTATCTTTTTCAGTTATATGTTTTAAAAAAATAATACATCTAACTAGTTTTAAGTGCTTATTATTGCTAAAATACTTTGAATAGACTGATTGAATGGTTTTAAATGTTGCATCATCAGTAAGTATGGCAGAAACTCTTTTGGTACTGAGAAAATCTTTAAAAATACTAATTATAACAGATTCGTTATTTATTTTGTTGTGTTCGATAGTAATTCTTTTTTTCCTTTTGAACAAAATAGTTAATTTAGGATTTATTTTTGTCTTATTCTCATTGTGTTTTAAAATAATTTGGTTAGAAAATTCGTTTAATGACCGCTCAGATATAGGTATCCCGTCGTTCTGTACTGAAATTAAGTCCAAGTTTTCGACTTCACACGCTTATTTGACATTTAATTCTATCCTTGAAAGAGCGTCGGCGTTCGAGTTTTGTGGTCCCTTTTTATATGTTATAAAGTAGTCAAACTCTTCAAGTTGTAGCCTCCAGCGTACCAACTCGGAATTAGGTTCCTTCAACGAAAAGAGCCAAGTAAGTGGCTTGTGATCGGTTACTATTTCAAATCTTCTACCATATAAGTAGGGACGAAAGTACTTCGTAGCCCAAACTACAGCTAAGAGTTCCTTTTCTATGGTGCTATAACTTTCTTCACTTGTGGATAAGGTCCGACTTGCGAAGCAAATTGGTTTATCCGAACCTATGGGACCTTGGGACAACACTGCGCCTAATGCAACGTTACTGGCATCGGTTGTAAGGATGAAAGGCTTATTAAAATCGGGATACTGCAGTATGGGATCATTACATAGAAGAGCTTTGCAAGTTTCAAAGCAATTTATATATTTTGAATCTAACTTTATACTGTTGTTCTTACGTAAACATTCAGTCATAGGTTTCGTAAGCTTAGCAAAGTCCTGGATGAACTTCCTATAATACCCCAAGAGCCCTAGGAAGGATTTAATTTGTTTTGTTGTCTTGGGTATAGGAAAATTAGTTATAGCACTTATTTTTTCGGGATTGGGTCTTACGCCATCGGATGTGACTAAGTGTCCCAAAAAGGAAACTTCTTTTTGAAAAAAAGCAGACTTCTCTAAGCGAACTTTAAGATTTACTATTTTTAACCTTTCAAAGACGGATTTCAAGTTTTCAATATGCTGTTGAAGTGATGTGGAAAATATGATTATATCATCCATGTATATAAGACAATTTTTCCCTATTAGACCTTGAAGAACATTGTCCAAAGCTCTTTGAAATGTAGACGGAGCATTTTTTAAGCCGAATGGCATGCGAAGAAACTCGTAATGCCCGTTATCAAATGAAAAAGCTGTCTTTGCTATGTCTTCCTCTCTAATTTCGATTTGATGGAAACTGGAAGCGAGATCAAGCGTAGAAAAGTACATGCATCGACCTAGTTTGTCTAAAATTTCGGTTATATTTGGCAAGGGATATTTATCTCCAATTGTCTTGTCATTTAATTTGCGGTAGTCAATGACTAGCCGCCATTTCCGCTTGCCCATGCTATCTGTTTTTTTGGGCACTATCTATATAGGGGAAGACCAAGGAGAAAAACTATTGCGAATGATGCCTTGATTTAACATATCGGAAATTTGCTTTTGAATCTCCTCCTTGTGGATATATGGATAGCGATAGGTTTTAGAGTAAATAGGTATATTATCTCTAGTATTAATTGCATGTTTTGTTAGATTAGATGGGGTCAAAATCTGACCCTCTGTAAAGAATATCTCTTTATAACTATTACATAAATTAAGAATAGCTTTTTTTTCTTCAGAATTTAAGTTATTGGAATTTAAATTTTCTAAAATATTAGTTTTTTCCAAATTCTTTTCATTTTTGAAAGAAATGTTATGTATCTCAACATATTCGCTAGGTGAGAAGGCTTCAACTTTAATTGGATGTTCAATTAAAAATGTTTGAGGACTATCAGAATTATTAACAACTTCAATGTTAGAATACCAATCTGTAGCTTCGTATAATCCTTCAGATATACTAAGGTTTTCTTTTATTGTAGTAGGCATTACATAAATGTTTCCAGATTTGATATCTACTGGAAGATTGCAAACTAATTTGCTTTGCTCAGAGATCACGTAAGTTTTCGAGATCGAATTCGGTTTAAAGCTTAATGGGATTTTTATGTTTTTAGTTTCTAGGATTGAATTTCTTAAATCAATTTTCATTGAAAGTTTTCTCATTATATCTGTTCCAATAAGTCCATCAAAATAATTGTGAAATTTAAATAACAAAAATATTAAAGTTTCATCTGTTTTAAATTCTAACAAATTTTGTATCCTAATTTGTTTATTAATGATTTTTTTATCAAAAATTGTTTTAATTCCTATAGGGTCAATATATTCTATGTTATCATCTTTGACAATCTTTGGATTTATAAAGGATTTGTTACTTCCAGTATCTACTAAAAATTTTAGGTTTTTATTGTATAAGCTCTTAATATTGATGTACGGTAAATGGTTTGTATTATAGTTGTGTATATCTAAATACCCTATTGCATTTCCGAGGCTTATATGTGAAAATTTCTGTCATCGACAACATTTATATTTGATGAATTCAAAGCACAATTCTCTTCAGGATAGCTCTAATAATTCTCTTCAGGATGGCTCTCAATATTAAAAGTCTGTCCATTCTTACTTGTTCCACTTCCTCTATTTGTAATTGCACTTAAAGTGTCCATTGCCTCTGGAAGTGAGGTTCTACTAGTATTGGACTGACGACTTTGAACAGAACTATTTAGTCTTAAATTGTTATTATTTCTCGCTGAATTATTATAAGCCTGTCTTGAGTTATTTCCCTGCTTGAAACTATTATCTTTACTATCTAAATTTTGCCTTGAATTATCGGAAATGTTATCTTGTCTATAGTTTGAATTTTGTCTGAGGTTATTTTGAGAAAGGTTATTGTCAAAATTATAATTATGATAACGCGTATTGTTTTGAGATTGATTGCCTGACTGTTGAAAATTTTGTGTGGAATAATTGAAATTTGTTGGTGTGTTAGTATTTGAAAATTTGTTCTTCTATTTTGATATCTACCTGTATGTGGGATCTGTGATCTATATTGTGAATTTTGGAAATAATAATAGTTTTCTTCTTGTTTACAAAAATTAAACGCATCGGCAAGTTTTGTGGGTCGCATTGCTCTAACAGTGGAACCCATAGGATCTCTTAGACCGGACAAAAATATGTTAAGACACATTTCCTGATAAAGGCTTTGCTTAGCCTCGACAACACTCGTATTCGTTTCATGGACTTTTATGTGATTTATCATTTTTATATGCAGGATTTGTATTCAATTGTGGCATAAGGCTTAAAATTTCTTCTACGTTACTGATAAAGTCAAATAGCAACCGAGTATTCCCATCAAAAGTGGGAATATCTTTAATTGCATCCGGAATTCGAAGGGAATTAAAGATTTCGACTGGGGTATTAGAAAACATTATGCTTCTCTCGTGCACAAAATGATTATATTGTAAAACTTTTTTATTTAATTTAATTTCTTTTTTTATCCAACTTGGGGCAAAAAGGTGACTTCGAACTTTATTTTTTTGAGTTTTGGATTTAAGGATAGGAGGCATAGGAAACCGATAAAAATGTTCAAATTGGACTTACCCTACCAATCTTCACTATACTTGGTTCACGGTGCTTAAGGCTTAAGAACCACCACTTCAATAATCCATTGTAGTGTGCTCCAACTGTATCCAATCCTGTTTTAGCTACTCGAGATGTTCACTATGTAGGTTGTATGGATGCAGTATTCCTAGTCCGACTGCGCCAGTTATAATACTCAAAGTTTTTTATATATTTTTTAATTATAAATTTTTATTTATTTCAATTTAAGACTTTTACTTTAACAATTTAGTTTATTTAGAAATATTACTTTAATTTTATAAAATATGCGTCCTTCTTCGTTGACGACTGTACAAACTCTGCCTTAGAAAGAAAAATAATGATACGAGTAAGATAAGATAAGATAAGCTTGGCTTTCCCTCTGCGGTAGTTTCGATGCTGGATCAGCAAACTGCAAGATTAGAGTTGTCATCTCTCTCTTTGATTTATATAATTGGTGTTTGTACCGCCGAAGAGAAGTTGAAGCTTGGCTTGGGTTGCCATGTCATCTGTCTTGTTGCTATGTCAGATTTGCATAGTCGAAGAGAAGATGAGCTTGGCTATCGGATGTCGTTTGGTGGACGTAACAACATATATATGCAGGGCCGGACAAGCTATACGTGCAAGCTGTGCAAATGCGCAGGGCGCTGAACTCAAAAGGCGCCTTGGGCAAGCGTTAAAAAAGCCACTACTTCATAACCACTATACATACATACCTACCATCTTTTTTAAGTCCCATTTCTTTTCCAACTCCATTGGTATTTATTATAAACAGCTAATTCTGAATTTAAAGACAGATATACATATATATAGATACATATCTACTTTTCCAAAAATAAGTCGATGTTTAATTTCCTATACACACCCCCATTCCCACAGTAAAAAAACTACATCACAAAATCTTTACAAAGTGCACAATTTTGTTCGCTTAACAACAGATACCTACATATTTGCTATTTTTCTCTTTATCAATCCACTGTTACGTTATTCTTCACATTCACCATCGCGTGTATGAGTGAAGGCATTTATTTTATTTTGATATCTCTCCCCTATGCAGTGTAACATAAAACAGAATTTCAACAGCAAATACAGACAGTTACCAGTTTGCAAGTTGATAACATGAGCACGATGCCAATTCTTCTATATGAAATCGAAGTCAGCAATGTTACTCAAACAGAAATTCTGAGGTACAAAATTCATACTCAGTGCGCAGAATTAAAAGTTGCGTCTAGGAATTTAAACTCTTCCGGTTGAGTGTTTCTTGTACTATGTTTTAGTTTGGCACTGGCCTCTGTTTATGAGTGAAATTTTATCACTGTCGTGTGTCGAGAATGAGACAAAGGGTTGAAATATGGAAATACTTGAGTGATGATGATGCGATGATTAGTGTTGAGGTTTGTCGTTAATGAGTGAATCTGTTTTATTCAATTTCTCCTTTTCTCTATTTTTTTGTTCTTGCCAGTTATTGTTTACATTTAAAAAGGGATTTTTTGACTGGTCTAATTACTTTATTAACTTCTCATAGGGAGTTATTTGTCTATGTATTATGGTAAAAAACTCAAAACAAAAGAAAGGATAGGGAATCTATATTTACAATAAAAATTGCTACGCTACTATTCCAGTAGTGTATACGAGTATGTATAAGGTTATGATAATGGTTCAAACATGAAAGGAAAAGAGGCTGGTGTTTTGAACCAAGAGCTTATTTTGTTCAGGCTGCTTGCATTCCTTTTGGTTGTTGTTGGTTTTTAATGATTTAGCTTGCTGTTCATTGGAAGCTGTTAAGTTTTTTGACATTGCTCAATGCATATAAAACTTTGTATCAGGTTCAACAATGCGTTGGGACATACATATATATAAAAAATTTCGCTGGTTTGACCTTAAAACCCCTTTCTGAAACCACATGGGAGTAGACTAAATGCTTTAAAACCATTCAAAATCTTAGAAGCTATAATATGAAGCTCTTATTGAAATATCTGAGGCTGGAAACGTTGAGAATAGAAACATGCTGTCATTAGGAAGTAAAATTTTAGTTTAAAGTTTATATGTTGCATATTAATCTAGTTTGATATTTAAGAAAAAAATAATGGCGCAAAATTTTAATTGAATTAGTACGATGCTAAAGCTGTTTTAGTATGATACTAGGTTAAAACAATAATTTTAATCGAATATAGCATCATACTTCTCTACCCTTTTATTAAAGTTAAAATCATCGAATACCTACTTTATTTTTTTAGTATCTTCAGCTTCTAGTTTCATATGACTCAAAAAAGGTTCGTGTACTTATTTTTTTTACACGAAATGTCATTGTTTTAGGTGTGTTCACCTAAGCCATAGCTCTAAATCTATAAATACCATCACAGTTTCCTCAAATGACGTAGTTTTTTGAAACTAAAATTAATAAAAAACTACTCCGGAAAGATAAGTTGACTAGTCTATCATGGCTATAGAGAAAGAGCTTGTGAAGTCATTATATTATGATTATCTGGTAACTGAGTTTGCTAAAACAGAAGCCAGAAAAGTTAATCTATTGCAATAAATTCGGTTCTATTTATTTTTATTAAAATAATAATCTTATTATTATATCCTACACTGAATAAATTAAATATGAACATAAAACTTTTAATTCAACAACAATTAATGAGTTCATTATTTATTTGTACGTTGTTATGTTTTTGAATTAGTTTTTAAATATTTTTTACTTCAAAAAATATTTCAGTTCCTAAATTTTTGTGATATATTTTTTGACTATTATTTTTGTGATATATTTTTGATTTCTTAGTATTTAATAAAAATCATATTTATTTTAATTAAATATAATTATTATCTAGGAATAGGCCTCTTGGGGATCCCTCCTTAAAAAAAAGGCATTGCAAAGGGTACCCCATGGGTAATGAGGAAATGACTTTTTCCAATCCAAATGAGAGGCGCCAGTGATAAGGCTTGCGCAGGGCTCTAATTTAGCTCGGGCCGGTCCTGTATATATGTATATATGTATATTTATAAAGATGTGTTGCTTGTAACTCGCGCTTCTGTCTCTCCTTTCTCTTCGCGCCTCTTGCTTTTCTTTCAAAGCTTGAATTATTGAGGCAAGATTGAAGATTCTCGATCTGCCCCTGAATTTCGCCAATTTTGGTTTGGATGGTCTCTTTCTCAGCTTCATCCGCGGACGCCTCTGGCCTCTGGCGTGGACAAGTCCAGAAATGTCTGACTATCACCGGTGGTGTAGAGACCCTCTCCACCCTCGGACATATACGCGATCTCCTCGTCATCATCGGTTGACGAGGGGTTCGAATTTTTGTTGTTTTCTGCTGCTGGTTTTTTGCCTTTTGCGCCGTCACCTTCCCTTCAACCTGCAGCTCAGCTGGGGTGATGGTGCAACGCTTCACGATGTTGGGAACAACTTGTAGCCTCTTCCTCCTCTTCATTGGTGCATCGGCTGATGCTGCCGATTCTGCATCGGAAGATTTTGCCAGGGCATCTTTCGATGTCCCCGGTTTTGCTGCCGTTGCCTTCTTCATTATGGTTGTTGTTGTTGTTGTCGGTTCCTTAGCTGACAGAACACGTTTCGATGCCCCCGCTTTGTTGTTGTTGCGTTTCAGTTGCCTTTCTTCTTCTTCTATTATGCTCTCTACTTCACTATTGTGAAAAAAAGCACTAATAAGTTGGGTGTCCGACGGAGACTTGAACTGGTGATCCCTCGCACCGGGGTTCGCCACCTCTTCCTCTGAGCTATGCTCTATATTGAAAATCACTTGCTAAACTTTGAACTTGTAAGCACACACGATTTTAATTAGTCACTGTGAAAGTCGAAGACGTCTACACTCCTTCACAGTACGAGATCGACTGAAGTTCTTTCCGTCAAAACAATGGGATGCACATTGTTTTGCGTGAAAAAAAATCGTGGTGAGTATAAATTTTTTTTGCGATTTTGGTTTACAGTTTGGTGAAATGAAAAAAGTTTTTTTTCGGTAAAAAACTCTCCCATAAGAAATGCATTGGTTTTTTTTTTTAAAAAGAACTGTATACTAGGCTTTAGGTTTCTTTTTACAGAAAAACACTGTGTCGAAATACAGTTGGGTAGATGAGCCGACGAACGATGGATCTTATTAAAGTATTTTTTTAATTCGCGTGTTTTTGTTTTTGCTGACTTAATATTTTTACACAAAAATGTTTTTAAAGTACAACGAGATAAAGTTAATTGTGGATGAGAGGGGTGAAATCAACAATAACACGATAAAAGTGATCTCAGGCAACTAGGAGTAATTTAATGTTCTTAAGGTTTCTTTTTACATAAAAACTCTCTGTCGAGATACATTTAGGTTGATGTGCTCATGGTGGATCTTGTTGTTAAGTAGTTGTTGTTTTTTTTTTTTAATTCGCGTTTTCTGTGGTATTTTTGCTAACTATTTCTTTTTTGAAATATTTTGAAGCTACAGATACTAATCGAAAAAAAAGTTGGTTTGGTTGTGGCTTTTAATTTTCGCGTTTTCTGTAATTTGTTTGATTGCTATTTCCTTACCGAAATATTTTGAAGCTACAGATACTAATCGAAAAAAAGTTGGGCGCCAGTGAATAAAAAGATGTTTATTCTTGTGTGTTGAGTTTATAACTGAATCTTTATTAAATAATTTCAAGCTTACAAAGCAAATAATTGATTTGCTTGCATTTAAAATAGCTTGCAATGCAAATAATGGATTTGCTTGCATGGTTATACAAATTATTAACCTAATAATATTGTGCTGACTAATATAGAAGTAGGCAAGAAATAAAGTGTAAGTGCTGGGTATAGGAATGTGAGTGTGGGAATGGGAAATTAGGTTCATATATGAATACCTAATGTAATTGTTATTAACTTATATATAGTCTTTATAAAGTTTTTGTAACTTGATTGACGAAATAAATAAATAAATAAACTTATTTGCGAGTAAAAGGGGAAGTATAATTCCCTGGTTGTGATAGCCTTAAGCTCAAGCAACAGGTGGTGGTTGAAAGTTTGAATTTCTTCACCTTGGTCTCTTAACTGTTTTTTCAGTTGATGAATTTCTTCTATCAATTTATTGTAAGACTTTTTTGTTGTTGCCATAAAACTATCACCAAATTTTGGAGCCAAATCGTAACCTACACCAACAACCAGAATTGAAGACGAAAAAAAAATTAGAAATCAAGAATTATAAGTTTAACCTTGAGAAAAAAAAATTACATTACTATCCCCAATAAAAAGTAAAAAAAAGCTAAAGAGGGCACAGAAAATAAAATACATACAAATAATATGAAATGAAAAAATTAACTTACTGCACCTTTTCCTACTAGTTTTTCACTCTTGCACTTTTGTTTTATATACAATTGACTGGAATCAATTATTTATTAATTGCAATATTGATGAAATGTGTAACGTTGCTTATAATACCCTCTTTAACTGCTTTTACAAAACAATTCCTTTTAAAAGAGCTCGTAGCAACTCCAATGTACCACCATGGTTTGATTTACATCTTAAAAACTTAGGTTCGTATTCACCGAGCGCTCCTAAACGGCTCTTAACTTTACGAGGCTCTTAACTTGAAATTTCTGTGCGGTATTCACCAACCACTCGCAAGTGTTTTTCGAAGTTCGAAAATGAGAGCCACTCTCTCTTGTTCAGGCATACCCAAACTGTGAAATGTTGTGTAATGTTGGTATTGACAGCAAATGGATACTCTTCTACTTGGCATTGCTCACATGGATTCGAGTCAAATGCGTGCGTGGCACACGCACAAGCGAACAAATTTTCGAAGAGAGCGCTCGTAAGTTAGGAGTGGTCGGGACCACTCCTAACTTTTAAGAGCGCTCGTAGATCTTCACTAATATTGCTTGGTGAATACGTTTATGAGCTTCTTAAGTTATGAGCGCTCGGTGAATACCGGCCTTAAAATCTTAAATAAAAGAAACAAAGCCTGGGTAAAATATTGTTGTGAACAGAGCTTTATACTACTACAGCGCCATCTGTTGGAAAATTGCATATCTAGTTTATGGAAGAAACAAAAAGCTCTTTCCAATGTCAAATGTATTTCCCCTTATTCCAACCATCTAGAACATTCCAAGACGAGAACTTTCGAGAACAACTAATTTGAGTATATAAGGGAGTGTTCACGGTGAGCGAGACACAGTTGATTTTGGATTATGAAAGTGTGCAAAAGTATTGCTTATTGGATTGTGTTATTAAACAAGTGTGATTTAAATCATATAATAAAACGGCAAACATGTTTTTTGTGGTACACTTTTCTCCAAAAGTATTTAACCGATTTCGATAAATTTTGTATGGTTGGAAAGCCACAGTTACGGAGATGTGCAGAATATACTTGAGACACGCATTTACACACTGTGGGTCATTTTTGTTTTTGCACTGTCGAACACTTTGCATATTACATAAAATAAAATTTAATTTAATAAATTTGATTAAAAACACTGCCAATAATATAAATATAAATAATAAATAATAAATAAATTGGCACTCGAATTTCGAGAGCTGGGTCGGCTAGTTTGAATAAAAGTATTTGAGTTGTTTATAAATTGAGATTTACTGTTTTGAATTGGAAAGTGTGAATAAAGAAGAAATACTAAAAAGAGTAATAAGTTTTATTTAACGAACCTTGGAAAAATATTACATTGGTGTCAGAAAAGTGGAATAAAACTTATTGTGCAGTGAAGTGTGCGGAAAAAAAATAATAAAATGAGCAAGTTACTAAAAGAGCTCAACTGTAATGAGCTGAAGAGTGAATTAGGCAAGCGAGAACTTTCTAGAGCAGGATCGAAAAATGAGCTTGTTCTGCGTTTGGCTGAATATTTGAAACAACAAAATGAAGACCCGGACATTTTCGTCTTTGAAGCTGACGCTGAGGAAGTAGACGTGAGTAAAAATGTAAATGTTCCAAATATGATTAGTCCTTTGCTTGAACGTTTTGAAAGCAACGAAATGAACAAAAGAAATAACAAAAGAATGTTCTCGAACGTCTCGAAGAACAACGAAATGAACAAAAGAAAGAACAGAAAAATGTTCTCGAACGTTTCGAAGAGCAACAAAAGAATGTTCTCGAACGTCTCGAAGAGCAACGAAATGAACAAAACGAACGTTTCAATGAGCAGAAAAATGAACAAAAGAATATTCTCGAACGCCTTGAGAAACAGCATTGCGAACAAAAAGACCTTCTCGAAGAGCAGAGAAACATGCTAGAAGGCAAGCTTGTTAACATCGAGAATAATGTATCTGCACTTGATGGACGTGTTTCATTGCTGGAGAATAAAGGCGACAACAAAATGGAGACGTTTTCAAAAGAGTTAGATGAACGTGTTTCATTGCTAGGGAATCAAGTCGACAGCAAAATGGAAACGTTTTCAAAAGAGTTAGACCGTGTTCGAAATATAAAGATTCGGGAAAGTTCTGGAGAAACCTTGAGGAAAAAGGAGATGCAACCTCCAACCTTTGATAGACAAACTTCTTGGTCTATATACAAGAAGCAATTCGAGGCTGCTTCCACAACAAATGGCTGGGATGAGGCTGACAAGTATATAGCCTTAACTCCTGCTCTTAGAGGAGCAGCTGCTGAGTTGTTGCAAACCATACCAACAGATAAGAGTGGTGACTTCAATTCCTTGGTTTTGGCTATAGACAAACGCTTTGGTAACAGCCACATGAAAGAAGTCTTCAAAGTGCAACTCAATTCCAGAGTTTAGAAGAGGGGCGAAACTCTACAACAACTGCAAGCGGACATTGAAAAGCTTGTTCATCTTGCATATCCAGATGTTGGAGAGGAAATTTGTAACCAGTTTGCAGTTGAGGCATTTGTTCGCGCTATTTCCGACATACATCTTCAAAGGGCCGTGCGAACTGCTGGAAAACGAACGCTTTCTGAAACATTAGCGTTTGCCTTGACAATGGAAGCAGCTGAGCAAGCTTCTCACGGAGTACATCGACTTAGAGAAGCCATCATCGAAGAATGCTCATGCCAAAGAACTCATGTCCAAAGGAACCAACGAACTGGAATTGCAACAAGACCGGACATTTACAGCGTCAATGTCAATTACCAGCAACAAGAGCTTGGCAACATTGTGGACACGGAGTTTCAAACTCAGAACAACGTAACAATAACATCACTGTTACTTCCCGAACAGTTTCACAACAGGGAAACGAGTAAGAACCAACTTCGAGGGGCAGAAGCTGGTTTCTGGTATCGATGGCCCCCGAAACACCATCCAGGTCTCCCAAACTAAACGAGATAATAAAAGTCTGACTGTCGAGGCAACTTTAAATGGCAACAAACGTGTGGTCACCATCGACACCGGTGCCACCGCCTCCATTGTGCGTCAAGACCTAGTGCACCTGAATTGGCTACACAACACCAATAGCTACCGTCTAAGAACTGCTACAGGAGAAGCAGCTAGGGTTTATGGTGAAGTCCGAATTAGAATTGCAGATCTAGAATTCTCACACAAATTTTTGGTGGCAGATATATGTGACGAATGCATCATAGGCATGGACTTCATGAAAGAACATCGAGTAATTTTGGATATTGGCAACCAGGTACTCAAATACCAGAATACAGAGATTCCAATGATCTATGGGCACGAAGGAACAACAACTCTAAGGACTGTCATCAAAGAAGACGTGATTATTCCTACTTCTTTTGAGGTATTCGTTTGGACAAAATTAGAAGGTGAGTGTGGACGCCATCGATACCTAATGGTGGAACCAGGCCCAGATTGTTCTTCCCAAAACGTCATCATTGGGAAGACACTTGTGGCTCCGAAGAACAATATGGTCCCCGTACGGATACTCAACACCAAACCGTACGATATAAAGTTAGTGAAAGGAGAAGTTATCGGTAAGTGCGAATCTGTCGCAGCCATAACACGAATTGACGCTGAAACACCAAGAAAGACATTAGATCCTGAGGAGCTCAATAGCATCAAGGCAAAGATACTCAATTCAGCTAACCTAGACCAACATCAGGTTAAAATGGCAGAAAGCCTTCTGAATGAGTATGCCGACATTTCCGCTTCACCAAACGGGGAATATGGAAGGACACAAATGGTGCAGCATCGAATAAATACAGGAGATGCAAGACCCATTCGTCAGCCCGCAAGACGTTTTCCACTGGTCAAACAAGGTGAAGTTGAGGTTTACCACCATGAAGAAGGATGGTTTGAACTCCAAGAGTCCTTGGGCGTCACCAGTGGTCCTAGTCGAAAGGAAGGACGGAAGTACACGATTTTGTGTAGACTACCGAAGGTTGAATTACGTGACCAAGAAAGATAGCTATCCCTTTCCAAGAATTAGCGACACCTTAGATGCGATGGAAGGAGCACACTGGTTTTCAACACTGGACTTGAAAAGTGGATACTGGCAAGTTGAAATTCACCCTGAAGATCAAAAAAAGAAAGCGTTCTCCACAGGTAATGGGCTCTGGCAGTTCAAGGTGATGCCGTTTGGTCTTTACAACGCTCCGGCAACATTTGAGCGTTTGATGGAGTGCGTTCTTCAAGGCCTGACGTGGAAAACTTGTCTTGTCTACTTGGATGTTGTTATCGTTTATGGAAAAACATACGACCAACAGTGTAAGAACCTAAGGGGTGTGTTCCAGAGACTCCGAGAGGCTAACCTAAAACTGAACCCAGAAAAATGTGCACTGTTCAAGACTGAAGTGAAGTATTTGGGACATATCATCTCGTCCCAAGGAGTCAAGACTGATCCTGAAAAAGTTGACACCGTCAAAAATTGGCCAACACCACAGGACAAACATCAACCCTTGTATATAAAAACTATAGTACTCTCATGAAGAGGAACGAACGATGCGGCGCCATACGAGCGTATTCCATAACTTTTTACGTAGAGTTGTGGAGAGTAAGGACAGACGATAATCAGGAAGGGGTGATAATATTTTCGGTAAAAGCAAACCGAAGGTGCAGAACAAAGTGACGACAAGAAAGCTATTTTCTGTTTTCTTTTTATCAATTTTCTAAGCAATGGTAAGTATGATCATTGTATATATAAACTATAGTACTCTCATGAAGAGGAACGAACGACGCGGTGCCATACGAGCGTATTCCATAACTTTTTACGTAGAGTTGTGGAGAGTAAGGACAGACGATAATCAGGAAGGGGTGATAATATTTTCGGTAAAAGCAAACCGAAGGTGCAGAACAAAGCGACAACAAGAAAGCTATTTTTTGTTTTGTTTTTATTCATTTTCTATACAAATAAGTATGATGTGGCATTTTT
Source organism: Chrysotoxum bicinctum (assembly GCA_911387755.1). Lineage (NCBI taxonomy): Eukaryota > Metazoa > Arthropoda > Insecta > Diptera > Syrphidae > Chrysotoxum > Chrysotoxum bicinctum. The sequence continues at coordinate 165,935,913 of OU426987.1, forward strand.
TGCTTCACGCATAGAGAAAAACGGTATATTGTTGGAATGAAGGTTTTATTTTTTTCGTTCGCTGTGTTGTATCTATGTTGGAGCAAATAAATATATGTATGTAGGTACGAGTATAGGATTTTAATTCAAATACACGATTACCACTCAGAACAATTTTTTTGTATAGGTAGTTAGATAATTATTTTTGTAAGCAGATTTTTAAAATGCAGAATTTCGAGAATTAGAGTACATATTAGAGTTCTGAAATAGGTACAGAAAAATTATAATGAAAGCTAAAATTTTGAAGAGTAGAATTTTGGAATGCAGATTTTTGGGAAATGAAATTTTGAAATGCATAAAACTTAATAAGTAAAATTTTGAACAACAGAAGTTTGAAAAAGGAATTTTGAAATGCACAAAGCTTAGCACCTAAGTAAAATTTTAAAAAGCAAAACTTTGAAATTCAGAAATTTAAAAAATAAAATTTTGAAATGCAGAATTTTAGGAATTAAAATTTTGAAATGCAAAATTTTGAGAAATATAATTTTGAAAAATGTACTTTGAGCAGTAGAATTCTGAAATACAGAAAACTTAATAAGTAAAATTTGAAAAGCAGAATTTTGAAAAAAAAAATTTTGAGAAGTAAAATTTTGAAATACCATATTTTGGGAAATTTTAATATGCACAAAACTTAGTAAGTAAAATTTGGAAATGCAGAATTTTGAGAAGTAGAATTTTGAAATGCACAATTTTGAGAAGTAGAGTTTCAAAATGCAGAATTTTGAAAACTTTAATTTTGACAAGTAGTATATTGAAAACTAATCCCTGTGCAGGGACGGGTTAGAATATTCCTGCAGCGCCTCCCCGCTTGTCGTATAAGGCGACTAAAGGAGTAAATACATCTAGGCCACAAACAGCAAGGTGAACCTAGCGACACGTAACACCTATAAACTTTCCCAAAAGTGTGCATGCCAGTCCCTGGGTTGGCACGACTGGAGATCACCGGTGCCGTAAAAGAGAGATCAAATACAAAACTGGAGCATGCACACGTCGATACTTACAACGGATTTTGTGGATTCAAGCATTATGGAAGTACTCGTCCAAAATGACACTACCCCGCCAGGCACTACCATTGTTACACATGGTACTGATCCTGGACCGAGCAGCAATGTTCGGGTCAGAGCTAGACGGATTCCGGGGGCTAGCAAAGTAATGCCGCAGATTATACAAAATCTGAGAGTTGCGAGTTGGAACGTTGGCAGTATGACAGGTCGAAGCTTCGAGTTGGAAGAGATGATGAAAAGAAGGCGAGTGGACATCTTATGTGTTCAAGAAACAAAATGGCGAAACACGGGAAACAGGGCCCGTTTCTTGGATACGAGGACAAAAAACTATAAGATGTTCTACTATGGAACGGAAAAGGGTAAAAACGGAATCGGAATCATCCTTGCAAAACATCTATTAGGCAGCGTATTGACCATTTCGAAATCCAGCGACCGTTTGATGTCCCTTAAATTGGTGATTAAAGGAAAGTTGTGGAATATTGTCACTGCATATGCTCCCCAAATTGGATGTGAGCAGGTACAAAAAGATGCATTTTGGCTAGACTTTCACAATCTACTTAAGGACATCCCAAAGGAAGAGTTTTTGTTCGTGGGCGGAGATTTGAACGGACATGTCGGGAAGACAAACGAAGACTATGAAGATTGCCATGGAGGCCTCGGATACGGCACCAGGAACCCTCCTGGTGAAGACATCCTGAGCATGTGCAAAACATACGGTCTTATCGTGCTAAATACCATGTTCGTCAAACAAAGCCGACACCTGGTCACTTACAGCAGTGGTGGAAATGAAACCCAGATTGATTACCATTTGGTATTTAGTTTCATGAAACCCCGGGTAAAAGATTGCAAAGTGATACTAGGAGAAGCGATCGCCCACCAACACCGTCTCCTACTGACAGAATTTTTTATGGAGACAGTGAACGACAACAAACATACAAAAACTTTTGGGAAGATCAAATGGTATAATCTGGATAAGGAAAAAGGCGAAGCTTTTATTTCGAATATGCAAAACTTTCTGTATAACAACACCGATATAGTTCGAAATGAAGAGAGTACAGCACAAAGTATGTGGGATCTCCTACAGAGAACTTGCAAAGAAAAAGCCAAAACACTGTTAGGGGTTTCAAAAGGACACAACCAACAAGGCAAAGAAACATGGTGGTGGAATGATGAAGCTAAATCAGTTATAAGTAAAAAGAAAATGGCTTTCAAGGCTTGGTCGAAGTGCCCCTCTAATAATACAGAGCAAAAGTCACGCCTCGAAGTGGAATATAGAAACTGCAAGAAAGAAGCGAAAAAGAAGTGCGCCCAAATTCAAGCAAAGAATACAGAAAACCTGTATCGGGAGCTGGATGAAATTTCTACCCCGACAGCTGGTGCTATTCAAGAGCTACGGCAAAACACGAATAAGGGCGCAACTATCTTTAAAATAGCCGCTCAAAGAAGAAGAAATGCCCAGGAGATTTGTTCGCCAAAGTTCATTAACAATGCTCAAGGCCAACTACTTGTGGAAGACAACGAAATTCTTCACAGGTGGCGACAGTATTGCGACGGACTTCTAAACGAACAATTTCCAAGGCTATACTTTCCAATAGCTTCACCTAACTTAAGCGAAGTATCCGACGTCACAGTCGAAGAAGTTAGTGAGGCGGTAAAATACTCCAAAAAGGGAAAAGCTGTTGGCCCAGACGAAATACCCTCAGAGTTTTGGAAAAAGATGGGAGACATCGGGTTTAGATGGCTCATGATTCTTGTCTCCAAACTTATTCGAGGTGATCGCATGCCTAATCAATGGAGGGAAAGTTACCTTCTTCCAATTTATAAAGGAAAGGGTGATACTCGAAGCTGTGATAATTACCGTTCGATTAAGCTGATGTCACACACCATGAAGATCGTTGAGCGAGTCTTGGGTAGCCGACTGCGAAAAATAATTAGGCTATCTGATGACCAGTGCGGGTTTGTCGGGGGTAAGTCAACCACGGATGCAATCCAGAGTATAAGAATAATTATGGAAAAACATCGGGATTCTTTGGAGGATTTGCATGTCGTATTGGTTGATTTTGAAAAAGCATTCGATCGGCAACCACGAGATCTAATATGGGTGGCCCTATGGGTGGCCCTCAGGCAACGAGGAGTTCCAGAAACCTATGTGCGGATAATTATGGACATGTATGATGGAGCAGTTACTAAAGTAAGATGCGCAGCTGGAGTCACCGAAGAATTCGAAATCACAGTAGGTGTACACCAGGGAAGTGTCTTGAGTCCCCTGCTCTTTATTACAGTTCTTGATTACCTGCTTGAAGGCAAAGTGACGGATCCAAAAGTACATCAGTTATTCTTTGCTGACGATGGAGCCATCATAAGTGAAGACCCGATATCCCTACAACGAGCACTTGACGTATGGGTGGATGTTCTAGAAGGAAGTGGGTACCGCATAAGCGCGAAAAAGACAGAATACCTATGCTGCCCATTTTCTGATCCACACAGGCCTACTCCAGACATTTATTTGAATGGAGTAGTGCTTCCCAAGTGTGAAAAGTTTAAATATCTGGGGTCTATGATAAATAACGAAGCTACTTGTGATGACGATATCAATCATCGCGTAAGCGTAGGGTGGATGAAGTGGCGGGAAAATTCTGCTATCTTCTGTGACCGAAAAATGCCCCCTAAGCTGAAAGGAAAGCTCTACACTTCAGTTGTGCGTCCAGCACTCACATACGGTTCACAATGTTGGACAATGTACAAAAAGTATGAGAGTAAGCTTACGGCAGCTGAGATGAAGATGCTTCGTATGACAGCAGGAGTTACAAAGCTTGATCGAATTAGAAGTACGAAGATCCGAGGAAGCCTTCATGTTAAGAATACCATTTCCCAAAAAATTGAACACGACCGACTCAGTTGGTATTGCCATGTTCAAAGGAGAGATCCTGAGAACCCCGTCAAAAAGGCAATATCATACAACGTTCCAATTCGAAATAAAAAGAAAGGTAGGCCTAAACACTCCTGGTACAAACAAATGCAAAAACACCAGCATTCAGTTGGCCTCAGAAATTGAACAATACAAAACCGGGAGGCTTGCCGCCGATTTCTGAGGTCAACCCGGCGAACCCCACAGGCGGATCACTAGTGTGAAGCAGATACGTGGGAGAGTTATGATCCCATCGACATCGAGATCATAACAGCGCCGAAGAAAAGGAAGAAGAAGAAGAAGTATATTGAAAACTAAAATTTATCAATTAGAATCTTGAAATTCAAAATTTTGAGAAGTAGAATTTTGAAATGTAAAATAAAAAAAAATCATGTGATACATCACTCCCTACATCACGAGTATGCAATTTTTAACTCGCTAAGATGCTTAGTTTAGCCAAAGCCAAAGTCAACTTTGGGGGGTCTACGGAGCTCCGTTTAGTCGCAAATCGCATTTAAAGATAAACATTTGTTTTTCGTTACATGCGATACGTGGGTTGAAAGGTGGCACTCCCTAGATCCTGAATATGCAATTTTTAACTCGCTGAGATGCCTAGTTTAGCCAGAAATCATATTTAAAAGTACATTGGGTGGCCCGCTCTGCAGGACTTAAGAAATTTAAGTCCCTTTTTCGGAGACACACCCTTTCACGCGACTCCATCGCTCCGCTTAGGGTATGTTAAGTCACCTGGCAGGCGCCAATGTAAACAATGTATGAAAAATCAAAATTTCTTCAATTTTTAAAATAAATATTTCAAAACTCAATATTTCGAAAACCCTATGCTAGATTTATTTTAAACTTGATAAATAAAAGTTTATCAATATAATCTACAAGATGTGAGAAAAAAAAATTATTTTACCTAAAAATAAAGGTACCATCCATACAAATGTAAAAAAAAAAAATAAAAATGGTTTTAAAAATCGTATTTTTCTCGAAAACGGCGCCTGGAATTTTGATAAATTTTTTTTTGTATGATCTTTAATTTAATAAAACAAATTTTGAAATTAAGATATTACAGCTTGTACCTACCATAGAACCATTTTTCCAAATTTTGACATTTGACAATTTTCTCATTATGGAAATTTTTTATATAGATGCTCCCAAAAAGTTTAAAAACATTGCGTCTCAAAGCTTTGAAAAAAAAAATATTTTTTTTAATTTTTGGAAAGAAGTAATTTTTTTTTCTTGGAAAATTCGATATCTCAAAAACGGCTCAATATTTTATTTCGAAACCTAATTTCCATTCGTACAATAATAAAAACTTAAGGTTGGAGTACCAAATTTTTTTTTAATTTTATTTTCACTTACAAAATTATGTACATAATTGCAAGTTTTGTATGTGGAAAAAATTTAACGCTAGATTTTGATAAAAGTTGACTTTACGATGATAGACAAAACGGAAAAATATTTTTTTATCTAAAAATTTTTTTTTTGAAAAATCAATGTCTTAAAAAAGTTTGAGCGATTAATTTTTGAAAATATTTCTTAGAATCTTTATTTTTAAATACTTCAAATTAATAACCCAAATTTTTTTCTAGAACAATTTTAAAGAAATTTCTTATATTTAAAATTAGTTTAATAATAAAAGGTTTATTAAACTTTGTTTGCATAAATTCGTACCTTTTATATTTATATTAACAAAATACAAACAAAACAAAATTTTTATTTTAATGAATTAATAATTTCCAAATTTGATGAAAATTCGTAGACAAACATTAAAAGAAATATTTGTTTGTTCAAAATTCGCAGGGCAAATATCTTATTTTTTTACAAAATATATGGATAAAAACTATTTTTTATAAAAAAATGTTTATTTTTATTTTCAAAGTTTTTCATGTGGGGTGCATCAATATTTTTTTTAAATTGACACCAAATTTCTTCATTTTTATTTTTCTAAGATTGCTTATAAGCAATATGTAAATGCATACAAAATATTTTTTCCAAAAAAGGTAACTGATTTTTTAAAAATATTATGTCAATAATAATTTTATTCTATTTATTCTAATTTTTTTTAATTAATTTAAGTTTTCTAAAATTATCTTTTTCTCGAAAAACTTATTTGATTTTTTTTTCACAATTGCTTTATGTGAATATTTATAAATTTCTGAAATTGTTTATATACACATAAAAAGTATTAAAAATTTTCTATATTTTTTGCAAACAAAGTTTATATGAATAAATTTTAAAAACTGTTCTATACCTATATCAAATTTCTTTTTTTTTATTTTTAATTATATAAATACCTATCAACGAATACAAATAATTTTTTCTACCATACCATATTTTATATAGGTATGTACATACGAAAAAGCTATTTTCTTTAATAAAAATATAGGTAGGTATACGTACCTATGTATTAGATTTTCTTAAAGAAATAGTTTTATACCTTTGTATATACATATGTACATAATTATATTAATTACAAAAAAAAAATTTCCACTACCTAACCACCCACTGCATCTAATGTAGGCAGTTAACCTAGTTGATTGCAATTATTATTTTTGTTCTTCAAAATTACACCAATTATTATACTTTTGAATAACAAAAATAATAATAATTGCAATAAACATTGGTAAGTTACCTAATATATTAAGATAAAGTACCTATGTAGATATTATAAAATTCAAAAAAGCCTAATCCTATCAAGAATCAATTTTCAAAATTATTCCTACTTAAATCTATTCAAATAGGTATGTGTGTCCATACAAATAAAAAGCAACGTTGTATTTTGGTTAGATATGCCGAAATTGAACAACGTTGCTTTGTTGCGTATGAAATAGCAAAAACAAAACAAAAAATATTCTTGACAAAAAAATATAACAACAAAACACACAGAAGATCCCTCAAAAGGAAAATGATACAAAACAAATTTTATTTTCTCTTTCTCGTCTTTCTCATTGCCAGAGCTGATAAAATTTTCTCGCTCTTCCTCAATTACTACCCCACCCTAAATCAAAAGTCTCCACGACAATATTTTCCTACGACAGCGCCCTCGGTAGAGTGTATTCCATACCACTTTTTTCTGTTCCATGAGAGTACTATAGTTTATATATACAATGCATCAACTACGAAGTTTTCTTGGTCTTGCTATTTATTACAGACGTTTTGTTAAGAACTTTGCCGGAATTGCGAAGAGTTTGCATCAGCTTACGGAAAGAACAAGCAGTTTAAATGGTCAGGTGAGTGTGAAAAAGCCTTCCAAGAACTGAAGTACCGTCTATGCAATGCTCCGGTGCTGATCTATCCGACTCCAGGCAAGTCTTTTATCATCGGCGCTGTTCTGTCACAAGTTCACAATGGCGAGGAAAAGGTTGTCGCCTATTTCAGCAAAGTACTGTCGAAGACCGAAAGGAACTACAGTGTGACCAGAAGAGAACTATTGGCACTCATCTTGGCAACGAAACACTGCCACAAATACCTCTATAGACAGAAGTTTCTTCTACGAACCGATCATGGTGCTCTGAACTGGTTGTTGAACTTCAAGAACCCAGAAGGACAAGTCGCAAGGTGGACAGAAAGACTGCAGACTTACGATTACGAAATTCAACACCGAAGGGGAAAGCTGCACTCAAATGCCGACGCACTATCCCGAAGACCTTGTAAAATAGATTGCAAGCATTACATGCGACAAGAAGAAAAGGAATCCATCAACATTCTGCGAATAAGGGCTGACCCCATTTGTGGATGGAGCAATGAAGAAATAAGATCTGCTCAACAAGAAGACCCCGACATTGAACCTCTTCTCGCATGGAAGGAACATGAAGAAAAACCCGCTTGGAATGACATTTCCGATAGGAGTCCAGTTTTGAAGGCTTATTGGGCACAATGGGACTCACTTCATGTGCAAGAAGGTGTTCTTTGGCGAAAATGGGAGTCCGCTGATGGTAAATCCTATGTGATGCAACTTGTGTTACCTCAATCGAAAATCAAAGAGGTTCTTCGAGAGATGCATGATGAACCTTCAGGAGGCCATTTGGGAGACAATAAGACGTTAGAAAAGGTGAGGCAACGATTCTACTGGTTGCATGCAAGAGACGACGTTGAAAAGTGGTGCCGAAATTGTGACGCTTGTGCTGCAATCAAAGGACCTGGTAGAAAACTGCAAGGAAAAATGATGCAATATAATGTCGGCTCACCGTTTGAAAGGATTGCTGTTGATATGGCTGGCCCATTTCCGAAAACGAATGATGGAAACAAATACATTCTGGTGGTAATGGATTACTTCAGCAAATGGCCTGAGGCATACGCTATCCCGAACCAAGATTGTGTCTAACTGGGTAATTAGGTTCGGTGTGCCTATGGAGCTCCATTCTGACCAAGGAAGGAACTTTGAGTCGAACATATTCCAAGCAGCGCTGCCGAACTTACTCCCATAGTAGTATTTTACTCCTTTCATGGAGTCGATGCTCCTATACTCCCCATGTTACAAAAATACTCCCCAAAAAAATAAATAAAAATTAAAAATAAAACAAAATTGCAACAAACCAAATTTAAAGCAAACATATTGTTTTTTCGACAAATTGCACATCTCTGTTCTTTTTTCCATACAAGATCGCATATCGTTGAACTTGCAAACATCCCTGGATAACAAGATAAAAAGACAGAGATAATAAATATTGTTTCCTCTTTTTAATTTATCAAGTGCGAGCGAGATAGTTAAATCGGACTTCGTTCAATAAATTGACCATTTCTAAAAAAATACAAATTGATCGTTACAAAGCAAAAAAGTACAGATGAAAGTTATTTCGCAGTTTTTTAGACGAACATTTTGTGAAAAAAAGAAATATCAACTTACTCTAGAGAATTGATTGATTGATTCATTAAACATTTTATTTCTGAAAATCCAAATAAGTACATTATTTATAAAAAGAAAGAAAGAAATAAGTGACAAAAGTATTTTTATAAAAATAGAGTTATTGTCACTCTTAGTAGAATGATTTAACATGTATTATTTTAAATGGGTGGGGTGACCCTTAAAAAAGAAATATTAAAAAAGAAAGTTAAAATATCATTAAATAAATAATGCATACAAAAATTAAATTGAATGAAGTTGAATACTTATTCACGAAAACATCAGGTAAAACCATTTACAAATAATTCGATACTCTCATTATCAAGACTAAGGAGCCAGTTTTTAACTTGTTTCATAAATACAAAATGAAAAGTTTGCATCCTGATAGAATTAGGGAGTCTATTAAATATTCGACATGAGGAAATATTATAAAAATTTCGAAATGCGGTTGTTCGAAACACCGGTATAGACACTTGGTTCAAAAAATGACCATGTAAACTATAACTATCAATTAATCTAAAATTAAGATTACCTAATCTTTTAAAGAAAATTTTTAGAACCTTATGGCAATACATATGTCGCACTGGAAGAATTTTCAAATCCCTAAATAGTGGAAAACTAGGGTACAAACGAGGCTTACCACATATTTTCTTCAGAACAGTTTTTTGTAAAACTAAAATAGGCTGTATTGTGTTGTAATAGGAACCTCCTCAACAAGAAATTCCATATTCTAGTTTGGAATGAAAAATGCCATAGTAAATTTTAAGAAGCAGTTAAGAAGAGCAAGCTTTACGCAAAAAGAAGAAATTACTAAGAGTCCACCGAAAATACTGTCTAAGATTTTCTGTGTGGGTCTAAACACTTATTTTAGAATCAATAATCAGTCCCAAATACTTGAATTCATTTACTCTTTCTAATTTAAAACATTTATCACTACAGCTCGTGGAATCAGTAAAGTTTGTAGAAGTATCCATAGGACTACATGTACAGTTAAAAAGTTTAAATTTTTGACACTCAGTAGCATAGAAAAAGAGATCAGCATCAACAATCTTTTGGCCAGACAAACTCAAAAACATTACCTTAGTTTTAGAACTAATTATCAGTTTGTGCTCTGCAAACCAGATTCTTAACCAGCTGAGATCCCAATTTATATCAGATATAAGATTAAGATGACTATCTGTACCATGTGAAAAGCTCACATCATCTGCAAAAGCTGTCAAAGAACCCCTAAATGGCAATCTTAATAAGGAATTGATATTTACCAAAAAAAGTATTGGTCCCAAAGCCGAACCTTGTGGCACTCCCAAATCGAATGTCTTTGTATCACTCCTAATACCATCAAATTTCACTCTTTGGGTTCTTACATTTAAATGTGATCTTAATTAATCACTTATGAAACTTCGAAGCCCAGCACATACAAGTTTGCTTATCAAAATTGCGTGATTAACCATGTCAAAGGCTTTTGATATGTCAACAAATAACGCGGATGTATTCTCTTTCTTATGAAGGCTTACAAATATTTGAGAACAGAAATGTAACAAGGCATCTTCGGTTGATTTATTACTTTGAAAACCAAACTGAACATCACTGAAAAATTTCGTTCTCGTTAAAAAGCTCACCATTCTATTTTTACAGCTTTTTCAAAAATCTTACTAATCGAAGGCAGGATAGATATAGGCCTATAGTTACCCTAGTTCCTTTGGGTGATCTTTTCCCAAATTTAGTGGATGAGTCCGAAGTTGAGATGCTTGATAATGAATGGCGTATTTTAAGAAACCAGTCATTAGTTTCAAAGGATTTAGAATTTGCCGAATTTTATAGGAATGTATTTACTTTTAAAAACGGATTAAATGAATTCATGTTTCCTCATGTACGTTTATTTATTGGAACAATTATTGCTCTTCCGCATAGCAATACAACGGCAGAGAGAAAATTTTCTGATGTTAGCCTTATAAAGGACAAAAAGCGGAATTGCCTGCATGTGGAAACAGTAAATACCATACTTACTGCCAAAGAGCTTTTGAACGGCAATTTTGCAGAAAAGTGGGAGCCATCAAAAGACTTGATCGAAAAATACAAAAAACATATTTAAGTTTTAATTTTGACTTTTGTTTTTCTTTTGTCAAATTCTTGTTTAAATAAACAAAATACAAAATTTAATATTAATATTAATAAGCAATAAGTTGCTTGAAAATCAATGTACAGTATATATCTACATAGTTTAAGTTAGAGTTAATTTATTATTAACTCTCTGTTCATTAATGTTGAAAAAACCCAAGTTTTATTGTACTAATATACGATTGCTGCGCCACCTTACAAATTAATTTATAACTATATTAACGATAATAATGTGTTACAATTTGACGACACTATAATAACTTGTAACTTAACTTCCTTTTACATTTCTTCTTCTTGAATTAACCTTAATAAAGATAAGTCACTTTGAATATATGTATATAAAGAGTAATCTTCTTTTATTTCGACCATCATACTTTAGCACCCATATTAATAAAGATGGTTTAGTGGAGGTTTATCGTTAAGTCCTGGACTAAGTGCGAAATTTCATTAATAAAACAAATTTTCTGTTAAGTGACGTTTACTAATTATGATAAAGTTAAACCACCGAAGTAGGTGGTTTAGCGAAGGAATAAGAAATAGAAATGTCCACAGTCAGACACAAGCAATTGACAATCAATTTAGGTAGCCACAGAATATAAAAAAGAGATTGTTTACTTTTGTAGAAGATTTTCTTAAAAGGATTTTTGATAAATGTCATTTTACTATTCCGGGAACATTTTGTTTTTATTAATGAAAATATTTAAGCCATGGCTTAACTCCTATTCCATGGTTTAGCAAAACCATGGAATATAGGTGGAATAAGCGTTTTTTATTAACCTTCCTATACTCGCGCATTGGTCTCTCAGACCGACAAATCATTAATTCTTTGTTTTCTTGAAAAATATAATCCTTGCCCCCCTGAAGTTTTCAGTAGCTTCCTAAATATGTATTCTCCATCGTTTAGCTGGGCGCAAGCGCATATGCCGAGTAGACGTGTTCCTTTTTTGTGAGTTTTCGGTCCCTCAGACCGACGCGAGAATAAGTCCAGATTGCTTCGATTTACGAAAATATGAAGATTGAATCTTTTTTTATACTTTTTTATAATAACTATTATATTTCCTTTCATATAGTTATTAAGTTTTTTTTTTTTTCTTAAAGAAAATATTTTTTTTTATTATTTTAGTTAAGGTCCAAAAATAAATTGAACTTTTTGAGAGGTTAGTTTGAAAGGGTATTGCTTCCAAATAAAGTAATAATTCCTATATTTTTTTATTTGTTTTATTCAATTATATTATTTTCTTAAATATAAATGGCAGAACTACTTAAAGAGAATAGATATTCAAGAAAATACAGACGAAATAAAGTCTCGGTCTGAGAGACCGTGCGCGAGTATACGTGTGTTGTCAAAACGCGCGAGTATAGGAAGGTTAATACGGCTGTAGGAGTATAATTTCCAACAATTAAAAAACACAAATATTGAAGTTCCTATTTTTATTATAAATGAATTAAAAAATTTAATTTATAGAAAACATTTCTGTGTTTTTTTCATTGAACTAGTAATTTTCTTGATATTTTGGCGATACTTCTCAACTATCGTAAATACTCCCCAAAAATACAAAAAAAAACTCCTCTGGAAATTTTTAAAACGGCAGCACTGATTCCAAGAGGTCTGCGCGTTCCTTGGCATTAAGAAAACGAGAACCACACCACTTCACCCCCAATCTGATGGAATGGTCGAGAGATTCAACATGACCTTAAAAGAGCACCTCACTAAAGTTGTAAGCGACCACCAAAGAAACTGGGCACATACCACTATTTTTGATGGCCTACCGAAGTGCAATACATAGCTCAACAGGACAAACACCATCTGAAATCCTGTTCGGAAGAAGCATACGGCTGCCTAGTGAGATAAGGTTTGGACACCCATCACAAGAGTCTCAGGAAACAGGGGATTACGTGAGTGACCTGAAAGAGAGGCTAATCGACATCCACGAAAGGACCAGGACTAGAATGAGCGCTTACAGCGATCGAATGAAGACAAGGTACGACACAAGAGCAAACACGACAGGATTCTAAGTAGGAGATCGTGTATGGCTGTATAATCCACATCGTCAAAAGGGATTGTCGTCGAAGCTTCAACAAAACTGGGAAGGCCCTTATACTGTCGTCACGAAAATCAATGATGTCGTTTACCGAATTCAAAGAGGGTCAAGAGGAAAGTTAAAAGTTGTGCATAGCGATCGACTGCACCGATACAGTGGCGAAGCTGGAGATAGAATTGTTCGGGACGAACAATCTTAAGAAGGGGCAATGTTGTGAACAGAGCTTTATACTACTACAGCGCCATCTGTTGGAAAATTGCATATCTAATTTATGGAAGAAACAAAAAGCTCTTTTCCAATGTCAAATGTATTTCCCCTTATTCCTACCATCTAGAACATTCCAAGACGAGAACTTTCGAGAACAACTAATTTGAGTATATAAGGTAGTGTTCACGGTGAGCGAGACACGGTTGATTTTGGATTATGAAAGTGTGCAAAAGTATTGCTTATTGGATTGTGTTATTAAACAAGTGTGATTTAAATTTGAATAAAAGTATTTGAGTTGTTTATAAATTGAGATTTACTGTTTTGAATTGGAAAGTGTGAATAAAGAAGAAATACTAAAAAGAGTAATAAGTTTTATTTAACGAACCTTGGAAAAATATTACAATATAATAGGACAAGAGCTGGTGGAGATTATGAAACTTCTTCAAAGAAGCTTTCGAAGATAGAAACCAAGCCAACAGTTCTTACGAGTACTTTTCTTCTTCTGGAATAAATTTCTCTCACTTAAATTCAATTAATTTTGAAATAAACGAAGATATCGTTACACAGAGTATCTTGAAATTGGATGAGTGCTCCAATCCAGGCCCTGATGGTGTACCATCCTCTATATTAAAAAAATGCGTTGCTTATTTGTCATATCCGTTGTGTTCTCTTTAATAAGTCTTTAAAAAGTTCTCTTTTCCTAATATCTGGAAAAGTGCATTCATTATACCCTGTGCACAAAAAAGGCCCTAAACATGAAATAATGAACTACCGACCTATAGCTAAATTATCTGTCATACCGAAACTGTTTGAGTTTATTGTATGTAATGTTCTTTCCTTTCACTGTACTTCAATTATATGTGATAATCAGCATGGCTTCGTCAAAAAAGATCTACCGTTACTAATTTATTTAATTTCACGTCCTTTTGCTTAGATGTTTTTGAAAAACGCGGACAAGTCGACTGTATATTTACCGATTTTAGTAAAGCCTTCGACAAATTGTGTCACAATACATTAATTTTAAAGGTAAGCAGACAAGGTTTTAACAACAATTTCTTAAATTGGATCTCATCGTATTTAAAAAATAGAATTTACAGTGTTGTCTTTCGTAATGAGTATTCGAATGAATTTTTTGTCAACTCTGGTGTCCCTCAGGGTAGCCATTTAGGTCCAATTTTATTCATTTTATTTATAAATGACTTGGTTTCGTTCATAAAATATTCGTCCGTCCTTATTTATGCTGATGATATTAAGCTTTTCAAAAGTATAAAATCTACTTCTGACTGTTTACTTATGCAAGAAGACTTGTTAATATTAAGGGAATGGTGCAATAAAAATCGGCCATGAGTTTTACACGCAAAAAAGTTCCTTTTGTTTTTAATTATACGTTTGATGTTTGTCCTTAAAGTAAAGTCTCCGTTTTTTCTGACTTAGGAGTTATTTTTGATCCTAAGTTAACTTTTAATGATCATTTAAACTACATAGTTAAAAAAGCTAACAGGGTCCTAGGATTCATAAAGAGATTCGGCCGCGATTTCCGTGACCCTTATATTTTTAAGCTTCTCTTTGTTTCATTCGTAAGACCTATAGTTGAATATAGTTGTGTAGTATGGTATGGTCAACTACAACATTCATATAACAAGACTTGAAGCAATTCAGAGAAGATTTTCGCGTTTCTGCCTTCGTTTTCTTCCGTGGTCACAAGCAAACACACTTCCTCCTTATTCTCAAAGACTCGCTTTAATAAGCCTTCCTTCACTCTCTAATCATATAAGGTATTTGCAATTTTGTTTTATTGTTGGAATTATTACATAATGGGTCAATATCATCAGTTCTAAGTCAGTTAAATTTCAGATTTATTCGTACAAGTATAAGACTACAGCAACAATTATGCCATATATTTAGTAGATCAAACTATGGTGCAAATAGCCCCCTCAATCAATTGATTTCAATATTTAATAAATTTAGCTTTTGTATAGAATCTTCCAATGATGATTTGAAATGCCTTAAACTAAAAACTTTGTTCTTTAATAGCTTAAAATAAGTATAAGTATAAGTAAAAATATTGTTCACGTTAGTATTTAACGAATTGGAAATAAACTAAACTAAGCACTTCACATATAAATACGATATATATATCGTATATTCTGTTGATTTTTCTTCTTTTTTTTTGTCACAAACAATTTTTCTTTTGATTTCCTCCGTTTGTTCCGGTAGATATCGAATTATAGGACATAAAAAGCGATACGATTCATGTAGTTTGAGATTAGCTAAATTTGACACTTATGTATATGTATATTTTTTCACAATTAACTTTTTTTTTGTATAATTTATTTACTTTAAATTTGGTTCGCGAACCGGCTGCGTTAATGTTAGGTTTATTTGAAATGAAAAATTCGACCGTCCGTGTTAGGTTTCTGAATCCGACTCCCCGAGTTCCCAGAGACCTACCAGGAACTTACCAACGGTTTAAAGGTCGCATTCCAACTGGACAAACCGCGAACAAAAGGAAAAGTTAATCAAAATAATGGACGAAAACCCGGAGGTAGCAAAGTGTTTTTTTACCACCCGCGTTGATACGGAAAGCATCGAATATCCTTCTCCTCTGCACTTCTTCAACACCATCTTCATTTACCTACTCGTACATATAAACAACACAAATGCCATATTTTTATTTTTTATTTATTATTTTAATGTTTTCTCAAAGAAATTTAAATTATTAAACAATAAACAAAACAATTGCAAATAAACAAAGATTTCACTTTTTGGTTTTGACATTTCACAAACACTTCTCTTTTGTTTTTGATATGTTAGTGTGACCAAGTGTATACGAAAAAAAATAAAAATTTAGAACGCGTCATGAACAACTTATGTTTTTAAGAATAGTTTCAAAACAGCTGAGTTGACACAAAAAATGTAATGAATATGTAGTTATTTATGGTTAAACTTTACTTTATAATGAAAGTGTATTATTTATTTTGTTTCTTGATTCTTTATTCAACATCTATAAAATGTTTAGAAACTAAAAAATATAAAACGGTCATACTAATTCAAAGAGAAATATAGTAAATTTCAAACAGCTGATAATGAAAATGAATCTTTTTTGAATCCCATTTTATGCTATCTTTCGAAAATGAATGTTATTCGTTCGAATCTCAAAATTAAGAAAGTTTATTCGAAGGAATAGAATCATTCTAACGAATAGACTATTCATGAGAATGTCAAAATAAGCATGATTGTGTTACGTTGCGTCACATTAAGTGTAACGCGAAACTGCTGTCGTCGATGAATACCTATTTCATTATTTGAGGTAATTCGACAGCATTTGTGACACAGTCATGCATTTGCAGTATGGCATGCAATTGAGCACAACAGCAGTGTCCCCAAGGTGTGATGCAATGTGTGGCGGCTAAGTTTCTTTGTTTATTGGCATGTTTTTCTTTATTTTTTTGAAACAGGCGAGGTCTAGCTCCGGGGGCAAGATCCCCCCCTATATCCGACGAGCTGAGCCGAGCATCACCAGCATGCCATCGCCTCCATAGTGGACACTCTACC
This sequence comes from Chrysotoxum bicinctum, assembly GCA_911387755.1. NCBI lineage: Eukaryota > Metazoa > Arthropoda > Insecta > Diptera > Syrphidae > Chrysotoxum > Chrysotoxum bicinctum. The sequence goes on from OU426987.1 coordinate 165,952,638, forward strand.
CCACTTCCTCCATCCCAGCCATATCCCTATCGTGTCCCTACTTCTCCTTCCTTTGTCTTAGTTTCATTTGCTTATGACTTTGGACTTTTCAATATTTTTCCATTTAGGACACAGGTGTTCTTCCGCTGGGTTGAGAAACTCCTTTAAAACATTGCTAAAAGTCGACCTCCCCATAGCAACAAGGAAATTATTCCCAACTCCTTGTTGATATCCACCTTCGGCAAGAAATCTTAAGCAGGCAGATAATTTTACTACAGGAGTAATTGATCCGCCAGTGTTTCAAAGATTTTGCAACTCATCTAAGATGTATGTAAATGATTCCTTATTCAATCTAAAAGTCTGAATGAATCTTAAAGGAATTAAGGTACAGCATGACTTTAGAATTCCCAGCTAGTAATCAGTAAATAAAATTCTTACAAATTCATATCCATATGTAGGGGGTTTGAATGGTCTTTTAGCATTCTACGATACCTTCGCGTTGCAAGGAGAGCATTGCGCCTTGCCACAGTATCTTCCTCTTCGAGTAAAACCCAAACAGGTACATCCATCTTCTAAATCAAAAAACAAATTTAATAAACAGCCCGTTTAACTTACCGTTTAAAACCTTATACGAAAGAAAACAATACTTTAAAATAATAATTTATTATAAAAGAATAACTTTTGAAGTCAGCGCAATTAAAATCAAAACTTGGTTGACAGCTCACGAGAACAGGCACAACGGATTTCGAAAATGCTTTTTTTGATTTCAAGTTGCTTGCACTGCGAATTGAACCCGGTCAGAAATCAGAACAGCCTTTTTAAATCTGTACGGGTTTAATTTTCGTTTCCGTTTCACAATTCGGTCGAAAATCATCTATCGAAGTAACCGTCGGAGCGGAACTGTCTCCGCAACGCATCCTTCGTCGGAAATTCGTTGAAATTTCTGTTCGTAGTAGCTTTCATCGGAAGAAATTTTACAGAAATCCAACGCCGCATTGCGATGGATATAAATTTCAGACAGAGATGGGCTAATTAACCGATATATCGAAAATGCGATATATTTTCGATAATAGCATTTTAAACCATGACAAATCTGTGAGTGTAATTTATTGTTTATAAAAAGTATTTTTTTTTTTCAATTATAATGCGCTAGCGTTTTAAAGAAATGTAATTAGATGCACCGATTCTTAAATCAAAACCATCGATAAAAGTCCCCTACCTATTTCCATACATGTTTTTTGTTTGCATTTGAAGCGTCGAAAAAAAATAATAAATTGAAAAAGAAACTTTTGAAACACAACATTTTAGGGGAGAGTACGATAACTCAGGCGCCAAAAAATGATAACGTTTTTTTATAGAACCGTTAAATGCAAGCATTTTTTACTATCGGGGGGTCTATATCGCCCCTTTTGGGCGGGAGGGGCAATTTTATAAAAAAAAAGTACTAAAAATAAAAAAAAAAATTATTTAAAAATAACGGTAACTGTTACAATTAGGTCTTGGGTCTTTATTTAAAGATAATACTCTGTTCTATAAGCTAGTTTTTAAATCAAGTGAAATCTATGCATAGTTTTTGAAAAAATGGGTTTTGAACTCAAAATTTGGGGAAAAAAAACAAAAAAAAAGTTTAAAGTGTAATTTTTCAGAACTGTAAAATTATATACACTATTTTTTTTTCTAAAATTTGTTGCTCTAATTAATTCCTAATCAAAAACTGAAAACTAGATGATTTTTTGTCTTTTACTTCTTGAGAAAATTAAAAATTACTAAAAATACTTTATGAGATTTTTGATTTTTTGATTGCTTACATAAATATAGCCCTATAGCACTCAGCATTACGACATTTAAACAGTGAGATATGTACCCCCCTGCTTGGACACACTATAGGATTTGGGGTAGGTGCGAGGTTGATTGTATGCAAAGTTTCAATTTAGAAAGTCATTTAGCGTTATCCAGAATGCACCGCGAGGAGGTAGACTTTCATTGCATCAACGTCCGAGTCAGTCAATTCGTGTGTAGTCGGTGTCTTAGTGAGTCAGTCAGTCAATTTGTTAAGTTTAAATAGTCAAATTGCCCCTCCCGCCCAAACGGGGCGAGATAGACCCCCTTCCCATAGTAAAAAATGTTTGTATTTAACGGTTCTACAAAAAACCGTTATTATTTCTTGGCGCCTGAGTTATTGTACTCGTGCCAAATTTTATATTTATTTGACTAATAGGTACTTTAATCGTAATGGAAATGGATCAATGCACAAAACAAAAGATGACGAACATACTTTTTTTAAAACCAAACATCCATTTGTCTTTGTCCCAATTAATTTAACTGCTTGAGCCAGATCTTCCCTAATACAGCAACAATTACTAGTGTCCTTTTGGTGTTATCCGCTCATATTGTTGTGAACTTGTTTTTTCGTTCTGCCTAAGAAAAAAAATTCTATTATAAATAGGTAACTCTAGTTAACGCAAATAAAGTTAATTTCTTTATTACTTACATTTTAATTACCTATTTCTCAAAAAAGAAAACACTTTCCGCAACAAGAACTTGTCAGAGGATTTCGGAAAAAATTTTGTTTGTATGTATCAGAAATAAGACTATTAGAAGTGCACACACAAATGGCATGTGTTGAATTTCGTCGGACAGAATATCCGATCAGCTGATCGGAGAAATACCTTGAAGCAAAATGTCTCAGATTCGTAGGAAATCGGAGAGAATTCCGCTCCGACGGTTACTTCGATAGGGCCGAATATAACTTGACATAAAACTAACAAATGATCTGGGTTCTACAAAGAGTTAGTACTATCCTTTATTTTTCTTCTCAACCTCCCTATTCTAATATTTTCTTGGGTTGTCGAATCGCTATTCATAATAATAATAAGGGCCTTTGTGTATAGGTGCACGCAAAAAGTCGGTTCAAGTCTAAGACCAATGGTTCGTGTATAAGCTTAGTTCTAAAACTAAAACGTACTAATGGTTCGTAAATTTGTTGAACAATGTTCGTGTTCTGATTTTTTTGGGCAAAGAGGTTAATTTTTTTGTGACTTCACAAAATATTTCAGCTCCCAAGGATAACAATGCGGGAATTTTTTTGAAATTTGATATTATTTAAAATACATATGGAGGGCTCACAGCTGTACCGAACCAAGTCATTTTAAAGAAATCCAAAACTAACGCCAGGATTTCCACAAAATTGACCTGTGTTGAGTCGATTTATTAAAGCACAATCGTAATAAAGGTTAAAATAAGACTTAAATATCCAAAAGAGTTCCACGTGTTTTTTTAGCTGGAACTTCATCATTTAATTTTGTTCTTGCTCCCATTTCATTCAGCTTACCTCCTTTTCGAAGTAATTGTTTCTCAATTATTCTTGCGTTATTTGCATAGCTGTCAGCAACTTCCCTCTGAAAATACATGTTTACATTCATAGATTATTGACATTAAGTTAAAAAAAGTGAAATATTACCGCTTCAATTTCATCTTCTTCTTCATCTATCGTTGACACAGTAACTGAGCTGAATTTACCCATATTTTTTGTGTGACGCGTTACCATAACCTTTTGGTGAGAGGGACCTGCTTCATTTGAATCCGGAGGAACATCTTCTGATTGTTTTAATGTCTTCAATTGATTGTCATTTTTGGTTTTAACTAAAGCTCCTTTGAATATAAATGTAACGTGTGAGTCCGGTAAGTGTCGGTAATATACGGGAAGATTGCATGATTTACACTAAAATAAATAACATATTTAGGAAAAGAATGAAATTTAATGTGATTAAGAAAATAAAGCCATTTAATTTTATGCAGGAAAGGCATAGGAAAGACAACCTGGATTATTAGAACTGGTGGGTCTAGAGGTTTTATGACAAGCACTCATAGTCAAAAATCTTTGAGAATTTTGTATATGGAATTATGCAAGATGTCCCTTAATTCGTACATAATATTTTATGGCGGGATTCTAGGGTATATTCTAAGAATTTTTAGAAGAAATACCATTGTTTAGGTATTTTTTATTTCACGTGTGTACTTAACTGTACATAAGTTTATTTTTATTTGCGTCGACCTACAGTAAATTAATACAGTCAACAGCCTTGGCTTTGATAAAAGCATCGCTTACCTGTAGTCGATCTTTGACTTTCGCTCAGGAAAGACTTCAGTGTGCCAAGTATCATTTAAAAGTGTTATAAATAAAAAGTTATTAGTCAAGTTAGTAGTTTGACCATTGTATATAAATTCTTATAGTAGTCTCATGACGAGGAACGCCACGTAATTTACCAAGCGGCAGAGAAAACAACCAAACCCAATAACCAAACCGTATCTTAGCAAATTAATTTAACATTTTCTCATATGCTATCCTTTTCTCGGCAGAGAGAGACATAAACAACAAACATGCTATATTAGTATAGCTATTCAGAGCACACTGATTTGCACCAGCCAGTCAGCGCAGGCGCACACAAGCATGCATACATTATATTTATATGCAGAAAACCTACTGAGAAGGACAGCCTACGCACGATTGTTGGTGGCGGCGCGGAGGTGCGGTGGCGACGGCAATTTGCGAATCAAATTTTGTGTATGTATAAGTTTTTTTACAACGTTGTTTTGTTTTTTGGATACCTCTATGAGAAATGAGAATATGCATTAGGTATATGAATGAGCGAATAAGGTAGCACTATATTGCCAGAGAGGGGTTTGCGATTGATGACGGTCCATTGTAGGTATTTAGTTTTTGCATATACTTACATGTACTTATATAGGGAAAGACATATGCATTCGTAAAAACAATCGAACTCGAGATTTTGATCAAAGTTGATATAACGATGATAGCGAAGACTGAAAAAGTGGGTTTCGCAATTTTGTCTGTCTGTTCGACTACCTACAGCCTAAACGGCTCGGTCGATTTTCTTTAAAATTAGTGGATATCACTTTGAATATTTTCCCCCCACGTTTTTTTCTTCTTTTTTTTTTAGAAAAAAAATAACGGTACCTGCCATACGAATTTTTTCAAAATTTTATAAATTTTTTTTTCTCAAAAACTGTTCCGACAGATTTTAAAAATAAAAATACAAAAATATTTCATTTCGTTAAAGCTAGATAGTAGTTAAAAAAAATTTGCGAAAAATGGTTATTGAGGGTACCCCCCATGGAACCTTTTTTTCGTTTTTGTTTTTCTCAAAAACGGTACAACCGATTTTGATATTTTTTTTTTTGCTAAAGCTCCCCAAAAACTTTAATAGAATTGTGAATTTAAATTTTCAAAAAAAATGTTTTTGGATTTTTAAAAAAAACTTCAATTTTTTTTTTCAAAACTCAATAGGTATTTCGAAAACCCAATGCTATTTTTTTAAACTTGATAAATGAGAGTTTCTCAATATAATCTACAAGATGTGAGAAATTTTTTTTATTTTACCTAAAAATAACGGTACCCACCTTACAAATGTTAAAAAATGTTAAAATATTGTTTTCAAAATAATAAAAATAATAGAATTTTGATAATTTTTTTTCTTTCAATTAATTTTTATGATCTTTGATTTAATAAAAAAAAAATTAAAATTAAGATATTACAGCTTGTGCTTACCATAGAACTATTTTGTCTAATTTTCAATTTCTCACATATCGGCATAACGAATTTTAATGAAATTTTTTATACAGATGCTTCTAAAAAGTTTTAAATAAAAGTTTAAATATCAAGGAAAGGAAAAGCTATGAAGCTGTTTACGAACAAGAATGCTAGCAACACTTCCTGATAATAAACAATAAAGTCTGATTTTCAACTTTGACATCACTTTTTGACGATTTAAAAAAGGGTAACTTTGCTGTACCCCGACCCATGTTAAGGTCAATTTCTCTGTCAGTACCTACTCAAGTAGGGACCTCATTCTGCACTTTTTTTTAGTTTAATACTAACCTTTAGGACTACGTTTAAATTGAGCTGATATGTTTTTAGGGTTGCCAGATATTCAATTTTAAATGGTGTTCAATTTTTCTTGCCCGAGCAAAATTTTGACTTTGAGGTCAATTTTTTTTTAAATGCGTCATAAACATAAAGTTTTCTTATTTTTACCTGATGAAGAAAACAATAGTTAAAAAAAAAACTCATTAAGTGCACCCAAACACCCATACATCTTTTGATACATGGGGAAATCTTAAACGGTAAAAATTTTGTTTTTTTTTTACCTACTTTTATTGCAGCACTTGGCAATCGGAGTGGTTTTCCAAAAATTGATAGTTTTTACGTAATTTTTAATACTGTGTAATCATGAAGAGGGTTAAAAGTATACTTATGGAGCAAGAGCCCGTGAACCCCACACCTTCTTTATTTTATAAAAGCTGAAAGTTGAAGTATGAAGTTTGTATTTTACTTGTATTAAAAAACAGTTGAAATATGAAATAAAATGCACGACTGGATCGCACTAACTTGCTCTTATGTAAAAAAATTTTGAATTTTAAATACATTTTACAAATTTACAACATGGATTTAATGAGATAAAAATTTTCAAATGCATGGAATTACCGTCTGATTTCCAAAAAAAGTATAAAATTCTGCAAACGAAGTTTGTAAATCGTTTTATTATAAAAGTTATTTTTTATATAAGAAATATTGAATATTTCACGCGTATACAAATTTTCTTTTTTCCAAGAAATGTTCATACTATTTTGAAACCCAATATTATAATATAAGTTTTTTTTATTTTAATAAATTAATAATTCGCAAATCGCGACCTTAGAACAATAGGGTTCTTACTGACTTTTTTTTCAAAACTAAGTTATACATGTGGTCGTAGCAAATCGAGTATGCTCTTTCGATCTGTTTCATCCATATTTGTCTCCATATTTGTCTCCTTTAGTTTCCTATTAAGTCAATAAAAATGCAGGAAGCATTCTATGTACATCAATTTATTAAAAACTAAGTTCACAAAGTTCTAATTGGTAAATAGAACCTAGTGTCGTTAGGAAAATTTTAAAAAAAAATGCACATAAAACTTTGTTACACAACAGGATGTAGATTGAACTTTGTTGCTTCAAAAGGCTATGAATTTTGTGTTAAAGTTGAATTTTATCTGTGCTGTGTGATTTTCAAAATGTTTGTTCTAAATATGCATACATTTTAATAAGTAAAGGTGAGTATTTCTATTTCAAAAGAAAATAGGAAATCAAAAGATGTACTGTATTAAATATACCACTCATTTAAAATGTCCTGTTAAAGATAGCTTTTACAGGAATGTTTTCAGTACGAACTTTAACCTTGATTTTCACCCTCCCAAGTTTGATAAATATGTTTGATACATTAAGTAAAAAATTTACGAAGGAACATGAGGTCCACTTAAACTTAAAAAAGATTTTATTATATGTATCATGTAAAGGTGAAAAAACTTGCCATATTTGCCAAGCTTGGATGCATCACAAAGCCCGTGTAGGGCTTACTAGAACGGAATATCAAAAGATAAGCAGGCTAGATTCCAATGAAATTGTGCCAGATACTCTAGTTGTTATAATGCCTCGTTAAGAAGGATTCAAGGCTGTTATCTTGCCAAACGTATTATAACTTTTAATTTTTACTACAATTTGGCATGAGGGTACTTCCAGTCGACACTGAGTTCATAGTACTTAACTTTTAAAAAAGTCAATATATAAAGTCAACTTTTGTTGAACCATCATCATTTGTTCGCTCCCAGCCAATAGAAATATCAATCGACAGAATAAATGTTATTGAAAAAAATCTCTCCCAACTGTTTCCTGAAAATAGAAAACAATTCATCAATCTTCCTGTGATCGAGCTTAAAAATGGTGCAAAAACAATTTTTTCTTAATAAATGATTAAGTTTTGTTGACATAAATTTATGTTTTCTTTTTTTATTTACAGTTCAGTTAAAAAAGAAGGAATTTTAATAGAAATAGTTTACAAATCGGTGTATAATGTACATAGGGCTTTTTAAATATATCTCTATAATTAATTTCTATATTCGGGTTGCTGTAAAAGATTTAGTATTTTCCTTTATAACTCGAAGTATCAAAAATGTAGTTAGGGCCTTCACGATATTATGGGCAGTGTGAGCTTTACTATTAATTAACTTTTCTTTAATAATGTTTATTTGTTTTCCTTTATAAGAAATTCAAAAAAAAAAGGAATAAAAACTTCGTTCAACAAAAATTCTTATTTCTTTCACATAACAGGATTCTATCTGAACAATTAAATTTCTTATCATGTTACTTAGTATCAGGTAATTAGAACCTTATTGTTCTATGCTCAAATGACTTAGCGTTGAGTAACAAGGTTCTATCCATTTTTTCAACCACCAGTTACTGCAAAATTATGAATTAAATATGTTGTAGATTTTTAAATTCAGATCAACATAACTTAGTACAAAATTTGTGTTTTCAAAAAATCATGTACATAGATCCGAACCAAAATATAAAAGTTCAAACAAAATTCAATCTCTCAGCCCTATTATGAGTATCAATTTGATAGTCGATAATTTCTATCAATTAGTTGATAATTTGGTATTATGGGTATCAACTGGAAATTTTAGACCGATTGTGAATATCTACTTATAAAAAGTTCATTGTGAATGAGTTTTGTTTATTTTGTTTGACGTTTCACGTTTGAAGTGTTTTATTTGTTTTTTGTCGGCCACGAAAAGGAAAATTCTTTGTGCGAAAATGTTAATTGTTCTTATAAAAATTCATCATAACTCCCTTAAAAAACAATTCTATCGAAGTCATTATTCTTTTTAATTTTTTTCGCGTTTAAAAATCCCGAATAAATTTGTATCAATCAAGAATTCGTGGTTGATAAGAAAATTGATGTGTATCTATTTTGTTGATATCCGTAATACCATGTCTATCAAAAAAACCATTCACAGTAATGATAAAATCTAATAAAATTCACAGTCGATAAAAAATGTTGATAGTTGATAGTCATAATACCAACTCATTCAATTTGTTGATACGTATCAAGTATCTAGTTGATAGTTGATAGCTATAATAGGGCTGTCTGTGACTTGAGTGTAGTTAGAACCCTATTGTTCTAAGGTCGCGAAATTTGCTCAAAATTCGTAGATAAACATGAAAAGAAATATTTGTTAGTAATTTGAAATTGGAACGCCAAATATCTCCTTTTTTATTTCTTTTTAACAAAATGTTCTAGGTTATGCATACAAAATATTTTTTGCAAAAGAAGTTATCTTATTTTATTTTCTAAATATTAGTTATGTGTATATCAATAAATTTCTAAAAGTGGTATACTACATTTTTTCTAATTTTTTTTTTTTTTAATTAATTTAAATTTTCCATACTACATTATGTTATGTTTGTATGCCGAAACGAGTATAGCCAAATGAATTTGCACCTTGCAACAACAAAATTGAGTTTTTATGCTGTGAATTAGCGATATATACTTCATTTCCAAATTATTATAAAAACAGTGATGGATTGGTGATATAAATTGAAGCAGTTCAATTTAGTCTTTCTTTTGTTATAGTAATAGTTTATTTTAGGTTGTTCAAGCTGGTTGAGTTTTTTTTAAATATAAACCCATGTCTGGCGGCTACCAGTTCAGGTGTGGTAGGAACTTGAAATTTCACACACTGTCTATTTTTGGTCTAATTAGAGAAAATCTGAAAAATTTTTTTTGGAAAAGCTTTTAGTTTTCCGGAAAATTCACGTTGCGTTTTCGCAACATCCGCATTTATAGGTATAGAGTTCAAGTCAAATTTAATCAAAAATTTGTTTGATAAAGCGTATTAAAACAGAAAATAAATTAATAATGCATTATAATTTAAAAAAATTAACATTATAGGTATGTACATATATAGCTATGTATGCTCATGAAATATTAATTTTTGTATGGTAATCGCATTTAAAGATAAACATTTGTTTTTCGTTACATGCGGTACGTGAATTGAAAGGTGGCACTCCCTAGATCACGAATATGCAATTTTTAACTCGCTAAGATGCCTAGTTTAGCCAGAAATCACGTTTGAAAATGTCAACTTTGGGGGGTCTACGGAGCTCCGTTTAGCCGCAAATCGCATTTAAAGCTAAAAATTTGTTTTTCGTTACATGCGGTACGTGGATTGAAAGGTGGCACTCCCTTCACGAATATACAATTTTTAACTCGCTGAGATGACTAGTTTAACCAGAAATCACGTTTAAAAGTACATTGGGTGGCAAATTTTTGTCAAGAAATATTTTTGAAAAAAAATGTATGAAAAATCAGAATTTCTTAAAAAAAATTGAAAAAAAAAAAATTTATTGGAAAAAAGTTTTTTGAAAAAATATTTTTGATAAAATGTCCAAAAATATTTTTGGCAAAAGTTCAAAAATATTTTGGTCAAATGTCAAAAAATAATTGGCCGAACCATTGAAATTCATCTTATCTCTCTAAAGATGGAGGAGGTTTACCTCCTCGGAGTTCTAACATTTCTTTCCATTTGTTAAAAAATAAATCAAAATAAAATATTCTGAATTCGGTTTTATTACCAAATTCTGTTTGGCACTATTTCGGTTACCATAAATAAAGCCAATTTGAAATTATTTTGTTTTCAAAAATGAAATAAAACCAAAGAATTTGAGTTTATTAAGTTCAAATGCCTCTAGATCTAATTACAAAGTCGAAAAAATGGCAGCCTCGCTGATTAATCGTATCAAAATGTAAGCAAACCAGATTGTATGAGAAATGAAACAAAATTCACAAAACTATCATACACTCTCAATACTATTTGTTTGTATTCATCTCGCACCTGGCATATACAACTTTATATACCTACCTACAATTGATTCTGACAGCAAAAAGAAACGCAGATAGGATTTTCTCCCTTACCCTCTTTTAAAAATATATCACTACCGCATCTCTTCTTTTATTTTCTTATATTTTTCCCTTCCACGTAGTATATCTTATATCACAACCGCATCTCACTGGCGATATTAATATTTCTGCGGCAGAGATAAGAAACTTTTAATTCTGTTCCATGAGACTACTATAGAGTTAATATACAAAGGTTTGACATCGATTTCACTAAGTGTGCGATAGCCTAGAGGTAGTGGCGTCGGCTGGTGGATCTGAGGGTAGTGGGTTCAAATCCCCCTCGGAACAGAATAAATTTATTGAGGCTTTTTTTCACAATAGAGAAGTGAGCGATATAATTTATTGGGAAAAGAAGCAGATGGAGAAGGAGAAAAGGGCGGGGGGATCGAAAGATGCCTCCGCAAAGTCGGATGATATTGCTGTTTTGTCGTCAGCAGCGGTACATCCAAACACCGTGGCAACAGTCGACAAGCCTACGATAAAGCGAAGGAGGACTTTGAGACCGAAACCAAATCTGGATGCACCGAGAGCCACCCCAGGTAAGCTGCGAGCTGAGGTGGAACACAAGGAGAGGGCAGCAAAAACGTCGGCAGCTGCCAAGGTACGGCAGCAAATAGGTGACATAGACGAATACAGTGACTCGGCTGGCACCGAATACATGTCTGAGGAAGGAGAGGGGCTCTACAGGTCTCCAGGTACAAATAAATTTGCATTACTGTCGGAGCCAGAGCCGTACACCGACAGGAAGCTAGAAGGGGAACAAAACCCCCAAGAAGAAATTCTTGTAAGCGAGCTGGAGCAGGCCCTCCAGGCAAAGAAAGCTGAGGTCGACAAATACCAGCAACATCTCGACAAGCTGAAGGAGGAAATGCAGCCCCTTCTCAGCCAAATAAGAAAGAAGTTGAAAGCGCTTCGCCAAAAAGAGGCAGAAGAGAAGCAGGCCCAAAGACAGCTGGAAGCCAAGAAAGCAGTAGAGCGGCAGCAATGAACCATCAGGCGGTTCAGGTTGCAAAAAAACAACAACAAGCACAAAAATAACAGCAGCCAAAGCCTGCAAGAAAAACGGCAGGAGCGGAGCAAGGCGCTCAAAAAGTGTCATCAGAAGCAGGCCCATATACTGAGGGCCCATCAACATCAGCAGCGGCAAGACAACAGATGCAGCAACATGAGAAGCAGCAGCAGCAGCAGCCAGAACAGCAGCAGATTCACCAGAAGCAGCCACAGCCTAAAAGTGAAAAGGTGCCACCATTTAGGACCTTTAAAATCGACTTAAAGGACATTAAACAGGTATGCAAGTGGGCCACAAACGGCCACTTTCTTATTAAAATTATAAATGAAAAAGAAAAACGGTACTCGGTTCAGTGCTTCTCACTGGCCGAAATATAAAACAGCTAAAGAGTTATTGAGGGAAGTAACAGCTGAATTCTTCAGCTTCACCCCTAAAAGCGAAAAATTGAAAACGTTCCTCCTGAAGGGCATAAGATGAGCTCCGTCAGAAAGCCAGCGACGATCTCGGGTTTATCGGGGACAAGCCATTCACCACGGTGAAGTCAAGACGGGGGGTTACGGGTTGCCAATGTTCTTCGTAATATTATCGCCCCATAGGAAGGTTGAAAGTCTGAGGAATATTTCCCGCCTCGACTTCCAGGCTGTACGTTGGGAAACATTAAAAAGACACAACGACATGCTTCAGTGCATCCGGTGTCCGAGGTTCGGCCATGTCGCAGCCAACTGCGATATGCGGATGAGCTGTGTCAAGTGCGTAGAAACCCACATAAGGGGAAAATGTCAGTTGGGGACTGAGTGGTTTGAAGATTTAACCCAGCTCAAGTGTGTCATCTGTGGAAACGAGGGGCACCCCGCTAACTATAGGGGTGCTAACAAATAAAACAACAACAGGCCAGTCAAAAAGCCGTAGTTCGACAGGCTCCAACAACAAGATTCGTGGATCCTAACTTTTCTTACGCCCAAATGGCGTCAATAAATAGGATTACGAGACAGGCCCCGCCAACGGTTGCCCCACAGGCCCCCGTGCCTAAGGCCGACATTGTAGCCTTGTTACTGAGCATTGAAGGCCAGCTAGCAGGACTGCAAAGTCAGTTAAAGGAGCAAGGCAAAAGGGTAGACCATCTCTACTCTTTGTTGCCTGGCCTAGCGCAACCTAGACCATAATGGGCGCGCTGACGGAGACGCGCTTAAAAATCCTGGCCGTGAATGTAAATTCACTGATTAGGATTGAACGTAGAGCTAATTTGTTCCAATTGTTGAAAGATCTCAGTCCAGACTTGTTTTTGGCTAGTGAAACCAAGCTAAACCGGAAACATAAATTGACTCATAAAAATTACAATATCGTAAGAAGAGATCGACCCGACTCTACTCAAGGAGGCGGTGTCGCCATCTTCATACGAAAAGGCATTAATTATAAAGTCATGTACAACAATGATCTTCGAAAGCTCCAGACGCTAGAGGTTTTCGTCATATGCATCTCTCTCACTCAAGGGAAGCGGATGTATGTGATTGCGGCCTATGCGGCTGAAGCTCCGCAGGCTACTACTTTTGATTCAGAGCTCGAGATTCTCTTTAGAACACTAAAACTGAGCTTGGAAGAAAACTACTTCAATATGGCCGGTGATTTGAACGCGAAACATGAAGATTGGGGAAATCAAACAAATAATCTTAGAGGTAATCATCTTTTTAATTTGATGAATCTTTACAGCGTTGAATATGGTATTGACCTGCTGGCTACTGAAAGGCCGTCGTATCCAAGGGGCGGTTCCTTTCTGGACCTTTTGCTGTACGATACCAGACTGACAATTACAGACAAAGTGGGTAATCACCCTCGAAACTGCTTACAGACAATCGAGTACTACAGTGATCACTGCGGACTGGCTGCTGTAATTCAGATTCCGAACGAAAGCGTAGAGTTGGAGGAATACGTTGCAGCGCATTCTTAAACTTACAATAAGATGCGCTGGCCTCGTTTCACCAACACCTTAGCGAGAGAAATTCGTTCGAGTGACATAGCCCCAACAAATAACAGATACCTTACAAATACAGAAATAGACCAACATCTACAAAAGATGGACGAAACGATTAAACGAACAATGGAACGAACAATAGCCAAATACAAAGAACGCGACCAAATGGACGTCTACAGAAACGCGACCATAGATGCACTACATAGACATAAGAGTGGTATACTGACAAGACATAAAAACTTATACAGACGATTCACAGACCCGCACGACCTGGAGGTTAGGACACTGAAGTCGTCAATAAAGAACGTCAATCAATTGATTAGGGATAACTACAGGTTATCTATTAACAAGTTTTGGGACAACAGGATTCGTTCTGTAAGGTCCAGCGACCCAAGTATGTTTTCTGAAATCAACAAGATATTTAGAAAAAATAATCAAAACGAACTTCTGTGTCTTAAACTCCAGAGAACACAGACGTACTCCTGACAGCGCAAATAGATCCAGAGGAAGCCGTCTTGAACGATGACTTCTATATAATTGAGGATCAGAGAGAGAAGGTAGAGGCGGTAAGGGCTGCGTTACAGCAAGTGTTCAAGGTGAATGCTTCCATTCGCCCGAACCACGACCTGGAAAACAGAGCACTACTCCAGCACTTCTATCTTCGAAATGAAATAACGCAATGACGATCTGAGAACCGCGGTTTCTTGCCGTTCAATGACGACCTTTTGGCAAATGCCATAATCGCCGAGCGAATAGGGACAAGTCCCTTGTTAGTGACAAGATGGATCTCCAGCTCATCTTCAGTGCTATTAAGAATAAGAAGTCAGCGGGTGTTGATGGTATATCTAACGTTGTACTAAGACATTTACCGAATGAGGCAGTTGACATTTATGCCACACTCTTTAACAATGCGCTGAATAATGCATATTCGGCCTTATCGAGGTAACCGTCGGAGCGGAATTCTCTCCGATTTCCTCCGAATCGGAGACATTTTGCTTCAAGGTATTTCTCCGATCAGCTGATCGGAGATTCTGTCCGACGAAATTCAACGCATGCCATTTGTTTGCGATGAAGCACTTCTAATGGTCTTATTTCTGACACATACAAACAAAATTTTCTCCGAAATCCTCCGACAAGTTCTTGTTGCGGAAAGTGTTTTCTTTTTAGAGAAATAGTTAATTAAAATGTAAGTAATAAAGAAATTAACTTTATTTGCGTTAACTTGTGTTACATATGTAATTATAATAGACTTTTTGTTCTTAGGCAGAACGAAAAAACAAGTTCGCAACAATATGAGCTATGAGCGGATAACACCAAAAGGACACCAGAAATTGTAGCTGTGTTTGGGAAGATCTGGCCCCAATCAGTTAAATTAATTGGGACCGATGTTTGGATGGAAAAAAACTATGTTCGTGATCTTTTGTTTTGTGTTTTGATCCATTTCCATTGTGATTAAAGTACCTATTAGTCAAATAAATATAAATATTGTGTTTCCAAAGTTTTTTTTTTCAATTTATTATTTGTTTGACACTTCAAATGGAAACAAAAAACATACGTCTCGAAATAGGGAAGGGACTTTATTCGATAGTTTTGATTTAAAAATCGGTGCATCTAATTACATTTTTTAAAAACGCTAGCGCATTATAATTGAAAAAAATATTTTTTATAAACAATAAACTACACTCTCTAACCGGTTTTTCATGGTTTAAAACGCTTATGGTGTTTATTTTATAAAAAAACTATCGAAAATATATCGCATTTTCGATATATCGGTTAATTAGCACATCTGTCTGAAATTTATATCCATCGCAATGCGTTGTTGGATTTCTGTAAAATTTCTTCCGATGAAAGCTACTTTGAACCGAAATTGAACCTCCGAAGGAGAATGCGTTGCGGAGAAAGTTCCGCTCCGACGGTTACCTTGGTAGGGCCGATTATCCAGTGCATTGGAAAACAGCGGTGGTACATCCTTCTCCGAAAAAGGGAAAGGACAACTCCAATCCGTCCAATCTTTGGTCGATAAGTCTTCTACCGAGCATCAGTAAGGTTTTCGGAAGGTCATTAATAGGGCTCTGATTAAGTGGGCTGCGGACAACACAATAATTCCGGATAACCAGTTCGGGTTCAAGGCGGGACATGACACACAACAACAATGGCAAACAACTTATTTGGTTTAACTTAGAAGTAAAAAATCTAATTACCGCGAAGAAACACGCTTGGCTAAACCTTAAAAAAAAAACGTGTGCGGTCGTGGGACCACCGACAGAAATAAATTGGTATACATATTTCTTAATTTTATACCAATGAAAGAGTGCAAAGTAAATGCTGTTGAATTTATTATTTTATGAACAAAACATTTTAAACATTTTCATCTTATTTTATCATAGAAAGTATTGGTATAGGGTAACTAAAATAAGATACATATGTTTCAGATTCAATTTTGTTAAATTATCTTGAAAAACAGCATCAATTGTAGTACAGTATTTCGTTGTGTACTGGATCATTATTAATATTCAAATTACATGAATTTATAAAACGGATGTGTAATTTTGTGTAATTTTTCTTTATTATTGAAGGTAAGTTTGAAGTCTGCAGCTAATATGAGTGGAAGTTTATGAAATTTGTTTAAGTAATTAAGAACCATCCTCTGTGTATTTTAACAGCGATTGAGGAATGAATAATATAATTTCAATTTCTCGTGACTAGCAAGTAAAGTAAAAAAAAGTAAAAAAAAGTTCGAAAACGATCCACATCTCAACTTTATTTTTATATTTATTGATTGGGACTTATGTTTTTTAATATCAAAAAACAATGCTAGGGAAACAAATTTTATTTGGGAAGCTCACTGGCTCGACACTCACAAAACATGCTATAGCCAGGGCATAGAGGGAGGTGGTTTGATTGGGGTTGACTTATGGGCTTGCATTATGCCGATTCCATGATAATGGGTTCCATTTCCAAGCCAATGAAGGGTTGAAAATATAAGTTGGAAAGGTGACAAGGCTTCGTTGCAATTAGTTAAACGTACAATTGATCTTCTGAATTTTTACGCTACAAATTCAACACGTTTCTTATTATTTAAGGGCGTCTTCTGACACGTATATTAATTTCAACTAGTCCTAACACGTCTTCACCATCGTATAGTAATTACATAGTTGTATGTATAAATTATTACTCTTATTCCTTTTAAATTAGTAAAACTTAAGTTTTCTTTATCTAACAATTAACTCGTTTTATTTCGCAAGAAAACAAAATTGATATTTATATTAACCTCACACTTAAATAATAATGACATGTCAGAATCATACACTGTGATGCTTTTTCTTCGTGGCTGAGGTAAACTCGTCGGCGTCGGTGTCCAGGATTCTTCCCAAAGAAGCAACAAACTTGGGTTTGGAGGATCTAAGCTCCGAATGAAATAACTTATTTTGAATACTGCTAAACTCTCAATCAATTTATTTCGTAGTTTTGTATTTCTAACACGGTATTTCATATAATGTAATTTACAATATTACTTCTTTTCTTAAGATATCTAACATATTCTTTTATATAATACAATATTCAAAAGCTTAAATAACTAACACAATATTTCATATAAAATGTCCCCAGCACGCAATCTGGGGAACAAAACGATCGGAAACTCTTTGCCTTGTCCAACGGTATCCTTGAAGAAAAACACGAAGGAAAGAAACGGTCGGGATCCTTATCGAAAGCCCTATGTCCCTAGCACGCAATCTAGAGAAATAAACGAGTGGAACTCTTTGAGGAGAACCTGTCCAGTGAGTTACTTGAAGAGGAAACCAAAGCAAATAAACGGTCGGGAATTCTTATAGAAAGCCCTTGTCTCTAGCACGCAATCTAGAGAAATAAACGGGCGGAACTCTGAAAAGAGAACCTGTCCAAGGAGCTACTTGAAGAGGAGATCAAACAGTTGGATTAGTAAATAATAAATAATACTCCTGATAATAATAATAATAAAGCTGCCCCACTCTAGCTAATTCCCTAACAATTGTTGTCAAAAATTTAGATCAGCTTCACAATTAAAGTAATGCCTCTCTGTCACCGAAACACCTTACCTTATAAAAGGTTTTTGTTTGCGACCCGATCTTAAACTCTCTATACACTTGGTTGGTATCCACACTGGACGAGAATAAAAGACAATTTTATCATTTCCTTAACCTCTACTTTTCTGGCCTGTTTTTCGCAGTATGGACATATACAGCACAGAAATTCTTTTTAAGCCCCCGAATGTTGCTACAGTCAACTCTAAATTCACCCATCATTACAAAAAAACAAACATAAAAACAAAACAAATTAGACAATTACCTATGCTGATATAAAATTTAAATCCCAAAATAACTTCACAATACAATTTATTATTTGTGTTATGCCTTACTATTAAATGTATTGATCCGCCCCTGGACTCTAAAATAAATAACAGCAATCTATCTGATGTTTCTTTAGTTCAATCAGTTACACACAATTATGGCGTGACCCATAATGTATGTGCAACGACGAAACCAAAGCAAACTGTGGGTGATGGGTGAAGGAGAAAGAAGGAATTACCGCTCACAGTGGTAGATAATTTTTATTTGTGCGTGGGTTCACATTTTTTTGTTCTTGTTGTCGCACTACACTATTATAAATGATCGCACGCGGCGCGAGGGTTTTTTTTTTCCAATTCTAGTTTTTTCCACCATATTCTACAACAAGAACATACATTTTTAACTAACAACCCTTCGTAGAACCAATGGAATCAATACGTTCAAGCAAAGTCTCTTTTCCTGGATCTGATAAAATAATAATTTTCATGACATTTTATTTGATCGCCGCCCGAGTGCTTAAATATCACACATTTAGTTTTTCGGGAAACTTAACGTTGATCCAAATTCAAATTTTCTTTACCTGGCAATCGGTTCCCTATTCCCGTTTTCCTATCTTCAATATTAAACTAGTAATAGAAATAACGTTTGATTCACGAACCCCAATTATTTCGGCCCTTTTCGTGCTTATTTGGTACATATCTAAAAATGCTTGCTCCGTAGGGTAATCTTGCCTAGCAAAAAGTCTCGTATCAAACCCTTCTAGTGGGCACCGGACGGTAATTATCACAACAGCTAGTCTTGTTCGTCGTTATAATGATTTTCAGCTTAGGTGGTCGGGTCGAATTGTGGAGGTGTTTTTTCCCATACTCACGCCATACTTCAGCAATGTCGAAATGAACTTGCTAGCCTGACCATTATCCTTAGTGTCACTCTTCTCTGGGTTCCGGGGCATAATGGCAATGAACGGGTAGACGGGCTGGCTATGCCAGGATCAGGATCATGGCTCATGGAACATTTTGAATAGGTGCATTATTTATTTTAGTTTTTGTATTGCTGAACTTTTTTTAAATATATATATATCATAATTCAAAACAAATACTATCACCTGATGATGAGGAATAAAATATCTCGAAATACAGTGCCGGTAAAAAAAATAGCACCACCGGTACAAGTTTCATTTAAACTTTTTTTAAATTAGTAAATTGACACATATTTCCAGCCTCTACTTTATTTTGTTATTGCTTGAAGTGTTAACTCTCTGTATTGTGTATCTCTGGCACTTAAATGGTAACGGTTCTTTTTTTACGAGGCCATATTGGGGAAAAACCCTTTTTTATTGCGGTAAAAATAATAGCACTGATCGCAGTTTTCGCTAGAAAAAAGCATTTTTTGGTGTCATATTTCAAGGTTAAGTAACCAAATGTTAAGATTTGTTAATTTTGAATAGGTTTCTTTATTTTAAACAAAAAGATTACAGTTTTTCAAAGACAATGGGCCTTGGAAAACATTGCACAAACGAAAAACGTGAAATTATTAAAAAAATGATTTCAGAAGGTAAAACTTACGGAGAAGTTCGACGTTTTGTTGGCTGTTCCAACAAAATGATTCGACATTCAATAATATACGCACCCAAAACCGAAACTCGTAGGCGAAAATCAGTTTTGTCGAAAACTCTTGTCAGACGCCTAGTCCGAGAAAGCCAAAAAAATCCTTTCAAGCCTGCAACTGAGCTCAAAAAAGACCTGAATATTACAGCTTGCGTTAAAACCGTTCGCCACAGATTGAGAGAACATAATTTAACAGCGTGTATTCCCAGAAAAGTCCCTTTTTTAACTGCAAAACATGCAAAAAAAGTGTTTAATGTTTGCAAGACAGCATTTGAACAGGCCAGCAGCGAAATGGCGCAACGTTTTATGGACGGATGAGAGCAAAATCGTGTTGTTTGGCTGTAAAGGATCTTGCTCCTACGTAAGAAGACCTCCAAAAGCGGAATATAAACCCAAACACACAAATAAAGTGGTTAAGCACGGAGGTTCAAGCATAATGGTGTGGGCTTGTTTTTCCTACTATGGAGTTGGACCCATATACTTGATTAAACCCATCATGGATCAACACGTCTACGTGAATATTTTGGAAAATGTTATGCTCCCGTATGCAGATGAAGAAATGCCGCTTTTGTGGGTCTTCCAACAAGATAATGACCCCAAGCACACCAGTAAAAAGGCAAAAAAATGGTTTGGAGATCATTCAATTAATGTAATGGAGTGGCCAGCGCAACCGCCTGACCTAAATCCCATCGAAAATCTGTGGGCCGACGTAAAGAAAGCAGTCTCAGATATTAAACCGACCAGCAACGAAGCACTCTGGGCTGCAGTTAAGGCGTTCTGGTAGAATATTCCGGTTGAAAGGTGTCAAAATTTAGCTAATTCAATGACGAGAAGTTGTGAAGCAGTAATAGCCAACAAAGGCTATGTAACGAAATATTAATTTTGTTGGACTACCTCTAAGGAATAAAATCATAGAAAAAGATTTTCGATTTTTACGATGATTTAGTTTTAAGTTGTACGATGAAGCAATGGTGCTATTATTTTTACCGCTTATTTGTTTGATTTGTTGGAGAAAATATAAGTTTTTTTCAAAAAGTTGATGAATAAAAATAAAAATTCTTTTTGAAATGTGTTGTTTTAAATTAATATAAACTTTTTACATATTCAAAATTTCCCTCGATATATTGGCATACATTTTATTTTGCAACGAAATTTTTTTCTCGTAATGGTGCTATTTTTTTTACCGCAGCTGTATATTAAAAACTAAAAATAGCATTTTATTGAACTTAAGAAGCAATACAAAAATAAAATATAATAGCTACATTATATCTTAGAAGATTTTTCCCGCATACAATAAAACGCGTACACTTAATATTATATGCAGACATAGCTAAGATTATTGCTACCTGAAGCGGAACCTGGCAATAGGAGGCCATGCAGCGAAGCTAGGCATTCCTCACAGCACTTGTAGTTGTTGGGAATAGTAGGAAAAGGAAACAGTCATTCAACTCCTTTGCAAATGCCCTGCTTTAGTCAAGTTTAGAGCACAATGTTTTGGAAGACCATTTTTGACGACATTGACGAATTTTGGGAAATGAAGAGCAAAATACTTGATCTCTTTTCTGAACGCGACAAAATGGTTATAAGAACTTTGGTTACCTCCGTGCTTGCCCTCAGGTTGAGTCCTTAGCGGACTGAGGGCTTCAATGAATGAATGATGTATTGGGGGTATTGCACTGCGACCTAGAGATTTATTGTGCCCCCACTTGAATATGGATGAGCTTTTCCTAGTTTATAATCCGATGTTATTCCATGCATGTTGCAGAATCTACATGTGTCACTGCTTACCACACCAAGTACACCTAGGTGTCTTCTAAGTTTGCACCGTCCAGTGAGGATACCTGTTATTATTCATAGGTTGTTCCTACTGAAGTTTATGCAGTTTGTAAAACGTTCCTGGTTGTAATTGCCCAGTAGTAGTTTCTCCTGCCTTAGCTTACGGAGTTCTTTCTTTCTTGTTTGATTTTGTTTTTGATTAAGTTTTCTCCTACTCTCCCATTGTGTTAATGCGTCTATTTTTGATAAGGAGTCTGCCTCTTCGCTTCCATTAACACACGTGACCAGTTTGACTCTTTGACGGGAGTTTATAGTGCATTCTTCAGGATTAGTCAACAAGCTGCCTAGTTGGGTACAGTGTAAAGTTAGTTAGTTAGTTAATGATACTTTGTTGAACTATGTAATTAAATAAATATTTATAAAAAAAATTGTACATTTAAGCATGCTTAAGGCTGCCTGCCGAGAATTGACAGCAAATTTAAACTATTAATTTTTAAACAATTCAAAAAGAACTGCATAATATATACTTCAAAAATTGTCATCTATAATTCTTAACAATTTGATAATACGAGGAAAAAGTAATCCAATTTTGTTTATCGTTCAATATATTTTGAATATCTTTTTCGAAAGCTAATATATTGACGCAGAAGTTATTTCCCTGGATTTCTTTTAGTATTGGACAAGATCCAAGAAAATTCATAAAGTTTTCATCATCTCCTGAATTACACAAGCTGCATTGGGCCGGTAAGTCTTCGCGATGCGGCATCCAGTTCAACTTCAGCAATTCTCCTCGCGTTCATATTAAGATCGATATTTGTGCAGTATTGAATTTAGAATTTATTTAGTCAACTTCGCGGTGCTTAAGATTTTTAAGCAATGAGTTTTAAGCTTGATTGACATTTTCAATTCGCATCGCTCGTTCCACATCCAATATAAACGATTGTAACATTCGCTGCCAATCAGGAATGTTGTTCTCATCGAACTGGAATCTAATGTTATATCTATTGGCTTATGGCCTTGATCAGAGAAGCAATATGTATTATGCTTTGGATTTAGTCTTTCACCTTTTGGTCTCTTGACATGTTGGCTTGTATCGGATCCGTTCAAATTGAATGTTGATTCATCAGAAAATAAAACAGTTTTAAACTTTGTTAAACTTTGGCGAAATCGAAAATCCAATTGAGTTGCAATTGTGCAAAATTCAAACGCGTTTTTACATTCTTTTTGATAGTAATTACTTTTGTTTATTATTTTATAGGAACCCAATCTAATTATAGTGCGCGAAGTCTTATTATTGATGAGTCAATGGATAACTTCTTTTGCTGTTGTACTACGTGGGCTTGCTCCTCTAAGGTGAGAAACTAACTTTACACAGTCGATTTGTAAACGGAATACTTTAGGGGTTTTAAAGCTCACATTGGTATCCAATTATGAAAATAAATTAATTTAATTTAACAGCCGAAAAAATAATGTTGATAGTACATATTTTGTTTACATGTTCACCAAAGGCACACACATGATATTAAAAATTTTTTTGAAGATAATCATTTTTATTTTTGTTTCGCTCTTGTTACAGAAGCTAGTTGGGGTTTTTCCGGTTTCAGCAAAAATTAATTAAAATTAAAATTATTAGTTGTAAGAAAGTCCACGTAGATTTTATACAATAATTAGTGTTAAATTTGAAAAGGAAACCAAATTATTTTACAAATGTCCCACCCCTGACAGTGAAATATCCCTTCCCCAATTTTGTTTAATACTTTTTTTGCATTCGTTGCAGTTGCTTGCAGATTTATGTTATAGACTTTCATTTGAAATTTAATAAAAAATGTTTAAATTATAATATTTTAAAATCCTCTGCCGTAAACACAAAGGACCACATCGGAGCACATCTATAAATATAATGCAAGAACTTATAGGAGGTCCTACATAACATACAGTCACTCACATTCAAATTCACATTCAATTTGCCAACTTTTTAAATATTTATTATTTTTCTTGTTAAATACTGACTTCAAGGTATTGTTAAATATGTAATTACTCGTAAAAAGAAAATAATCAACAAAAATTCGATTCGTAAAAAAAAAATAGAAAATTATCTGCCTCGTTTGTACTAATTTTAAGTCACACTCAAAGTAAGACACAACAAATTCATATTTTAAAAATACTTTAAAGATTTCTCTTAATATTTGCTCGCATTACCATTATTTTGGATAGTCGCTTCAAGACGTTTTGCCATACTTTCGACCAACTTTTTGCAAAAGGATGGCCCCATATATACCCATTCTTCCATCACAACTGTTTTAGGAGCTTTTATGCTAGAAACTTTTCTTCAGGCCACTCTTTTCTTTAGTTCTCCCTACAAATGCTCAATTACATTTAAATCAGGTGATTGGGCAGTTGTAGCAAGAACTTTTGGACAGTTGTGAAGAAGCCACATCCTCGCAATCCAAGATTTATGCTTTGGATCATTGTCTTGGTAAAAGACAAAGTCATCTTTGATCCCAAGTTTGTCCACACTTTCTTTAAGGCCTTCCTTTAAAATGTCAATATAGTATTTTGCGTCTATTTTCCGTTGACAAAATGCAATTTCCTGGTTCTTTCGGCTTATATGCAGCACCGTATCATCATTTAAACGCCATTTAAACAGTTTTTCGAACAGCATTTCCGTTGTATGCTTCGCCAGCTTTCCTCTATTACAAATCGTCTTCAATCAGAATCAAAAAGATTGATTTTGGTCTCGTCCGTAAAAAGGACCTTTCAAGATCGGACCGAATTGTGATTGAAGTCGGAAAACAAACCTAAAAAGAAAGTTACCTTTGAATAGAAATTGATGTACTTTTGTATATGTTCTTTAGCGAATTGCTATCTTAAAAGAAGATTCTTTTCCGATATTAACGCTTTTTTGCGTACCACATGATCAATGTTTTTAGTGTCTTTTAACATTTTTTTAAGGTCAATAGCGCAGAGCAAGAGATCATTTTTATTTTTTTTAAAGAAACCTGTCATATCTAGCGCTTATTTTCCTTCTAATTTCAACACTTTTTGGTTAGTTTTCTATTCGGCCTTCTTTTAACCATTTTATTATATTAAATACAATGGATTTGCTTTTTGGTTTTTAAAAAAAATCACTTATTTCGCGTACTGTTTTATCCTCTTGATGGTTTAAAATCAGAATTTGCCTTTCTTTAACAGTTGTATGTCTGGACATTTTGATTTTATTTGTTAAATGTAATCATTTGAACGCTATAAAAAGACTGCAACTAAAATAATAGATTAGTCATTAGGGCAACTACCGTTTGTTTTCATGGAAAATAGCAAGTGTCCCACTTTGAGTGTGAGTAAATGAAAACAGATAGGTAGTTCATTTTTTAATTTTTGTATTTGCTTATTAATTGTATTTTTGGTTTTAATTTTGTTTGTTTAATACATTAAAATCCCTGTTACGCAATAAAAATAATAACTTTTCTTAAACGTTAGCCCTTTAATTTTGTTTAACCAAAAATGTTTCTTAAATGCGTATTTTTTTCTTGTCCCGCTTTAAGTGCGAGTGACTATAGTTTTTTCATTTGTTCACAATTCTATACGATTACTGGCATCAACACCACTATTCCGAAAGGATCTACTTACGACAATGACACAATGGCTGTTCCTAAAAAGCACAATAACACTTCACTGGACCAAACCTCCGAAAAATGCACATTGCCTGTTGCGAAAAGTAGCAACGCCAACACTGCTGTTGCAAGAAGTAGCAACTCCAAAACTGAATTTGGTAATAACAACAACGTCAACACTGGCGAACAGCTTTAAAAGAAGAAACACAAATTCCAGACTGTTCCTGCAACGAAATTTAACAGACGGCAGCTGTAAACTATTTTGGTGGCAGAAGTAAAGCAAGAACGAACAAGAAGACACTAAAATGTTTTGAGTGGCACAAAGTTGCACAAAAACGCCTTTTGCTTATTTTTGATAATAAAGTAATTTGTTTTTATATACTTCAAAAGTTTAGTCTTTATTTCTTGTTAATAAATTTTCAACATTGCCTGTCATCTGAAGTTTTCTGAAATAATAAGGACAATTCGATTGCATAGTCTGCACCGACCGACTCCTCTACAATAGATATACAAATACGATAACAAATCTTAAAAGATCATGACACAAAAAATCACGATACCCAACCAAAAGCCATTTGTTGAAGAAGTAATGACATAGGGTGACGTATTCAAAATGTCAAGGATAATTTGCAATGACAATGACTCCTTCAATGTGAAATATACAACAATCTTAATAAGAAAAACAAAACCCCAATTTTTCAATTCCCGAGTCCCGACTCCAATTCCAAAGAATTCACTTAATATGCTCTCAGGGGGTCAATTATCTATCTGTGAAACTGTGAAGCGATAAAAAAGTTATCATTTCAGTTTTCACAGCCATTTTTCATTTTTACATTTCATGAACTCACATAATGCGATTCTGGAACTCATTCTGATAAATATTTGTCAAAACATGTATTTAACAGTACTAGAATGAGAAACGCTCTCATTTTTGATACACGATACTCATTTTTGAGTGCGTGGTGCGATGGATGTGTGCTCGCCTGTGAACCTCATGATCACAGGTTCGATCCCTGCCGTCGCACAGTGTGGGAATTCGCTCATCTAGCGGAATTAAATTAATAGCGGTTACAAGTTTTACTTTTTGATAATTTTTTTTTTGCAAGATTAATTATAAATATGTGAATAATGAAATTTAACAACAATTTATTAATATATTTTGTAATTTTTTTTTTACAGAGCTTTGAAAGTACTCGTTTTTTGCAGTTTGATAGACCCTTCTTAACAAATGAATTTCGCTCAGAAAAAAGCTTATTCTTGATTTTTTTTTGGTCATATTTATAACTAATATATACCAATATGAAATTAAAATAGAATTTTGTATATACTTAGCCAAGTTTTTAATGAACGGAGTTCTGAAACTACGCGTTTTATGCACTTAGGTAAGCACATCAGAAACAATTTAAATACGCTGAAAAAAAATTGTTGTTCCTTTTTACTTATATTTATTCATAAAGAACATAAAATACATAAATACATAAAAAACTTTGAAACAAGATTTTTATATTACATAGTTGCATTTAAAAGGTCTAAGACTTCATGCTCGATAGCACTTTTTTTCCTTTTCGGAATGCACCTTATACTGGCTATAAAAGGATCCGATGTTATCAATAGCCTATTTAAAAGATCCGTTATTGTGTCCAACCGCGAAGTTTTTCTCGTGAATAGCTCACGATATTTTCTATTTTCATTGTTCCTAGCTTCTTGCGCCTCCTCCGAAAGTTGGCCAATCGGCAGAATGCATGAAGCAACCACTTGTCTGCCATGAAACAATATTTTATGTACGCTTACTGGCATATAGTACCATCCAGACTTTTCTAAATATAAAGTCCTGGTCTTGTACGCAAATGATTCAAACGCATCCAAATTGATTGAAAATCCAGAAGCTAGAGCTTCTAAAATAATGCGGAACCCTTTTATAAGATTCACATCAATTCCGGTTATTTCAGCCGTTTTAAATTCGTCTCGGAAGAATCTTCTTGCCGTATTGCCATCGTTCGTGTTGCCAGATTGTTGTGTTGGCATATTAATTAGTAAGCTACCTCATTATATCATTTCTAAATCATAGTTGTAAAGGAAAGCATTAGTCCTATATCTCTAGCTATATTTAAATTCAGAAAATGTAAATAGTTATTTTATGCTACATAAATAAATAAATAAATAATAATAATAATTAGTAAGCCAGTTTCATTTTTAAACCTATCTTGTATTACCTTTTTCCTGGCTTTAAACTTTTCCTTACTTTCTTTTTCTTTGACTTGCCTACTTTGTCTACCAATTATTGTCCACATTTAATTAAACCTGAAACAAATTTGTCTCAAGGTAGCTTTTAGTGTCTTCAGTGCCTCTTCGGAAAAAGTTATTTGACTAAAATGGGTCAAAACAAAGGACAAAACGGCCTTAAACCGCTTTATTTTGATCTTTGAAACCCAAATATCAAAAATTTGTTTTTTCGTAATTTCGCAAGACATTCTGAAATATTCAAAGATTATCATGTATCAAAAATGTACTCTTACACTTGAAACATGTACTTCTACCTACCACGAAAGACCACGTTTAGGACACACAAAACTTATAACAAAAGCACAACACATTATGTGGATTAAACTAATAATAATTTAATTGATTTTAACTATTAAATTCTCTACAATTCATGTTTATACACTTTGTACCATTGAAACGAAAATGAAAAAGGTATAGTTAAAAACAGATTTTCAATAAAAATGTCTTTAAAAGTTCAAAATCGAGAAAAAAGAAAGAAAACCTTTAAAATAATATTTATTTTGAAAATTGTTTTTTTATTGAATTATAACTTTTTTATTTTTGTTCTACATAAAAAAAGTTTGTTAACATAAATTGTAGAGAATTTAATGATCTATAAGATGATGTTAGAATTTTTTGCGAAAAATAACTGTTTTCAAAATATCACGTAAAACTCTTAACACCCCTTTATAGAAGATGGCCCCTCAATGAGAGGGGGGTGGGGTGTTCAGCTCAAAAAATCGAAAATTATACTCACACTGAACTCCCCTACACATACGCAAAAAAATCTTGTCAATGTAGCACTTCATGGTAATATAAGTAATAAAATTACTATTATTTTGACATTTATTTTTTGCTGAAGGCCAGTTCGAAAATGAAAAAAAAATGTATGGGCGTCGCACCTATGCGCAGCAACTTAAAGCGGTTAATTATAGCAGACATATCAGACTTTAAAATGCATATAGTCTCACATCTGAATAACACTGAATAATTTAATTTTTTCTCTAATGAATGTACAAATTGAATAAAATTACGCTTTTTTTTGCACCCCATCCACCAACAAATGTATTTAAACACCATATAAATTAAAATTTTACTTACTTTTCAATTCTCCGATATCCTGTTAATGAAATAAAAGCAAAACTTTCAATAAAAATTGAACCATGCACTCAAAAAAAAAAAAATAGCTAAACCACCTTCACTCGCCAATTGCCACCGAAAAAATGACTAATTGCAACTTTGACATCAATTATCTTTGTTCTACATCACTCCCGCATAACAGTTCTTTCTAAATCGGTTAGTAGAAGGTTTAGGCTCCAAGTAAAACCAACTTTTACATCAGTTTGTGCATATCATTTTTTTAATTAAATTCCGCTAGATTTGTGAATTCTCACACTGTGCGTCGTCTATGTCGTTTTAATTCCATTAAAAACCTTCTAAAATTGTCATCAATGGGTTGCTGGTTTACTCATTACATGTTGTTCAGGCATAACACTAACAACATGTAATTGAGTTAAACTAGTATACCCAACAAGGATGAACACGAATAAAATAATGTGAATCATAAGCGACATAGAAATAAGACACGGCATTCTCCGCTTTAGTTCAGACGCCATCCCTGGAGATAAAATAGCTGAGACAACAACCTTCAGTCTCAGAACATCGTGCCACATATCTTTCCTATCCTTCTTTCTCTTCCTTAACTTCACGCCCGCGCTGTGTTCAAACATTTAAAGGGTAATCATAATCCCTTGAGCGCGTGTAAATTATAAAAAAAAAAAAAAAAAAATTTGTTTTTGTAATTTTCATATTTTATCAGGGGGTCATTCCGTAACTCGATTATAGTCAGACGATATCGTTTGAACGATAGCGTTGCCTTTTTTTGATTCGCGTAAGTCGATAATCGTCAAAACGCTATCGTCAAAACGATAGCGTTTGGACGATAGCTAAATAGGTATCGTCTTACATTAATTTTGAATTTTGTAGGTGACTGTAGTTGGGTGATTGAGTTTCCACTGTAAATTGACATTTTGTATTATTTTCTATTGAATTGACAGATTGACTACAGTTTGAGAGTTTCTGAAATGTATACAAATCTCTAAAACTGTGATCGATTGACGAGACGATAGTAGTCGAGTTACGTGAAGCAAATCATGGACGATATCATCGACGATTATCGTTTTGACGATTATCGTTTAGAAAATTACGGAATGACCCCGCAGGGCTTTTCAGAAAATCGTTTGTGTGAAAACAAATTTAAAATTTTGACATTTTATTAATCTATATACTCGTATACAAAAATTAATGCCACTGTAGGAGAGTTTCTCAAACTTATTTAAGAAAAAGAAGAATTTAGAAAAGAAATTCAGTTTTTATTTTCAATTATTAATTAATGTTTTTTTTACTTGGCGAACAGCTTAAGTTGACGATCGAAACTAGACTGCTTCCAAAAATTGAAACAAACCATAATAAGGAATTCAAAGCTTATAGTATGTACTTTCAAAGCAGTAAAATCTGCTGTTCATTAATATAACCGTTCAACTTAAAGGAGAAAGTTTAAACATTATTTACTTAAGTTAGGATAAAAGCTTTCGCAATATTTAAATATATAAGTAATGTATAAAAAAAAAGATCATTGACTTTCTGAGCCTTTAGGATAGGTACTGCACATTAAATTTGTTTTATAAAAGCGTAAACAGCCACTTTTCGTTGTAATTTTATAACTCAAGAACGGGCTCACCTATCCGAACCAAATATTTAGGCTTTGTTCGGACTATTTAGTAGATGGTTTATTTGAAGTTTGCACAAAATCGGTCGAGCGCTTCTTCATTTATCACATATTTTGTAACAAATGAATTCAATAAATGTCGGATCATTTTGTTAGTGGAGATTTTGGTGTCAAATTGAAACTTTTTTCATATATGGATTGTGCTGTCAAATTGAATTGTTCAAATGTACTATGTATATGTGTGCGTGTACTTTTCTCAGTTTTTTAGCGATACTGATACACCACTATTAATGTAGCAATTTGTTTTTAATTTGATTTATTCTTTTTTATATGAAGGAATAATGCCACGAGCCGGACGATCACAGACTGCAGATGAACGCGCACAAGCTAATGCATCGCAGCGTGAACGTAATGTACGAAATAGATCTGTTGACCCTGTACCTGTACTGAATCTTGCACGGCGATCACGAATACGTCGTGCTCCTTTGGCTGAAATGATGCGTGCTGCTTTTAATTACAACAGTCAAATTAATTATAGTATGTACGGATACATTGGAAAATGATGGACGCAATATGTCCACATTGTGATGCGGCTAACTTTCCAGGTGAAACGCCCTGCATCAGGGTTCGAACCTGAATCATGAAATGTCGGAGCAAATTTAAAAAAAAAGTCGAGCAAATGCAAGATTTTCGGAGTAGATTTGAAAAAAAAAGAAAATCGTTACTTTCCAGGAAAATTAAAACATACATATGTATGTATGAACATAAAAATAAAAAACAAAAATAAATCACAGTTTTCATTGGAAAACTTAGTATTATTTTCAAAAATTGTTTTGTAAAAATAAACAAATTACAAATTCAGAAAGAATTTTTAACAAAGGTTTAATGGTTTTTTTTCAACAATGTCATATTTGTATATACTCGTAAATAAGACAATTTGTCTGTGTGGAAAAAGTGGAGTAAATCTCGAAAAATCGGAGCGTAGGAGTAGATTTAGGTTCGAACCCTGCCCGGCATGTGTTGTGCTAATGGCAAAGTGAGATTGCCAGCATTAGAAACTCCAACCGAACCATTGTATTCACTTATTTTTCGGACATCTCAAACGTTGAATCACTTTTTGAGTCATATTGAACTATACAATTCGACATTTCAAATGACTTCTTTTGGTGCTACTAAAATTAATTTTATGCCGACGTTTAAAGTAAATACTTCAACAGGACTGTCCCATGTTTATATCAATCTGAATCATAAAGTATTCGATAGTTTTAAAAATTCTGATCCAACATCTACCTAAAATTGCATACATATTACAGATTCAGGGCCAGATTTATCATCAAGCTGGTTCGTTATTGCCATACCCCGACGCTGATAATCAATTTTTGCACACTCTACATTAAAATTGCCATTGAATGTACAGGTGATTGAAACTACAACTTGCAATATTTCGAGAAATTCTGCTATGGCAAAAGTTCTGCGATTAACGTCAATTATTTTATGGGATGAGTGTACTCGTACAATGGCGAATAAAAAATCACTAAAAGCATTTAATCGAACAATGTAAGATTTACGTGGTAATCAACAACTTTTTGGTGGTGCTTTGATAATACTGTCAGGGGATTTTCGTCAAATATTGCCTGTCATTCCTCGATCAACTCCTGCTGATGAAATAAATGCCTGTTTGAAGTCATCAGTTCTTTGGAGATATGTATGTACAAAAATTGACACTGAACATTAATATGCGTATTCACCTACAAAATGATCCAACTGCCCATTAATTTTCAAAACAATTGTTATAAATTGGTGATGGCAAAATACAAATCGACAGTACCAACGGATTGATCGCTGTACCAAACAATTTTTGTACAATTGCGCAATCGATAGATGAATTGATTGAATGTGTTTTTCCGAATATTCTTCAGAATTACAGAAATTATGATTGGTTGAGAAAACGCGCCATTTTAGCACCCAAGAACATTCATATATATACCATTAATTTTCAAATTTAAGCGAAACTGCCAGTTGCCAATTGACAGTTTTATGAATCAAGATGAATTATCCAATTGAATTTTTAACTTCATTGGAACCGGCTGGTATACCACCGCATTGCTTGAATCTGAAAGTTGGTTCTTTGATTATATTATTGCGAAATATTAATCCACCAAAACTGTGTAATGGCACCAGGTTGGCAGTGAAAAAGTTATTGCCAAATTTGATTGTATCTACGATCCTAACTGCTAAATCAAAAGGAGAAGTTTGTTTGATACCGCGTATCCCTATGATTCCAACTGATATGGAAAAACAAAAAATATTGTTTATCCAAATGTTTTGGATTAAGTTTTAAAATAGCTAGCAATTAATAAAATATTTTTTTGTTTGAATAAATGAATAATTTGATGTTACAATTAAATTGCTTTATACGTAGCGAAGCACGTACCGGGCCGCTAGTTTTTTTTTTTATAAATTGCGAATCGGATAGTGTGTGAAGTTGTGAAAAAACTTCCCACTTCAGTTTCACAGATAGAGAATTAACCCCGGCCACGCAGGAATTCCAGGAAATTAAAATAAATAATATTTAAACAGATCACAAGCAATTTACAACGAGAAGCAGAAGCGGGTTGTCGATAAATTCTAATCTTGACCATGTTTTACAAAGATGTTTTGTAACAAGGCATCACTTCACAAAAATCATCTCATCGTTACAAAAGCATTTTGACACAACTATTCATTCTGGAATCTGTATGTATCTTCTCAATAATGTAATGTTCGAAAATCTGTTATTTTTTATTTAATAAATATTCGTTTGTGCCTTAAGTACGCTACCCCCGCACTATCAATTCCAGAAGATACAAAAATGTACTTGTAATATGATGTTAATAAATCATATAAAATAGATTACCTGTAGTCGAAACTGCTTTTCTATTCCTTTCTGATCTCGATCTATATATACAGTTTCGCCAACATTGTAAGTTAGTTTATGCGCCCTTAGTTTTCCATCAATAACTCTGGCACCGTCAGTCGATCGTAGGGGCAATTTTTCAATATCACAATCTACAAAAATGGTTCTTGGTCAGTTTTATGTTTGAAAATGCACATTATATTTACCTAAAATCAACGAAAGCTTTCCACAAAGACAGTAATATATATTTAATGGTTTTTCATCATTATATTCTTCTTGATCTTTTGAATCAGAGCATACAATACTTCGAGATACCACTTTAGGCATGTTTTTTTATTATTGAAATATTTACACTAAAGATTTGGATATTTAGCTTATTGTAGACAATTGATTCAAACTATTGATATTAAAAAAAATATAATATAAACTGCACATTTATTGTTATTTCCGTACTGCTTTGAGCTTTCCTAACTTTACTTTCTACTTTTGATAGTGATTGGTCGCGTTCGGGTACGTATCCAAAGGTATCCGGATTTGTTGGTGTTGTTGTAATCCCATAGGAAAAAACAACTGATTAACGAAACAGCTGATGTCAAGCAGAAATCTAAAGCTATCCAAAAGTTTTTGGTATACTTAACTATCCAAGGGGAACTTTGAAGAACAGCTGACATTTCAGCTGATTTATTTTCTTTTGTGTCGAGTACAGGGTTGGCCGAACTATAACCATTGTATATATAAACTATAGTACTCTCATGGAACAGAAAAAAGTGGTATGGAATACACTCTACCGAGGGCGCTGTCGTAGGAAAATATTGTCGTGGAGACTTTTGATTTAGGGTGGGGTAGTAATTGAGGAAGAGCGAGAAAATTTTATCAGCTCTGGCAATGAGAAAGACGAGAAAGAGAAAATAAAATTTGTTTTGTATCATTTTCCTTTTGAGGGATCTTCTGTGTGTTTTGTTGTTATATTTTTTTGTCAAGAATATTTTTTGTTTTGTTTTTGCTATTTCATACGCAACAAAGCAACGTTGTTCAATTTCGGCATATCTAACCAAAATACAACGTTGCTTTTTATTTGTATGGACACACATACCTATTTGAATAGATTTAAGTAGGAATAATTTTGAAAATTGATTCTTGATAGGATTAGGCTTTTTTGAATTTTATAATATCTACATAGGTACTTTATCTTAATATATTAGGTAACTTACCAATGTTTATTGCAATTATTATTATTTTTGTTATTCAAAAGTATAATAATTGGTGTAATTTTGAAGAACAAAAATAATAATTGCAATCAACTAGGTTAACTGCCTACATTAGATGCAGTGGGTGGTTAGGTAGTGGAAATTTTTTTTTTGTAATTAATATAATTATGTACATATGTATATACCTACAAAGGTATAAAACTATTTCTTTAAGAAAATCTAATACATAGGTACGTATACCTACCTATATTTTTATTAAAGAAAATAGCTTTTTCGTATGTACATACCTATATAAAATATGGTATGGTAGAAAAAATTATTTGTATTCGTTGATAGGTATTTATATAATTAAAAATAAAAAAAAAGAAATTTGATATAGGTATAGAACAGTTTTTAAAATTTATTCATATAAACTTTGTTTGCAAAAAATATAGAAAATTTTTAATACTTTTTATGTGTATATAAACAATTTCAGAAATTTATAAATATTCACATAAAGCAATTGTGAAAAAAAAATCAAATAAGTTTTTCGAGAAAAAGATAATTTTAGAAAACTTAAATTAATTAAAAAAAATTAGAATAAATAGAATAAAATTATTATTGACATAATATTTTTAAAAAATCAGTTACCTTTTTTGGAAAAAATATTTTGTATGCATTTACATATTGCTTATAAGCAATTTTAGAAAAATAAAAATGAAGAAATTTGGTGTCAATTTAAAAAAAATATTGATGCACCCCACATGAAAAACTTTGAAAATAAAAATAAACATTTTTTTATAAAAAATAGTTTTTATCCATATATTTTGTAAAAAAATAAGATATTTGCCCTGCGAATTTTGAACAAACAAATATTTCTTTTAATGTTTGTCTACGAATTTTCATCAAATTTGGAAATTATTAATTCATTAAAATAAAAATTTTGTTTTGTTTGTATTTTGTTAATATAAATATAAAAGGTACGAATTTATGCAAACAAAGTTTAATAAACCTTTTATTATTAAACTAATTTTAAATATAAGAAATTTCTTTAAAATTGTTCTAGAAAAAAATTTGGGTTATTAATTTGAAGTATTTAAAAATAAAGATTCTAAGAAATATTTTCAAAAATTAATCGCTCAAACTTTTTTAAGACATTGATTTTTCAAAAAAAAAATTTTTAGATAAAAAAATATATTTCCGTTTTGTCTATCATCGTAAAGTCAACTTTTATCAAAATCTAGCGTTAAATTTTTTCCACATACAAAACTTGCAATTATGTACATAATTTTGTAAGTGAAAATAAAATTAAAAAAAAATTTGGTACTCCAACCTTAAGTTTTTATTATTGTACGAATGGAAATTAGGTTTCGAAATAAAATATTGAGCCGTTTTTGAGATATCGAATTTTCCAAGAAAAAAAAATTACTTCTTTCCAAAAATTAAAAAAAATATTTTTTTTTTCAAAGCTTTGAGACGCAATGTTTTTAAACTTTTTGGGAGCATCTATATAAAAAATTTCCATAATGAGAAAATTGTCAAATGTCAAAATTTGGAAAAATGGTTCTATGGTAGGTACAAGCTGTAATATCTTAATTTCAAAATTTGTTTTATTAAATTAAAGATCATACAAAAAAAAATTTATCAAAATTCCAGGCGCCGTTTTCGAGAAAAATACGATTTTTAAAACCATTTTTATTTTTTTTTTTTACATTTGTATGGATGGTACCTTTATTTTTAGGTAAAATAATTTTTTTTTCTCACATCTTGTAGATTATATTGATAAACTTTTATTTATCAAGTTTAAAATAAATCTAGCATAGGGTTTTCGAAATATTGAGTTTTGAAATATTTATTTTAAAAATTGAAGAAATTTTGATTTTTCATACATTGTTTACATTGGCGCCTGCCAGGTGACTTAACATACCCTAAGCGGAGCGATGGAGTCGCGTGAAAGGGTGTGTCCCCGAAAAAGGGACTTAAATTTCTTAAGTCCTGCAGAGCGGGCCACCCAATGTACTTTTAAATATGATTTCTGGCTAAACTAGGCATCTCAGCGAGTTAAAAATTGCATATTCAGGATCTAGGGAGTGCCACCTTTCAACCCACGTATCGCATGTAACGAAAAACAAATGTTTATCTTTAAATGCGATTTGCGACTAAACGGAGCTCCGTAGACCCCCCAAAGTTGACTTTGGCTTTGGTTAAACTAAGCATCTTAGCGAGTTAAAAATTGCATACTCGTGATGTAGGGAGTGATGTATCACATGATTTTTTTTTATTTTACATTTCAAAATTCTACTTCTCAAAATTTTGAATTTCAAGATTCTAATTGATAAATTTTAGTTTTCAATATACTTCTTCTTCTTCTTCCTTTTCTTCGGCGCTGTTATGATCTCGATGTCGATGGGATCATAACTCTCCCACGTATCTGCTTCACACTAGTGATCCGCCTGTGGGGTTCGCCGGGTTGACCTCAGAAATCGGCGGCAAGCCTCCCGGTTTTGTATTGTTCAATTTCTGAGGCCAACTGAATGCTGGTGTTTTTGCATTTGTTTGTACCAGGAGTGTTTAGGCCTACCTTTCTTTTTATTTCGAATTGGAACGTTGTATGATATTGCCTTTTTGACGGGGTTCTCAGGATCTCTCCTTTGAACATGGCAATACCAACTGAGTCGGTCGTGTTCAATTTTTTGGGAAATGGTATTCTTAACATGAAGGCTTCCTCGGATCTTCGTACTTCTAATTCGATCAAGCTTTGTAACTCCTGCTGTCATACGAAGCATCTTCATCTCAGCTGCCGTAAGCTTACTCTCATACTTTTTGTACATTGTCCAACATTGTGAACCGTATGTGAGTGCTGGACGCACAACTGAAGTGTAGAGCTTTCCTTTCAGCTTAGGGGGCATTTTTCGGTCACAGAAGATAGCAGAATTTTCCCGCCACTTCATCCACCCTACGCTTACGCGATGATTGATATCGTCATCACAAGTAGCTTCGTTATTTATCATAGACCCCAGATATTTAAACTTTTCACACTTGGGAAGCACTACTCCATTCAAATAAATGTCTGGAGTAGGCCTGTGTGGATCAGAAAATGGGCAGCATAGGTATTCTGTCTTTTTCGCGCTTATGCGGTACCCACTTCCTTCTAGAACATCCACCCATACGTCAAGTGCTCGTTGTAGGGATATCGGGTCTTCACTTATGATGGCTCCATCGTCAGCAAAGAATAACTGATGTACTTTTGGATCCGTCACTTTGCCTTCAAGCAGGTAATCAAGAACTGTAATAAAGAGCAGGGGACTCAAGACACTTCCCTGGTGTACACCTACTGTGATTTCGAATTCTTCGGTGACTCCAGCTGCGCATCTTACTTTAGTAACTGCTCCATCATACATGTCCATAATTATCCGCACATAGGTTTCTGGAACTCCTCGTTGCCTGAGGGCCACCCATAGGGCCACCCATATTAGATCTCGTGGTTGCCGATCGAATGCTTTTTCAAAATCAACCAATACGACATGCAAATCCTCCAAAGAATCCCGATGTTTTTCCATAATTATTCTTATACTCTGGATTGCATCCGTGGTTGACTTACCCCCGACAAACCCGCACTGGTCATCAGATAGCCTAATTATTTTTCGCAGTCGGCTACCCAAGACTCGCTCAACGATCTTCATGGTGTGTGACATCAGCTTAATCGAACGGTAATTATCACAGCTTCGAGTATCACCCTTTCCTTTATAAATTGGAAGAAGGTAACTTTCCCTCCATTGATTAGGCATGCGATCACCTCGAATAAGTTTGGAGACAAGAATCATGAGCCATCTAAACCCGATGTCTCCCATCTTTTTCCAAAACTCTGAGGGTATTTCGTCTGGGCCAACAGCTTTTCCCTTTTTGGAGTATTTTACCGCCTCACTAACTTCTTCGACTGTGACGTCGGATACTTCGCTTAAGTTAGGTGAAGCTATTGGAAAGTATAGCCTTGGAAATTGTTCGTTTAGAAGTCCGTCGCAATACTGTCGTCACCTGTGAAGAATTTCGTTGTCTTCCACAAGTAGTTGGCCTTGAGCATTGTTAATGAACTTTGGCGAACAAATCTCCTGGGCATTTCTTCTTCTTTGAGCGGCTATTTTAAAGATAGTTGCGCCCTTATTCGTGTTTTGCCGTAGCTCTTGAATAGCACCAGCTGTCGGGGTAGAAATTTCATCCAGCTCCCGATACAGGTTTTCTGTATTCTTTGCTTGAATTTGGGCGCACTTCTTCTTCGCTTCTTTCTTGCAGTTTCTATATTCCACTTCGAGGCGTGACTTTTGCTCTGTATTATTAGAGGGGCACTTCGACCAAGCCTTGAAAGCCATTTTCTTTTTACTTATAACTGATTTAGCTTCATCATTCCACCACCATGTTTCTTTGCCTTGTTGGTTGTGTCCTTTTGAAACCCCTAACAGTGTTTTGGCTTTTTCTTTGCAAGTTCTCTGTAGGAGATCCCACATACTTTGTGCTGTACTCTCTTCATTTCGAACTATATCGGTGTTGTTATACAGAAAGTTTTGCATATTCGAAATAAAAGCTTCGCCTTTTTCCTTATCCAGATTATACCATTTGATCTTCCCAAAAGTTTTTGTATGTTTGTTGTCGTTCACTGTCTCCATAAAAAATTCTGTCAGTAGGAGACGGTGTTGGTGGGCGATCGCTTCTCCTAGTATCACTTTGCAATCTTTTACCCGGGGTTTCATGAAACTAAATACCAAATGGTAATCAATCTGGGTTTCATTTCCACCACTGCTGTAAGTGACCAGGTGTCGGCTTTGTTTGACGAACATGGTATTTAGCACGATAAGACCGTATGTTTTGCACATGCTCAGGATGTCTTCACCAGGAGGGTTCCTGGTGCCGTATCCGAGGCCTCCATGGCAATCTTCATAGTCTTCGTTTGTCTTCCCGACATGTCCGTTCAAATCTCCGCCCACGAACAAAAACTCTTCCTTTGGGATGTCCTTAAGTAGATTGTGAAAGTCTAGCCAAAATGCATCTTTTTGTACCTGCTCACATCCAATTTGGGGAGCATATGCAGTGACAATATTCCACAACTTTCCTTTAATCACCAATTTAAGGGACATCAAACGGTCGCTGGATTTCGAAATGGTCAATACGCTGCCTAATAGATGTTTTGCAAGGATGATTCCGATTCCGTTTTTACCCTTTTCCGTTCCATAGTAGAACATCTTATAGTTTTTTGTCCTCGTATCCAAGAAACGGGCCCTGTTTTCCGTGTTTCGCCATTTTGTTTCTTGAACACATAAGATGTCCACTCGCCTTCTTTTCATCATCTCTTCCAACTCGAAGCTTCGACCTGTCATACTGCCAACGTTCCAACTCGCAACTCTCAGATTTTGTATAATCTGCGGCATTACTTTGCTAGCCCCCGGAATCCGTCTAGCTCTGACCCGAACATTGCTGCTCGGTCCAGGATCAGTACCATGTGTAACAATGGTAGTGCCTGGCGGGGTAGTGTCATTTTGGACGAGTACTTCCATAATGCTTGAATCCACAAAATCCGTTGTAAGTATCGACGTGTGCATGCTCCAGTTTTGTATTTGATCTCTCTTTTACGGCACCGGTGATCTCCAGTCGTGCCAACCCAGGGACTGGCATGCACACTTTTGGGAAAGTTTATAGGTGTTACGTGTCGCTAGGTTCACCTTGCTGTTTGTGGCCTAGATGTATTTACTCCTTTAGTCGCCTTATACGACAAGCGGGGAGGCGCTGCAGGAATATTCTAACCCGTCCCTGCACAGGGATTAGTTTTCAATATACTACTTGTCAAAATTAAAGTTTTCAAAATTCTGCATTTTGAAACTCTACTTCTCAAAATTGTGCATTTCAAAATTCTACTTCTCAAAATTCTGCATTTCCAAATTTTACTTACTAAGTTTTGTGCATATTAAAATTTCCCAAAATATGGTATTTCAAAATTTTACTTCTCAAAATTTTTTTTTTCAAAATTCTGCTTTTCAAATTTTACTTATTAAGTTTTCTGTATTTCAGAATTCTACTGCTCAAAGTACATTTTTCAAAATTATATTTCCCAAAATTTTGCATTTCAAAATTTTAATTCCTAAAATTCTGCATTTCAAAATTTTATTTTTTAAATTTCTGAATTTCAAAGTTTTGCTTTTTAAAATTTTACTTAGGTGCTAAGCTTTGTGCATTTCAAAATTCCTTTTTCAAACTTCTGTTGTTCAAAATTTTACTTATTAAGTTTTATGCATTTCAAAATTTCATTTCCCAAAAATCTGCATTCCAAAATTCTACTCTTCAAAATTTTAGCTTTCATTATAATTTTTCTGTACCTATTTCAGAACTCTAATATGTACTCTAATTCTCGAAATTCTGCATTTTAAAAATCTGCTTACAAAAATAATTATCTAACTACCTATACAAAAAAATTGTTCTGAGTGGTAATCGTGTATTTGAATTAAAATCCTATACTCGTACCTACATACATATATTTATTTGCTCCAACATAGATACAACACAGCGAACGAAAAAAATAAAACCTTCATTCCAACAATATACCGTTTTTCTCTATGCGTGAAGCAAAAAATGCCACATCATACTTATTTGTATAGAAAATGAATAAAAACAAAACAAAAAATAGCTTTCTTGTTGTCGCTTTGTTCTGCACCTTCGGTTTGCTTTTACCGAAAATATTATCACCCCTTCCTGATTATCGTCTGTCCTTACTCTCCACAACTCTACGTAAAAAGTTATGGAATACGCTCGTATGGCACCGCGTCGTTCGTTCCTCTTCATGAGAGTACTATAGTTTATATATACAATGCTATAACTTTTTAACATTTGTTGCGTCTAGTACTAATTTACTAATTGAGAAAAGTAAAGTTTGTTGCATTAAAGATCTCATTCGGATCCTACTGCAAAGCTTTTATTCTTTGAACTTCAGATTGTTTCTTGATATAGGAGGTATTAAACTCAAATTCTTTTAGGATTTTCATAGAAATATGAAATGATCTTAACTCTTAAACATGACTTGTTATGGGATTATATGGACATATTTAGAGCTGAATTTTCAGAAAAGGATTCTTTTAAGACTATAAGCTTATATAATCTTATTGCAAGAAGAGAAAATAGTTTTGCTATAAGATTTAAGTAGATTTAAGTAGTTTTAAGCAGCAAAAGTGTTTACCTCTTAAAATAAAAATGTTATGAAACCCAGTTCAGTTTCATAACAAGATATTAATACTTAGGTATAACAATGGGATATAAGAGAGTTGTATGGGAGTTTTTTTTTTGTCAGATTTCAAGAGTTTAGCTCTGGAGAGTATGTTAGTTGGGCTTATTCATTTTTAATAAGCGAAGTGAAAATGGCTGGTCAAAAAGCTACATAATTATTGGGCTGAAGGTGGATTTACTACACAATTAAAATAGAAAATGATCGTACTGGAGCTCTCTTCGACAAGTGTGCTGCGCTCCTTAAAAATAAACAGTTTCAATATAATTACCAGTTCTTGGTTTTTATTATTTTTAAAAAGTTTTTTTGGTAATATTTATTTGTATGTACGTACCTTGAAACGACAGCGTCTGCTCACCAAATGCGAACAAGCACTAAAAGAAATTGTAGCTTAACTCTGTCGGCTTAAAACTCACCGCTAATTAAAATCTCAAAAAAAAAGAAACCTCGTTGGCGTGAGATGATTTGTGGTTAAAAAATCTGCCCTTTTCAATTTACCTTTCCTCATTGCAGGATTAAATTATCAAAAATTTGAACTAAAAACTTAATAGAGACATTGTCAGTTGTATATATTTATAAGGGCTATACCATATTATATTCTTAAATATTTAACGAATAATTATAATAAAAAAAAATTCATAGGATTTCTAATCCAGTATACATACATATGTATAATATTAATTGTTTGTTTTGCAGATTAGCAAATAATCTCTTGCTGCAACTAAATCATCGCAACATACCTTGTACAATAAATTCAGCATTAAAAAATATCTTTAAATCATGTGTTCATAATCCAAATCCTTTGATTATGCCAAAGAAAATTGTTTGTCTGCAAAAATAAACTTCCCATCTATCATGTACTCGTATCATTCCTACAATTCCTCATCTTTATGGTAAATGAAACATTTTCAGTTTTTGTACAAACCTTCGTAAGATCATAAATGTGCAAAATTGTTTGGTTTCCATTATTATATTTTTTTTTTATGAATTAACTACGTATGTAGCAGACGTAACAAATTGTAGTAAATTAGGCATGTAGTTGAATCGGCCAACCCTGGACGATTCACGTCTTTTTTTAATGCTGAAATTATTGTACAAGGTATGTTGCGACGAGTTAGTTGCATCAAGATAGCATTTGCTAATCCGCAAAACAAACAATTAATATAATACATAAGTATGTATACTGGATTACAAATCCTATGAATTTTTTTTTTTATAATAATTCATCAAATATTTAAGAATATAATATGGTATAGCCCTTATAAATATATACAACTGACAATGTCTCTATTAAGTTTTTAGTTCAAATTTTTGATAATTTAATCCTGCAATGAGAAAAGGTAAATTGAAAAGGGCAGATTTTTTAACCACAAATCATCTAACGCCAACGAGGTTTCTTTTTTTTTGAGATTTTAATTAGCGGTGAGCTTTAAGCCGACAGAGTTAAGCTACAATTTCTTTTAGTGCTTGTTCGCATTTGGTGAGTAGACGCTGTCGTTTCAAGGTACGTACATATAAATATTACCAAAAAAACTTTTTAAAAATAATAAAAACCAAGAACTGGTAATTATATTGAAACTGTTTATTTTAAAGGAGCGCAGCACACTTGTCGAAAAGAGCTCCAGTACGATCATTTTCTATTTTAATTGTGTAGTAAATCCACCTTCAGCCCAATAATTATGTAGCTTTTTGACCAGCCATTTTCACTTCGCTTATTAAAAATGAATACGCCCAACTAACATACTCTCCAGAGCTAAACTCTTGAAATCTGACAAAAAAAAAACTCCCATACAACTCTCTTATATCCCATTGTTATACCTAAGTATTAATATCTTGTTATGAAACTGAACTGGGTTTCGAAACATTTTTATTTTAAGAGGTAAACACTTTTGCTGCTTAAAACTACTTAAATCTTAATTCTTGCAATTAGATTATATAAGCTTATAGTCTTAAAAGAATCCTTTTCTGAAAACTCAGCTCTAAATATGTCCATATAATCCCATAACAAGTCATGTTTAAGAGTTAAGATCATTTCATATTTCTATGAAAATCCTAAAAGAATTTGAGTTTAATACCTCCTATATCAAGAAATAATCTGAAGTTCAAAGAATAAAAGATTTGCAGTAGGATCCGAATGAGATCTTTAATGCAACAAACTTTACTTTTCTCAATTAGTAAATTAGTACTAGACGCAACAAATGTTAAAAAGTTATAGTTCGGCCAACCCTGTACTCGACACAAAAGAAAATAAATCAGCTGAAATGTCAGCTGTTCTTCAAAATTCCCCTTGGATAGTTTAGTCATATATAAACAATAGTACTCTCATGAAGAGGAACGAACGACGCGGTGCCATACGAGCGTATTCCATAACTTTTTACGTAGAGTTGTGGAGAGTAAGGACAGACGATAATCAGGAAGGGGTGATAATATTTTCGGTAAAAGCAAACCGAAGGTGCAGAACAAAGCGACAACAAGAAAGCTATTTTTTGTTTTGTTTTTATTCATTTTCTATACAAATACGTATGATGTGGCATTTTTTGTTGGAATGAAGGTTTTATTTTTTTCGTTCGCTGTGTTGTATCTATGTTGGAGCAAATAAATATATGTATGTAGGTACGAGTATAGGATTTTAATTCAAATACACGTTTACCACTCAGAACAATTTTTTGTATAGTTAGTTAGATAATTATTTTTGTAAGCAGATTTTTAAAATGCAGAATTTCGAGAATTAGAGTATTAGAGTTCTGAAATAGGTACAGAAAAATTATAAAGAAAGCTAAAATTTTGAAGAGTAGAATTTTGAAATGCAGATTTTTGGGAAATGAAATTTTGAAATGCATAAAACTTAATAAGTAAAATTTTGAACAACAGAAGTTTGAAAAAGGAATTTTGAAATGCAGAAAGCTTAGCACCTAAGTAAAATTTTAAAAAGCAAAACTTTGAAATTCAGAAATTTAGAAAATAAAATTTTGAAATGCAGAATTTTAGGAATTAAATTTTTGAAATGCAAAATTTTGAGAAATATAATTTTGAAAAATGTACTTTGAGCAGTAGAATTCTGAAATACAGAAAACTTAATAAGTAAAATTTGAAAAGCAGAATTTTGAAAAAAGAAATTTTGAGAAGTAAAATTTTGAAATACCATATTTTGGGAAATTTTAATATGCACAAAACTTAGTAAGTAAAATTTGGAAATGCAGAATTTTGAGAAGTAGAATTTTGAAATGCACAATTTTGAGAAGTAGAGTTTCAAAATGCAGAATTTTGAAAACTTTAATTTTGACAAGTAGTGTATTGAAAACTAAAATTTATCAATTAGAATCTTGAAATTCAAAATTTTGAGAAGTAGAATTTTGAAATGTAAAATAACAAAAAAAAATCATGTGATACATCACTCCCTACATCACGAGTATGCAATTTTTAACTCGCTAAGATGCTTAGTTTAGCCAAAGCCAAAGTCAACTTTGGGGGGTCTACGGAGCTCCGTTTAGTCG
The DNA here is from genome assembly GCA_911387755.1 of Chrysotoxum bicinctum. Classification (NCBI taxonomy): domain Eukaryota; kingdom Metazoa; phylum Arthropoda; class Insecta; order Diptera; family Syrphidae; genus Chrysotoxum; species Chrysotoxum bicinctum. The sequence goes on from OU426987.1 coordinate 165,997,540, forward strand.
CAAATCGCATTTAAAGATAAACATTTGTTTTTCGTTACATGCGATACGTGGGTTGAAAGGTGGCACTCCCTAGATCCTGAATATGCAATTTTTAACTCGCTGAGATGCCTAGTTTAGCCAGAAATCATATTTAAAAGTACATTGGGTGGCCCGCTCTGCAGGACTTAAGAATTTTAAGTCCCTTTTTCGGGGACACACCCTTTCACGCGACTCCATCGCTCCGCTTAGGGTATGTTAAGTCACCTGGCAGGCGCCAATGTAAACAATGTATGAAAAATCAAAATTTCTTCAATTTTTAAAATAAATATTTCAAAACTCAATATTTCGAAAACCCCATGCTAGATTTATTTTAAACTTGATAAATAAAAGTTTATCAATATAATCTACAAGATGTGAGAAAAAAAAATTATTTTACCTAAAAATAAAGGTACCATCCATACAAATGTAAAAAAAAAATAAAAATGGTTTTAAAAATCGTATTTTTCTCGAAAACGGCGTCTGGAATTTTGATAAATTTTTTTTTGTATGATCTTTAATTTAATAAAACAAATTTTGAAATTGAGATATTACAGCTTGGGGGAGAGTACGATAACTTGGCCGCCAAGATTTGATTACGGGTTTTTGTAGAGGGGTCAAAAACAAGCACTTTTTACTACGGGAGGGGGGGTCTATCTCCCCCCGTTTAGGAGGTAGGGGCACTTTTAGAAAAAATGGTTTAAATTGAAAAAAAAAAATATTAAAAAACAACGGCAACACTTACAATAAAGTGCTATATTGCGTTTGAAAGCCAGAAGATTGTTCTATAATCCTGTATTTAAATTAAATTACTCATGTCAATGGTTTTTGAGAAATTCGCATTTAAAGTCCAAATTTTGATAAAATAACGTGAAAAAAGAAGTTTAGACCGATTGTTTTCAAAATTGTGAAATGAAATTGTAAGTTAGCTTATATGTGTTCCATGTATCTATCATTTTTTAATCGAACACAAGAAACCGCATGGTTCTATGTCTTCTAGTTTTTGAGAAAATTGAAAATTACCAAAACTGCTTATTTTTGACCCCTCTAAAAAAATCCGTCATCAAATCTTGGCGGCCAAGTTATCGTACTCGTGCCACAGCTTGTACCTACCATAGAACCATTTTTCCAAATTTTGACATTTGACAATTTTCTCATTATGGAAATTTTTTATATAGATGCTTCCAAAAAGTTTAAAAACATTGCGTCTCAAAGCTTTGAAAAAAAATATTTTTTTTAATTTTTGGAAAGAAGTAATTTTTTTTTCTTGGAAAATTCGATATCTCAAAAACGGCTCAATATTTTATTTCGAAACCTAATTTCCATTCGTACAATAATAAAAACTTAAGGTTGGTGTACCAATTTTTTTTTTATTTTATTTTCACTTACAAAATTATGTACCTACATAATTGCAAGTTTTGTATGTGGAAAAAATTTAAAACTAGATTTTGATCAAAGTTGACTTTACGATGATAGACAAAACGGAAAAATATTTTTTTATCTAAAATTTTTTTTTTTTGAAAAATCAATGTCTTAAAAAAGTTTGAGCGATTAATTTTTGAAAATATTTCTTAGAATCTTTATTTTTAAATACTTCAAATGAATATCCCAAATTTTTTTCTAGAACAATTTTAAAGAAATTTCTTATATTTAAAATTAGTTTAATAGTAAAAGGTTTATTAAACTTTATTTGCATAAATTCGTACCTTTTATATTTATATTAACAAAATACATTTTAATGAATTAATAATTTCCAAATTTGATGAAAATTCGTAGACAAACATTAAAAGAAATATTTGTTTGTTCAAAATTCGCAGGGCAAATATCTTATTTTTTTACAAAATATATTTATAAAAACTATTTTTTATAAAAAAATGTTTATTTTTATTTTCAAAGTTTTTCATGTGGGGTGCATCAATATTTTTTTTAAATTGACACCAAATTTCTTTTTTTTATTTTTCTAAAATTGCTTATAAGCAATATGTAAATGCATACAAAATATTTTTTCCAAAAAAGGTAACTGATTTTTTAAAAATATTATGTCAATAATAATTTTATTCTATTTATTCTAATTTTTTTTAATTAATTTAAGTTTTCTAAAATTATCTTTTTCTCGAAAAACTTATTTGATTTTTTTTCACAATTGCTTTATGTGAATATTTATAAATTTCTGAAATTGTTTATATACATACACATAAAAAGTATTAAAAATTTTCTATATTTTTTGCAAACAAAGTTTATATGAATAAATTTTAAAAACTGTTCTATACCTATATCAAATTTCTTTTTTTTTATTTTTAATTATATAAATACCTATCAACGAATACAAATAATTTTTTCTACCATACCATATTTTATATAGGTATGTACATACGAAAAAGCTATTTTCTTTAATAAAAATATAGGTAGGTATACGTACCTATGTATTAGATTTTCTTAAAGAAATAGTTTTATACCTTTGTATATACATATGTACATAATTATATTAATTGCAAAAAAAAAAATTTCCACTACCTAACCACCCACTGCATCTTATGTAGGCAGTTAACCTAGTTGATTGCAATTATTATTTTTGTTCTTCAAAATTACACCAATTATTATACTTTTGAATAACAAAAATAATAATAATTGCAATAAACATTGGTAAGTTACCTAATATATTAAGATAAAGTACCTATGTAGATATTATAAAATTCAAAAAAGCCTAATCCTATCAAGAATCAATTTTCAAAATTATCCCTACTTAAATCTATTCAAATAGGTATGTGTGTCCATACAAATAAAAAGCAACGTTGTATTTTGGTTAGATATGCCGAAATTGAACAACGTTGCTTTGTTGCGTATGAAATAGCAAAAACAAAACAAAAAATATTCTTGACAAAAAAATATAACAACAAAACACACAGAAGATCCCTCAAAAGGAAAATGATACAAAACAAATTTTATTTTCTCTTTCTCGTCTTTCTCATTGCCAGAGCTGATAAAATTTTCTCGCTCTTCCTCAATTACTACCCCACCCTAAATCAAAAGTCTCCACGACAATATTTTCCTACGACAGCGCCCTCGGTAGAGTGTATTCCATACCACTTTTTTCTGTTCCATGAGAGTACTATAGTTTATATATACAATGGTTTAGTATACCAAAAATTTTTGGATAGCTTTAGATTTCTGCTTGACATCAGCTGTTTCGTTAATCAGTTGTTTTTTCCTATGGGATTACAACAACACCAACAAATCCGGATACCTTTGGATACGAACCCGAACGCGACCATTGCTTCGCTGGGCAAATTATAGGCGTGTTTTTTTTTTTGCAAGACCATATATAATTGTAGAAAAAAACGACATCGAGACTAAGCGCTTTACATGCAATGCAACAACTACTTAAAACTATACAGAGTTAAAGCCACTTTACACGATAATAGAAGTCATATGACCTGTCATCACATTTTCTGTATGATTTATCAAATGACCTGTCATTTCGAGTCAAGTAATACCGTTTTGGTTTATCTATGCTTTACACATCTATGACGTCCCCTTTATAAATATAAAATATAAACTGAAATAAATTTGTGTCGATATTCCATGATGGAGAACAAAAAGAAAGCAATGGCAGTGGTTTTACCAACAATGATAGCTGTATTAATTCAAAATTTTACAGTAAATATGTTAATGAGATCTGATATATTTAAAAAAAAACCGCATACATAGTCAACTTTTCAGAATTTTACCATATTTTGTATTCAAATGTCAACACTCCATTCAATGTTTTCCACGAAAACAACAAATCTCGTATGACTTCTCAAATGGAATTAGCTACAGTCCTAATGTAACTACAGTTCTGCGGGCATTAGTCTGCCGAACAGCAATCGAACTTCAATCCTGGACCTGGGATTGAAGATACTACTAAACCGGGTGCACTAACTACGTCACCAAAACTGAGAACCAAGTTTTTATAAAACTGGTTGCACACCAAACTCATCTGGGCAATCCACCGAGAGTACGGAGGCTCAGAACCCAAGCCGCAACAGGATTCAAATCTATTGACTACTCAGGGCTAGCCCCAGCAACAAGAAGACCATCCTGGCCGAAGCCCCACAACGCAACCCGAACACGGACGTGGTTCCTAAAGACCAAGACCTTTACAATCTTTAAGTTTTAACACCCAAAACTAAGTGACATTTTTATAACCGATATGTGATAATTTCTCTATTATATATATAATTACAATTGTACTCAATTTGCATAGTGCGCTATCGATCGCTCTATTCTAAACAAAAAAAAAAGAAAGATTAAAAAAGAAAATACAACACATAATATGTAAGGTAATCTACCTATACAATGCTCAGATGCATTATCGTTTGTAATCGTTTGTGTGTTAGTTTGTAAGTTAGGTTAAGAATTGTATGTATTGGTGACAATCGTCACAAGCTTAAGATATATATTATGCTTATGAGCAAGAGCAGTTCAACACTATAATAGATATTATATACCAATTGACCGCCATGAGGCTGTACATAACACGTAATCGAAAAAGAAGGCAATACATTGTAGCCACTTTAGTCTACCTTAAGCTATCGTTAGAATTGGAATAAGAATATCATTGTAACCGAATAATTAAAAGTCTCAATAAAATTCAATTCAATTCAGTCCTAATGTCAAAAAAGTCATATGCTTTTTCGTTTGAGAAGTGATATGCGTTTAATGGGTGCGTTCAAACGATTTGATTTGTTTTTTTTTTTTGACAAGTCATATGAGAAAGCATATGACTTATAATATCGTGTAAAGTGGCTTTTAGCCTTTGAGTATATATAATATGGAGGCACTTTCTGTAAGTTAAGGATACAGCTCTATGCTGTCAATTTGTGTTTACCTTCTCTTCGCACATCGTTCTCGGTCGCATGTGATATGATTATGAAGCTTTGTGACTGTTTTAATTCTTTACAAATTATACGTAAAAATAAGATCAAACTTTAAAGTGACTGTTAATTGCTGGTTTTGTAATTAAAATATTAAAGTTCGCTACTTGGAGGCGAATATCTTACCCACAATGTGACCAATACAATGGATTTACCAAGTATGTCGACTACAATCGAGAGATCTATCAACAGCTGGACTGCAGTAATTTAGCCTCGACTAAGAGAGATGAACAGCAGAATGATTTTTCCGACATCAGCGATCAATTCCCTGAAAGTGGTTTGTGTCACCTTTGTAATGAGGTAAAGATTGATAAATGGCACAATTCCAACCGATCACGCATTTGGAATAGAAACGAGCCCTTCATATTATATATACTCAAAGGTGTGTCCATACAAATAAAAAGCAACGTTGGTTAAATATACCGAAATTGAACAAACGTTGCTTTGTTGCATATGAAATAGACAAAACAAAACAAATATTCTTGACAAAAAAATATAACAACAAAACACACAGAAGATCCCTCAAAAGAAAAATGCTACAAAACAAATTTCATTTTCTCGTTCTCGTCTTTCTCATTGCCACGTGGCTAAAAAAATTTTCTCGTTCTTTCCTCAATTACCACCCCACCCTAAATCAAAAGTCACCATGAAATTTTTTCCTCTGGCAGCGCCATCGGTAGAGTGTATTCCATAAAAATTTTTTCTGTTCTATAGTTTTTATGTACAAGGGATTAACTCTCGAAAATTATCTGGTCTTATGCGCAAAACAGATTAAACCAGCAACAGCACCAGCATCGTCAACAGCAAACAGCACGCTGACCAACAATCATTTCTAAACACATTGCCACCAGCAACGTCATTTCATTTGTTTGACATTTCATATCGAAAAAAAGTTTTTCATGTGGTGCCACTAAATATTGCAGTGGAAAAGTTGACAATACTGCATCAGCAACAGCAAATTTAGGACTTTGGCCTAACGACGATGTTGGCGTTGCTGTTGCTGTTCTTATGGGTGTTCAACAATTGAAATACATTGGCTCTAAATTAATGGCGGCCGCTGTTGCTGGTGACGGTGCTGTTGCTGGTTCAATCTGTTCCGCGCTTTAGACTGCTCTTACACGAAAGCGATTTTTAATCTTTGTTTCTCTTTTGACTCCCTTTCGATTGCATGGATGCTTTTAAACACAGCGATTTTTAATCAAAGTTAACTTTGTTCTATTGAAAAGGAGACATCTCTCCGCACTCTTTACTCTACTTTGTTAATCGAAGTTCGCTCACCGAGTGCCAAATAGAAATGAAACATATCTGAGAAATAAAGAAAACCACAAAGAAGAAAGAACGATAACTCTGCAATTTTTTCAACCCCAGCAATTTTGTGTTCCCCCGTCACCACATACGCCTCTCGACTACTTGCTTAAAAATCGCAAGTTAAAAGCCACTTTACACGATATTATAAGTCATATGCTTTCTCATATGACCTGTCAAAAAAAACAAATCAAATCGTTTGAACGCACCCATTAAACGCATATCACTTCTCAAACGAAAAAGCATATGACTTTTTTGACATTAGGACTGTATCCATGATAAACATCATGACTGTATCTAATTCCATTTGAGAAGTCATACGAGATTTGTTGTTTTCGTGGGAAACATTGAATGGAGTGTTGACATTTGAATACAAAATATGGTAAAATTCTGAAAAGGTAACTATGTATGCGGTTTTTTTTTTTAAATATTTCAGATCTCATTAACATATATTCTGTAAAATTTTGAATTAATATAGCTATCATTGTTGATAAAACCACTACCATTGCTTTCTTTTGTTCTCCATCATGGAATAACGACACAAATTTATTTCAGTTTATATTTTATATTTATTTTGGATTTTGGTACTCTGAAAATCAAAGGGGAAGTCATAGACGTGTAAAGCATAGATAAACCAAAACGGTATGACTTGACTCGAAATGACAGGTCATTTGATAAATCATACAGAAAATGTGATGACAGGTCATATGACTTCTATTATCGTGTAAAGTGGCTTTAATATTGCTTCGTTTAAAAGCAGTCTTAGCTAAAAGCTTTGAGTTTTTTCCTCTCTATTCAGCTTGTTGGGTTAAAGAGAGCAAACAGCAAACCCCCGAAGTCGTGACTCTAGGTAATATATTTCCTCTATGTCACATGCGACCGAGAACGATGTGCGAGTAGAAGGTAAACACAAATTGACAGCATACAGCTGTATACTAAACTTACAAAAAGTGAGACACTGACGCCTACAACAACTGCAAGTACCCTTGTATATAAAAACTATAGTACTCTCATGGAACAGAAAAAAATGTTATGGAATACACTCTACCGAGGGCGCTGTCGGAGGAAAAAATTTCGTGGAGACTTTTGATTTAGGGGGGGGTGGTAATTGAGGAAATTTTTTTAGCCACGTGGCAATGAGAAAGACGAGAATGAGAAAATGAAATTTGTTTTGTAGCATTTTTCTTTTGAGGGATCTTCTGTGTGTTTTGTTGTTATATTTTTTTGTCAAGAATATTTGTTTTGTTTTGGCTATTTTTTCATACGCAACAAAGCAACGTTTTTCAATTTCGGCATATCTAACCAAAATACAACGTTGCTTTTTATTTGTATGGTCACACATCATCATCATCGGCTCGACAACCGGGTTCCGGTCCTGGCCTCTTTCAACAAGTCTCTCCACCTATCCCGGTCTCTAGCCGACGCCATCCAGTTGCGCACCCCAAGGCTTCGGGCGTCCTGGTCTACGCCATCTCTCCAGCGCAAGCATGGTCTACCACGCTGTCGTCTACCATAGAATGTACCACAAAGAACTTTCCGAGCAGGTTCCTCTTCGCTCATGCGAGCTAGGTGCCCTGCCCACCGGAGTCTACCGAGCTTAATTTTTGTCACGATATCTGCTTTTAGGTAGATTGCGTACAATTCATGATTGTACCGTCTCCGGAATCGTCCTTCCTCACATATGGGGCCAACAATTCTCCTTAAGACTTTTCTCTCGAACGCAGCTAAGAGGTCGGAGTGCCTTTTGGTAAGCACCCAAGTCTCGGATCCATATGTGAGTACTGGCAGGACCATGGTCCTGTACAGCAGCAGTTTTGAAGTTATGGTGAGATTTCTGGATTTGAAAAGCTTTGACAGACTATAGTAGGCTCTGTTGGATTTGAGAAGCCGCCCGCATATTTCTTCTTCTATATTGTTATCGGCTGCTACTATTGACCCAAGGTATTTAAAGGATTGCACCACTTCAAATTCGTGCTCCGCTACCTTGATTGTTTGACCAACTGTTCCTCTCGCATTCGACGCCACCATGTACTTTGTTTTACCTTCACTAATGTGCAGCCCCAGATTTTGTGCCGCCTGCTCGATCTGGATGAAGGAATCGTGTACAGCTTGTTCGGTTCTTCCGATGATGTCAATGTCGTCTGCGTAAGCTAGTAACTGGCTGGACCTGTTGACGATGGTCCCTCTTGTTGCCGTGCCAGAGTCACGGATTGCTTTCTCCAACGCCAGGTTGAAGAGGAGGCAGGCCAAACCGTCCCCTTGTCGGAGTCCATTAAAGATTTTGATTGGTCTGGATAGCAATCCGGCTATTTTTACTTGGCTTGTTACGTTGGTCATGGTCAACCTACATAGTCGTGTCAATTTATTTGGGATGCCGAATTCTCTCATGGCTTTGTAAAGTTCTACCCTGGCTATGCTATCATAGGCGGCCTTAAAGTCTATAAACAGATGTTATGTTGGGATGTTAAATTCTAGACATTTTTCCATCGCCTGCCTAAGGGTAAAGATCTGATCAGTTGTTGATTTGCCTGGAATGAAACCACACTGATATTGTCCGATGACGGTTTTAGCGTATGGGGTTATCCGGTCTTGTAGGATAGAGGAGAGTATCTAATAGGCGGTACTCAACAACGTGATACCTCTATAATTGCGGCACGTTGTGACATCTCCCTTCTTATGTATGGGGCATATTATGCCTTTTCGCCAGCCTTCTGGCATTTCTTCCTGCTCTCATACGTGCACTATAATATCATGAATTGCTTGACGTAAGGCTGGCCCGCCGTGATGAAATAATTCGGCTGGTATGCCATCGGCTCCCGGGGATTTGTTCCGTTTAAGCCGGCCTATAGCCTTCTCAACTTCTTCTATGCTTGGTGGCGGCAACATAGGATATTCTTCTTGAAGTAGTGGAGCCTCCACTTCTGCAGTGAGCTGACCATTTAGCAATTAATTGAAGTACACTTCCCATCGCTCCAGTATGCTTTCAGGATCGGTGATCAGATTTCCCTCTCCGTCCTTGCAGTATGTGCAGCGTGGTGTGTACTGCGTCATGTTTCGGACGGATTGGTAGAACTTCCGCGCCTGGTGCGGACCTCGCTCTCGGCTGTTTTCTATTTCACAGATTAGGTTCTTCTCCCAGACTGATTTCTTTTGTCTGTGAAGCCGTTTTTCTGTTCTTCTGAGCTCTTTATATTCCTCTTCGCGTGCCCGCGTTCTATGAGATTGTTGCATTGCTCGGTACGCAACATTCTTACGTTCAGTCGCTAGCTTGCATTCATCATCAAACCAGTCGTTCCGATTTTTACGACTGCTGCCTAAGATGGAGTTGGCAGTACTAATGACAGTATTTTTAAGACGTGTCCACTTTTCATTTACGCCCAGCATACTGGCTCCAGGACTTACTCTCCCTAAGTCAGGTGTTTCTAGGGCGAGTCCTAATGCATTACCAAAGGTGTTACTGGTGTTTTCATTGCGCAGGGCAGCTGTGTTGATTCGAACCTGATCGGCGGATGCAATGCGTCTTCGCAAGGCAATCCGCCCTCGGAAAACCATACCAACAAGATAGTGATCCGAGTCGATATTGGCACCTCGGTACGTTCGTACCGTCATCAAGTTCGAGTAGTGGCGACGGTCTATCAACACGTGGTTACGAGTGACTCCATCAGGTGATACCCAGGTGGCTTTGTAGATATCTTTACGCGGGAACCTGGTACTCGCAACGACCATGTTTTTCGATGCTGCCAATTCTAAGACTCGAAGTCCATTGTCATTAGTGTTCTCATGCAAACTATGGGTGCCTGCGTAATGCCTGAATACCGGCTCCCGACCTATTTTTGCGTTCAAATCCCCAAGGATGATTTTAACATCATACCTTGGACAGGCATTGAGGGCCCTCTCGACTTGTTCGTAGTAAGTCTCTTTTTCTTCGTCTGAGGACTCCTCCGTAGGTCCGTGAACGTTAATGAGGCTGATGTTCGTAAATTTGCCTCGCACGTGCATAGCCTTTCGCTTATAGCGTTAAAGCCGATGATAGTAGACTTCATTTTTTCGCTGACTAGGAAGCCTACCCCGAGCACATGGTGTTTTGTATGACAGCTGTAGTATATGTCATATTCTTTCTTCTGTAAAACACCATTCCCTGTCCATCTGATTTCTTGAAGAGCTGTTATGTCAGCTTTATACTTTGACAGGGCATCGGCTAGCTGCTGAGCAGCTCGAGCTCTATAGAGCGATCGTACGTTCCATAAGAAAATTCGTAAATCGTTTTTCCTTTTTCTTTGCGTGGGTTGTCGTCGTGAGATCAGTCCGTTTCCGAGGCTTGTTGTCGGTCTCGTAATTCTTTTAGTTTTACGGGACAGGGAATTAACCTGTCGCCAACCTGAGGAACCAGCCTGATCATATTAGCCAAACCTTTTTTAAAAGGCTTGTTTCTAGCGGCCGCCGCGGAGAGGCTATGATCACACTTCCACCAGTCCCGAATAGTTACGGCACGTGCATGTTTTCGTATGCTACATGTTGTTCCCCCTATTCGTCTGATGGCTGACCGCCATGGACACACATACATACATACTTATTTGAATAGATTTAAGTAAAAATAATTTTGAAAACTGATTCTTGATAGGATTAGGCTTTTTTGAATTTTAGTATATCTTCATAGAAACTTTATCTTAATATGTTAGGTAACTTACCTACTCGTATGTTGATTGCAATTATTATTATTGTTGTCATTCAAAAGTATAATAATTGGTGTAATTTGGAAGAACAAAAATAATAATTGCATTCAACTAGGTTAAATGCCTACATTAGATGCAGTGGGCGGTTAGGTAGTGGAAATTGTTTTTTTTTGCAATTAATATAATTATGTACATATATAGGTATAAAACTATTTCTTTAAGCAAATCTAATAAGTACGTATACCTATAATTTTATTAAAGAAAATAGCTTTTACATATGTACATAACTGTATAAAATATGGTATGGTAGAAAATAATTTTGATTACAAAAAAAATATTTGTATTCGTTAATAGGTATTTATATAATTAAAAATAAAAAAAAGAAATTTGATTTAGGTATAGAACAGTTTTCAAAATGTATTCATATAAACTTTGTTTGCAAAAAATATAGAAAATTTTTAATACTTGTTATGTGTATATAAACAATTTTAGAAATGTATAAATATTCACATAAAAAAATAATTTTAGAAAACTTAAATTAATTAAAAAAAATTAGAATAAAATTATTATTGACATAATATTTTTAAAAAATCAGATACCTTTTTGGAAAAAATATTTTGTATGCATCTACATATTGCTTATAATATAAGCAATTTTAGAAAAATTAGAAAAAAGAAATTTGGTGTCAATTTAAAAAAATTATTGATGCACTCCATATGAAAAATTTTTAAAATAAAAATAAACATTTTTTACAAAAAAATAGTTTTTATCCATATATTTTGTAAAAATATAAGATATTTGCCCTGCGAATTTTGAATAAACAAATATTTCTTTTAATGTTTGTCTACGAATTTTTATCAAATTTGGAAATTATTAATTCATTAAAATAAAAATTTTGTTTTTTTTTGTATTTTGTTAATATAAATATAAAAAGTACGAATTTATGCAAACAAAGTTTAAAAAACCTTTTATTATTGAACTAATTTTGAATATAAGAAATTTCTTTAAAATTGCTCTAGAAAAAATTTTAAGTATTTAAAAATAAAGATTCTAGGAAACATTTTCAAAAATTAGTCGCTCAAACTTTTTCAAGACATTGATTTTTAAAAAACAATGATCTTAGATAAAAAAATATTTTTTTGTGTTCTCTATCATCGTAAAGTAAACTTTGATCAAAATCTCGAGTTAAATTTTTTGCACATGCAAAACTTGCAATTAAGCTCAACTTTTAAACTTAATTTAAATTAAGAATTAGTTTTTCTATTTGTTGCACTTTTTATTCGCGATCGAAATATGCCACCAAAATCAAATAAGCGATACCGTGTGCAACAACAAGATAGTGAGTGCGATTCCTCTCCGAGAGATGCCGATGCAAGCAACTCAACTGGCATTGCTGACAAACTGTGGAGCCGCATTGAAAAGAGGTTGGAGGAGTGGATGGTGACACTTAACCATTCTATGGATGCTAAACTCAACGCTCTGGAAGATCGCCTAAATGCCCAGATTAGAGAAAATAATTTAATTTTTGAACAAAAACTTGAGAAAGCACGCCAAGATGTCAAACGGCTTGAGCTAGTCGTTGATCAGTTTGAGAGAGAAAAAATTTGTTGTGATGCCGTAATTGTTGGTGTACCTGAGTATCCTGGGGAAAACTTGGAGATAATCTATAAAAAAATCTGTGTGACTGTGGATATTCAGCCCCCTCACATTAAAAATATTTTTCGCGCCAAAAAGAAACAACGTTCTCCCATCGACTCGAGCATCATACTGAAATTTTCGGATAAGCGTGGTAAACAACAATTCATGCAAGCTGCAGCGAACTTTCGTAAAACAAAAAAAGCTCCGCTTAGCCTTTCTGAAATTGACATCGATTCGCAAAAAAGCTTCTTTATCAACGACAGTCTCACAAAAAATAATTATCAGCTCCAGAGGTACGCATTAAGACTTAAACGAAAGTCTCTTCTATCATCTGTGCACACATTCAATGGACAAGTGTTCATCCGCACACCTAACAGCCACGATCCAGTCATCATAAACAACATCGGAGATCTGAGGAATGCCGTCGGCTCTGACGATTTAAATGATCTGAATATATATGGTAGCTAATATTAATCTTAAAATGCAAGAATTTTTTGTTTTTATTTGTTCTCCTTTTTTTATTTCTAATTTCCTTTCTCTGTTGCAAATAGATTTTTCTCTTTATTTATTTTTGTTATACGAGTATGTACAAGTTGTCTCAATTCAAATTGTTTCTTTATTATTTTTCTTCAGTTTCTCTCTTACTTGTGAAATTAATGTATTTAACATTTTTGTTTTCGATTCCAGCCTCGGTTTAAACTTTTTTTGTCATAATGGGCAGCAACAATGATGCTGGCTTTTACAGCATAAACGAAAAAAATAGATTCTTAGTAAATACTCTTTGCAAAAGTAATAATGGTTTGCATATTTGCCACATTAATGCTCAGAGTCTTGTTAGTAAATTTGATGAGTTCAAAATGATATTTGAAGATAGTTTGCTTGATATAATTTGCGTGTCTGAGACGTGGTTTTATCCAAATTTGAATAGTAGTCTCTTTTCTCTTAATGGATTTAAAAAACCTTACAGGGCTGACCGAACTCATACAACGGGAGGGGGTGTTGCAATATACGTTAAAAATTACATCCGATCTAGCCATGTTAAATGCTCTGATGGTACCGAGGCATGTGACTATTATTTCATTGACTTATTTAATGGTGATAATAAATGTAGCATTGGTGTCATTTATATGCCACCACGAGTTGCAAACTCTCGTCTTATTACACCAATTGTAGAAGAAATGTGTTCACGTGTACCTAAGCTTATAGTATGTAGAGATTTAAATATAAATCTTCTGCAATCTTCATCTAATCTTTTTAGAACGTCAATGAATTCTCTGGGACTCTCATTTGTGAATTATGTTGAGCCAACTCACTTTAGACCCGGTTGTGTCCCATCACTGCTTGATGTTTTTCTTGTAAGTGATGAAAGTTTTGTTAAATGTTGTAGCCAGTTATCCGTTCCTGTGTTTTCATACCATGATCTTATTTTTGCAACCTATGATTTAAATTTTGAGAGGAAATCGACACAATCATTTCAGTTTCGTGACTTTCGTAATGTCAATGTTGAATATTTGTTTAGTGATTGCTCGTCTATTGATTTACACCCAATTTTCACAACGTCTAACGTTAATAGTCAAATTGAACACCTTAATGTAGCTATTGATTATCTTTTTAATAAACATGTTCCTTTAAGAACTCGATTTATTAAATCACGTAGCTGTCCTTGGCTTTCTCATGAAATTCTTAATGCAATTAAAGCAGGAGATGTCTCATATCGCCGCTGGAAACGATTTGGTTGTGTAGAAATGCTTCGACTATTTAAAACATCCCGTAATCTGGTAACAAGATTAATAAAAACCGCCAAATACAACTATTACAATAACAGGTTCAACTCAAATCTTTCCTCAAAGTTCTTTTGGAAAGAAATAAAGAGTGTTGGCTTAAAAAAAGATAGCAGTGTGTCCGATGAGAATATTGATTTAGAGGAACTGAATCGTAATTTCTCTAGTCCTTCAACCCATTTCAATAACATAGTAGCCGGACTCGCTGAGAACGATAGAGCTGACGCATTTTCTGTGTGTGCTATTGATGAATATCAAGTAGGAAAAGCAGTTTTCGCTATTAAATCCAAATCTACTGGTCTCGACAACAATCATCCCGATTTTATAAAAATCCTTCTTCCTTTCATACTTCCTCATATAACCCACATTTTTAACACTATAATAATGACCTCAACCTATCCCACTTCCTGGAAAAAATCTAAAATTATCCCTATGCCTAAACAAGGTAAAAAAAAAGAATACAGACCTATAGCTATCCTTCCTTTTCTATCTAAGGTTTTTGAAAATATTATAAGCAACCAGATAAAAAATTATATTAAACAAAAACATCTACTTCACGCTCTGCAATCTGGTTTCCGGTCTGGGCATAGTTGCATTTCAGCCCTTCTAAAAGTGTCTGATGACATAAGACAGGCCTTAGACAAAAATTATACAACTGTGATAACATTACTTGATTTCTCAAAAGCATTTGATTGCGTTAACTCTAATATTCTCTGTGATAAACTGACGACCTATTTTAATTTCTCTGACACAACTAAAAATCTTATTTATTCATACTTGACCAATCGTATGCAAGCTGTATCGTGCAGTGGTAAGCTGTCTTCGTTTCTTCCTGTTGGTTCTGGTGTTCCTCAAGGATCTATCCTTGGGCCTTTACTGTTCTCTTTGTTCATTAATGACTTGCCATCTGTTTTGTCTTACTGTCAGTTTCATATCTACGCGGATGATGTGCAATTGTACATTAGTTTTCCCATCGGGATGGTTGAGGATGCTATAGCTAGCATGAACATTGATTTAAGTTCAATTTATCACTGGTCTACACGCAATGGACTTAAGCTTAATCCAGAGAAAACGAAAGCTATCCCTATATCCAAAAATAATCCTCACCTTCAAAACCTTCCTCGCCTCCTTTTAAATACATGCGAAATTGAATATGTCACCAATGTAAGAAACCTAGGTATAATCTTCAACAATAAACTAACATGGGACACTCATATAAATTCTACAATAGCCAAGATATATGGTTCACTAAGAGGACTATCTGTAACAAAAACAATACTCTCTACTCAAGTCAAATTGAAGCTTGTTAGATCGTTTGTCCTACCGATGTTATCATATGGGTGTGAGTTGTTCGCAGATCCTGATTCTAATTCACTTCAAAAGTTAAAGGTTGCATTCAATGCTATTGCCCGTTACGTTTTCAATCTGCGAAGGTTTGATCACATTTCATCTCAGGCTCGTCAATTTTTGGGTTGTAAATTGGAAGCTTTCTTCATGTATCGGTGTTGTTTGTTTCTCTTTAAATTAATTGTTAATGAGACTCCGAACTATCTTTTTTCCAAACTTAATTTCTGTTCTTCAAATCGTTCCATTCTTGTATGTTCCTCAAGATATACCTGTTTGACATCACGCAGACAATTTTTCGTTTATGCTGTCAGACTGTGGAATAATATTCCCAGTCACATGAGGTCTGGAATCGAAAACAAAAACTTTAATAAACTTATCTTTGAACATTTCTCTAACTTGAATTGAGTTAACTTTCTTATTTTTATTATTTATTTTCTTCTTTTGCGACTTTGCTATGAATTTTATTAAACTTGTTTAAAAACTTTAATAAACTTAAATTTACTCTTTTTAAACTAATTAATAATATGTTGCTATTGTTGTTATTTAATTTTGCTATAATTTTAATTTAATATAATATATATTCTTGCATATCCTAATTAACCTTTCTGTAATATCCTGTACTATTTATAAGTTATTCTTAATGTACAGCTGTTTTTTATCAATAAATCAAATCAAATCAATACTAAGTGAAAATAAAATAAAAAAAAATTAGTACGCCAATCTTAAGTTTTTATTATTGTACGAATGGAAATTAGGTTTCGAAAAAAAATACTGAGCCGTTTTTGAGATATCGAATTTTCCAAGGAAAAAATAATTTTTTTTCCAAAAATTAAAAAAATATTTTTTCAAAGCTTTGGGACGCAATGTTTTTAAACTTTTTGGAAGCATCTCTATAAAAAATTTCGATAATGAGAAAATTGTCAAATGTCAAAATTTGAAAAAATTGGTCTAAGGTAGGTACAAGCGGTACCTAATATCTTAATTTCAAAATTTGTTTTTTTTTTTTTAATTAAAGATCATACAAAGAAAAAAAGTTTATTAAAATTCTAGGCGCAGTTTTCGAGAAAAATACGATTTTTGAAAACCATTTTTTATTTTTTTTTTTAAATTTGTATGGTGGGTACCTTTATTTTTAGGTAAAATACATTTTTTTTCTCACATCTTGTAGATTATATTGATAAACTTTTACTTATCAAGTTTAAAAAAATCTAGCATGGGGTTTTCGAAATATTGAGTTTTGAAAAGTTTATTTTATAAATCCAAATTTTTTTTTGTTGAAAATTTTAATACACAATTCTATTTAAGTTTTTGGGGAGCTTTAGCAAAAAAAAATGATCAAAATCGGTTGTACCGTTTTTGAGACAATGAAAAACAAAAAAAAATGGTTCCATGGGGGGTACAAAAAATTACCATTTTTTGAAATTTTTTTTTCAACCATTATGTACCTTAAAATAAATAACAGAAAATAAAATAAATAACATGCATTGAATGTATAATCCTGCTCAAACACCTATACATATCCATTTGCCTCTAAAAAAACGGCTGAAATATGAAAAAATAAGACATGGTTGCCACATTTAAAAATCCCCATGTTAATTATTTCAGCAGAAATTGTTTTTTTTCTGATTTAGTAGTTGAAGTTTATTACAAATTAACCAAAAAAAAATACATTTAATACATACATATATTTTTCTTTCATTAGAAGTAAAAAATGTGAAAACATTTTTTTTTTTTTCGAAACACAATTTTTTATCTTTAAATGCGATTTGCCGCTAAACGGAGCTTCATAGACCCCAAAAGTTGACATCTTTTAACGTGATTTCTGGCTAAACTAGGCATCTTAGAGGATTAAAAATTGCATATTCGTGGTCTAGGGAGTGCCACCTTTCAATCCACGTATCGCATGTAACGAAAAACAAATGTTTATCTTTAAATGCGATTTGCGGCTAAACGGAGCTCCGTAGACCCCCAAAAGTTGACATTTTCAAACGTGATTTCTAGCTATAGTACTCTCATGAAGAGGAACGAACGATGCGGCACCATACGAGCGTATTCCATAACTTTTTACGTAGAGTTGTGGAGAGTAAGGACAGACGATAATCAGGAAGGGGTGATAATATTTTCGGTAAAAGCAAACCGAAGGTGCAGAACAAAGCGACGACAATAAAGCTATTTTCTGTTTTCTTTTTATCAATTTTCTATACAAATAAGTATGAGATGGCATTTTTTGCTTCACGCATAGAAGGTGCAGAACAAAGCGACGACAATAAAGCTATTTTCTGTTTTCTTTTTATCAATTTTCTATACAAATAAGTATGAGATGGCATTTTTTGCTTCACGCATAGAGAAAAAACGGTATATTGTTTGGTTTGATTTTTTTCGTTCGCTGTTTGAATGTATATTGGAGCAAATGTAGGATTTATATTCAAATAGACGAATTTTTAAACGGTTACCACTCAGAACAATTATTTTGTATAGATAGATAATTATTTTTGTAGGCAGATTTTTTAAATGCAGAATTTTGAGAATTGGAGTCTTGAGTATTATTCTGAAATACAGAAAAATTATATTGAAAGCTAAAATTTTGAAGAGTAGAATTTTGGAATGCAGAATTTTGAAATGCAGAATTTTAGGAAAGAAAATTTTGAAATGCAGAAAACTTAGTAAGTAAAATTTTGAAAGCAAAATTTTGAAATGCAGAATTTTAGGAAAGAAAATTTTGAAATGCTGAAAACTTAAAAATTAAAATTCTGAAAAAGGTATTTTGACAAGTAGAATTCTGAAATGCAGAAAACTTAATAGGTACAATTTGAAAATCAGAATTTTGAGAAGTAGAATTTCGAAATGCGGAATTTGGAGAAGTAGAGTTTCAAAATGTAGAATTTTGAAAACTTTAATTTTGACTAAAATTTTATCAATTAGAAAAAAATCATGTGATACATCACTCCCTACATCACGAGTATGCAATTTTTAACTCGCTAAGATGCCTAGTTTAGCCAGAAATCACGTTAGAAGATGTCAACTTTGGGGGGTCTACGAAGCTCCGTTTAGCCGCAAATCGCATTTAAAGATAAACATTTGTTTTTCGAAAAAAAAAATATTTTCACATTTTTTACTTCTAATGGAAGAAAAATATATGTATGTATTAAATGTATTTTTTTTTGGTTAATTTGTAATAGGTAAACTTCAACTACTTAATCAAAAAAAAAAAACAATTTCTGCTAAAATAATTAACATGGCGATTTT
Organism: Chrysotoxum bicinctum; assembly: GCA_911387755.1. NCBI lineage: Eukaryota > Metazoa > Arthropoda > Insecta > Diptera > Syrphidae > Chrysotoxum > Chrysotoxum bicinctum. Next base: position 166,016,461 of record OU426987.1, read on the forward strand.
TAAATGTGGCAACCATGTCTTATTTTTTCATATTTCAGCCGTTTTTTAGAGGCAAATGGATATGTATAGGTGTTTGAGCAGCATTATACATTAATTGCCAATAAATTTTCGTGTTTTTTTCTCATAATCATTGTCTGTGCGATTGGCAATGGTTATTTATTTTAAGGTAATGGTTGAAAAAAAAATTTCAAAAAATGGGTATTTTTTGTACCCCCCATGGAACCAGTTTTTTTGTTTTTCATTGTATCAAAAACGGTACAACCGATTTCGATCATTTTTTTTTTGCTAAAGCTCCCCAAAAACTTAAATAGAATTGTGTATTAAAATTTTCAAAACAAAAAATTTTGGATTTTTAAAATAAACTTTTCAAAACTCAATATTTCGAAAACCCGATGCTAGATTTTTTTTTAACTTAATAAGTAAAAGTTTATCAATATAATCTACAAGATGTGAGAAAAAAAATGTATTTTACCTAAAAATAAATGTACCCACCATACAAATGTAAAAAAAAAATTAAAAAATGGTTTTCAAAAATTGTATTTTTCTCGAAAACGGCGCCTGGAATTTTGATACATTTTTTTTCTTTGTATGATCTTTAATTTAAATTTTGAAATTAAGATATTACAGCTTCCACCTACCATAGAACCATTTTTTTAAATTTTGACATTTGACAATTTTCTCATTACCGAAATTTTGTATAGAGATGCTTCCAAAAAGTTTAAAAACATTGCGTCTCAAAGCTTTGAAAAAAATATTTTTTTAATTTTTGGAAAAAAAGTATTTTTTTTTCTTGGATAATTCGATATCTCAAAAACGGCTCAATATTTTTATGTGGAAAAAATTTAACTCGAGATTTTGATCAAAGTTGACTTTACGATAATAGAGAAAACGAAAAAATATTTTTTTATCTAAAAAAATTGTTTTTGAAAAATCAATGTCTTGAAAAAGTTTGAGCGATTAATTTTTGAAAATATTTCCTAGAATCTTTATTTTTAAATACTTAAAATTAATATCCCAAATTTTTTTCTAGAACAATTTTAAAGAAATTTCTTATATTTAAAATTAGTTTAATAATAAAAGGTTTTTAAAACTTCGTTTGCATAAATTCGTACTTTTTATATTTATATTAACAAAATACAAAAAAAAACAAAATTTTTATTTTAATGAATTAATAATTTCCAAATTTGATGAAAATTCGTAGACAAACATTAAAAGAAATATTTGTTTGTTCAAAATTCGCAGGGCAAATATCTTATTTTTTTACAAAATATATGGATAAAAACTACCTATTTTTTATAAAAAAACGTTTATTTTTATTTTCAAAGTTTTTCATGTAGGGTGCATCAATAATTTTTTTAAAATTGACACCATATTTCTTTTTTCTTTAATTTTTCTAAAATTGCTTATTGCATTGGCAATATGTAAATGCATACAACATATTTTTTCCAAGAAAGGTATCTGATTATTTTTTAAATATTATGTCAATAATAATTTTAATTGAAAGTTTTAGCGACCTCAACTCCAAAGTGCGTTTTGCCCAGGTACGACAGTGGGCTCATCAGTTAGATGGGCGAAACGCACTTTGGAGTTGAGGTCGCTAAAACTTTCAATTGAATTTAATTCAATCACTCCACTTAAAAATTGAAATTATTTTCTGATTTCATATATATACCTTCGTTTCTTCGTTTATAATAATAATTTTATTCTATTTATTCTAATTTTTTTTAATTAATTTAAGTTTTCTAAAATTATTTTTTTCTCGAAAAACTTATTTGATTTTTTTTTCACAATTGCTTTATGTGAATATTTATGCATTTCTGAAATTGTTTATATAAACATAAAAAGTATTAAACATTTTCTATATTTTTTGCAAACAAAGTTTATATGAATAAATTTTAAAAACTGGTCTATACCTATATCAAATTTCTTTTTTTTATATTTAATTATATAAATACCTATGAATGCATAAAAATATTTTGTTTGTAATCAAAATTATTTTCTACCATACCATATTTTATATAGGTATGTACATATGTAAAAGCTATTTTCTCTAATAAAAATATAGGTATACGTACCTATTAGATTTGCTTAAAGAAATAGTTTTATACCTATATATGTACATAATTATATTAATTCCAAAAAAAAACAATTTCCACTACCTTACCACCCACTGCATCTAATGTAGGCAGTTAAACTAGTTGATTGCAATTATTATTTTTGTTCTTCAAAATTACACCCATTATTATACTTTTGAATAACAAAAATAATAATAATTGCAATCAACATAGGTAAGTTACCTAATACGAGTATATTAAGATAAAGTTTCTATGAAGATATACTAAAATTCAAAAAAGCCTAATCCTATCAAGAATCAATTTTCAAAATTATTCCTACTTAAATCTATTCAAATAGGTATGTGTGTCCATACAAATAAAAAGCAACGTTGTATTTTGGTTAGATATGCCGAAATTGAACAACGTTGCTTTGTTGCGTATGAAATAGCAAAAACAAAACAAATATTCTTGACAAAAAAATATAACAACAAAACACACAGAAGATCCCGCAAAAGGAAAATGATACAAAACAAATTTTATTTTCTCTTTCTCGTCTTTCTCATTGCCAGAGCTGATAAAATTTTCTCGCTCTTCCTCAATTACTACCCCACCCTAAATAAAAAGTCTCCACGACAATATTTTCCTACGACAGCGCCCTCGGTAGAGTGTATTCCATAACACTTTTTTCTGTTCCATGAGAGTACTATAGTTTATATATACAATGCTACAATCACGATCTCTATAATACATAGAGATCAGTGACTACAATGCATTAGGGATAGAAAAGAGCCCTCCATATTATTATATACTCAGGTTTCCTATCTTTATTTGATAATCTGTGGTTATGACTTATCGTAATGATAAGAAAGAATTATTTAATAATCTCAGGCTCAGCTTAAATGACATGAGGAGTAGAGTATTATTATTTGTAGTCTTGCTTTATTCTTATTGTTATTTATTTTTTTTTTTGTTTTGAAAAAATAGATTGAAGATTTGTCGGATACTTTTTCACAAAAGAAATCGAATTATTGCCTAAAACATGGGGGTAACTGGTTTGTGGAAATTAATTGAGCCTTGTGGCCAACCTGTCCCTGTTGAGATGTTGGAAAACAAAGTTTTAGCTGTTGGCAAGTAAAGTCCAATAAATGAATCTGATAATAAATTTAAAATGCATGTATTTCCTTTAAGATATTTCTATTTGGCTCCATCAAGTCGTAAAAGGCTTTCAGGACAACAAAGGATCAGCACTCGCTAACTCACACATTCTGGGTTTATTTCATCGCTTATGTAAATTGATGTATTATCGCATAAAGCCGGTCTTTGTATTCGATGGAAAAGTTCCTCTTTTGAAGAGAGAAACTATAGTAAGTATGGTTTTTAGATTTGAAATACAAATATTATTTCTATTAATTTTAGGCAAAGCGTAATCAGAAAAGGAACAAACTGGTCAACGAAGCAGACAGAATACAAACATTACTTTTACAGTCTCTGGCTAAAGAAAAGGTTGTTCAACAGGCACTTGGTACTAAAGCTACACAGGAACTGTTGAAAGCATCCCCTTCAAAAAGTAGAATTAATCAAAAACTCCCAGAAGTCGATATGTTTATACTTCCGGACCCTCCAAAAATCGAACTTAGCGCTACTAAAGATGACACTTTTGAACCTTCGTGTAGTTCAGAATCGGATAGTTCATTTTGTGAATCTAAACCCCGAATTAGTAATAACCAAAACTTACAAGCTATTGACGTTAATAGTAAGCATTTCCGCAACCTTCCCCCTGACATAAGACATGAAATACTAATAGATATCAAAGAAACAAGGAAACAATCATCCTGGGGAAAACTACATGAATTACCATCAAAAAGCAATGAGTTCAGCACATTTCAAATGAAGAGATTATTAAAAAGGCGCCAAGTACAACAGAGTATAGAAGAAGTTGAACAAGAAATGGATGGTCTCAGGACGTTTACTTTAAGCGAGTTAGAGAATATATTTAGTGAAGAAGGGATAATTGAAACTGCCGACTTAAGTTGTTCAAAACATATTTCGTCTGATGCTAATACACGCTACCTTTTAATTCGAAACTTGAAGGAAACATTAGCTAATGTCGGTTCTGAGGAATGTAAAGATAAACTTCAAACTTCTTTCACTGATTCAAGAACACAAGAGGGACATCCGTATAAAACTGATTTGGAAACTGCAGATTTAGAAAAGGCCCTCAAAATGTCATTAGACAATTCAGCACCATATAATGAAAGCGACTATTGCTGCAAGAAAGAAGAAAGGAAGCTTAATAGCGAACAACGATCACTTTTAAAAAATTCCGGTGTTGGACTCGCTAGAAACTTTATGATTGAACACGCAGGCATGAATGATGAAGACGTTAAAAGCCTCTTGGAAAATTCTCAAAGATATGATGTGCTTGAGAATTTGTCTAGGTATGTTCCTTAAAAGTATCAAAAACTTTATTAGAAACCTTTGATTTTGTATTTACTTTGTAATATACGGGGGGAGAGTACGATAACTTGGCCGCCAAGATTTGATAACGGGTTTTTGTAGTGGCGTCAAAAACAAGCACTTTTTACTATGGGAGGGGGGGTCTATCTCCCCCCGTTTAGGAGGTAGGGGCACTTTTAGAAAAAATGGTTTAAATTGAAACAAAAAATATTAAAAAACAACGGCAACACCTACAATAAAGTGCTATACTGCGTTTGAAAGCCAGAAGATTTTTCTATAATCCTGCATTTAAATTTTATTACTCATATCAATAGTTTTTGATAAATTCGCATTTAAAGTCCAAATTTTGATAAAAAAAAACGTGAAAAAAATGTTTAGACCGGTTGTTTTCAAAATTGTGAAATGAAATTGTAAATTAGCTTATATGTGTTTCATGTATCTATCAGTTCTTAATCGAACACAAAAAACCGCATGGTTCTATGTCTTCTGGTTTTTGAGAAAACCTCCGTTTAAGAGATAGGGGCACTTTTAGAAAAAAATGGTTTAAATTGAAAAAAAAATATTAAAAAACAACGGCAACACTTACAATAAAGTGCTACACTGCGTTTGAAAGCCAGAAGATTGTTCTATAATCCTGCATTTAAATTAAATTACTCATGTCAATGGTTTTTGAGAAACTCGCATTTAAAATCCAAATTTTGATAAAATAACGTGAAAAAAAAAGTTTAGACCGATTGTTTTCAAAATTTTGAAATGAAATTGTAAATTAACTTATATGTGATCCATGTATCTATCAGTTCTTAATCGAACTCAAAAAACCGCATGGTTCTATGTCTTCTAGTTTTTGAGAAAATCGAAAATTACCAAAACTACTTTTTTTGATTTTTGGTGGTGACGGTGATTCCATTTTAAGGATTAATGTTAATAAACATAATGAATCTTTGTTAGTTCAGTACCGCAATTCATTTAGCGTTACCCAGAATGCACCATGAGGAGGTAGAATTGCATCTGGGTCAGTTATTTTGTCAGTTAGTCAGGAGTTAGTTAGTCATAGTTAGTTAAAAATGGTCAAAATGTATTAAAAAGGTGTGTAAGTCTCGTCAATAAAGCCATCGTCTGTACTATAACTGTCGAGTTCGTTGAGTTACTCTTTTATGGTGGGAAGCCGAGGATGTTTTGGCGGTAAAACACTTTCTAAATTTTCGCTCTGAAGGGTGGGAGGATCGATGTCTTTTAACTGTAAACCCTCACATATATCACCATCGGTATAACAAGGGTAAACTTTTTTTACATCTGATAAAAACTCTATTATGTGCGAACCCCAGTCGTCCTTATATTTCCTTTCTAGGCAGTATTTTCGATAGAAAAATAGTGCCATGTATTGGTGAACATGGTCAGAAGTTTGTTTTGGTTTTCAAGATCGTTTATTGTATTTTATATGTATTTAGTGGACATTGGATAAATAGAATAAATTTGAATTTTTTTAAATACAGATTCTGTGAATGCAAAAGAAACTTTGCATGCACCCAACCTCGCACCTACCCCAAATCCTATAGTGTGCCCAAGCAGGGGGGTTGCAGGGGGGCAGCATGCCCCCCCATACATACTTTACTGTTTATATATTGTAATGTTGGAAGCTAGCACTGATTTATTTATGTAAGGAAGCAAAAAATATCAAACATTTTGTAGAAAAGTAGTTTTAGTCATTTTCGATTTTCTCAAAAACCAGAAGACATAGAACCATGCGGTTTTTTGTGTTCGATTAAGAACTGATAGATACATGAAACACATGTAAGCTAATTTACAATTTCATTTCACAATTTTGAAAAAAATCGGTCTAAACTTTTTTTTTCACGTTATTTTATCAAAATTTGGACTTTAAATGCGAATTTCTCAAAAACCATTGACATGAGTAATTTAATTAAAATGCAGGATTATAGAACAATCTTCTGGCTTTCAAACGCAGTATAGCACTTTATTGTAAGTGTTGCCGTTGTTTTTTAATATTTTTTTTTCAATTTAAACCATTTTTTTCTTAAAGTGCCCCTACCTCTTAAACGGAGGTTTTCTCAAAAACCAGAAGACATAGAACCATGCGGTTTTTTGTGTTCGATTAAGAACTGATAGATACATGAAACACATATAAGCTAATTTACAATTTCATTTCACAATTTTGAAAACAACCGGTCTAAACATTTTTTTTCACGTTTTTTTATCAAAATTTGGACTTTAAATGCGAATTTCTCAAAAACTATTGATATTAGTAATTTAATTTAAATGCAGGATTATAGAACAATCTTCTGGCTTTCAAACGCAGTATAGCACTTTATTGTAGGTGTTGCCGTTGTTTTTTAATATTTTTTTTTCAGTTTAAACCATTTTTTCTAAAAGTGCCCCTACCTCCTAAACGGGGGGAGATAGACCCCCCCCTCCCATAGTAAAAAGTGCTTATTTTTGACCCCTCTACAAAAATCCGTCATCAAATCTTGGCGGCCAAGTTATCGTACTCGTGCCATATACGGTTATGTTGGAATAGTTGTTAGCGATTTGTACTATCATGATGAAAATCTAGGTTCGATACCCAGCCGCTGCCAACTAAAAAAACAACAAATTTTCTTGCCTACGACGGATCGAAATCAATCAATCAATTCTCTCCTTGTTATGCGCCATTAAATTTCATGATAATCAAAGTACAGACAGACAGCTCATATTGCGGGACTTATTTTCCAGAAATTAAATTTCTATTTTCTTTCATTTCCTTTATCATCGTAATGATAAAAATTAATTTCGACTTTTTTTCCGAATCCAAAAATATATTTAATATGGTATGGAAAGCACGGTGTACAACTATATAGCTCGATTCTGTTTTTGATTCAAAGTTGTTTCTGATTCTACTTTAAATTTTGATTATGTTTGAAAATAGAATAGACTACTAGTTTTTCCAATTAATTTTTACAAAATTTGTGAAATTTCGATCGAATCTCAGACAATATAGTTTAAAAAAATGCAATAAACAAAAACAACAGCTTTTGTTATTATTTTTATTGAAACGAAGCTAATTTATGGGATTGAATTGGTAGAAATCGCCACCTAACCAAAAAATGAGTCTTAGTACATACGAGTGTGCTTCCACTAACAGATTCACAGTCTGCGGTCGTTTGGGCGTACAGGCGTATCAAGATTCCAACAGTTAACAAACAAGCACTAAAGAGGATTTGAGAAATCGCTTTTCGCAGTAGATGGAAAAAAAATCCCAGTTTAATTTTAATTTAATACAACAAATGCACATTCATATATGTAGCAAAATAACAAAAATAAATTAAATAAATATCACAAACAAGATAGGTACATCAAAACTCATGTAGAATCATGTAGTTTAATTAAGTTGGTTCAAAAATATCTTTACGATTTTTATTTGAGGAGTGCATACAAATTAAACTCTATACTCTTTGGGCGTTAAGTTTGGTCCTAAATTTGTTATTAATTTTATCCATCAAGAAAAATTGCATTTTATATATTCCGCATGATGTTGAAATTTAAATTCTTCCGCTAAATTTGTTTACTCCTTCAAAAAAATACCAAAACTTAACAACGTACAGAACTCTCCTGGCTTACACTTTTAAAAGAAAGGAAATAATAACAGTGGCTTATTACGGTTACCCAAAATATTAAATGAAAATAATTCATTTGATTCGCTACTTGCATTATTTGCAGTGAAGAAAAGCGTACATGTATTTTTAAAAGCTACCTGGTAAGAAGTCATATCTGTTCTTCAAGAGTCATTGAGTTTTAATGAGCAAAAGCAAGGGCTTACGGTTTTAAAATTTGCGTTAAAACATAGTGAATAAATAAATTGGATAAACTAAAACCTGGCTTTTTGGACCTGGTTTTTGCAGTCTTGGGTAAAAGTAATACGCGTGTGGTCTACACGATTTGACATGTAGACCATTATAGTTTGTCAACCACAAATTGATAAGGCGTTATTAGTATGGTCGGATTATAGATGTACCTAATATTTTTTATATTCATATTTTTTAAGTGCAATTGTTATTGATACACTGAAAAACGAAAATAACTCAGATTTTATGTATGTAAAATAACCAAATTGTATACTTATTTAAAAAAAGGAACATTTTATGAAGAACGAAAAAGTTATGTCTTTGAAATTAAATTAAAATTCCTTCTTTTCATAACTTTATGTGTATATAGAAAGCGCATTTGTGCCAGAAATATAAAGTAGATCATATAATATAACGATAGGCCATCAGCAAGTATTGCTTGCAATAACATAGTTTTGACATAGTTGATCGATCTACCATACCAACACCAATTTTTTACGATTATAATCAGTTATTATCTCTGTGATATCTTCTTAAAATCCAAAAATTGACAAGTTCATATATTATATGTTTCTCTATTTTTCTTTGGTAAAAACCCCGAAGGAACTTCTGTTTTTTCGTATAGTCCCAGTGTATGTAAGCTTTTTGATCCTCAGTTTAATCACAACACCAGCATTGATCGACCAGTTATTTACGCTTATATAATGTTTTATTCCTTCAATGGGTTTATCATTCTCAGCGTAACATCTTCACATTTATTTTTGAATTTGGAAGGGCTCAAGATTTAAAGTGTAAAATGTTTTTGCTTGCTAGGTATATATTGTTTAAACCCACATCGGACTCTTAAAGCAGGCAATTGTTCGTCAACTGTTAATGTTGGTTAAGGCAATGATTGTTCTTATAATGCTTTTCAGTAGCGAAATAAATATCCTTGATGAATTAGGGAAAACCCTTTTATAAATATGGATGTATGTGCACACATAATGTAGGCACGTATAAAATAAAAAAAGGATTCCGATAAAGCAAAATTCGCTTATAACAATGGAAAAGTAAAACAAAATTATTTCTATCATTACATTAAAATTATATTTAATAATCGCGATACTTCGCATTATTTTTTTAAAAAAGTATCCTAGTGTTTTTAAATTGTTCTTAACCCAAATATTTACAAAAAATAAACAGACAAACTTCTTGCTCGGATGCACTTAAGCTTGAATAGTTTGTTTGGTAGTTAACGAATATTTTTTTTTCTATTGTATATCATCAAAAGGGCAGCAAAAATAGAAAGAAATCATATTAAATAAACATCTAAAATTAAAAAAAGTACCGAATATTACAGTGTCTTTTTTATATTTTTTGCTATCGGAAATGTTCCAATAATTTTAAAATTAAGTGCACTAGTCTTTCTCTTTCTCAATATCTCTTTTATATCAATATCAAATATCTATTTTGATTGCAAAATTTTCGAGTAATTGTTTTTTTTCTAGGTACTTATGTAGGTATCAAAACTTTATTTTTCTCTGACGAGCGTAGGTGCTATACTATTTTAGCACCTTGAAATATGCAAGAATTGTTTTTAATGTACTCATTTATTTGGTTGTAACATACTTTTAGGCCTGTTACGTAAAATTATAGTTCAATAATAAATTTAGATAAATTCATGGCGAATGGGAAGTTAAAACTTTCATATAATTATATTTCAACAAAATTACTTACTTTTCCGTACACCGGTTTACCTTCAAACTATTCAGTATATTGATGTGACTAAACGAACCCGTTTTTACTGTGCTACCAAGCCATTCCTCCAATTCTTGCCATCGCCTTCTACCCAATTATTCATAGCCTTTTCCATATCCCAAGTAGTAGAATGGTTTAGAAGATAACTCTAAATACATCTTGCATTTTAATATTCGGTTAAAGTCTCGGAGTACATTTGATTGATTTTCTTAAATAAATTTAAGGAAATTAATCAATTTAATCATTATGTAATTAATTTGTGAGATTTGTTTTAATAATTTTCGCAATGTATTTCTTAATGTATTGGACATTCAATTTATTCAAAAGATGGTGGAAAGTCCTGGTCTTTGAGACAGGCCAGCAGTGCGACTGAAAAGCCGTCTGCTGTTTCTCCGGCTTGCGCTGGAAGTAGTAGTACTGTGGGTTCTCACAGTCCTATTGCCGGAAGCAAAAGCAGGAGTAAAATGGTAGAAATACCTCCTTCCAGTAACAGGGGGGCTGTGAAGCATGGCCCTTCTATTACTACTTCAGAGAGTAAACCTCTCCAAACTTCAACACCGCGGTTCAGTGGTAGTAAGACTGTGAAGCATGGTCCTGCTACCACTAAGGAGAGTAAACCACCCCGCACTTCTTTGCCTCATTCCAGCGGTGGTAGGACTGTGAAGCAGGGTCCCTCCACCTCAAACAACACCACAAATCCTAAAGAAGGCCCTGGGGGAGCGGGCCAACCCTTCTAAGACATTCTACAAGAACATTCGCAATGCTAAGAGAATACTCAGGGTGTTTGGTGAACAACCTGGCGCCGGGGGAACTCTCAGCATGATGCAAAAATCAAGTGGGCTAAAAGCTTTTTAGCTAATAATAGCGTCCAGGCCAGCGGAGACTCCACGTCGAAGCGTCAAAGGTCTATGGAGGGCACAATTTCAGTACCCAAACGCCCCAAAGTGCACAACATCAGCGCTCCATCACATCCCTGTGGAGGGAATAAGACCTTCAGTGATGTGGTTAAAGACAAAATCGTGGTCGCGATCATTGACGGGAACGACGTCGATGGCACGATCTCTGTGGAAAATTGACAGATGGTCAAGGGGAAGCTCCAGTTGAGCTTCATGAGTATCATGATGGAGAACCCTGGACCACCTCCAATCACAAACGACGATCAGAGATCGTGTGATCTTCTATCGTTGGCCGTTAGCCGGTTAGGGGAAGTCTGGCCTGGTGCTAGGCTCGAGGTTGTTGCTAAGGAGAAAATCCCGTGCAGACCAAGAGCTCGCGCCATGGTTACAGCCGAACTCTCCAGCCTGGATGTAATACTCCAGATGATCCGGCTATCGAATCCATCCCTTCCTACTCACAACTGGAAAGTTGCGAAACTGGAGGAGAAAAAGGGACCCTACAGAGGTGCAATTATTGTACTAAATAAGGAGTCCCTTGCTCCTCTGGCGCAGACCAAAGGTGTGATTAGGTTTGGGTTTGAGACCATCACACTGAAGGTGTATAAAAAGGACGCGGATGTTACTGGTGCATCCACTTCCTCCAACGTAGTCGAAACTGCTGCTGCAGACCCTGGTGCATCTATCACCTTCCCATCACTGGAAGAGGATGAGGCATCCAGGTCATCTTCGGCAACAGTGGAGACAATCAAAACAGTCAGCGACATGGAGATCAATGACCACAATAACGAAGATCTTCTGAGTGAGGACGCTCTTCTGGGCTCAACCTCGGAATCGAGTCCAACGTCACCGTGTTGGAGGTTGATCGGGAGGATTGTAGCAAAGATGCTGCGATTTCTTCCGATTAATCTCCAACACTCTATCAAGGCCTCGGCCTCCCTGCTTCTTCGTCTATCCAGCAGCGGAGAAGACATCGCCCTAATCCAAGAACCCTGGATTGTGAAATCCATCGTTCGGGGACTAAGGACTCCAAACTACTACTTGCTGTATGCATTAGATAAAGGTGAACCCAGATCTTGCATACTAGTTAAAAGTAGCCTAAATGTATTTTTACTACCTAATTTCAGTGATCGAGATGTAACCGTCGCAAGACTGGAAACAGTCAAAGGAACTCTCTGGCTGGCGTCGGCATGTCTTGGCCATGACCACCTTGGCCCTCTCCCAGGAGACACCCTGAGGAGTCTTATCACTGAAGCAGATAGGCAGAAGACTGACCTCATCATTGGAAGTGATGCTAACGCCCATCATACAGTGTGGGGTAGCACGAATATAAACGACAGAGGTGAGTCTCTTTTCGATTATATTTTAAACACTAACCTAACAATATGTAACGTTGGAAATGAACCCACATTTGTTACTAAAAACAGACAGGAAGTACTTGACATAACTCTTGACTCAGATAAAATTTATCATACTATCTCGAATTGGAAAGTATCAAATGATCATTCTTTCTCTGATCATAGATACATACAATTCGAAATTATGGACGAACCTCCTAGCCAATCTTCCTTCCGTAACCATCGAAAAACAGATTGGCTTCTATATAGGGCAACTCTATTAAGGTCAATCAGACCTGAGTTATACAGCATACCCTACAACACTGAGGATCTTGATATTAAAGTCAATGACCTCACAGCAGCCCTCAACAAATCTCTGGAAACTGCCTGCCCTCTTATTCAAATAAGAGGTAAAAAGAAATCACACTGGTGGTACTCGGGGCTGGATCCACTAAGAAAAGATTGCAGGAAACTCTTTAATAGAGCGAAAACCTCCAGAGAAGCTTCTGATTGGGATTCATATAAAGACTGCCTCAAGTTATATAAAAAAGAACTGAGGAAAACCAAGCGTATATCCTGGAGAACTTTCTGTAACAATATAGAAGGCAACTCAGAGGCATCAAGGTTAAGAAAAATCCTCTCCAAAAATCCAGTAATGCCAAGTTGCCTAAAAAACAATGACGGTTCCTGGACAAACTCAAGCGAAGAATCGCTCAATCTGCTCCTGGATGTACATTTTCCAGATAGCTCTCCTTGCGTTAATAACACTGATCCTAACAACATATTCAGTAGCATAACTCCTCCATAAGGTCTGATTACACAGGAAAAACTAAAATGGGCAATAAACAGCTTCAATCCATACAAATCTCCTGGGCCAGATGGAATAATTCCAGCGGAATTACAGGAAAATTCCGATATTCTAATACCCATTCTGGTAACCATCTTAAATGGTTGTATCGCTCTGGCTCACATTCCTTTGTCATGGAGAGAAGTAAATGTTATTTTCATCCCCAAAGCGGGCAAACCTAGCCATGTTAATCCTAAAGATCTAAGACCTATTAGCCTTTCATCATTCCTTCTTAAAACATTTGAACGTCTGATTGAAATCCATTTGAGGGCAAACATTGATAAGTCCTTACTATCCAATGCTCAACATGCTTATAACAAAGGGAAATCTGTAGAAACCGCTCTACATACGCTGGTTCGTACTATCGAACATTCCCTTCATCATAAGGAGTTCACCTTAGTTGCTTTCCTGGATATAGAAGGAGCTTTTAACAATGTCGACACATCCGCAATCACATCTGCGCTGTCATCTCTGAAGGTGGATAAGTCAATCAGTAATTTGATAAATCATATGCTGATAAGCAGGATTATAAATTCAAAACTGGGCGATTTTACTACTCGAAGGACTGTCAGTAGGGGTACGCCGCAAGGCGTCGTCCTCTCTCCTCTCCTTTGGAACCTAGTCGTAAATAAACTACTAGTGATTCTTGAAGGGGAGCGGCACAGGGTGATTGCCTATGCGGACGATGTTGCGATAGCGATATCTGGTAAGCATCCTAACACTCTGAAGGAACTCCTACAAAATGCTCTAAACAAGCTTACTACCTGGGCAGATCAATGTGGACTCGGTGTCAACCCCCACAAAACTGAACTTGTCCTATTTACCAGGAAATATACAATCCCACACATAGACGCTCCCCTCATCAAAGGTATACCGCTTAAATTCTCAGACAAAGCAAAATATCTTGGTCTTATTTTGGACAAGAAATTAACCTGGAATCCCAATATCCAAGAGAGAGTCAACAAAGCCAACATAGCTCTTTTCTCTTGCAAAAAAGCCGTAGGTAACAAATGGGGTCTACAAACTCATATAACACACTGGCTATACATTTCAGTCATTAGACCGATACTTACATATGGAGTGACAGTATGGTGGACTGCGCTGGAAACAGCAACAAACCGCGATAAGCTTAGCAAAGTCCAACGAACAGCCTGTTTAATCATGGGTGGAGCTCTCCGCTCAACTCCTTCTGCTGCACTTCATGTTCTTTTTCATCTCATACCGCTAGATATTTTTAGCAAACAATCGGCCGCTAACACAGCCATCCGACTTAAAGCCTCCTCGCAGTGGATCAATAATGATATTGGCCACTCTACTATACTGAACTCGTTCAGTACTCTACCTAGTAACGTCGATTACACCACCCCTCATCCAAAATTTAATAAAAACTTTCAAGTGTCCATCCCTTCCAGGTCTTCTTGGGAAAATGATTGGAGATGTCAAAACAGTTTAACATTCACCTTACATGGGTGCCGGGGCATAGAGACATTCCAGGAAACTGTAAAGCTGACGAACTTTCAAAAAACGGAACAATCTTACCTTTGTTGGATAGCAAATCTAACATCGGTATACCTCTAGCTACTTGTAAACTTATGCTAAAGCATGATACCATGAAGAAAGCTAACCTCAGATGGACTAGCACCCCAACTTGCCGGTCTACTGAACTGATTTGGCCATTGTTTGATGCTAAACGCTCAAAACAACTAATTTCTATTGGTAGATTGCATAATTAGCTCCGTTATAGGTGTCCTTACTGGACACTGCCTAATAGGAAGACATGCTTCTCGTCTTGGAGTTCCTGCAAATGATTTTTGCAGAAGCTGCATGGATGAAGAAAAAGAGGAGTCAGTTCCTCACCTTCTATGTTCTTGTCCTGCCCTAGCGCAAAGACGTAGACTCCACTTGGGAGACTACTACTATAAAGATCCTAGTGATCTAAATAATTCCGACATTTACTGTCTCAAACGCTTCATTATTAGCTCAAAATGGTTTAGCGAGTAAGGGTGATTTTTGAAATCCTTGTGGTATCACAACGGACCAAATATTGGTTTAAGTGTGTTGACCTTTTTCCGGTCAGCAGCCACTTTAACCTAACCTAACCTAACCATTCAATTTAAAAAAAAACTGCATTAAATGAAGGCTACTACTGAAATTAAAGGGGTTGGTTTGGGACAAGAAAGAGCTTTTAGGAAATCTAAACCTTAAAAATGTCTAAATGTGGATCATATGGTAGAAAGCAATTTTATAATACATATTTATGGAAAAGACGTACTTCAAATATAATTGTTAGTGTTTCTTTGTTCCTCCTACTTGTGGAATTAAGAATTAACTTACTCGGACTCGGATGTGTTCGAAAGATCTGTATCTCGTTTTTAAGCTGGAGTTGAAATATTCATGAAAATGCAGATTGAGTTGAAATATTCATGAAAATGCAAATCGAGTTGATTTAGAGTTCTTCTCACTGTTAAATTTGATTTAAAACTTACAAAAGTGCGAAAATATATCGCATATATATACTGAGTATTGGAGAAAAAAAACATAGTACTCAATAAAATGACATTGGCGCAAAATTTTAAACAGCCTCTTATTAAGTTAGTAGTATTATACTTCTTATATATTTCCTAACTTTAAAGTAGGTTTCTAATTTTGAAAATTTTTTAACTAATATCGTCTTAAGGCTGGGAGCGCACATTCAATTTTTAGTTGCACAACACTGTTTTTATACTTATAGAAAACAGATGAACTATTTGGTTGAATGTCCGCGCAGGTGCATATAATTATATGTTACACAAAATAGCGAACTCATTTTAGGTAATCGTTTAGTTAATGTCAAAACACATACTTTTTAGTTTCTTAAACCAAACAGTTGCAAAACAGCCTAGCCTAAGGCAATTTCTTTTAATAAATTGATTCTGAGCAACCTTAAAACAATAGTAGTTCGTACAAAGAACTAAGTAAACAGACCTATTTTGACGTTTTTTAATGTTAAAGAGTCATATGAAGTTATAACGATACTAAAAAAATAAAATAAAAAATAAATAAAATAGGTGTTCTGAGAGTTTAGCTTTAATTTTTTCAGTTGTTATATAAATTCAGCATAATGCCGCAGTTATACGACATTTTTGAACAAATGCCAGTGAACTGATAAAACATACCTATCAATCGAATTCAATATTTCAATATTCAATATTTTATGACAAAATTAGTGGCAGTATTGTAAAGCCGGAATTATGGTATGAATTAAAGTTTTGCATTTGAAAAAATATTTGTTCTATAAATTTCGGAGCGATCACACTTTGGATTATCAAAGGCAAAGTATAACAAAATAAATACAAACGAACACACCCTCAAGTATGCCACATATATTTTTTCGGACACCTCCTACATTTCAACATCCGAAACTCCATCTTCACTAAATTATCCATTTCAATTACTAGCTTATTTTTATTCACTAATCGTTTGTTGTTGTTTCCCATGTTAAATTTTGCGATGTAGTATATTCACTAACCAATAAAACACGGCTATTATCTTTTATTGATTTCGTTACCTGAAATGCTATATGAATCGACAAATCTAGAATAAACCTAGTTAGGCTTTAGAAAAATTGCATCTCCTGCAACTTCAAAGGTGGTGGAGCATTAAGTACGGAACGTATTTTTTTGAAATATGGACTGATTTGCCCATATTGTCATATTGAACTTTTTACCAATTTAATATCCACAAATTTAACCAGGAAAGCCCCAGAGGCATTGACTTTTCCTTTTACGGCCAGAACTTCACCTGTAATAAAAAATAATTAGTGTGAACAATTTTCTAATAAAAGGTGAGACAAATATTTGTTATACTGCTCCCCTAAAGAAATAAATGAGCCACAAGCACCTGTGTCGATGACTAACGTGCTAAACTTTTTGAACTCTTCTGTTTGTACCTGACTTGACTTGACCCAAAACTTCAACTAATCGAGCTTAAAGATTTAAGAGACTAAATTAGAAATATATTTCCTCAAAAACAGATATACTATGCAGCAACATCAGAAAGCTTTTCCTCTGCACATTTTCATCCAGATAAGGCTTTTACTTCATTTACGCAAGCAGAATCGTCGAAACACCAATATGAAAATAAAGATGAAGGACATGGCGTTTTTCCACCTTATAATAAACAAGTAATGACGGCAACACATCCTGGTTCTTTGCCAATCGAACCATTACTTCCGAAATCACTAAAGTCAGTGCAGAACTCATTCGGCGGTTTGCTGTAATTCTTACAGCCCTATTATGAGTATCAATTTGATAGTCGATAATTTCTATCAATTTGTTGATAATTTGGTATTATGGATATCAACTGGAAATTTTAGACCGATTGTGAATTTCTACTTATAAAAAGTTCATTGTGAATGAGTTTTGTTTATTTTGTTTGACGTTCCACGTTTGAAGTTTTTATTTGTTTTTTGTCCGCCACGAAAAGGAAAATTCTTTGTGCGAAAATGTAAATTGTTCTTATAAAAACTCATCATAACGCCCTTAAAAAAAAAAAACAATTCTATCGAAGTCATTATGCGGTCTCTCTAAGTTAAACTATAATCTATTTATACTATTTGTATACTAAGCTTTATAAATTTTACTTTTCTCGAAAATGTAAACAAAAATCGGATGCTTTATCTTTATTTTTGAACTAGATTCCCCGGCAGACGTTGTTCTGCCCTTTTTTCTAAAACAGCAGTAATAAAACATGCATTCAGTTCATCTGCTGGTGTAGACCGTGGAATAACTGGTAATGTTTGACGAAAATCTCCTGCTAACAAAATCATCGCTCCACCGAATTGGTTTTGATTGCTTCGCAGATCTTTGAGAGTTCCGTCTAATGCCTCCAAAGACTTTATGTGCCATCGTGCATTCATCCCATATTATCAACTTGCATTGCTGCAAAACCTTTGCCATTGCAATAATAAATAAATAATAAATAAATCTGCTGTGCCATAATGACGAACATAAGTCATGGCATCTTGAGCATATTCATGCATAATGCCGAGGACTTCCAATTTATGTAGCTGGAAAAATTGTCAACCGGCCGACATTGTTTGCATTTCCATCAGTACTTATCGCATCTCGAAGGTGAATATACTCTTCTGATCGGAGTTTGGTCTGGTCTAACCTAATGAATGTCAATTGCTCTGTTTCTATTTTGACGTACATATCAACAGCATATTGATGAAATAATCGCCGACATTTTAAGATGTGATTGTCTTCATTTTCATGAACCATCAAGCGATAGGAGTAATAGTTCATTGAACTAACTTTTTTATTAGTTTGAGCACCTGTCAATAAAATAAAGTTTAAATGATAGTCATTCAACATGGACAAACAGTTTGTATAATTCGATGGCACATGATAATAGGTTTGTTCGTTGAGCCCTGAAGTCACCCTGGGGTCGCTCTAAATTGTTTTTGGAAAAACCTGAAGTCACCCTGGTGAGTAAACTCTGTGTTTTTTGAGACCTGGGGTCGCCCTGAACTCGCCCTGAAGTAGATCGAGGTATTTTGCTGGGGCGAGATCAGGTAACGGTCAAACTGTCAAAAGTCATATGAGATTTCATATGTATTTCTTTTGTTGACGTTTGGCGATTCGCATGTTGCATGTTATTGCTTGTGTTTGCAATTAAATGTTTGTTGTACTCATCAGATAAAACATTCAGCAACAACGCAAAATTGTTTTCGTTCATTTTTAAAACTTATTTATAACAAATTTAAAGTTTTATCAGAGCACAAAATTATTTTGTCTGTCTTTTAGTTGTCAACAAAACAGTTGACAGCCCTTGGGTGTTTTTTGAAAACCGAAAACCGAAAAACCTCAGTTTTTGTTGACAACTCTGAGGGTTGTCAAGAAAACCTGGGTCAAACCTGGGTAAAGTTGAACGAACGAACCTAATACATAACTGATACAAATGTTCTAATTACCTGTATTGGGATTTATCATCTTGATTGAGAAATGGTAACCATCTTCACCTTTCAAAAATATGATTGGATATTGTAAGGCATCATAGGAGCGGTGCGTTTCATACACACGCTGCAACCGATCATTCCTGCGATGCAAAACTATATCACGGGCTTCAAAATTTTCTCCAACCATTACGATGGCAACTTCATCCATTGTTGGTGCATTGAAGCGTGTCGCATGTTCTCCTACAGGAGTTTTATCAGCTCTGATTACAATTTTATGATTATCAGTTGGCATAAGATCCAGTGCAGTTTTAAACAATGTAACCAATTAATTGATTTGGTGAAACAAAGTTTGTAATTGTTCTACAATAGATCTCCTCACTGAACTGTTATTTGCGCAACGCTTATCAATTTCTTCTGTTGTATTGCCCATGAAATAAACTTGCATGAATTTATAGTCTCCATCTGTCATTGGCAACATCGAACCTGCTTTATGATATATTTGGCCTTGTATCTTTAAATTAAACAGTAAAGTTTTGTTAACTTTTTATTTTTACACAATAACTTACAAAGGAATAAACAAAGTAAGTCTTGTTACCTTGAAAGTTGGCATGAAATTGTCGCGAAGTATATTTGCCCCAAAAGAAGTCATTTGGAAGCAGTTGTTATATTTTTGTATGTTTGTAAGGAAATGTATGGAATCCGTTCCAATTCCTGAAACCAATGAGTACAATGGCTCTGGTGGCGGAACCAATGGCACTAATTTCACTTTGCCATCTGCGCAACACAATCCATTTGATTCATTGTTGTATTTCAATGCCTTGCAATATGGGCAAACTGAGTTCATAGATCCAAGAACTGTAGTCAATTGAAACATCGTAACTGAAAGCCACTCGTAAAACTGTGAAAGCAGTTTGAACACGACGCGTTGCTTGTGTTTGTAATATCCTAATCCTTTCAATTTCATTTCGCTCTTCACGTTGCAATGAAATCCGATTTGATTGAAAATAAGCTTGGTTTCTAGCGTTTCGATTTCTTCGACTCAAATTGCTGCGCCCGAGTTATATTCTTTTTGTTTATCAGTAGTACTAACAAAAAAACACTCTTTAATGTTTCCCGGGTCGATTGCGACTGCCGGTCGATTTATTTTTCATAATTTATTTCAGCTTGTTTTTCATTAGGTCAATGCATCCACTTTCCGATGGCCTTCAAATACAGACATTTTCCCATCGTCACCGGAAAGTGGTTTTACATTACCTTATGGGTTGCGAAGCAACACAAATGTCCCGTCATCAAGTTTGGTGACTTGCATTTGTGTAACTTCACCCCCCTTTAATTCAAGATTCTCCTGAATTTTGTTTTCATTGAATTTTGTTTCTATATTTTTTATAATTATTTTAACATTTTTGTTCTTTCTTTGAATTACGAAAATGAAAACTCCAATTATAATTACGGCTATGATAACAATGAAGATTGTGACGGAACTAATAATATAATTGTTGTTTTTATGGTACTTTAATTCATTTATGTGGTTAAGGTTTTCGATTTGATACATTTTTATCATTGTTTCAAAATTTAATGTTTCCTTTATAATTACATTTTGGTCTTCTTCGTAGGAAAATTTATGAACAAATTCTATATTAAAATTTGATATTGAAATATTTCTTATGTTTATTGTACAATTATTGATATTGATTATAAAATTTCCACTTAAAATTAAATTTCTATCGTCACAACCGTTATTTACAATTTCTTCTTTAAGATTTTTACAAATTACAAAATTTTCTTCGATATTTAAAATTTCTGTTTTGTTGTTTATTTTAAAATTACATAAGCCATTAATCAAACAATTATCCATTTTATTCAAATCTTTTATATAAATATTGTTAGGGTTATAATTAAATTTTATTTTATTTAGCTCAATAAATTCTGTAGGTAATACATTAATTTCTTTAAAATCTTTGTTAGGCATCGGTATTATCATTTTCAATTGGGTTTGCAAGTAAGTTTTAGGTAATTTTATAGCTAATACTAGTTTTCTTCCGTCCAATTTAAAAGCTCCTATTTTTGAATGTTTAATTTTGAGAAAATCTAAATTAGAACCTAAAATTTCTGCTCCAGTCAATATGCTTGGGTGTAAAATACCCTGCTTTGCCGATGCTATATTGTCAAGGATACTATCGATTTTATCTTCTAACATTTTGAGTTTCAAGAGTTGGTCGGTTTTTAAAAGTTTTAGCGTTAAATTTCTTTGGATATCACCAACGTTGTTGTAAACATCTGTTATGAGTTTCCTATCTTCTTTAATGACTTCATTGAAATTTTGGATGTTTTCCATTATTTTTTGATTAATTTCTATCTGCTTGTTCAAATTTTCTATCGAATTCCTATTGTTGATGTCAATAACCTTGAAATGTTCGACAATATCCTGCCTGTCATTGTCATCCATGGTTCCAAATAACCACTTCTGACCTGTCCCTATAAAATTGACTAAACCTCTCTTTTGTCTAAAGTTTGAAACTAGAGCCTTCACTTTTGACTTGATGTTTATAATTTCTGTAACTATTTGACTATTTTGGTCTAATTTCAATTTGTGTAGGTTAACTTCAAACCCTTCGATCGTGCTTACGATTTCTAAAGGATCTATCACATGAACAATTGTTTGTGTTTGGTTTATCAGCTCTACTGTTCCTCTGCTAATGATCGTGTAGCCATTGTTAGCTTGAATTTGCGAGATGAGGAGAGCCTGTTCCGCTACCACTGCTGCCGTTAACATTGTCCAAAGTACTAACCAGAGTAGAACCTGCAAATTTATTCGGTCTTTTAACAGTTGTTGGATGGACATTTTTTAATTTTTTTTTTCTAAAGTAAGGTTCATTTTTATGTCGTAAATGCTTATAATTTCTTATAAAACCTTCCTCTCTACATTCGTTATAATCTTCTCTATCTATATTTCTTTTATTTAAAACCTGGTTCTTACGTTTTTTTGTTTTTTCATTTAAAATTTTGGGTTCTGTTTCTCCTGCCATATTTGGACTCATCTCAAGAGTGGAGTGATACCTATTATTGTATATTTTAACTGCCTTATGCATTTTTTGATTGGTTGTTAAATATTTATTTTTAAGTGTAAGTAAAATTTCCAGTAATGTTGAATGGAAACGTTCGATATCCGAGTTCCCTGTATGGGAATTCGGTTTTGTAAAATGAACCTGAATGTTTTCATCTCGGAAAAATTCTTTAATATTTTCCGAGTTAAATTCGTTATCACAAATGATTTTCTTAGGATTTCCGAATTTACAAAACTGTTCCTCAATAGATTCAAGTTTACTAACCCAATTCTTACTTGTAAGGTTATAAATATATGCTTTTTGGTAAGTTTGTCTAAGAATGTTAAGTAAAAGAGTTTATTAAAATGGTAGATGTCCATGTGTAAAATTTCATTGGCTTCGTTTGGAGTCTCAGAAGTCTGAAACTTAGGTTTAATTGGTTTTCTGTCATATTTTCCTTCTTGACATGTTTGACAGTTCCCTATAACCTTGGATATTTGCTTTACAAGTCCTGGGTAGTATAACTTATTTTTAAGAGTTTTATACGTTTCAATTATCCCAGAGTGACTGCTTTCTTTTACATGATAAAAAGAAATTTGTTTGCAAACATCTGTTTCAGTTTTTACTTCGAGAGCTCTGAGTGTGCATTTGATGAAAGACAAATTTTTATTTTCACCAAAAAGTTTTATTAAGCATTGCTGAATTTTGTTAAACTCATGGTACGATAACTCCGTATAAATTCCTACTTTTCCTTTTATAAGAGTTCGTATAAATAGATCTTCCCAATATAACTGATTTTTAGTCATATCTACATTGATGATTCTATTACCATGACGTATTTCGACTTCTGTTGAAACAAAATTAGATAAAATTATTTGTGTTTTGTATTTATTGACTATTTCTTCCTTGATTGGAAAGTGATCCAACAGTTGTTCTGGTGCTGAGTGAACAGTTGCCACATTCGAGTCAGATTCATCTATTTGATCAACATCTTTAATGCGGCTCAAGAAATCTGCAACTTTATTGTCTTTACCCCTTAAGTATTCTATATCATAATTAAATTCGGACAATTTGAGTAACCATCGCTGATTTCTAGCTGAAAACTCTTTACCGTTGTATTTTTTGTTTAGATACTTAATGGGTTGATGGTCTGTGACTATTTTAAATTTATTTCCCCAGAGGTAGGGTCGAAAATATGTCACTGACCAAACAATAGCAAGAAATTCTTTGTCAGTGGGTGAATACTTCTTTTCATGATCATTCAAAGATCTCGAAGCATAGCAAACAGGTTGCCCTTCTTGAGTGAGCACTGCACCAATGGCGAAGTTGGAAGCGTCAGTAAAT
The DNA here is from genome assembly GCA_911387755.1 of Chrysotoxum bicinctum. Classification (NCBI taxonomy): domain Eukaryota; kingdom Metazoa; phylum Arthropoda; class Insecta; order Diptera; family Syrphidae; genus Chrysotoxum; species Chrysotoxum bicinctum. The sequence continues at coordinate 166,039,951 of OU426987.1, forward strand.
AAAGTAAAGGATTTTTGAAAATTAGGAAATCTAAGTATAGGGTAGTTAGTGATGTTCCGTTTTAATGTTTCAAAAGCTTGTATGTATTCTGGGTCTCTTGTATTAAGTTTTGAATTTTTCTTTAAGTATTTAATCATCGGATATGCGATCTTCGAGTAATTTTTTACAAATTTTCGGTAAAATCCTGTTACACCCAGAAAAGATTTTAATTCTTTTTCTGTTGATGGAAGTTTGTAATTCAAGATACATTTGACTTTTTCTGGGTTAGGTTTCATACCTTCATCAGTCAAAATGTGACCCAAAAATTCCGTATCTTTTTGAAGGAAAGAGCATTTGTCAAACTGGACCTTGAGATTATGTTTGGCCAGTGTGTCAAGGATTGTGGTGATTGCAATAAGATGTTCTTCTAGACTAGTGGAAAATATAAGAATATCGTCCAGATAGACGACACAGATCTTGTTAATATAATCCCTAAGTATTTCATTCATTAGCCTTTGGAACGTCGCCGGGGCGTTCTTTAGGCCAAAAGGCATCCGAGTAAATTCATATAAACCGTTTGGGGTTACAAATGCAGTTTTATGAATGTCTCTGGGATGCATTTTAATTTGATGGTAGCCTTTAGCTAAATCTAATGTCGTGAAATACTGAGCTCTCCCTAACTTATCTAATATACTGTCTATATTAGGCAGAGGGTATTTGTCGTCAACAGTGATTTCATTTAATTTCCTATAATCCACACATAGTCTAAACTTCCGCTCACCTGATTTTCCCATCTTTTTCGGGACAACAACAATGGGAGAAGAGTATCTACTGTTAGATTTTCGAACAATACCCTGTTTTTCCATTTCAAGTACTTGTCTCCTAACTTCTTCCTCATGTTTTGGGGGCAATCTATAGAGCCTGGAGTTAATTTGTTGTTCTGTGTTTATTCTAATCTCATGTACTATAGAATCAGTATTCGTAAGCTTATCACCCTCTTTATAAATTAAATTTTGGTACTGGTTTATGATTTTACCTACTTCTTCTTTTTCTTGAGAATTTAAGTGCGACAGATCTACTTGATCTGCCGTTTCGCTTGAAAGTTCGCAATATTCCATTTCTGATTTATCCTCCGAATAAATACTTATTAAAACAAAATTTTGTTCAACTGATTTTTAGTTTACAATTTTTTATTTCTTTATTTTGCGTTTTGGTTTGCACTGCACTTTTTATTTTGTTCTTCTTTGTTGCGACTGATTTGTAGTCTACAACAAGTGTAATATGATTTTTTTTCCGAATGATAATATTTTTGTTCTTTATTCAAACTGATTTGTAGTTTGAAATAATTAAACTTTACGTATTCGGGTGGAGGTGGGGTTGTGGATGGTAAACAACAAATACTTTTATTTAAACAATCACTCTCACACTTAAAAAAAAAATCGATCGTGTTGCACCGACTGCGCCAGTTATATTCTTTTTGTTTATCAGTAGTACTAACAAAAAAACACTCTTTAATGTTTCCCGGGTCGATTGCGACTGCCGGTCGATTTATTTTTCATAATTTATTTCAGCTTATTTTTCATTAGGTCAATGCATCCACTTTCCGATGGCCTTCAAATACAGACATTTTCCCATCGTCACCGGAAAGTGGTTTTACATTACCTTATGGGTTGCGAAGCAACACAAATGTCCCGTCATCAAGTTTGGTGACTTGCATTTGTGTAACTCCTGCGTCTAATAGGCGGCATGGTTCTAAAAGTAAACGCACTCGATAAATTGGACAATTGGTTTTTATTTTATTTAGATTACCCTTATTTTTAAGTTCTCTTATTCTCGGTAATTTTGTTGTTTGCTGTAGAATTATTAATTATTATTATAAATGAAGAAATTATTTCCTTAGCTATAAAGTTTTCTTTTATTTTTTTTTTGAGTTAGTGTATTTCAATAAGCAAACGATTTTTTGTAACACTAAACTTTCACACACCCTTATTGTGGGTTTTTTCTCTCCATAAGAACCTTCCATGAACCTTAACAAAAACTTAAAAAAAAAAATTAGGCGAATTGGTCGAGCCGTTCTCGAGTTTAACGCTTAGCAACACATTTTGCGATTCATTTTTATTTATATAGATAGATATATATAAAAATATATAAACTAAAACTACCTAAAATGACTGAAAATAAACTAAAACTTCTTAAAACTAGAACAGCCACCATTTATTTTAATACCATTTATTTTTTCATAGAAATTATTTGTTTATGGTAACTAAAATAAGATAAGTTTCAGATCTTGAAAAAACAGCATCAACTGTAGCACAATATTTTGTCGCATACTACTCTGGATCATTAAGGGTATTCATGTAACCGCGGAAAACCCTTGGAAACCTCGGAAACCAGATAATTTTATCTCTGCAGAAACGAGCTTTCAAAATTTGTATGGGAAAAACTTTCTGTAAATCTGATAAATTAAGGGTATTCATGTAACGAGATAATTTTCCGCTTTGTAGAAAGATATAACTTTCCGCAGCATGTTTTCATGAACACCCCCTAAGAAATACTTGCGTAAATGTGGGAAATATTTTCTGAAATGTCAAATTAAAAGTCAGAATCCATACTTCTTTAGTTTACGAGGTTTATTTCTGCACTTTCCGCAGCAAATTTGTGAGATAATTTTATGCGATTTGCAGAAACTTTTTCCCATACAAATTTTGACAGCTCGTTTCTGCGGAGATAAAATTATCTGGTTTACGAGGGTTTTCCGCGCTTACATGAATACCCCTATTATCTCACGAAATTGTTGCGGAAAGTGTAGAAATAAACCTGATAAACTAAGAAATGTTAATTTTGACTTATAATTTGATTATTTCCCACATTTACGCAAGTATTTTTTAGGGGGTGTTCATGCAAACATGTTGCGGAAAATTATATCTTTCTACAAAGCGGAAAATTATCTCGTTACATGAATACCGTTATTATTAATAGTCAAATTGAATATATTTAATAAAAAGGAGTGAGTGCTTTAAATTTTTCTTTATTATAGAAGTTAACGTTGAAGTCTCCAGCTAATATGAGTGGAAGTTTATGAAATGTTTTTTAAGTAATTTAGAACCTTTCTCGGTATATTCTAACAGAGATGGATGAATAAATAATATTACATACAAATGTAACCAACTAATAATTGTCTACTAATGAATTCACTAATGTTTGACATAATCATTTCCAACTCATTCTAATGCTAACGGCAAAGCCATAGCTTTAAATTCAGATTGATACATGAATAATTGAGAAAACTGGAAATAAATTAATTTATTCATTACTTGTTTTCGAAACTTTTTCTGTGATACCTGCTCAGGCGCCAGTTAAAAATATACTTTTTTATTTAAAACAAAATATTTCTTCAGGGAGTGAACGTCCGTATTGGTTCAAATTCAAATTTAGACTGCTTATTTAATATGGCAATATTTTACTTATACTTACTTATTCTAAAGCGATACGTTATGTACGTTATGGAATACGGATTAGTGGATGAGGTGTCTTTTATCATCTGGGAAAATGGCAAGGAAAAAGATGAAATTGGATGCACATTCTCATAGGCGTTTATTATGTGGTTGCTTATTGCTTTTTGAATTTGATTATTATTTTTAGAGTGTTGTTTTTAACATACATTGGGCCAGCTGCCTGAGTACGGTACTTCTGTTCATCAGTGGGTCAATGCGATGAAAGGTCCATCTGGCTTTTTAAAAAAACTTTTTTGCATGGTGGTTGAATGGTTGAACCTTAGCAGCTCATGGAAGTGGATCCCCAGGTGCTTAACGGTTCGTTTCGTTGCCAATGTTGAGTCTAAGAGATACATTTCTGCATTTTACTGCTGCCTGGTTACGTCCACAGTTTACTTTCTGTAGTACTAAAATAGTATATGGGCTCTACATCTCTTTACAGCTATAACTGGTAACATCGAATAAAGAATTGAAATAAGTGCTGTGGAAAGCCAAGTATGTAAAGTTTTTTTTTTGTTTTTTTTTTTTTTTTTTTTTTATAATTGGCACACACTCAAAGGTTTTTTGTATACCCTTAATATGTCAGAGACACAGCGTGAGCATTAGGAAAAAAGGGAGGGGTTAGAAAGGAGGTGTCGGTGTACATTGGTTTTGAATTCTTGAACATTACAATGACTGGGAAAGACAGAGCGTGGTAAGGAATTCCACATTCGCGTAGTACGAATCTCTGTACTTCACGGTACGACCGAAGTTGGGCTCGAGGGTAAATTGATGGGCATTCCTAGAAGTGCGAGTATTACGGTTGAATCACAGATAATAGAGTTACATAGATATTGCATTCAGTACAAACAAAAATGATCACTTTTTCAATGAAATATTTAACTAATTTTTCCAAATCAAACCATGCAACCTTATCAAACAGAGAAGAATCAAACCCAGTTAACAATACCAATTCCAAATGGTGTCCACCAGTGAGTTGGATTTTAAAGATACACATTTTTTCAGATTTTGTATGCCAATACAACCCTTTTTTTTAGTATAATCCAAGTTCGTTCGTTGTGTGTATAATATTCGTATCTATATGTATCTACTCAGTGTTGTGCCATGTAGACAAAAAATGTAGACTACACTATTGTCTACGTGTAGACAATTCAACGTATACAATTCCTGATTGTCTACATGCCAATGTCAACAATGTAGACAACGTAGACATTAAATTTTTCTTATTATGTTTCGTCTAATAAATCAGAGCTCGAGTCAAAATCATTGTCAACAATCATAGAGACATCGCCGGATTAAGATGTCGCAGGTGATTGGGATTGCTTACAGGCATTGCTTTCGTAAATGAATGTGAAGGCATTATTATTATGATATGAATATGCTTTTTTTAACAAATTTTTATTTACCTGTGCAGTATTTTGTAGATTTTTGTTGCACACTGTACAATATGCTACAAATTTGTTATTGTTTTCCATTAAAAGAAAACCTAGGTGATGGAAACCTTTATTTTTTCGTCGACCAATATTTGAATAAAAACTCAAATTAACACCTGAAATTTTCTTAAATGAAGTAAACAATGTGACAGAGAAATCAAGAATGACAGATTGGCTGGCATGCTTTGTCTACATTGTCGACACTATAGTCGACATTGTCTACATTGTCGACACCATAGTCGACATTGTCGACACAATTGTCTACGCATTAATGTAGATAATCAAAGTCGACACGTAGAGGAACAACACTGATCTACTCCGTGGATGGCTTGCGGTGGTGGTTTCTTTTCTTGATTTTATTATTTTTATATTTCGTTCTTCCTCATTCGCCATCGTCCCATCGACTTTCGATCGAACGATTTGGATTGTAGGTAATTTATGTATATGGTTGAGCGAGTTTCTGTAGCGTTTATTTTTGCAATGGGTGGTGATCTGGTGATAAAGGAAATCGATAGTTTCTTGCCTTGTTTGCAGAAAATCTGAAAGAGAATTCCACCAACTGAAAATTTTTGAATGTCCTTCTACGGACAAAAATGAAATTTTAAATAATTTGTGAGTATCATTTTTGTTCCGAATTCATTCGAAGAAAATACTCGTAGCTTAAGAGGGATGCTGTTCCTTCTTTTAATTTAAATTTCGACTTGGATATAGACTTATGTCTAGAAAATATTCAATTTCCTCTATAAAAACGAAGAAGAACTTCGATCAGTTGTAGCATTTCTTGTGTTAAATGCGATAAATTATTCCAAAGATGCGCAAAAGAGGAGAAAAAAAAAATTCCGTATTAAAAAAAAAAACATTACTTAGTTACAGTATAAAAATAAAAAAAAAAATTGAAAAGAAAACTTATGTAGAAATAAAATGAGAACCCATACTGCTATTCAAAAAAGTAAGAAATTTAAAGTAAGTCTATCTTCTCATATCCAAGCGCTTGATATTTCAGAACATTCTGAACCATTTTGTGATATGCTAATGAGGTTTTCCAAATCCAAGAAATATAATAGTAAAGAAAAAGAACTTTCCCAAAATATTTTTTATAGATCTTAAAGCGCCTACAATTTTCGAAGGGATAGATTGGGGTTCAGACTTCCTAAGGTATCTACATTTTATGGATGGGCTCCGGTAAAAGGTTTACAACCAGGATTGGAAAACAATGCCCACACTTATCTGAAGTCAAAGTTTACTTCGTTAAGCCACCGTGAACGCTATATGGTTCTAATTTTTGATGAGATAAGAATTCGTTCAAATCTCACTTAGAACATTAAAAACGATTTGATTGATGGTTTCGAAGGCCTAAGGACAGATAGAAAAAGATTGTATGCCAACGAAATATATTTTTTCATGGTCAGTGTTTATTTGATAGGCGTTTTAAATTATTTCGTTTTAGCAAACGGTGTGAAAGGGGTTAACCTGAACGATATTATACAAAATAATTTATCAATCTGTCAAGAACTTGGTCTTTACTATAGCGATCAAGGACCTAATAATATGAAAGCTTACCAGTTATTAGGTGTTTCCGAAAAAATACAATTTTCAATAGTAAAACAGTATTTTATTTTTACGATTTCCTATATTTATTAAAATCTTTTCGCCATGTTTTACTCAAAGCTTATACATATATACTAACTCCAGATGGTAACATTTCCTTTGATGTTTTCAGAGAAAAATTCAATTTAGAAATTGACAACGTTGCTAAAACATGTTGAAAAAAAAAAATTTTTTAGAGAAAAAATCGGTACGCCAACTTTGACCCCTCCTTATCTTCAGTACCAATGAAGTCAGAAACTTTAAATTCCGAATATTTGCTAAGCTAGTCAGGCATAGGCGCCTCACCAAATTTCAATTTTCCAGCATAAGCGGTTTTTGAGATATAAGGCCTCAAAAATCACAAAAACTGTAACTGACTGACTGACAGATCATCAAAATTATGGAGCACTTCCCGACATCGTAGAATCTTGTAATTTTGCACAACGGTAGGTCTTGTCATGCAAGCAGAGGAAAAAACGAAAATTTGAAGTTTTCCATATAGGGGGCGTGGTATCCGCCCACTTCCTCAGAGCTGATATAAATTATAAATGGCACAATTCCGATTGCAGTAGAACAATGAAATTTGGTAGAACGGTAGGACTCAAATTGCATAGAAAGGACCAGAAATAAAAATTGAGGTTTTCCATTCAGGAGGCGTGGTATCCGCCCACTTTCTGAGAAAATGTTTATTTTATATGAAGCACTTACGATTGCTATAGATTGATGAAATTTGGTAGAGAGGTATAACTTAATGTACATTCGAAGCGAAAAATAGAAAATCTAAGATTTTTCATTCGAAGTGTCTTTTTATTATCATTTTGCCATTTTGAAACTATACATGCAGCTTGAAAATTCATGACTTTTCTTAGAACTACATGAATGAAAAAAGAAAACATTTGCATACCTGAAAAAATTATGAGTTTACATAAAAAAAACTCTTAAAAGTAATGTGAACTATAATCAAACCATTAATTAGGCTATTAATTGGTGTGCTACTTTCATTTAAAAAAGAATTTAAAATTGCAACAAAAACATCATCGCGTCCTCAACAATTATTGCTTTTTTATGACTTTGAGCGGATGTAGGTACTAGTATTTATAATTAAGGTAGGTATGTTAGAGTAAGGTATCTTTCCAGGACAAGAAGAAACAATTGAAGCACAAATCAAAACATACCAATAACAAAAAGAAAATATACCAAAAGAAATACGAAGCTATAAACTAAGTTGATTTTAGTAGGTAGAGTCCACCCTTCTATCATTCCGTATCTTTCAAGATTTTGACATGGCAAAATATTAAAATCTTTGCAAAAAGGAGTGAGATCAGACCAAAAAACATAAATGTTAAAAAAAGAGACAAGTTCTTCTATACAAAAACCTTGGTGTAACAAGTCAGCCGTGAAAAGTACTGAGATCTAAAAGTACTTACGCCAAGTTCTTACTTCATGAAGGTTTAATATCGAATATTTAAAGTAGAATAATATTGAAACAGCTACAATGTAATAGAGAAATTTTATTATTTAATGATTACTGACTAAAATTTGATGGGCTTACTTGGTAAGTTTTTTTATGTCCAATTCGAAAGGTTTTAAAAACTTGACAAGTGAACCCATTAAATTTTAGTCAGTAATCATTAAATAATAAAATTAATATCTTAATTTCAATTTTATTTTATAAAATTAAAGATCATAACAATTAATTGAAAGAAAAAAAATTTTATCAAAATTCTAATTGAAAGAAAAAAAAAATTTATCATTTGTATTTATTATTCTCATTTTTATTTATCAATTTTAAACAAATTTAGCATGGGGTTTTCGACATATCGAGTTTTGAAAAAAAAATTTAACTTTTCTTGAAAATAAAAAAAAAAAAAAAATTGAAAATTTGAATACGCAAATCTATTCAAATTGCCTGGGAGCCTAAACAAAAAATTATCAAAATCGGTGGAACAGTTTTTGAGAAGATCAAAAACAAAAAAAAATGGTACCCTCAATATCCATTTTTCCAAATTTTGTTTTCAACTAATATCTAGCCTTAACTAAATGAAATTTGTATGTATTTTTATTTTTTAAATCTGTCGAACAGTTTATTTATAAGATTTCGAAAAAAATTCGTATGGCAGGTACCGTTATTTTGGGTATTAAAAAAAAAAAGAAAATCCTGTAGGGGCGAAAAATCAATCCGTCGTTTAGGCTGTAGTCGAACAGACAGACAGACAGACAGAATCGCAAGACCTACTTTTTTAGTCTTCGCTATCATCGTAATGTCAATTTTGGTCAAAATCTCGAGTTCGATTTTTTTACGAATGCATAACTTGCCTTATAAGTAATACCTATAAGTCGCAAGTAAAAAATGAGTGTTCGCTTTGCAACACAAATCTTCAGCAGGACAACCGCGGCATCAATACAAACAGCTTATGAACTTAATTGCTTAAAAGAAAGTTCCAAACGTGATCTAGCAACGAAAGAATTCACATTAAAAGTAAATAATGGTTTTGACTGCATGGACAGTGGTTCATATTATGGCAAAAATATTTTGAACCGTGGAGTTGAGCCAGGGAGTCCAGCTTATAATGAACTAAGACTATTTGTATCTAATTAGAAACTTGTGTTTAAAAGGAATGGAACAGACAATTGACGGCGTTTTATTACTTAGTGAAGATATAAGTAGTGGCTCGTATGAGAATACTGATTATTTACTGACAAAAAGAATGCATCAAGATATCTTTGAAAATTTATTTTCTATTATTCAGAGCAAAGGTGGTAACAAGAAAAATCCTTCAGCTTATGAGTTTAATGTTATGATGTCAAAAATTATTTCCTCGAAGCTAATTAGATACTTTCTCTTCAAATTTAAACACACCTGAAACTCAACCTAAATTAACGAAAAATACTTCACTGTTTAAGGCTCCTGAGGAAATAATATGCGACGAGCCTTTTTTGAAAATATGGAAATGTAAACAAAGTTCAAAAGAAAGTATTGAAGCATCATTCTCAAGAAAACCAATTCAAACAAATTCAATGAAAAAATTTAATCTCTTTTTACTTGCGACTTATAGGTACTATAAGGCAAGTTATGCATTCGTAAAAAAATTGGACTCGAGATTTTCATCAAAGTTGACATTACGATGATAGTGAAGACTAAAAAAGTGGGTCCCTCAATTCTGTCTGTCGGTCTGTCGGTTCGACTACAGCCTAAACGACTCGGCCGATTTTTTTTTTAAAGTTGGTAGATATCACTTTTAATTTTTTCCCCCCACACGTTTTTTTCGTTTTTTTTTTAAGACCAAAAATAACGGTACCAGCCATACTAATTTTTTTCGAAATTTTGTAAATATTTTTTTTTTCTCAAAAACTGTTCGACAGATTTTAAACAAAAAGATACATAAAATTTCGTTTAGTTAAAGGTTGAACAAAATTTTCCGAAAAATGGTTATTGAGGGTACCCCCCAAAGAACCATTTTCTTTTGTTTTTGATTTTCTCGAAAACAGTAGTACCGATTTGGATCTTTTTTTTTTTGCTAAAGCTCCTCAAAAACGTGAATAGAATTTTTTTGGATTTTTAAAAAAAAATTCCAATTTTTTTTTTTCAATACTTAATATTTCGAAAACCTTATGCTAGATTTTTTTTAAACTTAATAAATAAAAGTTTCTCAACATAATCTACAAGATGTATGAAAAAAAGGTTTGTTTTACCTAAAAATAAAGGTACCCACCATACCTACCATAGAACCATTTTTTAAATTTTGAATTACTCATTACCGACATAACGGATTTTAATGAAATTTTTTGCAGAAATGCTTCTAAAAAGTTTTAAAACTTTTGCATTTCAAAACTTTAAAAAAAATATTTTTTGAATTTTTGAAAAAAAAATCATTTTTTTTTTGGAAAATTCGATATCTCTAAAACGACTCAATATTTTTTTTGGAAATTTAATTTTCATTCGTACAGTAATAAAAACTTAAAGTATTTTTTTCTTAAAAATCTTTCAAAAATTTTGTATACAGGGTGATTTGCATAAGGTGTGACAAAAAGCTAGGGCGTGTAGGTTGGACTTAGACAAGAAAAAAATCGTATGGGAGGGGGGGTCTATTTCCCCCGTTTAGGCGGGAGGGGCAATTTAAGAAAAAAATCACTTAAAACAGAAAAAAAATTATTAAAAAATAACGGTGATACCTACAGCGTAATGCTATAGCATTTTGAAAAGCCAGAAATACATTCTTTAATCTTGTTTTTAAATAAGGTTGTTCGAGTGAATAGTTTTTGAAAAATTAATTTTCAAAATCAAAAAAGATTCTATTTCCACTTCGTACACATAGTTCTTCATGAATCCCCAAGCATAAAAATCTAACGGAGTTAAATCTGGCGATCTAGGCGGCCATTCTATTGGACCTCCTCTTCCAATCCGGTCACTAAAATGTTCATCAAGCCAGTTCCTTACAGTAATTTTTATGCCTGGGGATTGATGAAGAATCTTTGGAACAACTGAAACAACGGATTGAAATGGCTGGAGTCAAATTACAGGAAAATTTATTTACAGTATAAATTTATGTGCAGCAATAAGAAGGGGCTATAATCTTTGCCTTCTACAAAATGGGGATCATATCGAAAATTTTTTGTAATAAGCTTTAGTTAAAAAATAGTTAAAAATTTAAATAAACAGTAATTATGTATTTTATCTAAATATGCATGTATTTCTTATTTTAATTGATTCCAAGATTCAGGAACATTTTTGTTCTTATTTCGCAATTGCATTTTTCTGTCACTAATAAGGGCGTGTAACGTTGCATTATTTAAAAAACATTCGCAGGTCAATATTAATCCAATGCTCTCACGCAGGTGTTCTCAATGAAAAAAATGTGTTAATCCAGTACTTTGTCACTTTATTGTATGCTTATAAGACTGATAATAAAAAAATTGTACAAAAAAAGTTAATCCTTTCTTTCGTAAATGCACCTAAGCCAAGTCGACCCCACCATAATAAAAAAGTGGCAGGTCAATTTTAAACCCATGCTCTCACGCAAGTGTTCTCAATGAAAAAATGTGTGAAATATGGTTAATCCAGTACTTTGTCACATTATTGTATGCTTATAAGACGATAATTAAAAAAATAGTAAAAAGAAAGTTAATCCTTTCAATCGTAAATTCACCTAAGAATCCAAAAAGGTAAAAACTAAAATAAAAGGCTTTTCTTAGAACAAAAGTAGTTTTTGTTATTTTTGATTTTCTCAAAAACTACAAAACATTTTGACATCCGTTTTTTTGTGTTTGATCAAAAATTAATAAGAGTATTGAATATTGAGTAAAAAAATAATAATTAATTACGTAAAATTTTGAAAAAAAATGGTTTAAAAAAAAATTTTTCATTTTTTTTTTCAAAATTTTGATTTTGAAAATTAATTTTTCAAAAACTATTCACTCGAACAACCTTATTTAAAAACAAGATTAAAGAATGTATTTCTGGCTTTTCAAAATGCTATAGCATTACTCTGTAGGTATTACCGTTATTTTTTAATAATTTTTTTTCTGTTTTAAGTGATTTTTTTCTTAAATTGCCCCTCCCGCCTAAACGGGGGGAAATAGACCCCCCTCCCATACGATTTTTTTCTTGTCTAAGTCCAACCTACACGCCCTAGCTTTTTGTCACACCTTATGCAAATCACCCTGTATAAAAGCTTTTTTTTAAGAAACCACTACAAGGACTTATAATTTTTGTTCTTGCATAGATTCATGTTTACATAGCATTCTGTTTTTGTCTCTTACTACTAAAAGAACTTAAAAAAATAATTTTATCCTTATGAACAGTTTTCTCTAATAACAGTCGTGCATTTTATTTTTAACACAACCCCCTTACCACCGCATATGCTTTATTATTTCCTTCTATAAAAACAACTAAAATTTGTAGGTACCTACAATAAACTTTAGTGTGTTACACTTATCCACACTAATGCTTTCTTTAGACAACCTTGACCTTGACAAAGAAGAATTCATTGCATAAGAATCACATCAACCACGCACACCTTACACAAAAGTCAAGAAAGGAGGAAGACTGAACAGATAAGACAAAAAAAGTAAATACAACAAACAACTTGATAATACAAGAAACCAACATGTCCTAGTATAGTCAATACGGGTTCGATCCAACTGGGACGTAGTGTTACGTCCCAGGCATTTGAAAATTGGTCATTTATTTTTGCTCTGCGTGCAATATCTATGTAACTCTATTATCTGTGGTTGAATTGTTTAAGGGGAGGAATGCAACTGGCTATTTCACTAGAGCAAAGTCCGTTAAAATAACTGTAAAAAAGGGTGAGTTTGTTGATGAGACCTTTAAAACCAAACTGTATGTCAGAAACTATAGAGTTTTCGCTGTAATACTTTTTAAGTTTCCTTAGTATAAGTTCATTCACGAGTTGCTGAAGAGGGATATCGGTTATAGTTTGAGATGATGTTCTATGCGATTTCTTATACATAAATCGGCACTTAATAATAAAATCAAATATCCAATATGGTGCGACTGACTTCTTTAGCGATATTGACGGTCTCTGCTATATCGTCAATGATGCTCTGGTTCAGGTCGTCAATATTGTCACTTGCCAGATTGCTATCACCTATCTAGGTTAGGTGCCAAAGTTTCTTTGAGAGATTACTCAACTTCTTCGTAAAAGACTAAATCGGCTAGAGGCGAAATTGTCCTGTGAGGTATTCGCGACTCCATTATTGATGATGATTATCTTTGGTATTGGAAATTTCTTCGCAATCAGTCTATTCATACCTTCGAAAGCGTCAGGTCTCTTCTGTTATGGTTGTTTGTGAATTTTTTAAATGTAATTGATTTAAAACCAGGTTCAAATTTGGCTTCGCTTTTTATAACACCTCTGGTCGTGTTCATTCGATCACGAAATTCTTCTTGTGTTCGAGCAGGGAGGCTACTTTATTTTCGAAAATTCAATACCCAATTTAAATTTTTGCATTAAATAAAAATAAATAAAAACCTACTTTTAAAAATTTATGTTTGTACAAAAAGATTATTTAAACGACTTGTGCGATTTTGAGAAAATTTCGATCACAAATTATAATTTGATTTTCTTTAAAAAAATTTTAATAAATATTTCATGATGATTGATTGTATGGTTATTAATATTCAATATTTTTAAAGCTTGCAGGACAAATGCCATTCCATATCAAACTCTGCAGAGTCTTTGACATCTGAAACAAAATATAGTTCATCTATTGAAAGCTCTTTACTTAAAAATGAGCTCCTTAAAACATCCGTGTTGATAAATACTAAAGAGATTACACAAGAACGTAAAGCAAACATTTTAAAAAGTCCTAAAACACTAGAAGAAACAGAAGATTTAGGCATAATGTCAGATTCAAATAGTGACATCAGTGATATAAGCCAGGTATCAAAAAATATAATTTCAAACTCCGAATTTTTAATGGCTGATGGTAAAGAAATAGAAATATTTGTTGATCCTTCAAAACCTATTAATAAAGAAGATGATATTTTTGATGATTTGTTCAATTCAACAGAAGAAAAAAGCAAAGTATTAAAGCAGCCATCATTGAATGTACTAGACATTTTTCAGGATTTAAAAAAACAAGCTGCTGAAGCAACCAAAATTAATCTTTCCGATATAAAACTTAGTTCACCAATAATAGACATTTCCGACAATGAAAGTATACGCTTCAGTCAAAAACTAGTATATGACACCGATTCATCTGAAAACTTTGTGACGGAAACAATCCCAAAATCAGATGAAAAGCCTGTAATACAACTTCCTTTATTCACAGAAAATGAAGTTTTTCAAAAGTCATCTAAGTCTTCAGATGGTGAAAAAACGCCTTTACTAATAGAGTCTGAATGCAATGAAATTATCGAAATCGTCGATCAAGTTTCATGCGAAAAATCGTCGACACATTTAACACCATCAAAAACGAAAGATATATCGAATTTTTTTGAAACTAAATTTATTATTAAAAGAACTCCAGACAAGAAAGAAGAATTGAAAAATGTTCCAAAGGTTACTACACCATTTTTTGTACGAAAATCACCGAAATCCAGTAATGAAAAAACTCCGAGAAAACGAAGCCCTGCTAATAATGATGATTCCCCTCTCAAAAAATTACATAAAGTCAATAAAACGTTGTTTGAAAACTGTTTCGACGACCAAAGCTCATCACAAAGAAATGACATCGAGATGGATGCCTTTGAATTTGCAGCAAAGAGTTTGAAAGAACAAAAATCCACGGAAGAGCTAGAAGATATGGTATCCAATTTTGCAAAAGAAAAGCTTAATTTAGAAAAGGAAAGGAATCGGCAAGACAGAATGGGAATGACAATAACTGAGAAAATGAATTCGGAATGCATGGAATTATTACGCTTATTCGGAGTTCCATTTATCGTTGCTCCTATGGAGGCCGAAGCGCAGTGTGCATTTCTTGACGCTATTAAACTCACAAATGGGACTATTACCGACGATAGTGACATATGGCTATTTGGAGGCAGGACTGTGTATAAAAACTTTTTTGCCCAAAACAAACATGTAATGGAGTTCAAGTATGAAACAATTCAAAACTTATTCAATGTTGACAGAAATAAGCTCATTCAGCTAGCGCTTTTAGTCGGAAGTGATTACACTACAGGTAATTAAAACGAAACAGTAGCTTAAGAACAATAAAAATACATATTGTATTTCTTAGAATTTAATTTTATTAATTGTGTTTTTTGATAGATTGGTAGATACATACAAATTTCTATTTTCTTGAGAAAAAATTAATAAAAAGAATTGAATTCATGTATTAAAAACAACAGCCACATTCGTAGGCCTACCTATTTAAGCACAAGGTAAAAATTCTGATCATTCAGACTTTAATATATAAGGTTTAACTTGTGGTTTATATTGAGCTTTTTGTTGAGTTAAACATCTGGACTCAGCTTAAATAGCTTTAAATTTTGAATTTACATATTTTTAAAACAATAATACTTCGAATATCTTTAAATTGTTAGTTATGCTATGTGAGGAACATACTCGTACTTCAACCTTAGTAATTTACTCTGAAGCCTGACCATTGTAGCAATCATGTGAATACTGTATGAATCGGTGATTGAGCCTACAGTACATTGATTTATGCAACAATCTAGTTGCTTCAACTATGTATTCTGCTCTGCATTGCTCGTCTTCTTTTCCTATTATTTCGTAGAGATTTCTTTCACTGCTAGTTATGTCTTCAATATTGATTATATCCCTGGGCTAGTCCTAACCAGGGTTGCAAAAGCTTAAGTCACTTTTTAGCTTAAGCTTGGCTTTTATTCACAAGCTAGTGGGTGACTTATGAATTAAAAAAAATGTAATTCAGCAGCTAGTCACTGACTTATGAATTAAAAAATTTAAATCATAAGCTACTAAGTGACTTATGAATTTAAAAAAAATGAACCCACTATCTACTAAGTGATTTATGAATTAAAAAAAATGAACTCACTACCTACTAAGTGACTTATGAGTTAAAAAAATTTAAGTCATGAGCAATTTAGTGACTTATGAATTAAAAAAAAATTTAATTCACAACCTACTAAGTGACTTATGAATTTAAAAAAAAATAATTCACAACCTACTAAGTGAGTTATGAATTAAAAAAAAATAATTCATAAGCTAGTTGGTAGATTGGAAATTATTAAACTTGTTTTGACTACATAATTATTTAATTATCAACGAAAGTAGTTTTCAAGCTTTTGGAGAATTGTGTGTGAGTTTTATTTTAACGATATTACCTTTTAGTCTATTGGATTATAGGGACTACATAAATGGCAACTCACACACAATTCTCCAAAAGCTTGAAAACTAGTTTTGTTAATAATTAAATGATTATGTAGTCAAAACAAGCTTAATAATTTCCAATCTACATACCAACTAGCTTATTTATTATTTTTTTTTAATTCATAAATCACTTAGTAGGTTGTGAATTAATTTTTTATAATTCAAAATTCACTTAGTAGGTAGTGAATTATTTTTTTTTAATTTCATAAGTCGCTAGCTTGCCAAGACTTGATTTTTTTTTAATTCATAAGTCACTAACTTGCTCTCTCGTAGTACTCCTTGGCATAATGGTCAGTCGCTGCAAGAAAGTTTTTTTCAGGGGTGTACTGCCTCTTGGGAGAAATTGACAAACTCTCCAAGGGTATCTCTTGTCATGGAAAGTGCTGCTCAGTAGCCGTTCGGAATCGGCACAAAATTTTAGGTCCCCTCCGTTCCTGGTAACACGCACACAGGAATGGTTGAGAGTTGTAAGTCACTAGGTCCTGGTTCACTACGAGCTGTTACACCACCAAATTTATTTATTTTTAATAACCTGCTCATGACTTAAATTTTTTTAATTCTTAAGTCACTTAGTAGGTAATGAATTAATTTTGTTCAATTCATAATTCACTTAGTAGCTTATGAATAATTTTTTTTTAGTCATAAGTCACTAACTAACTTAAGAATTAATTTTTTTAATTCACAAGTCATATGCAGACTTATGACTTATTGTTTTTTTAATTCAAAAATTCGCAACTCTGATTTAAACACACAAACCTTTTCGTTTAGAGATTTCAAATATTTAAACAAGCATGTTCTTTCAGATGTTAATGATCAGGTTCTTTTTTTCACCGACACAATCAACAACCTGTTCCATATTTTTGTACTAATCGAGTAAGAAATAGTGAACTGGGATGTTATGATAACACCATTGAACAACTTATAGTTAAACGGAATGCAGCATATAAGCGTTGGAAACGATTTCAGATCTAGGAATTCTTCGATTATCATAAAAGATTGCAAAATACTGCCGTTGCTGAAATAAAAAATTCTAAACGAAAATTTTATGCTTCCAAAAAACTTTGGTAAAAAATCAAGTCACTTTGTATCTCAACTCAACAAAAGAGTACTGATGAAGAAGGCAACGTTAATGTTAATGAGTTAATGAGCTCCTATACCAGTGATGGTGCGGAAGTGGACATAGTTTCAAATAGAGTTTTAAATAGTAATAGTGATAATTCGACAGGTTTTAGTTTCAGAAGAGTTGATGAAATGCAAATGTACCCTTACCCATGTTAAGGTCAATTTCTCTGTCAGAACTAATGGGAGGGACCTCATTTAACCTCTAAAAACTACGTTTAAATTGAGCCGATATGTTCTTAGGGTTGCCAGATATTCAATTTTAAATGGTGTTCAATTTTTCTTGCCCGAGCAATATTTTGACTTTGAGGTCAATTTTTTCAAAAAATCCGTAATAAACATAAAGTTTTCTTATTTTTACCTGATGAAAACCCATACATTTGATGATACTTGGGGAAAATATAGGACAGGTAAAAAATCGAATTTTGGGTTTTTTACCTACTTTTATTGGAGCACTTATCAATTGGAGTTGTTTTCCAAGAATTGATACTTTTAAGGTAATTTTTAAGACTACACTCATAAAAAGGGTTAAAATTGTACTTTTGCCTACTTGACTTGATGTCAAAATCCTAATTACCTTACCTCTTCTCAGGGAGAGTTAAATTTGGGGTATGAATGTTTAATGGGTAAATTAAATAAATAAGTGGTCAGTCTCCGTCTGGCTTTCGTTGCGTAGACATCGTTTTCTTATAATCCGACCTTTTCACTTTCAAGTGCATTATCATCTCGCTCTCTTTATAAACCGGTTTGCTTTTCAGTAATTTTTTTTTCTTCCTCCCGAAACTGTTATTTTTTTTTCCATATATAACACGGTTTAATTGTGTATACAGAACTCTCCCAACGGACTAAAATGTATGGGAACAGATATAAGGGGTTATCTCCGGATAAACCCCTTAACTCTCCACCCGTGCACTCTCCCCCTCATAAACGAACAAAACAAATAATGATTCAAGAAGAATATCCCGAACTCCCTGTTCAATCAAACAGTAAAAATCCGAAATTTATTTTAGTTTCATCAATAGATGATAAAAAACCCCTTACAAGTGTAAGTGTTTTTGTGTTGAAGAAAGCTATAGACGCGATTAGCAAAGAATACGACAGCATTAATCAGCTCCGTGATGGAAACATTCTTATTCTCGCAAAGAATAAAAGAATAGCGGATAAATTTATAGCGATCTCCAATTTAGCCAACCAATGCCCGGTTAAAGTGAAATACCATGATAATCTTAACTCGTGTAAAGGCATCGTATTTGCACCATTTCTTACTAATGTCCCTGAATCTGAAATCATTTCCGAAATGGCCACGCAGGGTGTTACGGACGTGTACAAGTTCACTCGAAAAAATGACGGGAAACAGACTCCCACTGGACTTATGCTGTTCACCTTCGACCTCTACCAACCACCAACCACCGTGGAAATTGGTTTCTATAAAGAAAAGGTTAAGGAATACATTCCTAACCCAATGCGCTGTCGCAAATGCCAAATTCTTGGTCACACCATCAAAAGGTGCTCCAACGAAGAAGCTTGTGGAACTTGCAATCTTCCACCTCATGATAATGCCCCCGAAAGTTGTACACGTGTAATGTGCGCAAACTGCCCCCCAACCGCCGATCCTCATCCATCCTCATCCGTTAAATGCCCTAATTATATAAAAAACAAAGAAATTTTGACAATAAAAACTAGAAATAAATGTAACATGTCCGAAGCTAAACGCCTATATAAAATTAGTAAAACAGCTCATACAAATACAAACACAATTTCTTACTCTGAAATAGCGAAGGTAGGTAATAACAGTTCCTCCGATAATGCCGCTTCACGTGAAAAGTCAAATACAAACACAAATAAAACAGCTAAGGCTAGCCTCTCTGAGAAAACCCAAAAACCAATATATAATTTTTCCAACACATCAGCTTCCTCTTCTCTCTCAAACCCATCAAAACCATCAACCTCCTTTTCTCCCTCTAACCTAACAAAAGCATCAGATAATCAAACTAATGATAAACAACACTCAAACACTTCACAACAAAAAACACTTGTAACACCTTTAACTCAAATTAGTTCCCATAAAGAACACAACAAAACCACTCAATCAACTTCTTCAATTACTTCCACTCAAACCAATAACAAAGAGCTTGAAATTATGGACGTCTCTACCGACGTAGTGACATCTCCCATAACTTCTATTACTCACTCCCTCCTAGAACAAAAAAAAAAATATTTTATACCCTCATCTCTAAATGATGATGAAAAAGAACCCGAATTATAATCAACTACCCGCAAATTCGACCTCCGCTGATCGTTTGTCGAGACGCTTGGACCACGGAGGTGGTCCAAGCGCCTCGACTATCGGGCAGCGGGGTCAAATTATTAACACCAACACACAACCATCTTCCTCTTTACCATCACAACCGAAAACAAAAGTCAACGCTACTATTCAAATCCAAAATCTATTAAAAACTCTTCAATGGAACATGAAAGAATACTCAAATAATTATGATGAGCTTAATTTACTTATAAGAGAGCATTCACCTTGTTTTATTTCTTTGCAAGAAACTCATTGCTCCATCCAATCTACTCATGTTGTTCCAAAATCTTATATAGGATACTTTCATAATTTTCCCACAAACGTTACAAATAAACAAGGTATTGCTGTTTTAATAAAAAATAACATTCCCCACAAAAAGTTAGCAATTAACTCCAAATTACTAGTCCTTGCTATTGAAATACAATCTACTATTAAATTAACGATCGTTTCTATTTACATCTTACCTGATCAAAATTTTAACAAAAATGATCTTATAGATATTCTGAAACATATAAACACACCCGTTTTATTAACAGGAGATGTAAACGCTTGGAATGTGTTATGGGTATCGCCCAAAACCAACGCCAGAGGTTCTATAATAGAGGATTTTATTCTAAACTCCAACCTCTCAATCTTAAATGATGGATCGCCCACGCATTTATCAACCCACAATACTTTGACACACATTGATATTAGCTGCTGCTCTGACTCTTTGTTACCAAAGGCAACTTTTCGCACTTTAGATGATCTTCACAATAGTGACCACTTTCCGTTAATTACAATTTTTGATTTAGGATCATTCAATATAGAACCTAATTACCAACCCAAATTTATAACAGATCGAGCGAACTGGACTAGTTTTGGCTTTAACATAAAAAAATACATGGCAAACAAACCCGTTCATTCAGACTTAAACAAAGAAGCCGCGTTATTGGTAAAAGCCATTCGTTATTCTGCTAACATATCAATACCACAATCTAATCCTAAAATATGTACATAAAAGAGTTGTACCATGGTGGACTCCCGAAGTAGCTAACCTTAGATTAATAAAAGTAAACGCCTGGAAAAAGTTTAAAAAAAACACAACCAATTAAATTTAATAAGTTATAAAAAGGCAAATGCTGCTTTTCGCCGCCAAGTTAGAATCAACAAAGCCAAAAATATAAATGCAATTACTTCATCTATAAATAGAAATTCAACCACTGCAAAAATATGGAGCAACATCCGTTGTTTAACAGGGAATTTTTCCCCCAAAATAATAAGATGTATAGTTTCACCCCAAGGCCCCATCTCTATTCCATCTGAAATTTGTAATTACTTTGGTCTGAAGACTCAAGTGACATTAACTTTCCGGTTAGTTACTGTACAGAAAAAAACGATTGCATTAATAAAAACATACAAACACCCACAATTGACACTTCGGCTCTATATATCGAAAAGCGTATTGAACTCAAAGAACTTGAAAGCTGCCTTACTAAACTCAAAGGCAAAACCCCAAGTCGAGATAGAGTGTCTTACCCGATGCTAAAAAACCTACCCCTTGAAATAAAATATAGGCTCTTGAAGTTATATAACAATATTTTTTCAACTGGAGTTATACCTCTGAGTTGGAAAATTGCTTGCGTCATCCCAATTCCAAAACCTAAAAAAGACATAGCTTCTATTAGCGGCTATCGTCCAATTTCTCTTATACCATGTATGTCGAAAATTTTGGAAAAAATAATTGTAAAACGTCTTCAATGGTTTACGCAAAGAAAAAATCTAATAAGCCCCAATCAAGTAGGTTTCAAACCAGAAAAGGGTTGCATTGATGCACAACTACACAACAAATGCTCTTTCATCTCGCAATCATGTCTCGATCCTGTCGATTGACTTCGAGAAAGCATTTGATAAAATTGGGATGCATCTTGTTTTGAACAAGCTACACTCTTGGAGGGTAGGTCCTAAAATAATGCAATATGTGAAATCGTTTTTAACAAAAAGAAGATTTTGTGTAAAAACTAACAACTCCTACTCTTCAACACATACGCTACACAACGGGATTCCTCAAGGATCCCCTTTATCAGTGGTCCTGTTTCTTATTGCTTTTCAAGAAATATCAATAATTGTAGATAGACATAAACTTCTAGACCACTGCATCTATGCAGATGACCTCTATGTTTTGAGTAAATGTAATGATCTAGACAAAACTAAAGAAATTTTCACTAACCTGATAAATGAAATTCTTGTGTGGTCGAATACATCTGGTGCACGACTTTCACTTGAAAAATGTAAAATTTTGCACATTTGCCGTAAACTAACCTGTTCTCAAACACTAACACTAAATATAGATAATATTATAATTAACTCGGTTGACAAATTAAATATTCTAGGACTTACTTTCAATAAAAAATACAAATGGAATGATCACATAATAAATCTTAAAAAGAGCCTAGCTGACAGAGTAAACATTATTAGTTATTTATCATGTAAGAAAAGTAGTGCACATATAAATACATTATGTAACGTTGTCCGAACCCTTTTACTTAGTAAAATTGACTATGGTCTTTGTATATACGGCAGTTGTCCTCAGTCCACACTAAAAGCCATCAAACCAATGTATCATCATGCAGCCAGAAGGAGTATCAACGCTTTTCCCACCACCCCAATTAAAAATATACTAGCAGAAGCGGGACTGCTCACAATCGAAGAACAAATTGTAACAACAAGGGCAAAATGCTTTGTTAAACTTTCGTTCTCATCCGGATCTATAGCTGAAAACTATTTCAAGTCTGCAATTCGCCGGCCTATCCCTAAAAGAATACCATCCGCAATATCAACAATTGTCGAAGTTGCAATTGATTTGAAACTTCCATTGAGATTTTTCACCCAATATAAACCCTTACATCCACCCTGGACAATCAAAGAGTCTTCCTTTATTCTTGACCTTAACTCCAATCGAAAAAGCATTACCGACAACAGATACTACCGTGCTGTCTACAATGATATCTCCAGCGAACTTAAACCAAAAGGATGGTCTTTTATTTTCACCGACGGGTCAAAAATAAGCAAAAGCGTTTCATTCGCTGTAGTTGAAGAAAATGGAGCGCTTATTAGCACGGGTCTACTATGCGAAGAGGCTTCTATTTTCACTGCAGAGGCTCACGCTATATTAGAAGCGGCCAAAACTGCGCTTAAAAGAAACGGAAAGTACATTATCACAACTGATAGTATATCAGTTATAAACGCTATCCGAAATGATAAATACAATGTTACCGTTATAAACAAAATTAGAGACATTATTATTCGTTCACCAAATAAACTTAAAGTGATGTGGACTCCCGGCCACACAGGAATTCAAGGAAACGAATACGCCGACAAAGCCGCTACTGCTGCCCACAAAACACCACTCTACCTATTTGAGACGTTTACTAAAAAAGACCTCACTAATGTTATTCAAAAAGTTAACCCAAAAATTAACCAAGAGCTATGGAAAACATATATCCACCACTACGTCACTGTTAACCCAAAACGAGACAAACCAATATACCCAACATCTACAACAAAAATCGAGAACACAAATTTTATAAGACTTCGATTGGGCCACACTTCCGCCACTCATCAACATCTACTCCGCAAAGAAAACCCTCCGATTTGCACAACATGCAATGCAGTCAACGATTTAAAACACATTTTGGGCTTAGGTCAATGTTGTAAAGATTCCGGCTTGGGGAATAACCTACCTCACCTACTAAGCTATGGGAGATATTATAAAGGCTTCCCCAAGCCGAAATGTATGATGGCTAAAGAGCCGATCTGATTATTCCAAACTGAAAATGAAAAGAAGGCTAAAGAGCCGATGTTTATCTTTTAACTTCCAAATCGAAAGTGAATTTGTTTGATCAAACTTAAGCTATTTATACAAAATATTTTACTTACATACTAAGAACTTAAGCCTATACATATTATAACTTAAACATATGTAACGAGCCTTCTGTGCCGTTTGGTCCTAACTGGCCTTTCAAAACCCCTAGCTCAACGGTGCGTGGTTCTTGGACCCATAGCTCCTTACAAAAAAAAAAATATCAGCCAATCTCTATTATACGTATCCAGGGTGTTATGGGATACTGCGAGGTCTTTTACTTTTACCCTCCCTACCTTGGTCGCATTTCTCGCCAATGCAACCCCTTTACTAGGCTTCTATCTCCATCTCATCATCATCCTTCTTTCCTCCTCCCGCTCATCCTTTAAAAAAAATTTACTCACATATCATGTTCGATTCTATCGTTCATGTGAAATAAAAAGTAGATCTCATTTTCTTTAAACAACTTACAAATCGCTTTTTATTGTTTACCCAACATTACTTTATAATTTTCTTTTGCAATTTTAAAATTCAAAACTTTTAAATTTACTTTACTTAATATTTAAATCGATAAATTGGTAATCTTCATGAAGATAATTCAAATTTCAATACACTTCCGATTAAAACGTCTTCGATTTATTACAAGTTTGGGAATTAAAATCCTCTTTTTTTTTTTTTTTTTTTTTTTTTTTTTTTTTTTTTTTTTTTTTTTTTACTTTATTTGACTTTCGGCTTTATTCCCGTCCTGTGCAGGGACGGGTTAGAATATTCCTGCAGCGCCTCCCCGCTTGTCGTAAAAGGCGACTAAAGGAGTAAATACATCTAGGCCACAAACAGCAAGGTGAACCTAGCGACACGTAACACCTATAAACTTTCCCAAAAGTGTGCATGCCAGTCCCTGGGTTGGCACGACTGGAGATCACCGGTGCCGTAAAAGAGAGAATTCAAGCATTATGGAAGTACTCGTCCAAAATGACACTACCCCGCCAGGCACTACCATTGTTACACATGGTACTGATCCTGGACCGAGCAGCAATGCTCGGGTCAGAGCTAGACGGATTCCGGGGGCTAGCAAAGTAATGCCGCAGATTATACAAAATCTGAGAGTTGCGAGTTGGAACGTTGGCAGTATGACAGGTCGAAGCTTCGAGTTGGAAGAGATGATGAAAAGAAGGCGAGTGGACATCTTATGTGTTCAAGAAACAAAATGGCGAAACACGGGAAACAGGGCCCGTTTCTTGGATACGAGGACAAAAAACTATAAGATGTTCTACTATGGAACGGAAAAGGGTAAAAACGGAATCGGAATCATCCTTGCAAAACATCTATTAGGCAGCGTATTGACCATTTCGAAATCCAGCGACCGTTTGATGTCCCTTAAATTGGTGATTAAAGGAAAGTTGTGGAATATTGTCACTGCATATGCTCCCCAAATTGGATGTGAGCAGGTACAAAAAGATGCATTTTGGCTAGACTTTCACAATCTACTTAAGGACATCCCAAAGGAAGAGTTTTTGTTCGTTGGCGGAGATTTGAACGGACATGTCGGGAAGACAAACGAAGACTATGAAGATTGCCATGGAGGCCTCGGATACGGCACCAGGAACCCTCCTGGTGAAGACATCCTGAGCATGTGCAAAACATACGGTCTTATCGTGCTAAATACCATGTTCGTCAAACAAAGCCGACACCTGGTCACTTACAGCAGTGGTGGAAATGAAACCCAGATTGATTACCATTTGGTATCTAGTTTCATGAAACCCCGGGTAAAAGATTGCAAAGTGATACTAGGAGAAGCGATCGCCCACCAACACCGTCTCCTACTGACAGAATTTTTTATGGAGACAGTGAACGACAACAAACATACAAAAACTTTTGGGAAGATCAAATGGTATAATCTGGATAAGGAAAAAGGCGAAGCTTTTATTTCGAATATGCAAAACTTTCTGTATAACAACACCGATATAGTTCGAAATGAAGAGAGTACAGCACAAAGTATGTGGGATCTCCTACAGAGAACTTGCAAATAAAAAGCCAAAACACTGTTAGGGGTTTCAAAAGGACACAACCAACAAGGCAAAGAAACATGGTGGTGGAATGATGAAGCTAAATCAGTTATAAGTAAAAAGAAAATGGCTTTCAAGGCTTGGTCGAAGTGCCCCTCTAATAATACAGAGCAAAAGACACGCCTCGAAGTGGAATATAGAAACTGCAAGAAAGAAAATTCAAGCAAAGAATACAGAAAACCTGTATCGGGAGCTGGATGAAATTTCTACCCCGACAGCTGGTGCTATTCAAGAGCTACGGCAAAACACGAATAAGGGCGCAACTATCTTCAAAATAGCCGCTCAAAGAAGAAGAAATGCCCAGTTCATTAACAATGCTCAAGGCCAACTACTTGTGGAAGACAACGAAATTCTTCACAGGTGGCGACAGTATTGCGACGGACTTCTAAACGAACAATTTCCAAGGCTATACTTTCCAATAGCTTCACCTAACTTAAGCGAAGTATCCGACGTCACAGTCGAAGAAGTTAGTGAGGCGGTAAAATACTCCAAAAAGGGAAAAGCTGTTGGCCCAGACGAAATACCCTCAGAGTTTTGGAAAAAGATGGGAGACATCGGGTTTAGATGGCTCATGATTCTTGTCTCCAAACTTATACGAGGTGATCGCATGCCTAATCAATGGAAGGAAAGTTACTGTTATAATTTATAAAGAAAGAGACAAAAACGACTTCTATGAAGTATAAAAAGCGACTGACTTTATTATATGTATATAAGTAAAAGTAAGTTAAATAAATTCAATATATTTTAGTACAAAATGTATGTGGGAGCCAGCATTGCCAATAATGTATAAGTAATTCAAAATTAATTCAGTATTCTCAACACTCCCACTTTTCAATTAATTAATAATTCAAAACATAATAAGCATTATTCATTTACTTGAAACTCCAATCAGAGAACGAAAATTTTCAAATTTATCTTTACTTAGTGCTTTAGTAAATATATCTGCTTTTTGAAATTCAGAAGGTACATAATTAATTTTAAAATCTCCTTTTTCATAACGCTCTCGGATAAAATGGTAACGGACGTCGATATGTTTGGTTCGTTTATGAAATTCCGGATTTTTAACAAGTCTTATAGCTCCCTGATTATCCATGTTCAAACTTGTTTCGCCCACACCACCTGGAACCAATTCCAAAATTAGTTGTTGAAGCCAAACCATTTCTTTCACTGCCTGTGAAGCCGCGACGTACTCAGACTCCGTAGTGGACAGAGAAACACACTTTTGTCTTTGTGATGACCAAGACACGGGACCATTAGCGATGATGAAAATGAAGCCAGTTGTCGAACGTCGAGTTACAGGATCGCCTGCATAATCAGCATCACTGAAACAGACTAAATCAAAATTGTTTCCTTTTTTAAAAGTTATACCCATAGTCCTAGTTCCGTTTATGTACTTTAAGATTCGTTTCACTGCATTTATATGCATCTGGGTTGGTGAATCCAAGTACCGAGACACAACTCCCACTGCATATGCAATGTCCGGACGTGTAGCGATTGCCAGATACATGAGGCACCCCACAGCCTCTCTGTATGGAAATTTGACGCCTCCTAAAGACAAACGTTCTGCATGCGAACAAGTTTCAGCTGGAGTTGATACTGGTTTGCTAAATTCCATACTGAATCTTTTAAGAACACTTTTAGCATATCTTTCTTGACTGACAAAAAAACTACCATCTGTTTTCTTTGCCAGTTCCATACCTAAGAACACCTCTGCATCTAACAATGTTATTTCAAACTGCTTCTTTAAAAAATTAACCAACTTCATAGCATCTTGTTTATCTCTCGCCGCAATCAATCCATCGTCAATGTATATCGCAAGTATTATGCGCTTTCTTACATCCCCTGAGATGAAAACACACGGATCCATTTCACTAGGTTTAAGATTGAAGTTTTTCAAAACGTCAGTGAACTTCTTGTTCCAGCACCGAGAGGCTTGTTTTAAGCCATATAAGCTCTTTCGAAGCCTACAAACCCTCCCAGATCCGTCATTGAAGCCTTGAGGTTGCTCCATATAAATCTCCTCACTTAGTTCTCCGTTTAAAAAAGCTGTCTTCACATCAAATTGCGTAAGGCTTAGTCCTTCGTTAGCTGCAATAGCAAAAATGATGCGAATTGACGTAAATTTGGCCACAGGACTGAACGTCTCCGCGTAGTCAACACCCTCTTCTTGACAAAAGCCCCTGATTACCAATCTGGCCTTATATTTTTGTGCTCCATTCAAGCCTATGCTTTTGAGCTTATATACCCACTTATTGTCAATGGGTTTCCTTTTTTCTGGACACTTGACCAAATCCCATGTGCGATTTTTGTAGAGACTATCCATCTCATCTGCCATTGCTTCCTGCCAATGAGCTGCATCATCACAGGCAATTGCATGACGATAGCTGTTTGGTTCCCCCTGCACAAGAAAAGCATGTCTTTGTAAAATATTACACATTCCTGAATAGTCTACAACTTCCAAGGTACGCAAACGTTCTTTCAACGGAAGGGTACGATTACCACCATCCTCATCATCATCATCTTCACCTGCAGATCGAAAAGCATCATCACTTCCACATGCACCTTCATCTTCGAAATCTGGAATACATTCACTTCTATGGGTTTCGTCATCCTTCGAATCGACATCCGAAATTGGTAAAACCGCTGCTATTTCTGTTTCTTCATGTATGTCATTCTGTCTCAACATGACCTGAGGTTCATTCTCTTCCCTTTCTCTGAACGTCACATCCCTTACAATATCTACTTTCCTAGCCGAAGGTAACCATACTCTGTATCCTTTGGTGTTCTCAGCATAGCCCATAAATATACCCTTTTCTGCCTTTTTATCCCACTTTCTTCGTTTTTGTTTGGGTACATGTACAAACGCTTCGATGCCAAACACTTTAAAATCTTGAATTCTAGGTTTTCTTTGCCACCACAATTCATAGGGATTTTTACCTTTCACAGAACTAGTGCCTGTCCGATTAAGCACATACACGGCAGTATTAACTGCTTCCGCCCAGAATTTCTTATCTAAATTCTTTCCATGCAACATCGTCCTTGCTGCTTCGACTACAGTTCTGTTTTCCCTTTCAGCAGAACCATTTTGTTCTGGAGTATAAGGAACAGTAGTCTCGTGAAGAATGCCGTGCCTCGCTAAGAGAGACTTTAAACCTTCATTTATAAACTCACAGCCATTGTCCGTTCGAATTTTCTTTATTGGACACCGAATTTCACATCTTGCCCGATCAATAAACTGCTCAATCGAGTTGCAAACTTCCGACTTATGCTTTAAAAAGAATACCATCTTATAATGCGAAAAATGGTCCTTGAATAGAACGTAGTATTTAGCTCCACCTAAAGAAGTTTCCTCCATAGGACCACATACATCAATATGGGCAAGCTGTCCTGGTTGATTTGCTACAAAATCACTCTTTGGAAAGGGCAACCTATGTTGTTTTCCGAAAATGCAGGAATCACATGAGAAGTTTGCATCGTCCTCAAAAACTATCCCTTCCTTTTTTAACTGACTACGTATATGGCCTTCATTTTGATGAGCCATCCGTTCATGCCACAATTTAAGTGACAAAGCTTGATTAACTGCCATATTAACCATTTTGCCAGCTTCACCTTGCACTTTAATACACATTTCGAATAATTGATTTTTTCGTTCTCCCACTGCTGCAACAGTACCATCTTTAGCCACAAATTCACATCGCATACTATCAGAAGTAAACTTCAAGCCTTTGTCCAATGCACGGCTTTGTGAAAACAAATGGACAGATATCTTTGGCACATAAAGCACATTCAAAAGATGTTTTTCGTTCCAGTTTTTACCATCTGAAGCCAGGATATTAATATCGCCGATGCCCATCGCATAAATTTGTTCTCCACTTCCTATCCTTATCCCAATAGGATCCGAAAAACTTCGATAGTTTACAAACCACTTCTTTTCATATGTCATATGATCGCTCGCCCCTGAATCAAGATACCATCGATTATAAATTTTCCCATCGTTGAGCATTAGTGCGTTTGAGTTCGATTCGCCTACCCTCTGTTCCTCACTTCTAGTTCCAGTCCATGTTTGTCTGTCATTAGCATTTACCCTTTGCAGCTCACCGCCAGTTCCAGTCTTCACTTCACCCACGATCTTCAAACAATTGCTAATAAGTGCGTCACCCCTTAGCACTTCACTTCTACTTCCAGTCCACACATTATTATACACGCTTCCTCGCTGCTCCACATTTCTACTTCCAGTCATACCTTTATCAGCGATACTCGAAGAGCTAGAAACCAATGCGTTTCCCCTTACCACACTATTTCCACCACTACCACCTTTTCTCTGATCTGCAATCTTTTTTTGGACAGTCTCTTTTCCAATGTCCATACTCATTGCAAGTAAAACACTTACCAGGCTTAGAATTTTTGTCTCTATACCTTTGCCCTTTTTTCTTGGCGATTAATGCGGTTGTATTGGTTGTATTAAGAGTATGAGATGACATTCGCGCTTCTTCCATTACTAGTCGTGACGTCAAATTTTCAAGAGTTTGCTCTTCTTTGGCCGACGACTCCCACGCACAAAAAAAATGTTTGAAACTGACTGGAAGAGTCATTAATATTTTTGTTATAACCATACTCTCTGATACTTTCTCTCCAACATCTCTTAGTTGCCGAACGATGTTCTCCAACTTTGAAATGTGTGTTGCGACGTCATCACTCTGATCTTTTGTGAAGCTGTAGAATCTTTGAAGTAACATGTGGACATTAGCTTTCGATGATTGTTCATACACCGCCCCCAGCTTTGTCCACATTTCCCTTGCATTTGTGCAATTAACAATATGCCTAAGTGGAGTTGAACCAATGCTTGTAGCAATGATTCTTTGAGCCTTGCTATCCGATCGCATCCACGTACTTGCACGATCGTTAAACGCTTCCTCTTCCTCCTTTTGTGCCCGGACAGGAAAAGTGCTCAACCCATTCACATGATCAAAAAGACCTGATGCGTTTAACAAAATCGTCACTTGGAACTTCCATACTGCGTATTGCTCAGAATTTTGCAATTTTTCCACTTTAAAGAGCTCACTCTCCATTTTCTCTTTTCTTATTTAAAATGTACCAACGATCGTTATATCGTTACTTAAGGTTTCCCAAAAAAAATCGTGCCAAAAAAAAATTTAATAACCTTTAACTATAAACTTATCAAAATTTAATTTCTAGCGTGTTCTGGGCCCATAACCTGTTATAATTTATAAAGAAAGAGACAAAAACGACTTCTATGAAGTATAAAAAGCGACTGACTTTATTATATGTATATAAGTAAAAGTAAGTTAAATAAATTCAATATATTTTAGTACAAAATGTATGTGGGAGCCAGCATTGCCAATAATGTATAAGTAATTCAAAATTAATTCAGTATTCTCAACAGTTACCTTCTTCCAATTTATAAAGGAAAGGGTGATACTCGAAGCTGTGATAATTACCGTTCGATTAAGCTGATGTCACACACCATGAAGATCGTTGAGCGAGTCTTGGGTAGCCGACTGCGAAAAATAATTAGGCTATCTGATGACCAGTGCGGGTTTGTCGGGGGTAAGTCAACCACGGATGCAATCCAGAGTATAAGAATAATTATGGAAAAACATCGGGATTCTTTGGAGGATTTGCATGTCGTATTGGTTGATTTTGAAAAAGCATTCGATCGGCAACCACGAGATCTAATATGGGTGGCCCTCAGGCAACGAGGAGTTCCAGAAACCTATGTGCGGATAATTATGGACATGTATGATGGAGCAGTTACTAAAGTAAGATGCGCAGCTGGAGTCACCGAAGAATTCGAAATCACAGTAGGTGTACACCAGGGAAGTGTCTTGAGTCCCCTGCTCTTTATTACAGTTCTTGATTACCTGCTTGAAGGCAAAGTGACGGATCCAAAAGTACATCAGTTATTCTTTGCTGACGATGGAGCCATCATAAGTGAAGACCCGATATCCCTACAACGAGCACTTGACATATGGGTGGATGTTCTAGAAGGAAGTGGGTACCGCATAAGCGCGAAAAAGACAGAATACCTATGCTGCCCATTTTCTGATCCACACAGGCCTATTCCAGACATTTATTTGAATGGAGTAGTGCTTCCCAAGTGTGAAAAGTTTAAATATCTGGGGTCTATGATAAATAACGAAGCTACTTGTGATGACGATACCAATCATCGCGTAAGCGTAGGGTGGATGAAGTGGCGGGAAAATTCTGCTATCTTCTGTGACCGAAAAATGCCCCCTAAGCTGAAAGGAAAGCTCTACACTTCAGTTGTGCGTCCAGCACTCACATACGGTTCACAATGTTGGACAATGTACAAAAAGTATGAGAGTAAGCTTACGGCAGCTGAGATGAAGATGCTTCGTATGACAGCAGGAGTTACAAAGCTTGATCGAATTAGAAGTACGAAGATCCGAGGAAGCCTTCATGTTAAGAATACCATTTCCCAAAAAATTGAACACGACCGACTCAGTTGGTATTGCCATGTTCAAAGGAGAGATCCTGAGAACCCCGTCAAAAAGGCAATATCATACAACGTTCCAATTCGTAATAAAAAGAAAGGTAGGCCTAAACACTCCTGGTACAAACAAATGCAAAAACACCAGCATTCAGTTGGCCTCAGAAATGGAACAATACAAAACCGGGAGGCTTGCCGCCGATTTCTGAGGTCAACCCGGCGAACCCCACAGGCGGATCACTAGTGTGAAGCAGATACGTGGGAGAGTTATGATCCCCTCGACATCGAGATCATAACAGCGCCGAAGAAAAGGAAGAAGAAGAAGAAGAAGACTTTCGGTTTTATTCCCCTTGTTTAAACCCACCCTCTTCAATTCGCGCACTATCTCTTTCTTTTTTTTTTATAGGTATATATAATTGTATATATAATATAGATATATCTCTTTTATCTCTTCAAAATGTAAATAAATTTACTTTTGCATTAAAATATTTTTCTTACAATAAAAAAAACTCACCCCTAAAATTCCTCCGAAGTGGCCACTGCAGCTGGATTATTAGGTAGGTCGTAGATTTTTATCACTGAATTGAATTTGGTCACACAAATATTTCTATATGTATATATACTCTTTAATAATACACGAATTAAAGTTAAATATATTATTTCCGTTTCGCGTTTTAATTTGAAGTTAACTGGATTTATAATTTTCTTAGCACGAATTACTCAAATTTATATTTAATTTAATTTACAAATTCTTTAATGAAACTAGTTAAGAAGTTACTGCGAACCAAAAAAATTTATAAGAAGAAATAAAAAATAAAAAAAATTTAACTGATTTTTCTTTGTTTGAGTATTGAACTCCGGACTTCCTTTACCGCAACTTTTTACGGTCGGCGCGCCAACGCTCTGGGCTAAGCCGCTACTTGGAAATACAGGTGGCTTGGTTGAATTTAAGTCTTCTTGGTTTTTTTTTCTACTGTATATGCTAATTTCAGGCTTTCTATATTCAAAGCGAAGATGATTATTTTTGCTGCTCGCCTGGTTACTTGCTAATTTAAGCAGTAGTAAAAATGCTAAAAACCCTTTTCTTGGTGGGTTAACTATTGAAGTCGACAGCAGTAAACGCAATTTTACTGCTTAAGTTTTCCTTCGTTCAATATTCTCCTTTTATTTCGATCACTATTTAATGCTTTATACTTTATATAATATATGAACATATATATTTTTTTCTTTTAAAGTTAAATTTAACTATGTAATAAAAAATGTCGGTTTCTATGGTCCGAATAACAACCGTCTTGACTGCAGGAACAAAATTCTTTGTTTCAAGCTTTACTCTTCGATCTAGTGCAAACCTAATTGGAAACTCTGCAAAAGCTCGTTTTTCCGTTTAATTGATTCTCATAATTTCCAGGATCCTCGACATCATCAAGCGAAAATTTTAACTCCAGAGTCAAAGTTCCCAAAATTTTGCATGAGCTCTCAAGCCTCTCCCAAAAATTTCCTCGAGAAAATCTGCACGAGTAAACTCCTGAGTAGAAATTTGTGGAACGCATTCCGAGCCTAGATCGCGAGAAATCTACTACAATTCTTTTTTCAATTTTCTCCTCTTCCCTCATTCTCAAAATCTGACAGTTCAAATTTGCGAAAGTTTGTTATTTGTTTATTGTTTTTACTTCTGTCGTCGACTCGCCGTGTAATAATTATTTTATTAAATTCGGGAAATAAAAATTAAAATCGGTAACACATACATACAATATTATATGCTCCAAAATCGGGCAGCATACTTGCTATGTCATCAAATTAATAGCCAATATGCATGCCCCTTTCACAAATGCACAAATGTATCCAAATACATTAAGTCATAAACACTACGCAGTGCATTGAACCTAGGAAGTAGGAAGATACATTTGTCCAGAATAAAAGTAATCTGAAACGTCTATGGCATTGGAAATATTATTAGGTATTATGTGTAGGGCATGAGGTTGATACTCATGGCCATAAATGAAATGCGAGTATAGTGCATTTAAAAATAGACTGGTCATTGTGAAGTGTACCCTGAATCTAGAGTCAATGACCAGTAATAAAAATTAATGTGATATTGGAGTTGTATGTGCACTACAATGTTCACTGCCCAGTTCCATCATAAATGATATCCTTAAAAATAAATCTATTATCTCAATTTTAAAAACTCCAACTATAGAAAACATATTAATTATTAATGAATTTATAAAAGCGTCTAACATTACTGTATAAACTTTATTGTTATGTAAATATTATCTAAACATTAGAGCCGTTAGTCCCTGCAGCTTGTGCTCTTTAAACAATATTACCTTTGTAATTATTTTATAATTATATTGATAATAAAGAATAATAATAATAAATAAATAAGTGGTATAAAAGAATTGAAAAACAAATTCATTCATCAGATTATCAAGATAAGTCACGAATACAGTTGGATAAGAGCGTTTTTTTTTTAAATGCCTTCATTTACTAGAGCAGAATACACAGACATTTTATTCGTTTATGAGCACAACGAAGATACTAGGAACTTTATCCTAACCTCCTTCTCGAAATGTTTTTAGAAATACTTTTCGAAGGCTTCGAGAAACTGGATCAGTTTCAACTGCAAGACCTAACGCAAGAAGAGTTTCGGTCGGTGAAAGAATACTGGCAGCCTTGCATCAGCATAAGACGCTTGGCTCTACAGTTTAATGTTTTCAAACACAGAATTTTCAGTATATTGCATGGAGAAAATATGTATCCATATTACCATACACACACCTATGCAAGAACTGCTTTCCGATAATTTTTAAAAGAGACATGAATTTAGTTACTAGTTGCTAGAGAGAAGCTTGGATGACAACCAGTTTATAAACAGAATTCCTTGGACTGACGAATCTCAATTTCCAAGAGATTTTATTACGAATTTCCATAATCTCCATACATGAGCTTCGAGCAATCCACATTCAAGACGGCAAAGATCATTTCAGCACAGATTCAGTGTGAATATGAGGGCAGGTGTAAATGGAAATCAAATAATCGGGCCTTTCAAATTACCACCCCGACTTAATTCTACTATCTGGAGTTTTTACAAAATAATCTACCAGACCTATTGAAATACAAAATCTTCCTAGATAGCGTTTATTTTATTAATTTAAGGCTTAGAACCTTCCAATACAACTTGTATTGAATGGTTGAATAGGAATGGTTTTTGTATAGAAAATGAGGGGAATGCTAAAATATGGCGAACAAAATCGAGTTAGAGAGAAATTATAGTATTTTTAATAATCAAATATACTTAATAAAGCACGATTTCTTTCTTAATAAGACAGTGAATTTTTCGCTATTAAATTGATAACAAAACATTTTTTTTAATTGAATGAGTCTATCTTTGGTTATACTAAAGGGTTTTTCAATTGGCGCGGGTAGATTTAGCGGTCTTTGACGGCCATGATTTTTTGTTGAAATCTTTCAAATCTGTTGTTTATTATTCAGTTACTTGCTTACTTACTTAACCGGCTCCTGATCCATGGAGGGTCTCTGTCTGAGTTATTGCGGTCTTCCATCGGTTGCGATCCCTCACGAGCTCCCTCCAGTGGTCGGGACCAAGCGCTCTTGCGTCTATAACTGCCTGGTCCCTGTAGCGGAGGTTCGGTTTTCCTCGTCGTCTCGAACTTGGGGGCTGGGATTCGAAGATTTTCTTGGAGCGTTGTTGTCCATTTGCTCGATGTGACCGAGCCAGTGTAGTCGACGTGTTTTGACTTTTTGAACTACATCCACATCTTGGTACAGCTCGTATAATTCACGATTGAATCTTCTCCTCCATTCGCCCTCTTCGCATATAAGACCAAATATCCGCCGAAGAATTTTTCTCTCGAAAGTGCCCAGTATCAATTCCATTTTTGTACTTATCGTCCAGCACTCGGCGCCGTAGAGTAGAACTGGTAAAATTAGCGTTTTGTATAGCGTGCACTTTGTCTTTCGAAAAAGGAGTTTTGAACCCATTTGTTTGGCCAAACCGAAGTAGCAGCGGTTTGCTAGGGTAATTCTTCGTCGAATTTCCACTAAGGTGTCATTCATGGGATTGATGTTCGTATGTATGACTTAACCTATTTGATGAATGATGGTGGGAAACTTAGGGCTTTTAATTTGAAGTAGATTATTTGGTGGCTGATCTTATCAAATGCTTTACTAAAGTCGGTTGTAATAACGTCAACCTCGTACCCATTTGCCAAAGCGCAGAGTGTTGTTGACACAAACTGAGTAAGGTTCGTCGTGGTAGACCTTCCTTTGAGGAAACCATGCTGAAATGGGGAGACGATTGACTTACAATGAAAATAAAGGGCGTCGTACACGATGCTTTCAAACAGTTTAGGGATAGAGGAGAGCTTAGCTATCGGACGATAGTTAGAAATTTCATTTTTACAGCTTTTTTTTTATGGATTGGAAAAATAAATGAGCTTTTCCAAAAGGAGGGGAAGACTGCTTGTGCAAGCGAAAGACGAAAAAGCATGGTAAGGGGTAGGTAAATTGTATTAACACATTTTTTAAGAAAAATTGCTGGGATGCCATCAGGACCAGGGTAAAAGTCATCTTTCAAAGAAGTCATCTTCTCAGCGACATTCTGAGGACTTATGTCAATGGACTGGAGAGTGGTTTGCGAACTGAGATCGAGAAATCTGTGGTACTCAAAATCAGAAAGATTTTGACCGATGCTGTAAGATTCACAGAAGAAAGTAGCAAATAAGTTAGCAACCACTTGAGGGTCAGAAGATGTTGTGTTGCGGAAATTAAGTGTGGTGGGGAGGCCGTCGGATTTTTTCTTAACATTAATAAATTGGTAGAATCGCTTAGGTTGGGATATAAGGCTAGATTGCATTTTGTCGAGATATTTATAGTAGAGTGCATCGCAAAGAATAGAGAAGTTGGCTGATGCTTGTTGGTAATTAGCGTAATTTTCAGTGGTTTGTAACTTTAAATAAGTTTTCCACAATTTGTTCCTAATATTGCGAAGAGTACGCAACTCCTTTGTATACCAAGGAGGTGAAGACAAAACTTTTTTGAACTGTATAAGGAACACATTTGATAAGACAATCAAAGATAGATGTAAGAAAGAGGAAAAGAGCAATGTCAATGGGGGTCTTAGTGTTGAGAAAGAGGCTAAAATTAATTTCGCTAAGGAGTAGGTTGAGTTGATTAAAATCTGCTTTACGAAAGTTGAAATGAGAGGAATTTTCAGATTCAATAATTGGGATATGTAGATCGATAGAGAAAATAAGGGATAGAGGGGAGTGATAGAGGTCAAGGGTGGATAGAAGATGTGAGCTTTCGGAGACGATAGAGTTACATGGGTCGGAGGAGAAGATGAGGTCAAATTGTTCTAGTAAATTATTACGAATCCCACTTAGTTGGAAGAGGCCTGATTCAAGTAACCGATCAGTAAACATACATTCTTTTTCAGAAGTAGGATTAGAAGGAACAAAACAAGATTCATCCTCAGAGGGGATCCAGTGTAAGTCTGGCAAATTGAAATCGCCGATAATTATAAAATTGTCACATGATGCTGCTTTTTCAATTAAAGAATCGATTGAGTTGAGAAATTCTTGATAGACTTGAGTGGGTTGTGAAGGGCGAATATAGCAACAAATGAGATAAAAACATCGATTACAGATAATTACCTTTATGCAGACGAATTCAAAGAATGGCGATTTTGAGACTTCCACTAATGATGCATTAAAACGGATGTGCACGGCCAAAAGTACACCACGAAATGAGGGAGCGAGATCAGAAGATTGACCATCCGCACGAAAGACGACGAAATCAGAAGTGAATAATGCATTATCAAGAAAACCGGAGGAAAGATTGGTTTCAGTGAGGGCAAAAATATCAAAAGGGTGTTTTTGAGATGTAAGATATAAACTTGAAGTTTTGGTACGGAGGCCTCTTACGTATAATGTATAGATAAGGTAGAGGAAGATAATTCAAAAGATGCTGTCTGTAAAAAAGTATTGCAGTTAAAGACGAGGCTTCTGCTTATGTGTTGCTAGTGGCAGTCGTTTGGAACCCAAATGTGAAGCATATGTAGCAAGGTCCTTAGATACAGTCGAAGAAGAAATATTAAACGATTCATGAAAGCGGGTATAAATTCTATTAAGTGCAGCAGGATCAGTTGGGAGGCCTTCCTTTTGTATTGATACAATTACATTAGTTTTAGTTTTACCATTGATGCACACAGAGTCAGATTTATTATGTAAGTATGAAAGATAGAGACGGACGTTTTCATACAGTTTGGTATCTCGCAATCTAGACATTAAATACCGACCATTGAACGTATCAGTTGTTATTTTAGGATCCACAAATTTGGATGTAAGTTTGACTTTTGGAGGGAACATTGGATCAAACACAGGTGGGGAAAGAAAAGAGTTGTTAGATGTTGAAACAGGGATGTTAGATGACGAAGAAGAAGGATTTAGGGTGTGAGAGTGTATGAAGTTACTATAATGCCCGCCAGAGGAACTGTTTTTGTGTAGGTTAGAACCAATTTGTGCAGTACTAAGATGAACATGCTTTGTGGGATTGATAGTTTTTTTTGATACTGGGCGGTTGAATCTTGAGAATAATGAATGGGGTAGGAATTAGGAACATTGGCCTTTAATCTAGTAACAATTTTTCTTTTAGATACATTTGTAATGGAATGTTTTCGAATTGGTTTATTAACCCATTTTGAGTTTTTTATTTTTCCTAGTAAGTAAATATCAGTATAGAATAAGCAAAATAACCATTAAAATCGTGAAGGAATAAAAATTTTAAAACATGATTTATTAATTTTAAAACACTCTCCAATATTGAACTTAAATCTTTGTATAAAAAGTTTATGGATCCAGGAGACATCTGCGTTGCTGGGTGTATTTATTAAGAAGAAAGGTTCATATTCGTTTAGGCTTTTTAATTTTGTCAGCCTATTGTTCCATTCGTCGAGAGTCCAAGTTGTTCCAAAGCGTTTAATGGTAGGCACATCCGGAGTAGAAGAGTTAATGGAATTTAATGTAATGCAGTGTAGGTCTTCCACAGAAGGCAGAGCGGGGAGTGGCTGAGAAGGTGGTAGGCTCTGATTGGATTCAGAAATTTCAGCGAGTATAGATTTGTTAAAATTTGGTTCAATGCGTTGAACGTTAACCGGAATTTGATCGATTTTGCAGGCGGTATAGTGTTGCAGAAAGGTTTTAGACGCTCACATAGTACGGTGGATAGGATCTTGTAGGCAACATTAAGCAGGGATATGCCCCTGTAGTTTTTGCAGGACATAGGATCGCCTTTTTTGTAGATTGGGCATATGGAGCTATTTGACCAGTCGTCGGGCATACTTTCCTCCTCCCACACTTGGTTGTTATGCTGATGCATGCACCCTATCAGGACATCTCCTCCATACTTAAAGAGTTCCGCAGGTAGGCCATCCGAGCCTGCGGATTTGTTATTCTTAAGCTTGTGTATGGTTTCTTAACCTCTTCAGTACTGGGTAGTGGGACTGGATCTTCATTGACTGGTCTTATGCTTCTTTGCTCCCCTGAGTTTTCGTCTAAATAATGCCCATTAAGCAGCTGCTGGAAATGCTGTTTAAACACGTCTACAATTCCCTGTGCTTCGGTGACTAGGTTTCCTTCGCTGTTTCGAAGAGCTTGCGTGCCGGTCCTATAACCTGATGCCAGTTGTTTGACTGTTTTATAGAACCGGCGCACAGTGGGTACCCGCCCATACAAAGTGCGGCCAAAAATATTTGCTTGTTTTTTTTCTTAAGAAACGCTGATGTTATGCTTTTAGTTTGTTTATTTGTGCATAATTATAGAAAAAAAAACATAAAATATTAATAAAATTAAATTTTTATTAGCTCTAATGCAGATTTAGATAATAATGATTTTTTTTTATTAGGTAATTTTCTTAAATTTGATATTAATGGATCGGAAGTTAATAGAAGTCTTTTGAAAAGGTCGTTATTTGTGACAATGCGAGACATTTTTCTCGTGTGATGGAGTCTGTAATTTTTTATATCCTTGTTTCGGGACTCTGCGGCTTCCTCACTCAATTCGCCTATAGAAATAAGGCCGTGATGTTCAATGACCGATGCACCATGTAACAACACCTTGTGAACCGAAGCGGGTAAATAATACCATGGATAGGTTTTTATTATCTGCTCAGCTGTCTCCAAAGCAAAAACTTTGAATTTATCGGCTTCGATGTTAAACCCAGAGTTTAACACTTGTAAAATTGTGGCACATCTGTCTATTAACGTTTGGTCGATTCCGGTTATTTCAGCCGCAATTTTAGGATTTTTAAAAAATATTCTAGCTGTATTGCCATCATTTGAGAAACCACTTCCGCCTGGTTTCGGTCTGTCCACAATTAATCCTAGTTTTTCGCGGAACTGAGCTTGAATACTTTTCTTTTTATTTTCGAATTCAAATTTATCGTCACCTCTTACCTGCCATTTCTTAAATGTAAGTCTGTACGAAATGTGTACAAAAAACTCGAAAAACCTTATCCATGCGTGAAGTGTAACATGTAACATTTCAATGATGTGGAGTCGTTCAGCGCGTTAGAAACTTTACCGTCCACCATAGTTAAATGTAAACTGTAGTTGACTGAGCATTCAACATCAGCGATCATTACAGTTAAGGGTTGCAACGAATTAATTTTTTCTAAAAAGTACTGTTCTTCAGACACAGATACAGCAGCAGTTTCTTTTTTAAACTGAAACCTCATTAGACGACAGTATCGTGTTGAAGCCGATCGAGGATTTTTCCAAATAATTATCTTTTCCGTATCCTTTTTTAACTGAAGCTGCAATGGCACGTAAGATGTGACAAATAAGTCACAGTCTTTCGCGTCAGATTCACGAAAATTCTGCTTGTACTCGCTTTGCCCAGTACTTCCATCAAATCCCCATTTACCTTCTAAATGAAGACTTTTAGAGGATTCTTTGCTGAGTGTTTTTAGAACATCTTTCTCAGAAATTAATAATCTAGTTGCTGTGTGGTCAAGTAAAGCTTGTAAATCTACTTCAGCACTTGTTTCCGTTACTGTTAGTTTGTCGGCTTCTGGATAACAGCTCTCCTTTTCCTTCTGAATAGCTTTGTAGCTGGGTAACCCATTTTTTTTAATTTTTGTGTTGACAAAGTTTTGAATAAGTAAGTATTGATTTTTTGTTAACTTCGCTTCAACGAAAAGAGATAATACTTCAGAACAAGTTACAGGCAAAGATTTTTCATCTTCTATATCCGAATTTGTTGAAGTTTCACGTAAAGCTGTGGCTATAGAATCATCAGTCATTGATAATTCTGCCAAACGTCTTCGCTTAGTACGAGCAGAACATTCCTGAAAAGTTTTCCTGGGGCGACCTCGTTGCTGTGACGCACTCGCACTCGTACTTGCATTATTTTCTTCAGCAACGCTTAGTGAAACGATCTCAGATTTATCGAGCCATGCGGAATGAGATCTTATCAAACAATTTTTTCTGGCTTTACTTTTTTTCCAAAATTCCGTTAACTTATTGCAAACCATAAGAATTCGGTAATAGAGAGGTTCAAATTTCACGTCTTCTTCGCCTTCATCAAACCAACTGCATTTGATGCCTTCAAGTATTTGGTTGGCTTGGGTTACACACGTAGAGTTATTTTCACGGATTTCTAGCCATTTGCCAAATAAGAAACGCCGTGAGAAACAGCATTCATAATCATTACCTACCAAAGATAAAATAGTTCATACATACAAAATATTTTGTTATTTTTTGTTTCAGTAATTTTATCGTAATGATGTCTACTTAAACTGTTATAACTTCTAAAGGGGAAAAAAGGGGAAAAAATCACAAAATTATTTCGAAAGGTAGGACAATATTCTACACTTGAATACCAAATTCATAGAAGGAGCTCGAAGGGAAACCTACTAAATCTCTAATTTACCGTAAATAAATCTATAAAAAATACTATAAAAAATGCTCTGCTTCAGAGACCCATACAATTGGACTTGAAGGTATTTAACAATAAAATGTATGGTTTTTAGAAAGTACTTACCTTGTCGTTTAATATCCATTATAATAAAATATTGTTCAAACTCTTTTAATACACGTTATCACTTTTAAAAGTTCACTATCAAAAAACTGCACCGATAAGCAAATTGTATGTTTTTATATATGTTAACTTTGAATGTCTATAAAAGAATGAAGAGAGTAACGCGTGAAATTTTTTTTAGTTTTGGTTTAACGGGAGTTTGAAGAACGTTATTGACTCTTTGAATTCTTGATTGCTCACATTCATTTTTTTTATTTTTGGCCTATGGAGGTACCCACTGTGCGGCGGGTGTTTGTGGTTGTGCTAAACTCCTCGAGATACCTGAGCTGAGAAGCTGCGGCTGCTCTTTTCTTTCTGCGCTGGGTTTTTTTCTCCTTCCTTCTCTTTTCACGGTACTCCTCTTTTGCTGCTCTTGTTTTCCGTTGCAGTATTTGCATTCGTGCATTTTCCGTCTCCTGCTTCAATACCGCGCATTCATTATCATACCACGGGTTCTTTTTCCTAGGTGGTTGATAGCCTATGGTGGACTCGGCTACGTCCCTAATGATGTCGCGGTACTGGCTCCACTGGTTGTTGACGCTTGTGGCTGGGGGTACGGCAGAGAGTTTCCCGGTCAATTGCTCACTGTAGTCTCTGGCTTTCTCGGGTGTGCTAAGGCATGCAGTATTGAATTTCTTCCTTTGGGCGGTCCTCATTTTCTTTTCGTTGGACAATCGGGCTCTGAACTTTGTCACAACAAGAAAGTGGTCAGAGTCCACGTTTGCACCTCGGAAAGTTCGCACGTCCAAGATGTTCGACGCGTGCCTTGCGCCAATTAGCACGTGGTCGATTTGGTTGACGGTTCGACCATCTGGAGATCGCCAGGTTGCTGTGTGTATCCTTCGCCTGGGGAACCTAGTGCTACTTATCACCGTATTCCGAGCTGCAGCAAAGTCGATTAGTCGGAAGCCGATATCTGTTGTCATTTGGTGGAGGCTGTGCTTTCCAACTAATCCGCCAAAGATATTTTCCTTCCCGACTTTAGCATTGAAATCTCCGAGCACGACTTTGATATCGTACTCCGGACAGGCTCCGTAGGCTCCGTCCAGAAGGTCGTAAAACTCCTCCTTGTTAGATTCCTCAGCTTCATCGGTAGGGGCGTGTGCACATATTAGGCTGATGTTTTGAAAAGTAGCTTTGATGCGGATCCACAGCCAGGCGATCACTAATCGGCTTAAAATCGATGACTTTTGATCTGAGTCGATTACCCACGACGAATCCGCATCCTAACATGTGCATTCTTTGATGACAGCTGTAATAAATGTCGCAATCTTTTCTTTTCACTATTCCTGATCCTATCCATCGTATCTCCTGGATCGCGGTAATGTCTGCCTTGTACCGCGAGAGGACAGATTCAAGTTTTTGAGTAGCACCTGGTGTGTAGAGTGTCCTTACATTCCAGGTGCATACTCGTAAATCGTAGTCCATTTTCGTTCCGGGTCTGGTTGCCATTTGAGGGGGGTCGTTATCCGAGGCTTCTCGCGTCTCTCTCATAACAATTAATGTTTTTTACTGTGGCCGGGTCGTTAGCCCGACGCACTAACCTCCAATCTGTAGGGCCATGGGTTTAGTGTTGCAATTATTTCCTTGGTCAACACTCGCACTTACAAGTTTAGCAAGTCATGACATAAAGCCAAGACCAGTATCCGGCGGTTACCAATGAGGAGGTATTGTAAGCACTTGATGTGCAGGAAAAGATATAGCTCGAAGCCCCCAGTTCCTACAGCATCCAACCAGTTATTCAGTTACTGATGCCAAATCACGATGATTGAACAGCATATCAAAACGAGTGTTTGTTAGTACAAACGTTGCGCATATTTTTTTTTAGAATATTCGAAAAAATCATTTCTAAACTATACTCGATGAATAAACGGACTTACAGTTGTGTTCATAAAAATAGCAGTGCTTCCCAAATAAAACAAAAAGGCTTTCATTATCAACATTATACTATATTTCACTTAGCTTATAATAACAATTTAAGGTATTTCAATTATTTTAACAGAAAAAATTAAGATTGATATTTTTTCCGTTACTTTTATCACAGTAAGAAGCGTTTCTAAAATTTATGGCTGTTCACAAAAATAGCAGTGCTCAGATGCACATCTATAACGCAAAAAGTCAGAAAAACTATAAAAAACTTATATGAAACTATATTGATATTTTAGCTTACCATTAATACTTTGTAGCATAACCATTGTTTTTTATATCGGAAATGCATCTTCGTGGCATGGAGTCCACTAAAATTTGACACCTCTGGACTGGTATTGCGTTCCACGAATCTCGCACTACTTCCCACAATTCTTTCGAATTCTTCGGTTTCGCTTCATGAACCGCATTTTTAACATCCCCCAAAAAATTTTCAATAGGGTTAAGGTCGGGGGATTGAGCGGGCCACTCCATAACGCATAACTAGTTCTCCTGGAACCATGATTTTGGCCTTTTTGAAGAGTGCTTTGGGTCATTGTCTTGTTGGTATGCCCAAACCAACGACATTTCCTCTTCAGCATAGGGTAACATGACTTCCTCGAGAATTTTAACATATTCAGCTGCATCCATTATACCCTTAATGCGATAGATAGGCCCAACCCCATAGTAAGAAAAGCAAGCCCATATCATAATTTGCGCTCCGACATGCTTCACTGTTTTCACAGTGTATCGTGGATCGTTTGCTGCATTTTGTGGTCTTCTCAAATACTCCCGACGACCCTTGGATCCAAAAAGAACGACTTTGCTTTCATCGCTCCACAGAATATTCCTCCA
Organism: Chrysotoxum bicinctum; assembly: GCA_911387755.1. Classification (NCBI taxonomy): domain Eukaryota; kingdom Metazoa; phylum Arthropoda; class Insecta; order Diptera; family Syrphidae; genus Chrysotoxum; species Chrysotoxum bicinctum. The sequence continues at coordinate 166,084,922 of OU426987.1, forward strand.
TTTCTCTCGTGGCCAATCTCGATGCACTTTGGCAAACTCCATTCTCTTTGCCACATGCCTTTTTGTCAACAGTGGTACCTTGCGTGGACTTCGAGCTGGTAATTTGGCATCGAAAAGACGTCTTCGTACGGTTACAGCGCTTACAGACAGTTCAAACTTATCTTTAATTTCTCTGGAGCTTATGGAAGGGTTCTGTTTAGCTAACTGAATAATTTTTCTGTCATTTCTAACACTCGTCATTCTTTTTAGGCCGCGTGTTTCCGGTTTATTCTGCCATTTTATAGCGTTACTTATCTTTTTTGCTGAACATCCTAAGATTTCCTGAATATCCTGGTAAGTTTTCCCCTCCAAACGTAGTTTTCTTATTAAACTTCGAGTTTCTTCGTTGCAATGTTTTGACCGACTCATTGTTTATTTTAGGTTGAGCTAATATTTTATAATTTTTTCTATAATATTATCTTGAGAATACTAAAAACTACAAATAGTAAAATTTTTACTTACCGAAAAATAAAAAAAGAGAATGTTTAACACTTTTTAACTTTAAATGCAAGACACTGCTATTTTTATGAACACGCTATATTCAGACAGACGTATTAATAAAAAACACTTATTCCACCTATATTCCATGGTTTTGCTAAACCATGGAATAGGAGTTAAGCCATGGCTTAAATATTTACATTAATAAAAACAAAATGTTCCCGGAATAGTAAAATGACATTTATCAAAAATCCTTTTATAAAAATCTCTTTTTTATATTCTGTGGCTACCTAAATTGATTGTCAATTGCTTGTGTCTGACTGTGGACATTTCCATTTCTTATTCCTTCGCTAAACCACCTACTTCGGTGGTTTAACTTTATCATAATTGGTAAACGTCACTTAACAGAAAATTTGTTTTATTAATGAAATTTCGCACTTAGTCCAGGACTTAACGATAAACCTCCACTAAACCATCTTTATTAATATGGGTGAGAAAGATTAAACAAATGCGTCGGAAAAAGTAAGGTTCAATTACAAACTTAAATACTCAAATATAAAAATGAAAGACCGTTAGATGCAAATAACAGGTTAATTTTTTTTGTAAGAATCTTATTGACTAATTAATAAAGTGTGACCAGCACTGTTATTGTAATGAACACAACTGTACATTTTATCCATTATCAATTTTTATAACTTGTTATTTTTGAAAGTGGGATAAGTTCTTTTGGGGACTTAAAAACATTTAACTTTCTTTGAGAATGTCTATAAATTGTATTGCTTATTATAGTTCAACATGTTTGTAATCTTAAATGCGTCACCTGAATTCATTCAAATTTCGTATATTATTAAACACATTCAAACGCAAACCCTTAAAATATCTCGAAACGTACAAAAATGAATTTACACCACTTTAAAAAACTCATTTCTATTCACAATTAGTTTGCCTGTGCGGCACATACCTACACGTAAACGGATTTTGTAACGTAACTTTAATTAAGCTTGAAATATGAATTTGTAAGAATAAAATAGCTTCATCATTGTATGGAAATAAAAATAATGATCTGTACAGTAAGCCTTAATTTCTAAAAGCAATATCGAAGGGGTTTTTGTATGGTCACATACATGCAGTGTGCCTGCGAAGCTTCATATATTTGTAATATTCAAAAATTCATAAAAGCAATATCTTCACTTTTAATTTAAAATAATTTACACAAATGTTCTTGTTCTTATATTCACGGATAGGTATCAATGGAATAGGTACTGTAACGGCACTAGAAATACTTGCTGCCTTTTCTCCAAAAGAACTACCAGAAGAAGATCCCAGTCAACAAACATCTATTATTCTGGCAAGTCTAAAAAAATTTCGTGAATGGTGGACGAGCACTAAGACAAGTACAGTCATTGATAGTTCCATAAAACATCGACTTCGAAATAAACTGGCTAATATTGAATTATATGAAGAATTCCCCAGTAATGCGGTAAGCTTAAAATAATTAGTTAGTTTTTATTTATTTATTATTTACATGATAAGCCTTACAGCCTAGTTTAAATTTTTAAACAAAAAACTAATAAAAGAAAAAAAGTTATATTTACGTTAATGAACAACATATTTAGTGACAACTTTGCGGAAAAACTCATAGATTGTATGATACGTAGAAAAACCTAAAAAAAGTTTTTTTTTGCTTTTATGTTGTAATGTGAAACTAAAAATTGAATGTGCGCGACTGTCCTTACTTTATTTATTAATTTCACTTAACGTGACGATAACGATGAGAAATGCCTCGTCTGCTTTCATAGTTTGAAACTGATTTGTGAATAAAAAAAAGCTAAAGCTAAAACATGGATTTTTAAGTAAAAGCTGGATTTTTAGTGAATAAAAATAAGCTTAAGCTAGCTAGTTAAAGATGTTTTCTAGTAATAGCTATTTTAAAATAGCCAACGCTAAATCAATTTAGTTTTAGTTGTTTCCCAAGCCTAAGATTCAATTTTTGTGAATAAAAATAGCGTAAACTAGAATATTTGGTTAAAGCTGGAAAAATTTCAAGACTTTTTCGACCTGTCTAGAAAGCTTTGACTAGGTCTTATTTTCAGTACTCTATGAAGCAAGTACTAAAAACTTTTGCGACATGTTAATTAAATATAAAGTAATAGCTCAAAAATAAGACAGTGAACGCTTAGACGCAGAGACTGACGGACGATATGATAAAAACATTTTTTACCCGAAACCAATACTTGCCCTATAGAACAGATAACAAATTGTGGTAAAGCAACCTTCCTTTCGGTCATACATGTACAGTAGGGTGGAGTGAACATTTTTTTTTTTCATATTCGTTTCGGAATACCTGTAAAAAGTTGCTGTTATTGTTCACAAATATACATACAAAATTTTATTCGGCTCATGAGAAATTTAGAGGTGCCCCCAACATGAACTTTAGAAAAATTCGCAAAATTTTGTCAAAAAACACCAATTTCTAATATTGTCAAATTAACGCTAAATCATATTCTGTGTGTTCCGTTTCGTTGGCAACTGTTTAACCTTGAATAGTGCGTGGATAGGTGAGGGGGGGAGGGGGGTTGAGGCGGTAAAGGTGATTTCACTGCACTTTCATTTCAATTCAATCGCTGTCAAACGTTGTTCGAACGCCATTAAGTGCGCGCGTGTTATTGTTATTCTACTTGTGAGAAACATTGATTTTAACCACTGCCGTCAAGAAAATAAGACTCATGTAAGTAATATTTTTAATTTCCCCTGTTCACAGATTGATATGAATGCGCCTTTGAAGAAAATCAAAACTAGATCAATGTTTTAAAAATTTAGTATTTTTCTAATTTTCAATTGGGTTGGGGCACCTCATGACATCAAGACAATGTTTACTTGTCTTTTGTATGCTGAATTTACTCATTAAAAGGCAAATTTGTATTGCTATTCCATTAAAAAAAATTTTGTTCATACATTATCACTCCACCCTAATGTACGGTTCTAGCTAAAGTTACCTAGTCGATACATGTGAATAAAAAACGAGCAGCTTAAATTACGAAGCTTAAGCTCGTATTTTTTAGCATACGCTATTTAGCGTTATCATTTTTTTATTCACATAAAACAAAGCTTAAGCTAGAACTATCTAGCTTTAGCTGCTAGTAAAAGCTATGAAGTTGGCTTTAGCTTCCTCCAAAAAAAGCTTTTACTTTTTTTTATTCACAAGGCCCATAGTCCCCGTCGTTGTACGGTGCACACCCTTTAGTATAAAAGTATTTAGTGTTGTGTAGGATTAAGTGTTTAATATTTTTAATAAATAAAATCATAAAAAAAAACATTTGAGTTTTTTTTTTGAATGAAATTATTTTTTTATTTGTTTTTTGGTTAGTTGTTGTTGTTTTTTTTTTATGTGTAAACATCTTTCCCGGCGGTAGAGTGAATCGAAAACGTGTGTAAAACTTATACGTCCCGTGTAACCCGTTACGGTTACACGTTACGGTTACACGTTCCGTGTAGCAACCTACCTTACCGACGATTGCTTTTAACACCATGTTTACATTGTAAATATTGCGTACTTACGACATCGTGCTTACATTGGAGACTTTGAGTACTGAAATCTCGATTTTATTACTTTCCATTGCTGGCTAGAACTTAATTCAATCCCTCAACATTTCTTCACCTCTCGACCAATTAGGCCTATTCTGCTACATTTGTTATTCTGCTATAGATTTTATGTTATGAATCATAAAAGATTTCCACCTTAAAAGATCTTTTATGATTGGTATTCAAAAGTTCGAACTTGTATAAAAGTCTGTTAGGCTAGTCGCGCACAAGCAACTGTGATCGAAATCAAATAGTTTAATCACCAGTTGAAAGAGAACCGCGCTCTGGCAACTCTTTACTCACGCTCACACTCTTTTCTCTCTTGCGCTTATGGAAAACAGCTCAACTATTACGAATTAATTTTAGGCAATCGTTCAGTTTGTGTCAAAACACAAACTTTTTAGTTGCTCGAATCGAGTTGCTTTAAGTGCGCGGTGTCCCATATAAGCCCATATGTTTTATTTTAGCAACTAAACAGTTGCGAAACTAAAAATTGAATGTGCGCGCCTGGCCTTATGCTACTTCGAAAACGAGATCTGTTATAAAACTGAACTAAATCTGTTATCATAATCAGCTGTGATTATGTAAAATATTTCGTCTGACATAATTTAAATGGATGACGAACAAAAAAGTAAACTCTTAGGCTAGGGGCGCACATTCAATTTTTAGTTTCGAAACTGCTTGGTTTGAGCAACTAAAAAGTTTGTGTTTTGACACAAACTAAATGATTGCGCGCACATTCAATTTTTAGTTGCACAACTGTTTGGTTGCTTATAGAAAACAGATGAACTATTTAGTTGAAAAAGACGAAAGACAAATCAACTGGTGTAAAATTTCATAGTTGGTTCATTTAATGTCTTAAAAAATCCAGTTTACGTTATTAATGGACGATAACATTTTATTTTATGCTCGCAAAAAATGCATTTTCAGAGTTGAACTTTAAATATCCAAAAAATGTTCTTCAGGGCAATAAGTTGACATCTGCAATGAAATATTCTCGATACGTCAAAATTTAATTTGTCCCTTATCTGTCATACCGTATAATTATTTTAATTATCGAATTAGATATTCTTTATTATATCAAAATATACTTTTAGCATTCACTATATCAAAATATAGATCGTTCTCCATCTGTCAAGCCAAGAACTGGATGATGACTACGACTTCAATGTATTGAAAAAATTAGTTTTTGCCACTTATAATTCGATTACAAGGTGGGAATGATTTCAATCGGTTTGTAAATCTCTGACAGAAAGAGTAAGGTAAAGTACAGAAACCTAAAAAAAAGTTAAGGGACTTGTTTGATTTTGATAAGGTGAACGCCTTTGTTGGCGGCGTTAAGCCAGATATACGAGTACATTGTTCAAATGCATGAAAAGCACTTACAAGTCTATTACTTCAGTGGCGAGAGAACGTTGCCCTTTGTGGTTTTTTTTTTCAGCAAAATTGTGTTTTTACGAATTTCTTTGAGATTTTTGTAATTTTATCCGAGTAATTTGTTTTATTTTGTCTGTCCATTTTATCATACAATTTTCGTTTGCTGTTTTAATATTTGAATCAGTGCTTATGCTGTGCTGTGTTCTCATCTCTTCAACGTACTATACGCAAATGAACCAATAAATACATGATCAATCATCAACCTTGCATACACAATATTTCTATGAAGTACGCTGGATTGAAAAGATTTTGATTTTTTTTCAAGCCTACATCCAATCTATACGTGTGACTTTTTCACTAATACACTTACAATTGCTGAGAAAAATGCGGAGTTATCGTTCATTCTTCTGTGTGGTTTTCTTTTTTATATTTGGCGTTCGCTCAGTGCAATTCGCTAGGAGTAAGGAGTGCGAAGAGATGACTCCTTTTCGCATGAACAAAGTTAACTTATATTAAAAATCGCTGTGTTTAAAAGCTCAGATGCACTCGAAAGGAAGCCAAAAGAGAAACAGAAATTCGTGTAAAAACAGTCTATTTCTTATCAGATAACATCTCTGTTTGAATATAAGTGTAAAAATATAATGCTGTCAGAAGCAACATCCCTGGTTAAACATAAGTCAAACAAACTTTACGTTACGTAGCGGAGTCCACTTACTCCTCCTACTTCATCGAAGCATATTGTCGATAAGATTTTTGGGTCGTATGAAATGAATAAGTGTCGACACGGCAGTGCGAACTTTGGGAATCGATGTAGTATGCCGATATGGCGTGTAAAAAGGACCGAACTAGTTCGTCGAAACAATTTTTTATGGTGTTATTCGGTTTTAGTTGTTAAAATTTACAATTCGGTTTTAGTTGTTAAAATTTACAAATCGCCTGAAAAAGCAAGAATAAAATTCAATCTCTTTAAGCAACAATTCAATAAAGCTCTGATAAACACAAAAAAGTGGTTCTGGATCTGGAGCATTAAAATTCAAATATTTTTCGGTCATTTTCACTTTTCGTTTAAAATTTTACAACTCTACCATTTCACATCTGATTTTGGCATGTACTTCTACGTCGGCGGATTAGTGTGTAAATGCCCATACAAAAGCGAAGTACTTTGTTGATTAGGTTGATCGATGTGGCGTGTGTGAGGGGTATATCTTAAGTCACAAACTAGAACGATTGCATTGTATGTTTATTGGGTACGTTCGATAACAAAAATTCGGCAATCGGACGAACGTTGATGTTTACACATCTTAACCGTGAGTCCTGGCACTCACACTTTTTTTTTTATAAAAGAACACTATTTTTTGGCGAAAAAAAGATGTTTTTAAAGTGTTTTAAATAAACTCGAGTACGGTTGGAACAATATTTCTAAAACATGTCGCTGTCCTTGACTGATAACGTGTCGTTTTGACATACATATTACTGACAACTGCATACAAAATTTTTTGCCCCCAAAGCCGTAAAAAAAGTTTTACTTCAAAAAATGGGTCGCGGAAATCTGCTAGGTACCGAAGAATTGAGGCTTACGTGAAAAATGATCTACTGATCATTACGCACAATTTCCCATGAAATTGGTAGAAGTTCTAAAGTTGTGTTGTCGTTTCCAAAAAATAAATACACATATGAAAAAGGCAGGTAAGATCCACTTTAGTTGCTGAACGAAGAAGGATCATCAGAACGGCTTCTAATCTCACTGACACGGTTGCTAAATTCGTGGGCAACAGTGGAGTTTAAGCAAGTTTAAAATGTCCCATTTTGAATTTTTTGTTTACAAAAATCATAACTCTTAAACGAATAATTATATCGCCATATTTTTTTTTATCTTGAAGGAAATTTCCAAAGCCATAAAAATAATTTGCTTAAAAAATTAAAAGGTGTTTCAGAATTTTCTGTTGAAATAAGAAGTTTTAGTTTAGAATTTGTATTTTACTCAACAAAGTCAATTTCTGAAGTATATCTGAGTGTAATTTAGGTGAAACAAGTAAAAAAGAAAACAAACCAACTTGAGTGAAACAGTAGGATAAAATCATTTTCTTTTTTTGGTTTATTTAGTTTTTTTTTTAATTTGTTGGTACACAAGAGTACATTAATAAAACATTCCAGTCATAGATTACAAGTCAAACAGTGAACAAAAATTAAATTTACCAAATATGTACATACAATCATAAGATTTCTTGGAAACTATCGTCTAAGTCCTTGGTAATGTCTAATAAACTCATCATTACCGGAGAGTATTGTGCTTTCAATTCTTTTAGTTTCATGCCTAAGGGAAGACATGAGTGGATCCGATGATCACTTTACATAGGTTTTTAATCTGCCGAATCCTCGAAAACGTGCACATATTTTTATATCTGTTTTTCTTGTTGTCCTTATTTTTGGACTCTTGGACTTCTTCTGACCATTTTTAAAGTAGTATTGATCGATATTCGATGATATTTTGACTATGAACCAACATTTTATGAAGAGTAGGTCTGAGTTGTATTTCAGGATACAAACAAATGCTCTACCTACTGTTTTCTTACTATACTCTCCGAATTACACTGCAATTTAATACTTCCCTGCAGTTCAAAACGGCTGAAAATGATTGTATGTTTAAATTCGATAAAATTTCACCTTCTTTTCTTTTTTCAATTATTCCGACATAAATAAATTTGCAATGAATGGTTATTGTGTATTTCCCATTCATAATTTCATGTTCGATTAGCCAATTTTCTAGAATGTTGAGGGTTACCTATAATTTTTTAGCAAATCTCATAGCTGTTTTCAACAAATTAACCTTTTGGCTTCGGATGTTCGTTGAATTTTTTTACTTACCATTTTGCAATGGTTTTCGGTTGGTGCATTACAGTTTGAAACTATTGAACGCGCTTTTCAGGTTAGCAGTATCGTTGTGAGTCTTTGGTAAACAATACATTTGGAAGCGTAACGGAATCCCGCTTTTTATAATCCCGTTTTTTTCAAAAATCCCGCAAAAAAAGTTTTAAAATACCGTCCTCTATAATACCGTTTTTTTAAATACCGCTTATTCAAAATCCCGTTCTATTATAATCCCGCTTTTTAAAATCCCGTCTTATACCGCTTATCCTGTTTTATCCTCACTGTTTATACGTCGTAATAAGAAAAGGGATTATAAAAAACGGGATTATAAGAGACGGGATTTTAAAAAGCGGGATTATAAAAAAGCGGGATTATAAAAAACAGGATTATAAAAAACAGGATTATAAAAACGGGATTTAAAAAAACGGGATTATAAAAAGCGGGATATCGTCCCCAACCCAATACATTTTCGGCGCAAGGGTCAATCACCTTTTCAACCTTTTTCAAAGAAATGTTTTGTATTACTTGTACATGTGATATTTTCACAGGATCATTCTGTAAAACTGATATTGCTTTTTGTTGTCTCATTGACATATTTTATGCCCGTTTTTATATCTGCCACTAAACTAACTACCGGTGTTTACTTGGTTTAGGTGTCAACTTCAAAGTATTTTGTAATAAATACATTTGTTCGCTTCGGAACGATTGGCCTGATAAGTTTGTGACGAAATTGCTGAGTTAAATTTTGACAGCTGCTTTAAATTTTTCCCTTTCATCACTATCTCAAACAAATTTTTTTTTAAAAGTTTATAGAGTTTCTTGTTTAACCTGGTTTTATATTAATAATTTTACAGTCAATGTCATCTGAGAGGAGAGAATGGCTGAGTTCAGAATTCTATCTAAAGCTATCTTGTTAGATTTGTCTCTGCTAAAGCCTAGTACCTACGCAGATCGGGAAAAATTTTGTCTCCCATACATTTTTTTTCCTGGGAGAAATTTTATCTTGGATATTTTTCCGAGCAGTACGCAGTTCGCGCGCAAAATTCATACTTTGTACAAAATGTCTCCACTAAATTTTGCCAGGAAAAAGAATGATACAAGCATTATTTTGCGGGACAAATTTTGACAGCCACCGTATTTCCGAAAGTGATTTTTATCAAAACTAGTTTTATGTAAAAGGTGCTGATGCTTCTCTTGAAAGCATCAAGAGGAGATTCCAAAAAGGTATGAACGACTTTTGTAAGACAACCCGTTCCAGAGATACACTACAAAACACATTAAATTAGATTTTATCTCTCCAAATTCAAACTTTTACGCGAGATTTGTAAACGTTTCGTAGAGATTAAAATTGTAGAGATAAAATTTGTCTTGTCTTGATCTGCGTACTAGGCTTAAATTTACTAATAAAATAATCTCTTCTTTACTACTTGTTTTGTGTCTTATCCTATTTTCCACTGTAAAATCGTGCGCTAATTTCAGCGCCATGATATAAGATATTACTGACTGTACCTACCATAGAACCATTTATTAAAATTTTGAATTTCTCATTATCAACATAACGGATTTTTATCAGTCAGTGACTGATAATAACCAATTCTATGTATTTGAGGTTAGAGTTGATCATTGAAAGCAAAACTGACATTTGAGAATAGAAAGAGAATCGAACTTATTCAGTGGAACAATTGTGTTCCAAGTTAAAGAAACGAAAATCAGCTTTTTATTGAAATTGATTTGCATCAGTGAAATAATAAAAGTGGATTTAAAAGAAAGTTCAATTCAGAATTTTGTATTTTATAGAGTAAAAAAATTCTATTAGTTATTAGCTTCATTTTGGTACCAATTAAAGCCATTACAATTTGTTTAAACGTCTTACAAATCGAAATAAAAATATTCAATGATGCATTTCAATGATAGCTATAACTGGCCCCTAAGATTGAATTCTTTTGCACAAAATTCAAAAACTATAAACTAGCAATGAACTCAAATAGTTGTCAGTAACATGTCAAAACGACACGTTATCCGTCAAAGACAGCGACATGTTTTTTACAATTATTTTTCGAACTTTCTTCGGGGTTATTTGAAACACTTTAAAGACACCTTTTATCGCCGAAAGAGAATGTTCTTTTAATGAAAAAACCACAACAACTAACCAACAAAACAATTAAAAACATAATTTTCGTTAAAAAACACACAATAAAACCTTTTTTTAATGAATTATGTGGCCGAACAATTTCTCATTCGAAAACCACTTCCCTTTGTAAAAAACACAAACAAATATATCTTTTTTTATGGTTTTCTTTACTTAAAGCATTAACTACTTCATCCTACACAATACTGAATACTTATATACTATTTAACTTGAAAACTTAGTACTAAAATTTACAAAATTTTTATTATTATTATAATTAATTACCAAGCAATTTAAATTACATGATAATATTAAGTTTAACGAGCCTAGCTGCCGAGACTATTAGCTCTATAATCATATGTTTAGATAACAATGTTTGCTTTTATAATAAAGTTTGATATTTTTTCGATATTTTTAGTGTTAGGGTTTTTTAGGATATCATAAATTGAATCGTTTTGAAATATGTTTTGAAAAGTGAGTGTTAGTATTGGACAATTCTCAAAAATATGGCTTAAAGTTAAATTTGTATTGCAGGAGGAACAAACTGGTGGATTGGTTTTAGCGAGGAGGTGTTGGTGGGTGGTAGAGGTGTGTCCAAGTCGTAGCCTAACGAAATTGCGGATTTTTTGTTTGGAAATGCCTGTAGGATAAACGGAGTTTTTCAGGATTGAATTTTTTGTAGTGGTGGTGATATTGCATCCAGTCGTTTTTGGTGTTGGTTACTATGGCATTTTGTGTAACTCTGATCAAGTCGAGTTTGGAGAAGACGTTGAACATGTAAACGGGGGAATTTTTCGCTGAGTTAGCTGCAATGTCTGCATATTCGTTTCCCTGGATCCCTACATGCCCAGGAATCCACATCAATTTGATATTTTTCGAGGATTTGATGAGTTGGTATCTGATTTCGGTTATCAGGTCAGTGTTGTTGTTTGGGTTTTTGATAGCTTCAAGGACAGATATACTGTCAGAGCAAATTATATATTTTCCTCGGAGTTTTAAGGCTGTTTTGGTGGCTTGCAAAACAGCAAAAGCTTCTGCTGTAAATATTGAGGAGAATTCAGGCAAGTTACCTATGCTGATGATCGAACCGTTTTCAAATAGTACGGCAAATGATGTATTCTCTGTTGTCTTAGATCCGTCAGTGAATATGAATTTCCAGCCTTCTGATTTTAAATCTGACGATATACTTGAGAAAAGTTGACAGTAAATTATATTGCTGGTATTTGTTTTCTTGTAGTTCGCTAGTGGCATTATCAAGGATGAAGGGCTAATGAACCATGGAGGATAGCGTGGGACGGTAAATTTTGTGTGTTTTGATGGAAGGTCAATGTGCGATGCTTTATCCATGATAGTAGCGATTGCTGATGGTATCTTTTTTGTAAGTTTATGATTTGTTGCACTTTTCACATCATTATCGATCACTGAATTGGCGGAGAATATGAGTTTTGCAGATAGTTTTAAAGAGATTGCGTCTCTACGTTCCTCTATACTGGGTAATCCTGCTTCTGCTAAAATATTTTTGATGGGAGTAGTTCGGAAAGCATTGATACTACTTCTAGCTGCTTGGTGGTACATCGGTTTTATAATTTTTAAAGTTGATTTCGGACAATAGCCATATATGTATAATCCATAGTCTATTTTGCTTAAACCTAACATTTTAGTAATATGTGATAAAGAATTTATATGAGTTTGACCTTTTTTACTGGCTAAATATCTAACAATATTTGTTCTGGCAGCTAGGGATTTCTTTAATTCTAAATAGTGTTGATTCCAAGAATATTTATTATTGAATACTAATCCTAAAATTCTTAAATTACTAACATTTTCTATTTGTGTATTATTTACATTTATTACAAGTTCTGGGCAATTTTTTTTACGACAGATATGTAGTAGTTTACATTTTTGAACCGATAATATAGCTCCAGACATTTTGGACCACTCTGAAATATCTTCTAGGGCGAGTTTAAATAAAGTTTTACTTTTATCAATATCATTTACTTTACATAAAATAAAAATGTCATCCGCATAAATGCAGTGATCAAGTAGTTTGTGGTTTATCAAAATGGTATTAATATTGTCAAATGCTATTATAAATAATACTACCGATAAAGGTGATCCCTGTGGGATTCCGTTATGTAAGGGGTAGTTGGAAGAGTATGTATTGTTTACTTTTATACACAATTTTCTATTGGTTAAGAATGACTTTACGTAACTATATATTTTGCTTCCAACTCCCCAATTCAGGAGATTTTTCAAAACAATATGCAATCCTATTCTATCGAAAGCTTTTTGAAAGTCAAGTGATAGGATAGAAACATGGTTTTTTACTGAAAGTGCCTTTGATGTAAAATAGTCAATATGGAGAAGGGCGTCGGTGCAACCCCTATTGGCTTTGAAAGCTACTTGGTTAGGACTGATAAGTTTGTTAGTTTCCGCAAACCAGAGTAGGCGCTTCGCTATTATTTTTTCCATTATTTTAGATAAACACGGTATAAGGGAGATAGGACGATATCCTTCAATTGAATTCCTGTCTTTTTTTGGTTTTGGAATAGGAATTATTGTGGCGGTTTTCCAAGTCTGTGGTATGACCGAGTTATTAAGTATGTTGTTGTAAAGACACACTATTCTGTGTTTGGTCTCAAATGGGAGATTTTTTAACATGGGGTAAGAAATTCTATCTCTACTTGGAGTCTTGCCCATAACTTTATTGAGTGAAGTCTCGAACTCGATTATAGTTATCGGTTCCTCAATGCGTAGTGCTGTCGGATTGGTGGCGTATTGAGGGGGGGTATTCATTATATTTACTTTTTCTTCAACAAATACAGTGGAAAAATTTATATTTTCAGAAGATTGAGACCAGGTTTGAGCAATGTAGTTAGATATTTTTTCTGGTTCTATGATTACACCGTTACTGGTGTTAATGCTGTTAATGGCAAGTGATGGAGAATCACCAGTCAAACGGCGGATGTTATGCCATATTTTCGAAGGAGAGGAGTTTGGATTTATATTTGAGGTAACCTCAGAGAAACTTTTGGCTTTGCATTCCTTAAGCATTCGTCTGAATTTTGCATTTGATTTTTTGTAGAAAATAAGATTAGTAGTGATGGGGTTTTTCTGAAAGTTTTTTAGTGCACTCATTTTCTCTTTTCGTAAAGATGATAATTCAGAGTTCCACCAGGGAACCACGTTTTTGCGTTTTATTGAGGAAGTTTGAGGAATGGAAAAGTTTGCGGCGGCTCTGATTGCTTTTTGCAACAGAGCCGCTTCCTTGTTGTTGTTTGAGGATGGGTTTTTATGTGTTAAGTACTCGGTGGTTGTTTTTTTGAATAATGCCCAGTTGGATAGATCCGTTTTAAATTTCGGGTCGAATGTTTAAGAGTTTGTAATACGTCCGATATTTAAAGTCGTCAGTATCGGAAAATGGTCACTGTTATGAAGGTCGTTCAAGGTCTTCCAAGTTGTTTTTGTCAGCAACTCGGGTGAGCAGCAAGTGACATCGACATGTGTTAGAGTGTTGTGAGTTGAAAGGTGGGTGGGCGACCCATCGTTCAAAATAATCAGGTTGTTATCTGTGAAGAAATTTTCTAATAAGTTGCCCCTTCTGTTGTTAGTTGGAGAGCCCCAAAGTGAATTCCAGGCGTTAACATCACCTCCGAATATGATTGGAAGATTGACTTGGGTAATTATACTATCTAGTTCGTTTTTATTGATTGTTTCTTTTGGGGGTAGGTATATGTTAATGTAAGTAAATTTTATTTTATGGTGTATTTCGACAGCAAGAATTTGTAGGTTCGAGTGCAACGAAATCATTTTGTAAGGTGTATTTTTTCTTATTAAAAGAGCTATACCTTGTTTACCAGTATCATTACTAGGTGAGTTGTACAGGTAACCGTCAAAGGTTTTTGGGAAATGTAGCGTCTTATCAAAGGGGCAGTGGGATTCTTGGATAGCTACTATTATAGGATTGTGTTGTTTAATCATAATATTGAGCTCATCAAGGTTATTAATAAATCCGTTGATATTCCATTGAAGAATATTGAGAGCTACATTGGTGTTACATGAGGTCCACGCACCTCTTTTACCTGTGGCAAGAGAGGAGTGGTTAGAAGGAATATTGTTTTGGTTTTGGTTCGTGTTGTTTTTTTTTTTTTGTTGTGAATTGTAAAGGTTGGTATAATTTTGTTGTTCAGGGCTTTGACTCTGCAATTCGGGTGTCGAACCATTCAGGCTCTTATCAGAGTCCGACTGGCTCGACACTCGAATCGCAGAGTCAGTTATTTGGATTAAAGTGTCATTATTGCATGTCGATATCATGGTTTTCTGCATTGTTGTTTTCTATGTAATATTCATTGTTACCCAAAAGATTTTGGGTTACAGCTGATATAGGAGATTGTGAGAGTGGATAGAGGGGTTTAGAGTGATTGAAGGTAGAAGAATTCTTCTTAAGAAGCTTGGGTATTTGTGTTGCTGTTTGTGTTTAAAGAGGTTTGAAATTGTGATGAGGTTGTGTGAGATGATTGCGATGTAGAAGTATTTGATTTGGATGGTGCAGTGGTAGTGGTTAAGTTTTCTTTTGGTAGTGTGTGACTATGATTTTGTACTGTTGTTATTTTTGGAGCGGATGGTGTGTTCGATGTGATTTTTATGTTTGGTAGGTTAGGCAATGAACGGGTATTTACTTTATTTGTATTGGAGCTTGTATTTACTGTTGAAGAGTTAGGTGGAGAAAGGGAAGGAGATGGAGGGATGGCTGGAGGATTATTCGTTTTACTGTTAAGGTTTGTTGTTTTTTTAATAGTTTCAGCGAACGTTGCAATTTGAGGTGGAACTTGTACTGAATTTTGTTGATTATATATACGCTTGGCTTCTGCCATAGTGCATTTTTTAATTGTTTTTATTGTTAGTATTTCTTTAGCTTGTTTGTATGTTGGACAGATTTTTGATGATGAAGAGTGGGCCAGGGAGCAGTTTGCGCACATTGTGCGAGTGCAGGGATCTGAATTATGAGGAGGGAGGTTGCAAGTTTCGCATATTTTGCTGCCGTTGCAACGTATTGTCGTATGTCCTAGCAGTTGACAGTTCGGGATCAAGAATCCCAAATCGACCACCTATATTATTTGGCCGAGTGGCCATTTTAATTAATTGTTTTTCTTTTATTTAATGGGTACACTCACGTGCGACACCGAGAAAGAGAAGGAAAAAAAAATATAAGAGAGAAAGTGGTTTGAAGGGAGAAACCGGTTTACGCGCTTAGCGGAAAAAATTAATAACACAATAACTGCTTTCTGTTGTCAAATATAAACTAGCATTTCTATATGCAAAGAATTTTATATTCGGTGTCAAAATTAAATTAGTATTGCCTACAATTAGAAGAATCCTTTTGCTCGAACACATTGAATGCGATAAGAAAAAAGAGGTGTAAGCGTGATGAAACATCGTCGTTGTTGTAAAATCAGTTTCAAACTGTGAATACAGACGAGGATATACATACGTAATAAAGCATTTCTCGTCGTCACGTTAAATTAATAAATGAAGTAAGAACAGTCGCGCACATTCAATTTTCAGTTTCAGATCTGTTTGGTTGCTGAAATAAAACGTATGGGCTTATGTTTCATTTTGCTATATATTTACCATATGTTTCAACCAAACAGTTGCGAAGTTAAAAATTGAATTTACTCTCCAGGCCTAAGGAATTGCGGAACGATTTTATAACAACGAAAAGTTGACAGTGAATCATGTCTCCATCTCGTCTCATGGTCTCATCGCATTATGAATCGGGCATATTTATAAAAACTTTTGTCCGTCGTTTTCATTTGGACCTTAATGTCGACATCTGACAAAATCACTTAAGACGATTTTTGACTCAAGACTTTTTGAAGCTATTTCGAAATTAAATGAGTGCCAATGAGAAAAAACATATTATTTAACCAAATCTCGTCGTGAAAAATTTCATGGCATTGGGAATTGCGGGACGATTTCAAAACTACAAATAGTTGACAGTGATCATATCTCGCTCTCTTTTCGTGTTCTCTTAACATTACGAATCGGCCATAATTATAATAACTTTTGTCTGTCGTTTTCAATTGGAATTTAATTTCACCATCTGACAAATTTAGGCGGAGATAAAAATGTACTAAGAAACGGCTAGTATTGAAATTTTGATATCTTTGACGTCAGTGTCCTTTCAAGATTTATGATGTGCACAGAGCTTAGTAACCATGTGTGTTAAAAAAACGCCATCTGTGCGCCAAAAAGAGCGCCATCCATTTTGCCCAACATTGGTAACAAACAATTTATATATGACTTTCTTGATTTTCTCAATAAATTCAAGAAAGTACCAGATAGATCAAGCTGTCATTTCAAATCTAATTGCATCATTTGTATAATTAAAACAGTTTTGAGTTCCAATTCAAACTTTCTAACTCATTTTGCAAACCATTTTCAATTCGAACAAATATTTCAAAAAAAATTATTTGGAAGTGATTTTGACATCTTTCATTTTGCAAGACTATACTAAAATTACTTTTAAATTGAATTTTTTTGTTTCCGAAGAGCACTGAAAGGTAATGTCAAAAATCAACGAAAAGTAGATTTCCGTATCATCAAAAGGAAACCCAAACAGTACTTTACGTCTATGCCACAGAACTATTTTTACTTGCGACTTATAGGTACTATAAGGCAAGTTATGCATTCGTAAAACAAATCGAACTCAAGATTTTAATCAAAGTTGACATTACGATGATAGCGAAGACTAAAAAAGTGGGTCTCGCAATTCTGTCTGTTTGTCTGTCTGTCTGTCGGTTCGACTACAGCCTAAACGGCTCGGCCGATTTTGTTCAAACTTGGTAGATATGGGTTTTGATTTTTTCCCCCCACACGTTTTTTTCTTTTTTTTTAAGACCAAATATAACGGTACCTGCCATACGATTTTTTTTCGAAATTTTATAAATATTTTTTTTCTCAAAAACTGTTCGACAGATTTAAGAAATAGAAACACAAAAAAATTTCATTTAGTTAAAGCTAGGTAATAGTTGAAAAAAAATTTCCGATAAATGGTTATTGAGGGTAGCCCCCATGGAACCATTTTTTTGTTTTTGATTTTCTCAAAAACGGTACATCCGATTTTGGAATTTTTTTTTTGCTAAGGCTGAAAACACACCGGATAAAGCAAATATGTTTTTTTGTTTCGTGAAACAAGAGAACATTGTTTCTTATGAGACTTAACACACCAAAGAAAACGAAACAAAACACATGTTTATGTTTTTTTGAAGTGTTACGGTGGTGGTTGTCGAAAATACATGCTATTGTATACGAGCAACACACACCGAATGCAGCAAAACTGTTTCGAACAAGAGTCGTTGACAATAATTGCATACTTTCTTATGGCGCAACGCACACCAAATTTCGTTGCACTTTACAGATTTATTTGCTTCTACGTTTACTCTGTGCGCAAATTTTAAATAAATATGAAATATGCAGGTGGAGAGAAGTTAATTTTTTTTAAATTAAGGCAAGAAGCCCTATCTATAATTATAAAGATAAGGAACATGCCAATAAACTTACTTTTGATAAGCTGTGGATTGCTACTTCCTACTATGACATTTGAAGATTGGCAAGATTAAAAGCTTTTCTCTTTTCTTATAAATAAACACATAATGTCTGTTTTGTAAACACAAAATTGTTATTTGTGTTTACTTGCCGTAGAGTTATAATCTTTCAGCCGGAGTTAAGCTTTTACGATAGTTCGTATTTTGTTTCACTTCAACGCACACCAAACGAAACAAAAAAACAAAACGTTTTGTTTTGTTGTATTCTGTTTCGCTCGGTATGTGTTCAAATAAAAAATGTTTTTTTGACTATCGAAAAAAAAACGTTTTGCTTTATCCGGTGTGTTTTCAGCCTAAGGCTCCCCAAAAACTTAAATAGAATTGTGTATTCAAATTTTCAAAAATTTTTTTTTGGATTTTTAAAAAAAACTTCAAAATTTTTTTTTCAAAACTCAATATTTCGAAAACCCCATGCTAGATTTTTTTAAAATTTGATTAATAAAAGTTTCTTAACATAATCTACAAGATGTGAGAATAAAATTTCTATTTTACCTAAAAATAAAGGTACCCACCATACAAATGTTAAAAAATTAAAAAAAAAATGGTTTTCAAAAATCGTATTTTTCTCGAAAACGGCGCCTAGAATTTTGATAAAATTTTTTTCTTTCAGTTAATTTGTATGATCTTTAATTTAATAAAAAAAAATTTTAAATTAAAAGATATTACAGCTTGTACCTACCATAGAATCATTTTTTCGAATTTTGAATTTCTCATTATCCACATAACGGATCTTAATGAAATTTTTTATAGAGAAGCTTTTAAAAAGTCTAATACACATTGCATTTCAAAACTTTAAAATAAATATTTTTTGAATTTTTAATTTTTGAAAAGAAAAATCTATTTTTTTCTTTTTTTGAAAATTTGATATTTCAGAAACGGCTCAATATTTTTTTTTTTTGTAATTTTAATTTTTATTCGAACAATAATAAAAACTTTAAATTGGCGTACCAACATTTTTTCTCAAAAATCTTAAAAATTTAGTATCTATATAAAAGCTTTTTTTTTTTGAAACCACTTATAATTTTTGTTCTTACATAAATTCATATTTGCATAACTTTCTGTTTTTGTCTCTTACTACTAAAAGAATTTAAAAAATTAATTTTATCCTAATGAACAGTTTTCTCTAATAACATTCGTTTTTAAAATTCCTAGTCTATTACATAGGAGCAAGTTCGTGCGACCCAGTCGTGCATTTTATTTTTTCTAGAGACGATAAGTGAGGAATGAATTGTTTCATTCTTTAACGATTCGAAAACTAATCGGCTATATAACCAATTTGTAAATTCATATTAATCTTAATCAACAATTAGTTCTTCTGTTAGTTTTTACAAAATGTCTGTACGTTTATAGGTTAGAATCTTACAGAGGCTTTGCTTGAGGGAAAAGAAGTTTTACTTCTATCGCGCGTATGTCAGTACACACACTCTTTTTTTGTATCATCCAGTTCTCCTAACAGCCTAATAATGGAATGCTTATTTTGAAACGCGTGTTTAAAAAAAAAAAACAAAGTTTTTTTTAAATAATAAAAGTAAAAACAAACTGGATATATTTATTTTTGAATAAAAATAAAAGATTGTTAAAATAATAAATATTAAAAACAATTACATTATTATTTTAGGTGGCTGAGGCATATCTAAAACCTGAGGTGGATAACAATCAAAATTCATTTAGCTGGGGTTCACCAGATTTAGAATCAATAAGGGAATTTGCAAGGACAAATTTTGGTTGGACCAGAAATAAAACAGATGAAATTTTAGGCCCAGTCTTGAAAAAACTAAACGAAAAAACGTCGCAGTCAACAATTACGAATTATTTTGTGATAAAAAGTGTTTCTTCCACAAAACAAATTGCAGTTAGTAAACGTGTTCAAAATGCAATAAACAGCATGGCCTCATCTAATGAAGAAATTGATACAACTAAACGCACAATAAAAAAGAAAAAACGATCAGGTACAATCAGTTCAAATAGTATAAAAGCCGAGATTCCTTCAAAGAAAAATAAACCTGTAACTAGGAATGTTAAGTTAGTGGCAACGTCTGAGGCAATACCACAGAGACAAAAAGCTCAAGAAGAAATGGAACAAAAGAAAAAACTTGCCGCTGAAACGTTGAAGCAATCAAAACAAAAACGCACCAAAAAATAATTTGTTCATGAATGATAATGTGGGGATCGTTTCTTATTTTAAAACAAAAATTTGTTCATTAAAATTTTGTATGATCTTTTAAATATGTATATGTAGAAGGAAATATTGAATAAAACACGACTGTTTAAAGTGAACACTTATTAGGTAGCAAGTATGTTTTTAAATTGGTTGCTAATCCTCATAAAGTATTTCTATTGCTAATGCCACTATATTTCGACCGACCACTAAACTAAGACTTGTCCTACGTTTCCACCAACCATTAAACTAAGACTTAATTGGATTTGCTTTTAATACTGTGAAAATGTGGAAAAAAATCTTTAATCAAGTAGATTAAAAACTAATCTTCATAGAACCAGCAGTTTAACGCATCGAGCATAAGTAAAACTTTCTTATTTAAGAGTAGTATTAAGACAGTATAATACTAAAATTAAGTAGTAATGTAATTATTAAGTTCAATAAAATTATAAATAATGAATATTTTATTGATTGTATTGAAATATAACTAATAAGTAATGATACAAGGGCCAAAAGTATAATATCTTTCGAGATAATAAGATACAAACTAAGTGGTGTCCGCCTTGTTTCGTATGTATTTTACATTAAAAACGAATTTTTGTATTTATTTTTTTTGGACAAGCGGGGAAGGTGGGGAAAATATATAAGATTAAGCGTTAGCGACGATTCTGGCCTGGGATGGCCTTGAGATGGAAAGGCGGGATAGATGTCGGTTATCCAAAGAAGGCTTCGAGAATAAAGAAGATCACTGATGAATTGCAGATGAAAGCATTCGAGTAGCGCTTTGTTCGAGTTTTATAGTTTTTTTCCAGAACAAAGTTTGAGGATTTTCCGTTCTATTTTTTCAAGATCCATGGCCATGTTGGGGAAGATTGAGAACCATATTAGCCCTTTTTCTTTTTTCATTCAGAGCAAAGTTAGAACATGTCGAGCATACTCTGAACGTCATCTTAACTGAGCGCGCTCTGAACATTCTGATTTATTTTTGAAATGAACTTGAGCACTCAGCTGTCACACTGACATTTGTCAACTCGAGCTGTCATTTTTTAAAACAAAAGAAAAAAATCGGGTAATTCATATTTCTGTTTACCAAATAAATGGAGAAATTAATAATTATTAAAAAAGTTTTCGAGTTATTATTCGAGGATAGTGAAGACGAAGATTTGGACATAAATGGTATACAAATAATTAAAAATAAAAATTACGGCGAAGAAGTTGTTCCCAGATTCGCGGATAAAACTTTTACGCAACACTTTCGAATAAATCCAAATCAGTTTGAGGTGTTTTGCAATGATATACATTACATCGAAATAAATTATCATGGACCTGGAAGGGAGTCAACGCTTATAGAAAAGCAATAACCTTGTGGTATCTGGGAAACCTAGAGTGCATGAGGTGTTTAATGTATTTTATTTTATTATAATCGCTTATTTATACACATACTCCAAAAAGTCTCCGTACAGTAGTAAATTTTCTGTTTAGTCTGTGATAAACTATTGAATTTGAACAAATATAACTAATAACGACTTGAAATTAAATAAATGATAACTCAAAAAAAATCAGTAAAAAAAAACAACACTTTATTGAAAATACTTAAAATAAAAAATAATTCAGAGCACAAAGTATGAAAAAATGAACAAAAAAGTTTCCGTACATTTAATTTTTTTTGTTGATTTCCTTAAAAAAAAGTAAAACATTTAACTTAACGTAACAAAAAAAAACAACATTTAATATCTAGTAGGACCTCCTTTATTTTCAATGACTTTCTTTAGTGGGTTTTTCATAGAATGTGTAAGGTTTTAAGTCGTATCCGGCGAAATTCTGTTCCATTCTTAACCCTAGAACCCTACCTAGGGTGCTGTATCATCCTGTGCTTAATTTAATTGATAGTATTTTTTAAACAAGTGAGAACACAGGTTCGTTATTTTTTCTATTCTCTTTTAAGTTTCTATAAATTTTTGTGATTTTCTATTTAATTATTTAATAAAGTGAATGGTGCTTATTTTGACATTCTCTTTCGTTCGAAAGTGAGTCGAATTCGTTGAAACTCAATTTTGAGACTCGGCGATTAGAATGTTAATCGAACAAATCGAAAGTTCACCCAATCCATAGAAAGTTCACTCATTTGCGAAAGCTAATTCAATTTTGACATTCGAAAGAATAGAATTAAATGTCATTTTTGTGTCGTTTGAATTTTTCTGTCGAGTAAGCAACAAACATGTAAGTTTTTAATTATTTCATGGAAAATAAATTACTTTTATTAATTTTTTTGTTGTTTTATGTTTAAAGGTCGCATTCGAACTGGACAAACCGCGAACAAAAGGAAAAGTTAATCAAAATAATGTAAGAAAACCTGGAGGTAGCAAAGGGTTTTTTTACCACCCGCGTTGATACGGAAAGATTTTGGAAGGAAACCGCGGAGAGATTAAATGGTTGTGGACCACCTTCCAAAGACGGTGCTACTAGGAAAAAGGTAAAAAAAAAGTTGAAAAACTGTTCAAAATAACCAAACAAATTTCTTGCAGGTTTGGTCTGATTTCAAATCAAAAACGAATCCACTATCCTTCTCCTCTGCACTTCTTCGACACCATCTTCATTTATAAACAACACAAATGCCATATTTTTATTTTTTATTTATTATTTTATGTTTTTATCAAAGAAATTTAAATTATTAAACAATAAACAAAACAATTACAAATAAACAAAGATTTCACTTTTTGGTTTTGACATTTCAAAAACACTTCTCTTTTGTTTTTGATATTTTAGTGTGACCAAGTGTATACGAAAAAAATTAAAAATTTAGAACGCGTCATGAACAACTTATTTTTTTAGAGAATAGTTTCAAAACAGCTGAGTTGACACACAAAATGTTGCGAATATGTAGTTGTTTATGGTTAAACTTTACTTTATAATGAAAAAGTGTATTATTTATTTTGTTTCTTGATTCTTTATCCAACATCTATAAAATGTTTAGAAACAAAAAAAATGTAAAACGGTCATACTAATTCAAATAGAAATATAGTAAATGTCAAACAGATGATAATGAAAATGATTCTTTTTTAAAGTTCATTTTATGCTATCTTTTGCAAATGAATGTTATTCGTTCGAATCTCAAAATTAAGAAAGTTCATTCGAAGGAATAGAATCATTCTAACGAATAGACTATTCATGAGAATGTCAAAATAAGCATGAATAACAATTTTTTTTTAAATGTTAAAAGACTTGTATTTAAAGAAATATCTCGAAATAAAAACCAGGGTGCCACGGCACCCAGGGTAGCAAGACTTCACTACAAATATGGGTAGGGTTCTAGGGTTAAAGTAGGATTGTTTTCAGATCTGTTTTGCTGCTAATTGTGTGCTTCCGAATTTTGTTTTCCCAGTGGTCCCACAGATGCTCCATTTAATTGAGATCTGAAGATTGAGCGGGATGTTTAACCTTTGTTTTAACGTTGTATAACAACCATTCCTTAATCAGCATCGAAGTGTTTTAGGGATCGTTGTCTTGTTGGAAGACAAAATTGATGGCGAAACCCAGTTTTCCAGCACTTACATGCATATTTTCTTGAAGTATTTCCAAGTATCTATATTTGTCCATGGTATTTTCTACAACGCCGTCCGTAAAATATAATCTGATCCCAGAACGAATTGTCCTTAGTCAAGTTTTCCATAGCGTAATGCGTAATGCCTGGCTTTCTTATTCGCTTTTGGAATGTATGACTTCTTCCGGCTAACTTGACCATAAAATCCATTTCTGGTCAACAGATTTCGTATTGTCTGGGGACACACATCAGGTCCTTCGATCTTTTATAATTTACCTGCAAGAACGGGTGCACTATGCTTGGGATCCTCTGCAACACTCCTAAGTATTTTGTTTTCCATACGACGATCATTTTTTTTTTGTCGTCCATATCTTTTTTGCTTGCAATTGTTTTTGCTTTATAAAATTGTTGTAACACGTACTGAATTGAAGAATGCGGTCTTTTCACAATTTTCGCGATTTCACCCAGAGACTTTCCTTTATTCCTCAAGTCGAAGTAATTTTCGTGTTAGCCAAGAAAATTTGCTTATTTTTAGTTGACATTTTTATTTCCTTGGGACAAAAGAATGTTTTTAACTAAAATATTATCAAAAACGCTTAAACTTACAAAAACACAACGCAATTCCTAATCACACCCTCTACATGTTTGCTAACTATTGCAAAAAGTGTGGCCTGTACGGAAACTTTTTTGTCGACATTTGACGGACTCGCCCGATCATAATGATCATAACGGTATTCTTCATGAATAAAAATTCTTGGGATTTGGTAAAAAGATGATGGGAGAAAACATATTCTCGTTCTGTGTTCCCACTTTATCTATTCTATTACTCATTACTATTTTTCTTGCAAATAAATAAAAAATTAGTCTACTGTACGGAGACTTTTTGGAGTATGTGTATGTATGTATGGAATTTTCGGCGGCCCCAGAAATATTTTTAAATCCGTTCAATTATTTAATCTGAAATTTTTTTATAAAATTAAATCTGATATCTACCTAGCCAAACAATATTATTAGGGTGACCTTATTTTGTTTTTCTCAAAAAATTCTTCAAAGTGTCTGATTCTCGGTCCCCTGACGTTTCCCCTTTGGTTTTCGCAAAGAAAAATTATTACCGTTCTCTTACGAGTATTTCAGGTCTCATACTAAGATGAATCCCACCGAAGTTACGCCAAATAATAGGGGAGAGTTTGGCACATTTGAACACTTTTTGCTTTCCAGACTGATAAAACCTAAAATATTCGAGCAATTGGCCTGATATTTTACTTACATGGAACAGTGGTATTGACGTTTAATTTAGAAAAATATTTGGTCCATTTAACGAAATATTTATATAGAATTTTTATCTCCAACCAATATAGGTTCTTATGTTCAAAAGTGCCCCATGTTATATCATATTCATGTATTTGTAGAAAATAAAAAACAAAAATCCACAAAGATTAATAAGAAAAAAAAAGCTAAATCTAAAACTTGGAGTTTTAAGTAAAAGCTGGATTTTTAGTGAATAAGAATAAGCTAGCTAGTTCAAGATGTTTTCTAGTAATAGCTATTTTAAAATAGCCAACGCTAGGTTCATACAGTTTTAGCTTGTTTTCCAAGCCTAAGCTTCAATTTGTGTGAATAAAAATAGCTTAAACTAGAATATTTTAGTTAAAGCTACAAAAATTTCAAGATTTGTTCGACCTGTCTAGAAAGCTTAAAAAATGTGTTATTTTTAGTATTCAATAGCTCAAAAATGAGACAGAGAACGTATAGACGCAGAGACTGACGGACGATATGACAAAAACATTTTTTACCTAAAATCAATGGTCGCGTTCGGGTACGTATCCAAAGGTATCCGGATTTGTTGGTGTTGTTGTAATCCCATAGGAAAAAACAACTGATTAACGAAACAGCTGATGTCAAGCAGAAATCTAAAGCTATCCAAAAATGTTTGGTATACTTAACTATCCAAGGGGAATTTTGAAGAACAGCTGACATTTCAGCTGATTTATTTTCTTTTGTGTCTAGTACAGGGTTGGCCGAACTATAACTTTATAACATTTGTTGCGTCTAGTATTAATTTACTAATTGAGAAAAGTAAAGTTTGTTGCATTAAAGATCTCATTCGGATCCTACTGCAAAGCTTTTATTCTTTGAACTTCAGATTGTTTCTTGATATAGGAGGTATTAAACTCAAATTCTTTTAGGATTTTCATAGAAATATGAAATGATCTTAACTCTTAAACATGACTTGTTATGGGATTATATGGACATATTTAGAGCTGAGTTTTCAGAAAAGGATTCTTTTAAGACTATAAGCTTATATAATCTAATTGCAAGAAGAGAAAATAGTTTTGCTATAAGATTTAAGTAGTTTTAAGCAGCAAAAGTGTTTACCTCTTAAAATAAAAATGTTTTGAAACCCAGTTCAGTTTCATAACAAGATATTAATACTTAGGTATAACAATGGGATATAAGAGAGTTGTATGGGAGTTTTGTTTTGTCAGATTTCAAGAGTTTAGCTCTGGAGAGTATGTTAGTTGGGCGTATTCATTTTTAATAAGCGAAGTGAAAATGGCTGGTCAAAAAGCTACATAATTATTGGGCTGAAGGTGGATTTACTACACAATTAAAATAGAAAATGATCGTACTGGAGCTCTTTTCGACAAGTGTGCTGCGCTCTTTTAAAATAAACAGTTTCAATATAATTACCAGTTCTTGGTTTTTATTATTTTTAAAAAGTAATATTTATATGTACGTACCTTGAAACGACAGCGTCTACTCACCAAATGCGAACAAGCACTAAAAGAAATTGTAGCTTAACTCTGTCGGCTTAAAGCTCACCGCTAATTAAAATCTCAAAAAAAAGAAACCTCGTTGGCGTGAGATGATTTGTGGTTAAAAAATCTGCCCTTTTCAATTTACCTTTTCACATTGCAGGATTAAATTATCAAAAATTTGAACTAAAAACTTAATAGAGACATTGTCAGTTGTATATATTTATAAGGGCTATACCATATTATATTCTTAAATATTTAATGAATTATTATAATAAAAAAAATTCATAGGATTTGTAATCCAGTATACATACATATGTATAATATTAATTGTTTGTTTTGCGGATTAGCAAATGGTCTCTTGCTGCAACTAAATCGTCGCAACATACCTTGTACAATAAATTCAGCATTAAAAAATATCTTTAAATCATGTGTTCATAATCCAAATCCTTTGATTATGCCAAAGAAAATTGTTTGTCTGCAAAAATAAACTTCCCATCTATCATGTATCATTCCTACAATTCCTCATCTTTATGGTAAATGAAACATTTTCAGTTTTTGTACAAACCTTCATAAGATCATAAATGTGCAAAATTGTTTGGTTTCCATTATTCTATTTTTTTTTTATGAATTAACTACGTATGTAGCAGACGTAACAAATTGTAGTAAATTAGGCATGTAGTTGAATCGGCCAACCCTTAACGATTCACGTCTTTTTTTGACTTTGACAGTAAATGGTACCTATCCGGTTTTTGTCGTTCGCCAACGTATCGGATACTAAAGTATCTTAGATACCCTATCGGACTACGAGGTGAACGCGACCAATACTTGCCCTATAGAACATATACACACAGTCACAAAAGTAAGTATACAGCAGGAAACAAAATGTTAAGCAGAGAGGAAAAAATTGAATAAGCATATGTTATGAAACATTTGGCGTATATTTTTTAGAAAATTTTATTCTCTTTTCATAAAATCAATTATCAAAACATTTTTTTTTAAAATGGCTTTAGATATCAACTTAAAACTAAAATTCTCAGAATTTTGATCACAAAAGTAAGTATACACTAATAGAAATTACAACATTTTTAACTTAGTATTAGAATTTAGTAACTTGTTGGGTAACCTTTTGATTTAATTACGGCGTTTATTCTCGATGGCATCGACGAAACAAGTTTTTGGGTAACACTTAGGGTTGTTTTGTTCCATGCTTCTTGAAGGATCCTTTTAATCTCTACTTTTGATTTTATCTCATGTTTGCGGATTTGACGCTCCAGATGATCCCATAAATGCTCAATAACATTTAAATCTGGCGATTGAGGAGTTGTTTTGACTTGTCTTCGCACATTATATAGCAGCCATTCTCTCACGATTTGCGAGGTATGTTTGGGGTCATTATCTTGTTGAAAGATGAATAACCTCTCACAACCTAGTTTATGTGCACTTTGATGAAGATTATTTTTAAGGATGTCGAGGTAACCAAAACGATCTATCGTACTCTCAATAAAAACCAGGTTACCCACTCTAGATGCCGACAAGTACCCCCAAACCATAACTGAACCACCACCATATTTAATAGTTCCAGTCAGGTGGTTAGGATCTAATGCCGTATTAGGTTTTCTTCACGCTTTTGCACGTCCATCAGAGCCATGGATGTTGAATTGGCTCCCATCAGAATATATAACGGTATTCAGAAAGCCAAATCGGTCTGAATATGACTTCTGGCAAATTCAATCCGCTTTTGGCGATTGACCTTGCTAATGAATGGTTTTTTACTTGCGATATAGGTACTATAGGGCAAGTTCTGCATTTGGAAAAAAAGTCGAACTCGAGATTTTGATCAAAGTTGACATTACGATGATAACGAAGACGAAAAAAGTGGGTCCAACAATTCCGTCTGTCTCTCTGTATGTCTGTACCTGGAACTACAGCCTTAACCACTGGACGTATTTCTTTCAATCTCGGTAGTTAAGGGTCTTCGGTGATTCCCTAGAGGAGAAATTGATTTTTTTTTTAGCTCAAAAACTAACGGTGCCCCCCATACACCCGTAATGCAAAATCTTATTTATCTTGAAAACGGCTCTAACGATTTTGATAAAAAAAAATAGGTGTGCTATTATGAACATAGGCTACATTTTGGTCAAAAAAAATTTTGGGGCAAAGTGTTATTAGGGGTACCTGCCATAGACCCGTTTTTTTTTTTATTTTCGACTTTCTCATTAACGGCTCTAAGGATTTTAACCCAAAATCTTCAGCAGGAGTCCCCTTAACTCTTCAATTCCCATGCTTATGTTTATGAACAAAAAAACGATTTCTTCTTCTCAATAGCATAAATGGATTTAAAATAGACCAACAAAAATTATAAAAACAAAACACCTCCCTTACCCTTTTTTTTAAAGGGGGGTCACCTACAGGTGACACTGGGCACTGCGTGTATTGTTTTCCTCTTTTTGCTTGTAGAAATAAAACCACGTTTTTTACAAAAATATTTATTTTTAAGTGGAAATTTTCGGCGGAAATAAGACAGTGGGGCCTATCGGGAATCTCCCTGGAACTTTTGTTTCTCTCGGAATTTTTTGTGGCCACGGAGCTTTTTTCGTCAATCGTGAATCTCCCTCGAAACTTTTCCCCTCCGATAAAAAGAAAGTACCATACATCTGTTGTCGAAAAACACCTTTGAATTAGGTATGTGTAGTTTTAGGGCTTCCGATAACATTAAAATCCTTCAGAAATGGAAGAAATTTTTTTTTTAAATCAATATCTTCAAAACCTATGAACGATTATTTTTTGAAATTATTTCCTAAAATCAATATTATTTAATACTTAAAATTCGCATTCCACATTTTTTTCTTGAAAAATTTTAAAGAAATTTCTTATATAAAAAATGTATTTAATAATAAACCGATTTTTTAAAGTTTGTTTGCATAAATTCATACTTTTCTAGAAATCAGAAGTCAATTTTATGAATTTGAACATTATTATCTCATTAAATTCATGTTTTATATTGATAAAATGTATCTTAAATTCAAAAGTACTTTTACATAAGAGCAAATTCGTGCGATCCAGTCGTGCATTCTATTCCTAATAGCACAGCCTTATACCTGACTTCGTGAAGGATGCGGCGTATAATTTGGGTACAGCATGCCTTACCTGTCTCTTCTTCTATCTCGGCCTGCAGTTTTGGTGCGCTTATTTTCGCATTTTTTCTTTACTTTGTACTACTGCGAGCCATGTTCAACTGTTCCACATTGTTTCTGCTATTTCAATATTTTTGGACGGTCGCTGGGCTCCTATCAAGAAGTACAGCTACTTTCCGAATCGACTTTCCTTCACTTGAGTACTTACATAACTATTAATTTTTGTAAGTCCAAGGAGAGCTCTTTTCCACGTGGTGCCATTTATAATTTTAAAAGAAATAATTTGAACTGAAATAGGCCAATCTAGTAGTTTTGCCTTACCTTTTTAATAAAAAAACAAAAAATCGACTCAAAAGTTTTTATTGATGCAACATCACATAAGAAAAACTGTCTATAAAATAACTTTTGTAACCTATATTTGCTTAACAGTAGTAATGTGTATGACAAGACACTTGTGCCATATGCAGAGAATAGATATGGATTTGATATTAACGGTATTTTTTCGTGTATTTACGTATTAGCTTGGTTGTATACTTACTTTTGTGACTGTGTGTATGTATAACAAACTGCTTGATTAATTGCTTGAAGCTGATTAAATTTTCTCTTAAATGTCTTAAATATGTTAAAAAAAAACTAATCGGGGCAGTTTTGAACATGTTCAAAAGTGCCTCAACACGCTTGTTTAAGGCTGCCCCAACTGTTGCAGTGACATAAGATTAATTATAAATATTTAACTGAAATATATCCAGTAACAAACTTACCGTAATTAAGTTTTAAAAAAAAATTGTTTCTGTTTTAAAATCACGCAGTAATTTTTTTTTTTTAAACTCACAACTAAAAAACGAAAACAAAACACTTCCACTAGCAAAAGGACCTTTCACCTCTAAGTCCGAGAGACAACTGAGAGAATCAAGGAAAGTCAATGATGTTTATGGCCAAACCACAATCTCGCGTTTGGTCGGTCGGGCTTTGACATTTTGAATAAAAACAATAGACTCTTATGAGGCAATCTGAAATGTTACCTCCGGCGTTGCGACCGCTTTATATCGTAATATCGTAAACGTCAGACCAACGCCAGGCCAAAGCAAAAGTAGATCTATTTTCTATTCGGTCGGGCGTTTGACAGTTCATTGTCGGCCGTATTTTGTATTTGTTTTGAAAGTTGAAAAAGGAAGTGAAATAAGAAGTAAGTAATTGAAGTTCTTTTTTGTCTGGGAACTCCTTGCGAAAAATACCTTTAAAAAATCAATTTTTATTACAAACAAAAATAATTTCAGTGGTAGATACTACTTACATAAGGGTGAGAAATAATCTACACCTAGGAGAAATTGGTTTTCTCCAAGAATGCTTTTCTAGTTCTGGCTCGATAAAAGTTCTCAACAAATCGAATGTCGCCGGTTTCATTCGGGTTATTTAAAAAAAATGTTCTGGATATGCTTTTGCATTGCATCAAAATTAAGAGCAAAGAATCCATCAGTGTCTCTGCTTAAATTGAGCTCCCGAACCCATCGCTGCCTTTCTACTCTTTTTTCGTCGTTTTTAAACGCCTCATACCCAGCATAGCTCACAACACCGAACAAGGAAAAGTCAAGGAGGTCATCAAGATCATCCATATCGGCCATATCCATCTCTTGTTTAAAAAAATAGCTTTACAAATTAACTATTTTAAATGCCCAAAATTTAAAATACGCAATATTATATACCTTGTAAATTAATAAACAGTAACAAAATTCATTGGAATATAACAATTAAGTAGGTACTTATCAAAGGTGTCATGGAAATGTCAGTCAACGCTCGAGGTTTGAAGCTAAATTTCGTTTTACAAATGCTACGGTTTATTAATTTACAAGCTATATAATATTGCGTATTTTAAATTTTGGGCATTTAAAATAGTTAATTTGTAAAGCTATTTTCTTAAACAAGAGATGGATATGGCCGATATGGATGATCTTGATGACCCCCTTGACTTTTCCTTGTTCGGTGTTGTGAGCTATGCTGGGTATGAGGCATTTAAAAACGACGAAAAAAAGAGTAGAAAGGCAGCGATGGGTTCGGGAGCTCAATTTAAGCAGATACACTGATGAATTCTTTGCTCTTAATTATGATGCAATGCAAAAGCATGATCCAGACAGAATGAAGACTGCATTTATGTTTATATGCACCGTACATACACACAGTCACAAAAGTAAGTATACAACCAAGCTAATACGTAAATAGACGAAAAAATTCCGTTAATATCAAATCCATATCTATTCTCTGCATATAGGACATGTTTCTTGTCATACACTTTACTGCTGTTAAGCAAAATAACGGTACAATTTGTTTCCACTTCTTTGCTATCTCATTATTTGTAATCACAGGTAAGCAAAATAGGTTACAAAAGTTAGTAAACAGACAGTTTTTCTTATGTGATGTTGCATCAATAAAAACTTTTGAGTCGATTTTTTGTTTTTTATTAAAAAGGTAAGGCAAAACTACTCGTACTAGGCTAGCCTATTTCAGTTAAAATTATTCCTTTTAAAATAAGAAATGGCACCACGTAGAAAAGAGCTCTCCGTGGACTTACAAAAATTAATAGTTAAGTACTCAAGTGAAGGAAAGTCGATTCGGAAAGTAGCTGTACTTGTTGATAAGAGCCGCCAAGCAACCGTCCAAGAAATATTGGAAAAGCAGAAACAATGTGGAACAGTTACGAACATGGCTCTCAGTAGCCGCCCGCGGACGTTCTCTGAACATGAGAAGCGACTAATAATTCGCAAAGTAAAGAAAAATGCAAAAATAAGTGCACCAAAACTGCAGGCCGAGATAGAAGAAGGGTCAGGTGAGTCATGCTATACTAAAACCATACGCCGCATCCTTCACGGAGTCGGGTGTAAAGGCTGTGCTATTAGGAAAAACCCATTCATTAGCAAGGTCAATCGCAAAAAGCGGATTGAATTTGCCAGAATTTATATTCAGACCGATTTGGCTTTCTGAATACCGTTATATTTTCTGACGAGAGCAAATTCAACATCCATGGCTCTGATGGACGTGCAAAAGTGTGAAGAAAACCTAATACGGAGTTAGATCCTAACCACGTGACTGGAACCGTAAAACATGTTGGTGGTTCGGTTATGGTTTGGGGGTGCTTGGCGGCATCTCGAGTGGGTAACCTGGTTTTTATCGAGAGTACGATAGATTGTTTGTTGCGGGGCAATTGAATGGGGACCTAAGAATATGAATTGGGTCTGGATAGGAAATTGAATTTGGAAAGGAAATCCGGAATGGACAGGAAGCGGACATGGTTTCAGGTTAGGATAGGGAAGGAAGGAATTGAATGTTCTATGGTCGCGGCAGTGGCATGCTGGCGTGCGCGGCTAAGTTCGCCGGATATAGGGGGGGATCTTGCCACTCCATAAAACCTCACCACGCTACAAAATTAATTTCATGCCGACACGATCTACATTTTTCTTACCTCATCTGCTCTTGTTCACCACTTTTAAGGACTCTGCTAGGTCTAGTCGCAGAGTTGGCTTCCCACACCTCGCCTGGAATCTGGATGGCCAATGTTCGCCAGATTCCCCTTCGACGGTCCTCCTGACCGTAACCTCACCCTTCTCCACCGACCATATAGCTCACCCTTGCACCCCCTGAAAATTTTCAACTTAGAGGATCATGCTCACTATGGCGTAAGCAAGAAGAAAAAGATCATAATTGGCGTGGCTCACAATAATGATAATAAAAACTTTATTTGAGCAAAACTAAACAACTATAAATTAGATTTCTTTCATCTCTCATGTATATTGGTAATAAATTTCTCATGATAAAAGTATCTTAGGCAAGTAACAAAGAAAAGGACATTGGTAAGTATTCAATTTTAACTTTAAATGGAACTATTATTTACAAATAAGGACTTTAAAAAATTAGGATCAAAATGTATAACGAAATAGAAAACAACGAGAAGAGAACCAAAATTGAAGAAAGCTTTAAAAGGGATGCGGTAATCGTGGGAGGGACCTTTCTGTCCTGGTCAGGGGGCACTTTTCTGGTTCAGTTGTCCCAGGGAGTTAACCTTGACCTTCAGCATAACCAACGACCACAATATATTTGATTTCGCCCCGGCCCACCCGTAGCTACTTGTCCGGAGACCATACGTCTTTTCCCAGTTCCTACCTATAGAGCGCTCTGTGGGTGGAAGTTCGTACGCTATTGGTACACTACGTCGCGATTGCTTGGGGGGGACCAAGTCTTAATCGGTCGAATCAGTCACTATTCCCCGATGCTTCCTTTTTCCACTCCTATTAATCCTCTTTTACATAAATTTTTGAATTATAATTTCGAAATTAACTTTTTAAAAGCAAGAATTTATCTTTCTCCACGCACAAAAAAAAACACAAAAACTTAATCCCTAGATATATACTACGACAATAATTTGATAATTTTCATTCTGCCGGTTGTTGATTGCGATAACCTCTTCCGTAGCATAAGCTAGAACCTCGTACTAAATTTCCCTTTCCGGTTGGTGGCTTCGAATTATTTCGCAAAAGGGAATTTTTTTGAAAATTACTTTGAATAATTTGTATAGGGTATCGCACGGCACTTGGGAAATTTGTCCACAATCAAAAAAAATGCTTATAAAAATTTAATGGAGATAAAGAATACTTAATCTTCTGGTGCTTTTCAAAATTACGCTGCTCTTTTGTAAAACGTCCACATCTGCTCAATAGAAGATTCGTCACATTTGGTCTGCCACGATAATAGGGCTAACTATGCTTTTTGCCCTTGACGTCGAACTCTAGGTTAGCCTGCGATACCTAAACCGTTGATTCTCCGTTTTATCATTTTTCCTTGTTCTAACATATCATTTATAACTCACCCTTTTCCAGAAACAAAACGCCTCACTACTTTATTTCCTTCCTATCGGTGACTTAAAACACTCGTGAAAATAAATCCCAAGTTTTGGGAAACAATTTACTGGTTCACTTTTTCTTTTTAAAAAATTTTCTTTCTTTATTTTTTTTACTATGCCAATACAACCTGGCGACACACTTTCAGCACTGAAGACGTTTTATTATCCACTAAACTCACCATTTCGATGACCTAGCTGAGACCCCGTATCCTCATCTTCGAAATCATACCGTAACCCCTATTTTTAGGCGGAGCTTATATAAATGCAAACCGTTAACTTTCTCTCACCGGTTTTTCGAAGCTGTCTATCCGCAAAACCCCGTCTCAACCTGTCTCTTCTAACCTTTTCTACACCTCTGTAATCACTGTAACACATTCAACCCAAAAATACCTTATCCTAGTTCTTTACCCTTTTCTTTATTTTCTTTGAACTCATTCATTTTCTTTGCATCCCACGGAATGCTCTTTCGGCTATGACATTTGACCCTAAATCACAATTCATTTGCGAGTTTCGAAGTAGTTTTTATTAAAGTTTTCCAGAAAACTTTTTATGCCAACAAAAATTCGGTAATCATATGTGAAATAAAGATAATGTGTTGCAATAAATTTCTTATATTACATTCCTCATATGAAAATTGAGTAATTCCCACCAAACACTTCTCAACATTAGCAACAAAAAATTATTCTACAAGCAGGATCCTATAGGCAAATCAACAGACGGCGGTGGCGGAGCGGCGGTCTACCAGGTAAGTGGATATCAGAACCGAAACCCGAATGCAATTTATTCTTTTATACATCTTTCCCAGGTTATGATTTTGAATGGAGTTTCCCTGGAGAAAAATCTACATCAGCTTATCTCATCTCCTATGGGAGCAGCCGTAACAAATCTCCGGATTTGTAAGTTTTCAAAACGCTGCAAAGACGGTGACAGGCTACCTTATTCAAAAAATTTAAACGCTGTGGATGAACCGACTACCTCAAAAGCCGGGCCATCAATACTCAATTCTTCTAAAACCGGATTTCTATCTCCTAGGTTATTATTTAATTTTTATTTTTTTTTTTTTTTGAATATGGAAAAACATCTCTGCTTACTGCAGGTGAAACAACATGCTTCCTTTCTGTCTTAAGGCATCCCTAGAACGATGATTTCAAATAAATCAGGAAATTCCTTCGGATTGCTCTATTGCTGGTAATTGTCTGTGTAACATTATAACTTTTAGTGTTTACTAATCTATCATAATAAATTGTAAAATAATGAAACAACATGACAGTGGGTACCATGTTTAAATAAACGTTCGATAAATGTCGAATTTACGTCTCGAACAAAGTTCTCCTGCTTTCTTCTTCCCTTTTTCTATGGAGACCATAAATATCTAGTTCAGAAAGAAACTTTTACTATTTATGTTCTTTTTTTTATGGAATAAACTGCCGAAATCGGTACATGCAATAATTTACGAGTATCTATGTTTATTTTTTTTTTCTATCTGCTTATACAATCACCAAAATAGGATCTGCAACAGAATAAATAAATTGATTCATAAATGTATAGTACTAACGAATAATTAACGATATTAAAAAAAAATCGTCATGAAACAGTAACTTATACTCCATCTACACTGTTTACTACCTGATTGAACCTTGTTATAAACCATTATTATTTTTGTTCTTCAAAAATACAAACATTGTACGTTTTAATTACAAATATAAATAATAATTACACTAAATGATAGGTTGTTAATATATGTATACCAATGTTATATTCACACATACATACATAGGTACATTCATTTATGGATAACCAAATAAGTCTAACGTGAATCGTTATTGAATAGTAATAATATACCTACCTATACTTATTTGAATATAAATACAAACATTCATAACTAGCGACGTTATATTTTGGTTAGACATATCGAAATTTAACAACGTTGCTTCTTCGTGATTCCCAAAAGAGCACAGGAAACAAACAAAAATCAGAAATAAACAAACTGAAAATCACTGGTCGCGTGCGGGTGGGTACGTATCCAAAGGTATCCGGATTTGTTGGTGTTGTTGTAATCCCATAGGAAAAAACAACTGATTAACGAAACAGCTGATGTCAAGCAGAAATCTAATGTCGATTTCCTTTTACACACTAGGGATTTTAGGGATTTCGATCCCTTGTCAAATTTTGTCAGTTGTCATATGTTGCAAAAAGAAAACAAAAAGAGATTGGTCGCGTTCGGGTTCGTATCCAAAGGTATCCGGATTTGTTGGTGTTGTTGTAATCCCATAGGAAAAAACAACTGATTAACGAAACAGCTGATGTCAAGCAGAAATCTAAAGCTATCCAAAAATTTTTGGTATACTAAACTATCCAAGGGGAATTTTGAAGAACAGCTGACATTTCAGCTGATTTATTTTCTTTTGTGTCGAGTACAGGGTTGGCCGAACTATAACTTTTTAACATTTGTTGCGTCTAGTACTAATTTACTAATTGAGAAAAGTAAAGTTTGTTGCATTAAAGATCTCATTCGGATCCTACTGCAAATCTTTTATTCTTTGAACTTCAGATTATTTCTTGATATAGGAGGTATTAAACTCAAATTCTTTTACGATTTTCATAGAAATATGAAATGATCTTAACTCTTGAACATGACTTGTTATGGGATTATATGGACATATTTAGAGCTGAGTTTTCAGAAAAGGATTCTTTTAAGACTATAAGCTTATATAATCTAATTGCAAGAAGAGAAAATAGTTTTGCTATAAGATTTAAGTAGATTTAAGTAGTTTTAAGCAGCAAAAGTGTTTACCTCTTAAAATAAAAATGTCATGAAACCCAGTTCAGTTTCATAACAAGATATTAATACTTAGGTATAACAATGGGATATAAGAGAGTTGTATGGGAGTTTTTTTTTGTCAGATTTCAAGAGTTTAGCTCTGGAGAGTATGTTAGTTGGGCTTATTAATTTTTAATAAGCGAAGTGAAAATGGCTGGTCAAAAAGTTACATAATTATTGGGCTGAAGGTGGATTTACTACACAATTAAAATAGAAAATGATCGTACTGGAGCTCTCTTCGACAAGTGTGCTGCGCTCCTTAAAAATAAACAGTTTCAATATAATTACCAGTTCTTGGTTTTTATTATTTTTAAAAACTTTTTTTGGTAATATTTATATGTACGTACCTTGAAACGACAGCGTCTGCTCACCAAATGCGAACAAGCACTAAAAGAAATTGTAGCTTAACTCTGTCGGCTTAAAGCTCACCGCTAATTAAAATCTCAAAAAAAAAAAGAAACCTCGTTGGCGTGAGATAATGTTTGGTTAAAAAATCTGCCCTTTTCAATTTACCTTTCCTCATTGCAGGATTAAATTATCAAAAATTTGAACTAAAAACTTAATAGAGACATTGTCAGTTGTATATATTTATAATGGCTATACCATATTATATTCTTAAATATTTAATGAATTATTATAATAAAAAAAATTCATAGGATTTGTAATCCAGTATACATACATTTGTATAATATTAATTGTTTGTTTTGCGGATTAGGAAATGGTCTCTTGCTGCAACTAAATCGTTGCAACATACCTTGTACAATAAACTCAGAATTAAAAAAATATGTTTAAATCATGTGTTTATAATCCAAATCCTATGATTATGCCAAAGAAAATTGTTTGTCTGCAAAAATAAACTTCCCATCTATCATGTATCATTCCTACAATTCCTCATCTTTATGGTAAATGAAACATTTTCAGTTTTTATACAAACCTTCATAAGATCATAAATGTGCAAAATTGTTTGGTTTCCATTATTCTATTTTTTTATGAATTAACTACGTATGTAGCAGACGTAACAAATTGTAGTAAATTAGGCATGCAGTTGAATCGGCCAACCCTGGACGATTCACGTCTTTTTTTGACTTTGACAGTAAATGGTACCTATCCGGTTTTTGTCGTTCGCCAACGTATCGGATACTAAAGTATCTTAGATACCCTATCGGACTACGAGGTGAACGCGACCATTGATTTTTTTTTTGTTAATGTGTGCGTGACATGTCAAATTAAAAATCAGAATCCATAATTCTATTTACGTTTTGTCTTTTCTCTTTTGTGAAGTAGTGATACATCAAAATATTTTTCTCAACCTCAATAATTCTCCTAATCCTCAACGCTCAACGTTGCTTTAAGATTACAAATTAAACAATTTTCTATTTAAATAAATAAACTTTGATTTTTTCAACTATGACTGAAGTCGTTGATATGGCAGCCCGTCTCCATTTAACACTCGACCAGGATTAACCTATCCATTGAGTGTTCCGTATTGTGGCAATGGTTCCATTTCCATGCCCATCGACGACATTGAGACATCGATATAATGAATAAGACCAATTGAATTTATTGCAAAATCCATTATTCCCATTGCTTAGTATTGCGAATATTATCCTGAATATGAAAAATGCAAACAATGGCTGGAGAAGAACCTTCCAACCGAATTCGAGTGTTTGAAGCTGGAAGATGCTGCCAGCGGCGATGCCGGCGACGATGACAAGAAACGTCAAAAACGCGGTGGCAAGGGCTTGATGAAAATCAAGAAGAAGCAAGATGTCACCAAGAAGATCTGTGTGCCGCGTGTACCTCGTGGCAAGAAGAAGTTCGGCACTGTCGCGACTGGATTGAATACGTTTGGTAAGATTGGTCCAACCACGGCTGTGTTGGGAAATTATTAAGTACTGATTGCATTGATTTTCTAGAAATCGACCTCTAAGTAGCTGCTAAGTTCTTCGGGACGAAATTCGCCTGCGGATCATCTGTAAGGTGACGTTAAGGACGATTTGTTTGACATCATTCCAGAAAAATGGCCCGAGATCGATGAAGATTTATTGAGGATTTGGGAGACCAGAAGAGACAGGTTGCTAATGTAATGTGTCCGTATTCAAATGAAAAATAAAAAACTAGGCCTTAATGCGAGTTATAATATCGATTTGGACTCGATGTATTTGGAATACGCCAGCTTTTATCAAGTTAAGCTTGGAAAAAATCCAAAAATTCTTAAGAAGATGTCAACAAACATGAAGATACAACTCAATAATAATGCTAGAAAATGTCTGCCTGCAAACACAATCAAATTAGATGAATCGCCGCAGAAAATCAAACCTTTTAACGAGAGTTTACAAATCAAGCAAATACCCAATAACAAAGCTCAAGAAGTATCAGTTGCTCCAATTGAACTTGGAGTTCAATTAGATCTTAATATGGATTTGTTAGTGGATGGGTGGAAGGATCTTGAACATTATGTCAAAATGTAGTTAAAATGTTTAAAGAAAACTGTGTATCCTATATAAATGTTTCAATTTTTTAGGACGATTGTAAAGAAAGATCTTGGTGTTCGATGGAAAAACTTTACTTGCAAGAGTTCTTTGTTCGGAAATCCCGTGGTAGGTAAAATTTTGAGTAATTCACCCTTATCACGGAGTCCCTCGTAGCAAGTCCCCAAAAATTTTGTTACGCTACGAATACGAATAAATTTACATTATAGGCCCCGAACGAAATCAAAACAGCATTCCTAAGTTCGGAGTTTCAAAATGAGTTGATTTGCCTCAAAATGTGAAAAAATAAATAAATTTTCGTTGTTCATCTTTTGATTTGATTTTAATTTTGTTGGACGTTAAAACTGGATACCATTGCCATTGCAATCTTTTTTATAAATGTAGAAAATACGCGAAGAAGACCAACACTAAAAATAAGATTCATTATGGAAGGATACCAATATTTATTTGTATTTACTTTATTTGCCTTTCAAACAATAAAAAATTTAAACAAATTCATATGAAAACAATAATAAAACTTGTTTTTATATATCTTATTTACATGTTTTTTTTATCTTCGTTCGCTTAATTGGATTTATGTTTCGTTTTAAGTTGAGCTCCGATCATAGTATCTGTTAGTAGAAAAAACTGTTGTTATTATTGATTGATGTTATGTGTTTGGGATGAAAACTGTTGTAATCCCATTTGCGTTTGGGGCGTTTTATTGGTATCGGTTTCACAAATGCTGTCACATAAAGTGAATCCCGAGAAACATTGTTATCATCCTCGTCATAATAGTTACAATCGACTCTATTGACGTTTTCAGTTGTTGGGCAGGTTCTTGGAGAGTTCTGAGTTTGCTGATTGGCGGCTGGATTTGCGTTTAGGCATGCGGCGGGATTTTGTAAGCTGCTACTTTCCATGATGGTGTAATCGAGTTTAGACCAAATATCATCAATATTTGTTTATGCTCGATCTAAAATGACACGTCCTCCTCTTCCCAGTCGACGTCGCGGCAAAATCGTTGCAAATCCTATACAAAGTGGTCTGAAATAGAAAAAAATGCTAAGTGTTAAAAAAATAATAATATGACGTTCAAATTTATTATTAAATTTTATCTTACTAATCGTATTTTACATAATGGGGATGTGTATAATGTTGAATATTCCGAATATACTTAAGTTTGTTTGGGATAAGAAAATTGTAGGCATTGTATGTGAATTCAGATTTGATTTGATAACTTGATACTGCTGCTGTGATTGCTGTTGTTGTTGATGAGCGATCTGAACCTTTTGCTTTAAGAGTTTGAGTGTCAAAAGCAATTTATCCAGCACCCTATAACATTTTTCAATCCTGCAAGCTATGTACATTGAAATTAGAATATCTTTAAGTTTTATGCAACTTACATTTTCAAATTCTTCACTCTTTTCCTCTTTTTCGGCACAGGTTTTTGGCATTTTTATATGGTGCGTTGAAATATCAAACAAAAACTCCAAAAACGCTGTCTGGTTCCGGTACGCACTCGAGATTGATATATTGAAGAGATTTGAAACTTCTCGATATGTATTTTTGTTGCCAGCAAACCTTTAATTTAAAGTGAAAAATAAAAAAAATTAATTTCTTGGCATTGAAAAAGCTTTGCAAATTTGAGTATATGTAGATACTAATAAATTTTGCAAACCATTTCCAATTCAAACAAATATTTAAAAAAAATCCATATAAAAGTACTTTTGTCATGTTTTTGAAATAAAAAAATAAACCAAATAATATTTATTTATTTATTTTTTATAAATAAACAAAGAACCTACCTCGTCGTCTGTGTAGTTAGAAACTACATCCTGGACAAAATTTACAACCGAATGCCTCACATTGCGATTGTGATTGAAAAATTTATTTATTTCCAAAATATCTCCATCAGAATCAGTTGAAAAGAAACTTTCGGATGATGATGACGAAGAAGAAGACGATGAGGAAGAAATCAATTCTTTCATTACTGCGAGAGAAGCCATTGTAAATATATTTAAAGTTTATTTAATGTTTATTTATTTTCCACAAAAATTTTCACAGTACATGAAATTATCAGAATAAAAATCACAATGACGTCTAAAGCTAAATGTCAATTCCACTTTACTTTGGTATGTGTGCAAGTGCGTGTTTCATGTACGTGTAGATCCCTCTTCAAATAGGGATTTTAAGGATTTGATCCCTGTCAAAGAAAAATCGATTTTTCGGTTTAAAGGAACGTAAAATCTGCCGAGGGATCAAGATCTCCACACAGAAATCGATTCCCGAGTGTAAAAGGAAATCGACATAAAGCTATCCAAAAATTTTTGGTATACTAATGTCGATTTCCTTTACTCACTAGGGATTTCGATCCCTTGTCAAATTTTTTGTTTTGGTGTGCGTATTTCGTATCCTTGTAAATCCTTCTTCAAATACGGATTCGAGGGATTTGATCTCTGTCAAAAAAAAATCGATTTTTTTGGTGTAAAGGAACGTGAAATCTGTCGAGAGATCGATTTCTTCACACAGAAATTGATTTCTCATGTGTAAAGGAAATCGACATAAACTTCCAAGGGGAATTTTGCAGAACAGCTGACATTTCAGCTGATCTATTTTCTTTTGTGTCGAGTACAGGGTTGGCCGAACTGTAACATTTTAACATTTGTTACGTCTAGTACTAATTTAGAAAAGTAAAGTTTGTTGCATTAAAGATCTCATTCGGATCCTACTGCAAAGCTTTTATTCTTTGAACTTCAGATTGTTTCTTGATATATGAGATATTAAACTCAAATTCTTTTAGGGTTTTCATAGAAATATGAAATGATCTTAACTCTTAAACATGACTTGTTATGGGATTATATGGACATATTTAGAGCTGAGTTTTCAGAGAAGAATTCTTTTAAGACTATAAGCTTATATAATCTTATTGCAAGAAGAGAAAATAGTTTAGGTATAAGATTTAAGTAGTTTTAAGCTGCAAAAGTGTTAATAAGATTTAAGTAGTTTTAAGCTGCAAAAGTGTTTACCTATTAAAATAAAAATGTTATGAAACCCAGTTCAGTTTCATAACAAGGTATTAATACTTAGGTATAACAATGGAATATAAGAGAGTTGTATGGTAGTTTTTTTTTGTGCCAGATTTCAAGAGTTTAGCTCTGGAGAGTATGTTAGTTGGACTTATTCTTTAAAAATAAACAGTTTCAATATAATTACCAGTTCTTCGTTTTTATTATTTTTAAAAAGTTTTTTTTGTAATATTTATATGTACGGTACCTTGAAAAGACAGCATCTGCTCACCAAATGTGAACAAGCACTAAAAGAAATCGTAGCTTAACTCTGTCGGCTTAAAGCTCACCGCTAATTAAAATCACAAAAAAAAGAAACCTCGTTGGCATGAGATAATTTGTGGTTAAAAAATCTGCCCTTTTCAATTAACCTTTCCTCATTGCAGGATTAAATTATCAAAAATTTGAACTAAAAACTTAATACAGACATTGTTAGCTGTATATATTTATAAGGGATATATGTACCATATTATATTCTTAAATATTTAATGAATTATTATATAATATTAATTGTTTGTTTTGCGGATTAGCAAATGGTCTCTTGCTGCAACTAACTCGTCGCAACATACCTTGTACAATAAATTCAGCATTAAAACATATCTTTAAATCATGTGCTCATAATCCAAATCCTTTGATTATGCCAAAGAAAATTGTTTGTCTCCAAAAATGAACTTCCCATCTATCATGTATAATTCCTACAATTCCTCATCCTTATGGTAAATGAAACATTTTCAGTTTTTGTACAAACCTTCATAAGATCAAAAATTTGCAAAATTGTTTGGTTTCCATTATTCTATTTTCTTTTTATGAATTAACTACGTATGTAGCAGACGTAACAAATTGTAGTAAATTAGACATGTAGTTGAATCGGTCAACCCTGGACGATTCACGTCGTT
Source organism: Chrysotoxum bicinctum (assembly GCA_911387755.1). Lineage (NCBI taxonomy): Eukaryota > Metazoa > Arthropoda > Insecta > Diptera > Syrphidae > Chrysotoxum > Chrysotoxum bicinctum. The sequence goes on from OU426987.1 coordinate 166,128,697, forward strand.
TTTTTGACTTTGACAGTAAATGTTACCTATCCGGTTTTGGTCGTTCGCCAACGTATCGGATACTAAAGTATCTTAAATACCCTATCGGTCTACGAAGTGAACGCGGCCATGGCCGATAAGACAAACAAAAATTTCATTTCCTCATTCTTATTGTTCTCGTCGCTATGAAGCTAACAGCTGATACAATTATATAGCTTTATTCTCCATTACTATCCCATCCTAATACTAAGTCTGGTATTCACCGAGAGTTCTTAACTTAAGAAGCTCATAAACCTATTCACCAAGCAATATTAGTAAAGATCTACGCTCTTAAAAGTTAGGAGTGGTCCCGACCTTCCTTGTCCCATTTTCCAAAGAGTGGGGAAGTGCGCTTCCTTCCAATTTCAACACTCCAATACGGCCACCCCCATCGCGCAAATCGGCAGATTAACATACCACCAAAAGTTTGTGTTTTGTTTCTTAACTAACTTTTCCATACAAATTTATTTCGTAAATCTAGTAGATTATAAATAAATCTCTACAAAATCTTCATAGGATCGATCGGTCGAAGTTCGAACTGACCCAACATCCATACCGTGCTAAGCTGTCTCGATGATTTTTCATCGTTTGGCACAAATGAAACTTTCTTTCTCTCGCTTCTACTTTATAAGAAAAATTAAAACAACATTAGCATTTTGATAGATGCTGTCAAAGTTAATCTTCTTATGACGCTGTTCACATTGGACTTACTCAACACTGTCGTGTTCAGACACAAAAGTAGTGTGAACACTCCAGACTCACTTTGACGTCTTGTAGTTGTAATAATTGTTGGCCATTTGCTATGCCACTTCAAATATACAGTGAATTACAAAAGTAAGTAAGCACCTCTTAGTTTAAAGATCATTTCCTTTAAACAATCGATAGTAATGTTAAAAAAAAAAACTTTTTATTTTTGTTTATAATTGATAGTATGTATTTTGAATTAAAAAGTAACATTTCAAATAAACCAACTGTGTTCTAAAATTCTGCTTGCTTAGATTCATGGGTTTTTTCAAAGAAGAGCCGCTTTTGGCGATTTATTTTACTTATGTTAGGTTTCTTTCTAATACTTCGACCATGATAACCGGATTGGTAGAGCACTCGTCGAATAGTTTGAGGGTTATATGACTTACCTGTTTTTTTTGGTTATTTCTGCTGATATCATTGATGGGCTTACTTTGGGATTCCTCTTCACTTTCCTAACAATAATACGGCATTCCTGCTTGTCATTGTCATTGATCGAGGGTCATTTTGCAAACTTCTAATGTTATTTTATTTGGTTATTATTTTGTGTATAGCAGATGGACTTTTGTAAACAATTTTACCATTCTCGCACTTCGATTTATTTTCCAAATAGTGTTTGATTATATTTTTTTTAATGAGTGCTTACTTACTTTTGTGATACACTGTATCTTCGTTTGTCATATTATGTCACAAGACAAATGTCAAAAAAAAATCCATTAATTTTCAATTTGTTTTAAAAATCCTGCCTCACTTTGGGGTCTTTTTTTCCAATAAGTGCGAACGAGAAAAAACACAGAGACATCAAAATAAGTCGGCGGAGTGAGTCCAATGTGAACGCCGTCTATTAATCTTTCAGTACGGTGAAAACACAACATAAATCTCTTGCCTTAAATCTCAGATTATTTTTTGGTGAAAACGTAGTATAAGGGAAATCGTCCGTTTTATTAGGTGCGTTTTATTATTCACAAATCTATCTGGATCCGGATCTGGATTAAGTTTTAATACTACGTTTTCACCAAGAGTAAATCCGCTAGAGATTTAAAATAAATCTTGAAGTGTTTTCACCAAAGAAACTGAGATTTATTTGAAGTTTTCACTCTGTCTTGTCATTCAATTGTCAATTTGGACAAGAGAAAAAAAATTGAAATTGGATAGTAAACAGGAAAAAAACAGATATTTCTATTTTGTGTTGATTGTCAATGAAGAAAGTCGGTTTACATTCAGGCCTTAGTAGAACTGCTAAAGCTTATCTGCCAGAATACTCCGAACATTTTAGTTTTTACTGCGACGAGTGTCGAAGCATAACGCTTCCCCACATTATTCTTGCTCTTAAATGTAACAATGAAAGGGTCGACCAATTATCGGAGTCAATTGCTGAACTAAAGAAAGAAATTCGTCATGGTCTTAGTTTAACTAACCAACTTTTGGCAGAAAATAATGAATCAACCACTAAAAGCATTGAAAAATACCATTTAATATCAAAAAAACAACTTAATAATATTGAACGTATATCTAAACAATCATTCACTAAATGCTCCGAATGCTTTGCTAACTTTAACTCATTTTCCAACCACATCGATTCTCAACTCACCAATATAATCAAGTCGATCTCATCCTTAAATCAACCACCGGAACAAACCTCAAGTTTAGTCTCAATTAACTCCATCCAAGACAGTGTGATTTGTTTAGAAAAAACTATAATGGCACAATCCAAGGCACTCAAATTTATTGATATTGACTTTTGTGCTACATATGGTAAGCTGATTAAAGATTCAGTAGCTCTTGCTGATATCTTGGTAAAAGAATCTGTAGCCACTCGAATGGCCATCTCTGAAGTATCTGAAGAAGTGAAGCGTGTATGTAGTAAAAACGACTATTCTGTACCCCAACCGATTTTCAACAACAACAACAAATCCCTCCTATTTGAGCTTGATGATCTGGAATCCCCTACTGTATCTCTTAACGAAAGTTCATCAGCTGCACATCTACTTGATACTTCTTCAACTATAACTGTATCTACTCTTCCTATACCGTTACCAGCCATATCACATCAATCTCAAGTCGTCTCCACCGAACCTCCGCTGTCAACATCGAAATCGCACACCGCACCTCTACCAACTACTAGTATTTATAAAACGAGGATGCACCTCAACATGCAAACGAGTCCTGGATTAGAATTTTTTTTTAGAACTAACCACAGTTTTTATATCATCGTTTGTATTCGGCTTAGTCCTGGAATTTTCAAAATAATTATAGCTCATATTTATGAATGGTTATTTTCATTTTCCATTTTCTCTTAATAGTTTAAGTTATAATTCTAAGTATAATACTAGATGTAATCATGTATCCTCTAATATGTCTTTTCCTATACCCATAGCTGGGCATTAACTCGTTAATCGTTAATTAACGAAGTAAAAATTTTGATTAACGGATTAACTTTTAAAAATGTTAACGGACACTTAAATCCGTTAATCCACGTTAAGTCCGTTAATCGTTAATCCAATGCTTACTATTTACCGCGCGGCGCGAAAAACAGGTTCAGACAAGTATGAGACAAGTGCCGCGCGGCACGTGCCGCGTAAACTTAACCAAGGAACCAAGGATTACTCGTTCGGGAACGCGTTGAACGCACCACGATAAACAAAAAACTCAAACGTCAAATCTGAAATAATTTTGACTTCAGTTCGGTACATACATTTATTGTCGACGCACGCCTTGGCACGAGTACGATAACTTGGCTGCCAAGATTTGATGACGGATTTTTATAGAGGGGTCAAAAATAAGCACTTTTTACTATGGGAGGGGGGTCTATTTCCCCCCGTTTAGGAGGTAGGGGCACTTTTAGAAAAAATGGTTTAAATTGAAAAAAAAAAATATTAAAAAACAACGGCAACACCTACAATAAAGTGCTATACTGCGTTTGAAAGCCAGAAGATTGTTCTATAATCCTGCATTTAAATTAAATTACTCATATCAATAGTTTTTGAGAAATTCGCATTTAAAATCCAAATTTTGATAAAAAAAACGTGAAAAAAAAGTTTAGACCGATTGTTTTCAAAATTGTGAAATGAAATTGTAAATTAGCTGATATGTGTTTCATGTATCTATCAGTTCTTAATCGAACACAAAAAACCGCATGGTTCTATGTCTTCTGGTTTTTGAGAAAATCGAAAATAACTAAAACTACTTTTCTACAAAATGTTTGATATTTTTTGCTTCCTTACATAAATAAATCAGTGCTAGCTTCCAACATAACAATATATATAAACAGTAAAGTATGTATGGGGGGGCATGCTGCCCCCCTGCAACCCCCCTGCTTGGGCACACTATAGGATTTGGGGTAGGTGCGAGGTTGGGTGCATGCAAAGTTTCTTTTGCATTCACAGAATCTGTATTTAAAAAAATTCAAATTTATTTTATTTATCCAATGTCCACTAAATACATATAAAATACAATAAACGATCTTGAAAACCAAAACAAACTTCTGACCATGTTCACCAATACATGGCACTATTTTTCTATCGAAAATACTGCCTAGAAAGGAAATATAAGGACGACTGGGGTTCGCAAATAATAGAGTTTTTATCAGATGTAAAAAAAGTTTACCCTTGTTATACCGATGGTGATATATGTGAGGGTTTACAGTTAAAAGACATCGATCCTCCCACCCTTCAGAGCGAAAATTTAGAAAGTGTTTACCGCCAAAACATACTCGGCTTCCCACCATAAAAGAGTAACTTAATTAACTCGACAGTTATAGTACGGACGATGGCTTTATTGACGAGACTTACACACCTTTTTAATACATTTTGACCATTTTTAACTAACTATGACTGACTAACTGACAAAATAACTGACCCAGATGCAATTCTACCTCCTCATGGTGCATTCTGGGTAACGCTAAATGAATTGCGGTACTGAACTAACAAAGATTCATTATGTTTATTAACATTAATCCTTAAAATGGAATCACCGTCACCACCAAAAATCAAAAAAAGTAGTTTTGGTAATTTTCGATTTTCTCAAAAACTAGAAGACATAGAACCATGCGGTTTTTTGAGTTCGATTAAGAACTGATAGATACATGGATCACATACAAGTTAATTTACAATTTCATTTCAAAATTTTGAAAACGATCGGTCTAAACTTTTTTTTTCACGTTATTTTATGAAAATTTGGACTTTAAATGCGAATTTCTCAAAAACCATTGATATGAGTAATTTAATTTGAATGCAGAGTTATAGAACAATCTTCTGGCTTTCAAACGCAGTATAGCGCTTTATTTTAAGTGTTGCCGTTGTTTTTTAATATTTTTTTTTTCAATTTAAACCATTTTTTCTAAAAGTGCCGCTACCTCTTAAACGGAGATTTTCTCAAAAACCAGAAGACATAGAACCATGCGGGTTTTTGTGTTCGATTAAGAACTGATAGATACATGAAACACATGTCAGCTAATTTACAATTTCATTTCACAATTTTGAAAACAACCGGTCTAAACATTTTTTTTTCACGTTCTTTTATCAAAATTTGGATTTTAAATGCGAATTTCTCAAAAACTATTGATATGAGTAATAAAATTTAAATGCAGGATTATAGAACAATCTTCTGGCTTTCAAACGCAGTATAGAACTTTATTGTAGGTGTTGCCGTTGTTTTTTAATATTTTTTTTTTCAATTTAAACCATTTTTTCTAAAAGTGCCCCTACCTCCTAAACGGGGGGAGATAGACCCCCCTCCCGTAGTAAAAAGTGCTTGTTTTTGACCCCTCTACAAAAACCCGTTATAAAATCTTGGCGGCCAAGTTATCGTACTCTCCCCCACGCCTTCGCTTTAAAATATTCTTAAATTTGTTCCGTATGAGTATGATTTCCTCTAAAAAAAAAGTGGCTGCCGCATTAATAATATTAGAAAATGAACGATAAAGGAAGAAAAAACAGCCAAGACGATTCTGGGTAGATGATTTTTTCTTTAGTCGCGAAGAAAATTGTTTTTTCAATAAAATATATGAAAAAATAAACCGGTGCTTAGGGAAAAAAAAAAATATAAAAAATGCAATTTTTATCACATGTTAACGGATTAACGATTAACGTTAACTTGCGTTAATTCTTCCGAAATTTAACGCTTTAACGTTTAACGAAGCTAACTTTTTTAGTAGCGGATTAACGATTAACGAAGTTAACTGTTTGATTAACGGTGCCCAGCTATGCCTATACCTAACTTACCGAATCATCCACCTTATTCTTCTTCTGAACTACCTTATAGTTCTACTATCAAATACCCAAACTTTCATCGCTCCCACATTACAAATCCACCCGTGCCCTCATTAAATATACAGTCAGCCTGCACACCATTCAACACTCCAACCCCCCTACCTAATGCAAGAACAGCTCCCAGAATATACCCAAACATTCCTCTATTTTCTTCTTCCTCCTTAATAACAACTTCTTATATAGATCCACTTATACCACCCTTAGTGAAATCGGCCAAACAATTTCCGGAATCCTGCGAGAATAGCCTTTTTGTTATGTCTCGTTTGCGTGATCCAAAAACCTATGCCAATGTCCGACTTTACCTCGCATATTTACATGATAAGCCACAACATACTTGCATCGATGGAATAACTAGAGTTAATCTTGAACTTTTGATTTTAAAAGAAAGCATTCCTATTGATTTATTAACCCTGAAAAAAAAATGTTCATTCAATATCATGAATGTTTTGATATTTCACCACTTCAACTAATTAATGACCTCTCAGCTTACGGCGCTTATTTGAGCTCCAAACTAAGACCTCACGTTTCCCAAAATCAGTTTTTTCGTAACTAAAAATATCCCTTACAAACAAACCTCCCATGTATCAAATAGTCATGAATGTCTGTCTATTTATTATCAGAATGTACGAGGTCTTCGCACCAAAACCACCGAAGTTTATCTTAACTCACAAAAACTTCCATATAATTTGTTTGCCCTTACTGAAACAAATCTTTCCCAAGACATTGAGAGTAATGAGCTTTTCACCTCGGAATTTACTGTTTTTCGGAAGGATATCTTAGTTCCTGATAGTTCCAATTTAGGTGCTAATAACCCTGTAGGTCGTGGTCTACTTTTAGCACTCCATTCCGATTTGGATGCATCGTTTATTGTTATTCCCAATATTTTAAATTTGGAACTTATATGTGTCAAGATAAACCTGAACAATCGTTGCATTTACATCTTGTGTTGCTACATTCCTTCGTCTCAGCCCACAAGTGGATATGCGCTTTTTTCTGATGCAGTTGATTTTATTGCTGATCTAACTAATCCTGAAGACGACATCATTATTGTTGGGGACTTTAATCTTCCACGATTGATATGGACTAATTCTGAAGACGAGATCCATTTGATCTCGAATAATGCAATCTACGAAAAAGAATGTCTATTCACTGACCGTCTTCAAGCCTCCGGCCTTGCTCAGATGAGCAATGTGTTGTGAACGCCCGGGTTCCCTTATTGTCATTTACACGACAAAATGTGAGAACTAAATAAGTGGACGTGTAAACCAAGTGTAATCGGGGTAGTAAGTTGGAACAGCGCCATCTATGGGTTGGCAATAATAAAGGGCTATCAGAAACTGAAAGTGACAGATGAGACTTGGTGAAATGCCAACGACAGATTAGTTGTTGGGAATGAACTAATACTATGACGTAAAATACATCATGTATACGTACAAATGGTTATTGTGTATTAGATCGGATGATGCGAACGGTTAGGGAGGAGAAAGTGCAAAAACAAAAAAGACATGTAAGACCATAACACCGTATCATTGTATATATATCTTATAGATAGATAGATAGATGATAGATAGATAAGTTTTATTCATGAGAAACAAAATTTTTTATACAATGTATTGAGTATTGAACATGAATAAATTAAGACATGACAAAGTTTGTCGTGTGTCTGTAGTATACAATATTATGAAATATAATTCATTTTTAATTTATAAACATTAATTTGCTTTTAAACTGATACATTTTCGCAAATAATTGTAATATTACTAATTTTAAAACAATTTTCGTGGACTTTGAGTTTAGTTAAAACAGAATGACTTTTAGTTTAGTTAAAACGGAATGACTTTTAGTTTAGTTAAAACGGAGTTACTTTTAGTTTAGTTAAAACAAAAATTATAATTTTAATTAAAACTAAAACATACATTATGGCATAGTTAATTAAAAACTTTCGGTGATTATCCTTGTCCTATAAGCAAAGGCCTTACTATAATAGTTGAATAGAAGCTGCCAGTCGAAACCATTTAGATAACTCTTTACTTCCTCTATGAGTAGAACGTTTTTACCAAAGTAGTGACGCCTTATTTCTTTGAGCACGGGACAAACTCCAATAAAATGAAGGATGTCTTCCCTCTCTTGCAGATTACATAAACTACAGTTACCCGTCGTTCGATGTGGAGTAAAGTTTAGTTTGATAAGTTCGCCTCTAATTTTGAAGATGGTCCCTATGTTGTAGCACGAGAAACAGCTTTTAAAATAGTTATTTTCATTAAGATTGTAGTTGATTAATGAATAATACTTTCGCTCTGTTGAACTGCGAGCTTTTTCGATAAAGGCATATCTTTCATTTTCATCAGTCAGCTGTATTATTTCATAAAAGATCTTTTTCCATTGGTTTGAGTTAGCTTCTGACAAGTTAATCGTTATTCCACAGTTTCCGGCAAGTTTAACCCAATTTTTGACGAAGAGAGTTTTCTTTTGCAGTGCATACTTAAGAATCTTCTTCGGAAGTCTTGATTCTTCCATATTTACCACCCTTAATAAGTAATCTGCATGTAGTTTAAGAGCAGAAATAAACATTGTTGGCAACCCCGACTCCAGGTAATACATATATTTTGGCGTGTTTAATGGAAGGTAAAAGATTTTCCTTAGAAAGAACCGCATCAGGCTTTCCGTTTCCTCGTGTCGTTCTATCCCCCAAACTTGTGCACCATAAAACAAAATAGATTTGGCTGTAGCATTAAATACACTATATTTGGAGCTGATAGTTATTAAATTGTTGCTGAAAATTTTTTTCCAATTTTGGCATATTGCTGATTTCGCCTTATCAACTTTATTTTTTAGATGGTTTTCCATTTTTAAATTGAACGACAATTCCATTCCCAGATAGGTATATTTTTTTACTACTTCTAGCTTACGTTCGCCATATTTCCAATTTTCACCGCTTGCAATTCTTCCGCACCCTTTTTGGAAAATCATAACCTTTGATTTTTCAACATTTACCTCCAGACCCCATATTAAGCAATACTGATAGAGCTTATTTATCATCAGTTGCAGTGAAGATGGTGATTCGGCAAGAATAACTATGTCATCCGCGTACATGATAACCTTTACCTTTGTGTTGTCAATACCAACCCCACATGTAAGCCACTCCACAAGGTCATCGAGAAAGAGTGCGAACAATAAGGGGCTGAGGTTGCAGCCTTGTTTGACACCTCGGTTTGCAATCAGTCTTTCTGATTGGTCTTTACCATTACCTATATTTGCTGTTGTTTGCTGATAAAGTTTTACTAGTGCACGTACGAATTTTGTAGATATTCCTAAATTGTACAGCTTGTAGAACATGGCATTTCGATTTATCATGTCAAATGCAGCCCTAAAATCGACAAAGAAAGTATACAGCTTTATATTTTGGTCTATTTTCATTTGCGCTATGGAAGTTAAGATGAAAATGTTATCGACAGTAGAGTAACCAGAGCGGAAACCAGCTTGAAACTCGCTGAGTTTTTCGTTCACGGAAACCCACTCGTCGAGTCTTTTGTATAATAATGTTGTATAAGCTTTTAGCGCCGAGTTCAACAAAGTGATCCCCCTATAATTGGCTGGATTTGAGCTGTCACCTTTTTTGTATATTGGTAATATCAAGGACTCATAAAACTGATCAGGTAGTGTTCCAAAGTTAAATATGATGTCGAGTGCTTTTGCGAAGTTCTCTTTGAAAGTTTTAGAGCTATATTTGTAGAATTCAGCCGGAATGCCGTCTGGTCCTGATGCTTTGCCATCTCTTAAAGAATGAAGTACCAATTCGACTTCTTCAAATCTAATTTCTTTATCTAAAAGATCATCCACAATGTTGGGCTGTGCAAAACTCCAAGTGATTTGCTCCGTTTGGTATAGTATAGATTCAAAATGGAGTCGTAACATTTCCAAGGGAATCGAAACCAGTTCTTTTGATTGGTAGTTACCAGACAGTTTTCTCGTTAAACACCAAAATTCTTTTGCATCCTTGCTTTGACTTAGTTCACATGCCAATTTTTCTTCATGAGCTCGCTTTTTTATTTTTATAGTCTCTTTATAGTGCTTATTTGCTTCCAAATAATCTATTCTAATCGACTGAGATTCATTTTTTCTTAGCAAGTTGAGCAAGGCTAAACACTTTTTTCTAAGTTTTTCGCATTCACGATCATACCATGCTGATTTCTTATAGAGTGCACCTGATTTGGGAATTGATGTCGCTGATTTTATGACGATTGATTCAAGATCACAAAAAGGCAAATAGTTTGCAATCGTTCCATTTTGTTTTGTTTGAAGCAGGGTATCCATTGTTGTTTTATATTCATCTTTTTTATTTTTGTTCCATTTGAGGTTTTTATTACCCAGATCACGAGCGTCTGCTTGAGTACTGCAGGATATGTTGTTTTGAATTTTTATCGTTATTGGCAGATGATCGGAAAATGTTTCCTTTCCTACCTTAAAATATTCGAAGAATGTCCACCAGTCGCCACCCACGATGCCATAATCAATAACAGAGCTACCCTGTTTACCGACAAATGTATATTCACCCTCTAAGTCTCCTTCAGAAGCTCCATTTAATATGCTCAGACCAAATTCGTTTGCTAATTCTATGATCTTTCGACCCTCTCCGTTCACTTTTTTATCTTTCGATTGACGTTTATGATCTGTTATTGCTATTTCTGATTCTTCAGCCGCTGTCCTTGCATTTAAATCTCCAATGACCAACAAGTTCTGTGATTTTAAACAGCAAAGACAGTCATACAGCGATTCAAAATCTCGTTCCCAATAGTTGCAATT